>CM038046.1:26631125-29289875 GCA_021397845.1 Areca catechu
AGGGTTGACATTTAGTTTGTGAATTATCAATTTCGAAGGGATCCCCGGTGTTGCCGCCAAGATCGCAGTGGCCCGTAGCTGCTGCCGGTGCCGAAGTGCGCTCCCTTCACTGCCTGGCGGTCCTCTAGTCCTGGACCTGCGAAACAGGGGTTAGTGACCCGAGCCGGGGTTTCCGGCGGGAACACTCCGACGGTCAAGTCAGTGACGATCCAGGAAACAAATCCTCCTGGTCAGGCCCCTCTTGATGGACTCCGTGCTAGGAGGAGTAAATGGTGTGAGAATGAAGACGAAAACGTAGCAGGGGGAGAATAATGGTAGGGACAGAGGGGTTCCCTGTTCTACTGCCTCTTCTTGTTTCCCTCGTTTTCCTTCAATCGTGGTGGTGGTGATGCTTTTCCCTCTTGATTGAGCTTGCACTTGTGTTGGTATTGTGTTGTTGTTGTTGTTGTTATTTTTGTTGTAACCTTCCCCCTTCCGGGGGTGTCGATCGTTCTTTGTAGTCGAAAAATGGTCGTTGGATGCTTGCCTCGGGATCCTTGCTGGGCTGGCAGGCGCGTGCGGCGGGATTCCATGCCATGGACGGGACGTCTTTCCTGATATATGGTAAGGGAAGCTTCCATTCATTCTGACATCCTCTCCGGTCGTCCCATTCCGGGAAGTTTGGCAGAGCCTCGATCCGGGGGTCGCCGCCCCAGGAGTTCGTGCTCTCTGACTGGCCCATCCTCCTGAAAGTACTGGCGGACAGGTAGTTATGGCGGTATGGGGGGCACCGCCCCGTGGTCCTCGGATGGCTCGCCAGGGTCCTGGGATGGCAGGGCTTGCTCCACCTAGACGCTCTAAGCTTGCGAGGTCACCTCGTTGGAGGAGGGCAAAGTGCGGGCTCAGTCCAGAGGGCTCGTGCTCGGAGAGGCTCCACGTGGCGGAGGAGGGCTGAGCTCGACTCCGACCACAGGGCTCAACCTCCGAGGGTCTCGCTCTGGAGGGCAGGGTGCGGGCCCGGTCCAGAGGGCTTGCGCTCGGAGAGGCTCCACGTGGCGGAGGAGGGCTGAGCTCGACTCCGACCACAGGGCTCAACCTCCGAGGGTCTTGCTCTGGAGGGCAGGGTGCGGGCCCGGTCCAGAAGGCTCGCGCTCGGAGAGACTCCACGTGGCAGAGGAGGGCTGAGCTCAACTCCGACCACAGGGCTCAACCTCCGAGGGTCTCGCTCTGGAGGGCAGGGTGCAGGTCCGGTCCAGAGGGCTCGCACTCGGAGAGGCTCCATGTGGCGGAGGAGGGCTGAGCTCGACTCTGACCACAGGGCTCAACCTCCGAGGGTCTCACTCTGGAGGGCAGAGTGCGGCTCCGGCCTAGGCATCCCGAGCTCGCGGGTCTGACCTGGCAGAGGATGGAGCTTGGCTCATCATCTCGAGGGAGCTCAGCTTAGCTTGGCAGAGCGGTCCGGGCTGGAGAGTTGACTTGGCGTCCGACGCAGCGGCCTCCTTTGACATGGCGCCTATCAGCTCCCCCACGTCAGCGATCTCACCACATCATTTACCCCCCACTCCCGAGGGTCGTGGATGCGTGGCGCTCGGGCCGAAGGGAGTAATTGCGATGCTGGCATGGAAAGGCAGAGATCTGGCGCAATGATGGCCATGATTGCTGCCGCTTCGTGAGATGGTCTTGCGGGTCAGTGCGGGGGTGCCACGTGGCCATGTCCGAGGAGCAGTTAATGTTGGTGCAGAATTTAGAGCGGCCGGGATGCCCTTTTCACCGATGGGCAGCATGTGGCATGGATCCATTGGCGGGGGGGTCATAACGGTACGGATTGATGGGTCTTTTCGAAGTGAAAAGAAGTTTTTTACCCAAAACTCCTATTCTTTCAAATCCTTCACGCCTGCTGCAGTGCTTGGACCCTTTCTTCTCCGCGTTCCGCTTCCGCCCTTCTCCCCTCTAAGGTACTAGGTCAATCCTGTTCTTCTTTTTTACCAACTTTTCATATGGCGCAGGTCGGTGTCGAGGCCCTTTTCGTCAAGAGCAGCTGCCGAAACTAGGAGCGAGCTGAACAGCAACAGGCAACCGAGATCGCATCGCTGAAGGCTGACCTGAAGGGGAGGGCTAACTCCGAAGGGGCGCTTGACCGACGGGTCAAAGATCTCGAGAGGCAACTCGCCGACTCTGAGGGGCGAGCGAGAGAGCTTCAGGAGAGCCTTGACCGAGAGCAAGGCCAGTCAAGGAAGAAAGTCGAGGAGCTCGCCGACGCCAAGCGGAGGTTGGGCATGTTCAACGTCGAGGCGACCCGACAAAAGGGAATCGCTTAGTCCCTCCAAGCCCGGCTAGCAGCAGAGAAGGAGAAGTCGGTCGCAGCCCAGAAGGCGGCCGAGGAGGCGGCTAGGTTAGCTGGGGATGCCAGGCGTGAGGTGGCCACGGTGAAGAAGGAAGCTGAGGAGGCGGTCACGAGGTACAGGGCCTCGGAGGAGTTCCTCGTCGAGATCCAATAAACGGCATCGGACTCCTTCTATAAGGGCTTCATGTACCTGCGCTTCCAAGTTGAGGGGTTCGTCTCGGTTGAGGGCCGTAGCAGCCTCGGCTACCCCGGTACTTCAGACCAGGAGGCGGGTGCTGAGGAGGCCGTCGCTCCTGAGCCTTCTAAGCTAGCCAAGGTCGGGGTCGTACCGCCCGAAATCGGAGTCGCACAGCCGGAGGTCACTGCATACGGAAGCTCCCAGCCCTACGGCCCAGCTGAAGGGTCAGTCAGAGGGTAGTCCCTTTCTATTTCTTTGGTATTTTGTTTTCTTTCTGTACTCGGTTGGGCCACCCAGCATGTCGGGGGCCCGCAGAATGCTTGTAACTGGGATTCAATTAATAAATTTTGAACTTCATTGCAACCTGCTTTCTGCTTGGCTCTCCCCTCTTTCTTTACTCTTTCTTTCACTCCCCTTTCTCTTTCTTCTTCTTCTTTTTTTTTTCTTTGATGAGTGGGGAGATCAGAGAAGAGGGTTTCACCTCGCCTGGGATCGAATCACCGGGCTTCAGCATTGGCAAGTCGGGTGCAAGGTTCTGGCAGTTGTGAGCTACCGGGCTCGGTAGTTCCTTGGCCGGGGAGCTGGGCCCCGGTCCAAGGTGCCTGAGAGTTGGTCTCAGATCTTGGATGCCTTGGAGCTAGGCTCGAGGCCTTCCTGGCCGGGACGCTGGGTCCCGACCCAGGGATTGCCTGAGGGTCGTGCTCAGGTCTTCGGCGCCTTGGAGCTAGGCTCGAGGCGTTGATAGGAGCTGCTTGGCTCAAAAATCCCTTGGCCGAAGATCTGAGCTTTGGTCTTGGGTTGGCGTCCTGGAGCTGGGCTCGAGGAAGTTGATGCTTGAGAGCTGTGTGACTCGAAAATCCCTTGGCCGGAGATCTGAGCTCCGGTCTTGGGTTGGCATCTTGGAGCTAGGCTCGGGGACGTTGATGCTTGAGAGCTGCGTGGCTCGAAAATCCCTTGGCCGGAGATCTGAGCTCCGGTCTTGGGTCGGCATCTTGGAGCTGGGCTCGAGGATGTTGATGCTTGAGAGCTGCGTGGCTCGAAAATCCCTTGGCCGGAGATTTGAGCTTCGGTCTTGGGTTGGCGTCATGGAGCTGGGCTCGGGGATGTTGATGCTTGAGAGCTGCATAGCTCGAAAATACCTTGGCCAGAGATCTGAGCTCCGGTCTTGGGTTGGCGTCCTGAAGCTGGGCTCGGGGACGTTGATGAGGTTCTCCTGCAAGGCAGATAAACACTTGTGCAAGGAAAAACCATTATTATTATTATTGCTGGAAAATCTTACATCATTGATAGTATTTCCGCAAGTTGCAGGCATTCCACGTTCGAGGGAACCTGATGCCGCCAAGATCTTCGAGGTAATAGACCCCTTGTGAGAGGGCTTCAGCTATTTTGTAGGGGCATTCCCAGTTTGGTGAAAGCTTGCCGCACTCCCTGGGCTGAGACGTCTTTGCCTACCGTAGCACCAAGTCTTCGAGCTTGAAAGCTTTCGGCCTGACCTTGGTGTTATAATATCGGGCTACTCATTACCGGTAGGTCGCCATTCGTAGCAGGGCTTTATCCCTTGCTTCTTCAAGGAGGTCCAGGTTGAGCAGGAGGTATGTCGAATTTTGCATTTCATCATACTGCTGCACCTGTAATGTGGGTACACCGAGCTCGACCGGGATGATCGCTTCGGCACCGAAAACAAGGCTGAAGGGCATCTCGTTGGTAACCATCCTGGGTGTTGTGTGGTAGGCCCACAGGATGCTTGGGAGTTCTTCTACCCACCTACCCTTAGCTTGGTCTAGCCTGGTCCTGTGTCCTTAGAGGATGGTCCGGTTGGTCACCTCGGCTTCTCCATTAGTTTGAGGGTGAGCCATTGAGGTGAATCGATGTTGGATGCCATGCTCGGCGCAGAACCCTTCAAATTCACGATTGTTGAACTATCTCCCGTTGTCAGTGATGATACAATGGGAGAGTCTGAGCGGCAAATGATTGACTTCCAGAAGAACTGGCGGACATTGGCTTCCGCGATCTGGGCTAGCGGCTCTGCCTCAACCCACTTAGTGAAGTAGTTGATCACCACCAGCAGGAATCTTCGCTGCCCTGGTGATGGGGGAAACGGTCCCAAGATGTCCATTCCTTACTAGGCAAAAGGCCAAGGGGCTAAGAGTTGGGAGATCGATGCCGTCGGCTGATGCTGTATATTCACGTGGCGTTGGCACTTATCGCACCTTTTAACGAAGTCGGCGACGTCCTCCCTCATGGTCTCCCAGAAGTACCCCTGGCGAAGAGCTTTATAAGCCAGCATTCTCCCTCCCACGTGGTTCCCGCAGAGGCCTTCGTATATCTCTTGGAGCACGAAGGTTGCCTCGACGGGCCTGAGGCATTTCAAGAGTGGATAAGAGTAGGATCAGCGGTAGAGCTGGCCCTCCATCAGAATGAACCGGGAGGCCTTCTTCTTAACGAGGGCAGCTTCTACACGGTCTTCGAGCAGGGAGCCATCAGTGATATACTGGATGTACTTGTCCATCCAGCTTGGCTCGGGGGTGACTTGATGCACCCCCGCTGAGCTCTCATAGCTGGGACTTTCGAGGTACTCAATGTAGGCACGTCCCAGCGACGAGTCCGACAAGGTCGCAAGCCTAGACAGCACATCCGCGCGCGCATTCTCCCCTCGAGGGATGTGGATGATGCTGAAGCGTCGGAGGCCTATTGTGCTTACGCGGACCTGCTCCAGGTACATCATCTGGGTGTCCCTTGCTTCATATTCTTCGGAGACTTGTCCGGCAACCAGCTAGGAGTCGGTGAAGACTTTTAAGTCCTGCACACCCAACTCGCGGGAGACTTTTAGGCCCGCGAGGAGTGCCTCGTACTTCGCTTGGTTGTTGGTCACAGCGAACTTGAAGCGGAAGGCGCATTCCGCCACAACCCCATCGCTGTTAGTGAGGATGAGGCCTACTCCACTCCCACCGGAATTGGATGCTCCATCCACGTGGAGGATCCAAGGCTCTTCTCCCAGCCCGAGCTCCGTTATTGTCTGCTCTAGCTCCTCAGCGAACTAGGTGCACTCAACCACGAAGTCAGCTAGGACTTGGGCCTTCTGTGAAGACCTCGGTCGGTACACTATGTCAAATTCACTGAGCAGCAGGGACCACTTAGCCAATCTCCCGGAAGTCTCAGGTCGGTTGAGTATGGTCCTTAGCGGCTAGTCCGTCATGACCACTATTGGGTATGCTTGGAAGTAGGGCCTGAGGTGCTTAGCAAACATTATTAGTGCAAAAATGAGTTTCTCGGAGCGAGTATACCCGATCTCCGCATCATGGAGGATTTTACTGGTGTAGTATACCGGCTTTTGAGATTTATCCTCATCTGCATGGATGAGAACTGAGCTGACAGCTCCCAGTGTAACCGATAGGTACAGCAGAAGCTCCTCCCCCTCCTCCGACCTGGAGAGCAACGGGGGAGAGGTGAGGAGATTCTTCAACTCCTCGAAGGCTGTTCTGCACTCCTCTGTCCAGGTGAAGTCATGCATCTTGCACAGTGCCTTGAAAAATGGAAGGCAGCGGTCGACTGACCTCGAGATGAATCTATTGAGGGTGGCGATATGCCCCGTCAGGCACTGGACCTGCTTCTTGGAGGTCAGGTGCTCCATGTCGATGATGGCATGAACCTTTTCTGGATTCACTTCGATGCCCCTCTGGGTGACCATGAAGCCGAGAAATTTTCCTGCCGCCACTCTGAAAGCGCACTTCACTGGGTTCAGCTTCATCTGATGTTGCCACAGGTTGTGGAAGGATTCGACGAGGTCAGCGACATGGCTTGAGCTCGGCCTGCTCATGATGAGCATGTTATCTACATACACTTGCATGTTGCAGCCATTTTGGTCCTTGAAGACCTTACTGACCAGGTGCTGATAGGTGGCTCCTGCGTTCTTTAGACCAAAAGGCATCATCCTGTAGCAATATGTCCCTTGGTCGGTGATGAAGGCGGTGTGCTCCTTGTCTTCTAGATGCATACGGATCTGGTTATACCCGGAGAATGCATCCATGAAGGAGAGCAGCCTGTGGCCAGAGGTGGCATCCACCAACTGGTCGATCTTCAATAGGGGAAGCTGTCCTTCAGGCAAGCTTTATTAAGGTCGGTGTAATCTACGCAGATCCTCCACTTGCCATTGTTCTTCCTTACCATGACCACATTCGCCGGCCAGCTCGGATACTGGACATCTCGAATGAAACCGATAGCCAGGAGTTTATTAACTTCCTCCTTGATAGATGCTTGTCTCTCCGGGGCAAAACTTCTCTTCTTCTGCCGAACTGGTTTGTGCTTCGGGTCAACACTCAATTTGTGAGTAATGATGTCAGGAGGGATACCTGGCATGTCCGCCGCCATCCGGGTGAACACATCTACGTTCGCTCGTAGGAACCCCAGCAGTTGGGCCCTCTCCTCCTCGGATAGCTGGGCTCCGATCTACACCGTCTTCGTGGGATCGTCTTCGAGCGGGTAAGAAAGTAGACGCTCGACCGGGCCTCCCCTGGGGTCTTGGGCCCTTTGGTCGAGGTCATCTACACTAGGGTCATCCTCGAGGACCTTGGCTCCAGGGAGGGTTTGGAAGTAATGCTGCACCGGCTGGGGTGCTTCCCTCATTTTCCCGACACCGTAGGGAGTAGGGAACTGTATAAGTAGCCTCTTGGTGGAGACAATGGCGTCGAGCAAGTTGAACCCGGGCCGACCCAAGATCACGTTGTAGGCGGAAGGAAGCCTTACAACCGTGAAAGTCATCATGACGGTGCTCTGCCAAGGTAAGGTTCCGGCAGTGACTGGGAGAGTGATTTCTCCTTCTACCCTTATGGAATCACTTATGAAACCAACAAGGGATGCATGCACAGGCCTAAGCTGATCGGGGGAAAGATTCATCCTGGAGAAGGCATCATAAAAAAGCATGTCTGTGGAGCTTCCACTATCAACCATGATGCGTTTTACAGGGTGCTTCGCGATCGTCATCTCGATGACCACGACATCATTATTTACATTTCTCCCTGTCTTCCCCTTTCCTCATAAAGGTGAGTACATTCTCAGGGTCCCCTGCCCCCCGGGTCCTCTTGGACGCGTGTGCAGCTCCCCAGGAGATCATGCCCACCGGCTTCTCGGTAGGACAGTTGTCGATGGTTGGTTCTAGCGGGAGAGCGACGAGCACCTGGGACTCCACTTGAGGTCTGCCCCCCACAAACCTTTTGAGGTAGCCTCTCTTGATGAGTTCCTCAATTTTCCACTTGAGGTTGCGGCATTCCTAGGTGTCGTGACCGTGGTCGTGATGAAAGCGACAGTACTTTGTCTTGTCACGACCGGTGGAGGACTTCAACGGAGGCGGGCGTCTCAGGTAATCCTCGCCTTCGATCTTCATGAGGATTTTTGTCCTCGAGGCGACGAGAGGGGTGTAACCCTTCTCGAGAATGGGAGCCCCTCTCGGTCTTGGCCGGTCCCTCCAGGAGCTCGGAGCCTGGGGTGCTGGCTTTCGGGTCCCGGGTGTCTCGGTGGGGGCCGGCTTCTTTAGTGGCCCTCCATCGAGCTCTCGCCTCGTATGATCTACCTCCTCGGCATAGATGTACTTTTGGACCTGGAGAAGGAGCTCGGAGTAAGTCTTGGGAGGCTTCTTGTCCAGCGAGTAGATCAGGCAGGAGGTCCTGAGCCCTCGCTTTAGTGCCAGCATGGCAACTGGCTCATCAAGATTGTAGATCTCCATCGCGGCGGCCTTGAAATGGGCCACATAGTCCCGCAGGGGTTCGCGGTCCTGCTGCCGGATGGAAAAGAGGATGTCTGCCTCTCGTGGCAACTTTCTACAGGCGTCGAAGTGAGCCATGAACTTATGCCCTAGCTGGGCGAAAAAGCTGATGCTCTCCGGCTCCAAACGGGTGAACCACACCCAGGCTGCTTTTCAGAGAGTAGCAAGAAAAGCGACGTAGAGGAGAGCGTCGGTGGCCCCCTGTACCCTTATGAGGGTCCGGTTCCTTTCTAGGTGGTCCACGGGGTCGATGGTCCCATCGTAGGGATCCACCTGCGTCATCCAGAACCTATGCGGAATCAACTCCGCTTGGATTTCTTGGAAGAATGGGGGATGGGCGTCGTAGCCCACTGGCTCACTAACGGAACCCTGCATGTTGGCAAACCAGTGGGAAAACTCTACCAGCTTGCGTTCATGTTCTTTCAGGCGCTTCTCTGTCACGCACCTAACGGCTTCATCAATGGACCCCTCCGTCGAAGGAGACGGAGAAGGTGACATGGGTGCATGGCACCCGTGGTGGGGGGTCTTGCTTCTTTTGCCTCGGTGGAGTCTGGGCACCTCCCGCCTATGGTTTGGTGAGCGGCTCTCTGTTGGCAGAGCCAACTCGTTGTCTTTTCGTCGGAGCTTGATGGCTATCCCGGTTGTCAGTGGTGGTCCGTGGCTGTGACGGCCTTCCTTGGAAGGAATGGAGGATGTTGCAGGGAGCTGCGACGTGGGCCGCCGGAGTCCCTGGCTGCTGGTGGGTAGCCAAGGATCGGTGCTGGTGCTGAAGCTAGCGCACTACCATGGCGAGGACTTGCATCTGCTGGGCGAGTGTAGCCAGTTGAGATTCCGGCAAAGGTGGCTTAACCGGAATGGGTGGCTCTACCTCTTGGCGGTGCGGGTTCCCCCGGGAGGGGAATCCCCCGCAAGACTGGTGGAAGCCTCCCTTGCCCTCGTTGTCACCATCCTCCCGTCAGGCTTATTTGTAAAGAGATGGTGGGCTCGACTTGGATCAAAGACTGCTCACAATGTCGCTGTCGGCCGCCCCCTACTTGGCGTGCCAATCTGTTGCCGCCAGGATCGCCATGGCCCGTAGCTGCTGTCGATGCCGGAGTGCGCTCCCTTCGCTACCTGGCGATCCTCTGGTCCTGGACCTACGAAACAGGGGTTAGTGACCCGGGCTAGGGTTTCCGGTGGGGACACTCCGACGGTCAAGTCAGTGATGATCCAAGAGAACAGATCCTCCTGGTCGGACCCCTCTTGATGGACTCCGTGCTAGGAGGAGTAAATGGTGTGAGAATGAAGACGAAAATGTAGCAGGGGGAGAATAACGACGGGGACAAAGGGGTTCCCTGTTCTACCGTCTCTCCTTATTTTCCTCATTTTTTTTCAGTCATGGTGGTGGTGGTGCTTTGCCCTCTTGATCGAGCTTGCACTTGTGTTGTGTTGGTATTGTGTTGTTGCTGTTGTTGTTGTTGTTACCTTCTCCCTTCCGGGGGTGTCGATCATTCTCTGTAGTCGAAAAATGGTCATTGGACGTTTGCCTCGGGATCCTCGCTAGGCTGGCAGGTGCATGCGGCGGGATTTCGTGTCGTGGACGGGACGTCTTTCCTGACATATAGTAGGGGAAGCTTCCATTCATTTTGACATCCTCTCTGATCGCCCCATTCCGGAAAGCTTGGTAGAGCCTCGATCCGGGGGTCGCCGCCCCAGGGGTTCGTGCTCTTTGACTGGCCCATCCTCCTGGAAGTACGGGCGGACAGGCAGTTATGGCGGTATGGGGGGCGCCGCCCCGTGGTCCTCGAGTGGCTCGACGGTGTCTTGGGATGGCAGGGCTTGCTTCGACCTAGACGCTCCGAGCTTGCAGGGTCACCTTGGTGGAGGAGGGCAGAGTGCGGGCCCGGTCCAGAGGGCTCGCGCTTGGAGGCTCCACGTGGAGGAGGAGGGCTGAGCTCGACTCCGACCACAGGGCTCAACCTCCGAGGGTCTCGCTCAGGAGGGCAGGGTACGGGCCCGGTCCAGAGGGCTCGCGCTCAGAGAGGCTCCACATGGTGGAGGAGGGCTGAGCTCGACTCCGACCACAAGGCTCAACCTCTGAGGGTCTCGCTCTGGAGGGCAGGGTGTGGGCCCGGTCTAGAGGGCTCGCGCTCGGAGAGGCTCCACATGGCGGAGGAGGGCTGAGCTCGACTCCGACCACAAGGCTCAACCTCCGAGGGTCTCGCTTTGGAGGCCAGGGTGCGGGCCCGGTCCAGAGGGCTCACGCTCGGAGAGGCTCCACGTGCCGGAGGAGGGCTGAGCTCGACTCTGACCATAGAGCTCAACCTCCGAGAGTCTTGCTCTGGAGGGCAGAGTGCGGCTCTGGACTAGGCATCCCGAGCTCGCGGGTTTGACCTGGCGGAGGATGGAGCTCGGCTCATCATCTCGAGGGAGCTCAGCTCTGCTTGGCAAAGTGGTCCGGGCTGGAGAGTTTACTTGGCATCCGACGCAGCGGCCTCCTTTGACATGGCGCCTGTCAACTCCCCCACGTCAGCAGTCTCGCCACATCACCCGACATGTCCAATGCCATCCAGGCAAAGATGTCCAAGTTGGCCCATAGAAAGTCAAGTAGTCGGCTCCTTTTCTTTTCTAATAGGAGGGCACCGATTTCAACCAACTTCCATTGGTCATCACCCAAAGAGAAAGAGAGTAGTCGCTCGGCTAGTTCATCTCGTTTCTCTGGTTCCCTTTGATCTAAGTACTCTATGGTCGGCATCCCATTTGTAGTCTGTAATCTCGATGCCATCTAAAAACACTGCCTCACAAGTTACTAGTTACCGCGCATCTCGCTAGCTCCGCCCCTGGTTGGGAAATGATGAGAAGGCATTTTGTTGAAACAACTACATCCAACAAGTTTAGCCCGGATCACCCAAGGATAGCATTGTACACCGAGTGCAGATGGACTACTACAAAAGTCATGAAAATGGTACTGTGATAGGAGATGTCCATGCGTTGACAGGGATATTTATCTTACCTTTGACTAAAGCCAACTCACCAGTAAAGCCAACTAGAGGTATAGAAACATGTTTGAGGTAGCTTCTAGGTAGATCCATCTAAACAAAAAGCATCAAAAAAAAAGAATGTTGGTTGAGCTTCTACTATCAATTAAAATATTCTTTATAGGATGTTTAGCTATCGTCATAGATACAATGATAGTATCATCATTGGGGTTATGAGTCTTGACTAATTTCCTACTAGAAAAAGGAATTACATAATCATCATCCCCTTCTCTCCTTGATCTCTTCGAAGTGTGCCCTGGCTCCTAAGACATTATGCTGACTAGACAAGTTCATTCTGGAGAAGGCATCATAAAAAAGCACATCTGTTGAGCTTCCACTATCAACCATGATGCATTTTACAGGATGCTTCGCGAACGTGATCTCGACGACCACGGCAACATTATTTACATTTCCTCCCTAATCTTTCCCTTTCCTCATAAAGGGGAGTACATCTTCATATTGCCTTGCCCCTTGGACCTTCTTCTATGCGCGCTCGGCTTCCCAACATATCATCCCTACTGGCTTCTCAGTAGGGCGATTATCCATTATAAGAACTAGCGGGAGAGCGACGAGTGCTTGAGGTTCTGCTTGAGGTCTGCCCCCCATGTACCTCCCGAGGTAGCCCCTCTTGATGAGTTCCTCGATCTCCTTCTTGAGGTTGTGGCATTCCTCGGTGTTGTGGCCATGGTTATGGTGGTAACGACAGTACTTCATCTTGTCACGGCTAGAGGATGGCCTCATCGGAGGTGGGTGCTTCAGGTAGGGCTCATCTTCGATCTCCATCAGGATTTTCATCCTCGGGGCGAGCAGGGGAGTGAGCGTCTCCTCTGGGATTGGAGCACACCTCAGTCTCGCCCCTGACAGAAGTTCGGTGGTGGAGGACCTGGCTTCCGCATCTCGAATGTCTCGATGGGGGCCAGCTTCTTCAATGGCTTCCCGTCAAACTCCCTCCTCATATGGTCCACCTCTGGTGGGGACACCGGAGGCACCAGAATAAGATAGAGGCTTTTCAATCCTCTGTAAATTGTTCAATAATTTATGAGTCCATCTGTGATAAGGGCTTAGCTCATCTGAGTCTATTTTAGTTATTATTTGAGTATTTTGAGTTGTTATTTCAGTTCTGTACTAGTCAGCTCATGTTGAGCTAGTTCAGTCCAATGCTAGTCAGCTCATGTTGAGCTAATTTTATTTTTTTGAGTCTTGTCCAAGCATACTGAAGACTCAAGACTATATCATACAAGTGAAGACCAAGTCCAACTAGATTGAAGACATGGAAGTATAGCCCAAGTCCAACCTAGCTTGAAGATTTGAAGATCCCAGGAGGAAAATTCAGAAAACCCTGATTTCTTGCAAATGCCCTCCAGATGCCCAGATTCCCTTCCAGATGCCAAAGTATACTCATAGATAAGGGCATCCATGATTCCAAAGGTCCATCTGCATCCTAGCCCAAATAAATCAAGCCCAGGTGCCAAGCCCAAGCCCCTAATTAGCAAGATACCAGGGAATATTCCTGCTACTTGGCTACCAGGCCACCCCAGCTTCCAGAGGCCCAAACCCATGCACCCGAGCCCCTTTGGGCTGGCCTTTTGCTGCTCCTAGAAGCCCAACACGCCCCCCTAGGCGTCCTTGGAGTCTTGACCAAGTCAAGAAAATTTTTAGGGATTTTTCTACCTAATATTTCCTTATTTTCTAGCTAGGGTTTGAGAGGGAAAAGGATTCTTATGTAAAGACTTATGTACCCTTACTTGGAGCCCAAGGTTAAGGGTCTATTTAAGGGACCCTAGCCTCTTGTATGAGGAGAATTTTTGATGAATGAAAACCTTGAGTTCTTCTATTGAGTTGTGTGATACCCTGCTGTGTGCATAAAGGGGTTTGCGAGAGTTCTTCTTCCCAGTGCTGCAATCATCTTCCTGCTACCAACAAGCATCTCAGATCCCTGGACGCCCACTCCAAAAGAAGCCTTCCCTTGCTGTTTTTCCTTTGATTTCTTGTTCCTTTGTGAGTTTTCTAACCCCTGACAGGTCGTTTGCAGGTCCCCGAGTTCCTACGAATCCAACGACTCCAGCCAAGCCTCAATCGGATCACCGAGCAGAAAGCCGGGTATCCGCGGGTCTTTGGCTCGATTTTCCAGGCCGCATCCGTCGAGGAACGAGAGACCCTTTTGCTTCGATCTTCACAGACATTGTCAGGTACACCCCTCTACCTCCAGTAGTTTTATTGTAGGAGAACTTGCCCTAACCGAGGCTTCTCAGCCCCGGCGATCCTTCTTTTCTACTTTTCTAGGTCCTAATCTGCATGCTGATCTTCTAAAATTCATATAAAATTCCCTATAACTTATTTTAATCTGAAATTCGGGAATTAATCACCCAACCCCACATATAAAACATATAAAAAAAATTGCATGCATATTAGTTCCGCATCATTTGGTATCAGAGCCTAGATTAGGGCTTGTTTTCTGCAATTTTTCAGTTCGTATATACTCTGTTATTTTAATTATTTCTCCCTGTTAAAAACTCCAAAAATTTAAAAAATTTTTTTTTATGGATTTATCATAATTCAAAGTAATTTTCAGAATTTTTACAGATTTTCTTTCGGACTTTGAATTTTCTTCAAGCCGAAATACATCCTGCAAATTTTTGACTCTGTTTAGGAAGTTTTAGGTTTTTGTTTAGCAATTTTTGCATATCTTTTAATTTTAGTATATTTCATGCATATTAGGCCATAATTTTCAAGTTTTCTTCTATTTAATAAAATACCAAAAAAAAAAAAATTACATATTCTCCAAAAATACCAAAAACATCTAAACCCTAATTTGCATCCTCATCTGCCTGCCATCATTGCATAATTTACTTTTAAGGGCATTCTTGCTATATCAGATAAGGGGAGGAGTTGATAACCTCTCCTTAGCCCAAAACCACATCCCTTGCATTCGGTCCCAAGCCTTAACCTAAAATTAATTAGACTTAATTTGCCCTAGTGGGCTAGGGACACCAACTGGTCGGGTCCGGACTAGTGTTAGATCACTGTGTTAAGTTAACCTGTGTGTGCCTTGTGCTTAGTGTCTAGAATGGTGGTTTAGGGATTCAATCCCGAAGGGCTTGTGTGCTGGTCCGCCTACCTGGCCAATCTCTGATTGGTGTCTAGGATTGGCAATCAGGGACCTAACACTCCCCTTACACCTGCCTGGCTGAGTACAGGGTTACTATAGGCTAGTTTGCCACCCTGATTGAGCATCTAGTTTGGACTCTAGGTCTAGTCAGCTATAGTCGGTCTGATCGAGTCTTGCATGAGCACTAGATTAGGAGTTTCATATCACCCACCTCCTTCACAAAGGTCTGAACCCATGGAAAACTTACAAGCCCAAATAAAAGCCCTAGCTGATCAAATGGCCCAGATGACTACCCAGTTAACTCAGTCTGGTACCCAAACCAACAATAGAATTGACCATCTTGCCAAAAGGTTTGACCAGTTAGGAGGCCGTGTAGGGACCATAGCAAGAACCCATGGGTCACAATCTGAGCCAGATCCTGAGTCCCCTCAACCTAGGAGAACCCCAAACCCTGATCTATACCATGAGGTCGAACCTAGGAGATCCCCTTATTCTGACCCGTACTACAATCCTCAACCTAGGAGGACCCCAAACCCTGATCCATACCGAGAGATTGAACCTAGGAGAGCCCCTCTGCCTGACCCATACATTAATACTGAACCTAGAAGAACCCCTTACCATGATCCTTATTATGATACTGAACCTAGAAGAACCCCTTACCGTGACCATTATTATGATACTGAACCCAGGAGAACCCAATACTCTGACCCATATAGGGAGTCCAATCCTAGGAGAACCCAATACTCTGACCCATATAGGGAGTCCAACCCTAGGAGAACCCAATATTCTGACCCATATAGGGAGTCCAACCCTAGGAGAACCCAGTATTCTGACCCATATAGGGAGTCCAACCCTAGGAGGACCCAATATCCTGACCCATATAGAGAGCCCAACCTTAGGAGGACCCCATACCTTGATCCATCCTTAGAACCTAATCATAGAGCTGACCCAAAATCATATGACCCCAGATCCTATAATCCCATGACCCATAGATCTGCACCCTTGTCCTATGAGCCTAGAGAACCCATAACCCCTAAGTATCAACCTAGTACTAGTCATGCTTCCCCTAGTCAACTTGAACCCCATAGGATTAGTATCCCTAAATATGAACCCAATAGTGAGCCACTACCTCTTATACAACCTGAACCTACTATGAGTAGTACCCATAATCAGAGACCAGAACCTAACCAATTTCCTGCTAGCCGACCTTCTCCAACCATTCCTGAGATTCACAAGGCTTACATTAACGCGAAAGTGTATGAAGCTGATGTGAGCCTAGTGGATGAGTATGAGGGAGAAGAGGAGACACCTTTAGTAGACCTAGAATTAGCTGACTCAGTAGATACCCAGGTAGAAACCAACCCAGAGCTAGTTGACCTTGACCATATCCAACCTAAAACTATAATGGAAGAACAAATAGAGGAAGAGAACCTAGGTACTGCTACTAGAGCCTTACCTGAGGAGAGCCAAATTATAGAGTCTAGTCCTAAAATACAAGAACCAGAAGAATTTATTAAGGACTTGATCTCTTTGAATCAGTACCCTCAGGATGAGTCTCCTCCTATAGTTCCCATTAAGGACCTCTTTCCTGAGATTAATAACCCATCCTTCCATTATACAAACCCCGTAGATATATCGCAACCCCATAAGGTTAACCTCATTAGTCTAGGATTAGTCCCTGACATGCCTTCTTTGATTCTACTTTATCCAACTAACCCAGAACCTTTTTCTCCACCCTACCAGAGTAATTCTGAACCCACTTCCTATTTTCTACCCTTTCCTGAGTTTTCTCATGTGTCTAGAACTATTAGGTTACATTTTGTTGAGGTTACTAGGTTGCAAGGATCCATAGAGCCCATCCCATTTGCTACCTACTTTTGGCAGACCCTCTGGCACTTATTAGGAGTTACTAGCAAATTTTCTTCTGCATGTCATCCATCAACCACGACTCATGCCCCCATGCCCAAGTGGTAGTTAAGGCCTAATAAACCTCTTTAGTCGAGTCTGCTAGGTGTAGGTTTGAGTCCTTTGCATCATCTTGTTAGGAGTCTGCATGTGCCTAGCATGTTCACCACCCGCACTAATGTTAAAACAACTGGCTAATTCCCGAAGATGGATCAAAAAAAATTTGATGTAGTGGATTTTATCTTGGTTAGGCTTAGGCCTAAAAGAAGCTTCATGCTCGCAGAGCCGGACCTTTTAAAGTGATAGAGAAGGTTGGATCAAATGCCTAGGTGTTAGACTTGCCTTCGGATTTGGGCATTAGTTCTACCTTCAATATTACAGACCTGGTTGAGTATAGGGAACCGGCAGCGCTACCTAGTGAGGCCTTTGGACCTATTCCTTTTCATTGTGAGTGATCCTAACCTAGAGTGTCCACAAACAAATTTGGCCTGAGAGAGGAGAACGGATCGAGTGTATCCTGGACGATCAAGCCATCACGACCCAGGGCCATGACTATCAACGCTTCCTGGTCCGATGGCAAGGCCGGCCAGAGTCGGACGATTCGTGGATTTCTCGAGAGGACTTGCAACGCCTCAACCCAGACCTTCTCGAGAGATATGTGAGCCAGTCTGACCTTCACTCGACAGGGTCGAGTTCCTCCCACCCCGGGAGAATTGGTGGGGACACCGGAGGCACCAGAATAAGATAGAGGCTTTTCAATCCTCTGTAAATTGTTCAATAATTTATGAGTCCATCTGTGATAAGGGCTTAGCTCATCTGAGTCTATTTTAGTTATTATTTGAGTATTTTGAGTTGTTATTTCAGTTCTGTACTAGTCAGCTCATGTTGAGCTAGTTCAGTCCAATGCTAGTCAGCTCATGTTGAGCTAATTTTATTTTTTTGAGTCTTGTCCAAGCATACTGAAGACTCAAGACTATATCATACAAGTGAAGACCAAGTCCAACTAGATTGAAGACATGGAAGTATAGCCCAAGTCCAACCTAGCTTGAAGATTTGAAGATCCCAGGAGGAAAATTCAGAAAACCCTGATTTCTTGCAAATGCCCTCCAGATGCCCAGATTCCCTTCCAGATGCCAAAGTATACTCATAGATAAGGGCATCCATGATTCCAAAGGTCCATCTGCATCCTAGCCCAAATAAATCAAGCCCAGGTGCCAAGCCCAAGCCCCTAATTAGCAAGATACCAGGGAATATTCCTGCTACTTGGCTACCAGGCCACCCCAGCTTCCAGAGGCCCAAACCCATGCACCCGAGCCCCTTTGGGCTGGCCTTTTGCTGCTCCTAGAAGCCCAACACGCCCCCCTAGGCGTCCTTGGAGTCTTGACCAAGTCAAGAAAATTTTTAGGGATTTTTCTACCTAATATTTCCTTATTTTCTAGCTAGGGTTTGAGAGGGAAAAGGATTCTTATGTAAAGACTTATGTACCCTTACTTGGAGCCCAAGGTTAAGGGTCTATTTAAGGGACCCTAGCCTCTTGTATGAGGAGAATTTTTGATGAATGAAAACCTTGAGTTCTTCTATTGAGTTGTGTGATACCCTGCTGTGTGCATAAAGGGGTTTGCGAGAGTTCTTCTTCCCAGTGCTGCAATCATCTTCCTGCTACCAACAAGCATCTCAGATCCCTGGACGCCCACTCCAAAAGAAGCCTTCCCTTGCTGTTTTTCCTTTGATTTCTTGTTCCTTTGTGAGTTTTCTAACCCCTGACAGGTCGTTTGCAGGTCCCCGAGTTCCTACGAATCCAACGACTCCAGCCAAGCCTCAATCGGATCACCGAGCAGAAAGCCGGGTATCCGCGGGTCTTTGGCTCGATTTTCCAGGCCGCATCCGTCGAGGAACGAGAGACCCTTTTGCTTCGATCTTCACAGACATTGTCAGGTACACCCCTCTACCTCCAGTAGTTTTATTGTAGGAGAACTTGCCCTAACCGAGGCTTCTCAGCCCCGGCGATCCTTCTTTTCTACTTTTCTAGGTCCTAATCTGCATGCTGATCTTCTAAAATTCATATAAAATTCCCTATAACTTATTTTAATCTGAAATTCGGGAATTAATCACCCAACCCCACATATAAAACATATAAAAAAAATTGCATGCATATTAGTTCCGCATCAACCTCCTCGGCATGGACGTACTTTTGAGCTCGGAGTAGCTCTTTGGGAGCTTCTTGTCGAGCGAGTAGGTCAGGCGGGAGGTCCTGAGCCCTCGCTTTAGTGCCAGCATGGCGACTGGTTCTTCAAGATTATAAATCTCCAAAGCAGCAACTTTGAAGCGGGCCACGTAGTCTTGTAATGGCTCATGATCTTGTTGCCGGATGGAGAAGAGGCTATCTGCCTCTCATGGTACCTTTTGACAGGCATCAAAATGGGCCACGAACTTTTGCTCCAGCTTAGCGAAAGAACCAATGGTTTCGAGCTTGAGGCGGGTGAACTAGACTCGAGCCACCTTCCGGAGGGTTGCTGAGAAGGTGATACAAAGAAGGGCATCGGTGGCCCCCTGAACCCTCATGAGGGCCTTGTAGCTTTCCAGGTGGTCGAAGGGATCTATGGTCCCGTCGTAGGGATCCACCTATGGCATCCGGAACTAGCTGGGAATCGGTTCCTTTTGGATCTCTCGGGAGAAGGGGGGACGGGCATCATAGCCCATTAGCTCATCAGTAGAGCCCTGCATGTTCGTAAATCGACGGGATAACTCCGTCAGCTTGCGCTCGTGCTCCTCCAGGCGCTTCTCGGTTGTGCGCCTGATGGCCTCATCAGTAGAACCTTCGGCTGAGAGAGACGCAGAAGGTGACATGGGTGCATGGTGCTCATGAAGGGGGGACTTTCCTCTTCGACCTTGGCGGGGTTTGGATATCACTCGCTCGAGGGTAGGGGACTGGCTCTCCCTTTCAATAGACCCAGCCCGTTGTCTCTTTACTGGAGTCAAATGACTGCCCCGGTGGTCGATGGTGGCCCATGGCTGTGAAGGCCTTCCTTGAAAGGATCGCAGACTATCGCAGGGTGCTACGGCGTGGGCCACGGGGGTCCCTAGCTGCTGGTGGATGGCCAAGGACCATTGCTGGTGCTGGAGCTGGTGCACTGCCGTAGTGAGGATTTGCACCTGTTGGGGGAGTCCGGCTAGCTGGACACCCATCAGAGGTGGTTAAGCGGGAGCGGGAAGTTCCTCTTCTAGACCGTGCGGGTTCCCTTGAGAAGGGGGGTCTCCCGCGCGGCTGGTGGAGACTTCTCTCGCCCGTGTTGTCACCATCCTCCCGGTGGATCGCTTGCAGGAGGCTTGTGCAGGATCAAAATATATCAACTCCGCCCCCCCTTCCTGGCGCACCGATCTATTACCGCCAAGATCGTCGTGGCCCGTAGCTGCTGTCGACGTCGGATCATCCCTCGTCCTCTTCGGGTTGGCCGGCGCTTCAGGACCTATAAAACAGGGGTTATTGAACCGGGCCGGGAATTCCGGTGGGGGTGCTCCGACACTCAAGTCAGTGATGACCCAGGGGAACAGATCCTCCTGGTCGAGCCCCTCTTGATGGACTCCAGGCTAGGAGGAGTGAATGGTGTGAGAATGGGGGTGCAAGTGTGCTGGGAGAGATGTTAACCGAGGTAGGCTGGCCCTCTTGTGAGTCTTCTTCTCCTTCACTCCTTGGGTGATGTTCTGTGGTTAAGTTTGCACTTGCATACCTCTCTCCCCCCTCTGGGGATGTCGAATGTTCTTTTAAATCCAGGTGATCGTTGAGCGCCTACCTTGGGATCTCCCCCAGGCTGTCAGGCGCGTGCGGCGATGTTCCGTGCCATGGACGGGATGTCTTTCCCGATTCATAATAAGGAAAACTATCTTGTGTTCTGACATTCCTTCCGGTCGTCCCATTCCGAGAAGCCTTGCAATGCCTCGATCGGGGGATCACCGCTCCCGGAATTTGAATCTCATGGTTGACTTCCTCTTTCAAGCGGTGTAGGTAGTTGGTGGAGAGTGCAGCACCTTGGTCAGGGGTTTTCCTGCCTTTCTGGTGTAAGCGGTAGCCGCAGATAGCCATCATGGCTTGACAGGTGCTTCTTTGCGGCCTTCGGACTGCTTGCCGGTGTTTCGGGGCGGTGGCTCTGCCCCCTTGTTGGCCGGCGGTGCCATCCGAGCTGGTTGCCAAACTAGAGAGCTGAGACTCGGCTCTGACCTAGGAGGTTTGGCCTCCGAAGGGCTCGACCTGGCAGAGGAGGGCTGAGCTCAACTCCGGCTCAAGGGTCTCGACCTCGAAGGGGTTTGACCCGGCAAAGGAGGACTCGACTCTTTCCCGGAGGGCTCGATCTCGAAGGGGCTCGATCCGGTGGAGGAGGTCGACATGCGACTCCAGCCCAGAGGGCTCGTCCTCGGAGGGGCTCGACCTAGCGGAAAAGGGCTGAGCTCGACTCCAGCTTAAGGGGCTCGACCTCGGAGGGGCTCGATCTAGCGAAGGAGATCGCTCGGCTCCGGCCTAGGCACCCCCAGCTTGCGGGTGTCGACCTGGTGGAAGACGAAGCTCGGCTTTGACGGGCCACCTCGTTGATCTGGAGGAGCTCGGCCCGGCCAAAGGAGTCCGAAATGGGGTGTCTACCATGGCGGACTCTCTGACATGGCATTTGACTGGATTTACACGTCAGCACGTCAACTTCTTGCCACATCACTACCCACTCATAAAGACCATCCTTAGTCTTAAAAGCTGTTTTTCACTTATCCCCAGGTCTAATCCTAACTTGGTGATAGCCACTTTTAAGATCAATCTTAGAGAAAATAGTTGCTCCGGCCATCATATCTAGCATGTCATCCAAACGAAAAATGGGAAAACGATACTTAACTGTTATTTTGTTAATGGCTCGACTATCAACACACATCCTTCAAATACCATCTTTCTTAGGGGTCAAAAGGGTAGGTACTGCACACGGACTCAAGCTTTTCCTAATAAGTTCCTTCTTAAGGAGTTCTCCAACTTATTTTTGTAATTCTAAGTGCTCAGTGGGATTCATCCTATAATGTGGGAGGTTCGGCAAAGTGGCTCCTAGGACTAGATCTATGGCATGTTGTACATCCCTTAAAGGTGGTAGTTGATCAGGAAGATCTTCGGAAAATACATCTTGAAATTGCTTTAAAAACTCCATAACTTCCTGAGGGTGCTCCTCCTGGGGGTGGTCATGAACTTCCTTAGTGGTCAAAATCCAAACTGGTAAACCCTCAGTGATCTCACACTCCAGTTTTTTAGCATTGATCAGATTTAATTATGGTTTCTTCTCTTTCAAGTTACTAGATCCCCTCTTAATGTTATCCTTAGGTGGAGTTGGGTTTATCACAAACTTCTTCCCATGGTGGTTAAAGGAACAGGAGTTGGATCAACCATACAGGGTAGCATCATGGTCATATAACCAAGGTCGACCTAAGATGATACTGCTAACTCCCATAGGAAGGACATCACACCACACCTTTTCTTGATAGGATTGTAGTTGGATCATGACTTGGCATTTAAGTTTAATGGGGATAGAAGTTGAGTCTTCCAAGATACCTTATAGGGATTGGGATGGGGAACAGTAGATAAACCTAGGGTTTTGATAGCACTGGTTGAGATGGCATTAACACAACTCCCGCTATCTATGATGATCTTAAATGCCTTTTTCCCTAACTTCATAAATGTGTATAGGATATTGGTCCTACACCAATCCTCTTGTGCCTTGGTTTGGGTTAAGATATTTCTAACAACTCCCAATAAATCAGATGACTCAAATGACTTCCTCATCTCCTTCATATTCATCCACTAAGTGTACTCTAGCTTCATACACTTCCTCTTCATTCTCATCAGTGGGTTCAGGATCTTCTTCCTCTAGCTCTCCTATGTGTAGGGATCGAGTTGGGCATTGACTAGCATAATGTCCCAATTTATGACATCTAAAACAGGGAGTATTAGGATTAGGATTCCTCTGAACTTCAGGTAACTTACCCTTATCCTCTTTACGGGTCAATGGGGTGCTAGGATTAGGTCAGCCTGGGTGCACTTGACTAGACCCTGGTTTTTTTTTAGGGGCATTATTCCTAGTAGGTTCAGGTCGATGGATTATGGGTCCCCTTTAGAATCTCTCATAGTCTCTAGCTATCTGATAAACCTGACCAAGATCATGGACTTCTCTTAAAAATAATTCTCTCTGAATGTCCTCACGTAGTCCAGCTCTAAATCTAGATAGGGTCACAGCTTCAGCTCATCTATACTACACCTCATGGCGTATTCATCAAATTTGGTTATGTATTCAGATAGTCTTGTTTTCCTAACTCAGCCTATGTCATTAATCTAAAAGTCTCTGGTGATAGGATATGGGGAGGTACTTTCCCCTAAGCTTAAGTTTCATGGCTCTCCAGGTAGCTATGGATATGTCTCCTATTTGCTTAGTTATCCTTTCAACATTTTTCCAGTATAGTCTAGCTTGGCGAACTAACCTAAGTTTAGCAAACTTAAACTTCATTTCTTCAGACATTTCATATCACTCAAAGTACTAGTCCATATCTCCTTCCCAATCAGTATATACCTTAAGGTCAAGGTTGCCATCAAATGTAGGTGCTTCTAACCTGATGTTCCTAATGGCTCTCTCATCTTGGTCCATGAAATCATGATTGGGTCTCCTCTGATTAAGCTCCAAGATTGGGTCATGACATGGGGCTCTTCTAGGGTTGGGAGGTGTTTTAAGTTCATGCTCGGTATGGGTCTCATGGGTTTCTTCTAGGGTTTCGACCCGTGTCTCCATTTGGATAAACCTATGGCTCAATTAGGCAAGCTATTTAGTAATGGCCCTCAATTGGGTTTCAAGATTGAACTCCATGATTAAACCAGATTGGGTTTGGGGTTGATGGTAATGGGTTTCTGACCTGGTGGTCATGCAGCATATAAATTCGTTCTAGGGTCTCCTAGACCTAGAAGCTCAAGTAGAATGAATCAACTCAACTTACAACCAACTCAACAATTATCCTTTCCACTAGCCAGGTAAGAGGTGGGGTTGTGGGAGGCTCCCCCTACTCTCGCAGGGTCCTAATTAAAGAACCACAAGTCCGCTTAAGGCGTTTGCCGTTGGACCTCTTTCCTAGACATCAATTTTAAGAAATAACTGAAGGATTGAGTGCACTAGTTTCATCACAATACTTTGAACTTGACCTGTTGGTGTCCCAAGCTGCTTTAGGTTTCTACTCAATTTTAATTAGACTTGGGATCGAGATGAGGGTGGTTGTTTTGAGCCAAGAAAAGGTGATGAAATCCTTCCCTTATCTGAGAGAGAGAAATTGCCCCTAAGGAAACTCAATTATGCATGCACACATATGAAAACCTAAAATAAAATATGCAGATTTTTTTTTTATTTTGTAGATCTGAAATTAAGAAAAAAATTATAGATTTAATGAA
Organism: Areca catechu; assembly: GCA_021397845.1. NCBI lineage: Eukaryota > Viridiplantae > Streptophyta > Magnoliopsida > Arecales > Arecaceae > Areca > Areca catechu. The sequence continues at coordinate 26,654,863 of CM038046.1, forward strand.
GATTAATTATATGATTGATGGATGCAAAGATAAAGGCTAATCTAAAGATTTTAGTGAAAGCAATTTCTAGATTTAGAACTACTTTGCAGAAATTTCAGCATGTAGATTTTTTTATATTTTTTTTTTTAGAGAACTATGCATGAACATGTATTAACCTACTCTGATACCAAACTAAAGCAGGATATTATAATGCAAGAGATTAACATAAGGCAACTTCAAACAAAGGATGATTATGCAAAGATTAAAATAACTATCCATAGATTAGAATTCAACTAAGTAATAAAGGAAACAGGATCCTATGGTTGAGAAACCACTAATTAGAACATGCTCTTTTTTCAACAAATCATAACTTGTGAGAAGGGATGGGTTTGCATACCAAGCAATTATTGTCTTCTTCTTAAGAGATTGGATCACACACCTCTCGGGACTGGCGCTTGGAGGAAGAAGCTATCTTCCCGCGAATGTCCTGGCTTTTCTTCAGATAGTTCCGAAGGCAAGAGGACTTCCTCTAAGGATCTCAGCACCGGAGGTATCCCGCAAACACCAAATATTAGAGATCCGTAAAGTGAAAAAAATACAAAGTAGAGAGTTGGAAGTAGAGAGGAGGTAGAAGAAGGAGCTGATGGTGCTTGGCATGGAGAGAGGGCTTGGCGGCTTGGTGAGGGGAGGATGCCTGGTTGCTTTGAAGATGGCGGCTAGGGCTAGGGTTTGGGTACTTGGAACTAGTGTTTGGGCCTCTCACCCTCTCCCTCACGGAGTGTCAACGCTCAAGAGCAAAGGAAACTAGAAGAAGAGAATTTTTTTATTCATTCAATAATCTGATTTTACAAGGGGGAGGATGGGTATTTATAATTCACCTAGACTTCTTAGACTCCTTCTGAAAGTTGAATTGTATACATGGAATAAAGAGAGAAAAGAGAGGGTGCCTACTTGCTTCCATCTTTGTTTGTTATACATGGAAATAAGGAGAGACAAAAATAGGGGGCGCCTTCTTGCTTTCTTCCTTTGCTTGGGTCAGTTTGCATGAAATAAGGAGGGGGATGCTTGGGTGCCACTCTTCTTCCATTTCTGCTTGGAGTGGTTGCATGAGATAAGGAGGAGGATGCTTGGGCACCACTTTTCTTCCATATTTGCTTGGAGTGGTTGCATGAAACTAGGGAGATGCCAAGATGATTCCTTTTATGATTGGGGCGGCCTGAGTGGGGACCAGTGGAGGTGGTGCATAAGTCTGCCTTCTTTGCTTCAGTGGGGATCAATGTTTCTCCTCTTGGACTTTACTTGAATGAAAGAAAATTACAGGACTCAAAATGAAAACAAATGGACTTAATTGACTCAACCCTATTATAGGACTGACAGGTCTCAAAATGAGAACAAATGGATTCAGTTAACTCGACTCTATTACATGACTGACAGGACTCAAAACTGATGGACTCAAATACCTAAGCAATCCATAAAGAGTTCTGATTTAGGTGCGGCCTCTTTCTAATCCTGGTGCCCGCACCAGGTTAGGCATAAGAAGCCTAATTAACTCATGTGTAAAACTTGGAATTATGAGATCAAACCATGGTGGTGGCCTCGGCTCCCTCTCAAATCTTAATTAACTAAAGCACCAATTCACATGTCATAAGGACCTTTGAATTATGCCCCAGATGTGTAAACGTGCAGGGTTATATGTGATCCGGAAAGCATAACATCAAAAGTCCCACTTTAGGTCATCTTGAAAGGTGACCCGAGCTTCATCAAATCCAAACTTTTTTTATCATGACAATTCCTAGATTTCAAGACCTCTAGGAGGCATTTTGTGATCCAAATAGAATTATCACAATGATCTAAGATTGTTGTACTTGGTAGTCTTTGATCTAATAATTAAAAATTCAAGGTATCCAAACATATTTAATATTTTATAAGAATACAAGATCACTGACCATATAATTCCAAAATTATCTCTCATATATTTCTTTAATTATATTTATTAATAATATAAAATATATTATAATAAAATATATTAATAATTAATATATTTTATAAAAATATATTTACTAGTCCTATAAATTATTAATCCTATAAAAATATATTAATTACTATTATAGAATTAATATTTTTACTTATAACATATTATTTATTAATACAAATATTTATTTTGATTAAAAAATAAGGTAAATTGAAGTAATATATTAAATAATTTTATTATATAAATATAAAATATAATAAAATATTTCTATTCTAATTTAAAATTATTATCAAATTATAATGTGATAATAATATGATTAATAATATATTATAATGTTACATATCATAAATATAATATATAATATCAATATATTATAATATCATATATAATATTGATATAATATATTAATGGTATATTGATATTTCAATTTTTTTACTGGGCTGAGAGGTTTTTTTGTCCTTAAATATCAATCCAATATTATTGCCTAGGGATAATCTTGGATTTTCAATCTTAAAGACAGGTATTCCATCACTAGGTTGGATGGTAATTTAATAGATAGGAGTGATTTGATATCATTGTCACATAGAATCATTATGGTACAACTAAACGTAGTAATCCCATCGTCTCCATCTATATCATCCTTGATCTCAGCTTAATCATCTCATACCATATGCCTAAATGGACTTTGCCAAGCACAATATAATAATTGATGTCTGCTTATTGTTTATATTTGGTTGAGATAAACTTTCAACTTCCCTTAAACCTAAAGAAAGTAGAGGTGTGGGGCATATTCTAAGCTTCCAAGTAGTGAGAGCGCATTGTATGCGGATGTCCTGAACTTTAGCTGGAGCCCTCTTCGGACAGAAGGAACCTTATCATTCAATCCTCAAATTATTTCCCCAAGTGGTGAAATGGGTAATTTTTCATCATTCTGTGAATTAATTGGTGATGCTCCCAATTTGATTCTGAAAAATGAAATCAACAAAAATTAGTATATAATATTTTATAATTTGGTCTTGCAATAAAAAACAGTAATACAATACTAACAGTTTTGAAAGAAATCTATAGTTGTCAGCGTAGAGCTCATGCACTTGCTTGTGTTTTTATTTGGCCAGACGGTAGATGCCTCAAAGGATGAACTAGAAACAGCCTTGGAGAGAGCTTCCATGGGGAACAAGACCCTGATCATAGCAGTACTGAACAAGGCATACGTGGAGGATAATGGCATGCTAGACCTCTTCCTCAGAAGCTTGCGAGAAGGGGAGGACACCGAGTTCTTGATCAAACACCTTCTCCTCACTGCAGTGGATCAGACAGCCTTCAACAGGTGCAGAGAACTAGGACTCAATTGCTACCGGCTTGTGACCGAGGATGTCGATTTCTCCGACGAGGTGCTATACATGTCTGAAAATTTCATCAAAATGATGTGGAGACGAACTCTCTTGCTTGGAGACATTCTTCGGCATGGGTACAGCTTCATCTTCACAGTTAAGTTGTAGTGGCAACACATCTGATCATATCACCACTTATGATAATCTTGTCTTGAACATAATTTTACGATATACAGTTAAATAAATGACTCGGTCACCATAGCATGAACATTTCTTTTCTTTCGAGAATATGGTGGTTACTGGATGTCGCTCTAGTTTTGAACCTGAAGCCATTTAGGTGGAGAGGAAGGCACCAACCGAGCTAAGAGGTGCTGCTACCTTTCAACTTTTTTAAATAAACAATTTTGCACTCGGCATAATAATCCCAGGACTGATTGCAAGTAGAAAATTCATTTTGATGGCAAAATGTAGTTGTCATACCCCATATCTACTGAAGTTTCATTTCCTTTGGTTCTTGTTTTTGTATCTTATAGTTTTGTAGATCATGTAGTGCAGAAATTTCTGTTGCTTTATTATGTTTTTATTGCATCCATAACATGTTTGATTAATATAGTTTTAGTTAATCTAGATAGGATTTTGACAAAGCCAAAGTCGAGCAATCAAATCAGGATAAATTAAACAATAACATCTAATTGATGATTGGGTAAAAACCTTAAGAGATCACACCAATTTAGCCACCCCCAAGAGATTTAACTTGGTATGAACAAGTCCTCTGTCTTAAACCGAACTGAAGATGGTGATGCCAAAGTTCTGAACTTCCCTGTCTGTTAACAGGATATGGATGTGATGTGGCTGAGAAATCCATTTGCATGGTTGAATCATGACGGAGAAGACATGCAAATAAGTTGTGATGGGTTCAATGGCCGAGCATATGATGATTCCAACAACATCAACACAGGCTTCTACTTTGTGGCCTCGAATAACAAAACCATTGCACTCTTCGATGAATGGTATGCATTAAGAAACAAATCTGAAGGCATGAAAGAACAAGATGTGCTATACAAAATGAAGTCTGAAGGCGCATTTAGGCTGTTGGGCATGAAAGTAAGATTCTTAGACACAACATACTTCAGTGGGTTCTGTCAAGACAGCAGGGATTTCAGAAAGGTGACCACAGTGCATGCAAATTGTTGCCGCAGTGTGAAGGCCAAGCTCGCAGATCTAACAGCAGTCCTCAAAGTCTGGAAAACATATAACAATACATCAAAAAATATCGGATGGCCTGAACACACGGCGTGCGCTGCGTCATGGCAGGTAAGATCGAGTTAAGAACTAGACATGCATACAAGGTTACAGAACATACTGATGACTTGCATGTGATTCTAAATGGTAATGTGAGTAGTCTTTGTACCAAGATTATATGCTATCAAACCTGATTGAAGGAAAAATTAATCATTTGCCAGGAAGCATTTAAAATTTGCACTTCAAAGACATTGCAGCATATGGTGATAAATTTCTCATTGTTAGACATCTCAAGGAGCTGGTGTTGCATTATATTATTTCTAATATCAACACAAGTCTGATGGACCTATTTGTTGTTTCTGTACAGAAAAAAGCTGTCTCCATAGATAAGTTAGGAACGGCTCTGAAAGAAGCTTCCATGGGAAACAAGACAACGATTATCAGTGTAATCAATAAGGCATATGTGGAGGAGAATGGCATGCTAGACCTCTTCCTTCAAAGCTTACGAGAAGTGGAAGGCACCGAGTTTTTGATCAAACACCTCCTAATTGTCACGGTTGATCAGATAGCATTCGACCGGTGCAAGATCCTAAGGCTCCATTGCTACCAGCTAGCCACGGATGGTGTTGATTTCTCCAAGGAACAGCTCTACATGTCTGATGGTTTCATTAAAAATATGATGATGCAAAGAACTCTTTTCCTTGGAGATGTTCTCAGGCGCGGATACAGCTTCATTTACACAGTAAGTTGAACAAACTAAGGAAAAAAGGAAGAGATGCAATTAAATTAAAAGTCAAATGGACTTCAAGATTTGGCAATCCACATTTAAGCAATTTGTTTTTAATAACATGTAGCAGACAAACTATATACTTCAGCCAGACAGCGCTGCTAGAACTTTCCAAATGGTCATAGAAACATGAGAGGTCATTACTTCTCAGCAAAGAAGAACAAATAACAAATTATAACAAAGTTATTCTGAGAAAAAAAAAAAAAAGGTAGAGAATTGTGTCTGATTTGTTTCTTTCATACCCTTGGTCTCTGCTTTCAGGATATGGATGTCATGTGGCTGCGAAATCCATTTACAAAGTTGAATAATGATAATGAAGACTTGCAGATAAGCTGTGATAGATACAATGGCCAAACCTTCAACGAGGCCAACACCATCAACACTGGCTTTTATTTTCTCGCCTCAAATAACAAAACCATCGCATTATTTGATGCATGGTATGGATCAAGGAATAGCTCAGCAGGAATGAAAGACCAAGATGTGTTGGCTCTGATGAATTATAAGGGCGCCTTCAAGAAGTTGGGCATGAAAGTTCGATTCCTAGACACCCTCTACTTTAGTGGCTTCTGTCAAGACATCAAGGACTTTAAGGAAGTGATTACAGTGCATGCAAATTGTTGTCGCAGTGTGAAGGCGAAGCTTGCTGGTCTGACAGCCATCCTCAATGTTTGGAAGAGCTTTAACGGCACCGGCACCGGCACGGCCGGATGGCCTACACACGATGAATGCAGTAAGGCACAGAGAAAATGAATCACGATTTAGGTTTTCCACTCCAAATCCTAATTTTTTTTATATTATTTTTTATATTCTTAAAAGGAGGCAATAAACTGAATTGAAAAAATAATTTAATTTATTGTATCGCGTGAAACAGTAAACTAAATATACAAATATGAGATACTTATAGATTACGTGGCTAGATATATATATTAGACTTGGTATTGATTTTGTAAACCTGATTACATCACACAATGCATTTGCCAGGTAGTTCATCAACCTGATCCCAGGTACATTTTTTCTCTGAAGCCTGTATTTCTTTGGACATAGCTTGCTTTCAACAACGATTAGATCTAGCTTCTTTATAAGTAGTAGGGTTCCTGTAAGCTAGCAAGGATAGAATGACAATAAAAATCACAAAGATGAATAGGAGGCTCGCATACTCGAGTAGAACGATGAAGGTTGGAAAGATCAGGAGGAAAAATCTCGTGGCATGTGAAGATTAGGAAGAGAGACCTCTTATGGCATATATGTGAGGATGATCAACTGGCTCATAAGGCTCGGCAGGGTTAGTAGTAAGTGTATCACTAGTTAAGCTTGGAGAAACTGTATCAGAAGAGATAGACTTAAGGAAAAGATCAAGTGAAGAATAGGTATATAATCAGTGAGAGCTATGGAAGATAGAGTGAAAAATAGATAAAGTAGTAAATATTTCGTGCTTCCAAAAAATGACGTGATAAAAATCCGGAGTCCATTGGCAATATGATCATAAGATTTATAACTCTTATAATTAATGCCATACCCTAAGAAACATAAAAGACAAGCTCTAGGTTCTAATATGGGACATTCATGGGGCTGGAGAAGAACGAAGTATGAGCAGCCAAAAATTTTCAAAAGATCATAGTTAGGTAGCTCCCCATAAAATGCTCATATGGAGATTGATTCTAAAGAAGAGAAAAAGGGACATGATTTGTGGTCTACATTAGCTATGAGAGCAACTTTTCCACAAAAATTGTCAAGCAGAAATGAGAAGAACTCTGATAGTATTAAGAACATGTCTAAGCTTTCGCTTGGCATGATTATTTTGTTGAAAAGTTCCTGGACAAGATTTGTGAGAGATAGTGTCATTTTATTTAAAAGTGGCAACAAAGGATGTTTTACAATACTCTTTAATATTATCATATCTCAATATCTTAATACATTTCAAAAATTATGTACGATCATGTTAGAAAAATCTTAATAAACTTTACATAATTCAAATCTAGCTATTATACAAAACAAAATCTAGGTATAATGAGAAAAATCATCAATGAATATTATAAAATACCTAGATCCTTCCTCACTAGGAACAATTGCAGGATCCCAAACATCAGAATGAATAAAATCAAAAGAAACAAAAGAAAAAGAGTCACTATTATTAAATGGTAAGCCCTTTGTTTGCCAAGTTGATAACACATAGAATCAAAGGATTTACCAGTGACATGATCTAAATAATCATTAGAAATTAAAATTTGAACCTTTGAAAAAGATGAATGATCGAAACGAGAGTGCCATAAACTGAGAGAAGTCAAAGTGCAAGAATGAAGGATAGTATAAAGATCATATGGAATATGAAGATCAATAAACTCAAAAATGTGTCCAACTTTATAGCATGTCCCAACAAGCCAAATCGTCCAAGAATCCTGCACATCACAACCATGAGAAGAAAAGTGAAGCTCTAAACCAAGATCACAAAATTAATCGATAGACAATAATGAATATGATGAAAATAGCACAAGAAATGCATCGGAAATGAAAGGAGAAGGTGTTCTAATAGTTCCAACATGACTAATATACATGGGGGACCCATCTGTAGTGTGAATGGTAAATGTATATGTGGCTACAATCTTAGTAGAGAATTGTGAACAATCAAAGATTATGTGATTACAACAAGTAGAATTGATAATTTAAAAAAATTACTTGGAGTGATGGAGAAAGCAAGTAAAGAAGGATAACTTGCACGAGAGATAACCTGATTAACAATTACCTCAATATCTACCATGGAAATACTTGTAGGTCGAGATGAAGACTTGGGCATGAAAGGTAAAGTATTGGCCATAGTAGCAATCCAAGTAGCATTTTACTAGTCATGCTTCATCTTTCGACAATCACCATCTAATGTGCTGCTATTTCTTGAGAAATGAGATCGGTTGTAACCACAATCACAGCCATAGCCACCAGTCCACCACCTCCACGATCATACCTACCACCATTGCCTTAGGACTGGGCCTCGATGATGGTAATGCACCTTTTGTTGAAAGTTTGCCTATTTATCGATAGCATCCCTCATCACTTGCTCATGCCTAAAGGTCATGAATCCAAAGCCCCTCAATCTTTCTATCTCCCAATCGTTGATGATATTATATTTGTAAAGAATCCTAGGTACCGATACCACTTATTGTGAATCCCGGATCAGCACCTAACCACGGAAGCACCTTGAGAGAGATCCTGACAAGATGATAGAAGCTTTCTTGATTCACAAAGCAGGAGAAAATATACAGAAAAGATTAGGAGAAAAGAGATTGTACTATTATCCTTGGAGAAGATCTTGATACAGGACACAAGACACCAGCCTCATCTCTGAAACCCGAGAAGAAACTCCCAAACCTGCAGACTCCCTCATGCTCAATTTCCTTCTCCAAGCCCATGGAACTCCCACGTCCCAAGCCCTTGTTCCGCGTGATGTAACCCTCATGCTGATTCCTCATGATGAGAAAGAGAGATCACGCACATCCCTCTTAAACCAAAAGGGAACCGACTACATCTCTGGACCTAAAACTCCATAACCCACAAACCGGGTTATGTTACAATCTCTCAAAAACTCCCCCCTAAGTCACATACATGAGAAAATACTCAAACCTGGATCAAGCCCCCTGACCCAACTAACTCACATATTCTCTCAACCTTAGACTCAAAATATCTCCTGGAACACCTCCAGGACCCGCTTGGGACATGCCCCCAAGCCCTAGGGATCCTCGAACATCCCTGCCATGGCCTTCCAAGTCTCTCCAAGACTTGGGAACACCACAAAATCCTACAATCTGCACCTTGGTACCCCCAAGTCTTGGCAAACCCGGTAATGTCCTCCTACACATCCCCGCTGTAACTGTATATCCTGACAACCTCTTGTGCGGATCTCCTTGCCTCTGCCAATACCCTTCAGCTGCTGTGCACCCTTGGAGACCTTTGGGATGACCGCCTCTACAGTTGAAGACCCTTGCTTATACTTTGGCACCATCATTATAGCCTTCCTTCTGCTTGGCAGCTGTATCAGACTTTTTATTGGGCTTCCCTAGAGAGAATCCAGCAAAACTGAACCGGCACTCGTTGCAACTGGAGCTCTACCTGACACCATCTTCTCAGAGCCACGCCTGACTACCTGTGCATGTTGCTCCACCTGCCTTGGTGCACCCCTGGTGCTGGTGCTGGGATGTAACTCCTCCCCATGCACTCCTCTGCTCTGACTTCATGTCAAATCCTGCTCCACCCGTGAAGCCGCCTTTTCCCGGTGCTCTACCTGAGATCGAAGTCCACCTGATGCCACAAAATGAAATCCCGAGGCCAGCAACTCAAAGCTGCCCTGCTGAGCCTGCACCTGAATCTCGTACCTAGTCGATGCCTCCTCGGATCCTCTGTAACCCGCAAACCCCTCCGAGACTGTTTCGGATATACTGCCTCCCGCAATATCATCCAAAATCAAGAGCTTATCCGACTCTTTCTTTGACCCAGCGACTGAACCTGAGAAATCTAGGCTTTTCTTTTCTCCATCCTTGCACTTCTTCCTAAGCGGACAATCCCGCTTAAAGTGCCTTGCTACACCACACCTATGCACTTGCCAGCCATGCTGCCTTTCTTAAACTGTACCCGTTCCACATGTTCACCTTTCTTCTTCCATTTCCTTAGCCTCTCTGACGCAGCCAAATCCTCCTGGAAGACCTCCCTCTTTGTCATCCGTTCTCGCTGCTCATTGGACCTTAGCACTGATATGATCTCCTCATACACCAATGTCTCCTTACCATACAGCAGTGTAGTCACCAACGGATCGAAGCTCCCGGGTAGTAAACATAAAAGCAGCAAACTCTTATCTTCCTCTTCTAAATCCATTCCAATGTTGAGCAAATCCATGCTCATCCGATCGAACCGCTGAATATGTCCCACAACATCCTCGCCCTCTTGCATCCCAAGGTTGTACACTTGCTTCTTCAGCACCAACTTGTTACACATATTCTTCCCCATATATATGGTGTACAACCTCGACCACAATTCCTTTGGTGTCTTCTCCTCTAACACGCCATACAAAATATCATCCGCCAAACAAGTCCTAATCATGGCACATGCCCTTTTCTCCAAAGACATCCACTCCTTGTCATTCATACCACCTGGCCTATCTTCCAAAGATAGATCTAATCCCATCTGAACTAGTAAGTCTTCCACCCTAACCTTCCACATGGTGAAACTTCCTTTGCCATTAAACTTCTCCACACCAATCTTCACCCCGCTACCTTCCATGATACAAAATAATCACAAAATGGTGAAAGATTGACAAAAACCTTAAAGAAGATACCTGATGTAAAGAGGGTGTAAACAGCAGTCCCAGATCTTATCCTTCCTCTTAACATCTCGAGGAAATCCTAGATCTGAACCCTTCTTCAAAATTTTGAAGAAACCTGATCCAAAAAAATACCTTGATCAAGAACATCTCAATGGGATCCTGGGATAGAAAACCCCTCTCTCCACGCTCGAACCCACTCCGATACCACTTGTAGAAAATTCTAGGTACTGATACCACTTGTTATGAATCCCGGATCCGCGCCTAATCGCGGAAGCACCGTGAGAGAGATCCTGACGAGATGATGGCAGCCTTTTTGATTCACAAAGCAAGAGAAGATATACATAAGAGATTAGGAAAAAAGAAATTGTATTATTATTCTTGGAGAAGATCTTGATACAGGATACAAGACACCAGCCTCCTCTCTTAAACCCGAGAAGAAACTCCCAAACCTGCGGACTCCCTCACGCTCGGTTTCCTTCTCCAAGCCCGTGGAACTCCCACGTCCCAAGCCATTGTTCCGTGTGATGTAACCCTCACGTTGATTCCTCACAGTGAGAAAGAGAGACTACGCACACCCCTCTTAAACCAAAAGGAAATTGACTACACCTCTGGTCCTAAAATCCCATAACCCACAAACCAGGTTATGTTACAATCTTTCAAAAACTCCCCCCAAGTCACATACATAAAAAAACACTCAAACCCGAGTCAAGCCTCCTAACCCAACTGACTCACATGTTCTCTCAATCTCAAACTTAGAGTATCCCCTTGAACACCTCCAGGACCCGCTTGGGACATGCCCCCAAGCTCCAGGGATCCTCGAACATCCCTGCCATGGCCTTCCAAGTCTCTCCAAGACTTGGGAGTACCACAAAATCCTACAATATTCACTGACTTCATTTAATTAGTTGAAAGCCCTCTTGAGGGAGGCATCATTCATCATCCAGGCAAGCCCACTAATGAAGTAGTAGTATTTGACATTAGATGCAACCATTGAAAATAAAGAGGAATGGAGATGGTAAGGCCAGTGAGGGAAAGAGGGACGGACAAATGGTAGTTCTAACCTGGTGGTGTGTGCATGAGGGACTGTGCTGCAGAGTTAAGAGGTTCGATTGGTGGAGCAACTCAATTGACGGCTGATAAATTGACTAGTGGTGGTGGTTACCATGGTGAAAGCTTGCCAAAAGGTAGTCGTTTGAGTACTTTTTTTTTTTAAGAAAATAGACCATGTTAAAAGGAGGTAATAAACTAAACTTAACTCTATTATATTTCTTGAAAAAATAAACTGAATTGATTCCCCACCTTTATCCCCCCCCCCCCCCCCCCCTTTTATCAAAAAAAAAAAAAACTGAATTGAAAAAATAATTTTATTATATTGCTTACAAATAAAATACAGAGTAAATGGGATATTTATAAATTACACAACTAGGTATACATAGAAAATATATGGGAGAATATATATGTGAGAGAATATTTTAAAATCATGAGATATTCTAGAATGTTCTTTATAAAATATATGGTAAAATATATGAAAGAATATTTTATAATCATGTAATATTTTTTAATATTCTTTATATATGGGAGAATATATGAAAGAATATTCTAGGAATATAAGATATTCTTAGAATAATCTTAACATATTCCGTGGGAGTATATTTCAAAATATTTAGCAATGTACAGATATTGGTAGCCTTTATTCAAGTGTAGATCCAGATACTTCCACTAATTCTTTAGAGAAGGAGAGTCACTTCTAATTTGCTCTCTAGAAGAGTCCCGCAAATCATAAACTGCTTCGGGAGACATAAGAAAGCAGTGTCAACTTGTTTGCAATATTAGACTAAAAAGGAACTTCCTCTTGAGGACCTGAGACTTACCAAGCCGGATGAATTCAACACCTTGGATATGTTAGAGTTTTGTATGGCAAAAAAAAAAAAAAAAAAGGAAAACTCAGAATTTCTTTTTTTTTTTTTTTCATCATTATGGTATGCATTCCAATGGTCAATTGATCATTCCACCAAGTGGACGTATCTCCTAAAAAGATATATTTTATTTTGACCGGTTACTTTTCATCATGGTCAACTGGTCAAAGTATCTCTTCTTTGTGCCTTCCTATGGTATAAGACCATGAGTTCTAATGGTATGGTATACTAAAAAGTTTATTATCATTTTAGTTATTTCTCCTATTTCCTATTTCTTTCCTGTATTTAAATACTCTTCTATTTCTTATTACCGGATCCCTGCCAAAACCTCTCCATAATTATGCTCCAAAAGAAGGCTTTCGAGACGTATCTCGGAATAGAATTTTCGATAATGATTACATAAAAATCATTAATTTATCTTCGGGCAGTGATTACATGCTTCCGGATAATTTCTCCTTGATCTATACCGTAAACTTACGAGCCAATCCAACCAAATTCTCAATAAATCCAGTTTTTTAATTTTATAAATAATATTTAAATATAATTTAAACTCTTCCTAGTTTTGTTTTACTTAATTCTTTTAAAAAATAAGAATTTTACTTTTTAAAAAAAATTTGGATACCTAAAATTTTATTTTCAAAAGGAACTAGTCTTCCTAAAACTCCTTCCACATGCTATAGGATATTTCCAAAACTTCAAAAGGTGAAGCATGGGGACTTAGTCCAAAGAAAGAGGGGGAAAAAAAAAAAACAAGAATCATCTCGCATAATCTGAATAAATGTCAGTTGGACGTGAACAATGTATATATTTCCCACACTGTAAAATTATACCCTTTTTTTTAAAAAAAAAAAAAATTGTTGGAGGTGCACAGAAAAATGAAGAAGACTTTGTAGGGTCTACTAAATCGACCTAATTCATTTTGGCAATCACAAATGTCTTCCTTCATCTTTGTGAGGACTATAAAAAGGCACATGCAGAATCCAAGTCTTACTCTCTAAAAACCCAGAGGCTTAAATACCAAGCTAGAATGCTCTTAGCTACTCTTCATAATCTTCCACGGATCCTTTCTAACAGATAAATACGAGGCTCTACGGACTATGTAGGGCATCTCAAAATAATAGGTCCTCTCGTCCCGCGCTCACAAGCCACGCCATCCACCCTATTCTTCCTCTCTAACATGCAGCCATCCCAACAAACCAGCACACGTTCCCCACCCTCCATAGGCCTCATGATTTTGATGTTCTTGCCTGCAATGTGAAGTGCTCGATAGAGTGCCCGAGAGAGTTGGAAAGACTTGGAAAGCTACGTCCAGAACAGGTCAACACGTGAATTGTTCGTTAAAATGCCTCAAAGAATGGTAGATTGGACCAAGGTGGTTCATAGGTCTGCTTGGGGGGACATCATTGATGCATCTTCTAGTTGATCCAATCATGTAGATGTTCTATATTTGCCATTCTAAAATTTACAAGCACAAAACAAAAAAAAAAAAAATTGCATACCATAGTAAATACTGCAACTTCGCTTGCATGAGACCCTTATTACAATATCTTGCTCCTTAACATTGCTCAGGGAAAGTCAATGCAACTGCCAAAACGCAATGGTTTCTTTCGCTCCACCAAGTTGGCTTAGGATGTAGTCCCGTAGTAGGTTAATAGCAAGGTTTACATTTTTTTTTTTTTTTTTTTTGAAAGCAAAAGGAGAGGAGGAAGAAAGATTCCTCTCCCAATATATTTATTATATAATTTAGCAGTAAGATTACAAGTATTTTGTGGTGGGTCCTGCAAGAGTTAAGCAGAGGAGATCAGAAAGAGGGGAAGGACCTATCAAGTGTGTACAGTTTTTTGACAGTGACTGTTTATAGAAGAGTGTTGCTTCTGTGTACTGTAACCAAAGCGACGAAAGATGCACGTTTTCTGTAAACATATCCTGTAGACACCATATGTTTGCAGGCGTTTACAGCATTTTTAGCAGGGTCCAATGGCTACAGGGATTACTGTTTGATGAGATGCAGTGGCAGCAAAACTCTGTTGTTAATTTGCTCTGTTGCTGACACCGTCAGTATTTGTCTTGACATGTAGCAATCTGCAGTTGATTTATCATAGCAGAGGTGTCTGTGGAATCCGAAATCAAATTTCAGATGGATTCTATGTGAGATCAAGCTTGAGTACTTGAAAAACGTGGACCTCTGAAATTTCCTGAAAACCTGTAAACCTGCGAATCTCTCAACCTCTGGAACTCCGAAATTTCTGGAAAACCTTTCCTCGTGATGAAACCTATCCTCGTGAACTTCCGAACCTCTGAAACTTTCTGAAAATCCCTGAAACCTTCATGCTTTCTAGATGAGACGCTCATTGGGCCCAGTTGTGACAGTGAAAACAGAAAGCTTCTTAGCATTTCCTGAAAACAGTTCTCCCTACGGTGAGGTTATTCAGACGAGACCTTATTTTTCGGATGAAACCGTATCTTCGTACATATAGTCGACTGAAAAACAGCCTGACGATGATTTTTCCAAGTTGAAAGGTGTGTAAATGTCTTGAAATTGGATTCTGATGGAAACTTGTTTGGCCCCAGATTTGATGTAGAACCGCTTCATGCCCTTGTCACTACCTCCCATTAGGGGTGCAATTGGGTTAGGTTGGATCAGGTCATGAGTGACCCTGATTCGACTCAATTATTTGATAGGGTCATAATTTACACTCGGACCCAATCTACTAGAAACTTAGATGTCGGATCCACTATCAAAATTTTCAGCTTGACGGGTTATTTGGATTGGATCGGATCCATAAATAATCCAGTTCTAATCTAAAAACTTGAATCTAGACAATTATATTTTAAGGCCAACTATTATTAACCATAAAATATAGACATGATTCGGATAAAATATAGACAATTATATTTTAAGGCCAACTATTATTAACCATAAAATAGATAACAAATAGTATTATTTTTAAAATGAATTAAGATATAAAAATAATTATAACTCTATCTCTATGTTAAATAAGTTTCATACAAATTTTAAATTATAATTTAAAAGTCTAAATAAATATGATCCTGATAGTATTAGTATGTTCGAGTCGGGTCATGTCCAAATTTAATAAACCCAGACTCAACCAAGAAAATGAAACGGGTCTAATTTTAAAACCCGACCCAGATCCATGGATCCCTAAAAATAAATTGGATTGGGCCTAAGTGGGTCAGGTCGGGTCGAATCACAGGTCAAGTTGACTCATTTGCAGCCTTACCTCCCATTTCTGTCGTTGCCAGATTGATCACTTCAGTTACCGTTCACACTTCTCTCTACTGTTTTTTTTTCCTATTCGTCGAAAAAGCTCTAAAAACAGCTAAGGTGATAGCCCGGTTGGTAGAGACCTTGCCTCACTACCAATCAGTCGCTGGATCGAGGAAGGATCTCGTTGATTCGAGAAAGGATCCTTACGGTGACTCGATTAAATCTAGGATTTATCTTGGAGCCTGCGATCATTGGTATGAGTGAGAGATCAGGGTCTCTCCATTTATCCCTGTTCTATCAGCTAGCATCTTAGTGGTGTCAGGTTGACGTACTTACTTTTAGATGGGGAGAGCTTGCACAAATCCGAACAGCTTGTATTAAATATTACCTGGCAGGTTGGGAGCCCGCGGGATAGCTATACCAGGATTTATCCCTCCTAAAAACATTGGGACATTCGATTTCCTGAGTTTCTATGGGGAACCGAACCTTCACTTCTTCGTACAGTGGGCATGCTGTAATCTCTCCGGGAGACACTGTAGTTCGTCATTTATATATTTTCCGGTTCGTGCTTTTGTCCAAACTGCTGCCAAGGAATATATATTCTGGATGCTTCGTTGCTAGCACATGCTTCGGATCGGAATATCTTATTGCTCCGCTCCTTTCATGTCATCCAGCTAGCATGTGATTGCTGTCAAAATGTCCGATTTCTTGCGAAATTTTTTCAGTCTATTTTTATTCCTCCAGTTGGTCCATAATTCCATCAAATTATCAGGCATTTTCTTAGGATTGTAGCCAGTGTGGAGTGATTGCCCTATCAACCAGGTGTTGTTACAATTGATGAAAAGATGCTCTGCATTCTCTTCATTTAAATAACAAAGAGTGCATCTGCTAGGACCTGCCAAACCTTTTTTCGCTGGCACTTCACCCGTTAAAATTAAGTTTGTTTTGAATGCAGAGCCAGTTACATACTTTACACTTCTCGGGCAATGGGAGTTTTCATGTTATCTTATCAAAGTGGACTCCTCTGTGCATCAGAAATCTGTAGCAAGCGGAAACTGTAAAATGCTGTTTGGGGAACCATTTCCAGTATCTTTTGTCCTGCTCTTTTCTAAGTGAGATTGTAGGATCAAAATTTCCATGAGAGCTTGTTGTGATAATGGTTGTCTAAAATTCTCGGCAATATTTGTTTTGCTCATGAAATCAGCAACCCTGCAGTCTTTGTCCATTGCCAGGCAATATGCAGCCGGATAAGTAGCTTTAAAACTTATGTTCTCTGTCCATCTGTCATTCCAAAAAGAAGTGGTTTCTCCATTGCCCAGAGAGATTGTGGTAAATGCATTACCAAAGTTCCCGGGGGATTCTATCTCCATGACCCGTTGGTCCCCGAGGCGGAGCTGTATACAGCCTGCGCGGGAATTAGGTATGCCCGGAGGATCCTTCATCTGGACTGGCTGATCATTGAGGGAGATTCTACGACGATGGTTTCTTGAATTCGTAGGTGCCGAGCTTTCCATCGGCACATCCTATCATCCGGGATATCGGTCTTCTGTTACAAGGATGTGCTTCGATTCTTGTATGGCATATTTATCGAATGTCCAATTCTGTGGCGGATTAGGTGGCCTCCAACATCGCTAATCATTCTGGTTCTGTATTATGGTCTATTTGGCATGCGGGATGTCCTTGTCCAGCTTCGTAATATTATTCTGTCTGATTTCTTAGATTGTATTCATACCAGATCCGTGAATTGAATATTCTGTATTATCCAAAAAAAAAAAAAAAAAAATGTCTTACCTAAGTGACCCACATTGAGAATGTTTTTCAAAATGGGGAAACGTTTTTTAAGCTGATAACGGTCGTGGTAAGTGAAACGCTTCTCCGGTTGTAATCGTGGACGACTAGCTATTTCCATGTCTGCTGAGGGCCAGCATAAGAATATAATCCCACCATTTTAGGAGCAATGCCTGATCGAAGACCTACCCGTAGATCAGTTACACCCAGGCCCCCCAAAAGCTTGGGGCGACGTATTGAAGACCAGCTTGCAGGATTCCTATGTTTACTGTTTTATCTTCCCCGTTCCATAGGAAATTTCTACAAATTTTGTCGTTTTGCTTTGCTATTGAACATGGTAGAAGATCCACTGACATCCAAAACCAAGGAATTGCTCCAAGGATCGAGTTAACCAAAGTAAGCCTTCCAGCAATGGTTAAACAATTTCTTTTTCAACCAGTCAACCTTCGCTCCACCTTATCAACCAAAAAGTTCCAAAAGTTGGACAGGGAGTGACTTGTAATGGAGGGGATTAATGTCCAGATATATAATAGGGAATGATGCTATGCTACAACCCA
The DNA here is from genome assembly GCA_021397845.1 of Areca catechu. Lineage (NCBI taxonomy): Eukaryota > Viridiplantae > Streptophyta > Magnoliopsida > Arecales > Arecaceae > Areca > Areca catechu. The sequence continues at coordinate 26,672,969 of CM038046.1, forward strand.
AGATTGCAGCATAGCCTAGCTTGAACTTCCTGATGTTGTAACATAGTCCCACAGCATAAGACTTGCTGAAGTTGATTTTTAATCCTGTGAGCAACTCATACATATATAGCAACATCTTACTGTCGTTCAATTGTTGCCTGGATGCGTTACAGAATAAGACCCGTGTCATCAGCGTATTGCGACACTTGCAACAAACTAGAAATATTATCAGGTCCCACCGTCAAACTAGAAATATTATCAGGTCCCACCGGTTCTAGCTATCAAAATTATTTCCGCAGGTAGACCCAAGAAGCTTGTCATAAAATGTCGGGAGTTTTATTTCTTGTTGGCAAATAATATCATATAAAGATTCACGAATGGAACATTTGACTAACTTCCTTTTGGAAACATTTCCCAACCCATGCACATTCCAGCAATGTAGCGTCATTTGCGATGAAAGAGACACTAATTACCAGGTTTTTCTGGGAGGAAAGAGATGCTATGGAGCAAAATGACACTGCATTTTTTGATCTGATTGGCAAAGGTGATTAATTCAAAAGTGTTCTTACTAGCTCTCCTAAGCAGGAGAGAACCAAAATTATGATCCTGATCGATCATCATTTTACCTTTGTTGCTGGGATACGAAGGATCTTCTACCCAAAATACAGAACCGAGGCAAGATGTAAACAAAGATTTTTTTGGCTAAGCGGCTCCTGCCATCACGTCCTTTGCTGACGGTAATTTACACCGGGCACGGTTCCATAGTTTTTATCTTGGTAATTGTGTCTTGCAACGTGGAGGTGGGGAATTGCACCACCACACTTGCCCCCCAATGTGACCATGTCTCCGGTCGTTAAGGGGCTGATAAACAAAATGTCCAGATCCGTGAGAGCGTCGACGTCAATAATGCCAAGAGCCATAGCTTTTTTGGTCCGGAGGCGAGCACTTTTCTTGTTCCGGAGGCCCCATGTGAGGCCCAACCTAAGAATTTAGCCAGCCTGACCCGTGCACATTCGGATTGAAATCGACAACTAGTTATCAACTTCGGTTTGGATTGAGTAGGACACCGAACAGCCGGATTTCGAGGTCGGAGAAGAAGACCGACGGCGAGGGAGGAAAGGGATCCTTCCCTATAAGAGAGGATTCCTCGCATGTCTCGGTCCATTTCGGAATCCATCTCCCTCCTGGGATCGTCGAAACCCGATGCCAATCCTGTCGGACGATTCCTCACGCGCCCCGGTCCTTGTCGGAACCCGTCTCTCCGGTGGCCACCGAAATTCGACGCCGACTTCACCGATAAGTTCTCTTTCTTCTATCTCTCCCTCGAGCGTGGGCATGAGCAGAGACGATGGTGAAAGTTGTCTCATGATTTTTTGTTTTGGGGGTTTTCGGTAGGTGGCGGACGGTCGTTAGGATCGCCGCCGGTCCCCTCGCCGTCAGTTCTCTCGCTGTTGGTCCCCTCCCATCGATCATCTTTCTTGATGGGCAACAGTGGAGATTGTCGCTGTAGGTCGGCTTGGTTGAGCCAAGGGAAGTTGCAGGGAGATGAGTTCGGGATAAGAGAAAAAAGAGAAAAGAAGGAAAGAAAAAAAAAAAAAAAAAAAAGGAAGAGAGAGGAGGAGAGAGAAAGAGAGGATAGAAAGAGAGGAGAGAGAGAGAAGGAGAGAGAAAGAGGAAGGAGAGAGAAAGAAAAAGGAGAGAGGGGAGAGAGAAACAGAATGGAGAGAGGGGAGAGAGAAACAGAATGGAGAGAGGAGAGAGAGAAAGAGGAAGGAGAGAGGAGAGAGAAGGAAGAAAGAGGAGGAGAGAGAAAAAAGGAAGGAAGGGTTAAATTCCGGACCAGAATTAGAACTGGATTGACGAGAGTGCCCCATGATAATATAGTTTTTTTTTAGTATTTTTCAAAATAAAAATTAATTGTTTAATTAAATTTATTGATCAGGATCGTCGTTGTCCTTGGAAGACCATGTCTAGTGTTTGAATTGTACTTAGTTGGTGGATACTCTTCGATAAATTATCTTGACCTCTGGTATTATCTACCAAATATATTATGTATTTATAAAATATTAATATATGTATTAATCTGCATTGGATTGCATGCATTGTGTTGATGTGGATGCTCTCTAGTCCGACTATGATCACACGAGGATCTAGTCTCTTTTTGGACCTCCAGTGGGGCTATCACTGGTGCATGACCATTGAGCGGCATATGTCATAGGAGCTAGTTGCCTTGTTTTTAGCCATGCATAGTAGTTGCTGGCACATACTGGGATGCATGTTTTCTCGTGTGATTTCAGAGCTAGTTTTCCTTTTGGACCTCTAGTAGGGCTTTCACTGGCACAGATCAATTAGCGGTATGTGTACATAGGATCAAGTATCTTTCGAGGCTAGCCACGGGCCGATCGTAGCCATAGTTAGAGGAACTAAGAGAGTAAGGTAAATGGTTGGCCATCTATAGTCATGTCGGTTGTATTTAAGTTATATATTTGTATAGTATTACTGGTTATATTATTTTGATGCTGGACATCTTGTTGTATGATGTATTTATGCTTGTTATTTGTTAATGGCATATTTGTGTATGTATATTGGAGGTGATGATAGCTTACTGAGCCTGTATAGCTCACCCCCTGTTTTTCTATATTTTTGTTACAGATCCAGAAGATCAATCGGACTTTGGGATCAGTCAGTGAGAAGCTAGGGTTTAGATGTTATGCGCTTGCATGGCTGGATAATTATTACTGAAATTATGTTTTGATGCAAGCCTTGTGTGTCCGAAGGAAAAATAAATCGTAGGGCACATGGCCATCTATTGCGCATCCGGCTCGGGTTTGGGATCGGGATGTGACAGATTTATTGGTATCAGAGCAAAGGTTTAAGATAAAAATTGATCTAGTTAGTAAGAGTGTGGTAGAATTAGGATTTTGATTGAATATTCGAGAATAATTATCGATACTGAGAATTTATTTAATTTTCTTTGATAGGTATATGTTATAGTTCTAAGGATTTTGTTAAGTGTAGAAGGCTTGCACAAATAAAATGATTAAATTCTCCTAGCTTAATTTTTGGAATAATGTCATTGAGACTAGACAATGGATATATAGAGGTATATTTTGAGTTATATTATAGATTTGATATAATTGCAGATTGTGATACAAGTGATAAAATTTAATATGATTCTTATTAAGGCATGACTGATCAATGATATTGAATGTTGGGTTATGATCACTTGAGACCGACATGGATATGATTGAGTGATATTAAAATTTAGATTGTGATCACTGTGGATTGTGATTTAAAAGATATTTGAACTTAGTGCTATGATAGGTTGGGATATGATAAAGCTGCAAAAAAAAAGATGGATTTGAAACTTGGATTTCTAGTCCTTACGCATAGCATATAAGGTTTGACATATGATTAGTGCAAAAGAAGAATATGATTTTTGTAGAGAGATTGATCTTGGATGAGTATAAAAGACTGAATGAGTTATAATATTTGATCATGATGAGTTAGCATATTACAAATATCGAATAGCTGAATAAGATGTCTTTGCCTTGATTAATGGGTTCGATCGAGCTTTGAAAGTGTTGGCTTGAAAATATAATGTGGTATGTTAAAGGGTTATGCTAGATAATGTTGGAATCCTAAACTTGATATGGATGAAGATCATGATAGCATATGAATTTTATTAGTAATTATTGAATTATAAATTTTAGGATTGTTGTAAAAAGATGTTTAGGATGAAGGTTATGAAAAAGTTTAATAATATTAAGAAGGAGAGTTTTTCGATGAATCTGTATGGAGATTATTATTGAAAATATATAATGAAAAATGTGTTTGGGATAATATATAGATCTGAAAATTAGTAGGTTAAATGATGTTATGCGGACATAGCATGCATATCTTGGTAGAATTATTGATGTCTTGAATGGATGGTACAATTTTATGCAAAGACTTTGAATGTAGGAAATAGATCGAAGTTTAAATTTGATGTGATATACTCGAGGCCTAGTATGGACAAGAAAATTTAATAGTTTTGATCTTGTTTTATTTGAAAGTTAGATTTGGTTTAGATTCTAATGAAAAGTAATATTCTTATCAAAAATTAGATGATTTGATCAAAGTGCGCAGTGAAAGTGTGGTGGATTAAAGATATTGGATTAATTTAAAATATATTATGATAAATGAATGGAGGCTCTTATTGGGATTACCGAATTTTGGACAATATTATTTGGATTCCTTGGTCCTATATAAGTTTTTAAAATTTTTTCTATAAATAATTGATATGAGATTAAATATATGCTCACACGTGTCCTCACAGATATATATTGAATCACTATTAGGTATATATCAAAGAAGTTTGTAGTATATATTAAAAAATTGATAAATGTATATTATCATATTAAGTGGTGTCTACCGATGAATATAATATTTTGAAAGTTATATAACAATTCATGAGAAAATATATATTGAATTGCTAGATGACTAATTTATTAGTACATGTCTGGCCGTATATTATGAATTAGTAAACTTTTTTCAAAAACTATATATCGATTTATTTGGAGATATGTATTGATTTGAATTGATAATAGATTTATTTAGTATATATTATTTGATTATATAATATATATTAATAAAAAATATATTTTTTATTTTTAATTATAAAATTAATATTTTTTTTAGTAAGTAAAAATAATAAGGAGTTAAATCCGGCGTAACTATCCCATAGATCTCGATATTGATCTCTTACTCAAACCAATTATTCAAGCTGTAAAAATAATTCTTGAATTTATTCGAATCATCCTTGTGATCATAACTCAAATTCATGATTGGGTGAAACCTTTACTAACTATATTTTTATTTTTAATTATAAAATTAATATTTTTTTTAGTAAGTAAAAAATGATAAGGAGTTAAATCCGGTGTAACTATCCCATAAATCTCGATATTGATCTCTTACTCAAATCAATTATTCAAACTATAAAAAATAATTCTTGAATTTATTCGAATCATCCTTGTGATCACAACTCAAATTCATGATTGGGTGAAACCTTTACTAACTTCGCTTATACGATCTCATGGTTTCCACCTCGTACAGCTCACCGAGATCCCTTCAAAGCTACGTACGGCAACGATACGTTCCCACCAAACATCCGTGGACGGCTCGGTATCCATTTCACCCGGAACATCGGAAGGTGGAATCTTCTCGCTCACGCTTACCCTTGGATACTGCCGCTTTCTTACCTTACCTCCACAGGACCACAACCATCCCCAAGGATCGTCCCGGACATATCCAAACCGGGATGGCATCCGATCCACCGACAAAACACATCTCTTTTTAGCGTAGAATTCCTATTTTACCCTCATGAAAACCGGACTATCAAACTGTCTTGGGGCGCAAGTTGATAGCTCCTTTTTTTTTTTTTTTTTTTTCCGTTTTCAAATAACAGTCTAAAGAATGTACCAAAACAAAATAAACCTGGGGAAAAAATGCCATTATCTTTTTTTATTCGACGAATAAACCACCGCATCCTTGCCTGGGTTCTCTTGGCCTACCAACCTGGCGAAGGGGCCCCGGCCCTCTTCTCTCTTTTCCTCTTATTCTTCCGGTCCTTCGCCCCTTTCTTCTCACCCCCACCTCTCAGACCTTCCCGTCCTGCCCTAACTAAGCGCCGCGCCCCCCATGGAGGACCAGCGTGAAATCGCCCTCTTGTCTCGATCCCTGGAAGAGGTAATCGATAGATCTCCGTGTTCTTGTACTTTGATTATTTTGATCGATCTGCGTTCCAGAAGGAATCTGGGTTCGAGATCTGTCGAGGAAGTGGCTTTGTTTTTCCGGTTGGGGTTTCGGTGATTCGTGTGATGTTTTCTTGATTTCTTGGCGTTTTTGGTGATTTGATGGTAGGTGGGTGGTGATACGAAGGGGTCAGAAGGTGCTGATTCGTGTGGGTCAGCTGCGGAATTGGGGGTCTGCGCGATCTGTTTGGAGAAGATTGATCTTCAGGAGACGGCGCTAGTTAAAGGTTGCGAGCATGCCTACTGGTTTGTCTAAAAGAACTCTTTTCTGGAAAATTTGTCGGCTGCCTTTTTTGATTCTAGCGTTTGGTTTGTTGTGGCTGTGGTAGCATTCCCATCTAAATCAAAAAGGATTCTTTTTTTTTTGTTTTTGGTTGAGAAAATTGCCTTTATTTTATTTTTACATTGCTGCTATGGTTTGTGTTGGTTATGGGCATATGCAAGTTGAGCAGATAGAAACCGCTGGAGTGAATGTATTTGTATGTTTTCAAGAAGTTGATGTATGTAGTCCAGAATTAGGTGGAGAAATGTAATTTTTCGCAACAACGTAAATCAAGAAAAAATTGCTTAAAGATTGAAATTGTTGGCATTGTAGATAGGCTTTGGGTTCTCAAGAATTAAAATATAGATTGGGATGGAAGAAACCCGGAATACTCTGTAAAAGGTTCGATTGCATAATTTCATTTGCAAATCATGGAATTGGTGTGATGATTATTTACAAAGCCTTTAGTGTTAGTGAAGTTGGTGTTAGGATCATTTTGGTGATATAGTGAAGTCGGTATAGGTTGGTTAGAGTGGCTCTTATGGCAGAGTCATCTTTCAAAAAGCATCTAACTGTTCAAAGCAAATGGATGATGTGAAAAAATTGTACATTAAGGAATATGTATTTATGTTCTTCTCGAAGTCATTTGAGTTATGAGCTATAGAAGGTTGATGCCAAGTTGAGAATCAGTTATGAGAACATTCTCAAACTTTGGCAAGCCCTTCCTTGCTTCTTAAAACTGGTCATTCGAGGATGGGATTAGACTTGTTGGTCAAGATTGATCCTACCTATGGTTCATGCATCCTTACATGGCCTTATTCACTAGGAAAAAGGATTTCTCGAATTATGTAATTTGTCCTCTTGAAAGATCTTGTTCTAGTTGTATCAACTTCTTGGCTATATAATATGTTCAACTCTCGCTGTTTACTTACCTGCTAACAAGTTATTTCATATGTTCTGAAATGAACAAGAATGGTTGACATACTTACCTGTTTTAAGTTTCCTTGTGCACAGACAATGGAAGTGTTAAATCACTTTGAAGATAATGCTGTACAATTATGCTTGCCTTGTAGTGGCTTGAGTTTTTCTAGCAATCTTCCTCCCAATGTATGTTGGCGATATCTGAAGACTGAAGAAAATATACTGATCGTGCACTTATGGCAATGCCTAGACCCTTCTTGTTGATTTCTTGACAAAAGAATTGTGCATTTATGAGTATTGTGACTTGATTTTGATGTGTAATATTGGTAAAAGTGAGAAAAATGATGAAGCTTTCATAAGTTTGAATTAGGAAATAAGTTAGGTTTACATGTGAGAGTATTTTGGATGCATATAGTCACTAAGTTGGCACTGTTAACAAGAACTATGAATAGGGTTCTTAAAGCAAGGAAAATTGGCAGTTGGATTAAATACATTTGCAACAATTAATAGGACAAATGTCTGTTTTTGCATGTAGATGTGCTTGGATGTGGGTGTGTGTGTTGGCAGCTGTGTGGATGTTGCTCTGTTCTTAGGATGTGGTGGTGCGGGTTTATGTGTATGTACATGTGCATGTAATTTCTCCTATTTTTATGTCCAAACATGAATAATTTTTGCATTTTAGGATTTTAGAGTTCCATTTCATTTTTTTCTTATATTATCATCCATACCGGTAACATTTTTCTTGTTTGAAAAGTATCAATTCTTCACTAAATCATTTTGTGAAAGATTACCCCAGTGAAACTGCAATCCTTGGAGGTAGTAGCACTCAATTCAAACATTATCATGGGTGGTTGGGCCTTTTTTTTATGATAATTATTCTTTAGTTCTTTACATTTTGAAGTTCCGAGGAAATTATATTTAGCTTTTGACCTTTAGTGATTAATGCAAAACCATAGATAACAAAAGCATGTATTCACTCACTGAACATATACATTCTAAAAAAATCTAATTCTGTCAATGATGATGTGGAAGAGGGAGGATGGGATCAGTTACAGTGAGGTGCTGGAAGGAGAGAAAAGGGAAGGGTCGTGGGGGGCGGGCGGGGCGGCGTGGGGGGGAGGGGGGTTTTATGATGGTGATGTGACATATCTCCTGATTAGAAGTGGTTGCTGTCCTGGTGTGGCCTTTTTGATTGAATGTGATTGTTATTTAGGTGTGGTCGAGGGTGTGTTAGCAAAGGTGGTGCTGAGGTGAGGGAGATGGGTGGACAAAGGGAAGAATGGAGAAGAGGGGATAGGGGTTCTTAGGAGTTGGGGGAGAGGAGAAGAATTTTTTTTCATCTCTAAGAAATAAAAAAGGACGTTCAATAGGATATGATATGTTAAAATATTATATTTCATCCTTACACCTTTCTGAATTGTTATAACTTTTAGGTACTTTGGGCTCTGCTTGAATTTAGGCTGACCTTAAATTCTAGTTCTAGCCTGACTCAATGGGCAGGAAGCCCCTGCTTCATCCTCCCAAAACCAGACAGATTAAGCTTAATTTGCTGAGGGCTATTTTGTTTCTTTTCAGTTTGCTTCCATTCAAAGCATGGGAACCTTGTTTTGTTGCATAAAAGGTACATCCAAATATGATAAGTAGAGAGAATTGTGGTTGTATTCAACACCCCGCCTTCCTTCCTAATTCATTTCAATGGACTCTCTTTTATGCAAAAATCTATCTCAAACTTGCTTTTGCGATCCTTTATTTTCACATTGCTATCATGATAAAGTCATCAAGTCTTTGTACATGTTTATAATCTTATTTTTCCCCTTTTACTTGTAGGCTTGGTGATAATATCACATTTTATATTGGTTTCTCTCATTTTTTCCTCCTCTCTCTCTTTCTAAATCATTTCAATGTGCTCTGTTAGATGTGAGAATCTGAGTCCAACTTTCTTTTTATTTCTTATTTTTCATTGCTATAATCATAAAATCATCATAATATATGTCTTTATACTTATAATCTCCACCCCCCCCCCCCCCCCCGCCCCGCTTTTTTACAATATAAGCTTGATGATTGTATTGCATTCCGTATTGATTAAACAGTCATAATATTAATAGTTTAGTAAGTTTAATCATCATGTTATACAAAGTCATGTTCAATAAGTTTATTCAAAATCATATAAGATTTTTCCTTACGAAGCCTTAAGTATTGATGAGTATTAATCAAAAAAATCTCTAACAACCTTGAAATGAAATTTTACGACAAATGCATGTTTCCGCACAAGCATGTGATGCAAGCAAACAGACACACAAGCACACATAAAACTTGAAACTCTTGTGCGAGAATAGCATATTCATGCTCTTCTTTTCTTCTCCGGTTTGCTCCCTTTACTTATTGTGGTTGGGGAATCTGATAGTGGACACTGCTTGTCATTGGATGCAGTTTTTTATGCTGGGGAGTTTGTGTTTGTCCAATTAATAAAGGGTTAATGACCAAAAAAATCCTATACAATTTGAGGATTTTCAATTCTAGCATATCCTTTATATTTTTTCAATCGATGATGTATACTTTTTAATTTATTTCAATAATACCATGCTGTCAACCTGGGCGATGTTTCGTCGTTAAAGTGCTGACATGGATATGCTTTGGCACTTGACGTGCCATCCATGTAGACCGGCAGGGTTTAAAGAGCTTCTTATTTCGATGATGGGGACTTTTTTTGGCATTTACGCTTCCTCTCCGATTTCCTTCTCCTCTTCTCCCTCACATAGGATTTTAGGTCAGCCAGTTTACCAGGTTGATTGGTGGAGCAGGCTTTCCGCTCTGCCAGGCCAGGCTTTTCCTTTCGGCAAGATTTGGGTTTTGGAAGGAAGAGCATAAAACTGATTTTTTGTTGGTGGATAGGTAAGCGGTTCGATAGTAGAGCCTCGATCGTAATATTTTTAGTAGTCCCTCATTTTTAGTAGTCCCTCATTGAGCATCTATCTCGGTGGTCCCTCGTTGAGCATCTATCTCAGTGGTCCCTCGTTGAGCATCTTTCTCGGTGGACTCTTGTTCCTTCATTGAAATTCTCAAACAGTTGTCCCTCATTAACCTGTTTGAGGACAAGCATGAGAAGCTTTTTGCAGCGAAAGAAAAAGGTGAGATAGTTTACTTTACTTTTTAAGAACTTATACAAAGTACAAACATCCATCTAATAACCAGAGAACTTGACAATTATAAACAAAGCAAGTTCTACAGGTACAAATTGCTAGGCAAAGTTTAGTTGATGGAACAATTCAATTTGATTTCATTACAAACCGGAACAAAACATTACAAACTAGAGCAATTCAACTAGAACATTACAAAGGTCCTGCTTCAACTGGAACATTACAAACTGCAACAATGTTAGATTATAAACTATCCATATCAAAATGTAGATCAATATTGAGCATGTCCAAATGTTGTCCTTACAAACTGTCCAGATCAAAATGTAGATTAATATTAAGATGATTGCAAACTGTCCAAATAAAAAACTAGATTATATTACAAAATGTTCAAATCAACTGGAACAATATCAACCATGTTTAAAATAATGTCATGTCCATTCTTATCAAACTGGAATAACATAGTACAATTTTTCTATACCATGTCCTAAACATAACAACTGAGACAATCTAACTAAAACTTCTTATAAATATTCCAACTTCATTTCTTTATTTGCTAGGTAGGTTGATTCCGAGTTATTGAAGAGTTTTGGCTATTCTCAAAGCCTTGTATGCAAGAACTTTCTCTAGGTGCAGGCCTGAAGCCTTCTATGTATGAATGACCTACCTCCAACAGCACTGCAAGAGCTTTGATGTGCTTCAAGATTTTGAATAGTGTTACTTCCAGGCATCTTTAAATTACAGTATAAAGCAATACAATCGGTTAGTGTTTACACTAAAAGTCAATACCACTATATAGATACCAAAGCCTATGTGATTGATATTACCGTAACGTATTGGGAACTAATTTTTGGAGATTGATATACATCAAAGCTTTGCATCACCCGAGTTTATCACATAGTATCAAACTTTAACCAAGCCAGTCTATATTTATTGATATAAACCTAAAAAGGATTATCATTTATACATACTCTCCGTCTATCACTTGCACTCAGATTTTTTGTTCTTTGCCCATGATATTCTATTAGCCTGGTTGTATGCAATCCTATTTGAGAATAATCTCTTGCATCTTGATCCTTTCTTGGTTTCTCTCTTCTTCGAACCTGCAAATAGCATAGATTAGTTGGTGTATTCAATGTGAGTCATGTAAGGTTAAATCTACCAACATACTGGGAGCTTTGAAGGTCTCGATTTATCACTTGAGCTATCCTTATTCTTGTATGTTCATTTGTTATGGCCATACTGGCTATAGAATTTGCATTGCATTTATAGTCCGGTCCTAGATAATTTATGGCTATTACTGGCTGATTCATCCTTGTCCCTTTTTCTATTTTCTTAGGCCTGCCAGGATCTTCTTGATGGGAGGGGGCAAGGTACTCTCAAACTTTTCTCAGGGCCACATTCTTTGACCATTCAATGGCTGCATTATATATATAAGTTTCCAAGTATGCATTTTTCTTGTAGCAGTCATCAACATATATATCTATATCTTGTTTCATCCAATCGATACATGATACTGCATGTCTGCATGGGATGCCTGTCAAGTCCCAACTTCTATATGAGCAAAACCTCTCATTCAAATTTACAATATGCCTATCAGCTACAAGTCTAACTTCAAATTTTAACTCTCTATTATGTATGGAAGTGCAGAACCTGGATCCCATTTTAGCATCTTCCAGCTTTTTTATTTTTTGGATATATATTGTCACTTGAGTTTTTTATCAATTGTTTCTTATCAAACATCCTCTCCATCAATGTAGCCCTTATATATTCTAACATGTCTATTATATGCTTCTGCCTTGCATCATGAATGTAACCATTAAAAGTCTTTGATAAATTGTTATTAACTATGTTACACCTTGGAAATTGTTGATGAATGCTTTACAAAAGTGGGGTGGACCTTGGTTCATGAAATCTTCAATAGCCTTTCTTGATATACTCAGCATTTTCTTGATGGCATCATCAAAATCTGCATGACTTGTAGCCTGTACAGCTATCCAAAACCATTTCTTAAGTGCATGACTGGGATTAAATTTGTTTCAATTGGCATATATATGCCTGGCACAATTTCTATGCTCAGCATGTGGAATCAACTTGTTAACACATTAAGAAGACCCATGGCAAACAAACAATCTAATGTTTGGTTAGTAATATGTAATAAGTAAAATAGAAGTAAGGTAAGTACCTTCTGCTGGTCACTAATTATTATATAGCCATAGCCATTTAGAATTCCAAGATCTTCAAGTAGTTCTAAGAACCAATTCCAGGAACTCTCACTCTCACCCTCAACAATTCCCTAAGCTATTAAGAACATTTGGTTGTTTCTATCTTTTCCTAAAACACAAAGAAGTTGGCATTCTAAAAATGTCTTTAAGAAATATCCATCTAATCCTATGATTGGTCTGAAACCTGCTACCCAACCTCTCTTCAGGGCATCAAATCCTATATAAAACCTTTTAAAATAGGGTTTGTCCCTAATAGTTTATCTTTTTAACTTGAATATTAAAATGTCCATTCTTATTTGTCCTTCTCAACTCTGCAATATAGGACCACAACTTGCTGTAATGATCCTCTATAGATCCTATAATCATTGTCAGTGCCTTCCATTTCACTTTATAACATTGTATCCTAGTTATAGATAAGGCATATTTTTCTTTCACATCCATTTCATTTCTTTTATAGTCCAACTAGGATTAAGCCTAAACTTGTTAACATATTCTTTTGCAAGCCATTCAGAATTAGCTTTGCCTATTTCTCAAACTCATGCAACAATCGTGTTCATTATAAAGGGTTTTTATAATAAAAGTCTTCTTCCTCTGCATTGAACTTGCATACACCTTCCAAGGACACTTGTCCATACATCTAGCCTCCATCTTTTGCAATCCACTTCTTTCCCATCTAATATTGTATCCATTTATTATATCATCGGTCCAAGTCTCATCAGATTCACTTGGCTTTTCTAGAATGTACTTAGGATCAATGTCTTCATGTATAGGCTTCTCACTATCTACAGGTGCCGGAACTTGATTGCTTGCATCAAGTGGAGCATATGCAATGTGTATCACAATCTCAGCATCAGCTAACCTCACTTCAGCCGTAGCCTCTACATACATCACAATATTCTCATGTTCAAGTGCAATGGATACCAATTCCATCACTTCACTATCTTTCTTAATTTTTCTCAACATGGAAGGTGCATCTTGTGATGTTAATGTGCCATTATTTTCTTTGAGCAGTGTGACGTGCATCTTGAGGTGGGCAGCATATAATCAGAAGCCCTCTTGCCCTCAGTGCAAGCATCCATTTGAGTCCCTCAATGTTCATCGCTCGCTTGATGGCTGGTAATATTACTTTGTGTTTCCTTCTGAAAATGGAGTGCTTCTTATGCTTGAGATTTTTGGTAATACTGTAACATTATTATTGCGTCATGCAGTATTCATGACTACATGTCTGAGGAGAGCGTTTGCCTTCTCCTTCGAGCTACTTGGTTTGTACCCCTGACAGTAGAGGCCCAAAAAGAGGCTTCTGAAGAGCTTGAAGACTATGCCCAGTATTATAATGATCAAGATGATGATGATGATGATGATGGTGGTGAGGAGCTTGATGAATCTTACTATGTTAGCAGCTCATCGGGTATCCGTATTGGTAACAGGAGGTGGGGTGACAATGGTTATGTGAGGGCAGGACGGAAGGAAGCACGACCTACCGGCCAACATTCTTTTGATGACTGTGGGGCTGGTCCATCCCGGTGCCCCAAGAAGAAAGAGCCATCGAATGTTGTGACTGGTAGGCGGGCAAAAAGGGCACTGAAGCGAGAAGCTGCAGATAAAGCAGCTGCAGCTAAGCACCAGCAGCATTTGCAGAGGTTGGGTCGTAAGTGATCTTCTATGGGAAGAATTAATCACGCAGCCTTTGTACGATGGCAACTCAGCCATGCCGCATTTGTACAGGATGTTAACCTTCTAGATTCAGCATAAAGTGTTGTGCAGTGGTGCGGTTACCATATTCAAGCAGGCACATCTTTACTGACACATGGCAGATGTTCTGTTAGGATTTAAAATATTATTTGTGTAGTTTAATCCTGGTTCATGTTTTCATTGTTTATATGCCCATCGAATAACTCGATGCGCTTCTTCTTGGTGGTTTCTGATCTTTCATGACAAGATGAGAAAATATGCATTTGATAATAATTTGATCGCTGATGGCCATGGTATTATAAGATTCAATGAAGAACATCATGGTATCCTTGTTCAATGTTTCAGGTTAAAGATGTGTTTATGTGAATTTAATCTCATGATCACAGCAAGTAAGGAGTTGGGGCCAAGGAAATAAAAGAGGCATCTATGGGGTTGTATCATTCTTTGCAGAAATGTTTGTTTTCCGTGGACTTAAATCCTCTCACCAGGGAACCGTAACATTACCTATGAATGTTTGTCTGCCGAATAATTATCATTATTTTCTGGCTAGTGACATTGTGGCTGAGAAAAATATGGAGAGTTGAAGTTGTGGTTCCGAGGGTCATCTTCCCCCAGGTCCTAGTGATAAAGACTTCTTGCTTATGCAGTCATTTAGCATGTTTTCTTGTTACTGATGAGGCCAAGCAAAACTTTTCATGATATTATGGCATAAGGTGAAACAAAGGGGCATGTGATGTTGTTGATCTATAAAAAGACACGGGAGCTTTGTAGAACTGCATTCTCATTTCTGTTTGCAGGTCTGATGAGAAGTGATCGCAAATGGCTTCTCTTTCCCCCATCTAGCTCCAAGCTGCCTTTTATCCAACAGTAGCTTCTAGATTGCCTTGTTTTCTTTAAGTTTTGATGTTGCAGGGAAACCATCATATTTATCAGCAGCCATGTATGAGGTGTCTCCTCTGGGAGAATGGTATTGAAGGCCAGGACGCAATTTTACAGTGAAAAAGTAACTTTTATTTTAATGGATTTTAGGTGGAGCTAATCCATTTCACACCTTGAAGTTTGAAGTTTGCAACCATCTCAACATAACTATTTAACAATCTTCAAACATTAACGTGACATTTCTTTCATTGGCGCGGTATGTAGCATTTATTGTAGTATAAGATCTTGTTTAGAATTGCTATTAGTAATAGGGTTTGGAAAAATAGAATTTTTATAAAAAGCTATTTATTATTTTGATAATTATATTTATAAAATATTTTTAAAATTTTAATATATATTTGGTAATTAAAATAAAAAATATTTTTAGATAAAAAAATAATAAAATATTATATAATATTATATAGTGAAGAATAATATTATATTATATGCTGGTGTTGTGTGTAGCGGTCCTAACAGATCGGATCATTTTAAAATTTTAAATTATTATTCTATTTTATTGAGGCATTTCACTAAATATATTACGGGCATAAATAACAAGTATAAAAAAGATATGAATTTACATAGTCCGATAAACCTATCTATATCTATATAGAGGAGAAGTAATTCATTATATATCCATTCTGAAATTGGACATAAAGATGATACAAATATTCAAATTAAAAAATTTTAAAATATTAATAAAAGAGGTACAATAAAAGGATAATAGAATTCTTTCATGACTTTTGGAATAGATAAAGGGAGTACCTAATAGACGAACAAATCTTTGTTGGCAACAGATATCAATTCGGTGATAAACAGAACCAAAATAAGAAGGTAGCCCATGTACATTCTAAGAGAAAGAACAGAGAACACTCTAAGTCAGTAAATCAGAACAATCAAGATATTGTCACCGACAAGGCAAAAGCCTTCCATTTTCAAAGCAAAATAAGCCGAGAGAGGAGTCGAAAGCATGGGGAGGATGGGTTCTAATGAACCTCAGTTTGGTTGGCTCTATTTTCTTTAAAAAGGAAAATAGAGAGCAACCCCTTTTGGAAAAAGATTGGTCCCCTTGATTGACCTGCTTGAATATGGTAACCGCACCACTTCACAACACTTCATGCTGAATCTAGATGGTTAACATCCTGTACAAATGCGGCATGGCCGAGTTGCCATCGTACAAAGGCTGCTTCTCATGGAAGATCATTTACGACCCAACCTCTGCAAGTGCTGCTGGTGCTTGGCTGCAGCTGCTTTATCTGCAACTTCTCGCTTCAGTGCCCTTTTTGCCCGCCTACCAGTCACAACTTTCGATGGCTCTTTCTTCTTGGGGCACCGGGATGGACCAGCCCCACAGTCATCAAAAGATCGTTGGCCGATGGGTCGTGCTTCCTTCCGTCCTGCCCTCACATAACCATTGTCACCCCACCTCCTGTTACCAATACGGATACCCGATGAGCTGCTAACATAGTAAGATTCATCAAGCTCCTCACCATCGTCGTCATCATCATCATCATCTTGATCATTATAATACTGGGCATAGTCTTCAAGCTCTTCAGAAGCCTCTTTTTGGGCCTCTACTGTCAGGGGTACAAACCAAGTAGCTCGAAGGAGAATGCAAACGCTCTCCTCGGACATGTAGTCATGAATACTGCATGAAGCAATAATAATGTTACAGTATTACCAAAAATCTCAAGCACAAGAAGCACTCCATTTTCAGAAGGAAACACAAAGTAATATTACCAGCCATCAAGCAAGCGATGAACATTGAGGGACTCAAATGGATGCTTGCACTGAGGGCAAGAGGGCTTCTGATTATATGCTGCCCACCTCAAGATGCACGTCACACTGCTCAAAGAAAACAATGGCACATTAACATCACAAGTTTCACCTTCCATGTTGAGAAAAATTGAGGATAGTGAAATGATGGAAATGGTATCTACTGCACTTGAACACGAGAATATTGTGATGTATGTAGAGGCTACTATTGAAGTGAGATTAGCTGATGCTGAGATTGTGGTACACATTGCATATGCTCCACTTGATGCAAGCAATCAAGTTCCAGCACCTGTAGATAGTGAGCAGCCTGTACATGAAGACATTGATCCTGAGTACGCAATCTTTACTGACACATGGCAGATGTTCTGTTAGGATTTAAAATATTATTTGTGTAGTTTAATCCTGGTTCATGTTTTCATTGCTTACATGCCCATCGAATAACTCGATGCGCTTCTTCTTGGTGGTTTCTGATCTTTCATGACAAGATGAGGAAATGTGCATTTGATAATAATTTGATCGCTGATGGCCATGGTATTATAAGATTCAGTGAAGAACATCATGGTATCCTGTTCAATGTTTCAGGTTAAAGACCTGTTTATGTGAATTTAATCTCGTGATCACATCAAGTAAGGAGTTTGGGCCAAGGAAATAAAAGAAGCATCTATGGTGTTGTATCATTCTTTGCAGAAATGTTTGTTTTCGTGGACTTAAATCCTGCCACCAGGGAACCATAACATTACCTATGAATGTTTGTCTGCAGAATAATTATCATTATTTTCTGGCTAGTGACATTGTGGTTTAGAAAAATATGGAGAGTTGAAGTTGTGGTTCTGAGGGTCATCTTCCCCCAGGTCCTAGTGATAAAAGACTTCTTGCTTATGCAGTCATTTAGCATGTTTTCTTGTTACTGATGAGGCCAAGCAAAACTTTTCATGATATTATGGCATCAAGGTGAAACAAAGGGGCATGTGAAGTTGTTGATCTATAAAAAGATACGGAAGCTTTGTAGAACTGCATTCTCATTTCTGTTTGCAGGTCTGATGAGAAGTGATCGCAAATGGCTTCTCTTTCCCCCATCTAGCTTCAAGCTGTCTTTTATCCAACAGTAGCATCTAGATTGCCTTGTTTTGTTTAAGTTTTGATGTTGCAGGGAAACCGTCATATTTATCAGCAGGCCTGTATGAGGTGTCTCCTCTGGGAGAATGGTATTGAAGGCCAGGACGCAATTTTATAGTGAAAAAGTAACTTTTATTTTAATGGATTTTAGGTGGAGCTAATCCATTTCTCACACCTTGAAGTTTGAAGTTTGCAACCATCTCAACATACCTATTTAACAATCTTCAAATATTAACGTGACATTTCTTTCATTGGCGTGGCATGTAGCATTTATTGTAGTCTTAAGATCTTGTTTAGAATTGCTATTAGTAATAGGGTTTTGAAAAATAGAATTTTTATAAAAAGCTATTTATTATTTTGATAATTATATTTATAAAATATTTTTAAAATTTTAATATATATTTGGTAATTAAAATAAAAAATATTTTTAGATAAAATGGTAATAAAAAATATTATATAATATTATATAGTGAATAATAATATTATATAATATTATATTATATGCTGGTGTTGTGTGTAGCGGATTGGATCATTTTAAATTTTTAAATTATTATTGTATTTTATTGAGGCATTTCATCGAACATATCACGGGCATACATAACAAGTACAACAGAAAATTTACGATAAATCTATCTATATGTAAATAGAGGAGGAGTAATTCATTATATATCCATTCTGAAATTGGATATAAAGATGATATAAATATTCAAATTAAAGGATTTCAAAATATTAACAAAAGAGGTACAATAAACCAAACCAAAAAGGGATAATAGAATACCTTCCATGGCTTTTGGAATAGATAAAGGGAGTACCTAATAGACGTACAAATCTTTGTTGGCAACAGATATCAATCCGGTGATAAACAGAACCAAAATAAGAAGGTAGCCCATGTACATTCTAAGAGAAAGAACAGAGAACACTCTTAAGTCAGTAAATCAGAACAATCAAGACATTGTCACCGACAAGGCAAAAGCCTTCTATTTTCAAAGCAAAATAAGCCGAGAGAGGAACCCATTCTCGTCATGCTCGCCAAGAGAGATTGTTGGACAAGAAGTTGACACAAAGAAATCCAGATGAAGTCTTATTCAAAGAACAAAATTCATTCATTCCAACTTCTTTCTGTAAAAGAGACCCAACATTCCCGGGCGAAGAAAAAACCCAAACAAAAGGTCTCGGAAAAAAACTGAGACAAAAAGGGATTTAATATTTTATATGCTTTTGCAAAAAACCTTCCACTATTGATATTCAGAGCAATACTAAAACAAAAAGCAACATTATATTATATTATATTATATATTTATAATATTAATTTATTATTATATTATATTATATTTATAATATAATAATATAATATAATATGAGATATAATTCTGATATTTATTGATAGATATTTTTGTTATCGAAAAAGTTTTATTTAAATTAAAATAATTTTTTGATATTGATTAAAAAATATTTTTGGACAGAAACTTTAAAATAGAGCTTTTTATAGATAAATATTTTTAATTTTTGGCAAAGTAAAAATAATTTTTTATTTTTTATCAAATATTGTCATATCATATAAAAATAGTTTTAAAAGGTCAGAATTTTTTTGGTATCCTAAAAGCTTAGTCAAACCGAATGCAAGCCTATCTAATAATTTGTTCTATCAATGAGTGAAAGTTTTCTAATGTGTACTTGACATTCAATGGTGCAGTGAAAAGGGCAGGTGAAATCTCTTGGCAACCACTACGGTGGTAGCATGGTTGGTTAGCACGCGGCTCCGCTCGTGCAATTAATTCATTGGTCACAGGTTCGAAGAATGATCCCTCGGATGACTTGATTAAATTCCATAAATTCTGGGTGCACGTGACTGGGAAGCGGAGTGGCTCTAACTCTGGCGCCGTAGTGGGGTTAGGTTGACGTACTCACTAGTTGATGGGGAGAGTACGCGGAAATATGCGGCTTGAATCGAACAATCGTCTAATGGGCTATGGACCAGAATGGGGAGCTACACCGAGTTTATCCCTCCCTCTACCCCTCTCGACAATTAGAGCTCTGACTTGGGATGCGTGCCTATTCTAAAGTTCTCTTGGTTTTCCTTTGAACAGCAGTAGGCCTTGTGACATGGAGGGTGTTCATAATGGATCAACCAGCCGTGGCAACTCCGACTTCGGTGAGGGTGACCGGACTTGGGCTCGGATAGTCCAAGGCCACCGAAAGGTCCTTCATGGACTTCATACCAAATTTCAGAGGGAGAAATCGACAAGCTTCAAGCATACTTCACCAAAGTTCTCGAGCTCCCGGAAGCCATGTTGGAGGATTCCCGTTGTAAGTGGGAGAACCTGTCCATTGTGGTTAGAAGTTTGGGACGGCGAGTTCCAGCTGATTGGGTTGCAAAGGAAGTAAAGGCTAAATTCAAGTTTGATTATGATCCGAATATCTTTCTTGTCGCAGAAGACCATCTAATCCTCCAGTTTAGAATGGAGGACTGTGCTATCATCTTGAAGGGGGTTCCCTGGTTCGTGGCTGGACAGTTGCTGGCCAAGAAGGCATGGGAACCTGATTTTGTTCTGAGTAGGAGATCGATACAAAAGATTGTGGTATGGCTCAGGCTTCCGGGACTACTAATGGAGTATTGGGTGCCAACTGCCATTTTGGCGATAGCTGCTGAGGTGGGTATGCCGCTGTCTCTCGGTGAGTTCACCGATCTCTTGCAAAAGACCGGCTATGTCCATGTCTGTATGGAGCTTGATGCTGGGAAACCTCTAAAACATGGGATCCTCATTAGGAAAAAAAAAAGGAGCGTTTTGGTAGTAGTTTGTCTACGAGAATATCCCACTGGTGTGCTACCAATGTAGGAGACTTAGGCACTTTGATGATGTCTGCCATTTTGTAGATATGGAGCCCTTGTTGGACACCAATGAGGGTTCCCAGCATCAAGAGAACGTAGTGGTAGTTGGGGAGGATTCCTGTTCGGAGTCTTCAACACCTATGGTGGAGGAGGCGAAGGGAGCTGAGAGGGGCGGTTGTCCTAGGTTCAGCCCGTGCTTGTGACCTCCCACCTTCGTCAACCCCGGACTTCAAGGGCTCCTGCTAAGGGTAAGAGGGATCAAGACAGAGAGAATATGCCATGCCTAGATTCATCAGATCCAAATTCCTTTTCCCCACCTCTTAGCTCACCGAGGGTCATGCCTTCTCCTCCAAGCTCACCTCCGGACTTCGACGGTTGGCAGAAACTGTCCAAGGTTGCTCGTCGTCGATCGCCGGGGTCGTGTGCTAGTGATCCTGTTGGTGAGGATGGTGCTTCGGGTGTAGGGTTTGTTGTCCTGGGCCCATTGGGGGATATAATGGATCTGGGCCTCTCTGATGGGCTGGGTAACCACGACTTGGTAATGTCTGACCTCGAAGCTATATCATTGAAAAGGTGCCGAAGCCCCTCGAAGGAGCCCGGTCCTTGTATCCCTAACACCCCGCCAATGGTGTCTGCGCTGGCCATATCTGATACTGCTTCATTCTAGGGTGGTAGAGGGGAAGGGAAGGCAACTAGGGATGCAGCCAAGATTTCCCATTCTTCTGCCAAAGGAAAATACATCACCTCGTCATCTTCTTTGTCTGTGCTAAAGAAAGGTACAGATAGTGGGCCAACAGGGAGGCAGGGTTTGGGGCCAGTTGACTCATCTGCTGCTATCGTGACTAGTGTTCAGGTACTAGTGGGGTCTTAGGAGGAGGGAGAGGTAGCCGAGAATAAGCACCTTTCAGGGCCTTCTCATTCTGCGGACGGAGGTGGTTGTGTGTCTATGGCTTAGCCTATGCAAGGTATGGTGGTACAGCTCCCTTGAGACACAAATCAGCAGGTCATTCCATCTCATATTCCTATAGAAGGTGATGGGGAACAACCTGGCCATGACTCTATAGTTGGTCGTTGAAGCTATCTTTATTTGTTGCTGGGAAGTCTTTAGCTGTGGAACCTCCGGGTGATGCTGCCCTGGAAGGTGCTAATCCTCATTGAGGTATTCTCTACCTTTATTTTGTTTCCCATGAAAGTCCTAATTTGGAATGTTAGGGGGCTAGTAAACCCTCCTTCAACCCTATTTTTAGTAGATTGGGGCAGTTGCACCATGCGGATCTTTATGTTCTTCTTGAAACTAGACTCCGTGGTCTTAGTTTGGATCATTTCATCGACGCTTGGTGATCAATTGGGATGTATATGCTATTGAATCCCAAGGTTTGTCAGGTGGTATCATTGTAGTTTGGAAGAGGGGGACAACAAGAGTGGATGTGTTCCATTGCCACTCCCAACAAGTGGCCATTGTGATTACTGAACAGAGCAGGTTTACAAGGATCCTCTTAGGGGTGTATGCCGATATGGATTATAAGGAGCGAAGGATCCTGTGGCATGAGATATTGACTATGATTGATCAGGGTGTTCCAACGGTTATGGTGGTGGATTTTAACTATATTCTCGGGCCAGAGGTTAAGAGAGGTGGCAGACCATTTATAGAGAACATTGGCTCCAGGGAGTTTGGACAATTTCTGCATACTAATGGCTTGGTGGATCTAAGATTTGTTGGACCTCGCTATACTTGGTGTAATAACCGCTCTAGAGGGGCAAGGGTCTGGAAAAGAATTGACAAAATTTTCTCCACCC
The DNA here is from genome assembly GCA_021397845.1 of Areca catechu. Classification (NCBI taxonomy): domain Eukaryota; kingdom Viridiplantae; phylum Streptophyta; class Magnoliopsida; order Arecales; family Arecaceae; genus Areca; species Areca catechu. The sequence continues at coordinate 26,695,411 of CM038046.1, forward strand.
CCAGCTGGCTTCAGTGGTTCCCTATGCACTTTGTCCAGCATCTACCTAGGATTGCCTCGGATTATTGCCCTCTATTACTCTCTACGAATCCTTCTGCTCCTTATCACTCTCCGTTCAGATTTGAGAAGTTTTGGCTTGCCTATCCTAGGACATGGGACATTGTTAGGGAGGTGTGGAGGATGGTTGTTCGGGGTAATGCTAGATATCGGGTTTCTCGTAGGCTGGAGTTAGCGAGAAGGAGGCTCCTGTGCTGGAACAAGGAGGAAGTTGGGAATATTTGTTGACTCCGTTATTGATTTTGATGATAAATAAAAGCTTAAGTATAAGTTGAGTACTAACTATTTCTTTAAAATATGTTTTTATAGAAAAATATGCTCATCAATTTAACAAAATTTTATTGATTGTCAAACAATGAAAAAGTCCTAACTATGGATGAAAGATCAGTTTAAAGTGGACTTTGATAGTTGAAGAATACTTGAAAGGACATAAGAGTTCAACATAATTTGGTTTCAGCAGAAGTTCAGTTATTTTTGAAGAAATCTCGATCAAGTGTCGACTTACAATCCAAGTGTCGACTCATGACAGTGGAAGTGTCGACTCAAGCCGATACGTAGAAAGAGTTTCAGATGGCACGGCTAAAGTGTCGACTCATGCCAGCAAGTGTCAACTTAAGGTGTCGACTCAAGGATCAGCTCATCGCTTGAGAATTTTTTGTTACAGAACTTGCTGAAGTTGAAGACTTGCCTAAAGTGTCGACACATGGATGTCAAGTGTCAACTCAAAGTATCGACTCACCAGTGGAAGTGTCGACTCATCTGCGAATTCCAGAGAGCTTCATTGAAGATATGAACTAGGTGTCGACTCATGGAATGCAAGTGTCGACCCTAAGTGTTGACTCACAGCTTGAAGTATCGACACTTGGAGTTCTGGAAACAGTAACGACTAGTTTTTCAAATGCAGAACTTGCCCCTCTTGGCTCCCAATGGCTAGTTTTTCATGCCTAACGGCTATAAACTGACTTTGAGGCCTTGGAAAGGTATTTTAAATAATTCAAATCAAATCTAAACACAAGTAGATCAAGAGGATTAAGAGAGGAACACCAAGAGTAAGAAAAATCAAGTGCATTCACTCATATTCATTGAAAGCAACTACCTTCAAGCAAAAAGAAGTTTCAAAGTATTTAAAAGCCTTCAAGTTCAACCTTCTTGAGCATTTATTGAAGCTTCATCAAGTTGAAGGCAGTACTACAACAAAGTTTCAAAGAGATATCCGCTTTTATTAGAAAACTTTCATTGTTTCTTTACTTCAAACTTATTCTTGTTGTAAAGATTTTTGGTCAGCCTATTGGAAAACCAAGGAGGTTGTTGGTTAGCCTTGAAAACCAATTAGGTTCTTGGTTAGCCCGCAAAACCAAGGGAGGTTGTTGGTGAGCCTTAAAACCAATTAGGTTCTTGGTAAGCCCGGAAAACCAAGTGAGGTTTTGACTTGTGAGCCTTGTGAAAACAAGTCGGGTTTGATTAGTGAGCCTGAAAAACTAATCGACTGTAATCGATTGAGATTATAGTGAATTCTCAAGTTGGCCTTAGCGAGTGGATGTAGGTGCATTTGAAAGCATCGAACACTATACTTGCTTTGTATTTGTAATTGTTTGTCTCTTTCATTTGCTCTTATTCTTATTGCTTTTATATTTCCGCTACATACTCATTAAGAGCACTTTACACTTGCATTAATTATACTTAGGTTGATTATTGGATTGGTTCACACACTTGCATTTTATTTAAATTTTTTAGAGACCCAATTCACCTCCCCCTCTTTGGTTGCTTACTGGGCAACAAGTGGTATCAGAGTCCTGTTCTCGGTGTATAGGTCTAACCATCTTATGTAAAGATCTATGGCAGCCCCTATTGGTACTAGTGTAGTTGAGGGTCAAGCCTTAAATATACCTCCATATTTTAATAGAACAAATTATACTTATTAGAAAACTAGAATGAGAATTTACATGCATTCAATTGATTATAATTTGTGGAAGGTTGTTGATAAGGGTCCTCATGTTCCTTCGATTATTGTCAATGGTGTTTCTATCCCAAAGCTCGAAGAGGATTGGGATGAAAATGATATTAAACAATTCGAGATCAATGCGAAAGCAATGTGTTGCCGATCTCACCGTGGTGGTTGATAAATCATGGATTTACACGATTATTTTAAGTATTTTAGTTAATTAATGGTGCTAACATTCTTTTAATAACCTAATTTCATAAATAATTTGGACTTTCTTGCAAAACTAATTATTTTAAAAATATCTTTGAAAAATGTGAAATTAGAGTACGTTCATGAAAAATAGATTTCAAGTCAAAGCACTACACACCCATTTAAATGATTAATAAAATATTCAATAATTATAATTAATGATCATGGAATCGGTAAAATTAATAAGTTTGAAACCCGCCAATAGGTAGAGCTTGATTTATGGAATCCAACGACGCAAACGGTACTTAAATCAGGTTTGAAATGAAGAAGTTATGAATTTTCTAAGATTTTTGCACATATTTTGATGCTGCATGCTTTTTGGTTCACCGGCAGCCATGGCTGCATGGCTGCATGGTTGCCAGTCCACGGAATAGGCCGTGGACCACAGCCCTCCAGAGGCGCCGAAATTCGCCGGGAAGCATGCCGGCGGTGTCCCTGGCCGGAGGAGAAGCTCCGGCGGTGCTTTGACGGTCGGTGGCGGTGTTTTTCAGTGGAAAACAAGAGGAGGCAGCCCATGTTCTCCATGGCCAAGCTCCTCCACGCGTTGCCGAGCTCCTCCACGCGCGGCCAAGCTCCTCCACGCGCAGCCCACGCCCTCCACGGTGGCATTCTCCACGGCCACGCACGTCCACGGTGGTGTTCCCCACGGCCACGCCCTCCACGGTGGCGCAGTCCACGGGCACCACTCCACGGGCTGCAGGACGTTGCCGAGCTCCACGCGCGTTGCCGAGCTCCTCCACGCGCACGTCCACGGGCGTTCTCCACGGTGGCGTTCTCCACGGCCAAGCTCCTCCATGCGCAGCCCACGCCCTCCACGGTGGCTCCACGCGCACGGCCAAGCTTCTCCATGTTCTCCATAGGCAGTCCACGGGCGAGCTCCACGGGCACGAATGTTCTCCACGTTTCCGGAGTGCAGTCCACGGGCACGAGTAGTCCGCGAGCCGAGCTTCTCCATGGGCGTTGCCAAGCGGTCGTCACGGCATGATCTGGGCATTCTCCACGGGCTGACGGACGCTGGGCGTTCTCCACGAGCTCCGCAGCATAATCAACGGAGCAGCAATGGCGGTCACGGTATTCATTTTGTCCCACATCGCTAGTGTGCCATGAGGTCTCCTCTCCGATCAATTATAAAATAAACCCCATAGCACAAGACAGGGGGATCCCGGAGAAAAGACAAGGTACAGGGTAAGGGCATTGCTTGGGTTACGGGTTGGCTTTTGGGAGTGAGGTTTCTCAAAGGAGAGTGTGTCCCTACACCATCTTCCAGCCTTCTCTCTCTCTGAGATCAAGATCCGAAGAAGAAGACGCAGAGGAAGCCCAGTTCGCTCCACGGAGTACGAAGGAAGGAGCTATCTTCCCGACGAGGCTGCGCCGATATGTTCTTATCTTTGTTACTTGTTTTGTTAATTTAGTTTTTTTTTTGCATTGTATCTAGACCTTAAATTTCAATCAATACAATATCTCTTTTTAACTCCTGTCTTTTGTCTTGTCTGCAAGTAGATGCTAGGATCTAAATAATAGATCCTAGTGCCAAGTTTACTTTTCCTGCAATTTTAATTTTTTTTATATTTTTCGACTTCAAATATTTTTTTTTACAAGATCAAAAAGATTTCAAATCCTAAACACCGCCTTCTCTGTGGATTCGACCCGACTCCTCTTGCTACGCATTTTTAAATATTTTAAGAAGTCGGATTTTAAACTGATAGCCACGGTGTTTTAACGACAACCCCGCGGACCTACCAAGTTTTTGGCGCCGTTGCCGGGAAGGCATTAAAATAATAATTTTTGATCTTTTTGATTTTTTTTTTATACCGTCCTAACTTTTCTTTTTCTTGCAGATAAAAAAAAAAATTTAGAAAAGGGGGAGAAAAGCGGAAGAGGAAGAAAGTCTCCCAATCAGTAAACTTTCTTTCCTCTTTTACATATTAATTATTTTCCTTTTTAGTTTCTTTTCTTATTTCCAAAAAAAAAAAAAATTCAAATTTCAAATTTCAAATTTCAAACAAAAAAAAAATTTTGTTTTTCATTTTTAGATTCATTTAGGTAAATTTATCTTTTCTGCAAAATCCAAAAAAAATTGCCCAGACATTTCATAATTTATTAGGATTAGAAACTTAATCACAAAATTAAAAAAAATATATATAGCTTTAATTTAATTTTGTGTGTTTATAACTTTTATTTTGGACATCTTATTGCATTTCATAATCTCATAATCATCTTAAGGGCACTTATCCATAAACAAGATAAGGTGGGGAGTTCAATACCCTTCCTTAGCCTACAAACCATCATCCCTCATTTTGCATACCTAAGCCTTCTAAATAAAATTAACTAGACGTCAGCCCTAAGGAACTCGAGCTCAATAGGACAGGGCACCCGGAAGAGTTGGACCGGGTCAAGATTAGTTGGTTGACTGGTGTCTAGGAAAGGGGTTCAGGGATTACGTCCTGAAGGAAGGTGGTTGGATCCGCTTACCTGGCCAATTTTCAATTGGTGCCTAAGGCAAGCAAAGAGGGAAACTCCACCGACCTTACCCTTACCTGGCCAGTTAGCTAATTGGTCTTTGACTTGGAGGGCTCCAAGGCGGTCTTGGAAGTTAGGAGCTGTCTAGAATTAGGGATCCTAGGATAGAAATCTGTTTGATAAGTGTTTGAAAATCACAAAAAATAAATATATATATATAATAAAAAAATTTTCTCACATATTTGGGTTGCACTGTTTCATGCACGGTAGAAGATCTCTATTTCCAGACCTAGTTGACTTCAACCCTGAAATTGAACGGCTGATCCATAGTACACCAAAAAATCAAATGGCTGGAAACCCAGAAGGAACCACCTAGACAGATGAAGGAATACTTTATTCCTTCCACCTACAACCCATCGACTTGTATCCATTTACCTGAAATACCTGCTAGACATTATGAGATAAAGTCTGCCACAATCCAGATGCTCCCTTCCTTTTATGGGAATACCAACGAAGATCCTTATAAGCATCTAGATGAGTTTCTAGAAATCTGTTCTACGGTGAAGATCCAAGATTTTACTGATGATGCCCTTAGACTAACCTTGTTCCCCTTCTCACTTAAGGATAAGGCCAAGTACTGGCTTGGCATAATAGGGAAACCAATTCGAACTTGGGCTGAAATGCAGCACGAGTTCCTTAAGAAATTCTATCCTATAGGTCGAACCAACACCATGAGGCGAGCCATCACTGGATTTGCTCAGCTTCCTGGTGAACAAATTCATGAATCATGGGAGAGACTTAAGGAACTCCTTAGAAAATGCCCACATCATGGTCTGTCTAAGTGGCAAATTGTCCAAGCTTTTAATGAGGGATTAGGAGACCAGTATAGACAGATGGTGGATGCATCTTGTGGAGGTGCATTCATGAGTAGAAGTGAGGATGAAGCCTATACCTTGTTTGAAACCTTAAGTGAAAATTCGATCAACCATGCTTCTTTGACTTCATATGAAAGATCGATTCCTCACCAAAAGCGGGCAGGGGTTTATGAAATTAGACATTCAAATTCCAATGTCGACTTGAACCTAATATCCCAAAGATTAGATACAGTCGACCTCCTTTCTCAAAAGCTGGACCAAGTCCTAGCCCTCAGTCAACAATCTCAATCTCCTGCACAATACCCATCACACCCATCACAATACCCATCACCCTCTAATCATCAGGAGATTTGTTCTATCTGTGCTAGCCCAGCCCATCACATGAATGAATGTCCTACGGTTGCACAGTTACCACCTTTCATCCAAGAACAAGTCCAAGCTGCTCAAGGTTGCTCCAAGCCGGGTAATGACCCATTTTCAAATACTTATAACCCGGGTTGGAGAAACCATCCTAATTTTTCTTGGAAACCACAACAGACTCAGGTTCAGACCCAAACTCCTCCTGCACGGAACTTTCAAAATAGGCCCCCATACCAAAACTATGCCTATAATAGAGGTCAGCCTAGTCAGCCTGCTCAGCCACCATATCAGCCACCATATCATCATCAGTCATCATATCAACCTCCTCAACAGACCAATCTGGCCGACGATAGGTTTGATCAACTTCAACAATTAATCATGACCCAACAACAATCTATCACCAGGTTAGAAGTTCAAATAGGACAGTTAGCTGAATCTACTATGAGGAGAGAACCAGGTCAACTACCGAGTCAACCAATATCGAATCCTAGAAACAACCCACTCATTCTTCAGCCTAATGTTCCACCTAAGAACCCTCAATTTGAGAATGCCAAAGCAATTTCTGAGCTTAGAAGTGGTAGGATTCTTAGGGACCCATATCAAGACCAGGAGAGAGAGGATAGTACTGATGCTAGCAAGAATGAGAAGTTAGAAGATGATGTTAGTACTAAGACTAACCATGTAGAAGAGCCTGAGCCCGGGACTAGTACTGATACTGGTTCCGATTTAAATGAGAAAGGGAAGAAGAGAGCAGATGAATTACCTGAGACTTATAAACTTAGAGTCCCATTCCCTTCAGCCCTAGAAGCTGGCTCTTCCCGTAAAAAGCAAGGAGCACGCAACAAGGAGCTAATGGAATTATTCAAGCAAGTCCATATTAATTTACCCCTCCTCGATGCAATTCAGCACGTTCCAGCTTACGCTAAATTTCTCAAAGAACTCTGCACCCAAAAGCGTGAGCCACGGACCATAAAGAGAATCATATTGTCTGAGGATGTAAGTGCAGTTTTGTTGAATCAATTACCTCAGAAAATGAAAGACCCCGGTGCTCCTTTGATTTCTTGTGTTATAGGAGGCATTACCTTTGACCGAGCCCTGTTAGACCTAGGAGCTAGTGTGAACCTTCTTCCAACCTCGGTCTATGAAAAATTTGGGATAGGTGAACTAAAACCCACGTCAGTCATTCTTCAACTAGCCGATAGATTTGTCAAGACACCACGTGGTTTGATTGAGGATGTCTTAGTTAAAGTGAACCAATGTTATTTCCCAGTAGACTTCCTCATACTAGACATGGAAACATCCCAAGAGCTAAATCATAATCCCATAATCTTAGGTCGTCCATTCCTAGCCACTGCCAATGCCAATATCAATTGTAAAACGGGAGCTATGGACATTTCTTTTGGGGATCAAAAGGTGAGAATCAATATTTTTAATGCCTCAAAGTTTGCTCGAGAGGAGGAAAATTATTCTGTGATTAGTTTAGTAGATGAGATTGTCGAGTCTGAATTTTCCTCCAATTTGATGGAAGATGACGAGCCTATTGCTGAAACCCAAGTCCAAGAGGTAAATGCCCTACTTGATTCACCTCAACCTTCACCACCTTGGTCAATGCAAACTGAGTCCTTACCTGACCTAGGAACTGAGCCTTTGCACCCTTCGATTCAGGCCCCACCATAACTTGAACTAAGAACTTTGCCTGAATCACTTAAGTATGTGTTTTTAGGACCTGACAAAACCCTGCCTGTGATCATTTCTTCTGACCTAACCATTGAGCAGGAAAACCAATTGATAGATGTTCTGAAAACACATAGGGAGGCCATAGGTTGGGCCATTACTGATTTAAAAGGCATTAGTCCATCAATTTGTATGCACCATATCTATACTGAGGATAGTGCCAAGCCTACTAGAGAAATACAAAGACGGCTCAACCCAAACATGCAAGAAGTGGTCAAGAAGGAAGTGATTAAATGGTTAGATGCTGGTATTATTTATCCTATTTCTGATAGCTACTAGGTGAGTCCTACTCAAGTCGTTCCAAAGAAATCTGGACTCACGGTTGTCCGTACTGACCATGGGGATTTAGTGCCAACATGACTTTCTACTGGGTGGCGTGTCTGTATAGATTATAGAAAACTTAATGCAGCTACCCGCAAAGACCACTTTCCCTTACCATTTATTGATAAGATCCTAGAAAGATTAGCTGGCCAGCAATACTTTTGCTTCTTAGATGGATACTCAGGATACAACCAAGTAGCAATCTATCCAGGAGACCAGGAAAAGACCACCTTCACATGTCCCTTTGGAACCTTTGCTTTCCGTAGAATGCCTTTCGGTTTGTGTAATGCACCTGCAACCTTTCAAAGGTGCATGATATCAATTTTCTCGGACATGGTAGGAGATTTCTTAGAAATTTTTATGGATGATTTTTCAGTCTTTGGAGAATCTTTTGAGAATTGCCTCAATAATTTGAAGAAAATGTTAAAACGATGTATTGAGGCTAATTTAGTTCTGAGCTGGGAGAAGAGCCATTTCATGGTTCGAGAGGGGATTGTTTTAGGACATATTGTATCTAAGAGAGGGATCGAGGTAGATAAAGCAAAGGTTGAATTGATCTCTAAACTTCCTCCACCCATCTCTATCAAACAAATTCGATCTTTTCTCGGCCATGTAGGATTCTATCGTCACTTCATCAAAGACTTTTCCAAAATTTTCCGTCCTTTGTGTAATCTGCTCGCCAAGGACATTCCTTCCAATTTTGATGAAGATTGTCTTAAGGCTTTTGAGTTTCTAAAGGAAGCTGTGACCCAAGCCCCAATCATCCAACCCCCAGATTGGTCACTACCTTTTGAAATCATGTGTGATGCTTCAGACTTTGCCATAGGAGCTGTCTTGGGCCAAAGGGTAAACAAATGTCCCATAGTGATTTATTATGCTAGCAGAACTTTGAATGATGCCCAAAAAAATTATACCACTACTGAAAAGGAGTTGCTAGCTGTGGTGTTTGCCCTGGAAAAGTTTAAATCATATCTTTTAGGTTCCAAGATTGTGGTTTATTCGGATCACTCGGCTTTGAGATACCTGCTCTCAAAGAAAGATGCTAAACCACGATTGATCAGATGGATCTTACTGCTACAAGAGTTTGATATTGAAATTCGAGACAAGAAAGGATCTGAGAATGTTGTAGCAGACCATCTATCTAGGATTTTAGTTGAAGAGTGTGAACCTGCATCAATTGAAGAATCTTTTCCGGATGAACAGGTCTTAGCAGTTTCACATGCAAAGGCCCCTTGGTTTGCAGATATTGTTAACTACTTAGTGGTTGGACAAATCCCTGATGGCTGGTCCAAGAATGAAAAGGATCGATTCTTTGCTCAAATTAAATACTACTTTTGGGAAGATCCTGAACTCTTTCGAATCTATGCTGATTAAATCATCCGTAGGTGTGTTCCTGAATCTGAACATCTGAGTATTTTGAATTTTTGCCACACCCTTGCTTGCGGAGGACATTTTTCTGGTCGAAAAACTGCGGCTAAAGTTTTGCAAAGTGGATTTTACTAGCTGATATTGTTTAAGGATGCCTATACTTTTGGCAAAGAATGTCTTAAGTGTCAAGCCTTAGGAAATATTTCAAGAAAAGACATGATGCATTTAAATCCCATCTTGGTAGTTGAAATCTTTGACGTTTGGGGAATTGATTTTATGGGACCCTTTCCACCCTCTAATGGTTTTGAATATATTTTGGTGGCTGTCGATTATGTTTCTAAATTGATTGAGGCAATGGCTATACGAACCAATGATCATAAGGTAGTCATAAAGTTTGTTCAAAAGAATATCTTCTCTAGGTTCGGATTTCCTCGTGCCATCATTAGCGACGGAGGTGCCCATTTCACAAACTACCAATTTCGAATGCTTTTGCAAAAATATGGGGTCACATAAAGTAGCTACACCTTATCACCCGCAAACAAGTGGCCAAGTGGAAGTATCCAATAGGGAGATCAAGAACATTTTGCAAAAGACTATTAGGCCCGATCGTAGAAACTGGTCAGATCGATTAGATGATGCATTATGGGCCTATTGGACAGCTTACAAGAATCCCATTGGAATGTCTCCCTATAGGCTGATCTTTGGAAAAGCATGTCATCTTCCGGTAGAACTTGAACATAGAGCATATTGGGCGATTAAGCAATTAAATTTTGATTTAAAGTATGCTGGTTCTAACCGGATGTTGCAACCGAGTGAACTAGATGAACTGAGGCGAGAGGCTTATGAAAATTCACGTATTTATAAAGAGAAAATGAAAGCCTTTCATGATCAATTTATTTCTAGGAAAATCTTTGAGCCAAATCAACAAGTCTGGTTATTTAATTCAAGGCTTCGATTATTTCCTGGAAAATTGAGATCTAGATGGGATGGACCTTACATTGTTAACCATATTTTCCCCCATGGTGCAGTCAAAATTTATGATCCTAGGTCAGAAAACTTCTTTAAGGTAAATGGTCAACGTTTAAAACCATACATTGAAGGGATATCAACAAATCGAACCATTGACCAAGTAACATTAACTGACCCACACTAAACTGAGCGGCATTATGTCTGGCTGAAGACATTAAACTCAGCGCTTGTTGGGAGGCAACCCAATATGCACTCAATTTTTTTCAAAAAAAAAAAAAAAAATTGTAGCCTCTACATTGTTCATAAGCTCCTCTTCTCAGGTATCCCTTTACATTTTTAGTTCTTTTTATACCATTAGGGACAATGGTATTTAAGTTGGGGGGTCGGGACAAATATTTTTTTTAATTAAAAATAATAATAATAATAATAATAAATAAATAAAAAATAAATAATAATAATAATAAATAAAAAAAATTAAAAAAAAAAGTTTTCATGTGTCAAAAATAAATCTGGAGCATGATAGACTAGAAAAAGTAATAAGAGTTAGAGAGTGTTGCTAATGACTGTAGCGAGTCAAGAAGTAGACTAGCATGTCAGACTTTTAGGACCTACTTAGATCACCTAAAGGCTATTAGCACTTCCATTGCACATGCACGCTGACGAGACAAAGTAAGTATTAGTTGTAAGGACAATTGAGGACTGAATTATCACTGAAAACTGGTAATTGATATATATCCCAATTTATTTATTTATTTATTTTTGAATTGAGGAAAGAGATACCTACCTGAAATAAAAGTGCAAAACATAGAGTATATGTGGATCGCCCTAAACTTAGTAACCGGGTCTCTGCACCTAAGTCAAGTGTGGAGGTTCGCGTCAAATGGTGAGGGGAAGGTCAGGATGCTCAGCACAAAAAAAAAAAAAAAATCAGGTAGTGTGAAAGCTAACTCAGTTCATAAGCTTAATTTAGGGATGTATAGAAAATTAATCAAAGTAAGTGTTAATCAAAGATACATTTGTTCTTGCAAACTAGTACCAAAATGTTAAGTTAGTCATCACAAACACAAGTGCTGTAGATCTTTAGATGAACTCTAAGAAAGTTTCTAATTATGCTGACTGCAAAATTTATTTCTGAAACTCAATACTTAGTTAGTGATACTTGCTAGATCTTTTTACTTTCAAACCTTGATCTATTTTTGTAAAGGATGATCTTTGTGACACATAGTTATACTTTTTGCATTACTAAGAGACTAGCGATATTTAAGTTGGGGGTGCGATAAATCATGGATTTACATGATTATTTTAAGTATTTTAGTTAATTAATGGTGCTAACATTCTTTTAATAACCTAATTTCATAATTAATTTGGACTTTCTTGCAAAATTAATTATTTTAAAAATATCTTTGAAAAATGTGAAATTAGAGTACGTTCATGAAAAATAGATTTCAAGTCAAAGCACCGCACACCCATTTAAATGATTAATAAAATATTCAATAATTATAATTAATGATCATGGAATCGGTAAAATTAATAAGCTTGAAACCCGCCAATAGGTAGAGCTTGATTTATGGATTCCAACGACGCAAACGGTACTTAAATCAGGTTTGAAATGAAGAAGTTATGAATTTTCTAAGATTTTTGCACATATTTTGATGCTGCATGCTTTTTGGAGCAGCCGATCCACCATGGACCGGCTGCTGGGTTTACAAATCGTTGTTTGGTTCACCGGCAGCCATGGCTACCGGTCCACGGAATAGGCCATGGACCACAGCCCTCTAGAGGCGCCGAAATTCGCCGGGAAGCATGCCGGCGGTGTCCCTGACCGGAGGAGAAGCTCCGGCGATGCTTTGACGGTCGGTGGCGGTGTTTTTCGGTGGAAAACAAGAGGAGGCAGCCCATGTTCTCCATGGCCAAGCTCCTCCATGCGTTGCCGAGCTCCTCCATGCACGGCCAAGCTCCTCCACGCGCAGCCCATGCCCTCTACGGTGGCGTTCTCCACGGCCACGCACGTCCATGGTGGCGTTCCCCACGGCCACGCCCTCCACGGTGGCGCAGTCCACGGGCACCACTCCACGGGCTGCAGGACGTTGCCGAGCTCCACGTGCGTTGCCGAGCTCCTCCACGCGCACGTCCACGGCGTTCTCCACGGCCAAGCTCCTCAACGCGCAGCCCACGCCCTCCACGGTGGCTCCACGCGCACGGCCAAGCTTCTCCATGTTCTCCACAGGCAGTCCACGGGCGAGCTCCACGGGCACGAATGTTCTCCACGTTGCCGGAGTGCAGTCCACGGGCACGAGTAGTCCACGAGCCGAGCTTCTCCATGGGCATTGCCAAGCGGTCATCACGGCATGATCTGGGCATTCTCCACGGGCTGACAGACGCTGGGCATTCTCCACGAGCTCCGCAGCGTAATCAACGGAGCAGCAATGGCGGTCACGGTATTCATTTTGTCCCACATCGCTAGTGTGCCATGAGGTCTCCTCTCTGATCAATTATAAAATGAACCCCATAGCACAAGACAGGGGGATCCCGGAGAAAAGACAAGGTACAGGGTAAGGGCATTGATCAATTATAAAATGAACCCCATAGCACCAACAGCAAAAGAGCACAAGAGCATTCAAGTCAAGCTTTCAAGTCTTCACCAACTCCAATCTGAAGCTTGAAGCAACTTTGGGAAGAAGCCACTAAAGTAATTAAAGTTTATTCAAGTGCATTCAAGTGGACTTTCAACAAGCTGCACCGACAACTATCTGACAAATTGAGTTTGTCATTCTTGTTACATTTATTTTCAATTCAATTTTTGAATTTTTGGATTATTGGTGAGCCCGGTTAAAAAACCAAATAAGTTCTTGGTGAGCCTTGTTAAAACCAAGGGTTAGGTTCTTGGTGATCCTGTGAAAATCAAGTTGGGTTTCTTTGGTGAGCCTGTTAAAACCAAAGGATATTGGGTTTTCTTTGGTGATCCCGTAAAACCAAAGTGTAGAGATTTTGGATTATGATCCTATAAAACAATCTTACTATATTCGAGTGTGAATATAGTGAAAATCCTAAGTGGTATCTTGGGTAGTGGATGTAGGAGCTGGATTGCTCTGAACCACTATAAATTTGGTGTGTTTGTGTTGTGCTTTCTTGACTCTGTTTAGCTTCTGCATTTTATAATTTTATCACAGCACCTACCACTTGCAAAGGATTTTGAATTGCACATTACTTGCCTTCAATTTTTTAAAAGACCCAATTCAGCCCCCTCTTGGGTAGCCACCTGGGCAACAACTGGTATCAGAGCAGTGTCTTTGATTGTCTTAGAGTAAAGATTGATGGCTCATCCCATGAGTACTCTTTGGCTGAAGACCAGTCAACTAATAGACCTCCACTCTTCACAGGCACAAATTATTCTTATTGGAAAGCATGAATGAAAATCTATATTTAAGCTGTTGATTTTCAATTGTGGAAGGTCATTCTCAAAGGGCCACTTGTTCCCATGACTAAAACTAATGGCGTGGATGTCCCTAAGCCTGAAGAGGATTGGGATGAACACGACATGAAGATGGGAGAATTGAATGCCAAAGCAATGAATTTGCTTTACTGTGCTTTGGATTTAAATGATTTTAATCGAATTTTCATCTGCTCTTCAGCGAAGGAAATTTGGGATAAACTTGAAGTGACCCATGTAGAAACTTCACAAGTGAAAACTTCAAAGATAAATCTTTTAGCGCATAACTATGAATTATTTAAAATGGAGCCTGTTGCCGATCTCACCGCGGTGGCCTGTAGCTCTTGAGCTGGCACCGGTCTCGGACTCTCTCATCTCGAGATCTCCAAGCTCCCGGACCTGCAAAACAAAGTCAGAGACCCGGGCCGGGGGTTTCGGCGGGGGCACTCCGATGGTCAAGTTAGAGAGCGGTGAGATGGAACAGATCCCCTAAGGCGAGTTCCCGAAGGATTCCTGTGCTTAAAGGAGATGTAAACGAAAAAAGTATGGGGAATAGGGGAGTTGAAGCCAGGCTTCCTGTGCTGGGTTCACCGAGCTCATGCCTGAGGACTTCTTCAGGCCTCCCAGGATCATTCTCTTGGTATTTTCTTCCTTTTTCGACTTACCTTTCCGCCCATTTTTACCATCCCTTTTATACCATCGAACTACCTTCAGCTCGCCTTCCTTTCAGGGGGCTCCCTAAGACCTCTAGACCTTCTCCTTCCCCTTCTTCTTCAGGTCCGGTTGCCAAGTGGCCGGACCGTCTCGTCCGTAGTATGTCACGAAAGGGGGAAGACTGGTGAGGCTTTGGGCCGAGCACGGGAGCTCTCCTTTCTAGGCGTTGACGGTGGGCTTCCAGCCGCTTCAGGCTCCTACCTGTAAGGATTCCGTTCCTTGGTTGCGAGGCCCCATCTGACTGGTGTAAATGAGGTTTCGCATGTCACTGCAGGCCGTACTGGCACCTCCAACGGGGCACGGCGCGCGCCGGCTCTAGTGGTGACCTTGCAACCCGTGCCTCCGCTTTCCCAAGGCTTTGCAGAGTAGGGCTGACCTCGACCGAGGTGGACCCGTCAGGGGGTGCCCCTGGCGGAGTTGCAGAGAGAGGCTCGACTTCGGCCAAGGTGGACCTATCTTCGGGTGCCACCTGGAGAAGGAGCAGGAGGGCCCGGCTCGACCTCGACTAAGGTGGACCCATCTTGCTGGCGAGGGAGCGAGGGGCCGTCAGCTTCGACCGAGGTGGACCCCTCCTGGGTGGACACCTGGCGAAGCGGCAGAGAGGGGCTCGACTTCGACCGAGGTGGACTTCCAACAAGCTGCACCAGCAACTATCCGATAAATTGAGTTTGGCATTCTTGTTGCATTTATTTTCAATTCAATTTTTGAATTGTTGGGTTATTGGTGTGCTCGGTTGAAAAACCAAATAGGTTCTTGGTGAGCCTTGTTAAAACCAAGGGTTAGGTTCTTGGTGATCCTGTGAAAACCAAGTTGGGTTTCTTTGGTGAGCCTGTTAAAACCAAAGGGTGTTGGGTTTTCTTTGGTGATCCCGTAAAACCAAAGTGTAGAGGTTTTGGATTGTGATCCTGTAAAACAATCCTACTGTATTCGAGTATGAATATAGTGAAAATCCCAAGTGGTATCTTGGGTAGTAGACGTAGGAGCTGGGTTTCTCCAAACCACTATAAATTTGGTGTGTTTGTGTTGTGTTTTCTTGACTCTGTTTAGCTTATGCATTTTATAATTCTATCACAGCACCTACCACTTGCAAAGAATTTTGAATTGCACATTACTTGTCTTCAATTTTTTAAAAGACCCAATTCAGCCCCCTCTTGGGTAGCCACCTAGGCAACAGGAGGATGTCGTGTGGACTTCGCATTCATCGACCAGCAGTATTTTTGGATAGGCCAGTGGCTTAGGGATGCTGGTTTGGTTCCATTCTGCTCTTTGACAGAGAGATTTTACCCGGGCATGATACGAGAGTTCTATGGATCTGTAGCCCAAGGCAGTGATGGATGGGTTGTATAGATCCATGGCAGATATGTCCCAATGACAGTAGAGATTCTGAGCAGAGTATGGGACATACCCTTGAGAGGATGTGTGGTTGATAGCTTAGAAGATAGGTTCAATGGTCTCCAATATATTTTCGAGTCAGATGACCTGCTTGAGGGAGCCACTGTTGTTGCATCCAGACTTCTAGCTGAGATGAGGTTGCTGCATCATATCATAGCCTGGATCCTTTTATCGAAGATCAGCCATTTCAACTTCATCACAAAGAGAGAGCTACTAGTGATGGTGTCTCTGGTTCAGCATACTCCTGTTTGCCTACCAGTACTTATGGTACATCAGATGATGGTGGTATCTATGAGTCAGAGACTGTGTTTGCCATATGGGATGGGCTTGACTTTGCTTTTCAGAACTTATGGTGTTGTTATGGATGATGAGCCCTACCAGATGTTAATGCACACTGATGTCTATGACATCAGATCTTTTCACCGGATGGGGTATCAACTAGTCAGAGGCCAGTGGAGACAACGAGTATCAGGTCAGGCCGCTGACAGAGATGAGGATACAGAAGAGGAGGAGCGCATATTTTTGGGTAAGGCAGGACCTTCAGAGACATACATTGACATGCCTGAGATTCAGCCCGAGTCTTCAACACAGCCAAAGCCTGCTCCTTAGCCCGAGCTTGCATGATCAGATATTCCAGGAGCTTCTAAGAGTCTTGAGGATAGAGTCGCTCACATTAAGATAGAGATTATGATCATTCATCAGCGAGTTGACAATTTTATTATGGAGACTAGAGAGAGCCATCGAGGTTTGAGAGATGGGATCTTTGCCATTCTGTCTGCTTTGAGTAGACCCTTTTTTGGGAGTGTTCCCGATATTTCAGTTCCAGTTGATTCTGCTCCAGTTCCACCTGCTCCGGGACCAATCATGGATGATGATGATGTGATTGACTCTGATGAGTTTGACTTTCTAGATGTGATGACAGAGCTAGTGCCAGAGACAGCAGCTGACCCTCCTAGGAGTCCCATTCATGAACCATTGAGTTCATCCTTCCAGACTCCTATCCTATCCACACCTCCTTCTAGACCAGTTGATCTTTCTACCATTCATATACTCACACCTATCATTTCTTCAGTTGATACACCTATTATTGACACACCTGTTGTTGTTTCTCGATCATTACATACATCTTCCCTTATCCGAGAACTAGGATTTTATACTTCTGGTTTTCATCATCTTGATTCTGGTCCTTTATTTGATCATACACCACATCCTACAGTTTTTGAGATCGTCACTTCGATCAGTTCTTCCCTTGCTACTGACATAGCTTCTACCTCTTCTGCTCCAGCTAAAGGGAGGACTTATATTAGACGCAGAGGATGAGGTCATCGTGTTCCATCCAGACCGACCAGGACTCATCTTCATGATCTTTGATCTATGTGGTCTCGATCTCGTGCTTTTACTGATATTAGACCGATCAAGATTGGATCCTCAGATGATGAGGATAATGTTTAGGATAGTTTTTATATTTAGATAGTTTATATTTCTGCACTTGTTGTATGTTTCTTTTGATGTTTATTTACTCTCTTGTATCAATCTTGTATCAAATGAATGAAACATTTTTTTTTACTTCATGTTATGACTTTGAATGAATGAAATGCTTTATTTAATTTCAGTAATTCAATATTCTCCTTCATGAATGAATAAATGACTTACATTTATATTCGAGTTTATTGCATTCTTCCTGCCTTTTTAATGATAACAAAAAGGGAGAGAAATAAGTATAATTTTGAAGTGAATGAGAAATAAGTATAAATAAGTAAGCAAAATGAGAGATAAGTTTTTTTTTTGCAAAATACTTAAAATCTGAAAAATTTCTGTTCATTATATGAGGGGGAGCAATCCCTCCTTTAAATTGGAAAATCTATTTTGCTAAAATTTTCAAGTCCAATTCTTACTTTTAGATGTTTAAATTTCAGCTTATTGTCATTAAAAGATCTTCAAAAATCAATTTTACAGATCATCTCTTCAGGGGGAGTATTTATACTCTTCATAGTGTTCTATTGTTGAATTTATTACTATTGAGCATGTTTTCTTTAGAATATCATGATATATGAATTTATTTCTTATATATATGTTCAAGCTCTGATACTCTTAGCTCAAATCAGTTTCAAAAGAGAATTTTAAAATCTATAATGAACATCTCTTTCTGTATTTCAATATCTATTGCAATAAGCTCTATGCACATTAAAAATTTTTCTTTAAAAGCTTATTATGAAATTTATACTTAAAGATTTTGTCATCATCAAAAAGGGAAAGATTGTTAACTACATTATTGATTTTGATGATAAACAAAATGATTAAGTATAAGTTGAGTACTAACTATTTTTTTGAAGTGTGTTTTTATAGAAAAAGGTGCTCATCAATTCAACAAAATTTTATTGATTGTCAAACAATGAAAAAGTCTCAACTATGGATGAAAGATCAGTTTAAAGTGGACTTTAGTAGTTGGAGAATGCTTGAAAGGACACAAAAGTTCAACACAATTTGGTTTCAGCAGAAGTTCAGCTATTTTTAAAGAAATCTTAGTCAAGTGTTGATTTAAAGTGTCGACTTACAACCCAAGTGTCGACTCATGACAGTGAAAGTGTCGACTCAAGCCAGTATACAGAAAGAGTTTTAGATGGCATGGCTGAAGTGTCGACTCATGCCAGTCAAGTATCGACTCAAGGTGTTGACTCAAGGATTGGCTCATTGCCTGAGACTTTTTTGTTACAAAACTTGTTAAAGTTGAAGACTTGCTTGAAGTGTCATACATGGATGTCAAGTGTCGACTCAAAGTATCAACTCATCAGTGAAAGTGTTGACTCATCTAAGAATTCTAGCGAGCTTCATTGAAGATATTTGAATAGGTGTCGACTCATGGAATGCAAGTGTCAATCCTAAGTATCGACTCACAGCTTGAAGTGTCGACACTTGGAGTTCTGGGAACAGTATTGGCTAGTTTTTCAAATACAGAACTTGCCCCTTTTGGCTTCCAACGGCTAGTTTTTCATGCCTAACGGCTATAAACTAACTTTGAGACCTTGGAAAGGTATTTTAAATGATTCAAATCAAATCTAAACATAAGTAGAATCAAGAGGATTAAGAGAGGAACACCAAGAGAAAGAAAAAGCAAGTACATTCATTCCTATTCATTGAGAGCAACTACCTTCAAGCAAAAAGAAGTCTCCAAATGTTCAAGAGCCTTTAAGAGCATTCAAGTTCAACCTTCTTGAGCATTTATTGAAGCTTTATCAAGTTGAAGGCAGCACTACAACAAAGCTTCAAAGAGATATCCGCTTTTATTAAAAAGCATTCATTGTTTCTTTACTTCAAACTTATTCTTGTTGTAAAGGTTTTTGGTTAGCCTATTGGAAAATCAAGGAGGTTGTTGGTTAGCCCACAAATTAGGTTCTTGGTTAGCTCACAAAACTAAGGAAGGTTGGTGGTGAGCCTTAAAACCAATTAGGTTCTTAGTTAGCCCGGAAAACCAAGTGAGGTTTTGACTTGTGAGCCTTGTGAAAACAAGTTGGATTTGATTAGTGAGCCCAGAAAACTAATCGACTGTAATCGGTTGAGATTATAGTGAATTCCCAAGTGGACTTTGGAGAGTGGATGTAGGTGCATTGGAAAGCACCGAACCACTATACTTGCTTTGTATTTGTGATTGCTTATCTTTTTTATTTGCTCTTATTCTTATTGCTTTTATATTTTCACTGCATACTCACTAAGAGCACTTTACACTTGCATTCATTGTACTTAGGTTGATTATTGGATTGGTTCACACACTTGCATTTCATTTAATTTTTTTAGAGACCCAATTCACCCCCCCTCTTGGGTTGCTTACTGGGCAACAATATTTTCTCTAAATTAGAGACTATGGAAAAATCCATTCTTCACATTCAGGAGTAGGTGAAGAGGGATGGGGCTTTGACTCAGGAGGCTCTATCTGATTTACGAAACCAATTGGCTACCCATCACTCTCTGCTTCATTAGTAGGAGGTGTTCAGGCGGTAGAAATCTAGAGTGTAGTAGACAAAGGAAGGGGATAGGAACACCTGCTTTTTCCATCAGGCCATAATAGTCCGTAGACATAGAAATCGAATCAAAGCTCTTCGATCTCCTGAGGGCCACTGGATGGAGGATGAGGCTCAAATCAAGCAGGTGATCACTTCTTTCTTCAAATCTAGGTGGACTGACTCTACCAGGAACCTTGCCACCTTCGATACTCCTTCTATGGATGTGGTTTCTCCTTCGAAAAATCGGTCTCTCCTTATGCCGGTTTTCGAGGATGAAATCTGGAGTGTCCTTTTCTCACTATTTAAATATAAAGCTCCTGGTCTGAATGCGTTTCCTCCTTTCTTTAGGCGATTTTGGTTTGTTATCCGTGGGGATGTTGTTGCTACTATGCAGAAGTTCTTTGTGTCTATTCAGATGTCTGACTCTTGGAGGAAAATTTTTGTTACTCTCATTCCTAAATGGACTGATGCCTATGAGCCGAGCCACTTTAGGCCTATCAGCTTATGCAATACTCTACAAAATTTGTGCCAAGCTTATGGTTAATAGGATGAAGCCTCTTCTCCCATGCCTAATCAATCCTGAGCAGGGTGTGTTCGTGGCCCGTCGATCTATTTCAGACAATGTTCTCATTTTCCAAGAGTTTATGTATGATCTCAGAAGAGCTCAAGTTTGTCGCAATCTTATGGCAATCAAGTTTGACATGGAGAGGGCATATGATCGAATGCACTGAAAGTTCTTGGAGAAGGCTCTATTAGATTTTGGCTTTCATTGTCGATGGATAGCTTTGCTTCTTGCTTGTGTCCTGCGGCCCTCCTTTGCTATCCTCATCAATGGCACTCCCTCCGAGCCTTTCGTATCCAGCATCAGCCTTCGTCAAGGGTGCCCTCTTTCCCCTTCTTTATTTATTTTATGTGCTGACTCTTTGTCGTGAGCATTGAGGGAGGCGGCACGGGATCTGAGTCTTCATTCTTATATCTTTGCTCTCGATGCCCACCCGATCTTATACCTTTTATTTGTAGATGATTGCCTATTCTTGGGGCATGCCTCTATTGTTTGTGCACAGGGGTTTAGGAGGATTTTGGAAGACTACTGTCTCTCTTTGGGGTAGAGAGTAAATTTTCCTAAATCAAAGGTTCACTTCAATCTAAAGACTTCGGCAGGCAGTGTAGACTCTGAGTCACAAGGTGCTTTACACTACCTGGAGGTTCCCATTTCTAGAGGTAGACTCCTATAGGTGGAGTGTGGTTATATGGTGCAGGCAGTGTAGTAGAGGGTGGAGGGTGGCAAGGTAGAGCATTGTCTTTGATGGGCAGGACAACTTTGATCAAATCAGTATTGACATTACTACTTGTGTATATGCTCTCCAATGCGGTCCTCCCTAAGTTAGTGGTGCGCAAGATGGAGCAACTTATCCCCTCATTCTTGTGGGGTTCGACCCCTAGAGGATGGAGAGTTCATCTACTGGGCTGGCATGTTATTTGCCTACCTATCCAGGATGGGGGTCTCGGCATCCACTCACTTATTGCCAGGAGGGAAGCCTTGTTAGTTAGGCATGTTGCTAGGTTCTTATTATGCCCTGATAGTTTGTGGACCTCGTTGATGTTGGCTAGATATGGCTCCTTACCCATGGAGAGGGGTGTTTGGAGGGGGCAAGTTGGCTCTGCCATTTGGAGAGAGATGGTAGCTGCAACATCGGAGGTGATCCACCATATGAGATGGATAGTGGGAGATGGCTGGCGTATCAGCCTATTACATGATCCTTGGATTGCAGAGATCCCTTTAATTCGGTGGTCTACCATTATCTCCATGGATATTCCGGAGTTACTCTAGTCTCTGACTTTCTTAGCTCGGATGGCACTCAATGGAATGAAAAGAGAGTCACTCAATCTTTTGGGAATATTTTGGGCTCACGGGTTTTATTCATTGTCTTACCAATGCATCCGTCTAGGGATGTTAGAGTATGGGGATCTTCTACCCTGCCTAGGGCTCAGATATTGGACTTGTACCCCTTGTTTCACCAGGTGCCATAGCGCACACTTGATATTGGCTGGATTTGGAGGTTATCGTTCACCCTAGAGTTAGTATGTTCATTTGGAATGTAGCTTGGCATTGCCTCCCTACTAAAGCCTTCCTCATTGCCAGAGGTCTTCACCTGCCTTCTATCTATCCTGCTTGTGGGGAGGATGGAGAGACACTTGTGCATCTCTTTTCTTATTCAGAGGGCTAGGCAGGTATGGTGGTTGGCTGCTCTGGAGGGCTTCTTACTACAGGAAGCTGACATAGTAACTACTTTTCTGGAGCTGCTTCGACTGACCACTGGACACTCCTCTTACTCTTTGATGGCCTATGTAGCTTATCATATCTAGCTCACTAGGAATGCCTTGATCTTTAGCTCATCCAGATGCATAGCTAGTGTTATAATGGAGTGAGCCCGTGCTCATATGGAGGAGTATGTTTTGTCGACCGTGTCTACTTCGGAGACCTGGGGCTTTAGTGATGCTCTTCAAGTTGCCTTACTAGGTTTTTATCTCTTGGGAGTCTCCTCCTTCGAGGTATCTTTCGGTCAGCTTTGATGGGAGTGTTAGGGGTAGACGGGGTGGAGTCAACTTTGTTATTCGAGATCTGGTCTTGGTTTAGTCGCTACTGGGGGAGTTTCCTCTTCGAGCCAACTATCCCAATGGTGGAGCTTTGGGGTGCCTGGACTGGTATAGTTTATGCTCGGAGGATTTTATAAGCTGACCGCCTTATTATTGAGGGTGATTTCATCACAGTCATCTCTTGAATCAGGGAGGCTACCAGGTCTACATCCCTGCACCCACTTATCCATGATATTGCTCTTCTATTATATGGTTATACGAATATTTTGGTTAGACATGTTTATCGAGAGGTGAACACAGTGGCGGATTGGGTTGCCTCCTTTGTGGCTAATCATTCTAGCAATGTACTCTGGACTTGTGTGAGGGGTGCATCTATTCCCTTTCGAGATATTATTCTTTTCGATTATCTTGGTTGTATTCATTTCAGAATAGTTAATTGAATACTTCATTTTACCCAAAAAAAACCTCCCAGCATATTGATTAGATGGAATGAAGGCCTCCTTTTCTACCTACTGACAAGGCGAACTGATACCTTCCTCGGCTAGCGGTATGGCGTGCACCATGCAATTTCCATGTTACGTGCATTTCGGATCTCTTCCTCTCTAATTTTCTATAGATGGTACATAATAATTATTTTTTTCTTCAGTATAACTAAACAAAATTAGCTTTTGTTTTGTTAATGAGATAAATGTATATATTTTGAAACCTTAAAACTTGAATTACAATATGGATATTGTTGTTGCCGAACCAGCATGACTCTAGTGCACCATCTGGGCTCGCTCTTCTGGGCTTCTTCAAAATCTGCAAAACAAGTCCACTCACCAGAGGGATTCTGGTGGGGGATACTCCGATGTTTAAGTCAGCAAGGGTTCGAATAAACAGAAATAGAATCTTAAGAAAAATGGCTAAAAAATAAGACAGTATTTATGGTAGTTGAGCTTACTTACCCCCGGAGGTCCCCGTGTGCCGATATTTATAGGTTTGGACCTTAACTGAATTCAGTTAGAAGGGCCTTGGATGGTTAATTCTATTAGAAACTAACACGTGCTTGTAATAACAATAATTGGTTATTCAGGTAGGATAACTACCTCATGTCTTGTCATATTTATTATTCTTTTGATCGATTAGCTATCATGTGATGGTCGGCACTTACGTGTCAATCGACTCCATGAGTTGATCGGCCTTGTGCATAGATCGATTTTGGATATTGATCAGCCTTGTGCCTCTATTGGCCTTGTGCATGGATCGGCCTTGGGCGCTGATCAGCCTTGCACCTCTATCGACCTTGTGCATAGATCGGCCTTGGACGTTGATCGACCTTGCACCTCGATCGGCCTTGTGCATGGATCAACCTTTGGCATTGATCAATCTTGTGCATAAATCGACCTTGGGTGCTGATCGTCCTTGTACCTCAATCGGCCTTGTGCATGGATCGGCCTTTGGCATTGATCGGCCTTATGCATGGATCAGCCTTGGACGCAGATCAGCCTTGCACACTGATCGGCCTTGCACCTCAATCGACCTGGTGAATTAATCGACTTTTATAAGTCGATCAATCACTTACCTCTTCTACAGCATTGGGGACTAATTAGTCCTTATGTAAAATTTTTTTGGGCATTATCTGGACTTTTGCGACTTGGTCCATTCCTTTTGCCCCAACATTTGTCCCCTCAGCTCTCGAGTTCAAGTAAACCTTCTAACAGCTTGAATAGCGGGAGATGATGAGAGTTAGCAAGGAACTTTATACTATTATTTCTCTCTCTCTCTTCTCTTTTTTACATATATATAGAAAAATATTTTTCTTTAATTATGGTAGATTCTGGCATCCGATGGTAGAGTTAAGGCATCCGTTCTCAAACATGATGCCTTTGCCGGGTGTCGTTCTCTTATTGGAGGGGAAGTTATGATTCGAATCTCGTCACCGTACAGTTACTTTTTGGCCATCATTATCTGATCTATAGTATGAAATTGTGAAGAAATCAAGCCCATTGATAGTGCAAGAACTTTCGATCATGACCATTGCTATTGGTTATCAATCGATTCCTCACGGATCGTCACTTTGGTTTTCCTTAGCAGTTCATCCATGAAATATCTTTGATTGAGGAGAGCGTCCATGGATTCGCCTACTCTAACAAAAGTCTTTAGGACCAATTGGCATCGGCCAAAGTTGAGAGAGAGGTGGCCGAAGAACTTCGGGCGATCATGGAGCAGAAACTAAACCATATTACTGCTGTTAACTTACATTGGAAAAAGATTTGAAGGTGACTCAGGTTCAGATGACCAAAACTCCTAACATATTTAAAAAAGAGGAGAAAGAAGTTGCACTCAGCCGAAGCGTTAATAAAAGATAACTCCATAACCTTGAAGAGGCCAAGGCTCAAAAGTTCGAATTAGAGAAAAAGGTTGCTACCCTTGAGCAAAGGCTGGGATCGGCTGACCAGAGGGCAGAGTTGGCCGTCCGAGAGGTCCTTCACACCGTCGAGAAGTATAAGAAGTCCAGGGCTTTCGATGATGAAATACATGAAGCGGGGGTGGAGAACTATAATATTGGCTTCCAAGACTGCTTGAAGGAAGTCAAGAAATTGTACCTCGATCTCGACATCTCCTCTTTTATTATTGTCGATGATGAGGCAGATAAGGAAGACAGACCAGAAGAACTGAGTAAAGATATACTTGCTCCTTCAACTAAAGTAGCATCCATTTGAAGGTATCCACTCCTGCCTCAACTTTTGAACTGGCCAAAGGAAACAATGATTGATGTAGACCTTTTTTTATTTTTTTGTTTTGCATGGATTTCACTGTACATTCCTTCGATGTAGACCTTTTTTTATTTTTTTGTTTTGCATGGATTTCACTGTACATTCCTTCCTTCAATATGAATGAAATCCTCTTTTCTTTCATAACTGTGTTTCCATATAAGTGTCTTAAAATTTTCTAAGTATGAGCCTGTCGGTCTTGTCATTGATTCCTAATGCAGGTGTCTTTTCATGAATATGCTTTTGGAAATTTTCCAAGTCTGAGTAGATTGGCTTTTTCTATATTGCTTGTTACATGACAATTTCTGCCAAGTGTGGTGCTGATGGAATGGTGATTCCATATTTCAAAAAATGTATTAGGGGGCGTTAATGTTCTCTTCAAGGAACGTTGTGGCCTAGCTAGTCTGACTGGCCTTTCTTTGATATACCGATAAGATGGTGGATCAGACCAACTCTTTTTGTCGGGTTTGGATGAGCGGGTCAGGCCAACCCTTGGTTGTCAGATATACCGATCGAGTCAGCAGGTTAGGCCAACTCCTTAGCTGTCGGATGCATTGATAGAGTCGGCTGGTCAGGCCTACTATGTGTTTATCAGATAGATCAAAAAGAAAAAAAGAGAGATTACTTCATTGATAGTACTTGCGAAGATTCTCTACATTCCAGGGTCGGGCCATTCGATAGCCATCTAGGCTTTTGATCTGGTAGGTTCCGGGTCGTATCACTTTAGTGATCCGATAAGGGCCTTCCCAAGTAGGGACAAGTTTTCCTTGTTCTGTGGGTCGAGATACTTCCGTCTTTCACAGAACTAGGTTTCCATTAATATCTTTTTCCTTAGGAGGGATATAGGAGTATAGGTGTCGTATTTGCTGATGAAAGCCTTGTCGGTCAGATTCTTCGACTTTGGGCTTTGCTGCTGGGTCAACATATTATTGGAAGGCCAAAGCTCGTTACTTTTCGAATTTTTCTTCCTTGGGGCTGGCTTTCCTTCCACTTGGCATCGACTGGTAGCCTATTCTTCTGCTTGTGCATACTTCTGCGTGCATGCTAATAGATCAGGATAGTTACTGGAAAACTTCTTGTCTAGAGAAAAGGTGAATCTGGATGATCGGAGTCTTATCTTCATGGCCGACATGGCGACATGTTCATTGAGATCGGGAATTTCTAACGTGGCAGAATTGAATAGGGCCACGTAGTTCCTCAGTGTTTCGCCCTCTTATTGCTGAATGAAGAAGAGGCTATCCAACTTTTGTGGCATCTTCCGACTGGTCCTGAAATGAGATACAAATAATCTTTCTAGTTGTTCAAAAGAATGGATGGTACCTGGTTGAAGACTCAAATACCACATCCTGGAAGCTTTCTTGAGTGTGGCTGGAAATGCGAGACAATGGAAGGCATCAGTTGCTCCCTGGATCATCATATAGGCTTTGAAACTGCCCAAGTGCTTGATTGGATCAATCGTCCTGTCATATGGTTCCAACTAGGGAATCTTAAAGTGGGACAGAATTTTCTCCTCCATGATTCTCCTAGAAAAGGATGGTCATGTGTCATAAGCAGTCAGCCTATCTTCATTTTTTTTGTGGTCATCTAGTTTGGCAACTACTAGTTCCAACTTACGGAACTTCCTCTCGAAATGATCCCATCTCTGGCAGTCTTGGCTCCGCTGAGCACTTCTTGGAGTGGATTCGTTGGAGAAGATGGAATAAGATCTGGGGCACTTTCCTCTATTCCAGCCTTCTCCATGATTGCGGGGTCGAGAATTCTATTACATAGGGGAGTGTCGGCTTAACGAAAGATGATGATGAGAATGATGGCTTGGTCATGGACATCGGATCTCATGTATGGGAGAACGTTGACTGCATCTAGAAGTGATGGGGCATTGCTGTCCGCTGACTACCACTTCTTGGAGGTTTTGGATAGCTATAGTCAAGACCTCCATCTTGTTTAGAAGGATGTCCAGTTATTATTGTTGACCCAAGCTAATAGCTGGGGCGACATTTTCATTGTCCTGGGATGGATCATTCTTCTTGGATGATAGATGAATTCTCCTTGCAGAAAGATTCTGCACCCTTCCTTTTATCATTTTTCCTTTCAAGATCCCTTCTAAGAAACGATTTCAACCCTTTCCTGGTGCGCCAATCTATTATTACTGAATCAGCGTGACTGTGGTGCACCGTCTGGGCTCGCTCTTCTAGGCTTTTTCAGAATCTGCAAAACAAGTCCACTCACTGAAGGGATTACGGTGGGGGACACTCTGATGCTTAAGTCAGCAAGGGTTTGGGTAAATAGATATGAAATCTCAAGAAAAATGGCTAAAGAATGAGACAATATTTTTGCTAGTTGAGCTTACTTACCCCCAGAGGTCCCCATGTGCACGTATTTATAAGCTTGGGCCTTAACTGAATTTAGTTAGAAGGGCCTTGGATGGTTAATTCCGTTATGAACTAACACATACTTGTAATAACAGTAATTGGTTATTCGGGTAGGATAACTACCTTATTTCTTGTCATATTTATTAGTCTTCTAGTGGATTAGCTATCATGTGATGGTCGGCACTTATGCGTCGATCGGCTTTATGAGTTGATCGGTCTTGTGCATAGATCGGCTTCAGGCGTTGATTATCCTTGTGCCTCTATCGCCTTTTTCCTCTATCAACCTTGTGCATGGATCAGCCTTGAGCATTAATCAGCCTTGCACCTCGATCGGCCTTGTGCATGGATCGGCCTTGGGCATTGATCGGCTTGGTGCATGGATCGGCCTTGGGCGCTAATCAACCTTGCACCTCGATCGACTTTGTGCATGGATCGGCCTTGGGCGTTGGTCGGCCTTGCACCTCGATTGGCCTTGTGCATAGATCAGCTTTTGGCATTGATCGGCCTTGAGTGCTGATCGGCCTTGCACCTTGATCGGCCTTGTGCATGGATCGGCCTTTAGCATTGATCGGCCTTTAGCATTGATCGGCCTTTAGCATTGATCGGCCTTTAGCATTGATCGGCCTTGTGCATGGATTGGCCTTAGACGCTGATCGGCCTTGCACCTCGATCAGCCTGGTGAATTGATCAGTTTTTATAAGTCGGTCAATCACTTACCTATTTTACAGTATTGGGGACCAATTAGTCCTTTTGTAAAACTTTTTTGGGTCGTATCTGACCTTTTGCAACTTGGTCCTTTCCTTTTGTCCCAATAGATATCATTTTATCAACCAAGTATAATATGTTAATAAGAAACTAATATACCAGCTATTAAGTTGATTTGTTTTCTGAAATCCAAATGTTTCTCATTCCCATCTTAATCTCAATTTTTTTTAGTAGTTTAAGTCAATAAAGTAAAAAATTGTCTTAGGTTTTGATTAAGGTGCTGCCGGGTTTGGCCAGGTCCAAGTTTAAGTAAAAATGACCCATACTTGATGGGGGTTTTGGGTTTAAATCTTATTTGATAATTGACCTATTGAAGGATCAGGCTGGGTGCATTTCAGAAAATACAGACCTATTGCAATTCAAGCCTTGTCCAATGAACAATGAGCTGGATCAGCATTGATGGGATTAAAATTCTTATCTAGTATTAAAAAGTTTATCTTGAACTATTAAGTTAAAACCATCAATGCCTCAAGAAGCTCATCAAAACAAAATTTATTTGCACACTCCTAAAATTAAATAAAGACCAACAAGTATTGGATATCTGACCTATATGATCATGGTTGAGTAGAAATTGAAATATATACTTAATCTAGAGTCATGGACAAGCATCCAAACATTCAAATATGATTATTTTATTCTATCCCACTAAGTTATAAAATATTCACATTACCTTGAGTTTAGAAATTGAAGGATACATAAATACAACTAATACTGTATATCTATATAAATAAATTAGATAATTGGACAAGATTAGGTTGAATTGGACCTAAAAATTTCAAACCTACCCAACTCATTCATCGGTTGGTTAAGGCCGTGCTCTAGCTGGGTACAGGGTTTGCATGTTAAAATAATAGCTTAATCAAATAATGCGATCCAATAAATCAAAAATTTCAAATCTATTCCATTTAAATTTGGTATACCCCTGAGGTACTCATGAGTTTTAAATTTTATACTAAAGAAGAATCCTTTTGTTATGATAAGCCGGCTTAGTGAAGACACATTACCGATTCAGGGGCCCCATTCATCCTTTCTGGACCGGTCGCCCAAAATAGAAGACCTGAAGATTACTCCTAAAGCAACGATTCAACTTTTCCATACTAATCACAGCAGAAGGAAAGTCTTCGGACTACGCCGAAGAGGCTGGTTTCGAAGAAGACCTGAGACCTACGCTACCTCAAAATGATTAGCAACTCCTTCACATCGGTCCGAAGAAGACTTGTTCGAAGAAGGAAGTTAACTCTTCTCCCAACTTGCTATGAAGAGGACAAGTCTAAAGCAAACACTTTAACCTATTTCGAAGAAGGCAGCTCCAAAATGAATGGCTAAGATGTCTTTGGCTTACTCCGAAAAGGATAGGTACGAGGCAAATGACCAATTTTAGTCCCTTCTAGAAGAACGGCTATGAAATAAATCCATGGTTAATCTCAACCTAGAATTGTCGGAAGTGGGTACGGTTGTTATAACCAACCACGTGGTCAACAACTCTAACTTCTACAATATTGAGATAACCAACGTTCGACAGCAACCATATTCTGTTATGGGAATGTTAAACTAACTAACTCCCCAAATGAAATTCAAGTGGGCTCAACTACATTATGTTATGACTATTTCTATAAATATCGATAAGAGGGGACCCCTAAGATAAGGGATCGAAGGGCACTACAGAGCCAGTCCAGAGCTCACTCTCGAACGCCGCTCAAGCCCACCTTTCCTTTCACTCCACTCTACTCTACTCCACTTTCTCAGAAGTTCCCATTCTGTTGCCTAGATCCTTACTGACTTAGGCATCAGAGTGTCCCCTATCAAAAAAAATCTGGTCAGGGACTTATTTTGCAGGGACTCCGGGAGGTGAACCAACAATCTAGCCACTCCGTCTGGTCTGCGAGAGTTCAATGCCAACAGATTGGCGTACCAGGTAGGGGGGTCGCACGACATTCCCCTCTTGGAAAGGAGGATTCTGAGAAGTAAGAATGGTGAGAGGAAATGCCCAAAATGCTTCAGCTAGCAGGGGACGCCCTTCCTCTCAAAGGGATGATCCTCTGGTGGAAAATAACATGCTGCCACCTGCACTTGCTATGGGACAACAGCAATTTGAGGTTCTCATGAACCGGGTTGATGCTTTAACAACCATAGTTTAGAACTTCCAAGAGACGGCACTCCAAGCAAGGTATCTGCTAGCCACCTCCAGACTCAGTCATCGATCCAAGACGAGAGGAGATCATCATCACGAATTTGCCCGGCACTCTCCTCGAGATCGACTCTCTTGTGAAGGGAGAAGCTCCCAGCATCAGAGGCAGATACATAGCCGACTCGATAGGAAGAGGACTAGGCGATCTCCCTCGATCTCTTCTGAAGATTCTACACCTGAAGATGCTGGGCAGAAAGTGACTTGCTATGATTACGAAGAGAAGTTCAAAATGCTTGAATCACAGATCGCGAGGCTCCATGATCAATAAAGGGATAACGAGATCATGGTTTATGACTCGCGGCCTCCTTTTACCTCCAGAATAATGGAAGAAATTATCTGTCGCCACTTTAAGGTCCCTCAAATAGAATCTTATGATGGGACCACTGATCCTCTTGACCATCTGGATAGCTTCAAAGTCCACATAATGGTGCAAAAAGCCTCCGATGCATTACATTGCCTGACTTTTCCTACCACTTTGAAGAAGGCAGCTCGAATATGGTATTCGAGCATATGCCTAGGTACCATCAATTCTTTTTCTGGATTAGAAAAATTGTTCATCTCACATTTCAAGACCTGTCGCAAAGCACCCCGCAATATGGATAGTTTGTTCCTCCTTCACCAGAATGAAAGAGAAAATCTTAGAGATTATATTGCAAGGTTCAACTCTGCCACCCTTGAGATCCCTGATCTCAATGAGTACGTGGCCATGTCCACCTTGAAAAAAGGCCTCTGATCATCCAGGTTCACATTTTTCCTGGATAAGAGATTTTCGATCAGTTATGTCGAACTCTTATCAAGAGCCAAGAAGTACACAAATGCTGAAGAATAAGCAGCAAATTGGTGCCTAGCTGAAAGGAAGACCATTCCCAAGAAGAAGAGCAACAAGGGGACAAATCCTCCTATACCCCCCAACAATGATGACTTTACTCGATGACGCAGTCCCAAACCCAAGGCATTAGGTGGAAGATTTGATTCCTATACTCCTCTAAACCTCCCGAGGGAAAAAAAAATTGATGGATATAGAGAAAGAAAGCTACTTGCAAAGGCTGCACCCTATGAAGACATCCTCCGCTGTGAGGAATAGGAACAAATATTGTCGATTTCACAGGGATCACAACCATAATACCGAAGAATGCTTCCAACTAAAAGATTCCATAGAAGACTTGATCAAAAGGGGGTATCCGGGGAAGTACGTCAACCACCTAGAACCCAGAACTAATATTGCCACCCCTCAAAGGATTGTGGAAGAAGCTGAACTACCCAACCAGAGGCCAATTGATGGGAGGGTAGGCATGCTCCATCGACGAACTAGCTGGAGAAGTGGAGCCGAAGAAGATGCTCTGAAGAGGCTCAAAAGCAATAATCTCATATGCTTTTTCGATGATGATTTACAAGGAATCCATGTCCCCCACGAGGACCTTGTTGTAATTTTGGTTGTCATAGCTAAATACGATGTAAGGAGAATCCTGATGGATAATGAAAGTTCTACTGAAGTTTTGTTGTATGATGCCTTTCTTTGAATGGGTTTGCCACGAAATCAATTACAAAAGTCTTCTGTACCTCTGACTAGGTTTGGAGGCAACCAAGTCAGAGTCGAAGGAGAAATAATCTTACCTGTGATCCTGGGCACCGAAAAATATCAAAGAGTTCTCCCCATCAACTTCATAGTAATGTAAACACCATCGGCTTATAACGCCATCTGGGATTACTTGCTTTAAATAAATTTTAAGCCATAGTCTCGACATATCATCTTCTGGTGTGGTTCCTCACTAGAAATGGTATCGGAGAAGCAAAAGGAGATTAGCGAGTCACCTGGCAGTGCCTACTGATACAAGCAAGCAATCATCTAATCCCATGACACTAGATTAATTGGATCCAAGAGATCGGGCTAAAGATTGTAGGGAGCCCATGGAAAGAACCATCTTCGTACCTCTAACTGAAGATGACCCAATAAAAATTGTACAAATTAGGAGATTACTAGATGAAGAAACAAAGGCAAGGCTGATCCACTTTCTCTGGAGTAATGCCGATGTCTTTGCCTGGTTGGCTTTGGATATGCCAGGAATTCTGGTCGAAGTAATTACTCATTGACTGGAAGTTATTCCTAGTTACAAAACAGTTTGATAGAAGAAGATGAACTTTATCCCTGAAAGATAGAAAGTAATCGATGAAGAAGTCAACAAGCTTTTTAAAGCTAGATTTATCAAAGAAATCCACTATCCTGATTGGCTAGCCAACATAGTATGGTAAAGAAAGCTAATGATAAGTGGAGGATCTATATCGATTATACGGATCTTAATAAAGCTTGCCCGAAGGACATCTTTTTCTTTTCCAAAATAGATTAGTTGGTCGATGCCACCACAGGATATCAGTTATTGAGCTTCATGGATGCTTTTTCTGGATATAATCATATCCAAATGGACCCCGAAGATGAAGAGAAGACATCCTTTATAATAGAGAAATGGCTTTACTGCTATAAGGTAATGCCCTTCTGATTAAAAAATACTGGAGCGACATTCCAAAGACTGATAAACAAAGTTTTCGAAGGATAGTTGGGAAGGAACATGGAGGCATACGTTGATAATATGATTATGAAAAGCCTCCTTAAAGACGATCACATCAAGGATTTAGAAGAATCTTTTGATGCCCTACGATGTCATCGGATGAAGCTGAATCCTACCAAATGCATTCTTGAGGTATCTTTAGGGAAATTCCTAGTGTTCCTGGTTACTAAACAAGGAATAGAAACTAATCCTAAAAAAAATCAAGCTATCTTTGGTATGAGGCATCCTTCTTGCAAAAAAGAAGTATAGTAGTGACGGGAATGATTGCCTCTCTGAGCCGATTCATCTCCCGATTGGCTGAAAGATGTCTTCCTTTTTTCAAAGTTCTTCATCAATCCCAAGATCTTGGATGGTCTGAAGACTGTAGGCTTGCCTTCGAAGAACTAAAGAAATACTTAGAAAATCCTCCTCTACTTTCTAAGCCTCGGGAAGGGGAACCCCTCTATTTACACCTCTCCACTTCGGACGAGGCGGTCAGTTCAGTGCTTGTTCAAAAGGGAGCCAATAATCTTCAAAAGTCGATCTGTTATACCAGCAAAGTATTACATGATATCGAAGCAAGATATCCTAGAGCCCAAAAGCTTGTCTACTCATTGGTGATCATGGCGAAACGATTGCGACCCTACTTCCAAGCCAACACCATCATAATCTTGATAGATCAATCCCTAAAAGCAATCTTTCGATGTCGAGATATGTCTGGAAGGATAGCCAAATGGGTCGTTAAACTAGGTGAGTTTGACATCATCTTCCAACCTAGATCTGCAATAAAAGCACAAGTATTAGTTGACTTTCTAGCCGAATGTACATAGAGCCAAGAAGACAATCTGTAGAATGCTGAGGAAGAGGAAGCTATCAATAAGATTTCGAATCATATGGATACTTCATGTAGGCAGGGCCTCCAATTCTATGGGGTGTGGAGCTGGTCTAATACTGGCTGATCCGAATGGGCACACCATAGAGTATGCTCTCCATTTTTCCTTCCATGCTTCTAACAACCAGGCAGAATACGAAGCCCTATTAGCAGGACTCCGAATCGCCAAAGAATTAGGAATTCGAAAGATTCAAATTTGTTTGGATTCGCAACTAGTGGTGAACCAGGTGAAAGGCGAATTTGAAGCTCGGGATTCTACTATTATCCAATATCTAGAAAAAGTACGAGTTTTAGTTTCCTAGCTAGAATCTTTGAGATTGCCCATGTGCCATGAACGGAGAACTCCCGGGTCGATGTCCTGTCCAAGCTCAATACTACTGCTCCAGACTTCCTCGGTCGCACCTTTCTAGAATACCTCGAAACTTCGAGCATAGCAGAGGAAACCTTGGAGGTACATCAAATTGAGCATGAGTCTAGTTGGATCGATCCAATTCTTAAGTTCTTGAACGAGGATATTTTGCCCGAAGACAAGACTGAGGCTAAGCAAGTTCACTGGATGGCATCCCAATATGTCATCTTGGATGGAACTCTATATAAGAGATCCTTTTCGTAGCCTTTATTGAAATGTCTGGGGCCATCAGATGCCGACTATGCCCTGAGAGAAGTGCATGAAGGTATATGCGGAGATCACATAAGGAGTAGATCTCTAGCCTACAAAATAATACACCAAGGTTAATTATTGGCCAACTATTCAAAAAGACTCCGTCAACTTTGTTCAAAAATATGACCAATGCCAGAAGTACTCCAATATTCAAAGGCGACTGGCAAGTCAACTGACTCAGTTAACTGCACAATGGCCTTTCATCCAATGGGGAATGGACATTCTTGGTCCATTCCCTCCGGCTTCGAGACAATGGAAGTTCCTCATCGTAGCTATTACTGAAGGAAAAGTCGAAGGCTTTGTGAGGAATTCCATTAATTTTCGATTTGGAATCCCTCATGTCATCATCACTGACAACGGGCGGCAATTCGATAATCCAAAGTTTGAAGACTTCTACATCCAATACCATATAATCCACAAACTGACCTCCGTCGGTCATCCACAATCTAACGGAGAAGCTGAAGTAATGAACAGGACTATCCTCCATGGTCTAAAGATCAGGCTAAATGATGCCAAGGGGCTCTAGGCCAAAGAGTTGTATTCAGTTCTTTAGGCTTATCGAACAACTTCCAGAATAACTACCGATAAATCTCTATTTCATTTAGCTTATGGCAGTGAAGTGGTCCTCCCTGTGGAAGTCACTCTACAATCCTTAAGGATTGACCACTACAAGGAACCCAAAAATTCAGAGTGCCGAAGAATAAATCTAGATCTATTACAAGGCACCAGGCTTCGTGCCTAGATGAAGATGGCGGCATACTGCCAAAAAGTCACCAAATATTATAATTTTAGGGTGAAGGAACGAGTCTTCCGACTCGAAGACTTAGTGTTGCGAAGGTCCGAAGTATCCAAACCGATGGAACAAGGCAAGCTTTCCCCCAACTGGGAAGGCCCTTATCGAATCAGAGAAGTCATACACTCAAGAGCTTATCGGCTTGAAACTTTGGATGGCTCACTACTACCTCGACCTTGGAATGTAAAAAATCTTCACAAGTACTATCAACAAAAGGTTTCTCTTTGGAGACTTCAATGAAACATCCATGCAAAGGCAGGGCTAACCAGCCTACCTTATTACCAAACAAAGGCACAGGGATGGTCTAAATGACCTACCCTACGGTAAATCCGACGACATGCCGAGGTGGGCCTAATCAGCTTGTCTTACTATCGAACAAAGGCACAGGGATGGTCTAAGTGATCTACCCTATGGTAAATTTGATGTCGTGCCGAGATAGGCCTAATCAACCTGTCTTACCACCAATCAAAGGCACAGGAATGGTCTAAGTGACCTACCCTATGGTAAATCTGACGACGTGCCAAGGTGGGACTAATCAACCTATCTTACTACAAAACAAAGGCACATGGATCGTTTAAGTGACCTACCCTACAGTTAATCCGACGATATGCCAAGGTGGGCCTAATCAGCCTGTCTTACTACCAAACAAAGGCACAGGGATGATCTAAGTAATCTACTCTATTGTAAATCTGATGACGAGCCAACTAGACTATCTTACTATCAACCAAAGGTATAGGGATGGTCTAAGTGACCTACCTAACGGAAGAACCGAAGACATGATGAGGTGGGCCTAACCAGCCTACCCCATTACTATCAATAAAAATGCCTAAGGATGGCCTCTTCGACCTACCTTAATGGCAAGTCTGATCAAGGCAAGCAGTTAAATCTTACTACGGCTTCCACAAGCTCAAACTTTTCAATCTAGGACAAAGACAAATTGATCCAAGCTAACAAGAAATCTTGGGACTCTTTATAAATGCCCTAGTTCAGTATTCATGATGCTGAAGAGTTTATACTTGGCATTATTTTGCAATGCATTCATCCATCAGAACAAAGGCACCAATTTCAAGCAAAGGGGATTTTCATTCATCAAAGTGAAAATAGTACACCCCACTAAATTACATAAAAAAAGAGAGAAAAGATTGCATCAAAAAGCTATTTCTTCTCAAAGGCCGGAGCAAAAGTTTCCTTCACAGCATCTTCATTAGAAGGGGGAGCTGGCACTTCATCAGTCGGCTCTTTCACTTCTTTTTCCCCCTCATCTCAACCAGATATTGCCAAGAGTGAGGCGTCTACATTCGGATACATCTTCATGACATTTTCAAGGCAGTCCATATAGCCAATGTGGTAGCTCTCCACTCCTGTGTCATGTATTTCATCGACGAAGGCCTTGGGTTTTTTGTACCTCTCGATAGCTAGGAGATCATCCTCCTCGGCCTATTCTTCCTTTTGTTTAGCCGATGTTACCTCCTGCTCCAGAGTAATGATTCAATTCTCCAGTTTGGCTCTACGAGCCGTTACCTCTTCGGCAGTCCTAAGGCTGTCCTTTAATAGTAGTTTAGCTAAGATTGATTTCTTTCGCCTCTTCTCTAAGTCAGCCACCAGCTCAGTCGCATATGTCTGAACCATTATTAATTCCTTCTTTAAGGAATAATTGGTGGAAGTGGTCTGACTCAATTCTTGTTCAACAGCAATTCGAAGTTCTTCGGCCACTTCTTTTTTGGCTAAGGCTGAAGCCAGCTATCTTCTGAGGCCATCACCAAGGTCAGTGAATCCACAAATATTCTCTTCTAGTAAAGAAACATCATGCATAATCTGCCGAAGGAAGCACATATGAAGTCAACCCTATCGATAGTGATATACCAAAGAAAATCTTATGAACTATCTCAACACTTGTAAAATTCTGGGATAAATGGAGGAAAGAGTGTCCTCCAGTCCTTGTTTTTTGGTCTCCTTCTAGTCCTTCCAGAGGATGACCGCCTTCAACAAAGTCTTCGCCAGCCTCGGATTGTCGAGACCGGCATCGGCAGCAAATACACTGCAGCTTTTCAAGCCCTCCCCTTCAGCAATTTGGAGTTCGGGCTTGACATCTTCATTAATAACGGGAGCCTTACTCTTGTCCGGTAAGCCTGGCTCCCCAAATGGCCCTGTAACAGGAGATCTCGCTGGACATTCGTCCAAGCTTTCGGATAAAGGGACCCGATCTTCTTCTGAAGAAGATTCTATTTCAATAGGAACTTGATCCCAAGTCGAAACTTGTGGGGGAGCTTGAAGGTGAACCCGCTTTCGGTTCGATCTTCTCAATGAAATATCTGTCACCGACCTCTTCCTCGCTTCCTGTCAGAGTCATGCCATGTTTGGCCTTATGACTAACAGACTCCTAGGGCTTGCTAATGGTGGAAGAAGGAGAAAGGTGGCGAATAAAAGGATCCTTGGAGAGAAAGATTGCTCAAAGGAGACGATGCTATTAGCGTCTAAGAAAGTTTAATCCTCAAGATTGCAAATCCCTTATATAAAGGCCATCTAAAGTCCGGATTTCCTACTCAACTTCTCAACAGACCCTTTGATTGTGCCATGTGTGCTTGCTTCAGTTAATAAGGGAGGGAATAATGGCCTCGATCTACCTACAGACAGTTATGGGAATTCAGAAGGTTACGACCGGTCCAATCCCAGAAGCGTGTAGCTTTAATGATTCATGTCGCTGCCAACCCATGATCTGGATAATAACTACCTCACCAATAATAATTAGACAATTGACAGAGGTGATTCGTCACCTTATTAATGAACTAAAATCGTCCATAGAAGCTAAGGCTCCTTAAATTATGAGTCCGAAAGCTCAAGGGTCAGATTTATGAACAAAAAGATCGATCTTGTAATAAACCTGATTGATCAGATCATTTGAGGTAAACGGCCTTGTGCAAGTTGATCCGAAGACCTCATTCTTTGAAAGAAAACGTATCCAGGTTAAAAGCTATTACTCACCTGAAGACTACCTACTTTGAATCTCTCTCACTCAAGCCAAAGGCCTTGATATGTCCGAAGATTGCTACATCTTATCCGAAGACTTTATACTTGGAAAATTTTTTACTCAAGTGGAAGTTATTATATATTCAAAGACTGCTATAGCTTATCTGAAGACTTCGCACTTGAAGAAAAATCATGATATAATGCAGTTTGGAAGGGAAACACACTCTTTATTGATATAAAAAAGAGAGTCTATTACATTTCTTCTTTCTTACAAAGCAAAAAATAGAAGAAAAAAATATAAAGACCTATTCATCTATATCAACCATCGCAAAAGCCTCTGGATCGATCACAGAAGGAACTTCGGTTGCCACTTTAACCTCTAGGTTGATCACAGGGGAAACTTTTTCAGTCTGAACCGAAGATATTGGACCTTGTAGGCTCAGGTAGGCAACCCAAGAGGGGGGGTAAATTAGACTTTAAAACTTTTTCACAATACTTCAAATAATGTGCCAATTTAAAACATGTGTTTAAGAGATAAATATAATGTGCAGCAGAAATTATAAAGTAAATTTAACAATAAAAACAATCACAAATACAAAATAATTTATAGTGGTTCGGTGCACTCCAAGGCACCTACATCCACTCCACAAGATCCCCTTGGAAATTCTACTATAATCTCACGATTACAGTCAAATTATTTTCCGAGCTCACAAGTCAAAATCCTTGATTTTCACGGGCTAACCAAAAACTCCTTGGTTTTCCAGGCTAACTAAAAACCTTGATGGTTTTGCGGGCTCACCAGCAACCTACCTTGGTTTTGCGGGCTAACCAAGAACCTAGTTGGTTTTACGGGCTAACCAACAACCCAACTTGTTTTGTCTTTGGGCTTACAAGTCAAAACCCTAGTTGGTTTTTACCACATAGGCTCACCAACAACCTTTGATGGTTTTCATTAGGCTCACCACCAACCTAGATACAATAAATGAAGAATGAAAATAAAAAGCTTTCTTACAAAGCAAATTTTTCGTTGAAGCACGTTGATTATTGATGTTGAGCTTGTCTCCATGTTGTAGAAGCTTCAATGGATGCTTGATCATGTTGCTCTTGGAAGCTTCCTCTCCTCTTTGAATTCTTGGTGGCTCAACACTCAACAAATTGGATCCTCAAAATATCCTTCACATATTTTCACTTGAAAATCAAAGGATTTATCTTTCAAACCATGGATCCTCTTCCCTTTTCTTCTCCCTTGCTTCTTCAAGTGTTTAAATCGCCCTCCAAACCTTATTTAACCGTTTATGATCATTGGAGGATGAATTATAGCCATTGGAGCCAAGTTGGAGAAGTTCTACAGCCCAAAAAACTAGCCATTACTGTTCAAGTGTCAATATTTTATCTCCAGGTGTCGACACTTCACCTCAAGGTGTCGACACTTCACCTCCAGGTGTCGACACTTCATTCTCCAGGTATCGACACTTCACTTCCAAGTGTCGACACTTTAGCTCTAGGTGTTGACACTTGACTGTAAATGCTATCCGAAGTTTTTTGTTTGTCTCAAGCCTTGAGTCGACACTTCACTCTTCAAGTGTCGATACTTGATCCTCAGGTATCGACACTTCATTTTCAGGTGTCGACACTTACTTGTGCAAGGCTGAAACTTCTGTAAAATTTAGTTCTATGAGTACCTGTAACTGATTTACACACTTAACACACAATTAGTATTCAAATATATTTAAGTGTTTTGTCATAATCAAAATCAGAGTCAACATTCTTCCCATTTTTGATAATGACAAAACCATTAAGTATACAAACAAGGTAAGCTCAAAATAAATATAACATGCTCCAAAATATTAACTATAAGCATAGAGCAATAAAGCAATGAAAAAAAAATATTGAGCTCCTCGTCAAAATATGATCCAAAAATAATTTTTCAAAAGCTCCTCCTCAACATATGATTTCTAAATTCTTTTCAAAGTTTTTCAAAATATTCAAACTTTCAAATTTTCAAATTTGAGCTACCATGATCTTTAGCTCAAAATCGTTAGATTTTCAAATCAGAGCACCGAGCTCTAATACCAATTGTAGGCTCAGGTAGGCAACCCAAGAGGGGGGATGAATTGGACTTTAAAATTTTTTTGCAATACTTCAAATAATGTGCCAATTCAAAACATGTATTTGAGAGATAAATATAATGTGCAGCGGAAATTATAAAGTAAATGCAACAATAAAAATAATCATAAATACAAAATAATTTATAGTGATTTGGTGCACTCCAAAGCACCTACATCCACTCCCCAAGATCCCCTTGGGAATTCTACTATAATCTCATGATTACAGTCAACTTGTTTTCCGGGCTCACAAGTCAAAACCCTTGGTTTTCATGGGCTAACAAAAAATCCCTTGGTTTTCCAGGCTAACCAAAAACCTTGATGGTTTTGCGGGCTCACCAACAACCTACCTTGGTTTTGCGGGCTAACCAAGAACCTAGTTGATTTTATGGGCTAACCAACAACCCAACTTGTTTTGTCTTCAGGCTCACAAGTCAAAACCCTAGTTGGTTTTTATCACATAGGCTCACCAACAACTTTTGATGGTTTTCACTAGGCTCACCACCAACCTAGATACAATAAATGAAGAATAAAAATAAAAAGCTTTCTTACAAAGCAAATTTTTCGTTGAAGCACGTTGATTGTTGATGTTGAGCTTGTCTCCATGTTGTAGAAGCTTCAATGGATGCTTGATCATATTGCTCTTGGAAGCTCCCTCTCCTCTTTAAATTCTTGGTGGCTCAACACTCAACAAATTGGATCCTCAAAATATCCTTCACATATTTTCACTTGGAAATCAAAGGATTTATCTTTCAAACCATGGATTCTCTTCCCTCTTCTTCTCCCTTGCTTCTCCAAGTGTTTAAATCGCCCTCCAAACCTTATTTGATCGTTTATGATCGTTGGAGGATGAATTATAGCCATTGGAGCCAAGTTGGAGAAGTTCTGCAGTCCAGAAAACTAGTCATTACTGTTCAAGTGTCGATACTTCACCTCTAGGTGTCGACACTTCACCTCCAGGTATCGATACTTTATTCTCCAAGTGTCGACACTTCACTTCCAAGTGTCGACACTTTAGCTCCAGGTATTGACACTTGACTGTAAGTGCTATCCGAAGTTTTCTGTTTGTCTCAGGCCTTGAGTCGACACTTCACTCTTCAAGTGTCGACACTTGATCCTCAGGTGTCAACACTTCATTTCCAGGTGTCGACACTTACTTATGCAAGGCTAAAACTTCTTTAAAATTTAGTTCTTTGAGTACCTGTAACTGATTTACACACTTAACACACAATTAGTACTCAAATATACTTAAGTGTTTTGTCATAATCAAAACCAGAGTCAATAGACCTGCTGCAACCAGTTCTTCTGCTTGCTCCCCAAAGGTTTCGATCGCAACTGGGATTTCTTCAGACTATCCCGGTACCCCCTTAGCTTCGATTGGGGCTTCGACTTCTTCTTGTTCGGTGACCTCATATTGTGGGATGCTTGAGAGATCCAGCTTAAGATAAAGCCCCTGGACCTCTTTGATCCCATCATTGAATCCAAGTTGGTAACTGACTACACCCGATTCAGTTACCTCCTCCTTAAATTTTGAAGACTTTCTGAAGTCTTCGACTGCCCTGGTTATCTGCTTCCTTAGGGCTTCGGACTCCCTGGTCGTAGCTTCAGCCTCTTTGACTGCATCTTCTACCTTTTTCTTAATTTTCTTGGCTGATTGTTCCAAGGAATAGATCTTCTTCTTTTTCTTCCTGAGCTTAGCTTCTTGCTCAGAAATCTTCAGCTGAGCCTTCTTTAGTTCGGCTCTTATATTTTGAACTTCAGCATCACTCATCGCCAACTTCTTTTCCATGGCCGACTTCAACTCCTCGACCACCTCCTTCTCGGCTTTCGTCATTTGGAGTTCCTCTCGCATCCTGCGGCTGAAGCTTCCATATTCTTCTATACTTTCCTCCATAAGAGTGATGTCATAGATCAACTGCATCGAATAGCCGAATAAGATATATTGAATATGGTTATAAAGAAACAAGAAGAAAGAAAAATCTTTACCCTCAATATGGTAGGATACGCTGAGGCTGACACTTCATTAAGGTGACGGTTCTTTGTGGCTTCCCAATCTCAAGGAAGGAGGGTAGCCTTCAGTACCTCTCTGGCTACTTCGCACATCTGCGAACCTTGTGAAGTTTAAGTCATAGTCCTACTTCAGAGGGGTATCCCTTCCTAACCCCTCTTCGGCTTGGGGGGCCTTGCTTTTGTCCTTCGGAGAAGGATGAACCAGTGGTGCATCAGCAACAGGAGTTGAGGCTGTTTGCTCTGAAACATGAGATGGGGTGGAGCACCTTGAAGGAGGCTCCGCACAGGGGACATCATCACCCCCTGATAATGCCCTTGCTGGGGAAACGCTCCTACTGGCCTCCTCGGCCCAAATTTTCTTTCTGGTCTCCGACCCCCCTTGTGGAATGGTACAGCCCTCTTCTTGGCAGCTTGACGAAGCTTACTGAAATCTGGTTTCATCTTGCCACCTGTCGATAAAAGCAATCTTCAAAGTTAGTCTTCAAAAGAGCAAATAAAGTTGGACAAAGCCGAAGCCAGCCATCTACTATACCTAATGTCGGAAACTTGCTAATATGAGCAAGATGGAGTTTCTATTCCTCTAGTAGCTCTTTAGTTAGGGAAACCTTCGACCCGATTAGCCTCTCAAAATCTCTTTGGTTGGACTTCAAAACTTTCTTGCCTGCATTCGCATCTAGGCAAGGAGTCCTCCATTCGGTATTGATCTTCCTACTTGAGAAGAATATATAAAGAAAAAATAGGGTTTCCACTCGTGTATAGCACTGGGCATACCCTGGATCAATCTCTAACTAGGGCGGGGGCCGATGGCCCACCATCCCTGGCCATGAAAATCTTTCTTCAATATGAAGAGAGATGTGAATAAGAAAGTTCTTGGTTCCACTCCACAAAGACTATAGAAGACTAAAAACCCACTAACATTTCAGATACTATTTGGAGTTAGTTGGGTTGGGACTACATGGTATAGTTGAAACACCTTAGCGAAGAAGGGGTGCAGGGAAAACCTAAGCCCAGCTTTTAGGTGATCCTCGTAGATAGCTACAGCTCCAGAAGGTGGACGAACAACCCTCTCTTCAGATGTGGGAACTATCATATGGAAAGATGAACAGA
Organism: Areca catechu; assembly: GCA_021397845.1. Lineage (NCBI taxonomy): Eukaryota > Viridiplantae > Streptophyta > Magnoliopsida > Arecales > Arecaceae > Areca > Areca catechu. Next base: position 26,739,033 of record CM038046.1, read on the forward strand.
TACGATAATGCTCCCTAAGGACTGCTAACTTGGTGAAGGAAACGGAACTTGCAATGGATCTTGGAGAAGACTCGGTAAGTCCTCTCTTAGAAGGACCTATAGTACTGGAAGGGTCGTTTCTCTTCCTACCCGCCGGAGCTTCACCGGTGAAGGGGTTGCCTAATGACTGAGACATGACGGTAATAAGAAAAAAAGGATTTCTACCTGTGGATACCTTGAGGAAGAAGAGCAAATTCGGAACAAGTGAAAGAGGGGAAAAGCTTGATAAAGGCTAAGAAGCCTCCTATGCTAGGCCCCCACCCTTTATATAAGGTGCGAGAATGGTTCAGATGATCTCCTCGAAAGAAGAAGCACCTCTCCAATCATGCCATGTATGGAGGTGCCGATCATGGGTGCGAAGCCCTAAAGTACATCAGTCGATTCGATAGAAGAAAAACCAAACTGTCAGCCGCTATCCGCATGACCTTGTCTGACGGCCAAGATGGTGTTCATACATAATGCCAAGCGGATGAGATGATGCCACGTCCTCCATCCAAACCAAAGCCGAAAAGTCAGCTGGATCGCCATGATGACAGGAAGAGACACGACTCAACAGCCTGCCATCTCTTTTCTAGGAGCCAACAAGGAAGCGACACCTGTCCTCAGCACGACGATCGAATCAGAGGGCAGTTATTATAGCTAATCGACTCGAAGATTTGCCATCATTAGCCATACCTTTTCCGTCGGTAAACGACAACTCATAAATACTCCCACTTTTCAAAATAAATAACTATTTTGAAACGGGAGTGGGGGACAATGTTATGATAAGTCGGCTTAGTGAAGACACATTATCGGTTCAAGGGCCCCATTCATCCTTTCTGGACTGGTCGCCCAAGATAGAAGACCTGAAGATTACTCCGAAGCCTGATAAAGCAGCGATTCAACATTTCCATAATAATCATAGCAGAAGGAAGTCTTCTGACTATGCCGAAGAGCTTGGTTCCGAAGAAGACCTGAGACCTACGCTGTCTCAGAATGATTAGCAACTCCTTCGCATCAGTCCGAAGAAGACTAGTCCGAAGAAGGAAGTTAACTCTTCTCCCAACTTGCTATGAAAAGGACAAGTTCGAAGCAAATACTCCAGCCTATTCCGAAGAAGGCAGCTCTGAAACAAATGGTTAAGATATCTTCGGCTTACTCCGAAAAGGATAGGTACGAGGCCAATGACCAATTTTAGTCTCTTTTGGAAGAATGGCTATGAAATAAATCCGTGGTTAATCTCAACCTAGAACTGCCGGAAGTGAGTATGGTTGTTATAACCAACCACGTGGTCAACAACTCTAGCTTCTACAATATTGAGATAACCAACATTCGACAGCAACCATATTCTATGACGGGGATGTTAAACTAACGAACTCCCCTAATTAAATTCAAGTGGGCTCAACCATATTCTGTTACGACTACTCTTATAAATATCAATAAGAGGGGACCCCTAAGGTAAGGGATCGAAGGGCACTACAGAGCCAATCCAGAGCTCACTCTCGAACGCCGCTCAAGCCCACCTTTCCTTTCACTCTACTCTACTTTGCTCCACTTTCTCAAAACTCTCCATTCTGTTGCCTGGATCCTTATTGATTTAGGCATCGGAGTGTCCCCCACCGAAGGAAATCCGATCAGGGACTTGTTTTGCAAGGACTCCGAGAGACGAACCAGCAATCTAGCCTCTCTGTCCGGTCCGCGAGGGTTCAGCGCCAACACCTTTAATCAAAAAATCTTCGAACCTTATAAAAAATCATGCTTCTACCAAGATTGACCAAAAAAAAGCTCGAAATCCGATATGCTCTAGAAAAAATCCCAACCAAATCCCTCCAATCTCCCTTAGGTGCTCTCTGTCCCCATAGATCTCCATAAAATAGAATAAAATAAAAAAAAGAAGCAAAAAAATATCAACTTATCTGGGATAAACTATTATTCTTTGTTTTTTTTTTTTTTCTGTTGATTTTTTTTTTTTTTTGATTTGTTCCGGGTCAAAGGAGTAGAATTTTATGTTGGTACCTATAAACAAGAGTTTAAAGCATATAAATATATTATTAGGTCAAAGGTTGAATTGTGTCTATTGGTTAAAATAGTAAAGGTTTGGAATTCTTTCGTTATCCCATTAAATTATATATTTTATAAAAAAATATTAAAATACCTAGCTATCTATCTCAAATTTTACGGGTTTTATTATATTACCAATCCTAGGGTAAAATTGAAACCCGATCTAGGATTAATTAAAGGCCCTTTTAGAATTCGGGATGGGTCGGGTATCACCCGACTGCCATCGCTGGCTCTAGCTTTCCTAGTGATCAATATCCGGCTGACAATCCGGAGTCGGAGCTACCTGCAACTCATCCAGCGTCCAGATATCGTCCTCCATCCCGTCTTCTAATCTTTTATCCAAGGAGGCGATGGGCACGGCGTCGGATGCCATCCAACAGCCGACTCCCAGCGTGGCCACGCCCGACCAAGTCCAGGCCTTGCTCGAGGTCCATCCCCTCACTCTTTAATCATCTCTTTATAGCCACTTCGTCGCATTTTCTCATACAAATGGGATACAAATCTGGTGCAACTTGGTATTCTCATAATCAGCTTTATTTAGTCTTCTTAAGTTATTTTGAAAACAAAAGGATTGGAATTTTTTTTGAAATAAAGGTTCGCTTACGGGAGGTTCTGGTTTTCTGAACTTTGTATGTGTTTAAATGCTAAATTCTGTTATGTTTGATCATCTAATAATAATAGATTGTTACTTATCTACCATGTTCTCTCATGCTTGTTACTTATTCTGTTAGGTTATTTGGCGTTTTCATGCAGGTGGACCCTCATGTTTGGTGGGTAAAGGATTGGTATAAAATTGATCAGTTAGAGTCTTGATGTGGATATAAGATCTCCTGGAACTTTGTTCAAGAATTAAAGTGAATTCTTTCTTCATCTTATAAACCTTATTATCTTTTAAAAGAAGAAACAGAGAAGGCTGTATTCAGTATCTACGCTTTTCATAACATTCTTTGGTGGAAATGACATTATAAAATTGAACATCATTAAAAAGCATTATCAGAGAGCTGCTTTTTTTTCTTCTCTCTCTCTCTCTCTCTCTCTCTCTCTCTTTTCTTTCAAGATTTTTTAGTGGATAAAATAGAGCTCCACTACCAATTGATGTCAGTGTTGAACACCATTTTGTTATGATTGGTCTTTGGATAGGTGAAGATAATGGCTGCAATACACTGAATAAAACATGTTCGTTTCACTAAGCTAGTGGACTAATTTGTCCTGGTTGATTCGGTATTGTTAGATGCTGGAGATCAAAATGGCTTGGTTTCATTGAATCAATGTATGCTTTGTTTATGGTCAATGACTTAAAAAATGAAGGTTCTTTTGGTCTCTTATTGATATGTGCCATACAGATGGACACTACCATCTTCTGTTCTAACCTTCCTACAACCTTTCCCTCGTAGTGCACCCTGATTGTAAAGGCATGGCCAATCAACCAGAATGCACAAGGTTGATGGATATCATGTCCCACCATGTGTAATCCTCTGCCTAGAAATTTTAGAGGAGAACAAGCACAAAATTATCGATAGAATTGGGAAGCCCTTTGTCCATCTACTTCTGCATGGATGTGGGTACTCCCTTTCAGGGAAGTTTAATTCATGCTTCATATTTAGTAGCCTAATTACATGTATCTGAAAAATTTATTCTAGCTTATCACCAGTTTTCAAGTTAATTATTTGACCATTCTTGCATATTAATGACTTGCACAACTTGTATAAGGTTCTTATCTTCTTGAATGTCCATTCTTCCAAGTAAACTTTTGCCGTTTCTTGTTAAGGGCCCAACCTTAGCTTAGAGACTAACATTAATGCAGTGTATTTTTGAATAAATCAATGTATTTTTATTTCAAAGTAATTTAATGCTACATCCATATTTAAAGAAAAATTTAAATAAACTCTACCATAATATTGGAACTAGCTACTACTATATAGTAGCATATAATGATGGACTTTGATACTCCAAATCTTGAGCACTTAGCAATTAATTTGCTTCATCAGTCATTCAACATATGCAATTTAGAATGTCCCTTTTGTCTCCCATCTCTTTAAAGTTTTTTGAAGTCTACTGGAAATTCATAGAATTGTCTACTTGGTGTTGTGCTCCATGATGGATGCCAGTTTGATTTGAATTGGATGATGATGATGATGATGTCAAGCTCTCTTTTCTTGTTATTACCTTAAAAAGATGGTCAATGTTCTTTTTGCTTCTTTTGCTTCAACTTCTACTCTTTTTCTTTTAATTTTATATAACTATATTTTTAATTGCCTATATATATTTCGAAATATTGATTGTAAGTAAAGCAGCTTTGAGCATTTATTATGTTTTGTGACTGTCACTTATCGTTTGTGTAACTATAATTTAGCTATTTTTGATGGGAAAAATGTTTACATAAATTGTTTGGCTATCATCATTTTTGTTTCAGGCTGCTAGATATGATGACATTGAAGATGTGGTGAGCTTATACTCTATGGGTGTTTCTCTTAACTCCAAAGATTCTCAAGGACGAACAGGTTAGATCTTCAAACTTTTCTTCAAATGAAATTCATTTTCATTGATTGATAACTATTAAATCTGTCAAGTTTATTATTAACATTAATATTGCCACTACAGTTCTACTACTGTTATTTTTATTTATTTTATGCTTCATGGAATAAATCTATGCTCTCTTTGATAGGTTTTTACTTTTACACAAAACTGGAAGTCAAAAGCATATTGAATTTCAATCAATAGGTGCTTTTACTTGTCAGATTTAGACTTCTTGGGCTCCAGAAATGAAGTCTAACTTTATGATCTCAATATAGTCGATAAAGGCGACCTGAAAAAGTGAATATATAAAGTTGTTTTATGAGCTCAACTATGTTGCTGATCTTTTAGTTTAGCCCTTTTTTCCTTTTTCTTGGTAAAAAGTTGTTATCTGGAGGATATGATATTAATTTATTTGTAGATTTATCAGATAATGAATACTTTTGGGTTCACCTAATATATGGCTATTAAAGATCATAAATATATCATGAATGTTGTTAGACTCCATGATGAAGCTTGTTAGAATAAGAACTTCGATTTTTTATATGGTTGGAGTTGGATTTGCTGGCTTCTACTAACTTGGTGATGATCTGGTTGGTACTTTTACAGTGGTACAGGATTCAGGTGAGTGATCATGTGCTATAGATTCTCCTAGGGAAGTATCATAATAGGTGAAACACAGAAGGAAAAAAGTTAAAAGGAATATGTTAATAATGTTATTAGTCTTCATACAAGACATTGAACTGAAATGCACCACAAATGTTAAATTATCTTAAAGTTGTCTATTCTATTACACTCTGTAGGCAATCTCCTTTATGTTAGATTACTACCTAAAGCCTGAAGCCTATGAATCTTGGCCAACCACCTAATCAGCTTGCATTTGAGGATCCAAGAAAGGTTGAAGATTGTTGACAGTTGACTCTTGGCCAATATCCACCCTTTAACTTGATGCCAACTTTCTCACCAAGAGAATGTTGCTTATAAGGAGGCATACTAATGAGGACATTGGCAAGAGGAATAAATTACAAACTAATGATCTTTGGTTGTAGTCCCATTTTTGTTTTTCAAGTTCCCACAAAATCATGAAGCATCTCTTGAAGACCCTAATTTTATGAAGCAAATTGAAGACCCCTTCTCCAAGCCCATGGGCCGACCAAGCCTTGAAGAAATTATCTATCATGAAAGCCTACTTGGAGACCAAATTTTAAAGACCATGTGGAAGGATGAGATAAAGCCAAGTGTTGCAAGGAAATAATGCCACATGGAATTTCTAGAATTCTCTTGTTAGGATTAGTTGCTAGAAAAACTAATCTTGTAATTAGCCACCAACTAAGCATAAGTTAGTTGGTTCCCTAATCCATGTTCTTGCCATCCAAAGGAGCTGGCCTTGGCCTATAAATAGGGACCAAGGCCCCCCCTCTTGTAAGGATAAATTGAGTTGAATGAATGAAATTTTTCTTGTTTGAGTTATCTTCCATCTTGCCTAGTTCTCATGAGTTCTTCCTAAGAATTTTGAGTGCTTTCTTTGATTTTCTTTGGAGTGTTGAGTTTGATCTTAAATTGGAGTGAGTGCTTTGAGTTTTAGAGTGCCATAATTCCAATTCCAAGTTCTTCTATACAAGATTCAAATAGTCCAAGAAGAGAAAGAAGTGCTGCCCAAAAAATTCCAGCAATTCTCTTCACTTCTCTTATTAATTCCTTCCATTTTCCCTCAATTTCTTTGAATTTCGACCTCACCTTGACTCTTTGCAGGTTCTTCTTGGTGATTTGAAGACAAAGATGAAGGCTCCATGCCAAGGATCCAGGCTCCATGCCAAGGATCCACGCTCCAATGGTGAATCCAAGAAGGGAGTGGAGATGTTGCCTCTAGCCTTCAATTTTTGAGTGATGAGTGTTTTCCTTCCACTTGAGCTTAATTTCTCTTCATTGTTGGGAAAAAATCTCTTGATCCTTAGATCTGAGGTCATTAAAGGTTGCTTAGCCTAGTTGAGGGTTTCTATGCCCTTAGATCCTCTCTTTTATTTTTTTTGAAAGGAAGCTTGCACAAGGGAATCAGATTTTCTGCTCACCTAGTCTCTAGCTCGAATTTCTTCATCCCTTCCACCCATGAATTCGGCCATATTTGGAGCTCTAATGCTGATATATTGTTGCTAGGTAAGTAGATCACATCCCTACACACCCATTTCATCAAATTCGTCCTCCATCAATTTTTTGGTATCAGAGCTTTGTTCTAGGTTAAGCATTGCAAGCTGCTGGAAATTCTGTCTCACTGTCTTCCGAGTTTCAATAATTTTTCGTATTTTTTACATTGATCAAAAAAATCCAAAAAAATATTTTCTTAGTACCTTTTTGTGTTAGGTTTCGAAATATAAAATTCAACAAAAATATTTCTCTATATTTTTGGATTTAAAAATATAAGTTCTTAGTCATTTCTGCAGTTCTGTCCAAAATTATGTTTTTGCCTTCCATTTTCTTTAATTTTCAGAAAATAAAAAAATATTTTTTTTTATTTTTCGAATTTTAGATCTGAGATCCAGACCTTGAGTTTTGTGATTTCCCACCAAATTTTTGAAATTTAGAGAGGTTTATAGCTTGGAATTCAAAATTTGAATTTAGATTGTTAAGAGTTAGCTGAACTGCTGGAATCTTCTAGCAACTATTTTAAACAACCTTCTCAACCAAAAAATCGAATTAATTTGAAGTTGAAATTTAAAATCCGAGATCCCATATCTGAGAGCTGACCAAATCAATTTTATTTTGAGTTTTTTGGATTTAAAAATTTTAGATTTCGAATTTTCAAATTTAGGTTAGCTGGAAAGTAGTTGGAAGCTGAAATTTATATCTAAACCACTTTACTTCCAAGGACGATTTTTAAATCAAATTTCGAAATTTAAATTTTTAAATTTGGTTACTGTGATTTAGACTTCAAGATTTGAACTAACCAATTTAAATTTGTATTTTTAAAAATTTTGAAATTGGATTAAAATTTCATGCATTTGTGCTAGGTATAGTGATTGTACTGATTGTTATGCTGAAATTGTGTGCATCCATTTTTAAAATATCCTAAGGGCATTCAATATTACATAAGAGAAGGAGGTCATTACCTTTCCTTAGCTCAAAACAATCACCCACATTTGCATTGACCTAAATCCTAAAGTAAAATCAAGTAGGAACCCAAATTAGGGACACCCACGAGGCGGGTTTAAGTGCAAGGTAAGACAAAGCATTATTTGAGTTTGTACTTATTCCTTGAAATTGGTATCTAAGGCTAGAGGTTAAATGGCAAACGCCTTAAGCGGACTTGCAGTTTTTAATTAGGACCTCGCGAAAGCGAGGGGAGCCTCCCGCAATCCCACCTCTTACCTGGCCAATGGACAGGATAACTACATTCTTAAGTAGTGCCTAGTTAAGTCTTGTATTCTTAAACTCTAGGTCTAGGAACCCTAGCATTAAGTCTTGCTTGCTTGTCCATTGTATTGATTATCCTTGTACTGTGTCCTATAAGCTCTATTCACTCAGTCTGTTTTTACCCATGGACCCTAATCTTGAATTCTTTTTGAAAACCCTGATTAAAAAGTTTGATACCATAAATGGGCAATTAGGGCAAATGAGAAAGGAATTAGGTCAAGTGAAGGACCATGTTAGGACACTTGAAGGGACCCCAATGACCCCCATCAAACCTGAGTCACTTAGGTCAATTCCTCGAGGTCCAAGAGTCCATCATCATGAATTCATTACTAAATACAATTCAAGACAACTTCACCATGACTTTATAGAAGAAGCCCATAGGATCCATGCTGAGCCTGAATCACCTAGTCCACCTCCCCTTGGTCCAAGAGCCCAATGTCATGATCTCACCCTTGAGTATAATCCTGGATATCCCTGCCAAGACTTTGTAGATCAGGAGGAGAGTGTCTTTAGGAGCAATCGACCCTATGCACCCACTTTTGATGGAAACCCTGAGGTGTATGTCGATTGGGAGAAGAAAATGGATCAATACTTTGAATTTGATGAAATGTCAGACGTTACAAAGTGTCAATTTGCCAAATCAAAGTTAGTCCGACATGCTAAAGCATATTGGGGAGAAGTTGAGCAAAAAGGTTATTATAGTGAGGATAAAATAAATACTTGGAGAGAAATGAAGAGTAAACTAAGAGAAAAGTACCTAGGCAAACCTCATAAACAAAATCTTCCAAACCAATGGTACAAATTGAGACAAGATGATAAAACTGTGCTTAAATATATTGTTGAATTCAATGAGTATGAGAGAGATGAAGAAAAGACTAAACCCATGAAAGAATTAGAGAAAAAACCTCCTGAACCTCTTGAAGTACTCAAGGAAGAAATAGAATCTAAATCTTGTCCAACTGTGGAATTAAAGAAAGAATCCTCTGAACATGATGAAGAATTTAAGGAAGAAGTCTATGAAGCTGGGTCTGACTTAGTGGATGAATATAAACAAGAACAATTGCTTAAGGATAAAATAATTACCTAGCCTAAGGAAATCAACAATGGGAATAATCAACCTAAAGAAGATGAAATCTAGGGACAAAACCATGAAGAGCAATCCAAGGAGATAATAGAGGATCCAGAAATAATCAATATGAAGGATTTACATATAGAGCTTAATGAAGGATCACATATTGGGGTATTGACCATCAAGGAAATCCAAGAACAAACCCCTACAGATCAGTCCCAAGAAGTTGTAGAGCTTTTGAAAACCCTACAAAATAATTTTCCTAACAATTTTTCTAACCCTGATTCCCCATTTCTGAACATCCACCATCTCGATCCACCATTACATTTCATTCACTCTTCTATCCCATCAGGCTGGGACATCTACCATATCATTGATCTGGTCCCGGTGATATTCAATAGTTACTTTCTTAAGACTCTATGGCATATGTTGAGAACCAAATTAAGATTTACTGCCACTTAGGTGAAAATATGTGCAAGAGTCTTAGAAGCCTTTAAGAGAAATATTGGAAATTAGGAGTTTTTGTTTCATAGCCAATAATAAAGTTTAGTCATTAGTTAATAAAGTCCATTTGAGCTTGTCTTTTTAGTATCATTTGAGTTTGTTTTATTATTTGGTGTCATCCATGCATAAGTCTACCGAATCATATGCACAATATCTTAGGGATTTGCACAAAGAGGTTAGCAAGAAAATCCAAATGAGCAATGAGAGTTACAAGCATATGGCTGATTCTCATAAAACAGCCAAAGAATTTCAAGTAGGGGACTTTGTGATGATCAGGCTAAAACCTGAACAGTTTTCACCAGGAACTATGAAGAAACTCCACGCCCGTGGTGCAGGTCCTTTCAAAATAATAAGAAGAATAGGATCTAATGCTTATGTGCTATTCCTACCCTCTGACTTCGGCATTAGCTCTACTTTTAATATCTCAGATCTGGTAGGTTACAAGAAACCCACAATGATTCCCAATGAGTTCCTAGAACCTGATCCATCCCTTGAGAGTGAACCAATCCTAGAGTATCCACCAGCCACACTACCAAAGTGGGAAGAAAAAATTGAAAGGGTCATAGATGACAAGATTGTCACTACCCGGAATAAGAATTACCAACGATACTTGGTCCATTGGCAAGGTAGACCTGATTCTGAAGATTTATGGATCACTTAAGAAGAACTACAAAGGATCAATCCAGATCTGCTTGAATACTACCAAAGCCTAAATAATCCATACTCGTCAGGGCCGAGTTCTTTTCATCCAGGGAGAATTAATGAGGACATTGGCAAGAGGAAGAAATTACAAACTAATGATCTTTGGTTGTAGTTCCATTTCTGTTTTTCAGGTTCCCACAAAATCATGAAGCATCTCTTGAAGACCCCAATTTTATGAAGCAAATTGAAGACCCCTTCTCCAAGCCCATGGGCCGACCAAGCCTTGAAGAAATTCTCTACCATGAAAGCCTACTTGGAGACCAAATTTTAAAGACCATGTGGAAGGATGAGATAAAACCGAGTGTTGCAAGGAAATAATGCCACATGGAATTTCTAGAATTCTCTTGTTAGGATTAGTTGTTAGGATTAGTTGCTAGAAAAACTAATCTTGTAATTAGCCACCAACTAAGCATAAGTTAGTTGGTTCCCTAATCCATGTTCTTGCCGCCCAAAGGAGCTGGCCTTGGCCTATAAATAGGGACCAAGGCCCCCCTTCTTGTAAGGATGAATTGAGTTGAATGAATGAAATTTTCTTTGTTTGAGTTCTCTTCCATCTTGCCTAATTCTTTTGAGTTCTTCCTAAGAATTTTGAGTGCTTTCTTTGATTTTCTATGGAGTGTTAAGTTTGATCTTAAATTGGAGTGAGTGCTTTGAGTTTTGGAGTGCCATAGTTTCATTTCCAAGTTCTTCTATACAAGATCCAAATAGTCCAAGAAAAGGAGGAAGTGCTGCCCAAAAAATTCCAGCAATTCTTTTCACTTCTCTTATTAATTTATTTCTTTTTCCCTCAATTTCTTTGAATTTCGACCTCACCTTGACTCTTTGCAGGTTCTTCTTGGTGATTTGAAAACAAAGATGAAGGCTCCATGCCAAGGATCCAAGCTCCAATGGTAAATCCAAGAAGGGAGTGGAGATCTTGCCTCTAGCCTTCAATTTTTGAGTGATGAGTGTTTCCCTTCCACTTGAGCTTAATTTCTCTTCATTGCTAGGAAAGAAACCTCTTGATCCTTAGATCTGAGGTTATTAAAGGTTGCTTAGCCTAGTTAAGGATTTCTATACCCTTAGATCCTTTCTTTTATTTTTTTTGAAAGGAAGCTTGTACAAGGGAGTCAGATTTTCTGCTCACCTAGTCTCTAGCTCGAATTTCTTCATCCCTTCCACCTATGAATTCGGCCATATTTGGAGCTCTAATGCTGATATATTGTTTTTAGGTAAGTAGATCACATCCCCACACACCCATTTCATCAAATTCGTCCCCCATCACATACCTTATTGGTACTTATACAATTTAAGCTCATATTTTTAGAACCTCACCCATTCAGATTTTCTTAGACTTTTTTGCATCCAAATGAAGATGGGAAGGGCATAAAGGCACCGGTTATGACTCATAGAGCCACTTTCTCACCCAAAAAAAGACTCATGAAGTTATTGAAAACATAAAATGTCCCTATTTCATTCTGCTACTTGAAATTAAATTAATCCTACTTGTTGTGCCTACATAGAGTAAACATGATTGAATAATAAGTTGGTAAAAGGAAAAAAAAAAACCTGAGAACTGATACCTATATTTCTGGCTCATTTTGACAGTTTTATGTATGTTTGTTGGATCTTGGGTTTTGAACATCAGATTTTCCTAGTTGTGCTGGTTTTGTTGGTGCCTCTCACTAGTCTATTAGCTTAAAATCAAAATAAGATTAGCTAAACTACTCTTGATTTGAACCAAATTAAAATAAGAAAATCCTAGTTAGTCAAAGGAATGCTCTTATGTCAATTTAGCTCTGGGAAGTTCCAACACTTAGTACGTTTTCCCTTCTCTAGATTATACTAACAACTTGAATAAGTAATTGTTGTACAACACAGACCTATTTTTGTAGGTTATGTGTCATTATAAAATGTTCTAGATCTCTTGAATATAACAATGATCCATATAATATTTTTTATCTTGTATCACTTATGTATAAATTATAAAGGTCTCTAATGGTATCTCTTGTAATGTACATGCTTCTTTGTTTATGTCATCCAGAACCTTATGTGAGATCATCGATATCATAATTCTTTTATCATTTAGTTCATTTTAGTTCATATTATTGATTTTCAAGGTCTCTGATGGTATCACATGTAATGCACATGCTTCTTAGTTTGTCATCCCGAACCTTATACGAGATCATCAATATCATAATTCATTTATCATTTAGTTCATATTAGTTGATTTGTGTAAAATGTTAATCCTTGTTGGATTCAAGTTCTTTAGAAACCTGGTGGCAGCAATTTATTTTCCTTCTGTTTACTTTCAGCTCTTCACATGGCTTCTGCTAATGGGCACCTTGACGTTGTGGAGTATCTCATAAGTAATGGAGCGGTGAGGAGACAATTCTATAAAAACATTTTTCTATCCAATTGCTATAATAAACAGATTAATTCCAAAGATCTCTTCAACAATATTTTCAGAAAGCTAGTCTTCACCTTTGAACAATCTGTTTTGATGATTTTATGTAATTGTGAATTTGATTTCTCTTTTCATGTCTTGTCAAGATGTTGTACTCTGCATGGAACATGATTTTTCATTCTTAAATTGACTGCTTCCAGTTTTTATTGTTGATTTTCTTAAATCAACATTCCAGTAGTTATTATTCAGCATATTGATATTTTGTTTAATTCGAATTCAATAATGTCTAGCTTTTTGTGTGTGTGTGTGTTTGTGTGTGTGTGTGTGTGCAATCAATATAGTAGTTAGGAATTCCTTATAATAGTCTTTCTATGAATTAGGATTTAATGATACTAGATTTCAATATATAAGACATGGTGATAAGAGCTAAAATGCAAAAGTTGTTGGGATGCAACAAAAATGATTTCAAATATTGAATGTGTTGTACCATGACGGCTCACCCTCAGCCAGAACGACCATCTTCTGCTGGGGTCCGGCCCATCGCTCTCCTTCAGAGGTCCGACCCACCGGAGCTGAGGTCCGAACGATCCTCTCCTGCTGGGGTCCGACCCACCGGAGCTGAGGCCCGAACGACCCTCTCCTGCTGGGGTCCGGCCCACCGCTCTCCTTTAGAGGTCCGACCCATCGGAGCTGAGGTCCGAACGACCCTCTCCTGCTGGGGTCCGGCCCATCGCTCTCCTTCGGAGGTTTGGCCTTTGGTCCAACCGACCGACTTTCCCACGGCGACGTCCGACAGGCGAGCCTTAGCACCCAGGGTATTCCAGAAGCACCTTTCTGTTATTGCGGGATCCTGCTATCCCAACGGCCCTACTCCACTACTTCCACGATGCCGCCGTATCTGCGCGCCACGTGGCCACTCTCCAGATTCTCCTAGGGGCAGATCGGTCTTTCTCAGCCTCTCCCCTAACGGATTTTGGACTGTTCCGCGCCTATATAAGGTACTCAGGGGACCCCGTTCGAAGGGAGAAGAACTCTTCCCTCTCCATACGCTGTTCATCCTTTGATTCCTCCATTATGTTGTCTTCAATCTCCTGCTAACTTAAACATCGGAGGGTCCCCCGCCGGAACACCACCGGCGCCCTTGGGGACTTTATTGTAGGTTTGTCCGGAAGAGGAGTGCTCCAGCACATCCAGCCGCCCCGATCCCCGGTCCAGGAATTGACGCAGCAACAGAAAGTAAGATTTTACCTGTTTTGTTTGGTGCATTTTCCTCATTGCATTTGTTGATTGAGATGCATAGTGTCTAGTTAATTAGCATGAATAAAATCAATTGCTAGTCATAGATTAGTTTATATGATGTAAATGTCCTATTAGATAACGAATATAAACAAAAAGGATCCTGGTGCTTATAATAAGCATCAATCACTACAGATTTCATTAGCTCCTTGGAGGATTTCAATTCACTTATGAGTGGCAGGGAATTAGTCACGTCACTGCATTTCATAAGAGACAATGGCTTCATTTAGTACAATATCTGAAAGACATCTTTACACAACTCTTTGGTATTTAGTGATGCATTTCTTACACATTAGACCATTTAGTTCATGAAAGGTTCTCCAGGGACGGCGTTTGAATAACTAATTGTCAACAATGCTGGTACAACTTGCCTATTGACAAAGGTAGATAATGTATGGACCTAGGAAGGCTGTGCAGTAAAACCAAGTGATTTTAGGAGATCAAGCATTGTGGAGCTAGAGCTTGTAGATAGGCGTCCAATCAAACTGAGCTGTTCATGAACAGCTAGAGCCAGAGGAGAGGAGCCTAAATATCATACTAGGCTCATTTGGTAATATTGGGCTCGTATGTTCAACCATCATGCAAGCAAATCAAACATGAGTTTGCTTCATAATAGAAAAATGCTCGGCTTGACTCGGGAAATTTTTCATGTCTGAACTGAAAACATGTTGACATTTTAGATCTAAAATTAAAACCTAGTAGTCACATGGATGCCAGGTGAACTCTACCAGGAGTTGCCATATTCCAAACCTCTGCAGATTTTCTATGTTGGAAGAGAGCATGAGCATGACCAGCACAAACAATTGAAATTTTAATTTGTCATGTCTTATTTATTGGCCTGAGGATAAAATGTCCTATTTAAGTTTTAAAATTTTAGCAATCTTTATCATATGCTACTTGAGAGGCATGTGACACCTGTAGATATGCTATATATCATCATATTTCACACTGTCCTATCAGTCAGCATAAATACAAAGCTAATTCATAAGTAGATAGAAGAAAATTGTGAAAAATATGCAATTAGTTTACAATTATAGTTCAAATTATTGCAATCTGTTATTAGTATTTTCCTTTTCTTTGAGGAACTGGGTGGAATTCATGTGAACTATTAGTCTGGGGAAAATGAATGAATGACCATCAAGGCTTTCAAATTCTTTTTTTCACTTATAGCCTAGGAGATATAAACTCGTGTACAGAATTTAGTGACCAATTCATTTTTATGTCTGATACCCAAGCATGCTTTGATTTTACATTGACATATATGTGATGCAGGATCTTAATGCTGCTAACTCAGAAAAGAATACTCCCCTTCATTGGGCCTGCCTCAATGGTCATATTGAGGTAAAACTGACACTTCTATGGTCATTGTATTTATTTGCTATAATTATGATCACTGAATGGTGTTGGTTTGGATAAACACAAACTTTAGGTGGTCAAGACTTTGATCCGGAACGGCGCTAGCTTAAGTGTGCTGAACAGGTATTCCTACCTAGTTGTTTTCTTTATGTATCCATTTAAGTACTGAGGATGTTCACTGCAAAAAAAAAAAAAAATCATGTTCCCACCCTTACTTGAGTGCTTACTGCTTCGGTCATTTTTTAGCCATGAGCGGACTCCAATGGATGAAGCTGTTAGTAGGGGAAAGATGGAGGTGATTGATGCAATCAATGCTGCAGTAGCCCAAGCTGAACTTAATGGTGTTAGTGTTTCTTAGCAATGTGAGCTGTACTTATAGTTTTCACTTTTAAAAGGATTGCTTGCATTTAGGATGTGGTGAGTTTGTTTACATTAACCCAAGTGTCATCCATGGGATCATCCTTCCATCAGGTATCATCATCAATTCCGCAGGTTTATGCCGGTACACTGAAAAGAAATTGATATGTATGGTAGAACTAGTCAAGGAATTTGTTTGTGTTAATAAGAAGTTTGATTACCCCATTGCCTCTGAAGATGTCTATGATGCAATCTGCAATAATATTCAGTTATGCAGGTTTATTGTGCATTCCATACCAAAGTGATCTTATATTTACCCTATGCACCATACTTTCTAATGGTACATGCACATTATACATTTGTATGAAACAGTAAGGATATACAAATGAAGTATCTCTATCTACTAGTTTAATGTTTTTCTATTTAGTTATCAGACCTCCGCTAGGTTTTCGAGCTAGTTCCATCTGAATTTGGTGGTCTATCTGCGTTAATAGCAAGAAGGAACAGTAGGAATGGTACCTACTTTCCATAGAAAGTCCAAATTTTAATGATTTTAGGACTCGTGACCTACATCCTTTCATGGTGTGGGACAAGATGGTTGTTGGTTAATTATTTATAAAGAGTTAATATCACCTCACATTATTAAACTGTCTTTTAATGAGCTCTTATTAATCGGGAGAGAGCACATGAGTTGAGCTGCTCGTGAGCTACTCGAACTTAGTTAGATCCAACTACATTACTTAGTTTGATCCAACTACATCAAGCTCGAGTCAAGTTTAAGTAACTCAAACAATTTTTCAAGTTAAACTCGGATAGTATATTACTTGGCTCGAAAATTTGTAAGTATATTTAAGTTTATATATATTGTTAATCGTATTATTTTATTTATAATATGATAGTAAGGTTTGAATTTGAGTTTAAACTTGAATTTGAATATAGTTCGGTTGATATTCGAGTTAAGTTAATCATGAATATTTCCTTTTCTTTAACCAGCCAAACTTGGACTTTGGCATATTAAGGTTCTGTCAATCTCGAATCGAGTTTTGAATTTATAGTATTTCAAATCGAGTTGAATGAATTCTAGCTTCTAGCTACTTGGCCCAACTCGACTTGATCGCACCTTTATTTATTAATTAACCTCCCCTTTCCTACAATGTGAGCATCCTATGTAATGGCCTACCTTTTGGATGAAATAATTCAGTAGATAGGGCATATATGATCCTTACTTTAAAAACCTATTAGTACTTTACCAGGTCCAATTGTGAGGTGTCACACTCCTTGATACTTCTCCAAAAGAGAAAGAAAGAGCAAGGTTAGCTCTAGCTGTTCTTGTCATGTGGAAAGCATATGTAGAACTACCAAGTGGGCTGTGCCATCCAAACCCACCTTGACTCTTTGCACCAGATCTGATTTAAAATTTGGGATAACCCATTATCCATGACTGCATTTGGAGTAATACAAGCATTTAGAGTAATACAAGCATTATCCATGACTGCATTTGGAGTAGCACAAGCATAAAGCCACATAGGTATATTAAATACCAAAAGATCACCATAAATTTTGTTCCAATTTAGGGGCATAAATTTTGTCCCAATTTAGGGCTTGTGACCGACCACAAAATTGATTTAACTAGCAAATGCATCAAATGAATCATGTTCTTCCCGCTCCATTGTGTGGGATCGTTGAGGCCATTAATTTTTTTTTTTTTTTTTTTTTTTGTTTCCAAGATGGCGGCGGCGGTGGTGGTTGTGGTTAAACATCGGCGTTTTCAACAACCCTAGTATTCATTGGACTTCATATTGTAAGAATGGACCACCAAAAATTAGGACCCAGTTTTCTTGATGCGGCTCATTACTTGCTGTTTACTTCAAACAGGACATAATGGTTAAGGATTTGGTGAGGATCTCCCACAGGGCTTTTTCAATATTAAAGTTGATGAGTATTTTGATATAATGAAAGAACTTGCCTTCAAACGGAACAGGACATAATGGTTATGGATTTGGTGAGGATCTCCCACAGGGCTTTTTCAATATTAAAGTTGATGAGTATTTTGATATAAGGAAAGAACTTGAGGCAAGTTGTTCATTATGAAGTACTTGGAAAAGCTTGCAATTACATTTGAATAAATGAAATTTAAGAATTCCAAATGTAGTAAGTTACCTAACTGGAATTAGGTCTGATGTTTATAGTCTTCGACATCATCAGAGCCAGGTAGCAATCTCCCATGCCAATCAATCATATTTGATCATTCATTCAAAAAAAAGAGGTTAAATATTAATTGAGGTATCATAGAATTATTTGATCCATCTGTTGAAGAATAATAATCTTACATCAAATAAGTTAAGAACTCGTATGGTATTTATATACTCTGGAATCCATCCATCAAAAGTTTAGATTTTTAGATAAGATTTTAACATAATATCGGAACCCCCCAATGCTCCTTCTTAGCAATGCACATATCCATCTCTTATTGGACTGGTTAAGGAATTTTATGGTGCTTATATGTTTTTAGACCCATCAATCTCAAAGCTCGGATTTTTAGATAGGATCTTATACCATGATACTTTTTTTGGGAAAAAAAAAAAATGATGGGATGAACTGAGCTATGCTAGCTCTCACAATTACCTTGCTAGGAATTACCAAGGCTTCATACTAAACTAGAATTCATATGGCTTGCATCCTTTCACAATACCCATATCTTTGTTTTTTGGTCACTAGAATGTGGCACGTGTAAATGCGTGTGTTCTCCACTAAAGAGATAATAAATACTGCAGGCACTCAAACACAGTGGAGATGGGGGGATGTGATCACATTATCATTTTTTTTTTAAATAAAAATAATGGTAACTACTATAATAAGGACTTGCATCTCTAATATGCTCCAAATAACTTAGCCATTTAGTTTGGATGAGAGAAATATGATGAAGAAGACACAGGATGATCAGGCATGGGGTGCCTAAGTCCATATTATGATAGTTGGTATTATATGGCAAAATGGATGATTTAAATTTTGGTCAAGATATTATTTGTTCTTGTGTAGGTGCAAAAATATCAATTTTGATTACACCACTTTATGGAAAATGTTTTATCGGCTAATATATGTTAATATATTTGTTGGTGTGTAACAATCTATTTTATGGTTCTCCTTTTATTAGTTGAGTCACTAGATATTGGTATCTATGTCTAAAACCATAATTCTTGTAAACAAAAAATAAAAATTCCAAAACCATAGCGGTAAAAATAAATATGATCCTTTTTAATAAATATGAAAATAAAGTTTGTACTAAAACCTACGCTATCTATTATATGTATATGAGATGTGTTGACGTCGAACCCCGAAGATGACTTCCATCATAGGGGTGATCAATTGGATGCTTCTCGAGATCTTGCAAAACAAGTCCCTGATCGAATATTCTCCGATGGAGGACACTCTGATGCTTAAGCTAATAAAAGCACGAGTAAACAGATGGAGAATTATAAAGAAGCTAAGGAGTAGGGTTACTTCTCTTTCTTGCCTGCTTGAAGATCCCCTCTTACCAGTATTTATAGGCATTCATATTAATAAAATTCAGTTGAAAGAATCTGCTTGCAGTTAATCTCAACATAATCTTATTAGAGGTAACTTATTTTTTGTTATAATAGGTAGCCGTTATAATAGTATTCTTGTTAAGGCAGCTATCTTTTCTTGCCACCTTCATGGAATATTTTTTCTCCTTTTTTCTTCTATTGATCGACAAAGTTTGATCATCAATCCATTTGAGGGTAGTTCACGTGGTATTTTTTTAATTTAAGTTGGTCAAACTTTATAAGTTGGTCGGATAGTTATACTTTAGAGATGAGTCAGTTGGATTTTATATCATTAGCTTATCAGTTTCTTGGCTTTTAACCTTTTGCCAATCAATCTTACCATCCTGTCATAACACTTGCCCCCTACTCCCAATTTCAGAATGCATTGTCGCCTTGAAAGATGGGAGTTGTAATGGTGATGAAATTTTTTTAGTTATTTAATACTTCATGATGGGTCACTTTGTTGTCAGAGTCATCGTCGAAGGAACATCTTCTAATGATGATGAATCTTGGAGTCCACTGGCAGAATTAATTCGTTTCCTTTCGGGCATTTCGTCGTGGCCAGGTATTGAATTTCTATTGCTGACAGAAGCGTTCTCATGAATCAAGGCATCGCATCAGCTTTTTCCTCTAGCGGCTTCATACCTTCGGTTGGGATCTTGGTATGTGGCACAATCATGGGCGTCTCACGTGCTTGAGGAAGAAATCATAGCTGTTATCATCTTTGATATAAAAGCTTCCTTTTTCTTGGGTTTAGACTTTCTGTCATTTGGAGTTTTCTCCATTCTAAGATCACCGTGTTCTTCTCGAGCCTTTCCCTCCTTCAAGTTCTTCTTCCACAAGTCAGATTCCCTTCTTCTTTTCCTTTTTTCTTCGAAATGGCTAGGCTTTTAGAGGTTCCTGCCATTGGCAGATCTTCGACCCCTAAGGAAGAGGCCGAACAATCTTCCAGCAGCTCCGATCCTCTGAGGGTGAGAGGTTCGAACATGGAGGACCTCTGTCCAGATTTAGTTAGGTGTTCTCTTAGCGAGTCTAGGATAGCAATCATACGAAATTATTATAAAATTTCATGGAATTTTCCATCAGTTGTCCCTCAGTCCATGGATAGGATTGATAGACCTCCCTCCAATAGCATTGCCGTATACGAAGAACATCTTAGGATAGGTTTTCATTTTTCCCTTCACCCCTTCATTGTCTGGCTCTTTAATTTGTATCATTTGGTTCCTCATAATTGACCCCGAATA
Organism: Areca catechu; assembly: GCA_021397845.1. Classification (NCBI taxonomy): domain Eukaryota; kingdom Viridiplantae; phylum Streptophyta; class Magnoliopsida; order Arecales; family Arecaceae; genus Areca; species Areca catechu. Next base: position 26,759,514 of record CM038046.1, read on the forward strand.
GTATCGGGTCATTTATGCTTTCCTTGTCCTATGCTCCGATCTTTAGATTGAATCTATGACTTCCCTCTTTTATTCTTTTTTTATCATGAAGAAGGACTTTCATAGTCAAGGATGGTGAATCATCAGCTCCTGTCATGGTTGGAGGTTCATTACAAGGTTTCCATCCACCATTCATGGATGGAAGCCCCGTTTTTTCTTTCTACCATCCATCCGTCTGTGGGGCTTCAGTACTGAATGGAGGGAGCCCTATCTAACTCTGAATGATGAAAAGAAGATCCTCATAACTGACAAAGAGGACTACGAGAGACTCCTGAAGGTCAAAGTTCCTCCAATAAAAAAGTTACTAAACAAACCAAGTCTTTTCCTTGCTCATATCAGTTTGTCACCTAATTTAGGTATGTTCTAATGAATAGGTCATACTTTTCCTATTTCTTTAAGTTGACTGACCTTTTCTTCTTTCTTCTCTTGCAAACGAAAGCATGAGGTTTGGAATGGCAACGAAATCCAAATCCATGGGTACCCGGCCCGACCCGATTGGGCCGGGTAGTCAACGCTTTGACTGGATTTGGACCGGGTTTGGGTAAAACCTGAATGCTTAACTTTGGATTTGGGCCAGGACTGGGTAGATATACATCTGACCCGAACCCGACCAAAATTATTTTAATATTTAAATATATATAATTAATATATATTATATTTTTATTTATTTTAGAATTATTGAATTAAGTATTATTAAATTTTATTTATTTAAGATAATTTAAATTTTATTTTGAATATAAAACTAAATGCTGTTGAACTAAAAATATAGTTAAATTTTATTTGTTTAATATATGTATGATTTATAAAATGGTAGATGATTTTAATGTTGACAAAAATGAAAAAAAATATTTCATATAACTCAATTGGGTTCAGACCGGAAAAACCCGAATTATCCGATATCCGATTGAGATGGGTTTAGATAAAAAAATTAGTCTCGATAATGTTTGGGTCGGATTTGGATAGTTTATTGAGTATTCAGGTTAGGGTTTGGATAGTTATGCACCTGGCCCGAACTTGGCCTATTGCCATCCCTACATGAGGTCAGATGCGAGGAAGCTCCGCTAGGCCATGCGAAAGAGGCAAGCTGCTGCTCCTTCATAGGGAGCCCAAGGTCTGAGAGTGTGCGGATAGCCACTGCATCTTCAAAGGCCTCGGTGAGAGAGATCATCCTAGTTATGGTGAGGATGACCTTGAATGATGATGACATTCCACTTGTTGATCTCTGATCTAGAGCTTCTTCATCCGCTGGATAACCTTCAGAGAAACCGTTGATCCCTCCACCTACTGATGCTTTCTCGTCATAGGCTGGTCAGCAAGATAGGGGCAAAGCTCCTCAAACCAGTGTAGAATCTGGAGGAGATAAGTGAACCGAAGAGGAGTCGAGTGGTTCATTGACTTCAATGTTTTTTTTGATGACTCGGGGTTGGAGAACCCCGAACTAGCTCGTTGATTGTTGAAGGCTATCATTCTCTCAAGGGACTAGGAGATGACAAAGACTCATCACCTCGATGAGGTCATCCCATCTTTTTTTCCAAGCCTCCTCAAGATAATCTCCTTTTTCATTTCTTCTTCCATTTCCTTTTCAAAGTATAAATGTTACTAACTTTAGTTTTGTTGCTTTGTTTCAGTTCATCCACGAGATTTCTTTGATTAAGGAGAGTGTTTCTGGCTTCGCTAAGCTCAGTCGAAGTCTCCGCGACTAGTTAGAGATGGCAAAAGCCAAAAGGGAGGTTGTCGAAGAACTGAGATGAAGCTTAGAGGAGAAGCTGGAGAAGAGTATCACCGACAACTCCATTTTATAGGAGTTGAAGATGGCATTGGACAAGTTGGCCGAGGCTGAGGCCAAATTGAAGAAGAGAAAGAAGAAACTCCTTTCATCAGAAAATATAATAAAGGAGTTAAAGGTGAAGGCCGATAAAGCCTCGGCCCAAAGATCAGCAACTGAGGAGAGGGTTGTGCTCGCAGAAGATAGAGCTCATTGAGCGATTGAGGAATACAAGAAATTGTCTACCTTCGAAGACAAAATGATAGAGATGGGGGTAGCTAGCTATGAAATGGGCTTCACCGACTGTCGAGAGAAAGTTTTAAAGCTTTATCCCGACTTGGACCTCTCTGGTATTGTTGTAGGCGAAGACGACGAGGAAGGGGATAATGAGCAGATGGTAGAAGAACCTGAGATTGCCGCCTCCCTCGAAGTTGCCTAGCGAGCCAAAGGAGTCATCCAAGGGAGCATCGAAGCCAACCGAATGCTACTAAAATCAGCCATCACTTGTAGCTTTCCCTTTTTTTGTATGAATTTCTTTTATATGAACATATATACATGTATCAAACTTTTCGAAGTATCAATGAATCTTCTCTTTTTCTCAAAAATATTCTTTGCATTATTGTCTTTGTGTGTAAGAATTCCAAGTAGTGCATCTTTGGTATCATATACTGTATTCTTAGTAAATTTTTAAAGTACTGATCCTTCGGTGGATTTGGTACTTCTATTTACATTAAGTACTAAGCCTTTGGTAAAATAGGAGCTTTAAAATATATAGATGTGTTACATCTTCGGTAGACTTAGGTACCAAGCTCTTAGTAGATTTCGAGTAGCTTGAAATACAAGAATTCTCAAGTATTGAATCTTCAGCATATTTGCATGATTAGCTACTCAATCTTTAGTAGATAATAATATGTCAATCTTTTGATAGATACTTCTTTAGTCGGGCATACGATTAAGTTGGCTGGTTAGGTCAACTCTTTATTTGTTGGACATACCGATTGAGTCAGTTGGTTAGGCTAACTTTTTATTTGTTAGACATATCGATGGAGTTGGTTGGTTAGACCAACTCTTCATTTATCAGAAATATCGATTGAGTCAGTTGGTTAGGCCAACTCTTTGATATAAAAAATCTAAAAGGATAACTTTACTAATAATATATATGTAAATTTTCTATGTTCCATGGCCGAGCAATCCGGTACCCATCCAGGATTTCAATCTTATAAGTTCTAGGACGTATCACTTCAGTGACTCGGTATGGTCCTTTCCAGTTAGGAAAAAGTTTTGTTTATTCTATTGGTCTAGATATTTCAAATCTTTACAATACTAGATCTTCGAACCGAAAGACTCTGGCTTTGACCTGAGAATTATAATACCGGGCAACCTTTTGTAGGTATATGGCCATTCTCATATGAGCTTGGAGCCTTGTCCATTCTAGTAGGTCTAGGTCTACCTTTCGTTGTTCTGAGTTTTCTGGTTCTTTGAAATGATCATCCTCATGAATTGTAAGCTAATTTCCACTGGTATTATCGCTTCACTTCCAAATGTTAAGTTGAACGGTTATTCTCTAGTTATAGTTTGGGGAGTTGTTCGATATGCCCAAAAGACTGAATTTAGTTCTTTGATCCAAAGTCCTTTTATTTTATTTAACCTAGTCTTTAGACCATGGAGAATTTTCTGATTAATCACTTCTACTTCATCATTTGATTAGGGATGTCCAACTGAAGTCAATTTGTGAAAGATGTGATATTGAGTGTAGAAATTCTTGAACCTCTGATTATCAAATTGCCTCTCATTATTGATGATAATTGCATGCAGGATCTCGAATCTGTAGATTATATAATTTCTAATGAAGTTCTTGACCTTTTTCTCAGTTATGTGAGCTGAAGGTTCAACTTCGATCGATTTGGTGAAATAGTCGATGATTATAATAATGAATTTCTTTTGATCATAAGCTAAGAGAAATGGGCTGAGAATATCGATTCCCTACTGAGCAAATGGCCAGGGGGTCGTTAACTGAGTCAGTTAGCTTGCGGGATGCCTTTGGATATTGGAATATCTTTGGCATTGATCATACTTTCTAACAAAGTTGGCTACGACCTTTTGAATGGTTAGCCAATAGTATCCTTGGTATATTATTTTATAAGCCAGGAATCTGTCTCCCAGGTGATCACCACATATATCCTCATGCACCTCGCTGAGGGTGTAGTTAGTATCCATAGTCCCAAACATCTTAACAGAGGTTGTGTAAAAGATCTTTTATAGAGAGTCCCTTCTATAATTACATATTGTAAAGCCATCCACCTTATCTATTTGGCTTCAATAGCATCTTCAGCTAATTATCCTTCATTTAGAAACTTAATGATCGGGTCCATCCAGCTAGGCTCTTGATCTACTTGCTGTATTTCTATGCCTTCTTCAATGCTGGGGGTTTGAAGATACTCAATATATGTTTGGCCAAGAGAATCAATAGCCATTTTAGCTAATCAAGAAAGTACATCGGCTCGAAAATTTTCAGTCCAAGATATATAGGATATTTCAAAGAAGTTGAACTCAGTTATAAGAGTTTGTACCTTCTCCAAATATTTCATCATGGTGGCATCTCGGGCTTTAAAGTCTCATTTTATTTGTTTCATGACTAGCTGAGAGTCTGTGAAGACTTTAACTTTTTGGACTTGAGTTCCTTGATGATTTTTAACCCGGTCAAGAGCGCTTCATACTCTACTTGGTTGTTTGATATGTGGAAAGAGAAATAAAGAGCATATTCGATAATGTCTCCTTTAGGATTAGCCAAAATCAATTATGCTCCATAGCTAAAAAAATTAGATGCTCCATCTACACGGAGTATCCATATAGGATTGGAATTTTCTTCGGTCGCTTCTTCTTTATTAGCCATTTTTTGACTATCTTTTTTAGGTACTCCAAGTGCGTTTCATAACAAAATATACTAGCACTTGTGCCTTCATTATCGATCGTGGTTGATGAATTATATCAAATTCATCCAATTTGATAGCCTATTTGGATATCCTTCCTGATATATCGAGACAATGCAGGATGACCTTCAGCAGTTGGTTTATTAGTACCACTATCGGTGAGCTTAGAAGTAAAGTTTTAGACACTTTGCTACCATGAGCAATGCATAAATCAACTTCTGTACTTTTGGATATCTCACTTTAGCATCATGTAGCACTTTGTAGAATACTTGATCGGCTTCGAAATGTTATTGGGTTCTCTTCTAACAAGCATCGAATTAATAGCTTCATGTGAAGCGGAGAGGTATAAGTATAAAGTTTCTCCTTCTTGGGATTTCGAAAGCAAAGGTGGATTAATCAGATACTTTTTTAGCTCATCAAAGGCCTGTTGGCAATATCTGCCATTCAAAATTTTTTATTTGCCACATAGTTTTAAAGAAGGGAAAACATCTTTCGACCAATCAAGAAATAAATTGACTTAGTAAAGCAACGTACTCGATCAGTTGTTGCACTTCTTTTTTGTTAGAAGGATGCCTCATATCAAGGATTGCTCGTATCTTCTTAGGATTGGTTTTTATTCCCCAATTAGTGACAAGAAAGCCGACAAATTTTTCTGATATTACTCCAAAGACACACTTAAGTGGATTTAACTTTATTCGATGGCTTCATAGTATGCTAAAGGCTTCTTCTAAATCCTTGATATGATCAAACACTTGGATGCTCTTCACCAACATATCATCAACGTAGGCTTTCATATTCCTTCCAAGTTAATTTTCAAAAATCGTGTTGATCAGCCGTTGGTATGTTGCTCCAGCATTTTTCAAATCAAAACACATTACTTGATAGCAATATAGCCCTTTCTCAGTTATGAAGGCTATCTTCTCTTCGTCTTCTGAGTCCATACGAATTTGATTGTAACCTGAGAAGGCATACATGAAGCACAGGAGTTTATGCGTAGTGGTTGTATTGACTAACTGATCTATCATTGGCTGAGAAAAATATCTTTTGGATAGGCTTTGTTGAGTCAGTATAATCAATATAAATTCTTCATTTTTTATTTGCTTTTTTAACCATTATCATATTGGCGAACCAACCTGGATAATGAACTTCCCTAATGAATCTAGTGTCGATAGGTTTGCTGACTTCTTCGTCGATAAGTTTGCTTAATTCTTCGTCGATAAGTTTTTGTTGCTCAGGGGCAAATTTTCTAGAAGAATTCCGAGCATATCAATAATCGACCAATCAAAGATGTCAGCATTACTTCATAAGAAGTCATTCAGCTTCGCCATCATTTCTCCATCTAGTAGACTTCCAACTTGTATGATTTTTGTCAGATCTTCTTTTCCAATGGCATAAAAATAATTTTTTTCAATTAGTTCACCACATATTTCTATCTCCCTTCAATCCAATTGTTCCAAGGACATTCCATTAATTATTGATTACTTATCTTGAATCATTAAGCATTGTCGAGCTACTCTTTGATCTCCTTTCATTTCTTCGACTCCATATTTGGACGAAAACCATACTAGAAGATGATAGGTTGATACAATTACTCAAAATTTATTTAAAGCTGGTCATCCCAGTATGGCGTTGTATGTTGAATATATTCAGACAACCATAAAATTGATAGGAAGTATTTTCTATCGAGGTTCTGTTTGAATGATTACTAGGAGTGTTATTTCTCCCTCCACCCAACCAAGTTTCCATCAAATCTCACTAATAATGTTGATATTTTTTATAATTTTTCTCTAGATAGGTTCATTTTGATAAAAGTATCATTGAGTAATATCTCAGTTGAACTTCCATTATCTATCAAAACTCTTCTTACATCATAGTTTGCTATAATGGCTGAAACAACTATAGGGTCATCATGGGGTATTTGAATACCTCGCAAGTTATCGTCAGAAAAGCTGATAACATTACTGCTCCAATGCCCTTTCAGAGCATCTTCTTCAATCTCTTCCTCTCTCAAATTTGATCGGTGATGTATCATGTTGACCACCATTCCTATCTGTGGGTTGTTGATTGGAAAGCTTAGTTCCATCCACAGTCCTCTTCAGGGCAGCAACCTCAGCTCGGTATTCTTGGTTATGGACATACTTTTCCAGATATCCATGCTTGATCAGATCTTCTATTTCATTCTTCAGCTGGATATATTCTTCAGTAGTATGTCCGTGATCGTGATGGAATCGACAATATTTGTTCTTGTTTCGTGATGCTAGAGGTGCTCGCATTGGCCAAGGTCTCTGTAAGAAATTCTCCTTCTCAATCTCTATCAATATCTTCTTTCTTGGGAGGGACAAGGGAGTGCAAGTGTTGAATTTGCTAGTCAAGTTATTGGCTTTGGACTTCATCATCGAGCTTGAGCATTGTCATTGTTGAAGGATTGTGTTGAAGGATTGCAAATCATCACTCTTTTGACTCTTCTTTTTTGATGTTGACTTTCCTTCAGCTTAGCATCGGCTGGTAGCTTGCTCTTTGGCTAGCACATTTTTTATATGCATGCCAATAGCTTTGAATAACTAGTGATAAATTTCTTGTCTAAAGAGAAAATAAATCTGGACGATCGAAGCCCCTTCTTCAATGCAAATATGGCTATATGTTCATTGAGATTTGGGATTTCAATTATAACAGAATTGAAACGAGCAATATATTCACTCAAGATTTTTTCTTCATTTTGCTGGATGAAGAAGAGTTACAAATAATCTTTCCAAATGAGTCGCTAGAAAAGTACCTGGTCTGAGGCTCAAATATATGTTGCATGGCATCTTTTTACATATCCTGAAATGAGTTACAAATAATCTTTCCAAATGACTAAAGGAAAGAATAGTACCTGGTCTGGGGCTCAAATACCACATCCACGTGGCCTTTTTCAAAGTCGCTAGAAAAGCAAGATAGTGGAGGGCATCACTTACACCTTGAATCATTATATGGGCTTTAAAAATATCCAAGTAGTCTAGAGGATCAATAGTTTCATTATAGGATTCCAGTTGTGGTATTTTAAAGTGAGATGGGATTACTTCTTCCATAATCCATTAAGAAAATGGAGGTCATGAATTATAAGCAATTAGTCATCCATCACTTTTTCGTTGGTCGTCGAGCTTTATAATTTGCAAGTCTAGTTTTCAGAATTTTCTTTCATAGTTGTCATGTTGTTGAATTCCTTTACTTCATCGTGCACTTCGAAATAGAGTCCTTAAAAGATTCAGAAGGAACCTCAGACGTTTTCCCTTAAAAAGGCTTTCTCCATGTTCGTAATGTTGGAAACTTTGTCGTATGGGGGACCATCAATCTAGGGAACGTCGACATTGGGCGTATCAACTTTGATCCTTAGCGCTGAACGTCTCTCAAAGGAGATCGTCGGCTAAGTTTAGAGGCAATTGGTTGCTGCTGACTGCTGATTGCTGCTTCCTAGAGATTTTGAATAGTAGCATTTAGAACTTTCATCTTATTCAAGAGGATATCAATTTGCTGTTGCCCCACGCTAATTGTGGGAGGTATATTATTATTCTTTAGCGGTGGATCATTCTTTTTTGACAACTAATGACCCTTACTAGTTGATGCATTATGTACTTTTTCCTTCACCATCTTCTCTATAAATTCTCCTTCCCAGATAGGAGGTGGCCTATAAATTCTCCTTCCCAGATAGGAGATGGCCTACGTTGTCTTTCCCTTCCTGGCGTGTCAATCTATTGATGTCGAAACCTGACAGCTGACTTCCATCATAGGGGTGATCAATTGGATGCTCCTCGAGATCTTGCAAAATAAGTCCTTTACCAAAAATTCTCCGGTAGGGGACACTCCGATCTTAAGTCAATAAGGGCACAAGTAAACAAATAGAAAATTATAAAGAAGCTAACAAGTAGGGTTACTTCTCTTTCTTGCCTATTTGAAGGTCCCTTCTTACCATTATTTATAGGCATTCATCTTCACAAAATTTGGTTGAGAGAAACTACTTGCAGTTAATCTCAATGTAATCTTGTTAGAGGTAACTTATTTTTTGTTATAACAGGTATCCGTTAGAATAATATTCTTGTTAAGGCAGCTGTCTTTTCCTGCCACCTTCATGGAATATTTCTTCTCCTTTTTTCTTCTATTAATCGATGAAGTTTGGTCATTGATCTATTTGGGGCTAGTTCACCTGATATTTCTTTAACTTGAGTTGGTCGAAATTTATAAGTTGGTTGGATAGTTGTGCTTCAGAGATGAATCAGTCGTATTTTATATCGTTAGCTTATCAGTTTCTTAGCTTTTATCCTTTTGCCAATCAGTTCGACCGTTCCATGATAACAAGATGATTCTTTAATATAGTATTGACTGAGATGTTAAAAATATCTCCATCATTTTGATATTTTTAAATAAATTTTAAAATGATTTATATTAAAGTTATTAGAATCTCATCTATTATAGAATCTTGGATGTTATAACTATCGCATGTTATATATAGAATCTTGGTACATCAATCCATATCAATCTCCAAAATTATGAAATTCGATTATCATAATCATGAAATTTTATCCTCTAATATTTTTTTTTATAATTTTAAATTTTATTATTGTATTTTACTATATCTGATTCCTAAATTTAGAAAGCTCAATTTGTATATAAAGTATTTTAATGCCATGGCAAGCAATCCAAATCTTATTTTTAATATAAATTTTTTTAAATTTAAAATTCATAAAAAAATTATGTTTTTTTTCTTATAAAAAAAACTCATGACCACCGAATGGCAGAGATATAGTGTTAAAAAAGATTTTTTTACCAAACGAATTAGTTAGCAAAGAATAAGCTGTGTGATTTTTTTTCTTAAATAACTGGGTCCGATCAGCCTGGTACAAAAACTACCAACCTATCCCATCTTTCTCGTAACTCGGCTGTAACCCAGACCATGTAATGCGTAAGAGAACTCCAGGTACAAAGGAAGCCTACCACCGCAAAAACCCTTCTTTAAGAGTGGAGAGCTTCTTTTTGGAGCGTGATTGGGATGATAAAAGAGTGTACTATTTCAATATCTTAGTGATATCAGGCTGACATACCGATAATAAAGAGGATACGTGAAAAAATTACGGTCCAAATCGAACATAGCCTGTTAGGATTAGGGGTAGCAACACCGGGATTTATCCTTCATCTCCTTTTGTTCATCAAAAAAAAAAAAAAAAGTGGAGAGTTGCTCTTCTTTTTCTTTTTGGTAAAAAAAGGGGATTTTTTTCTTTTTTTGGTAAAAAAAGGGGAGGAGGAAAAACCCCCCACTATAGCTGCTTCCACTGGAAGCCCACGATTCGGGCCGTAATTTTTCGGCATACCCTCCCCATTCGAAGATCGGGAGTGAAATGCTCCCCCATCCCAGGAATTTTCGGGCCGTAACTTTTCGGCATACCCTCCCCATCCGAAGATCGGGAGTGAAAAATTTCTGGATTTAATCGAGTAACCCACAAGCTCAAGCCTCGAACCCATGATCAGGAGGACGGGAATCAAAGCACCCACCAACTGCACTACCACCTTAATAATTTTTTTATAAATAATAATAATAATACCTATTTACATCTCCCTCCATATCTTTTTCTTTTTAATAAATAAAAAATTATTAAATCAACCTAATAAAAATACATCTATATGAATCAAAAAATAAAGTGTATAAAAAATAAAAAATATTAACAAAATAATCTAAAAATTAATGCTTGTTTGATTATCCACATATGTCATAATTTAATTAGCTACGCTATTTATCTTCCCATATATGTTTGATATCTTAGGATATAACAAAGTAATCATTCTTCAATAGTTTCTTAATAATCTTTCTATTTTTTTTCCTAACCACCTTATTCTCTCCTCCTTCCCATGATAAATATCTTTAATGAATAGTTTTTAAGATTTTATTATTTTTTTTTCAAGAAGAATTTTTTTTTTTTTTTCTGTCCTACCTAACTTATTAAGAAAAAAAAAATCGGAATAACATAAGCATGACTCAAACTCAAATAACTAACCATATTCAACTCCAAATAACTTTATAAGCTAAATTGAGGCATCATCTTTACATGAGAAATTATACCCTACACTATATGTGCACCAGGGTAACCGTATACCACACCAATCCTATTTCAACGTGTCTCAAGGTGGAGTTCAGTCGACTTTTTCTAAAATTTATTTTATCAAAGAACTAAATATTTTGAATTTTAAGTTGGTACGAATGGTGCACCCGCTAACATGATGCATGTGGTATGAAAAATAATTTTTGGTGTTCACACCGATGACACTTTGTTATTGGTTATATAAAGCAATGCCATGCATGGTCCTATAACATGCATGGCTATTACACCATCTGAGATTTTTTTTTTTTTTATATATATATAGAGAAGGGATAGGAGTGATAAATCCGATGTAGCTATCCTTGTAGGCTTCCATCCTACAGAAAAAAAATAGGGGATGAATCTGAGACCCTTTCAAACACCTAAATTCATCGCCTGGTGTCATCCACTGTTGCATTCTGCTATCAATCATCATGTAAGTATGCATCGAAGAAGCTACAGCTTACAACTACAAGGGGGTCCAATTGAAAGGAATCACACGTGTAAACCAACTTCAATCACAACAGCCTGAGCTTGTTCTTGATAGCTCGGTTGCCCGTCCAGTAATGCCATCACCGAGGCATCAAACAACCGCAACAAATAAGTTGCCCAAAAAAAGAACTTTTTACCTAAAAAAAATAAAACCGCCGCAACAAACTGCCCGCCGTCCCTCCCTTGCACGCTCTTTTCTCTCTCACAAAAAGGGAAGTAGTTGGCAGGTAAAAGCAACGAGCATGGACCCTTATGGTGGGTTCATGGCACCGCACGGAATGATGCACTCATGTACGGCGTCTATTACGGGTGGGCACCCCGTTGAGATCAACTTGAATTTCTGATCGGGTTGACCTGAAACTTGGATTTGGTCAACCTGAATCACAAACTCGGCCAGCCTGAACATCGGACCTGGCCGATCTTAACCTCCGATAAATTCTGACCTTGACCAATTGACCGCCATGCTTGTCGCATGAGCTCTAGCGAATGTAGCTATGCAAATTTGGCCGGCAACGAAATAAAGCAACTATTAGATCATTTTGCATCATAAATGCGTGACACGATTCTCTCCCTTGCAATCCTTGTATACTTTCCAGAAAGTGCCAACGATCATGATAGGACTCTCTCCCTATAAATATAAAGGAAGATAGGATCCAAGGTAAGTCGTTAAAAACTAAGAAAAAACATTTTCATTTATGTAGGATCGGCGTTCTAATCAACCATCCAAAAAGAACATCTTTGAAAATCAAAATATGACTGTTTAGAAACGTTGAAAGGAAGGAAAATAATTTTTGCAATCAATCGTTATTGTCCAGAATTATGGAATTTGATTCGGCTCGGATGGCTCGAGTCGGCTCGAAATCTCGATACTTTAGAATCTTCACTCCGTCAAGTCGACTCTTCTCCGTCGAGTCGACTCGAATTTTTGAAATAATTACAGTTTTGCCATTCTGGAGTCAGCTGTATTCAAAACTCAATTTCAATTACTCTGGAAGAGTCGGCTCGAATTTTCAACGAGTCGACTCGAGTGAACTTTGTCCAAAATGCTTCCAAAAGTCTTCAAACTTTTTCCAACATCTTCCAAATCACTTCAAACATCTTCTAAAACTATGATACTCTACAAAAAAATAATCTTTATAAAGATAATTATTAACAAATCATGCATCTATGTTTTGTAATCATCAAAATCAATTTTAGGATCATCAATCATCCTACAATTTTTATTCAACTCTCTTTCCATATTCTCAGAGCTAAGCTAACTTGAACGCCAAGGAGTCCTCATCAAAAAACTAGTCTTAAACTTTTTTACAGGTTTTAATTTCAGCTCTACGAAGAACACACCACTAGCATCACCTCTCTCTATCCGAGGTCCTTCGTTATCTTGGATCCGACCCAACCTTCGTGGCTAGCTTAGAATCTACAGCAACCGAATTTTACCTTCGAGCTTCATTTTAGGTTGGATTCGTCTACCGAAGCATTTAAGTGGTATTTTGATGTGACATCCCATTAGTCATGTAGTAGATTGGTTTTCAATGTCGCATTAACTATTTTTAACATAGCATTTAGATTGAGATTTTAAGTCTCGGAATCCGAAGTGGCCAATTTTTTCATAATTTATTTAAATCAAGATCTTTTGTTTTAACTAATAATATTATAATTAAGTTAGATATTTTGAATGTAAAAGATCATAACTATGGACTTACCAAAAGGATTGGCCAATCTACTAGAGGGTTTGCTTCGGAAGCAGCATGCATAGGGATGGAGCCGAGTGGCTAAAGATAAACTCCAAGGGCTTTCCCTTGGTGTCTTGGAGCTCCAACTTTTTGTTCTTCGATAGTCGAGGCTGACCTTACAAAGTGTTGAAGTCCCAAAGTTGCTTAGCCGATATAAAAAAGAATCGTTCCTTCCAACCTGTTATCACCTGGATCGCCGTGGCCTGCAGCTCCGACACGTCGGGTTCCCTCTGGATCCTTGGCTCCCGTCTCGCGGTCGGCCGGCTAGCTTGCTCGGGAATCCTGCAAGACAGAGGAAGACCTTGGGCCAGGGATTCTGGCGAAGGCACTCCGACGATCAAGTCAGTGGGACGATCGAGGGAAACAGATATCTATGAGGCGGAGAGCTTGGGGGACTCTCTGCTTCCAGAGGGAGATGGAAGGGAAGATAATCATGAAAAAAAAATGGAAGGAGTCTTTGCTGCTCTTCTTAGCTTTGTTTCGCTCCTTTTTTTCTTCTCTACTTATCATTTTCTGCGGGTCTTATATAGATGGGAGGCTTTTCAGGGGATTTCAGGTTCTCTCCTTCAAAGGAGGCTTTCCATTGCTCGCTGCTGCCTCTCTGTCGGATTGGTTCTGTGCCTGAGCCTGCAGCCATAATGGGATGTTGCCACTTTGGAGGAGGCCGTCCGGGTGCTGCAAGGCATAGGGCCGTAGGGGGACGCCCTTCTCTGGGAGGCCCAGGCATTCTATCATAGAAGCTGCAGTCTCCTAGTCATGCGATCATCGACGTGTCGGCATACCATAAGGCTGGGAGCCTGGTATTGTCCAAATCGTGCGCATAACGTGCCATAGGGAGGCGCATGCCCCCATGACAGGGTATGCACCACCTCTCGGAGGCTCAGGATGGTCAGGTACTCCACTGTCTTCGTTTTGAATTATGGCTTCCCCCCTCTTTGCACTTTTGGCGGGAAACCATGCTCCTAGTAGGAGGGTCAGCTTGGGAGAGACGGACTCAACCTCGACCTGGAGCTGACCTCGGGAGGGCGGTCCCTTCCGGAGAGGCAGATTTGACCTCGAATGGGAGCTTACCTCAGATGGGGGGCTCACCCAATGAGCCCTACCTCGACTGGGAGCTGACCTCGAAATGGCAGTCCCCTTTGGAGGGGCGGACTCGACCTCAACCGGGAGCTTACCTCAGACAGGGGGCTTGCCCAATGAGCCCAGCCTCGATTGGGAGCTGACCTCGGAAGAGCGGTCCCTTCTAGAGAGGCAGACTCGACCTTGGCTGGAAGCTTACCTCAGACGGGGGGCTCACCCAATGAGCTCAGCCTCGATTGGGAGCTGACCTCGACAGGATGGTCCCTTTGACTTTTTGTCATGCGGCCTTGCCCAGGTGGTGAGCTTATTATCATCGTGGCTGCCCGCAGGCTCCATGTCAGTGGATGTCGCCGCGCCAATCCACATTGGCGGATGTCACCATAACAGTTGCCCCCCACTCCTGAGCCCGGAAAATGAAGCGTCCGCTCGGGGCAAAGAAAGTAATGATTGTGCTGGCGTAGAGGGGGAGCGCTCCTTCCGTTTCTGATGCTGGATGTGTCGATGTTCAGGCGGTCATGCTTTCGCGCCGTTCGACCATCACCACGTCTTCTCCCCCCGAAGATGGTTATTTATGCTGCATCGGCTTTAAGGAAATTGCTCCGGGTTCAAAGTGTCGCTTTGATACATGGCATCTCTCGGTTGGCTTGGCATATGTCTTCTACGAGCATGAAGTGACAGGGCTACGGGTCGTTAAATTGGATCCATCTTCCCAGTCTCCGGAGGTTCTTCAAGCGATGGAAGAACGAGACTTTCACTCTAGAGCCACTTTTCTCCTTCCTCTTGGGTGAAATCCTGAGAAGCTAAACTCCCATCCTTCTGTCTTTTTCATATTGTGGTGATGAAGTTCAGCCTCAAACACCTTCAAGAGATGTCCCGGAAGAGGGCCGCTGCCAAGGCACCTGAGGGGGAGCATAGCGTGAAGGTCCGAGAGGGCGACAATGACTCCTTTTGGGCCAAAGAGGTGGCCCGTTTGGAGAGGAGGGTGCAGGTCCTCCAGGCTCAACTGGAGGAGGAGAAGGCTCGGATTGTGACAGTGGTTGAGAGGGCAGCGGCGGCTGCCATGTGGGCGAAGATGGCCAAGAAGGAGGCGGTGTAGGCCGTTCCCAAGTTCATGGCGTCCCAGGCTTTTAGGGATGAAGTTGCCAAGGCTGTCCTGAACACTTACCATCGCGGGTTCCGGGAGCACAAGAGCAAGACCTTTCGCTTCTACGATTTGAAGGGTCTTGACAACATCAGACCCTCCATCCTGTTCCCTATGAAGGAGGATGAGCCCAGCTTTGAGGAGTCAGAGTCTGAGGAGGCTGGGATGGAACTTGAAGCCTCCCCAAGCACCTCGCAGGGAGCTGGTGTCGTCCGTTGGTCTGGAAAGGGGCCGGCGACCGATGTTTAAATCTTCCTTTCCTTATCTGTCTTTCTCTCTTTCTTTCTTTTTTTTCTCTTTCTCTTTTTTTTTTTGTAAATTAAGGAGGGCCTCCGATTTGTTGGGGGGCACCTTACAGGGGGTGTGCAGGAGATTTACATCAATGAAACCTTCTCTTTTTGATGGTTACTATTCTGCTTCTTTCTTTGTGTGTTGCCCGGCTGCGAGTTAGACGGTAGATGGTGGCATTTCTTGGGGTTCCCTGTTGACATCTCCAGACTGTGAGCTAGGAGATGGAATTATTCATCTCTTGGTGTTGGGCTCCATGAGCTCTCAGGTTTGAATGCCGGGCTTCAAGAGTCTCCGGGCTTGAAGTGCTGGGCTTCTTGGAGTTTCCAGGCTTGAAGTGTCGGGCTTCTTAGAGTTTCTGGGCATTGATGTGGGGTGCTTATAGCTCCTAGCGAGGTGCTACTTCCTGACTTTGGTGTGGGGTGCTGTGACTCCTGGCTTTGATGCGGGGTGCTTGTGGCCCTCGATAGGGTGCTACTTCCCGACTTTGGTGTGGGGTGCTATGGTCCCAGCTTTGATGAGGGATGCTTGTGGCTCCTGGCGGGGTGATACTTTCATTCAGACTTTTATGCAAATCTCAGTCAACCTACTCAGAAATAAAACAAGCATAATTTAAACAAACAAAGGCATTTACATACCAAACTTCAACCTAAAAATTCACGTCCGACCAGGGGCTCATTATTCCCATGGGTCGTGAGAGTGTACTGGTGTACACCCACTCAGGAGGCATGAATTTTAGATCTATATTGGATTTTTAAAACAATAACTAAGTAGCATGTATAAATCTATGCATGCAGAAAATTTCAGCAACCTACCTATATGCACAAATTCAAAAGTAACCCTAACCTACCATGCTCTGATACCAAAAATAATGAGGAACATGTATCGAATGATGCATTTAAAGGAATTAGAAGGACTAAATGAAAATTAAATAGATAAACATGCAACTATTCTACGTAAAAGAAATAGAATTATATGAAAGGAACATAAGGAAAAGAACTAGACTAGAAAAGAATCTCTCTAAGTAATTAAGAAGGGATCTTCGTGGTTAGGAAACCACACAGGTTAGGGCTAGCCTACTTTCCTATTTCAGATCTGAAAGAAGTTTATAAAGATGGCTATCCGGCTATTAATAATCTGAAATTCAGAAAAGGGACACTCAAGATGAAGTACTAAGATAGCAAGGAGTTACTCTATATCTAAAGGCACCTTGTTTATGATTCCTTGGCACAGTAGACCTTCACCTTGAAAACCAGGAGATTCGGGGATCCTGCATAGATACATAGTAAAATTAAAAGATTTAGGTAGAAGAATGGAGAAATGGAAGAGGAAATTAGGAATGGAAGAAATGGCTTAGGTTTGGCTTTAAGTGGATCTCCTGTGGCGTCCTTTGCTTGAATCATCTTCAATTGTTGGCATGGAGAACTCCATTGTAGATGATCTCTTTTGGAAGATGGGAAGGTCAAAATTGGAGAGGCTTGAAGAGGATTCTCCAAGGGTGGCCGAATGGGATTGGAAGAGGGACTAGTAGCTTGTTTGGTTAAGTATCCTAGGTCTCACACCTACCCTCTCTTAAGGGTCTTTGGTTAGCAAAGGAAGAAAGCTTTCTTAGAAAAAATTTCATTTCATTCATCATCCAATTACAAGAGGATTTAGAAGCTTTTATAAACCTTAAGCTCCGTTTTCAAATTCAAACTATATCACATTTCATGGAGATAATCAAGGGGTGTCCCAAAGAAAGTGGAGTGGCCCCTTTTAAAAATTCAAACTCCTAAATACAAGGGGGCGTCCCATGAATAGTGGAGCTTCATTCCCATGAAGAGTGGAGCTTCATTCAAATTCAAATTTGTCTTGAAAACTCATGGAGAAGTGTCTTGGTGATGTGGCATGACTTGTCCTCCAACTTGGCAAGGTGCATTGACAATGTGGTGCTCCAAGTTTGTTGGTGAAGCTGGTTGCACTTGGTCTAGCTTGATTGGAACCCAACTCAAGTACCTCTTGAACCCGACTCAATACAAAGCCTAATTGAACTCTAATTGAACCCAAATTGAAATAAAAAAGGACTCAATTATTTAAATAAACATAAATACAGGACTCATAGACTTATTACAGGACTTAAATTCCTAGTCTTCTATCCATAAAGAACTTGGCATTAGTTGAAGCCTCTTCCTGAGCCTGGAGCCCGCACCATTGTCTATGCATACCTAGACCTCAACATTGAAAATAATTTCTTTTCATTCACATTCAAGGATCTAAAAAACCAATATAAGATAACATGACATAAGAAATTTTAGCTTACAATTGGAACATTGACATTATTCAAAACAGAAACCTACAATTAGTTTTATCCATAATTTCATAATCTTCAAAGCATTAGGACCCTAGCTAATCAAAATTCATAATCTTAAAATAAAATAAATACCGATCGAAGTGGCCGGGCGAGGAGTTGACAGAAGAGGCGGAGTAGCTACATACCAGCCGGAGGAGGGAGGTATCGGTGGAGGACGAGGTTGTGCCGGGCAGATCGACCGTGGGATCTAGGGCATGGATCAATGGAGGAGCTACCGATCGAATGAGGAGGAGGAGGAGGAGGAGGACATGTTGCGTTCACGGATCGAGCGGAGGAGGAGGACGAGGTTCGGTGGCTCGGACGGGGGGGAGGAGGAGGTGTTGCGTCGACGGATCGAGCGGAGGAGGAGGAGGAGGTTCGGCGGCTTGGGCGGGGGGAAGGGTCCGACGAGATCTAGGGCTCGGGTGGGGGGTAGGGGGGGAAGAGGAGGTGGCGGATCGAGAGGAGGAGGAGGAGGAGGAGGAGGAGGCTCGGTGGCTCGGGCGGGCTCGGGCGACGGGGGGGGGGGGTCAGGCGGGCTCGAGCGGGGTAGGGGGGGAGGGGAAAAATCGGGCGGGATCTAGGGCTCGGGCAGGGGGAAATGGGTTTTAGAAAATCTAGCGATGCTTTTGGTGACGCTTTTAAGCATCGGTACTTGCCGATGCTTAAAAGCATCGATACTTGCCGATGCTTAAAAGCATCGGTGGGTTCGGAGGATGCCGATGCTTTTAAGTATCGGTATTTAGCGATACTTAAAAGCATCGGTATTTACCAATGCTTAAAAGCATCAGTGGGTTCCATAGGATGCCGATGCTTTTCAAAAGCATCGGTGGGTTCTGGGTTGTTCCCGACGCTCCCCAGAAGCATCGGCAGAAAAGTGTCGGCCTTTACCCTTTTTACTGTAGTGCATATACCCTAGGAACTTCCCCACTGCCATGTCGAAGGCGCACTTGGCGGGATTTAGCTTCATCTGATAGTAGTGGATGTTATCAAAAGCCTCCGTCAGGTCGGTGATATGGTCCTACTTCGAGCCGTTCATGACAAGCTTGTCGTTCATGTACACTTGCATGCGGCCTATCTGGTCCTTGAAGATCGTGCTGACCAAGCACTGGTAGGTGGCCCCTGCATTCTTGAGGCCAAAGGGCATCATCTTGTAATAATACGTATCTCGGTCAGTCACGAACGACGTACACTCCTCGTCTTCTGGATGCATGTGGATCTGATTGTATCCTAAAAATGCATCTAATATGGCGGGATCGCTGACGTGGGGGAGCCGACAGGCGCCATGTCAAGGGAAGACACCGCGTCAATTCTCCTGCTAGGTCTCCTCTACCGAGCTGAGCTGAGCTCCCTCGAGACAGTGAGCCAAGCTCCGTCCTCCGCCAGGTTGGGCCCGCGAGCTCGGGACGTTTAGGTCGGAGCCGCACTCCACCCTCCAGAGGAGACCCTCGGAGGTTGAGCCCTGTGGTCGGAGTAGAGCTCAGCACTCCACCACGTGGAGCCTCTTCGAGCTTGAGCCCTCTGGACCGGGCCCGCACTCTGCCCTCCAGAGCGAGACCCTCGGAGGTTGAGCCCTGTGGTTGGAGTCAAGCTCAGCACTCCTCCGCCACGTGGAGCCTCTCCGAGTGTGAGCCCTTTGGACCGAGCCCGCACTTTGCCCTCCAGAGCGAGACCCTCGGAGGTTGTGGTCGGAGTTGAGCTCAGCACTCCTCCGCCACGTGGAGCCTCTCCGAGTGCGAGCCCTCTGGACCGGGCCCGCACTCTGCCCTCCAGAGCGAGACCCTCGGAGGTTGAGCCCTGTGGTCGGAGTCGAGCTCAGCACTCCTCCGTCACGTGGAGCCTCTCCAAGCACGAGCCCTCTGGATCGGGCCCGTACTCTGCCCTCCAAAGTGAGACCCTCGAAGGTTGAGCCCTGTGGTCGGAGTCGAGCTCAGCACTCCTCCACCACGTGGAGCCTCTTCGAGCACGAGCCCTCTGGACCGGAGTCTATGCTTTCAGGTTCGAGCTTGGAGAACCATATTCGAGCAGCCTTTTGCAGAGTAGTGGGGAAGGCGATATAGAGGAGAGCATCAGTGGCCCCCTGGACCCTCATAAGGACCTTGTAACTTTCCAGGTGGTCCAGGGGGTCGGTTATCCCATCAAAGGGATCAACCTATGGTATTTGGAACCGACTGGGGATCGGTTCCTCTTGAATCCTTTTTGAAAAGGGTGGATGCGTGTCGTAACCCGTGGGCTTGCTATATGAGCCCTACACTTCTACAAACTGGCGAGCCATATCCACCAGCTTGTGCTCATGTTCTTCGAGGCACCTTTTTGCTCGGCGGTGGATGGCCTCATTAGTCGACCCCTCGGCGGAGGATGCCGAGGGTGAGGGTGGACCGGAGCGGAGGAACTCGTGCCTGAGTTCCCAGCCACTCCAGTGCTGCTGGCACGAGGGTGCACAGTGGTCCGTGACCGAGGAGCAGCTCTCTCAGTCAGTCGGATCACGCTGTGACCTTTTGCCGTTCGCCTGGTGATTCTTTCGAGAAGATGATGCCACATGAAGCAGCCTGTTGACCCCTAAAGTGATTTTGATGATAACAAAATATTGGAGCATACATTTAGTCATCTAACAACTCTTCAAATGATTGACAAGTTTTTGTAGGACAACTATATTGTCATATTTTTCAATTCCTACAATCTTTAATATTTTGTGTTGAGTTGTAAATTATTTAGAATCTTGTAAAGAAGAACCCTACAAAAATCTTTATTAAAAACAAGTTCAAGGGTTACTTCTAGTAGTTTTTCTAGCTCCAAGTTTTCTTGATTTTATTGTAAAAAGTGCTTGAAGAAGACTTTAAAGCATTGAACAAGTGTTCTGGAAGTTTGAAGTTGATCTAGCTGAAGAACCACATTCGAGCCGACTGGATGAACAACCCAGCCGACTCTGGCACTGGCACTAAAGACAAGTTCTCTGGCATACAGATCCAGCCGACTGGCACCAAGGTCTAGCCGACTCATCCAGAACAAGGTTGAGAACGTTCTGTGATTCTCAGGAATCCGAGCCGACTGGAATCAGATCCAGCCGACTCATCCAGAACTCAGTTGAAAATGGTCTGAGAAGCTTCTGAGATTCCAGCCGACTCGTCCAGAGTGAGGTATTTTCTCAACTGTGGAAGCTAGCCGACTGGCACTCAGCCCAGTCGACCCGAACTTCATCTGAGCCGACTCGAAGTTTGTCCGAGCCGACTGAAATGGCCGGATCACCTCCAACGGCTAGTTCCAGTTCTCAGTTTTTGAATTTCAAAAGTGCTCCAACGGTAACCTATCACATCCCAACGGTCTACAACGTTCAAAATCAAGGAAAGACAATTGAAGTCTCTATAAATAAGGTACGAGAACATCTTTGGAGAGACTAATGAGCAAATAATGATTTATTGAGCATTTAACTTAAGAAATAAGTGAGGAAAACTAACCTACTAAAAAGAAAAGTGATGGATGAGCAACCTTGAAGAGATTGGACCTCAGAGATTAGCTAAGCCCTAAAATATCAGAAGAGGTTGGAGTTTGGAAACTAGATGACCTGACAGAATGATAGGAGGGTTGTTAGCAAAAATCATTGAAAATCTCTTGGCTGGTTCACTCACTATAAAATCAAGATGGTAAGAATAAAAATGAGAGGAGAAAAGCCTATTTATAGGAGTTCATACAACTTTGATCTAAGGACGATTCAGCTACCCCCCTTCCAATGCATTTCAAATGGTATTTGATAGGCCCAGTCGGGTTACCGCAGATTTGAGCATGTAATGGCATGGATTGGAGGATCAATAAAATGAAAAGCAAACATGACGACGCATGATCAAATCTAACTCTTTTAGAGGGATATGTATCAAGATACATTAATTACCCGATGGGTCAACCTTGACTTGAGCGCTTTTACTTTTTTCGCCCGACCACTATCTTGGACTTAAGAGTAGCAGGCAACTGTTACGAGTGAGCACCCTGTTGAGGCCGACCTGAATTTTAGACTTAGCTGACCTTAACCTTGAAAAAATTCCAACCTAGACACAACCCAACCCAAGGTTCCAGCCTTGGCCAATTGATAGCTACAAGCTCATCACATGACTCCTTCCCGACCTTCGAGCTCTAATGAATGCAGCTATCCAAATTTGGTTAGCAACCAAACAAGACAATAGCCAAAATCATTTAATGTTATAAATTCATGACATGATTCTCTCCGTGTGATCCTCTCGCACTTTCTAAAAGTAGTCAAAAGCCATGGTAGGACTCTCTCCCTATAAATAGAAAGAAGATGAGGACCCTAGATAAGTCATTGGAAATCCATAAAAATATTTCAATTTATATTCAGCTCTCTTTTTATGTTCTCGGAGCCAAGCTAACTTGAATATCGAAAGATCTTCACCAAAAAAATTGATTAAATTGGTCTGAAACTCCATGAAGAATTTATTAACCGGCACCATCTATCTATCCAAGATCCTTCATTATTTCAAATTTGACTCGGTTTCGATGACTAGCTCAAAATCTGCAACAACAATATCCATCACAAACTAAACGCACAAACATGATTCATGCGATGCGTGTTGTGTGCACCGTCTGATGATGGATGCCATCCACGCATATATCGCAGTCAAGAATCCGCGCTCATCAAAAGCAAATGGAGAGCGGGGACCACCCTCGCGACGCCTGTTCACCATCCCAACAACAAAAGAAAGTACTGTTTGTAGTGTATGCGTTTTCCCCACCAAAAAAAAATGAGCCCACGTTGCTTCTTTACTCCATCTCGTTCCTCCCCTTCTAACCACATAACCACCTCATCCGTCTCATCCATCGATGTGGTCGTCTTCGAAATGTATCATAAACACGCATCAACAAACACGCAAACCCACATGGCATGCATAACATTTTTCCTCCGGCATACGGCGTTTGATGAGATCTCAAAGAAGCTACCATTTATTAGCCAAAATAAATCCCGATATCGACACCAACCATTCATTAATAGGTGGCATTTTATGTCTTCCCGGTGGTGGAATTCCCATCTTACGTGGCCACGTTCACCCATTAAAATGGGCAGTGCCCTGCGAACATCCCACGTTCTAGGGCATCACAATGGACGTACACGTGACAAGCACGGGTAATCTGATACATTGATTACATAAACCTTCGATCGACATTCGACGGTCCAGAGACGATTATCACATGATCAGCCTAATAGATATCCGATCTAACTCGATTCAAATAAACATGTTTTACCTTATCCATCTAAATTCAAAATAGATATATATTTAGATAAAATATTCAAAACAAATCCATATCTATATATTCCATTTCGAATTTGACTCCATATAATTTTAACCTAATTTTTTAATAAAAAATTATAATTATTTTAAAATATTTGGATGATAAATTTTTTTTATCCGATCTAATCTGATTCAATTCAATCCATCTTACCTATTGAACGTAATCTAGCCCGCATCATGTACATGGGCACAGCGTTTATTTATTATGAGATGGGTATTAATATTAGCCGATCCGATTCATATCGGCTCGGACGGTGTATATATATTTTGATGTTACGCCATCTTTTTAATATACGATGACTAACACGAGGGGCGTGGAACATGGCCGTACGTGTGAATTAAGAAAGGAATTGGAAGCATCCAGCACGGGACCTTGCTTGACTGAAACCTATTTCAAGGGATTTTTAATTGCACGGTAGAAAAAGGTATAATAATCATGTCCACTCGCACATTCCACATAATTACCATTATCTCGAGTTGAGCGGTGCCCGATGTCATGGAGTCAATAGTTTAAAAAGTCTTGGTCCATTTTTTCTGGACCGTGACATGCACCGAGCATTACCATATGATTCTCAATCCCTAATTTATTTTAGATAATGATGTTTAGCAACTTGAGCAGGTCCGAATTCACGAGGATGCCGATTTGCCAACATCCGGACCCAAATCTTGTCCTCATTGTGCTTTGTGATTTTAATGAAGGACCCAGATGATAGATTTGGGGCTAGCACGATCATGATATGGACAATTAGATTCAAAAGTCACACGTGCCAAGTTCAGCACCGGTCTATTAAATTGAAGCATGAGATAGCCTCTGTTGTTGAAGGCCTAACCCCACCTTAGTCTGCTTGTCTCATGTGTGGATGCTCCCTCTTTAATAAATGCATTCTTAATCCAATTCCTCTGGCTGAGTCTTGCTCCCTCTCCACAAAGGAAAGCAACAAGAGAGTTCACCTAAACGTATATGGTTCTATCAAATGAGATCAAAGCCATCTCTCTTTCTCTCTCTCTCTCTTTTTTTTTTTTTTTGGTAAGGCGTTCCTTTTTGTTTAATTGTGCATCGTCTTGTAATAAGTTCGGATTGTATTTTTCATGTGAAAGAATGTTTTTATAATAAATTTAGATTGTGCAGAAAAAATGATCGATCTTTATTTAATAACAATCATTAAATTATATATTGCACGGATTTCAAAGTGTCACGATTATTTTCTTTCATCCTGAATAGATATTGCATAATCTAACGGTTAACGTTGTGAAAGTAAGGAAATATTAATAATACAGCTCCAAACCTTCTCAAATGAAAGCGCTTCCCTTAATAGGATATCTCACAAATTAGATTTATTTTTTTAAAGGCAAAATCCTCGTCCATTGACCCCATCCATTTGTTAATCAGTCAAAATGAACATTTAACGGCATCTTGGGTACTCAGCACGCAGAACCGGTCAAAACCCCCCACTTCGAGAATCGAGACAGTTCTTTTTTTTTTTTAATAAAAAAAGAAAAAAAAAAAAAAAAAAGAGAGGAAAGAAACACAACCCCACTTCCTGAGCACCTGGCCTTCTTCTTGGAGAAGAAGAGAGAGACCGCATCATCGTGACGCCTTTCTTCATTTATACCTCGTCACGTCTTCAAGATATCTTTATAAATGTAAACACAAAAAGGCACGACAAAACAATAAATTAGTTATCAAGAAACAAATATATATATATATATATATATATATATATATATAGTTTCATTTTATCTAAACGTCTACCGCCTCGCTTCCAATTTTACACCCAAAACACTAGGACCCAAGAAAATAGGGCAGGCTTCCAATTTCCTCCTCCCAAATGTCAGGGATGATAGGTAACGTAGGAGGAAGAATCGGAAGCTGTGAGAAAGAGGGGATAATTTAAATAATAGAAAAAAAACCCCGAAAAAGTGAAATTTTTAATAAAAAAACAACTTTGCTCTCGTCGCCGGAAAAGGAAATAAAAACAAGAGAAAAAGACGCACGAAAATGAAACAAAGCCGGTCCTTGTTCTACTACGGCTCTTTTGGCATTATTTCCTCGCCACACACCCCCACAAAATAAAAACACAAACGGCTCCCCCACCACCTCTCCTACCTCCCTTCTTCCCGTGTCCTATGACTCCTATACAGAGAAGGAAGGAAGAGATTTGGAGAGAAAGAGAGTCGTAGAGAGAGAGAGAGAGAGAGAGAGAGGGGGGAAGAGAGGGAGTGATCGTAGAGAGAGAATGTTTAAAGAGCGATTCCGGCCGAAAGCGTGGGAGTCGACGGTGCGGAAGGCGCAGCAGCAGCACCAGTTCGGGCGGCGCCGGGGTTGCATCTTCGCGCCGATGTCAGTCGCCCCAGCCGACGACGCGGACAGCCCCCCTGCCTCTGTCGCCGGCGACGACGACGACGACGAGGACGACGCCCCGCCGCCGGAGGAGCCCTGTCACGTCGAGCGCCTCCTCCCCAATGGCGACTTCTACACAGGCCAGTGGTCCGGCGGCCTCGCCCAGGGCACCGGCAAATACCTCTGGACCGACGGCTGCATGTACGAGGGCGAGTGGCGCGACGGCAAAACCACCGGCGAAGGCAAATTCTCCTGGCCCTCCGGCGCCACGTACGAAGGCGGGTTCAAGGCCGGCTTCATGGACGGCTTCGGCACCTACACCGGTTCCTCCGGCGACACCTACCAAGGTGCCTGGTCCATGAACCTCAAGCACGGCCACGGCAAGGAGTCCTACGCCAACGGCGACTACTACGACGGCGAGTGGCGCTCCGACGCGCAGGACGGCCATGGCCGCTATATTTGGCGCGGCGGCGCCGACTACGAGGGCCAGTGGCGCGCTGGACTCTTCCACGGTAAGGGCTCCCTCGTCTTCGCCAATGGGAATAGGTACGACGGCGAGTGGGAGGACGGCCTCCCCAACGGCAACGGCAGATTCCGCTGGGCCGACGGCAGCCTCTACGTCGGCGTATGGAGCAAGGATTACGCCGAGCAGAAAGGGGTATACTACCCGTCGCCGGCGGCGACGTCGCCCAACGCGCAGGACCCGCAGGAGGCCTTGGCCGCCGAGCTGCCGGGTTGCAACATCTGCCCCGGCGAGACCGTTTCCATTCCCCCGTCCCAGAAGACCGTCAACTGGTCCGGCCTCGAGCGGGTCAGCTCGAAGCCCCTGCTCCGCCCCCGGCTGCGGGCCTCCGTCGATGCCGTGGCCGGCGCCGTTGCCCCGGCGCCGAGGCGGCCCGGTGGGCGGACGAAGACCAGCATTGGGCCGAACGGCAATGGCGAAGGGAAGAGGGGGTTCGAGAAGATTTGCATCTGGGAGTCGGATGTGGACATTACCTGTGACATTGTGGATGGGAGCTTGGTCGTGGGTGGCGGAGGGAGGGAGATGGCCGATGATGTGATGGTGGGGGGTCGATCGGCGGACGTGGACTCGAGGGTGTTCAGGACCACGCCGCAGGTCCGGTGGCTACCGAGGACACCAAGGAAGCAAGGGGAGACCATCTCCAAGGGGCACAAAAATTATGAGCTCATGCTCAATCTCCAGCTTGGGATCAGGTAACAATTCCTTCTCGGCTAGGGGTAGTTAGTCGCTTTGACTGCATTTCTATAGAAAGGAGGGAGCCATCGCAAGGTTTATACTGAAATGGCATTGTAAAATGCTGAGAACGAGAATTTTATTCATTTATATTGTTGACTCCCTGATGCCATCTTATCTTGTTGCCAAACATTCAAATCCTTGTTGCTCTAATTCGGAATATAATTTACCATTCTATTGGGATTTTGTTTTCAGATTTTTTTTTCCCGCTTATTTCCAAATTTAAGTTTATGTGGGGAAATAAGTGTTGTAGTGACAAAGAGAGAGACAGTGAAAAGAAAGAAGAAGAACAACTTGCTTGCCAAATTAATGATTCTATTTCCCTTGCTTATCTCTGCATGAAGAAGCTCCTGTCGATAGAAGAAGAGAAACCTGATTTTAAACAAAAAAAAAGAAAAAGAAAAAAATGAACATCCATGTGATGTAATTCTTCCATGATTGCACAGAACTAAGGTTGTCGGTGTTGAAGAGATTACTTTATTCTGTGCTTTAAGGTTCTTGAATGGGTTTCTTTCCCCTTGATTGACATCTAGTTCCTTGTTAACTTCTTCTTTGAAGTAGTGCAGGGTTTATTCTTTTCCTCATGTTCTTAGAAGTAAACTATTCAAAATGGAGAAATTAGTTAGTTTTGGTGTAGGATGAGTTGCCATGGAATGCATTCTCGTGCCATTTTTGTTATACATGAGGATCACAAAATATAACAGCTATTGTTGATATTAACTTTTTCTTAATGCATCTTCCTTATTTTCACAAATAAATGCAGGCTGATGTTGTTAATATTAATTTTTTGTCTTGGTGATAAAAAGAGGAAACTATAGCTTCCTCTGTTTAATTTGCATTAAAATTCTTAACCTCGATCATCTAAAGACCAAACAGAATGCACATTTTTCTGTATGAATATGTTATTGGAATCTGTGAATAATGCTTTGAACTTTTGTTAAAACTTAAGATGCCATTTATTAATTTTAATTAGAAGACTTAGTTTCATGGCCACTTGTCAAATGACTTTCCAATGTGATTATATTTTTATCTTATTGAGCTTATCGATAATCATCAAACCCAATTCGTGGTTTGGTGTCACAGGCATGCTGTAGGAAAACAAGGTATGGCATCACTTGATCTGAAAGCATCAGCCTTTGACCCAAAAGCAAAAGTATGGACAAAGTTTCCTCCTCAAGGATCAAAGCGTACACCTCCACACCAATCTTGTGATTTCAGATGGAAGGATTACTGCCCATTGGTTTTCAGGTTGGCCAAGAAACGGGTCTCTTCACCTTGTATATGCTATTCCTAATTGTGTTCAGGATTGCTAATACATCACATTTGAAATGAATGTCCAGGACACTCCGCAAGCTGTTCAAGGTCGATGCAGCTGATTATATGATCTCTATTTGTGGAAATGATGCCCTTCGAGAACTTTCATCTCCCGGAAAGAGTGGAAGCTTTTTTTATCTGACCAATGATGGCCGCTACATGATAAAAACAGTGAAGAAATCTGAAGTTAAAGTGAGTTCTCAAGTTCTCTCAATGCATTTTTCCAAATTGAAAGAGGTTACCTTTCCTTATTTGACCTTATACATCAATAATCATTGTACAGGTGCTCCTAAGGATGCTTCCAGCCTATTATAACCATGTCTGTAATTTTGAAAATACTTTGGTCACCAGGTTTTTCGGTCTGCACTGTGTCAAGTTAACTGGAGCTGCCCAAAAGAAGGTTAGGATAGGGTGTGAGACTTGTGCTTGTAGATGCATAGTTATTATTCCTAACCATGGTGGTTTTGAAGCCACTTGTTTTCTCTTGTTGTAGGTCCGCTTTGTTATAATGGGAAATCTCTTCTGTACTGAGTTTGCTGTTCATAGGCGATTCGACCTGAAAGGGTCTTCCCATGGTCGTGCAACCACTAAGCCAGAGTCAGAGATTGATGAATACACTACTTTAAAGGACCTTGATCTTAATTTTATATTTCGATTGCAAGCATCTTGGTTCCAAGAATTTCAAAGGTAACTTAAGTTTGATTTGCTTTTGCACTCCCTTCTCACAAAACATATTTGACCTATCTAGCATCCTGGGTCTTTTGAATTCAATTTAAAGGTTATACATGTGCTTTTTGCAGGCAAATAGAGAAGGACTGTGAATTTCTTGAAGCTGAGAGGATCATGGATTACAGTCTTTTGGTGGGCATCCATTTTAGGGGACCCAAAGAGATGCCTCTGTCGGAAGGTTGTTTATAAAGCCCAGGAAGTTAGCAATATTAATTTTCTTTAAGTTTTCCTCATTATGCAGCTGATGAATTCCATGTCTTTTGGTCAAAGGTAATGGTGATGTTAATAGCAGAAAAGAAGCTACATCTTACCTTTCAAGAGCAGATATGGATCGATTTCTCTATGATCCACCAAGGTACCATTCAGAAACATGGTACTTTCCTCATTATTTATTTTTTACCACTCAGTTATTCTGTTTGAAAATTGTTGAACGTTTATATGGTAAAATATATTAATATCCATACATATGATACAAGATCACAGGGAGTGTATTATGTGTTAACTTTTGAGGGTTTGAATCTCGTTCTATATAGATTACCAGCAATTGAATGGCGTCTTTGTTGACATAATGAAAATTGATGAGTGCTATGTGTCAAATGTTCTACATTGTTCATAATGCTAGCTGACTGACATAACTCATCTGCACTGAATTAACTGGCCTACATTCTCTGGATGCTTTACTACAGCAATAAATGTATATAATTTGGCCAGGCTTTTGTGTAGGATGGTAGAATGCAACTTTTTCCTCTTAAAGATGATCAATATGACAATTTTGGTTATATCTTGTTTTTTAGATCGTTAACTTAAAATGTGATATTTTCTAATTTCTCTAATATTGTATCTTGATTCAGGTCCTAATTTTGGCATATAAATCTTACATCTGCTATCTAGGATCCTTAGCAAACTGGTCTATTGGCCTTGTTTTTCATATTCCAATCGCATTCTTGTTATAGGTTGGTTACGAGCAGGCTAGGCGTGAACATGCCAGCTCGGGCTGAACTCACTGTTAGAAAGAATGACTGCGAACCCCAGTTAATTGGAGAACCCACAGGGGAGTTTTATGATGTAGTCTTGATCTTTGGCATCATAGACATACTCCAAGACTATGATATCAGCAAAAAACTTGAGCACGCATACAAGTCTATTCATTATGACCCGACTTCAATATCAGCTGTTGATCCAAAACAGTATGCAAAGCGCTTCCATGATTTCATATTCAAAGCTTTTACAGAAGACACCTAGAACTTCTTAGCAGGAAGTGCCACCATCGATACAACAAACTTCAGAATAAACCCATCGAATCTGGTCAAGCTGAACCCAAGATGCTTGGCTTCTAGGAATGTGTACATTATTTCAGTGACCACATTCAGAAAGATCAGTGTTTCAGGAGTCGTAGAAGCCACTCGAGATTGGCCCGTGGCTTGGGGGAGTTGCATGGCCGTTAAACCAGCATGGCTCTCTCCCTATGTAAATACAAACAGAGATGCATACATTCACTACATATCTGTTACTACAGGTAATTTTTAAGTGTTTATTGAAGGTATAGATAGAAATTGTAATGAGGAGGGCACAAGCCAATTAGGAACTGTAAATGATTTTACCTGGGGTAACATGTATCAGATATCATTCGTTTTTGTAATCAGTTTTGTTTTGTTTTTTTATTTCCAGAAACACTTGAGGAATTTCTAGGATTTCTAATATACTTGTACAGGGGGACTCAGATTGAAATGACTTTGTGTCACATAACTTATAATGTGCACTTATGAGATAATACAAAATACTGGCGTCAATGGCAGGGTTCTTAAATATCAATGTCAGAATGTTGTACTTAAGTGTTTATTGGACTAATAATGTTGAACTTACAATGCCGTATAGGAGATGCTATTGGATGCTTCATTCCTCAATATCTCTCTTTTAACTTGGGTGGGGTCTTATAAGCATTCCCTGATGCTGCCTGGTAGTTGGCGGATAGCAAAATTGTGATGAGGACAGTTTTGTGGAAATAATATAGAAAGCTAGTGCCCTGCACTTGGTGTTGGAGACTTTTGTCTACATTGAAATAGACTTGGGAAGCTGGTAAAATTTGTCATTTGTGTAGAACCCACTTGATGTGGACGAATGAACAACGAAATATGTGATTTAATCGTTGCATTGTCTTGGACCCTCAGGAGTGCCAACTGGTTGGCATTTGACAACCACTTGCTGGGTTCTCTCTGTTTTCGGTGAAACCTGCCAACCACTTGCTGGGTTCTCTCTGTTTTCGGTGAAACCAATGAATTAAACCATTATATATCCGTATGGATCATAAAATAAAATATTTAATAATCGAATAGGAAGATTTATGATTTTATAATATAATCATATTGCTTGAATAAGATGCCACCTAATTAATAGCATCATTAATCTCTCTTTTGTATATATATAAAACATTCATAGATAGTAACGTGCGCATCAATCGCCAGTAATCCTTTAAAAAGAATGAAATCCAGTATCAATTATTGAAAACTGTCAAAGAGTCTCCCCCTTTAAATAGATGTTTCCAGATGCTATCCAACTTGAAGTTTTGGCTCACTTCAGCTTGTGGTCGATCAACTTCGGTTATCAGAACAACATGGTGGCCTACAGATAATTCCCAAGCCTGCACTCCCTCCGGATAATCCCCAATTTTGTTAAGAAAGCCTTGCAAATCCTTACTATATTGTAAACCAAAATCTCGAACGGATGTTTGACAGATTGCGACATTAAACCATCTCTAAGTTCTTCCCTGTACTTCTATTAATATAAGTTTATTGCTAAATGACCCCACTTTAGTTAAATCATTTATTCTCTATATCATCGAGAAAAAAATGTAGTGAATCAACAAAGAGGAGAATGTATTTGTTTAATATTGTGCACGCGACTTGGAAAGAGGGAAGTGGTGATAGGAAACAAAGAACACCATGGGTCTTTTCTATCAGGAAAAAAAAAAAAAAAAGGGTATTGAAAAAGAAAATTCTTAGTCTGACGGGTTATCACAACCATCCATCCTTCTAATCATGTGCATAACATACAACAAGAGTTAGCATGATGTAATTTTTATACATTTACAAAATTCAATAATCGACATATTAGCTGCTTTTCCTAGCCTACCATGTTTTTTTTTTTTTCTTTCTTTTTTTTTTGAAGTCCAATAAAATGAAGTTAGATTTAATATTTCTTATCAACAATGTTTTAGATGAGAAGACGCAGCTAGTTCTATTAGCGAAATCTCTAGTGCGAGTACAAGAAACCTAGAATGAAATTGGGATTCAAGGGAATTTAGACAACTACACAAATTATTTAGCCAAAAATTGTACATAAATTAAAGTTCGGTGAGGGTGGGGATACTTAGTAGCTAGAATGCTGAGAGAGGATAAAATTCAAGGAACGATCATAAGAAATGCTCCACGTCTCAACACATGGTTTATAGATCCTACAAGCATGACTTCGAAGGACCATTGTTCAACGTTGGAAGCGCTTCGTGGAAAGATTGTGATATGAAATGGAGTATACTTTATAATTGATCGCATCTTAAAATATTTGAATGTCATAACATGAGATCATATATATTGCTTCCAGATTCTATTGACTATCTTGCTCTTGTTGTGATCTTTTACCTCTAGGCATTCTTGCTCTTCTTTTGGTGTGGATATATATGATCAAAGAAGACAAGCAAACAATGTGGTAGTGGATGACTAATTGTCTTTTGGATGCTAACCAACACTACTTATTATCCATGTTTGATGGATGTTATGACGCTTGGGTTTTCACCAACTCTTTGTGCCTATCATCCTTGTTTGTTGGATGTTAATAGTCTCAAAGGGGCTCGCCAACTAGCTTTGGTGTCTCATCTATGTGAAGAAATTGGCCTACAAAGAAAATTGGAGATTGGAAATCTTCAAATGAGAATGGCTTCGAGGTGTGTAGTACTGCCAAAGATTTTATTGATCTCTATTTATAAAATATGCAAAAAAAAAAAAAATGTGCGATAAAATTTTAAGATACAATAAGCTCCATGTTTGATCATGTTCTGCTATTAGTCTCACGTCTTTTTATTATTTTGAAAATACCCAACATATCCTGGGTTATGGTAAGCTTCTTACGACAATGGCAAGCTAGAAAATGCCATGAGATGTGATTATGTAGGCTGGAAGAGGCCCGGCCAAATACCACCAAAGATTAAAACCCAAAAACTTCTTTCCTTGGGATTAAAGGTAAGTGTCACATTGTTGCCATATGCAATTCATAAAAGTTTTGTCAAACTGATAGGTGTATAAGCTAAAAAGCATGCAATTAAAAGTGATGCAAAATCCTCCCTACCTAAGATTAGCTAATTAGAAAATTAAAATGAAGAATGGAAAAGATATAAACATTGGTAAGCCATTATGTTATTCTAACTTTGGTAGGCATGAAATTAGCTCCACTGTTCATGCTCTTCTCAGGAAAAGAAAAGAAAAGAAAAGGAAAAGGAAATGTTACAGGATGGATGACTTGTTATAAGTAACCATTGATATGTAGAAAATTGCTCCGTTAGGAGCCTATCACTTATTCAGCCAATTATTTATTCAAGGTATAGGATGTCAAACGGCCAAGAGCAAATCACTTATTCAAGGCACGGGATGTCATGCGGCCAAGAGCTGATCACTCATTTCAGGCACAAGGTACTAAATGATCAGGAGCCGATCACTTATTTCAAGTATAGATTACTCAACTACTCATCGAACTATCTACTAAACTCATCGGATAGGTTTCGACCGCTTACCTGAGCCAAGTATAAAGTTCTATAATTTTATTTAATATGAAGTACATGTCTTAAAGTTGTTAGAGTTTGTTATGACGGGATGGTCGAATAGATTGGCAAAAGGCTAAAAGCCAAGAAACTGGCAAGCCAACGACATAGAATCCGACCGACTCATCTCTCAAGTACAACAATCTGACCAACCCAGTCTAAAAAATATTGAGTGGACTGCCAACAGATGGATCGATGACCAAACTTCACTGACCAATAAAATAAAAAGAAAAAAAATGTTCAAATGAAGATGGCAGGAGAAGACAATTGTCTTAACAAGAATGCCATTCTAATGGCCATATGTTGTAACAAGAATTAGTTCATTTCAATAAGATGACATTGAGATTAACTATAAGAAGTTTCTTTTCAACTGAATTTGGTTAGGATGGAATACCTATACATATTGGTAAGAGGGGACTTCCAGGGAATAGTCCAGGCATCAATTTCTTCAGTAAATTTTATATTAATTTATTTTCTTTTTCTTGTTTAGATTATTGTAGTTTAGGATTAG
The DNA here is from genome assembly GCA_021397845.1 of Areca catechu. Taxonomy (NCBI): domain Eukaryota; kingdom Viridiplantae; phylum Streptophyta; class Magnoliopsida; order Arecales; family Arecaceae; genus Areca; species Areca catechu. The sequence goes on from CM038046.1 coordinate 26,793,669, forward strand.
AAAAGAAGAGAATTATAGAGAGGATGCTGACGGCAGCAATGCACGGCTAGACTCCTTTAACTTGAGATGAAGATGAAGCATGTAATTGGATTCTATTTTTCTTTTTGTACTTGATTTCTATGCAATGAAACTCATGTTTTTCTTTCCTCTATCTTTTAAATTATTTTTCTGATCGATGATTAGATCTAGCATATACAGCCTATACCCTCTATCGACGTGCCATGATCTCCGGATACGGTACGTGCCTAAAAGAGGTAAATCGTAGTATGATAAATTAGATCATTAACCTTACAAATCAATTATATAGCTTATACTCTAGCGGACGTGTCGTGATCTCTGGATATGACCCATTCCCAATAAGAGATAAATTATTCTAACCCTAAAATTGCAAGAATTATTGATATTGCAATATAAAAAAAGAAGATAAAACCTGTTTGCATGATGGATTTAGATTCCTAGATTACTTTTCTTGCTGACTTGATTTTATTAATTAATTAATTATTATTTCTTTTAATAACTACTCCTTTTAATATAATCTTCCACAACCAATTTTTTTTTGCTTTTTTCATGAAATAATTATCCTTTATCCCCGAGGATACAATCCCGACTCATCACTAGCCATAGTAGTGAGTAGATTTTTATTTTTGACTATCTATGACAGCAATCAAATTTTGGTACTGTTGTGGGGATCAAGGTACAATTATTTTATGAAAAAAAAATAAAAAAATTCTCTTTTTATAGTTATTTCTCTCTTTAGTTTATTGCCTTTATTTTAGTTGCCTTAATTATTAGATTTCCTTATTTTTTTAACATAAAAAAATTTCCTTCTTTTCACAAATCAACTTCTAATCTAATTAACTTTTTCTTTTAATTAACCTACCTTAAATACCCAACAAAAAAAATCCTAAGACACTTTTCATAAAACATAATTAATTTAAGAAAATAAATAATAAACTTTTAAAAATTGCCTAACTTGTTTGGACACCTTACTTAACTTGCATTGCATTTTCATAAAATACTTTAAGGGCATAACTCCTAAACAACATAAGGTGAAGATTTCACTACCCTTCATTAGCCCACAAACCACCACCCTGTATACTGCATAACCTAAGCATTAATTTAAAATCAATTAGACATTGGTCCCTAAGAATTTTTGAGCTCACTAGGACAAGGGACCCTGAGAGTTGTTGGGTATGGAAACATATCTACCCAAGCCCAGAAGCCCAGCAGAGAAAAGAAACCAAAAAAAAAAATTATCATTCTTCATAGAGTTGGTCACTGTTCAGTGAGATGTACCCCTACACTCACTTGCATGCTATATCAGTATCTCCACACTTCTTGGTTAAGAGGACAACCAACATATATGGCACACGATGACCTATTCTTGATAAACATTATCATTCTAGGTAACAACATATCATCGATCACGAATCGATTTAAGAATCACTCGATAAATAGTGTTGAGCTGCCAAAATAACTTTTATTTTATTAATAATTCATATACATTTATCAAATAACTCAACCATTTACATTCCAGATGATTGGTTTTAGGATACTTTTTTCAACAACTCCCACTTAGACTAGAGCCAATCGAAACAGTATTGTATACCCATCTTCTACTTGTGATCAACGAACTCTTTGATTTTGAGGGCTTTAGTAAATAGGTCAGCCAGGTTCTCCTTTATGTTGATCTTCTGTAGGTTGATGTCACCTCGTTCCATAATCTTTTGGACAAGGTGGTAGTGACATAGAACATGCTTGGTCCACTTATGTGCCTTTAGTTCTTTTGCTTGAGTAATGGCTTCAATGCTATCACAATGCAGAATAATCAAATCATAAATGGAGGGTGTCACTCTAAACTCAATGATGAACTTTCATAATATTAAAGCTTTCTTTGTAGCATCAGATGTCGTAACATACTCACCTCACAAATGGAATTAGCCACAGTATGTTACTTAGAACTTTTCCAGCAACCAACACTTCCATTAAGGATAAAAACATAACCCAACACACTTTTGCATTCATCCCAATCTGACTGAAAACTTGAGTTAGTATAACTGATTAGTTTCAAGTCAGAATCTCCATAAACCAACCATTGGTCCTTAGTATTTTTCAAATACTTAAGGATAATTTTTACGACCTTCTAATGGTTCTCACTTGGATAGATTGGTATCTACTCACTACTCCTAGTGAGTATGCTATATCTAGTCGTGTACATATCATGGCGTACATAATGAATCCCACTATTGAGGCATATGGAATCCTACCCATACTCTCTCTTGAGTTGTCGGATAATTGTTCTTAGAGAGTAATTCCATGGCCTATCGAAAGATAGCCTTTCTTAGAATTTACTATGTTGAACCGCTACAGCATAATATCAATGTATGTTGACCGGGATAACCTTGGCAATCTTTTAAATTTATCCCTATAGATCTTCATTCCAAGGATGTAGGTTGCTTCTCGTAGGTCCTTCAAGAGAATAGGGATGACAACCAAACTTTTATTCCTTGTATTGCAGGAATATCATTTTGATTAAGAGAATGCCATCCATATACAAAATAAGAAATACAATTATTGAACCATTATCTCATTTATATATACAGGGCTCTTCTCCATTCTTAACAAAGCCATACATTTTGATTACCCGATCAAAATGCATATTCCAACTCCAAGATGCCTATTTCAATCCATAAATGGATCTTTGAAGCTTGCATACCTTTGATTCATCTGTGGATATGAATCCTTCTGGTTGTATCATATATACCTCTTCTTCCAACTCTTCATTTAGAAAAATGGTTTTGACATCTATTTGCCAGATCTCAAAATCAAGATATACCGCTATCATAAATATAATTCGAATGGACTTGAGCATTGTCATAAAAGAAAATATCTCATCATAGTCAATACTATAATGCTGACAATATCCCTTGGCAACTAGATAGGCTTTATAGGTCTTCACCATCTCATATGCAACCCTTTTCTTTTTGAAAATCTACTTTTGCATCCAATGGATTTTACCGCTTTAGGTGGTCGACTAGTGTCCACACACTATTGATCTTCATGGACTCCATTTTAGATTTCATGGCTTTAAACCTTTTCTCAAAGTCAAAACTTTGCATCGCATTTATGTAGGTGATCAGATCCTCACTATTTTCATCAAGAATAGGATCACTATACCGAACCAAGAAACTATAGTATTTATCCGGTTGACATGATACTCTACCAGATCTCCTTAAGGTTGCCATTACAATAGGCTTCGAGTTTAAACTAATCAAATCTAATTAAATTGGCTCAGTTAATTATGTCTATTCTTCTCCCTATCTAACTCCTTCAAGTTGAACCTTAGAGGCATTAGTTTCTTTCCTGAAAAACTCTTTTTCCAAAAAGACTACCTTATTACTAATGAACACATTGTGTTCATCAGTATGGTAGAAGAAATAATCCTTAGTTTCCTTCAAGTACCCTATAAATGTGCACCTATCAGATCTAAACCCGAGGTTGTCTATTTTCAATTATTTAACATAAGCTAGACATCCCCAGATCCTAAGGTGTGAGAGTACCGGCTTATGCCCTATCCATATTTTTTATGGCATTTTGACTACAGATTTGCTAGGAGCTCTATTAGAATGTAACAAGCTGACTCTAGTGCATATCCCTAGAAGGAGATAGATAGACTCACGAATCCCATCATAGATCAAACCATATCTAACAGGATTCGATTTCTCCTTTTAGACACTCCATTATGTTGAGATATCCTGAAAGAAGTCCATTATGAGAGAGTCCTATTCTCTTCCAAATATATCATAATCTCACTAGTAAGATATTCACCACCTTAATGAGATCGAAAGGTTTTAATATACTTGCCAATTTATTTTTCTACTTCATTACAAAATTATTTGAATATTTCAAATGACTCAGACTTATATCTCATTAAGTAGACATACCCATACCTCGATAGGTAATCAGTAAATTTGATGTAGTCATATCCTCCTGTAGCTGAAGTGTTCATGGGTCTACATACATTAGAATGTATTATATTCAAAATCTTAATGGCTTTTTCACCCTTTCTAGTAAAAGGTGACTTAGTATCTTCCTAAGAAAATAGGATTCGCAGGTCGGTAATGATTTAAAATTATTAAACTCGAGGAATTTTTCTTTAGATAACCTGTTTATCCTATTCTTGTTGATATGACTTAGCCTATAATGCCAAAGATAGATATCAGATATATTTTCTATCCTAGGGTGTTTGTTGGATGTGTATATTATATTCACAGGCTGTGATAAAATATACATATCATTCTTCAGTTATTCATGCATTATGGTAACACCATTCAAAATGATATCACAATAACTATTTTTTATTAATAAATGATAGTCATTTTTGCCAAAAGGCCTATGGAGATCATATTTATCAAAAAACTGGATAATAGTGATAATCACCTAAAACAATGATACTAAAATCAAAAACAAGCTCGACTATTCCTAAAATTAGAACTGGAACAGATCTTCCATCTCCAACATTCAAGAATTTATTGCCATCTTTGAATCTTCTACTGATCTGAAGTCTTAGCAATGATTGTAAATATTAATAGGACTTTCGGTATCTAATACCCAGGTGTAGTATCACTGATAGAAAAATTACATGGTATTATTATATAAGTACCTTATCCAGTAATACCTTGCTAGTTTTTTTTCTTCCTTGGCCTGTTCGGGTCTAGCAAGGCAATGTAAAGAGAATAATTTCTCTTCCAGTATCCCTGCTTCTTACAGTAGAAGCATTCAACTTGAGTCTGGTCGGCTTTCAACTTCTTGGTCTGACCTAGCTTAGTCACTAGAGTACTTTATATATTTTTCTTATTTTTCTTCTTCCCTTTCTTAAAGGGATGGCATTATGTCGAACCTCCCACTACATTCACCAACCTCTTATAGAGCTGATGATTATTCTCATAGGTCTGCAGTAATCCCAACAGACCATGGTAGTTTATTATAGGCCTAGTCATTTTATAATGATTAAGAAAATCTATGTAGGACTTCGACAAAGAATTGAGAATCACATCCTTTTCCAACTATTCATGTAGAAAAAAATTAAGTTTGCTCAGGCACTCAATCAGTTTGATCATGTATAATACATGATCAGTGATTGATGCCTCTTCCCTCATCCTTGTGTTGAAAATGGCATAATATGTTTTGTACCTTTCAACATTGTCAAGAGTATTGAAGGATTCTTTCAATACTTGAAGTATGTCCTTTGATTGAGCATCATCGAATTTGTGATTCAATTCATCATTCATGGATGCCCGCATTATGAAATAGATCGTGGTTCATTTACTAAGCCACTTTTGGTAAGTGTCTCGACCCGCACCACGAGCATTCTGAGCAGGCTTCTTAGGTACCGGATCTATTAGTACATACATGATTCGTTCGTGCTCCAGAACTATTTTCAGCTTTTGATACCAGCTATCAAAATTGGATCCCATTAATTTTTCATTGTCTAGCAATGAACGGAGTGACAAAGTGATTGCCATATTGATATGAAAGGAGAACAAGACCTAATTAGTATATGAATCATTTAATCCTAAAGACTTAGACTTTAGTCTAAAGATTCTCCCACTATTTTATTCAAATTGGTAGCCTCTACCTCTAATTCGAGGAATTTTACTAATTCCTTAGTGGGTACCATAATCTAATAGATTGTACATGAGCCAGACTTTGGCCGACTCATCCATATGCATCTAAAGATAGGTTCTTAACTAATTATTTCTCTAAAAAATCTCTGGTAATAATTTTATCCTAGGAACTAATTAGTAAGTCTTTGAGTTACCACTGGAAGTCTTAGTTAGGTCCAACTATTAACATGACAGGACTATGTGCTTCTAGCCAATGATGACCAAGCTCAACTTTGGCCAGCCCACCTGACATCGTTTAGAAAGAAGCGACTTAAAAAGAAGTGACTAAGTCATCATAATATGAATAATAATTTCAATAGCCAGATGAGCACAAGTCTTTAGACCTTCAAAGATCATCTTAGCTATTGGACCCATTATCATTCTATTAATGGAAGGCTATGACTCAATTATCTCCATAATTTTGTTACTTAAGGGACCTAATAATTTTAGATGGTTGAATTAGAGAAAAAAAGAATAAGACATGGATTAACCAACAATCCTCCCACTGACTTCATCAAGGACGAGGATCGAATCACATTAGTCCAAGGGCACCTATATAAGTTAAATTAATCTTCCTTATTGTCATGGGTTTGTTCAAATTGATGAGCCATCTAATCAAAATTTGTTGAGCAAATTGGCCAGGTAACTGAGATCGATGGGAGGGTTCTACCATTAACCTCTTTCCTTAGACACTAATAGAGTTGGCTAGGTAAGAGGCAACTTCAATTAATGGCCATAATTAAATGCCAAACTTATCTTAAACACCAATTGGTTCATCAATTTCGATTAGACTAGCCTAAGGACTCAGATCTAACCACTGATCCAGATTCAGGTCCATTTGATCATATGGACTTGATCAGCCTATCACTATATAATTGATTTAGAAATCTTATGACCCAATCCTAATCAACTTTTGGTTAGATTAAATCAATTTCTCTAAGGTCTATATTAATCAAATTTTAACCATAGGTCTAACCCGGTAATTTAACATGATTCGAGCTAACCCAAAATTCAAGTTTTTTTAATTGACTTTTGATCTTTAATTCATAATTCTAGATCTAATAAACTCTTATTTTCAATAATTAATCATGATTTATTTTATTAAAATCAGATCTAAATATTTTTATATGTATTATATACCAATAAAATAATTTTAGATATAGACTACAAGGTTTAGTGCAATTGCTAAAATTAAGTTTATAATTTATGTTCTAAACATAAAACTTGATATAAATAACTTAATTTCAAATTAATAATAAAAAAATAATCAAGATTAAACTACTAAAAATTAGATCTAAATTATCAAAATAATTTTAATAAAATTATCTTTTCACCTCACTTATTCATGGAATATAACCACAAGTGGTACCCATGCATGCCCTAAGAGATCCCATTGAATGGAAGAGAGGGCCTTTAAACCTTATTTTTTTTCTATACCAGAAGGCCATGGTGATCAACCTAGTTTGAAGCAGTTACTTGGATTAAAATTCAGATCTACATCTAATTAAATTATGTCAAGAACTTGGGGCTCTAATACCACTATCAAAAAATTAGGGCAAGATTTCATACATAGATTTTTTCTAAAACCAACAAAAATATGTTAGATTAAAAATAATTTTAATCACTAAATCATATATTAAAATAATTCTAAAAACCTATCCTACAAGATCAAAATAAGATAGGAATAGAGTATAGATGTTGAAATTAAAATCAGCATTCATCGATCTAACCGATACATGTTATAGATTTAATCTACAAATATAAATAGGATCGAATCTCAATACCTCATCATCGGTCGATGAACATCGCTGTTGATGGAGTATGGTAGAAGGTCTGGACATTGCCTCGTAGCTAATAGGGTGTTCAGCCTCTATAAAAAGTCTACACGAAATCCCAAGAAATCACCTTTTATAGAGTGCTAGCTCTGTATAAAGGTTATGGATGGCTGATCTAAAATATTTCTTCAAATTCTTTTGAGTACTTCAAGAAGATAAGAAGATGGAGGATGAAAAGGCTCAGGTCATGGAAGAAAAGTAAAACCAAAACTAATTCTTTCTATTTTATTTTCCTTCCTTTCCTTCTCTCTTCTCCCGGGCACCAAAAAGGAACTCCCACGCTCATCTAGTTTTCACACCCCACTCCTAATTCTCTTTACAATATTTTTGATCTAAAAATCCATGAAAATCTTTCTCTTGTTCTCGTGCAAACCAAGAAAAATCCAATAAAAATAATGGCATGGGGATTAGGATGAGAATAGGTTAGATTTAGAAGTTTTATTTGGATTAAGAGTTTGACTCATTCAAAACCCATTCAATTTAAATTCAAATCAATCCAAATAAATTTTAAAATTTATCTAAACCTATCCTAACCTAAAAGGGATTAAGAGAAGGTGTCAAAACATATTTTTCATGAAGAAAACTTTGTTGACTCCGTTATTGATTTTGATGATTAGCAAAATACTTAAGTATATTTGAGTACTAACAGTTCTTTGAAGTATGCTTTTAATGAAAAAAGGTACTCATCAAATCAGATAAATTGAACTGCTTGTTAAAAGATTGAAGAAGCCCTTTCTATAGATGAAACATCAGTGATTAATGGACTTAAGTATTTAAGACTTGCTTGAAAGGAATTAATGAGCTTAGTTGAAAAAGGATTCAGTGGAGTTTCAGTCATTTTTGAAGAAGTTTCAGCCAGTGTCGACTCAAAGAATCGACTCACAGTTCAAGTGTTGACTCATGACAGTGCGAGTGTCGACTCAAGCCGATACGCAGAAAGAAGTTTCAGTGGCATGCTTGAAGTGTCGACTCATGCCATTCATTATCGACTCAAAGTGTTGACTCAAGGATCGACCCAAAGCCTGAGACATAATTTTTTCAGAACATGCTGAAATCCAAGATTTGCCTCATGTGTCGACTCATAGATGTCAAGTGTCAACTCATGTGTCGACTCACCAGATGAAGTGTCAACTCACCTGAGATTTCTAGAGAGCTTCAATGCAGAATTTTGAACTAGGTGTCGACTCATGGGACTTAAGTGTCAACCCTAAGTGTCGATCACAGCCTGAAGTGTTGACACTTGGAGTTATGGAAACAATAACGGCTAGTTTTTTCAAATGCAGAACTCATCCTTTTAACTTTCAACGGCTAGTTTCTCATGTCTAACGGTCATAAACTGACTTTTGGGCCTTAGGATGGTATTTAAGTGATTCAAATTGAAGAGGAATCAAGAGATAATGAATAAATTAAAGAACAAGAAAAGAAAGAAAGCAAGTGCATTCACTCATACATTCATTGAGAGCTATTACTTCCAAGAAAAGAAACCTTCAAGCATTCAAAGAAATCAAGACAATTCAAGTCCAACAATTTTTAAGCATTGATTGAGGCTTCATCAAATTGAAGACAAGCATCTTCATCGAACTTCAAAGAGATAATAGCTTTTATTAGAAATCTTTCCTTGTGTTCTTTATCTCATTTCATACTTTGTTGTAAAGATTTTTGGTGAGCCTAAGAACAAAACCAAGGAGATTTTTGGTTAGCCTAGTTAAAAACCAAGGAGGTTTTTAGTTAGCTTAGTTGAAAATCGAGAAGGTTTTTTATTAGCCTTTAAAAACCAAGAGGTTTCTTTTAGTGAGCCTTATGAAAACCAAAAGAGATTTTGATTAGTGAGCTCGAAAAACTAATCGGTTGTAATCGTGTGTGATTATAGTGAATTTCCAAGTGAACCTTGGGGAGTGGATATAGGTACCTTGGAGAGCACCGAACCACTATACTTGTCTTATGTTTGTGGTTGATTGTTTCCTCTCTACTTGCTCTTACTTTCATTGCATTTAAATTTTCGCTGCACACTCTTTAAGAGCACACTACACTTGTATCTCTCTAGTACTTATTTTGTTTATTGAATTGGTATATTTACTTGCAAATAATTTTTGGAAACCCAATTCACCCCACCTCTTGGATTGCTTACTGGACAACAAGTGGTATTAGAGCGACGTTCTCAGTATATAGATTTAACTTCCTTGAGTAAAAATCTATGGCAGCCTCCCTTGGTTCTAGTGTAGTTGAGGGACAAGCCTCAAATAGACCACCTTATTTTAATGGCTCTAATTATATATATTGAAAAACTAGAATGAAAATTTATATGCATTCTATAGATTATAATTTATGGAAAGTTATAGATAAAGGTCATCATAGTCCTTCGGTTGTGGTTAATGATATTTCCATCCCAAAGCTTGAAGATGATTGGGATGAAAATGATATTAAAAAATCCGAGATCAATGTGAAAGCAATGAATCTCCTTTACTGTGCATTGGATCCTAGTGAGTTCAATAGTGATGCGGGACTAATATGCATGCAATTATTTTTGTATGTTTTATATGTGGGGTTAGGTGATTAATTCCCGAATTTTAGATCAAAATTAATTATAGGGAGTTTTGTATGAATTTTTGAAGCCAAGCATGTAGATTAGAACCTAGAAAAGTACTAAAGAAGGATCGCCGGGGCTGAGAAGCCTCGGTTAGGGCAAGTTCTCCTACAATATAAAGACTGGAGGTAGAGGGGGTATACCTGACAATGTCTGAAGCGCCCGGTGAAGATCGCAGTGAAGGGATCTCTCATTTCTTGATGGATGCGGCCTGGAAAACCAAGCCAAAGACCCACGGATACCCGGCTTTCTACTCGGTGGTCCGATTGAGGCTTGGCTGGAGTCGTTGGATTTGTAGAAACTCGGGGACCTGCAAACGACCTGTCAGGGGTTAGAAAACTTAAAGAAAATCAAGAAAATAAAGAAAAATAGCAAAGGGAAGAAAGTTTTGGAGGGGGCTAGAAGGATGGTTGGTGGCAGTAAAATGCTTGCAAACACCGGGAAGAAGAACTCTCAAACCCCTTTGTGCACACAGCAGGGTCATCACACAAAATAATATAAGAACTCAAGGATTATTTCATATCAAAAATCAAGCTTCATACAAGAGTCTAGGATCCTTTAAATAGACCCTTAACCTTGGGCTCCAAGTAAGGGCACATTAGTCTTTACATAAGAATCCTTTTCCCTCTCAAACCCTAGCTAGAAAATAAGGAAATATTAGGTAAAAAAATTCCTAAAAACTCTCTTGACTTGGCCAACACTGCAAGGATGCCTAGGGAGGCGTGTTGGGCTTCTAAAAGCAGCAAGGGGCTGGCCCAAAGGGGCTTGGGCGTATGGGCTTGGGCCTCTCGAAGCTGGGGTGGCATGGTAGCCAGGTAGCAGGAATATTCCCTCGTATCTTGCTTCTTAGGGGCTTGAGCTTGGCGCCTGGGCTTGATTCCTTTGGGCTAGGATGCAGATGGACCTTTGGAATCATGGATGCCCTGGTCTATGAATATATTTTAGCATCTGGAAGGGAATTTGGGCATCTGGAGGGCATCTACAAGGAATCAGGGTTTTATGAATTTTTCTCCTGGGGTCTTCAAATCTTCAAGCTGGGTTGGACTTGGGCTATACTTCCATGTCTTCATTCTAGTTGGACTGAGCCTTCACTTGTATGATGTAGTCTTGAGTCTTCGATATGCTTGGACAGGACTCAAAAAAAATAAAATTAGCTCAACATAAGCTGACTAGCATTGGATTGAACTAGCTCAACATGAGCTGACTAGTACAGAACTGAAATAACAACTCAAAAGACTCAAATAACAACTAAAATTGACTCAGATGGGCTAATTCCTTATTACAGATGGACTCATAAATTATTGATCAATTCATAGAGGGTTGAAAAGCCTCTGTCTTATTCTGGTGCCTCCGGTGTCCCCACCCGGGGTGGGAGGAACTCGACCCTGTCGAGTGAAGATCAGACTGGCTCACATATCTCTCGAGAAGGTCTGGGTTGAGGCGTTGCAAGTCCTCTCGAGAAATCCATGAATCGTCTGACTCTGGCTGGCCTTGCCATCGGACCAGGAAGCGTTGATAGTCACGACCCCGGGTCGTGATGGCTTGATCATCTAGTATACGCTCGATCCGTTCTCCTCTCTCAGGCCAATTTATTAGTGGACACTCTCGGTTAGGGTCACTCACAATGAAAAGGAATAGGTCCAAAGACCTCACTAGGTATTGCTGCCGGTTCCCTATACTCAACCAGGTCTGTAATATTGAAGGTAGCACTAATGTCCAAATCCAAAGGCAAGTCTAACACATAGGCATTTGATCCAATCTTCTCTATCACTTTAAAAGGTCCGGCTCTACGAGCATGAAGCTTCTTTTAGGCCTAAGCCTAACCAAGATAGAATCCACTACATCAAATTCTTTGGTCCATCTTCGAGAATTAGCCAGTTGTTTTAAGATTAGTGTAGGTGGTGAACATGCTATGCACATGCAGACTCCTAACAAGATGATGCAAATGACTCAAACTAACACCTAATAGACTCGACTCTGCATTCCTATCGAAAGAAATTTATTAGACTTTTATGGGCCTAAACCTAAGAGACTATAGACTCTCTAGGTCTGACCCTAGTGTGGTGTGCACAAGAGTATTTACAATAGACTCCAAGCAAATGCCAAAGGGTATGCCAGAAGTATAATGCAAACCTAACATGCGTAATGAATGCATATAGTATGCTAATCTCAACTAAATGTAATATAATGATCCTAGAAATGCTGGAGATGTCTGGAAAGGGTAGAAAATAGGAAGTGAGTTCAGAATTAGTTTGGTAGGGTAGAGAAAAAGGTTCCAGGTTAGTTGGATACAATAGGATAAAAGAAGGCATGCCAGGGACTAATCCTAGACTAATGAGGCTAACCTTACGGGGTTGCGATATATCTATAGGCAAGAAAAGGTCCATGCTATAGAAGGATGGGTCAACAATTTCTAGGAAGAGATCTTCAATGGGAATGGTAGGAAGGGATTCATCCTGAGGGCAATGGGTTAAGTAAGCCAAATCCTCAATAAAGTCTTCTTGTTCATGGAATTTAGGAATAGGCTCTACAATTAGATCCTTTTCTAGTATTTCCTCAGGTAAAATCCTAGTACCAGAGTTCTCTTCCTTTAATTGTTCTTCCACTATAGCTTTAGGTTGGATGTGATCAAGGGCAACTAGCTCTGGGTTGGTTTCTACCTGGGTATCTACTGGGTCAGCTAATTCTAGGTCTACTAAAGGTGTCTCCTCTTCTCCTTCATATTCATCCACTAGGCTCGCATCAGCTTCATACACTTCCACGTTAATGTAAGCCTTGTCAATCTCAGGAATGGTTGGAGAAGGTCGGCTAGGAGAAAATTGGCTAGGTCCTGGTTTCTGATTATGGACACTAATCCTAGTAGGTTCAGGTTGCTTAGGGGGTAGTGGCTCACTACTGGGCTCATATTTAGGGGTACTAATCCTATGGGGTTCAAGTTGACTAAGGAAAGAATGACTAGTACTAGGCTGATACCTAGGGATTATGGGCTCTCTGGGCTCATAGGATTTAGGTTCAGCTTTATGGGTCTTGGGTCTACTGGGCTTATAGGGTGCGGGTGCATAGGATCTATGATCATGGGATTTAGAGTCATAGGATCTAGGTTCATAGGTTCTGGTTCATAGGTTCTAGGTTCATAGGATTTGGAGTCATAAGATCTACAGGTTGTGGGTATACTAGGCTTATAGGATGTGGGTAAATAGGATCTATCTTCCTAGTCTACAAAATCCTGATTGGTCCTTCTAGGACTAACCTTAGGGATTGGGTTATGACGATGGGCTCTCCTAGGTTCAGCCTCAAGGTATGGATCAGAGTTTGGGGTCCTCCTAGGTTCAGTATCATAGTATGGGTCATGACGATGGGCTCTCATAGGTTTAACCTCTCGGTAGGGATCAGGATTTGGGATCCTCCTAGGTTCAGTATCATAGTATGGGTCATGGAGAGGGGTTCTCCTAGGCTGAGGGGACTCAGGATCAGGCTTAGACTGGGTCCTACGTGTCTCCTCTAGGGTTCCTAGTCGGGCATCTATTTGTTCAAGCTTCTGGGTCAATTGGGCATTTGCTTGCCCAAACCTAAGATTGAGGGTTTGGACTAACCTTTCTCCAAGGGCATCAAATTTGGCATCAAAATGGTCCATGGATTCAGGGAGATGGTGAATGAGATGGGACTCCTGATCTAATGCTCATGCAAGAATCGATCATACCGACTACAGCTAACTAGACCTAGAGTCCAAAACTAAGGACTCAATCAGAGTAGCAAACTACCCTATAGTAACCATGTACTCAGCCAGGCAGGTGTAAGGGGAGTGTTAGATCCCTGATTGCCAATCCTAGACACCAATCAGAGATTGGCCAGGTAGGCGGACCAGCACACAAGCCCTTAGGGACTGAATCCCTAAACCACCGTTCTAGACACCGAGCACAAAGCACACACAGGTTAGCTTGACACAATGATCTGACACTTAGCCCGGACCCGACCAGTTGATGTCCCTAGCCCACTAGGACAAATTAAGTCTAGTTAATTTTAGGTTAAGGCTTGGGACCGAATGCAAGGTGTGTGGTTTTGGGCTAAGGAGAGGTGATCAAATCCTCCCCCCATCTGACATAGCAAGAGTGCCCTTAAAAGTAGATTATGCAATGATGGCAAGCAAATGATGCAAATTAGGGTTAGATGTTTTAGTAGCTTTGGAGAATATGTAATTTTTTTTTAATTTTATTTTGGTATTTTTCTAAATAGAAGAAAACCTGTAAATTATGGCCTAATATGCAGGAAATATACTAAAATTAAAAGATATGCAAAAGATGCTAAACAAAATCCTAAAACTTCCAAACTTGTCTTGCTGAAAAAAATAGAGCCAAAAATTTGCAGGCTGTATTTCGGCTTGCAGAAAATTCATAGGACGAAATAAAATCTGAAAAAATATTAAAAATTATTGTGATTTATTATGAATCCAGCAAAATAAATTTTAAAATTTTTTGAGTTTTGATCAAGGAGAAATAATTTAAATAACAGAGCATATATGGACTAAAAAATTGCAGAAAACAAGCCCTAATATAAGCTCTGATACTAAATGATGCGGGACTAATATGCATGCAATTCTTTTTGCATGTTTTATATGTGGGGTTAGGTGATTAATTCCCAAATCTTAGATCAAAGTTAATTGCAGAGAACTTTATATAAATTCTTGAAGCCAAGCATGCAGATTAGAACCTAGAAAAGTACTAAAAAAGGATCGCCGGGGCTGAGAAGTCTCAGTTAGGGCAAGTTCTCCTATAATATAAAGACTGGAGGTAGAGGGGGTGTACCTGACAATGTCTGAAGCACCCAGTGAAGATCGCAGTGAAGGGATCTCTCGTTCCTCGATGGATGCGGCCTGGAAAACCAAGCCAAAGACCCACGGATACCCGGCTTTCTACTCGGTGGTCCGATTGAGACTTGGCTGGAGTCGTTGGATTTGTAGAAACTCGGGGACCTGCAAACGACCTGTCAGGGGTTAGAAAACTTAGAGAAAATCAAGAAAACAAAGAAAAATAGCAAAGGGAAGAAAGTTTTGGAGGGGGCTGGAAGGATGGTTGGTGGCAGTAAAATGCTTGCAAACACCGGGAAGAAGAACTCTCAAACCCCTTTGTGCACACAGCAGGGTCATCACACAAAATAATATAAGAACTCAAGGATTATTTCATATCAAAAATCAAGCTTCATACAAGAGTCTAGGATCCTTTAAATAGACCCTTAACCTTGGGCTCCAAGTAAGGGCACATTAGTCTTTACATAAGAATCCTTTTCCCTCTCAAACCCTAGCTAGAAAATAAGGAAATATTAGGTAGAAAAATTCCTAAAAACTCTCTTGACTTGGCCAACACTGTAAGGATGCCTAGGGAGGCGTGTTGGGCTTCTAAAAGCAGCAAGGGGCTGGCCCAAAGGGGCTTGGGCGCATGGGCTTGGGCCTCTAGAAGCTGGGGTGGCATGGTAGCCAGGTAGCAGGAATATTCCCTCGTATCTTGCTTCTTAGGGGCTTGAGCTTGGCGCCTGGGCTTGATTCCTTTGGGCTAGGATGCAGATGGACCTTTGGAATCATGGATGCCCTGGTCTATGAATATATTTTAGCATCTGGAAGGGAATTTGGGCATCTGGAGGGCATCTACAAGGAATCAGGGTTTTCTGAATTTTTCTCCTGGGGTCTTCAAATCTTCAAGCTGGGTTGGACTTGGGCTATACTTCCATGTCTTCATTCTGGTTGGACTTGGCCTTCACTTGTATGATGTGGTCTTGAGTCTTCGATATGCTTGGACAGGACTCAAAAAAAATAAAATTAGCTCAAAATGAACTGACTAGCATTGGATTGAACTAGCTCAACATGAGCTGACTAGTACAGAACTGAAATAATAACTCAAAAGACTCAAATAACAACTAAAATGGACTCAGATGGGCTAATTCCTTATTACAGATGGACTCATAAATTATTGATCAATTCATAGAGGGTTGAAAAGTCTCTGTCTTATTCTGGTGCCTCCGGTGTCCCCACCAAATAGGATCTCCACTTGTACCTCAGCTAAAAAAATATGGGACACACTTGAGGTTACTCATGACGGGTGTTGATTAAGTGAAGAACACAAAAGTTAACATGCTTGTGCACACTTATGAGATGTTCCGGATGGAACTTAATAAATCAATCACTAATATGTACACTAGGTTCACAAATATTGTTAATGGCATGAGAAGCTTAGGTAAAATTATGTCTAATGCCGATCTTGTGAACAAAATTCTCAGATCTTTTCCAATATCTTGGGATCCAAAGGTGATCGCCATCCAAGAAGCCAAAGATGTTGATAAACTTCCATTGGAGCAATTGGTAGGTTCGCTCATGACTTATGAGTTGAACTTAAAACAAAAATCAATGGATATGGACAAGAAGAAGAAGAAGAAAAAGATGAGAGTGAAGAAGCACTGTTAGCAAGAAAATTTAAAAAAATTATGAGGAGAAAGAAATTTCCTTACAAGAAAAAGTTCCAACCAAGTAAGGAAAAGGGAAAAGAAGAAGAAAAAGAAAAGGACAAGGAGAAGGAGGTACCTATTTGCTTCGAATGCAAGAAACCTGAACATTACAAGTATGACTGCCCTCTCCTAAAGAAATCAAGGAAGAAGCTCAGAAAGAAGGCAGTGATGGCGACTTGGAGTGACAGTGAGGACTCTAGCTTAGATGAAGAACAAACTGAAGTCGTAAATCTTTGCTTCATGGCATAACATGAAAATGAGATACATTCTAATCTTGAAGTTGATTATACTTTTGATGAATTAAAAACTATATTTGATGAATTAATGCATGATTATAAATTGATGATATCTGAAAATAGAAAGTTGAAAAAGCATGTAAACTCTTTTTCACATGAAAACAATTATCTTTTGGATAAAGTTAATGATTTGAAAAATAAAATGATATTTTAGAAAAAACAAAACAATGCTTTATCAATGAAAAATGAAGTTTTAAAAAGATCTAAAGTAAATATTTCAAACAATGAGCTTTTGAAGAAAAGTAAAGATCTTGAAGTAGAAAACAAGAAATATAAAGATGAGCTTGATAGAATAAAACCTTTTGTTGAAAAATTTATTTATAGTTATGAAAAGTTAAATCTTCTTTTGAACAATCAAAGAACTATTTTTAATAAAGCTGGATTAGGTTTTAAGCCCCAAAAATAGCAAAAGTTTTTCAAAAACATTTTTATTCCTACATCATCAAGCATCATTTGTTACTCTTGTAGAAAAGTAGGTCATAAAGCATATCATTGTGATTTAAGAAAAATCAATAATTATATAATGATTTGGGTTCCAAAAGGAACCACTTTTAGTACTAACCCTAAAGGACTCAAGTTGGCTTGGATACCTAAAATCAAAACTTAATTTGTTTTGTATCTTGCAACCAAAGAAAAGAAAAGATTGTGGTATCTCGATAGTGGTTGCTCAAGATACATGATAGGAGATATGAAGCAATTCACTTCTCTTGAGGTACTAAATGGAGGGAGTGTAACCTTTGGTGATAATGATAAAAGAAAGATTATTGGTATCGGTAAGGTTCACATCTTCCCTTCTACTTGGATTGATAATGTTCTTTTAGTTGAAGGTTTGAGACATAATCTGCTTAGCATTAGTCAATTTTATGTTAAAGATTTTCAAGTTATTTTTAAATCATCTCTTTGTATAATTGCTAGTCATAAAATTAATGGAGTAAAATTTATTGAAAAAAAGCATGGTAATATCTATCTAGTAGATTTGGATAATCTATCTTTGCCTCATGGTGAATGCCTAGTTGCAATGAATTTTACTATTAATGAGACTAGTTGGTTATGGCATCGTAGATTAGGTCATGCTAGCATGTATTTACTATCTAAATTATGCAAAAAGGATTTAGTAAGAGATTTGCCAAAACTTAGTTTTGAGAAAGACAAAATTTGTGGAGCATGTTAATTTGGAAAACAAGTAAAAATATCTTTCAAACCTAAAGGTTTTGTTTCAACTACTAAGCAATTAGAACTACTCAATATGGATCTCTTTGAACCAATTAGGATATTTAGCCTAGGAGGCAAGAGATATGGATTAGTTATAGTAGATGACTTTTCTCGATTTACATGGATTCTATTTTTAGCTCACAAAGATGAATCATTTTCAATTTTTATAAAGTTTTATCAAAATGTTTCCAATGAAAAAGGTACTTCAGTTGTTTGTATTCGTAGTGACCATAGTTCTAAATTTGAAAATCAAGATTTTGAAAATTTTTGTGATAAAAAATGAATAGAACACAATTTTTTTGCACCAGGATACCTCAACATAATGGGGTAGTAGAAATGAAAAATCACACTTTAGAAGAAATGGCATGCACAATGCTTTGTAAAAATGATTTGCCGAGATATTTTTGGATCGAAACAGTAAATACCATATGCTATATTTTAAACCGTATTTTGATTCGACCAATTTTAAAGAAAACTCTATATGAGCTTTGGAAACAAAGAAAACCAACTTTGAAATATTTTCAAGTTTTTGGTTGTTGTTGCTTTATTATGAATAATGGTAACGATAACTTAGAAAAATTTGATGCCAAGTCTGATGAAGGTATCTTTTTAGGATACTCTACATCAAGCAAGGCATGTAGAGTCTTTAATAAGAGAACTTTAGTAGTAGAGAAATCTGTACATGTAATATTTGAAAAATCTGCTAACAAATCCTCTAGAAAAAGGGATACTTCTGATGCATGTGCAGGTGTTAAAGAACTAAAGAAGTTGACTCTGGATGATCAACCCTCTCAAGAGAATGAAGAAGATCAAGATAAGAATGAAAGAGAAGAAATCATATAACCCACACCAAAGCATCCGAATCTACCCAAAGAGTGGAGGTATGCTCATGGACATCCTAAGGAGTTAATCCTAGGTGATCCATCAAAAGGGATAAGAACAAGATCTTCAATTAGAAATGAATGTGACTATATTGCTTTTGTTTCTCAAATTAAATCAAAATATATTGAAGAAGCTGAAAAGACCCTAATTGGATAAATACAATGCAAGATGAGCTAAATCAATTCAAAAGAAATAATGTTTGGACTTTAGTTGAAAGACCATCTAATGTTTCAATTATTGGCACAAAATGAGTTTTCAGAAATAAACTTGATGAAAATGATATTGTTACTAGAAATAAAGCTAGGCTAGTTGTCAAAGGCTATAATCAGGAGGAAGGGATTGATTTTGATTAAACCTTTGCTTCTATTGCTAGACTTGAGGCAATTAGACTATTATTAGCATTTGCATTTTCATGAACTTCAAATTATTTCAAATGGATGTCAAAAGTACTTTTCTAAATGGTTTTATTTCTGAAGAAGTGTTTGTTGAACAACCACCTGGTTTTGAAAATCATGCATATCCTGATCATGTTTTTAAACTACACAAAGTACTTTATGATTTAAAGCAAGCACCCCGAGCATGGTATGAAAGACCGAGTAAATTCTTGATTGAAAATGATTTCTCTAGAGGCCATGTTGATACTACATTATTTCTAAAAAGAAAAAATGATGATTTATTAATAGTACAAATTTATGTTAATGACATTATATTCGGTGCTGCTAATGAAATTCTTTGCCAAGAGTTTGCTAAGCTTATATAGAGTGAGTTCGAGATAAGCATGATGGGAGAACTTAATTTCTTTCTCGGACTCCAAATCAAGCAAACCAAAGATGGGATCTTCATCAACCAAGCTAAGTATACAAGAGAAATCTTAAAGAATTTTGGGATGGAGACTACCAAGATAATAGGTACACCTATGAGCCCCTCTTGTAAACTTAATAAAGATGAGTATGGTAAATCTATTGATTAAAAATTATATAGAGAAATGATTGGCTCTTTATTATATTTGATTGCTAGAAGACCAGATATCATGTTTAGTGTTTGTATGTATGCTAGATATCAGTATGATATAAAAGAATCTCATCTATTAGCTGTTAAGCGCATATTTAAATATTTATCTGGTATAATTGATATTTGCTTGTGGTATTCTAGAGACTTATCCATTGATTTAATTGGTTATTCAGATGCTGACTTTGCTGGATGTAAATTAGATAGAAAAAGCACAAGTAGAACTTGCCAATTTCTTGGAGTTAACTTAATATCTTGGTTTAGCAAGAAATAAACTTCAGTTGCACTATCCATAGGTGAGACTGAGTATATTGTAGCAGGAAGTAGTTGTGCTCAAATCTTGTGAATTAAGCAACAACTTAAAGATTTTGGAATCAAATTAACTAAGACACCCATAAGATGTGATAATACTAGTACTATAAATTTAACTAAAAATCCTATTCAGTACTCTAGAGGTAAGCACATTGAAATTAGGCATCATTTAATTAGAAATCATGTTGAAAATGATGATATTATGCTTGAATTTGTGTGTTCTAAAATGTAACTAGTTGACATATTGACTAAACCTCTTCAAGAAGATCGATTCAATATAATTAGAAGAGAATTAGGGGTCATCAACCCTTTTGATTGAAATTTCTATCTCTTCACATTCTTTGACTTTTGATTGATCAAAATTGCCTATAAATCATGTTTAATCTCTTTAAATTCATTGAAATCCTATTATATTTTGATCAATGCTCCTTTTCCTATTTTTTCTTGATTTTAAAGTCGAAGTGTCGACACTTAACTCTGTGTCTGAGTCGACACTTGAACGGTGATAGACCGAGATAAAAATAGGAGAACGAAGTGTTTTCTTCAAATTTTTCACTCCAATTCGAGCCGACTCATCCCCAAATCGAGATCCATCATTCTCTTCCCTCCAATCTCTGATTCAACCACTCGATTCTTCGTTTGGGACAGGTTCTGTTCAGTTTCTCACTGCTCATTATCCCGTTTCTTAGGTTTTCACCATAGAAACCCTAGTTTCTCTCACGTTCTTGCTTTCCTACCTTATTTCCTTGTAATGGGCCCTAGAAAACAAGTTGTCCGGCATCCTAGACCATCCATTCAGGAGGAAGAGAGAAGAATGAAGGCCAAGCATGAGGATAAAGCAGCAAATGTGCCTAATGTTCATGCTAGATGCCTTGTTCCTGCAGTAAATAGGATGGGATCGAAGACCATTGTCGGAGGACGATGTGAGGACTTTGATTTCCTAGATCAATAGCACTTCAGGATTGGCTAGTGGCTGAGGGATGCAAGTCTTGCACCATTTTGCTCACTGTCACAGAGATTCTACCTGGAACTGATTAGAGAGTTCTACAGTTCACATGCTTGAGGTAGTGATGGCTGGATTGCATAGGTCTGTGGAAGAGATGTTCCAGTATTCGTAGAGATTCTGAGCAAAGTATGGGACATTCCTATGATAGGATCAGTTGTAGATGCTCTAGTAGATAGGATCAGTGGACTTCGATGCATTTTCGAGATAGATGATCTTCCTGAGGGAGCCACTGTAGTTGCTTCAAGGATGATGCCTGAGATGAGGTTACTGCACCATATTATAGCCCGGATTCTTCTACCAAAGACCGGATGATTCGACTTCATCATAGAGCGCGAGCTTTTGATCATGGTTTCTCTGGTACAGTGCACTCCAGTATGCCTCCCAGTGCTCATGGTATATCAGTTGACTGAGGCATCTATCAGCCAGAGACTGTGTCTGCCTTACGGGATGGGGTTGTCATTATTATTTGAGCTTATGAAGTAGTCATAGATGATGAGCCGTACAGATAGCTACTTCACAAAGATATCTATGACATCATATCACTTCACCAGATGGGTTACTAGCTTGTTAGAGGCCAATGGAGATGACATATATCTAGTCAGGCCATTGATAGAGATGACGATGTGGCAGAGGAGGAGCGTATCTTTTCAGGTGAGGTAGGGCCCTCAGAGCCACACAATGATATCCTTGAGGTCTAGCCCAAGCCTTTGGCATAGCCAGAGCCCACTCCTCAGCGTGAGCCAGCCACTCCTGCACAGACATATATCCCTGGTGCTACTGACAGTTTAGAGGATAGGGTCGCTTGCATGGAGACTGAGGTCATGATTATTCATCAGCGAGTCGATAGGATGCATAGAGAGATGAGGGAGAGCCATCAAGGATTAAGTGATGGCATCTCTACCATTTTAGCTGCATTAGCTAGATCTTCATCAGGTAGAGCTCCTGTACCTTCAGCTTCATCTGATTCACCTCCAGCACCACCTGTTCCAGGACCTGACATGGTAGATAATCAGTCTGACTCCATAGAGTTTGATGTGATATATTTCATGATGGAGCCAAAACCGTAGACAACAGATGTTCCTAGGAGCCCCATTCATGATCCTTCCCATTTATATCATGATACTCTGATTTTATCCTCTCCTTCCAGATCTGATCCACATCTTTCTTCCATTCCTGCACCTACTCCTATCATTCCATCTTCTGGCACTCTAGTCTTACACTCTTCAGCTTTTCATACATCTTCCCTTATCAAGGAACTTGGATTTTATACTCCTGATCTCCACCATCCTGATTCCAGATCCATTTTTTATCCTTCTTCCCTTTCTCTTGATACAATTGCTTTGATCAGTTCTGTTCCTGCTACTAATGTTGCCTCCACCTCTTCTACACCAGCTAGAGGTAGGATATATGTCAGACACAGAGGACGAGGCCATCGTGTTCCATCGAGACCTCCCCGGACCCGATTCTCTGATCTTTGATCGATGTGGCCACGATCCTGTACTTCTACTGATACTGGACCAATTGAGATTGGATCTTCTGATGAGAAGCACTCTTCTTAGGATAGTCTCTATGTTAGTTAGCTTACATTTCAGCATTACTTGTATACATCTGTGTTTGTTTACCATCTTGTATCTATGTATGAAAGTTTGTATCAATGTATGAACTTTTGAATTAAATGAATGAAAGTTTTTATATTAATGTTTTGTCTTTGGTTATTACCTCTTGTGATTATTGCTCAATTTCTGTAATTATCATCTTTTCTTCTCTCTATCCTTTTTTAATGATGACAAAAAGGGGGATAGATAAGTGAAAGATAAGTAAGATATAAAGGAGAAAAGAAAGAATTGTTATTGGTAAAAAATAAGAGTGGGAGAATTAATGAAAAGTAGTTTGATGTGAAAGAGAAAAATAAGAGTGAGAGTAAAAGAAAAATAAAATTAGAGCAATGAGTAAGGAGGAGTAATCAGTTTGCTAAAATTTCTTTCAAAATCTTTGAGATCAGTTTTTCAATTTATGAAAACTCTTTGAAATTCAGTTTTTCGAATCACCTTTTGAAGGGGAGTATCTATACTCTTCAATCTCTTGTTCAAAATTTTTTTGTTGATTACATTCATTATGTTTTAATACTGAAATTCTTATTCTTAAAGTTTGTTTTAACCTTGATACATATTTAGAGTATCATGGTTCATGTAATTTTAGCTCTGATATTCATTATAGTTCTAATTTAATTCAAATGAGCTTCTTGACTTAAACTTCTACCTTTTTTTTTCCTTTACTCTGATACAAATTGCATTAAGCTTTACACTATAGAAAATTTTTAAGAGCTTATCATATGAAATATACTTAAAGGTTTTGTTATCATTAAAAAGGGAAAGATTGTTGACTCCGTTATTGATTTTGATGATTAATAAAATACTTAAGTATGTTTGAGTACTAATAGTTCTTTGAAATATGCTTTTAATAAAAAAAGGTACTCATCAAATCAAATAAATTGAACTGCTTGTCAAAAGATTGAAGAAGCCCTTTCTATGGATGAAACATCAGTGATTAATGGACTTAAATATTTAAGACTTGCTTGAAAGAAATTAATGAGTTCAGTTGAAAAAGGATTCAGCAGAGTTTCAATCATTTTTGAAGAAGTTTCAGCAAGTGTCGACTCACAGTTCAAGTATCGACTCATGATAGTGCAAGTGTCAACTCAAGCCGGCACGTAGAAAGAAGTTTCAGTGGCATGCTTAAAGTGTCAACTCATGCCATTCAAGTATCGACTCAAGGATTGACTCAAAGCCTAAGACAATTTTTTCAGAACATGCTGAAATCCAAGATTTGCCTCATGTGTTGACTTATGGATGTCAAGTATCGACTCATATGTCGACTTACCAGATAGTGTCGACTCACCTAAGATTTTCAGAGAGCTTCGATGCAGAATTTTGAACTAGGTGTCGACTTATGGGACTTAAGTGTCGACCCTAAGTGTCGACTCACAGCCTGATATGTTGACACTTAGAATTCTGGGAACAATAATGGCTAGTTTTTTCAAACTTAGAACTCATCTTTTTAGCTCCCAATGGCTAGTTTCTCATGTCTAACGGTCATAAACCGACTTTTGGGCCTTGGGATGGTATTTAAGTGATTCAAATTGTAGAGGAATTAAGAGAGAATGAATAGAGAATAAGAAAAAGAAAGAAAGCAAGTGCATTCACTCATACATTCATTAACATTTATTACTTCCAAGAAAAGAAGCTTTCAAGCATTCAAAGCAATCAAGAGCATTCAAGTCTATCAACTTTTAAGCATTGATTGAGGCTTCATCAAATTAAAGACAAGCATCTTCATCGAACTTCAAAGAGATAACAGCTTTTATTAGAAAGCTTTCCTTGTATTCTTATCTCATTTCATACTTTGTTGTAAAGGTTTTTGGTGAGCCTAAGAATAAAACCAAGGAGATTTTTGGTTAGCCTAGTTGAAAATCAAGAAAATTTTTGGTTAGCATAGTTGAAAACCAAGGAGATTTTTGGTTAGCCTTTGAAAACCAAGAGGTTTCTTTGGGTGAGCCTTGTGAAAACCAAAAGAAATTTTGATTAGTGAGCTCGGAAAACTAATCGGCTATAATCGTGTATGATTATAGTGAGTTTCCAAGTGGATCATGGAGAGTGGATGTATGTGCCTTGGAGAGCACCGAACCACTATACTTGCCTTGTGTTTGTGGTTGATTGTTTCCTCTCTACTTGCTCTTACTTTCATTGTATTTAAATTTTCGCTGCACAATTTTTAAGAGCATACTACACTTGCATTTCTCTAGCACTTGTTTTGTTTATTGAATTGGCACATTTACTTGCAAATAATGTTTAGAAATCCAATTCACCCCCCCTCTTGGGTTGCTTACTGGGTAACAAACTTCACACAAAAAATAAAAAAATTCATGGAGAAAGAAGGGGCTTAAGAATCAATTTTGACTCGGTTAAAACTCCTTTTAAAATTTTTATTGGCTTAATTCTAATTAGAATGGATAATAGGGAGGCTGCTAATCATGTTTTGACATGGAGATTCTTCATGCAAAAATTCATTTTGCATGGAAATTAAAGTGGCACAAGGGAAAAACTAGGTTGTTAGGTTTGACATGGTCAAACTTAATTCTAATATTAATTTAATTTGGTTTGACCAATTCAAATAGCTTGAACCTAATCTAATTAGGATTCAATTAAACTTAATTAATCAAAAAACTAATCAAGTCCAAATCTAAATTAAATTAAGATTAAAATTTTTTAGCGAATAGGTCATCAAATAATCTAATTGAGTAAAATCTAATTGAACCAAATTTAAATACATTTCACCAAATCTTTTCACTCAATTAAATTGCTAATTAATCCTCCTAATATTAACTAACAATTAATTAATTATTTATTTACAACTTTTGTATAGAGTAAATTGTTAATCATATTTATAATTATCATTGGATAATTCTTAATCGTCGATTAGCCATCATAATCAATCAAAACTTCTATTATGTGTGACCTCGTAGGTTTGAACCCTAAGCTGGTAACTCAAGAATGATTTTCTAAACTAATCGATATGACCATCTAGCAATGGTACCTAACATCCGGATAGGTCGAATCATAGCAAAGCAACATTCAAGAACCCAGGCTATGGTTACTATATAAATCATCCCTTTGATCTAATGCTCAAGATGAATTTAGAGTCTACTGCCAACTCTAAATAAGTGCATCTGAATATATCTTAACTTGCTAAATCTTATGACTCCTCACCAGGATTATCCAGGCCTAGGTTTTGCTAAATGAAATACTGCTGAATATTTACTCCAGCAACTTGGAGTAGTCAATCCCTTCTTGACTTAACACCGACTTAATAAGTACCGATTATACCTAGAAACTTTTCATTACTAGATTAGAAATCCAGATAGTCCGGCACCAAGGTACAATGAGTTGCTTCCAAGTCATTGTGATAGTCTTAAGTCAGAGAGACATTTATACCCATACCCTTTCTGAGAGATACTCTTGACAGTATAGTACTCCAAAGAGTTTGTCACTGTTCAGTGAGACGTACTCCTACACTCACTTGCATGTTATATTAATATCTCCACACTTCTTGGTTAAGAGGACAACCAACCTATATAGCACACAACAACCTATTCTTGATAAACATTGTCATCCTAGATAATAATGTATCATTTGGTCATGAACCGTTTTAAGAACCACTCGATAAATTCTTCTTTATCGAATCAATGTAGTTTCAAGAACTTCAACACATTAGAGTTCATAGAAAGATGACAAATAGTGTTGAGCTGCCAAAATAACTTTTCTTTTATTAATAATTCATATATATTTACAAGATATAACTTAACCATCTACAATTCCGATGATTAGCTTTAGGATACTTTTCCCAACATCTTAGCCTTGGAAACCTATTGCTCAAGGTCTTTTATCCGGGCATCTTCCTTGGTTATTATTACATCTCGATGGTTTTTCTTGGGCCTTCCGAAGGGCATCTTCGCGGCCTTAACCTCTTTTGTTAGCTCGACATTGATGGCTTTCTTTTATGTTAGGACCACCAACCTTTGTGTGGACCTTCAGAGAATAGTAATGAATGCTTCCACCAAGTTTCATATTGACTTGAGTTTGTTTGGATAGCCAAACACCAAATCCTAGCAACCTTTCATGTCCTTCCTAGGTACAGAAATTTTTTGTAGCCTACTATTTCATACACAAGTATCCAAATTGGTCTCCACTTGATCTCCTAACCTCCTAGGATGAATCTTCATAAGTTTTAAACATGAAACTCTTCTTTCCACATCCTGGAAGCAGCCCAAATCAAATTAAGACAGCAACAAGGAGGAATCCTTGTTGGACTAGGAATCCTTTGGTCAAATCCTTCCACTCGCACAACTCCTACTTGCACTCCAACTATTCCACCAATCCAAATCACATTTGGACATGGAATCCTTCTCAAAGAAGGCTCTTTCATGTGCTTCCCTTTACTAGAAACTTTAGTGTGGAATCAGATTAGGGCAACAACCAAAAAACTAGCGCAAAAATACCTTAGCAGTAATACTAGTTGGCATGCAAGATCCCTCCTCTTAGACTCTTGGGTGCACCTTTGAAGGGGCTTTGTTGCATGAAACAATAGATGGGAAAGGCCTCTTTTGATGCTTCAAATAGCAAATAAAAGATCTGGTGCATGAGGAGAGAGAGCCCCTAGAACAGGGGACTCTTAGGCCTATCCTTCTTGCCACTAACCTTGTTAGCGCACAACTATTCTTTGGGCATTTCTTCCTTGGTGTGACTTCCTTTAGGATGGCATGAGGGGAGAGAGAGGTTTAAATAGAATATAGAGTTTACATTGAATCCACTCTAAAATATTTGATTACATGGTGTGCCCTTTTATAGTCTAAAGGGCCCTCCTAATTCAATTAGGAATAGAACACATGAACCTAACCTAACTCTAATTCTTTTATAGCTAATTCAATTAGGAGAGTACTCATCCAAGTCCACGTATACCTATCAGTTGACCTACTCTCATACTTACTTGGACACAACTTGATCCAACATTGAATTAGCCCCCTCAAGATCCAAAATCCTGGATCTTGAGCCCGTGGAGGACCGAACCTCCATCCTAGGATCAAATCGATCCTAGACACTTGGAGCTATCACCATGACTCTTCTCCTAACTTTTCAAGGCTTGGAAGCACCATATCTATGCCAACATCTTGTTCTAGCTGGTACTCTAGCTGGTCCACTTTCTCTTTCATCAAGGAAGCTAGATACACAAAATGGACCAAATAATGCCCTAGCTATATGAATCCTAAATAAAATGATGATCACCATGCATATTTGATGAGATGTGACAGGGAATAAAGTGGCAAGATATAAAAATTACTCACCCGGATGAATGACCCTAGGGCATCGAAAGCTTGGAGCATCTGCTCCAACAATTGTCGCTCCATGGAGGAAAGGAGACCCCTGAGCATTTCGACGACCCTATTAAGTTCTGCTTGCATTGTTTCCAGCCTGGGGCCTTTTTTGTGTAATACTTCTAGAGCATGGGTTTTAGCTTCCTCTACTTCTAGCATGCAGGGCTCCCCCACCGGTGGGTTACTGTGCCAAATGTTGCACCAATCAACCAAGTTGGTGGATCGGCCATCGCCAGGCTTATTGTGTCAATCTTCCTAACATGTGGCTGATAGCCAGCAAACTAGTTGTGCCCATCACCCCCTCTAGCAGACCAACAACGTTGATAGCTTATAATGAAACCCTCTTTAGTGGTATGATTGCCTCCACCACAAAGGCCTCGTCCGGTGGCATGGGAATGTTTTCGACTTCCATCGGGACCACTTCAAGCTAGCTGCCACCTCCACCTAGTGATAACTTAGCTTGAGCAACCGATGGGGCAACTTCCCCCTCTATCAGAGCCAGTGCCATAGATGGTGTGATTGGGAGATCGACTGGTGCTGGGGGTGGCACCACCAGAGGAGCGATCGCTGGCATGACCATCCTGGCCCATTTTCTTTGAAGTGCCTTCTGGAGTGCTGCATGATCTTCTAAATTCATTTTCTTTCAAGAGAGCTAAAGGGGGGGTATCACAGGAGACTTGGCTCAAAAATCTCCAAATGAATCCCAGAGGGAGAAAGAAATAGATTTAAATAGAGAAGGAAAAGAGAATAAGATGAAAAGGTGCTTTTATTGAGGCAAAATCTCTAAAATACCCTTCAGCAATAATGGAGGGGCACGATCGTGTCGATTTTCTCAACAGTCAACAACTAATGATGTCCATGCATCGCTTGCATTAAATGTTGACCCACCATGGGTCATAAGCAAGCCTTCTTGAATCTAAGGTATGGTATCAGCATCAGTGTTACTTTCTTAGTCTAACCCACTTTTGACTTAGACTAGGGAGTAGGGGTAAGTGTTATGGGGGTATTTTGCATGTCTTGCATATATCTTTAGGACATAGCTTCGAGGATGGATGCTCAATCCACAGATCCATTCCCTGACCTATCCATCGATCAGAGCCTATTTTCGAGCTATTTTCATAGTTCAATAGATAGATGCTAAGGCTCAACATGTTGACCCATCTACCGGTTTATTTGCTACACCCAGCCATATGCCAAAGCATGCAATATTTAGCCATTATCAGAAGTGGTCCTTTGGCACACCCCTTCTCATGTGGCTCATCTTTGGGATTTTAGATAGCCGATCACCTTGATCATGGGGATAGCTACACCGTTCTTATCATATCATTGGTAATAGCAAACTCCATGGTCCCCGAGAACGAATTGTGGCTATAACTCCGAAGTGGCACGATCATGGCCCAATACTTTCAAAGTTGCCCATTTTGCTCAGCCTTTTTCTATAAATAATAAAGGCCCTGAGGATCCTTAGTAAGCAATTCTTTTCCACACTCACTACTTTTTTTTTATTCTAGATCTCTGACTTGAGCATCGAAGGGTCCTCACCAGAGCCAACTCCAGCTATAACATTTTTGTAGGTCACTCTAGTATGGATCTTGCCAACCAATACCTTCTCTGACCTCGAGCCAGAAGCTACTGCAACACTATTTGTTGTCGCCAAGATCGTTGTTGCCCAGTAAGTAACCCAAGAGAGGGGGTGAATCGGATCTCTAAAAATTTAACAAACTAATATTACTTGATACTAAACAATGCAATCCAATTCAACAAATAAGTTAGCAAGGTACTATTAAAACAATTACAATGCTCTAAGATAATAGTGCAGCGGAATTAAAGAGCAATAAGTAAATAGCAAGAAGAGAGAGATCAAGCAATCATAAAGACCAAGAAATATAGTTGTTCGGTGCTATCCAATGCACCTACATCTACTCTCCAAGATTTCCTTGAAAATTCACTATAATCACACCTGATTACAGTTGATTAGTTTTGCGGGCTCACTAATTAAAAACCCAATTTATTTTTACAAGACCAACAAGTCAAAACCTAACTTGGTTTTACGGGCTAACCAAGAACCTAATTGGTTTTCACAAGGCTAACCAATAATGTCCCTTGGTTTTCCGGGCTAACCAAGAACCTTAGTGGTTTTGCGGGCTAACCACCAACCTAATTGATTTTCCAAGACTTACCAATAACCTCACTTGGTTTTACAATAGGCTAACCAAGAACCCTTAAAAGAAATATGGTTTAAAAGTAAAGAACCAATGTAAGCTTTCTAAAACAAAGCGGATATCTCTTTGTAGCTCGATGTAGAGTTGCTTTGCACTTGTTGAAGCCTTTTGAATGCCCAAGAATGGATGATCTTCAATGCTCTTGAAGGATCTTCAATGCTTGAAGGCTTCCTTTAGCTTGAAAGTGGTTGAAACTTCCATGAATAGGAGTTAAAGCTTTTTCTTCTTCTCTCTTCTCAAAACTCTTTTATGGTCTTCAATGGTATATCTTTTGATTTGACTTTGGAGCATATAAATACCTTTCCAAGGCTTCAAAATCGATTTCTAGCCATTACACTTAAAAAACTAGCCGTTAGGGGCAATTTGGGCGAGTAGTGCATTTGAAAAAACTAGCCGTTACTGTTGCTAGAACTCCATGTGTCGACACTTCCTTAGTTGAGTCGATACATAAGGTCGACACTTGATCTTCTTGAGTCGACACCTAGTTCAAATTGCTTCATTCAGATTCTCTAGAAATCTTAGATGTGTCGACACTTTCTCAATTGAGTCGACATCTTGAGTCAACACCTTGCTTCCATATGTCGACACTTCAACTGTTCCTTCAACTTCTGCAAGTTCTGTGGCTTGAAAGTCTCAAGCGATATGTTAATCCATGTGTCGACATCTTACGTCGACACTTCATGTCCATGTGTCGACACTTCATCTATGCCATTTGAAACATTGCTGTGTACTGGCCTGAGTCGATACTTCATCTCCATGTATCGACACTTCATGTCATGTGTCGATACTTTGAGTCGACACTTCTCTGAAAAATACACAGAAAGTGCTAAAGTTAAGCTGGAACAAATTTTCATTTGTCTTAGCCATCCAATCAACCATCTCTTGAGTGTCCAAGTCTTCATTTGAGCAATCTTTTCATTCAAACTTGGCTTCTTCAAAACAATTGGGCTTCTTCAAAGTTTGTAGGCATCTTTTCAATAGAAACACACTCAAAGAAAATCATTAGTCCTCAACTTATACTTAACCATTTTGCTTATTATCAAAATCAATTTTTGGAGTCAACAATCTCTCCCTTTTTGATGATGACAAAATCCTTAAGTATAAATTGCTTTAAAACAAAGCTTTTAAACGAAATCATCAAGGTGCATAAAACTGAAAGCATTTAGTATATCAACATTACTTGCATTAATGATATGACAATTCAGAACTCAAGTAATAGAGCTTGTTATAAAGATAGATAGTATCAGAGTTTTGGAATTTAAAGATATAGAAAACATGTATTATGATACTCTACAAGAAAATTTTAGCAAACAACAATGCTCCCCCTGAATCAATGATTCATAACAAAATTTGTAAGAATCTTTTTAAATATTTAAAGAGGGGTTTTAAGATGAAATTCATTTTGAAAGGATTTCCAAATGAAAATAACGTAAAGCTCCCCCTTTCTTAAGAAATTTTGTAAATGATTTTCAATTCAGGTTTTCAAAAAAAATGTTTATCCCTAGCACATTATAAATATAAATCAGCAAAACTTCTCCCCATTTTTTTGTGAAGTATACTCATTCTCATTTATACTTAAATCTTACTAAACTACTCCCCTTTTTTGTTATCATAAAAAAGGTAGGAAAAACAAATAGATGTAGCATTGAGTTAAAAGAGCATTCATCATTCATTTTACTAGACATTGAAAAGTAATATATCATTCATTTGCATCAAAGACAGAGAGATGAGGAACAACAAGGTTTTTCATTTAAACTTAGAACTTGTACAACATAACAAAGATAAAAATACATAGAAGCATATAAACAAACTATCTAAAATACATAAAAATCCTAATCCTCATCCATGGACTCATCAGAAGATGAACCGATCTTAATCGGTCCTGTATCAGTGAAGAATCGAGCTCGTGGCCATCTCGATCGAAGATCTCTAAGTCTGGTCCTGGTTGGCTATAGAGGGGTACGACAACACGTCCTCTGCGATGAGCATATGTCCGACCTCTGGCTGGAGCAGAAAAGGTAGAGGCAATATCCTCCGTAGAAATGGAAGTGATCGGAACAACAATCTCAGCAACCGTTGGAAGAGGTGTGCGATCAAATGAAAGGCCGGAGTCAAGATACTGAAAGCCGGGTGTATAAAACCCAAGCTCTCGGATAAGCGATGATGTGTAAAGGGTAGGAGTGTCAATAATCTATGTGTCAAGGATAGGGATCTCAGCTGATGTAACAACAGGTGTATCAAGAATAGAAGTATCAGCTGTAGAATGAATCGGTATATCTATAATCGGTGTATCAACAATGGGGGTCTCAATGATAGGTGTATGAATAATAGAAGTATCAATATCAGGGAAATCAATAATAGTGTATCGATAACTAGAGAGAGAATAGGAATAGGAACAGGAGTGTGATCATCCGATCTAGAAGGAGAAGAGGGAATAGGAGTCTGGGCAAGTGAACAAGATGGGTCAAGAACAGGACTCGTGGGCAAGTCACCAATCACCTCCACAATTTGCTCTGAAGTAAGATCTGCAATGTCAAATCTGTCTAAGTCAGTCTCCTCGTCATCTCCATTATCATCTCCATTATCATCTCCAATATCTTCAATAACTGTATCACCAACAGTAATACCATCTCCAACAGTAGTATCTACACCAGTATCAATCTCATCAATGTCATCAGCTGGTGCAGGAGCAGGTATATGAGCAGGTGTAGGAGCAGTATCAGCAGCCGGAGCACTCACTAAAGATCTGGACAGTGCAGAAAGAATCGCCGAGATATCATGACTAAGTCCAATATGTCTCTCTCTCGTCTCAGCTATGAATATGTCAAGACGCTGCCTCATGATAAATACATCTATCTCGATGCCTCTGACTCTGTCCTCTAAACTATCTAAAGTGCCTGGAGTCTCTGTCTATGCTGACTGAGGCTGTGCTGTAGAAGGATCAGACTGAGGAGAAACCGCTGGCTGCGCTGCCATCTCAGGCTATGTCTCGCTGGGTCCTGCCTCACCGGAGAGAATCCGCTCCTCCTTTACTGTGTCTCATCATCAGCTCTGTCCTCGGCTTGACCTGATATCTTGCGAGTCCACTGGCCTCGGAATAAGTGATAGCACATTCGATGCAATGACCTGATATCATATACATCAGTATGAAGTAGAGTACGGTAGAGCTCATCCTCAAAGCTAACTCCATACTCCCTAAATAAAACTGTCAGTCCCATGCCATAAGGTAAGCAGAGCCTCTGGCTAGTCGATGTCTCTATAATCTGATGTACCATGAGAACTGGAATGCATACTGGCGTGCACTGAACTAGTGAGACCATCATGAGCAACTCCCACTCGATGATATAGTCAAAACGTTCAGTCTTCGATAGAAGTATCCGGGCGACCATGTGATGCAGTAGTCTCATCTCTGCAGATAACCTGAATGCTGGTACAATGGCTCCCTCTAGTAGTATGTCGGACTCGAAGATGCACTGAAGTCCACTGACTCGATCCATCAAACTGTCAACAACAGATCCTGTCATTGGTATATCTCATACTCTGCTCAGAATCTCTGAAGTAATGGAAATATCTCATCCTCTGACCTGTGCCAACCAACCATCTGTCCCTCGGGTGAGTGATCCATAAAACTCTCTCATCAGCCTGGGGTAATACCTCTCATTGAGTGAACAGAATGTGGTCAGAACAGCCTGACAAATCCACTCTCCAATCTGAAAATGCTGCTGGTCCATAAATGAAAAGTCCACTCTACGTCCTCCAACTATGGTCTTCGAGCTCATTCGACTAGACGGTACAAACAAGGGTCGTGCGGGCGGATCTGCAGCTCTAGACTCATGTCGGGCCTTCATCCTTCGCTCTTCTTCTTGATTTGACTAACGAGGTTGATGAACAACTTGCTTGCGAGGTCCCATTGCTTGGATTGAAAGATTGGGCAAGGTTTTGGTAAAAATTTAGGGTTTCTAGGGTTTAGAAATCAAAACCTAGGAGGAATCTAACCAAAAAACCGGCTACCGATCATCTAAATCAAAGAAATAATAGGAAAAATCAACGAAACAGTGGGAAGAACAGTATGGATACCTTGAAAGCTTGTGTCTGCTCGAAAGAGAAATGAAATGGAGAGAAAAACGGTTTGGAAACCCCTTTAATCTTAGTCCACTATTGTTCATGTGTCGGCTCACGCATGTGTCGACACATCGACTTAAAAACCAAAAATTCAGGGATTTCAAGGGCAGATCAAAATCAATTGAAATATGATAATTTTAAAGTCAAATCAACAATGATTGAGCAATATTTATCATGATTAAGGTCAAATTGATCTAGTTTGAGTCAAAATGTAGGAAAAATTTAATCAAGCGGATTGATGATCTCGAGCTCTCTTCTAATCATACAGAATCGATCTTCCAGGAGAGGTTTAGTCAGAATATCAGCTAATTGTAATTCAGTACTAATAAATTCAAGCAAAACATAATTATTTTCTACATGATCCCTAATGAAATGATGTCTAATTTCAATATATTTACTCATAGAATGTTGAACAGGATTTTTAGTCAAGAAAATAGCATTAGTATTGTCACACTTAATAGGCGTACTAGCCAACTTGATTCCAAAGTCTTCAAGTTGTTACTTAATCTACAAGATTTGAGCACAACAACTTCCTTCTATAATATACTCATTCTCAGCTGTGGATAGTGTAACTGAAGTTTGTTTCTTGCTAAACTATGAGATTAAGTAAACTCCAAGAAATTAGCAAGTACCACTAGTACTCTTTCTATCCAATTTACAACCAACAAAATCTACATCAGAATATCCAATTAATTCAGAAGATGAATTTCTAGCATACCATAAAATAATATTTATAATACCAGATAGATATCTAATAATGCGCTTAACAGCCATAAGATGTGATTCTTTAGGTTCAGACTGATATCTAGCACTCATGCAAACACTAAACATTATATCTGGTCTACTAACAGTTATATACAATAAAGAGCCAATCATATCTCTGTATAACTTTTGATCTACTGATTTATCATGTTCATCTTTATCAAGTCTACAAGAGGGGCTCATAGGCTTACCTATTGGTTTAGTAGTCTCCATTCCAAACTTAATAATTTCTCTTGTATACTTAGCTTGGTTGATGAAGATACCATCAGTAGTTTGCTTGATCTAGAGTCCAAGAAAGAAATTGAGTTCTTCCATCATGCTCATCTCGAACTCACCCTGCATTAGCTTAGCAAACTCTTGATAAAGAATTTCATTAGTAGCACCGAAAATAATATCATCAACATATATTTGTACTACTAATAAATCATTATCTTTCCTTTTTAAAAATAGTGTTTTATCAACATTTTCTCTAGAAAATTCATTTTCAATCAGAAATATGCTGAGTCTTTCATACCATGCTCGAGGTGCTTGCTTTAATCCATAAAGTGCTTTGTATAATTTAAAAACATGATCAGGATGTGCATGATTTTCAAATCCAGGTGGTTGTTCAACAAAAATATTTTTAGTTATAAAATTATTTAAGAAAGCACTCTTAACATCCATTTGAAATAATTTGAAATTCATAAAACAAGCAAATGCTAATAATAGTCTAATTGCTTCAAGTCTAGCAACAGGAGCAAAAATTTCATCAAAGTCTATCCCTTCCTCCTGATTGTATCCTTTAGCAACTAGCTTAGCCTTATTTCTAACAATAATACCATTTTCATCTAATTTATTCCTAAATACCCATTTAGTGCCAATAATTGAAACATTAGAAGGTCTTTCTATAAGTGTCTAAACATTATTTCTATCAAATTGAATTAGTTCTTCTTGCGTAGCATTGATCCAATTAGAGGCTTTTTCAGCTTCTTCAAAACATTTAGGTTCTACTTGAGATACAAAAGCTATGTAATCACATTCATTTCTAATTGAAGCTCGAGTTCTTATCCCTTTAGATAGATCACCTAAGATTAATTTCTTAGGATGTCCATGAGCATACCTCCACTCCTTAGGTAGATCTTGATGCTTTGGAGTGCCATCACGTTTCTTATCCTTGTCTTGATCTTCTTCATTTGGTTGAGTTTGATCATTTAATGTCAGCTTCTGAAGCTTGTCAGTACCTGCACATTCATCAAATGTATCCTCTTTTCTCGAGGATTTGTTAGTACATTCTTCAAAGACAACATGTACTGACTCTTCTACAACCAAAGTTTGTTTATTAAATACTCTGTATGCCCTGCTTGATGTAGAGTATCCTAAGAAGATACCTTCATCAGACTTGGTATCGAACTTTCCAAGATGATCTTTTCCATTGTTCAAAACAAAACATTTACAACCAAACACTCGAAAATATTTAAAAGTAAGTTTTCTTTGGTTCCAAAGTTCATAAGGAGTTTTCTTTAAAATAGGGCGGATTAAAACTCGATTTAAAATATAACAGGCTGTATTAATAGCTTCAGTCCAAAAATATCTTGGCAAATCATTTTCACAAAGCATAGTACATGCTATTTCTTCCAAAGTATGATTTTTCCTTCTACTATCCCATTCTGCTGAGGTGTCCTAGGTGCAGAAAAATTGTGTTCTATTCCTTTTCCATTGCAAAAATTTTTGAAATCTTGATTTTCAAATTCAGTTCCATGATCACTACGAATACAAATGACTGAAACACCTTTTTCGTTTGAAACTTTTCGATAAAACTTTATAAATGCTGAAAATGATTCATCTTTTTGTGCTAAAAAGAAAATTCATGTAAATCTTGAAAAATCATTCACAATGACTAATCCATATATCTTGCCTCTTAGACTTGATGTTCTAGTTGGTCCAAAGATATCCATATGAAGTAGTTCAAGTGGCCAACTAGTAGTTACAAATCTTTTTGGTTTGAAAGAAGTTTTGACTTGTTTACCAAATTAACATGCTTGATAAATTCTATCTTTTTCAAAATAAAGTTCAGGTAAATCTCTAACTAAATTCTTTTTATAAAGTTTTGAAATAAGATACATACTAGTATGCCCTAATCTTCTATGCCATAGCCAACTAGTCTCTTCTTTTATAGAATTCATTGTAACAAGGCATTCTCTATGAGGCAAAGATAGATTATTCAGGTCTACCAAATAAATATTTTCATGCCTTTTTCTAATGAATTGTACTCCATTTATATTCGAACTAGTAATCATGCAATATGATGATTTAAAAACTACTTGAAAACCTTTATCGCAAAACTGACTGATGCTTAAAAAATTATGTTTCAAACCATCTACTAAAAGTACATTATTAATACTATTAGAAGGAGTTATGTGAACCTTACCAATATCAATGATTTTTCCTTTACCATTATCACCAAAGGTCACACTCCCTCTATTCAAAGCTTCGAGAGAAGTGAATTGCTTCACATCTCCAGTCATGTACCTTGAGCAACCACTATCAAGATACCAAAGTCTTTTGTTCTCCTTGGTTGCAAGACACACCTACAATAAAATCAAGCTTTGTTTTTAGGTACCCAAGCCAACTTGGATCCTTTAGGGTTAGCATTCAAAATGGTTCCTTTTGGAACCCACACTTTACCAAAAAAAATGATTTTTCTAAAGTTACATTGAAATGATTTGTGTCCTAACTTTTTGCAAGTAAAACAAGTAATGCTGGATGATGCAGGTACAAAAAAGTTTTTGAAGTACTTTTGTTGCTTCTGTGGTTTATATCCTAAACCTGCTTTATTGAAAACTGCTCTTTGATTGTTTAAAAGTAGGTTTAGCTTTTCTGAACTATAAGTAAATTTCTCAACAAAATGTTTTATCTTTTCAAGTTCATTTTTGTACTTAACATTTTCAAGTTCCAAATCCTTATTTTTCTTTAAAAGATCATTGTTAGAAATAACAATTTTAGATCTTTTTAAAACCTCATTTTCCATAGATAAAGCATTGTTTTTCTTTTCTAAAACATCTAATTTAGATTTCAAAGTACTAACATCATTTAGTAAAAAATTATTTTTAAAAGAGAAACTATTTGCATGCTTTTTCAATTCCTTGTTTTTAGATAAAATCAGTTTGTAATCATGCATAAGTTCTTCAAAAGTATTCCTAAGTTCATCAAACGTGAAATCAATTTCAGTGTCAGAATTTACCTCATCATTGTCCTGATATACCATGAAGCAGAGATTTGCAACTTCAGTCTGCTCTTCTTCAGAACTGGAGTCTTCGTGTCACTCTAAGTGGCCATCATTGCTTTCTTCCTTAATTTCTTTCTAGATTTCTTAAGGAGAGGACAATCGAACATGTAGTGTCCCGGCTTCTTGCACTCGAAGCATATAGGTACTTCTCATTTTCCTTTTCTTTTTCTTTCTCTTTCTCTTTTTCCTTTCCTTTTTCCTTGGATTGATATTTCCTTTTGTAAGAAAACTTTCTCCTCTTCATAAATCTTCTAAACTTTTATGCAAGGAGGGCTTCTTCACCTTCATCTTCTTCTTCATCTTCGGACTCATCTATTGAGGATTCTTCTTGTATGTTTGACTTGAAAGCAATCCCCTTCTTCTTCTTGTCCATGTCCATAAATTTTGTTTCAGATTGAGCTCATAAGTCATGAGCGATCCAACTAGCTACTCAACGGTAGCTTGTCAATGTCCTTTGCTTCTTGAATTGCGGTCACCTTCAGATCCCATGATGTTGGAAGTGACCTAAAAATTTTATTCACAAGATCAGCATTAGACATTACCAAGACTTCTCATACCATTAACTGTATTTGTGAATCTTGTGTACATATCAGTGATAGATTTATTAGGTTCCATTCGGAACATCTCATAAGTGTGCACTAACATTTTAACTTTAGTGTTCTTCACTTGATCGGTACTCTCATGGATAACTTCAAGTGTGTCCCATATTTCTTTGGCAGACATGCATGTAGATATCCTATTAAATTCACTAGGATCTAATACACAATAAAGGAGATTCATTGCCTTAGCATTAATCTCGGATTGTTTAATATCATTTTCATCCCAATCCTTTTCGAGCTTTGGGATGGAAACATCATTAACCACTACTGAAGGAATATGAGGACCCTTATCAACTACTTTTCATAAATTGTAATCAATAGAATGCATATAAATTTTTATCTTAGTTTTTCAATAAGTATAATTTGATCCATTGAAAAATGGAGGTCTATTTGAGGCTTGTCCCTCAACTACACTAGTACCAATTGGGGCTGCCGTAGATCTTTACTCAAGGCGGTAAAGCCTATACACTGAGAACAGGGCTCTGATACCACTTGTTGCCCAGTAAGCAACCCAAGAGGGAGGGTGAATTGGGTCTCTAAAAATTTAACAAACTAATATTACTTGATACTAAATAATGCAATCCAATTCAATAAATAAGTTAGTAAGGTACTATTAAAACAATTGCAATGCTCTAAGATAATAGTGTAGCGGAATTAAAGAGCAATAAGTAAATAGCAAGGAGAGAGAGATCAAGCAATCACAAAGACCAAGAAATATAGTGGTTCGGTGCTATCCAATGCACCTACATCCACTCCCCAAGATTTTCTTGGAAATTCACTATAATCACACCCAATTATAGTTGATTAGTTTTGCGAGCTCAATAATAAAAAACCCAACTTATTTTCACAAGGCCAACAAGTCAAAACCTAACTTGGTTTTATGGGCTAACCAAGAACCTAATTGGTTTTCACAAGGCTAACCAACAACCTCCCTTGATTTTCCGAGCTAACCAAGAACCTTAGTGGTTTTGCGGGCTAACCACCAACCTAATTAGTTTTTCAAGGCTTACCAATAATCTCACTTGGTTTTACAATAGGCTAACCAAGAATCCTTACGAGAAATATGGTTTAAAAGTAAAGAACCAATGTAAGCTTTCTAAAACAAAGCAGATATCTCTTTGTAGCTTGATATAGAGTTGCTTTGCACTTGTTGAAGCCTTTTGAATGCCCAAGAATGGATGATCTTGAATGCTCTTGAAGGATCTTGAATGCTTCCTTTAGCTTGAAAGTGGTTGAAACATCAATGAATAGGAGTTAAAGCTCTTTCTTCTTCTCTCTTCTCAAAACTCTTTTATGGTATTCAATGGTATATCTTTTGATTTGACTTTGGAGTATATAAATACCTTTCCAAGGCCTCAAAACTGATTTCTGGCCGTTACACTTGAAAAACTAGCCGTTGGGGGCAATTTGGATGAGTTCTATATTTGAAAAAACTAGTCATTACTGTTGCCAGAACTCCATGTGTCGACACTTCCTCAGTTGAGTCGACACATAAGGTTGACACTTGATCTTCTTGAGTCAAAACCTAGTTCAAATTGCTCCATTCGGATTCTCTGGAAATCTTAGATGTATCGATACTTTCTCAGTTGAGTCGACACCTTGAGTTGATACCTTGCTTCTATGTATCGACATTTCAGCTGTTCCTTCAACTTCTGCAAGTTCTATGGCTTGAAAGTCTCAGGCGATGTGTTGATCCATGTGTCGACACCTTGAGTCGACACTTCATGTCCATGTGTCGACACTTCATCTGTGCCATTTGAAACATTGCTACGTACCGGTCTGAGTCGATACTTCATCTTCATGTGTCGACACTTCTTGTCATGTATCGATACTTTGAGTCGACACTTCTCTGAAAAATACACAGAAAGTGCTGAATTTGAGCTGGAATAAATTTTCATTTATCTTAGCCATCCAATCAACCAACTCTTGAGTGTCCAAGTCTTCATTTGAGCAATCTTTTTATTCAAACTTGGCTTCCTCAAAATAATTGGGCTTCTTCAAATTTTGTAGGCATCTTTTCAATAGAAGCACACTCAAATCAAATCATCAGTCCTCAACTTATACTTAACTATTTTGCTTATCATCAAAATTAATTAATGGAGTCAATAGTCATCGTGGCCGGTAGCTACTGATGATGTCGGATCGCCCCTCGTCTCTTTGGAAATGGCCTGTTCTTCGAGACCTGCAAAACAAGGGTTAGTGACCCGGGCTGGGGATTCCAGCGGGGGCACTCCGACGGTCAAGTCATAGACGATCCAGGAGAACAGATCCTCCTAGTCGAGCCCCTCTTGATGGACTCCATGCTAGGAGGAGTAAATGGTGTAAGAGTGGGGGTGTGAGTGTGCTGGGAAAGATGGTAGCCAAGATGGATTAGTCATCCTGTGTGGCTCCCTCTTCCTCACTCGCTTGGATGAATGTTTTGTGGTTTAGCTTGCATACCTCGTTGCTGGGGGTGTCGAGGGTTCTCTTAGGCCCAGGTGGTTGTTGAATGCCTACCTTGGGATCTCCCTCGTGTTGGCAGGTGCGTGCGGCGGTATTCCATGCCATGGTCGGGACGTATTTCCTGATTGGTGATAAAGGAAGCTGCCATGCACTCTAACACTCCTTCTGGTCGCCCCATTCCGGGAAGCTTGACAGTGTCTCGATTTGGGGGCCACCACTCCTGGGATTCGAATTTCCTGGTTGACTTTCTCTTTCGGGTGGTGCAGGTGGTTGGTGGAGAGCATGGCACCTTGGTCAGGGAGCTTCTTCCTCTTTTGGTGTAAGTAGTGGCTGCAAACAGTTATTACGATTTGATGGGTGCTTCCTTATAGTCCTCGGGTGGTTCGCCGGTGCTTCGGGGATAGCTCTGCCCCCCTTGGTGCCCGGTAGCATTATCCGAGGTGGTTGCCTAACTGAAGAGCTAGGACTTAGCTCCGGCTCGGGGTGCTCGACCTCCGAGGGGCTCGACCTGGTGGAGGAGGTTGGGCTCGACTTCGATCTAAGGGACTCAACCTCGGAAGGGCTCAACCCAGCAGAGAAAGGCTTGACTCTTGCTCAGAGGGCTCAACCTCGGAGGGGCTCGACGTGGCAGAGGAGGGCTGAGCTCGACTCCGATCCAGGGGGTTCAGCCTCGGAGGGGCTCGATCTGGTGGAGGAGGTCAGTACGTGACTCCAGCCTAGAGGGCTCAGCCTCGGAGGGGCTCGGCCTGGCGAAGGAGGGCTAAGCTCGACTCTGGTTCAAGGGGCTCACCCTCGGAGGGGCTCGATCTGGTAAAGGGGGTCGCTCGGCTCTAGCCTAGGTGCCCTGGGCTCGTGGGTGCCGACCTAGCGGAGGACGGAACTAGACTTTGGTGAGCCACTTCGTTATTCTTGGGGGAGCTCGGCCTGGTCAAAGGAGTCCGAGATGGGGTGTCCACCATGGCGGTTTTTCTGACATGGCATATGACAAGGATTACACGTCAGCTTCCTGCCACATCATTTGCCCCCACTCCCGAGTCCCGTTGGCGCGGGACGCTCGAGGCGAAGGGAGTAAATGCGTTGCTGACGTGGAAAGGTGGGAATCTGGTGCAATGATGGCCGTGATTGGTGGCATCTCGGGAAGCGATTTTTTTATCCTACCCGGGGGAACCAAGTGGACACGTCCAAGGAGTAGTTATTACGGGCGCAGAATTCAGAGCGACCGCAGTCGAAGCCAGCCCTACCAATGGATGACGCGTGGCGCAGATCCGATGGTGGGGATTTGTAACGGTACGGTCGGGTGCCAGTCACTTTGAAAGGAAAAGTAGCCTTTCCCGAAACATGCCTTCCTTCAAATCCTTCGTGCCTGCCATCGTAACGAGGCTCTTCTTTAATCCACCCGGCCATTCTTGTCTCCCAAAGTTCACAGCAGGTTAGTCTCCTTTCTCCTCACCTCGGTTGAGTAGGATCTTCTTCTTAGGGCTAGGTTCACCTCCGGACTCTCGTCCACTTTCTCCTTCCTTCCTTGATCTTCTTCATCATGTCTCGTTTCGGGCCAAGTTTCCATCCTTCAACTAACCAAGGCGAGGCCGGGCCCTCTAGGCCGAGACCGCCATCTTCTTCTTCTTCTTCTGATGAGGAGGGAGATAGGGCGCGCTTCAAGCTTAGTAGGAGGCGTCCCCTTGGTGGTATAGTCATTAGGGAACCTGGACCTATCCTTGCTCTTCCTCCTCTCCCAGCTGAACCCGTTCCTGACCCTTCTTGATCCACAGGTCTCAGTGGGATTGCTTCGATAATCTCAACTGAGGAACTGGGGACCATTCGGGATGTCTATGGCATCCCGTATTCTGTCTGGCTCTTGGTCCCTCGACTAGGGGATCGGGTTACTTCTAGTAGCCTGGGTCAGATTGCCTTTTATAAGGAGACCTTCTCAGTAGGGCTCCGCTTTCCTTTCCATCCTTTCTTTCTATTTGTGTTGAGCAATTATCATCTGGTCCCTACTCAACTCATCCCAAATGCCATAAGGACCATCTTCTACTTCATTGTGCTCTGTCACTTCCACGGGATCGTTGCTCGTTTCTCCTTGTTCAAAGCCTTCTTCACTCTGAAGCGCCACCCCACCGAAGATGGGTGGTGGTCTCTCTCTTCTTACCCGAGGGGCATCAGATTTGAACTTTTCTCTTCCATCAAAGGATGGAAGAGCAAATTTTTCTTTGCTACGGTCGAGGGGGTTGACTGGGTATGGAGCGACCCAGATTGATCCCCTAATCAAAACTCTGTGATCGAAGTAGCCAACAAGGATGTTTACGAGTTGCTCTGCACTACCCAGATTCCTTCCCTTGAGATTCTATTGTCAGAGCATAACCTCGTCGAGGCTGGGGTCGGCCCAATGGGAGAGTTGGGTGAGTTCAGCTCGAGTCCATTTTGCTTCTCTTAATCTGTTTCCTCTGAACTGGAACTGACATTGTATC
The DNA here is from genome assembly GCA_021397845.1 of Areca catechu. Lineage (NCBI taxonomy): Eukaryota > Viridiplantae > Streptophyta > Magnoliopsida > Arecales > Arecaceae > Areca > Areca catechu. The sequence goes on from CM038046.1 coordinate 26,837,770, forward strand.
TTCCATATGCAGGCATGAAGTTCTTGGTGGATGACTTGCTTTCGATCACCCAGAAGAGGCCTCCATCGGGATTGGCCGAGGAGTCATCTCCGAAAAGGGCTCATGATGTGGGCGCATCGACGGTCGCTCTCACCGAGTCGACCGAGCCAAGGAGGAGGGAGTCTGAGGCTACCTCCGCACAAGGACGGGGAGTGGTGGCTGCCATGTCCGAGCCAGAGTAGAGGGTAGCCGGGCCTGTGCTAGAGCGACCGAGGCGACGAGAGCCGATCCCCATCCCGGAGCCTAAGTTGGTTGTCCGGGCTAGGGTCGTTGCTGCAGCCGTCACCATCATGTCACCTCCTCCTCTGGAGCTCGTCGTCATCGAGGAGGAGGTGCGGGGATGAGTGGAGCCGGCACTGGGGGTGCCACTTGAGGGGGCATCGAGCTCCCAATCGGCCCTTGAGGCCTCTTCTGGCAGTGGAGTGGGTGATTCCGCCTCGGGGGAAAGTAGGAGGGAAAGAGACTATCATCGGATCCCGTTCAGACTGGGGCCCGACGTCTTGCTGCTCCGGGACCGGAAGCTGGCTGAGCATATGATGGATTTAACAATCCAACATGCGATCGATGGGAGATGGCCGGGAAGGTGCTGGGGGATGCAATTATTAGCATCTTCCCCTTACTCTTCATGGTAAGTGGCTTTACTTTCTTGACTTCTTTTCTTTCTTTCTTTGACATCTTGTTTGGTGCAAATCAGCACCGAGATGCTTTTGATCAGAGATTGCTGCCGGAACTGGTTAAAGAATGACCAGCAGCACGTGGCAGAGGTTAAGACTTTGAGGGCCGAGCTGAAGGAGAAGTCCGATGCCTCCTAAGAGCTCGGCCTGAAGAATAAGGAGCTCTGAGAAGGGCTTGCGAGTGCTGAGAGGCACTCAAAGGAGCTCCAGGGGGAACTCGATCAGGAGCAAAGATGGTCGAGGAAGAAAGCTGAGGAGCTCACGGCCACCGAAAGGAGGCTGTCAGAGTTCAATGCCGAGGTGGTCAGGCAGAAGGGATGCGTTCAGTCCTTTCAGGCCGAACTAGATGTGGCGAATGAGTGCCTGGTCACCGTCGACGAGAGGGCCACAAATGTTAAGAAAGAAGCAGCACGGCAGCTAGATCAGCAGAGGCGGCGAAGAAGCAAGCCGCTGAGGCGAAGAAGTGGGCAGAAGAGGCCGTGGCAAGGTACAGGGCCTTGGAGGAGTTCGCCCTGAGTTCCATGAAACGACGTCGAACTCCTTCTTCAAGGGCTTCATCACTACAGTAATTATAAGAAATAACAACGGATTTTTGTCGACGCTTTTCTTTAGCGTCGTTAACTCCCTCAGCGTGCTGATGCTTTTTAAAAGCGTCGGGAAAAAAAAATATATTATGATGCTTATAAGCATCGAAATTCGAAGGTTGCCGATGCTTCTCAAAATCGCCGGAAAAAGACTTGGTTTGTCGACGCTTTCTTTTTGTGTTGGAAAAAGATGGATATAACGACGCTTTAAAGTGTCGGAAATTTTCAATTACTTTCCCCCCTGAGCCCTAGCCCTCATTTCGTTCGTTCGCACCACGCCGCCTCCAGCAACCCCTCCTCTTCCTCCTTGATCCATCTCCTTCGTTCGCACCAGCGATCGTTGTCTCCGTTCTTCTCTTGTCATCTCTGCGTTTCTCCGATCGTCTCCGGGCTTCTCCGATCATCTCCGGGCTTCTCCATTCATCTTCGATCGGGCTTCTCGTCTCCGGGTTTATCTGGGCTTCTTCGGTCAGCTTCGGGCTTCTCCATTCCTCTTTGGGCTTCTCGTCTCCGCGTTTCTCCGGTCGTCTTCGGGCTTCTCGTCTTCGGGCTTCTCCGGTCAGCTCCGGGCTTCTGGTCTCTGGGCTTCTCCATTTTCTTCGTGAATCACTGTCATCTCTGGCAAAGGTAATATGTACTCTTCCCCCATCCGTGAATCACTGTAATATTAGAAAATTTTTAATTTTATATGTTTTTAATTTTTATGCTTTTTCCTCTGTGATTTATGCTTTTTATATATTTTTCACTGTAATATTAGAAGATTTTTAATTTTATATGTTTAGGGTTTAGGGTTTAAATCAGGTTGCACCTCTGCAAGCAATTATCACTGGTATGACGAAACCTATATATTTCAGTCCTTTAGTTAATATAAAATAATATATCCCGATACATCAGTTAATATATATGATACCAAAATATCCATTAAGATTGTTTAATCTAACCTTTAAAAACCTTAAATTAATATCTTAAATGTAATAGAAGATGATCCAACTTTGTTTTATTAACCAAGATCTAAATCCTAGTTCTTTTCTATACTTTTCTAGATTTTTGACCTGGATGGAAATGAAATTCTGAAATCTTGGTTGATGGACAGATTGAGCATGTTCCTATAAATGTAATACAATTTTATAAGAATTGATATTTGCTTCCTCAAATATGATGCTTCATGCTTGCTTGGATTTTCTCCTCCTCCGAAATTATTCAATGAAGACTAAAAAAATCCCTCCTTGTTAGAATCTTTTTTATGTTTTACATATATATATATATATTATTCCAAACAATTCCTAAATATTAAACTTTTTAACAATATGCTTATATAATTCCTATGGTATTATCATTTGGAGCTTATTTGAATGAATTTATTATTTAGATTTTAGGGTTTAGGGTTTAGGATGTTGGGGTTTAGGGTTTAAATGGAAGAAAACTGAAAAAAAAAAAATGAACAAGAACTTATCTCGGGTAAGGAGATAAGGGAGAGACATGTTCGGAGTCGCCATTGGTCCATCATAGAGGGAGATCCCACCTACCATAAAAAATAAAAATTTTAAAAAAAAGTAAAGGAAAAGAAAACTAGGGTTCTAAGCTCCAAGTTGCCCTGCCTCCGACACAAAGAATAATAGAAAGTGTAATGCTACCGGGCCCAACCACGGTACCAAAATGAAAAGCTAGAGAGAGAGAGAGGAGGAGGAGGAGGAGGAGGAGGAGAACAAGAAGAATGAACAAGAGGAAGTGGGGTATGAGAATTAAATTGCCTTCATGTATTAGTTTGTCAAACAATATGTAAGGTTTATCCCCATCCATAACCCAAATATGCTTTACATGTTTTGTTGTCTTTTTGTTATCAGGTGCTTGTTTTCTTTGAGGGTAAAGAGGGTTTCTTTCCTATTTTGAAATTGGTTTAAGGTTTGTATATGGAGGCTATGATGATTTTCAATGTATGTTTTCCTGATTCAATAATTTTTAATGGCTGCAATCTTGGATGGCCTTCTTTTGTAGGCAATCGATTGTAGTCGTTTTGATTTAGTTGCAGATTAAATAGTAGATCTGAGCCTTCTAGTTATTTTTCTTTATTTATTTTTCTTTTTCTTAGTAAATTATTTATGTTTCTTTATAAATTTCTTGGTATATAACTGTATTTTACTGAATATATTATACTTTAAGATTTGTTTAGTATTGCATAGCTTTCATTTTAAAACCATCAATAGCTTTGTTATGATCAATAATGATTTTTAAAATATTTTTTACAAAACTTGCATTGCATAGAAACATAGACCCATCAATTGATTAAAGTACATATTCTACTATATCATACATTTATTTTATTTTTGTATGGATGGGAGAAATATGTATAGTGGTCAATTGATTGTCCAGTTTGGACAGTTTGAGAATTGCAAATAATTTTATAGGAGCTTACAGTAATCAAGCAGTATGGATAAAGTTCCAGATATATTTTGGATAGCATTTTCTTTTAGTTCTTCTCATACATTTTTAGTTGTATGGGGAGAACTAAAGAAAAATGCTGCCAAAATTTTTCTGGAGCTTCTTTTGCATATCGTTTGGTTACTATAAATGACCTATATAATTAATGCAATTCTTGAATGGGATAGGACCTCTTTACCTATTAGTTGGTGATAGGGTATATTTATTAGTTAATCTATGTTATTTTTCATATATTTTAAATAAAAAATTACTTAGTGCATTGTTATTAACTAAAACTTTTTTTGGTATTTAGATAACTTGAAAGTTGGATCATTTTATCCTAAAATGGATAAAAGCTGGATAAATAAACAAAGAAATACCGACAAATATTTAAATGGAGTTCGTGATTTCATTAAATTCGCTATGGACAAAAGTAGTTTGAATGGAAAGATTTCTTGTCCATGTCGACGATGTGTTAACAGTCACTATCTAGATCCACAAATAGTAGAAGAACATTTGATATGGAATGGTTTTGCAAGAGGTTATACTCAGTGGATTTTTCATGGAGAACCTATGTTGCCAGAATCAAGTAATCAACCATCGTCTGATCTTGGATCCAGTAATATGCAAGAGAATCTAGTAGGAGATGATGATATATCGGGTTTGATCATAGATGCTTTTTGACATGGTGTTCAAAACTTTGTATGTTCAAGTGGTACACATGAAACAACGGGAATGTGTGAAAGTTCTACATTCATTGAACAAGTATATATCGATGAGTAGATGCAACCATCAACTTCTGAGTCAGCTCGGTATCATAATTTAATGAAAGAAGCAGATGAACAATTATATCCGGGCTGTTTGAAATTGTCTAAGATCTCTTTTCTTATACATTTATTTCATATAAAATATATGAATGGATGGTCGGGTAAGAGTTTTACTATGCTTCTGAGGTTATTAAAGGATGCATTTCCAGAAGGTAATGGTTTACTATCCTCTTATTATGAAACAAAGAAAGTTGTCAACAATCTGGATCTTGAATATCAAAAAATTCATAGTTGTCTGAAAGACTGCATATTATATCATGGTGAAAATGCTGATCGAGAGTCATGCAATGATTGTGGATCTTCACGATGGACAAGTCATGAAAGAGATGAGGATGATGTAGTGAATGCAACAGATACAATGCGGTGTACAAAGAAACCGACAAAGGTATTGCATTACTTTCCACTTATTCCTCGGTTGAGAAGGCTATATTCATCATCAAAAATAGCTTCATTGATGAGATGGCATCATGAAGGGCGTACGAAGGATGGAATGTTGAGATATCCAGCTGATAGTTTAGCATGGAAAGCATTTAATGCTACGCATTCTGATTTTGCCTCTGATATTCATAATGTTTGGTTGGGTTTAGCTTCAGATGGCTTCAATCCTTTCCATACTCTAAATTCTGGTGCGGGCACCAGACTCAGAAGAAGACTTCAGAGCTCCATCTGGATCTCTGATTGACCTTGCCCGAAGAATTAGGGTTTTCTGGTTTGTAATAAGGGTTGACTTGATCAACTCAATTTTAGCTTGAGTCTGTATTCCCTACAACTTATTTTTTGTTGAGTCATGTTGACTCAGTAGTGGTCTAGGACTTCAACCTGGGTATCACATTTTCTCCCAAGGCCAAGCAAGTGGGTGCCACACTCCCAGCCACACTCCCAGCCACACGCCTGAGTCCAGGGGGCGCCACATCTCCATCCAGTATGCTCTGGTCCCCACACCACAAGATAGCAGGTCCCTTCTCTCATGCGCCATTTGAGGAGAAAGCAATCTGGGATCCACAATTCAAGGGGGCGGTCCATAATTTTCCATAAGAGCCAAGCTATGAAAAGAAAGAAATTCTTCTTGGAGAGTACTTCAAGGGGGCGCCCATTCCATGCCAAAAATGCCCAAAGCAAAGATGGGAAGAACCATGACTTAGGGAGAAAGAAAAGGAGGAGTCCAAAAGAGTTGAGCCATGAAAGGAATGAAATTCTCTCTTGAAGAACAAGGCTAGGAGGCGCCACTTACCTTCCTTTTAAGCCTCCAATCAATTTTTTTTGGAACCTTTGGCCGGCCATATGTGTAGGGATTGATCCTACAATCCTAATTTGAAGATCCCCTCCTTTAGTCCCACATGGGAAGATGTAAAACCCTACTCTCTTGTAAAGTCCTATAAATTAAACCCTTCTTGTAAATTTGAAAGTAATCTGATGAATGAATTCAAACTTTTGTGTGAGCAAACTCTGTGTTTTCTCTCTTCCGCACTTGCATCCAGGTGTTGAGCTCCGTGAGGGAGTAAATCCGGGTTCCCCAGGAACCTTGAGGAGGTGTGAGATCTCCAAACCCCAAACCCTAGGTTAGCCACTTCACTCCCAAACCCTAGCCGCCTATCATCCTTTTCTTTCCACCAAGCCCTAGCCTATCCCACCTCTCACGGCCACTCTCTCCAAGTCAAGGCCGACCACCAGCATCCGGATCTAGTCCGGATACTTCAGATCCAGAGCAATTCCCAGAGGAAGTCAGATCAGCCTCTAGGAGAATCCGGATTTTAGCAACTTCAGTTTTCAAGTTCTTCAATCTGGTAAATCCTTCCTTGAGTATCTGATTCCATCACTTGTTCCTCTTCTTTTCCAGATCTTGAGTCCAGGAGAAGCCGACTCAGCCACAGGACCAGTATTGGAGGATCCATTGCGAAGATATCCGAATCCGAGGATCCAATAATTTTCTCGAGAGAGTTCTTTCACCAAAACTCTGTGAAGATCACTGTCTGGTCGGTAACCCATCTCTTCTCTTTATTTCTATCCTGTTGAAAGTTCAGAGCGAAACCCTAGATCTGGGAGTTTCTCAACCCCCAGCGATCCGTTACTTCTGAACTACTCTGATAACCCAGTTTTATTTAAATTGTGCTTTCAATTATTACCTAGTTTCTTTCAATTTAGTTTAACTTTTCTTTGAGTCAAAGTCGACTTCTGAAAATATTTATAAAAAAAACAACAAAAAAAAGAATTAGTCTTAATTTACTTCCGCATCGCATCATCTTCTCTTTTGTTCTGCATCAAATTCTACATACAGTACTTGGCCAGTTGTTCTGATACCATACAATTTACCACCATGGTTGTGCATGAAACAATCCTCACTTATCTTATCAATGGTTATTCCAGGTGATAAGGGTCCCAAAAATGATATTGATATTTTTCTACAACCTTTAATAGAGGAATTGAAACAGTTATGGGAAGGTGTCGATGTAGTTGATGCTTCCAATGGTGAAACATTCAAACTACGAGCCGCTTAGTTATGGACTATTAATGATTTTCCAGCATATGCCAATTTATCTGGCTGGAGTACAAAAGAATGGGTTGCATGTCCTTGTTGTGCAGATTCGACACATTCAATTTGGTTAAAATATAGAGAAAAATTCTGTTATATGGCGCATCGTCGATGGTTAGAACCAAATCATTCGTTTCATTTTCAGCAAAATTTATTTGATGGTACCATAGAAATGGGATGTGCACCTATTCCACCTTCTGGAACTAATGTTCTTAGATAAATGGATTCCATCAGTTACACATATGGTAAATCTTCAAAGTCTAATAAAAAAAGATGAAGGGATGATCAAGAAGGTTTCCCAGAAGAAATGACTACTGCTATGGTGGATGCACAGGTATTTGAAGATCCTGATAATTCTTTTGAAAATGAAAATGAGGAAGATGTACAGATAGCATCTACAACTCAGCCCAGTAAACATTTATGAAAGAAAAGAAGTATCTTTTTTGACTTACCTTATTGAAAACATAATTTGATTCGTCATAATCTTGATGTCATGCATATAGAGAAGAATGTATGTAATAATCTTCTTGGAACATTGCTGAATCTTGATGGAAAGACCAAAGATAACATGAAGGCTCGAATGGATTTACAAGAATTGGATATTCGACATGATCTTCATCCCAAAATGCTTGCTAATGATAGAATTTATTTGCCTCCTGCATCTTATACCATGTCTGCTCAAGAAAAAGATAATTTTTTGACAGTATTGAAAAATATTAAAGTACCTGATGGATATGTATCTAACATTTCAAGGTGCGTGCATCTTAAAGACCGAAAAAGTTTTCAATCTGAAAAGTCATGATGGTCACATATTGATGCAATATATCTTTCCAATAGCTTCAAGATCATCGATGTCTAAACAAGTTCTTATAGTTATAATTAGGTTATCATCATTCTTTAAGTCATTATGTTCAAAGGTTATTGATCCTGGAGAGCTTGATCGGTTGGAGTCGGAAATTATGGTTATACTTTGTCAGATGGAGAAGATCTTTTCACCTGGATTTTTTACTATTATGGTACATCTACTCATTCACTTAGCTTCGGAAGTCAAGCTTGGTGGACCGGTACACTACAGATGGATGTATCCTATTGAAAGGTATTATTGTTAATGTTTAATGTCTAGATAATTTTTAATAAAAGTAGCATCATGATGATGTATAAATAAAATTTTTAAATGTTGTAGGTATCTTGGACGATTGAAAGATTATGTATGAAACAGAGCCTATCCAGAGGGCTCTATTATGGAAGGATATATTGCTGAAGAGTATCTGACATTTTGTTCAAGATATCTTCAAGGTGTAGATACTGTGTTTAACAGACCTCAACGGCATAGTGATTTCGTAGCTAATGCAGAGTTGTATAAGTTCTTAACCGCAAGAAGATTAATGAAAAAAGGTGAAAGTATTGTATTGGACCATAAATCAATTGCACAAGCACACCGTCATGTGTTACTTCGTAGTGAAATAATATCTAACCATCGAAAGTTAGCATATTTAATGTATTTCAATGGTTTTAAATATCATATATTATTTTTGAAACTATTTTAATAATTATATTTTTTATGCAGCGAATTTTTAATGTCTCAGCGATAAGCTAGTCATAGGACTCGACCTAATCCAAGGATTGAGCAGCGATGGTTAGTCGAGTTATTTGCTGCATGGCTTTCAAAACAGGTTTGACATATATTTAAAGAATATATGTATAGATTTCATATCGAATAACATGTTAACAATTTTTATGATTCTTTAGGTATCAACAATGATGGAGAAGAATTGTTCAGATGAATTAATAGCCCTGGCTCGAGGACCGAACAAAATTGTCATCAGATATAATGGTTTCATAATCAATGGATTTAAATTTCACACTAAAGATCGTGAGAAATTTAGAAAAACACAGAATAAGGGTATTATGGTAGAAGCTGATAGAAAGACTTATTATGGTGCACTTAAAGATATATACGAGTTAGATTACTATGGAATATTTAAAGTCATATTATTTAGATGTGATTAGGTAGATATAAATTCATCAAGGGGTTTGAAAAAAGATGCAAATGGATTTATACTCGTAAACTTTACAAGGTTGATACATACTGGTGTCTTATCGAAGGATGATCCATTTATCTTTTCTTCTCAAGTTCGTCAAGTATTTTTCGTATAAGAATCAAAGGACAAAGATTGGGTTATTGTTATTAAGACAAAATCTCGGAACTTATATGATATGGGAAGACAACTGGAAGATGAAGATGATGATACTTATACACATTCCATGCCATTCAATTTTGTACCAGTTGATGACGTACATGCTACAATACCCTTAGTTAGGACAGAAGTTGAAGAAAATGCTAATGATTGATTCTTATCGGTATTAAATTTTATAATATTTACAATTTGTAATAATTATTATGTTAAATTACTATTTATCTTCACTAATTCTGTTTCTGATATAAATGATAGGTGATACGATACCCCGCGGGCGATGCTTTCTTGGGGTGCAGTTCCAGCACTCCCGGACAGAGGCCGGCAATTCTTTTGGATAGCATGCTGAGGCTAGTACTTCGGAGGTGTTCATGCCGGTCCTTCCTCTCCTTCCACACAGCATACTACTGTAGCTCCATCATCCTCGGGGCATCATGACCCTCCCGTCGATCCAGCAGATGATGAGATACATATTCAGGGTAATTTATTCTAATATCCTTGATAACTTTAAATTTGATTACACTTTTTATTATAGCTTACTTTTATCTATTTCTGTGCAGATGGATCGGGGAGTGTTAGACGTAGGCGTGGGCCTACAGTAGTACGTGATGTTTGGCAGATGCCCGAGGGTGAGAGGATATTGATTGAGTGCAATGAGCTGGGGCAGCCAATTAAGAAAGCCGCCAGCTTATTGAGCTCTTTTCTGGGGACGGTTGCAAGGAGGCATCAGCTTTGTCCACTTAGCTATGCTAAGTGGAATGATATGCTTCCGATGTATAAAGTAGAGATTCTTCGAGTTATACAGGTAAAAAAATTATATTAAATTATTTGTTATCTTGTATAGTTCAAATATTACTGTATATTTTATATTATTAATTATTTTGTTTTATAGGGTTAGTTTGTACTTTTTCCATCCTCCCATGACTTTGTACTGAAATCTCTCAATCGAAAATGGAAAGAATATAAAGCCCAGTTGAAGATAAAGTACAAGTTGCCGGGTATGATAGAGGAGCAGGTAGTTGGTACCTGTCCTCCTGATGTACCCCCTCATCAGTGGGTGGAGTTGGTTCACTATTGATTTTTTGACAGGGGACATGTATCTTCTAATTTATTTGAAGCAAGTTTATTAAAGAATATGGTATATTATATATATATACATTACTTTCTTGATATGAGTTCTCTTTTTGATTTTGCAGACAAATTCTGATATTGGTAGAGCTGCACGAGCACTCAGTCTGTTCCCCACACATCAGGATCGAAGAGTTACGCGCGAGTCAGGCAGGAGTTCGTAAGTTTCTTAAACTATTCCCTTAATTTTTGTGATATAGATTAAGTAGTTCTTGTTAAGTCCTTACAGGATATTTCAAAATTGTGTCCTAGTCTTGCAACAGTTCACTTGATGACAACATCAAGTTACCTAAATACTAGGATTTAGAGGTGCTAGGATAAGTTATTTCTTATAATGAAACATTTATGTATCGCGGTACATGTATATATATCGCGGTACATGTATATGTGTCGCGGGACATATATATGTATCGCGGATGATGTATCGCGATACATATATGTGTCGTGGATGATGTATCGCGGATGATGTATCGCAATACATATATGTATCACGGATGATGTATCGCGAAACATATATGTATCACGGACAATGTATCGCGGACGATGTATCGCAATACATATATGTATCGCGGACGATGTATCGCGATACATATATATCTTGATACTTAAATAATTTTTAAATAGTTTGAGTTATTTGCTTACAATTATAATATTTCTTGTAGGCCGATGAGCATGGGAGGGAACCCAGTCAGGTGGAGTTTTATCGGATAACTCATACTCATCGTGACGGCACTTTTGTCAGAGATGAGTAGAGGGATATATATGTAAGTTATTAACATTTAATTCATCTAACGATTTAAATTGCAATTTGTTAATCTTTAAGACCCTACTAATTTGTCTAAATTAATACAAGAAAGAGCTACAGCTCTTATTGTTGAGCGTGTTGATGATTCTATAGCATCTACGCAGAGTAGTCGCATCGAGGCTGAGGTATTTACAGAGTTGATGGGCCCGGAGCGCTACGGTCGAGTGAGGGGATATGAAGTTGGAGTCACCCCCACTCAGTTATCTGCAGTCAGTACACATACACTTCAGGCTGTAAATAGTGCTCAGGATGCATGTGTTCGCAGACTCGAGGAGGAGATAGATGATATACGATGGAGCCGTGCTGAGGAGATTCGACAGAGCCGTGCCGAGGTAGAGGAGATACGACAGAGAGCTGATACCGATAGAGCAGCGATGGATAGCATGAGACAGCACATTGAGTTGCTTACATCTATCATACAGATGTTTGTTCCACATCAGGTACATATGTATGATTTTAAATATATATATTTAAATTAAATCAATAATTTATATAATATATTGTCATTAATAGTTTTGTAAATTAAATATTTTAAATATTTTTTATAGGCTTTTGAAGCATCATATCCACATGGACCGGATGACGATCTACCTCTTGCAGATCATTGACCTTGACTTTTTTATTATTTCACTCTATGTATTTTCATGTATTTTTAATTTTGTTAAACAGACATGTGTAACAAACTTATATTAAATTGTAATGTATTATATTTTTGATTTATATTTCAATTTATATTTGGATGTATGATGAATGCCTAAAATGAAATTGAAATATATCTTATTTATGTACAGGTTAAAAAAATTATATAGATTTCAAATTTTGAAATAATTAATTTTTTTTTTTGAAAATAAAATTTCTGACACTTTAAAGCATCGGGGATATCTTTATTCCGTCATTTATTACCGATGCTTTAAAGCATCGGGAATAATTTATTCCCAATGCTTTTAAAAAGCGTCGGTAATTATCGTTATTACCAATATTTTAATGCGTCGGTAATTACGTTTTTAACGATGCTTTAAATATATTGCCGACGCTTTTTAAAAGCGTCAGAAATACTTTTATTATCGATGCTTTAAAGCGTGGGCAATAACGGTAATTACCGATGTTTTAAAGCATCGGAAAAATGCCCGACGCTATTGCAATGCTTTTACAAAACGTCGAGAAAAACCATCTTCACTCTTCGCTTTGCAACGCTTTTGCAAGCGTCGAAGATATTTTTACCGATGCTTTAAAGCATTGATACAGGTCAATTTGTGCGTCGGGATAGATCCTGTTCACTATAGTGCATGTACCTTCGTTCAAGGATCCGGGATTATGTATCTAACAAAGGTCAGCCTCTCCTCAGGTACCCCACTTCTTTGGACGCAGAACCAACCCCGGATTCGGGCGATGTTGGGGAGTCGGAGGCTGCCCCCGAACCTTCTTCACCGGTGGCGGTTGCTGAAGTCGGAGATGCGCAGCCCAGGGTTCTTGGAGGTGACGCCTCACGGCCACAGAGTCCCGGCGGGGAGCCGCCTGAGTAGGATAGGATTATTTTCTGTCTTCTTAGCTCTTGGCCTTCACCACCCGGCATGTCGGGGACCTGGGGACACTTGTAATGAACCAAGTAACTTTAATAAAGTGAAAGTTTTCATTTATCTTGGCTTGTGGGTACTCCACTTTCTCCTCTCTCTCTTTTTTTTATCTATCTCTCTTTTCTCTTCTTCTTTTTTTTTTTACATGTGATGAGATCATAAGAGAGGTTTCCACTTTATTTCTGAGTGTCCCGAACTTCAGCACTATAGAGCTGAGCTCCGAGCTTTGATGGCCAGAGATCTGAGCTCCGGGCTTTGATGTCTTGGAGTTGGGCTTGAAGACTTGGTGGTCGGAGAGCTTGGCTTTGGACTTTGATGGCCGGAGATCTGAGCTCCAAGCTTTGATGGCTGGAGATCTAAGCTCTGGGCTTTGATGTCTTGGAGCTGGGCTCGAAGAATTGGTGACCAGAGAGCTTGGCTCTAGGCTTTGATGTCTTGGAGCTAGGCTCGAAGATTTGGTGGCCAGAGAGCTTGGCTCCGGGCTTTGATGTCTTGGAGCTGGGCTCGGAGACTTGGTTGCTGGAGAGCTTGGCTCCGGGCTTTGATGGCCGGAGATCTGAGCTCCGGGCTTTGATGTCTCGGAGCTGGGCTCGAAGACTTGGTGGCTGGAGAGCTTGGCTCCCAGCTTTGATGTCTTGGAGCTGGGCTCAAAGACTTGGTGGCCGGAGAGCTTGGCTCCGGGCTTTGATGGCCGGAGATCTGAGTTCCGGGCTTTGATATCTCGGAGCTGGGCTCGAAGACTTAGTGGCCGGAGAGCTTGGCTCCGAGCTTTGATGGCTGGAGATATGAGCTTCGGGCTTTGATGTCTCAGAGCTGGGCTCGAAGACTTGGTGGCCGGAGAGCTTGGCTCCAGGCTTTGATGGCCGGGGATCTGAGCTCCGGGCTTTGATGTCTTAGAGCTGGGCTCGAAGACTTGGTGGCCGAAGAGCTTGGCTCCGGGCTTTAATGTCTTGGAGCTGGGCTCGAAGGCTTGGTGGCCAGAGAGCTTGGCTCTGGGCTTTGATATCTTGGAGCTAGGCTCGAAGACTTGGTTACCGGAGAGCTTGGCTCCGAGCTTTGATGGCCAGAGATCTGAGCTCTGGGCTTTGATGTCTTGGAGCTGGGCTCGAAGACTTGGTGGCCGGAGAGCTTGGCTCCAGGCTTTGATGGCCGAAGATCTGAGCTCTGTGCTTTGATATCTCGAAGCTGGGCTTGAAGACTTGGTGGCCGGAGAGCTTGGCTCCAGGCTTTGATGGCTGGAGATCTGGGCTCCGGGCTTTGATATCTCAGAGCTGGGCTCGAAGACTTGGTGGCCGGAGAGCTTGGCTCCGGGCTTGGATGGTCGGAGAGCTTGGCTCCGGGCTTGGATGGTCGGAGATCTGAGCTTCGGGCTTTGATGTCTTGGAGCTGGGCTAAAAGACTTAGTGGCTAGAGAGTTTGGCTCCGGGCTTTGAGTGCCAGACCTGGGGTCGGGCGGAGATTCTCCTGCAAGACAAGAAGTATTTGCACAAGGGGAACTTTGATTATTGGTGAGAAAGAACCTTACACTATTGATGCTGGGGAGCTATGTCCTGGGCTTCGGAGTCCAAGAGCTGGGCTCCGAGTTTTATTATTGGAGGGCTCGGTTGCGAGCTTTGGTGCCGGAGAACTGGGCCTCGGGCTTTGATGTCGAAGAGCTGAGCTTCGAGTTTTGGCATGCCGGATCTTGGGTCGGGCAGCGACATTCTTGCAAGGCAGAAGGCGACTTGTGCAAAAGAGGGCCTTTATTATTTTAAAGGGTGAGCCTTGCATCACTGATAATATTTTCTTAGGTTGCAGGCATTCCACGTTCGCAGGAACCTGGCACCGTCCAGATCTGCGAGGTAGTAGGCTCCGTGCGGAAGGGCTTCGACCACCTTGTTGGGGCCTTCCTAGTTTGGCGAGAGTTTGCCGCACTCCCGGGGTTGAGATACTTCGGCTCGACGGAGTACCAGGTCAAAAGACCTTGGGCCTTACTCGCGCATTGTAGTACCGGGTAACTCGTTGCCGGTATGCTGCCATCCGGAGCTGAGCTTTATCTCTAGTCTCCTCGAGGAGGTCTAAGTTGAGTAGAAGGTGCGTCGAGCTCTGCGCTTCGTCATATTGCTGCACCCGCAGCATGGGCACACCGAGCTTGACTGGGACCATGGCCTCGGTGCTGAAGATAAGGTTAAAAGGGGTTTCGTCCGTCGCCGTCCTGGGCATTGTGTGGTAGGCCTAGAGAACACTTGGAAGCTCTTCTGTCCACCTGCCCTTGGCCTGGTCTAGCCTGGTCCTGAGTCCTTGGATAATGGTTCGGTTAGTCACTTCAGCCTCTCCGTTCATTTGGGGATGAGCGACGGAGGTGAAGCGGTGCTAGATGCCGTGCTCGCACAAAAACTTTCAAACTCCCGATTGTCGAACTGCCGCCCATTGTCGGTGATGATGTAGCGGGGTAGTCTGAAGTGGCATATTATTGACTTCCAGAAGAACTAATGAACCTTGGCTTCTGTGATCTGCACCAGTGGCTCCGCTTCCACCCATTTGGTGAAGTAGTCAATGGCCACCAGCAAGAACCTTCGTTGCCCTGGTGCAGGGGAAAATGGCCCTAAGATGTCCATTCCCCATTTGGTGAATGGCCAAGGGGCGGAGAGCTGTGAGATCGGTGCCACCGGTTATGTTGTATGTGGGCATGGTGCTGGCATTCGTCGCACCTCTTTATAAAGTCGGCGGCGTCGTCCCTCATAGTCTCCCAGAAGTATCCCTGGCGGAGAGCTTTGTACGCCAACGTCCTTCCTCCCACGTGGTTCCCGCACATGCCTTCATGTATCTCCTGGAGAACGAGGGCTGCTTCCACGGGTTTCAGGCACTTCAGGAGTGGGTATGAGTAGGATCGACGATAGAGTTGTCCTTCCATCAGGACAAACTGAGAGGCTTTCTTTTTGATGAGGCCGGCTTCCACACGGTCCTCGGGCAAAGTGCCATCAGTGATGTATCTGATGTACCTGTCCATCCATCTCGGCTCTGGGATGACTTGCTGCACCTCCTCAGGGGCTTCGTAGTTTGGATTTTCAAGGTACTCAATATATGCATGCCCCAGCAATGAGTCTGGCAGGGTCGCGAGTCTCGACAATGCATCCATGCGAACATTCTCTCCACGGGGGATATGGAAGATGTTGAAGCGTCGGAAGCCTGTCGTGCATGAGTGGACTCGCTCTAGCTACTTCATCATTTGGGGATCTCTGGCTTTATACTCTCCAGAAACTTGTCCGGCCACCAGTTGGGAGTTGGTGAAGACTTTCAAGTTCTGCATGCCCAGCTTGCATGAGACCTTTAGGCCCGCGAGGAGCACCTCGTACTCCGCCTGGTTATTTGTTGTAGCAAATTTGAAGCGGAGAGCACATTCTACCACGATCCCACTACTGTTAGCGAGGATGAGGCCTGCTCCACTCTCGTCGGAGTTGGATGCGCCATCCACGTGGAGGATCCAAGGTTCCTCCTCCATGCCGGGCTCAACTTGATGCTCCGGGGAAGTCTGCTCCAGCTCTTCGGCAAGTTCCGTGCACTCGACTAGGAAGTCGGCTAGGACCTGGACCTTCTGTGATGACCTCGGTCGATACGTGATGTCGAACTCGCTCAGCATCAGGGACCACTTGGCCAACCGCCCGAATGTTTCGGGGTGGCTAAGTATGGTCCTCAATGGCTGATCTGTCATGACCACGATGGGATGCGCTTGGAAGTAGGGCCTGAGATGCTTAGCAGACATTATTAGAGCAAAAATTAGTTTTTCGGAGCGGGTATACCTGATCTCCGCATCGTGGAGGATTTTGCTGGTGTAGTATACTGGCTTCTGAGATCCATCCTTATCTACATAGATGAGAACTGAGCTGACAGCTCCAGGTGTGACCACCAGGTAAAGCAGAAGCTCTTCTCCTTCCTCCAGTCTAGAGAGCAGTGGAGGAGAGGCCAGGAACTCCTTCAGTCCTTCAAAGGCTGTCCTGCACTTCTTCGTCCAGGTGAAGTCGTGCATCTTGCACAGCACCTTAAAGAAGGGAAGGCAGCGGTCAGCCGACCTCGAGATGAACAGGCTCAGAGCTGTAATATGCCCCATCAGGCACTGGGCCTGCTTCTTGGACATCGGGTGCTCCATGTCGATATCGCCTGGACCTTCTTTGGATTTGCTTCAATGCCCCTTTGGGTGACCATGAAGCCGAGGAATTTCCCTGCTGCCACTCCGAAGGCGTACTTTGCCAGGTTCAGCTTCATCTGGTACTTTCGGAGGTTATTGAAGGCTTCAGCAAGGTCAGCGACGTGGTCTGAGCTTGGCTTGCTCATAACGAGCATGTCATCCACGTACACCTGCATGTTCCGGCCAATCTGATCTTTGAAGACCCTGTTGACCAGATGTTGGTACGTGGCCCCAACGTTCTTCAGACCGAAGGGCATCATCTTGTAGCAATACGTCCCTTGGTCAGTAATGAAGGCGGTATGCTCCTCGTCCTTTGGGTGCATCCAGATCTGATTATATCCAGAGAATGCATCCATAAAGGAGAGCAGTTGATGACCCAAGGTGGCGTCCACCAGTTGATCGATCTTCGGTAGGGAGAAACTATCCTTCGAGCATGCCTTGTTGAGGTCGGTGTAGTTCACACAGATCCTCCATTTGCCGTTACTCTTCTTCACCATCACCACATTTACCAGCCAGCTTGGGTATTGTACCTCCTGGACGAAGCCGGCAACGAGGAGTTTGTCGACTTCCTCGTTGATTGCTGCCTACCTCTTGGGGGTGAAACTCCTCTTCTTCTGCCAAACTGGCCTGCACTTTGGGTCAATGCTCAGCTTGTGGGTGATGATGTCAGAGGGGATACCTGGCATATCAACTGCTATCCAGGCGAACATGTCTGCATTCACCTGTAAGAACTTCAACAGGTGGGCCCTTTCCTCATCTTGCAGCTAGGTCCCAATCTGCACCGTCTTCTCCTGATCGACTCCGAGCGGATAAGATAGTAGGCGCTTGACCGGGCCACCCCTGGGGTCTTGCACCCTTTGGTCGAGCTCATCTGCCCTAGGATCATCCTCGGGGACTTTGGTTCCTGGGAGAGTCTGGAAACAGTGTTGAGTCAGCTGAGGTGCACCTCTTATTTTGTCGACTCCATAGGAAGTTGGGAACTGCACCAGCAACCGCTTCGTAAAGACGGTGGCGTTGAGTAGATTGAGCCCGGGTTGGCCAAGGATCACATTGTAGGCCGAAGAAAGCCTAACCACTATGAAGGTCATCATGACAGTGCTCTGCTAAGGTGGGATTCTGGTAGTGACTAGGAGTGTGATCTCTCCCTCAACCCTCACAGAATCTCCCGTGAAGCCGACAAGGGATGCATACACAGGTTTGAGCTGTGCGAAAGACAAGTTCATTCTGGAGAAGGCATCGTAAAAAAGGACATCTGTGGAGCTTCCACTATCAACCATGATATGTTTTACAGGATGCTTCGCGAACGTCATCTCGACGACCACGGCATCGTTATTTACATTTTCCCCCAATCTTCCCCTTCTCTCATAAAGGGGAGTACATTTTCAGAATGCCCTACCCCCCGGGCCTTCTTAGATGCGTGCTCGGCTCCCCAACATATCATCCCCATCGGCTTCTCGGTAGGGTGGTTGTACACTGCAAGAACTGGCGGGAGAGCGATGAGCGCTTGAGGTTCCACTGGAGGTTTGCCCCCCACGAATCTCCCAAGGTAGCCCCTCTTGATGAGTTCTTCAATTTCCTTCTTGAGGTTGCGGCATTCCTCGGTGTCGTGGCCGTGGTCACGGTGGTAGTGACAATACTTCATCTTGTCACGGCTAGTGGACGGCCTCATCGGAGGTGGGCACTTCAGGTAGGGCTCACCTTCAATCTCCATCAGGATTTTCATCCTCGGGGCGAGCAAGGGAATGAGTCTCTCCTCTAGAGCTGGAGCGCACCTCGATCTCGGCCCCTGGCGAAAGTTTGAAGCCGGAGGCCCTGGCTTTCGCGTCTCGGACATTTTGGCAAGAGCCGGCTTCTTCAATGGCTTCCCGTCTAGCTCCCTCCTCGTACGGTCCACCTCCTTGGCATGGACGTACTTTTGAGCTCGGAGGAGGAGCTTGGAGTAGCTATTGGGGGGCTTCTTGTCGAGCGAGTAGGTCAGGCAAGAGGTCCTGAGTCCTCGCTTCAGTGCCAGCATGGTGACTGGCTCATCAAGATTATAAATCTCCAACGCGGCGATCTTGAAGCGGGCCACGTAGTCTCGCAGGGGCTCGCTGACCTATTGCCAGATGGAGAAGAGGCTATCTACTTCACGTGGCACCTTCTGACAGGCGTCTAAGTGGGCCACAAACTTTCGCTCCAGCTGAGTGAAAGAGCCTATACTTTCAAGCTCAAGGCTGGTAAATCAGACCCGAGCAGCCTTCTGGAGGGTTGCTAGGAAGGCAATGCAAAAAAAGGGTATCAATGGCCCCCTGGACCCTCATGAGGGTCTTGTTGCTTTCCAGGTGGTCCAGGGGGTTGGTGGTCCCATCATAGGGATCCACCTACGGCATCCGGAACCGGTTGGGAATCGGTTCCTCTTGGATTTCTCGGGAGAAGGGAGGACGGGCATCATAGCCCGCTGGCTTGTCAGCAGAGCCCTGCATGTTTGCAAATTGGCGGGATAATTCCACCAGCTTGCGCTCGTGCTCTTCCAGGTGCTTCTCAGCTGTACGCTTGATGGCCTCATCGGTCGAACCTTTTTCCGAGGCTGAAGGAGATGCAGAAGGTGACGTGGGACGATGTCCCTGAAGGGGGGTCTTGCCCTTTCAACCTTGGCGGGGCTTGGCCGCTACCCGCTCGAGGGTTGGGGACCGACTCTCCCTGTCGGCAGATCCAGCCCGTTGTCTCTTCGCCGAGGTCAAGTGACTACCCCGGTGATCGGTGATGGCCCGTAGTTGCGAAGGCCTTCCTTGGAAGGAATGCAGGCTGTCGCGGGATGCTGCGGCATGGGCCGCGGGGGTCCTTGGCTACTGATGGGTAGCCAAGGACCGTTGCTAGTGCTGGAGCTGGCGCACTACCATGGTGAGGATTTGCATCTGCTAGGCGAGTGCGGCCAGCTGGATGTCCGCCGGAGGTGGTTAAGCAGGAGCGGGGAGCTCCCTTTCTTGACCGTGCAGGTCACCTTGGGAAGGGGGATCTCCTGCATAGCTGGTGGAGGCTTCTCTCGCTCGCATCGTCACCATCCTCTCGGTGAGCTGCTTGCAGGGGGTTTAGGTTGGGTCAAAATACGTCCTGCCCCCTTCCTGGCATGCCAATCTATTACCGCCAAGATCATCATGGCCCGTAGCTGTTGATGGTGTCGGATCACCCCTCGTCTCTTCAGGAATGGCCTGCTCTTTGGGACCTGCAAAATAAGGGTTAGTGATCCAGGCCGGAGATTCCGGTGGGGGCACTCCGATGGTCAAGTCAATGACGATCTAGGAGAACAGATCCTCCTGGTCGAGCCCCTCTTAATGGACTCCATGCTAGGAGGAGTAAATGGTGTAAGAGTAGGGGTGCGAATGTGCTGGGGAAGATGGTAGCCGAGGTGGATTGGTCCTCCTCTGTGGCTCCCTCTTCCTCACTCGCTTGGATGAGTGTTTTGCGGTTTAGCTTGCATACCTCCTTACTGGGGGTGTCGAGGGTTCTCTTAAGCCCAGGTGGTCGTTGAATGCCTATCTCGGGATCTCTCCCATGTTGGCAGGCGCGTGTGGCAGTATTCCGTGCCGTGGTCGGGACGTATTTCCTGATTGGTGATAAAGGAAGCTGCCATGCGCTCTGACACTCCTTCTGGTCACCCCATTTCGAGAAGCTTGACAGTGTCTTGATTTGGGGGCCGCTGCCCCCCGGGATTCGAATCTCTTGATTAACTTCCTCTTTCGAGTGGTGCAGGTGGTTGGTGGAGAGCGTGGCACCTTGGTCAGGGAGCTTCTTCCTCTTCTGGTGTAAGTGGTGGCTGCGGACAGTTATTATGATTTGATAGGTGCTTCCTCATAGTCCTCGAGCGGTTCGTCGGTGCCTCGGGGGTAGCTCCGCCCTCCTTGGTGCCTGGCAGCATTGTTTGAGGTGGTTGCCGAACTGGAGAGCTAGGACTTGGCTCCGGCTCGGGGGGCTCGACCTGGTGGAGGAGGCTGGGCTCGACTCCGGTCCAGGGGGCTCGATCTCGGAAGGGCTCGACTTGACGAAGGAAGGCTCGACTCCTGCTCAGAGGGCTCAACCTCGGAGGGGCTCGACTTGGCGGAGGAAGGCTGAGCTCGACTCTGGTCTAGAGGGCTCAGCCTCAGAGGGGCTCTATCTAGCGGAGGAGGTCAGCACATGACTCCAGCCTAAAGGGCTCGACCTCAGAGGGGCTCGACCTGGCGGAGGAGGGCTGAGCTCGACTCCGGTCTAGGGGGCTCAGCCTCGGAGGGGCTCGATCTGGTGAAGGGGGTCGCTTGGCTCCAACCTAGGTGACCCGGGCTCGCAGGTGCTGACCTGGCGGAGGACGGAACTCGGCTTTGGCTGGCCGCCTCGTTATTCTGGAGAGAGCTCGGCCCGGTCAAAGGAGTCCGAGATGGGGTGTCCTCCATGACGGTTTTTCTGACATGGCATATGACAGGAATTACACGTCAGCTTCCTGCCACATCACTATTAATATCAAAATTTTATTTTATTTTTTAAAATACTTTTATTTAGATATTTTCATCATAATTTTTTAAGTCAGATATTTTCAATGCCAAAGAGAAAGCTTTTTGTTAGTGACAATCTCTCTTTATTAGTAGTAATTTCTTAATTTCACTAGCTTGCACTAAATTACAACTTTTAGAAAATAGTTTTTTGTATTAAATTATTTTTTTAAGATGGATGTACTTCTCTCCTTCTCATCCTCTTATTTTTGTTGGATGAAAATGATCTCTTAAAAACCATAAAAAACTATGTATTAAGTTGCCTTTCTTGAGGTGGACCCACTATATTCCTTCCATCCTTTTAAATGGTCTGTAAAATATCATAAAAACCACGTACTCCTGGTGAATGGAGGCTCTACCTTAGCAAGTAATGGTAATCATCATATATCTACGCTTAAAGCTTAGTTGGCTGAGAAGTTTAATATGAAGGATTTGGAAGCTGAGTCAGGTTTTGAAAGTGCTATAAGAGAGAAAAAATAGGAATATCTAGTTGATTCAAAATATATATGTGGAGAAGGTTTTGCAATACTTCAACATGCAGAATGCAAAACTAGTGAGTCCCTTTTTCAATCCATATGAAGTTGTCTATGAATCAATCACCTAGTACTGAAGTGAAGAAGGAAAGCATGACTCGAATGCCATATTTATTAGTAGTAAGGAATCTAATATTTGCTATGGTGTGTACGAGACCTAATATTACATATATAGTGGAAGCTATCAACCGATACATGGTGAATCCTGGTAGTGATCATTGGACAACGATGAAATGGATTCTTTAGTATCTAAGGGGTACTAATTATTTACTCTGGTATGAGCTTATGGATTTAGAGTGTATTGGCTTTGTTGATGCAGACTTTGCTCGAGATAGAGATAGGAAGCATTCTATCATGATATGCATGTTCTCCATGGCAAGCAATGCTATGAGCTGGGAGTTAAAATTAAAGTCAATTATGGCTTTATCCATGATAAAAGTAGCATTCATTGTAGCTATGCATGTTTGCAGAAAAGCCATATGGCTTAGGCAATTATTTGGGAAGCTCAAGGTGAAACAAAATGTATTGGAGTTGCATTGCGACAGTCAAGGTGCATTAATTATTCTTAGCAAGGAATATAGCTTTTCACTCTTATACAAAGCACATTGATATTTATTTTTACTTTGTGCATAATGTAGTGGAGGATGGTTAAGTATCATTGATAAAAATTCACACAAATTCGAATCTAGCGGATATTTTGATGAAGCCTATGATTCAAGAGAAGTTCAATTAGAGTCAGATTCCCCTAGACTTAGAGCTACATGATGAATAGCAATTGATAAGATCTTCAGTAGGTATTTTGTTGATGGCATGTATTTTTTAGTAGAAGATGTGTTGGTTGATGAAGTCATGTCCCACTAAAATATTAAAAGAAGTAGCAAAGACAAACTCAAATAAGTGGAAAGTAAGATAAGGATAGAAATATAGATAGTTTAAACTAACAATGATAATAATTATAATTCTTATCAAACTCAACAAGAGTTGTCTATGAATATGCCCATTGCATTCTATTCTTATATAGAAGCATCTAATTAAGAAATGGTTCTAACTTTCTGTAGATTTTTTCTTCTTGTATTGTTGGGATTTGGTTTCTACAATCTTATTCTTATCATAGAGAGAAGGATGAGAGATTAGAAATTATTTTCTTTTTGTAATTATTTCCTGTCATTATCAATAAAAAAATGCTCATGAAGGTTTTGCACAAGGATATTAATTGGAATGACACATTATCCTTCAAACTTTGAAAATTCTTTTTTCTACTTTTTTATGATTCACTTTTTCGTGGTTTACCTTTTATTCTTAGTTTTTAATGCAAAATCCTTTGTTTCTAACATGCTTGATGCTTAATTGCTCTCTCTCTCTCTCTCTCTCTCTCTCTCTCTCTCTCTATATATATATATATATATATATATATATATATATATATATATATATATATATATATATATATATATAATAGAGTAAGCTGATTTAGACTTGAACTGAGATTCCTATAATAATCAAATTAGGATAATATATTGGTGACCTAAGTTAATTTAAACTTGAATTGATCCCCGAAGTCGATTTAAACTCGATTTTGTAGACTTGTAAAATCAAGATATACTCAACACACTTGATGTAGCAAAATTACAATAATGGAATACTAGGTTGTGACAAAGGACCTGAGATAGTTGAGGATTACCAAATTGTTCCAACAAAGGAATACTAACCTCGTTTTTTACCACCTTGATCTCATAGTCAACGACCTTCAACTATTGTAAATGATAAGTTATTTATACTCATCGAGTCTTTATTGCTTTTTGATGACTCAACTTTTAAGGGTGATCTTGTTGGAAAAAAACCAGGATGTTTTGGATCCGGCAAGGATGCATTCTTGCTACCCAACATTAGTACCACAGAGGACATCGTCGGCCTATCATCCGGAGATTCTTGAACACACAATAAGCCCACCTTTAAACAATTCAAGGCTTCAACCATGGAAATAGAGTTGCTGATTGATCCATCTACTAGTTCTACGCCATTACCTTCTATCCATAAACTCCATGCCTGAAAAAATATTATACCACTATATATCATGATTTAATAAAAAAAGAGGAATATATGAACAAAATTTACTATTCTTTTCCTAATCTTACATATGCTAGAAGGTTTCCTTTGTGCTTGGATATGGAAACCCCTTTATTCTTCTTGCCACTAATGATTTCAAGTACCAAGACACCAAAGCTGAAAACATCGGATTTTACCGAGAAGACACCATCCATGGCATACTCTGGAGACATGTATCCACTGCATTTATCATTAAGATGATTATAATTTTTTCATAAAGAATAAATATCACATTAATGAAATGTAAATAATACTTACTATGTCCCTACAACTCTCCGAGTATTTATTGTCGTCTCATCCCCTCTAAATATTCTTGCCAAGCCAAAGTCTGATATTTTAGGATTCATATCTTTATCGAGAAGAATGTTACAAACTTTGAGATCCCTGTGAATAATTCTAAGTCTTGAATCTCGATGTAGATAGAGAAGACCTTGAGCAATCCCTTCTATAATATTATAGCGAGTTTGCCAATCCAGTAACGCTCCATTCTCTTTATCTGTCCAAAATTTGTTTCGTTACTTCTACTTACACAAATAATAAAGAAATAAAATATCTAACAGCCTCCCCTTTTCTTTTCTTTTTTTTTTAATGTTGGTAGCAGATAAAGCAAGCTTACACATGCATGTATTTAACCCAAGAGTAAAAGAAATTATAAAAAATATACTAGTTAGAGTTCAATCCAGGTATTGACTTGTCTTCATAGATTGATAACAATATGGTGGTAGAACTAGAAGAATCTAATAACAAGCTTAATCTCCATGAAGTTGGCCACATCCACAAGGCCAGCCACCCTATAATTGTCATGACTGAGAACGTTTAATTATAGAGCGTAGTATTTTAAGTGACCCTTCTTAAAGGTTCATTTTAAAATGAGTGTGCCCAGCTATGGCTTTTTGATTTCCAGTACTCTTCCATGTAATCAGCAAAATTGAGTTACTGATTCAAGGCAAAGATTAGTGTTCATGGAACAAAGTATTTTCATGAACTCTTGAACTAGTTATTAGAGGGTACGAGTATTGTATGATTTTCTTAATTTAATTAAGGATAGGAAACATATACAAGGAAGAGAATAGAAGATTAACTAACCAAATAGGAAGGTGTCCAAGCTTTTGTTAGGCATGTATTCATATATGAGCATCCTTTCCTCTCCTTGAGTGCAGCAGCCTAAAAGCTGAACTAAGTTTCGGTGCTGAAGCTTGGCAATCAGCATCACCTCATTCATGAATTCATCAATGCCCTGTGTTGAAGTCTTCGAAAGCCTCTTCACAGCTATGTCTTGCTCCTCCCCAAGCTTTCCCTGGGTTCACCACATTGAACGCAACATTGTATTCAAGGTATTAAATTTTGGACCTTACATCGGCCGGGACCGGCAAAGTGACATCGTACCAAGCTTAATTGGTAAACTAGGAAAATACCTTGTATACGGGACCAAAGCCACCCTCTCCAAGCTTGTTTTCGATTGAAAAGTTATTGGTTGCTACAATGATTGTCCTCAAATCAAATAAAGGAAGCTCCCAGTCCTTGCCTTCCTCGGATTCGTTGTTGTGGTAACTAACGAAGGGAATGGTGGTAGTTGTTGCTGCAATAGCCACAAATAATAAGTAATCATTACTACTAATATTTTGCTTATATATTATGATGTGGACTAATTTTACCTGCTCTTCTCCTTCGCTTTATCCAAACGCAAATGCCCATTGAAGCCAGCAGTAGAACCCCTATGACAGTGCCCACCACAATTGCAACTATGGTATGCGAATTTGAATGATCGGATCCTGGGCCTTAAATGTTAGCACCGTCATATAAATAAATATATGATGAACCTTTCTTTGTTTTCCTTTTTATTTTATTTGGAATATATATATATATATATATATATATATAGCTTTTCAGAGCATCAGGAAGTTCCATATATTTTGCTGATTTCCATCTTGCACTGATCCAATGGTATAAATCTTCCTACATCGTAGTAGTTGCTGATGTCAATAAATGAAGTAATACATACCTAGATCGGCTGCTGCTAGCCGGACGTAGAGATCCTGTCCACCGAAGGAAAACACTCTCATATCTGTGAGTTCCGTCATCCAAATAATGCAGCCGGTCCCGTTGATATAAGCACTAGCATAGGCCGTGCATGAACAATTCCTCGAGCATGAAGTCCTGCACTCATCCAATCCCATCTTCCAGTCCACCGTCGATCTCGATGTGTCCGGTAGCTTGGCTTCTTTTATAATCACAAACCCATCGGTCCCGTTCCGGCAGTCCAGCGCCGTTATCCTCACACACCCGTCTTTTGTTTCTCTAAGATCCCAATTACTCGGCGACCTAGGCTTAAACCCCTGCAAGCACCTGCACATCGGTGAGTCGTCGGGATTACAGATCCCATAAGCCCCGCACTGTGACACAGGATCGCACGGGTCCTTCGGCTCGGACAGGTAGGTGCTCCACGTTTGGCTTTCATCAAGCCAGACACTGCGTTGGCCCACGCCGGCGTTGTTCAGAGTGAGCCTTGTGATGAACGACGTGCTGGTGGTGCTGTACGTGTGAACGACCTCGTCGTTATTTATGACAAAGTCGAGTTTGAAGATTTTATAGTGCATGATATCCGGGATACCGATGAAATATTGCCCGTTCCATGTCCCGGCGCGAAACACCTGGTTCGAGCCATCCAACATAATCATCTGGGGGTCGCCATGGAGATCCAAAAGTATGGTGTAGGGGCCCGGCGCTGGGTTGCCAGGACCGGTCCATGATGTGAGGTTACGGTTGAGGCCACTCGTTAGATTCCACCCCAACTTCATTCCCGGGAGTTGAGTGTCGGTCGGGTAGTCGAAGCTCTGCCATGCAAAGCTCCCTGGAACGTTATTGCTGTCATCGCCATCATCCTCTTTAACGATTAAATTGCCGTTGTCCAAGAGTTGTGCAACTGGATTGGAGAGGCCCGACGAGCTCGAGGACCAGATGGTTTTAGAATTCTGGTCGGTGATGATGAGAGTTCCATTGGCGGTGATCGATAGGCTGCCATTTCGCTCGGAGATCGGGTGCCGCCGATTGGCAACCCACACGACCGTAGAAGGTGAGACCTTGTACCACATGCCGACATAACGATTGTTGGTGTCGACAGGGCTGAAGAAGCCTAAGACGAATCTTTCCCCAGCCGAGATCAACTCTTGGCTGTCGGTGAGGGGCCGTGCTGGGGTTAGAGTGTCACCCCCGATGGAAGGAGAGAAATGAGAAGAAAGGATCAAGAAGAGAAAGAGTAGTGCTGCTTCGGGGCGCATGCCCATCTTCCCAAACTGCTCCATTTCGAAGAGAGACTCGCACGGCTTCTTATTCAAGGAGCGTGGTAGCCCAAACCTTGAGAGTTGATTGGTTGGATATTTTAGGGGATGAGGTTGACCATTGATTGGATATATATATTATTATATCCAATCGGCTCATCTTCGAATCGGACCGACAGAGTGGTCCGAGCGACTCACTCCTGCTGAGATCTGACCGACCCATTCCTGCTAAGGTCTGAGCGACCCACTCTTGCAGTGGTCTAACCGACCCATTCCTGCTGAGGTCCGAGCGACCCACTCTTGCAGTGGTCTAACCGACCCATTCCTGCTGAGGTCCGAGCGACCCACTCCAGCAGATGTCCGAACGACCCACTCTTGCAGAGGTCTGATCGACCCACTCCTACTGAGGTCCGAGCGACCCACTCCTGTTGAGGTACGAGCGGCCCACTCCTGCAGAGGTTTGACCGACCCACTCCTGCTGAGGTCCGGCTGATGCGCTCCTGCTGAGGTCCGGCCGACCCAATTTAGAAGGGCCACTCCAAAGATGGCTAGTGAGACTCCAGAAGCCTCTTCCTGTTGATACCAGAATTCTGTTACAATAGAATCCTGACACATCAGTGCCACTATTCCACTAGTTCCATGATGCTGCCCCCTTTTGGCGCCACGTGGCCACTACTCGGATTCTCCTAAGGGTAGATCGGTCATTTTGTGTCTAGCCCCTAACAGATCCTGGCAACGTTCCGCACTTATATAAGGTAAAATAGGGGACTCTGGGTGGTGAGCATTCTCTTCCTGCTCTACAAGCTCATCTCCATTGATTCCTCCATTCTGTAGCCCTCAAGCTCCCGCTAACTTAAGCATCAGAGTGTCTCTCGCCGGAACACCACCGATCCTTAGAAACTTTTTTGTAGGAACCGGGAGAGAAGCGCTCCAGCCAGGCCAACCGAACCTGGTTCGGAAGAAGTTGCGCAACAGATTGGCGCTAGAGGAAGGGGCCCCCTTATCTAAAAGGAGGAATCCACCCACTAAGCAGAGTAATGGCAAAGGGAAGAGCCCATAACACCTCCATCAGGAGAGGTCACTTCCCGTCAAGGTCGGAAGGCCCCCTCAGGGAGAACGCCACCGTCGAACCCACTGTCACTCTGGGACAACAGCAGTTCCAGACCCTTCTGAACCACATCGACACCCTCGCTGCCACGGTCCAGAACCTCCAGGATGCTGCTAATGCCAGACGATTGCCGCATGCTGCGTCCCAAACCAGTAATTGACCTGCTGCTGAAGGAAGCCGACAGTGTGAAGT
This sequence comes from Areca catechu, assembly GCA_021397845.1. Lineage (NCBI taxonomy): Eukaryota > Viridiplantae > Streptophyta > Magnoliopsida > Arecales > Arecaceae > Areca > Areca catechu. Next base: position 26,866,428 of record CM038046.1, read on the forward strand.
CCCTCAGCCCCATTCCTACATTGCTCCGGAGCCTCGAAGGTCCTAGGGGGCTCATGTTGATGGGAAGAGAGTGAGGTCCGCCTCACCCTCCTTCGCTGACTCAGTCCCTGATGGCGACCAGTACTGTAGTGAGGTCCCGAGAGACTACACCGGCAAACTCCAGTGCATGGAGGAGCAGATCGATGTGCTGGTCGATTGGCAAAAAGCCGATGGGGCACAGGCGTACTGGTGCGGGCACCAGACTCAGAAGAAGACTTCAGAGCTCCATCTGGATCTCTGATTGACATTGCCCGAGAAATTAGGGTTTGTAATAAAGGTTGACCTGGTCAACCAGTTTATTTATTTTATTTATTTCTTGAGTCACCATTTAAATTTTGTTGAGTCATGTTGACTCAGTGCAAGTCCCAATGTGGTTTCAATTTGGTCCAAAATGGTGCCACATTTGTCTTCCAATCAAACCAAGGTCCAAGCAAGTGGAGGCCACACTCCAAGCCACACGCCCAGCCACACTCCGAGCACACGCCAGGGTCCAGGTGGCGCCACAGAGGCATCCCAGTGTCATGGTCCCCACACCCAAAGAAGAAAAAATCAAATTGGAAGCTAATTTAAAGGAGGCGCCCATACCTGCCTATTTTACCTAAGCAAAGAAGGAAGAAAACTTCTCTTGGAGAAGAAATCAAAGAAGGACATCCAATTGAAGTTCAAATCAAAATCAAAGAGCTTAACTTGGAGTGGAAGAAAAGAAGAAATGCCATAAGAAGAGGAGGACTCCAAATCCAAATCCAACTCCAAAGGAGGCGCCATAAAAATTCCAAAAAAAAATTCCTTTATGGCCGTCCCAATTTTTTTTGAAGTCTTGGTCGACCAAGAGAGGGGGTTTTCTACCTAATCTAGAGGTTGGAGGAGTTTAGTCCCACATGGGAATTTGTACAAGCTTGGAGAAAATTTTAGGTCTATATAATAGACCTCTCTTTGTAACTTTAAAAATCAATGAAGAAAAATTATTTTTGCTATTCTCTTGTGTTGAGTGACCTAGGTTTCTCTTCTTCCGTACTATTCTAAGTGTTGAGCTCCGTGAGGGGGTAATCCGGGTTCCATTGGAGCCTTGAGGAGGTGAGAGATCTCCATCTTTATCCAAAACCCTAGGTTAGCCACTTGAAATTCCAAAACCCTAGCCACCCTTCATTATTTTCAATCCATCAAACCCTAGATCCATCCATCTCCCACAGCCTCTCTCTCTCTACAAGTCCAGGCCGTCCACCTTCATCCAGATCCAGTCTGGCTACTTCAGATCCAGAGCAAGTTCCAAGGAAAATCACATCAGCTTCCAGGAGAATCCAGTTTTCAGCTATTTCAATCTTCAAGTTCATCAACCTGGTAAATTTCTCCCTTGACCCTCTGATTCCATCAGTTGTTTTTCTTCTCTTCCAGATCTTGAGTTCAGGAGAAGCCAATCCGCCAAAGGACCAGTATTGGAGGATCCATTGCGAAGATATCTGAATCCAAGGATCCAACAATCTGCTCGGGAGAGTTCTTCCACCAAAATCTGTGAAGATCATTGTCTGGCTAGGTAAACCATCTCTTCTCTTTATTTCTGTTCTGCTGAAAGTTCGGAGCGAAACCCTAGGTCTGGGAGTTTCTCAACCCCCAGCGATCCGTTGCTTCTGAACTACTCTGATACTTTAGTTTCCTTAAAATTGTGCTTTCAATTATCATATTCGTCTCTTCCAATGTTAGGTTAACTTTTCTTTGATTTGAAGCCAACTTCTACAAACATATAAAAACAACAAAAAAATTAGTTAATCTTAATTTACTTCCGCATCGCGTCCCTTTATTTGTTCTGCATCATTTTTGGTATCAGAGCCCAGTCTAGGGTTTCTGATTTACTTGCTTGCATGTTTTGATCGTTTTCTCTTTTTATTTTGTCTGCTCGAAGAAGACTCCCCAGGACGTCCGGTCCTAGGAACTAAGCGAGGCGCAAGCCTCCTCCTCCCATTCCACGGGGTGTTCCTAGGGCGTGTAGGGGATCCATTGGGTTATAACTTCGTAGCAGGGATTATAAACGGGGAAGACAATCTAGTTGCAGCCCGTAATTACCCTGTTGTCTGAATTATTTCTCCCTACATAAAACTCCGAATTGCATGATTTTTGCTTTGTTGAAACCAGTATAATTGAACCTATTTTCCATAATTTTTCTGTGATTTATGGGTTTCGGTAAAAATTCTGAGCATTAAAATACAGCAACTATGTTTTTTGTGTTCTGCAATTCAATTCTTCTTGGAGTGATCATCTCATAATTTACTTAAGGGCAATTGAGCATCTAAGATAAGGGGAGGAGTTGATTACCTCTCCTTAGCCCAAAACCACCATCCAATCATTCGAACCTAGACCTAATTTAAAATCAGTTAGACCTAATTTGCCCTAGTGGGCTAGGGACACCAATTGGTCGGGTCTAGGCTAGTGTTGAGTCAGTTTGCCGAGTTATTCTGTGTGTGCTTAGCACTCAGTGTCTAGAACGGTGGTTCAGGGATCCATTCCCGAAGGGCTTGTGTGCTGGTCCGCCTACCTGGCCAATCACTGATTGGTGTCTAGGATTGGCAATCAGGGACCTAACACTCCCCTTACACCTGCCTGGCTGAGTCCTGAGTTACTACAGGCTAGCTTGCCACTCTGATTGGGCATCTAGTTTGGACTCTAGGTCTAGTGATCCAGTAGTCGATTTAGTCTAGTCTCATTTTGTGTGCTTGCTTGAATCATCATGTCTACCAGAAACGGAGTGCCATATCAACCTGGTCAAACCCAACCTGATTTAGAGGCCATGATCAGAACTCTTAATGAAAGTATAGCTAAAATGAATCAGGATATGACAAACACTGTGGCCCAGTTTAGCGCACAAATTCATGAGAATCTTACCCAACTTAGGGACCGAGTCCAAGTACTTGAAGAACCTAGACATCGGAATTGGACTCCTGACCCCGATTTTAATATGCCTCAACCTCACCCACATCAGGAGCCTAGAAGGCCTTTATATAGAGATCCTGAACCTAATCATAGGAGGCCTGACCCAGAGCCTGAAGATAGAGATGATAGGTTCATCAGGAACATCAAATTAGATGCACCCACTTTTGATGGTAGTCTGAACCCTAAGGTGTATTCTGATTGGGAGGGTGAGATGGATCAATACTTTGAGTGGTATGCTATGTCTGAGGAGAGGAAATACAAGTTTTCCAAGATGAAATTAGTGCGTCAAGCTAGGTTATACTGGGGGAACATTGAGCTAACCACTAGGAGACAGAATGTTGAGCCCATAACCACTTGGCAGGGTATGAAAGAAAAACTGAGAGATAAATACCTACCCATTTCATACCAGCAAAACCTGTTAGACCAATGGCAAAACCTGAAACAAGGAAACCGATCTGTCTCAGATTACATAACTACTTTTGATGAATACCTAATGAGATGTGATGTGAGTGAAGCCCACGAAGTCACTTTGTCTAGATTTAGGGCTGGACTGAGGGAAGAAATCAAGAGAGAACTATTTCTGAGAGAGGTTACTGATCTAGACCAAGCCTACCAGATTGCACTGAACACTGAGAAATTTCAGAGAGGACCTATACCTTCTAGGGTTAGTGCCCCAATCCCAAGGAATGGACCTAGCCAAGTTATCCCTAGTAAACCTTTTCAGGGTATTTCTACCCCTAGGCCCATGGACAAAGGTAAGGCACCTGACACCCAGAGAACCCCTAGTTCAAATATCACCTGTTTTAAGTGTCAGAAACCATGTCACATTTCCAGTCAGTGTACTGCCATAGCCTGTTTCAAGTGTCATAAGGTAGGTCATGTTGCTAGCCAGTGCCCACGTAGATCCCTTTACATAGAAGAGGGAGAGAATGATAATTCCGAGCCCAGTGAGGAATTTGAAGAAGAAGTTTATGAGGCCGGAATGAATTTGGTTGAGGAGTATGAAGGAGAGGAGGAACCCAATGAATCTGACCAATTAGGAGTTGTAAGATGCATCCTATCCCAGAATCTAGTTCAAGAGGATTGGCGTAGGACTAACATCCTACAGACTTTTCTTAAATTAGGGGATAAGGTATGTAAGATCATCATAGATAGTGGGAGCTGTGTAAATGCCATCTCTACTAGCACTGTCAAGATGTTAGGCTTAATCCCAGTTCCCCATCCCAACCCCTATAAGGTTTCTTGGGTACATTCTACCTCCATACCCATCCAGTCTAGATGTCAAGTCCAAATCCAAATGCAATCTTATGATGAAAAGATTTGGTGCGATGTCTTACCCATGGGGGTGAGCAGTATAATTCTCGGAAGACCTTGGTTGTATGATCATGATGCCACCCTCTTAGGAAAATCCAATACCTGTGTCTTTAGTTTCAATGGGAAGAAGATTACGATCCATTCAGTTCCCCCTAAGGACAAGGTAACTAAAGGAGCCGGTAAGGTTAAGGAGATGAAAACTGGAGTGAACCTAATCAGTGCTAAGGATCTAGAACAAGAAATTCATAGTGGTTCACCCATCTGGATGTTGACTGCTAAGGAACTTAGAACTTCGGAACCCTCAGAGCCTCCTCAAGAAGTTAAACCTGTGTTAAAAGAATTTGAGGATGTCTTTCCCGAGGATTTGCCAGACCACCTTCCACCTCTTAGGGATATCCAACATGCCATAGATCTAATCCCAGGAGCGACTTTGCCCAACTTGCCCCATTACAGGATGAATCCATCTGAGCATGAAGAACTGCAAAAGCAGGTTGGAGAATTATTGAGGAAGGGGTTCATTAGAGAAAGTCTTAGCCCTTGTGCAGTCCCAGCCTTACTGACCCCAAAGAAAGATGGCACGTGGAGGATGTGTGTTGACAGTCGTGCCATCAATAAAATTACAATCAAATATAGGTTTCCCATCCCTAGACTAGATGACATGCTTGATATGATGGCTGGTGCAATGGTTTTTTCTAAGATTGATCTCAAAAGCGGCTATCATCAGGTTAGGATTAGACCCGGGGATGAATGGAAAACTGCTTTCAAAACTAAGGATGGTCTTTATGAATGGGTTGTTATGCCTTTTGGGTTGTCCAATGCCCCTAGTACCTTCATGAGAATTATGACCCAGGTACTTAGAGCTTTCATAGGAAAATTTGTGGTGGTCTATTTTGATGACATCCTGATCTATAGCAAGACCCCAGCAGATCACCTAGGCCACCTTAGAGCAGTCTGCCAAGTTTTGAGGAATGAGAGACTCTACGGTAATCTTAAGAAGTGTGAATTCATGACTAGTAGAGTTATCTTTCTTGGTTTTGTAGTAACCCCTGACGGCGTGGCGGCCGATCCTGAGAAAATTAGGTCCATAGTAGACTGGCCAGAGCCAACCAATGTGCATGAAGTTAGAAGTTTCTATGGCTTGGCTACCTTCTATAGGCGATTCATCAAGGGGTTTAGTACTTTAGCTGCTCCTATCACTGATTGTATTAGGAAGGGAGAATTTCATTGGACTAAGTCAGCCCATAAAGCCTTCCTAGATCTTAAGAAGAAAATGACCCAGGCACCCATTCTGAGATTACCCGATTTTTCTAAAGTATTTGAGGTTGCCTGTGATGCTTCAGGTGTAGGAATAGGTGGAGTCCTAAGCCAAGAAAATCATCCCATAGCATTCTTTAGTGAAAAACTTAATGATGCTAAGCTTAGGTATTCTACCTATGATAAGGAATTTTATGCGGTGGTGCAAGCTTTGCGTTACTGGAGACATTATTTGCTACCGCAGGAATTTGTACTATTTTCGGACCATGAGGCTCTTAGATTTCTGAACTCCCAAAAGAAGCTTAACCCTAGGCATGCTAAGTGGGTAGAATATATCCAGTCCTATACTTTTGTCCTGAAACATAAGGCTGGAGTTGAGAATAAGGTAGCTGATGCCCTTAGTCGCCGATCTCTGTTATTAACTTCTGTTAGAACTGAGGTCATAGGGTTTGAGCAAATCAAAGAGGAATATGAGTCTTGTCCGGATTTCACAACTGTGTATCAGGATCTAGTTCAAGGACCATCTAGTAATCACCAGGATTATACCCTTGTAGATGGTTTTTTGTTCTTCAAAAATAGGCTTTGCATCCCTAGAACTTCTCTTAGGGAATTTTTGATTTGGGAAATCCATGCGGGAGGTTTAGCCGGCCATTTTGGAAAAGACAAGACCATTCTAGCTGTTGAAGACCACTTTTTCTGGCCTAGCTTGAAAAGGGATGTAGCTAATATTGTAGCTAGATGTCGAACCTGCGCTGTTGCCAAACAGCGAAAACAAAACACTGGCCTTTATACCCCACTCCCTGTCCCAGATCGTCCTTGGAAAGATGTGAGTATGGATTTTGTGTTAGGTTTACCTAAGACCCAGAGGAGACATGATTCTATCTGTGTCGTAGTCGACCGATTCTCTAAAATGGCCCACTTCTTGCCTTGTTCCCAAACCTTTGATGCGTCTAAGGTAGCCACACTTTTCTTCAATGAGATAGTTAGACTCCATGGCCTACCTAAGACAATCGTTTCAGATAGGGATGTCCGGTTCACCAGTTACTTTTGGAAGACCCTTTGGCATAAGTTAGGGACAAAACTTAAGTTTTCAACTGCCTATCATCCCCAAACTGATGGCCAAACTGAAGTAGTGAACCGTAGCCTAGGAAATCTGCTGAGATGTCTTGTTGGTGAAAATACCAGAAATTGGGATTTATACCTACCAAGGGCAGAATTTGCGTACAATGACTCGGTCAATAGGTCTACGGGTAAGAGTCCATTTGAAATTGTACATTGGTACAAACCTCACACACCTCTTGACCTAGTCCCTTTACCTGTCCACACTCGAGTCTCCGAGTCTGCTGAGAATTTTGCACAGCATGTAAAAGACTTGCATAAAGAAATTCATGCCAAAATAAATTTAAGTAATGAAACTTATAAGAAGTTGGCTGATACTCAAAGGCGAGTCAAATCTTTTGTTGAGGGAGACTATGTGATGATTAGGTTAAGGCCTGAACGGTTTCCTCCTGGAACCGTTAGAAAGTTACATGCTAGGGGAGCTGGACCATTTAGAGTGGTAAAGAGAGTAGGATCCAATGCCTATGTGCTCGAGTTGCCTCCAGAACTAGGCATTAGCTCTACTTTCAACATTACAGACTTAGTAGAGTACAGGGAGCCAGCTGTGATTCCTAGTGAGCCTTTTGAGCCTAACCCTATCATTGAGAGTGATCCCGACCCTGTGTGTCCACCAACAAACTGGCCTGTGAGGAAAGAGCATATTGAAAAGATCCTGGATGATCAGGTTATCTCTACTCGTAATCGAGGATACCAAAGGTACCTGGTCCGCTGGCAAGGAAGGCCAGATTCTGATGACTCTTGGATCTCCCGAGAAGAATTACAAGAATTGGACCCAGACCTCTTGGAGAGATACCAGAGCCAACTTGAGCCTTACTCGACAGGGTCGAGTTCCTCCCACCCCGGGAGAATTGGTGCGGGCACCAGACTCAGAAGAAGACTTCAGAGCTCCATCTGGATCTCTGATTGACATTGCCCGAGAAATTAGGGTTTGTAATAAAGGTTGACCTGGTCAACCAGTTTATTTATTTTATTTATTTCTTGAGTCACCATTTAAATTTTGTTGAGTCATGTTGACTCAGTGCAAGTCCCAATGTGGTTTCAATTTGGTCCAAAATGGTGCCACATTTGTCTTCCAATCAAACCAAGGTCCAAGCAAGTGGAGGCCACACTCCAAGCCACACGCCCAGCCACACTCCGAGCACACGCCAGGGTCCAGGTGGCGCCACAGAGGCATCCCAGTGTCATGGTCCCCACACCCAAAGAAGAAAAAATCAAATTGGAAGCTAATTTAAAGGAGGCGCCCATACCTGCCTATTTTACCTAAGCAAAGAAGGAAGAAAACTTCTCTTGGAGAAGAAATCAAAGAAGGACATCCAATTGAAGTTCAAATCAAAATCAAAGAGCTTAACTTGGAGTGGAAGAAAAGAAGAAATGCCATAAGAAGAGGAGGACTCCAAATCCAAATCCAACTCCAAAGGAGGCGCCATAAAAATTCCAAAAAAAAATTCCTTTATGGCCGTCCCAATTTTTTTTGAAGTCTTGGTCGACCAAGAGAGGGGGTTTTCTACCTAATCTAGAGGTTGGAGGAGTTTAGTCCCACATGGGAATTTGTACAAGCTTGGAGAAAATTTTAGGTCTATATAATAGACCTCTCTTTGTAACTTTAAAAATCAATGAAGAAAAATTATTTTTGCTATTCTCTTGTGTTGAGTGACCTAGGTTTCTCTTCTTCCGCACTATTCTAAGTGTTGAGCTCCGTGAGGGGGTAATCCGGGTTCCATTGGAGCCTTGAGGAGGTGAGAGATCTCCATCTTTATCCAAAACCCTAGGTTAGCCACTTGAAATTCCAAAACCCTAGCCACCCTTCATTATTTTCAATCCATCAAACCCTAGATCCATCCATCTCTCACAGCCTCTCTCTCTCTACAAGTCCAGGCCGTCCACCTTCATCCAGATCCAGTCCGGCTACTTCAGATCCAGAGCAAGTTCCAAGGAAAATCACATCAGCTTCCAGGAGAATCCAGTTTTCAGCTATTTCAATCTTCAAGTTCATCAACCTGGTAAATTTCTCCCTTGACCCTCTGATTCCATCAATTGTTTTTCTTCTCTTCCAGATCTTGAGTTCAGGAGAAGCCAATCCGCCAAAGGACCAGTATTGGAGGATCCATTGCGAAGATATCTGAATCCAAGGATCCAACAATCTGCTCGGGAGAGTTCTTCCACCAAAATCTGTGAAGATCATTGTCTGGCTAGGTAAACCATCTCTTCTCTTTATTTCTGTTCTGCTGAAAGTTCGGAGCGAAACCCTAGGTCTGGGAGTTTCTCAACCCCCAGCGATCCGTTGCTTCTGAACTACTCTGATACTTTAGTTTCCTTAAAATTGTGCTTTCAATTATCATATTCGTCTCTTCCAATGTTAGGTTAACTTTTCTTTGATTTGAAGCCAACTTCTACAAACATATAAAAACAACAAAAAAATTAGTTAATCTTAATTTACTTCCGCATCGCGTCCCTTTATTTGTTCTGCATCACGTACGACTCCCGCCCGCCTTTTTCTGCCAAAATTATGGGAGAATTTATCCCCCATCACTTCAAGATTTTATAGGTGGATCCCTATGACAGCACCACCAACCTGCTGGACCATCTAGGCACTTACAAGGCCCACATGATGGTACAGGATACCTCTGACGCCCTCCACTTTATCGCCTTCCCTGCGGCTCTCAAGAAGGCGGCTCAGATGTGGTTTTCCGCTATCCAACCAGGTATGATTAACTCCTTCCCCCAGCTTGAAAAACTCTTTCTCTCCCATTTCATGACTTGTAGTCAGACGTCGAGGAATACCGACTGCCTCTTCCTCGTGCTGCAAAAGGAAGGAGAGACCCTCCGGGATTACATGGCCCGATTCAACTCAACAGCCATGGAGATCCCGGATCTCAATGAAGATGTAGCTATGTCGGCCTTCAAGAGAGGGCTGCGCTTGTCCAGGCTCACATTCTCCCTGGACAAGAAGTTCCTGATAAACTACTCCGAGCTACTGGCCTGGGCACAGAAGTATGCCTTGGCAGAAGAACAGGCAATGAGCTGACGCCAGGCTGAAGGGAGGTTGGCTTACAAGAAGCAGAGCGACAAGGCTCCCGAAGTCTGACCTCCCAGCGATGGCAACAACTCGGCCCGACGCCGCAGCCCAAAGTCGAAGGACTTCCCTAGGAGGTTTGAATCTTATGCGCCCCTCTCCCTTTCGAGGGAGAAAATCCTCATGGAAATTGAAAACGAGACCTTCCTGCAAAGGCCCCATTCGATGAGAGACCCCTCCGCATCCAGGAGCAAAGACAAGTACTGCCGGTTCCACCGGGACCACGGACACAACATTGAAGACTACCTCTAGCTGAAAGATGTAATTGAAGACCTCATCAAACGGGGGTACCTGCATAAGTACGTCCGATCCTTGAGAAATCGGGCTGAAACTTTGATTGCCAGAGATCCCCCAAAGGAGGTGGAGTTGCCCAACCAGCGCCCGACCAACAGAAATGTTGGCATGATCCACCGTCGATCCGACTGGAGGAGTGAAGAAGATCAAGACATTGCGAAGAGGTCTAGGGGTTCTAATATAATTAGCTTCTCCGATGAAGACCTCCTAGAATCCCACATCTCTAGGGAAGATCCTGTAGTTGTATCGGCAGTGATTGCCAACTATGATGTAAAGAGGATTCTCATTGATAATGGAAGCTCCATGGAAGTTTTGCTGTATGATGCTTTTGTCAAAATGAACCTGTCCAGATCAAGGCTGCAAGAATCCCCTATGCCATTGATAGGCTTCCGGGGAAACTCCATTGGAGTAGAGGGAGAGATAACTCTACCCGTGACCATTAGGACAGAGCCTTACCAGAAGACTCTCCCTATCAAATTTATGGTCGTACGTACGACCTCGGCTTATAACGCCATACTAGGCCGACCGGCCCTTAACAAGTTCAGAGCAATCGTCTCCACCTACCACTTTCTGGCGAAAATTCTGACTCGTAATGGGGTCGGAATTATGAGGGGCGATCGTAGGATGACCAGACAATGCTCGGCCATCTATGACAGGCAATCAGAAGACCGCTCCCCTCTAGAGTAGCTTAACCCAAGGACCGAAGCCGACTGTTGTGGACAACCGATCGAGAAGATCCTGTTCGTACCCCTTCAAAAAAATGATCCCACCAGGGTCCTATAGATTGGAAGTACACTCAGTGAAGAGGCCAGGTCAGAGCTGATCAGCTTTCTGCGAGACAATGCCAATGTCTTCGTTTGGTCGGTGTCAGACATGCCAGGTATCCCGTCGGAAGTCATAACCCACCAGCTCAAGGTGGATCCAACTTACAAGTCTGTTAGACAAAAGAAGAGGAGCTTCGCTCCTGAAAGACAGAGGGCAATTATCAAGAGATCAAGAAGCCCTCCGATGCCGGCTTCATCAGAGGTCCATTACCCCGACTGGCTGGCGAATGTTATAATGGTAAAGAAAGCCAATGAAAAATGGAGGATATGCATGGACTACACCGACCTCAACAAGGCTTGTCCGAAGGACAGCTTTTCCTTGCCAAAGATTGACCAACTAGTGGACACCATGGCCGGTCACCAGCTCTTGAGCTTTATTGATGCATTCTCTGAGTACAACCAAATTAGAATGCACCTGGAGGATGAGGACAAGATGGCTTTTGTCATCGACAAAGGACTGTATTGCTACAAAATGATGCCCTTTGGCTTGAAGAATACCGGTGCCACTTTCTAAAGAATGATCAACCGGGTCTTCGAAGGGCAACTTGAAAAAAATTATGGAGGTGTATGTTGATGATATGATTGTTAAGAGCCTCCATAAAACCAACCATATTAGAGACTTGCAGGAATCTTTCGATGCTTTGAGGTGTCATCGGATGAAGCTGAATCCTGTCAAGTACACCTTTAAGGTGACTTCCAAAAAATTTCTTGGCTTTCTGGTCATGCAAAGAGGAATTGAGCTTAACCCTAATAAAATCAAAGCTGTCATCGACATGGGAAATCCGACCAATAAGAAGCAAGTGCAAGAACTTACAGACCGAATAGCCTCTCTCAACCGCTTCATTTCCCGGTTGGCTGAAAAGAGCCTCCCTTTCTTCAAGACTTTGCGGCGGTCGGATCGCTTCCAATGGATCGACGAGTGTCGATTGGCCTTTAAGGAACTGAAGGCTTATCTGAAGAACCCTCATTTGCTGGCTAAGCCGATGGAGGGAGAGCCCTTATACTTGTACTTGTCGACGTCGGACGAGGCAGTAAGCTCTGCCCTTATTCGGGTGGAAGAAAGCAATTAACAGAAGCTTGTCTATTATATTAGCAAGGTTTTTCACGATACCAAAACGAGATATCCCAAGATGTAGAACTTGTCTACTCCTTGGTCATAGCAGCTAAGCACTTGTGGCACTACTTCCAAGCGCATCCGATTGTCATCCTGTCTGATCAATCTCAAAGATGATCCTCAGGAGCCCATACACATCCAGTCAGCTTGCCAAGTGGGCTCTCAAGCTTGGTGAATTTGACATCTCTTTCCAACCTCGGTCAGCCATGAAAACTCAGGTAATCGCTGACTTTATAGCAGAGTGTACCTGGAGACAGGAGGCACCCTCACAAATAGCTGATGCACCTGGGGATGACAACATTGAAGAAGTAGAGCCCACCTAGACCCTCCATGTGGACGGAGCGTCCAACCTTCCAGGCTACGGGGTGGGCCTAATCCTAGCCAACCCCGATGGACAGAGCTTGGAGTATGCTTTACACTTTGCATTTCAGGTGTCAAATAACCAAGCGAAATATGAAGCCCTCCTTGCAGGATTGAGGATAGCCAATGAGCTGGGCATCAGCCGAATCAGGGCCTTCTCTAACTCCCAGATGGTGGTGAACCAGGTGAAGGGCAAATTTGAGGCAAGAGATCCGATCCTGGACAAGTACTTGAGCTAGGTACAAAGCCTCGTAACTTGGCTTAATTTTTTTGAAAATTTTCATATACCTCGATTGTAGAACTCCCAGGCCAACACTTTGTCACGATTGGCTATGGCCATTATCAACACCTCCGACCGGACCTTCATGGAGTATTTGCAATGCCTAAGCATTACTGAAGAGACGATAGAAGTCCACCAAATGGAGCAAGAAGCCTCTTAGATGGACCCTATTCTTGCATTCCTTATCAAAGGAACCCTACCGGAAGATACGATCGAGGCCAAGCATGTATGCTGGATAGCCTCAAAGTACGTTATCCTCGATGGCACTCTTTACAAATGGTCATTTTCGCAACCATTGCTAAAGTGCTTGGGGCCAACTGACGCCGACTACGCACTCAGAGAAGTGCACAAAGGCATCTAAGGTGACCATCTGGGAGGAAGATCCCTGGCTTACAAAATCATCCGACAGGGATATTACTGGCCGACCATCTAGAGGAACGTGTTGGACTTTGTCAGAAAGTGCGATGCGTGTCAAAGATACTCCAACATTCAAAGGAGGCGGCCAGTCAGCTGATCCCACTCACCACCCCTTGGCCATTCGTGCAATGGGGGATGGACATCCTAGGGCCATTCCCCCCGGCATCCGGCCAGTGAAAGTTTTTGATTGTGGCCATCAATTACTTCACAAAATGGGTGGAAGCTGAGCCGTTGGCATAGATTGCAGAAACCAAAGTGGAGAATTTTGTTCGAAATTGCATCATCTTCCGGTTCGGCATACCACAAACGATCATTACAGATAACGGGAGGCAGTTCGACAACCCAAAATTTCAAGAATTCTACCAGCAATATCATATTTCCCATCGGCTATATCAGTCGGTCATCCTCAATCTAATGGAGAAGCCGAAATCACCATTCAGACGATCCTGCATAGATTGAAGACCTGACTGAACAACGCCAAAGGACTTTGGGCATAAGAGCTTCACTCAGTGCTTTGGGCCTATCGAACGACCTCCCAAACGGCGACTGGGGAGACTCCATTCAATCTAACCTACAGGAGCGAAGCGGTCATACCTGTGAAAATCTCTCTGCAATCCCTTCGGATCGATCATTTCGTCGAGCTAACCAACTCAGAACAAAGAAGGGCTGACCTAGACTTGGTTGAAGAGACCAGACTCTAGGCTAGTTTGAAGATGGCGATGTATCATCAGAAGATGGCCAAATACTACAACTCTCGAGTCAAGGCTCGAACCTTTCAGGTCGGAGACCCGGTTTTGCGGAGGACAGAAATCTCAAGACCAACCGAGCAAGGGAAGCTCTTTCCAAATTGGAAAGGCCCTTATCGAGTTATTGAAGTAATTCAAGCCGAAACTTACCGACTCGAACAGTTGGATGGATGGCAAGTGGTGCGTCCGTGGAATGTAGATAGCCTTTACAAATACTATCAATAAAGGCCACAACTTATCCTATAAGGTAATTCTGAAAGTCCGACTCCGGTCGATAGAGACTTTAAGGTAGCCCACTTCTGAAAGTCTGACTCCGATCGGCAGAGAGTCTGACTCTAGTCAGCAGAGGCTCTAGGATAGCCCACTTCCGAAAGTCCAACTCTAGTCGGCAGAGGCTCTAGGGCAGCCCACTTTCGAAAGTTTGACTTCGGTCGGTAGAGGCTCTAGGGCAGCCCACTTCCGAAAGTCCGACTCTGATCGGTAGAGGCTCTAGGGCAACCCACTTTCGAAAGTCCAACTTCAGTCGGTAGAGGCTCTAGGGCAATCCACTTCCGAAAGTCCGACTCCAGTCGGTAGAGGCTCTAGGGTAGCCCACTTTCGAAAGTCCGACTCCGGTCGGCAGAGGCTCTAAGCAGCCCACTCGAAGGTCCGACTCCGGCCGAAAAATGTTACTTGGACTCCTTAAACGCTCAAAAGGCTACCTTGCGAATGGCTAAGTTCAAAGTTTTCTCAAAAATACTTCCGAAAAAAAAGGAAGTTTAGATTAAAGCCGACCCTTCCATACCTAGAAATATTTCTAAGGATATGGGTTCGGACTGGGTAACTGTGCAATGTTTACTTCGAAGGACTTGTGTTCAAATTGAGCCGACTGCCCAACACTTAGAAACTTTTTTAAAGAAAAAAAGGAAGTTCAGATTGGTCCGACCGAATCACAGAGAAACAAATATTAGAGACACTGAAAGCAAAAGTGTTCTTCATTACTTAGACAAAATTCTTTACAAAAGGACACGACAGACTTTTACAAACAACCTAAGTCTGATGTTGTGAGTGTACAAGAGGGACTTTGGCTTCGACCTCTTGAGCCGCACCCGAAGCTCCGACTAGGGCATCCGCGGATCCAGTATCTGCTATGACCTGGATGTCTGCTCTGGACTCCGAGGGGCCCCCTATCCCTCCTCCATCGCCACTGTCTGTGCACTGGTCCCGTCGCCGGTCGGGCCTGCTCCTTCCGCTCCCTCCTCTTCCGCTTGCCTCGGCAGCTGCAGGAAGGAAAGGTCCAGCTTTGGGAATGCATCGCTGACCTTCGACAGGCATTCCTCATAACCAAAATTGAAGCCGACCGCTCCGGCCTCCTCCATCTCTTCCTTGAAACTAATGGAGGATTTGTACTTCTTTACGACATCGTCAGTCGCTTTCGCCATCTGCTCTTGGGCCTCCTTCAGTAGGCCCATGTACTTTCCTGCCACAGCTTGGTGGCTCCGTGAGTTCCTCTGGGACTCAATCAACTGTGCCTCCTCTTCGGCTAGCCGACGAGCCAGGGAACTCAGCTTCTTCTTCCTCCTCTTCAGGCTAGCCTCCTGGTCAGCCAGCCAGGTCTGCAGGTCTTCCGCCTACTTTTTATGGGCATCTACCTCAGCCCAACAGGCAGATAGCTCTCCTTCGACAGCCTTTCATGACGCCTCCACCGTGGCTCTGGCTGCCTCCACCCCTTTGGCCTTCCTAACTGAAAGCTCTCTCACGAAGAGCATCTCGCCGAGGCTGTCGTCCATTAGCGAGATGTCGTGGAGGAGCTGCAAACGATAGGACAACATTAGTCATGCACAGGAGATGAAGGAAAAGACAAAGACTTGGGAGCAGGTAGCTTACCCCCATCAGATTGCGGTAGGAGCTCCTTGCGGCATCGTTCAGAGTTCGCTGACTCAACTTGTCCCAGTCGACGTCTGTGACAGCCCTTTTTAGCAGGTCTTTGGCCTGCTCAGGGTTATGTAGGGCGCGCCAGTGCTGGTGTGCCTCACAACCAATTCTGCCGGCTCCCTCCTTGTCGGCTTCCCCTCCTTCGGCTGCTCTTTACCCTCCGACCGTCGGGAGAACCTCTTCTATCAGCTCAATGAGCGGTGAAGTTGGGGCCATCTCCTTATCAGTTTGCCCTGATGGCTCCTCTCCTGGCCGGGTGGCTGACTGCCTGATTGAAGATGAATGCTCAGGCGCCCTTGCCACCTGACGCTCCGACAGAGGTACGTGGTCGTCGGAGTCCACCGACACGATGGTAGCAGCCGGCTCCTCCGTCCGCTACCTCTTCGGCTCCTCCATCTGCTGCCTTTTCAGCTTTTTCACGGTCAGCTTCGTGACTCGAACGCCCCTCTTCTTGGCTTCCCATGCCACGATCGCTACTCGGTCTGGCTTCATCTTCTCTCCTATCACAGAACAAGGTCAGAGTCAACAGCAAGGAAATAAGGCCGACAAAGTGTATGAAGACCTATGACAGTGGCTTCTACCCTACCCAAATATCGCTGTTGGCTGATCCCAACTAGGTAAAGGCTCTCCTCTTGAAGCATATCATTCATAAATGTCGGGCCGTCCTCCTCCATCTTATTAAAGTCAGCCTCATCGGCCCTCAATACCTTTCTCCCGTCCACAGCCTTCGGCCTCGACTCCCTCCACATTAGCTCAAAGCCCCAGGGCTACAGGCTATCTATATAGAAGAATCGGGACTTCCACCCGTGAATAGCCGATGGAAGACCCCCTAAAATCCTCAGACCAGGATGAGGACTGAACATCCACCACTCCTGACTATGGATGTCCCTCTTCAGAAGGAAAAAACTGAAGAAAAGGGATACCCTTTTCTCGGCTCCGACCCTCTGGCAGAGGACCATGAAGCAGCTAATTGCCCGAATGCTGTTCGGGGTCAGCTATGTTAGGGACACCCTATAGGAATTAAAGATTTGGACAAAGAAGTTATGAAAGGGAAATCAGAGGCCGACTTTGAAATGGTCCTCGTACACCGGGAGGGCTCCCGGATTCAGCGAACTAGTCACCCTTCTCTCCCGGTTGGGGATGGTCAACTGCAAGATGGAAGGTATATTATATCTCACTCTAAGCCCCTCTACCCTCTCCCAGGTCATCTCTGACGGGTATTATTTGGGCCCGGTTCCCTATCCCTATGGGCGGAGCTACGGTTGGCGAAAGCCATTCTAATGGAGGTTAAAGAGGAAGGCTGAGGAAACTAACCTAGAGGTTGGGAGTTCTAAGAATGCGATAGTGGGAGAAGGGGATGTTCTCTCTACTCAGAAACAGATGCGGTAAAAGACTCCCCTTAGACCTTCACCCCCTCCTTTTATAGCTGCTAAGGGGCCACTTCCCAGTGTCCCTCGAGTGCCGCAATCAACCGTCAGATGGTATGACTTCTCAATCCAACAGAGAAGCCGATGCGATGCGATGAAGCATGTCCGAATCGTGATCCGCATGATCGCCAGACCAGCGATGGATGACTCACCTCGGATGCGGTGCCAACCATCTGGATCTCGCCATGTCACCCAAGTCACGTATGAGGCTCGATGGCCAAGCAAGCCAGGCTAGCCACTCATCATTGCGCCCCATCTGCATTAACTATTTTTCCCACCACCTCCAACACGATGCCGACACCTATCCTGGGTGCAGTATTTCGGAGTGGGAAACGACCGGTCACAGTACACCTGACTAGATCCATGATCATCCCAAGGATAGACGCATTAAATGCCAAATGATGCTCTCATCCTTCGAAGCCACAGGTCCCATCGAAGGCCAAGAGCAAGGGGGCAACTGTTATACCCAATCGACTCACCTTCGAACTGAACCAACAGAGCGGTTCGACCGACCCACTCCTGCTGAGGTCCGATCGACCCACTCCTGCTGAGGTCCGAGCGACCCACTCTTGCAGAGGTTTGACCGACCCACTCCTGCTGAGGTTCGAGCATCCTACTCCTGTTGAGGTCCGATCGATCCACTCCAGCAGAGGTTCGAGCGACCCACTCCTGTTGAGGTTCGACCGACCCACTCCAGCAGAGGTCCGAACGGTCCACTCCTGTAGAGGTCCGAGTGACCCACTCCTGCAGAGGTCCGAGTGACCCACTCCTACTGAGGTTCGAGTGGCCCACTCTTGCAGAGGTCCGAGCGACCCACTCCTGCTGAGGTCTGAGCGACCCACTCCTGTTGAGTTCCGACCGACCCACTCCAGCAGAGGTCCGACCGACCCACTCTTGTTGACCGAACCACTCCAGCAGAGGTTCGAACAGCCCACTCCTGTAGAGGTCTGATCGACCCACTCCTGCTGAGATCCGAGCAACCCACTCCTGCTGGGGTCCAAGCGGCCCACTCCTGTAGAGGTATGACCGACCCACTCCTATTGAGGTCTGGCTGATGCACTCCTGCAAATGTTCGACTGACCCACTTCAGAAGGGCCACTCCAAAGATGGCCTAGGGGACTCCAGAAGCCTCTTCTCGTTGATACCAGAATTCTATTACAACATAATCCTGACACATCAGCACCACTATTCCACTAGTTCCATGATGCTGCCCCCTTTTGGCACCACGTGGCCACTACCCGAATTCTCCTAGGGATAGATCGGTCATTCTGTGCCTAGCTCCTAACAGATCCTCGCAATGTTCCGCACCTATATAAGGTTGTTACAGTAGTCACCAACCCATTCAGCCCTAGCACAATGGTAGGTCCACTCGAAGAAATCAGTCCCTGTGGAGGTCAGGTCGGCAGCTCAGCCAGCCCACTTCAACCAGGTCAGGTTGGCACCTCGGTCAGCTCAGCCCGACCGTGCCTGGAGCCCAACTCGGCCAGGCTGGCACCTCGACCTAGGTCGGCAGCTTGGCCAGCCCACTTCGATCAAACCCAGATCGGCTCCAGCCACCCCAGCTCGACATCCTCTCTATGCCTCGATCCGCGTGCATGGGAGGTACGTGCATCCAGATCACTTCGCCAGAGTCATGCCCGTGCGCATCTGTGCCAGGGAAAACTGGCACCTGGCTCTGCACTGCCCAAGCCCGTGCTAGGGCAGCTCTCACCTCTCCTCGATCCGCGTGCAAGGGAGGCACGACCCGACCGCCTCCGGCTCTGCATCACCCAAGCACTGCCCGGCGCGGCACCCCGGTGCCTCCGTGCCCGGCATGGCACTGTCCCAGCTCCTTCGAGCCCGGTGCGGCACGCCCGGCATCTCCGAGCCTAGCCCTTCAAGTCCGGCTTCTCCAGCTCCGCGTGCTCCCCTCCGGCTCCGCCTGAGCCCCAGCACCTCCGAGCTCCGTGCCTCCGAGCTCAGCACCGCAGCGCGTGCTCCCCTCTGGCTCCGCCCAAGCCCCGGGTCCTCTGGCTTGCCCGACCTCGCCGGCACGCCCAGCGCGGCACTCCCGGCACCTCCGAGCCCGGTGCGGCATGCCCAGGGCAGCGTGCCCCTACACCCCGCTCCGTCCACCTACAGGAGGCCAAGGCCACCAAGCCCCAGGTCCTCTGGCTCGCCCGACCTCGGCGGCATGCCCAGCGCAGCACCCCCGGCGCCTCCGAACCTAGCACGGCATGCCCAGGGCAGCACGCCCCCGTGCCTCGCTCCGTTTGTCCACCTGCGGGAAACGAACACCACCAAGCCTCGGCTCCCCTAGCTCGGCACCGCGGCATGGCCGCCTGGCACGCCCACACCTCAGCCCGGTGGAACCCCGGCTTGGCGGTGTCGTGCCCAGGACCGGCTCCTCCGGCTCCGGCCCGCACGCCTCTGGCTCCGGTTAGCACGCCCGGCTTCACCCGGCCACGCCCGCGTGGCGCTCAGTTCAGCGCGCCTGCATGGCACCTAGTTCGGAACGCCCGCGTGGTGCCCAGTTCGGCACACCCGCGTGGCGCCCAGTTCCATCCGCACCTGCTCCGTGCCCCAGCATGCCCGCGGTCCAACTCCGCCCTCCCGCGGTCTGTTTTCAACCAGGAGCAGCGTGTGGGTCCGCAGCATTTGGGTTCACATCCACATGCATGGGGCCTTGCACCTCGTCTCGATCAACATGCATGGAGGCCCCCACAGGCCTTCTCTCAGTCCACGTGCCTGCATGATAGCCTGGAGCAGCATCCCAGCCGGCATCTCAGTCCAGCTCGGTCACTTGGTGCATCGTGTAGTTCGGTCTCATTCATGTGGGCCCGGCACGTTTCCCAAGGGGCCCATCCACATGGGCCCGGTCCTCTTTCCAAGGATCCCCCTCCACGTGAGTCCTATGGCACACCGCCTGACATGCCGTCTGCAAGAAAGGTTTGCATTTAAGTTTCCTAAGTTACTGTTTATGCTAACTAGTGAATAGTGCCCTGCCTAAGGTACTGTACCCCTGCACCAACTTCCTGAACCATCCAGAAGAACAAGGTTCACCAGCCCATCATGGCCTCACAGGCCACCCTAGCATGACAAGTCTACATCAAGACCGGCACGCCTCCCCAAAAATAATAGGAACCATTCGTCTGCTTAAAGACCAGCATGGAGAGGTAAGGGGAGGTAAGAAACAACACACTCTCTTCATTATCACCCTCTGGCAGCAGAGAGTCCCCCAAGCTCTCCATCTCAGAGGTCTCTTATTTCCTTCGATCGTCCCATTGACTTGATCGTCGGAGTGCCTCTGCCGGAATCCCCGACGCAGGTCTTCCCTATTTTGCAGGTCCACCCGATAGAGAGACGATACGGAGAAGATTTCTCCCACCAGAGAGGCCCACAGGAAGATCACAACATAGTATCAAGCCCTTTCATCCCTACAACTATGACTATGTTCCCCTTGATCGTCTCCGACCGACAAGCCCGATGACGCTGGCAGGGAGTCCACTCACCCGGGCCACGTAAGAAGTTGCAGGCCATGGTGATATAGGTGGCAACAATTTGGCACACCAGGTAGGGGTCGAGCGGATCCACGCTCCTTAGCAAGGTGGGACGACGGTTTCCACCTTTGTCCTTAGTCCCCGGGGGGCAGACCGGGGGCACGGGGATGGGGGAACGAAAACTTCTCTCTCTCTCAAGGCCTCAAGGAGCGGCCTCGATCAAAAATCCTTAAGCTGTGAAGGTGCGTCGCCATCCTTGACGGGGCAGCGGGTAGCAAGCCAAGGATGGAGCCACCTCCCGGCGGTACCACCATCCAGGAGCCCCACTAAAAAAGAAAAAGAAGAGAGGGACGAAGGGTTTGGCCATCGTGAAGAAGAAAGAAATCCACGCAACGTAGCTCCTGACTCTTCCATGCAACGGAGTTTCCTCCTATGCAACAGAGCTTACTCCCTCATGCAACAGGAGTCTCTTCCTCTCTCATGCTCCCATGCAACGGAGTTCCCTCCCATGCAACAGACCTTCCTCCCATGTAACAAGACTCCTATCCTCCATGCAATGGAGTCATCTCCCCTCATGCAACACGGAGTTCCAACACTCCCATGCAACAGGGTTCCACCTTTTCATGTACCAAGAGCCTTTTGCTCCCATCCAACGGAGCTCCAACTCTCCTTCATACAACAGGAGCCTCTTTCCTCCCAAGCAACGGGAGTCTTATACTCCCACGCAATGGAGCTTACTCCCATCCAACGGAGCTTCTCCCCAAGCCATGAAACTCCCCATGCAACAGAAGCCTCTCTCCTCCCAGGCAGTAGAGCCTCCTCCCTCGTGATGGAGTTCCAACTCTCCCATGCAGCAACGGGAGCCTCATTCCTTCCATACAATGGAGTATGCTCCCATGCAGCTGGACTTACCTCCATGCAACGGGGCTTGCTCCCATCCAACGGAGTTTCCTCCCATGCAACAGGAGTCCCTTGCTCCCCCGTGCAACATGCAACGGAGCCTCCTCCCATGCAGCGGAGTCTCCCCCCCTGCCATGAAGTTCCTTCCCATGCGACGGAGTTTGCTCCCATGCAACGGGGTCTCCTCCCATGCAACGGAGCTTACTCCCTCATGCTATAGGAATCTCATTTTCTCCCATGTAGTAGGGTCTCATCTCCTCCAAGCAATGTGGTCTTCTCCTTCCATGCGACGGAGTTATTTCCCTCATGCAACAGAGGTCTCACTTCCTCCCAGGCAATAGAGGTCCACCTTCCTATGCAACAGGAGCTTTATGCTCCCATGCAATGAAGCTCCCTCCCATGCAATGGAGTCTCATGCTCCCATGCAACGGAGGACCATCTTCCCATCCAACGGAGCCTTGCTCCCCCATGCAACCAGGTTCTATGCTCCCGTGTAACGAGCGGAGTCTCGTTCTCTCCCAAGATGGCGGTCGGCAAACCTAATTCCAGCCTGCACGAGGAAGAAACATATCTTTATTTATTCATATAACCAGAGTTCAACAGGTAACTCCTTCTCCACTACCTTTATAAAATAAAAAATGGTGTTTCAGTTTTACAGGAAAAGCTCCCGCAAGCTCAGAATGCCTAGGCCAGAGCCCTGTCCTCCTCCTCCAGGGCGAGCCCTTCGAAGGCCAGAGCCCCCTGGACCGGAGTCGAGCCCTCATGGAGATGAAGACCGGATCCCACATCCCTCCGGCACCAAAGACCGGATCATGCTCCGGCACCGGCGAGCCTAGCTCCCCGGCATCAAAGATCGGATCCCACGTCCCTCCAGCACCAAAGACCTGACCATGCTCCGGCACCGGCGAGCCTAGCTCCCCGGCATCAAAGACCGGATCCCACGTCCCTCCGGCACCAACTCTTCGAGCCCAGCTCTAAGACACAAAGATCCGGAGCTCAGATTTCCGGTACCAGAGCCTCGAGCCTAGCTCCAAGGTAATCAAATCATGTGACTCTCTTCTCTGATCTCCTCACTCATCAAAAAAAAAAAGAGAGAGAGAGGGGAAGGAAAGAAAGAGAATAAGAGGGAAACACAGCGACAGAACCTTCATTTCATCGCCCAAGACCAGAGCTCAGATCTCCAGCCGAGGGACCTTCGAGCCATGCAGCTCTCAATCAACAACATCCCCAAGCCTAGCTCTAGGACGCCGGCCCAAGATCGAAGCTCAGATCTCCGACCAAGGGATCTTCGAGCCAAGCGGCTCTCAATCTCAAACATCTCTGAGCCCAGCTTCGAGATGCCAAGGGATCTTGGAGACAAGCAGCTCCAATAAATGCCTCGAGCCCAGCTCCAAGGCGCCAAAGACCTGAGCCAAGCCCTCAGGCAACCCTTGGACCCGAGCCTAGCTCCCCATCCAGGAAGGCCTCGAGCCTAGCTCCAAGGCAATCAAGTCCTGTGACCCTCTTCTCTAATCTCTCCACTCAAAAAGAAGAAGAGAGGGGAAGGAAAGAAAGAGAACGAGAGGAAAACATGGCAAGAACCCTCTTCTCTGGTCTCCCCGCTCATCAAAAAAAAAAAAAAAGGAGAGAAAGAAAAAGAAGAAGAGAGGGGAAGGAAAGAAAGAGAACGAGAGGGAAACACGGTGATAAAGCTACCACTTCTCAGCCCAAGACCGGAGATCAGATCTCCGGCCAAGGGACCTTTAAGCCATGCAGCTCTCAGTCATCAACATCCTCGAGCCCAGCTCCAGGATGCCAGCCCAAGACCGGAGCTCAGATCTCTGGCCAAAGGACCTTCGAGCCATGCAGCTCTCAGTCATCCACGTCCCCGAGCCCAGCTCCAGGATGCTAGCCCAAGACCGGAGCTCAGATCTCCGGCCAAGGGACCTTCGAGCCACGCAGCTCTCAGTCATCAACGTCCCCGAGCCCAGCTCCAGGATGCCAACCCAAGACCAGTGCTCAGATCTCTGGCCAAGGTACCTACGGGTGCCATGTCAAAGGAGGCCGCTGCATCGGATGCCAAGTCAACTCTCCAAACCGGACCGCTCTATCGAGCTGACCTAAGCTCCCTCAAGGCAATGAGCCGAGCTCCGTCCTCCGCTAGGTTCGACCGCAAGCTCGAGACACCTAGGCCGGAGCTGCACTCCACCCTCCAGAGCGAGACCCTCGGAGGTTTGAGCCCTGTGGTCGAAGTCGAGCTCAGCACTCCTCCACCACATGGAGCCTCTCCGAGCGTGAGCCCTCTGGACCAGGCCCGCACTCTGCCCTCCAGAGTGAGACCCTCGAAGGTTTGAGCCCTGTGGTCTGAGTCGAGCTCAGCACTCCTCTGCTACGTGGAGCCTCTCCGAGCGCGAGCCCTCTGGACTGGGCCCGCACTCCGCCCTCTAGAGCGAGACCCTCGGAGGTTTGAGCCCTGTGGTCGGAGTCAAGCTCAGCCTCCTCCGCCACGTGGAGCCTCTCCGAGCATGAGCCCTCTGGACCAGGCCTGCACTATGCCCTCCAGAGCGAGACCCTCGGAGGTTTGAGCCCTATGGTCATAGTTGAGCTCAGCACTTCTCCGCCACGTGGGGCCTCTCCGAGCTCGAGCCCTCTGGACTGGGCCCGCACTCCGCCCTCCAGAGCGAGACCCTCGGAGGTTTGAGCCCTATGGTCGGAGTCGAGCACAGCACTCCTCCACCTCGTGGAGCTTCTCCGAGCGCGAGCCCTCTGGACCGGGCCCGCACTCTGTCCTCCAGAGTGAGACCCTCGGAGGTTTGAGCCCTGTGGTCGGAGTCGAGCTCAGCCCTCCACCACGTGGAGCCTTTCCGAGCACGAGCCCTTTGGATCGGGGCCAGGAAGCTTCCGAGGCTCTGTATTCAAGCCAGAAGTCAGTCAAGCTTCTCAATAAAACAAAGCTGAGGCCAAACTCCCTAATGAAGCCGAGCTTCTCACCAAAGTCAAGCCCTTTGATGAGACCAAGATCCCTGCTGAGATCACACTCCCGTTGGAGATGAGGAAGACTAACCCCCACTATGGCTAGGGAAGGCAACGAACGAATGCAACACGATCCCCAAAAGGAGGAAGCTGTGAAGGCCCAGTCACTTCACGCACACCATGCAAGACTGTGGGGTGGGGGTTTTGTCCTCCACTCCATGCAAACGTGACGAAAAGGGTGATCTTGTCCCTCCACACAATGTGGGCGTTGGATAGTACAAAACTAATAAGTGCATACACCATCGTCACCAACATTATTCTCGATCACTGGGATGCATAAGGCCAACCACTGTGGAAGCTTGTGATGGCTGCACCTCCACCGGCTGGAGTATGCGATGGCCGCACATGCACCAGCAGCTCCACCATCCCAAGAAGGAGGTAAGAATCCCTTCTCAATAATTAAAGTTTCTCTCTGGTGCAACTTTGTCCTTCACCAACACAGGAACTCATTTGTCCGACTCCAAGTCTGGTGAAGTTAAGGACTGAGGTCAAGCTCGTCAGTTCAACCAAGCTGAACCCAAACGAAGCCGAGCTGAAGTCAGGCTCTTCAGTTCAGCTGAGCTGAAGTCACGCCCCTTGATCTAGCTAAGCTGAAGCCAAGCTCTTCACTGAGCCCCGCACCTATCATCCAGAGGTGTCCATGGGTAGCTTTAGGGGTCCAAACATCTGCAGCTCGCCTCCCAGCATGCCAAACGAGCAACTTTGCTACCTCATGAAGGATGGGCCCATCCGCCCAACTCCGAGTTTGACAAATAAAGACTGGGCACCCCGGCGCCTAAAGACCAGGCACCCCGGTGCCTAAAGACCGGGCACCCCGGCACCTAAAGACCAAGCACTCCGGCACCTAAAGACTGGAAACCCCGGCACTCCAAGACCAAAGATACTGGCACCTTAAAGTGGGAAATAATGAAAGTCCCACACCAAAAGCCTCATCAAAAGCTTTGAGGAGTGCTCTTAGCCCAACTATGTGCCCGGTCATACCTGTGTGCACCCAAGTTGTGCACCTCACCGACCCCTTCTTCCGCGGCACCGCCTTCTCTCCAGTCAAAGAGGAGTCAATCCAAAATGCTAGCACCATCGAAATGCAGCTAACCTTCAGTCAAGGTACTTACGGGCAAGTGAATTTCAAAAAACACAACCTCCTATTTCTATTTTGTAGGTATGCTACGACATAGAGCTGAATGGGTAAAAAACTACTCCCTTCGTCCAAAACGAGGAGAAGTAACGCCTTGGACTCAGGGAGTGGGGGCATCTATTACAGTAGTAACCAACCCATTCAGCCCTGGCATAACGGTGGGTCCACTTGAAAAAATCAGTCCCTATGGAGGTCAGGTCGGTAGCTTGGCCAGCCCACTTCAACCAGGTCAGGTCGGCACCTCGGTCAGCCCAGCCCGACTGTGCTTGGAGCCCAGCTTGGCCGGGCTGGCACCTCGACCCAGGTCAGCATCTTGGCCAACCCACTTCGGTCAGACCCAGGTCGGCCCAGCCACCCCAGCTTGGCATCCTCTTTGTGCCTCGGTCCGTGCGCACGGGAGGTACGCGCGTCCAAATCACTCCACCAGAGTCACGCCTGCGCGCGTCCGTGCCAGGGGAAATCGGCACCTGGCTCTGCACCGCCCAAGCCCGTTCCAGGGTAGCTCTGCACCTCTCCTCGGTCCGCGCGCAAGGGAGGCGCGACCCCGACCGCCTCCGGCTCTACATTGCCCAAGCGTTGCCCGGCTCGGCACCCCGGCGCCTTCATGCCTGGCGTGGCACGGTCCCAGCACCTCTGAGCCCGGCGTGTCACGCCCGGCGTCTCCGAGCCCGATGCCTCCGAGTTCAGCTTCTCCAGCTTTCTCCCCTCCGGCTCCTAACAAGCCCCGGCGCCTCCGAGCTCGGCATCGCGGCGCGTGCTCCCCTCTAGCTCTGCCCAAGCCCCGGGTCCTCTGGCTCACCCGACCTCGCCAGCACGCCCAGCATGGCACCCCCAGTGCCTCCGAGCCCGGTGCGACACGCCCAGGGCAGCGCGCCCCTGCGCCCCGCTCCGTCCACCTGCAGGAGGCCAAGGCCACCGAGCCCCGGGTCCTCTGGCTCGCTCGACCTCGCCGGCACGCCCAGCGCGGCACCCCCGGCGCCTCCGAGCCCGGTGCGACATGCCTAAGGCAGTGCGCTCCTGCGCCTTGCTCCGTCCGTCCACCTGCGGGAGACCAACACCACCGAGCCCCGGCTCCCCCAGCTTGGCACCACGCCACGCCCGCCTGGCGCGCCCACACCTCAGCCCGGTGGGACCCCGGCTCGGTGGCGTTGTGCCCAGGACCGGCTCCTCCGACTCCGGCCTGCACGCCTTCGACTCCGGCCTACACGCCTTCGACTCCGGCCCGCACACCCGCGGCACGCCCGGCTTCACCTGGCCACGCCCGCGTGGCGCCTAGTTCTACATGCCCGCGTGGCGCCCAGTTCGGCACGCCCGCATGGCGCCCAGTTCCGTCTGCACTTGCTCCACGCCCCAGCATGCCCGCGGTCCAGCTTCTCCCTCCCGCGGTCTGGTTTCGACCAGGAGCAGCGTGTGGGTTCGCATCCACACGCATGGGACCTTGCACCTCGCCTCGATCAGCATGCATGGAGGCCCTCACGGGCCTTCTCTCGGTCCGCGTGCCTGCATGACAGCCTGGAGCAGCATCCCAGCAGGCTCAGCACTTCGGCATCTCAGCTTAGTTCGGTCACTGGGTGCATTGCGTAGTTCGGTCTCATTCATGTGGGCCCGGCGTGTTTCCCGATGGGCCCATCCACATGGGCCCGGCGCTCTTTCCAAGGATCTCCCTCCACGTGGGTCCTATGGCACGCCGCCTGACACGCCGTCTGTAAGGAAAGTTTGCATTTAAGTTTCCTAAGCTACTATTCACGCTAACTAGTGAATAGTGCCCTGCCCAAGGTACTGTACCCCTGCACCAACTTTCTGAACCACCCAGAAGAAGAAGGTTCACCAGTCCATCATGGCCTCACAGGCCACCCTAGCCTGACAAGTCTACATCAAGACCGGTATGCCTCCCCAAAAGTAACATGAACCATTCATCTGCGTAAAGACCAGCATGGAGAGGTAAGGGGAGGTAAGAAACAACACACTCTCTTCATTATCACCCTCTGGCAGTAGAGAGTCCCCGAAGCTTTCCGTCTCAGAGGTCTCTTATTTCCTTCGATCGTCCCACTGATTTGATTGTCGGAGTGCCTCTGCCGGAATCCCTGGCGTAGGTCTTCCCTGTTTTGCAGGTCCACCAGATAGAGAGACGATACGGAGAAGATTTCTCCCACCGGAGAGGCCCACAAGAAGACCACAACATAGTATCAAGCCCCTTCATCCCTACAACTATGACTATGTTCTCCTTGATCGTCTCCGACCGACAAGCCCGGTGACGCTGGCAGGGAGTCCACTTACCCGGGCCACGTAAGAAGCTGCAGGCCACGGTGATCTAAGCGGCAACAAAGGTAAAACGAGGGACTATGGGTGGTAAGCATTCTCTTCCTGCTCTACAAGTTCATCTCCATTGATTCTTCCATTCTGTTGCCCTCAAGCTCCCGCTAACTTAAGCATCGGAGTGTTCCCCGCCGGAACACCACCGGTCCTTGGAAACATTTTTGCAGCAACTAGGAGAGGAGCACTCCAGCCAGGCCAACGGAACCTGGTCCGGGAGAAGTTGCAGTGTGTGTATGTATATATATATATATATAACTTTGAACCGGATGCACGGTATGGGCTATATGCTGGCTAGTTTGGGTCGTATCTTCCGTTCCAAAGAACGATTCACCTTTCTCCACGCCAATCCACCGATGGCTCGCTCAATCGTCCAGTGAACAACCGCATTCAGAGTGCGTTGAGATCTGTATGGGCTGCAATCCAACGAAGGATACTGTGAAAGAAAATCCATTATCCTTTAACGCAAAAGATACAACCCAAACCAGAATTCTCGGATGAAGTAACACTTTCCCAAAAAAAAAAATAGATAAAAATAAATAAAATAAAAAAACGATGCTAAGAAACTAAAATCAAAGATATACAAGAAAGTCAATTTTGCTGGCTGTATTAAATTTCTGCAAACTAATCAACCATGAGTTGATATTAATGGTTATTATATGTCCTTGCTCTTTCTTCGGTCAAGCGGCACGTGCCGAGTAGTTGGGCTTTTGTCATCCAAGACTATATCCGAAAGTGATTGCATGTCGGCAATTTTGATTCTGATTTGATTATCATGTCCACTAGCGTGTTACTTGCGGTACAATAAAATATTTATTTTTAAATTTTAAAATAATTTTAAATTAAAAAAATCATGAATACGAATTTTTCTACATGCAGTTAAATAGCTACATGTAATTAAATAGCATATATATATATATATATGTCAAACAAAGATTTCACTTTTAATATATTAAAATAGTTTATCCATTCCCTATTAATAATATTTGTTCCATCGCACTCTCAAATGTAATACCCATCCGGCCGGCCCGGGTTGGGCTAAACAAGGCGTCCAGCCGGCTGATCCGGGTTGAAGGTCCCACCAATCCAAGAGGTGAACCCCTCCTGAGTGGACACCTGGCGGAGTGGCAGAGAGGTGCTCGACTTCGATCAAGGTGGACCCGTCTTGGGATGCCACCTGGAGAAGGAGCAATAGGGGCTGGCTCGATCTCGGCAGAGGTGGACCCGTCTTGGGGTGCCACCTGGCGAGGGAGCAAGAGGCCGCCAGCTTCGACCAAGGTGGACCCCTCCTGGGTGGACACCTAGCGGAGTGGCAGAGAGGTGCTCGACTTCGGCCGAGGTGGACCCGTCTTGGAGTGCCACCTGGCGAAGGAGTAGGGGGGCCTGGCTCGACCTCGGCAGAGGTGGACCCGTCTTAGGGTGCCACCTGGTGAGGGAGCAAGAGGCCGCCAGCTTCGACTGAGATGGACCCCTCCTGGATGGACACCGAGCGAAGTGGCAGAGAGGTGCTCGACTTCGGCCGAGGTGGACCTGTCTTGGGGTGCCACCTGGCGAAGGAGCTGGGGGGCTGGCTCAACCTTGGTAGAGGTGGACCCGTCTTGGGGTACCACCTGGCGAGGGAGCAGGAGGCCGCCAGCTTCGACCGAGGTGGACCCCTCCTGGGTGGATACCTGGCGAAGTGGCAGAGAGGTGCTCGACTTCGGCTGAGGTGGACCCGTCTTGGGGTGCCACCTGGCGAAAGAGTAGGGGGCTTGGCTCGACCTCGGTAGAGGTGGACTCGTCTTGGGGTGCCACCTGGCGAGGGAGCAGGAGGCCACCAGCTTCGACCGAGGTGGACCCCTCCTGGGTGGACACCTGGCGGAGTGGCAGAGAGGTGCTCGACTTCGGCCGAGGTGGACCCGTCTTGGGGTGCCACCTGGCGAAGGAGCAGGGGGGGCCTGGCTCGATCCCGGCAGATGTGGACTTGTCTTGGGGTGCCACCTAGCGAGGGAGCAGGAAGCCGCTAGCTTCGACTGAGGTTGACCCCTCCTAGGTGGACACCTGGCAGAGTGACAGAAAGGTGCTCGACTTCGGTCGAGGTGGACCCGTCTTAGGGTGCCACCTGGCGAAGGAGCAAGGAGAACCTGGCTCGACCTCGACAGAGGTGGACCCGTCTTGGGGTGCTACCTAGCGAGGGAGCAGGAGGCCGCCAGCTTCGACCGAGATGGACCCCTCCTGGGTGGACACCTGGCGGAGTGGCAGAGAGGTGCTCGACTTCGACCGAGGTGGACCCGTCTTGGGGTGCCACCCGGCGAAGGAGCAGGGGGGCATGGCTCGACCTCGGTAGATGTGGACCCGTCTTGGGGTGCCACCTGGCGAGGGAGCAGGAGGCCGCCAGCTTCGACCGAGGTGGACCCCTCCTGGATGGACATCGGGCAGAGTGGCAGAGAGGTGCTCGACTTCGACCGAGGTGTACCTGTCTTGGGGTGCCATCTGGCGAAGGAGCAGGGGTCCCTGGCTCGACCTCTATAGAGGTGGACCCGTCTTGGGCTGCACCTGGCGAGGGAGCAGGAGGCCATCAGCTTCGACCGAGGTGGACAGCTCCTGGGTGGACACCTGGTGGAGTGGCATAGAGGTGCTCGACTTTGGCCTAGGTGGACCCGTCTTGGGGTGCCACCTGGCGAAGGAGCAGGGGGGCCTGGCTCGACCTCGGTAGAGGTGGACCCATCTTGGGGTGCCACCTAGTGAGGGAGCAGGAGGCTGCCAGCTTCGACCGAGGTGGACCCCTCCTGGGTGGACACCTGGCGGAGTGGCAGAGAGGTGCTCGACTTTGGCCGAGGTGGACCCGTCTTGGGGTGCCACCTGGTGAAGGAGCAGGGGGCCAGGCTCGACCTCGGAAGAGGTGGACCCGTCTTGGGGTGCCACCTGGTGAGGGAGCAGGAGGCCGTCAGCTTCAACCGAGGTGGACCCCTCCTAGGTGGACACCTGGCGGAGTGGCAGAGAGGTGCTCGACTTCGGCCGAGGTGGACCCATCTTGGGGTGCCACCTGGCGAAGGAGCAGGAATTTTGAAAGAAAAATCCATGTGACACTTGCGACTTCCAGTTGGATCTGACACACGTTCCACGTCAGCGATGTAGCCATATCAGGTGCCCCCCATCTCCAGGTCCCATCGAAGCGTCGTGGCTTTGGACGTTGGGATTTAATGCGGAGATGACATGGAAAGGACCAAAATCCTGTGCCATAAATGCCATGATCGCTGTCGTTGCTCCCGTTGCGCCGGAAACCCTATAAGAGGCTGCCACGTGTGCGTGTCTGCGGGCCATTAATGCACCGTTTCGAAACCGAGGCAGTTTCTCTCGAACCGAAGCTTTGATGTCGGTGTGCTCCCACGTGGCAGTCATCTGATGGCTCGGAACGGAAATAGGCGTACAGCTGCTGTTGATTGAGTTTGAAAAGGAGGGGAACATTTCGGAAACAAGGTCTCTCCGCTTGCTCACACCTCGCCGGCGGTTGCAGTGGTCTCCCTTCATCTTCCAGGGTCACCATTCCTTTGGTTCAAAACATCCCAGTGAGTGCCTGCGTCTCCTTTTCTCTTCTTCCACCTTCCAATCTTCGTGCTAGTTTTTCTTGCTTCTTCTTCCTTCATGGCGCATCGCCATCACGTTTCTTCCATCCCGGACGAGGCCAGTCCTTCCTGGCTGAGGACTCCATCGTCTTCTTCCTCGGAGAGGGAAGAGATTTCGGACGAGGTCCAGAGGCAGCTCCAACCTGGGGCCATGACCATAGGTGTCCCTAGGGGTCCTAGGTCTCTTCCCATAGTTTCCGCACGTCCAATTTCTTTCCTTCCTCCTATGGAGGCCTCTTCCTCTGGTCCCTCCGGTTATACCTCGACGATGACCGGAGACGATCTTTTTCGGATTCGGGATACCTATGGGATCCCAGATTCAATCCGTCTTTCCCTCCCATGGCCTAGAGATCATGGTGCGGGCACCAGAATCAGAAGAAGACTTCAGGGTTCAATCTGGATCTCTGATTGACCTTGCTCGAGAAAATTAGGGTTTGTAATAAGGATTGACCTGATCAACCCAATTTTGAGTCTGTAATTTTTTCATTTCAATTTTTGTTGAGTCATGTTGACTCAGTCCAAGTCTAGGTCCAGGTTGGCGCCATTCTCTTTGCCATAGGGTGCCATATTTTTTCTTCCATGGTCCAACTACAAGTGGGTGCCACACTCCCTGCCACATCTCCATCTAGTGTCTTTGGTCCCCACACCATAAGAAGTAAGTTCCCCTTTTTCTTGCACCACTTGGGGGAGAAATCCATCAAGATACCTCAATACAAGGAGGAGCCAACTTCTTTCCAGATAAACCCAAGCCAGGATGGCAAGAATTTTTCTTGAAGAGAGGATCAATGAGGTGCCCCACAATGTTCCATAAAAATCCAAGTTATAAAAGGGAAGAGAGCATGTCTTGGGGAGAAAATCAAGGAGGCATCCAAAAGTTTCCTAAAGTGCCAAAGCCATGAAAAGAAGAAGCCTAAACTTATGGAGCAAGACTAGGAGGTGTCCAAAAGAGCCAAACCATGAAGGGAAAATCCTTGATTCATGGAGAGATACTAGGAGACACCCCCATAACCTGCCATTTGGAGCTGATTTTCAAGTTTTCTTGGAGTTTTTGGGCCGCTCACTCATGGAAGGAGTCTTGGTTGGCTAAGAGAAGAGAATTTGATGCCTAAAGTGTAGATTAGTCCTTTAATCCTACATGGGAACTTGTATGGTTTTGATTTTTCTTATAGGTCTATATATTAGACCCCTTTTGTAACTTGAACTTATCTTATAAAATCTTATGAATGAAATCCCTTGTTTTTTAGTAAAGTCTTATTCTTCTGCACTTATTCTGAGTGTTGAGCTCCGTGAGGGAGTAAATCCAGGTTCCCTAGGAACCTTGAGGTGTGAGATCTCCAACCCCAAAACCCTAACTTAGTCCACCCATCTCTACTCCACCACCACCAAACCCTAGCCTCTACACCATCTCCAAGGTTCTTCTCCCAAAGGGTGGCCGACCACCAAGACCCCAGTCCAGCCATCTTTAAGTCAGCTACCACTGCTTCAGAGTCCATCCAGCAGATCCAGGAGAAGAAGTCCCAAATTCGTAGCCTAGGAGTTCCAGATCAGCTGAATACCTTCAGATCCCATCCTTTCTTCTACTCGGGTAACTCTCTTCCCTGAGTCTCTTGTTCCTAACCTTGTTCTTCTTCTCTCCAGGATCCAGGGTTCAAGAAGAGGCCAACTTTGCCAAGGACCATTACGGAGGATCCATTGCGAAGATACCTTGACTCCCGAAATCCAATAATCTGCTCGAGAGAGTCTTTTTCCACCAAATGGAGAGATATCACTGCTAGGTAACAAGAACCTTCCCTTCTCACTTTGTCTGTTTCGTTGAAACTCAGAGCAAATCCTAGATCTGGGGGTTTCTCAATCCCCAGCGATCCTACTTCTGAGTTACTCTGATAATCCACTCCTTTTAATTGTGCTTTCTGTCATTTCTTAGTTTCTTTCAACATTAGTTTATCTTTTCTTTGAGTCAAAGCTGACTTCTGAAAATATACATATAAAAAAAAGTACATTAATTTTAATTTGCTTCCGCATTCCACATTTTCGTTCTGCATCATTTTGGTATCAGAGCTTTCGTTCTGCATCAGATCGAGTAACCTCTAGTGGCCCTGGGAGGGTCGCCTTCTACGAGGACTTCCTCCTTGGGGGTCTTCGTTTTTCCCTTCATCCCTTCTTTCTTTTGTTTCTCAATCATTATCGTCTTATCCTGGCCCAGTTGGCTCCTAATGCCATCCGGGTCATCTTCGCTTTCATCGTCTTCTGCCACATCCACGGGTTCGTTGCCCGTTTCTCCCTCTTCAGGGCTCTCTTCACCCTGAAGCGTTACTCCACCGATGATGGCTGGTGGTACATTTCATCCCGGCCTAGGTGTCTTAGGTTCGACCTCCCTTCATCGATCAAGGGTTGGAAGAACCACTTCTTCTTCACCTCGGTCGAGGACGCCGACTGGGCCTGGAGTGAGCCAGACCGGACCTCGAACCGGAATTCCCAGGTCGAGCCGGTGGATCAGGATGATTATGCACTGCTGCTGGGTGATGTGATCCCAGCTCTCAATGTTCTACTCTCGGAGCAGAATTTATTCGAGGCAGGGATCAGTCCCATCCGAGAGTTGGGTGAGGCCCCCGGATCTTCTCCCTCTACCTTCATTTTCTGCTTTGCACTTCCTTTCTTTTATGCCGGCCTAACTGACCCCCCCTTCTTTTTCTCAGGTATGAAGTTCTCCGTAGAAAGCTTGATGGAGGGCATCATGGAGAGGGACGCTGCCGAAGGGACTAAGGATCCCCCAGCGAAGAGGGCTCGCACTGAGGCGAGCCGGGGGCCTGCGCCCACCTCAGCCATCGCCGGTCCTGGGGCAACAGCTCCTGCTCCCAGGTTGCCTCGGGCCCGGGCGCCCAACATCCCTGTCGTCAACCTCGACAGGGTTGGGGGAGAGAGGAGGCCGGAACCCCCCCGGGCGATGCCTGCTGCTACGCCGGTCATCTCCACGGTGGCCACCAAGCCGGTGGCAGCTCCACCGACGGCCGCACCGCCTGGTGAAGGGGCGGCCACCCAGCCCACTACGGACAACCTCATTCCACCGCCGAGCCTCACCAGCCGCTCCTCCGTGATCCGTGATCAAAGGCTTGCGGAGAGGGTGATGGAGTTTGCGAGCACCTCCCGGGACCACCGTTTGAGAGGCGGCCGGGACTACACTGAGGCACTGCTCGGGATCCTCCCGCTGCTTTTTATGGTATGTTCTGAGCTCTGACCTTTTAAAGTTCCAGTTGGATCTTACTAACATCTTGTGTATTTTTCAATGTAGATCGGGACAGACGTTCTCTTGCTGAGGAACTTCCTCACCGGCTAAGCCAAGAAGGACGCCGAGAAGGAGGAGAAGCTTGGCAAACTCGCAGCCAACGTCAAGGACCTCATGGAGAAGGGGGTCGAGCTGCGAGCGAACAACCAGGCCCTTCGGGCAAACCTGGTCCGTGCCAAGGGGCGCGTGAAGGAGATTGAGAACTCTCTATCGGAGGAGAGGATCTCGAGCCAGCATCTCATGGAGGAAGACGCGGTGGAGAAGACTCGCCTTAGGGCTCAGTCCCGGTCGTTGGAGCGTCAGGTCGAAGAGGTCCTCAAGGAGCTGAGCATAGCCAAAAAGAAGAATTCTTACGCCAATGGGCTACTGGAGGCATCCAAGAGGGAGGCATAGGAGGCCGTGCCGGAGTTCCGGGCCTCTGATGAGTACGTCACAGAGGTGCACGAGGTAGCTATGGACTCCTTCCTGAAGGGCTTCCAGGTATGCCGGAAAAAGGTGAGTTCCTTTTATCCTGAGCTCGACCTTAGCAGAGTCGTGCTGGGCGGCCAGAGGGAGGAGCCCACCGGAGGAGCCTCGACTGTGGCAAGTGATGAGGTGGTGGCTCCTGAGCAGCCTCCAGCCGATGGCGCCGGTGGAGAGGGTGCCCCCCAGCCCGAGGAGGATGCGGTCGCACCGAAGTAGCTCCGCGGCTTCATTTCTTTTTCTTTGTCATATTTTCCTTTTCTTTCTTTGGGATCTTCCTGCTTGTCGGAGCCCCTTTTTGTAAGGAACTTATATCAATGAAAAATCCTTTTTTCCATCAACTTGTTCCGACGTGTTTGCTTTCTTCTTCTTTTCTTCTCTCCTTTCTATTTTTTTTTGTGCATCTTCCGGACTGAACCCCGGGGCTAGCTACTGGGACTAAGTCCCGTAGTGCATTCCGACCTGAACTCCGGGATTGCGAGGACGAACTGGGTTCTGCTCCACCTTCCAGACCAAAGTCCGGGACTTCATTTCGGAAACAGGTTCCTTGTGAACTTCCGGACTGAACCCGGGGTTGCAGGCTGGATTTGAGCCTTGCACGGCTTGCCGAGCTATTCTCCGGAATTTTGTAGGACCGGGACCTAAGTCACCGGGACCTCTTCCGGACTGAACTCCGGGGCCGCATTTCGGTATTTAATTCCATGCAACACTCCAGACTGAACTCCGGGATTTTTATGAGAGGGACCTTGCACCTTCGCGGATCTTCCGCCGTGTCCATGCTCGCCGAACTTAGTGCTGGATGGCTTTTGTCCTACGAGACGAGAGTAGGCATTTGATGAAAAAGATTTTAGTGCTAAAGTTTGAGGGGTCTTACACTATTTGTAGTACATCCTCAAGCTTGAGGCATTCCAGGTCCGAGGGAACCGGGATTCGCCTAGATCCTCCAGGTAGTACGCCCCGTGGGGGAGTGCCTCCGCCACCCTATAAGGAACTTCCCAATTTGGGGAGAACTTTCCGCACTCCCGTGGCTAGGAAGCTTCAGCGTGGCGTAGCACCAAGTCTCCATGGCGGAAGGACTTCGGTTGCACCCTGGAGTTGTAGTATCTGGCCACTCGTTGCCGGTAAGCCACCATCTGAGCTCGCGCCCTGTCCCTCATTTCTTCAAGGAGGTCTAGGTTCAGCAGCATCCTGGCAGGGTTCTCCGCCTCATCATACTGTTTCACACATAGGGTTGGTAGGCTGAGCTCAACTGGGATAACCGCTTCTGCCCCGAAGACAAGGTTAAATGGGGTCTCATCCGTAGCCATCCTTGGGATAGTGTGATACGCCCAAAGGATGCTCAGGAGCTCTTCTGCCCACCTCCCCTTGGCCTGGTCCAGTCTTGTCCGGAGGCCTTGCAAGATGGTCCTGTTTGTTACCTTGGCCTCTCTGTTTGTCTGAGGATGCGCCACCGAGGTGAAACGATGGTGGATGCCGAGGTCGTTGCAAAACTCCTCAAACTCCCGATAGTCGAACTAGCATCCGTTGTCGATGATGATGGTGTGGGGTAAGCCGAAGCGGCAGATAATTGACTTCCAAAGGAACTTGATGACGTTCGCCTCCGTGATCCGGGCCAAGGGTTCGGCCTCGACCCACTTCGTGAAGTAGTTGATAGCCACGATCAAGAATTTTCTTTAACCGGATGTCGGAGGAAAAGGTCCTAGGAGGTCCATGCCCCATTGAGCGAACGGCCATGGGGCGGAGGGTTGGGTGAGTGGGGTAGCGGGCTGACGTTGCACCATAGTGTGCCGCTGACACCCGTCGCACCTTTTCATGAAGTCAGCTGCATCTTCCTTCATTGTTTTCCAGAAATAACCTTGATGGAGGGCCTTATATGCCAACATCCTGCCCCCTACATGATTCCCACAGATGCCCTCGTGGATCTCCTAGAGCACGAGTGCAGCTTCTGTGGGTCTCAGATACTTGAGAAGCGGGTAGGAGTAGGATCTCCGATACAGTAGCCCGTCCATCAATACGAATCGTGCGGCCTTCCTCTTAATGAGGCCAGCCACCACGCGGTCCTCTGGCAAGGTGCCGTTTATGATATACTCAATGTACTTGTCCATCCAGCTGGGCTCTTGGTTGACCTGCTGGATCTCCATGGGTGTCTCATAGCTCGGGGCCTTGAGATGCTCGATGTGGGCGCGGCCCAGTGATGAGTCCGGCAGGGTTGCCAGGCGGGAGAGTGCATCTATGCAAGCATTTTCCCCATGAGGTATATGGGAGATGCTGAAGCACCAAAATCCCGCTGCGCTCGTTCGCACGAGCTCCAGGTACTTGGCCATTTGGGGGTCCCGCACCTCGTACTCCCCCAAGACCTGCCCGGCCACTAGTTGTGAGTTGGTGAAGACCCTGAGGCAGGCCACGCCCAGCTCGCGGGACACTCTTAGCTCCGCGAGAAGCACTTTGTACTTCGCCTGGTTATTGGTAGCGACGAACTGGAAGCGGAGTGCACACTCGACGATGACCCCCTCGCCGTTGGCAAGGATGAGTCCAGCTCCGCTCCAACCGGAGTTCGAGGCTCTGTCCATGTGAAGGATCCAGACGTCCTCCTCTGGTCCTGGTTCCAGCTGCTGATCTTGGGGGCTTTCTTCCGGCCCATCGCCCAGGCCTGCACACTCAACCAAGAAATCAGTGAGTACATGTGCCTTCATGGCCGACCTCGGCCTGTAGGTGATGTCGAACTCGCTGAGCTTGAGCACCCACTTCGCCAGGCGCCCAAACATGTCAGGTCAGCTAAGTACCACCTTCAGTGGTTGATCCATTAGGACCATAATGGGGTGTGCTTGGAAGTAAGGCCGAGATGCTAGGCAGACATGATTAGCACAAAAATCAATTTCTCTAACCGAGAATACCTGAGCTTCGCATCGCGGAGGAGTTTGCTCGTGTAGTACATCGATCTCTGCATTCCTTTGTCATCCGTCCGAACTAGGACCGAACTGAAGGCTTCTGGTGTGACCGCCAGGTACAGGAGGAGCTCCTCTCCTTCGTCTGGCCTGGAAAGCAGCGACGGAGATGCCAGTGTCCTCTTCAGTTCATCAAATGCCTCCTGGCACTCCTTCGTCTAGGTAAAGTCGTTCATCTTTCTCAGCACCTTGAAGAAGGGCTGGCAGCGATCAGCGGACCTTGAGATAAATCGACTCAGGACGGCTATCCAGCCAGTGAGTCACTGCACTTGCTTCTTGGAGGTGGGTTGCTCCATGTCCAGGATCGCTTGGACCTTCTCTGGGTTGGCCTCTATCCCTCTCTGGGTCACCATGAATCCAAGGAACTTTCCTGCGGACACACCGAAAGCGCACTTCGCCGAGTTCACTTTCATCTAGTGAAGCCGGAGGTTACTGAAGGTCTCCGCCAGGTCACCGACATGGTCCAACGTGGGCTTGCTCATCACCAGCATGTCATCCACGTACACCTGTATGTTGCGGCCAATCTGGTCTTTGAAGACCTTGTTGACCAGACGTTGGTACGTCCACCTGCGTTCTTGAGACCGAACAGCATCATTTTGTAGTAGTAGGTCCCGCGATCGGTGATGAAGGCGGTGTGCTCTTCGTCCTCTGGGTGCATTCGGATCTAGTTGTACCCAGAGAAGGCGTCCATAAAAGAGAGGAGGCGATGCCCTGAAGTAGTATCCACGAGCTAGTCGATCATTGGAAGAGGGAAACTATCCTTCGGGCAGGCTCGGTTGAGGTCGGTGTAGTCCACACAGATCCTCCACTTGTCGTTGCTCTTCTTCACCATGACCATGTTTGCTAGCCAACTGGGATACTGTACCTCTCGTACAAAGCTGGCGACGAGAAGCTTCTCTACTTCCTCGTTGATGGCCTTCTATCTTTCTACAGCAAAGCTCCTCTTCTTCTGCAGACTGGGTTGCACCTCGGGTCAATCTTTAGTTGGTGGGTGATGACTTCCAAGGGGATACCAGGCATGTCTGCAGCAGACCAGGCAAACACATCAGCATTCACTCGGAGGAAGTCTAGCAAATGAGTCCGCTCTTCTTCCGGGAGCTGGGCTCCTATCTGTAATGTCTTCTGAGGGTCCGAGCCGAGGGGGAATGTCAACAAGAGCTTTACGGGCCCTCCCATGGGATCTTTCTCTCTTAGGTCAAGGTCATCGACATCGGAGCCGAGCTCAGCACTCCGGGCCCCTGGGACCGTCTACAGACAATGCGGGACGGGTTGGGCCGTCCCTCTTATCACTCCCATCCCAGAGGCGGTAAGGAACTGCACCAGCAACCTCTTAGTAGAAATGACAGTGTCCAGCTAATTGAGCCCTGGACGGCGAGGATAGCATTGTAAGGTGATGGGAACCTGACGACGGTAAATGTCACATGACCGTACTTTGCCGAGGTGGGGATCCGGCGGTAACAGGGAGAGTGATCTCTCCGTCGACCCCCACAGAATCTCCGGTGATGCCCACAAGAGGGGTATGCACCAGCTTTAATTGATCATGAGACAAATTCATTCAAGAGAAAGCATCGTAAAAAAGTATGTCAGTAGAGCTCCCACTATCCACCATAATGCGATGTACAGAATACTTCGCGATGGTCATCTTGACCACCACTGCATCATTGTTTACATTTTTATTTTTATTCCCCTTTTTAAAGGGGAGTACATTCTCCAGGTCTCCTACCTCCCGGGCTCTCTTTATCGCACGCCCTATCCCCCAAGAGATCATGCCCACCGGCTTCTCCGTTGGATGGTTATCAATTATAGGGACGGGGGGAAGGGCTACGAGCGGCTGACCCTCCACCGGGGATTCGTTCCTCACGAACTTCCTGAGGTAGCCCCTCTTGATCAGCTCCTCGAACTCCCGCTTCAAATTGTGGCACTCCTTCATGTCGTGGCCATGCTCGCGATGAAATTGACAATACTTTGTCTTATTACGGATGTTTCTTAGGTTCTGAGGAGGAGGTCGGCGAAGGTAGTGCTCACCCTCAATCTTCATGAGGATCTTCGTTCTGGGAGCGAGAATAGGGGTGAAGATCCGCTCCGGGGCAGCACCATTCTTCGGCTTCGGGCCTGGATGCAAGTCCGCAAGTGGTCGAGGCCTCTGGGTCCCAGGGACATCCCTTGGGGCAGGCTTCTTCGAAGGCTTCCCGTCCAGCTCTCGCCTGGTACAGTCAACCTCCTCGGCCCGGATGTACTTGTGGACGCGGAGGAGGAACTCGG
This sequence comes from Areca catechu, assembly GCA_021397845.1. NCBI lineage: Eukaryota > Viridiplantae > Streptophyta > Magnoliopsida > Arecales > Arecaceae > Areca > Areca catechu. The sequence continues at coordinate 26,906,921 of CM038046.1, forward strand.
AATACGTCTTGAGGGGCTTCTTATCTAGGGAATACGTTAGACGGGAGGTCTTGAGCCTGCGCTTCAACGCCAGCATGGCGACGGGCTCGTCCAGGCTGTAGATTTCCAGGATGGCGGTCTTGAAGCGGGTGACGTAATCATGCAATATCTCCTAGTCTTGTTGGCGGATAGAGAAGAGGCTATCCACCTCCCTTGGAACCTTCCGGCAAGCATCGAAGTATGCCACAAACTTTCCTTCCAACTAATGGAAGGAGCTGATGGATTCCAGCTCGAGACGGATGAACCAAACTCGAGTAGCCTTCCGGAGAGTGGCTGGGAAGGCAATGCATAGAAGAGTGTCTGTCGCTCCTTGGACCCTCATGAGAGCCTTATAGCTCTCTAGGTGGTCCAAGGGGTCGGTGGTCCCATCGTAGGGACCCACCTGAGGCATACGGAATCGATTTGGCATCGGTTCCTCTTGGATTTCCTGGGAGAAGGGTGGCTGGGTGTTGCAGCCCGCTGGATCGGTCGAGGAGCTCTGCATGTCAGCAAAGCGGCGAGAGAACTCCGCCAGCTTGCGCTTATGCTCCTCCAGGCGCCTCTCGGCCTGGCGCCTGAGGGCCTCGTCAGTGGAATCTTCTACCGAGGCCGCTGGAGAAGGGGGTGCTGATCAGTCTCGACTAGGGGCCTTGTCCCGATGGCGCCTGCTGCACCGCACTGCTTTAGCATCGTTGGGTGGGGATCGACTCTCATGATTCGCCGAACCGGAGTGGTTCCTCTTTGTGGGAGTCTGGTGGCTCCCACGGGGGTTGGAAACTACCCGCGGATGGGAGGGCCTGCCTTGGATGGAGCGTAAGCTTCCGCGGGGGCCCGTGGCTCGAGCCACGGGGGTCCCTGGCTAGGGCTGAGTGCCAAGGAGCACTGCTGGTGCTGCAGTTGCCGCACAGCAGTAGTCAAAGTTTGTTGCTGCTAGACGACAGCTGCGAAAGGAACGTCCACCGAGGATGGCTGAGGAGTAGGAGGTGGAGCAAGAAGTTCCCTCTCTGGGCTGCGTGGCCCTTCGGGCAAAGGAACCTCTCCTATTCGGCTGGTGGATGCTTCGCGCCCGCGCGTCACCACCATGGTCGGAGCACTCTTTCGTCCACCGAGAGCTTGCTTGTACAGGGGTCACTATTCTGCCCCCTACCTTGCGCGCCAATCTGTTGCCGATCTCGCTGCGGTGCCCTATAGCTTGTGAGCTGGCGCCGGTTCTCGGACTCTTTCACCTCAAGATCTCCAAGCTTCCGGACCTACAAAACAGAGTCAGAGACCCGGGCCGGGATTTCAGGCGGGGGCACTCCGACGGTCAAGTTAGAGAGCGGCAAGATGGAACAAGCCTTCTAAGACGGGTTCCAGAAGGATTCCCATGCTTAGAGGAGATGTAAATGAAAGAAGCATAGGGAAGAGGGGAGTTGAGGCCCGGGTTCCTGTGCTGGGTTCACCGAGCTCACATCTGAGGACTTCTTGGGATCCCTAGATCATTCTCTCGATGTTCTCTCCCCTTTTCTACTTACCTTTCCATCCATTTTTACCATCCCTTTTATACCACCGAACCGCCTTCAACCCATGTCTCCTCCTGGGGGGCTCCCTGAGATCTCTGGGTCTTCTCCTCTCCCTTCTCCTTCGAGTCCGGGAGTTAAGTGGCCAGCCCGCCTCGTCCGCCATGTGTCACGAGAGGGGGAAGACTTGTGAGACCTCGGGTCGAGCATGGGAGCTCTCCTTTCAGGGCGTTGACGATGGGCTTCTCGCCGTTTCAGGCCCCTGCCCGTAAGGATATCATTTCTTGTTTGCGGGGCCCTATTTAAGTGATGTAAATGAGGTTTCGTGTATCACTGCAGGACATACTAGCGCCCCGTATGGGGCGCGGTGCGTGTCGGCTCTAGTGGCGACCTCGCGACCCGTGTCTCTGCCTCCCCGAGGCTTTGCAGAGTAGAGCTGACTTCGATCGAGGTGGACCCGTCAGGGGGCGCCACCTGGCGGTAGAGCAGGGGCTACCAGATTCGGCCAAGGTGGATCCCTCCTGGGTGGACACCTGGTGGAGTAGCAGAAAAAGGCTCGACTTCGACTGAGGTGGGCCCGTCTTGGGGTGCCACCTAGCGAAGGAGCAGGAGGGCCTGGCTCGCCATCGGTAGAGGTAGACCCATCCTGGGGTGCCACCTGGCGAGGGAGCAGGAGGCCACCAGCTTCAGCCAAGGTGGACCCCTCCTGGGTGGACACCTGGTGGAGTGGCAGAGAGAGGCTCGACTTCGTCGAGGTGGACCAGTCTTGGGGTGCCACCTGGTGAAGGAGCAAGAGGGCCCGGCTCGACCTCGATCGAGGTGGACCCGTCTTGGGGTGCCACCTGGCAAGGGAGCAGGAGGTCGCCAGCTTCGATTGAGGTGGACCCCTCCTGGGTGGACACTTGGCGGAGTGGCAGAGAGAGGCTCGACTTCGATCGAGATGGACCCGTCTTGGGGTGCCACCTGCCGAAGGAGCAGGGAGGGCCTGGCTCGATCTCGGCAGAGGTGGACCCGTCTTGGGGTGCCACCTGGCGAGGGAGCAAGAGGCTGCCAACTTCGACCGAGATGGACCCCTCCTGGGTGGACACTTGGCGGAGTGGCAGAGAGGTGCTCGACTTCGGCCAAGGTGGACCCGTCTTGGGGTGCCACCTGGCGAAGGAGCAGGGGGGCCTGGCTCGACCTCGGTAGAGGTGGACCCGTCTTGGGGTGCCACCTGGCGAGGGAGCAGGAGGCCGCTAGCTTCGACCAAGGTGGACCCCTCTTGGGTGGACACCTGGCGGAGTGGCAGAGAGGTGCTCGACTTCGACCGAGGTGGACCCGTCTTGGGGTGCCACCTGGAGAAGGAGCAGGGGGGCCTGGCTCGACCTCAGCAGAGGTGGACCCATCTTGGGGTGCCACTTGGCGAGGGAGCAGGAGGCCGCCAGCTTCGACCGAGGTGGACACCTGGCAGAGTGGCAGAGAGGTGCTCGACTTCGGTCGAGGTGGATCCATCTTGGGGTGCCACCTGGTGAAGGAGCAGGGGGGCCTGGCTCGACCTCGGCAGAGGTGGACCCGTCTTGGGGTGCCACCTGGTGAGGGAGCAGGAGGCCGCCAGCTTCGACCGAGGTGGACCCCTCCTAGGTGGACACCGGGCGAAGTAGCAGAGAGGTGCTTGACTTCGACCAAGGTGGACCCATCTTGGGGTGCCACCTGGCGAAGGAGCAGGGGGGCTGGCTCGACGTTGACAGAGGTGGACCCGTCTTGGGGTGCCACCTGGCGAGGGAGCAGGAGGCCACTAGCTTCGACCGAGGTGGATCCCTCCTTGGTAGACACCTGGCGGAGTGGCAGAGAGGTGCTCGACTTTGGCCGAGGTGGACCCATCTTGGGATGTCACCTAGTGAAGGAGCAGGGGGGCCTGGCTCGACCTCGGCAGAGGTGGACCTATCTTGGGGTGCCACCTGGCAAGGGAGCAGGAGGCCGCCAGCTTTGACCGAGATGGACCCCTCCTGGGTGGACACCTGGCGGAGTGGCAGAGAGGTGCTCGACTTCGACCGAGGTGGACCCGTCTTGGAGTGCCACCTGGCGAAGGAGCAAGGGGGCCTGGCTCGACCTCGACAGAGGTGGACCCGTCTTGGGGTGCCACCTGGCGAGGGAGCAGGAGGCCGCTAGCTTCGATCGAGGTGGACACCTGGCGTAGTGGCAAAGAGGTGCTCGACTTCGGCTGAGGTGGACCCATCTTGGGGTGCCACCTGGCGAAGGAGTGGGAATTTTGAAAGAAATATCCATGTGGCACCTGCGACTTCCAGCTGGATCTGACACACGTTCCACGTCAACGATGTAGCCATATCAGGTAATAATAAGCATGATAGATGGAGACTCTACCTTAGTAGGTAACAATAAGCATCATATGTCTATGTTTAAAGCTCAATTGGCTAGGAAGTTTAATATGAAGAAATTGGGAGCTATAAGTTAGATTCTTGGTATGAAGGTACTATGGAAGAGAGGATAGAAAGATATAGCTGACCTAGAAAAGATTTATATGGAGAAGGTTCTGTAGCACTTTAATATATAGAATGCGAAACTATTGAGTACCCCTTTCCTCTCCATATGAAGTTGTTTGCTGACCAATCATCTAGTACTAAAGTGAAGAAGACAAATATGACTCGAGGACCATATTCATCAGCAATAGGGAAACCAGTTTTGCTATGATGTATATGATACCCGATATTACACATATAGTGGGAGCTGTTAGTTGATACATAGCGAATCCTGGTAACAATCATTGGATAGTGGTGAAGTAGATTCTTCGATATTTAAGAAATACTTCTAATTATTTACTCTATTTTGGGCCTAGAGTTTGGAGTGTATTGGCTTTGTTAATGACGACTTTGCTGGAGATAGAGACAAGAGGTGTTTTACTATGGTATACATGTTCTTCATGGCAGGCGGTTTGCGATGAGCTAGGAGTCAAAGTTAAAGTCAATTGTGGCTTTGTCTACAATAAAAGTGGAATACATTATAGTTACACATGCTTGAAAGAAGCCAGATAGCTTAAATGATTACTTAGGGAGTTTAAGATAAAATAAAATGTATTGGAGTTGCATTATGATATGTCAAAATGCATTATACTTAACGAGGAATCTAGCTTTTCACTTTCATACAAAATATATTGATATTCATTTTTACTTTGTATATGATAGTTGAGGATGGTTAGGTGTCATTATCAAAAAATTATATAGATGCAAATATAATGAATATGATGACAAAGCTTATGACTCTAAAGAAGTTCAATTTGTGTAAGATGTCTCTCAAACTAAAGCTATATGATGAGCAACAATTGATAGATCTTTAATTGGAGTTTTGTTGATGGTACATGTCTTTTAGTGGGAGATGTGTTAGTTGGTGAAGTTACGTCCCACTAAAATACTAAAAGAAGTGGTGAAGACAAACTCAAATAAGTGGGAAGTGAGATAATGATAGGAATATGGATAGTTTAAACTAACAAGGATAATAATTTTAATCCTTGTCAAATTCAACAAAAATTGCCTATATACATGTCAATTGCCTTCTATTCTTACATAGAAGCATCTACGGAGTGATTCTAAATCTATGAATTCTTTTTCTCTTGTATTATTGGGATTTGAGTTCTATAATCTTATTCACATTGTAGAAAGAGAAATATAAGAGATTAGAGATTACTTTTGATCTCTTTATAATTATTTTTTGTGATCATTAACAAACAATGCATATGGAGATCTTGTTTGAGGATGTAGGAATGACACATTATCGTTCAAACATCATAAATTCTTTATATTATTTATGAAACCCTAGCCTTTGGGCCTTTTGGACTGAAGTCGGCAGCCCTTGCCAACTTCGGTTCGAAAGCAAGAAAAAAAAATAGAGAGGCAGAACAAGAGAGATTGGCTCTCCCTTATCCGGTTAAGGTTTTCGGCGGAGATCTCAGGGGAGGAGTCATGAGGGGAGAGGGAGGTGGTCGGCGATGTGTTGAGATAGGATGAACTCCGATCGGTGGGGTATTTGCTCCCCAAACGCCGAGGAGAACTCGTCGGGAGTTTTCTTTAAATTCCCCTCACCATCGCTGAATCGAGCCCCAATGAGCCCTCCCACACCATCATTTTTCTCTCCGGCGAGCACCCGAAAGTCCGTCGAGGCTCGGTGAGTTTTAGTTTATTGTTTAGAAGGATTTATTTCAATCTTTTTAGATTGATTCGGGTTGGTTTTTTCTTGGGACTGTGGACTACCAGTGGCCACGCCGCCATCATCCCTCTAGCTAGCCGACCCCCTTTTCTGGTGACCATCTTCCATGGCTGCCATCGGTAGCCGTGGGGGGGGGGGGGGGGGTGGTTCGATTGAGCTGAGAAAAAATAGGGGTTCGGGAGAAGAAAGAAAGAAAGAAGAAAAAAAATGCCTCTGTCTCGTGGAAAAAAAGAAAAGAAAAAAAAAAAAAAAAGGGAAGGAAAAAATAAGGAAAAAATAATAAAAAAATAAAAGGAGAGAGGAAGAGAGAGAATGAAGAAAGAGAAAAAAGGAAAATGAAAAATTGAAAAAAAAAATATTAGAAATAATGATAAAATTTGAATTGGTTTATTTTGGGATTTAGGCTAAGACCCAGATCGGACTAAGAATTATTTTCCTTTGCTAGTTTATCTTAGATAGAAAATTGATTATATAATTGATCTTATCAGGGTTTTCATCTAGCCTGTTGGAAGAGCAGTATCAGAGTTGATTCAATTAGGCATTATAGAATTTTCGGTAAGTTATCTTGACCTCTGGTATTATATGCCAAACATGTTATGTATTTATGAATTATTAAATATATATAGTATACTTTAATTTGCATTGGATTGCATTGGGTTGCATGTATTGTGTTGGTGTGGATGCTCTCTAGTCCGACTATGATCACACAAGGATCTAGTCTCCTTTTGGGCCTATAGTGGGGCTATCACTGGTGTATGACCGATAAGCGATATGTGTACACGGGAGCTAGTTAACTTATTTTATTTTTAGCCATGCGTGGCAGTTGCTGGCACATGCTGAGGATGCATATTTTCTCGTATGATATTAAAGATAGTTTTCTTCCAAGCCTCGAGTGGGATGATCACTAGTACATGATCGATATGTGGTATGTGTAGTCAGGACTCTATTCTCTTTCAGGGCTAGCCATGAGCTGATCGTGGCCATAGTCTGAGGGACTATGAGGGTAAAGTAAATGGTTGGCCATCCATAATTGTGTCGGTTGCATTAAGTGTACACATTTACATAATATTGTTGGTTATATTATTTTGATACTAGATATTATGATGTGTTGATGCTTGTTGTTTGTTAATGTCATATTTATGTATGTATATTGGAGGTGTTGATAACTTACTGACTCTGTATAGCTCACCCCCTGTTTTTCTATATTTTTTTATAGATCCAGAAGATCAATCGGGCTTTAGAAACCAGTCAGTGAGGAACTAGGGTTTAGGTATTAATCCCTTCATTTATGATTTATCTTTTAGTTGAATTTTGTCTACCTATTAACCTTTATGAAAAATTTTAGAAATAAATAAATAATTAATGAAATTTGTTCTTTATCACTACTTAGGTATTGAATTGAAGGTTAGGCCTGGCATGATCTCTAAGGTGATACCTAGGGTTGTTCGGCCGGTCATGTAGCCGATTTCGGTGTTGGATTTGGGACTTGATAGAGTGGTATCAGAGCAAAGGTTTAAGATTAAGATGCCTTAGTTAGTGAGAGGGGTAGAATTAAGGTATTGAAAGATATTTAATGATTTAAGAATTTATATCAGAGTGCACAGTGGAAGTGTGGTGGATTAAAGATATTAGGAGTAATTTAAAGTGTATTATAATGGAAGAATGGAGGTTCTTATTTGAATTACTGAATTTAGACAGAATGGTACTTGTGAGTATTGGATTACTTATATTTGAGTTTTGGAAGGCTTAGATTTTTTTAAATTTTGAGGCTGAAATTTTTTGTAGGAGGAGAGAATGTGAAACCTTGACCTTTGGGCCCTTTAGGCTGAAGTCGGCAGCCCTTGCCGACTTCGGTTCGAAAGCGAGAAAAAAAAATAGAGAGGCAGAGCAGGGGAGATTGGCTCTCCCTTATCCAGTCAAGGTTTTTGTCGAAGATCTCGGGAGAGGAGTCGTGAGGGGAAAGGGAGGTGCTCGGCGATGTGTTGGGATAGGATGAACTCCGATTGGTGGGATATTTTCTCCCCAAATGGCGAGGAGAACTTATCGGGAGTTTTCTTTAAATCCCCCTCACCGTCGCTGAATCGAGCCCTGATGAGCCCTCCTATGCCATCGTTCTCCTCTCCGACAAGCACCCGAAAGTTCGTCGAGGCCCGGTGAGTTTTAGTTTATTGTTTAGAAGGGTTTATTTCAATCTTTCTGGATTGATTCAAGTTGGTTTTTATCTTGGGACTGTGGACTACCAGTGGCCGCACCACCGTTGTCTCTCTGGCTAGCGAGCCCCTTTTCCGGTGACCATCTTTCATGGCCGCCGCTGGTAGTCGTGGGGGGACGGTTCGGTTGAGCTGAGGAAGAATAGAGGTTCGATAGAAGAAAGAAGAAAAGAAGAAAAAAAGGCCTCTGTCTCATGGGAAAAAAAGAAAAGAAAGAAAAAAAAAAAGAAAAAGGAAGAAGAAAAGAAGGAAAAAATAATAAAAAAATAAAAGGAGAGAGGAAGAGAGAGAATGAAGAGAGAGAAAAAGGAAAAATTAAAAATTGAAAAAAAAATGTTGGAAATAATGATAAAATTTGAATTGATTTATTTTGGGATTTAGGCTAAGACCTAAATCGGATTAAGAATTATTTTCCTATGCTAGTTTATTTTAAATAGGAAATTGATTATATAATTAATTTTATCAGGGATTTCATCTAGCCTATCAGAAGAGCAGTATCAGAGTTGATTTAATTAGGCATTATGAAATTTTTGGTAAGTTATCTTGACCTCTGGTATTATATGCCAAACATGTTATGTATTTATGAAATATTAAATATATATATATAGTATATTTTAATCTATATTGGATTGCATTGGATTGCATGCATTGTGTTAGTATGGATGCTCTCTAGTCCGATTATGATCACACGAGGATCTAGTCACCTTTTGGACCTCTAGTGGGGCTATCACTGGTGCATGACCGATGAGCGGTATGTGTACACAGGAACCAGTTGCCTTATTTTATTTTTAGCCATGTATGGCAGTTACTGGCACATGCTAGGGATGCATGTTTTCTCGTATGATATCAGAGATAGTTTCCTTCCGGACCTTCGGTGGGGCGATTACTGGTACATGACCGATGTACGGTATGTGTAGTCAGGACTCTATTCTCTTTCGGGGCTAGCCATGGGTCGATCGTGGCCATAGTCTGAGGGACTAGGAGGGTAAAATAAATGGTTGGCCATCCATAGTCGTGTTGGTTGTATTATGTGTACACATTTGCATAATATTGTTGGTTATATTATTTTGATACTGGATATTATGATGTGTTCATGCTTGTTATTTATTAATGATATATTTATGTTTTCATATTGGAGGTGTTGATAACTTACGGAGTATGTATAGCTCATCCCTTATTTTTCTATATTTTTGTTATAGATCCGGAAGATCAATCGAGATTTGGGAACCAGTCAGTGAGGAACTAGGATTTAGGTGTTAATTCCTTCGTTTATGATTTATCTTTTAGTTGAATTTTGTCTACCTATTAATCTTTATGAAAAATTTTAGAAATAAATGAATAATTAATGAAATTTGTTCTTTACTGCTACTTGGATATTGAATTGAAGGTTAGGCCTGACATGATCTCTAAGATAATACCTAGGATTGTATGGCCGGTCACGTAGCCGATTCCGGTGTTGAATTCGAGACGTGACATTATTTCTTTACTTTTTTTTTTGCTTTACTTTTCTTGTGATTTACCTGTTATTTTTAGTTTCCTATGCATGATCCTTTGTTTCTAACATCATGTTCGTTGGATGCCCAATTACTCTCTTCCTATTGGGTTACAATATATATATAGTTGAATTGATATTTCTATAATAATTAGGTGAGGCCAATATATAACCAGTGACCTAAGTTAATTCAAGCTTCAACTGATGCCCGAAGGCGATTTAAACTTGATCTTGTAGACTTGTAAGCTCAAGACATACTCAACACACTTGGTGTAGCAAAATTATAATAATGGAATACTAACTTGTGACAAAAAACTTGAGATGGTACTCGAGGATTACCAAATTGTTCCAACAAAGGAATGCATAGACATTAAGAGAACAAGTACTTTTATAGTTTGTCCATGGTATGACAAAATTTTACCACCTCTATCTAACATTCAACGACCTTCAACTATTGTAAATGATAATTTATTTATACTCGCTGATTCTTTATTGCTTTTTGATGACTCTACTTTTAATGGTGATCCTGTTGAAAAAAAACCAGGATGTTTTGGATCCGGCAAGGATGCATTCTTGCTGCCCAACATTAGTACCACAGAGGACATCGTTGGCCTATCATTTGGAGATTCTTGAACACACAATAAGCCCACCTTTAAACAGTTCAAGGCTTCAACCATGGAAATAGAGTTGCTGATTGATCCATCTACTAGTTCCAAGCCAACACCTTCCATCCATAAACTCCATGCCTGAGAAAATATGTTACACCACTATATATCATGATTTAAACAAAAAAAAAAAAAAAATATATGAACAAAATTTACTATTTTTTTGCCTAATCTTACATATGCTAGAAGGTTTCCTTCGTGCTTGGATATGGAAACCCCTTTATTCTTCTTGCCACTAATGATTTCAAGTACCAAGACACCAAAGCTGAAAACATCGGATTTTACCGAGAAGACACCATCCATGGCATACTCCGGAGACATGTATCCACTGCATTTATCATTAAAAGATGATTACAACTTTTTCCCTGAAGAATAGATATCACATTAATGAAACGTAAATAATACTTACTATGTCCCCACAATTCTCCGAGTATTTAGTGTCGTCTCATCCCCTCTAAATATTCTTGCCAAGCCAAAGTCTGATATTTTAGGATTCATATCTTTATCGAGAAGAATGTTACTAACTTTGAGATCCCTGTGAATAATTCTAAATCTAGAGTCTCGATGTAGGTAGAGAAGACCTTGAGCAATCCCTTCTATAATGCTGTAGCGGGTTTGCCAGTCTAGTAATGCACCTTTCTCTTTATCTGCCCAAAAATTGCATTATGTTACTCTTACACAAATAATAAAGAAATAAAATTTCTATCCACCTCTTTTTTTCTTTTACTTGTTGGTAGCAAATAAAGCAAGCTTACACATGCATTTAACCCAAGAGCAAATGAAATTATAAAGAATATACTAGTTAGAGTTCAATCCTGGTATTGACTTGTCTTCATAGATTGATTACGATATGGTGGGTAGACTTGGAAGAATCTTATAACAAGATTAAGCTCCATGAAGTTGGCCACATCCACAAGGCCAGTCGCCCCATAATTGTCATCATTGAGAACTTTTAATTATAGAGCGTGGTATTTCAAGTGACCCTGCTTAAAGGTTCAGTTTCGAATGAGAGTGCCAAGCTATGGCTTTTTGATTTTCGGTACTCTTCCATCTAATCAGCAAAAGTGAGCTATTGATTCAAGGCAAAGATTAGTAATTGATGGAACAAAGTATTTTCATGAACTCTTGAACTAGTTATTAATTAGAGGCTACGATTATCCTATGATTTAATTTCTTAATTTAGTTAGGGATAGGAAACAAATACAAGGAAGAGAAACAGAAGATTAACTAACCAAATAGGAAGGTATCCAAGCTTTTATTAGGCATGTATTCATATACGAGAATCCTTTCCTCTCCTTGAGTGCAGCAACCTAGAAGCCGAACTAGGTTTCGGTGCTGGAGCTTGGCAATCAGCATCACTTCATTCATAAACTCATCAACACCCTGTGTCGAAGTCTTTGAAAGCTTCTTCACAGCTATCTCTTGCTCCTCCCCAAGCTTGCCCTGAGTTCACCACATCGAAAGTAACATTATATTCATGGTGCTAAATTTTGGATCTTACATCGACTGGGACCTGCAAAGTGACATTGTACCGAGCTTAGTTAGCAAACCAGGAAAAAACCTTGTACACGGGACCGAAGCCACCCTCTCCAAGCTTGTTTGAGAAGTTGTTGGTTGCTATAATGATTGTCCTCAAATCAAATAAAGGAAGCTCCCATTCCTTGCCTTCCGTGGATTCGTTGTTATGGTATCTAGAGAAAGGAATGGCACTTAAGGTAGCTGCCGCTGTAGTCACAGATAATAAGTAATCACCACTACTCATGTTAATCTTGCTTATATATTGTGATGTGGATTAATTTTACCTGCTCTTCTCCTTTGCTTTATCCAAACACCAATGCTCACTAAAGCAAGTAGCAGAATCCCCACGATCGAGCCCACCACAGTTGCAACCATGGTACTTGAATTTGAATGTTCTGATCCTGGGCCTGAAACGTTAGCACCGTCATATTAGTATGTGATGAACCTTAATTCCTTTGTTTGCCTTTTTTTTTTTTTTTTTTTTTATACTTTTGAGAGGGTCAAGAACTTCCATAAATCAGTTGGAAGTGATATTTAGTAAAAAATTTGGAAGCTATTTTAACTTTTCTAGAAAGCTAAAAAGGTCCGGTTCAGAAAAGTTTTATTTTGAAATTCTTTTTTCCAAAAATATTGTCAAGCGAAATTATTTTGATTTAAATAAGATTTTTGGATGGCCAAAACATCCGTAAATAAAATCTCATAATCATATCTTATATCATACTATATCATATCATATTATTATACTATAAATATAATATTATGATATATTTTAAATGTATAGTATAATCTAGTATAATATAATTATGTTATAAAAATAATATTTAATAATATTATTATATTACTTTATAATATGTTATATTATAATTTATTATTAGATTAGATTGTAATCCATTATATTATATTATAGTATAATAAATATATATAATATATAATATGTAAATTATAAGTATATAATATAACATATTATAATAATATAATATAATAATATTTAATTATTATATTATAATTTTTTATTACTGGATGATAATATATGATATAATATTATATTATTCTTTTCTATATAATATTATATAATATTTATTATTATCATTTTATCATATTAAAAATATATATTTTTATTTCGGCTACCAAACATGTTTTAGAGCTTCTCAGTATTTTATAAATATGGTTATCAAACAACAAATAATTTTTTATAAAATCTTTATTTTTAAAAATTTTATTATTAAAAGTTTTAAAAGTTTTATTACTAACAGCAATACCAAACAAGATTTTAGTGGTTCTTTTCGTATAAAAGTCTGTGTGGGCCAAAATATCTGCAGCTCTAATTGTAAGTCAAAATTGAACATAACTTACTCGGGCCTAGCCTGTGGCCCATCTCGAAGGTGGCCCACCCGATGAGCCTTTGGTTGGACCGAACCTACGTTTAGTTTTACCGTGAATATTTAAATGCAGTATTATTTGCTCTATGGGTATAATGAGCGCTGCTGGTAATGCAACAAAAGAGTTTCTAATAGGATTTAAATGCAAACATAATTATTTTAAAAAAATTAAAACATGCTAATACCGGAGTCTTTATGTAAAACCATAAAATTTAAAAAAAGTCATTTGAGCATTTAAATATGTTTTGGATCATTTGGAGTAATTAAAAAAATTTGGACCAGACTTGAGTAAAGAAGTTGCCTGGCTTTGGCGCTCTAACGTTGAAGTCTATGGTTGGCTCTTTTATTTATTTATTTATTTATTTTTGGTAAGAAAAAAGAATAATAGGGATAAATTTCAGTGTAGCTATCCTCACAGGTCCTCTGCCAGGTAATGTAGGAAAATTTCTAGATTTAGCCGGTTGGTAATGAAACAAGGCCTCTACCAATCGGGCTACCGCCTTAGTGGTTGGTAGGCTTCTTTTGAACTACAATTATATAATAGTAGAAATTCTTTATTTAATACCCTTAGTGACGGAAAACTAAGACGAAGCACATTGTATCGTATTGGCCACGTAGTCATAATTAATAAGAGGGGTTGTACCAATTTCATTGCTGCAAGGATTTAATGCAACTTAACTTTTTTTAAAAATTTTTCTGAGAAAAAAATTTTTGAGATGAATTTATAATTTCTAGTTATTGACCTATGTCTTTATATAATAACTTATTGGCTATCATGGCTTTACATTATTTGTTATAATATCAATCACTTTTTATGATATCTTATTGATTATTATCCCTTCCTATTATTTTCTAAGATATTTTATTAGTTATTATGATATCCTATTATTTTCTAAGACCTATTGTTGATTTTTATGATATTGTGTTGATTTTTATGATATTTTGTTATTTTTATGATATCCTGTTGCTTCATATGACATTCTATTAATTAGCAAGATTTATTTGAAAAAAAATTCTAATTATTGAATATGATTCCTTATGTCTTTATGTGGTATTCTATTAATTATTATGACTTCATGTTATTCGATATAATATTCAATTTTTTTTAAATTTTATCTATTATTATCACTTGTTATTATTTTTTATAATATTTTGTTAGTTATTATGATATCATGTAATTTTATATGATATCTTGTTGATTATTATGATGCCATGGTATGAACTATGATATTCTATGCGTAAAGTTCCGCGCGGGGGGGGGGGGGGGGGGGGGGGGGGGGCCGGGGGGGCGCGGATATCCTCACAAAAAAAACTTAAAACATTGAACTACAGTAAAACCCTATCATAAACCCTATCAAAAAAAAAAATCCTCACAAAAAAAACTTAAACATTGAACTACAGTAAAACCCTATCATTCAAAACTATGGCTACGTAGCCTAATCTAATGAAGAGGATGTATTTTATTTTATTTTATTTTTAAATAGGACGGTGGACAAAGAATCTCTACAAAACAGAGTTTGTTAAGCTGTCCCATAGGTGTCGCAGGCCAATGTTCCATCGCAGGTCAATGTTCTCACAAAAAAACTTAAAACATTGAGCTACAGTAAAACCCTATCATTAAAAATCAGTGTAATAATCTCTATTAATACGGCTACGTGGCCTAATCTAATGAAGTGATGTATTTATTTATTATTTTTAACAGGACGGTGGACAAAGAGTCTCCACAAAACAGAGTTTAATAGCTGTCCCATAGGTGTCGCAGGTCAATGTTTTCACAAAAAAAACTTAAAACATTGAGCTACAATAAAATCCTATCATTAAAAATCAGTGTAATAATCTCTATTAATAACTATGGCTACATGGCCTAATCTAATGAAATAATGTATTTTATTTTATTTATTTTTAACATGACGGTGGACAAAGAATCGAATTTTTTTTTTAAAATAATATCCTTTAAAAAAAAAATTCGATACAGGTGATTTCAAATATATTTATCGAAATAGATGATTCGTCCGACGTGATAGCTACGGAGACACCTGAATTTGTCTTTTCAAAAGACAAACTCAACTTCGTCTTTTCAAAAAATGAATTCTATACAACCATTTCATTTTTTTAAATTTAATTTTAAATTTAATATAATATTTTTAAATTTAATTTGATGTGATATCTGAATTCGTCTTTCCAAAAGATGAATTCAAACAATTTTTTCTCTTTTCAATTTTATAAATATTATTATTTCTTTTAAATAAAATTAACAAATTTAAATTTTAAATAAATAAATAAATAATTAGTATTAATTAAAATTTTATATTTATATTTTTTGGTAATATAAATATTATTTATTTTAGAATAACATTAATTAAAATAGCATAATTAACTATATAAAAATAATATTAATTTAAAATTAATAATAAAATAACTAAAAAATAACATTAATTGAAAATAACATTAATTAAAAGATATTATAATAATATTTTATAATATATTTATATTAATAATTATTTTATATTCTAAAATATAATAAATATATTATAATTTATTATATATATATTATAATTTTTATAATATAGTATAAAAAAATTTTAAAAAAATAATAAATAATCACCATGTCGATACTATTCGGTCGCCAGTCCGATACCAGTTCGGTCGATAGCCCGGTATCAGTCCAATCCCTTACTCAGGACCGGTGGCAGGATCCCGACGACCGGACCGACGATCGGATCTGTGGCATGACTGGGACTAGTCCGGTAACAGGATCCTGCTGGTCGGACCGGTGACAGGATCGCATGGGTCCTTCAGCTTAGACAAGTAGGTGCTCCTCTATCACGGTGTACAAAGACCACCCTTGAACCAGTACAACCTGGAATCGGCCCCGGCATCGATGGTGCCGACATATGCTGATTTCCATCTTGCACTGATCCAATGGTATAAATCTTCCTACATCGTAGTAGTTGCTGATGTCAATAAATGAAGTAATACATACCTAGATCGGCTGCTGCTAGCCGGACGTAGAGATCCTGTCCGCCGAAGGAAAACACTCTCATATCGGTGAGTTCCGTCATCCAAATAATGCAACCGGTCCCGTTCATATAAGCACTAGCATAGGCCGTGCATGAACAATTCCTCGAGCATGAAGTCCTGCACTCATCCAATCCATCTTCCAGTCCACCGTCGATCTCGATGTGTCCGGTAGCTTGGCCTCTTTTATAATCACAAACCCATCGGTCCCGTTCCGGCAGTCCAGCGCCGTTATCCTCACACACCCGTCTTTGTTTCTCTAAGATCCCAATTACTCGGCGACCTAGGCTTAAACCCCTGCAAGCACCTACACATCGGTGAGTTGTCCGAATTACAGATCCCATAAGCCCCGCACTGTGACACATAATCGCACGGGTCCTTCGGCTCGGACAGGTAGGTGCTCCACGTTTGGCTTTCATCAAGCCAGACACTGCGTTGGCCCACGCCGGCGTTGTTCAGAGTGAGCCTTGTGATGAACGACGTGCTGGTGGTGCTGTACGTGTGAACGACCTCGTCGTTATTTATGACAAAGTCGAGTTTGAAGATTTTATAGTGCATGATATCCGGGATACCGATGAAATATTGCCCGTTCCATGTCCCGGCGCGAAACACCTGGTTCGAGCCATCCAACATAATCATCTGGGGGTCGCCATGGAGATCCAAAAGTATGGTATAGGGGCCGGCGCTGGGTTGCCAGGACCGGTCCATGATGTGAGGTACGGTTGAGGCCACTCGTTAGATTCCACCCCAATTCATTCCCGGGAGTTGAGTGTCGGTCGGGTAGTCGAAGCTCTGCCATGCAAAGCTCCCTGGAACGTTATTGCTGTCATCGCCATCAGCCTCTTTAACGATGAAATTGCCGTTGTCCAAGAGTTGTGCAACTGGATTGGAGAGGCCCGACGAGCTCGAGGACCAGATGGTTTTAGAATTCTGGTCGGTGATGATGAGAGTTCCATTGGCGGTGATCGATAGGCTGCCATTTCGCTCGGAGATCGGGTGCCGCCGATTGGCAACCCACACGACCGTAGAAGGTGATACCTTGTACCACATGCCGACATAACGATTGTTGGTGTCGACAGGGCTGAAGAAGCCTAAGACGAATCTTTCCCCAGCCGAGATCAACTCTTGGCTGTCGGTGAGGGGCCGTGCTGGGGTTAGAGTGTCACCCCCGATGGAAGGAGAGAAATGAGAAGAAAGGATCAAGAAGAGAAATAGTAGTGCTGCTTCGGGGCGCATGCCCATCTTCCAAAACTGCTCCATTTCGAAGAGAGACTCGCACGGCTTCTTATTCAAGGAGCGTGGTAGCCCAAACCTTGAGAGTTGATTGGTTGGATATTTTAGGGGATGAGGTTGACCATTGATTGGGCCGCGTCTTCTGGTCGGAGCTATGCAAAATGCCTAGTATTTTCTCGGACGGCTAGACCATTGACTCGGAAAAGATAATGGCTTGATCAAAGGTGGTGACTTTGAACTTTTACCAAAAAACGTGTGGCCCCCTGAGCCAGATACACGGTATGGGGCATGCACTGGCTAGTATGGATCGTATCTTCCGCTCTAAAGAACGATTCACCTTTCTCCGCGCCAATCCACCGATGGATCGCTCAATCGTCCAACAACGGCATCCAAAGTGCATTGAGATCTGTATGAGCTGCAATCCAAAGGAGGATGTTGCGAAGGAAGATCCATCATCCTTCCACGCAAAAGATACAACCTGAATCAGAATTCTCCGATGAAGTAACACTTCTCCGAAAAACGGATGTTAAGAAACTAAAATCTAAATCCAAAGATATGCAAGAAAGGAATTTTTGCTGCTTGTATTAAATTTATGCAAACTAACCAATCATGCATTGACATTAATGGTTGTTGTTGCTGCCAATATCGCCGTGGTATGTAACTCTGACGCGTTAAATTCCTGCGGGATACTTGGTCTTCTCTTCTGGTCAACTCCTTGACGGGCTGACCTGCAAAACAGAGGAGACCCAAACCGGGGTGCCACCTAGCGAGGGAGCAAGAGGCCGCCAGCTTCGGCCGAGGTGGACCCCTCCTGGATGGACACCTAGCGGAGTGGCAGAGAGGTGCTCGACTTCGGCCGAGGTGGATCCATCTTGGGGTGCCACCTGGTGAAGGAGCAAGGGGGCCTTGCTCGACCTCGGCAGAGGTGGACACGTCTTGGGGTGCCACCTGGTGAGGGAGCAGGAGGGCGCCAGCTTCGACCGAGGTGGACTCCTCCTAGATGGACACGGGCGAAGTAGTAGAGAGGTGCTTGACTTCGGCCGAGGTGGACCCATCTTGGGGTGCCACCTGGCGAAGGAGCAGAGGGGCTGGCTCGACGGTGGCAGAGGTGGACCCGTTTTGGGGTGCCACCTGGCGAGGGAGCAGGAGGCCACCAGCTTTGACCGAGGTGGACCCTTTCTTGGTAGATACCTGTCGGAGTGGCAGAGAGGTGCTCGACTTTGGCCGAGGTGGACCCATCTTGGGGTGTCACCTAGTGAAGGAGCAGGGGGGCCTGGCTCGACCTCGGCAGAGGTGGACCCGTCTTGGGGTGCCACCTGGCGAGGGAGCAGGAGGCCGCCAGCTTCGACCGAGGTGGACCCCTCCTGGGTGGACACCTGGCGGAGTGGCAGAGAGGTGCTCGACTTCGACCGAGGTGGACCCGTCTTGGAGTGCCACCTGGCAAAGGAGCAGGGGGGCCTGGCTCGACCTCGGCAGAGGTGGACCCGTCTTGGGGTGCCACCTGGCGAGGGAGCAGGAGGCCGCCAGCTTCGATCTAGGTGGACACCTGGCGTAGTGGCAAAGAGGTGCTCGACTTCGGCTGAGGTGGACCCATCTTGGGGTGCCACCTGGCGAAGGAGCGGGAATTTTGAAAGAAATATCCATGTGGCACCTGCGACTTCCAGTTGGATCTGACACACGTTCCACGTCAACGATGTAGCCATATCAGGTAATAATAAGCATGATAGATGGAGACTCTACCTTAGTAGGTAACAATAAGCATCATATGTCTATGTTTAAAGCTCAATTGGCTAGGAAGTTTAATATGAAGAAATTGGGAGCTATAAGTTAGATTCTTGGTATGAAGGTACTATGGAAGAGAGGATAAAAAGATATAGCTGACCTAGAAAAGATTTATATGGAGAAGGTTCTGTAGCACTTTAATATATAGAATGCGAAACTATTGAGTATCCCTTTCCTCTCTATATGAAGTTGTTTGCTGACCAATCATCTAGTACTAAAGTGAAGAAGACAAATATGACTCGAGGACCATATTCATCAGCAATAGGGAAACCAGTTTTGCTATGATGTATATGATACCCGATATTACACATATAGTGGGAGCTGTTAGTTGATACATAGCGAATCCTGGTAACAATCATTGGATAGTGGTGAAGTAGATTCTTTGATATTTAAGAAATACTTCTAATTATTTACTCTATTTTGGGCCTAGAGTTTGGAGTGTATTGGCTTTGTTAATGACGACTTTGCTGGAGATAGAGACAAGAGGTGTTTTACTATGGTATACATGTTCTTCATGGCAGGCGGTTTGCGATGAGCTAGGAGTCAAAGTTAAAGTAAATTGTGGCTTTGTCTACAATAAAAGTGGAATACATTGTAGTTACACATGCTTGAAAGAAGCCATATAGCTTAAATGATTACTTAGGGAGTTTAAGATAAAATAAAATGTATTGGAGTTGCATTATGATATGTCAAAATGCATTATACTTAACGAGGAATCTAGCTTTTCACTTTCATACAAAATATATGATATTCATTTTTACTTTGTATATGATAGTGGAGGATGGTTAGGTGTCATTATCAAAAAATTATATAGATGCAAATATAATGAATATGATGACAAAGCTTATGACTCTAAAGAAGTTCAATTTGAGTAAGATGTCTCTCAAACTAAAGCTATATGATGAGCAACAATTGATAGATCTTTAATTGGAGTTTTGTTGATGGTACATGTCTTTTAGTGGGAGATGTGTTAGTTGGTGAAGTTACGTCCCACTAAAATACTAAAAGAAGTGGTGAAGACAAACTCAAATAAGTGGGAAGTGAGATAATGATAGGAATATGGATAGTTTAAACTAACAAGGATAATAATTTTAATCCTTGTCAAATTCAACAAAAATTGCCTATATACATGTCAATTGCCTTCTATTCTTACATAGAAGCATCTAAGGAGTGATTCTAAATCTATGAATTCTTTTTCTCTTGTATTATTGGGATTTGAGTTCTATAATCTTATTCTCATTGTAGAAAGAGAAATATAAGAGATTAGAGATTACTTTTGATCTCTTTATAATTATTTTTTGTGATCATTAACAAACAATGCATATGGAGATCTTGCTTGAGGATGTAGGAATGACACATTATCATTCAAACATCATAAATTCTTTATATTATTTATGAAACCCTAGCCTTTGGGCTTTTGGACTGAAGTCGGCAGCCCTTGCCAACTTCGGTTTGAAAGCAAGAAAAAAAAATAGAGAGGCAGAACAAGAGAGATTGGCTCTCCCTTATCCGGTTAAGGTTTTCGGCGGAGATCTCAAGGGAGGAGTAATGAGGGGAGAGGGAGGTGGTCGGCGATGTGTTGAGATAGGATGAACTCCGATCGGTGGGGTATTTGCTCCCCAAACGCCGAGGAGAACTCGTCGGGAGTTTTCTTTAAATTCCCCTCACCATTGCTGAATCGAGCCCCAATGAGCCCTCCCACACCATCATTTCTCTCTCTCTCTCTCTTGAACTGAGATTCCTATAATAATCAAATTAGGATAATATATGGTGACCTAAGTTAATTTAAACTTGAATTGATCCCCGAAGTCGATTTAAACTCGATTTTGTAGACTTGTAAAATCAAGATATACTCAACACACTTGATGTAGCAAAATTACAATAATGGAATAGTAGGTTGTGACAAAGGACCTGAGATAGTTGAGGATTACCAAATTGTTCCAACAAAGGAATACTAACCTCGTTTTTTACCACCTTGATCTCATAGTCAACGACCTTCAACTATTGTAAATGATAAGTTATTTATACTCATCGAGTCTTTATTGCTTTTTGATGACTCAACTTTTAAGGGTGATCTTGTTGGAAAAAAACCAGGATGTTTTGGATCCGGCAAGGATGCATTCTTGCTACCCAACATTAGTACCACAGAGGACATCGTCGGCCTATCATCCGGAGATTCTTGAACACACAATAAGCCCACCTTTAAACAATTCAAGGCTTCAACCATGGAAATAGAGTTTCTGATTGATCCATCTACTAGTTCTAGGCCATTACCTTCTATCCATAAACTCCATGCCTGAAAAAATATTATATCACTATATATCATGATTTAATAAAAAAAGAGGAATATATGAACAAAATTTACTATTCTTTTCCTAATCTTACATATGCTAGAAGGTTTCCTTTGTGCTTGGATATGGAAACCCCTTTATTCTTCTTGCCACAAATGATTTCAAGTACCAAGACACCAAAGCTGAAAACATCGGATTTTACCGAGAAGACACCATCCATGGCATACTCTGGAGACATGTATCCACTGCATTTATCATTAAGATGATTATAATTTTTTCATAAAGAATAAATATCACATTAATGAAATGTAAATAATACTTACTATGTCCCTACAACTCTCCGAGTATTTATTGTCGTCTCATCCCCTCTAAATATTCTTGCCAAGCCAAAGTCTGATATTTTAGGATTCATATCTTTATCGAGAAGAATGTTACTAACTTTGAGATCCCTGTGAATAATTCTAAGTCTTGAATCTCGATGTAGATAGAGAAGACCTTGAGCAATCCCTTCTATAATATTATAGCGAGTTTGCCAATCCAGTAACGCTCCATTCTCTTTATCTGTCCAAAATTTGTTTCGTTACTTTTACTTACACAAATAATAAAGAAATAAAATATCTAACAGCCACCCCTTTTTTTTTTTTTAATGTTGGTAGCAGATAAAGCAAGCTTACACATGCATGTATTTAACCCAAGAGTAAAAGAAATTATAAAAAATATACTAGTTAGAGTTCAATCCTGGTATTGACTTGTCTTCATAGATTGATAACAATATGGTGGTAGAACTAGAAGAATCTAATAACAAGCTTAATCTCCATGAAGTTGGCCACATCCACAAGGCCAGCCACCCTATAATTGTCATGAATGAGAACGTTTAATTATAGAGCGTAGTATTTTAAGTGACCCTTCTTAAAGGTTCATTTTAAAATGAGTGTGCCCAGCTATGGCTTTTTGATTTCCAGTACTCTTCCATGTAATCAGCAAAATTGAGTTACTGATTCAAGGCAAAGATTAGTGTTCATGGAACAAAGTATTTTCATGAACTCTTGAACTAGTTATTAGAGGGTACGAGTATTGTATGATTTTCTTAATTTAATTAAGGATAGGAAACATATACAAGGAAGAGAATAGAAGATTAACTAACCAAATAGGAAGGTGTCCAAGCTTTTGTTAGGCATGTATTCATATATGAGCATCCTTTCCTCTCCTTGAGTGCAGCAGCCTAAAAGCTGAACTAAGTTTCGGTGCTGAAGCTTGGCAATCAGCATCACCTCATTCATGAATTCATCAATGCCCTGTGTTGAAGTCTTCGAAAGCCTCTTCACAGCTATGTCTTGCTCCTCCCCAAGCTTTCCCTGGGTTCACCACATTGAACGCAACATTGTATTCAAGGTATTAAATTTTGGACCTTACATCGGCCGGGACCGGCAAAGTGACATCGTACCAAGCTTAGTTGGTAAACTAGGAAAATACCTTGTATACGGGACCAAAGCCACCCTCTCCAAGCTTGTTTTCGATTGAAAAGTTATTGGTTGCTACAATGATCGTCCTCAAATCAAATAAAGGAAGCTCCCAGTCCTTGCCTTCCTCGGATTCGTTGTTGTGGTAACTAACGAAGGGAATGGTAGTTGTTGCTGCAATAGCCACAAATAATAAGTAATCATTACTACTAATATTTTGCTTATATATTATGATGTGGACTAATTTTACCTGCTCTTCTCCTTCGCTTTATCCAAACGCAAATGCCCATCGAAGCCAGAAGTAGAACCCCTATGACAGTGCCCACCACAATTGCAACTATGGTATGCGAATTTGAATGATCGGATCCTGGGCCTGAAATGTTAGCACCGTCATATAAATAAATATATGATGAACCTTTCTTTGTTTTCCTTTTTATTTTATTTGGAATATATATATATATATATATATATATTGCTTTTCAGAGCATCAGGAAGTTCCATATATTTGCTGATTTCCATCTTGCACTGATCCAATGGTATAAATATTCCTACATCGTAGTAGTTGCTGATGTCAATAAATGAAGTAATACATACCTAGATCGGCTGCTGCTAGCCGGACGTAGAGATCCTGTCCGCCGAAGGAAAACACTCTCATATCGGTGAGTTCCGTCATCCAAATAATGCAACCGGTCCCGTTCATATAAGCACTAGCATAGGCCGTGCATGAACAATTCCTCAAGCATGAAGTCCTGCACTCATCCAATCCCATCTTCCAGTCCACCGTCGATCTCGATGTGTCCGGTAGCTTGGCCTCTTTTATAATCACAAACCCATCGGTCCCGTTCCGGCAGTCCAGCGCCGTTATCCTCACACACCCGTCTTTTGTTTCTCTAAGATCCCAATTACTCGGCGACCTAGGCTTAAACCCCTGCAAGCACCTACACATCGGTGAGTTGTCCGAATTACAGATCCCATAAGCCCCGCACTGTGACACAGGATCGCACGGGTCCTTCGGCTCGGACAGGTAGGTGCTCCACGTTTGGCTTTCATCAAGCCAGACACTGCGTTGGCCCACGCCGGCGTTGTTCAGAGTGAGCCTTGTGATGAACGACGTGCTGGTGGTGCTGTACGTGTGAACGACCTCGTCGTTATTTATGACAAAGTCGAGTTTGAAGATTTTATAGTGCATGATATCCGGGATACCGATGAAATATTGCCCGTTCCATGTCCCGGCGCGAAACACCTGGTTCGAGCCATCCAACATAATCATCTGGGGGTCGCCATGGAGATCCAAAAGTATGGTATAGGGGCCCGGCGCTGGGTTGCCAGGACCGGTCCATGATGTGAGGTTACGGTTGAGGCCACTCGTTAGATTCCACCCCAATTTCATTCCGGGAGTTGAGTGTCGGTCGGGTAGTCGAAGCTCTGCCATGCAAAGCTCCCTGGAACGTTATTGCTGTCATCGCCATCAGCCTCTTTAACGATGAAATTGCCGTTGTCCAAGAGTTGTGCAACTGGATTGGAGAGGCCCGACGAGCTCGAGGACCAGATGGTTTTAGAATTCTGGTCGGTGATGATGAGAGTTCCATTGGCGGTGATCGATAGGCTGCCATTTCGCTCGGAGATCGGGTGCCGCCGATTGGCAACCCACACGACCGTAGAAGGTGATACCTTGTACCACATGCCGACATAACGATTGTTGGTGTCGACAGGGCTGAAGAAGCCTAAGACGAATCTTTCCCCAGCCGAGATCAACTCTTGGCTGTCGGTGAGGGGCCGTGCTGGGGTTAGAGTGTCACCCCCGATGGAAGGAGAGAAATGAGAAGAAAGGATCAAGAAGAGAAATAGTAGTGCTGCTTCGGGGCGCATGCCCATCTTCCAAAACTGCTCCATTTCGAAGAGAGACTCGCACGGCTTCTTATTCAAGGAGCGTGGTAGCCCAAACCTTGAGAGTTGATTGGTTGGATATTTTAGGGGATGAGGTTGACCATTGATTGGGCCGCGTCTTCTGGTCGGAGCTATGCAAAATGCCTAGTATTTTCTCGGACGGCTAGACCATTGACTCGGAAAAGATAATGGCTTGATCAAAGGTGGTGACTTTGAACTTTTACCAAAAAACGTGTGGCCCCCTGAGCCAGATACACGGTATGGGGCATGCACTGGCTAGTATGGATCGTATCTTCCGCTCTAAAGAACGATTCACCTTTCTCCGCGCCAATCCACCGATGGATCGCTCAATCGTCCAACAATGGCATCCAAAGTGCATTGAGATCTGTATGAGCTGCAATCCAAAGGAGGATGTTGCGAAGGAAGATCCATCATCCTTCCACGCAAAAGATACAACCTGAATCAGAATTCTCCGATGAAGTAACACTTCTCCGAAAAACGGATGTTAAGAAACTAAAATCTAAATCCAAAGATATGCAAGAAAGGAATTTTTGCTGCTTGTATTAAATTTCTGCAAACTAACCAATCATGCATTGACATTAATGGTTGTTGTTGCCGCCAAGATCGCCGTGGTATGTAACTCTGACGCGTCGAATTCCTGCGGGGTACTTGGTCTTCTCTTCTGGTCAACTCCTTGGCGGGCTGACCTGCAAAACAGAGGAGACCCAAACCGGGAATTTCGGTGGGGACACTCCGACAATCAAATCAGTGGAACGATCGAGGGAAACAAAATCTTTATGATGGAGAGCTTGGGAACTCTCCGTGTAGAAGGTGAAAAATGAAATAGAGATGGGTTAAGAGAAACAAGAGAACTTAGGAGGTTCATTCGAGTGGTTCCTTGCTCCCTTGCTCCCTTTGTTTGCTTACTTACCTTCTTGCTTACCTTTCATCTCTGATTTTATATGCGTAGGGCGGCCCAGACCAGGTCTGGGGCTTCTTCCAGATATCCGTTTATGGGTACCTTTTTTGGAAGGGTTTTTGGTTGCTCGCTATCGCCCTTCTATTGGGCCAATCTTATCCTTCCGATGGTGTAACTTCCTGTGGGAGGAGTGGGCACCGTGCCGCTGAGCCCTGAGCCACGGTGGCACGTTCCCATTCTTGAAGGAATCGTTGGAGTGTCGCAGGTCCTGGGGCCTTAATGGAATACCCTTCTTGGAAAGGTTCAGATTTTTGTGTCATGGGGGGTTGCATCATGCAGGTCGTGCGTTGCAGAGCCTATATTTGTGGCAGGACTTGCGCCACCTCCTGAAGGTCGTGGGTGGCCAGGCCTCTCTTTGTCATGATTTGAATTTCTGTTGATCCTCCCTCCCTCATGCCGTTGGCGGGAACTATGGCCTTCGCGGGACAGGGAGAGCCCCGCATTGGGGCCCCCCCTCCTCAGCAGCATGAGCGCGACCTCGGTGGGAAGTTGATCTCAGACGGAGGGCTCGCCCTATGAGCACGACTCAGACTGGGAGTTGACCTTGGCAGGAGGGCTCACTTTGGCAGCATGAGCACGACCCCGGCTGGGAGCTGACCTCAGACGGAAGGCTCGCCTTATGAGCATAACCCCGATTAGGAGCTGACCTCGACAGGAGGGCTCGCCTTGGCAGCATGAGCACGACCCCGGTCGGGAGCTATCCTCAAATGGAGGGCTCGTCCTATGAGCACGACTCTAGCTGGGAGCTGACCTCTGCAGGAGGGCTCGTCTTGGCATCATGACCACGATCCCGGTTGGGAGCTGACCTCAGACGGAGGGCTCGCCCTATGAGCACAACTCCGGCTGGGAGCTGACCTCGGCATGAGGGCTTGCCTTGGCAGCATGAGCACGACCCTGGTCGAGAGCTGACCTCAGACGGAGGGCTCACCCTATGAGCATAACTCTGGCTAGGAGCTGACCTCAGCAAGAGGGCTCATCTTGGTAGCATAAGAACGACCCCTGTCGGGAGCTGACCTCAGACGGAGGGCACGCCCTATGAGCATGACTCTGGCTGGGAGCTGACCTCGATAGGAGAGCTCGCCTTGGCTCTTCGTCGGGCAGCCACTTCTAGGTGGTGGATCTCTTGCCAGCGTGGCCGCCAGTGGGTTCCACGTCAACGGAGGTGCCACATCAGATGCCCCCCACTCATGAGCCTAGAGGATGAAATGGCGCTCAGGATGAAGGGAGTAATGATCATTCTGATATGGAGGAGCGCACCTACTGCACCATCAATGCCTCGAACGCCTGCACCCCGGAGACCGTGCCTCCAATCCAATAGGGCGGTGCCACGTCGTCCTTCTTTAAAAGGGGTTATAAATGCCCCATCCGAATCAGAGTGATTGCCCTGCGAATCGAAGCATCGGGACACCCGATGCCGACACATGGCATCTCCTGGTTGGCTAGGGATTCAAAGGGGTGCATGCCTTTAGGTAAAACGAGGTGACGGGGGTGGCAGGCTTTATTGCAAAGGACCCACTCCTCCGCCTTTTTAAAGGCCTTTTAAGCACAGGTGACCAACTTCTCACTATACGCTTCCTCTCCCCTTTCTTTTCCGATCCCCTTCCTGCTCTAAGCTTTGGAGCCCTGCTTCTCATGTCCTTCTCCTTCAATCCCTCTCCCTCGTCCTATGCTGAGGGAGGGCTTCTAGTGGACTCCAGGTTCTCGGCCGAGGAATTGGAGGGCCATGTGAAGGCTCTTCAGGAGCAACCGGACATTGCCAAGGCGAGGGGATCCGGTTGGGAGAAGAAATTTACCGAGCTCGAAATTCCCTCGAAGGATGAACGGGGGGAGAGGCCCTAGAGGCAAAAAGAGGGGGCTGTTGAGGCCACCCCTCGGTTTACAAGATCGGAGGTCTTCGAAGAGGAGGTGGCGGCCATGGTCATTGTCGCTATGGAGAAGGCCATGGCTACCCTGGTACTAACAGAGGGGGTTTAACGTGAAGCCACTGAAGCTGCCCTTGGAATCAAAAGATTGGTGACCTCCAAGGATGGGGCAGTAGTGGTGGCATTTGACCCTTATCGTCTAGGGTCCAGGGTGTCCTTGAGGAAGGGCACCTACTTTCTCAGGTAGAAGGGATAGGAACGTCTCCTGCAAGTCCTCGAGGGTAGAGTCCAGAGTCGGAGGGGATCCACCCATTGGTCGGGCAACCTTTTTTTTCTCTTTTCATTTTGTAACTGGGACTCTAAAAAAAAAACTTCTCGAGCTATCTAGGATTTTCACCGTGTAAGAGTTTTTTGATCAATGAAAGTTCTATTTTTCCCTTAATCATTATGTACCTCTCTCTCTTTTTTCTTTCCTTTTTTTTTTGTCTTGCATCGGTTGTATGGCTTCCTAGGCCATCGGGAGCTCTTTTCTAATGTGAAGAACGTCCCAATCAATATAACTTTTTCTTTCCCCTCAGCTAGAATGCCTTGCATTTTCTGCTTTTCTTTGGCTTATGCTTCTTAGAGTCTTCATGGCAATGACATAGGCTTTCATGGTCGCCGTGAGCCCATCTTGGGGATCGAGCTATCGTGGGGTGATGCAGGAATCCTGAGGCCAGCTCGGGGTACACCGCTGGCATCCTGCCTCTATTTCGTCAACCTCGGGGTCATGTGGGCTTGAGTGCAAGTGACTTCTAGAGTCCTTTGGATCACCAAGCTGTGAGTCATGCAGTAGACGGCATCTTGGTGCCGCCTCTGGGCTATGAGCGAGGCTAGGGGCACCGAGCTTCTCGATTTGCCAAGCTGTAAGTCACGTGATAGATGGCATCTTGGTGCCACCTCCGGGCTGCGAGCGAGGTTGGGGATGCCAAGCTTCTCAATTTGAGAAGTTATGAGTCACGTGGTAGACGACATCTTGGTGTCGCCTCTAGGCTGTGAACGAGATTGTGAGGCTATGGGGCACTGAGCTTATTGATTTGCAAAGCTGTGAGTCACGTGGTAGATGGCATCTTGGTGCCACCTCTAGGCTGTGAGCGAGGCTTAGGGTGTCAAGCTTCTCGATTTGCCAAGCTATGAGCACACGATAGACGGCATCTTGGTGCCGTCTTTGAGCTTTAAGCAAGACCATGAGGCTGTGGGGCACTGAGCTTATTGATTTTCCAAGCTGTAAGTCATGCGATATATGGCATCTTACTATCGTCTCCGGGCTGTGAGTGAGGATGGGGGCACCGAGCTTCTCGATTTGCCAAGCTGAGTCACATAGTAGACGGCATCTTGGTACCACCTCTGGGCTATGAAAGAGGCCATGAGGTTATGGGGCACTGAGCTTTTTGGTGTACCAAGCTGTAAGTCATGTGATAAACAGCATCCCATTGCCGACTCTGGGCTGTGTGCGCGACTTGGGCGCCGAGCTTCTCGATTTGCCAAGATGTGAATCACATAGTAGACGTCATCTTGGTGCCACCTCCAGGTTGTAAGCAAGGGCATGAGGCTGTGGGGCACCGAGCTTATTGATTTGCCAAGCTATGAATCATGCAGTATACAGCATCCCGCTACCATCTCTGGGCTGTAAGCGAGGCTGGGAGCACCGAGCTTCTCAATTTGCCAAGCTGTGAGTCACGAGGTAGATGGCATCTTGGTGCCACCTTTGGGCTGTAAGCGAGGCCATGAGGCTGTGGGGCGTCGAGCTTATTTGTTTGCCAAGCTGTGAGTCACGTGAAAGACGGCATCTCGCTGCCATCTCTGAGTTGTGAGCAAGGCTGGGGGCGCCAAGCTTCTCGATTTGCCAAGCTATGAGTCATGCAATAGATGGCATCTTGGTGCCACCTCTCGTCTATGAGCAATGCCATGAGGCTGTGGGGCACCGAGCTTATTGGGATGCCAAGCTGTGAGTCACGCGGTAGATGGTATCCTGCTATCATCTCCAAGCTGTAAGCGAGGCTGGGGGTGCCGAGCTTCTTGATTTGTCAAGCTATGAGTCACGCGGTAGATGGCATCTTGGTACCGTCTTTAAGGTGTGAGTGAGGCTGGGAGCACTGAGCTTCTCGATTTGCCAAGCTGAGTCACGCGGTAGATGGTATCTTGGTGCCGCCTCCAGGCTGTAAGCGAGATCGTGAGGCTGTGGCACGCCGAGCTTATTGATTTACTAAGCTGTGAGTCACGCAGTAGGTGGCATCTTGGTGCCATCTCCAGGTTATGAGCGAGGCTGAGGGTGCCGAGCTTCTCGATTTGCCAAGCTATGAGTATGCGGTAGATGGCATCTTGGTGCTGTCTCCGGGCTGTGAGCGAGGCCATGAGGCTGTGGGATGCTGAGCTTATTGATTTTCCAAGCTATGAGTCACGCGGTAGATGGCATCTCGCTATCATCTCGCTGTGAGCGAGGCTGGGGGCACCGAGCTTCTTGATTTGCCGAGCTCTGAGTCATGCGATATATGGCCTCTTGGTGCCGCCTCTAGGCTGTAAGCGAGGCTATTAGACTGTGGGGCACTGAGCTTATTGGTGTGCCAAGCTATGAGTCATGCAGTAGACGGCATCCCGTTACTGTCTCCGGGCTGTGAGCAAGGCTGAGGGCATCGAGCTTCTCAATTTGCCAAGCAGTGAGTCACACGGTAGACGGCATCTTGGTGCCGCCTCTGGACTATAAGCGAGGCCATTAGGCTTTAGGCGTCGAGCTTATTAGTGTGCCAAGTTGTGAGTCATGCGGTAGATGGCATGCTGCTACCGTCTCTAGGTTGTGAGCGAGGCTGGAGGTGCCAAGCTTCTTGATTTGCCAAGCTATGAGTCACACGATAGACGTAATCTTGGTTCCACCTCTAGGCTGTGAGCGAGGCCATTAGGCTATGGGGTGCCGAGCTTATTGGTGTGCCAAGCTGTGAGTCACGCGGTAGACGGCATCCCGCTGTCATCTCTAGGCTATGAGCGAGGCTAGGGGCATCGATCTTCTCGATTTGCCAAGCTATGAGTTACGCGGTAAATGGCATCTCGCTATCATCTCCGGGCTATGAGCAAGGCCATGAGACTGTGGGGCACCGAGCTTATTGATGGACCAAGCTATGAGTCACGCGATAGACGACATCTTGCTGTTGTCTTCGGGCTGTGAGTGAGGCTGGGGGCATCGAGCTTCTCGATTTGCCAAGCTATGAGTCACACGGTAGACGGCATCTTGATGCCACTTCCGGGCTGTGAGCGAGGCCATAAGGCTCGGGATGCCGAGCTTATTGGTGTGATGAGTTGTGAGTCACGGGTAAATGGCATCCCACTACCATCTCCAGGCTATGAGCGAGGCTGGGGGTGCCGAGCTTCTCGATTTGCCAAGTTTTGAGTCACGCGGTAGACGACATCTTGCTACCGCCTCTGGGCTATGAGCAAGGCCATAAGGCTATGGGGTGCCGAGCTTATTGGTGTGCCAAGTCTGGAGTCATGTGGTAGACGGCATGTTGCTACTATCTTCGGGCTATGAGCGAGGTTGGGGGCACCAAACTTCTCGATTTGCCAAGCTGTGAGTCACGCGGTAGACGGCATCTTGGTGCCGCCTTCAAGCTATGAGCGAGGCTGGGGGTGCCGAGCTTCTCAATTTACCAAGCTATGAGTCATGCGGTAGACGACATCTTGGTGCCACCTCCGAGCTGTGAGTGAGGTCGTGAGGCTGTGGGGTATCAAGCTTATTGATTTGCTAAGCTATGAGTCACACGGTAGATAGCATCTTGGTGCCACCTCCGGGCCGTCAACGAGCCTGGGGGCACCGAGCTTCTCGATTTGCCAAGCTGTGAGTCATACAGTAAACAGCATCTTTGTGCCGCCTCCGGGCTGTGAGCAAGGTCATGAGGCTGTAGAGTGCCGAGCTTATTGATTTACCAAGCTGTGAGTCATGCGGTCGACAACATCTTGCAGCCATCTCCGAGCTGTGAGCGAGACTGGGGCGCCGAGCTTCTCGATTTGCCAAGCTGTGAGTCACAATGTAGATGGCATCTTGGTACCGCCTTCGGGCTATGAGCGAGACCATGAGACTGTGGGTCACCGGGCTTATTGGTGTGCCAAGTTGTTTGTCACGCGGTAGACAGTATTCCGCTACCGTCTCTGGGCTGTGAGCGAGGTTGGGGATGCCGAGCTTCTCGATATGCCAGGCTGTGAGTCACGCAGTAGACGGCATCTTGGTTCCACCTCCGGGCTATGAGCGAGGCAATTAGGTTATGGGGCACCGAGCTTATTGGTGTGCCAAGTTGTGAGTCACGCAGTAGACAGCATCCTGCTATCAACTCCAGGCTGTGAGTGAAGCTGGGGGTGCCGAGCTTCTCGATTTGCCAAGCTATGAGTCACACGATAGATGGCATCTGGGTGCCACCTCCGGGCTGTGAGTGAGGCCATGAAGCTGTGGAGCACTGAGCTTATTGGTGTTCCAAGCTGTGAGTCATGCAGTAGATGGCATCCCGCAGCCATCTCCAGGATGTGAGCGATGCTGGGGGTGCCAAGTTTCTTGATTTGCCAAGCTGAGTCACACGGTAGACGGTATCTTACTACCGTCTCTGGACTATGAGCGAGGCCATGAGGCTATGTGGCACCGAGCTTATTGGTGTGCCAAGCTGTGAAACTATTTTTCTGTTATTAGGCAGTGAGTTAAGAGTTTATATCTCGAATTTCAAGCCAAGAGTTTAAGCAGGGAATTCTATAAAAAATTAGAAGCACGTGCATGCTGAAATAAATCCTAAAGTAAAAAAAACAGCACCGCCGAGGCTAAGAAGCCCCGGTAGGGCTAGCTCTTCTACAATATAGCTACCTGTGAGTCTAGGGGGTGTACCTGGTAGTGATTTGAAGACAAATCCATGAAGAGATCGCTCTACGCTCTCGTATGCATCCTAGAAAATCAAGCCGGAGACCTCACGGATCTGTGGCTTTCTATTCGTTGAACCGAAAGCCGGTCGGATGGAATCATAAATTTGTGAACTCTGAGGGACCTGCAAAACACCTATCAAGGGTTAGAAAACAAGGAAGAAATAAGGTTGAAGGTGGAAGGAGAAAGGGAGGAAGAGGATTGATGTGGGGTGGCCAAGAGGTGTGGCGTCCAAGGGTTGAAGTAGGCTGGTGGCTAGGATTTTGTAGGAGGCTTGGAGGCAGCATGCAGGAGGCTTATAGCAGCAACAGGGATCACACAGATACCCTTAGGAGAACAAAGTACACAGCAATTTGGAGAAATTCAAGAAAATTTTATTAATAATTTCATCAAAATACATGAGAGGGGCGGGCCTTTATATAGGCTTACAAAACCTGGGTTCTAAGTAAGGGTATACAAGACATTTCCTTTGTGTTCTTTTCCCTCACAAACCCTACAATAGAACTCCTCTCCCACTGAGGCTCTCTCTCCTTGTTTTGGTCGGCCAAGGGGGTGACCCTAAGGTGGACGACCATATG
Source organism: Areca catechu (assembly GCA_021397845.1). Taxonomy (NCBI): domain Eukaryota; kingdom Viridiplantae; phylum Streptophyta; class Magnoliopsida; order Arecales; family Arecaceae; genus Areca; species Areca catechu. The sequence goes on from CM038046.1 coordinate 26,939,916, forward strand.
GTGGTGCCCATAAAGGGGCGCCGAATTCATGAAGAGCATGGGCCTTGGGCTGCCCACTTCAGTCCCGGGCAGGCTCTAGGGTTTCTTCGATAGTCCTTCCTGGTAGGCTGATATAGTTGTCATCCTGGTCTTCAATGATAATGATCTCAAGGTCCTTCTCATGCAATCCAAGGTGGCACATTCAAGTATGACTGGGACTCCTTGTAGTTGTCAGATTATCACTCTGGCTGGGATCCATCAGTGGCTTGAGTCTTCTTTTTGATGAATTGGACTGGACTCAATATAAGACTTATAAAATTGGACTGGACTCATAAGACTCAAAGTGACAAACTTATAATGAGCATCCAAAAATTGACTCAATACCCTAATGGTATGAGTGACTCTAAATACAGGACTCAAATGTAGAAAGACCCAAAACAGGACTCGGGGCCAAAGTAGGGACTCAAATGAGCTAAACCTTTATTACAAAATTGGACTCAAACACTGAACATACTAATCAGATAACCACAAAGGGTTGAGAAGCCTTTGCCTAATTCTGGTGCCTCTGGTATTTGCACCAATTCTCCCGGGATGGGAGGAACTCGACCCCGTCAAGTATGGGTCGCTCTGGCTTTGGTATCTCTCAAGAAGGCTGTGTCGAGGTGCTGTAAGCTCTCTCGAGTAATCCATGAATCGTCGGATTCTGGTCGACCTTGCCATCGGACTAGGTAGCTTTGATAGCCATGGCCTCGGGTTGTGATAGCTTGATCGTCCAGGATACACTCGATCTGTTCTCCTCTCTCAGGCCAATTTATGGTGGACATTCTGGATTATGTTCGCTCTCAAAGGATGGGATAGGTCCAAAGGCCTTACTAGGAATCACTACCGATTCCCTATACTCAACCAAGTCCGCGATATTGAAGGTAGAGCTAATGCCAAAATCCAAGGGCAGATCTAGCATATAGGCATTGGATCCGATCTTCTCTATCACTCTAAAGGGTCCAGCTCCGCGAGCATGAAGCTTCTTAACGGTCCCTGGTGAGAACCGTTTAGGTCTAAGTCTAATCATGATAGAATCCCCTACATTAAATTTTTTGGCCCTTTTTCAGGAATTAGCCAGTTTCTCATATGTTTCAAAATTAGTACTTAATGCAGATCTCTAACATGATGCACCTGTGACTCATACTGATACCTAACAAAGTGCAGACTCAACTATGCATTCCTTTTGAGAGGAATTTTATTGGACTCTTTGGGCCTAAACCTAACAGACTATAGACTCTCTAGGTTTGACCATGGTTTGGCATGCACATGAAAATTTATAATGGACTCCTAGCAAATGCTATAAGGTCTTCCAAAAGTAGATCGCAAATCTAACATACTCAAAGAACTGGTGTAACCAAACAATCTCAACAAAGTGTAATTGAAAAATTTGGGAAACATTGGAAGCCTTAAGGTATGGCAGGAAATAAGAATCGGAGTCTTGGGACAATCAATTGGAAGCATGAAATAGACCTTGGTTACTAGGGATGACCTTAAGATTCGAACATCGATCTATGGGTGACATAAGGTCCACTTGAAGGATGGAAAATTTGGTCATTACAAGTGCATGGTCTTTAAGAAATGATGGCTTAGTTAGTTCAAGAAAAAGGTCATCGACTGTGGTTAGAGGAATGAACTCTTTATGAGAATACTGAATGAGGTCTTGGGCTGGGGCTAAAAGAGTGGACTCTTTCTGAGGGTATTGACTTATAGGAACCAAGTCCTCACTAATTTCCGGTTGTTCTGATACTTCAGGACTAAGCTCTACAATTTTATCTTCTCCTAGGGTTTCCTTAGGTAAGGTACTAAAGTTATCCTCCTCAAAGTCTTCTCCTTCGTATTCGTCTACTAAACTCATGTCAGCCTCATACACTTCTACAATGGCATCTGATTCTTCCTCCTTTAATTGTTCTTACAGTATGGCTTCATTCTGGTCAACTAATCCTGGGTCGGCCATATTCGATTCCTTCTCAATGTCATTCTTCTAGGTTGGAGGTGAGATAGATGAGGGTTGACCAACAAAAGTCTGGTTCACACTAGGTGTCGGACTAATAGGGATTTGACTCAAGCTGGTAGAGGTCGGATTTAGGTCCCAAGTACTTGATCTAGCATGCCTTAAGGATCTCTCGTAGTTTTAGGCTATTTGGTAGGCTTGTTCCAAACTATAGATATCATGTCTAAACAATTCTCTTCGGATATTTTTCCTCAAACCTTCTCCAAATCGGATTAGGGTATCATATGGATCCTTATTCATACTATAATGCATTAGGTACTCAAATCTATCAATATAATTAATGACTGATCCTTTACCTTGGGTCAACCTTTCTAAGTGGACTAGGAGATTTTGTTGGTAATATGCATGGAGATACCTTTCACGAAGCTTGTTCTTCATTTCTTCCCAGGTCCTAATGGGTTCATGTCTCCTATATGCTATCTTTCCCTGAACATTGCGCCAATAAGACTTGGCTTGACTCCATAGTTGCATTTGGGCAAACCTAACATTTTCATCCTCAAACATTTCATCCGACTTAAAATAATTGTCCATATCTACCTCCCAGTCAATGTAAACCTTAGGATCAAGACTGCCTTCAAATGTAGCTGCATAGGGTTGGGTGCTCCTAATGGGTCTTTCCTCTTGGTCAACCAAGTATGGGTAATGGTATAGGGTTCTCCTAGGGTTGGGCTCCATGGTGACACTAGGTTGGGTTGGGTTGAGGCTATTGGTATTGGGTTCCTAGTCTAGAGGTCATGCAAACAAGCACACATCAACTCCATGGTTAGACTGGGTTGGGGTTAAGACGGATGGGGTTAGACATAAATCGCCTATGGTTTGCTAGACCTAGAGCCCAAATAAAATGGGTCGACTCAACTTACACACAATACAACCCCTAATCCTTCCACTGGCCAAGTAAGAGGTGGGACAGTGAGAGGCCCCCCTACTTTCGCAGGGACCCAATTAAGGAACCACCAATCAGCTTAGGATGTTTGCCTTTGAACCTCTAGCCTAGACACCAACTTTCAGTAATAGGAGAGGTATTGGGTGCACTAGTCTTCCCACAAAGATTGGACCCGACCTGTTGGTGTCCCTAGCCCACTAGAGCAAATTAGGTCTAATTGATTTTAATTAGGTTGGGCTCGAATGCAAGGGTTATTGTTTTAGACTAAGGAGAGGTGATCAAATCCTCCCCCCATCTGATATAGTGAAATTGCCCTTAGAGTAACTTATGCAAATGATGGCACATATATGAAAACTAAATTAGGGTTTCTAATTTTTTTGTATTTTATGCATATTTTTTTTCTATTTTTTTTGTAGAAATATAATATGCAAGAAGTTATCTAATATATAGGAAATATGCAAAAAAATAAAATATGCAAAGATTATGCAAAAAGAACCCTAAACATGCTGAAATTAGACTTGCTAAAAATTTAGGATAGAACTATTCTCAGACAGTGAATCAAGTGTGTAGAGGACTTAAAAGCCGAATTAAATTATAATAAAATTTTTATAAATATTATCAATGACAAAGAATCCAGGAAAATAAGAATCAGGATTTTTGGATCTATCTACATGTAAAAATAATTAAAATAATAGATCATGTATAAAAATTACGAGATACAGAAATTAGCCCTAAAAGATGCTTTGATACCAAATGATGCAGGACTACTTATGTATGCAAACTATTTTTCTGTTATTAGGCAATGAGTTAAGAGTTTATATCATGAATTAGAGCCAAGATTCTAAGCAGAGAATTCTACATAAAATTAGAAGCACATTCATGCAGAAATAAATTCTAAAGTAAAAGAAACAGGACTGCCGAGGCTAAGAAGCTCCGGTAGGGCAAACTCTTCTGCAATACCGTTACTTGTGAGTCTAGGGGATGTACCTGGCAGTTATTTGAAGATGAATCCATGAAGAGATCACTTTATGCTCTCGGATGTGTCCTAAAAAATCAAGCCGGAGATCCCGCGGATCCGTAGCTTTCTATCCGCTGACCCGAAAGCTGGTCGGATGGAATCCTAAATTCGTAAACTTTGAGGGACCTGCAAAATACCTATCAAGGGTTAGAAAACAAGAGAGAAATAAGGTTGAAGACGGAAGGAAGAAAGGGAGGAAGTGGATTGATGTGGGATGGCCAAGAGGTGTGGCATCCAAGGGTTGAAGCAGGCTGGCGGCTAGGGTTTTGTAGGAGGCTTGGAGGCAGGGCGCAGGAGGCTTGTAGCAGCAACAGGGATCACATAGATACCCTTAGGAGAACAAAGTACACAGCAAAAGCACACAACAATTTAGAGAAAACTCAAGAAAACTTCATTAATAATTTCATCAAAATACATGAGAGGGGGGGGGGCCTTTATATAGGCTTACAAAACTTGGGTTCCAAGTAAGGGTATACAAGAGATTTTCTTTGTGTTCTTTTCCCTCACAAACCCTGTAATAGAACTCCTCTCCCACTGAGGCTCTCTCTCCTTGTTTAGGTCGGCCAAGGGGTGACCCTAAGGTGGCCGACCATATGGTGGTGACCATAAAGGGGTGCCGAATTCATGAAGAGCATGGGCCTTGAGTGGCCCACTTCAGTCCTGGGCAGGCTCTATGACTTCTTCAGTAGTCCTTCTCGGTAGGCTGATATAGTTATCATCCTGGTCTTCAATGATGATGATCTCAAGATCCTTCTCATGCAATCTAAGGTGGCACATTCAAGTATAACTGGGACTCCTTGTAGTTGTCAGATTATCACTCTGGCTGGGGTCCGTCAGTGGCTTGAGTCTTCTTCTTAATGAACTGGACTGGACTCAATATAATACTTGCAAAATTGGATTGGACTCATAAGACTCAAAGTGACAAACTTATAATGAGCATCCAAAACTTGACTCAATACCCTAATGGTATGAGTGACTCTAAATATAGGACTCAAATATAGAAAGGCCTAAAACAGGACTGTGAGCAAGCGATAGATGGCGGGTTGCCCTACCGCCACCTCCAGACTGTGAGCAAGGTGACGAGTGCAGACCTGATGGAGGGACCCGACTTAAAGATGCCGAACTATGAGTCAAGCGGTAGATGGCGGGTTGCCCTACCGCCACCTTCTGATTGTGAGCACGACGACGAGTGCAGGCCTGATGGAGGGATTCGACTTAAAGGTGCTAAACTGTGAGTCAAGTGGTAGATGGCGTTGCCGCCACCCCCGAACTGTGAGCACGATGATGAGTGCGGGCCTGATGAAGGGACTCAGCTTAAAGGTGCCGAACTGTAAGTCATGTGGTAGATGGCGGGTTGCCCTGCCACCACCTTCGGACTTTGAGCATGGCGAAGAGTGCGAGCTTGATTGAGGGACCTGGTTTAAAGGTGTCGAACTATGAGTCAAGCAGTAAATGACGGGTTGCTTTGCTGCCACCTCCAGACTGTGAGCACGGCGATGAGTGTGGGCCTGCTGGGGGGCTCAGCTTGAAGGTGCGGGGCTTCGTAAGTTTTCCAGCTTAAGAGTGCGGGACTTCGTAAGTTTCCCAGCTTGGTCCGCCAGACTTTGAGTCGGACGGAGACGTTCCTGCATAGGTGAAAGACAAAGTTGCACGAAAAAGGAACTTAAATAATTGAAAAGAAGTCTTACATCATTGGTAGTGCCCTTTTAAATTGCTCATGTTCCAGGTTCGCGAGCATCGGGAGGCACCGAGGCCGGCGAGGTAATAGGCTCCGCCTGGTTGGGCCTCGACCCCCTCGCCAGGGTCCTTTACGGGAGTTACAATAGCACGCTATTCTTTACTGATAGGCTGCCCCCCGGGTTAGGCCCCATCTCTTGTTTCATTTAGCCCCGTGTGGGTCCCTGGCAGGATGGGCTATAGAAGGGGAATAGCCATGGATGCTGGGATAGGTGCAAAAATACTCAAAGATCCTTCATAAGGTAGGGCCCCGGCCATTGTTGGGGGTGTCATCTCTTCCCCTAGCCTTCTTCGGGGTTCTCCCTGCCCCCCAGGACATCATCCCTGCCGGCTTCTCGATTAATCGGTTGTTTGGCAAGTGGCCAAGGATCTTACCCCCAGCTCTTCCTCTCTCCTCCCCGATGCGCCAATCTGTTACCATCAAGATCACCATGGCCTGTAGCTCTGACGTGTCGGGTTCCCACAAGGCACTTGGTCCTCTCTTCCGGTCGACTCCTTGGTGGGTTGACCTACAAAACAGAGGAGACCCAGGCCGGGAATTCCGGTAGGGACACTCTGATGACCAAGTCATTGGGATGATTGAGGGAAACATAACCTCTATGGCGGAGAGCTTGGGGACTCTCTGCATAGAGGGTGAAAAATGGAACGAAGATGGGTTAAGAGAAATGAGAGAGCTTTGGAGGTTCACTCGAGTGGTTCCTTGCCCCCTTGCTCCCTCTGTTTGCTTACTTACCTTCTTGCTTACCTCTCCTCTCTGATTTTATATGCGTAGGGCGGCTCAGACCAGGTCTGGGACTTCTTCCAAGTGTCTATTTTCAGGTACCTTTTTTGAACGAGTTTTCGATTGCTCGTTGTCGCCCTTCTATCGGGCCAATCTGATCCTTCTGATGGTGTAACTTCCTGTGGGAGGGGTGGGCACCGTACCGCTGAGCCTCGAGCCATGGTGGCGCGTTCCCATTCGGGGAGGAACCATTGGAGTGTCGCAGGGCCTATGGCCTTAATGGAATACCCCTCTTGAAAAGGTTCAAGTTTTTGTGTCATGGGGAATTGCATTGTGCAGGTCATGCAGGTGGTGTGTTGCAGAGCCTGTATTTGTGGCAGGACGTGCACCACCTCCCGAAGGTCATGGGTGGCCAGGCTCCTCTTTGTCATGATTTGAATTTCTATTGATCCTCCCCACCTCATGCCGTTGGCAACCTTCGCGGGACAGGGGGAGACCCGCATTGGGGGGCCCCCACCTCAGCAGCATGAGTACGACCCCGGCCAGGAGCTGATCTCAGATAGAGAGCTCACCCTATGAGCATGACTCAGGTTGGAAGCTGACCTCGATAGGAGGGCTCCCCTTGGCAGCATGAGAATAACTTCGGTTAGGAGCTGACCTCAGACGGAGGGCTCGTCTTATGAGCATGATCCCGGCTGAGAGCTGACCTCGACAGGAGGACTCGCCTTGCCAGCATGAACACGATCCCGGCCGGGAGCTGACCTTGGATGGAGAGCTCGCCTTATGAGCATGACTCTGGTTGAGAGCTAACCTCGACAAGAGGGCTTGCCTTGGCAGCATGAGCGTGACCCCGATCGGGAGCTGACCTCAAATGGAGGGCTCGCCCTATGAGCACGACTCCGGTGAAGTTAACCTCGGCAGGAGGGCTCGCCTTGGCAGCATGAGCACAACCCCAGCCGGAGCTAACCTCAGATGGAGGACTTGCCCTATGAGCATGACTCCAGCTGGGAGCTGACCTCGGTAGGAGAGCTCGCCTTGACAGCATGAGCACGACCCCGACTGAGAGCTGACCTTAAATAGAGGGCTTGTCCTATGAGCACGACTCCGGCTAGGAGCTGACCTCGATAAGAGGGCTCACCTTGGCTCTTCGTCGGGCCGCCACGTCTAGGTGGCGGATCTCTTGCCAGTGTGGCCGCCAGCGGGCTCCACGTCAGCGGAGGTGCCATATCAGTTGTTATATTTTCATTTATTATGATAATTATCTACTCAATCTCGAAATACCTACTAGACCATTGATTATAATAGAGTCGCTCATTAGACGATCAAAGAACAATTACACTACCGACTGCATCACCAATTAAGATGGAGATAGCAACTAGATCATCAATCTGAAGGAGATAACTATGAATATTGACACATCCAATAATTGACTGAGTAGAAAATAACCAAGTTAGTTACTACACCGGCCATCTTTGATAACTTGCACCGAGAGACTACATATAGTCAGGTTTGACTAACATTCTTTTACACGTTTGCATTGAGTACTTATTCGGGTCTGATTAACTCCAAACTTAGACGAGCACGCTAGATTGTGAATGTCAAGATCCCCTTCTCTCTTGGCATAGTTTCTTCTCTTTCCTTAACGAACAAGTTGCCCTAATACTCAAAGTCAATGATACCCGAGTAAATAACAATAACTTATTTTAGCTATTTCAGTTGTCCCTGCAACGACATGGCAAGCAGAATCATGGTGAACAAGTTCGTAGGTAGTATCTTAACAGAATCAGCTATATAAATATAGAAGATGTTGATGAAAAATATTCCAGGAGACAAGATATCAGCATCCTATCAAAATCTGTCATACTTGTCAGAGAAGGCCACGTCCCTAATAGCATTATGTTACTTTATGTAACTCTGTAAATTAGTAAAAGGGGATCTCGACGAGGTATGTTACATTATAGTATGATATATCTTTTTTACTAACAACATTATAGTTCTATAATTATGACATTCTCTTTATTTCTTGTTTTAAGCTAATACTTTTTATCGATACATCGTATGTATCAATAAGTTATCTAGAATGTATCATTTGATCATGTATTATATAGTGACGAGCATTATGTTCTACAAATTATATATTAATTTATCTAAAAATATATATTGGGATGTTAAATGAATATTTTGTTAAATATATATTAACTAATTATATATAATATATATCAGTAAGCCATTAAATATGTATCAATTCGATCTATTAGTAAATATTATATTCAAAAATTATATATTAATTTATCTATAGATATGTATTAGATTATTATTAAATATATTTCAAAAAAATTTATAGTATATATCGATAAGTCATTAAATATGTATCAACTGATTATAGACTGTATATTATAAATATTATATTTAAAAAATTATATATTAATTTATATATATATATATATTAGATTATTATTATATATATATATTTATAATATATATCGATGAGCAACTATATCTATAGTAATTTTAAATGATAAATAAGTGAAAGTTGGATCATAGAGGTTCTTAAATACGAAGAAGTGGAGGACGGGATTGAAAAAGTGGTTGCCGAGGAGTCAAAAAAAAAAAAAAAAAAAGGAAGATTAAAGACTGGTTGGGGCGGAAGATGAGTTCAGATTTGTAGAGGAAAGTTCGGAAAAAGTTTGTTGACGTGAGTGGTTGACGTTGGCGGGAGTAGTCTAGATTATCCATACCCACGCCTTTGCCTGCCACCGTGCGATGGTTGGTTGGCGGGACAAGGCCGTCGACCATTGACCATGATGTGCTGGACACGGGCACGTAGCAGAAATTATTACTGGTCGGACACGTGATAAGGACGCGAGAAGTAGGCGTGATTTTAAACTTTTTAATACATATCTTTCTCTACAGTTTTGATTGATTTGCTGACTCCTCTATTTTCGCTTCTGGCCTCTTGCGCTGAATGCACATCAATTTTGTGTTATAGAAAAAAAAAAAAAAAAAAAGGGAAGTTGGACATCACCACCGGCCCACTTGACCGACAAAAGATAAGTTGGCCGTCCATTCTGGTGTGAAAAATTTTATTCAAATAATCTAAACTGTCCAAACTGAATCGAATCAGATTAAATATAATAATTTGACCGTCTAAATAATCTGATTTGATTAGCTAAAATAAAAATAAATAAAATTTTGATTTCATTGCCGGTTCACTGGTGTTACAGCCGTGACAGTGACGTGGCCAGGCTCAGGTACCGTCGAATGCGATCGAGCCACGTGGAAATTTTTCCGGCCGAGTCGGCGCCACGTCTTCAAGGCCAGGATCGGCAAGACTACACCGCCCGACGACTGTCTAAGGCAAACTGCCCTCGCCGAGGTCGAGCTCGGCTCGGAGTTCCTCTACCACCCCATTGGCACCCGGACCCGGAGGGGTCCGTCTAAGTGAGGTCGGCCGAGGTCAGGCGACCTCCTGCCACCTCGCCAGGTGTCCACCCAGGAGGGGTCCGCCTAAGCCGAGGTCGGCCGGTCCCTCGCCCTTCGCCAGGTGGCCACCCGGAGACGGGTCCACCTCGGCCGAAGCCAGGCGACCTCCTGCCACCTCGCCAGGTGTCCACCCAGGAGGGGTCCACCTAAGCCGAGGTCGGCCAATCCTTCGCCCTTCGCCAGGTGGCAACCCGGAGACGGGCCCACCTCGGCCGAAGCCAGGCGACCTCCTGCCACCTCGCCAGGTGTCCACCCAGGAGGGGTCCACCTAAGCCGAGGTCGGCCAATCCTTCGCCCTTCGCCAGGTGGCCACCCGGAGACGGGCCCACCTCGGCCGAAGCCGGGCGACCTCCTGCCACCTCGTCAGGTGTCCACCCAGGAGGGGTCCACCTAAGCCGAGGTCGGCTGGTCCTTCGCTCCTCACCAGTTGGCCCCCGGAGACGGGTCCAACTCAGCCGAGGTCAGACCGCTCGTACGGAGAGGGTCCCAGGGAGAGAAACGGGCCCCGAGGCCATCCCTCGGACCGTACGAACCCCAGACGGCGCTCCGTACAGAGGGCGGCGGCACGCGGAACATCACTTGCATCGGCCCGACAGGTCCCACAGCCGAGAGACGCGATCCTGATGGAACAGGCCCCATAGATGGATGGCGCCCACGCTTGGGGAAGAGAGCGCTCTCGCTAGGCCCGAGGCCTGACCGGCCGCCTTGCCAGCGCCGCCCTCCCCTTTTTCTCTTCTGTCTTTGCATTTTACCTGCTGGGCCCGGAGGACGAGGTCGGAAAGCCGCCTAGCCCCCTTCACCGAAAAGGGAAAAGAGAAAAGGACGGGGGAGGGAAGTCTCCAAGGAGGAAGAAACAAGCGCACGACGAAAGGAGATAAAGAGGGAGGAATCTGGGGACGACAAGGTAAGCAAACGAGCCTGGGGAAGAAGAAGAAGCATCGGCACAAGGCCTTGCCCGTGGGTAAAAACCCAGAAATCCCGATAGGGGAACACTGGGTGTGAGCTCGGCTAGGAGGCCCAGCCGAGATTCTGGTCCCCAGAGCGTCTCTCTCACTAGTAAACTCTCTAAGTCTGGAGCCCCTTCGGGGGTCCGTCTGGAGAGTCTGTTCCTTCTCGTCGTCTACTGACTTAACCGTCGGAGCTCCCTCGCCGGAATCCCCGGCCAGGGTCTTCTAACCCCTTTTTTGCAGGTTCGCCGCGGGAAGGGAGGCTCCCTCGCCAGGCGGTCAGGAGGGATTGACGGATCCGCGGCACGGGCGCGGCGACGAGAGCGGCAACAGATTGGCGCACCAGGTAGGGGGGCAGGACACTGAACCCCAGCGGGAGCCAGCTTTCTGCAGGTATCGCGCTCTCCGACAATGGTGGTCACTCGTGGACGCGAGGCGTCCACCAGCCGTGTGGGGGAAGTCCACTCCCCTCCCGGGGGCCACAGCCCCGAAAGGGAGCTTCCGGCTCCTTCTCCTCTTCCACAGCAGCCTACCCCGGTGGACGGATCCCTTGCGGCCATCATCCAGCAGCTGCAGACCTTGACCTCAGCGGTCCGGCAGCTTCAGCATCAGCAACTGTCCCTGGCCACCCAGCCGCAGCCAGGGACCCCCGCGGCCCGAGCCGCGGGGCAACGTGGGAGCCTGCGCTCAATTCAGGGCAGGCCATCCCATCCGAGGGCCGTCTCCAACCCCCGGGGGAGCCACCGAGCTCCTGCAAAGAGAAACTACTCCGGTTCGGAGGATCACGAGAGCCGATCCCCAGCCGACGGGGCCGAAACGGCGCATCGCAGCAAGCGACGCCGAGGCCAGACCTTGCGCCGAGACCGATCGGCGCCCCCTTCACCCGCAGTCTCGGTGGAAGACTCCACCGACGAAGCCATCAGGCGCCAGGCCGAGAGGCGCCTGGAGGAGCATGAGCGCAAGCTGGCGGAGTTCGCCCGTAGATTCGCCGACCTGCAGAACTCATCGGCAGACCCGGCGGGCTATGACTCCCGCCCCCCTTTCTCTGAAGAAATCCAGGCAGAACCGATCCCGAAACAGTTCCGCATGTCGCAGGTGGATCCCTACGACGGGACCACCGACCCCCTGGACCATTTGGAGAGCTATAAAGCTCTCATGAGGGTCCAGGGGGTCACCGACGCTCTTCTGTGCATAGCCTTCCCGGCGACCCTCCGGAAGGCCGCTCGAGTCTGGTTCACCCGCCTCGAGCCTGGATCCATTTGCTCCTTCCACCAGTTGGAAGGAAAGTTTGTGGCGCACTTCGACGCCTATCGAAAGGTGCCAAGAGAGGTGGACAGCCTCTTTTCTATCCGCCAGCGGGACCAGGAGCTGCTCCGGGACTACATCACCCGGTTCAAGACCGCAGCCCTGGAGATCTACAGCTTGGACGAGCCCGTCGCCATGCTGGCTTTGAAGCGCGGGCTCAAGACGTCCCGCCTAACCTACTCCCTGGACAAGAAGCCGCCCAAGACGTACTCCGAGCTCCTCCTCCGTGCCCACAAGTACATCCGAGCGGAGGAGGCTGACCGCACCCGTCGAGAGTTGGACGGGAAGACTCCGAAGAAGCCGCTCCCGAGGGATGCCCCGGGAGCTCGGAGGCCTGGGCCGTCTGCCGACCCTCGCCCGAATCCAAGGCCAAGGGGCGAGGCCACACCCGAGCGGAGGTACACCCCTCTCCTCGCACCTCGAACGAAGATCCTCATGGAAATCGAGGGCGAGCGCTACCTCCGCCGACCTCCTCCTCAGAACCCGAGAGCCGTTCGAGACAAATCAAAGTACTGCCAGTTCCACCGCGAGCACGGGCATGACACGGAGGAGTGTCGCCACCTGAAGCGGGAGATCGAAGAGCTGATCAGGAGGGGTTACCTCAGGAAGTTCGTTAAGAACGAGGCCCCCTCTGAAGGGCAGCCGCTCGCGGCCTTACTACCTGTCCCTGCGATCGACAACCGCCCAACGGAGAAGCCCGTGGGCATGATCTCACGCGGGTCCGGTCGAGCGACGAAGAGAGCCCGGGAAGTTGGGAACCCGGAGAATGTAATCCCTCCCAAGGGGGGGGAAGTTAATGATAATGTAAACAACGATGCCATGGTGGTCGAGATGACCATCGCGAAGCATCCTGTACATCGAATCATGATGGATAGTGGAAGCTCGGCTGACGTACTTTTTTACGACGCTTTCTCTCGGATGAACTTGTCCCCCGATCAGCTGAAACCAGTGCACACCACCCTGGTAGGTTTTATAGGGGACTCCGTGGGGATCGAGGGGGAGATCACTCTCCCGGTCACCGCCGGATCCCCACCCCGGCAGGCGACCGTCCTAATAACATTTACCGTCGTCAGGCTCCCATCGCCTTATAACGCCATCCTCGGGCGTCCCGGGCTCAACCAACTGGACGCCACCATCTCCACGAGAAGGTTTTTGGTGCAGTTCCCCACGCCTTCCGGGCTCGGGGAGATGAAGGGGACGACCCAGCCAGTCCCGCTCTGCCTCCAGACGGTCCCAAGCACCGGGGGCGCGGAGCTCGCCCATGATGTCGACGACCTCGATCTGAGAGAGAAGGAACCCAGGGGAGGGCCCGTAGAGCGCCTGCTGGCTTTTCCCCTCGGTTCGGACCCCCTGAAGACGGTGCAAGTCGGGGCCCAGCTCCCTGAGGAAGAACGAACCCGCCTGCTGGAGTTCCTCCGTGCCAACGCTGACGTGTTCGCCTGGTCAGCAGCCGACATGCCAGGCATCCCGCCCGAGGTCATCATGCACAGGCTAAACGTGGACCCAAATTGCCGCCCGGTCCGCCAGAAGAAGAGAAGCTTCGCCATGGAGAGACAGAAGGCGATCAACGAGGAAGTAGAGAAGCTCCTCGCCGCCGGTTTTGTCCGAGAGGTCCAGTACCCCAGTTGGCTGGCAAACATGGTCATGGTAAAGAAGAGTAGCGGTAAGTGGAGGATCTGTGTGGACTACATCGACCTCAACCGAGCTTGCCCAAAGGACAGCTTCCCTCTTCCAAAGATCGACCAGCTGGTCGACACCACCTCGGGGCATCGCCTCCTGTCGTTCATGGACGCCTTCTCCGGATACAACCAGATCCGAATGAACCCGGAGGACGAAGAGCACACCGCCTTCATAACTGACCGTGGAACCTTTTGCTACAGGATGATGCCATTTGGCCTCAAGAACGCGGGGGCAACATACCTGCGCCTGGTCAGTAGAATCTTCAAAGACCAGATCGGCCGCAACATGCAGGTGTACGTGGACGACATGCTGGTAATGAGCAAACCCGATTCAGACCACGTGGCTGACTTGGCGGAGACGTTCGGCAACCTCCGACGCCATCAAATGAAGCTGAACCCGGCGAAGTGCGCCTTCGGCGTCTCCGCCGGGAAGTTCCTAGGGTTTATGGTGACCCAAAGAGGAATCGAAGCCAACCCGGAGAAGGTCCAGGCCATCCTGGACATGGAGCAGCCCGCCTCCAAGAAGCAAGTGCAACAACTAACCGGCCGAGTTGCGGCCCTTAGCCGTTTTATCTCCAGGTCGGCGGACCGCTGCCGTCCCTTCTTCAAGGTGCTGAGGAAGATGAATGACTTTGCTTGGACCGAGGAATGCCAGCAGGCCTTCGAGGAGCTGAAGAAGATGCTTGCATCGCCACCATTGCTGTTCAGGCCCGAGGAGGGAGAGGAGCTTACCCTCTACCTGGCGGTTACCCCGGAAGCCGTTAGCTCAGTCTTGGTCCGAACCGACGGCCAGGGGGCCCAGCGGCCGGTGTACTATACCAGCAAACTCCTCCGTGACGCAGAGCTCAGGTATTCTCTGCCCGAGAAACTCGTTTTTGTGCTAATAATGTCTGCCCAGCGTCTCAGGCCTTATTTTCAAGCGCACCCCATCGCTGTCCTGACGGATCAACCGCTGAAAGCAGTGCTCAGCCGACCCGATACCTCGGGATGATTGGCAAAGTGGGCACTGAAGCTCAGCGAGTTCGACATTACGTACAGGCCGAGGTCGGCCATGAAAGCACAGGTGCTGGCCGACTTCTTGGTCGAATGTACAGGCTTGGGCAAGGAGCCCGAGGAAGGCCCCTCAGGTCGGTCGATGGAGATAGGCACCGACGAGCCCGGAGAGGACGCCTGGATCCTCCATGTAGACAGAGCCTCAAACTCCGGCGGGAGCGGGGCTGGGCTCATCCTTGCCAACAGCAACGGGGTCGTCGCCGAATGCGCACTCCGTTTCCAATTTCCCGTGACAAATAACCAGGCGGAGTACGAGACGCTTCTTGCCGGACTGAGAGTCTCCCGCGAGCTGGGCGTAACCAACCTCAAGGCTTTCACTGATTCCCAGCTCGTGGCGGGGCAGGTGTCCGGGGAGTACGTCGCACACGACCCCCAAATGGCGAGATACTTGGAGCTCGTCAAAAAGGGCGCGTCCAGATTCTGACGCTTCAACATCTTCCATATCCCCCGCGGGGAGAACGCCCGCGCGGATGCTCTCTCCCGACTGGCGACCCTGCCGGACACGATGCTGGGATGCGCCTATGTGGAGCGCCTTGAGGTCCCAAGCCTCGAAGCACCGGTGAAGGTCCACCAGGTTGGCCATGAACCTAGCTGGATAGACAAGTACGTCGCATACATCACCAATGGCACCCTGCCGGAGGACCGCGAGGCGGCTCGCCTCATCAGGAAGAAGGCCGTGCGGTTCGTCCTGATGGACGGGCAGTTGTATCGAAGATCCTACTCCTACCCCCTCCTCAAGTGCATAGGACCCACGGAAGCCAAGCTTGTGCTCCAGGAGATTCACGAAGGCGTCTGCGGAAACCACGTGGGGGGCAGGGCATTGGCGTACAAGGCCCTCCGTCAGGGCTACTTCTAGGAGACAATGAAGGAAGACACCGCCGACTTCGTGAAGAAGTGCGACCGGTGCCAGCGTCACACCACGGTGCAGCGGTAGCCCTCCAACCCAATCTCGCAGCTCTCGGCCCCCTGGCCGTTCACCCAGTGGGGGATGGACCTCCTGGGCCCATTCCCGCCGGCGTCTGGCCAGCGAAAGTTCTTGATAGTGGCCATCGACTACTTCACGAAGTGGGTCGAGGCCGAACCCTTGGCAAGGATCACCGAAGCAAACGTCGCCAAGTTCTTTTGGAAGTCCATCGTCTGCCGCTTCAGCCTCCCCCACACCGTGGTCACCGACAACGGGCGCCAGTTCGACTGCCGGGAATTCAAAGAATTCTGCAGCGACCTCGGTATCAGGCATCGCTTTACCTCGGTGGCGCATCCTCAGACCAATGGGGAGGCCGAAGTCACGAACAGGACCA
Source organism: Areca catechu (assembly GCA_021397845.1). Taxonomy (NCBI): domain Eukaryota; kingdom Viridiplantae; phylum Streptophyta; class Magnoliopsida; order Arecales; family Arecaceae; genus Areca; species Areca catechu. Next base: position 26,956,072 of record CM038046.1, read on the forward strand.
TTCTTCAGGGCCTCCGCACGTGGCTGGACCAGGCCAAGGGCAGGTGGGCCGACGAGCTTCCCAGCGTCCTCTGGGCATACCACACCACCCCGAGGATGGCTACCGACGAAACCCCGTTCAACCTCGTCTTCGGAGCCGAGGTAGTCATCCCGATCGAGCTCAGCCTACCCACACTGCGTGTGGAGCAATACGACGAGACAGAAAACCCAGCCAGATGATGCTCAACCTGGACCTTCTCGAGGAAACGAGGGACAAGGCCAGAGTTCGAATGGCGGCGTATAGGCAACGTGTGGCCAGATATTATAACTCCCGTGTGCGGCCGAAGGTTTTCCGTCCCGGAGACTTGGTCCTCCGGCGCGCTGAAGCCTCCCAGCCACGGGAATGCGGCAAGTTATCACCCAACTGGGAAGGCCCATATCGGGTGGCAGAAGCCCTCCCTCATGGAGCATATTACTTGGAGGAATTGGGAGGTGCCAGGTTCCCCGGACGTGGAACTCCTCGAACCTAAGGATATACTATCAGTAATGCAAGGTTCCCTGTTTCTGCAACAAAGTTCCCCCACTTCAAACACTCTTTTCTCGCTTCGACAAGGAAGCCTACGGCATCGGGCTCAGTCCGAAAATCCTGGGCTTCGGCCTGGAAGGCGGCGCCGAACCCAGTTCGCCCATGCAAGCCCGGAGAATAGCTCAGTAAGCCGCGCAAGGCTTGAGAAAGCCTGCGGCGTCGAGCTCAGTCCGGAGATCCTGGACTTCGGCCTGGAAGGTGGCGCCGAACCTAGTTCGCCCACGCAAGCCCGGAGAACAGCTCAGTAAGCTGCGCAAGGCTTGAGAAAGCCTGCGACGTCGAGCTCAGTCCGGAGATCCTGGGCTTCGGCCTGGAAGGTGGCGCCGAACCCAGTTCGCCCATGCAAGCCCGGAGAACGGCTCAGTAAGCCGCGCAAGGCTTGAGAAAGCCTGCGGCATCGAGCTCAGTCCGGAGATCCTGGGCTTCGGCCTGGAAGGTGGCGCCGAACCCAGTTCGCCCATGCAAGCCCGGAGAACAGCTCAGTAAGCCACGCAAGGCTTGAGAAAGCCTGCGGCGTCGAGCTCAGTCCGGAGATCCTGGGCTTCGGCCTGGAAGGTGGCGCCGAACCCAGTTCGCCCATGCAAGCCCGGAGAACAGCTCAGCAAGCCGCGCGAGGCTTGAGAAAGCCTGCGGCATCGAGCTCAGTCCGGAGATCCTGGGCTTCGGCCTGGAAGACGGTGCAGAAACCGTGTCGCCTGCGCAAGTATGAAGGCGGCCCCAAAGACGGGCCCGCTTAAGGCCTACTCTGCCGCCATGCGATCTGGGAGGCCCCAACCTTCGATTTGAGCAATGGAAGGACCAGGCCTGCAACTGTTTCAAGTGTTCCATACCAACATCTCAGAAAGAAAGAAGAAGAAAAGTGAGGTAAGATGAACACGAAGTTTTGTCAAACTGAAACTTTCATTGATATAAAGGATCAGTACAAGCTGGGAGTCCCGACAGGCCGGGAGTCCCCAAAAAAGAAACAACAACAGAAGAAGAAAAAGAAAAGACAACAGGGAGAAGGCGCTGGGTTCACTGTGGTGCAGGGTCGGAGCCCTCTGCCAGGGGCGCGGGTGCTGCATCCTCGACTTCTACGGCGGTCGGCTCTCGAGGCTGCTCCGGAGCCGCAGCTTCACTGGTCGACGGCGCCGCAGGAGTTACTTCGGCCGCGCCGGAGGCCCTGCTCTCGCCTCCTGGCCTCCTACCTCCGATCACCACCCCGCTCAGATCCAGCTCGGGGAAGAGGGCCCCCACCTCCCGGCACATCCGGAACCCCTTCAAGAAGGAGTCCACGGCGGCCTCCCGGACCTCCGACGTGTACTCGTCGGAAGCCCGGAATTTCGGGATGGCCTCCTGCGCCTCCCGCTTTGCGGCCTCCAGGAGTCCGTTGACGTACGCACTCCGGTCTTTCGCCACGGTTGCGTCTCGCCGGGCCTCCTCCAACTGGCGCTCCAGCCACTGGGAGTGGGCCTGCAGGCGGGCCTTCTCCACCACCTCCTCCTCCGAGCGGCGCTGGTTGGAGGTCCGCTCCTCCGACAGGGAAGCCTCCAGCTCTTTGTTCCGCCCCTCGGAACATGCCAGGTAGGACTGGAGGGCCTGGTTGTTGGCTCGCAGCTCGGCCCCCTTCTCCATCAGGTCCTTGACATCGGCCGCGAGTTTGCCGAGCTTCAGCTCCTTCTCGGAGTCCCTTTTGGCGTTCCCTACGAGGAAGTTCCTCAGTAGGAGAACGTCGTTCCCGATCTGCACCAACAAGTGCAGATCATGTTAGGATGAAAAGAGTTAGGTTTTGAAAGGAAAAGAAGGGAAGAAGCTCGGACTTACCGTGAAGAGCTGCGAGAGGATCCCGAGCAGCGCATCAGCGTAATCCCGGCCGCCCCGAGCTCGGCGGTCCCGGGCGGTGGAGGCGTACTCCATGATCCTCTCCGCGAGCCCTTTGTCGTGGATGACCGAGTCCCGCTGGGTGATCACCAGTGTCGGGGGCGTCAGGCCGGCTCCTGCGGCGGCCGCCCCATCAGCTGGGGCCGGGGTCGACGGGCCGACGGTGGCCACAGGCTGCACTGTTGAGGCGGCAGCGACGACGGGCCCGGCGCTGGGCGGAGCAGCAGGCGGAGGAGCCATCTTGGCGGCGGCACCACCAGGTCGCGCGGCCGAGGCATCAGCGGCCCCGCCCTGAGGCAACCTGGGCGGGGGAACGACAGCAACCGGGCTGGGCACGGTCGCCGTCATGACCTCCCGGCTCGCCTCTGTACGAGCCCTCTTCGCCGCGGGCTCGTCCACCTCAACGACATCCCGCTGGGCTGCGCCCTCCAGGAGGTTCTCCAGCGAAAATTTCATCCCTGCAAAACAATGGAACAGAAAGTCAGCCGACTCAGTCATGAAGAAAAAGGGGGGCAGAAGTCAAAGTGGAGCCGAGTCTCACCCGTCTCGCGGATGTGACTGATCCCGGCCTCAAAAAGATTCTGCTCAGAGAGCAGAACCTCGAGTGCCGGGACCACGTCGCTCAGGAGCTGGGAATAGGACTCCTGGTCCGCCGACTCGACCCGAGAATTCCGGTTCGGGGTCCGGTCCGGTTCACTCCAGGCCCAGTCGACGTCTTCGACTGAGGCGAAGAAAAACCGGCTCTTCCAGCCCTTGACCGAAGAAGGGAGGTCGAACCGGAGACACCTGGGCCGGGGCGAAATATACCACCAGCCGTCATCGGTGGAGCACTTCTTCAAGGTGAACAAGGCCCTGAAGAGGGAGAAACGGGCAACGAACCCGTGGAAGTGACAGAAGACAATGAAAGAAAAGATGACCCGGATGGCGTTGGGAGCCAGCTGGGCCGGGACAAGCCGAAAATGGCTGAGGAAGGAAAGAAAGAAGGGGTGCAGAGGAAACCGAAGACCCCTAAGGAGGAAGTCTTCGTAGAAGGCTATGCGGCCGGGGCCACTCATGGTGACGCGCTCCCCGGACCGTGGAACAAACAAGCGAATGGACCCCGGGATGCCGTAAGCATCCCGGAGCAGAGAAAGATCGCCTTCGGTCATGGTGGAGGCATGACCGGAGGGACCGGCGGGAAGAGAAGGAGGTGCAGGAAGAGCAGGAAAAGCCGGAAGAGAGTGAAGGGGGACGGCAGGAGCAACCGGAGGAGGCCGGATCCCCCTAGGGATGCCAATGGTGACACCCCCGGGTTGCAGACGCCGGCGGATCTCCTCCGGGATTGTCTCCTCATCTGAGGAGGAAGAAGATGGAGTCCTCGGCCGGGATGGACCGGCCTCGTCCGGGTTGGAAGAGACATGGCGACGGCGTGCCATGGAACAGAGAAGGACAGAGGATCGAAGAGAAAAGAAAAGAGAGGAAAGGAAGGGGACCGGAGAAGGAGAAGGAGGCACTCACCGAAAATGCGCCAGACGAGTGCAAGGCAACAGGAGTTAGTCTGCAGCAAACCGCCCACGGAGCAAGGGGAAAGGCCTCGTTCTGGAAAGTCCCCTCCCTTTCAAACTCAGCCGACAGCGGCCGTACCCGTCATTCCGCCTCAGGCCACTGGATGATCGCCACGTGGGCGCACGCCCGACACCGACGCCTCGTTAGCAGAGTAACGGCCTCTGCCTCGAAGCGACGCATTAATTGCAGGCAAGTGGGCGACGCGTGGCGGCTCCCCATAGGTTTTCAGTCGCATCGAGCCACGGCGACGAGGATCGTGGCAATTATGATGCAAGAATCGTGGCAATTATGATGCAAGATCTTCGCCTCCCCACGTCATGTCCGCATTTAATCCCGACGTTCCGTTCTACGACGCCCCGACGGAACGGCGGGCTGGGGGGCAACTGTTACAGCCGTGACAGTGACGTGGCCAGGCTCAGGTACCGCCGAATGCGATCGAGCCACGTGGAAGTTTCCCCGGCCGAGTCGGCGCCACGTCTTCAAGGCCAGGATCGGCAAGACTACACCGCCCGACGACTGTCTAAGGCAAACTGCCCTCGCCGAGGTCGAGCTCGGCTCGGAGTTCCTCTACCACCCCATTGGCGCCCGGACTCGGAGGGGTCCGCCTAAGTGAGGTCGGCCGAGGTCAGGCGACCTCCTGCCACCTCGCCAGGTGTCCACCCAGGAGGGGTCCGCCTAAGCCGAGGTCGGCCGGTCCTTCACCCTTCGCCAGGTGGCCACCCGGAGACGGGTCCACCTCGGTCGAAGCCAGGCGACCTCCTGCCACCTCGCCAGGTGTCCACCCAGGAGGGGTCCACCTAAGCCGAGGTCGGCCAATCCTTCGCCCTTCGCCAGGTGGCAACCCGGAGACGGGCCCACCTCGGCCGAAGCCAGGTGACCTCCTGCCACCTCCCCAGGTGTCCACCCAGGAGGGGTCCACCTAAGCCAAGGTCGGCCAATCCTTCGCCCTTCGCCAGGTGGCCACCCGGAGACGGGCCCACCTCGGCCGAAGCCTGGAGACCTCCTGCCACCTCGCCAGGTGTCCACCCAGGAGGGGTCCACCTAAGCCGAGGTCGGCTGGTCCTTCGCTCCTCACCAGTTGGCCCCCGGAGACGGGTCCAACTCAGCCGAGGTCAGACCGCTCGTACGGAGAGGGTCCCAGGGAGAGAAACGGGCCCCGAGGCCATCCCTCGGACCGTACGAACCCCAGACGGCGCTCCGTACGGAGGGCGGCGGCACGCGGAACATCACTTGCATCGGCCCGACAGGTCCCACAGCCGAGAGACGCGATCCTGACGGAACAGGCCCCATAGATGGATGGCGCCCACGCTTGGGGAAGAGAGCGCTCTCGCTGGGCCCGAGGCCTGACCGGCCGCCTTGCCAGCGCCGCCCTCCCCTTTTTCTCTTCTGTCTTTGCCTTTTCCCTGCTGGGCCCGGCGGACGAGGTCGGAAAGCCGCCTGGCCCCCTTCACCGAAAAGGGAAAAGAGAAAAGGACGGGGGAGGGAAGTCTCCAAGGAGGAAGAAACAAGCGCACGACGAAAGGAGATAAAGAGGGAGGAATCTGGGGACGACAAGGTAAGCAAACGAGCCTGGGGAAGAAGAAGAAGCACCGGCACAAGGCCTTGCCCCGAGGGTAAAAACCCAGAAATCCCGAGAGGGGAACACTGGGTGTGAGCTCGGCTAGGAGGCCCAGCCGAGATTCTGGTCCCCAGAGCATCTCTCTCACTAGTAAACTCTCTAAGTCAGGAGCCCTTCGGGGGTCCGTCTGGAGAGTCTGTTCCTTCTCATCGTCTACTGACTTGACCGTCGGAGCTCCCTCGCTGGAATCCCCGGCCAGGATCTTCTACCCCTTTTTTGCAGGTTCACCGCGGGAAGGGAGACTCCCTCGCTAGGCGGTCAGGAGGGATCGACGGATCCGCCGCACGCGCACGGCGACGAGAGCGGCAACAACTGGTTTATGTGATTCATTGAAATCGTACTGAACCGGTAAATTAAAATTAATATAAAAAATTTGAAATATTAATTTGATCCTATTTCGATCTAATTTAAATCAAATTTGATTTAATTATAGATATAATAAAAAAATAAAAAATAGAAACCAAACAACTGATCCATTTAAATCAAAAACCGTTTAAACTATTTAAATACTTGAAGAAGCTATCATACAAAATCGAACTTGAAAAAATAATTTTATAATATACAGGGCATGTCTCGATTCTAGTATTTATAATACTGTTTGGCATCTTCTCTCGATCCGAGCATGCCAGGCACGTGATCTGCATTCTCGCTTGTCCTCCACGTATCAAGACCCGAGTCCCCTGCACATGCATGACACATAATCATGCACACTTAAGTAATTAATTAAATAAATAACTAACTAACTAATTAAACTAACATCTAATTAATTACTTCAATAAATAACTAATTAACTTTAATTAACATATTTTAACTATATAATTAATTAAATAAATATCTAATTATCTAATTTGATTAACATCTAATTAATTGCTTAAATAAATAACTAATTAACTCTAATTAATATATTTTACATAAAAAATAATTTTTAGCAATGGCTTTATTGCCATCACCATTATCGTTACTAAATATTCATAGCAGCAATAGTAAGCGGGCCCATGCATGGCTGATCTAATGTACATGGCTAAGGCGCGCGAGTGGTCAGTGGTACAAGGACGATGGCAATGGTGCATGGATGGTGGCATAAGGATAGGATGCCTGCTCGGGGATGGTGGTACGGGGATGCGACTACTGGGATTGGGGCATGGCAACGAGGGCATGGGGATGGTGACGCAGGGTTAATGCCGCAAGTCGGTAGATCAAGAGCACGATAATGTGGTTTAGGTGACTGGTGAGGGTGGCACCCCAGCAAGGGAGAAAAAGGGGTGCAGCAATTCAGGGAGGGTGAACCACCGCAAGGAGGCCTTTGGTCAGGGGGAGCTTGGGGCACCATGAGTGGGTAATCGGTAGGGTGCAGCATGGTCGAGGGGAGCATGGCACTTGGATGGCAGCAATGGGAGGAGGGACCGGCAGCAGGAGCAAATCTTGGTTGGGGGTGGGGAAGAGAGGAAAAATTATCTAGGAGAGCTCGAGGTGGCTAGAATGGGGAGCTAGTAAGGGATAGCATGGCCAGAGGGAGCACAGCATGTGGATGGTGGCAACGGAAGGAGGGAATCGCCGATGAGAGCAAATCATAGCCATACACAGGGGAGAAGGGGGTGGGCAAAATTAGGAAGGGAGGGAAAATTTTTTGCCATCAGATAGTAGGGGGGTTAATGGAGAGAACTATTAGTAACGGCAAATATTGTCATCGCTAAAAGTTATCAATAAAGTATCTTTAAGTATTAGCGATGACTAATCACCATCATTGATATTTTTTAAAATAAAAAATTTAAAAATTAAGAATATTAGTGATAGCTTTTGTCATCATTAAAAATGGTCGGTAAAGTCACAATTATTAGTGATGGCTAATTCCCATCACTGAGAATTACAATTCTATTACTAATATATTTTTAAAATAAAAAAAATAAAATTTAAGAGTATTAGCGATAACTTTTGTCGTCGCTAAAAGTAAATAGATAGTGATAAGATCACAAGGTCTACAAAATGCAAAGGGTTTATGTGGATAGGTTGAAGTAAATAGCTCAGAATTAGTATGCTCGTTCAACGACATACTCAAATTATTTGATTTAGTCAAGAACAAGATGAGAAACCATATGTTCATGAAAAGCCAGTAGGAGTATGTAATTTCTCATTTCATACGAGGATAATATTCTTTTATTAGGAATATGATTCCCATTCTGACTTAGGTTAGGTTATGATTATCTAAACAATTATCCATCAAAGATCTTTAGAAAAGTATCCTACATTTGGAATGTAGGTCTATCAGATAGATCGAGAAGGATGCTAAGTCCATCATAGTTTTGTATATTAAGAAAGTGCTAAATAATTCAGCATGGAAAATCCAATAGGAGATTTGACTCTTTAAGCATGGAATTAATCTCTTAATGTGTCTGAATACATTTGAAAAAAATTTGTATATAAGCTAGATCCCTTTGAGCTTGGATCATAGGGAGCCTCATATAAATCATGCTATGTACATAACTTGATTTTTGCTATGAATGTCACAAGCAAATGCTAATCAAATCCAAGCTATAAGCATTGGATAACTATGATAATATTTTTTAATGCTTGTAAAGTACCAAAGATATGTTTTAATTCTTTACAGTGAGAGAAGTGAGGGATAAAGGATATATGAGATATATTCTTATACAATGATGATTTGAAATAGTTTCAAAAAATCGACCATTATAGGTTTGACCAAGAAGACCGACTATATTATCAATACTAAAGGTATAAGGATGTATTCTGGTTAATTGATTATTATAAAAATGAGCAAGATACAACAGATGACATGATACTCTATAGTCACAACAATGGTACCTTAGCTCTAGCTAAGGAACTAAGGTCTCATCAGAAATTCGAATACAAAGTGATAATGTTATTTGCGACTACCTTATTAAGGTGTAGAGAGTAAGCTCTACAAAAGATGTGGCTAGCCCACTAGCTCAGTAAGCTTTAGCCAGTAAAGCTTAAAGCACTCTAGATGGAGCTGAAATATATGGCTAATTGGCTTTAGTGCAAGCAGGAGATTGTTAGATATGTATCCTAGAAATGAATCTGGCTGATACAAATTTTCAATATATGACAATTTTATATTTAATAATTTAAATTGGGTTATTTTTAACCATACATATTGTATCCATGTATCATTCAAGGAGTTAATGGATAATGGTACATATTCTCAAGAATTGAGAATTTGATATATGTGCCATTATAGATTAATTCTTAAATATTCCCGATCATTCGATCATATGGGAACGGTGATCGATTTATCAAGACTGATGCACAGACTGCTTCTCTTTCAGATAGACAAGTCTTAAATCTACAGTGTGAGGACACTGGAATAAGAGTGCAAGTGGTTGTTAGAGAATAATGACACTGAACATGACAAAGAATGAGAAGTCACATGGCTGTCTAATCACTTGTTAGTAACTTCTCGATGTTATAGCTATGTGAGTAGTTTCTTAATCTGTGATATCTCAGTCACTCACAAAGGGATTGCTATAGTTTGACAAGTATATAAACATGGTTCCTAGTCATATGGGGCCTTGTAGTATACATTGGCTATAGTAGGTTCACAGTAGGAGTTGGGAGTGCACCTATACGAAATCTACCGGTCTCAGTAGTTGAGTAGTCCTATGTGATCTAAGAGACCGAGTCTTTAAATCTATGGCCATAGAGTGTGATGATGGAAATGAGTTTTCATGAAAATCATGATTATGCTTGAGCTAATTAAGCCATACATATGATAGATGCTTAGGATTTGATGAGCTTCCATGACTTGCATCCTATCAGAATTTTCAATAAAGAAAATTGATCACACCATAACTATACCTAGAGATTCACCTTTTCTATTCTACTAGATTGCCACTACACACTGCTTGGTATTACTAGTGGATTGTGAGAACTCACTAGGATCATTTTGAATCAATGATCCTTGTTAGGGTTGAGCTAGAATAGTTATGGTCCATCGAAAAGAGTTTCGATGATACTATGATAGAGATCATAGTATGTTTCACTACCGAACCAAATGGAATATGAGGGGTCATACACAATAAGGGCTTGACCTAATCAAGAGCTTGGATCATATCCGGTAACTACTAATTTTGTAAAGGTTATAAATTTAGTAGGTTGCAAATTTAGTAGCTACTAATTTTGGCACAAGGAACTTAATTATAAAAATTACAATAAAATTGGACTGAATTAAATTTTAGATTAAGTCCTAATAAATTTAAATCAGATTTAATTTAATTTAATTCTTATTAGGTTTAAGAATCCAAGTTGGACTTGGATTGCAATCCTATTTGGAATAGGATTGATAGCCTTTATGAATTAGATTTAAATCAGGCTCGAATTAGATTTGATTTAAATTAAATTAAATTCTAATAAAATAAGGTACCTAATCCTAATTGGATTGGATTTTATATTAAATCAATTTCACATTAATTTGCAGAAAGGGGTGCTAGTTTATGGTGTTCTTTCTTACCATGTGCAAAATTTCTAAAAACACACACCAAGAGTTGGCGCCCCTTCTCTTTATGATTCTCTCTCCTTTTTGGATAAAATTTATTTTATTCAAAATGTTATTTGATCAATGATTAGATTTATCTAGTCTTTTGGGTATGGAATCTAATTTTTGTGTGACAAAAAAGGTTGTGATTGTGAAACCCGGCGCACATCTATGTTTCTCATTGCTAGTCTTTCTCAATTCCTTTCCTCTTGTCGCCCACTTCAAATTTAAATGATATTTAGTTTTAGGTGGACTCTTATCTAATTGAGGAGGAAGCCTTATCTAGATTGGCATGGACACTTCGGGTTTTTGTTTGACAAAACTCTAGAAGAAATCTTAAATCACATACATTGCATCCTACTGCATGAGTTCGTTTCCCAATGCCATTCATTCCTACCTAAATTGAGTTAAATTCTAGATATGATCTGATCTGATAAAGGGTGAATCAAGACTTGGCATGATGGGGTGGGGTCTTTGTTTGTGTGACAACTTTAAGAAGAGGATTTTTTTTGTGTGTGCTAATCTTTCATCTAGTTTTCTAAACCTTGCCGCAAGCTATTCCTCTTACTGCCCATCTTCTTTCTTTTTTTATATTCCATTCCTAAGAAACCAAAGAGAGAGGGTCTTAAGAGAGAGGATTAAGAGGAGAGAAAAAGATTTTGTTCTTCCTTGGTATCTGAGTTGAAGTCCCAAAACCCTGTGTGAAAGTTTTGTGCAAAGGCTACAAAGATTGCAACCCTTTCCTTCAGGATATTGAAGAAAGATCAAGATCCAAGCCGAAGGAGAGGCTTGTGAAGGAGCTAGCACTCCAATGGCCTCATTAATTTGATTAGGAACGGGCCCTGTATGGATACCAGTAGTGTTAGAGATTAGGAATGGCCTCATTAATTCGGTTTAGCATAAGAGGGGTCTCCGATTTTGAGAGGCATCCATGGGGGAGCACCCCTTTGGAGCATCCACGATCTTGGGAAGGACCATGAGGCTTGCTTCACGGTCCTAGGTAGCATCTTATGGATGTAGGAGGCCAACAGTTCAAGAGAAAAGAGAGGAAGACACGTGGGGACTCATGCATGGAGCATCTCAATTCTTGGACCGTTGGGGCTTGGTGAGAGACGGCTTTAGGTTTGGAGAAGGGTGGCGTCTTGTGCATGAGGATTTTTCACATGGGTCTTCTCGGTTGGTGAGAGGGGGCACCTGTGTCCCAGTTCTTGTTTTGTAACAAGGTTCTTCTCCAAATGAATACAATCTCTATTTTTCTCCTACTTCTCTATATCTTCTTTATTGCATGATATTGAATCCAAGAACAAGTTGTTGCGGGTTCTTGATCAAGAAGGTTGGTTCTTGATCTTTCCCTCGCTGTTTTCACTATGTAGGCACTGATCCGGATTCCCAACCAAGTAGATCAGTGCCTAGGTATCTCTACAAGTAGAAGCCAAGAGCATGCATGGCTCCGATCGGAATTCTGATGATATGCAAGATCCGATATGATTGGAGTTAAAGATGGAAAGCGATCAACATAAGTTGATCAATCATTTTAATCAGCATGTTAGAAACATCATGCTTAAGGTGCTTTTAAATAATTATGCATGTCTTTTATGAAAACCTTTTATGAAAAATATTTTCATAATTGTAGTTTATGCCAGTTTATAATTTTTAAAACCCTGGATATCAGCATGCTAGTACCTAGATTTTTTTCAAGAGAGGTGTGTGTTCTTAGAAGAAAGTTTTTTTATTGTATTCCATTTCCTTGACCAAATTTATATTGTATATATACCTATATAAAATTGGATAAAGTCCAAACTCAACAAAACTTCTAAACAGCTAATCCAACATGATTGCAATCCCCAAGCCCATATACACCCATGCTTGTCATGCACTCACCTCTTATAGTCAATCCTTAGCCCAAATACATGGATTAGCACTCTTGAAATCCATAGACCTAAGTCCCAAGACACCATTTGATCATAAAACCCATGGGAAAAAGCCATCCCATAAAAAATCTCTAAGATAGTCGGCAATCATGCCGACTACTGATGCCAGAAACCAACTTATAGAATGCTGATTTTAGGTAGTCAGTATGATAGCTGACTACTTGATGGCATGGCATGGAAAAACCTCAAAATAGTGAGCATGTATGCTGATTACTTTCCTGCTAATTCTAAATCTTGGGCTTTTGGCTCCGGCTCTCTTTGGTGCTGACCTTCAGGCTTCCATGGCTCCTTTTCTAGGTTTTTCTGGACTTTGTGGCACCACACCTAAGCTCACATTCTCCACCTAGGTGCTCCAAAGTCTTTGTGAACTCAATCTTATCATTCAAATCCATTAGTCCCGCACATACTTGAAAACTGTCTCTAGGATAAACCTTCGTGAGTGCATCTGACTGGTTTACCTTTGTAAAGACCTTCACATGCTCCACCTTACTTTTTTTAATTAGCTCTCTAATCTTGTGGTACCTTATGTTTATATATTTTCTATGTATATGATAGACTGGGTTCTGAGCCAACTACAGAGCACTCTGACTATCATTATATAGTACCACTATACTCTACTCCACACCCATTTTAGTAATCAGCCATCTTAGCTATAAGACTTCCTTTGCAGCCTCTATAATGCCTATGTACTTGGCCTCTATGGTAGACAAGACCCTAATAGGTTGAAGGATTGATCTCCGAGAAACTGGTCCACTATACATACTGAACACAACCTATAGTAGATGTTTTTGTATCCAAATCACCTACAAAGTTTGTATCCACGAACCCTTCCAACTGACCTGTAACTCCACCTATCTTTATAGAGTGTCCCTTAGGTCCTCCTGGCTGCCCAAAAGTCAGTCCAAGCCTCTCAGTCCCTTGCAAGTATCGAAGTATCCACTTCAATGCCTATCAATTTTCCTTGCCTGGGTTAGCCATATACCTGCCAACCTGGCTAACAGTGTGTGCTTTGTCTGGCCTACAACACACCATCACATACATGATGCTTTCCACTATATTAGCATACGGGACCCTGTCTATATATTATCTTTCCTCCTCTGTCTATGGGCATTGTTGCTTCGAAAAGGAAATGTGGCCTGGCAAAGGTGTTCCTTCTGGTTTGGCCTTATCCATCCCAAATCTCTCCAACACCTTCTGTATGTACCCTCCCTGAGATAAATGAAGGATACCCCTACTCCTATCCCTGAAAATCTTCATCTGAAGGATTTTCTTCACTGGACCCAGATCCTTTATCTCAAACTCTTCTAGTAATGTTTCTTCAGTCTTTATACTGCTTTGACACTCCTACTTGCTATCAACATATTGTCCACATATAGCAGCAAATATAATGACTATCCTCCTCCACATCTTGAATATACATGCATGTCATGCTCACACCTCTGAAATCCAAGACTCAATACAAAGGTATCAAATCTTTTATACTACTATCGAGGGGACTGCTTTAACCCATATAGAGATTTCTATGTAAGCACCTACTCCTATTCGATCTCCATGAGCCCTTCTAGCTACCTTATGTAGATTTTCTCCTCAAGACTCCCATGTAAAAATACTGGCTTGACTTCCATCTTCTCCAACTCTATGTCATACACTACCACTAAAGACAGTAGAACTCTGATTGAAGCATATCTGACCTTAGGAGAGAATATCTCTATATAATTTATGCCTTTCCTTTGTAAGTACCCCTTTGCTACTAATCTAGCCTTGTATCTGACTCCACCTTGCTTTGAGGGTGCCTCTTTCTATGTGAATACCCACTTTGAGCCAATGGATTGAGCACTTTTGGTAGATCTACCAACTACCATGTCTTGTTCTATGCCAAAGACTCCATCCCTTCTATCGTGGCATGTATCTATAACTCCCTATCAGAACTCTCTATGGCCTCCTCATAGCTTTCAGGATCTCTATTGGTAGTGATGAGAGCATAATAGATGTTCTCATCAATGCCATATCTAACATGCTTCCTGATGGCACACTTTAGCTTGTGTATTGCCACTTCCCTATAACTCTCTACCAAGTCTGAATTATATGGCTCTAACTGCACCTCTACCTAGATAGCTGGCTCATCTCTTAGAACCTCCACCTCTATGGAAACATATCTGCCGGGCTCCACCTCAAACTGAACTTGTCTTGAAGTAGAAGCTCCAGATACTCCTAAGCTCTGAATCTATCCACTGCTATCCTGTGCTGCCCTCCCAGTCCATCTGGAATCCCATATACTTTCAAGATGCTCTTCCTATCAAATATCACATCTCTACTTACTATGGTCTTTTGAACTGAGAATCCCATAACAAGTATCTCTTGATTCCTTGTAGATAACCAATAAATATCGTCTTTTGAGATTTTAGGTCCAACTTGCTTCTTTTAGTTGCCTCCACATGAGTATAGGCCAGGCAACCAAAAACCTTGAGATGACCAAGCTCCACCTTCTTCCCACTCTAGATCTCCTCTGGAATGTCTCCATTCAACTTATAATGAGGGGACCTATTGACAAGAAAACACCCAAAAGTTATTGCATCATCTCAAAAAGACTTTGGAAGTAATGTCTGCAGCCTTATGCTCTTACCTTCTCAGTCAATATCCGGTTCATCCTTTCCATGACACCATTCTACTAGGGAGTCATCCTCACTGTGTAATGATGTTTGATGCCATTCTCCTCATAATAACTTTTGAACTCACGGCTCATATACTTTCCTTTATTGTTAGACCTAAGGTACTTAATTGGTCTTCCTATCTCCTTCTCAACTCTAGCTCTCTAGGCTTTGAACCATCCAAATACCTTTGATTTTTCCTTATCAGATAAATCCAGAGCTTCCTTGAGAAGTCATCAATGAATGTAACAAAGTATCTCGCCCCACCTCTAGCAAAAACAAGAGTTGGCCCCAAACATCCGAGTTCACCTGATCAAGTATACCCTCACTTTGTTTGGTACTACTAGCAAACTTTATTTTATGCTTTTTGTCAAAGATACAAGGCTCGCACAAGTTTTTTTCTCCCTTTTTCAAAGAATCATACCTTTTCTACTCAACTCTGTGAGCTCCTTGTCACTAAATGACCCAACCAATAATGCCATAGTCAATATGCCAACTATTCCTACTGTGCTGCTGTAAATACCTTTGCACTATCAGAAACTCTTGAGCCCTCCATCCTGTAGAGATTATTACTCAGCCTTCTCCCTCTCATCACCACTAAAGCCCCCTTAAAAATCTTTAGACATCCTGTCACGCCCCGAATCCAGATCAAGGATCGGCTACGTGACCGGCCGCACAATCCTAGATATCTTCTAGAGATCATGCCAGGCCTAACTTTCAAATCTACAACCAAACAATAGTAACAACTTTCCATAAAGATTAACAGAAAATAAAATACAGATAAAATATAAACTCAGGGATTAACACCTAAAACCTAGCTCCTCACTGACCGGTCCCAAAGCCCAAATGATCTTCGATATCTGAAACAAAAATATAGGAAAATAGGGGTGAGCTACACAGGCTCAGTAAGTTATCAACACCTTCAATATACATACACCAATATGCATCTAATAACAACAAGAATAATACATCATGCAACAAGATGTCCAGTAATATAATAATATAACCCACGACCTGATGCAAATATGTACACTTAGTGCGACCGACACAGACACGACATGACTATGGATGGCCAACCATTTACTTAACTCTCCTAGTTCCTTAGACTATGGCCACGATCGGCCCATGGCTCGCCCCGAAAGAGACTAGATCCTGTGTCACATACCGCTCAACAGTCATGTGCCAGCAATAGCCCTGCTGGAGGCCCAAAAGGAAAACTAGCTCTGAGTATCATACGAAAAACATGCATCCTCTGCATGTGCCCGCCATGCATGGCTAAAATAAGACATCTAGCTCCTATGTCACATACCGCTCGACGGTCATGTGCCAGCAATAGCCCTGCTGGAGGCCCAAAAGGAGACTAGGTTCTCGTATGATCATAGTCAGACCAGAGAGCACTCTCACCGTCATAATGCACTCACACCAACACAATGCATCCACATCAACATGATGCATGCAATCCAATGCAATCCCACAATGTACCCACACCAACACAATGTACTCACACCAACACAATGCATCCACATCAACACGATGCACGCAATCCAAAGCAATCCCACAATATACCCACACCAATACAATGTACTCACACCAACACGATGCATCCACACCAACATGATGCACGCAATCCAATGCAATCAAATGCAGATATATTACATATATCTACTAAGTTATAAATATATACATATTGGCATACATATCAGAGGTCAATATAACTTATCCAAGAACATCCACCAACAACGTGCAGTTCAATTTCCTAGATCCGATCTTCCAGAGACAACGACGATCCGATGGCGAGCAGCTGACACGGAGCGCTGCCTCATAAATCTGCTTTTCAGAAACACCCTTGCTCCCACCACCTTTTCCCAAAATGCCCTTCCTTTCCCCTGCCGTCCGGCTGGGGTGCCTCGACACCGACCTCCCCCACCGATGGAATGAGTCCGTCTCAGCCCCGTAGCCGACGCAACCACCCCATCTGCCGGACCGAACAACAGTCGGCCTCACATCCTCGTCCTGCGCCCCCTTGCATCCGAAGAACTCATAGGCGAGATCATCGAGGCTAATCTCAAGGAAGCCCGCCTTGTTCACGAACCTAGCCCTTGGCGAGGAGAACTCGTCGGGTTCAGGCGGTGGAGGCCGCGGGAACCAGCCGGAGTAGCGGCTCAGGCTCCTCGACTGGCGGTGGCCGCCGCTGGTCGTGGACCTCTCGGTGCCTGATTTGAAGGCCGCCGAAGCCATTAATAGCGAGAGAGGGGGAAGAAATAGGGTTTCGGGCCGGGAGAGTGGGAATCGAGAAGAGATTTTTTTTTTTTTTTTTTCTGAGTTTCCGGATGAAGTCGGCAAAGGATGCCGACTTCAGCCCAAAACGACCCTGGGCCTCACACATCCACTACCTGGCTAGCTACTAAAAGCATATCCTTGCTTCTCAAAGTAGCCCAAAGAAATAAGATTCTTCTTTAGCTTCGGGATGTGCTTTATATTAGATAGAGTTCTAAAGACTCCATCATACATCCTCACCCTAACTATGACAACTCTGGCCACTATACAAGGGTGACCATCTCCAATGCTTACAATATCTCCATTGAACTTATTATAAGTGTCAAACTACTCCCAAAAGATGTGTAGTGATATGAGCATGTCGAATCTAGTGTTCAAGCACTATTAAACTTTGAGAAACTATTTGAGACTACTAGTAGATCATCCCCACTATTCTCAGATGCATGTGCACCACTGTTGCTAGCCTTCCCCTTTTTGACTTCAAAAGGAGATAATTGCTCTTCAAGTGTTAAGTTTAATGACACTTTAAATATTTCCAGGCTTTCTTCTGATCTTGAGACTTCAATCTACCCTTGGAATTACTCCTAGCTTTCTCCTTCGATCTTCCTTGCCTCTCATTCATAGCAAGCACCTCCAAATTTGTATTTTCCTTGTAGATCTTCTCTTTGCTTATTTGATCAGAGTACACCTACCACTTCTTTATGGTTGAGGGTCTCCTTCCCATATACCAAGATAGTAATCATACCATCATATGAACCTGGGAGCGAACACAATAGCAAAAGAGCCCGATCCTCCTCATCTATCTTCACATCTAGACTTATAACCTTCAAGCAAACTTAGTTAAAACTCTGAATGTGGGCAATCAGGTCTCCACCCTTGGGCATCCTCAAACTGTACAGCTACTTCTTCAATGATAGCTTATTAGTCATATTATTAAGGTGTTTTCTAACCTCAACCAAAATCCCTTTGCAGTAGTCTATGTACAAATCTCTGGTAGTACTTGGTTGGCCAAGCACATCCATATGGTGCTGACTGCAATCTCCTCTAGCTTTTCTAAATCTTCAACATTGATATTTTTCAGTCTCTCCCTAACCAAGATCTTGTAGATCCACTATTGAATTAGCAAATCCTTCACCTGTTGCTGCCATAGGGTGAAGTTTTCCTTTTCATAAGACTTCTCAAAATCTATCTTGAAACAGCTAGATGCCATCACAAACAATCAAGAAAAACCAATCCTTAACTGGCCTTTTGCATTCTATCACCAAAAAAAGCTCCAACAAGAGATCAAAACCTAGCCTTGATCCTCCTTCCAACCTTCCCTTCAACCCTTCTTCATGTAGAAAGCCCTCCACCTAACTATGGAAATCACTACAAAGAAAAAACTAGGAAAAAACTTAAGGCAAACTTATTATTGTCATAGGCAGTCAAAAAAATAAACATAACTCAAACTATATAGATAGGATAAATTATGATCATATCCTCAAGGATCTTGAGATGACTTGTAATTAACAAAGCAGAAGCAAAAGTTTTGATTATTAAAAATTGATAATATTTTAATTAAAACTAACTAATTTAAATCTAAAAATAAAATTAAGGGATATATATATGATAAAAAGATATCTTCAGGTTTTCAAATGATCACAGACATAAATTTATATTTAATCTAAGTAATTAAGATTTGTAATAGATTAGGAACCTTATAAACTAATTCCTAGCATAGGCTATCTTGCTGAGCATAAATCATTCCCTATTAAGATTCTGGCCCATCCCACAAGTATAGGCTATCCAACGATTAAGTTGCATAGATTCTAATAGGTTACATGAATATGAAATCTTAGAATTAATTATCTATACTGAGCATGGACCATATCATATCAAGATCATATCTGACTCATCTATAGATAATTTATTCGGGAATCAAACATAAAGGAAATTAAATAGAAATTGAAAGCATTTATTTAATTACAAAGAATAGAAATAAAATATTCAAAATTATGTAAGGACATTTATATTTTTTTATAGGCTATACCTTAGCCAAGTATGGCTTGGACTAGATACATCTTCTATAAAATTTGGGACTCTATCACAGCACATCTTTTTAAATAAATCTTTTTCTTTCTCCACTCTCCCTCTCTTTCAAAGCCTAAATAAAAATAAAGAAAATAAAGTTATGCTACCAACTACTTCTTTTGATGCCCATGGCCTCTCCCTTTTATAGGCCCGAATCCAAGTCCAAAGCTACTTCGAAGCATGGAGTGTTATAGCCATTGGATGGTGATCAGAGGACTTAAAATCACTAGACATAAGCCCAAAATAGGTTGGATGGTGTGAGAGCCATTGGATCATGCCCTCAGTTGATTCTAGGCCATTTGATCATGCTCCAAGAGTTTTGGAGAGATTGGATTAGCTCAATTGCCTTCCTGTCCATCAGATCATGCAATGAGGCCTAGCATCTGCTTGATCACACTCTAAGGGGTGGGCCACCATTGATTGATATGGTAAAGAAGTTCCCTAGACTATCTGATCGAGTGTAGCACCTCTCTTCAGTCATTTGATGGTGCATAAAACCAGCACCCATCTCCCATACTGCGATAAAGAATTACTTCTCCCATGCACCATGACAAAGACCCAATTCCACCGTTCCCATAGATCGCGCCATATGCCTTTTAGATCGAGTGGTTAGCCTATGATGGACCAACAGCTTAATGGGCAAGGCTTTAAAGTTTTGGACTAGATTTTTGAACCTGTTTGAGCTCTGTTTTGAGTCCTATTTGATCCCTTTTAGCTTGTGGATTGGGCTCTTTAATCTTATGGATATCTTTCCTACAAAACATAAGTAAATACATCAATTCTTAAGGAACAAAGATCAATTAGTATATGTTTTGATACTTTTATTGGGATATTTATTATACTTATCATACCCCCTAACTTGTGTTTTGCTCGTCCTCGAGTAAAGAAAGGATTTAGTGCTAAATATCATCATATCTTGAAATGGATATTTTATCAAGAAATTTTATAAATGGTCCATTGATATTTAGAAGAATATTATTAAGATAGGTTATAGAGATATTAATACTCACTAATATGGTGATTAAATAATAAATAAAAATTATTTCCAAGCTTCTTCTAGATCATCTACTATTTTTATCTTCAAATTATCTACTTTAATACAAGCAAGTACAAAGTAACTCTTGTTCCTCCCTTTTTTTTAAGGTTTCTTTATATTGCTCATTTTTTGACATGAACATTAATGCTTCCTGAGGCAAAGAGACTCGATTACTCGATGGAAGGCCAATGTTTAGAACTTATCATTTTTTTTAATCTTTTTTTAAAGGATAAGATTCTTTCATATTTTTACTTTTTGATGCAAGATTCAATACTTACTTAGGCAAAGAGGCTCGGTTGCTCGATAAAAAATACTCAAAACTTATTCTTATTTTTCTATTTTTGTGAAGGAATGTATAGATACTTTACTTATGCTTATAAAAAATGGACTATTTTTTTATACTAGTAGGGAGAGTAAAAAATGCTAAAATAATTTATATTCTAAAATTAACCATTTATTAGATTTTCTTAATACTTGATCCTTTGGTATTTCAAAGATTTTCTAGATAAACATCAATTACTATTTTAAAATTTACTTGATTCAACTTAAATCGAAGGTAATCATATGCCTAAACACTAAATACTCACTTATTCAAAAACTTTTAAATTTTTTTTTATTTATTTACCCTCATCCCAACTTAATTTTCATTGTCCTCAATAGAGTAAGGAAAAATGAAATAAAAATATATAAATAAGACAAAAAGAGATGTTACCTGACTAGGTGTGCTCGTGTATTGCCCGGTGCTTCCTTAAAGAGTGGTCCATTATTTCTACAAAAATGAAAATAACTGGTGCAAAGGTTAACTAAAATATTAGGTTGCCTTTCAAGAAGTGCTAAGTTTAATATTTTCAGTCAAACCTCTTAGAGTATTTATTCTACTCCTGCCTGAATCTTAATATGGATCTATAATTTTCTATGCGATTGGGGATCTATGTCAGAATATTTCCTGTATGGGACCATTGCATGACTCATTCTCCTAAGAGCTAACAACTTTTCCTTTATTATTAAAGCTAGGTCAGACTTAAGTATTGGTCGGGGTTCTAAAGGACCTAGGTCTATATACTCAAGATGCTAAGAGAGTGTTTCAAGATCTCCTTTTATTGCCTCTTCCTTTTTAGACAAAGGTTCAATCAGTGTCATGAAGGATTCGACTAATAATTCTAGTCTTGGTTGAATACAATGGTCACTAAGTATGAATACCTTATTAATATTTTCAGCTTCAGGTATCTCCACTAGTTCTCCAGACCTATATATTTTTAACTGATCAAATCAGTCTCCTTGTTTAGATTTTGGACCATTTTGGGCTCTAGGATCAACCTTGAGTTGGCTTGGTAATTTATCATCTTCTTGTTTACTAACCATTGTAGCTAATTGGCTTAATTATTTTAATAATTGGTCAGTGGTTTGCCTGAAATTATTGAATTTTTAATGCCTGAAGTTGATTACACCAAGGCTTCTAAACTCTTTTCCAATGTGCTGACTCCTTCCCAAGGATCTAAGCTTGGTTGATTGTTCAGTGCTTAGTTGGGCTATAGGTAGGCCTAATACAAAATATGGGCTCCTAATGCTGCATCTTATGATCATACAAAATTGGGATGATTTCGCCATCCTGGGTTATAGGTTGGTGTATAAAATTCATTCATATAACTTTCATTGGCTACACTCCTCTATGTAAACCTGTTTTGGTCTGCACTCATCAAGAAAGGACACCCCTCTACAAAAGATCTGGTGCATCGCATCCAATGTACATGGGTGCTAGCACTTGATTTAATTGGATGTATCTTTTGAATTCTAGGGTTTCAATCCTATTGGTCAAAGTTATAATTTTATCTTCTTCAGAATCCCTTGAATAGATGTATGCATTTTCAATTCTAGTGAATTTTGGATGCATGTGAATCATTTAAGATCTAATTACAAAATTATTAGCTAGAAATCTAATTCTAGATGGTTGGACAGAACCAATGGGATAACACAGATCCTAAAGGATTTTAGGCTATACAATGGGATTCATTTCTCTCTTAGTGACCTTAAAGTCTTGTAGGGCTTAGATTGTATCTGACCAATCATTATTTTATCCTAACAAGAATTTTTTAATTAATTAATTTATTTTTTTGACAAAGAAAAGAAAAGGAAGGAGAGATAAATGAGAAGAGAATTCTAAAGGTGAGAAACTTAGAAGGTCCTAAATCTAGAGATGATAGAGAAGTATTTTAATTAGGTTAAAATTTTTACTAATAAACAAGTTAAAAATATAATAAAACTCTACTTAGGGTTATCCTAGATCTAGACGGCTCCTAACTACCAAGTCGACCTTTGAGCATTCTAAGTTCAAACTAATTTACTAAATTAGCCAGGTAAGTATAAAATCAGTTGGGATCCCCCCATTGCTTTCCTTAGATATCAATTACATTGACCAGGTTAGCGAATGGAACCAATTAAGTAACCACCTTCCTTCGAGATCTTGTCCCAACTACTTGTCTAAACACTAATTGGCTGATCAACCCTAACCTAGTCCAACTCTTGAGATCCCTTGTTCTAGTGAGAATAAGTATCCTAGGGTGACATCTAATTAATTTTAATATTAAAGATTAGATCAATGTAATATGAAGGATAGTAATTTTTATACTAAGGAAGACTAATTAAATTCTCACCTTATCTTATTTAATTGGGTTAAGTGTCCTTAAAATATTTTATAAATATGCAATACAAACAGACTAGATGTACAAGAATGTTATTAAATTTTATTATTAATTTTTTTAATTTTTGGTTATGCTATATTAGTTAAATATTATGGTGTATATATTTGTTCCTTTTATGTTCACAAATAAAACATAAATTTTAAATTAAATTAATTACATAATCTAAGTTATAGAAGGCAAGAAATTCTCAAAGAATATAAAGCAATAAATTACTTGTGCAAAATAAGGTAACATTTAACTATGCAAATAAAGTAATCTAGATAGAAAGCAATAAATCTACTATAGACCAAAAAGTAATATAAGGTAAAAATAAGCATTAAAATATTTTATCTATAAATAATAGACAAGAAATCAAATCTATTGAAAAGACAAGAAATTAAAGTAGTATATCAATTATGATAGGTAGTAAATTAAAAGTAACTAAATATATGAAGTAAAATGGGAAATTAGAAAGCAACAAAATATATGAAGTAAAATGGAAAATTGGAAAGCAATAAATAAAGAACTAACTAAGTAGACAATAACTCTAAAGAAAGCAATAAATAGAAAAATAAAAAATTACTTTTTTATGCTTTGTTATTATAATAGTGCTAATGATTCTGGCAATGGTGCCAAAATTTTTCGACACCAGAATTTTGATCATCGTCATTGGCGGTCAAAAAAAAAGTTTTGATTATTAAAAATTAGTAATATTTTAATTAAAACTAACTAATTTAAATCTAAAAATAAAATTGAGGGATATATATAATAAAAAGATTCTTCACGTTTCTAGATGATTATAGACATAAATATGTACTTATTCTAATCTAAGCAATCAAGGTTTTAATTGATTAAGAACTTTACAAACTAACCCCTAACATACACTATCTTGATGAGCACGAACCATATCCTATTAAGATCATGGCGCATCGCACAAGTATAAGCTATCCAATGATTAAGTTGTACAAATCCTAATAGGTTATGTAAATATAAAATTCTAGAATTAATTATCTATGCTAAGGATATGGACCATATCTTATCAAGATCTCCCATCTATAGATAATTTATTCAGAAATCAAACATAAAAAAAATTAAATAGAAATTGAAAGCATTTATTTAATTACAAAGAATAGAAAATAAATATTTAAACTTATGTAAGGACATATGTTGTTCCTTATAGACTACACCTTAGCTAAGCATGGCTCGGTTGGAAACATCTTCTAGAAGATTTGGAACTCTATCATAGCTCCTCCTCCTAAAGAAATCTTTTTCTTTCTCCACTCTCCCTCTCTTTCAAAACCTAATACAAAGCCTAAATAAAAACTAAAAAAATAAATTTGTCTCTAGTTGCAATCACCTCCGATCTGGAAATTTCAACGGTTGCTTCATTAGCCCTGGTGATTCCTTGTTCAGCCGCCTATCCTTTCACCTCTCCTTCGTCTTCCCTGGGTGCTAGGATGGTACTCAAGTCAAGCATTGGGTAGATCTGGGCCACCTTGTCCCTGCAATTGGTGAACCTGAATATGTAGGCATCCAATTCAACTTTAGTAGCATTATTCATAAAATCATCTGACTCCTTGTATTTCGTCACCTCCTTCATAGCTACAGATGCGGCCCCTTCCTCGACAGCTTTGGCTTTCTCATTGGCTAGGTGATGCGGGACAGATCCCGATCAATATTTATTCTAGGAGATCGGACCGTTGATCGTTAAGAAATGATCCTAGGCTAGGTTAAAACCAATTTATTTTTGTCATATATATATATTTCATATTTTTTTCCTATTCACTTTTTTTTCAACAGAAATAAAAGTCGGCAAAGGGCGAAATCGGTTATGCTTTGAGACCTGTGTGTTATCTCCTCTTGCTTTCATGTTCGTGCGGGATGCTTCTTCCCCACGAACGGAAGCTAGAGACAGGGGAGGCTCACGAAGAGGCTCGCTGGCGTCGATGCTAGGCGGAGAACGATGGCGGCATGGGAAGAAGAAGGCCGGTCGGATGGGGTTCTGGTGGCTGGCGATGTCGCCCAGATCGGGCGAAGACGGCTGCAGAGCGGCAATGGTCTCGGAATGGGCTGATCTGGCGGGTTCTTGCCAGTGTCCTCTGGGAAACCTTCACCGGAGAAGGGATGCTGCGGTGGAAGAAAGGCGGCACGGACCTGCAGCTGCGGGTGACCCCGGTTGCAGGTAGAGGCAACGGGTGGCCAGAGTCCGTCTGGAGATCTCACTACAAGAAAAATCAGTTTTAGCAATCGATTTTTCGGTTGCTAATAATTGAAAATTGGTTGCAAATTGATTTTGCAATTGAAATTATTCGGTTACAAAAATATAGGTTGCAAGAATTTGTAACCGAATTTTTTCGGTTGCAAAATTTAGCAATCAATTTTTATTTATTTTTGAGTTTTTTTCAAAAAAATCGATTGCAAAATCGGTTGTAAAAAAAATAATTTCTGAAAAAAAAATCAATTGCAAAATCGGTTGCAAAAAAATTAATTTTTAAAAAATTTAAAAAAAATCGGTTGCAAAATTGGTTGCAAAAAAAATAATTTCTGAAAAAAAAGAAATCGGATGCAAAATCGGTTGCAAAAAAATTAATTTCTCAAAAATTAAAAAAAATTGGTTGCAAAATCGATTACATAAAAATAATTTTTTAAAAAAATAAAAATAAAAATTGGTTGCAAAATCGTTTGCAAAAAAAATAATTTCTAAAATATATCGATTGCAAAATCAGTTGAAAAAAATTAATTTCTGAAAAATAAAAAAAACTGGTTGCAAAATCAATTGCAAAAAAATAATTTTTGAAAAAAAATAAATAAAAATTAGTTGCAAAATCGGTTGCATAAAAATTAATTTTTGAAAAATTTAAAAAAAAATCGATTACAAAATCGGTTGCAAAAAATTAAAATCCTGAAAAAAATTAAAATCCTGAAAAAAATTAAAATCAGTTGCAAAATTGGTTGCAAAAAAATAAAAATCTGAAAAAAAAATAAAAAATCATTTGCAAAATCGATTGCAAAAAAACTAAATTTAGAAAAAAAAAATTAAAATCAGTTGCAAAGAAATAAAAATGAGAAAAAAAATAATAAAAAATCGGTTGCAAAATCGATTGCAAAAAATTAAAATCTGAAAAAAAAATTAAAATCAGTTGCAAAATCGGTTGCTAAAAAATAAAATTTTGAAAGAAAAATAAAATCGGTTGCTCAATAAAATAAAATAAATAAAATCGGTTGCAAATAAATAAAATTCCAGAAAAAAAAAATTAAAAATCAAATATGTTTCATCTAATATATTTTTATTTATCTAAATTGAGGAGAATTTTCAATTCTTACCAAAACAGAATTTGTAGATGTATTTGCTAGTTATAATCATAAAATTAGTAAATAAATTGCTTAACTGCCATACAGTAATTGACATACATTTCTACACTTCAAGACAAAGAATGAAGCACATGAATCAGACAGGGCATACCAAATACTGATAAATCTTTTGGGAACACTAATCAAACAAAAGAGAGCAATTTTGTATACTTCAGCGGCTGATTCAAATTAAATCAAAATTCAAGAGAATTGTGTTGGATGTCATTGTAAAAATGGTTGCTATAATGAGGTAAAGGTATGCAGAAAATTACAAGAAGCAATAGCAAAAAGCAAGCAATCAGTGATAAACCTGACTGTAGGGAGAAAAATGCATGAGGGACTCATGGTGAACCAGGGGAAAACTTTCAGAAATTATTTTTGATAAGATGTTGCATATTGATGTTTTCCTTATGTTGCATTCCTCAAAGATGATTTCCATATGTTTCCTACAATGATTCTGAGGAATCCAAGCAATTAGGTTTAGTTGTTCATCTGATGCAGATTAGGACATTGAAAAAAAAAAAAAGTTGCGCTAAATGTGGTTGACAGCACTAAATATTCTTACGTTTCCCTTTATCACTAAATATTGAGCTTAACTTCCAAGAATTGGTATTGAAGCATTGTATTTTCTTTGATATGTTAAGAGAGATTTTTTACATTCAAGACAACCAGATTGACGATACCACATTTACCCTTCATGCACTGGATCTTGATTCAAGGAGTCCTATCTCTGCCAACTCTACTAGGAAGACAATAGACCATAATAATCACATATGACTCACCATTATGGAGATTTTTCAAGCTTGCGAACTTGGTCATGAAAAAGAACTCGTGAAACCATACACGCTATCTTGCTACCTGATTCAAGGGCCTTTTCCCTCCTACTTTCATCTCTACCACAACAAAATTTCCTGCATAGTCAATGAAAATGGGAAATCACTTTACAAAGGCATTACCAAGTGCTTGGAAAATGACAACCAACTAATGATGGTAAGAATGCTTAGATAACTAGAAAAACTAGATGTTAGAAAAAAAATAACATAATTCATTTTTTTTCAAAAAAGGTCAGGATATTCTAGATTCACCTTTTTTAATCCAAAAGCTCCTCTGAAATTTGACTGGAAATAGAGCCGGTGATTTAATGCCTTTGGCATCCATAACCTAAGAAAAGTAAAACAATATAAAAATAAGAGCTTATGGGACATGAAATAAAGCACCAAGTTCAGATCTAAACAATAGTAAAATAGAAGTATCATTTTGTTTTCAAGCCATAACTTTAAAGGCATGAATGATGAGACATTATATTGTGCAAAGAATTGCTGTGTTATCACAGCTGAATCTGTCTTGGTTTGGTATTAACCTCCCGCTAACTAGCTATCTCATGACCCTATATTTCTTTCACTTGATGATAATGCTTCATTTGTACCAACATAAGAGAAATCTGTAACACTCTTATGCAAGATTTAGGTTCTATTTTCATGACACCAATTGGTACAATTTGGTAATCTCCTACCAAAGTAATAACTTACTAGGCACTCCACTCCCAATCTCTTTGTGGTCACATGCCTACCATTATTGTCATTCAATCATGTCAAAGACTAAATCTTTAGCTAAAGCTTTCCTACATTTTGATCTTTTCTTTTTTCTAAAACTGCACATATAAGTTTTCTTGGGCAACTCTTGTTTCACAAGCTCTTGTTACAAGCTTTATGAGCTGTATTTTTATAAAACGACCATACCATCCCATTTGGTTCTGCATCACTTTCTTACATACTGATTGCCACTTTCTCTACCTTGTTCATTTCAACAATTTTCTTTAACTATGTTTACATATTTACATTGACATTTCTACCAAGCTATGCTCATGGATCCTCCTAACCCATTTAACATTCTAGACCTTTCTTATGCTATACAAACAAAGCCAAAGTTAACTCGAACTCAGCAGCAATAGGCACAAGGTTGGTATCCTCATGGTCAAAGTTGTTCAGGAAAATGGCAATATCCGATGATAAATGAAGATGTTACGTTTGGTAATCCAAGAAATGAAAGACTAACTAATGTTTACAGTTTGCAATTCTTTTTTTATGTGTAAATAAAGGGGCATAAACAACGTAGCCATATGCAGCAGAAGTTGCAATATATCAGGGCATCGAAAGTATGAAGCCAGGAATAACATCAGGTGTTATGCTTCCCCTGCTAATAACTATAAACAAATCTCAGGAAGAAGAATCAGTCCAAAACCTATCCACAACAAATGGCCACATTCAGAGCACAGTTAGATTCAGAGCACAGTTAGAAAGAAAGATGGTTACCGGAGGTCCTCGCCGTCAAAAAGCCGGGTCTTAAAACTGCTGCCGCCGTAACTATGTCCCTGCTCGCTTGCTTGTTCTCAGGGTCTATCTATCGACCTAATTTATTCGTTAGATCGGGGACGTCGGGCCATCTGGAAGTGTGAGGGAGGTGAGCAGGATCGTAAGCCGCCTCACCCCTTACGCCGCCACGCCGACCCACCGAGTCCCACCACGTTGCCATCTTGGCGGCCGTCCCCCGCCCTCTCCGCCTCGACTTCCGCCGCCCCGCGGACTACAAAAGCTAAAAACAAAACAAACAATCTTTGAGGGAAAAAAGGACTTACCTTTCAACTTTTTCCCTTTTTTTTCCCAGCTTTTTCCCGTCCCGAGGACTCCCGATCGGGTGGGAGATTTGGAGCGGCCAAATGGGTAAGCTTAGCAAGCGGGTCGACTTGATCCGGGCCGCTCCCAGCCGGACCACCGCAAGGGAAAGGCCGGGAGGAGACGGGCGGCGCCCGAGGAGGCCGGCAGCGAAGGGGGAGGAAGCGCTTGGAGAGGAAGAGGGTGAGGGGAGAGCGGGAGGCGGGGATGGGAGAGGAGACGAGAGCTCGGGCCACTAAATTAGGACAGCGAAATGCCGGCCGGACGGGGAGAGGGGTGATGCCGAAGTCGCGGGGAGACGTCGGCCGTCGAGGGGGCACCGGGGAGGGGATTTAATCGAAGAAACGAAAGGGGGAAAGCCCAGGGCAGGGAGTGGACGGTATTTAAGCGTTTTTTTGCAACCGATTTTTCGGTTGCAAATTTTTTTTAAAAAATTAAAATTTATTTTAAATTATATTTTGTAACCGAAAAATCGATTGTAAAATTAAATAAAAATTTTAAAAAATTTTAAAAAAAATTAAAAAAATCGGTTACAAAATCGTTTGCAAAAAAAAATAAATATCTAAAAAAAATAAATATCTAAAAAAAATAAAAAATCAGTTACAAAAACGGTTGCAAAAAAATAAATTTTTGAAAAAAAAAATCGGTTGCAAAAAATTTAATTTTTGAAAAAAAAATTGGTTACAAAATCAGTTGCAAAAAAATAATTTTCTAAAAAAATAAAAAATTGGTTACAAAATCGGTTACAAAAAAATAATTAATTTTTGAAAAAAAATAAAAAAATCGGTTACAAAATCGATTGCAAAAAAAATAAATTTCTGAAAAAAATAAAAAATCGGTTACAAAAAAATTAATTTCTGAAAAAAATCAATTACAAAATCAGTTGCAAAATAATAAATTTTTGAAAAAAAAAATAAAATATCAGTTACAAAATCGGTTGCAAAAAAATAAATTTTTGAAAAAAAAATTAAAAAATCGATTACAAAATCGGTTACAAAAAAATCAATTTCTGAAAAAAAATTAAAAAATTAGTTGCAAAATTGGTTACAAAATTCAAAAATATTAAAATTAATTTTAAATTAAATTTTGCAACCAAAAATTTGCTTGCAAGATTTTAAAAAAATATTTTAAATAAAATTTTTAATTATCTTTTTTTTACAACCGATTTTTCAGTTGCAAAATTCATAAAATATTAAAAATTAATTTTAAATTAAATTTTGCGACCAAAATTTCAGTTGCAAAATTTTAAAAAAACATTTTTCAAAAAAATTTTTATTTATCAATTTTTTTTGCAACCGATATTTCGGTTGCAAATTTTTATTTAAAATTATTTTTATTTTTTAATAATTTTGTGACCGAAAAATCGGTTGCAAAATTTTAAAAAAAAAATTTAATTTTTTTTTTAAATCAATTTTTGTTTCAGTTGTAAAATCGGTTGCAAAATGGTAACTGAATTTGCAACCGATTTAAATCGGTTGCAAATTTATTAAAAAAATTAATCGGTTGCAAAATCGGTTGCTAAAACTGGATTTTCTTGTTGTGAGATGGGGCGTGGCGGTAAGGCGTTGCAGCAGCAAGGGGATCCAGCGAGGGCAGGCGCTAGTGGTGGGCTAAGGTGACCCATTGTCGGCTTCGGGCGAGAAGGACGTGGCAGCGGATGCGAGAAGTCGTGGCGGCAGGGAGATGGTGGGGCGAACGATTTTGGGTCGTGGATCCTCCGGATCGACAACATCAGAGGGATGGATGGCAGCCATAATGGTGACCATGATCATTGGAACGGTGAACGCCGGTCGGTGATCAGCGATGGCGGAGTGAGAGGGACTCCCAAGGGAGATGAAGAGCGGATCCGGGGATGCTACGGTATAAGACCGAAAAGGCTTAGCGGCTTGGTTTCTTCGATTGGTTGGCTCGGTCTTAGGCATAGACGAGGCTTCCACGGGAAATAGCAGACAGGGATGTCTTCGGTGGGATCGACTGTGACGAAGAGGAGGGTACGCTCCTTTGGCACAGGCATAGGCGTGCTAGGCAATGGTGCTCGAATGGATCCGAGAAATAGCTCGGTGAACTGATTCAGGAGAAAGGAAAGCGATGAACAAAAAGTTGGGACCCTTCTCCTACCCGAGAAATAAAGGTTGGATCCCTTCTCCTACCCAGAGAAATGAAAGTTAGGGCATCCTTCTCCTATCCAAAGAAGGCTTTTTTCCTACCGAAGAAATCAAGATCTCCTAACGAGAGAAACAAAAGCCAAGATCTATTTCAATAATTCATCGTCTATTTTTTATTCGAATGAAAAAGAACTTAAATACGTTTACAGTCCCTGGTTAGTTGAGAACCATCATAACTAAAACTTTATCCTAACAAACTAAGATAAACTAAAAATAACGATAAACTAAATTTAAAATAATGTAAGGAAACTAATCCTAAAATTTCAAGATATCACAATCCCTCGTACATCCATAAAAATTATTTCATTTGGATATGCTCCGGGATTCGTGCTGCTCCGGGATTCGTGCTGCTCCGGGATTCATGCTGCTCCGGGATATATGCTGCATCGACTGAGGCTTCAGGGTTTGGGCTGGGCTGGCTTCAAGTTCTGGGTTAGGCTTCAAGTATGGGCTGGACTAAGCTTCAGGTTCTCGACTAGACTGAGTTTCAGGTTCTGGGCTAGCTTTTAGGCTGGGCTGGTCGATGTCCCCATCATTCCCGTGAGGTGGGGAGAACTCGACTCCGTCAAGTCAAACTTCAGCAATCTTTTGACTTCAGGATGACGTGATATGCAGACTAATTTTTTTTTTTTTATACAAATAGTGCAACTAAAATGAAAATGACTAACCTAACCTAACCCTTGCTCTGATCCCAAAAATTGATGCGGAATAGATCCCGATCCATTTTTATTCTAGGAGATTGGATCATTGGTCCTTAAGAAATGATCCTAGGATAGGTTAAATCCAATTATTTTGTTGTCATATTTTTTTTTCACATATATAAATTTTTTTATTTTTTATTTTTCCTTCTCACTTTTTTTTTTAACTGAAATAGAAGTCGATAAAGGGGGAAACCGATTATGCTTTGAGACCCGTGCATTATCCCCCTTGCTTTCATGTTCGTGCGAGATGCTTCTTCTCCATGAACGGAAGCTAAAGACAAGGGAGGCTTACGAAGGGGCTCGCCGACGTCGATGCTGGACAGAGAACGGTGGCGACACGGGAAGAAGATGGCCGATCGGATGGGGTTCCGGTGGCTGGCGGCGTCGCATGGATCGGGCGAAGATGGCTGTAGAGCGACGATGGTCTCGGAACAAGCTGATATGGTAGGTTCTCGCCAGTGTCCTCTACAAGAAATCTCTTTCATATTTATCCTAATCTTCTTTCTCGCTCACTCATCACAATCCTACCCAAAGCGTTGGCTGGGATGCTTCATATGATGCCCAAAAAAATATTTATACTTTAAATATTCTAATCATGTATTTATCTATTTTAAGAATTTTAAATTCTTAAAAATCCTACCAAAATTTGGAATTTTCCTTCCATAAGTGTTTTACAATCCTGATATAGCATGATATAAATAAGCAAAATTTAGACGAGGGCACTCCAAAAGTTTAGGCATATACCACGCATCTAAGAAATTTTATATTTTAAGAATCCTAAAAGAAATTAATATAACAGCAAGGAATTAAAGTACCACTAGTATTTTCTTAAATATGGTGGTATTTCCTTAAATACCTCGCAAAACACTTTTATGTCAAAATAAAGATTTTCCCACAGATGCTTCGATGTCGCAAACAACCCTCCAGCTTGATCTGGGATGGAGCTTCAGTATACATTTAAATGGCCAAAATTAAATAGCATAAACTTTTACCAAACTAACCCTCAAAAATAATTTGTATTGGTTGGGATTCCTTAAAAAAAAAAAATCATTGGCATGGCATATATGGCACCCCAAAAAAAAATTCATATATTAAGAATTCAAATGATATCAATGTTTTTTAAAATTTTAATTTTTTTAAAAAACCTATAAAAACTTGAATTTTTCCTTCCATTATTCCATACATATTTTACATTTTTACCATTAGCACCATAAATAAATAAAGTTTAGGTACATATCGGACATAAGGGTGGCAATTGGATCAAGTCGGGTATATATATAGATCGGATCATCTATGGTCGGATCAAAAAAGCTTTAATCTGAACCTGACTTATTTATTAAACGGGTTATAATTTAAAACCTAAACATGGCCCATTTATTAAACAGGTAACCCAATCCAACCCATTTAATCCGTTTATTAAATGGATAACCTGCTAACCTAACCTAACCCGATCTGTTTAATCCATTTAATAAATGATTAACATGTTTATCCAACCCAACCCGATCCAATCTATTTAATAAATAGATAACTTGTTTACCTAACCCGATCTTGTCCCGTATATTAAATGGGTTAAATAGGTTAAACATATTGGACCTAAAAAAGCTGAACCCAATCCATTTATTAAATTGATTAAATGGATCGACCTGTTTTTGATCCGAACCCGTTTATTCTAAATCTAAATCTATTTATGATTGGTCAAATATGAATCGAATTATCGGATTGGATCATAAATTACCAAGGCATTCCAAAAAATTTTTCATATTTTTAAAATCATAAAATAATAGTTAATGTAGCAGCAAGGAATTAAAAGTAGTGCTTAGTCTTTTCTTAAATAATGTGTTCATTGAATTTGTGTCAATTGATATGAGACTTTTCTTAAAGTAGCACTATCCTTCCCAAACCCCCATGAAATTTGTGTCAATTGGGATTGTTCATTGTTGCCACCCGATCGCCGTGCCCTGTAACTGTAGAAGGCCTCGGACCGTACCCCTATCATACCGGATCCTACTCGGACACCCGGACCTGCAAAACAGAAGAGATCCGGGTCGGTGATCTCGGCAAGGGCACTCTGATACTTAAGTCAGTGACGATCTAGGAAACAGATCCTTCTGGTCGAACCCCGCAGATGGACTCCATGCTAGGAGGATAATATAATGTACTGGAAGAGTGTGGATGAGTTGAGTGTGGAGCAGGGGAAGTGCCGACTGAGGAGAGTCGGAGCCAGGATGGCTGTTCCTGTCAAGAACTTTTCCGCAGGTCCCCGGTAGCCTGGAATTCTTGGGCTTGCTTGGTGCTCTCCTGTGTGCTTGCTTCCCTCCCCCTCCGTTCAACTGTGCTTACCTTTTTTTGGGACCACAGAGGGTTCTTTTAAGCCACGGGGGACTGCCAGATCTTACATCGAGATCCTCGCCCCATCTGCTGGTGCGTGCGGCGTTGTCTAGTACCGTGTGCATGGTGCCTTTCCCCATCCATGATAAAGGACAGTACCGCGTGTGCTGACATTCCTTCTAGTCGCTTCATTTTAGGAAGCATGGCAGGGCCTCGATCAGCTGGTGGCCATTCCCTGGATTCGAATCCTCTGAGCTGACTTCCTCTTTCGGGTGGTGCAGGCGATCTCCCGGGAGCGCAGCACCTCGATCGGGGGGGCCCCTTCCCTTCTGGTGTAAGTGGAGTTGGGGATAATTATTGCAGCCTGACGGGAGCTCCTTTGTGGTCCTTGGGCGGCGAGCCGCCGTCCAAGGAAGCAGCGACGTCCTTTGGCCGCAAGTCTCTTCGTCCGAGGTGGACGAGCTCAAGAAGGCAGAGCTCGACTTTGGCTATGGCGTCTCGACCTCGAGGGGAGCCAGCCTGACGAAGGAGCGATCAGGAGCAGAGCTCGACTTCGGCCATGATGTCTCGACCTCGAGGGGAGCCAGCCTGGCGGAGGAGCGATCAGGAGCAGAGCTCGACTTCGGCCACAACATCTCGACCTCGAGGGAAGCCAGCCTGGCGAAGGAGCGATCAGGAGCAGAGCTCGACTTCGACCACGACGTCTCGACCTCAAGGGGAGCCAGCCGGGCGAAGGAGCGAGCAGAGGCATCCGACATGGCTGCTTCGTCCGCCATGTCGTCCGATGGAGTCTGACATGGGTTCCACGTCAGCGTTCCCGCCACATCATTCATGAAAAATATTATTCACATGCCATATATGTCACCCAAAAGAATTTTATATTTTAAAAATCCTAATCAAAGATGATATATTTTTTAAAAAAAATTTAAATTTCTGATAATTCTATCAAAATTTGAATTTTTTTTTCCATACACGTTTTACAATCCTAATACAGCACAATAAATAAATAAAATTTAGGCATTTGCCGAGCATCCAAAAAATTTTGTATTTTAAGAATCCTAAATAAAATACTAATGTAGTAGCAAGGTATTAAAGTACTGCTTAGTCTTAAATACCGTGGCCTTGCAAAACATACTAATGTCAAAATACAGGTTTCCCACGAATGCTTCGATGTCCCATTCTTGATCCTCATTCTTTTCTTTTTCTTTTCTTTTGCCCACCATTGTACTTTCATATGGTCCCTTCTTTGTGAAAGATTAAATTAATGCTTAGCATTTCCACAGTATTCAGTATGAAATTAAATATCCAAAATTAAATAGTATATAATTTTTACTAAATAACCCTCCGAAATAATGTTTTTTTACATGAAATTAAATGACTGATATTATCATGAAAAATTACATACGTATTAAATGAAAGCTTTGCTAATATAGAAACCTCTATTTTAATATATATATATATATATATATATATATATATATTAGATATTAAATATTAAATATTAG
Source organism: Areca catechu (assembly GCA_021397845.1). Lineage (NCBI taxonomy): Eukaryota > Viridiplantae > Streptophyta > Magnoliopsida > Arecales > Arecaceae > Areca > Areca catechu. The sequence goes on from CM038046.1 coordinate 26,991,531, forward strand.
ATTAGATTACAATTTTTGATCTCAATCCAAGCCCAGGTGATGTGACCGGATTGCTGACGTGACCAAAGATCATGACGTGGAGCCCTTATCGGACGCCGTGCTGGATTCCCTTCGTGGGCCCCTTCGCCAGGCAAAGCTTCCCGATGTCAACGGGGCCGCCCGTCGAAGCCGGGCACCGTCCTCCGCCAGGTCGGGACACTTAGGTCGGAGTCGAGCTCAAACCCCACCAGAGGCAGACCTTTCGAGCCCGAGGTCGGGCCCCGTGGCTTGGAGTCGAGCTTAGGCCTCCACCACGCAGAGCCCCTTTGAGGCCGGGTCCCCTGAGCTTGGCACACCCCTTTTAGCCCGAGCTCGGTCAACGCTGGGCCCCACCGGTCCGGTACCGAGCTCGGCCCTCCTCTGCACAGCCGAGCTGCCGTGAGGCAGGTCCGCTACAAGCAGGCCCCATCTTCCCAGCTCGGCCCCCAACACGAATCGAAGCACCAACCGCCAAGGAAACAGCGCCTCCCCTCCAAAGATGGTGGCGTATCCCCCGAGGACCATACGACAGCACTCGCCATGTCGCCATTAATGCCCACGGCCGCCATTCACACCAGAAAGAAAGGAAGATCACACCAAGGCACCATGCCCTCCACCGACCTGCCGTACGATCGGAGAAAAGATCCTACCAAGGAGCACGATTCCCGAGAGTGGCAGCACAACAATCGAGATCCTGCCAGGCTTCCAAGAAGGGCAACCAAAAGGAATGTCAGAGGCATGTAGAAGCTTTCCCAGCTACCCAATAAAGAAGGCGTCCCGTCTATGGCACGATACCTCGTCGCACCCGCCTGACAGCCAGGGAGGACCCCGAGGCAAGCCCAAGTGAGAGACTCAGCCATAGTAAGCAAAAAAGAGGTAACAGCACTCATATTACAACAGAACAACACTCTCTCAACGAGAGGACGATCCCAATTTTCCAACAACACAACCATCACAAAGAGAAAGAGGAGAAGGGGGAGAGGCCAGATAGGAGGGCAAGACCACCTAGGCCACCATATCCCCCAGCTCGCACTCACACTCTCATACACCCCACTCACTCCTCCTAGCGTGGAGCTCATCCAGAGGGGCTCGACTAAGAGGATATGTTTCCTTGGATCGTCACTGACTTGACTATCGAAGTGCCCCCGCCGGAATCCTAGGCCCGGATCACTGACGTTGGCTTTCTTGCAGGTCCCGAGACATCGGAGGCATCTCCCACGGGCGGACACGAAACACCCGACGCCATCAGTAGCTACGGGCCACGGCGATCCGGGCGACAATAAATTGGTGTGCCAGGTAGGGGGCAGGACGACACTTGATCCAGTTCAAGCCCCGCTTATATAATTTACTGGGAGGATGGTGACCACCCGGGCTAGAGGAGCTTCTCCCAGCCGTGCAGAGACATACCCTTCTCACGGGAACCCGCACGGACCGGAGACGGAGTTACCTGCCTCGGTTCAACCGCCCCCATTGGAGATCCAGTTGACCGTGCTTGCCTAGCAAATGCATACTCTCACTGCAGCAGTGCGCCAGCTCCAACATCAGCACCAGCACCGGTACCTGGCTACCCACGAACAGCCAAAGACCCCCGCGGCCCACGCCGTAGCACCCCGTGATAGCCTGCGTTCCTTCCACGGGAGGCCTTCGCAGCCGTGGGCAATTTCCGACCCTCGGGGTACCCATCAGGTCCCAATGAAGCAACGGCGGGCCAGCTCTACTAATGAAGAAAGCTGCTCACCGCACCTTGACCGGGGGGCACCCAAACCCCGCCAAGGCAAAAAGTGCAAAGCTCCTCGCCATGGGCGCCGCGCGTCCGCGTCACCTTCCCCGCCCCCCTCAGTGGAGGGGTCCACAGATGAAGCCATCATGCGCATGGCGGAGAAGCGCCTGGAGGAGCATGACCACAAGCTAGCGGAGTTTGCCCACCGGTTCGCCAACTTGCCTAGCTCCGCTAATGAGCTAGCGGGCTATGACGCCGACCCCCCATTCTCACAGGAGATCCAGGCGGAGCCGATTCCTCGTCGATTCCGTATGCCACAGGTGAATCCTTACAATGGGACCACCGACCCCCTGGACCACCTGGAAAGTTACCGGGCCCTCATGAGGGTCCAGGGGGCCACTGACGCCCTTTTGTGCGTCGCCTTCCTTGCTATCCTTCGGAACGCGGCTCGGGTGTGGTTCGCCCATCTCGAGCCAGAAAGCATCAGCTCCTTTGCCTAGTTGGGACAGAAGTTTGTGGCTCATTTTGATGCTTGTCAGAAGATGCCACGCGAGGCAGACAACCTCTTCTCCATCAGGCAGCAGGACCGCGAGTCACTACGGGACTATGTGGCCTGCTTAAGGCCGCTGCCTTGGAGATCTACAGTCTGGAGGAGCCAGTTGCAATGCTGGCCCTGAAGCAAGGGCTCAGGACTTCTCGCTTGAGCTACTCGCTTGACAAGAAGCCCCCGAAGACTTACGCCGAGCTACTCTTTCGAGCTGAGAAGTACATCCACGCCGAGGAGGTGGATCGTATGAGGCGGGAGCTTGACGGGAAGCCGCTGAAGGGGCCGACGCCCACCGAGATGCTAGGGGCGCGGAGGCCGGGACCGCCAGCTCAGAGCTCCCAACCAGTACCGAGGCCAAGGAACACTCCCGTCCCCTAGGGGAACTTCACTCCCCTCTCGCCCCGAGAATGAAGATTCTCATGAAAATCGAAGGCGAGACTTATCTGAGACATCCTCCACCGTTGAAGCCGTCCTTCACCCGGGATAAGACAAAGTACTGCCGCTTCCACCATGACCACGGCCACGACACCGAGGAATGCCGCAATCTCAAGTAGGAGATCGAAGAGCTCATCAAGAGAGGCTACCTCGGGAAATATGTGGGGGGCAGGACTCGACTAGAGTCCCAGGTGCTCGTTGCTCTCCCGCCAGCTCCAGCCATCGACAACCATCCCACCGAGAAGCCGGTGGGCATGATCTCCTGGAGAGCTGAGTGCACATCCAAGAGGACCCGGGGGGCAGGAAACTCTGAGAATGTACTCCCCTTTATGAAGGAAGGGGAAAGTGGGGAGAAAAATGTAAATAATGATGCTGTGGTCGTTGAGATAATGATCACAAAGCATCTTGTAAAGCGCATCATGGTAGATAGTGGAAGCTCCACGGATGTACATTTTTATGATGTTTTTTCCAGGATGAATCTCTCCCCTACTCAGCTCAAGCCAGTGTATACCCCCCTTATTGGTTTCACTGGAGACTCCGCAAACATGGAGGGAGAAATCACTCTCCCGGTCACTGCCGGGACCCCACCTCGGCAGAGCACCGTCATGGTGACGTTCACGACTGTCAGGCTTCCTTCGCCTTACAACATGATCCTGGATTGACCTGGGCTCAATCTCCTCGATGCCGTCGTCTCCACCAAGAGGCTCCTGATGCAGTTCCTGACCCCTTGCGGCATGGGGGAGATGAGGGGTATGCCTCAGCCAGTGTAGCACTACTTCCAGACCCTTTCCGGGGCCCGGGTGCCCGAGGAGGGCTCCAAAGAAAACGAGCTCGACCAGAGGGCCCAGGACCCCAGGGGCGGCCCAGTCGAACGCTTGCTTCCTTACCAGCTCGGGGCCAACAAGACAAAGACCGTGCAGATCGAAGCCGAGCTGCCCAAGGAGGAGAAAGCCCCGTTGTTGGAGTTCTTGAGGGTGAACGTGGATGTGTTCGCCTGGACGGCAGCTGACATGCCTGGTATTCCCCCTGAAGTCATCACCCACAAACTCAATGTTGATCCGAGGTACAGACCGGTTCGACAGAAAAAGAGAAGCTATGCCCCAGAAAGGCAAGCGGCAATCAACGAAGAAGTTGAGAAACTCCTCGCCACCGGCTTCGTCCGAGAAGTACAGTACCCGAGCTGGCTGGCAAATGTGGTGATGGTAAAGAAGAACAATGGCAAGTGGAGGATCTGTGTAGATTACACCGACCTCAACAAAGCATGCCCGAAGGACAGCTTCCCTCTGCTAAGGATAAACCAATTGGTGGATGCCACCTCAGGGCACAGGCTGCTCTCATTCATGGATGCATTCTCCGGGTACAACCAGATTCGGATGCACCCAGAGGTCGAGGAGCACACCGCCTTCATTACTGACCGGGGGACATACTACTACAAGATGATGCCCTTTGGCCTGAAGAATGCTGGGGCCACGTACCAACGTTTGGTCAACAAGATCTTCAAGGACTAGATCGGCAGGAATGTGCAAGTGTACGTGGATGACATGCTCATCATGAGCAAACCGAGCTTGGACCACGTTGCCGATCTCGCTGAAGCCTTTCACAGTCTCTAGAAGCACCAGATGAAGCTCAACCCAGTGAAGTGCGCCTTCGGGGTGGCGGCCGGGAAGTTCCTCAGCTTCATGGTCACCTAGAGAGGCATCGAAGCGAATCTGGAGAAGGTCCAAGCAATCCTTGACATGAAGCACCCAACATCCAAGAAGCAGGTTCAGCGCCTAACGGGAAGGTCGTGGCCCTAAGCCGGTTCATCTCGAGGTCGGCTGACCACTGCCTCCCTTTCTTCAAAGCATTGCGCAAGATGCATGACTTCACCTGGACTGAAGAGTGAAAGACAACCTTTGAAGAGCTGAAGGAGTTCCTGACCTCCCTGCCCCTACTGTCCAGACCAGAAGGAGAAGAGCTCCTGCTCTACCTGGCGGTCACCCCAGGGGCTGTCAGCTCGGTCCTTGTTCGTACAGACCAAAATGGGTCACAAAATCCGGTGTACTACATCAACAAGATACTCCATGATGCGAAGATCAGGTATACCTGCTCCGAAAAACTTATTTTTGCACTAATAATGTCTGCTAAGCATCTCAGGCCCTGTTTCCAAGCGCATCCCATCGTGGTTGTGACCGATCAACCGTTGAGGACCATGCTAAGCCACCTCGAGACTTCCGAAAGGTTGGCCAAATGGTCCCTGATGCTGAGCGAATACGACATCGCATATCGGTCAAGGTCATCGCAGAGGGCCCAAGTCCTAGCTGACTTGGTGGTCGAATGCACAGGGCTTCTCGAGGAACCAGAGTGGACCGTCCCGGAGAGCCAAGCTGAGCCCGGCCCACCTAGGGACCCTTGGGTCCTTCATATGGACGGAGCCTCCAATTCTTGCGGGAGCGGAGCAGGCCTCATCCTCGTCAATTCCGATGGAGTGATGACGGAGTGTGCGCTTCGTTTCAAGTTCCCCGCTACAAACAACCAGGCGGAGTACGAGGCGCTCCTTGCGGGCCTGAAGGTGTCCCACGAGTTAGGCGTACAGAACCTCAAGGTCTTCACTGACTCCCAACTGATTGTCGGACAAGTCTCCAGAGAGTATGAGGCCCGAGATCCCCAGATGATGAAGTACCTGGAGAGGGTCCGTTCGAGTGCTGCAGGCTTCCGTTACTTCCGCGTTTCCTGCATCCCCTATGGAGAAAATGCTCGTGCGGATGCACTGTCGAGGCTTGCAACCCTACCGGACTCATCCCTGGGGCGTACCCACGTCAAATATCTCGAGAATCCAAGCTATGAAAGCCCCGAGGAGGTGTAACAAGTAGCCTCCGAGTTGAGCTGGATGGACAAGTACGTCAAGTACATCCAGGATGGCCTACTGCCAGAAGACCACAAAGAAGCTGGCCTCATCAGATGGAAAGCCGCTCGCTTCGTCTTGATGGACAGCCAGCTTTACCACCGATCTTATTCCTACCCCCTCCTGAAGTGCCTCAGGCACACGGAGGCAGCCTTCGTGCTCCAGGAGATACACGAGGGCCTCTGTAGGAACCATGTAGGAGGGAGGACTCTGGTGTACAAGGCCCTTCGCCAGGAATACTTCTGGAAAACGATGAGGGAGGATGCCGCCGACTTCGTCAAGAAGTGTGACAAGTGCCAGTGCCACTCCTATATTCAGCGCCTACCAGCTGCACCGATCTACCAATTATCATCTCCCTGGCCTTTCGCATAATGGGGGATGGACATCCTGGGACTGTTCCCCATCGCACCAGGGCAGCGGAAATTCCTGCTGGTGGCGATCGACTATTTCACCAAATGGGGTGAAGCAAAGCTGCTAGCTCGGATCACAGAAGCCAACGTTCGTCAATTTTTTTGGAAGTCCGTCATCTGCCACTTTGGACTCTCCAATTGCATCATCACTAACAATGGACGACAATTCGATAATTGGGAGTTCGAGGGATTCTGTGCCGAGCACGGGATCCAGCACCGCTTCACCTCGGTTGCTCATCCCCAGACCAACGACGAAGCCAAGGTGACAAACCAGACCATTCTTCAGGGACTCCGCACCAAGTTGGACCAGGCGAAGGGCAGATGGGTAGAAGAACTTCCAAGTGTCCTGTGGGCCTACCACACAACACCTAGAATGGCAACGGGTGAAACACTCTTCAACCTTGTCTTCGGATCTGAAGCGATGATCCCAGTCGAGCTCGGCATGCCCACAATCCAGGTGCAGCAGTACGACGAGGCCCAGAACTCGGTACATCTCTTGCTCAACCTTGACCTCCTCGAAGAGACGAGGGACAAAGCCTAGCTCCTCGGCACCAAAGCCCAGAGAAGAGACCTCTGGCACGAAGACCTGGGAAGCCCCCAGGCACTCAAGCCTCGAGCCTAGCTCCTCGGTGACAAAGCCCAGAGAAGAGTCCTTCAGCACAAAGACCTGGGAAGCCCCCAGGCACTCAGGCCTCGAGCCCAGCTCCTCGGCCACCAAACTAACATCATCTTCGAGCCCAGCTCCAAGACACCATCTCAAATCAACAAAGTCCCCGAGCCCAGCTCTAGGATGCCAGCCTAAGACTAGAGCTCAGACCTCCGGCCAAGAAAACCTTCGAGCCAAACAGCTCTCAAGTCATCGACATCCCCGAGCCCAGCTCCAGGATGCTAGCCCAAGACCGGAGCTCAGACCTCCAGCCAAGAAAACGTTCGAGCCAAGCAGCTCTCAAGTCATCAACATCCCCGAGCCCAGCTCCAGGATGCCAGCCCAAGACCGGAGCTCAGACCTCTAGCCAAGGGAACCTTCTCAGCTAACATCATCTTCGAGCCCAGCTCCAAGACATCATCTCCTGAGCCACATCCTCGGGCAATCAAGTGCTGAAGCCTAGCTCTCCAACAAGCCAGCCGCGAGCCTAGCTCCTTGGTACCAAAGCCCAGAGAAGAGTCCTCTAGCATAAAGACCTGGGAAGCCCCCAGGCACTCAAGCCGCGAGCCTAGCTCCTCGGCACCAAAGCCCAGAGAAGAGTCCTCTGGCACGAGACCTGGGAAGCCCCCAGGCACTCAAGTCACGAGCCTAGCTCCTCGGCACCAAAGCCCAGAGAAGAGTCCTCTGGCACGAAGACCTGGGAAGCCCCCAGGCACTAAAGCCTCAAGCCTAGCTCCTCGGTGACAAAGCCCAGAGAAGAGTCCTCTAGCACAAAGACCTGGGAAGCCCCCAGGCACTCAGGCCTCGAGCCCAGCTCCTCGGCCACCAAACTAACATCGTCTTCGAGCCCAGCTCCAAGGCACCATCTCAAATCAACAAAGTCCCTGAGCCCAGCTCCAAGATGCCAGCTCAAGACCGAAGCTCAGATCTCCGGCCAAGGGAACCTTCTCAGCTAACATCATCTTCGAGCCCAGCTCCAAGATGCCATCTCAAGTCATCAACGTCCCCGAGCCCAGCTCCAGGATGCCAGCCCAAGACAGGAGCTCAGACCTCTAGCCAAGGGAACCTTTGAGCCAACCAGCTCTCAAGTCATCGACGTCCCTGAGCCCAGCTCCAGGGCGCCAACTCGAGACCGGAGCTCAGACCTTCGACCATGGGAACCTTCGAGCCACACAGCTCTCCGGTCAGTACATCCTCGAGCACGGCTCTGAGGCAATGTTTCTTGGGCCCAACTTCTGGGGATCAAGCCCCGAGCCTAGCTCCAAGGCATTCGAGATGTGAACCGCCCTTAGGCGCCCCGGTTCGAAGCTTCTCCCTCCAACCTCCTCGCACCGAAAGAGAAAAGAAGAGAGGGGAAAGAAGGAGAAGAGACATTCACATCACAGAAAGAAGAGAGACCACACTTGTGAAGTAAATTTCTATTACTTTGAAGAGAGGATTTACATCATGTTCCGGGCCCCGACAGGCCAGGTAACCCAGTTCAAAGAAAAAACAAATAACAGAAAATACAAAAAGAAAATAAAAAGGGATACAAGGGAAGTTCTATCCAATGAGGCCGGCTCCTTTCATGGGCGGCACACGGTCGAGACTTCCCCTTCTTCTACCTCCGGAGCGGGGTCGCGTGCCTGAGCGAGCTCTGCTGGGGGGGAGACTCAGCTACGGCCATCGAGGAGGTCAGCTCGACCGCCTTCTCCTGCGGTGCTGCCTCGGCCGCTGCCACAATCGAGGTCGGCTCGGCAGCCTCCGGGGCCACTAGCGGAGGTGCCCCGATCAGAGCGGCCCCTTGCCCTCCTGCAACCACCTTTGGAGCAGGGGCCTTTTTGCCTGGAGTCCGGAGCATGGCCAATCGCTCCTCAGACAGGATTCCCCGCAGCTGTTGGCCGCAGTATGCGAACCCCTTGGCGAAGGAGTCCGTCGCACCTCCTTGAAATCTTTGATGTACTCCGGGGTCTCCTTGAAGGTGGCCACTACATCAGCGGTCGTCTCCCTCGCAGCCTCCTCCCGCTGCCTCGACTCCTCCAACTGCTTCTGGATGCACTCCTGCTACCGGATTGCAATTGTCGTCATCTTCTCGGCAGTCACAGTGGCACGATTAGCGGCGGCAGCCCTCTCCTCCATGGCTTCTACCCTCTCCTCAGCAGAGGCAGCCCTGTCCTTCGCTGCCTCTACCTCAGTATGGAGCTCCTTCAGCCGAGTCCTCTTCGACTCTAACTCTCCCTCGAGCTCCTTTCTCATCCAGATGGCATCGTCGAGCTCAGCCCGGAGGCCCTTAGCCTTTGCGTCGGCCTCCCGGATCTTGGCATCCTTCCGGCCCACCTCAGCCTTCAGGGATGCGAGCTCCGCCTGCTGCTCCTTATCCCTCCTAGCCCAATTACGGCAGTAGTCTCTGATGAGGATCAACTCCCTGCCATGCTGCACCCAAAGAAGACACATTAGTTGCAATACTAAGAGAAGTCAGGAGGTATGAAGACAAAAGAAGGAAACTTATGGCATAAAGATTGGCGAACGTCGAGCTGACGACGTCACTCAGGAGCCTCCCGCTCCCCTCCCATCGATCACAAGACTGGATCGAGAAGTCCATCATCCGCTCGGCAAGCTTTGGGTCCTTCACCAGGGAGACGTTAGGGCCCAACCAAAAAGGGACTCGGTGATAGTCCCTGTCCTGCCTCCCCGCCGACTCGGATCTCTCAGCGATGGGAGGCCCGTCCAGTGCCAGTTGTGAGCTTGGTGCCACCTCGGTCCGCGCTGGAGCCGCCGACCTCGTTTCTCTCGATCTTCCCTCCTCCTTGACGTCGACGATCTCCGGAGGAGGGGCCTCTGTCCTGGCGGTGGCAGCAGCGGATCTGGCATGGACGACCGCCTCGGGCTCGGGTGCCGGCACCAACTCTTGCTGCCCTGAAGGCTCACGGGCGGGCTCGGCTGCCCTCTTCCACCTCTGCTCTACAATTGGTGCATCCGGCCTGGCCTGCACTGGCCTCGCACAATCTTCAGCTCGGGCCCTCTTCGGAGCGGGCTCGCCTGCCTCGGTCGCCTGCTCTCGTTCCTCGAAAAACAAGAGCAGCTCATCCATCGAAAACTTCATCTTTGCACCAGAAAAGACGAGGTTAGCCCCAAAAAAAAAGAGAAGAAGAAAAAGAAAAGAAGAAAAGTAAATAAGAAACGAGAGGGGGGTGGCCAAGTCGAGCTCACCCGACTCCCTCGCCGAGCTGACCCCGGCCTCGCGGAGATTCTGCTCTGATAGCAAGACCTCAAGAGATGGGATCTCGGCCGATCTGAGCAGCTCGTACAAGTCGAGGTCGGCTGCTTCGACGGAGGAGTTCCTATTTGGAGACCGATCAGGGTCGCTCCAAACCCAGTCGATCCCCTCAACCGAGGCGAAAAAGTATCTACTCTTCCATCCTTTGATGAAAGAGGGAAGGACAAACCTTATGCCCTGAGGGCGCGAAGAAAGGGACCACCACCCCTCCTCGGTGGGGTGGCATTTCAGGGTGAAAAAGGCCCTGAACAAAGAAAAACGGGCAACAATCTCGAAAAAGTGGCAAAGGATGATGAAACAAAAGATCGTCCAAATAGCATTGGGGACCAACTGGGCAGGAACAAGTCGGTAGTTGGTCAAGAAAAAAAGAAAGAAGGGATGGACAGGGAACCGAAGGCCCCCGACGAAGGTCTCCTCGTAGAAGGCAATCCGCCGAGGGCCACTGGACGTGACCCTCTCCTCGGGACGAGGAACGGAGAGCCGGACAGACTCAGGGATGTCGTACGCATCCCGGATGGCCACCAGATCCTCGACGGGGATCACCAAAGAAATCCCTCCGGGACCTGTCTACCGAGAAGGCTTGGACTCAGGAAGGGAAACAGGAGCAGGAGCACGGGGGAGAGCCAAGCGGGGAGGAGGAGAAGACCTGGGTTCCCTAATGGCTAAAGGGCCCTAAGAAGGTCTCCTACTAAATTCGTACCGTGCTGCCTCCATTTCCTCTTCGGAGGAAGGAGTCCTCGGTTGGGAAGGTCCAGCCTCGACTTGGCACGAGGGATGGAAGTTCGGACCAAAATGATCCATGAACAGAAGAAGAAGAAGAAGATGACGAAGGAGGACCTACGACGACCCCTAGTCGACGAGAAAGGAGGAAAAAGAAGAAGCTAACCTGCCAAGATCCTAAGCGGACGATGAAGACCGGAGTGGAGGAAGGAGAGGTCTACAGCACTACACCAGGCACGAAGGATTCGAAAGAGGTAAGTCTCGAAAAGACTTACCCCTCCATTTGAGACAACCTGCACCCGACCGTACCGTTACGGCTTCCCTAAAAGACTCGCCACATGTCGCTGATCAACGAAGCCAGCACCCCCAATCTGACCGCAGTCCTCTAACTTTCATGCTCGCCATAATCGCCCCCTGGACGTGGCCGCATGGCGCCCCCGCACAGGCTCAAGGGCCCACTGGGCGAGACGCCGCCGATATCAGTCATTATTGCACCAGATCTTTTCACCTTTCCATGTCAGCACCATAATTACTCCCTTCGCCCTGAATGCCATACGATAACGGGCCTCGGGAGTGGGGGGCAAATGATGTGACCGGATTGCTGGCATGGCCAAGGATCCTGACGTGGAGCCCTCATCGGACGCCATGCTGGATTCCCTTCATGGGCCCCTTCACCGGGCAGAGCTCCCCGATGTCAATGGGGCCGCCCGTCAAAGTTGGGCTCCGTCCTTCGCCAGGTCGGGAAACCTAGGTCGGAGCCGAGCTTAAACCCCACCAGAGGCAGACCTTTCGAGCCCGAGGTCGGGCCCCGTGGCCTGGAGTCGAGCTCAGGCCTCCTCCACCACGCAGAGCCCCTTCAAGGCCGAGTCTCTTGAGCTGGGCGCACCCTTATTAGCCCGAGCTCGGTCAACGCTGGGCCCCACCGATCCGGTACCAAGCTCGGCTCCTCTGCACAGCCGAGCCACCGTGAGGCAGGTTCGCTACAAGCAGGCCCCATCTTCCTAGCTCGGCCTCCAGCACGAATCGAAGCACCAACCGCTAAGGAAGCAGCGCCTCCCCTCCAAAGATGGTGGCGTACCCCCCGAGGACCATATGACAGCACCTGCCACGTCGCTATTAATGCCCACAGCCGCCATTCACACCAGAAAGAAAGGAAGCTCACACACAGGCACCATGCCCTCCACCGACCTACCGTACTACCGGAGAAAAGATCCTACCAAGGAGCACGATTCTCGAGAGCGGCGGCATAATAGTCGAGGTCCTGCCATGCTTCCAGGAAGAGCAAGCAAAAGGAATGTCAGAGGCATGTAGAAGCTTCCCCAGTTATCTAATAAAGAAGGCATCCCGTCTACGGCACGATGGTGCGGGCACCAGACTCAGAAAAAGACTTCAGGGCTCCATCTGGATCTCTGATTGACCTTGCCCGAAGAATTAGGGTTTTCTAGTTTTGTAATAAGGGTTGACTTGGTCAACTCAATTTTAATCTTAAGTCTGTATTTCCCTGCAATTTAAATTTTGTTGAGTCATGTTGACTCAGTACAAGTCCTAGTAGTGGTCTAGGTCTTCTCCAGGTTGGTGCCATTTTTTTTTCCAATCAAGTCAAGGCCCAAGCAAGTGGGAGCCACACTCCTAGCCACATGCCAGAGTCCAAGAGGCACCACAACTGCATCCCAGTGTCTTGGTCCCCACACCCAAGGGAGCAAGAATTTTTCTTGAAGCCAAAATCAAGGAGGCGCCCCATATATACCTTAAAAGGCCAAGCTAAAGAAAGAAAGAGGCATTTCTTGGGGAGCACTTCAAGGGGGCACCCAATCCATGCCTAAAAAGACCAAAGCAAAGTTGGGAAGAGCCATGACTTGGGGAGAAAGAAAAGGAGGTGTCCAAAAGAGTTGAACCATTGAAGGAAGAACCCTAAATTCAAGGAGAAGACTTAGGAGGCGCCATCTTTCTACCTTTTGAGAGGATTTTCATGACTTTTAGGGTCGCCTACTCCTTGTAGGACTCTTTGGTTGGCCAAGAGGGAGACTATTTTCTACCAAAAGTATAGGCTAGGGAGTTTAGTCCCACATGGAAAATGTATGAAATTTTATTTCTTTGTTATGTCTATATATTCAACTCTATGTAACTCTTGAATAATAATGATAAATGAAATCAATTTCTTTGTGAGCAACTTTGTGTTTCTCTCTTCCGCACTTGTATTTAGGTGTTGAGCTCCATGAGGGAGTAAATCCGGGTTCCCTAGGAACCTTGAGAAGGTGTGAGATCTCCAACCCCAAAACCCTAGCTTAGTCCACCCATCTCTACTCCACCACCACCAAACCCTAGCCTCTACACCGTCTCCAAGGTTCTTCTTCCAAAGGGTGGCCGACCACCAGGACCCCAGTCCAGCCATCTTCAAGTCAGCTACCATTGCTTCAGAGTCCATCCAGCAGATCCAGGAGAAGAAGTCCCAAATCCGCAACCTAGGAGTTCCAGATCAGCTGAAGACCTTCAGATCCTATCATTTCTTCTACTCTGGTAACTCTCTTCCCTGAGTCTCTTGTTCCTAACCTTGTTCTTCTTCTCTCCAGGATCCAAGGTTCAAGAAGAGGCCAACTTTGCCAAGGACCATTATCAGAGGATCCATTGCGAAAATACCTTGACTCCCGAGATCCAATAATCTGCTCGAGAGAGTCTTTTTCCACCAAATGGTGAAATTTTCACTAATAGTTGGTGATGCATGGAGGTGAATTAAGTAATGTGATTACTTGATAGCCCAATTTGATTGAGCTATAAAAATCTAGAACGAATCAAATAGGATTTGGTTCAAAATGGGTTTGGGTCCAATCGGGTTGAACCCAATGTATGCACACTTGACCCAATTGATTTCAGTTATGAACTAAAATCAATTAACATATTTAATCTGAATTTAAATAAGTTTAAATTCATTTTTGGGGAGTTATGTAACTTTCCATGACCATAACTCCCCATAACTACCCATTACCACACCTATAACTCCCCACTTTCCCTCTCCCTCTCCATCTACTTAATGGGTTGAAATGGGAGGACGAAAATAAGAAAAAATTCAGCAAAGAAATGCTAGAAAAATCAAAGGAAAGAAAGGGAAGAAACTAGGAAAAGTTCTAGTTTTATAGGTGTGAGGTTTTTGAAGAAAAGTGTGCATATTTGTACCTAGAGATCTAGGTCTTAGGATTGAGTGTTTGGGAAGGGTTCCAACCACTCATTCTCCACCTCTTGAGCTTCTTCATTCATTCGGAGAGTCCGGCATCGAAAGAAGAAAAGGAGTCCCGATCAAATCGTTCCACAACAAGCTAGCACTTGGAGTGGAAGTAAATTTTGAAAGAGCCCTGGTGTGAACCACCTGTAGCGGCTGGACACGTATGCGGCTAAGCAGAGTTCTTCCTCCTGCTCCTGGATCTTTCGCAGCGGAGAGCGTCTCCATTTCATACAAGGTATGGTTTTACATATATAGATATGTTGCTCTGAAATGTTCATAGCATGAATTCATGATTTCACTGTTTATATTAATCATTCATGCAAGATCTTGGGACAAGTAGCATAGAAAAGTTTTAAACCATGCTTAGATTAAATGTTAATCATTTTATCATACTTCTGCTGCATGTTATTTTGAAAAAGTTTTAAAATATAAAGCATGCTCGCTACTAGTTTTCCTTTCAATTGGTATCAGAGCAACAAGGTTGCTCTAGCATGAATGTTTAGTATAAATATTATAAAATCAGTTTAATTTCTTGCAAGTACTTGGATTGAGTGCCTCACCAGGCCGTCCAGTCATAGGAGAGAAGTAGGGCTGCAAGACCCTCACTTCCCATTCAAAGGGATCTCCTATGACGTGTAGGGGTGCCATTGTGAAGGACTCATGAAGAAGAAAAAGAAAAGAAAAAGTAAAGATTAAAATGTTTTGATCTTTATTATGTTCTAAATTTGAAGTCATAAAATGTTTTAGAAATGTTCTAAAGTTAGTTTATGATTGTTATGTTAAATAGTTTAACATAAAATTCAAGTTTAGAAAAGATAAAGTTTGGATTTCAGCATTTCTGTGCTCGGGTTTGATCAAGTGTCGACACTTGGTTTACCTAGTGTCGACACTTGTGTGTCTATGTGTCGATACTTGGGCTTCTAGGTGTCGACTCATGAACAAAAACACAGAAATCGGTTCACTGTGTGTCGACCCGTCTTAGAGTAGTGTCGACACCTAGTGTCGATACTTGCTACTGAAGTGTCGACACTTCACGGTGAACAGAAATTTAAAAATTGGATTTTCTTGTAAAAATATTTTATAAAGTTTTTTTGAAAATGTTTTAATCTGTTGTATGATTAACTTTATTATGAATTAAGTAAATCTAAGTGACTAAATGATCTAAGGATATGATTTTAAGATCTAAGTCATATTCATAACTTTGGTTTAAATGGGTTAGCTTGAATTAGGTCCTAATTGGGTTAGACCTAAGTTTAGATGAATTGGACTTAATAGAGAATTAACTTAATCAAATGTTGAGTTAAGGTTCTTCTCTAGTATCTATCTAATAGTTAGATTGATTGGTCCATACATCTAAATGGGCTTAATCTTGGCTTCGAGGTAGGACCCGATTCCTTAGGCTAGCTTAATCGAAATTGGTGAACCAATTGGTGTCTAAGGTAAGTATGGCTTTTAATCTATGGTTTTTGGGGCTACCTCTTTCCTGGCCAATGATATTGGTGTCTAAGGAAAATTGGTTAATGGCTTAACCCATAACCTTGATCTCACTTACCTGGCCAATATGGTCAACCAGATTTGATTAGTTAGCTCATTGATTCGAGTTAGCCCATGCCAATAAGGTTAATCAGCTTGACTGATTTAGGTGCCCATGGATTTTGTGGTTCATGTAACCCTTTCATTAACATATGAAGTTAATGAAAGATAATCCATGACTTATCCTTTCTCTTCTGTCACAACATGTATAAAACCTCTAAATTATTAGGTCCTTAAAAAGATGGAAATTATATGATAATTTTTTGTCTTAGCCTCCCATTAAGATGTTTGGTAATGAGTCCAGTAGTGGGGTGATTATCGGTAGATCCATAGATCGGGTGGTCATCATACTATTGGAATTGTCATTCATTATATGATGACATAATGCAACTTTCTTAAACAGGTGGTCAGGTTAGCCGGCCAAAGTCGGGCTTGATCATTTGTTAGCTAGAAGCATTAAGATCAGTCATGTTAATGGTTGGACCTAACTGGGACCTTCTTTAGCAGGTAGCCCAAAGGCCGATTGAAGTGTTCCTAGGGCAAAATAAATTACTAGGAGTTGTTTGGAGAAACAACTGGTTATGAACCTACCTTTAGATGAACATGGGCTGGCCGACCATAGTTGGGCTCATGCATTGTCTATTGGATACTGGTACCCACTAAGGGATAAGTGTTCTTCTTTGGATTGGAGGTAGAGGCTACCATTCTGAATAAAATAGTGGGAGGAGCTTTTAGACAAAAGTCCATGTCTTTAAGTTTTAAATAATTTATATACTAAATAGTCTTGGTTTTCTTTTTCAGATAATGTCTACTAATCTGTTACTCCGGTCATTATTAGATAATGACAAGCTCATGGGACCCAACTTCGATAGCTGGTATCGAAGACTGAGAATTATTCTCGAGCACGAACGGATCCTTTATGTATTAACGGATCCGGCACCTGAGGGGCCAGCCCCCACCGCACATACTGCAGTTAGAGATGCTTATCAAAAGTGGGTCTCTGACCGTACTACGGTGCGGTGCATTATGTTGGCGGCTATGAATGACGAGTTCAGTCGCAGATTCGAGGAGGCCCAACCGGAGGAAATCCTTTAAAAGTTGAAGGAATCTTTTGGTGCCCCAGACGACGTTGAAAGGTACAGGGTTTCCTCTACCATCTTCAATGCTCGAATGACTGAAGGGTCCTCGGTCACTGATCATGTATTGTACATGATCGAGATGATCGAGCGCTTGGCCAAACTCGGATATCCTTTCCACGAGCAGCTTGGGAAGGATGCGATTTTGAATTCTTTGCCTCCCTCCTACTTACCTTTTCTAGATCACTATAGATTAATAAGGCCTGTAGTCAACTACCATGGATTGATGGGGTTACTACAGACTTATGAAAAGGATCACCAGCTCCAAAAGAGCTTGGTGAATTTAGTGGAAGGCAGTGCGGCAAGGCGTCGTCCCTTTTAGAAAGGGAAAAAGAAAAAGAATAAAAATAAAATGGTGTAAAGTGCTGGGCCCAGTCAGATTAAGAAGAAGGCTGACCAGAGTCAGGCAGAATGCTTCTACTGCAAGAAGCCGGATCATTGGAAGAGGAATTGTTCCGCTTACCTAGCTACACTTGACCCGAACAGGCCGAAGAAGAAGAAGCAGCAAAAGGTTGCTGGATAAGGTATTTATATGATAAATCCTTGTTGTTTTTCTATTTGTGATACTACTAACTGGATATTAGATATTGGTAGTCCTTATCATATTTGCAATACGTTGCAGGGACTACAAGTTAGTAGAAGATTCGAGAATGGCGAGAGATTTCTGAATGTGGGGAATGGAAGTCAAGCTCCAGTCCTGGCGTTGGGAATTATTAATCTGTTTTTCGAGTCTTGTAAAATTGTTCTTAGTGATTGTCACTATTGTCCATCATTCCTTGTAAATATTATCTCTGTAGGCCAGTTGGCCAGTAATGGTTATGAACTATTAATCAAGAGTGATTTTTGCAAAGTCATTATGAATGATATTGTGGTTATGATTGGACATATTAAGAATGGCATTTATATTTTATCACAGCCTGTTGGTGTAATGTACATTTCTTGCAAACGCCCTAGATTAGATAATGTCAATGATGCTTATCTCTGGCATTGTAGGCTAGGTCATATAAACAAGAATAAAATCAACAGGTTAGTGGGAGAAGGTCTCATAAACGTTTGTGATTGTGAATCACTACCAACCTGTGAATCTTGTTTACTTGGTAAGATGACCAAGTCACCTTTTACTGGAAAAGGTGTACGAGCCGATGACATTTTATGTCTAGTACATACTGATGTATGTGGACCAATGAATGTCGATGCCAAGGATGGGTATAAATATTTCATTACATTTACGGACGACCTCTCAAGGTACGGTTATGTCTTTTTGATGAGACATAAATCTGAATCATTTAAGATGCTCAAACGGTATCGTAATGAAGTTGAAAAACAAACCGGGAAGCTTATTAAAATCCTTCGATCAGATCGAGGTGGAGAATATCTTTCTGGGGAGTTTCTGACTTATCTCGAAGAGAATGGGATTCTCTCTCAATGGACACCTCCTGGGATGCCTTAGTTAAATGGTATGTCTGAAAGGAGGAATCGGACTCTGTTAGACATGGTCAGATCCATGATGGGATTTGCAACTCTCTCAACTTCCTTTTGGGGGTATGCTTTGGAGTCAGCATGCTATCTTCTAAATAGAGTTCCGAGTAAGTCTATTAACAAAACTCCATATGAGATATGGAATGGGCATAAGTCGAGTCTTTCACACCTTCGGGTTTGGGGGTGTCCGGCTTATGTCAAACGTTTGGAGACAGATAAACTTGGACCTAGGTCTGACAGGTGCCTCTTTGTTGGGTATCCTAAAGAGTCTAAGGGTTATTTCTTCTATATGCCTGGGGAACAAAAATTGTTCGTCAGTCTTAGAGCTACCTTTTTGGAAAGGGAGTACCTTACTAAAGGTGCTCAAGCTGCCAATGTTGAGCTTACTGAAGTTCAACAGATAGAAGAACCAAATCACTCAAGGACTGCTACAGAACCCATTATGATAAGATCAAACCTTGAGCCTATTGACCAGTCATTAAGGAGATCCGGTAGAGTACCGCGTCAACCGGACAGATACTATGGTTTTCTGGTCCGAGATGGTGATCCCGTTGAGCTCGATAAGAACAACGAGGATCCAATCACCTATATGGACGCGATGCAGATGTCTGATTCTGAGTTGTGGCTGGGAGCCATAAAATCTGAAATGGATTCCATGGAAATCAACAAAGTATGGACTTTGGTTGATCCACCTGAAGGGATAAAACCTATTGGGTGCAAATGGGTCTTCAAAAGGAAACGGGGCGCAGATGGGCAGGTAGAGACCTATAAAGCCCGTCTGGTTGCCAAGGGTTATCGTCAACGTTATGGTATTGACTATGACGAGACGTTTTTTCCTGTGGCAATGCTCAAGTCTATTCGGATTATGCTTGCCTTAGCTGCATATCTGGACTATGAAATCTGGCAAATGGATGTCCGAACAGCTTTCCTAAATGGTGAGCTAGATGAGGAGGTGTATATGATGCAACCTGAAGGGTTCACATCCACAGATGAATCTAAGGTATGTAAGCTTAGTAAGTCCATCTATGGACTAAAGCAGGTGTCTCGGAGTTGAAACATGCATTTTGATAAGTGTGTCAAGACGTATGGTTTTGTTAGGAACAAAGAAGAACCCTGCATATATAAGTGGGCAAATGGTTCTGTAGTTGTATTTCTTGTACTGTATGTGGATGACATTCTCTTAATCGGGAATGATATCCCTGCATTACAGGGAATAAAGGTCTGGTTGTCGTCCCAGTTTTCTATGAAAGACCTGGGTGAAGCTTCTTTCATACTAGGTATGAAGATCTATAGGGATAGATCAAGGAAGCTTCTGGGTTTGTCCCAGTCTACGTACATTGATACCGTGCTGAAAAGGTTTAGCATGGAGAATTCCAAGAAAGTCTATCTTCCGATAGGCCATGGAATTTCTCTTTCCAAGAAGGATTGTCCGACAACTCCTGAGGAAAGAGAGCGTATGAGTAGGATTCCTTATGCTTCGGTAGTAGGGTCCATCATGTATGCCATGACATGTACTAGACCAGACGTGGCATACTTATTAGGAATAGTGAGTCGATACCAGTCTGACCCAGGTGAAGCACACTGGAAGGTTGCAAAGACCATCCTGAAGTATTTGCGAAATACCAAGGACCAGTGGCTTCTTTTTGGAGGACCTGACTTGAAACTTGTGGGGTATACTGACTCCAGTTTCCAGTCAGATAGGGATGATAGCAAGAGTGTATCTGGTTTTGTTTTTACCCTGAATGGTGGAGCTATCTGCTGGAAGAGTTCCAAGCAGCACACTGTAGCAGACTCTGTATGCGAAGCGGAATATATTGCAGTATCTGATGCAGCAAAGGAAGCTGTTTGGTTGCGAAAATTTCTTGGCGAGCTGGGAGTGGCACCTTCCCTGGATGGTCCTGTTCCAGTGTACTGTGACAGCACTGGAGCCATTGCTCAAGCCAAAGAGCCGAAGTCCCATCAGCGTACCAAGCATATTCTGCGTCGATTTCATCTTGTGCGAGAAATCATGGAACGAGATGATATCAACCTTCTGAAGATTGACGGAAAGGAGAACCTAGCTGACCCCTTCACTAAAGCCGTTGGAATTCATGAACTCAATGATTGTAAATGGAAGATGGGTATACGATACTGTTCTGATTGGCTTTAGTCCAAGTAGGAGTTGTTGGAAAATGTGTCCCCAAGCCAATTTCTACTGTAGACAGTTGTATATTTGATGTAATTGTATATGAATTATATTATTGAATAAAATGTTTATTCTGGCAATTCATCACTATTTCATCTTTCTTTAATGAGTTCTTGAGTGATGAAGTCCTTAGGACTATTTGCATGTGATATAGAGAGGATATATCATATAGTCCTAAAATTGTTCGCGACCAAATGATACACTTATTTCAGGATGATAGTATATCAAGTATAGGTCGATGTGTGACATAGTCGTTGGTTGTCCTCTTAACCAAGGAGTGTGGAGACACTGGTATGGCATGCAGATATTGTGTTTGACATTTCATCGAACGTGACCCATCTGTATTTTATTCTGCCTAGAGTTTTGATATGGACGTAGTTATCTCTCAGACATGAGATCGTCATGGTAGCTTGCAAGCAACTCACTATATTTTGGTACTGGACTATCTGGATTTCTAATCCAGGGATGGAAGATTTCTGGGTATAGTTAAGTACTCGTGTAGCAGTGATCGGATCAAGATGGGATTGACCCCTCCAAAGTGTTTGGAGCAGATATCTTACTGTGTTTCAATTTAGCAAAACCTTGGCCAGGGTAGTCTCTGTAAAGTGTTACAGGACTTGTGAGATTGAGACACATTATTGATGGACTTTATGGGTTGGGCAGTTTAACCCTAAATCTTCTTGAGCATTGAGGTCAAAGGGATTAATTACAAGGTTTCCATATCTAATGGTTCTTGATTGTTGCTCTGCAACTTTGACCTATCCGGACATCGGGTGTCATTGCTAGATGGCGATTTTGACTAGTATTGGAAATGTTCCAATGCTACCGGCTTAGTGTTTGAACCTATGGGGTCACACACCATAGGAATTTCTACTTGATCTAGTGATCGGAGAATGATTGGGAATCGTTCGTGGACTCATAGAGGAAAAGGGTTTTTCTTTATTCAAGTGTCGACACTTGATATTCTTGAAAGTGTCGACACTTGTGTAAGTGTTGACACTTGTTGATTTCGCAAGTGTAGACACTTGATGTCACAAAAAGTTGTGACATGAAATTTTCACTAATAGTTGGTGATGCATGGAGGTAAATTAAGTAATGTGATTACTTGATAGCCCAATTTGATTGAGCTATAAAAATCTGGAACGAATCAAATAGGATTTGGTTCAAAATGGATTTGGGTCCAATTGGGTTGAACCCAATGTATGCACACTTGACCCAATTGATTTCAGTTATGAACTAAAATCAATTAACACATTTAATCTGAATTTAAATAAGTTTAAATTCATTTTTGGGGAGTTATGTAACTTTCCATGACCATAACTCCCCATAACTATCCATTACCACACCTATAACTCCCCACTTTCCCTCTCCCTCTCCATCTACTTAATGGGTTGAAATGGGAGGACGAAAATAAGAAAAAATTCAGCAAAGAAATGCTGGAAAAATCAAAGGGAAGAAAGGGAAGAAACTAGGAAAAGTTCTAGTTTTATAGGTGTGAGATTTTTGAAGAAAAGTGTGCATATTTGTACCTAGAGATCTAGGTCTTAGGATTGAGTGTTTGGGAAGGGTTCCAACCACTCATTCTCCACCTCTTGAGCTTCTTCATTCATTCGGAGAGTCCGGCATCGAAAGAAGAAAAGGAGTCCCGATCAAATCGTTCCACAACAAGCTAGCACTTGGAGTGGAAGTAAATTTTGAAAGAGCCCTGGTGTGAACCACCTGTAGAGGCCGGACACGTGTGCGGCTAAGCAGAGTTTTTCCTCCTGCTCCTGGATCTTTCGCAGCGGAGAGCGTCTCCATTTCATACAAGGTATGGTTTTACATATATAGATATGTTGCTCTGAAATGTTCATAGCATGAATTCATGATTTCACTGTTTATATTAATCATTCATGCAAGATCTTGGGACAAGTAGCATAGAAAAGTTTTAAACCATGCTTAGATTAAATGTTAATCATTTTATCATGCTTCCGCTGCATGTTATTTTGAAAAAGTTTTAAAATATAAAGCATGCTCGCTACTAGTTTTCCTTTCAGTAACAAGAACCTTCCCTTCTCACTTTGTCTGTTTCGTTGAAACTCAGAGCAAACCCTAGATCTGGGGGTTTCTCAATCCCCAGCGATCCTACTTCTGAGTTACTCTGATAATCCACTCCTTTTAATTTTGCTTTCTGTCATTTCTTAGTTTCTTTCAACATTAGTTAATCTTTATTTTGAGTCAAAGCCGACTTCTGAAAATATATATATATATATATATATATATATATATATATATATATATATATATATATATATATATATATATATATATATAAATACATTAATTTTAATTTGCTTTCGCATTCCACATTTTCATTCTACATCATTTTGGTACCAGAGCTTTCGTTCTGCATCATTTTTGGTATCAGAGCTATCATTCTGCATCATTTTGGTATCAGGGCTATCGTTCTGCATCACACGATACCTCGTCACACCTGCCTGACAGCCAGGGAAGACCCCAAGGCAAGCCCAAGTGAGAGACTCAGCCAGAGTAAGTAAAAAGGAGGTAACAGCACTCATGTTACAACAGAACAACACTCTCTCAACGAGAGGACGACCCCAATTTTCCAACAACATAACCATCACAAAGAGAAAGAGAAGAAGGGGGAGAGGCCAGACAGGAGGGCAAGACCACCTCGGCCACCATATCCCCCAGCTCACACTCACACTCTCATACACCCCACTCACTCCTCCTAGCGTGGAGCTCATCTAGAGGGGCTCGACCAGGAGAATCTATTCCCCTGGATCGTCACTGACTTGACCATCGGAGTGCCCCCACCGGAATCCCCTGACCGGGTCACTGACGTTGGCTTTCTTGCAGGTCCTGGGGCACCGAGGCATCTCCCGCGGGCGGACGCAAAACACCCGACGCCATCAGTAGCTACGGGCCACGGCGATCCGGGTGGCAACAGATGTCAATTTGGTCATCAAACAAGATGAGCGAAGGGTTTGCAGTAAGACATAGGTCTAGGCCATGATGCTTTGGAGCCTTTCAGAACTCATGCATAAGGATAGAACCTTCATCTCTCCCAACTGTCGTGATAAATTATATCCTATACCATGTGCACCAACATGGCCTACACCATGCCATCACCTTGTCTCATTTTTATGGGGCAATCGCTGAAATAAGCACATGATATGATAAATGGAGCCGACATGAATGAAACAATCAAATTGGTGTGGTATATGACAATCTGGTGCATGCGGTGCAGGATATAATTTTTCCTTTAGGCTATCATTTATACTAACATTCATACTTCCTAAGAAGGATGCCTTCCTTTCTTTCTTTTCTTTTTAATTTGCTCAACTATTAATAAGGACAAATTTAAGGATTCTAAGAATCATTTTTTAGGTTTTTTTCTAAAATAATTAATCTTTTATTTGTTGAGATTCATTACTTAGTCCCAATTCAATTAGAATTCCATATTTAGTTTGTCATTAGTTTTTATAACTTTAAGATTCTATTTCTAATGATACTCTATTTAATTATTTTCTTCAAAAGATTGTTAGAGTTTGTGTTCTATCAGGTTTTCAATTTTTGAATTAAGGTAGGAGTCTATATCCCACTCATACAGTGCTCTATTTGAAGGAACATTTGATGTCTCCTTTGTATATAGAAGAGTTTGAGAAGGTGTCAATGAGAGAGAAAGATAAAAATCTCTTCTTAGTGAGGTACAAGAGAATTTTCTTATGTGACTCAATTTTTCTAATAAAGATTTTTTTTTTCCTAAATTTTTTCTTCCAACATCTCCTTCTCCATTATTTATTTTTGGTGATTGTTTAGGATATTGGGCCAGCACAATCATTCTACTCAAGGTAGCATGCCATTCTACATGATATAGGAGCTAAGGTTCTAAGATTGGTAACCAGTGTATTTATGGTTTTACATGGTATCAAAGCCATAAACTTAGAGATTGGTGATTTATGCATTCATAGCTTGGTATGGTTGTAGAGTTTCCAATAATTCACTATGCAATGGTGTGCAAGCATGTAGACTTTTGTTTGGTGAATCAAGAGTTGAATCATCGTAGCTAAAACTACTATGATTAAAATATTAAACAATATTAATTATGCATACTGAAAGGCTTGCATCAAATCTTATTTGGTCTAATAAGATTTGTGAAAGATCATGAATGGGACAAATATGGTGAAACCACTGGAAGCTTCGGATAATGCATAAATGAAGAAAACATGGGGGACCAAAGCTGCAAAGTCAGTTTATATTATTTTGATGAATGTGAATAAAAATACTTTTCAGCATATTCAAAGTATTAAGAAGATAAAAAAGGTATGGGATATTCTTGCCACCAGTCACTCAAATTCATATAAGGTGAGATATCCCAAACAAAAATTATCTAAATTATAAATTTTGGTTCCAAGCTTTCCTAAAAATCTGAAAGAAGAAAATAATTGATTTAAATATGAAGATTTAAAGCAAGGGAAGGTTGATCAGTTAGAGACTAGATCAAATTCAGAGGACTTAAAGCATAATAAGTTGATCAGCTTGAGGATCAACCAGGTCCAAAAGAATATTTAGAACAAAAGGAGCTTGACCATATGGATACTATATCAAGTTCAAAAAAGAATAATGTTTGAAGGAACAGGCATTTCAAAAATTGCTCAGGAAGAGTTAGATGATGCTACAGTTGATCTAGTTATGAAGATCCATATTAAAAAATTAAATCATATGAAAATCTTATGTTAAAGATATTATAGATCTAAATATTTCTTGTAAAGATTTAGTCAATTATGAAGATAAAAAATTAACTAAGTTTGAAATAGTTTCAAAGATTAAGCATAAAGAAGATATACTTGGTAGAGATGATTTTTGTTATGCTTTAGTCAACAAGATTTTTGATATATCAATTAATTTTGAAGCATTTCAAAGTTCAGACTCTTAGAATACTTTATTTATGAAGATTTAATTCCATATATAGAAGTTAACAATATGCAAATATAAGCAGAAACTCAAGTAGAGGTATATGATTATTGCCAAAGTTTTATTTTTGATTTTACAGGTGTGTAGGTAATGGCCCATGCTCATTGTAACTGATCACTTGATGTTCATTGGGATAATATGGATACTCGAAGGAATTTTGGGATTGTGATTGTGAAGCTAATGATAAGAGAAAGTGTTGCACGGCATCATCTTCGACATATGCATTGAAGATAACGAACTAGCAAAGGAATTATTATTCAAGCCAATAAAGGAGTTCCACTATTCAATTATTGGTTCGACATGTTATTATATATTGCTATTACTATGGCAAGCATGGTAATAGCTACTGTAGTGTTTCATGATATTAACAAATGTAACATTGTCGGCATGCACTTTGCAAGGAGGGAGAGTGATAAGATTCAATGCCAAATCCCAATCTAATTAGTATTCCATGTTTGGTTGCTCATTAATTTTAATAACTTTATGATTATGTTCCTAGTGTTATATATTTAATTTTTTCCATTTAAAGGTTGTTAGACTTTATGTTTTAGCGGGTTTTTGATTTTTGAGTTAAGGTAGGAGTCAACTCCCATCCACATGGTGCTCTATTTAAAGGAACATTCGATGTCTCTTTTATGTGTGAAAGAGTTTATAAGTGTATGGAAGAGAGAGAGAGAAAGAGTTGGAGATCTCTTCTTGGCGAGGAGTGAGGGATCATTCTTGTGTAGCTCAATTTTTCTAATAAATTTTTTTTTTCTCTTCTAATTTTTTTCTTCTAACATTTTTTTCTCTATTTTTTTGGTATTTGTTTTGGATCTTGGATTGACACGATCATTCTACTCCGAATAACATACCATGCTTGTTATAGTACCAACTGAACTAATATCATTATCTCGGGGAATCACCAATGCAAAATATGGATCTCCATTTACAAGATCATGATTGTCAATATCTATGCTACAAGAGAAGAAATAAGAGAAAAAATAAAATAAAATGTACAAATAATTTGGGTATGCAAGGTTTCATTATGAAAAACATAATTTATAAGATTAGAAACTTCTACTCTCAATCCCATATAAGTCTTTCAACAAGAAATTCCAAAATCCCTCTCACAAGCTATCAACTCAGCCGCTATAGTCTCTTTGGAGACACTTTATCACTCTTTTGATCCTCATCCCTTGTCTGGTCCTTTGCCCAAGTTTTTATAGCTCTGCTGCAAAGAGCATTTCACAGGAAGTCCAATGGTCTAAACTGTGTCCAAATTGGAATTCTATAACCTCTTCAATTTATAGTTGAACTCTAGATCAACTCTTGGTCATTGATCGACCTTGATCATACCAAAATCATGCATAAATTGGGCCTAATCACATGCAACATGCCAGTGGACACTCTAGACCATCTGATCATCGCATGATCAGTGTTTAGCTACTCTATCATGTGTAAGAAATGCCACAAACCATGCTACACTCCATGCACCATGCTATATCCCTATGGACCACCCAGTCATCCCTAGATTGCCATATGCCATGACACAATACAGGGAAAAAATGCATAAAAGAGGGCCGCTTGGGCTTGGGCCACCATGTGCCTGCCTGTGCACGTTCCCACCTAGGCTTAGGCTGGCACCAGCACCCACAGGCGTGCACTACACTCGGCTATGCTGGCTACGGGCTGGCACCTACAAGCCAATGCCTGCGAGTCGAGCCTATTCCAAGCCTTCTTTTTTCTCTCTCTTGGGCTGGTCTTCTCACTGGTCTATCACCTATCCTATGCTTCTTCAAGGGCCAAATTCGAGGCGTTCTCCCAACAACCTCCATATCAACTCGACATTTAGCCTCTATCTGATTTTGAAAGCTTCTTAAAAGATTTTGCCCCTATACCCTGAAACAAACGTCTACTATTTATGGATGGGCAAACATGAATGGGCAAACATGAAAGTCAAGCAAGGCCACTCGATTCCATCTCCGTCACGTGCTATACCCATCTCAACTTGAGACCTACTCGAGAAAGCCTCAAGTGATAATAAGAACTTCACCTTATGACATTGCTTATCATCGTCTCAAGTCTCTCATCTCGTACTCGATCCACCTACTATCGAAGCTCCATCTCGTACTGAACTCTCATTTGCATAAGGGAATCCATCTCATATTAGACTCTTTGTCAAGAGGTAATGCCCTTCTTGTTTCTTTCCCTACAAAATAATCTTATTATCGTGTAAGACCTTTAAGATTCCATCATTGGCTCTCCACGTGTAGCCATTTGAATCTAGTTTACTGAGAGAGATTAAATTTCTACAAAAACTAGATATGCATCGGATCTCGTATAATTTCTTTGTTATCCTATCATGTGCCATTAAGATAACTTTTTTGATGTCCTTAATTGCATAGTTCGATCCATCTAGTAAGCGAACATAATCCTCTCTACTCTTTAAAAAGTCGAATAGCTCCTCTTGGTTACAAATATGGTATAAACAAGCAGAATCTAAAATCTACTAGAAAGAAGGAAATACCTCATCGGATACCATAAGCACATCACTGTAATATATCCTTCACCGTCGCTACCATTTGCCAATGTTATAGTAGCCCTCATTCAATTTTTGAGCTATAAATAATCTCTGACACAATATCCTAGCTTGTTGGACCGTTAATACTTAATCTTCTCACATCCTTTGACCTGGACCGCCTGCCTCACAATCCTCTGTTGCTTCGCCTTCTGCCATCTACTCCTCCAGAAATTATTAATGCTGAGTTCCTACCTAAACTCAAAATCTGGTTCTCTCGCTTGAGAACCTCGTTCTGGAGTAGTGCCAAAGTGACCTCTTCTATCTTGATGGTGCTCTTCCTCACTAGAAGAGTAGTCATCCAAGACTTAAAGGATTGTGATAGTGATGAAGCAAGACAAGTATCCTAGTCTTCTCCTTAACTTTTTCACCAAAACTAAGAAGATCGGTAAGGATCCTCTAGAAGTTATTTAGGTGCTCCTATATGCTCTGCCTTTCGGTCATCCGTAGTTAGTCAAACTACTTCCAAAAGAAGGGCATGTTAATAAGCGACTTTGCTATGTATAGCTCCTCGAGCTTCTCACATAATGCCATCAAAAAAATCTCACTCAGTATATAAATCACCACGTCATCCGCTAAATACAAGTGGATTGTGCTTACTACCTGTATCAGGAGTTTCCTCTAAATCTTCTCCTTCATGATGGCTGGTCTCTCCTTGTATATGAGATAGTCGATCAACCCTTACTAGATGAGCATATAGTTCATCCTCGCTTGTCAGAGAAAGAAATTGCTCTTCCAGTAAAACTGACTAATCTCTAACTTGATTATGCCTGTCCTCTCTATCTTCTTTGATCTTGATCAACATGACCAATTAGGACTCTGATACCAATTATTATGATACCAACTATACTGATACCACTCTCTTGGCGGATCACTGATACAAATTATGGATTCTCATTTCCAGGATCATGATTGTTGATTTCAATGCCGCAAGAGAAGGAAGAAGAGAAAAATAAAATAAAAGGCATAAATAATTTGGGCATGGAAGATTCTATTATGAAAAAAATAAACTTACAAGATTGGAAACTTTGACTCTCAATCCCATATAAGTCTCTCAACAAAAAAATTCCAAAATCTCTCTCACAATCTCTCAACTCAATCACTATAAACTTTCTAGAGACCTTTCACTACTTTTTGGATCCTCACCTTTAGCATGTCCTCTGCTCATATTTTTAATGAAAAGTATTTCACCAGAAGTCCAACGGTCCAAGTCATGTCTAAATTGGAGTCCTGTAGCCTTTCCAATTTGCAGTTGAATCCAGATCAACTCCTGACATCAATCAGCCTTGATCACGCCAAAATTCATGCACAAATCAGGCCATATCATGCGCAACATGCCGGCGGATGCTTTAGACCATCTAATCATCGCGCGATCGATGCTTAGCCGCTTGATCATGCATAAGGAATGCCGTAGACCGTGATACGCTCCATGCAACATGCTATATCCTTGTGGACCACCCAGCCACTCTATAGACCACCATACACCATGACACAATGTTAGGGAAAAAAGCATAGAAGAGGGCTGCATGGGCCTAGGTCGCCGCGTGCTTGTCCGTGGATGTGCCCATCTGGGCTTGCGCACGCCGTGCTGGGCCGCACTAGCTGTGGGTCAGTGCCTGCTTGCCGAGCCTATTCCAAGCCTTTTTTCTCTCTCTCTCTTGGGCTGGGCTTCTCATTGGGTCTCTCACGCATCCTAGGCTTCTTCAAGGACCGAATTCAAGGCATTCTTCCAATAGTTCTACACTATCATGCTAGTAGTTCCAACTTTGGAATATTGAATTGAAGACTACTTTTTCTTTTTATATCTTCCCCAGCATCTGTTCTTTCTCGATTCCTCTCTTTTACTCTTTCTATACCTAAGATATTTCTTATAATCATCTCGCTATTGTTTAATCTGTTGCACTCTATTTGAAATATACCTCATACTTGTTACTGCTCATTTTTCCAATCAATTAGATGTCTAGCTTTTCTATCCCAATTAAACTTTTTGTTGGCTATATGCTATTAGAACCTTTTGTTCCATGGTTGCAAATTTATTCACCAGCCCTAGGCTCAAGATCATCATTAGCTGTGCTGCAATTCTAGAAGGAAAAAAAGGAAGGGTAGCAAAATTATTCTCCAACCTCCTATTGGATCCTCGTTCCAAAAGAAAGAATTTAACAAAAACTGTGAAACAAAGATTGGAGATGCTCATGAACTCCATCTTTCCACATAATGCAAACAAAGAAACATGATCTCTTTGTGACAAGTCATGCCCTTCAGAAATTTATACGTTGTGGACTTGTTGCCCAGAAATGCTGCCCAAGAGAGGGGGGGGTGAATTGGGTATTTTAAAAAATAAAGCAATATATGTGCTATCAAGTTCGATTATGAAGAGTGATAGTGCTCAAGTAATTGTGCAATGGAAGCAATGAAAGATAACAACAATTAAAGAGCAAAAGCAGATAGAGAGTAAAGCAATGCAAACACACAAAACGTATAGTGGTTCGGTACACCTAGCACCTACATCCACTCCCCAAGCTCCACTTGGGAATTTTCACTATGATCTTCTCTAGATTACAGCCGACTTGTTTTACAAGGCTCATAAGTCAAAACCTAAGTTGGTTTTTCTACCTAGGCTCACCAACAAACCTTACACACTTGTTTTAGCTTCGGGCTTACAAGCAACCCTAGTTGGTTTTATCAATTGGCTCACCAACAAACCTCACACACTTGTTTTAGCTTCGGGCTTACAAGCAACCCTAGTTGGTTTTATCAATTGGCTCACCAACAAACCTCACACTAGTTTCAAATTCCCTTGAAACTAGGCTAACATAAATAGAGTATGAATACAATGAATAAAAACAAGACAAACTCCTTTTTGAGCAAAAATAATTCGATGTAGCTCTTGTTGGAGACTCTTCAAGTCTTTCTCTTGGAATCTTGAACCTCACTAAATGCCAAAGACTTGAAAGCTGGATTCTTCAAAAATGGAAAGCTTTTGGCTAAGGAATCTCTTGGATTTTCACTCTTTTTAGCTTAGGATTGATTGAAGGCTTTATACTTTTACTCTCTCCTTTTTCTCTTTGTCTCCTTGACTTTTTTGAAGTTAGGTGGAGGTTAAATACTTCATTCAAGCTGAAACAACTCCACAAGACCGTTAGAATCAAAAATATGGTCGTTTATAGCCGTTAGAAATCAAATCAAAAGTTCAGAAAAACTAGCCATTATGCCATGAGTCGACCTCATGAGTCGACCTCTGGATCAAGTGTCGACCTCATGAGTCGACCTCCAGTTTATCTTAGGCAAAAATTCAGAAAACCATAGTTCTGCCCAGTTTGAATTCTCAGGCGATGAGTCGACCTCTGGACAGGTATCGACCTCTGGTGGTCGACCTCTGGAGCGTGCCACTGAAATTTTGCCGTGCCGGCCTTACTGAACTTTTCTTTTCTTCATGAGTCGATATCTGGTGGTCGACCTTTGGCAAGGTGTCGACCTCTGGGGGTCGACCTCTGGTCTGAAAATTTCTGAAACTCTGGAGATGTGCGTGCCATGCTTGATTTTCTCTAAGCCTTTGTTTCTTTTGTTAATTACTTCTTAATATGAAGGTCCAATATTAGAAATTTGATCTTGTTTAATGTAGAATAGCTCTTTCCCAAACCAAGCAAGCTTGGTTTCATCATTGTACTCTTGATACTCTTTTTGAATAACCTATGGCCTGAAACTTTATCTCGAAATGAAACATTAGTCCAAACATATACTCAATCTTTTGTTAATCATTAAAACTAAGGAGCCAAAGCCAACAATCTCTCCCTTTTTGATGATGACAAAACCTTGAGTATATATGCAATTAAGTCCAAAAGTAAAAATATAGCAATAATAAAAATTTTCAAAGAATTCTCACATACATGAGTATATCATAAAAATTTTAATTTTCATCTACCTCTTTCTTTTTGTGAAAACATTCTCATGAGTCACAAAGTTAAGAAACATACAAGCTTTACTCATAAGAATCATATTTACTTTACTATACTCTACTCATAAGAAAGAGTCATAAGAATCATAAGAACCATATATACATACTATATATACATATTCTACTCATAAGAAAGAGTCATAAGAATCATATATACTTTACTTATACTCTACTCCACCTTTTTGTCAAGAATCAAAAAGGGCATTCTTTGTAGTAAAAGATATACTAAAGAAAATTATGTTCCATTGCAATGAAATACTTAGTTGCATAAAATACATGCTCCCCCTTAATTTGTGCATTCGATATAGCAAAGACATTCTAACTTGAGGGTTTAAAAGGATAAAAGCTAAGAGCTGGTATCAGACAGTAAAATACCACAAAGTAGATAAATATATAAATGAATATATTCAGTTACAAAATTGCTTACATAGTAAGTACAAAACACTGATACATCATAACATACAAAGCAAACTAGTACATCATACATCAAATCTATGAGGCTACTCCTCATCAGAAGGTATATCAAAAGAGATAGGAGCCGAAATCCTAGATGAGGATTTTGGAGTCCTATGAATGAGACTCCGAGTCCTCAGAGAGGGACCAGACCTATGGGTAGTCCTACGAGATCTATAGGTCGGAGGAAAAGACTCCACAGGTGTCTAACAGAAGCAGTAGCAGAAGGAGTAGATGGATCAGTATGCTGAGTAGACTGAGCTGGAGTGTGCCTGTTGACAAGCTCATAAGCAGTGGGATCATCAATATCTGTCTTTGTATGCTCATCTCTATCATCCGGAATTCCTGTAATAGTCTCAAAGAGTGACTCAGTAATCTCAGTATCGACTGGCATATCTGCAGCTGGAGGATCTGTACTGGAAAGATCAGTAGAAGGAGGATCTGCAGAAGGGGGAATCTCTGGAATCGGATCAGCAGGTGGAATATTAGAGCTACCTGCTCCAGGCTGATCTCCATCACTATCACTGTATCCACTGGAGTCATCATCATCATCATCAGAATGTGGAGGAGGTACTGTCGGATCTACAGTCCCTGGTGGCAATGCTAATCTCAGTAGGCTGAGGATCTGTCGGAATCCTGCATCTACACTAGCTGAGAGAGCTCTAATGCGCATATCTGTGTGGATCCGCAGACCATGTAGCTCCTGTCGTACACCAGCAATCTCTGTCCGGACCTCTGAAATGTGATCAGTCACTCTCTGCTCAAAGTCTGATATGCTCGCTGTAGTCCTCCGTGGTGTAGCAGTAGCAGTAGGTGCTGGAGCTGATGAGGGTGGTGGCGTGAATGGCTCAGGCTCCGCAGTCTCTGACTCTGGTGCTGGGCGAGGAGGTGTACCATGATCAGTAGGCTCTGAAGGCCCTGCCTCAGCTGCTCGAATCTCCTCCTCCTCATCTGGCTCCTGGCCAGACTCACGTCGCAACCAACGATCACCGCTCAGTCGAAATCCCATCCTATGCAGGGATTTCTCTCCATATGTATCAGTATGCTACAGCTGACTGAAAGGTATACCATCAAATGAAACTCCATACTCTCTAAATAACTGTGTCAGCCCCATGCCATATGGCTGAACTAGTCTCCTGTGAGATGCTGCCTCACCCATCTGCTGAAGCATGATCCTGGAAAGGTTGATGGGAGTCCGCTGTCTCAGGGACACCATCAACACCAGCTCACGCTCAGTAATAAAGTCGAATCTCCCGCTCTTTGGAATCAAGATGCGGGCGATGATATGATGCAGCACTCTCATCTCCAGTGAAAGCTGGTTAGCGGCTACTGTGAAAATGCCGCTAACATCCTCGCGCTCTAGGATACATCTGAAGGCGCGCTCTCTGTCGCTGATAGAAGTGGCGGCTGTACCATGAAGTGGAATCCTCCAAACACGACTGATGACCTCCGGTGTCACTGGAATCTCGATCCCACGAACAGTAGCAGACCATCCGATACCATCAGTGGCCATGGATGCATAGAACTCCCTGATGAGGTCTGGGTAGAATCTCTCAGTCATCGTGCAGAAGTGAACCAGACCTGCATCTCTCAGTACATCTCCTATAAAAAAGTGATGCTGATCCTAGAAAGGTATATCTACACGTCTCCCGCTTGCAATGCTCTTCCGTACTAAGCTGGCTGGCACTGGTGCAGGTGGCTCTGGGGACGGCTCACGCTCATGTCTGACCTTTCTTCGTCGCTCAGTGCTACCTTGGCCTCGTTCCATTCTCCTTTTTCTTACTACCAAGTGCTTTCTTGGACCCATATGGATGGAAGAGGGTAATTTCGGGAGAAGTAGGATAATGCAGTGCTAGGAAAAAGAAGAATCAAGAGTTTGGAGAGAGAAAGGAATGAAGGAATCGTGAAAAGGTAAGTGAGGGTTTTTGAAACTGAAAGCTAGGAGCAAATAAAGGAAATGCATGAAATGGAGGGAAGAAATGAGTGTTTCCAATCGAAAAACAACCAACAATTGAGGGTAAAAAGAGACAAACCTACGGTTTCCCAAAAATGAGGAACATGGTGAAAATCGGTTCGATTCAAGAAAAACCGTGAGGAGAGGAGAAGTTTACCCAAAAAGAGGAGGGAGAGGGTTGGAAATCCACTGTTTAAACCTCAGGGACGTTGGAGGGGGACCACACGGAGGAGAAATGGAAAGAAATGGAGAAAAAGAGGCTTGCGGACGGGTTTTCAAAAAAGACGTTTTTCGTCCAAGTGTCGACCTCTCAAAAATTTCAGGGGTCGACCCCAAGTATCGACCTCCGAAAGCTTAAGTGTCGACCTCCAAAAAAAAAAAATAGCCAAAATAAAATTCGGTAAAATTTAAAAAATTGATAAAATTTAGAAAAATAAGCTTTAAACATATTTGAGAATTTATAAATCATTTTTGAGGAATTTTGATGAAAATTGAAGAGTTTCAAGCAAAAGGATCAATGACTCCCAGTTCTCTTCTGATCATACAAAATCTATCTTTATTCAATGGTTTTGTAAAAATATCAGCCAATTGATAATCAGTACAAATAAATTCTATCAACACATTAGAGTTTTGAACGTGATCTCTTATAAAGTGATGTCTTATTTCAATATGTTTGCTTCTTGAATGTTGTACAGGATTTTTTGTTAAATTGATTGCACTAGTATTATCACATCTTTTGGGTGTCTTAGTTAGTTTGATGCCAAAGTCCTCGAGTTGTTGTTTGATCCATAGTATCTGAGCACAACAACTTCCAGCTACTATATATTCGGCTTCCGTCGTAGATAGAGCAACCGAATTCTGTTTCTTGCTGCTCCATGAAATCAAATTAACTCCTAGGAATTGACAAGTTCTACTAGTACTTTTACGATCAAGTTTACACCCAGCAAAATCAGCATCAGAATATGCAATCAATTCATATGATGACTCTCTAGAGTACCAAAGACCAATTTCAATTGACCCAGATAAGTATCTAAATATACGTTTTACAGCTAAGAGATGTGATTCTTTAGGAGCAGACTGAAAACGTGCACACATACAAACACTAAACATTATATCTGGTCGACTGGCAGTTAGATATAGCAATGAACCAATCATGCCTCTATATAATTTTTGGTCTACTGATTTATCACATTCATCTTTGTCTAATTTACATGAAGAGCTCATAGGGATACCTATTGGTTTGGTAGTCTCTATCCCAAACTTTTTCAATATTTTCTTTGTGTACTTTGCTTGGTTGATGAAGATCCCCTCTTTGGTTTGCTTAATTTGGAGTCCGAGGAAGAAGTTGAGTTCTCCCATCATGCTTATCTCGAACTCACTCTGCATTAACTTTGCAAACTCTTGACAAAGATATTCGTTAGTAGCACCA
Source organism: Areca catechu (assembly GCA_021397845.1). NCBI lineage: Eukaryota > Viridiplantae > Streptophyta > Magnoliopsida > Arecales > Arecaceae > Areca > Areca catechu. The sequence continues at coordinate 27,027,045 of CM038046.1, forward strand.
AAAATAATATCATCTACATAGATTTGTACTACTAAAAGATCATCATTTTTCTTTTTCAAAAATAATGTATTATCTACATTACCTCTAGAAAAATCATTCTTCATCAAAAAAGAACTTAATCTATCATACCAAGCTCTAGGAGCTTGCTTTAAACCATACAATGCTTTATGCAATTTAAAAACATGGTTAGGAAATTCATGATTTTCAAAACCAGGAGGTTGTTCAACATAAACTTCCTCTTCAATAAATTCATTTAAAAAGGCACTTTTAACATCCATTTGAAATAACTTAAAATTCATAAAACAAGCAAAAGCAAGTAAAAGTCTAATTGCTTTCAGCCTAGCAACAGGAGCAAAGGTTTCATCAAAGTCAATCCCTTCTTCCTGGTTGTAGCCTTTAGCAACAAGTCTAGCTTTGTTTCTAGTTACAATACCATGTTCATCAAGTTTATTTCTAAAAACCCATTTTGTGCCAATTACAGAAACATTAGGGGGTCTTTCAGTTAAAGTCCAAACATTATTTCTTTTAAATTGATTTAGTTCATCTTGCATGGCATTAATCCAGTTACAATCTTTTTCAGCTTCTTCAATTGACTTAGGCTCTATTTGAGAAACAAAAACTAAATAATCACAAACATTTCTGATAGAAGAGCGTGTACTTACTCCCTTTGACGGATCACCAATTATTAGCTCTTTGGGGTGTCCGTGTGCATACCTCCACTCTTTAGGTAAAGGTTTTGGTGAAGTTGCATTGATCTCTTGAGTTTGATCTTCATTTTCTTGATCATCATCTCCTTTGGGCTCATCTTCATTGATTGTCAATTGTTCAAGCTTCTTTGTACCTGTTTCATCATCAATAGAATCTTCTTTTCTAGAAGATTTTTTGTTAGATTCATCAAACACTACATGAATTGATTCTTCAACTAGAAGAGTTCTTCTGTTGAAGACCCTATATGCCTTGCTAGAAGTAGAGTATCCTAAGAAGATACCCTCATCTGACTTGGCATCAAATTTACTGAATTGTCTTTGCCATTGTTTAATATGAAACAGCGGCAACCAAATACACAAAAATATTTAAGATTAGGTTTTCGATTTTTCCGAAGTTCATATGGTGCTTTCTTCAAAATAGGTCGAATTAAAACACGATATAAAATGTAACAGGAGGTATTAATGGCTTCTGCCCAAAAATCTAGATAAATCATTTTTGCAAAGCATTGTGCGTGCCATTTCTTCAAGAGTCCTGTTCTTTCTTTCTACCACCCCATTTTGTTGAGGTGTCCTAGGTGCAGAAAAATTATAACTAATACCATTTTCATTACAAAAAACTTCAAAATCATTATTGTTTAATTCAGTTCCATGATCACTACGCAAAGAAACAATAGTGAGATCTTTTTCGTTTGAAACCCTTTTATGAAATTTAACAAAAGTTGAAAATGTTTCATCTTTATGAGCTAAAAACATTACCCAAGTAAATCGTGAGTAATCATCTACAATCACTAGCCCATATTTCTTACCTCCCAAACTAGTTGTTCTAGTTGGTCCAAAGAGGTCCATATGCAATAATTCAAGGGGTCTAGTAGTAGATACTATTCCTTTAGGTTTGAAAGTAGATTTAGTTTGTTTTCCAAATTGACATGCAGTACAAATCTTATCTTTTTCAAATGTGAGTTTTGGCAATTCTTTTACAAGATTCTTTTTGCTTAATTTTGAAATCAACTGCATACTAGCATGCCCTAGCCTACGATGCCAAAGCCAACTAGTTTCACTTGCCTTGGCTTCCCTAGCCACTAGGCATTGACCACTTTCCATGGCTAGATCATCAAGATCAACCATGTAAATGTTTCCATGCCTATGACCAGTGAACTTGATGCCATTGACATCTAGATTAGATACCATGCACAAAGATGATTCAAAAATTACTTTAAAACCCTTATCACAAAATTGACTAATGCTAAAAAGATTATGCTTCAAGCCATCAACAAATAATACATTATCTACATAAGCATTAGGGGTGATATGGATTTTACCAATTCCGACGATTTTACCTTTTCCATTATCACCAAAAGTAACGTTTCCACCATCTATAGCTACTAGTGATGAGAATTGCCTCATATCCCCAGTCATGTGCCTTGAGCAACCACTGTCCAGATACCACATTCTTCTTTTATTTTTGGTTGCAAGACACACCTGCAGAAATTGATCAAGTTGAAACTTTAGGTACCCAAGTCATCTTGGATCCTTTAGGGTTAGTCAAATTGGTTCCTTTTGGAACCCAAATCTTTCTAAAGGTATTTAATTTTCTTCTATTACAAATATATGATTTATGTCCTAACATACCACATGCATAGCAGGTAATATTAGAAGATGCATGTATGAAAAAAAATTTTGTAAAGTTTTTGCTGATTTTGTGGCTTAAATCCAAGTCCAGCTTTGTTAAAAACTGCATGTTGACTGTTTAAAAGCATACTTAATTTTTCTGAACTATAAGTAAACTTTTCTACAAAAGGTTTTACTTTTTCTAACTCTTCTTTGTAATTCTTGTTTTGAAGCAACAGTTCTTTGTTTTGTTTTTCAATTTTCTCATTAGTTTCAAAACTTCTATTATTTTTCAAAGAATCCTTTTCTTTTAAAAGATTGTCCTTATCATTTTTCAAGGTCTTTACATGTTCAGTTAATTTCTTGTTTTCTTGAATTAAATTTTCAATTTCAGTTGAAAACTTGTCTGAATTTTTGGTAAGTTCTTGATTTAGCTTTCTTAATTTCTTATTTTTCAGTTTTAGTTTTTCATATTCCATAACTAAATCATCAAAAGCATCATGTAATTCATTAAAAGTAAATTCAATTTTAGGTTCAGAATTTATCTCATCATCTTCATTGGCCATGAAACACAGGTTGGTGACTACCTGCTGCTCTTCATCACTGCTGGAGTCCTCACTCTCACTCCAGGTAGCCATCATGGCTTTCTTTCTCAACATCCTTCGACTCTTTTTAAGCAAAGGGCAATCCGTTTTATAATGTCCAGGCTTCTTGCACTCGAAGCAGATGGGTGGATCACTTTCTTTTTCTTTCTCTTTATTTTTATTGTGATCACTTTTTTGTGGCCTTTTCTTGTAGAAGCCTTTCTTCTTTCTCATGAATCTTTTGAATTTTCTTGTAATGAGGGCTGTCTCATCATCATCAGCTTCTTCTTCTGATTCATCACTTGACTCTTCCTTTGTAGTGGACTTGAAGGCTATGGCTTTCTTTTTCTTGTCATTGTCCACTGTCTTCTGCTTTAGTGAAAGCTCGTAAGTCATCAGTGATCCAAGAAGCTGCTCAAGAGGTAGGGTATTGACATCCTTGGCTTCTTCTATGGCTGTTACTTTCGCATTCCATGAAACCGGAAGAAACCTGAGAAGTTTGTTAACTAGTTCACCATTAGATATAATTTTTTCCAAACTCCTCATACCATTTACTATATTAGTAAATCTAGTATACATTTCACTAATACTTTCAGTTGGTTCTATCCTGAACATCTCATACGTATGAATGAGCATGTTCACCTTTGTGGTCTTCACTTGGTGTGTACCCTCATGGGTAACCTCAAGTGTATCCCAAATTTTTTTAGCGGAAATACAATTTGATATTCTGTTAAATTCACTAGGGTCAAGTGCACAGAATAGCAAATTCATCGCCTTAGCATTTAACTCAGCTTGTTTGATGTCATTGTCATCCCATTCTTCTTCAGATTTTGGGGTGATAATGCCATTAACCAAGTGAGTGGGCTGATGAGGCCTTTAGTAATTACTCTTTATATATGATAATCTACAGCTTGTAAATAAATATGCATACGAGTTTTTCAGTATGTGTAGTTGGTGCCATTAAAGAAAGGAGGGCGATTTGATGCTTGACCTTCAACTACACCCATTCCAATTGGGGCGGCCATGATCTTTCACTCAAGATCGTTGGACCTACAAGAGAGTACCGGAGCTCTGATACCACTTGTTGCCCAGAAATGGTGTCCAAGAGGGGGGGGTGAATTGGGTATTTTAAAAAATAAAGCAATATATGTGCTATCAAGTTCAAATATGAAGAGTGATAGTGCTCAAGTAATTATGCAACGGAAGCAATGAAAGATAACAATAATTAAAGAGCAAAAGCAGATAGAGAGTAAAGCAATGCAAACACACAAAACGTATAGTGGTTCGGTTGACCTAGCACCTACATCCACTCCCCAAGCTCTACTTGGGAATTTCCACTATAATCTTCTCTAGATTACAGCCGACTTGTTTTACAAGGCTCACAAGTCAAAACCTAAGTTGGTTTTTCTACCTAGGCTCACCAACAAACCTTACATATTTGTTTTAGCTTCGGGCTTACAAGCAATCCTAGTTGGTTTTATCAATTGGCTCACCAACAAACCTCACACACTTATTTTAGCTTCGGGCTTACAAGCAACCCTAGTTGGTTTTATCAATTGGCTCACCAATAAACCTCATACTAGTTTCAAATTCCCTTGAAACTAGGCTAACACAAATAGAGTATGAATACAATGAATAAAAAGAAGACAAACTCCTTTTTGAGCAAAAATAATTCGATGTAGCTCTTATTGGAGACTCTTCAAGTCTTCCTCTCGGAATCTTGAACCTCACTAAATGCCAAAGACTTGAAAGCTGGATTCCTCAAAAATGGAAAGCTTTTGGCTAAGGAATCTCTTAGATTTTCACTCTTTTTGGCTTAGGATTGATTGAAGGCTTTGTACTTTTACTCTCTCCTTTTTCTCTTTGTCTCCTTGACTTTTTTGAAGTTAGGTGGAGGTTAAATACTTCATTCAAGCTGAAACAACTCCACAAGACCGTTAGAATAAAAAAAATGGTTGTTTATGACCGTTAGAAATCAAATCAAAAGTTCAGAAAAACTAGCCGTTATGCCATGAGTCGACCTCATGAGTCGACCTCTGGATCAAGTGTCGACCTCATGAGTCGACCTCCAGTTTATCTTAGAAAAAAATCCAGAAAACCATAGTTCTGCCCAGTTTGAGTTCTCAGGCGATGAGTCGACCTCTGGTGTCAACCTCTGGACAGGTGTCGACCTCTGGAGCGTGCCACTGAAATTTTGCCGTGCCGGCCTTGCTGAACTTTTCTTTTCTTCATGAGTCGACCTCTGGTGGTCGACCTTTAGCAATGTGTCGACCTCTGGGGGTCGACCTCTGGTCTGAAAATTTCTGAAACTCTGGAGAGGTGCGTGCCATGCTTGATTTTCTCTAAGCCTTTGTTTCTTTTGTCAATTACTTCTTAATATGAAGGTCCAATATTAAAAATTTGATCTTGTTTAATGTAGAAGAGCTCTTTCCCAAACCAAGCAAGCTTGGTTTCATCATTGTACTCTTGATACTCTTTTTGAATAACCTATGGCCTGAAACTTTATCTTGAAATGAAACATTAGTCCAAATATATACTCAATCTTTTGTTAATCATCAAAACTAAGGAGCCAAAGCCAACAGGACTAATTAAACTTGACTCTAATCATGGACTAACATGACATGATTGGATGGTCCGTGAGCAAAGCTTGAGCAACCTACATGTCTTTGAGCAAAGCTTGCACCTCATTAGGATTTCTCATTTAATTTGTTACCACAGGTATTAGTTTTTAACTAAATGGGCCATGAAAGAAAATTTTATTTCTTGCATTATTTCATGGTTCATGAAATGTGTGGTGATGTATGAGATTTGATTGTTATCTCCTAAAGAATTATTTGAGTTGCAACCACAGCAAGCTTCAAGTCTATATGGCTTTTCAAATACCAAAATTACAACCTATATTTTATCAATCGGATAGTATATGGATATATTTTTTTAATGTAAGACTAAAAATAGCATGTCAATTATCCAGAAATAGCTTAGGAACCAAAGTGCTCTAAAAGTTCTTTTCAATTAAACTACAGGATAAGGGAGTTAGTGTTTTTTTTTTTTTTGATGAAGCGGAGAATTCAAACTAGTAATCTAGTATGGATATTGCCAAGAAAATTTGAAAGGATAATATCTAGAAATGGAGCAGAAGCATCACCCATCTAGGTCTTGAGGACATCACCAGCGTGATTAGCAATAAAAGAAGCCTCCCAGTCTATCGCGGAGTTGGCTTCCCGATACACATGGTGCACTATAATCTTTGTGCAGCCCTGCAAAAGAAGAGCAATATCCCGGATATAAGGATGCAAGGGTGGAGACCGCTGAGCCTCTCGGATCCAGGCAATAATAGTCACCAAATCATCCTTAATAATAAGCAAATCGAGATGTAATATTCTCCGGACATAGGCAATACCCGCCCACGTCCCTCGAAGCTCTACCATAAGGATCGTCGGATCAAAGAGGTAGCAACCCCCAACCGCAAGAAATTCAAGTCCAGAAGCTCGGATAACAAAGGCAGCTCCTTCTTGACCATTCCTAATACTTCCATCAAAGCTAAGCTTGAAGAACCGCAGAGGGGGCTCCCAAGAGATGGAAAACCCATTGGGGTGCTCTAGAAGTGAAAGTAGAACCCCAGATCTCTGTGGACATACCATTATAAAAGAGAAACTACTGAGTATGATCTCTAGCCCGCTCGATAATGAGTGTAGTCGAACAAATAGAGAAAGTGAAAACAATATCATTTTAAGTGAGCTAGATATGATAAGCAACATAAGCCATAAAAGTAGAAGAATATCTCCGGGAGCCCATCCGAAGAAGGTCGAGGAAGGTGTGCACAGGATCCACTGAGTGGGTGAATTGTCCCTCAAAACCTGCTAAGCACCAGACCTGCCATGCTCTCGAACAAAGGAACGGAACATGGTCAAGGCCCTCACCAAGGGCCCCATAGACAGGGCAGGAGGGGGGAAGATGAAATCCTCTGGCCTGAAGCAAAGATCTCGTGGAAAGAGGCACCAAGCCACTTTCCAGAGGAACAAGGAAACCCAAGGATGAACTAAAAGCAACCAAATTTAACCAATATCCATTCACCCTCGCGAGTCCGGGATGAAAAAAGGGATCAGATCAACCAAGGAAACCCTGGAAAGAGTAAAAGAGCTCCATATAGCAATGGCATCACAAGGATGGATAGGCAAGACAATAGATAAGACCCGATGGCCAAGAAATTCTTGAAGATCCGGATGATCGAAACAAGATCCTATCAAATAGTACCCAGAATAAAAAGGTCATAGATAGACATGGTGTTCGGAATATCCACAGAGATAAAGGTCAACCATCGGGCTAAAGGAATATCCGAGATTCAAGAGTCCATCATGAACTTTATTAAACTGCCATTACCCATAATCCATCGCATATGCTGAATAATAAGGTTAGCCCTGATCATCATCTCCCTCCAAATCAGTGAGCACCACTGAGGAAGCCTAGCATTGACATCATAGGCAGTCGAAAGGGGACCATGTATGGCCCTCATCATAAAAGTCCACATACCATCCAAGCAAAGAAAGAGTCTAGCAACATGTCTCGCCAACAGAGCCTCACGCCTGACAAGAAGCGATTGAATGCCCAACCCTCCATCAGAAATAGGCTGGCAAACAACATTCCATCCCAAAAGGTGGACACCCTGAGAGGTAGTGGAAAAATCCCATAAGAAAGCCCGAATAATTTGTTCCACCTCGATAATGATTGATTTAGGAACAACTGTATGAGGAGCATATTTAGTAGAAGAGATCAAAGAACAGACCTGATCAAGATGACTCTACCCATGGAAGAGAGGGCTCTAGCCTACCAACCCTCAACCCTCTCCTGAACAACCTGAACCATCCAGTACAATCCCTGTTCCGGAGTTTGGCACCTGAAATAGAAACGCCCAGGTACCGAAGAGCACCGTCACATTTAGAAATTCCAAGGAATTCCCGAATAGATCGACAGATAGGGAAAGGAGTCTTCGGGCTGAAAGAAACTTCAAATTTAAGAAAATTAACCCTCTGGCTAGAAGCCAAGTAGTGAGCTTGGAGGATCGTCCTGAACCCTCTGGAAGTAGACATCGAGGCTCGGTCCAAGAGAAACAATCATCTGTAAACAATCAATGCGAGATAGGGGTGGCACCAGGGGTAGGAAGATAGGGTTGGATAACTGACTCTCGCACCGATGCTCCCAATACTCGCGAGAGAGAGTCAGTGTAAAGAATAAATAAGTACGGAGAGAGAGGACAATGTTGTCGAAGGCCAACATCAGAATAAAAGAAGTCCATGGGGGAGCCATGAATAAGAATAGCAAATGATGGCCGAAGAATACAAGCCATAATGTAAGAAATCTAGCATTGGTGGAAACCAAAATCTCTCAGGGTGCACTCGAGAAAGCTCCATTGCATACGATCATAAGCCCTTTCCATGTTAAGTTTGATAGCCAACAAGCAGCGATGGGCAGGGACTCTCCGGAAATAAAACATAAACTCTTAGGCTATTAGAACATTATCTGTAATGGAGCGGCTCCCAACAAAAGCACCCTATTCTAGACAATCACTTATGTAGTCATATAATTTTTCAAAAATGTATGGATAAACAAGATCATAAAACTCATCATGCTATAACTTCTCCGGGCCTCTCTTAAGTTGCATGTTTTTGGATGGAACCCCTTGAAACATTTTTTTGGCATTCACCACATAATCCTCTCATAGGGCTGAAATCGGATCTAATATGGATCCATATTTGTTTTATTTAACAAATCTAGATAGATATTAGTCGGATGCAAGTATTCATATCCATATTTATTTTAAATAGATATGAATATAAATAAGATACTGAAGGTATAGATATAAATACGGATATAAACATAATAATTAAACTTTATACCTACAAAATTAAAAATATTACTAAACATATGATAAACTAAGTTAATAGCAAGTTAAATATGATTGTATATTTTTCTTAAAAGTTAACGAATGCTATATAAAATTACATAGGATTATTAGTAGAATTAGATATTTGGATATAAATCGGATAGTTGTCTATCCATGTCCATATCTATTTTTTTATGAAAAATTAGATATGAATACGGATATTAATTACATGCTCAAATTTATATCCATATTTAGATAGATTTGGATATAAAAATATATCGGAATGAATATTACCCATGCCACTTTCATCTCTATCCTCTCGTATGGATGCTTACACTTGGAATACCGCATCAATATAAATAGGCATATGCATTCTTTTCTCCCCATCCCCTTATAAATATTGTGGATATGGAAGATACTTTGGTTGACTGGTTCAGATTATTTGGGAGCCCAACGTTCCCCCTTGCATTGTTCCAAACTATTTCTGTTAGTCCATCTTACAATATGGTGCGAATTTCATCTTGTTGCTGCAACTTTTCCTGGATCGGGTTCGGTTGACTTTGGCTGGAGCGCTCCTCTCCTGATTCCTGCAAAAAGTCCCCAAGGGCCAGTGGTGTTCCGACGGGGGACACTCCGATTCTTAAGTTAGCAGGAGCTTGAGGGCAACAGAATAGAGGAATCAATGGAGATGAGCTAGTGAAGTAGGGAGAGAGTCCTTACCGCCCAGAGCCCCCCAGTTTACCTTATATAGGTGCGGAATGTTACCAGAATCTGTTAGGGGCTAGGTACGAAATTATTGATCCGCCCCTAGGAGAATTTGGGAGTGACCACGTGGCGCCAGGATGAGGTAGCATCATGAAATTAGTGGAGTAGTGGCACTGATGTGTCAGGGTTCTGTTGTAATAGGATTCTGATACCAGCTAGAGGAGGCTTCTGGAGTCCCCTAGGGATATTTTTAGATCAATACAAGCCCTTCTGAAGTGGGTTGGTCGGACCTCAGCTGGAGTGGGTTGATTAGATCTCAGCAGGAATGGGCCAGTCGGACCTCAACAGGAGTGAGTCAGTCGGACCTCAGTAGGAGTGGGTCGGTCGGACCTCAGCAGGAATGGATCGATCGGACCTCAGCAGGAGTGGGTCGCTCGGACCTCAGCAAGAGTGGGTCAATTAGACCTCAGTAGGAATGGGTCGGTCGGACCTCAACTCCGGTTTGGTTCGAAGGTAAGCCGATTGGGTATAACAGTTGCCCCCTTGCTCTTGGCCTTCGAGGGGACCTGCAGCTTCGAAGGACGAGAGCATCATTTGTCTTTTAATGCGTCTGTCCTTGGGATGATCGTGGATCTAATCAGGTGTACTGTGGCCGGTCGTTTCCCACTATGAAGTTTTGCACCCAGGACAAGTGTCAGCGCCGCGTTGGAAGCTGGGAGAGAGGCAGTTAATGCAGATGGGGCACAAAGATGAGTGGCCAGCCTGGCCCAGGCCGTCGGGCTTCAGATGTGACTCAGGCAATATGGCGGGATCCAGATGGTTGGCATCGCGTTCGAGGCGGGTAATCCATCGCTGGTCTAGCGATCACGCGGATCATGTCCTGGACATGCTTTGTCATGTCTCATCGACTTCTCCGTTGGATTAGGAAGTCGCACCGTCTGACGAATGATTGCGGTGCTCGAGGGATGCTGGGGGGTGGCCTCTCAGCAACTATAAAAGGAGGTGGTGAAGGTCTGAGAGGAGTCTCCTACTGCATCTTGCCTGAGGAGAGAGAACGTTCCCTTTCCCCGCTTTCACCTTCTTAGGAATCCCAACCTCCAGGTTAGTTTCCTCAGCCTTCTTCTTTAACCTCCATTAAAATGGCTTCCAGCAGTCGTAGCTCCGCCCCTAGGGATAGGGAACCAGGTACAAATAATATCATCGAAGATGACCCAGGAGAGGGTAGAGGGCCTTAGGGCAAGATATAACATACCCTCCACCCTGCATTTGACCGTCCCAAACCAGGAGGGAAGAGTGACCGGTTCGCTGAATCCGGGAGCCCTCCCGTGTACGAGGACCACTTCAAAGCCGGCCTCCGGTTTTCCTTACATGACTTTTTTGTTCAAATCTTCAATACTTATAGGGTGTCCCTGACGCAGCTGACCCCGAATAGCATTCAGGTGATCAGCTGCTTCATGGTCCTCTATCAGAGGGCTGAAGCCGAGCCAAGGGTGTCCCTTTTTGCCAATTTTTTTCTTCTAAAGAGGGACTTCCGTAGCCAGGAGTGGTGGATATTCAGTCTCCGTCCTGGTCGGAGGATTTTAGGGGGTCTTCCATCGACCATTCATGGGTGGAAGTCCCGATTCTTTTACATAGATAGCCTGTAGCCCTGAGGCTTCGAGCCGATGTGGAGGGAGCCGAGGCTGAATGCCGTAGACGGGAGAAAAGTGCTGAGGGCCAATGAGGCTGACTTTAATAAGATAGAGGAGGATGGCCCAATATTTGTGAATGACCTGCTTTGAGAGGATAGCCTCTACTCAGCTAGGATCAGCCAACAGCAATATTTAGGTATGATAGAGGAAACTATCCTAGGTTCTTCATACACTTTGTCGTTCTTATTTCTCTGTTGCTAACCTTGACGTTGTTCCATGATAGGAGAGAAAATGAAGCCGGATTGAGCAACGATCATGGCATGGGTGGCCAAGAAGAGGGGCGTCCGGGATGCAAAGCCGACGGTCGAAAGACAAAAGAAGCAGTGGACGGGGGAGCCAACTGCTACCGTCGTGTCGGTGGACTCTGATGACCACGTACCTCTGTCGGAGCATCAGGTGGTGAGGGCGCCTAATCATTCATCTTCAATCGGACAGTCGGCTTCCCGGCTAGGAGAAGAGCCATCGGGGCTGATCGATGTAGAGACGACCCCAACCTCGCCGCTCATTGAGCTGGTAGAAGGAGTTCCCCCGATGATTGGAGGATAAAGGGGAGCCGAAAGAGGAGAAGCCGGCATAATTGGTTTTGAGGCATGCCAGAGAACCCTGAGCAGGCCAAAGACTTGCTCAAAAGGGCTATCACAGACGCCGACTGGGATAAGTCGAGTCGGTGAACTTTGAACGACACTGCAAGCAGTGCCTACCGCAATCTGATGGGGATAAGTCACCTACTTCCAAGTCTTTGTCTTTTCCTTCATCTTCTATGTTTGACTAATGTTGTTCTGTCATTTGCAGTTCCTCCACGACATCTGCTAATGGACGACGGCCTCGGCGAGATGCTCTTCATGAGAGAGTTTTCGGTCAAGAGGGCCGAAGGGACGGAGGCGGCATGAAAGACCACCGAAGGAGAGCTATATGCCTGTCAGGCCGAGGCAGAGGCACATAAAAAGCAGGTGGAAGACCTGCAGACCCGGCTGGCCGATCGGGAGGCTAGTCTGAAGAGGAAGAAGATGATGATGAGTTCCCTTGCCCGTCGGCTCGAGAAGGAGGAGGCGCGGGCAGCCGAGAACGAGAAAAATTGGCAGAACTAGCAGTTTGTGGCGGGGAAGTACATGACCCTGCTAAAGGAGTCTGAGGAGCAGATGGCATAGGCGGCCGACGATGCCATGGAAAAGTACAAAGCCTCCCTTGATTTTAAGGAAGAGATGGAGGAGGCCAGAGCGGTCGATTTTGACTATGGCTACAAGGAGTGCCTATCGAAGGTCGGCGATGCATACTTGGAGCTGGACCTTTCCTTCCTGTAGCTGCCAAGGCGAGCAAAAGGGGAGGGAGCGGAAGAGGGAGCGGGCCCGATCGGTGATGGGACCGACACGCAGACCGTGGCCGACGGAGGGGGGATAGGGTGCCCCTTGGACTCCGGAGCCAAAGTCTAGGTCGTAACCGATGCAGGACCGGTAGATGCCCCGGTCGGAGCTTCGGGTGCGGTTCAGGAGGTCGAAGCTGAAGTCTCGCTTGTACACCAACAGGGTCAAACTTAGGTTGTTTGTAAAAGTCTACCCTATCCTTTTGTAAAGAATTTTGTCTAACTCATAAAGAACACTTTTGCCTCTAATGTCTTTAATACTTATTTCTCTGAATGCGAGTCGATCAGATCGACCCGAATCTCTTTCTCTCTGTTTTGTTTTTTGAAAATATTTTCAAGTGTTGGGCAATCGGCTCGATCCGAATACAAGTCCTCCAAAATAGACATTGAACAATTGCCCAGTCCGAATCCAAATCCTTAGAAATATTTTTATGTATAGGAGGGTCAGCTTTTGTCTAAACTCTCCTTTTTCTTGGAAGTATTTCTGAGGAAACTTTGGACTTAGCCGTTTGCAGGGCAATCTTCCAAGTGCATAAGGATTCCAAGCAGTATTTTCTGAGCAAGGTCGGATCTTCAAATTGGCTATCTCAAAGCCTTTACCGACCAGAGTCGGACTTTCGGGAGTGGGCTGCCCTAGAGCCTCTACCGAACGGAGTCGGACTTTTGGGAGTGGGCTGCCCTGGAGCCTCTGCCGACCATAGTCGGACTTTCGGGAGTGGGCTGCCCTAGAGACTTTGCCGACCGGAGTCAGACTTTCGAAAGTGGGCTGCCCTAGAGCCTCTATTGACCAGAGTCAGATTTTCATAAGTGGGCTGTCCTAGAGCCTCTGCCGACCGGAGTCGGACTTTCAGAAGTGGGCTGTCCTAGAGCCTCTGCCGACCGGAATCGAACTTTTGGAAGTGAGATGTCCTAGAGTCTCTGCCGATCGAAGTAGGACTTTCGAAAGTAGGCTACCCTAGAGCCTTTGTCGATCGGAGTCGGACTTTCGAAAGTAGGCCGCCCTAGAAACTTTGCCAACCAGAGTCAGACTTTCGGAAGTGGGCTGCCCTAAAGCCTTTGTCGACCGGAGTCGGACCTTCGAAAGTGGACTGCCCTAGAGCCTTTGTCGACCAGAGTCAGACTTTCGGAAGTGGGCTGCCCTAGAGCCTCTGCCGACTGGAGTCGGACTTTCAGAAGTGGGCTGCCCTTGAGCCTCTGCCGACCGGAGTCGGACTTTCGAAAGTGGGCTTTATAGGAGAAGTTGTGACCTTTATTGATAGTATTTGCGAAGGTTGTCTACATTCCACGGACGCGCTACTTGATGTCCGTCCAAATACTCGAGTCAGTAAGTTCCGGCTCGAATTACTTCAACAACTCGATAAGGTCCTTTCCAATTTGGGGAGAGCTTTCCTTGCTCGGTTGGTCTTGAGATTTCTATCCTCCGTAAAAACAAGTCCCCGACCCGAAAGGTTCGAGCCTTGACTCAAGAGTTGTAGTACTTGGCCATCTTCTGACAGTACGTCGCCATCTTCAAACTCGCCTGGAGTTTGGTTTCTTCAAGTAAATCTAGGCCAGCCCTCCTTCGTTTTGAGTTGGTTGGTTCGGCAAAATGATCAATCTGCAAGGATTGCAAGAAAACTTTCACAGGTATGACTGCTTCACTCCCATAGGTCAAACTAAATGGAGTCTGTCCAGTCACCATTCGGGAGGTTGTCCGATAGGCCCAGAGCACTGAGTGAAGCTCTTCCACCCAGAGTCCCTTGGCATCATTCAGTCGGGTCTTCAGTCCATGCAGGATTGTCCGATTGGTGACTTCGACTTCTCCATTGGATTGAGGGTGGCCAACTGAAGTTAGCCGATGGGAAATGTAATATTACTGGTAGAATTTCCGAAACTTGAAATTGTCGAACTGCCTTCCGTTATCTATAATGATCGTCTGCGGTATACCGAACCGAAAGATGATGTAATTCTGGACAAAATTATACACTTTGGTTTCTGTGATCTACACCAGTGGATTAGCTTCTACCCATTTGGTGAAGTAATCAATGGCCACAATCAGAAATTTCGCTGGCCGGATCCGGGGGGAAAGGTCCCAGGATGTCTATCCCCCATTGTGCGAATGGCCAAGGGGCGACGAGCTGGGTCAGCTAACTGGTCGGCCTCCTCTGGATGTTGGAGTATCTTTGACATGCGTCGCACTTTCTGACGAAGTTCGAGGCATCTTTCTGGATGGTCGGCCAGTAGTATCCCTGTCGAATGATTTTATAAGCCAGAGATCTTCCTCCCAGGTGGTTGCCGCATATGCCTTTGTGCACTTCTCTGAGTACGTAGTCAGCGTCAGTTGACCCCAAGCACTTTAGTAATGGTTGCGAGAATGACCATTTGTAAAGAGTGCCATCGAGGACGATGTACTTTGAGGCCGTCCAACATACACGCTTGGCTTCGGTCATATCTTTCGATATGGTCCTTTTGACAAGGAATGCAAGAATAGGATCCATCCAAGAAGCTTCTTGCTCCACTTGGTGGACTTCTATCATCTCTTCAGCAATGCTTGGGCGCTGTAGATACTCCATGAAGGTCCAGTCGAAGGTGTTGGTAATGGCCGTAGCCAACCGCGACAAAGCATCCACCTGGGAGTTCTGCAATCGAGGTATATGGAGAATTTCAAAAAACTTAAGCCGAGTCACGAGGCTTTGTACCTTTCTCAAGTACTTGGCCAGGGTCGGATCTCTCATCTCGAATTCGCCCTTCACCTGGTTCACCACCAGCTGGGAGTCAAAGAAGGCCCTGATCCAACTGATGCTCAGTTCATTGGCTATTCTCAGTCCCGCAAGGAGGGCTTTAATTCTGCTTGGTTATTTGATACCTGAAATGCAAAGTGTAAAGCATACTCCAAGCTCTATCCGTCGGGGTCGGTTAGGATTAGGCCTGCCCTGCAACTTGCAAGGTTGGGTGCTCCATCCACATAGAGGGTCCAGGCGGGCTCTGCTTCTTTAATATTGTCATCTCCAAGTGCGTTGGCTGTTTGTGAGGGTGCCTCCTGTCTCCAGGTACACTCTGTTATAAAGTCAGCGATTACTTGAGCTTTCATGGCCGACCGAGGTTGGAAAGAGATATCAAATTCACCAAGCTTGATGGTGCACTTGGCAAGCTGACCGGATGTGTCTAGGCTCCTGAGGATCGCCTTGAGAGGTTGATCGGACAGGATGACAATCGGATGCTCTTGGAAGTATGGCCGCAATCGCTTGGCTACTATGACCGAGTAAACAAGTTTCTGCATCTTGGGATATTTTGTTTTGGCATCATGGAGAACTTTACTAATATGATAAATGAGTCTTTGTTGATTGTTCTCCCCTATCCAAATGAGGATGGAGCTCACTGCCTCGTCGGACGTCGACAGATACAAATATAGGTGCTCTCCCTCCACCAGCTTAGCAAGCAAGGAAGGGGTCTTCAGGTATTTTTAAATTCTCCAAAGGCCGATCGACACTCGTCAGACCACTGAAAGCGATCCGACCATCGCAAAGTCTTGAAGAAAGGAAGACACTTCTCAGCCGACCGGGAGATGAAGTGGCTGAGAGAGGCTATCCGGCCGATAAGTTCTTGCACTTGCTTCTTGTTGGTCGAATGCCCCATGTCGATGATAGCTTTGATCTTATCAAGGTTGACTTCGATCCCTCTCTGCATAACCAGAAAGCCAAGAAACTTTTCGGAGGTCACTCCAAAGGTACACTATGCGGGGTTCAGCTTCATCCGATGATGCCTTAAGGCATCAAAGGATTCCTGCAAGTCGATGTGGTCGGCTCTGTGGAGGCTTTTGACTACCATATCATCAATATAGGCCTCCATATTCCTTCCAAGTTTCCCTCGAAGACCTGGTTGATCAGCCTTTGGAAAGTGGCACCAGCATTCTTCAGGCCGAAGGGCATCATCTTGTAGCAATACAGTCCCTTATCGATGATAAAGGCTATCTTCTTTTTATCCTCCGGGTGCATCCTGATTTGGTTGTAGTCGGAGAAGGCATCCATGAAGCTCAAAAGCTGATGACTGGCCGTGGCATCCACCAATTGGTCAACCTTCGGCAAGGGAAAGCTATCCTTCGGGCAAGCCTTGTTGAGGTCGGTGTAATCCATGCATATCCTCCATTTTTCATTAGCTTTCCTTACCATTACAACATCCGCCAGCCAGTCGGGATAGTGGGCCTCTCTGACGAAGCCAGCATCGGAGAGCTTCTTGACCTCTTCATCAATCACCTTCTGTCTTTCAGGGACGAAGCTCCTCTTCTTTTGCCTGATGGGCTTGTAGGTTGGATCCACTCTGAGCTGGTGGATTATGACCTCCGATGGGATGCCTGGCATGTTCGACGCCAACCAAGCAAAGACGTCGGCATTCTCTTGTAAGAAGCTGACCAACTCTAACTTAGCTTCTTCTCTAAGTGTACTCCCAATTTGCAGGACCTTGGTGGGGTCATCTTCCCAAAGAGGTACGAACAAGATCTTCTCGATCGGTTGTCCGCAAGAGTTGGCTTCGACCCTGGGGTTAAGCTGTTCCAGAGTGGAACGATCTTCAGACTGCCTGTCCTGGATGGTCAGACATTGCCTGGCCATCCTTTAGTCTCCCCTCATTACTCCGACCCCATTCCAGGTCAAAAATTTTACCAGCATGTGGTAAGTTGATACAATGGCCTGAAACTTGTTGAGGGCTGGTCGGTCCAATATGGCATTGTAAGCCGAAGTCGTACGTACGACCACAAAGTTGATGAGGAGAGTCTTCTGGTAAGGCTCTGTCCCAATCATCACGGGCAGAGTTATCTCTCCCTCCACTCCGACAGAGTTTCTCCCGAAGCCTATCAACGGCATGGGGGATTCTTGTAGCCTTGTTCTAGATAGATTCATTCAGACAAAAGCATCATACAACAACACTTTCGTGGAGCTTCCATTATCAATAAGGATCCTCTTTACATCATAATTGGCAATCACTGTCGACACAACTACA
Source organism: Areca catechu (assembly GCA_021397845.1). Taxonomy (NCBI): domain Eukaryota; kingdom Viridiplantae; phylum Streptophyta; class Magnoliopsida; order Arecales; family Arecaceae; genus Areca; species Areca catechu. The sequence goes on from CM038046.1 coordinate 27,044,555, forward strand.
GGATCATTCCCAGAGATATGGGATTCTAAGAGGTCTTCGTCGGAGAAGCTGATTATATTAGAACCCGTATACCTCTTCACAATGTCTTGGTCTTCCTTGTACCTCCAATCGAACCGACGGTAGAGCATGCCAACATTCCCATTGGTCGAACACTGGTTGGGCAGTTCTACCTCCTCTGGGGGGTCTCTGGCAGTCAAAGTTTCAGCCCGATTCCTTTGGGATCGAACATACTTGTGCAGGTACCCCCTTTTGATGAGGTCTTCGATTGCATCTTTCAGCTGGAGGCAGTCTTCAATGTTGTGTCTATGGTCCCAGTGAAATCGGCAGTACTTGTCTCTCTTGATGCGGGACACGGATGCGATGCTGTACTAAAGGTTGATTTAAATTTTATGTTAATCGAGAGCAAATGTTCATTAACCTAACAGCCTATTAAACAATATGTTAAAAGAATCTATAGCAAGCAACTAAATACTGGATTACATCACCCGCATGCATACCTAACAAAATAATTAATTAGATGGATCACGGCGATTGAGAAACGACCCTAGATTAGGTTCCTATTTTCTAACATCAGATATAGAGGAATGGAAAGGATCTTGAGTTACCGATATGCTTAGAAACCTCCTCTGATGAAGATCTGGATCGCTACACTCTAGGGTTGAAGAATCGGACTCCAAACTGATCACTTCTGGCATCCGGATTTTCGATCGAACTGATTCCAAAGCATGGACGCCGATCTTCAAAGTCGAATCTCAAGAGAATCTGCTAAAAAAATACCAAAAAATAGCAATTAAACATTGGAAATCAAAAGCTAGAAGGAAGGCTGGCACCAGGGTTGTTGGTTCTCCCGGGGATCTTCTTCTTTGGTTGGCTCCTAGGATCTCTTCAAAGCATTGGATGAAGACCTTGAAGAGACTTAGGGATCAGATCTGATGGAGGGATTGGATGGATAAACAGGTATCACACCCTGGCAGAACTTGGACGTCGCACCCAAGTATTCTAGGCGTCGCACCTAGCACCTATCAGCCATTGCAGCTAGAAAGGAATTAGAAGAAGAACTCGACAGAGTTTCATTTCATTTCATCAAATATTCATTTATTACAAGGGAGGAGGTGTAGGGGTATTTATAGAACCCTAACCAGAAAAGTGAGGGACTCAAATACAAGAGTTCCATTACAACTCTAGACTTCAAGTTTACATTGCTTGGACTCCTACTAGAAAAAAAATGGACTCCTATCCATAGTTGGCGCCAAGATGAGACTTTGATGGAGGGTCATGATCGCTTCTAAGTTGGTCATGAATATTGGACTCCAGTGTCTTGATAATGTATTCTTCTACAGCTGCCGGACTCTTCAGTCTGGATTGGAGAGAACTCTAGAGTCCTGCTGAAATTCTAGAATCCTTGAAGCTTGAACAATTAGCAACTTATTTGAATTGAATGCTAGGAACCCTTGGACCTCCAACACTAGGTGAGAAAAAATTTCCAAATTCCTTTGAATGCTTGGCCGACTTCTCACTTTGGCATGAGTAGAAGTGCGCCATCTGGGAGAAGTCCTTCACAATTACTCTTAAAAATTTTGTGTGCCAATTATCTTTCTTCATGGGCCGACCAAAAGAAATTGTCTTGATGAGTATAGCTTGTCCAAATTTAAGTGGTAGGCCATATGTAATTGTTCTCCTGGTGTCATGGCAATAGTTGTCCTGAAATCATGCAAAGTTGACATGCAAAATAGGCTAGCATATGACAAGAGCTTGTGCTAGCACATGGATCACATGGACTTGTCTTGAACTAGCACATGGGTCTTGATTTAAGTCACATGGGTCTTATAATTGGTCTCCCCTGTAATACAAGACTCAACAACTAATTTTTACAGGACTCAATAAATAACTAAAGTCCTATTTGATCAATTGGAACCCAATTTGATCAAAAGGCAATCAAAAGACAAGATATATAAATAAGTAATTCAATTTGGTAAAAGAGGTTTAGCCCAAAAGGCTAAATAAATAAAACCCTAATTCCAGTTGGTAAAAGGGGCTAATCCTAACTAACCCAAAATAATAGAAATTAAACTAAATTATTTACATGAATAAAAGGGTTGGGTCCAGGGTTTCATTCACAGGTGATCCACAAGGATGTGGGTTGAACCTGTCGATATTTTCGGGCTCTGGTGTCCTCACCATCTCTGCTCCTGGATGCGGAGGGGCCCCTTATCGGACGAGGCCATTGCAGGAAGGTCTCGTTTTCAATTTTCATGAGGATTTTCTCCCTCGGAAGGGAGAGGGGTGCATAGGATTCGAACCTCCTAAGGAAGTCCTTCGGCTTTAGGCTGCAATGTCAAGATAAATTGTTGCCATAACTGGGAGGTCGGACTTCGGGAGCCTTGTCACTCCACTTCTTGGGAGCCGACCTCCCTTCAGCCTGGCATCAGCTCGCCGCTTGCTCTTCTGCCAGGATGTACTTCTGCACCTGGGCCAGTAGCTCGGAGTGGCTTGTTGAGAACTTCTTGTCTAGGAAGAATGTGAACCTGGATGAGTGCAGCCCTCTCTTGAAGGCCGACATAGCTATGTCTTCATTTAGATCCGGGATCTCCATGGCCACTGGGTTGAATCGAGCCATGTAGTCCCGGAGAGTCTCTCCTTCCTTTTGCAGCACGAGGAAGAAGCAGTTGGTGTTCCTCGACATCCGACTACAAGTCCTGAAACGGGAGAGAAAGAGTTTTTCATGCTGGGGAAAGGAATGGATCGCACCTGGTCGGATGGCGGAGAACCACATCCGATCCACCTTCTTGAGCATTGCGGGGAAGGCAATGCAATGGAGGGCATCGGAGATGCCCTGTACCATCATGTGGGCCTTGTAGGTGCCCAGATGATCCAGTGGGTCAGTGGTGCCGTCATAGGTATCCACTTGAGGAATCTTAAAGTGGCAGAGGATAGGCTCCTCCATGATTTCGGCAGAAAAAGGCGGGCAGGAGTCATACGCCTGCCCTCCATCGACTTTTTGCCGATCGACCAGCACAGCGATCTGTTCCTCCATGCACTGGAGTTTGCTAGTGCAGTCTCTAGGGACCTTGCTGCAGTACTAGTCGACATCGAGGACTGAGTCAGTGGAGGAGGGTGAGGCAGACCTCACTCTCTTCTCATCAACATGAGCCCTCTGGGACCTCTGGGGCTCTAGAGCAACGTAGGAATGGGGCTGAGGGACTTCACGTTGTCGGCTTCCCTCAGCAGTAGGTCGATGACTGGTTTGGGATGCAGCATGCAACTGCTGCCGATTGTTAGCCACGTCTTGGAGGTTCTGAACAGCGGTGGCGAGGGTGTCGATGCGGTTCAGCAAGGTATGGAACTACTGCTATCCCAGAGTGATAGTGGGGTCGGTGACGTCATTCTTCTTAAGAGGTCCTTCCAACCTGCACGGGGAGTGACCTCTCCTGGCGGAGGTGTTATGGGCTCTTTCCTTTGCCATTGCTCTGCCTGGTAGGTGGATTCCTCCTATTGGAGAAGGGAAAACAGGAGCGAAGGTTCAAGGTGCCCTTTCTCTAGTGCCAATCTGTTGCTGCAACTTCTTCCGGACCGGGTTCGGTCAACTTTGGCTGGAGCACTGCTCTCCTGGTTCCTGCAAAAAGTTTCTAAGGGCCGGTGGTGTTCCGACGGGAGACACTCCGATGCTTAAGTTAGCGGGAGCTTGAGGGCAACATAATGGAGGAATCAATGGAGATGAGCTCGTGAAGCAGGGAGAGTCCTTACCGCCCAGAGCCCCCCGGTTTACTTTATATAGGTGCGGAACGTTACCAAAATCTGTTAGGGGCTAGGTACGAAATGATTGATCCGCCCCTAGGAGAATCCGGGAGTGACCACGTGGTGCCAAGATGAGGCAGCATCGTGGAACTAGTGGAGTAGTAGCGCTGATGTGTCAGGATTCTGTTGTAACAGAATTCTGGTACCCATTGGAGGAGGCTTCTGGAGTTTCCCAGGGCTATCTTTGGATCAATACAAGCCCTTCTAAAGTGGGTTAGTCAGACCTCAGTTGGAGTGGGTTGATCGGACCTCAGCAGGAGTAGGCCAGTCGGACCTCAACAGAAGTAGGTCGTTCGGACCTCAGCAGGAGTGGATCGGTCGGATCTCAACTCCGATCTAGTTCGAAGGTGAGCCGATTGGGTATAACACATCTATTTGCAAGTCCGGGCAGCTTGTGAATTTTCTATTGTCTATCTTCTTCTCTGTACCTTTCTTTCAATCCAAATATCCAAACTAGAGCTTGATATGTGCAATTGATGTGAATGAAGAAGTTCCTCCATACATTACACAAAATTTTGGTTAAATCCTTTTGTATAATTTAGCTTTGGAATTTGCCTTTTCCTTTTTCTTTTGCCTCGTGGAGCTTCTGCTTTTAATATCAAAATTTCTTCTCTGAAACTCATGCAGGGCTTCGAAGCTAATAATTTTCTTCTTCTTTCGTGACCGTGAGCTTGGGAAACTCCACCATCCATGAAATTTATGGGAAAAAACTTTCTTTGTGATAAAAATTAAATTCGTATGAAAACTTAAGGCCATTGAGGCCTGCAATAAACCATATATTCCCATCACTTCATCTAAAATTATTTATAGGTTGAGAGTGAGCTTTGGTGCAATAGTTATGTTACTCCATTATGATCTCAGTGTCACGTTTGGGAAAAACAAACAATAAAGCTACCATATATCTGACTCTTCTTAGATTCCGCAATGATCGAGTCATCATACATTAAGATGTCTTTTTATAGTCATTTATCCCTTGATGCAATTTTCTTGCTTAATAGAATGTTATGTTCACATTATTTGTCCTATCATGGATAATCTAATAAACTGAAAAAGAATAATGTAGGGATGAGCCAGTTGAAATAATCAAGCTTGTTTGTGAGGTAATGGGTTGTTATGCTGAAAAAAATGTGTAAAACCTTTGTAATTGGCAAGATGATATCTCCAATCATGCTTAGGTTATAAATGATGTTATCAAAATTAGTTGATCATTTATCATTATCATAATTTATTTATAGTTCACTCATGACATGTTCAAGAATCATATTTGCTCATCCATGATTGCTATTTCTTGGGCCCGGAGAAATTGAACATAGATCTCAACAGGCCAGTCCACTGGGCCAAGTATCTTGCTTTGGATTGGATCTCTATTAAAATGCAAATATTTTTTGTTGAAACCTGCGTTTGGCCCATCAGAATCCATTGACCGTTATTGAATTATAGGTTTGTAAGTAATGTATATACCTTTTGAACCAATCTAACTAGGAGAAATTATATCCTGTGTCATGTGTATCATGCCAATTAGATTATCTTATTTCTATAGTCTCCATTCATCATGCACTCATCCTCTGGTAATTGGCCAATAGGTCACATTGGTGCAAGATATAAAACCAAGATGGCAAAAAATCTTATAAAAATGCTAAACTAAAATGATCAACAGTAAAATATAAGCTAATCAGAGAATGTAGGATGGTCCTCTCATCTTCATTAACTAATGAATTGCCATATTACAATCTGTATCTCTTTTATTTGTAATTAATTTTTATGTAAAATAAAGATTAGATTGTCCTGGCCATAGGTTGAGGTTCTAATATATTTATATCCAAAATTCCAATAAAAAAAAAAGATCAATGGATAGGGGGTACACCTTGTCATGAACAAGGATAACAAATTACTGTCAGTATTAAAGTAGTTATTATTACAACAGTATAAAGATGCCTGACATGGTATTAAACAGCTCTTTTTCATATGTACTTCATCAGCTTCTAGGTTCTTAGCATTAAATGGACCAAATCCCTCAAAAATTGCAATGACCTCTCCCTATCAAAATGAGTTGGACATTTTGTCGACCATTAATGTTTCATGACTGCTGACAGGGAAAACCTCGCCCTTTCATGCAGCTTTGGAGCTTTCAGAGGCTTTTTTTTTTTTTTTTGGTAATCATCAGAGGCTTCTTCAGAGTGTATTTAACCCTAGATTTTGGTCAGAAAGTCTGTCAGTTATGTAATAAAGCAAAATATAAAAATAATAGGTTGGATCAGAAGGGCCTATGCATCCAAAAGTTGGCCACCTTCCCTGGTGATGGTATGTTAACTCACTAAGATATAGATATTGTAATTTTTTTTTTTTTATAAAGTTGGATTTATGTGACAATTAATTATAAATATATTTATTAAAAATAAAAAAATAAAATATCAAAAAAATCTTAAACGATACCTTATAGCACTTTACAAGATAATCCTCATGTGATTAGCCGCATGTATGCAGCTAATGTCTCTGTAGATATATATATATATATATATGTTACCTCATAAATCAGTAAATTAATTATGAAATTAAAGTTAAGAAGTCCTTCTTTGAGTCCTCTTATATGTCATGTTAAATATAAAACTCTGAGTTTAAATTATTAAATTATCATCGTGCTAACTACTAAGAATACTTTTGAGAAAAAATTGAGGTTCCACCCAATTGATTGGCTTTAGGCACGATTTCCTAGCCTTTGATTTAAATGGTCATTTTAGCTCAGTTGATGGTTTGTCTATGAAAGACCACATATCCAAAATTTATTAAATTATGCAATCAAACAAAGAGCTAAGTTTAGGTTTCTTTGCTTGGAAATGCCTCATATAGTCCTAATCTATATCTTATTGGAAAAGAAATTTGCCCTTTATAAGAATAGTACAAATTAGGCTCATACAAATTTCTTCTCTATTTTCATTGCAATTAATAAGCTATGATTTTAAAAATTTATTTTATTTTTATTTTTTCAAATAATATATGCTGATTGTTCCCTTCGCTATATGGTTGATTGGCATTTGTTACAAGAGTATTTGTTCAAAAAAATATAAATCACGTTGGCCACCTCGAGATTTGTGATAATTATATATTCTCATGTAATATTTTGAAAATATGCATTACACTACCTAGCTTTTAGCTATGTGCATAACACATGATATTATATGATTATATGTTAGTTAAATAAGCTAATTAAACTTGCCAACATCATCACTTTCTAATATTTTCGAGTCTTAAAATATCTTAGCTGATTCAGGACCAAGTTAAAAAAAATCAGATTTATCTTAAAAAAACTAAGGTTAAGTTAGTTGATTTGAGATATCTTAATCTGTTTAACCTTGCCAAAAATTAGTTAAAATATTTAAAAAAGGGTTATGTGCTATCCGTACAGTACAAGTTAAGTTGCAGAATATATATTTTTAAAATATTGAATGGAAATTTGTAACTATCCTGAACCAGGGGGGTTAGAGTAATTTATTCAAAATAAAAATATATATATATAAAAAAAATGTTATGACTGATGGCCATCAGCTCTTAATAAAAATAAAAATAGATACCGCTAAGACGGTAGCCCGGTTGGTAGAGACCTTACCTTGCTACCAACAGGTCGGTGGTTCGAGGCAGATCCCGTGGGTGACTCGATTAAATTTAGGCTTTTTCTAGGGCTCTCAATATTTGGTATGAATGAGAGGTCAGGTTTACATTTACCTGGCAAAATAAATACGTACTCACTATTAAATACATTACATTTACCTGGTAAAATAAAGACCTGCGGGATAGCTACACCATGATTTAACCCTTCTATCAAGAAATAAGAGGCAAGGAAAGAGATGCCTTCAACTCCTTGTAGCAGTCCCCAACAAAAGTCGTGTATTGGAATCCATCATATCGACTAGTTTGCGTTATGGCCTTACAATTAGGAAACTTGAGCATCTGGTTATCTCTCTTAGTTAAGAAAATTTTTTTGAAACCCCATCTAATAGCGATTGGACTTGGATCATCACAGCTATGTGTGCAACGACTTGTTGCCAAATGAGCAAAATGCCCAATTTCTTCTTTAGCAAGTAATCACATTCTTTGTCCTTATTACCCCGTTAGAAATAGGAATTATAGGTGACTTGAGGCGATGGGAACTTGTAAATGAGATAAAATATTAATCATTGGGATATGAGGAGCCATAGCTTAATTTTATTATTTTGGTTTAAAATTATTAATTTGAGTTGGACCAAAGCTAGATGCATGCATGCAAGCTCTCTGGTGTGATCACTCTTAAAACATATTATGAAAATAGTTGGTTCATTAGATCTATGCAATACTCGTTGCCTTGATGTACGAGAAATTCGAAGATTATTGCTTGTGAGGATGTATATGGACGTATATTTAGTTCCATATCGATTATATATTAGACAGGTCCTAAATATTATATATGATCAAATAAATTAAATTAAATAATAATTTTCAACTTGTTTTTTTATAATATATATATATATTTTAAATTAAATCCTTGATTGTTACCTTGCCCTTGAGCAATATGGTAAAATAGTTGTTCTTCTTTTTTCATACTTTGAAAATTCCCGTAATGCAAAAGCTTTGACAAGGTCTATTGGAGTATTGTCTAGAGACAGATCTCATATAGAAGATTGCTTGCTTGGTCATGATAGCTTCTCAATTTGGACTTCTATTGAATTTTTGTGACTTCTCAAACTCGGGACTATAATTCTCATGGTGATACTGTTATGCATATTTCGAGCATTTGCATTTCCATGATGACACATGTTATTATGGCTGAAAGCTTTGAGATTAGCATAATTGGACAATGTCTTTTACTCATATCTATTGAAAAATGAAGAACACCAAAGTATCTTTTGGCATGCTTGCCTCGACAAACTAATGAGTATAGGTAGATTCCTTCTATGATCACATCAAAATTGTAGATGTCATCCTACCTAAAAGCTTTGAGATCAACTTAATTAAACATAATGTCACATTTGCTAAAAAATGAAGAACGCCAAAGTATCAAATTGTAGATGTCATCCTACCTAAAAGCTTTGAGATCAACTTAATTAAACATAATGTCACATTTGCTAAAAAATGAAGAACGCCAAAGTATCTTTTGATATGCTTACTTTAACAAACTAATTAATGATACCGCTAAGGCGGTAGCCCGATTAGTAGAGACCTTGCCTCGCTACCAACCGATCACAGGTTCGAAGCATGATCTCGTGGATGACTCGATCAAATTCAGGAATTTCCTGGAGCCCGGGACCGTTGATGTGAGTGAAAGGTCAAAGGATGCTCCGTTTCTACTGACAGGCATTTTAGTGGTATGAGGTTAACGTACTCACCGTTTGATAGAGAAAGACTCGATAATGGATAATGATCTTGTATCGAACATTATCTGACGGGGCGGAGATTTGAGGGGATAGCTATACCGGGATTTATCCTCTTCCATCCCTTTTTTTCTATCAAAAAAAAAAAAAAAATTAATTAATGATGCTTGATTTGTTCTAGAGTCGTATCAAAATTGTAGATGTCATTATAGCTAAAAGCTTCTTCGAGAACGGCTTAATTTGAGCATAAGGTCATATTCATTGAAAAATGAAGAATGCCAAAGTATCTGTTGGCATACTTGCCTTAACAAACTAATCAGTAATGCTAGATTTGTTCTAGAGTCACATCAAATTGGAGATGAAATCATAGCTAAAAGCCTTGAGATCATTGCAATTGAACATAGAGTCATATTCATTGAAAAATGAAGAACACCAGAGTATCTTTTGGCATAGTCAACAAACTAATGAGCAATGCTAGATTTGTTCTAGAGTCACATCAAAATTATAGATGCCATTATAGCTAAAATTTTCGAGATTAGTGTAATTGAACATAATGCCATCTTCATTGAAAAAAATGAACACCAAAGTATCTTTTGGCAAACTTGACTTAACAAACTAAATGGGTCATGCCAGATTAATTTGTTGTAGAGTCACTTCAAAATTGTAGAAGGTGACACTTGTCTGTTGCTCAACAGTTCCCTCTTTAGCCTGACACTTTACTGGCCATCAAGTTCTAACCAATAAAAATGCATTGCATCCTGGCAAGTTTGGACGTCAAGGTCCAACAAAGTGCTTTCACGATACATCGATCCATCGCTTGGCGAGGACTAAATGGAAAACGATGCTTCGAGCCATGCACTACTTCTTCTGGCCTTGCGAGAAGGATTTGGAATCCGTCAATTGACATGTTTTTCCTTGGCTTACGTAGTGAGAAAGAGTAGACTTCTGCCATCATTCTATAAGAATAATTTAGAAGAAAAGGGCAGTTTTGCTTGGGCAAACTCCAGCTTATCTATAGACTTTACATGCACCCTTGTTAAAAATCTACTATAAATTTTTCTCTGTCGCCTACGTTGGGTGGTGGAGTGAGAAACCAGAATTCATTCTTCTTCCCATTCCAACCAGCTGGTACTTTGATGGTGTCGGGTTGATGTACTCACCCTTATGATGGAATAAGATTGCAAAAATCTAAGCATCTTGTATCGAACTTTACCCGGTAGAATGGGAGTTGCTGCATCAGATTTATCCTCTCTATCCCTTTTGCTTATAAAAAAAAAAAAAATCTTCTATAGAATTTTAAACCATGGTGGCCTTATTTGGCCTTATTATAAAATTGTTTGTGAAGCTGGCAAAAATCTCACAATAATTTGCTCTCGAGAGCAAACTATATACAGAAAAAGTTCTAGCAAAGAAGGGTAAAGGAGCCTGCTACTATCATAACTTGGATTCAAGAAATCAGAAGATCCATGTCGGTGCACCCTCTTCTTCGTAATATCAGGTTTCTTCTTCAAGAATGTTCGTCTTTTATTATTAGACATGTATATCAGAAGGCTAACTTGGTAGCTGACTGGGTTGCCTCCTACATCGTCCATCACTCAGAATCTGTTTTGTGGATCAACCTGTGGTATATTCAAAGATCATTTCATGATATTATATTTTTGAACTTTCTTGATTGTATTCATGTTATATGCTTAATCTAAATACAATGATTTATTAAAATAAATAAATAAATAAATAAAGGGGTCAACTTTGGAAGCTCGGTGCAAATATTGAGTCTGATGCACATCTTTTTCATTAGGTGTCCTTTTGCTAGAATTATTTGGTCATCTTTGAAGGCGCACCTTAGGTTTCTCTGGTTTGCCAACCAATCACCATGACCTTTGGACTTTATGGCGTTTGGATTATGGATGCCCCTTATATCAAATATTGAGTCTGGTGCACGTCTTTTCATTAGGTGTATTTTTGTTGGAATTATTTGGTCATCTTAATTTGAAGACGCACCTTAGATTCTCTAATTTGCCAACCAATCACCATGGCCTTTATGGCCTTTGGATTTAAATGGCACTCCAGGAAAATCAAATCCAAGCTCCTTTGAAAAGAGACCAGGACCAGCTTGCCATTGCAATATATGGACATATTGGATTGGAACGAAATGCTAGCATCTTCTCTCGATAGAAAATCTTCTTCCAACTTTGAGAACATTTTTATTACAGGGGACAAGACTTCAAATAGATCTGGTTGAGTCATGATCCAATATGCTTAGATCCGATTCAATCCATTTTAAAAAATTTATAGATTTAGATCGAATTTTAAAATTTGATTCGTTCCATTTTCCGGATCGAATTTGGATTGACTGAATTCGAGCCCAACCCAATCCTACCCAAGCATAGTAATACTCATAACTCAAACATATTTGAATTTCTGAATTATGATTTAAGACTTATATAAATCATATTTCTAATATAAAGATATATTTAAAATTATTTTTATATCTAAATTTATTTTAAAAGTAATATTATGTATCAACTATGTTATATAGTTAATAGCAATTAGCTATATGATAATGAAAGCATAATTTGCTATATTTAATCTGGATCCAACTTAGATTCGATCCGCATACGACCTAAAGCCAAATTTTTTAGGTTAGAGTCAAGTTATACATGAATACAAACTGACCCGAATGATTCATTGGATCAAAAATTTTGACCGTAGATCCGATCCGATCTGATTTTTTATTGGATTGGATCTGGATCTAATATTAGAATACAATAAAGAAACTGGATCAAATCAAAGATGACTCATGATCTAGTCCAATCTGATCTATTTGCACTCCTAATAATAACATGTCATATAAATCAAGATCAACTTCCAAGCATCCATGCTCCATTGTTCTCACCCTCATCTTGATACACTGTAACATTTGCTCTTTTATCTATTGTACAATATTCTCTTATTTTCTTAATAAATGCTGAGAGGAAGCATTTCACTTCCCCTTCCTACCCTCAAACAAAGGGAAATAGAAATAGAGGAATGCACCGACCTTGAAGTCATTAAAATTTCTTATTGCTCCAATAACATGACCTGATGTAAGGTTTCAATTGGAAAAAGGAGTAACAAGAGAAGTAAACATCACATATTGATTTTTTTTTTTTTTTTTTTTTTTTTTAGTGATAAATTTCCATGTTGCAGCAGTGCCGTTTATGATAGAAGCACCGTGAAGTAGGGGCCCATCCAAAAAGCAATACTCCGAGCCAAAATCGATGGGCACCATCCATCACCCTTCCGTTTTTTTTCTTCTTGTCTTCACCAATGTTCGTCCGTGAACGGGTGGGCGACAACGACAGTTGGCAAATGGATTAATGACCCTTGATCTGATGTACGGTTTGTTGACATGGTTCCAGCTCACGCCCTCACTGATGAGTCTGGATTTCCATGCAATGCGGGTCCAGCTGGATGGGCTGTGCCAGGTCATCATCCTCGCTCCTGCAGGTCGGCTCGAGATGGGCCACTGGAGTCTCGCGGGGCTAATCTGGTCGACTCGTATGCCCCGAGATTGCTGCGCTGCCGTCTTAAGACCGATTGCTTCTATCCTTTTCAACGGATCCAAGCCTTTTGAAAAGTTAGTTAGGGACATCGATCCAACATGATTCGATGTTTCCCAATCTTGAAAATAGTATTCCCCACAGTAAACCTCAGCAGACTAAACCTAAACAACATGTGATAGCAAGATAATTAGCTCAATCAAATTTGCATTCAAATATAATTTGTCAAACTTTAAACAATGCCACGGTCGATTGTGAGAGTTTTAGATAGAGAGAGTCTGGCGACGAAGGTTATGAGCGAGAAGGGGGAAAATGGGTTTAGGGCATCCCCGTCCGGGCCACCTCGTCTTGAGGAGGTGGAGGGGAAGCTGGGGAAAGTGCAAGGGAGAGTGCAGGGGGATTGTGAGAAATCCCCTAGGGGGGTTAATGGAGGTAGGGCTTCCTTGTCTAGGCCAGTCTGGCAGGAGGAGGAGGCGGCGAAGCAGGGGAAAGAGCAGGGGGTGAAAGGCAAAGCCCCTTTGGGGGCGAGGGGCTCCATTTCGGGCAACATTTCATCTTCGGTAGAGCACAGTACTGACCCTTCCGTCCGGTCGCAGGTGGGCTTGGGGGATGCCTCTGGTTTTGGGAGTCGTGCTTCGGACCAGCTCAAGGAGTCATCTTCGACGAAGGGTTCAGTTCCTTCTGCGCCTCGAGTGCAGTAGGCCGAGGGGTTCGTCCCTCTGTCTGGTCGCTCCTGGGCCCAGGTCGTCCAAGGCGTTAGGCGGTTCAGCTGGGAATCATCGCGAGCTACTCCGACGGACATCGAAGTCCTGGAGGAAAGGTGCTCTAAGATAGTGGTTTTTTCACCGGAAGAGCTAAGAGAAGCTCAAGCTGTATTTAAACTTGCTTTAATCGGACGGTTTTTGGGGAAGGGGCTACCTGTGGAGTTTATCCAGAGGGAGTTTAGGCTCCGTTGGGGTTTAAAGGAGAACTTTACGGTTACCTCCCTGTCTAAAGGTCTTTTGCTCTTTCGTTTTCGGACAGAAGATGATAGAGTTAAGGCCCTGGAGAAAGGACCTTGGTCCTTAGCCGGACAGCTCTTGGCCTTGGAGGCCTGGCAACCCAATTTCAAGCCTAGCCGGGATGTCATTACCCAGGCAAGGGTCTGGATTAGGTTGCCAGATCTTTCGGTCGAGCTGTGGGATAAGGGAAAAATTCTTAAAGTTACCTCGATGGCTGGCTCGCCTTTGTTTCTCGATGAGTGGATGGCAAACTCAACCCGAATGGGTTATGCTAGAGTTTGTACCCTCATTGATGTCTCTAGGCCCATTTGTCCGGGCACTAAAATCCAGGTAAACGAAGACTGTTAGTGGCAGGAGTTTATTTATGAAGAGTTACCGAATATTTGCTATATATGTGGGCTTATTAATACTGACTCTTCTAAATATTGTCAATGTGATGAGTTACCGCAATACCTTAGGAATAAGCAGGTGTACGGCCCTTGGATAAGGGCAGCTAGAGTTCCAGTACAAGATTAATCATCTACCGCAAATGTTCAAGCCAATCCGGTGATTAACACAAAAGACAAAAGCTACCAAAGAGGCCAAAACTATACGCAGGGAAGGACACAGTCTCCGAGCAAAAATGCTCCACAACCGTTTGTTGCTATGATGGGGTCTAGATTTACCCCTCTGAATCAAGACATACAAGAGCAAGAGAGCACAGGTATGCAAGGGATTTTATTCACAGGGAAAGGGGAATCATCTGTTAAATCGGCTAATAAGGAAAAAAGGAAAAGATCCCCAGTCAAGACGGTAACAAATGAAGAAGGGTCTAGGAAGGATCAATCCCCTTTAACCAAGGTTATCATAAGGGAAGAACACACAGTCGTTCAAGAGTCTAACTCTCAATTGGTTCTATACAGACCCAAACAAGGAAAGAAGGATAACCTGGTAAAAGAAATCTGGTGACCTATTGTTTCGATTAAATCTAATCCAGGGGATCAATCGATGGAGTGCGACCAGGATCAGAATAGCGGCCAAATCAATTCACAGGTACCTCTAACGAAGGGCAAAGGTAAGCATCATGATTACATGTCTCAATTATCTTCGATAATAATTAAATCTTCAGTTCCATTGAATTCTCAGCTGCCTGGTGAATGTTCTGATATTGGTCTTGTTAATGTTCCTATTATGCAATCACCGTCTAATATGCATGTTTATGTGGATAAACCCGGAGGGGCGAAGCCACCTAATCTAGTGAAATGAAGTTGTTAGTTTGGAATTGTAGGGGTGCGGCCAAGGCCCCTTTTGTTAATTATGTTAAAATATGTTACGTAATCATAATATGGACATGTGTTGTTTTCTGGAGACTAGGATGTCGGACCAGGCTATTGACAGAATTAGGTAGATAATGGGTCCTAATTGGGGAGTCTACATGATTCCTTCTCAGGGTCTGTCTGGGGGTATCATTATCACTTGGAAATTAAATATTGACCAAGTGGACTTTCTGCATGCTAACAGATAGGCTGCTTTTGGTATTATTACGCCTAATGATGATCAATCCTGGATGATTGCTTTGATTTACGCTAACACTAATGGTATTGACAGGCTGACTCTGTGGCACCAAATTACTTCTGTCAATGCAATTGATCTCCCCTTACTTATTATTGGTGATTTCAACTGTATTTTACACAGGGAAGACAAAAGAGGTGGCCGTCCTTTTCGCATGACAAGGGATGTCAAGGAGTTTAACCAATGCATTGCACAAGTTGGTCTCACGGATATTGGCTATATAGGGCCTTCCTTTATCTGGTGCAATAATAGGACGGGTAGTGCCAGGGTGTGGGAACGCCTGAATAGGGCCTTTGCCTCCCCTACATGGCTTCATCGGTTCCCGGCATCCACGTTGCAACACCTGATGAGATTTGCGTCGGACCATTGTCCGATCCTTATGTCGATTGAGGTGCATAGCCGGAGGGGAAAAATTCCTTTCAAATTTGAAAAAATGTGGTTGCAATGTCAGGGGATCCACCATATCATTGCTCGAACCTGGAAGGCGGAGGTTAGCGGCAATCCTCCGGTAAGATTATCTAAGCTCCTATATAAAACTAAGATGGCTCTGAAAAATTGAAAGAAGCACTTGGGCAATATTTTTTGGCAAGGTAACAAATTGCAACAAAATATCTCGGATTTGCAACTAAAGGAGTCTCAGTCTGATACCTTTTCTGATAACGATCATATGCAACTCCTCAAGCTCATTCGTCAATTTAACGCTAACCTTCAATTGCAGGAAACATTTTGGTGCCAAAGATCTCGAGTCGCTTGGCTTAAGGAGGGGGACCTCAACACCAGGTTTTTTCACCATTCAACAATTATGCGCCGAAGACAAAATAATATCCAATCCCTCAAAGACCAACAAGGTAATATGGTGACGGGAAAAGAACGAATTCAGGAGATGGTCTACGCCCATTTCAAGCAAAGATGGCAGACGGAGGGCCTCGAAGATAGTGAACCTTTGTTCACGGTAAGTTTGAAAGTCACTTTGTCATAGAAAGATGATCTAATCAAACCTGTTTCCGTGCAGGAAATCTTGGACATAGTCAAGCAGATGCCGTCGGACAAGGCGCCTGGGCCAGATGGATTTCCACCGTTGTTCTTTCAAAACTTCTGGCATATTATTCACGAGGAGGTCCTTCAAGCTATAATGTGTATCTTCCATCAGGGTTATTTGCCTAAGACCTGGAAAAGAACTTTTATTGCCCTTATCCCTAAGAAGGCCCGACCGAAGGACATTACTGACTACCGGCCGATTAGTCTGTGTAATACTATCTACAAGATTATGGCTAAAATTTTGGCTAATTGATTGCAGCCTATTCTTCCTTCCATTATAGCGGAGGAGCAGGGATCATTTGTTTTGGGTAGAAGCATAACGGAGAATATTCTCTTGACTCAGGAGATTATGCATTCAACTCAAAAGGCTCCTAAAAAGAGACCCATTATGACTGTAAAATTGGATATGGAGAAGGCCTATGACAAAATGCTTTGGTCCTTTCTAATGAAGGTGATGCAGCAATATGGGTTCCACTCACGGTTTGCGACTATGATCACGCAATGTGTGACGGACTATGACTTTGCAATTTTGCTTGACGGCACTCCTACGAATTGGATTCAGCTAACCAAAGGTTTTCGACGAGGATGCCCCTTATATCCTTCTCTTTTTTTTTTATGTTCCAATGTTTTTTTCTGAAATGATTAACTATGCTGCTACTCATCAGCTTCTGAGACGGTTCACTGTGGGCCACAATGGGCCGCGATTATCACATTTACTCTTGGCGGATGACTTGTTAATAGTTGCCCGTGCTACCTTGACTGATGCCATTTGTTTAAAAGCCATCCTTGACGCTTATAATAACCTTTCGGGTCAGGCTATTAAAGCCACGAAATCGCATATTTCCTTTAACCCTTCCATCAATCATGTAGTCAAAAATTGTATTACTTCTGTGTTCAGGATTGAGGAGAAAAAAGGAACTATGAAATACCTGGGCATCCTGGTCTCTGGGCATAAACTGTGTACTAATGATTTTAATTTTTTGTTGGATGCAGTGAATGCCAAGATCGAAGCGTGGAAGTGGAAAACTTTATCTTTTGCGGGGCGTTTGACGCTTGTTACCTCGGTCCTAGCCTCCCTGTTTAATTATACAATGGCAGTTCTTTATGTTCCTCATGGAGTTATCAACAAAATCAAGAAAACCATCAGGGCATTTTTATGGGGCCATTCTAATGAAAGTAAAGGTCTCCACTTGGTGTCCTGGGACAAGGTTTGTAAGCCCAAGGTTGAAGGGGGTCTTGGTCTCGTCCCTCTTCTGGATAAGCAGAGGGCTTCTTTCACTAAGTTGGCGGCCCAACTCTTCTTGAGGCCTCATTCGTTATGGGCCCAAACGGTTAAAGTTAAGTATAGGCTTCCCTCTTCTTGGGTGAATTATAGGAGGCCTCACAACAGCTCTCAGTCATGGGCCCGTATTGTGGAGATCGGAAACAAGATGGGCCCCAAAGTGGTTTGTTCTATTGGTTCTGGGGATACTATCAACGTGTATAATGACCCTTGGATTTCTCCCATTCCACTCTCCTGCTGGCCTACCTCTATAAATATGGACATGGAGTTCCAGAATTGGAATGTGAACAGGCTTTTCACCCCGGGGAGGGAGTGGGATATTCCTACTCTTCATAAGCTTTTTTCCAAAAAGCTTGTTCAGACTATTCTTCTCATCCTTATTCCTATGGGAAGTTGGCAAGATATTATTTTTTGGGAGCCTACCGCCAGAAACAAGGTTAGTCAGAGGGATATGCACCCCTACATTGATCGAGCCAGACAGGTATCCACCTTTTCTTATCAGTGGATCTAGAAACTCCGGACTCCTCAGCGGGTTAAAGTCTTTTGGTGGAAGCTGGTTAATTATAAATTAAAGTCAAAATGGTTCCTTTGCAATAAAGGTATATTACCAGCTGACAAAATATATTGTGATATATGCCCAACTCAGGAGGAGGACATTGATCACTTATTCATCCACTGCTCGTTTGCGAAGGACTGTTGGTGCCTTATCAAACATTTCTATAAGTTTCACTTTCATGCTAATTCCTTTTATGAACTTTTAGTAATGATGTCGAGTACACAGTCCAACCAAACTACTAATTCCATAATTGCTTACTCTGTTTGGCAGATATGGAAGGCGCGCAATTTAAGGCTATTTCTGAACAAGTTCCTGACTCACTCTCAAGTATCGAGGATGGTGTTTTCTTTTTCTGCATCCAATCCCTTCTCCCCGGAACAGGTATTAGATAGGGCCTTGAGGTACTGAGAACCTTCTCTACCCCACCGCTTCATCGGTAGGGGTCCCAATTCGTTTGGTTGGGTTTCCCCCCCCTCAGGAGCCCTTAAACTTAACTTTGATGCGTCTGTTAAGCCGGAGGCCACTTATGTAGCCTATATTATTAGAGATTCGGATGGCATGATGCTTAAGGCGGCGGGGAAGAAAATACCCGCCACGTCCGTCCTCAATGCCGAGCTGAGTGCTGCCTGGTATGGTATGAAATCCATCCCGGATGACACTCATCAATAGCTCATCCTGGAAGGTGATAGTCAATTGGTCATAAATCTTATCAATAATTACTATAGCAATCATCACAACCTCAACCCAATGCTGCTGGATATTCTCAACTGGAAGAATTTATTTTCCAAATTCTCGGCGAAGTATATTCCGCGTCAAGCTAATCAGATAGCCCATTTTCTTGCTAAATATGCGTGTCATGGTAACTTTTCCTATGACCAAGGTGAAGATATCCCTAATGCCTTATTATATGAACTGCGAAAGGAAAGCAATGGCTGGTGACCAATTCCATTTATACATTACCAAACTTCCAGGGAGATGCATCTGTATATCCAGACACCTCAAGCAAAATCAGTGCTGCCTTTGCCAAGCTAAGTTTACCAAGCTTATGTTGGTTTGAATGGGGACTTCTTATATTGATGCTAAGTCGCTACTGTCTCTGACTTTTTTGCACCACAATGTTGATGCCAATCCTACTATGAGTAATAATGGAAGTCATCTTAAGGAGGGTAATGAGTCCTAGCAAGCGAGGTTTCAAAGCTGGGGAGTATATATTAAAGTTGGAAAAAAGGAAGGAAAAAACAAAAATCAAAGTGGGGAAAAACAAGATTATATCCTAACAATTTTGTTTGTTTTGTAGGTCTCAAATTTTATTGCACCTATCCTTTGTTCTGACCTCTTCATTCACATGTGCCAAAATCCTATACCGACACACTACAAATGTTTAAGTATATATGAGTACTAATTATATTTTAAGTGTATTTCTCAGATCTTAGTACTCAACCATGTTGAATGAAGAAATGCTTGTATTTCAGTTGAAAAGGTCCTTAAATTAATGGAAAATCAAGTATATGGACTTTGGAATTAATATGGAAGAACTTGAAGATGTTAAAGTTTCAATTTGAAGATGTTTCAGTAATGGCACAGGCAAATATCGACACCTGGAAATGAAGTGTCGACACCTGAGGATCAAGTGTCGATACTTGAAGAGTGAAGTGTCGACTCAAGGCCTGAGACAAACAGAAAACTACAGAAAGCACTTTCAGTCAAGTGTCGACACCTGGAGAATAAAGTGTCGACACATGGAAGTGAAGTGTCGACACCTAGAGAATGAAGTGTCGACACTTGAAACTGAAGTGTCGACACTTAGAGGTCAAGTGTCGACACTTGACTGTAACGGCTAGTTTTCAAAAGCTGCAGAACTTCTCCAACTTGCTTCAAACGGCCATATCTTCATCCACAACGGTCATAAACGGTCATCTATGGTTTGGAGAGCTATATAAACATCAAAAATCAATTGGGGAAGTAATCCTTTGGTGAGTTTTTTGAATATTCTTCAAGGATTCAAGAGTTGAGTGATTCAAAGCCTTCAAGCTTCCAAGTTTCAAAGAGAGCATTCAAAGTCTATATCTACAAGCATCAATCAAAGGCTTCATCAACTTGAAGATAAGATCTTCATCAACAATCAAGGGCTTCAAAGAGATATTTGCTTTATTTTAGAAAGCTTTTATTGTATTCATTTATACTTGCTCTTACATTATTTTACTTAAGGTTTTTGGTGAGCCTTGGAAAACCAAAGATGTTTTCGATAAGCCTTGAAAACCAAAGTGGTTGTTGGTGAGCCTTGAAACCATCTAGGGTTTTACTTGTGAGCCCGAAGCCAAAACAAGTTGTTTAGGTTCTTGGTTATCCCATAAAACCAAGGGTGGTTGTTGGTGAGCCTTGAAACCAACTAGTGTTTGACTTGTGAGCCCGAAGACAAAACAAGTTGTAAAGGTTGTTGGTGAGCCTAAGTTATAAAACCAAACTTAGTGAAATTCTTAAGGAATTCTTGGGGAGTGGATGTAGGTGCTTGGTTGGCACCGAACCACTATAAATCCTTGTATTTGTGTGATTGTTCTTCTTGTGCCTTTATTTCTTTATTTCCGCTGCATTTATTTGAAATACACAAGCACTTGAATTGCATTAGCACATACTTGCTTTAGTTCATCTTTTAAATAGTACAAAAGTTTTATAAAACCCAATTCACCCCCTCTTGGGTTGCCTACCTGAGCCTTCAATTGGTATCAGAGCTCGGTGCTCTGATTGAAAATCTAACGATTTTGAGTTAAAGATTATGGCAACCCTTGTTGGTATTAATGTTAGACCACCATTTTTCAATGGCATAAATTATACATTTTGGAAAACTCGCATGCGCATCCATATTCAATCTATTAGTTATCATCTTTGGAAAATCATTGTTAGTGGTCCTCATATTCCTTCCATTTTGGTTAATGGCATTTCCATTCCAAAGCTCGAAGAGGATTGTAATGAATATGACATTAAACAAATTGAACTCGATGCTAAAGCAATGAACTTGCTTTATTGTACATTGGACTTAAATAAATTTAATAGAGTTTCTACATGTACATCAGCGAAGGAAATATGGGACACACTTGAAGTTACTCATGAGGGTACTCTTCAAGTAAAGAACACTAAAATTAATTTGCTTGTACATTCTTTCAAAATTTTTGAAATGATGCATTATGAATTTATATCTGATATGTTTTCAAGATTTATGACTATTATTAATGAATTAAAAAGTCTTGGCAAAATCTATACTAATGCTGATTTGGTGAAAAAAATTCTTAGATCCTTGCCAAAATCATGGGATCCAAAGGTGACGGCGATCCAAGAAGCTAAAGATGTAGAAACCTTACCTTTGGAGGAGCTTATCGGTTCACTCATGACCTATGAGTTGAACTTATGGCAAAGGATAGTGGAAGCTGATACAGAAAAGAAGATAATGGCTTTCAAAGCCAAAAAGAAATTCAAGACAATGATGGCAACTTGGAGCGATAGCGAAGATTCAAGTACGGATGATGAAGTTGCACATCTTTGTTTCATGGCAAATGAGAAAAAGATATGTGCTGAAAATGATTATAATTTTATCTTTGATGAATTACATGATGCATCTAATGATCTTGTGCATGAATATAAATTGCTAAAAACTGAGCATAAGAAATTAAATAGGCATGTAGATTCATTTTCTCTTGACAACACCAATCTTGCAAATAAAAATGGTGATTTAAATGCCAAGATTGATATTTTGAAAAATAAAAATAATAATTTTTCTAAAGAAAAAGAATTTTTGGAAAAAGAAAATATTGTTTTGAAAGATTTATGTGTTAAAGTTTTGAATAAGAAAAATATTTTGGTTGAGGAAAAGAAGCAAAAACTTTTGAAGAATTTCTGTATTCTTATTTCTTTCAATTTATCTTATAAATGTGATTTTAATGCTTATCCTTCTAGATTAAGAAAAGTTTGGATTCCAAAAGGAACCATAATTACTAATCATAAAGGATCCAAGAAAGTTTGGGTACCAAAAATGTCTACTTAGTTTGTTTTGCAGGAATGTCTTGCAACCCAACATGAAGAAAGGAAGTTCTTGAAAAGAGGTTGTACAAGATAATTTAAAGAAGTGGACAATCTACATTTTGAACTAAATGGTAAAAGGAAGGACTTTGTATATTGGTAAATTCTAAACATCTTCTTCCATAATTAAAAATATAGATTAATTTTTATTGCATCAATTACTTTGAAAAATTATTTTAAATAGTTAATTAGAATCAAGTTTGGACTTATCATCATTGGCTATGATCATGAACTTTTTGGTGTTGATGAATTTCATGCTATCATAATTAAACTTATGATTGTAAGACCTTCACTTGATTTTGATTAATGTATTTCATGAAAAATACTTTTAAAAATGCATATTGATTTGAAAAATATTTTAATTGATTAATTAGAATCAAGATTAGACTAATAATCATTAGTTATGATCGTGACTATTTTGATGTAAATGTATTTCATGCTCTCATGATTTCAACTTATGATTATTAGACTTTTACTTGATTTTGATTAATACAGTTTTTGAATTATTTCAAGTGAAATGTTACGATTTATGTGCTTTCATTGTTGGCATCTATACTTAAGTTAGAATTGATTTGAATCAAGTATAGAACTGGTAGTTAAGGATTACATTTAAGAAGAATGTATGCATATTGACAAACCCTTGCTCTAGTAGCTAGACTTGATATCATATTACTTCTAGCATTTGTATGGATATCAAATCCTCTTAAAATGAATTTAAAATCATGCTAAAAGTTTTTAAGTGATATAAATGCTTTGTATTTTGAAAATCATGAATATCTTGAAAAAATTCAAATCTTGATGCATAAGCTTTCATGTTTTATTCTTGAAATAAATGCATATTTTTAAAGGAGGAATACCATTCAGGGGGAGCATCCAAATATTTGTTATCATATTTGATGCTTTGAATATCTTGTTCATATCATGCCTTGCTTATATTGCTCTGATACTCCTTCTGCTCTGATACTCCTTCTTCTTATTTTCAAATCTAATTCTTTGAGGGGAGTTACATTCAAATGGTATCATATTCTATTGGTATCAAAATTATTTTTAAAAGAATTCCTAGTAACCACTTCGGATTGGGTTAGTCACCATGGCCGTCCGGTCATAGAAGATAAGTAGGGCTTAAAGACCCTCTCTTCCCATTCAATGGGCTCTCTTATGACGTGTAGGGGTGCCGCTGTGACCTTATCCCATGAACAAGTAAGGCAAATGGATAATATACATCAAATTATTTCTTGCATGTGCTTACATTCTGTGGTATCTTGTTCAATTTGTATCATATTCAATTGATATCATAATTATTTGATTTCATGCATTGATTTTGATGACCTACTTGCTATTCTTTCCGACTTCATTTCTACTTTGTATTGCCTTTCACCCTTTTTCATTATGTCAAAAAGAGGGAAAAAATTGTTAAGTATGAAAAGGGAAAGATTGGATAAACATGAAAAATCATTTGAGAAATGAAAGAAAGTGCAAAAGAGAAGAAGAATGCAAAATGTTTTTATCTAAAAGGAAGAATTAGTAAAAAGAAATACTGAAAATTTAAAAATTTTTACATATTTTGAAAAATATTTTTGAAGATTTTTTGGATCATATTTTAAGGGGGAGCTTGGTGCTTATTGTTTTAAGCTTATATGTTTATCTTATTGTTAATCTTTTTAAGCTTACCCTATTCATATACTTAAAGGTTTTGTCATCATCAAAAAGGGAGAGATTGTTGACTCTGGTCTTGATTTTGATGATTGACAAAATGTTTAAGTATATATGAGTACTAATTATATTTTAAGTGTATTTCTCAGATCTTAGTATTCAACCATGTTGAATGAAGAAATGCTTGTATTTAAGTTGAAAAAGTCCTTAAATTAATGGAAAATCAAGTATATGGACTTTGGAATTAATATGAAAGAACTTGAAGAGGTTAAAGTTTCAATTTGAAGATGTTTCAGCAATGGCACAGGCAAGTGTCGATACCTGGAAATGAAGTGTCGACACCTAAGGATCAAGTGTCGACACTTGAAGAATGAAGTGTCAACTCAAGGCCTGAGACAAACAGAAAACTTCAGAAAGCTCTTTCAGTGAAGTGTCGATACCTAGAGTTGAAGTGTCGATACTTGGAAGTGAAGTGTCGACACCTGGAAACTGAAGTGTCGACACTTGAAACTGAAGTGTCGACACTTGACTGTAACGGCTAGTTTTCAAAAGCTGCAGAACTTCTCCAACTTGCTTCAAACGGCCATATCTTCATCCCCAACGGTCATCTACAGTTTGGAGAGCTATATAAACATCAAAAATCAAATGGAGAAGTAATCCTTTAGTGAGTTTTTTTGAATATTCTTCAAGGATTCAAGAGTTGAGTGATTCAAAGCCTTTAAGCTTCCAAGTTTCAATGAGAGCATTCAAAGTCTACATCTACAAGCATCAATCAAAGGCTTCATCAACTTGAAGACAAGATCTTCATCAACAATCAAGGACTTCAAAGAGATATTTGCTTTATTTTAGAAATCTTTTATTGTATTCATTTATACTTGCTCTTATATTGTTTTACTTAAGATTTTTGGTGAGCCTTGGAAAACCAAAGAGGTTTTTGGTAAACCTTGAAAACCAAAGTGGTTGTTGGTAAGCCTTGAAACCATCTAGGGTTTTACTTGTGAGCCCGAAGCCAAAACAAGTTGTTTAGGTTCTTGGTTATCCCGTAAAACCAAGGGTGGTTGTTGGTGAGCCTTGAAACCAACTAGGGTTTGACTTGTGAGCCAGAAGACAAAACAAGTTGTAAAGGTTATTGGTGAGCCTAAGTTATAAAACCAAACTTAGTGGAATTCCCAAGGGATTCTTGGAGAGTGGATGTAGGTGCTTGGTTGGCACCGAACCACTATAAATCCTTGTGTTTGTGTGATTGTTCTCCTTATGCTTTTATTTCTTTATTTCTGCTGCATTTATTTGAAATATACAAGTACTTGAATTGCATTAGCATATACTTGCTTTAGTTCACACTTTTTAAATAGTACAAAAGTTTTATAAAACTCAATTCACCCCCCCTCTTGGGTTGCCTACCTGGGCCTACACCTATTATGTTATGAATTATGGGAGTTCTAAAAGGGTGTGCTGCCTTATAAAAAACTGCCGGACACTTTCTCCGACTGATGGCTTACATGCTATCATCGGTCTCCAACTGATGGATCACTTGCCGCCGGAGCCTTTTTCGTTCACTTGTATCTTACAGGAAGCTGTTCTAAGGTCTTACCACCTTAACAATTCAGTACTCTTTCATCTCACAAGACCACCTTTAATGCGATGTTGTATGTATTTCAAAGGAGGAATGATCAGACTCTGCAATCCAGGTTATATTTGTATTGTTCATGAGGCTGCTGGGAGTATCCTATCTCACAGGTCTTTATTGTATATCTTTATCTTTTTTTCTTCTACTGGGAGTATCCTATCTCACTGGCTGCTGGGAGTATCCTATCTCAGGGTGTTTGTAATTTTGGTTTTTGTTTGGGTTAGTTTCCCATGTCGCTATCTTTATTGTTTAGCTTTATCTTCTTTTCTTCTGCTTTGCCGCTGTATGTGTCCTTTTAAGTTTATTGTTTGTAAATGCTATTCTTTTCTCTGAATATATATATGCCTGACAAGGGCATTTCTATCAAAAAAAAAAAAAACTTTAAACAATGCTTTTTATTTTATTAGCAAATTTTTAGAACATATTTATGAATTTTCTATTTTGCCAATTACAAACCCGAAATCATAGCCTGAAAGGTGATAAAGCTAGATCTCATGGTTTTGGATGAGTTGTATGGTGATATCACTCTCCATCTTCTAGTTTTACATTGAAGGAGGCCCGGGAGAGAGAGAGAGAGAGAGGGGGAAAGGGGATGGGGAGAAATAAATGTTGGGAGGATGAAGGTAAAAAAAATTCAGTCCAAACACTCTAATACTTGAAGAGAATACACAAAAAGTAGGGTGCAACGTTTTTGCTTTTTTTTTTTTTTTTAATTTGAGCTGGTTAATCATGATTATGCTATGGTTTAATCAAAGATTGTGACCTGACCTACCCAGCCTAATGTCTGACTCATTTCATCGAGTTTAGAATCTTGACAAGAATGATGGTGACCATGGAGATATAAAGATGTCTATTTTTTATTTTCTTTTTCCAAAAATAAAAATTATTTTAGATTCAAATAATGATATATAAATATTAATATATAGTTGCTACAATAGCTTCGGATATCCATGTAATGGTTATGTATGATAGGATTGTTACTCCAACCCATAACCCTATACTTTATCTAACCCTAACCTCGGCTTAATGAACTTTGCAAAGTATAAATTGTTGTAGCTTAACAAACTTTTTCAAAATATAATATTAGATAATTTGCCAGAATGAAAACTCGGTCTCCGCATGATCCGAATCAAATATACATCCCCCCACCCCCAAGCCCCCTAAAAAAAAAAAACATAATAGCTATTATAATAAGTTATTTATCATTATAATAATATGTTAATATAAATAATGACTGGTATTTTTATTTATATATTTTTAAATAAAAAATCTTCTTAATTCAAGCTTTCATATTAAATTTCTTTTCAAAAATCATCATACAATCAAAAAAAAATGTATACAATTGAAAGTAAAGAAAAAGATATAGTACGGTTATCAGGTCTCTGCAAGTCGACGACGTGATCTGATTCCTAGCCGCTCATGATAAGCACGTCGTCCACATAGACCTGTATGTTCAGGCCTATCTAGTCTTTGAAGACCTTGCTAACCAGGTACTGGTACATTGCCCCCGCATTCTTGAGATTGAATGGCATCACCTTATAGCAGTACATGCCTTTATTGATCATAAATGCCGTATGTTCCTCATCCTCTAGGTGCATGCAGATTTGATTATACCTGAAGAATGCATCCATGAAACTGAGGAGCTTGTGTCATGGGATCGCATCCACAAGCTGGTTGATCTTGGAAAGCAGGAAGCTGTCCTTTGGGCATGCCCGGTTGATATCAGTGTAGTCCATGCAGATCCTTCACTATTCGGTGGCCTTTTTGACCATCATCATGTTTGCTAGCCGATTGGAGGACCTTACCTTATGAATGAAACTTGCAGCGAGAAGTTTTCTGACCTCCTCATCAATCGCCTTCTGCCTTTCTGTGGTAAAGCTCCTTCGCTTCTACCGGACTGGGTGACTATCAGGGTCGACATTTAGTCAGTGAGTGATCACCTCCGAGGAAATCACGGGCATATTCGATGTAGTCCAGACGAAGACGTCAGCGTTGGCCCATAGAAAGTCGAGCAACCGGGCTTTCTCCTCCTCGGCTAGTAGGGCTCCCACTTTCACTATCTTCAGGGGGTCCTTGCCTTGGTGAAGTGATAACAGTGGCTCGACCGACCCATCCTTTGGCTCCAGCTCTGTCTGGCCTAGTTGATCAATGGCCAAACTTTGCTTGGCCTCTCGAACTCCTGGGATGGCCTACAAACAGTTCTGGACTGGCTGTCGGGACCCCTTCATCTCTCCAATCCCCCATGGGGTTGGAAACTGGATGAAGAGCCGCCTGGTGGAGATAGTAGCATCGAGTAGATTGAGCCCGGGGTGCCCCAGGATCATGTTGTAAGGTGAAGGAAACCTCACAACGGTGAATGTTGCCATCATGGTACTCTATCAGGGTAGCATTCTGGCAGTGACCGGGAGGGTAATTTCTCCTTCCATCCTGACTAAATCTCCAGTAAAGCCAATGATGGATGTGAATACCGATTTTATTAGGTTGGCAGACAAGTTCATCCTTGCAAAAGTATCATAAAAAAGGATGTCAGCTAAGCTTCCACTATCGACCATGATTCTTTTTATAGGATGCTTAGCTATTGTCATTTCTACGATAATAGCATCATTGTTCTGGTTGTCTACCCTAGTTGACCCCTCTTCTATGCAGGGGAGTACATCATCAGTCCCCTCTTTCTTTTTAGCTCTCTTTGACTTTTTCCTGCCCCCCAAGAGATCATTCCTACTGGCTTCTCTGTGGGCTAGTTGTTGATGGCAGGTGGTCGGGTTTCTTTGCTCCTGGCCCCTAGAGGGGCTCCTCCCTCCATGTACTTTCTGAGGTAGCCTCGCCTGATCAGGTCCTCGATCTCCCTCTTCAGGTGGTGGCACTCTTTAATATCATGGTCATGGTCATGGTGGAAATGGTAGTATCGAGACTTGTTGCGTCCACTGGATGGCCTCAGTGGGGAAGGGCAATGCAAGAAGTGCTTGCCCTCGATCTCCATCAGGATCTTTACTCTTCGGGTAAGGAGAGGTGCGTACTTTTCTTTCTTAGTAGGGTCAGTTCTAGGCTGGGGGCTTGTCCGAGGGGTCAAGGCGGTATGGGACACCGAGGGGCCGGCCACTTCCCCTAGGGATTACCTCTTAAGGGGCCTCTTATCCAACTCCCTTCTAGTGTGGTCGGCCTCCTCCGCATGGATGTACTTGTGGGCACGGAAGAGGAGCTCTGAGTAGGACTTCGAGGGCTTCTTGTCGAGAAAGTAGATGAAACGAGAGGTCCTAAGTCCTCTCTTCAATGCCAACATGGTGACGGGCTCGTCGAAGTTGTAGATCTCTAGGGTAGCCACTTTAAAATGGGATACATAATCCTGGAGGGACTCACGATCTTGCTGTCAGATGGAGAAGAGGCTAGCAGCCTCACGTGGTGCCTTCCTACAAGCATCAAAGTGCACCACAAACTTTCTCTCCAGCTACTCAAAGGAGTCAACGCTCCTTGGCTCGAGGTGAGAGTACCAGACTCGGGCCGCCTTGTAGAGCGTAGCTGGGAAGGCGACACAGAGAAGAGCATCGATGGCCCCTTCGACTCGCATGAGAGCCTTGTAACTCTCTAGATGGTTGAGTGGATCCATGGTCCCGTCATAGGGATCAACCTGGGGCATGCGAAACCAGCTAGGGATCGGTTCCTCATGGATTTTGAGAAAGAGAGGCAAACAGGTGAAATAACCCATGGGCTCACCTGAAGAGCCCTGAATCTCGACAAACTAGTGGGCCAAATCAGCCAGTCTACGCTCTTGCTCCTCGAGGCGCCTCTCCGCTCGATGGTGGATGGCCTCATTCATGGACCCCTCTATGGAGGTCATTAGGGGAGAAGAGGGTGCAAACCAGAGGAACTTATGCTTTAGCTCCAGGCCATGTCAAGGCCACCGGCGTGATACCACACCATGGTTCGAGACTGGGGAGCAACTCTCCTGACCAGTCAGACCACCCTGGTGCTTTCTCTCAATCATTCACAGGCTTCCCCATGGGTAAGAGGCTACATGCGACGGCCTCTCCCAGAAGGACCTTAGACTGGCATGGGGATTGGTGGCAGGAGTCGCAGGCATCCCCGGCTGTTGCTATGTCACTAGGGATCAGTGGCGTTGGTGTAGCTGGTGCATTGCCGTAGCTAAGTTCTGGACCTATTGCATGAGTGCGATGACCTGCGCCGATTGGTCAACTAGAAGCGGCAGTGGAGGGAGGGGAAGCTCCACCTCCTGGTTGTTCCTGTCGCTACAGTGAGATGGGTCCCCCATGTGGTTGGCGGAGGCCTTTCGTGCTTGGGTCACCACCATAAGATCTCTGGGGGCTTCTCTTTGCTCTCCCCCTACCTGGTATGCTAATCTATTACTGCCTAGATCGCTGTGGTCTATAGCTCTGACATGGCTTGGGCTGGTCGGTCCCGTCAAAGGTACCGGGTCCTCCTCCCTCTTGGCTTCGTGGCCGATAGATCCTGTAAAAAAGAAGAGACATGGGTCGGGGGTTCCAGTGGGAACACTTCGATGGTCAAGTCAGTGAAACGATCAAGGAAAATAGATCCTCTATAGTGGAGGCTTAAGATGCCCCCGCATAGAGGAAGAAAATAAAAATGAATGTGGAAAGAATAGGGAGTTAGAGTGTGGGGAGGTTCTCTCTATTTGGTCTCTTGCCCCTAGTTCTCTTTCTCTTGCCATCCTTCTCTCGCCGGAGGTCCCTTTTTCCATCATATAGGGAGTAGTCGGGCCAGACCGGATCTGGAGCCTCGTTGGGACATCTCTTTCTCGATATCTCCTTCAGGAGGGGCTTCCTTCTATCAGAACCCTCCCCAACGACCGATCCCCAGAAGGAAGTCCTTTTATTGGGGGTGTTCGTTGGCGTGTTGCAGGGCTTGTCCCCTTGGTGGAGCCATCTTTAACGATGGGTGCGAGCACCATGCCATGGAGCCCTGAGCCACGGTCGAGTGCTTCCACTTTCAGGGAGACCATTCGCATGCTACAAGGCCTGGGGCTTTGACAGGATACTTCTCTTGGAGAGGATACAAGCAGCATGCCATGGGAACTAGAGCCACGATAGGACATGCACCCAATAGAGGATGCTGGTGGTGTGCTGCAAGGCCTAGAACCTGGTAGACATGCATTGTGCAAAGTGTATGGATGGCGTGCTATAGGGCCAGGAGCCCCTCGTGGAATGCACGTCACCCTCGAGAGCTGCAAGCAATCTGAAGGGATGTTGTGGAGCCTTTGTGCTGTGGTTCGAATTCCTTTTATCTCTGTTTTCTAAGAGCCGCACCTTGCTTCCAGCAGCTCCTTTGGCCGTGGTTGGAGGTGCATCTTCCTGTCCTCAGGGACCTTTCCCGAATGGGAACTCGATCTCAGACGGGAGCTTGACCTCAGATCGGAGCTCAACCTTAAATGGGAGCTCGATCTCAGACGGGTGCTTGACCTTGAATGGGAGATCGATCTCAGACGGGTGCTTGACCTTGGACAGGATCTCGACCTCATACGATAGCTCGATCTCGACGAGAGCTCAACCTCGGAAGGGAGCTTGACCTCGGACGGGAGCTCGACCTTGGATGGGAGCTCAACTCAAGCAAGGGCTTGACTTCGGACAAGAGCTCGACCTCGGATGGAAGCTTAACCTCGGTCGGGCCAGGTGGTGCTCCCTGCTACCACGATGCCTAACTGGAGCCCATGTAGGAGCCAAGTCAACAGCTCGCCATGTCACATGGCTCCATGGATAATACGTCGATGACTCACCGCATCAGGGATGAAAATGGATTGATCAAATTGGATCGGGTCATGAGTGATCCCGATTCGACCTGATTCTTCAATCGAGTCCTATTATTCAATCATGACTCAACTCGATAGAAGATCAGGTTGGTTCAGGTCAGGTCCATGGTCAAAATCTTTGCTCTAATAAATTATTCTGGTTGGATCATGTCCATATATAACTAAGTTATAATAAAAAAATTCAAGTCTGGATAGAGTCCAAATCAAATATAAACAACTATATTTTTGTTGCCGCCTGGACCATTGTGGCCAGTAGCTTCGTCGCGGCATCGGGCGTCGCCCCCCTCGCTTGGGATCCTGCACGTGTTCTCGGACCCTTGCAAAAAAGAGAGACTCGAGCCGGGAATTCCAGCAGAGGCACTCCGACGATCAAGTCAATGGACGATCCAGGAGAACAGATCCCCCTCTGTGGATCCCGGTGATGTCTCAACGTTCGGGGGTCATATTTTTGAGAAAAGAAAGTGAGTGTTGGGCATTAGCAGAGGAGGGCTGGAGCAGGATTGGCTGTGTCCGTGGGATTTTTCCGACGAGTATCCGGTAGACTAGAGCATTGCATCTGGCTTGCTCCCCCTTCTGTATGCCAACCTTTACCTTCATTTCCCTTTGCTGGTTTTTGCCTCTTGTCCTTTCTTTTTGTTCAGAGGCCCCTTTTTGTTTGTTATGGAGAGGCCGTGTATGACCTCCTGCTTGCTTTCCAGATGTTTCCATTTCAGGGGAGTCCTAGGGGGTGACATCTGGCAGCACGCGGGAATTGCCCGTGAGCTCTTGTTTCCCTCTTGGAGGTGGGGAGTTATGTTGCTGGCTCTGATGTTCTGGTTGGTCACCATGTTTCGGGAAACTTAGCAGAGCATTGGCATGCGAGCGGCCGTCCCAGGGTTTGAATTCTCTGGCATGGCTTTCAACTTATGGGTGGTGCAGTTGGTAGACTGGGGAGCGCCGCGCCTTGAAGGGGACGTTCCTTCCTGATCGATGTAAACTGGGGTCTTGGGAGAGGCCCTGGTACTCCGGTGAGGCGTCCCCCTCCGTAGGCCTCAGACGGTGGGCTACCGCCTGTCAGTTATAATGTCTCAGCGATGGGATCTCGGTGTAGGCAACTCTCTTTCCCGTCATGATTTGAATCTCTGTCGCCTTCCCTCCTTTGCTTGGGGCAGCTTGAGCTTGACCTTAGCCAAGAGTTGACCTCGGTAGGAGATTCACTTCGGCTCCTTACTCAAGCACCAAGCTTAGGTGGCACCTCCATCTGTTGGCTGGCAACTGGCATCCAGATAGATTCCACGTCAGCGAATACAGCCGTATCAGTTTTAATTATTACTTATTCAATAACTATTAATCATACAAAATATATAAGAAACAATACTCTTAAAATAAATTAGGATATAAAAATAATTATAAATATATATTTATATTAAAAACATGATCTATATAAGTTTTAAATCATAATTTAAATGTTCCAATAAATTTGGATTATAATGATATTATCAAGTTTGGATTGGATTGGATCTAAATTCAGACCTGAACTGTAAAAAGGAACAAGTGCAATTTTGAAATTTGATCCAAATCCATAGATTCTTGAAAATGGATCAAATCGGGTCTAAACAGATTGATTGGATCATGGATCAACCCGATCCATTTATAATTTTAGTTGTGATGGAAGGACATCATTAGTTCCATATTGATTATGAATTAAAAATAATTTTATATTGATGAATCCCAATTAGGAGGAATAAAATTACTAAGTTATAGATAGCTAGGATCAATACCTCGAGCAGGAAAGGAAACCGTTCTACACTGATTGTGAATTAAAAATAATTTTATATAGATGAATCCCATTTAGGGGGATAAAATTACTAAGTTATAGTCTCATAGATAGCTAGAATCAATACCTTGCGCAGGAAACCACTTCAATTCCAAAAAAAAAAAAAAAAAAAAAAAAAAAAAAAATTCTAATTTAAACAACAAAATTCCGAGACTCACACCAGAATGGACAAGAAAGTAAACCTGTGGTTGGAATGCACCTTCGGACTTCTCGTGGAATCATGATGATATACTTTTTATATCGAGCCATGGCTTATTGAACGTAATATATTTTTTTAAAAAAAAAAAATCTTCATCGTATCGAAAGGTGCAAAACTTCCGTCACCAAGAAAAGAAAGAACAAGTACGGAATCAGGGATTTATTTTGATTTTTTTATAGAAAAAATAGAACCAGTGGCTCATTGCCACAAAAACCGACAATAACAAAACGAAAGCTGCTGCCAGCCAGCTCTTGGGCGTCTGAGGCGGTCCGGTCCCCCTGCTTTGGAGGACGCCTCCGTCTCCGACTCCTCCAGCGTTCACCGTTGGATCGCCGCCACGAACACCACGGTCTTTTGTGTTTTTTTTTTTTGTCTTCGTATGCCCTTTGGGATCTCCCCCATAAGGTTGCATATTTACGTGATATGATAGGTAAGGCGCCGCTTTCTATTTCGGCCCCTGCACCCGTTATTTTTTCAATTTTCTTCCCCATCCGTACTCTTCTCGCGTCCCCTGACTCTTCCGTCCTCCCTTACCCAATACCCACGCGCTTTATTTCTCCTCGGTATTAATCAAGAATTTACATATATAACTTTATCATAAATTTATGTTACTATAACAAGTTTTTATTAATTATTATAATCATACGATTCAAGATTTGATCCATCTCAGCTCAAGATCATTTTGGATTAGGCCTCCGAGAGACCATCTCAATTTGTATTGTTGGTTCTAAGTTGCATGGACGTTGTTGCTGATCTAGTCAATTTGTATATACATGCCTAGCACATACTTTAGGAATGCTGATTTTTTTTTTTTTTAATTACATACCTGCTTGTTTATGTGCATGGAAAGGATAGGTAACCAAGAGCAAACTCTAAAATACTTTTGTTACCGCCCGGTCACCATGATCTGTAGTTGGAGATGACCTCGGACCCTATCCTCATCGCTCGGAAACCGGCTCGCATGCCCGGACCTGCAAAACAAAGGAGACCCGAGCCAGGAATCCTGACGGGGGCACTCCGACGTTCAAGTTTGTGGCGATCCAGGAGAGCAGATTTTCCTGGTCGAGCTCCGTAGATGGACTCCACTCTAGAAGGAGAAAATAATGTACTTGGAGAGTGTGAATGTATTGAGAGTAGAGCGGGGGAAGTGACAGCGGAGGAGTGTTTAAGTTGGATGGCTGTGTCCGTTGAGACCCTTTCAGTGAGTCTCCGGTAGCCTAGAGCACTTGGCCTATCAATTGCTCTCCTATATGCCGCCCCCTTCGTCCATTTATTTGTTACTTACCTTCTTGGAATCTTGGAGAACTCTTTTAAACCAGGATGGCTGCACGCCGCCTACCTTGGGATCCTCCCCTCGCTTGTACGCGCGTACGATGATGCTCCGTGCCGTGCACGAGGTGCCTTTCCCCATTCATGATAGGGAACTACACCGTACGCTCTGACCCTCCCTCTGGTCGCTCCACTTTGGAAAACCTGACAGAGCCTCGATCGGGGGGTAGCCGCTCCTTGGATTTGAATCTCCTATATTGACTTCCTCTTTTGGATGGCATAGACGGTCGGTCAGGAGCGCGACACCTCGATCGGTGGACCCCTTCTCCTTCGATGTAAGTGGTAGCAGGGACAATTATTGTGACATGGTGGGCACCCCTCCGTGGTCCTTGGACGGCTTACCGCCGTTCAAGGAAGGTGGTGACGTCCCTCAGTTGCCAGTCCCCTCGCCCGAAGTAGGACCGGTCCAGGGAGAAGAAACTCGACTTTGGCTAGGGCATTTCGACCTCGAGGGAGCCACCTGGCGAAAGAGTCCGAAGAAAATTGGAGCTTGACTTCGGCCAGGGCATCTCGACCTTGAGGGAGCCACCTGGTAAAGGAGTCCGGGGAGAGCCGGAGCTCGACTTCGGCCAGGGCATCTCGACCTCGAGGGAGCCACCTGGTGAAGGAGTTCGAAGAGAGCTGGAGCTCAACTTTGGCTAGGGCATCTCGACCTCGAGGGAGCCACCTGGCGAAGGAGTCCAAGAAGAGTTGGAGCTTGACTTTGGCCAGGGCGTCTAGACCTCGAGGGAGCCACCTGGCGAAGGAGTTCGAAGATGGACGTTCGACGTGGCAGCTTCCTCTGATGTGGCATCCGATTAGGTCTGACATGGGTTCCACGTCAGCGATCCCGCCACATCATTTGCCCCCCACTCTCAAGTTCCATCGGTGCACGGTACCCGGGGTGAAGGGAGTAAATGCGGTGCTAACATGGAAAGGCCAAACTCCAATGCCATTATTGCCATAATCACCGGTGCCTCGCAAGGCGAACCTCCAAGCCAATGCGGGGGTGACACGTGGACTCATCCAAGGAGGCTTTATAGTTGATGCAGAGTTTGAAACGATCGCGAGCGAATCGAAGCGTTGCCCTCTGTTGATTGCTGACACATGGTGCAGATCTGACGGCGGTGACTCTGGGACAGTATGGTTGCAGTCTGGTCATTTTGAAAGGAAGGACAGTTCTCTGAAAACACTTCTTCTTTCAAATTCCTCGTGCCCGCCAGCGAACCAAAGCCTTCTCTCTTCTCTCGACCATCCTTTTTCTCCAACGCTAGACAGGTTTGTCCTCTTTATTCTTCTTTTTCCTTTGGTTGGGTAGAGCTCTCTTCAGGGTTAGGATCTTCCCGGACTTCGTCCATCTCCTTTTTCTTCCTTCTCTGTTCTTTCTCCTTCATCTTCTTCTTTGAGATGGCTTATTGGGGTCGCAACTTTCATCCCTCGACTAATCCTGATGAGGCTGGGCCTTCTCGGCTGAGGACTCCTTCCTTCGATGAGGAGGAAGAAGTCCACTTCAAGATCCGTAGAAGGCCTCGCCCCACAGGGATCATTATAGGGGAGCCTAGGGCCTACCTTCCTCCACCTCCTCCTAAAGCTTCTTCTGAACCTTCTCGATCGACAGGTCCTGGTGGTATTGCTTCGGCGATAATCGACGAGGAGCTTTCAATCATCCGGGAGGCCTTCGGCATCTTGGATTCCATCTAGCTCTCGGTGCCATGATCGGGAGAACGGGTCACCTCCAGTGGCCCGGGTTGGATTGCACTTTACGAGGAAACCCTCGTAGGGGACCTTCAATTCCCGCTTCATCCCTTCTTTCTTTCTGTGCTGAGCTATTATCGTTTAGTTCCGGCTCAGTTAGTTCCGAATGCAGTCAGGACAATTTTTTGCTTCATCGTTCTCTGCCACTTCCACGGGATCGTAGCTCGTTTCTCCTTGTTTAGGATTTTCTTTACCTTGAAACGCCACCCAACCAAGGAGGGGTGGTGGTTTATTTCTCCGTGCCCAAAAAATATTAAGTTCGAGCTCTCCTCTTCTACCAAAGGATGGAAGAGTAAATATTTTTTTGCTTCCATCGAGGGAGTTTATTAGGTTTGGAGCGACCTAGACCGGATCCCGAATCGAAACTCTACTGTCAAGGTGGCTAATCGAGAAATTTACGACCAACTCCATGCTGACCAAATCCCTTCCTTCGAGGTTCTGTTGTAGGAGCAGAACCTATTCGAAGCCGGGGTCAGCCCAATACGGGAGTTGGGTAAGTTTGGTGCAAGCTCTACTTGTTTTTGTTTTTTGCTTGTCCCTTCAAGCTCGGAACTGATCTCATTCTTCTTTGTGCAGTCATGAAGTACTCTATGGAGGAACTCCTCACGCTCTCTAGGAAGAGGGGTGCATCGGCGAGGGCCAGAGAGTCCCCGTCGAAGAGGCCTCAGGATGAGGATAGTGCAAGGGCCGCACCCACCGCACCATCCGAGCCAAGCAGGGGGATGGCCGAACCTACCCCCAAACCACCGAGGTAGCAGGATTTGCCTCTGGTTCGAGAGCCAGATGTGGTTACTCGGGCCAGGTCCGCTACCGCTACTGTGGCGCCCCCACCTCCTAAAGTTGTCGAGGTGAAAGTGGAAGAAGAGGAGGAGAGGAGGGAGCCGTAGGTAGCAGCACCGTCTGGCATGGCAACGAGCCCCCACAGAGATTTCGAGACATCCTCGGCCAGTCACGAGGGCGATGCCACAGTAGCAGCAAAGAAAAAGAAGAAGAAGAGCAGCTCCTGCAAGTTGCCCTTTGAGGTGGCACTGGATGCCACGTTGGTCCGGGATCGGGCCCTTGCCGAGTGCATGATGGACTTCACCATCCAATCGCACGATCGACGGGAAAAAGCAGGAAGGCTTCTGGCCGACGCCATCCTTGGCACCTTTCTGCAGCTCTTCTAGGTGGGTGCTCTTGTCTTTTCCTCTTTCCCCTCTTTTTTTTTTTGATGATGTCTCTTTGGTGCAACGTGGGATGGACCTCTTGCTCATACGAGGCTACTGCAAGAACTGGGCCAAGATAGATAAGCAGGGGGTGCAACAGCTTGACTCGCTGGCGGCTGAGATCAAGCTAAAGATGGACGCGACCTGCGAGGTCGAACAGAAGAACAAAGAGCTGAGGGCCGAGGTGGCAGGCATCGAGAGGCACCTCAAGGGCCTAGAGGAGTCCTTGGTCCGGAAAAGGAATCATGCCAGATGCTGGGCCGAGGAGCTCAAGGCCAGGGAGGCCAGAGTGGAAGAGCTCAATGTTGAAGTGGCCCGGGAGAGGGAGCAAGCTCAAACCCTCCGAGCCCAGTTGGAGGCGGCACAGGAGTGGGATGCTGCCACTGAGAGGAAGGCTACGGGGGCGATGGCCTTAATGGAGGCTGCGAAGAAGGAGGCCGCCGAGGTGGTGCCAAATTACAAGGCCTCGAAAGAATTCGATGCTGAGTTCCATGAACTGGCCACGGACTCGTTCTTCAAGGGGTTCGTGTTCTGCCGGTCCAAGGTGGCGAAGCTCATTTCGAACATCAGCTTGGATGGGCTTGCCTTCCTCGCAGCTCCGTGCGGGGGCCCAATCCTGGTTGTGGCTGAATCGAAGGAACCATGGCTGCCATTGACATAGCTCCACCACTGGAGGTCCCAGAAGATGTCGCCCATCTTGAGCGCCATCCTAGGAAGGAGCCAACAGAGTAGCATAGGAGCCTCCCCTCTTCTTGTACCTTTTCTTTTATTGCTTTCGTCTGGACTACCCGGCCTGTCGGGGCCCAGAGACAATGTAAGACCTTGAAAACTCTTAATGAAATTTTCTTCTACCCTGTTTTATTTGTTTTCTTCCGAATTCTCAATACTCCGACAATTTTCTTTCTTTTTCTTCTCAACTGCCCACGCACACATCGTTACTAAGGCATCTTGCCTTGATTATTTATGTCCTTGGGCTCTTTCCTGTCGAGCTCCGGGTACACGGGGTGGTTAGGAAGGAAGTCCTTGACTTGCTGGGTTGTTCCCACCTCATGAGCAGTGTGGCGGTAGGGTTTCGTGTGCTTTCTCGGAAGAGGTCTGGGCGACCTTGGGTGGAACAATCTCCAAGTGCCCACGACGCGATCGAGCCAAGATGCTACACTCGATGGGCCCACTAGGTGACTATGAGGTGCCGGGCTTCAAGAGTTTCTGGGCTTAGAGTGCCAAGCTTCAGGAGTTTTCGGGCTTAAGGTGTCGGGCTTCAGGAGTTTCTGGGTTTAAGGTGCCGAGCTTTAGGAGTTTCCGAGCTTAGAGTGTCGGGCTTCAAAAGTTTCCGGGCTTAGAGTACCGGGCTTCAAGAGTTTCCGGGCTTAAGATGCCGGGCTTAAGGAGCTGGGCTTCAGGAGTTTCCGGGCTTAGCTTGCTAGACCTGAGATCGAGCAGCGACATTCCTGCTAGGTAAAAGTAATTTTCACAAAGAGGAACTTTATCATTAATGGAGGAAGGCCTTACATCATTGATAGTACATTCTCAGATTGTTGGCATTCCAAGTCCGCAGGAATCGGGCACCATCCAGCTCCGCTAGGTGGTACGCTCCATGGGGAAGAGCCTCGACCACCTTATAGGGGCCCTCCCAATTCGAAGAGAGCTTGCCACACTCCCGCGGTTGGGAGGCTTCAGCCCGGCACAACACCAAGTCACCTGGGTGAAGATCTTTGGCCTCACCCGTGCATTGTAGTACAGAGCTACCCGCTGCCGGTAGGTCACCAGCCGGAGTCGAGCCTTGTCTCTCGTTTTCTCGATGAGGTCCAAGTTGAGAAGAAGGTGGGTTGGATTTTCTGCCTTATCATACTATTCCACCCACAGTGTGGGCACACCAAGTTCGACCGGGACGACAACTTTCGTGCTGAAGACAAGGTTGAAAGGCATCTCATCCATGGCCATTTTGGGTGTTGTGTGGTAGGCCCAAATAATGCTGGGAAGTTCTTCTACCCATCTATCCTTGGCCCGGTCTAACATGGTTCGGAGTCCCTTGAGGATAGTCCGATTGGTCACCTCAGCCTTTCCATTGGTCTGGGGGTGAGCCACCGAGATGAAGCGATGGTGAATGCCGAGGTTAGTGCAGAATTCTTCAAACTCTCGATTATCGAACTGCCGTCCATTATCAGTGATGATGTTGTGGGGGAGTCCGAAATGATAGATGATCGACTTCCAGAAGAACTGGCGAACCTTGGCTTTGGTAATCCGTGCTAGTGGCTCTGCCTCCATCCATTTGGTGAAGTAGTCAATAGCCACTATCAGGAACTTGTGTTGTCCGGATGCAGGAATGAATGAACCAAGGATGTCCATCCCCCACTGGGCGAACGGCCAGGGTGTGGAGAGTTAGGAGAGTGGCGCCGCTAGTTGACACTGTATGTCGGCGTGGTGCTGGCAGCAGTCGCACTTCCTCACAAAGTCAGCGGCGTCCTCCCTCATGGTTTCCCAGTAGTATCCCTGACGAAGGGCCTTGTATGCTAGCATTCTCCCTCCGATGTGATTCCCGTAGAGACCTTCGTGTATTTCTTGGAGCACAAAGGCTGCCTCTGTGGGTTCAAGCACTTCAAGAGTAGATAGAAGTAGGATCTACGGTAGAGCTGCCCGTCCATCAGGATGAATCGCGTGGCCTTCTTCTTGATGAGGCCGACCTCCATTCGATCTGCTGGTAAGGTTCCATCAATGATGTATCTGATGTACTAGTCCATCCAACTGGGCTCCGAGATGACCTGCTGGACTTCTCTGAGAGCTTCGTAGCTTGTATTTTCCAGGTACTCAATGTGGGCACGCCCCAGTGACGAGTCCAGCAAGGTCACGATCCTTGATAGAGTATCGGCGTGGGCATTCTCTCCGCGAGGGATGTGGGAGATGCTGAAGCACCGAAAGCCTGTCCTGGTCAAGCGAACCCGTTCTAGGTACTTCATCATCTAGGGATCTCGGGCCTCATATTCTCTTGAGACCTGCCCGGCCACCAATTGGGAATCGGTGAAGACCTTCAGGTTGGGTATACACAGCTCGCGGGAGACTCTCAGCCCCATGAGGAGTGCCTTGTACTCTGCCTAGTTGTTGGTCATCGCGAATCGGAAGCGGAGCGCACACTCGGCTACAATCCCCTCACCGTTAGCGAGGATAAGGCCTGCTTTGCTCCCGCCCGCATTGGACACGCCATCCACGTGGAGGACCCAAGACTCCTCCTTGACTTCGGGCTCCACTTGATGCTCCGGGGTGGTCTACTTTGGCTCTTCGGCAAGTCCCGCGCACTCAACCAAGAAGTCGGCCAACACCTGGGCCATCTGAGATGGCCTTGGCCGGTATGCGATGTCGAATTCACTGAGCTTCAACGTCCACTTGGCCAAGCATTCAGATGTGTCAGGGCGACTAAGCATGGCCCTTAGTGGTTGATTCGTCAAGACCATAATCGGATGTGCTTGAAAGTACGGCCTGAGATGTTGGGTAGACATTATAAGAGTAAAAATTAACTTTTCTGAGTGGGTGTATCTGATCTCCACATCTCGAAGGATTTTGCTGGCATAATACATCGATTTCTGGGATTCGTCCTCATTTGTACGAACAAGAACCGAGCTGACGGCCCCCGGGGTGACCATCGATACAGTAGGAGTTCCTCTCCTTCCTTCGGCTTGGAGAGTAGCAGCGATGATGCCAAGAACTTCTTCAACTCCTCAAAGGCTACTTTGCATTCTTTGGTCCAGGCAAAGTCGTGCACTTTGCGTAGCGCCTTAAAGAAAGGTAAGCAGCAGTCAGCCGACCTCGAGATGAACTAGCTCAAGACGGCAATCCGGCCCATCAGGCGCTAGACCTGCTTCTTCGAGGTGGGATGCTTCATGTCAATAATTTTCTGGACCTTCTCCGGGTTTGCTTTGATTCTCCTCTAGGTGACTATGAAGCCAAGGAACTTCCCTGCTGCTATGCCGAAGGTGCACTTCATCGGATTCAGCTTCATCTAGTGCATCTGGAGGTTATGGAATGCCTCCACCAAGTCGGTGATGCGGTTTGACTTTGGCTTGCTCATAACAAGCATGTCATCCACTTATACTTGCATGTTTCGGCCAATCTGGTCCTTGAAGACCCAATTGACCAATCGCTGGTACGTGGCACCAGCATTCTTCAAGCCGAAAGGCATCATCCGGTAGCAGTATATCCCTCGATCGGTGATGAAGGCAGTGTGCTCCTCGTCCTTCGGAAGCATCTGGATTTGATTATATCAAGAGAATGCATCCATAAAGGAGAGCAAGTGGTGCCCCGAGGTGGCGTCCACCAATTGGTCGACTTCGATAGAGAGAAGCTATCCTTTGGACAGGCTCGATTAAGGTCGGTGTAGTCCATGCAGATCCTCCACTTTCCATATTCTTCTTGACCATGACTACATTTGCCAGCCAGCTGGGGTATTGTACCTCACGGACAAAGCTGGCTGCGAGGAGCTTATCCACCTCCTCATTGATTTCTTGCTGCCTCTTTGGAGTGAAGCTTCTCTTCTTCTGTCAAACAGGATGGTACTTCGGGTCGATGCTCAACTTATGGGTGATGATGTCAGGAAAAATTCCGGGCATATATGCCACCATCCAAGCAAACACGTCTGCGTTCACTCGAAGGAATTCCAACAGGTGGGCCCGCTCCTCCTCTTGC
Organism: Areca catechu; assembly: GCA_021397845.1. Classification (NCBI taxonomy): domain Eukaryota; kingdom Viridiplantae; phylum Streptophyta; class Magnoliopsida; order Arecales; family Arecaceae; genus Areca; species Areca catechu. The sequence continues at coordinate 27,086,749 of CM038046.1, forward strand.
AGCTGGGCCCCAATTTGCACCGTCTTCGTCGGGTCGGCTCCAAGTGGATACAATAACAGGCACTCAATCGGACCACCTTGGGGTCCTATGCCCTTTGATCGAGGTCTTCAGCACTGGGGTCTTCCTCGGAAATTTCGACCCCAGGAACGGCTTGGAGATAGTGTTGGATCGGCTGAGGTGCCCCCCTCATTTCTCCAACACCATAAGGAGTGGAAAACTGCACCAATAGCCACTTGGTGAAAATGACCGTGTCGAGCAGATTGAGCCCGGGATGACCAAGAATCATGTTGTAGGCCGAGGGAAGCCTAACAACCATGGAGGTCATTATGACGGTGCTCCATCGAGGTGGTGCCCCAGTAGTGATAGGGAGAGTGATTTTTCCTTCGACTCTCACAGAATCTCCGGTAAAATCGATGAGGGGAGTGTGCACAGGCCTCAGTTCAACAGAGGACAGATTCATCCTAAAGAAAGCATTGTAAAAAAGGACATCAGTTGAACTTCCACTATCGACCATAATCCGTTTTACAGGATGCTTGGCGATTGTCATCTCAATGACCACGACATCATTGTCTACATTTTCATTTTCAGATTCCCTCTCCCTCACAAAGGGGAGTACATTTTCCAAACTTTCTCCTCCCGGATCTTCTTGGGGGCGTGCTCGATTCCCTAACATATCATCCCTACAGGCTTCTTGGTGGGCTGATTGTCGATTGTAGGGACTGGAGGGAGAGCAGCGAGCTCCTGAGGTTCCATCGGGGTCTTGCCCTCCATGAACCTTTCGAGATAGCCCTTCCTTATGAGGTCTTCAAATTCTCTCTTAAGGTGGCGGCACTCCTCGATGTTGTGGCCGTGGTTGCAGTGGAATTGGTAGTACTTCATCTTATCATGATCGTTAGACGGTCTCAGTGGGGGTGGGCGTCGCAGGTAGTGCTCGCCCTCAATCTCCATGAGGATCTTCATCCTCAAGGCTAGGAGAGGTGTGTATCTTTCTTCTGGGATGGGGCCGCTCTTCGGTTTCTGTCCCTGGCGAAAATTCAGGGTGGTCGGTATGGGCTTCCGCACCCCAGACGTCTCCCTAGGAGATGGCTTCTTCAACATCTTCCCATCCAACTCCCTCCTCGTACGGCCCGTCTCCTCGGTGCGAATGTACTTGTGAACATGGAGTAGGAGTTCGGAGTACATCTTCGGTGGCTTCTTGTCTAGTGAGTAGGTCAGACGGGAAGTCCTAAGCCCTCTCTTCATTGCCAACATGGCAACTGGCTCGTTCAGATTGTAAATCTCCAGTGTGGCAACCTTGAAGTAGGCCACACAGTCCTGCAGGAGTTTATGATCTTGCTGCCTGATGGAGAAAAGGTTGTCCGCCTTCTGTGGCACTTTTCGACAGGCATCAAAGTGGGCCACGAACTTCCTCTCTGGCTGAGCAAATGAGTCGATACTTTCGGGCTCGAGGTGGGTAAACCAGATTTGAGCCGCCTTGCAGAGGGCGGATGGGAAAGTGATGCGGAGGAGAGTGTCGGTCGCCCCCTGGACTCTTATGAGGGCCTTGTAGCTCTCAAGGTAGTCTAGGAGGTCGTGGTCCCATCGTAGGGATCCACCTGTGGCATGCGAAATCGACACGGGATCGATTCCTCTTGGATCTCTCGAGAGAAAGGGGAATGGGCATCGTAGCTCGCAGGCTCACGGGGGGAGTCCTGCAAATTTGCAAACTGGCGGGATAACTCAATTACTCTCTGGGACGAAGCTTCTTTTCTTCTGTTGGACCGGACGGTACTTTGGATCGATGTTCAACCTGTGAGTAGTCGTCGGGTGGAATCCCAGGCATGTCTGCCATGGACCAGGCAAATACATCAGCATTTGCCTGGAGGAAGTTTAGGAGGCGAGCCCTTTCATCCTTGGGCAGGTGGGCTCCCACTTATACTACTTCGAGGGATCCACCCCAAGGGAGAATGATAGCAGGAGCTCGACTGGCCCACCTTTGGCCTCCTGCATTCTTTGATCTAGCTGATTGGCGTCGGGTCTTCTTTGGTGCTCTTGGCCCCAGGATGGCCTGCAGGCAATGCTAAATCAGTTGTGGAGTCCCCTTCATCTCACCAACTCCATAAGGGATCGGAAACTGGACTAGGAGTCGCCTGGTAGATATGACTGCATCGAGCTGGTTAAGCCTTGGACAACCAAGGATCACGTTGTAGGCTGAGGGAAGCCTAACAACCGTGAAGGTTATCATAACGGTACTTTATCAAGGAGGCATCCCAGTGGTGACAAGGAGCATGATCTCTCCCTCCACCCTCATGGAATCTTCGGTAAAGCCAACTAGAGGGGTGTGCACTGGCCTCAATAAAGTGGAAGACAGACATCGTAAAAAAAGACATCAATCAAACTTTCACTATCAACCATAATCCGTCTTATAGGAGCTTCACTATCATCATCTCGACGATAATGGCATCATTATTTAAATTTTTTGTCCCAGTTCCCCTTTTCCCCATGAAGGAGAGTACATTGTCAGTCCCTTCCCTCGCCCTGATCCTTTTTGGTCCGTGCTTTGCCCTCAAGAGATCATCCCCACTGGCCTCTCGATGGGATAGTCATCGACAGGAGGAAGAGCCACGACACCTTGGGGTTCGGACGGGGTCCTGCCTCCTACGAACTTTCTGAGGTAGCTCTTCCTAATTAGGTCTTCAATCTCCCTCTTGAGATGGCAACATTCCTTAATGTCGTGGTCATGGTCGCGGTAGAACTAGTCATACTTTGACTTGTCACGGCCGCTTGATGGCCTCTGCGGGGGAGGGTGATGTAGGTAGTGCTTGCCCTTGATCTCTATGAGGATCATGGACCTTGGGATAAGAAGAGAGGTGTACTTCTCTCCTTGGGCAGGAGTATCTTTTGGCTTAGGACCTGCTTGAAGATTCAGGGTCACCCTAGGTGGTGAAGACATCGGGACCAGAAGAAAATGACAGGTTGAACCCATATTCCTGTGGATCACCTGTGAATGAAGCCCTAAGCCCAAATCCCAGATCACTTGTAAATAATTATCTTAAATTATGTTATTTTAGCTTAGTTGAGTTTAGCCCTAAATCCTAAAATTGAGTCGTCTGTAAAAATCCTTGGATCCAAAATTGAGTATGTAAAAAAATTCCAATTTCAATTAGGTCTTAAATTCTGTTATAATGGTCCAGTATTATTTAGCCCTTTTTGCCAACTTTAATTAGGGTTTTGTATTTATAAGCTAATTAAGTATGGTATGATTTAATTATGAGTCAGTCTGCCTTCTGATCAAATTAGATTCCAATTAATCAATTTGAGCTTGAAATTAGTTACAATTGAGTCATTATAATTAGTTAGTTGGTTGAGTCTTGTAATTATTAGTTGAGTCCTGTAATATAAGAAGGGACCCAATTAAAGATCCCATGTGACACCATGTGCCAACCTAAGTCAACCCATTCTTGGCGCCACATGACAACCACCTCTTGGCACCACCTCTTCAAGTTTTGGACATCATTTGCCTCATCATCCAGGATATCATCACATGACATGTCACTTATGTTTGGACATCATTTGTCACATCATCCTAGACAACAACACATGCCATGTCACTTGTGTCGGTCAGCCACATAGAGAATGAAGTTGACGCCACTTTAGAAGAAGTAAAGCAGAAGGAGTCCAAGTCAAGTTAGGGCCCATTCTTTTTTATGTTGTCGCCAATTCCAAGAGGGAGGATGACACTTAGCTTCTCATCGCCCATCTCAATGCAATTCTATCTCAAGGGGACGCCTATCAAGGAGAGGACCAAGAAAATTTCTTACTTCAAAGTCCAAGCTAATCAAGTTCCAGGAACTCAAGAATCCCACAAGAACTCTTGAGTTTTTTCTATCCAAATTGGAGAGTCCACTATCATACAAGAGCCCTCATCATCCAGACTCCAGAGACCACCATTTATGGCCAATCATGAACCAATCTTGGCCACACACCACCATCCATCAACATCGCCCATCAAGGATGAAGTCAATCCCATTTTGGTGCCCAAGCATGGATGAAGTCCAAGGAAGATCAAACTCAAGAGTCATGACACCAAAAGAAGGAATTCAAGGAGTTACTGTCCAAGAAAAATTAACTCTACTCTTTGTAACCCATACAACTTATGTTGGTGGTCTATAAATACCACCATTAATTTTTCTTATAAATTCAATTATTATTAATGAAATAAAGCCGACATTCTGTCAATTCCTTTGCTGTGTGCATCGTGGGGTGTGAGGCTCTACATATCCAACCATCAGAAAACCCTAGCCGCCATCATCCAACTCTCTTTCCTTCCTTCTTTTCCATCTTCTTCCTCCTTTTACAACCATCTAACTTGAGTAATTTTTTTTGAGTGATTGTAGGTGATCGAGATCTGAAGTAAGGGTGCTTCTTGCCTTGGAACCAACATCGTTAAAGATCGGAGCCCAAAGATCGACCATCTTGAAGCCCTACCACAAAATTCTTGAGAGTCTCGATAGATCCACAACCAGAGCGCATAAAATCTTCGTTGGTAAAAAAAAAACTTTTCCTAACTTTTTAATTTCTGATCCTTTGAAAGGTAGGAGCCCTAGTTTACGGTGGTTTCTTAATCACCAAGTCCTTTTTCCTAAATAGATTTGTTAATCTACATTGCGGGATTGCAACTAGTTGACTCATTTTCATTCATTTAATTGCTTTGAATCTTATTCCTATTAAATTTCATAAAAGATTTAATCTCTGATTAATCTCTGAAATTAGATTTAAAATTAGTAATTTATTTTTGCATATTATCCCGCATCACTAGGCCCTTGCATCCCGGAGGGCTCCCCCTGGGGCTACTTCTTCAAGGGCCTCCCATCCAGCTCTCTCCTAGTGCGATCTATCTTTTTCGTGCAGATGTACTTGTGGACGCAAAGGAGGAGCTTAGAGTAGGTCTTTAGGGGCTTCTTGTCAAGAGAGTAGGTAAAGCGGGAGGTCCTGAGCCCCCCACTACAACTCCAACATGGCGATAGGCTCATCCAAGTTATAGATCTCCAGGGTTGCAATCTTAAAATGAAACACATAGTCCCACAGGGACTCATGGTCCTGCTGACGGATGGAGAAGAGGTTGTCTGCTTCACATGGCACCTTTCAGCAAGCATCTAAGTGTACCACGAACTTCTTCTCTAGTTGCTTGAAGAAGTCGATGCTCCTTAGCTTGAGGTGGGTGTACCAAACTTAAGCGGCATTCCGGAATATAGCTAGGAAGGCGACATAGAGGAAGACATCAGTGGCCCCCTGGACCCTCATAAGAGCCTTGAAACTCTCAAGGTGGTCCGGGGGTTGGTAGTCCCATTGTAGGGATCAACTTGAGGCATGCAAAACCAGCAAGGAATCGGTTCCTCTTGGTTTCTATAAGAGAAAGGTGGGTGGGTGTCATAGTCCACAAGCTCGCGTGAGGAGCCTTGCAGGTTGGCAAACTAAAGGGATAGCTCAGCCAGCTTGCACTATTTTCCTCCAGTCGTCTTTCAGCCTGTCGCTTGATGGTCTCATCGATGGTCCCTTCTACCGAGATTGTCGGAGGAGAGGGAGATGAAGTCCAGAGGAGATCATGCTAGGGGCCTTGCCATGGTGGCGTTTGTGGTGCCATGAGGCACCGTGGTCCAAGACCAGGGACTGGCTATCCCGGTTAGCCGAACCATCCCACTACCTCTTCCTTGGCATCCGTAGGCTCCCTCGGGGATAGGACATGGCCTGCAGATGCGACGTCCTTCCTTGGAAGGATCGCAAGCTGGCGCGGGGTCTAGCAGTTTGAGATGCAGGGATCCCTGGTTGCTGCTAAGTTGCTCGGGGTCGATGCTGATGATGTAATTATGCACTGCCATAGCCAGGATCTAGACCTATTAGGCAAGTGCAGTGATCTGTGGATATGTCGGAGGTGAGGGTGGTAGAGCGGGAAGCTCCATCTCTAGATTGTGCTAGTCACCGCAGTGGGGAGGGTCCTTCACACGGTTGATGGAAGCTTCTCGTGCACGCATCACCACCATGGGGCTACGGGTTCCCACGAATGCTCTTCTAGCAATGGAGGACTAGTTTGAACTAGCCGTTGATCTTTCTGCAGCCATCCCCTTCTTGGCATGCCAATCTGTTACCACCTAGATTGTCATGGCCTGCAACACCGACGTGGCTCGCATGAGTGGACTTCTTGCCTGGAGACCTCCAAGTATGGCCGGTCTTGCAAAAAAGAGGAGACCCGGGCTGGGGGTTTTGGCAGGAGCACTTCGATGATCAAGTCAATGGACGACCAAGAAAAACAGATCCTCCTTTGCAGAGCCCATAGTGGTCCCTACGTTCAAAGGATTTTTAAAAGATAGAGTAGAAGCTAGAGCAATGGGAGTTCTTGGGGGAGTCTTTGAACGTTCCTCCTGTCCTTGCCCCAGCTCCTCTTTGCTTTCTCGTACCTACCTTCGCTGGAGGCCCCTTCAAGCTTCTTATAGAGGCATGTTTCATCTGGTGGGGCTTAGAGCCCTGGTTTGGTGCTCCTTTTGTGTCTCACATGGGTGGAGCGTAGGTTTGTCCCTGCCTCCCATAAGAGGAGGGGGACAAGATCTGAAATCCTTGGAGAAAGATTCTACCATGAGTGCAGGCGGAGTACTATAAAGTATGCATCCCTACCGTGATGAGTGCGAGTGGCACGCTACGGGGCCCGACACCCTAACAAGACCTTCCTCTAATGGACATCGTGCCACCATGCTTGTGGGCCTAGTGGAGCACTAGCCTGGTAAGAGATGCTACAGGGTCTGAGATTCCTAGCAAAAAATTCCTCTTTCGAATAGTGCAAGCAATGGGAGCAGGGTACGACACCCCGGGCAGAGCGCCTTTCTAAAGAAGCACGTTGACAGTGTGCTGCAGGGCCCGGTGCCCAAACAAGACACCTCTCCACAGGGGATGCAAGCGACATGTCCTCGCAAAGCATCCCTCCATAGAGGGTGCAGGCGACGTACCCTAGTGGAACACCCCTCCGCAGAATGTGCAGACGGCGTGCCCTGGCAAGCACCCCTCCGTAGAAGGTGCGGTGGCATGCCCTGGCAGAGCACCCCTCCGCAGAAGGTGCTGCTTCTTTGAGTAACACGGGGGCTCCGGTGGGGATGACGACACCACTTACTGGGGTCACTATCCCAGCTGCTCCCACAATTGTCTGAGGGGAGACCATACCCACTTGTCTTCATTCAGGTTTGACTTTAGGTAGGGAGCTTGACTTCGGCCAAAAGCTCGACCTCGAACATGAGCTTGACCTCGGACATGAGCTCAACCTCGGACAAGAACTCGACCTCGACCGAGAGCTCGACCTCGGATAGAAGCTCGACCTCAGTGCTTGTTTGGTGACAGTATCTAGGTGGCACCTTCTACCAGCTCGACTACCAACTGGGTCAGATACGGGTTCCATGTCAACGGTTATGCCACATCAGGAACCATCTGAATGTTCGAACCCAATCTCCCTATTTCGAACAATGCCACCATCTCTAACTTTCTAAACGCCAGTGACTCATCATGCATTAGAATCATCATTTACCTTGCCACAAAGCTAAAAAGTTTAAATTAAATTAGACTTGAAAAGTAAAAAACTTTATCTGAAACTTTTTAAACTATAAGAACTATATAAACATATTTATAAAACTAAGAGAACCAAAAGCATAATTTATGATATATTAGTGATAATGTAGCATAAGTAATGATATGACATATAAATGATGGTATAATGCTCACCATTGAATACTTCTGGATAGAAAATTCTACCACTCATACCATATCATCATTTATATACCTTGTCATCGTCTATATATCATGTTAATCAAAAATAAAAATACCCATCCATTATACTACATCATCATCTATATGCCATGCCACATGGGCTAATACCATGACATCTTTATTTATGTAGTTTTTGTCATTTAAGCATCTATCTTAGCTATGTAAGCATTAGTTATCTAGTGAGATTTTTATAAAAGAAAGTGGCTGGAATCCCATGTTAAAATGGTTCAAAAATTAGAGGGACCAAGCTTCAAGATTCTTAAACTTTAGGAATCATTTTATAGAATGCACTAAACTTAAGGAACTAAAATCATAATTATTGCGACGTCAACTCCTGGATCGGGATCGGTTGGATGTGCTGGAGCGCTCCTCTCCTGGGTGAACCTGCAACAAAGTCCCCAAGGATGCCGGTGGTATTCCGATGGGGGACCCTCCGATGCCTAAGTTAGCAGGAGGTTGAAGGCAACAGAATAGAGAAATCAATCAAAGAACAGCATATGGAGAGGGAAGAGCACTTCTCCCTTCAAATGGGGTCCCTCGAGTACCTTATATAGGCGCAGAACAATCCAAAATCCGTTAGGGGAGAGGCTGAGAAAAATCGGTCTGCCCCTAGGAGAATTTGGAGAGTGGCCACGTGGCACGCAGATACGGTGACATCATGAAAGTAGTGGAGCAGGGCTGTTGGGTTGGCAGGATCTCGCAGTAACAGAAAGGTGCTTCTGGAATTTCATGGATGCTAAGGTATGCTTGTCGGATGTCGACCGAGGAAAAGCTGGTCGGCCGAACCAAAGGCCAAACCTCTGAAGGAGAGCGACGGGCCGAACCCCAGCAGGAGAGGGTCGGGTCAGACCCTAGCAAGGGAGGGTCAGACCTTTGAAGGAGAGCGACGGGCCGGACCCCAGCAAGAGAGGGTCGCTCGGACCTCTGCTCCGGTGGGTCGGACCTCTAAAGGAGTAGCAGTCGGAGCCTTGAAGGAGAGCCATGGATCGGACCACAGCAGGAGAGGGTCGTTCGGACCTCTGCTCCGGTGGGTCGGATCTCTGAAGAACAGCGACGGGCCGAACCCCAGCAGGAGAGGGTCATTCGGACCTCTGCTCCGGTAGGTCGGACCTCTGAAGAAGAGTGACGGGCCGGACCCCAGCAGGAGAGGGTCATTCGGACCTCTACTCCGGTGGATCAGACCTCTGAAGGAGTAGCAGTCGGAGCCTTGAAGGATTGGCCCGGTTGGACCGCAAGAATGGGCCGGTTCTGGCTGAGGGTGAGCCATCAAGGTACAACAGTTGTCCTCCTTGCCCTTGTGCTTCAAGTTAGTCTGTAGGCTCGAAGGGCGAGGGCATTAAATGACAGTAAATGCATCAGTCTTTCAGATGATGGCGAATCCGATTCGGTGTGCTGTGATCGGCCACCTTCTGCTTCAATTTCTGCTCCTGGATAGGTGTCAGCATCTGGTTGTTGAAGATAGGGGGAGCAGTTATTGCTGGTACGGTGCATAGCAGCTGCCCATTTGAATTCCTGACGTGACATGGGGCACGTGGCTTCATCAGAGCGGTTGGTGCACTTCCTAGAGTGATCCATCCACCGTTGCTTCGACAGTCACGCGGATCATGGCCGGATATGATCCGACGAATCCCCTCAGATTTTTATCCAACTCGAAAACCGAGGTGCCAGCCATCGGGTCATTGCACGTGGGGGGAGGCGTTAGGAAGCTACCCCCGGGTGCCTATAAAAGCGGGGTAGCAGTGCCCAGAAGGAGCCTTCCACCGTGCTTGCACTTGAAGAGAAGGTAGCCTCCTCCCTCCTTCCGTTGCTTTAGCCCCTCTTAGAGAACCAGGGAACCAGGTTAGTTCCGTCTCCACCTTCCTCCGTCTTCTTCCTTTTCTGCAACTCCCTTTAGAATGGCTTCTGGGAGTCGGAGTTCGGCTCGTGGACTTAGGGAGCCCGGCCCTTTCGACATCTCTTCGACCATGACCCGAGAGAGGGTCGAAAATCTTAGGACTGTGTATAGCATTCCCTCCACCTAATATCTGACTATTCGTGGTCGCAAGGGTAGAGTGAACGGACCTTTAAACCTAGGAGCTCTCCCTCTATATGAAGACCACCTGAAGGCCGGCCTTCGTTTCCCGATCCACAGTTTCTTTATCCAGGTCTTCAACACGTATAGAATTACTCCTTCCTAGCTGACCCCGAATAGCATTCGGGTTCTCTATGACTTCGTGGTTCTATGTCGGGAAGCCAACATCGAGTCGAGGGTGTCCTTGTTTTCAAATTTCTTCTTGTTGAAGCAGGACTTCCGGAGTTAGGAGTGGTGGATGTTCAGCCCATGCCCTGGCCAGAAGATACTAGGGGGGCTTCCGTCCGCCATTCATGGATGGAAGTCTTGATACTTTTTTGTAGATAGTTTAGAGTCGTAGGGCTTCGAGACGGCATGGAGGGAGCCGAGGCCAAACTCTTTGAACGGGAGGAAGGTCTCGAGGGTCGATGAGGCCGACTTCCATAAACTGGATGATGAGGACCCGAAGTTCGTCGGCTTCATGCTCCACGAGGGGAGTCTTCATCAGGCTGAACTCAGTCGGCACCTGACGTTGGGTAGGACGGAAGCCATAGAAAGAGAGAAGGCAGTTATGCTATTTTCCATCAGCTTTATGACCAAATCTTACTTCAAAATTGTTTGTTGACAGGTGGCAAGATGAAGCCGGATAAGGCGACCCTTTCGATGTGATCAGCACAGTGAAGGGCCATTCGCATCGCAGAACCGACCCCGTGGGAATCGAAGAAGCAGGCGGCAGAGCCAGCGCCTGAGAGGCCAAAGAAACAACGGACGGCAGAACCGTCCACTACAGTGGTATCGATCGAGTCAGGGGACGACGTACCACTGGCCAATCGCCAAAGGGCTATGGTGTCGAAGAGGTCCTCTTCAATCGAGCAGTCAATCTCCCGAGAGGAGGAGAGGCTCCCGGTACTGACCGGGGCGGATGCGGCTCTTCCGTCTCCACCGTTGGAGCCGACCAAAGTGGCCTCCCCGATAGTCAGGGGAAGTCATGCAGAGGAGGGGCCATCGGCCATTGATGAGAGGGCCAACGGTCCCGGCGGCGAGGAGGAGTACCAGAAATGGCACGATGCTGAGAAGGCCAAAGAGCTGCTTCAGAGGGCCGCCCCTGACGATGACAGGCGGTAGGTGAATGAGGCCTTTAGGAGTTTCCTCCACCATCTTCTAGGGGTAAGTGTCACATTTCATTTCTCCACTCCAAATTCACTGATTGCAACTTTCTAACTATGTGTGTATGTCGGCAGCTTGCCAAAGATACCCTGCTGATGGACGTTGGCCTGGACGAGCTGCTATATCTGAAAGAGCACTTGACCAAGAGGGTCGAAGCGGCAGAGGTGGCGAGGGACAAGGCTTGGGTGGCGCTGACGGCCTCCAGAGAGGAGGTACTCGACTTAAGGGCCGTAGCAGAAGAGGTGTCCACCCTGCGGGTCGAGTCGGAGGCCCAGAAGAAGCAGCTTGAAGTCTTGCTGGCCCGGGAAGTGGACCAGGATGCTAGCTTAAAGAATAAGAAGAAGAAGATCAAGGCTCTGACTCGTCGGCTGGCCGTCGAGGATGGGCACTTGATCGAATGCGAGACCCGCGCACAAGGCCACCAAGTGGTGGCGGAGAGGTACAAGGGCCTGTTGAAGACGGCCCAAGAGTTGCTGAACACGGCCACTGAAAAGGTCGTTGCCAACTAAGAGCTCCGAAGACTTCACCGAAGAGATGAACAAAGCCGGGACAGTTGGCTTCGACTATGGGTACGACGAATGTATGGGGAAGGTTAGTGCAGCCTTCCCAGACCTTGATCTATCATTTCTTCAGTCGCCGAAGCTGGCAGAATAAGAGGACTTGGAGGCGGCGGATCCAACTGCCCGAGCGATCGATGCTCCAGTGGAGGCCGTCGTAGAAGTGGACGGACCGGACGCCCAAGTTAGAGCCAAAGCAGAGGTAGCCGAAGGGGCCGAAGCGGCTGTTGTCAGTGTACCTCCTGAGAGTCACACCTAGTCGTTTGTAAAGATCTGACCTTCAATTTTGTAAAGAAACTTTTTTGGAACTAATGAAGAACCTTTTTCATAATGCGTTATTTTCATATCTTTGTTGCCGACTGACTAGAGTGACCAAACTCACTTTTCTTTGAAATTTCACTAAGTGTGGACTAGTTGGCCAATCTGAGCGGACAGTCGGACCTCCAGGGTGAGCATCGAGTAGTGGCTCAGGCCAAACTAGATTCCCTTAGGATTTTCACTCTAAGTGTAGGTTCGTCAGCTTGTCCAAACCCAGAAGCAGTCAAAGTAGCGGTCGGACTGTAGCTCAGGCCGGAGCAACGAGCTTAGGAATTTTAACCTAAGTGTTGATCCGTTAGCTTGTCCGGACCTGGAAGTAGTTGAGGCAGCGGTCAGACTGTAGCTCAGGCCGGAGCAACGAACTTAGGAATTTCAACCTAAGTGTTGGTCCGTTGGCTTGTCCGGACCTGGAGGTAGTTGAGGTAGCGGTCGGACTGTAGCTCAGGCCGGAGCAACGAGCTTAGGAATTTTAACCTAAGTGTTGATCCATCGGCTTGTCCGGACCTAGGAGTAGTTGAGGCAACGGTCGGACTGTAGCTCAGGCCGGAGCAATGAGCTTAGGAATTTTAACCTAAGTGTTGGTCCGTCGGCTTGTCCAGACCCAGGAATAGTTGAGGCAGCGGTCGGACTGTAGCTCATGCCGGAGCAACAAGCTTAGAAATTTTAACCTAAGTGTTGGTCCGTTGGCTTGTCCGGACCCAGGAATAGTTGAGGCAGCGATCAAACTATAGATCAGGCCGGGGCAACGAGCTTAGAAATTTTAACCTAAGTGTTGGTCCGTCGGCTTATCCGGACCCAGGAATAGTTGAGGCAGTGATCGGACTGTAGCTCAGGCCGGAGTAACGAGCTTAGAAATTTTAACCTAAGTGTTGGTCTGTCGGCTTGTCCGGACTCAGAAGTAGTTGAGGTAGTGGTCGGACTGTAGCTCAGGCCGGAGCAACGAGCTTAAAAATTTTAACCTAATTGCCGGTCCGTCGACTTGTCCGGACTGGGCTGCCCTAAAGCCTCTGCCGACCGGAGTCAGACTTTTAGAAGTGGACTGCCCTAGAGCCTCTGCCGACCAAAGTCGAACTTTCGGAAGTGGGCTACCGTAGAGGCTCTACCGATCGGAGTCGAACTTACGGAAGTAGGCTACCCTAGAGCTTCTGCAGACCGGAGTCGAACTTTCAAAAGTGGGCTGTCCTAGAGCCTCTGCCGACTGGAGTCGGTTTTTCGGAAGTGGGCTGCCCTAGAGCCTCTGCCAACCGGAGTCAGACTTTCGGAAGTAGGCTACCCTAGAGCCTCTGCCGACCGGAGTCGAACTTTCAGAAATAGGATATCCTAGAGCCTCTACCGATCGGAGTCGAACTTTCAGAAGTGGGCTGCCCTAGAGCCTCTGCCGACCAGAGTCGGACTTTTGGAAGTGGGCTGCCCTAGAGCCTCTACCGATCGGAGTCGGACTTTCGGAAGTGGACTGCCCTAGAGCCTCTACCGATCGGAGTTGAACTTTCGGAAGTGGGCTGCCCTAGAGCCTCTGCCAATCGGAGTCGGACTTTCGGAAGTGGGCTACCCTAGAGCCTCTGCCGACCGGAGTCGGACTTTTGGAAGTGGGCAACCCTAGAGCCTCTGCTGACCGGAGTCGAACTTTTGGAAGTGGGCTGCCCTAGAGCCTTTACCGACCGGAGTCGGACAATCAGAAGTGGGCTTCCCTAGAGCCTCGACCGACCGGAGTCAAACTTTCGGAAGTGCTTCGTAGAAGAATTGTGGAGTTTATTGATAATACTTGCGGAGGTTGTCTACATTCCACGGACGCGCCATTCGTCATCCATCCAAATATTCAAGTCGATAGGTGCTGGCTCGAACCACTTCAACGACTCGATAAGGTCCTTCCCAATTTGGGGAAAGCTTGCCTTGCTCGGTCGGCCTCGAAATTTCCGTCCTATGCAAGACTAGGACTCCGACTCGGAAAGCTCGCGCCTTGACTCGCGAGTTGTAATATTTCTCCTTCTTCTGGTGGTAGGCCGGCATCTTCATGCTTGCCTGAAGTCTAGTTTCTTCGAGCAAGTCCAGGTTAGCCCTTCGCTGTTCAAAGTTGGCCGGTTCGGCATAGTAGTCGATCCATAGAGATTGAAGAGAGGTCTCAACAGGGATAACGGCTTTGCTTCCATAAGTGAGGTTGAATGGGGTTTCACCGGTTGACGTTCTGGCAGTCGTCCGATATGCCCATAATACTGAGTGGAGTTCCTCCACCCAAAGCCCCTTAGCCTCATTCAGTCGGGTCTTCAGCCCGTGCAAGATTGTTCGATTGGTGACTTCAGCCTCTCCATTGCACTGAGGGTGGCCGACCGACGTGAGTCGGTGAGAGATATGATATTGCTGACAAAAATCTTGAAACTTAGAGTTGTCAAACTGTCTTTCATTGTCAGTAATAATCATCCGGGGAATGCCAAACCGAAAGATGATGTTATTATGGACGAAGTTATCCACCTTGATCTCTGTTATCTGTGCTAGTGGTTCGACCTCCACCCATTTGGTGAAGTAGTCGATGGCCACAAGCAAAAATTTTCGTTGCCCGGACGTCGGAGGAAAGGGTCCCAAGATATCCATCCCCCACTATGCGAACGACCATGGGATAGTGATCGGAGTCAGCTGACTGGCAAGCTTCCTTTGAATAATAAAGTATCTTTGACATGCGTCGCACATTCGGACAAAGTCTGACGCGTCCTTCTGAATGGTAGGCCGGTAATACCCCTGTCGGATGATCATGTAAGCTAAGGATCTTCCACCGAGGTGGTCACCGCAGATGCCTTCATGGACTTCCTTGAGTGCATAGTCGGTGTTTGTCGGTCCCAAGCATTTCAGCAGCGGCTGTGAGAATGACCGCTTATACAGGACGCCATCAAGGATGACGTACTTAGAGGCCATCGAGCGCACTTGCTTGGTCTCCGTTGGATCTTCCAGAAGAGTTCCCTTAGTCAGGAAAGCAAGGATCGTATCCATCCAAGAAGTTTCCTGTTCCACCTGGTGGACCTCGGTCGGCTCTTCCATAATACTTGGGTTCTACAGATGCTCCACAAAAGTTCGATCAGAAGTGCTGATGGTAGCCATAGCCAATCTTGACAGGGCGTCCGCCCGAGAGTTCTGCAGACAAGGTATGTGGAGGATTTCAAAAAATCTGAGCCGAGAGATAAGGTTTTGTACCTTGCTTAAGTATTTTGCCAGGGTCGGATCCCTTGCTTCAAATTCTCCCTTTACTTGATTAACCATCGGTTGGGAGTCGGAGAAGACTCTGAGTCGGCTGACGTCCAGTTCATTGACGATTTGTAGCCCCGCGAGGAGGGCTTCGTACTTCGCCTGATTGTTTGATGCCTGAAACAAAAAATATAATGTGTACTCCAGGTTCTCTCCATCCGGGTTGGCCAGGATCAGTCCAGCCACGCAGCCCGCAAGGTTGGACGCTCCATCCACATGGAGGGTCCAGGCTGATTCGGCTTCGTAGATGGCATCGGCTTCAGGTACTTTGGCCATCTGAGGAGGTGTCGCCTGTCTCCATGTACACTCTATAATGAAGTTAGCAATTACTTGGGCCTTCAAGGCAGATCATGGCTGGAAAGAGATGTCAAATTTGCCTAGCTTGATAGCCACTTGGCGAGCTGACCAGATGTGTCTGGGCTTCGAAGGATTGCCTTGAGGGGTTGGTTGGTCATCACCACAATCGGATGTGCCTGGAAATACGGTCGGAGCCGCTTGGCGGACGTGACTAAATAATATACCAACTTTTGCATCTTGGGGTACCTTGTTTCGGCGTCATGGAGGACTTTGCTGATATAATAGATAGGCTTCTGTTGTCCGTCCTCTCCGACTCGCACGAGGACAGCGTCGATCGCTTCGTCCGACGCTGAAAGATAGAGGTACAAATGTTCCCCCTCCGTCGGCTTGGCCAGCAATGGAGGGTTCTTCAAGTACTTCTTCAGGGCTTTGAAAGCTGACCGACATTCGTCAGTCCAAACAAAACTTTCCGACCGGTGCAGGGTTTTGAAGAATGGCAGAGACTTTTCAACCGAATAGGAAATGAAACGGCTGAGAGAGGCGATTCGGTCGGTGAGCTCTTTCACCTGCTTTTTGTTGGTCGGATGTGTCATTTCAGTGACGACCTTTATCTTGTCGGGGTTCACTTCAACTCCCCTCTGCGTGACCAAAAAACCAAGGAATTTGCCAGAGGTTATCCCAAAAGTACACTTCATGGGGTTCAGCTTCATCCGATGGTGCCTGAGTGTGTCAAAGGATTCCCGCAAGTCCCTAATGTGGTCGGCCTTATGGAGACTCTTCACTATCATGTCATCCACATAGGCCTCCATGTTCCTGCCCAGCTAACCTTCAAACACTCGATTGATCAGCCTTTTAAAAGTGGCACCGGCATTCTTCAAGCCAAAGGGCATCATCCGATAGCAGTACAAACCCTTGTCGGTGACAAAGACGGTCTTCTCCTCATCTTCCAGATGCATCTTGATTTGGTTGTAGCCGGAGAAGGTGTTCATAAAGCTGAGAAGCTGGTGGCCGGCCGTGGCATCCACTAGCTGATCAATCTTGGGCACTGGAAAGCTGTCCTTCGGACAAGCCTTGTTAAGGTCGGTGTAATCTACACAGATCCTCCACTTCCCGTTGGCCTTTTTCACCATAACCACATTCGCTAGCCACTCAGGGTAGTGGACTTCCCTGATGAAGCCAGCATCACCGAGCTTCCTCACTTCCTCATCAATGGCTTTCTGCCTTTCAACGGTGAAGCTTCTCTTCTTTTGTCGGACAGGTCGGTAGGTCGGATCCACCTTGAGCTGGTGAGTGATGACCTCCGACGGTATTCTGGGCATGTCTGACGCCGACCAAGCAAAGACATCGGCGTTACTCCTAAGGAAGCTGATCAGTTCTGACTTAATGTCTTCGCTGAGGGAACCTCCAATCTGAAGGACTTTGGTGGGATCGTCCTCCCGAAAGGGGACAAATAGAATCCTTTCTCCTGGCTGACCAAGGTCATCGGCCTCAGCCCTCGGGTCAAGTTGTTCCAGAGTGGGACGGCCTTCTGACTGTTGGTTCAGGATGGTCAGACACTGCCTGGCCATCCGACGGTCTCCCCTTATCACTCCGACCCCGCTCCTGGTCGGAAATTTTGCCAAGAAATGATAAGTGGATACAATGGTTCTGAATTTGTTAAGGGCCGGTCGGCCCAGGATAGCATTGTAAGGCAAGGTAGTCCAAAGGACCACAAAGTTGATAGGGAGAGTTTTCTGGAAAGGCTCCGTCCTGACCGTCACAGGGAGAACTATCTCCCCTTCTACTCCGACGAAGTTGCCCCCGAAGCCTGTCAACGGCACGGGGGATTCCTGCAGCATGGACCTGGACAGATTCATTCTCATAAAAGCATCGTACAGCAATACCTCTGTTGAGCTTCCATTATCTATAAGTATTTTCCTTACATCGTAGTTGGCAATCACTGCCACGACTATAGGATCATTTTCAAAAACATGAGTCTCCAGAAGATCTACATCAGAGAAGGTGATCGCATTGGAGCCCCTGGACCTTTTAGCAATATCAGGCATGTCCTCGTAACTTCCTCCGGACCGTAGATGCAACATGCCGACATCCCTGATGGTCGGCCTCTGATTGGGGAGCTCCGTCTCCTCCAGAGGGTTTCTGGCATTCGATGCTTTGGCCCGATCCCGATGGGGTCGGACGTACTTGCATAGGTACCCCCTCCGGATGAGGTCTTCAATGGCATCTTTCAGCTGCAGGCACTCTTCAGTACTGTGCCCGTGGTTCCTATGAAACCGATAGAATTTATCTTTGTTTCTTTGGACAGGAGGGCCCCTCATCGGCTGAGGCATTTGCAGAAAGGTCTCGTTCTCGATCTCCATAAAGATCTTCTCTCTTGGCAGGGACAGAGGTGCATAAATCCTGAACCTCCGGGGAAAATTCCTCGACTTTGGACTTCAGTGTTGGGCCGACCGCCGGCTATCACTTGGAGGTAGGACTTCATGAGCCTTATTGCTCTGCTTCTTGGGGGTCGGCCTTCCCTTTACTTGATGTCGGCCAGCCGCTTGCTCTTCTGCTAGGGCGTACTTCTGCGCTCTGGCTAGGAGTTCGCTGTAGCTTGTCGGAAGTTTCTTGTCCAGGGAGAAAGTCAGCCTAGACGAGCGGAGCCCTCACTTGAAGGCTGACATGGACACAGCCTCATTCAAGTCTGGGACTTCCATGGCCGCTAAGTTTAAATGGGCCATAAAATCCCGAAGAGTCTCTCCCTCCTTTTGCAGCACGAGAAAGAGGCAGTCGGTATTTCTCGGGGTCCGACTGCAGGTCCTGAAATAGGAATGAAAGAGTGATTCGAGTTGAGAAAAGGAGTGGATTGTACCTGGCCGGATTGCGGAGAACCACATCTGGGCGGTCTTCTTAAGGGTGGCAGAGAAGACGATGCAGTGGAGGGCGTCGGAGGCATCTTGTACCATCATATGGGCTTTGTATGTGCCCAGATAGTCCATCGAGTCGGTGGTACCGTCGTAGAGGTCCACATGCGGAATCTTGAAGTGGCGGGGAATCATCTCCGCTAGAATCTCGTTAGAGAACGGGGGACGGGAGTCGTATACCTGTCCCCCTTCGGCCTTCTATCGGAGGGCGATTTTGGTAGTGCACTCTTCCATGCACATGATCTTGCTGGCATAGTCCCTCGAGGGTTCGACAGCAGGCTGACCGCCGACCGGAATGGATTTGGCGTAGGAAGGTGAAGCAGACCTTGCCCTTTTGCCATCGACGCGATCGCCCAATGACCTCCGGGGATCCGCGGCAATGCGAGAACAATGCTGAGGGACCTCCGGCCGTCGGCTTCCCTCAGCTGCAGTTGGAGGATTGGTGTAGGAAACAGCTGGTAGTTGTTGTCGGTTGTCGGCTGCTTCCTGGAAACGCTGAACTGTAGCAGTAAGCGTTTCGATGCGATTCACTAACGTCTGGAACTCTTCTGGCAATGGCGGCGATATCATTCTCCCTGGGAGGTTCTTCAGACCTGGAAGGGGAGATACCTCTTCTGGCAATGGCGTTTGGAGCTCTTCTCTTAGCCATTTTGTAGCAGGGGTGATGGATTCCTCCTTTTAGAGAAGGAAAGGCTCCTTCCTCTAGCGCCAATCTGTTGCGGCATCAACTCCTGGACCGGGGTCGGCTGGATGTGCTGGAGCGCTCCTCTCCCGGATGAACCTGCAAAAAGTCTCCAAGGGTGCCGGTGGTGTTCCGGCATGGGACCCTCCAATGCCTAAGTTAGCAGGAGGTTGAAGGCAACATAATGGAGGAATAAACCAAAGAACAGCGTATGGAGAGGGAAGAGAACTTCTCCCTTCAAATGGGGTCCCCCGAGTACCTTATATAGGCACGGAACAATTCAAAATCCGTTAGGGAAGAGGCTGAGAAAGACCGGTCTGCCTCTAGGAGAATCTGGAGAGTGCTCACGTGGCACGCATATACGGCGACATCATGGAAGTAGTGGAGCAGGGCTGTTGGGATGGCAGGATCCCACAGTAACAGAAAGGTGCTTATGGAATTCCCTGGATGCTAAGGCATGCTTGTCGGATGTCGGCCGAGGGAAAGCTGGTCGGCCGGACCAAAGGCCAAACCTCTGAAAGGGAGCGACGGGCCTGACCCCAGCAGAAGAGGGTCGGGCCGGACCCTAGCAAGGGAGGGTCGAACCTCTGAAGGAGAGCGACGGGCCGAACCCCAGCAAGAGAGGGTCGTTTGGACCTCTGCTCTGGTGGGTCGGACCTCTGAAGGAGTAGTAGTCGGAGCCTTGAAGGAGAGCCATGGGTCAGACCACAGCAAGAGAGGGTCGTTCGGATCTCTGCTCCGGTGGGTCGGACCTCTGAAGAAGAGTGACGGACCGGACCCTGGCAGGAGAGGGTCGTTCGGACCTCTGAAGAAGAGCGACGGGCCGGATCCTAGCAGGAAAGGGTTGTTCGGATCTCTGCTTCGGTGGGTCGAACCTCTAAAGGTGTAGCAGTGGAAGCCTTGAAGGAGTGGCCCGATCGGACCGCAATAATAGGCCTATTCTGGCGAGGGTGAGCTGTCAAGGTGCAACAATAATTAACCTTCAAAATTTAAATTTTACAAAAAAACATTATTTTATCTTTGGCAAACGTACTATGTGAACAATGAATAACAACATGTTATAAGATGATAATGGTCAAATAGGGGGCGGTCAATTAAATACATGCTTTTAATACGTGCATGTTGTTATGCAGGTTTTTAGCAATAGTATATAATTATTTGCCCACTGATGCATGTTATGACAGTCGTTACAAAAATAGCCATTTTTTAAAAAAAAGTCAGTACATTCAATTAAAACATCTAACATGAATACATCGAAGAAAATTAGAAAGGATAATGTCACGAAATGATCTTGGAACATATTCAGTATTGATCTATAAAATAAAGCCCGAATGATGAACAACAAAGAAGACTATCCAGTCAGCAGCAGAGTTAGCTTCAGAGTTAGCCTCCGAGTAAATATGTCTGATAACACAGGAAGAACACTTCTGAAAAAGAAAAGCGATATCGCGGAGAAGAGAATGCACCGGTCTCGATCTTCTCATCTCCTGAATCCAAGAAATAATCATCATAAAATTATCCTCGAAAATAAAATGATCAATGTGACAGACCATCCGAGCGTAGACGATCCCAGTATAAAATAGCCGTTTTTTAAACCATGGTTTTTTAAGTTGCTATAAAGTGTAATATGGGGGCATATAATCAAGTCCCTTGCCTGGGCAGGTACTTGCGTACCATGGAAAGGGATGGATCGTGAACTAATAATTTATGGAGGGGTCTGGTGTTATGGAGATAAAATTAATTATATGGTCTTTGGTAGGGTGTAATTAAATGTCACAAAGACTTTGGGTACCTAAATGCTGTATAGTGAGATGTACGCTCGTTTGGTTGGGATGATGGTGCCATTGCTGATGTTGAAAATTTTTGCTCATGTGTGACGCAACGCTTATCTATATTTGAGAAAAAGTTAAAAACTACCATCCATGCATGCTTGCTCTTTGAAGCACACAATGACAACAATGGTGCATTAAATCTTCTTTTTTCTTTTTTTTTTTTTTCTTTCCTTTTCTTTTTTTGGTACATATGGATAATTACACAATTTTAATATAAGAACAGTATAGAAAGTCAACAAAAAATAAATCTTGAAAAGATTGAGAAATATAGTGTCCTACCTTAAAAATTTGTTTAATCGAGGCACATAATTTTAAAAATTATTTATTTTAAAAATAATTATTGTAAAAAAATAAATTTTATCATATCTTGTTGGATAATAATATTTCAAAAAAAATGATACTAAAAAAAGATTATGATATTTGATTGAAAATAATTGTATAAAAAAATATTATCAATTTTTCTTGAATATACAATTCAAGTAATCTTTTTTTTTGGGGTCAATTTGTTGGTCAATTATGGCTCATTTATATAAAGATGGTTAATATAAGCTATTTTGAATATTAAGATATTTCTAAACTAATTATACATATAATAAAAAATATCTTTCCTATTATAAATAACTTTTAGTATATTTTTAGCATATTAATAAATTTATTAATTATAAATTTTATAAATATATTTATTGAAAACAAACAAATAAATTATTAATAAATCTCATATTGTTAGATTTATCAATAATTGATAAATACTTATTAATTGTTTATTAATAATTCATAAATAATATATTACTCAACATTTTTGTTAATGTATTAACAAGTAATATATTTGTTAAAAATTTATAAATAATATATTAATTTTTAAATAGAAATAATTATTATAAATATAATTAGAATATACTAAACATTAATATTTATTATAATTAATGCATTTATTAACATAATATATTAATTTATTTATAATATATTAATATAATATGGATATATAATTATATAGTATAATTAATATAATATTACTGTAATATAAGTGGGGGTAATTTTATTAAGAAATGACAATGTCAAATTACTTTCATCCAGTACTCCAGCATGGGAAACATATACCACCTTCCAGCATGCGAAACATATACCACCTTTCTAGTAGTATTTATTTTACCATCTCTTGGTAAGATTTGTATAAGTCCATCATTTATTTTATCTTATCTTTTTATTTTTTTCATATTAAAAATGATAATATGATATAAAATTTATTTTTTTATGATAAATTACCTGCAACCAAGCAAATTTCAAAGATGGCCGAGCACCTCCCAATCTCTGTATAGCTAATTATTTAGATGGATACAATTGCATGACCTTTGATTAGGATCGAGAAGGTAGCCCACTTGATGGAGTCAAATGGTGTTTGAGTCACAATCCTCTAATCCTCTAGGCTGAGACCAAGTTTGGAAACGGGATAAATAAGGTGGGGATAAGTCATTGTTGTCCCCCATATGCGTATCAAACTCCATGAGAAGGTAGAGTATGGTGGATAATTCTGTTTTAAATCATAAAAAAAAAAATTGCTCTTGATTTTGTTTTCCCTTTTTCTGGTAAGATTTGCTACTTTTTTATTAAAAGAAAGAGAGACAAGACCAGGACTAAAAATGGGTTGGATTTTGTCTGACTGTCTCTATATCTGTATTTGATTTGGCTTGAATTTGAATATATATAGTTGAATTTAATTGGATCCGGATACAGATTTGAATAGCTAGTTAGAAAATTATCTAGATACGAATTCGAGTACAAATTTCAATATTTAAGGTATTCAATTCTAAATATCCGTTTTATATATAATTGAAGTTCTGGCTCCTAAATTTATTTCTTACTTTTAATGAAGCTTGGGATTATAATTATCTTGCTTATATGTAATTAAAATTATCTTGGATTATGATCGAGATTATTTTAGATTCTTTATGAACATATTATTATTGTTGGATTTCATCATTTAAATTTTGCTTTAAATTTGATTAATATTGGAAATAATATACAATTTATATCCGTCTAAAGAAACAAATAAAGATATGCTTAATATCCAATATACATTCATATACATTTATAGCAAACATGGATATGCTTGATATTTGGTTTGTATCCATATCCGTTTAGAACGAGTATGGATATGAACAATTAATATCTGTATTTATATCCATATTTGTTAAAAAATATGGATATAAATATGGATATACTATCATATCTAATTTAAGGGTGAAAGTGATACCGATAATATTTGATCGGATCCAATTTCATATCTAAATTAATGAATTTATCTTGATATAGATAAAAATTTGAGCGTCTGACTAATATCTATAACCTATTCATAAAAAAAATGGATATAGATATAAATAGACAACTATCTAATCTATATCTAAATATCCAATTTTACTTGTAATTCTATTTAATTTATATAATATTTATAAACTTTAAAAAAAATATGTAAGTATATTAGCATACTATTAACTTGATTTATCCTCTATTTAGTAATATCTTTGATTCTATAGTCATAATATTTAATTATCCAATTTATATCCTTATTTGTATTCATATTTATAATATTCAATTTGTATCCATATCTATTTAAAATAAACATGGATATAAATTTTTGTATCCGATTAATATCCACACATACATACATATAAATATATATATATATGTGTGTGTGTATGTATTTATGAAACAAAATAAATATAGATATGGATACACTAATATCCAATCTAGTTTTTAGCCCTAATCCGATTCGTATCCAATTTATTTTCAATCCTAGATAAGACCTACGATTTGTAATTTTAAATATTCTAGAAATTTCTAAAGAACCGCTGATCTGAATTAATCCCTGATTAACTAACTGTTAGCGATCAGCAATTCTAGAAATTTCTTGTTTGCATATTATCCTAGAATAAAGACAGTATAACTCTATTATCTTACCTCTTACTCAGTTCCCAGACTAGGTGTCAAAGATTCTTGTGTAACATTTACCATAAAAGAGAGAGAGAAGAGAGAGAGATTCTTGTGTATCAACTCTTAGGTCACGTAGACGGTAATCTATCTAAATTACTAATAATTTTAAACTGGACCAACTAGATAACTATGTTTGATATTTTTTTAGTAGTAATCTATCTTGTAATAGTAATCCGGATTACCTTTCATGTGGTAATTCAAATTACCTCATGGAGAAGTGGCTATCCAAATTACCGGAGATGTAGTAATATGGTATTCTTTTTTTACAAAATTGTCCTTATCCCTTTCTCGTTGATGAGAATGAAGCCATCCCATCCTCCCTCTCCCCTGCAACTGTCCTGCCAGCCTTTCCCCGCCTAGCCTCCATCTCATCGTCAGCCCTCTCCCATGCTTCATCTCATCGGTAAGCTATCGTCACGTCACCTTCGGGAAGATTGCTGCCGTTCATGCCATTGCTGGTGACCAAGAAAAGTTCTAGCCTTCTAGACATCGACGAGGGAGAGGGGGCTCGTGTGCGCGCAATGGAGGTGTCTTCCACCATGAAGCAGCCCCTTGAGCCCTCCGCCAGCAACCCCAACGACCCCTCCCCCTCCCCCTCCCCATCTGCCATGGCCACCAAGCACCGCCCCCCCACACTCTCCCGCGACCCCCTTTCGGGCCCTCTCGTCGCAATTGAAGTCCTCCCCCAACGAAACCGTCTTCCGCATCCTCTATCCCGTCAATCGGACCGGTGGAGTCATCGATAAGGGTGGTTCCATCATCCGCCAGTTCCGCGAAGAGACCGACACTAAGATTTGAATCAAGGATCCCATCCCAGGCTCCGAGGACCGTGTCATAATCATCATCATCGAGGCACCGAAGAAGCGGTGGGAGGACGGCGGAGGGAACAATGACGAGGTGGCTAGGGATGAGATACAAGGGCAGCTGGTGTGCAAGCTCCTGGCGCCCAGTGGCCAGGTGGGGTGTGTTCTTGGAAAAGGAGGAAAGATCGTTGAGAAAATCGGACAAGAGAGTGGACTCTAACTTAGGGATATTTTAGAAATTTAATGTTATATTATTGATAATCTGTTTGTTATACCAAACACCGTAATCAATTTTACTATAACATTACCTACCTGTGTATATCAAACATAATAATCAAGTATTAGTGACAATCTATCCAGTAATAATTTATCTTGCATGCAATTCATATTGTCGTACAGGATTACCTGGCGATCCACCAAACGTAACAAATGATAACTAAATGAAAGCTATTATTCATGTATATCCATTATACATGCCTCTGTTTGTGATCAGATATATTGTTATCAGGCCCAAACCAATCATAAATCTCGCTCCCAAACCAACATTGCCAAAGAATGTTGATGCAATTCACGGAGGATGCATGTGATTGACAAGGGGATGTGTCATTTTTGGGAGAGGTTATTGGTAAGACCCCATTGCCCAACTAATAGACCGATCCAACCACGAAGCAACATGTACAAAGCCAAAGCATGCAGTATTCAAATGGGTTTGTGTGTGTGTTGCTTCACGGTTGGACTGGTGGTGGACAAGGTTTAGCTAAAAATTATATCATTTTTTTTCTTAACCAGATAAGGTATTTGTTTCAAAAAATTATACTTTTTTTATCACTAAGATGGTAGTCCAGTTGGTAGGGATCTTGTGTCATAACCAACAGATCATGAATTTGAGACATGATTCTGTCGAAGACTCGATTAAATTCAGGAATTATTTCCTGAGATCCATGATGATTGAATGAGTGAGAGACCGGGATCCGCTTTTTTCTTCATTCTGACCGGTTGTGCCGAGTGAGTATATTTATCTCCCTATCCCTTTTTTTTTTACTAAAAAACAAAAAATTGTACCTCTTTTAGCAATAAGAAGGTCAGGTCAATGAGGTAAGCTGTGATTGTATAGGAGAAGGTAAAAGTATTTCATCTTTTATCACAATAAGTAAAATAAAAAACTTAGATCCTATTTGACAAAGTTTTTATAAAGTTGGAAAGCATATTTTGACCGTCTAAAAATATTTTTAAATGGCATAATAATATTTAATAAAAAACTTAAAAGCTATTTTAGCTATACTAGAAAGTAAAAAAAATCTACTCAATAAAAACTCCCTTTTAGGACTCTCCCAAAATTACTATCTGACATACATCAAAACGTTGTTTTAGCTTTAGTAAGATTTTTATGGTAACCAAAATACCCACGAACAAATATCATAGGATTATTATACCATGTAATAGTATATTAATATGTAAAATAATTATTGCAATACTTTATGTTAGAATATTGCATTATAATTAGTAACCGATATTAGCTATGTTATTATATTATGTTATTACATTATTATATTATATTATATCATATATTATCCTATATATTATTACACTATATCATATTATTATATTACATTATAGTTATAATAATATTATAATATAATATGATATTATATATTACAATATTTCATTATATTATGTTGTATTATAATAACATTATGCTATGTAATAATATATTACTATATTATATTATATTATATTATATTATATTATATTATATTGTATCATATTATATTATGGCATTATGCTATGGTATACAATATTATATTATACTATATTATAATAATATTATATTACATTACAATATTATATCATATTATACTTTATTATAACAGTATTAATATTATATTACATTACAATATTATATCATATTATACTTTATTATAACAGTATTATATTTTATAATAATATTTTAACATATATAATATATAATATGTAATGATGTATTATACTATATTCTATTATATCCTTAATTATCATCTTGTCATTCCAAAAACATTAAACCATAAAAAAATGTAATTGCCAAATAACAAATAGCATTTTGTAAAGATCAATATTTCAAATACTTTACTCCTAAAAATTTTAAAAACCCTACCATCAGCAATAATCTCAAACATGATCTTAGAGGACAGAAAGTCAAATATTTGTTTTCTATTAATTTTTCTAAGACTTATATTCCTGCAAAAATAAATGCTTAGATAGTCAAATTATATGTCAGGATCTTCTCTAGTTTAAAGTTGATCCAGAGGCATATAATATCTCGTATATCATCATTATGTTTGTAAATTGGTTTTTTTGGTTAAACGGATAATTCATTATATATTCCTGGAAAAACTACAGCTAGACTATTAGCATATAAAATATATCTAAACTGTACAGGCATATCCTCAAGAATGATGAACCCTCCCGAATGATGTGCAACAAAAGAGGTTGCCCAGTCCGCCGCGGAGTTGGCTTGCCTATAGACGTGGCGGATGATAAGCCCATAGCAGTGACGGAGCATCAGTACTATATCCCGTAGAATGGGGAGGGTGGGCATATTCCTGATAGCCTTCTGGATCCATGAAATGACCATGAAGGAATCGCCTTCAATGACGAGGCGATCCAAGTTAAGGATCCTCGTGGTATACTTGATACCCACTCAAGCACCATAGAGTTCCACTAGGGGACCAGTCTGTTCTACTAGCTTAGAACCCCCCATCGCTATGAAGCTAGTAGCTGAATATCTAATGACAAAAGTAGCTCCTACCATCTAGCCTCTGACACTGCCATCAAAGTTGATAGTAACAAAATCCTGAGGAAGGGGCTCCCAAGAGACCAGAATCCGGTGAGACACTCGAGGAGCGGAACCGGAGCCCCAGATGTCAGGCAATGTTACCCTCAATCCATGATACTCCTCAGCCTGAGCCCTAGCTCTTTCCACAACGAAGGTAGGAGAGCAAGTCTCAGATCTAAAGATCATGGCATTCTGGGAGATCCACAAGTGATAAGCCAGATAAGCAAGCAGGCTCCGGGAGACTGTACCAGGGGAAGACTGCAGAGAGTGAATGAAAGTACCCGCCGCATCATCTCTCGAGTACAATAGAGCACTATACCCAGCCAGAGTCCACACACATCTTGCCCGTAAGCAAAGAAATAATGTGTGGTCCAAGGATTCCTCCGGGTCATCACAAAACGAGCAGGAGGAAGCTATATGAACTCCCCTCGAACTAAGAAAGGATCTTGTGAGCAGACGATGCTGCATCACCTTCCAAAGAAAGAGACAGACCCTCGGGTGCACCGGGAGAGCCCAGATCCAGCCTACTTGATCAGTCCCTTGCTGAGAAGGATGATAGATAGTGTAGAGGTCCGACAAGGGGGCAGAGGTGGAAGAGGAGGGACCCCAAACTCTGATATCCTGGCAGGGAGATAGAGGTAAAGCTATGGAGAGGATCCGAGCCTTCAGAGATTGCCCAAAATATCGAGAGATCAGCATAGAATTCTAGGTCTATGTCCCCGAGAGGATAAGGTCACTGACCATCCAGGAATTGGGCATATCTGGGGAAATAAATGTAGGCCATCTATGAAGGAAAATTTCAGAGATCCAGACATCATCCCAAACTCTGATAGATTTTCCATCACCCACCATCCATCTGAAATAGTGAAAGACCTCCGAAGTCCTTTTCCTGATCTCCTTCCAAATAGCCAACCCTCGAGAAAAGGGCACAAAGTCACCCCCCTCCAGGGAACTAGTGTCATATCTAGCTCTCATAAAGGAAGCCTACAAGCTGGTCGGATTGAGGAACAAATTAGTAGTATGACGAGCCAGCAAAGCCTCCCTCCTGTTAAGAAGCGAATAGACACCAAGACCACCCTCCCGGATTGGTTGGTACACTGACTGCCAACCCACCAGGTTGATATCCCTGGGCACCGCATTGGACCTCCATAAAAAGCTCGAAGAATCTGCTCCACCTTTTCCACTGTAGCCTTAGGAATAATGGTATTAGCTAAAAGGTAGATAGGTAGCGAGGTCAATACCGATCTGATCAAGATTAGTCTACCCATAGCCGATAAAGCCCTTCCCTGCCATCCCTCGACCCGTTCCTGAATAGCCTGCACCAAGATTCGAGACTCATCTCTGCAGAGACGCCCGCCTGACATGGGAACATCGAGATAGTGGATAGGCCCATTCTTGTCTCGAATCCCAAGAATGGAGATGATCAAAGAGCGAGTGCGGGTCGCTATTTTGGGAGAAAAATGGATCTCTGACTTTTGGAGATTGACCGACTGACCAGAGGCAATGCAGTAATCCATAATAACCCTCCGGAACCCCTGAGATGTCGCCTCCGAAGCCCTGTTGAGTAGTAAACAGTCATCGACAAAGAGAAGATGGGAGATAGGGACAACTGTCGGGCCGCATAGAAGGGGTGGATAGCTGAATCCCTGACCGCATCCCGAAGGCCATGCGAGAGGGCATCGGCAGCAATGATGAAAAGGTAGGGAGATAGCGGACAACCCTGTCGAAGGCCAACTGTCGAATAAAAGAATTTCGATAGTGAGCCATTAAGAATGATGGAGAAAGACGGACACGTGATGCAGTCCATGATCCTGGAAATCCACAGTGGATGGAACCCAAAATCATACAGTGATCGTTGAAGAAAGGTCCACCGCATCCAATCATAAGCTCTCTCCATGTCCAGCTTGATTGCCATCAGAGGGGCTTTAGGTGGAGCCCTTCGCAGGTCATACATAAATTCTTGGGCCAGCAGGATATTATCCGAAATTCCCCGACCCCCAATAAAAGTCCCTTGCTCAGGAGAAATGATACCCGGGAGGGTAGGCTTTATTCTCATAGCCATCAGCTTGGCACATATCTTGTATAAAGTAATACATAAGCTAATGGGTCTGAAGTGAGAAGGATGAGTAGGCCAAGGATGCTTTGGGACAAGGGTGACAAAGGTTTGTTTCCACCTATCCGGCATCAGACCCGTCAAGAAGAAAAGTTGCACAACTGAAACCACTTCCCTTCTAATAATATCCCAATATCTTTTGAAAAACAGAGAAGGGAATCCGTTCGTGCCAGGAGCCTTATCCTCAGCCAAAGAGCAGAACACCACTCGCACTTCCTCCTCAGACACAGGAGCAAGAAGACAAGCATTCTGATCCTATGAAATAATGCTATCAGGAACAGAAGTCTGGTAATAAGGAGGATCACCCTCATTCGACCTCCATCTGGACCTGAAAAAAGAAACCACCTCCTATAATATATCCTCGTCACTATCGATTCAGCCCCCACTGTCAATCTTGAGAGCACGAATATGATTCCGGTGTCTCCTGACTATAGTGGCCTGATGGAAGAAATGAGAGTTCCTATCTCCCTGAGCCAACCACTGCACCCTGGATTTCTGTCTCCACAGAGTTTCCTGTTGGGCCAAGAGAGAATTGTAAAAAGCCAACCCAGAGCACAGAGAGGAGAGATCTTCATCATTCAACCCCCCTTGACTATCCTCCTTACTCTGAAGGTCATGAATGATCTTTTCCATCTCAGCCAGTCTAACAAAGATATTACCCACTTCCACTTTGTTCCATTTTCTTAGCTGGTGCTTGAGAAGTTCCAATTTGCAAGTGATGCGATACTGAGCATTTCCTCTGATTGGCATTCTCCAAACCTCCCTGACCACTTCCCAAGAATTATGGTATGAAAGCCAAATTCTTTCAAACCTGAAGGGCACATGAATATGGGGAAGATGGGTGGTGGTCAACAAAAGAGGACAGTGATCCGAAGCGACCCTATCCAAATGCCGAACTGAGAATTCGGGATGCATCTGAAGCCAACCCGTGGTAGCAACCGCTCTATCCAGCCTTTTCCAGACCCGAGCCCTACCAGATCTGTTATTGCACCAGGTGTATCTATTTCCTAGAAATCCCAAAAAGTAACTGAACTCTCTGGTTGCCGCATTTTGGGAAAATGGGACCCCTCCTCGCTTCTCCTCCACTTTAGTGATGCAGTTGAAATCCTCAACTACAACTGTTGGGAATCCCTGGTTGATTACCTAAGACACCTCATTCCAGAGATGTCTCCTCTCCTTGTAACAGGTGTTAGCATAGACAGCAGAAAGCATCCAAGATGGCCCATTATCTTCTGTGATGATCATGATAGCATTCTGCTCAGATCTATGATAGAGTTGCTTTAATTTATAAATTTGAAAATGAATCTTGGTGCAATGATAGAGTTGCTTTAATATAATATTATCAATTTGAAGTACGTATGAACATAATCTTTCGCACGTGGTGCATCTGGCCTTTATCGGACCACCCCCTATTTTTTTCTCATAGAATATGTACCAACTTGATTCAATAATGAGCAGGATTAATGCCAAGTTGTCAAGTTGAAAAATAGAAAAGACAAACAATCCAATAACCATTGAGCCAAAAACAATCAAAGAAATGGACGAAGATGATCCTACTCCACATGCATCACATACTGTTTTTAACTATGGCCGTGTCTAAGTGCATTTGGGGGCGTGAATCATCATTAAAAGAAGGGTCATATTAGGGTAAGAATGTTTGCACATACAAACATAATTTTTCACCATTGACTTGTATTGGAATTAGAATTAACAACATTCTCGATGCAATCTAATGGTGGAAAGCCTTGCATTTGCGAATGAGCTTTCCGAAGTCCAACCCTTAAAAAGAAAGGCACCCATGGTTCATGCCAACACAGTTGACCAATACAATCACGATGCATTTGTTAGAAATTTATACACAAGATCCGTGCTTAAGAGCATAAAATACTAAAATATAAATAACTAAATCATAGACTTGTTTTATGCTCTATCACAATATTAGTAGAAAAACAAAAATTTTCTTTTGCACCAAGTGCTTCTCTGAATTAGAACCCTTTAATGGAAGGAGACTTGTATTCTATTTTTGTCCAGATTAAGGAAGGGACTTAACACACCTTTATATAATAGTTCATGAGTTCCTCCATCAATAGCTTCATGAATACTATAGCTCATACTTTAATGATCATATTTTTAACTTCTGACCTTTGAAATTTTGTATCTTAGAATTCCACTCATGAATTATGTCTCTTAGTATTCCCGTCTTTTAAAGTTCTCGAAGTTACAAACCATTAAATCTTAACATGTTTTTATTTTTTATTTAAATAAATATGATTAATGCAGCCCATATATAGATAAACACTAACATTCATGTAGATAAATGCTAATATTAATATCATAAATACTAACATTTTTTACTTGGACAACATTAATTTGGTTATAATTTTGAAAACAAAATACCTAGCTAAAATAACCTTAGATGTTATGCACCTATTATTTATGAAATAAATAGTTATACAATAACTCCAAGTCACCATTCCATCCAATAAAACCCTCAACATTGGATCATGGTGGTAACTGTATCATTAAAGTGTTATGGGACCTTCCATTGTCATGCACATCAATAAACCTTATGGACATGAATCAAGTGTGATGATGTAGTAAACAATAATAATAAACCAAAATGTATTGTCTCCATTTATCAGTCATCGGTTTCTCTCTTTAAGTAGCACAAGCACACTTGAGAAATCCTTTATATTTATATGCCTATAAAGCAAAATTTTACATATCTCGAAATAACCTTTATGTGTCACACAATATATAGAGAATTAAAGCTATAATCATTAATGCCCCAAACCTTTGCTTAAGATTGATACCTATCTTAAGACTTTTAAATTATAATAAGAATATGTTTATGGCTGAAAAAATATAATCATCATTATAAAATATAAATATATCAATAATGACATGTTCAACCAAGATACAGAATTCCTACTAACCAAGTATATCAAATGACTCTACTAATCCTATATCAGTAACATGGTTTTTAAGATATTAGGACAAAGTTCTTTGGTCAAAGGATCAGCTAACATAAGCTCAGTCACAATATACTCTACTTCACCTTTCTTTACTTGCTCTTTAATTGTCAAGTTTTGACTTCTAAATGTTTAGCTCCAGAAATATTTTTTATTATTCTTGCAAAATAACACTGCAACAAGATTATCATAATATAGCTGGAAGGGCCTAGCAATGGAATCAACAGCAGACATATCAATAATGAGATTACATAGCCAAGCTTTCTATGTGGAGGCACCACAACATGCTATATACTCGACGTGCATGGTAGAAAAGGTTATAAGTGCCTGTTTGATACTTTTCCATAATATTGCACCACCTATTAACATGAAAAGGTATCCAAATATGGACTTTTTTCTATCATCCTTAGAACTAGCAAAGGTAGAATTTGTATAACCAACAAGTTCGAGATTTCGAACCTTTCTATAGGTCAACATATAATCTTTAGTTTCCTTGAGATACCCCAAAACTTTCTTTGCAGCTATCCAATGGTCATGCCCAAGATTCGATAAAAATCTTCCTAGTAGACCAACTACACATGTGATGTCCGACCTAATGCAGACCTGAGCATATATTAGGCTCCCTACTACATTAACATATGGAACATTTCTCATAGATTCTCTCTCAATATCACTCTTTGGACACTGTGTCTTCTTTAATGTTTCGCCTTTAGTGATAGGCATAGGCCATGGTTTGCAATCTTGCATATTAAATCTCTTTAAAATATGCTCAATATATGCTTTCTGAGAGAGATCCAATAAATTTCGAAATCTATTTCTATGTATTTCAATCCTGAGAATAAATGATGTTTTACCAAGGTCTTTCATGACAAAATGCGTAGATAAAAATTGCTTAACCTCATGCAACATGCCCAGACTGTTAATTGCAAGAAAACTATCATTCACATAAAGAATGAGGAAGATAAATTTGCTCCCACTAATCTTGTGATATATGTATCTCTCTACTTGATTCTCAACATAACCAAAGAATGTGAAAACCTCATCAAATTTCAAATAGCATCGTCTAGAAGCTTGTTTCAAACCATAAATAGATTTTATAGTTTACATACCATATGTTCTTTACCAACTATCTTAAAACCTTCAGATTGTTCTATATAAACTTCTTCATTTAGGTTTCCATTCAAAAATACAGTTTTAACATTCATCTAGTATAACTCTAAGTCATAATAAGCTAAGTGCCATGATCATTCTAAATGCATCCTTTGAGGACATTGGAGAGAATAAATCAATATAATCAATTCCTTCTCTCTGAGTTTATCCTTTGGCAACCAATCTGGCTTTAAATCTCTCTATCTTTCCATTAGGATCATTCTTGGTCTTGTAAACCCATTTGTTAACAATGGTCTTGTAACATTCAAAAGGCTCAACAAATTTTGAAACTTTGTTATGTTGCATAGACTGCATCTTATCCTTCATTGTATCCATCCATAGATCCTTTTAAGGACTAGAAATAGCTTCTTGAAAAAATACTGGATCTACCACATGACCAATGTCATAATTATGCTTTCCTAAATAGACTACATAATCAAAAGATAAAATAGACGTCTCACTTGTAGACCTTCTTAGTGCAACTTTTGCCACTACATCCTGTGCTCCAGGAACCTCAATAACTAATTATTGTAAAGTCTCTTCCTTCTCAATAAGAGCAATCATAGTTGAAGGTTCTACAATCTCTTACTGTAAGGGAAAAGGAATGTATATGGTGCTAGTTTGTTTATTCCTTTCTATGGTCTGAGAATGACCACTTTCATCAGCTATATCAAATTCTAAAAATTTAGCTATTTGTGATTCCACAATTCTAGATCCTCCTTCCCTGTAATAGAACTTATAACCTTTTGAATGTTCAGGGTATCCAACAAAATAGCAATGAATAGAACTAGGCTGCAGTTTATTCTAAGAGGAATTATATAATCTTACTTCTAAAGGACATCCCCAAACTTGAAAATGAGATAAGCTACGTTCCCTACCGGTCTATAATGAAAAGGTATTTTGGGCACTGACTTACTGGGTACTCCATTGAAGATGTATAATGTTGTTTAATAGCTTCATCCCAGAGATAGTCGAGTAAGTTTGTTCTACTTTGCATGCTCCTCATCATGTCCTTTGAGGTGTGATTCTGCCTTTCAGCTACACCATTTTGTTCAAGATTATTTGGCATAGTAAACTGAGCCACTATTCTATAACTCTCTAAATATTTGGCAAATGGTTTTTTAATCTATCAACTGTCCTCATGTTTATCATAATATTCTCTACCATAGTTAAATCTTACAATTTCGATAGCTATGTTAGGTATTTCTCGACTTCAGTCTTAAAGATATTAAACTTATCAAGAGTTTTAGATTTTATCTTAATCAAGAACAGATAACTATATTAGGAATAATCATCAATAAAAGTAATAAAATATTTAGAATTGTAGATGAGTATGGTCCACTGATATCATTATAAATGAACTCTAAGAGATTTGAGCTATATGTAGCTCCCTTTTTCTTAATCTTAGTTAACTTGCTCTTATAATAGTCAATGCATGTCTCTAAATCACTGAAATCAAGGGAAGGAAGGATGTTGTCCTTTATCAACCTTTCTATTTTTTTCCTACATGTGGCCGAGCCTTTTATGCCATAACATGAAAAACTTTTCTTTAATAAGGGGCCTTTTGGCAATAACCTTTTTAACATTATGAGGTGGTATAAATGTCAATATGAGCTAAACACATTCTATATAATCCATATGACAAAGAACAATTTTCAATAAGATTTAAGTCAAAAGATGATTAAACAGAATCACTTTTAAACTCAAAAGCATAACCTTCTTTATCTAACACTAAAACTAAAATCAGATTTTATCTAAAAGGTGGTACATAAAATGTGTTATTCAAAATGTTGCCCAGAAATGGAGCCCAAGAAGGGGGGTGAATTGGATCTTTTAAAAATTAAAACAGTAATGTGAATATCTAGTGGTGTTTGTAAGTAATAAATTCAATGCTCAAGATTAAATGCAGCGGAAAGCAGTAAATCAAATGTAATAAGCTAAGAGCAAAAGAGAAAGAAGGGAATCACACAGAAACATAGTATTTATAGTGGTTCAGTGCAAACCAAGCACCTACATCCACTCTCCAAGCCACCCTTGGGAATTCCACTATAATCCAATCAAGATTACATCCGACTTGTTTTTCAAAAGGTTCACAAGTCAAACCTATGTTGGTTTTGTCACCTAGGCTCACCAAGAACCTTTTACACTTATTTTATCTTCGGGATCACAAGTTAATCCTAGTTGGTTTTATCCCTTTGGCTCACCAACAAACCACAACAACCTTCTTTCAAGACACCCTTGAAAGCAAGGTCAAATTACAAGATAAAAACAGATATACAACTTTAAAACTAAGACAAACTCTCTTCAAGAGTAGAAAGAAAGTTTTGAAGCTCAAGTTGATGCTTTGTCTTGTCTCCTCCTTGGAATATCCTTCAAAAAACTTCTTTTGGAATGATGTAAGGATAAGCTTGTAGGCTTTTTCAGGGAATCAAACTACAAAAAGCTCTTGAAGTAAAGTTCTTGAGAGAATATTGGCTTTTTAGCTTTGAATGAATTTGAATACACTTCCATGCCTTTGGAATGAAGTTGGTGGAGGTTAAATACAACAAGAAACTTTCAAAAAATGGTTTGTGACCGTTGGTGCCTCGAATCTAGCCGTTTGGAGCTTGAAAAGTAAGTTCTGCAAGTCAGAAAAATAGATTCGTTAAAGCTGTCAGGCTTCAAGTGTCAACACTTGGCTCATCAGGTATCGACACTTGGCTGTCAGGTGTCGACACTTGATTTCTAGGTGTCGACACTTGAACTTTCAAGTGTCGACACCTGTGCATCAAGTGTCGACACTTGACACAAAAACCCTCAAATGGCCAAGTTCTAAATTTTCAAAAATCTTAGGCCTTAAGTCGACACTTAGAAATCTAAGTGTCAACACTTGAAATGCAGGTATCGGCACTTGATACTGAAAAATTCACAATCAAGTATAATTAGAGCCAAAAACACAAATATTGATTTTGAAATTTAAATGGAACATAAATAAATAACAATTGATCATGTAAAAGCCCTTTTCCAATGAAGAGTATGTCCATAATTGCGAAAAATGCTCCGTGCCACGGCGTGCCATGATACATAAGCTTTTGAAATCTTGAGATGCTTTCTTCCTGAAAACTCATAACTTGAAATACACATTAGTATACAATATGCACTCAATGTTTTGTTATTCATCAAAATCACTGGGTGGAGCCAACAATCTCTCCCTTTTTGATGATGACAAAACCTTGAGTAAAATATCATTGAGTTTCAAATTTCAACTATGATAATTCATGAGTATGATATGAGCCATAGTTTTCTTCGTTAGGAAGAATCAATCTCCCCCTCAATTAGATATTTCTAATCAGAACAAATAATATGTTATACCAAGGTATCAAAGCAGATCAAATTTGAAAATTTACACAAACAAATTGAAAAAATTTTCACAAATTTACACAAACAATTTATGCCATTTATGCCATACTTATGCCATACAATCTATACTATTACTCCCCCTTTTTGTCAATCATTAGAAAGCGAAATAACCTCCCCCTAACAATGAGCATGGAAACAAAAAGATGGCAGGTATCAGAGCCAAAAAGATCCAAAGAGAATATCAGAGCTAAAGAGAATAAATATAACTAATCAAGCAATCAAAGTTAAAGTGAATCATAATTTTTAAACATCCAAACTGAAATATATATATATATATATATATATATATATATATATATATATATATAACAAGTGGAGTTTTCAGTACAAAATTTGCTGACTCATCAGCAAAACTGAAACATGTGAAAATGTATCAGAGTCATACATCAGTAGCATGAAACAAAAAGAACATACAACAGAAGAGACATCTGTGAGGCTAATCCTCATCAGATGGAATCTCAAAAGAAATGGGACCAGTAACTCTAGTCCTACGGGCTAGACTACCAGGAGTCTTCAGGATATCCCGGCTCCTAGTCCTAGTGGATGGCCCAAAACGAGGTGCAACTCTAGAGGCCCTAGAAGAAGGAGGAGGTAGAGTCTCAGTGGGGGTAACAAAGACTGGCTCAGTGGTAGTTGGAGTGTCAGTAGCATCAGCTGGAAGAACATCAGGGGTCTGCTACTCACGACTGACGACCTTATAATCATCGGCACCATCATCACTGTCGCTGCCGTCGTCAAGAACATCTATAGCCCTGTCATCAGTGCGATCACCACCCTCTACAATATCATCATGGTCATCATGGTGGTCGTCGCCATCATCATCATCACCCGGAGGAACAGCAGGAGCAGCTGGAGGGAGCAGAGATCTGATCAAACTCTTAATGCGCGCAAAACCAGCCTCCACGGTCTGGCGAATCTCAGCATGCTCAACAGCAGTGTCAGCTCTGAGGTTCTCAATCTCGATCCGAAGCTGAGTCATCCTAGCTCCCAGACTGATAAGCTCGCCTCTCACCTCTGCAAACTACTCACGTGAATACTCCTCAAAGTGTACTCTAGTAGAAGCTGGAGGAGTTGCTGACGGTGTGGCAGAAGGCGTCGCAGGCTCGATCTCTGATGCATGTGCTGTATGAATAGGAGAACTGACCGGCCCTGATGGCCCTGCCTCGACCTCACGTAACTCATCCTCCTCATCTGGCTCCTGGCCAGACTCTCTCCTGATCCATCTACCACCAACCACTCTGTATCCCATCCCATGGAGCAACCTCTCATCATAAACATCAGTGTGTAAGATCTCCTTGGGGATCTTCCCCTCTAAGGATACTCCACACACACGGAATAGTCGGGTCAGTCTCATCCCATAGGGTAGACAATGACGACGCTGGATGGCCGCATCTCACATCTGTATCAGCATCATGGAAGGAATGTCTACCTGCGTCCTCTGTGTCAAGCAAACCATGAGCATAAGCTCTCTCTCTGTGATAAAATCAAAATGCCCTGTCTTCGATAGAAGAATATGTGCTGTGATGTGATGAAGGAGCCGCATCTCCACCGATAGCTGGTTCACGGTGACTACTGTCACACTGCGAACATCCTCTCGCTCCAAAATACAACGGAATGCGGCCTCCCTATCATCCACAGAGAAAATGCTAATCCCTCGATGTGGTATCTCCCAAACTCTGCTCAAGAGCTCCTTTGTCAGTAGAATCTCCACACCTTGCACAGATGTCCTCCAAGTCATATGCCGGCAATCCAATGCTCCATAGAACTCACATACCAGATGGGGGTAATACCTCTCCTGCATAGTGCAGAAGGGCACCAAACCCGCATCGGTAAGGGTCTGCCAGATCTGAAAATGCTGGCGGTCGAAAAACTCTAGGTCCACTCATCGACCGGAAGCAACAGTCTTCCCTACCATCCTCTCCGTAGGGGAACCAGGTGCGACTGAACTGCTCGACTCACCAGTGTCATGCCTAGCCTTTATTCTCCTCTCTGTCCTCTGACTCGGTCTCCTAACTGCTAGTCTTTTCCTAGGACCCATGACAAACTAGCTGGATGGGAAGGAAAAGATGATAGATCCAATCAAACTTAGAGCTATGGGCCTGGCTACAGGTTCAGCTAAGGAGAAAATCATTTCACAAGAGGTGCAAAGATAGTTTTGAAACAATTTTGGGTTGTAAAATACCCTTAAAAAAGTTTAGAAAATTTACAAACAATTTGAAAGCGGGAGTTTTACAAGCTAGAAAATGTTTTTGTTGTTAAAATATATTTGAACTTTTGTAAAAATACAATTTGTAATGTCAAAATACCAAAACACATGGGATTTGGGCTTAAATCATTTAGGGTTTTAGCAAAACGGTGAAAATGTCACAGAAGCAACATGAGAAATTATGATAAATGAATAAAGATAAGTTTAGAACACTAGATTTTAGGTAAAAACCCAAATTTTTTGACCAAAATCAATCAAACAGTGATTTTTCCCAAATTCGGATGGAATAAGCGTGATAAATGACCAAAAATAGTGGGAAATCCAAGAGAAATGCCACTAAACCATCATTCCTTTAAATGGAGTTCTAGAAAACTAATAAAACCCATGAAAATCTGGTTAAAATCCCAAAATTAGTCGAAAAAATCCAAATCTAGGTCAAACGGTTTGATGGTAACAAAAAGAAAATGAAAATACGAGAAATAAAAATAAAATGAAATTAGAAAAGGGAATACCTGAGATATGATGGGGTAAATGGGAAGAGGAAGTATTCGGAGTGTAGGGGACCACTGTCGCTTGAAATTGACGGGGAAAAGTAAAAACAAAAATCCTCGGTCGGTCATTTTAAAAATAGATTTCATTTCGCAAGTGTTGACACTTAGTATTTGTCAAGTGTCGACACTTGGTCAGGTGTCGACACTTGACAAAATCCAAGTGTCGACACTTGGCCAAGAAAATCCCAAAAAAAAATCGAAAAAATTTTCAAAAAATCTAAGAAAATATTTAAAAGCTTTTGGGACTCAAAGCAAGTATTTTTTGAGTAAAATGCCTTGGGTAAGATGAAGTTTGTGAGAGTTCTAGGAGAATGGGTCAATGACACCTAACTCTCTTCTAATCAGACAGAACCTTTCTTCACTCAATGGTTTGGTAAACACATCAGCTAATTGATCATCAGTACACACAAATTCAAGAATAATATTAGAGTTTTATGCATGATCTCTTATGAAATGATGTCTTATTTTAATTTGTTTACTTCTTGAATGTTGCACAGGATTCTTAGTTAGATTGATTGCACTAGTATTGTCACATCTTATGGATGTCTTAGTTAGTTTAATGCCAAAATCTTCAAGTTGTTGTTTGATCCAAAGGATTTGAGCACAACAGCTTTCAGCTGCTATATATTCGGCTTCTGTCGTAGATAGAGCAACTGAATTATGTTTCTTGCTACTCCAAGAGATCAAATTTACTCCAAGAAACTGACAGGTTCTACTAGTACTTTTACGATCATGTTTACACCCAGCAAAGTCAGCATCAGAATAAGCAATCAATTCAAATGAAGAATCTCTAGAGTACCACAAACCAATTTCAATTGTACTAGATAGATATCTAAATATGCGTTTAACAGCCAAAAGATGAGACTCTTTAGGATTAGACTGATATCTAGCATATATACAAATGCTAAACATGATATCTGGCCTACTGGCAGTAAGATATAGCAACGAACCGATCATGCTACGATATAATTTTTGGTCAATGGATTTACCTGATTCATCCTTGTCAAGTCTACAAGTAGAGCTCGTAGGGATACCTAAAGGCTTGGTGTTCTCCATCCCAAACTTCTTAAGTATTTCTTTTGTGTACTTCACTTGGTTGATGAAGATCCCCTCTTTGGTTTGCTTTATTTGGAGTCCGAGGAAGAAATTTAGTTCTCACATCATGCTCATCTCGAACTCACCCAGCATTAGCTTTGCAAATTCTTGACAAAGAGATTCGTTAGTAGCACCAAATATGATATCATCTACATAGATTTGTACTACTAAGAAATCATTATTCTTTTTCTTCAAAAATAAAGTTTTGTCTACATTACCTCTAGCAAAATTATTTTTGAATAAAAAAGAACTTAAATGATCATACCATGCTCTAGGAGCTTGTTTCAAACCATACAAAGCTTTATGAAGTTTGTAAACATGATTTGAAAATTCGGAGTTTTCAAAACCAGGAGGTTGTTCAACATAAACTTCTTCTTCAATAAGACTATTTAAAAAGGCACTTTTAACATCCATTTGAAATAATTTAAAATTCATAAAGCAAGCAAAAGCCAACAATAGCCTAATTGCCTCAAGTCTAGCCACAGGAGCAAAGGTTTCATCAAAATCTATCCCTTCCTCCTGATTATATCCTTTGGCAACTAGTCTAGCCTTATTTCTAGTAACAATACCATTTTCATCAAGTTTATTTCAAAAAACCTATTTTGTGCCAATAATTGAAGTATTTGAAGGCCTATCTACTAATGTCCAAACATTGTTTCTTTTGAATTGGTTAAGTTCATCTTGCATAGCATTTATCCAATTACTATCACATTCAGCTTTCTCAATAGTTTTAGGTTTAATTTGAGAAACAAAAGCTAAATAATCATAGATATTCCTAAGGGATGATCGAGTACTTACACATTTAGATGGATCACCAATAATTAGTTCTTTTGGGTGTCTATGAGCATACCTCCATTCTTTTAGTAGTGGATCAACTGTAGATGTGTTTTCATCACCTTGTGCTTGATCTCCTTCAGTGTTTTGATCATCTTCTTGTTCCTTGGTAGGCTCTTTGTTGTTGTCTACACTTTCAGTTTTCTTGGTATCTGTTTCATCAGAAGACACATCTTCTTTTCTCGAAGATTTCTGGTCAGATTCATTCAATACCACATGTATGGATTCCTCAACAACAAGTGTTCTTCTGTTGAAAACCCTGTATACCTTACTAGATGTGGAGTAGCCTAGAAAGACTCCCTCATCTGATTTAGCATCAAATTTGCTTAAATTATCCTTACCATTGTTTAAAATGAAACAACAGTATCCAAAAACACGAAAATAATGAATTAAGGATTTTCTACCCTTCCAAAGCTCATAAGGTATTTTTTTTAAAATCGGTCGGATCAAAACTCGATTTAAAACATAGCATGCAATATTTATGGCTTCCGCCCAAAAATATCTATGTAAATCATTTTCACAAAGCATGGTGCGTGCCATTTCTTCAAGAGTTCTACTTTTCCTTTCTACCATCCCATTTTGTTGAGGTGTTCTAGGTGCAGAAAAATTGTAATGAATACCATTTTTAATACAAAATTTATCAAAATCAGCATTTTCAAATTCAGTTCCATGATCACTTCTCAAAGAAATGATTGAAACACCTTTTTCATTTGAAACTTATTTATGAAACCTAATGAATTCAGAAAATGTTTCATCTTTATGTGCTAAAAATATGACCCATGTAAATCGTGAGAAATCATCTACAATGACTAGACTGTACTTCTTACCTCCCAAACTAGATGTTCTAGTTGACCCAAAGAGGTCCATGTGAAGCAACTCTAAGGGTCAAGATATAGAGATTACTCCTTTTGGTTTGAAAGAGGATTTGGTTTGTTTTTCAAGTTGACATGCACTGCAAATCTTGTCTTTTTCAAAACTAAGTTTAGGCAAACTCTTTATCAAATTCTTTTTGCTAAGTTTTGAAATCAAATGCATACTAGCATATCCTAGTCTACGATGCCAAAGCCAACTAGTTTCATTGATCTTAGCTTCCATTGACACTAGGCATTGACCATTTTGAATCAGAAGATCATCAAGATCAACCATATAAATATTGCCATGCCTATGACCAATGAACTTGATGTCATTGTCATCTAAACTAGAAACAATGCACATAGAAGATTCAAAAACAACTTTAAAATCCTTGTCGCAAAACTGACTAATACTAAGCAAGTTATGTTTCAAACCATTAATATATAAAACATTATCAATGTAAGAAGAGGGGGTGATATGGACTTTACCAATACCAATAATTTTGCCCATTCTATTATCACCAAAAATCACATTGCCACCATTTTGATATTCGAGCGATGAGAACTGCTCCACATCTTCTGTCATATGCCTTGAGCAATCGCTATCAAGGTACCACATTCTTTTCTTGTTGGTTGCAAGGCATACCTGCAATAAAGATCAAGTGGAGACTTTAGATACCCAAGTCATCTTGGGTCCTTTTAGGTTAGTGGAATTGGTTCCTTTTGGAACCCAAACTTTCTTAATATTACTCAATATTCTTTTGTTGCACATATAAGATTTATGCCCTTTAGTACCACATGCATAACAAGTAATGGATGAAGATGCAGGCACAAAGAAATTTTTGAAAAGTTTTTATTTCTTATGAGTTCTAAACCCTAAACCTGCTCTATCAAAAATAGCTCTTTGATTGTTCAAAAGCAAATTTAATTTTTCAGAACTATAAGTAAATTTATCAACAAAAGGTTTTAATTTTTTAATTTCTTCCTTATATTGTTTATTTTCATCCAAAATTTCTTTGCTTTGATTTGAAAGTTTTTCATTTGAAACTGAAGAACTTTTTTTTTTCAAAACTTCTTTTTCCTTTTCAATAACTGAAATCTTATCATTTAATTTTCTATTTTGAAGAAGAAGGCATTCATTTTCATTTGAAAGCTTATCATTTGTTTTGGCTAAATTCAAATTTTGCCTTTTCAAATCTTTATGTTTTGACTTTAGTTTTTGAAATTCTATGACTAATTCATCAAAAACTTCATGAAGTTCATCAAATGTAAATTTATTTTTAGTTTCAGAATATACCTCATCATGATCTGCCATTAGACAGAAGTTTGCCACCTCCTGCTGTTCTTCCTCAGAACTGGAGTCCTCACTGTCACTCCAGGTTGCCATCATGGCTTTCTTTCTTAACTTTTTTCTGCTTTTCTTGAGCAAGGGGCAGTCCACCTTAAAATGATCGGGTTTCTTGCATTCAAAACAAGTGGGCTTCTCCTTCTCCTTGTCTTTCTCGTTACTTGGCTCACCTTTCAGAGATTTCTTCTTGAAGTTGAATCTTTTCTTCCTCATAAATCTTTTGAATTTTCTTGCCATTAGAGCTGTCTCATCTTCTTCATCATCTTCTTCGGAGTCATCGCTTGATTCTTCTCTAGCAGTAGATTTGAAAGCGATCACTTTCTTCTTTTTGTCGACTTCCACATTCTTTTGCTTGAGGGAGAGCACATAGGTCATCAGTGAGCCCAACAATTGTTCAAGTGGAAGAGTGTTGACATCCTTGGCTTCTTCAATAGCCATTACCTTTGCATCCCAAGAAGCCGGTAGAGACTTGAGAAGTTTGTTTACAAGTTCACCATTAGAAACAATTTTTTCTAGGCTTCTCATGCCATTCACAATATTTGTGAACCTAGTATACATCTCACTAATAGACTCAGTAGGTTCCATTTCATATGTATGAATAAGCATGTTAACCTTGGTTGTTTCACTTGGTGTGTACCCTCATGGGTAACCTCAAGTGTATCCCAAATCTTCTTGGCGGAGAGACAATTAGATATTCTATTAAATTCACTTGGGTCAAGAGAGCAAAATAACAAGTTCATAGCCTT
The DNA here is from genome assembly GCA_021397845.1 of Areca catechu. Lineage (NCBI taxonomy): Eukaryota > Viridiplantae > Streptophyta > Magnoliopsida > Arecales > Arecaceae > Areca > Areca catechu. The sequence goes on from CM038046.1 coordinate 27,131,441, forward strand.
AGCATTAAGCTCTATTTGCTTAATATCATTCTCATCCCAATCATCTTCCATCTTTGGAGTGAGAATGTCATTAACCAACATAGTAGGCTGATGAGAACCTTTTACAATTATCCTCCATAAATTATAATCAATAGCTTGAATAAAAATGCGCATGCGTGTTTTCCAATACGTGTAATTTGTACCATTAAAAGTGGAGGACGATTTAAAGCTTGACCTTCAACTACACCCATTCTTATTAGGGCTGCCATGATCTTTCACTCAAGATCCTTGGACCTACAAGAGAGTACCGGTTCTCTGATACCACTTGTTGCCCAGAAATGGAGCCAAGAGGAGGGGTGAATTGGGTCTTTTAAAAATTAAAACAGTAATGTGAAGGTCTAGTAGTGTTTGTGAGTAATAAATTCAATGCTCAAGATTAAATGAAGCGGAAAGCAGTAAATCAAATGTAATAAGCTAAGAGCAAGAGGGAAAGAAGGGAATTATACACAAACACAATATTTATAGTGGTTCAGTGTAAACCAAGCACCTACATCCACTCCCCAAGCCACTCTTGGAAATTCCACTATAATCCAATCAAGATTACAGCCGACTTGTTTTTCAAAAGGCTCACAAGTCAAACCTATGTTGGTTTTGTCACCTAGGCTTACCAAGAACCTTTTATACTTGTTTTATCTTTGGGCTCACAAGTTAATCCTAGTTGGTTTTATCCCTTTGGCTCACCAACAAATCACAACAACCTTCTTTCAAGACACCCTTGAAAGCAAGGTCAAATCATAAGATAAAAACAGATATACAACTTTAAAACTAAGACAAACTCTCTTCAAGAGTAGAAAGGAAGCTTTGAAGCTCAAGTTGATGCTTTGTCTTGTCTCCTCCTTGGAATATCCTTCAAAAAAATTTCTTTTGGAATGATGTAAGGATGAGCTTGTAAGCTTTTTCAGGGAATCAAACTATAAAAGGCTCTTGATATAAAGTTCTTGAGAGAATATTGGCTTTTTGGCTTTGAATGGATTTTAATACACTTCCATGCCTTTGGAATGAAGTTGGTGGAGGTTAAATACAATAAGAAACTTTCAAAAAATGGTTTGTGATCATTGGTGCTTCGAATCTAGCCGTTTGGAGCTTGAAAAGCAAGTTCTGCAAGTTAAAAAAATAGATCCGTTAGAGCTGTTAGGCTTCAAGTATCGACACTTGGCTCATCAGGTGTCGACACTTGATGCACAGGTGTCGACACTTGACACAAAAACCCTCAAATGGCCAAGTTCTGGATTTTCAAAAATCTTAGGCCTTGAGTCGACACTTGGAAACCTAAGTGTTGACACTTGAAATGCAGGTGTCGACACTTGAGTTCTAGGTGTCAACACTTGGCGTGTCAAGGATTTTTCTGCATGGCAAATGCTGAAGTGTCGATACTTGGCTTCCCAGGTATCGACACTTGATACTGAAAAATTCATAATCAAGTATAATTAGAGCCAAAAACAAAAATATTGATTTTGAAATTTAAATGAAACATAAATAAATAATAATTGATCATATAAAAGCCCTTTTTCAATGAAGAGTATATCCATAATTGCGAAAAATGCTCCATGCCATGGCGTGCCATGATACATAAGCTTTTGAAATTTTAAGGTACTTTCTTCCTGAAAACTCATAGCTTGAAATATACATTAGTATACAATATGCACTCAATGTTTTGTTATTCATCAAAATCACTGGATGGAGCCAACACAAAACAAGTGTAAAACCATAGTCCAAATTTAAACAGAACAACTCTACAAATTCTATGTCAACCGCTTCATTTTTGCTAATTACAAGCTTTGACTCTCTTTATTTGTCTTCCTCTTGGTTATGAGTCCTATAATGTATAAGCAATGTGGTTAGTTGCTCTGCTATCTAGCCACCAGGATCTAGATAGAGCCATAACCAGATTGGATTCATGTAAGACAAGCGCCAATGAGTTACCTTTATACTCGTTCTTTGCTAACCAAATTTTTTACTTTGGACATTCAAATTTTTTGTGACCTTCATTCTTGCAGAAGAAGCACTTGATGGTTTTTTTAATAACACTAGTAGGACCACTCACTCCTTTATTCTAATCAGGTTTGCGAGTTTGAGAGATTTTAGGAGCATTAAAATTGAAACTCTTGCCTCTTCTCTCATTATTTTTTCCTGATACAAACAAGGTAGTTTGGAACCTTTCACACTTCAATTTTTTCTCTTTGGAAATGCACCTTGCAATGATGTCATTGACTGTCCAAGCCTCATCCTAAGAGTTACAGGTTGCGATAAGGTTCCCAAACTTGGAAAGAAGAGTATTTAATGCTTGACACACAATGCAAACATCAGGTAGAATAATATTTAACACCTTGAGTTGAGTTAGGATGTAGACCATTTTGATGATATATTTCCTAACTCTACTTTCTTCATTATATCTCATGGAGTAAAGCTCCTTCAGAAAGATACCAATTTTAGTATTTAAGGATACTTTATACCTCTGGGACATGGTAGGTAAAAAATCCTTAGCCACTCAGTATCAAAAAGACCACTTAGCAAATATTCCAAAATAGATCTCTTTATCATCAAATAGTACATATAATTTGACTTTTTCTAAGATGTGTAAGCCTTTTTCTCATCATCAATACTAGTAGCAACCAGATCGACAGGTTTATCAGAGATCATGGTTAAGTTCACGTTAGCCATTTCAAGTGCAAACTTCACATCTTGCTTCCACTTATTAAAATTAGAGCCTATCAACAACTCTGTAGTAACCATATTATTATTAATAAAAAAGGTGATTAAAATAATCAAAATGTGTAATATAAGGTGATAATGATACCAAAAAGTTATAAATAGTTTCTTTAATGAGAATTTAAGTACATTATTATGAAGTACCTTTGGACAGAATGCATAACATGCAGTCTTAAATTCTTATACACAATACAATTTAATAAATATATTCTAATTCTTGTAAAATCTACCATCTTTAGATATATAGATTGCTCAAATCAGTCGATGTATAACCATATATATTATGTACCTCATCTCAAAATCTCGCATGTAGCCAACATCTTTGGGTAGAATAGCTATGCATTTTATCAGGGGCATCCCTAATCATGTGGGAACAAAATTTCATAAAATTTGACAAATGGGTCACTTTGGTGGCTATAGTTTAATCGAACTCATGAAACTCTCTCAACGGGATACCTTTATATCACCTTGACAACATGGTCATTTCCTTTATTTGGGGCATAATAATCTTAATCATATGATTTTATTATTATGAAAATTCAAAAATAAATAATTATTCTTATATGCAGCCATATCAATTGTAATTTTGATCGACCAAAAAAATTCATACAAGTATATTTAACTCAAATTTTATTTCTTATAGATATGCAACACTAAATATACTTTTTAATTTGAGTGAATATCAACTTTATTGCATGCAAACTTTAATATGGCTTTATTTTAGAGAATTTAATTATTCACCAAGAATGAATAAAAGAATGCAAGAACTCTATAATTGTCTTTATAAGATATTTTAACCATATATTTCACTAATTATAGTTAAAACACACTTAAATGTATGCTAAAATAACCTACTGAATGTTAGGAACTTATCTAAAAATTCTAGAATTCTTTAAGACCCATTTTGTCATGTTTTAGGCTTTGTATAGTCACTTTTAAATTTTATGGACCAATCTAAAATGCATGAAAAACTTTATGGATACAAAAGACCAAATTGAACATGCTCAAAAATAAAGAGCCATGCGCTCTATTTTTCAAGAAAAATAATTTTCGACCATTTTCTCCCTTCCTTGATGCATTGATCGTCATAGCCCAAAAATCCATATGGCTTGTGATTAATTCATGATGAAATGGCCACATGTGACAATTTAGGTTAAAGGAATCAAACATAAATCCAAAGCCAAAATAAAATACTATCAGAGGCTTCAAAGCTTCAAACAGTGACAAGACTTATATCAATAAAAGCCGTGCTTAACAATCACAAATACTAGGATAGGAATTTAATTGAATGTTCATCCAAAAGAATGACCTATGAATTTTAGCAAATTTTGATTCTATGATCATATAACCTTGCTCTGATACCAAATGTTATAAATTCATGCATAGAATTTATGTATAAAAGTATAGAATACTAAAATACAAAAAACTAAATCACGGACCTGTTTTGTGCTCCATCATAATATTAGCAAAAAAACAAGGATTTTCTTTTGCACTAGGTGCTTCTCTCTTACATCTAAATTACAACTCTCTAATGAGAGGAGATTTCTATTCTATTTTTGTTCAGACTATGGGAGGGACCTAGGATACCTTTATGTAGTAATTCATGAGCTTCTTCATCAATAGCTTCATGAATATTATGGCCTATACCTTGATGATCATACTTTTAACTTCTAACCTTTGAAATTTTATCTCTTAGAATTTTAGTTATGAATTCTATCTCTTAGAATTCTCACCTTTTGAAGTTCTTGGAGTTACAAACAATTGAATCATAACTTGTGTTGCCGCCTAGATCACCATGGCCCGTAGCTCTGACATGTCGTGGATGCATCGAGCTTCCTCTGAGCACTTGGTCCTCTCTCCGATCAGTTCTTAGGTTAGTGTGACCTACAAAAAAGATGAGACCCAGGTCGGGAATTCCGACAGGAACACTCCAATGATCAAGTCAGTTGAGACGATCAAGAAAAACAGAGCCTCAACAACGGAGAGCTCTAGAGCTTCTCCGTCAAGAGGAGTGAGAGTGAGATATCAGAGGTGAAAAATAAAGAGAAGTAGAGAGTAGAGAGCGGGGAGGTTTTCCTTTCTGGTTCCTTGCTTGTGTGCTCTCTTTCCTTACCAGCATCTCTCTCCCTTTATATGTATATATATATATATATATATATATATATATATATATATATATTAATCATAAAATTGATGGATTTGCTAGTAATAAAAGTTTTGAATTTTACATTTTAAAAAAATAAATTTTAGAAAAAAATAAGGTAAAATAGGAAGCTCATCCAATACAATATTTTCTAATACATGCGTTAGAATTTTTAAAATTTTTTTATGGTTCTTAATACGCTATATCTTTGATGCCCGTTCTTTTGTAGATAAATATCGAAAGTTGATCAACTTTTCTATTAACCAACTTATTCATGTTTTTATATTTTTTAAGATAGGTAATTACTTTTTCTAGATAATATTTATCCATAAAATGAGAAAAAATCTTATCCATTTGGAAGGTGGCAAAATCATTTTCCACCGGCTAGTAAAGTAAATATTAAATTTTATTTTTAAAATATTTTCATTCTCATTTCTAATACCTTTATCATTTAATATTCAATAACTTAGTTCTTCACTATCATTTATATTATTTATACTTATAAAATATAAAGCATATTTTAGAACATATAAATAAATTTTAATAATTTAGGAAAGGAACTAGTAATTTTAAAAAAAAAACTGGATAATAGATTTCAAAACTATTTATATATATATAAATATAAATAAATTATTTTTTATTTAAATATTATTTAAAAATATTTATTTAAAAATATAATTTTTTAAATAAATTTATTTATTATAAAAGAATAAGATTTTATTGTTGTTTCTTCGTAAGAGCAAAAATGATACGGGGAATGCTATGATCGGGGTGTGGAAGGGAGAGGAAAAAAGAAAAGATAAGATAAGAAAGAAAGAAAGAAAAAAAAAGGAAGGGAGGGGTGCTCATTTTTATAAGGGGAGGCGTGACTACCACTAAGGTGATAGTCCGGTTGGTAGTCGGCGGTTCGAGACATGATCTCGTGGATGACTCGATTAAATTCAGGATTTTTCTGTACGAATCTGAGCATCTCGTATCGAACATTACCTGATAGGATGAGAATATATGGGATAGCTATATCGAGATTTATCCTTCTATCCTAATTTATTTATTAAAAAAAAAAAAGGGCGTGACTTCCTGATAATTACCTCAGTTTGACCTCCCCGGTCGCCCACCAATTATTCTAACCTTTTTTTTCCCCGGTTCGGTGCCTACCCTTCCTCCCTGTCTTCTTCCATCTCATCCTATACCATTTCCCCTCGTTCACCACGCCAACAACGCCGCGCGCTCTCTCTCTCTCTCTCTTAAACACACGCACACAGAGGCTCCCCAGCGATCTCGTTATTCTTGGGAAAGTACAGGGGGCTGGGCTATCCATCTCGTGCTTTTTTTTTTTTTTTTTTTTTTGATAAATAAAAAAATAATAGGGGAACAACCCCGTGTAACTTTTCCATTAAGCTCCCCGTCGATAATCGACGATTATTTGGTATATGATAAATACATCAGTTTAATTTTATTACGGTCATAATATGATTGATAAAAATATGATTTCATTTTTTTTTATCATAAATTTGAGATATAAATTTTTTTGGATGATTCATTTAAATTTTAAAATTTTTAAAATATATGTGATTGAAAGACGAAATGACCGATAGATGCATGCTTGGCGTGCCGCGGGTAAGGACGACGGTGCCGCAAAGATTTGAACGCGAAATGGTCCCCCGACCGTTCCCTTTGGCTGCTTGCGACTTGTGAGCTGTCAACACACGCTTCCAAAGAAAAACAGCTGGCCTTCAATTTGCTTGCCCACCTCGTAACGTACCCGGTGGTGTTGATATCCGTTCGACGAACGAACAGTACTGCTGTACGCTGCGACAATAATAAGGCGTAGTTGGCATTATTTTTAAGCCGATGAAATAGCTCTTTGTCCTTCTTCTCTTTCTTTTTCCGGTCATCGTGCTACCATGCCAATTTGTCAAATAATAGTTGGTGTTTGTTGTCTTGGGAAACCAGCTTCTGGACGCCACAACGTGCATGAATTCTTCTCTTCTTGCTTGTTTGATAATTGAACGAGATATCTTGTTCTCTTGCTCTTTTCTCCTCTGGTCTCCAATTATGCCAGCATGTCAGTTTGTAATAATAGTCGGCATTGTTGACTCTCGAATTTACCTTTTCGAGGCAACAACGTGAACTTCTCTTTTGTTTTTAGGAATCTTGCTGGTGTCGTTGGTATTTCTTTCGAAGGTGATAGGGTCGCATTGCAAGGTTTTCAAAGGTCATGTAATTAGATTAAAAGTTTTTTTTTTTCGATTGATCAGTTTAAGAGGGAACAAAAAAAAAAAAAAAAAAAAAACAAAAGCAAACTATCGTCTCGGTGTTCCAAAGAAGTTTGTGTGCAACGTGGTTCTGATAGGAAATTGCACCCGTCGATCGTGTTTGACGGCACTTTGGAGTTTAACACGTACAAAAAGATACAAGCACGAGCAATAACCATCCCTGACATTAATTCAATGTAGACAAATATGATCTAACTTTCACTCCAAATGTGGGATATTCCAGCTATATGGAGATGTAGAAGTGAATGAATATATAGGGTAGAATGGAACAAAAATTTATTTAGAAAGAATATCAGTAAAATTTGATCGAAAATCATCATAATTCATGGGTGTGTGCATGTGTAAGTGTGTGTAGCATTAGCAATAATATATCTAAGATAAAGACCCCATTGTTAAGTGCTTGTTAATACTTTTACTCACATAAATCCTCCAACACTTGTAAGGGAGATTCCCAAACAGTGAAGTTTCACTTTTAGGTGCTTCATTGTTATTATATCCTTTCACTAATTTAAAATTTGTTTTAGTATCTATCATTTTGATTTTGTGGATGTTAACGCATGGCTAAAGCACCAGTATCAAGCTTTTAAAGAAAGGACATGACTATCTTCATTGAGGACATGCATAATAAATTATGGGACAAAAGAGCATTTTGCAATCCCAACATAATAAATTTCATTTAATAAATTTCATTAAAAGCATCAAAGCTTGATTTGAGGAATCTTCTCTAATTAATTGTTTCTAGGAAAGCTGGAGATGCCAACTTTTAAACAAGTATTAGGAACCAAAAAAAAAAAAAAATTCTTGCTTTATTTCTGTCTTTATCATCATAATGCAATTCTTGGTAGTGCTCATGCGACATTCTCCACTTCACCTATCAATGGGGAGGAATCTGTCGTCTTAAATTTTTCTAGGAATCTTTTATATGTTTGATAGTTTGCTGAGGTATATATATTGCTACCAATAGCAACCTTTACCCACTTGTCCTAAATTTTGAATAAGAATTTCTACTGAATCCAACTTCACATAATATCATATAGTATCTGAATGGAATTTTTTGGAATGTCAATGTATTTAATTCGAAAACTGATATGATCTGATATGATATACAATGATATAAAGCAAAAGAATATAGATTGCTAATGAGAACGGAAGATCACGGTCCAATAATTGAGTATGACACTCATAATTTAAAAGTTGTAATAACTAAGCAATAATTTTGCAGCTGGCAAATTGATGGTATATAACTCCACTTCCTTTTAAAACATGCATCATGCTAGGAATTAAGCAATATCTTCAGCCTATTCCTTCAATTAGGCATGCAGATGGGTTCCAAGACGTACAATACGGATTCCTCATTTGCTTCTCCCATTTAATCCCATCCACCTTATTTTACAACGAAACATTGTCGCACGTCTTTTTTTTTCATGTAAAATTTATTAAGCGTTTTATGAGAATTCACCTCATGCACGGGATGGTCTTAAACATGACACTTTAATTAAGAAGGAGAGATGTGCTTTATAATATATATATATATATATACTGAATATTATGGCTTCGATTTAAATCTTAAAACCAAAATTGAAATGCATAATAGTATCTATTTTAACAAAATCATTGTGATCATTAAGTAAAATATTAACGTGATTTTAGGGATCATATAACAACCTATATCTGCCCATAATATTTTGTTATTAATGCAATCTTCAATAAACCGATATTATCGTTCTATATTTGCATGATCTTATTAATCTTAGGGATCATATACTAATCTATATTAGCCTATATTTTTTGTTAGCATGATCATATATCAGCCTATATTATTTTTCTTATATAAAATCTATATTTTGGTATATATAATTGATGTAGCGAGCCGCTGACATGGCACCCATGAGGAGTGTGACATGGCAAGACGCTAACATGATGCCCGCGTAAGCTCCCAGCCGAGGACGAGCTTCCATTTTGAGGTCGAGCTCCCAGCTAAGATCGAGCTCCTGTCTTGAGGTCGAGCTCTCATCCCGAGATCGAGCTCCTGTCTTGAGGTCGAGATCCTGTCCGAAGGTCGAGCTCCCATCTGGAGAAGGTCCCCAAAGACAGGGAGGCACATTCCCGACCGTGACCAAAGAAGCAACCGGAAGCAAGGTACGGCTCTCAGAAGACAAAGGTGGAGGAGATTCGAACCACAACACTAAGGGGCCACAGTATCTCTCCCAGGATGTTCGCAACTCTTGTGAAGGTGATGCATACCCTGTCAGGGCTCCGGACCTTGCAGCATGTCACCCGTGCACTCTGCACAGCGTGTGCTCTACCAGGTTTTAAATCCTATAGCACGCCGCCCGCACCCTCTACAGGGTACGGTCCCACTGAAACTCTAGTTCCTGTGGCATGTCGTTTGTGTCTCCTACGAGAAGAGTATCATGTCAAGGCCTCAGGCCCTATGGCATGCCAACGATTCTCCCTGAAAATGGAAGTGCTTGACCGTGGCTCAGGACTCCGTGGCACGGTGCTCACGCCCTCCATGGAAGACCACTCTACCAAGGGGACAGGCTCTGCTGCATGCCAACGAATGCTCCCAATAGGAGGACCTACTTCCGGGGACCAGTCCGGGGGAGGGTTCCACCAGATAAAAATCCCTTCCACAGGGAACACCGGGAAAGGGACATCCCAACGAGGCTTCAGACCCGGTCTAGCTTGACTATTTCCTACATAATGGTAAGAGAGACCTCCGGCAAAAGGGGAGAGAGGTAAAAAAAGAGAGGGGAGAGAAGGGAGAAAAAAGAGAAGAACACCACAGAAAGAGGTAGAGCACTGAACAGCGTTCAACCCCACTCCAAACACTAGCTTTACGATTCTTTTTCAGTTCTATTTCTCTCTATGTGATGGCATCCCAAGCCTCCATCATCGAGGATATGTTCCTCTTGACTGTCCTACTGACTTGACCATCGGAGTATCCTCGCCGGGATCCCCAGCTCGAGTCTCCTCTTTTTTGTAGGACTAACCAGCTACGAAAACAAGGAAGATGGAGGACTCAACATCGTCAGGGAGACCAACTCACCTACTTCATGTCCGAGCTGCAAGATATAGTGGTCTAAGCGCTAATAGATTGGCGCATCAAGTAAAAAGGAATGGAAAGTGCTAGCACTGTCCATTCCAACTAAAGAGCGTCAAGCAACACTTGACGATCTCATGGTGGTAACCCGCATGCGAAAAGCTTCTGCTAGCCGCATGGGGGACCCACCCCACCATGGTAACAGATATAGCCAGGAGGTGAAGCCCCCTCTACCTTCGCCACCGCCTCTAGCTAAACAGTCTTTGCAGGTCACCGCACTCGCACGTAGGTTTAGACCTTGGCTCCAGTAGTGTGCTAGCTGCACCACCACCATCAATCCCTGGCAATGCAACAGCAAGTGGGGATGCTTGCAGCCCACATCGCTAATCCCCATGCCAGCCTAAGATCCTTCTGGCAGGAACCATTGCGTGCGGCCTCATACCCACGATGAAGCCTGCAGGCGGCGAGGGGGTGGCACTAAGGTGGTCCGATCGGTCGGGGGAGTCGTTTCCCAGTCTTGGATCATGGTGCAATATCGCATCATCGACATCGACATAGCCAGGATTTGAAGCATGAGTTCTTCTGGTCCGCGCCCTCCTCTTCCCCGATGGCCTAAGTGGAGGGGTCTATAGATGAGGCCATCCACCGTCGAGCGGAGAAGCACCTCAAAGAACAAGAGTGTAGATTGGTGGACTTGGCCCTCCAGTTTGCCCAGATCTAAGGCTCCCCATGCGAGCCCGTGGGCTACGACGCCCATCCACCTCTCTCTCTCAGAATCCAAGAGAAATTGATCCCCAACTAGTTCTGCATGCCCCAAGTGGACCCCTCGATGGGACCATGGATCCCCCGACCACCTTGAGAGTTTAAGGCTTTCATGCAGGTCCAAGGGGCCATTGACACCCTTCTCTGCATTGCCTTCCTAGCTATTCTCCGCAAGGCGGCCCGAGTCTGGTACTCCCGTCTCGAGCAAAGGAGCGTTGGCTCCTTCAAGCAGCTGGAGAGAAAGTTTATGGCACACTTCGATACTTGCAAGAAGGTGCCACGTGAGGTTGACAACCTCTTTTCTATCTGACAACAGGATCGTGAGTCCCTCCAAGATTACATATCCCGGTTCAAAGTGGCTACCTTGGAGATCTACAATCTCAACGAGACCGTCGTCATGTTGGCATTGAAGAGAGGACTTAAGACCTCTCGCTTCATCTACTCCCTCGACAAGAAGCCCCCGAAGTCCTATTCGGAGCTCCTCCTCTGTTTTCATAAGTACATCTACACGGAGGAGGCCAATCACACCTAGAGGGAGTTGGATGGGAGGCCTCTAAAGAGGCAAGCCCTGGGGGAAGCAGTCAGCCAGTCGATGTCTAAGGCCACCTCGATCCCCTGGGCAGGCCCCAGGCCAAGGGATGACCTTGCTAAAAAAGAAAAGTACACACCTCTCCACCGAGAGTAAAGATCCTAATGGAGATCAAGGACGAGCGCTTCTTACATCGCCCTCCCCCACTGAAGCCATCCAGTGGATATGATAAATCTCGATACTATCAGTTCCACCATGACCACAGCCACGACACCAAGGAATGCTGCCACCTGAAGAGAAAGATCGAAGACCTGATCAGGCGAGGCTACCTTGGAAAATTCATGGAGGGAAGAGCTCCTCCAGGGGTCCGGAGTGAGGAAGCCCAACTCCTTGCCATCAAGAACTAGCCCACGGACAAGCTGGCGGGGATGATCTCTTGGGGGGCAGGAAGAGAGTCAAAAAGGACTAGGGAGAGAGAGATAACTGATGATGTACTCCCCTGCATGGGAAAGGGGTTAGTTGGGATGGACGACCCTAACAATGACGCTGTCTTCGTTGAAATGACGATAGCTAAACATCCTATAAAAAGAATTATGGTTTATAGTAGGAGCTCAGCTGACATCCTTTTTTTATAATACCTTCGCAAGAATGAGCTTGTCTTCTGACCTAGTAAGATAGGTGTTCACGCCCCTCGTCGGCTTCACCAGAGACTTAATTAGGATGGAGGGAGAGATTACCCTCCCGATCACCACCGGGATGCCCCTCGGCAAAGTATCGTAATGGATACTTTCATCGTTGTAAGGCTTCCTTCACCTTACAACATGATCTCGGGGCATCTCGGGCTCAATCTTCTCAATGCCACCATCTCCATCAGGCGGCTCCTTGTCCAATTTTTATCCCATGGAGGATTGGGGAGATGAGGGGATCCCGACGGCCAGTCCAGCATTGCTTACAGACCATCCCAGGAGTCCATGAGGCCGAGCAAGGCCCGGCCATTGATCGGCAAAACTAGACAGAGCTGGAGCCGAAGAGTAGGCCAGTCAAGCCATTGCTATCATTTTCCCTTGGCAAGGACCCCCTGAAGATGGAGCAAGTGGGAGCCCTACTAGCCGAAGAGGAGAGAGCTCGGTTGCTCAACTTCCTATGGGCTAATGTTCGCATCTTGACTTGGACCGCAGCAGATATGCCCAGGATTTTCCTAGAGATGTTCACCCACAGGCTGAATGTCGACCCCAATAGCCGCCCGGTCTGGTTAAAGAAGAGAAGCTTCATCCCAGAGAGGCAAAAGGTAATCAATGAGGAGGTCGAGAAACTTATCGCCGAATGATTGGCTCGTGAGGTACAGTACCCTAACTGGTTGGAAAACATGGTGATGGTCAAAAAGACCACCGAGAAGTGGAGGATCTACATGGACTACACCGACCTCAATCGAGTATGCCCAAAGGATAGCTTTTTGCTCCTCAAGATCGACTAGCTTGTGGACACAACCCCAGGGCACAAGCTGCTCAATTTCATGGTTGCATTCTTTAGGTACAATCAAATTCGTGTGCACCCGGAGGATGAGGAACACATGGTATTCATGACCAATAGAGGTACATTCTACTATAAGATGATGCCATTCGACCTCAAGAATGCTGGGACAACATACCAATGCCTAGTTAGTAAGGTTTTCAAAGACTAAATAGACAACAACATGTAGGTCTATGTGGATGACATGCTCGTCATGAGTGGCTAAGAATCAGATCACATCATTGACTTGGCGAGGCTTTTGACAACCTACATCTCTACCAAATGAAGCTGAACCTAGTCAAGTGCACATTCGGCATGGCGGCCAAGAAGTCCTGGGTTTCATGATCACCCAGCATGGGATTGAAGCCAATCCAGAGAAGATCCAGGTGATCACAAGCATGAGACATCCCACATCCAAGAAGGAGGTCCAGTGCTTGACCAGATGCGTCGTCACCCTCAGCTAGTTCATTTCACACTCCGTCGAGCATTGTCAGCCCTTCTTCATGTTGGAGCAAGATTGCTCCACGGAAATCCGGGATCCTTCTTGATGCCGCCATGGCAGAAAGGGAACTCATGATCAGGGAAGAGATGGGGCACGCCGTCCGCTCCCATCACAGAGGTGCACCCCCATGGGGCTGAACACATGAGAGAGAACCAAAGAGAGGGAGAAAGGAGGAAGAACTAGATCAGGAAGAAAAGAGGGTTCTCTTTCTTGATCAATTTCCTTGGAAGGTTACAAGGCTTCTTCCTCTCACTACTTCACCACTCATCTCCGTCCCTGTATATATATATATACACATCGATCACAAAGGACCTACACCCCCAAAAACTTTTCAGCACGGCAACACGTGATTCAAAGAATCCCATTATCCGAGTCGGCTCGAACTTCACAAGTCAACTCCTTGTAGCATATAGCACTCTGGACGAGTCGACTCTCAGACCTTGAGTCGGCTCTTCCAGAATATTGTTTTATCTTTCTATGGAACCGAGCCGACTCCCACAAAATTGAGTCGACTCACCAGCAACCGAGCCGACTCGTAGCAGTACCGACCGACTCCCCACAGAACTTTTTCCTGCTACCATGCCGTCCCAACCATTAAAGCCGACTCGAACTAGAACGGAGCCGACTCTAATATCCAGACTGACCAAAAAACTCAGTCTAATATCTAGGACTCATCCAAGACTCACTCATAGCCCTAGATACATCATATGTGACTCCTCTCAAAACTTGGAGCACCACATTTGCCCCAACAATCTCCACCTTGGTGCTATAAGTCTTGACAAGCTCCGGATGACAATCTACACCCTTCCTGTTGTCTCCAGAGCTGATATCTTCCCGTCGAAGTCACCTCGTCTCCCTAGCTAGAACATCTACCCATGCTCCATAGCTCCTAAGACTCGTGCTCCACCGCACTCCTGTCCTCGAACTGATGTCTTCCTGCTCTGTTCCCGTGACTGCAATACCAACTCGTGCTTCTGTAGTACACCCAGACAGCTGTGCAAATCTAATACCAATGTCAGACCTCTTCAGCTTCTGAGCTCCGTAGGAGGCCTTTGAGATGACCGCCCTTCTCAGCTGAAGATCAGTACAAGTTTTTTAGAACTAACATGTACCTCCTCCATAGAACCAACTTGAGATATCTGTTATAGGCTCCCTTCTACTAAGCAGCTGCATCACTTACCTTGGACTTCCTGGAAAGACCCGCAACGATCCTAAACCGACACTCGTTGCACCTAGAGCTCCACCTGACACAGTCTCCATAGAGCCATGCCAATCACTACACACTCTGCTTCATCTGGCTAAGTGCACCCCTGGCACTCATGCTAGGATATGGTCCTCCTTGTACCTCCCACTCTGAACTGGTGCTAAACATCTCTCTCCAGTCGTGAAGACACCTCCAACCAGTGCTCCACCTGAAATCAAAGTCCACCTGATGCCGTAGAAGTCCCATCGAGGTCATCCTATGATGGGGGACAGGTCCCGAGCAATATTTATTCTAGGAGATCGGATCGTTGGTCATTAAGAAACGATCCTAGACCAGGTCAAACCAAAACCCAATTATTTTTTTTCAATTTTTTATTCAAATGAAACCCTTTTTTTATTCAAATAAAATGTCTCTTTTTTTATATATTTTTTTCTATATATTTTTTCCATTTCTCTTTTTTTTCTTTCTTTTCCTTCTTTTTTTTACTTTTTTTTCTCATGATTTTCTTTTTTTCTCTGCTTTTTCTAAAGTTGGCACTGGCTAGCCGGCTTTGCTCTGAGGACCGTGCAGGAGGAGAACTCAACCCCGAACGCCGCATTTGCATTCACGATTGTGCGGGGGCTCTTCTCCATGCTTTGACGGTCATGTAGAACACCCAAAATAGGGGTGTCGATCCTTGGAGGGGCATATCCAGCAGGCTCTCACCGGCGACAGTGGCGGCATGATGGCAGCGGCACGGGAAGGTGGTGGCGCGGCTCTTCGACGGGCGTCAGGCATCATGGCAGCAGGGAGCCGGGCTTTGGAGGAGGAGCTTCAACTGGCAACAATGGTGATGCATGGGAGATCGACGGTGGGGACGGGCACCGGAAGGGGGAGACGGGGTGGTTGACCGGCTTGAGGGAAAGAGGTCTGGCTTGGTTGGGAAAAATGGCCGATGGGCACTGGACAGGAGGAAGGAGGTGGTGGCGTGCTCAATCTTATTGGGAGCGGAGGTCCACCAGAGGGCTTGGCTGCTCGGATTGGTTGCGGGTGAGGGCGATGGTGTGCTTGATCTTAAGCGGGGATGGAAGATCTGATGGTGGACGTCTCCGGATGGGAGGAGGGCCACGGAGGATTCAGGTGACTATGGAGGCGCCGCTTGGAGGGGAGGATGTGGGTGGCTTTGGCTGGTCGAGGGCGTCATTTCAATTGAGTCACTTGGAAGAGGAAGGAGCAGGAGAGTTAAAGGAGGAAGAGAGAAGATCCAGGAAGAAAAGATAACAGGGAGTCTCAGAGGAAGGAGGAGAGGAAGTAGAAGGAAGAATCTGAGAAGAGGAAGAACCAGAAGAGACAGAGAGAGGAAGGGAAAGAGGAGACGAGATAACACCCAAGCTCTTTTCACAATAATATTCTTCGCTCGCTAATTTTATTCATGACAAAACGCACCTTAAATAGAACCTCCGAAAGAGATTCGAATAAATCCTAAAATAGTTTATAAGATAAATCCTAAAAACAAATAATCAAACTAAACAACCAAATCAAATCCTAAAACAATGATAAAACTAATCCTAAAATTTCAAGATATCCCAAACCCTTGTACACCCATAGAAATAAAATATCTGCTCCGAGATTTGTGTACTTCGAGATTTGTGCTGCACCGGAATGTGTGCTCATCGACTCCAGGATCTTGGGCCCCAGGGTTTGGGTTGGGTTGGCTTCTGGTTCTAGGCCGGCTTCTAGGTTGGGTTGGCTTCAGGTTTTGGGCTAGGATGGGCTTCAGGTTCTAGGCTGGCTTCTGGGTTGGGCTTCAGGTTTGATCTGGGCTGCTTCAGATTCTGGACTAGTCGATGTCCCCATTAACCTCCCAACGTTACACTACTGGGGTACCCTGCACCTCAATACCCAGTCGCTATCTCCTCGGACCCTCCACATCACCGCGGACCCCTCCGAGACTGTTTCGGATACTCTGCAACCCCACAGGAACCTCCGAAACCTAGGAGCTCATCCCAACTCCTTTAACCCAGTGATGAACATAGCAACCATCTCCAGCGGTTGCTCCATCATGTCCCAGCCTGTCTCCTGGCTGCATGATGTCCATGGCACTCCCTGAGACCTATCCCCAATCTCCCTGAGTTGCCCTCTTCATCAGCTCTAGACTCTGTCCCAAGGCCAATGCTGCTATATTGGAACACTTCCAACTGGCCATTACCCCCGGTGCTCCCTGAAACTGTCTCCTGTCTCCCTGAGCTACCTCTGGCATCGCCTCCGCTGATGTGCTCTGGTCTCACTGAGATATCCATCTCTCGAGACCCATCTCCAACCATGTAGGATACCACACCCATGTATAGAGTATAGCCCATCACAATCAAGGTAGCTAGAGTACTACCGATCGCTTACCTCCATAGTGACCAAGAGCCTGGTCGACTATCGATGAGCTACCACTCATGCTCTGAAGATCTCTAGTGTGTATTGCTCCACCTGTGCTAAATCGTAGATCACCTGACCTGCCACTACTCCATAGCACAGTATCCGCAGCTCTGCACCATCATTGCGAGCTCCTGCACCACCGGATCCATCATCCTCGATGATATCTGCTCCACCAGTAGACCTCTGCACTACTCCTAATACTTGAACCTCTGTCCTCCTGGGAGAGCCGAAGATGGAATCATCCTGCTCATGCTGCCCGTACACACGGTGGCTGCACCATGATCTCAACATACACATCACATGTGCTCTAACTTCATCACTAGATCCATCCCAGCTTAACATGAAGAGCTCAAAAAATGGAATCCAACGACATAGACGGGACTCAAATCAGAGTTCAATTGAGCCCCAAATCACCGAAAATCAGTCAGCACACATTTCATAGTAGAGTCCATGAGATGCCAGTCCACCATGAACCGATCCAATGGTTCACGCGTGCATTTGCGGTCCATAGCTACCATTGCTATCGGTCCACGATTGAGAACTGTGGACCACATCCTATCCCAGACACCGCCGTCGCCACCAGCCACTGCACCGCACCTCCAAAGACTGTGCGCCTCCTTGCCGCATCTTCGGTGAATGCCCGCACCCTATGCCGCACCATCGATGGCTTCTCGCTACCGTGTCGCAGCCGATCTGCTCTGATCGGGACCATGCATCATCTCTGGCGACTTCCCACCATCGAGCCTCACCTCCGGTGAACTGCCCACCACCATGCCTAGCCCGATCTACTCCGATCGAGACCAACGAGATCACCATGCTTCCGCTATGCCCGGCATCGACGAGCCTACGTTGCCATTGTCTTCTCCACTAAGCCCGAGCCCGAACCTGAGCCCTTCTGCCAAGCCCTTCCACTGAGCCCTGCAAACAACGAACTCGTGCAGCGATCTCCTTGTGCTCTGCATCTAGCACCCACGGTGGCCTCCGCTTTCACCGGACCTTCTCCATCTCCATAACAAGGACCGGATCCTCTTCACAATGCCATCGGGACCGACGAGAGCGACGCTCTTAAGTATTCTCCACTGGTACTCCGCCCAGACCAGCACCACCGATGGATACTTTTCTCTCTATTTCCAGGGAGGAAGCAGGCCCTCACCTCTAGATCTCAACACCAAAGATCTGCACCACACGATCGTCAACCTCCTCCAAACCTCACCACCAGAGATCTGCATGCCGTATCATCACGACATCCTCTTCTGCTCTTCCTTCACGCCATCACATCAAGATTGGCTCTGATACGAAATGTTGGAGCAAGATTGCTCCGCGAAAACTCAGGATCCTTCTTGATGCCGTCATGGCGGAAAGGGAACTCACGATCAGGGAAGAGATGGGGCACGCCGTCCGCTCCCGTCACGGAGGTGCGCCCCCATGGGGCTGAACACATGAGAGAGAACCAAGGAGAGGGAGAGAGGAGGAAGACCAAGATTTGGAAGAAAAGAGGGTTCTCCTTCTTGATCGATTTCCTTGGGAGGTTACAAGGCTTCTTCCTCTCACTTCACCACTTCTCTTCGTCCTCGTATATATATATACACATCAATCACAAAGGACCTACACCCCCAAAAACTTTCCAGTGCGGCGACACATGATTCAAAGAATCCCATTATCCGAGTTGGCTCAAACTCCACGAATCAACTCCTTGCAGTAGACAGCACTTTGGACAAGTCGACTATCAGACCTCGAGTCGGCTCTTCCAGAACACTGTTTTACCTTTCTATGTAACCGAGTCGACTCCCACAAAACCGAGTCAACTCACCAGCAACCGAGCCGATTTATAGCAGTACTGAGCTGACTCTCCATAGAACTTTTTCCTACTACCATGCCATGCCAACCATTAGAGCCGACTCTAATATCCAGACTGACCAAAAAACTCAGTCTAACATTTAGGACTCATCCCGGACTCACTCCTAGCCTTAGATACATCATGTGTGACTCTTCTCAAAACTTGGAGCACCATATTTGCTCCAACACTTCAAGGCCCTGCACAAGATGCACGACTTCTTCTAGATGGAGAGTGCCAGGAGGCATTCGAAGGACTGAAAAAGCTACTCGCCTCTCCATCGCTACTGTCCAGGTCGGAGCCCAAAGAGGAACTCCTCTTGTACCTGGCGATGTCCTCGGAGGCAGTTAGCTATATGCTGGTTCGCATCAATAAGGATGGTCTTCAGTGCCCGGTCTACTACATCAGCAAGCTGCTCTGCGATGCAGAAACCAGGTGCATCCGATCTGAAAAGATTATTTTTACAATTATCATGTCTGCACAGCATTTTAGGCCTTATTTTCAAGCTCACCTAATCATGGTCCTCACTAACTTACCTTTGAGGGTCATCCTAAGCCGTCCAGATATATCGGGGCACCTGGCCAAGTGGACGGTGAAGCTCAGCGAGTTTGACATCGCTTACCGCCCGAGGCCGGCTCAAAAGGCCTAGGTCCTAGTCAATTTCCTGGTAGAATGACTTGGACAAATGAGGATCTGAAGAAGACGGGCGAACCGGCCAAGCCCAAGTAGGACTTGGCCATAGGTGAAATGGTGTGGATCCTCCACATCGACGGCGCATCCAACATGGGAGGAAGTGAAGCCGGACTCATTCTCACCAACTCTGATGGAGTCATCACCGAGTATGCATTGCATTTTCTCTTCAAGGCAACCAACAACTGGCTGAATACGAAGCATTCCTTATGAGACTGAAGGTGTCTCGCAAGCTGAGCATAATGAGTCTGAGGGTATTCATGGATTCACAGCTTATGGTAGGCCAAGTCTCTAGTGAGTACGAAGCCCGAGATCCTATGATGGCAAAGTATCTAGACAAGGTACGCTCATATACAGCAAACATCTAGTACTTCAATATTTCTCATATGCCCTATGGGGATAATGTGATGGGGACATCACCAACACAGATCTCGAGCATCACGGATCCCGGAGCAAGCATGAATCTTGAAGTAGCATGAACTTCGATGCATATCCAATACCAGAATAAATTAGTTTATGATTTATCTTTATCAATTATTTTGAAATTTGATTTAGAATTAGTTTTGTTAGGATTGAGTTATCTAGTATGGATAGACATTATCTTGTATTTCAATTTGAACCATCCTTATTTTTCTATCTTATATTCAAATTCAAATGAGGGTTGGAAAGGTCTATAAATACCATCCTCATTGCTTTGTAAAAAAGTGATTAATGAAGATGAGTTTTTAGGGAAGAGTGATTCTTCGTTCTACCTCCGTAAAGGAGTGGGCGTGAGGCCCGTCTTGCCTTCGCCTTCGGGCATCGAGGGGTGTGAGACCCTATGCCTTCACTTTCGAGCATCGAGGGATGTGAGATCCTAGTTATCCCCTTCCCTGTTGAGTCCCCTCTATGGTCTTAGAGATTTTCCTTCATGGCCCCAGGTAGCAATTTGGGTGAGATGCCCTGGCTCCGCATGTAGTGAGATGGGTGGGATGCCCTAGGCTACATATAGTGGGGTGGGTGAGATGCCCTAGAGGTGAGAGGTCTCTTCGTGAATATAAGTTCCAAGTCCATAGAGTGTCCAATTTTCCTACCCTCCATCTCCATTGTTCCTTTGCCATCCCTTAAGAAAAAATAAAATAAAAAAAATAGTAGTACCCTAATCATCGGTGACTTCTCAGCTCGCCGACGATCCTACCCCCTGATCCCGTGCCCCATCAATTTGGTATCAGAGCTAAAAAATTAGGGTATAGTTCATATCACTCCACATCCCCTCACCAGATCTCCTCACTCTCTTCCATTTTTATTTTCATCCTTCCTAGCTTACCCATCCTCTTCCGGATCTTCACCATCGCTACCTCCTCCGTGCTCCCTGCAACCGCCGACGGAGAAGACCTCCACTCATTTTTTATCTCTTTTTCTGTTCTATCTTTTCTCTTCTATTCTTCGGTTAGCTCTCCATGGCAAAAGGCAAGGGTCCGGCAATCAGGATTGATGTCGGGATGACTTACTTGTGTGTCGTGGTGTGGCAGCACGATCGGGAGGAGATCATTGCCAATGACCAGGGGAATCACACCACCCCATCTAATGTCACCTTCACAGACACGAAGTGGCTCATCGGGGATGCTGCCAAGAACCAGATTGCCATGAACCCTACCAATACCATCTTCGATGCAAAGCGGTTGATTGGTAGACGCTTTAGCGACCCCTCTATCCAGAGTGACATGAAGTTATGGCCGTTCAAGGTCATCGCAGGCCGTGGGGACAAGCCCATGATCGTGGTCCAGTACAAGGGCAAGGAGAAGCAGTTTTCCACAGAGGAGATTTCATCCATGGTCCTCATGAAGATGAAGGAGATTTCTGAAGCCTACTTTGGTTATACTGTTAAGAATGCGGTGGTCACCGTCCCTGCTTACTTCAATGACTCCCAGCGCCAGGCCACCAAAGATGCTGGAGTCATTTTTGGCCTCAATGTCATGCGATTCATCAACAAACCCACCGTCGCTACCATCGCCTATGGTCTCGACAAGAAGGCCTCCACCTCCATCATCCACACCATCATTCGGAACCCCCCTCTGCCGCAGATCTGCTCAACATCGTCGCTGCCGGTGACATTGCTGAAACCCTTGCTGCCTTCACAGTTAATTTTTATCTTTGCCTCGCTGCCGTGCCATTGCTGGATCATTATCGGAACTGTGGGCCTTCATCACCACGTCACCTCCCTTGTCATTGTCGTCGCTGCTATCGTCGATCAGTGGAAAACCAACCATGGATCACAACGCCCAGCCCCTGTGCCGCAGACCTCCATGCGATGCCTCTAACTGGAACTCCTCTCTTCAGTTGATCTCACCGGAGACATCTTTGTCCCAGAGAAGAACCTCCATTACAACGCACGAATCCCACCTCCTCTTCCATCCACTACCGCCCGTGAAGTCTCCTCAGCCGCCGGCCTCCCTCCCTAATCTCGCAACCAACCCAATCCCACAGGAAGATCCACCTCCATGAAGCCTCCTATCTTCGCCTGATCTTCATCAACGCCGCCTCCCGCCAGATCCTCTCCGGCAAGGGGAATGGCTCTGAAATCTGATCCCACAACCACCAACTCCCTCTCCGGATCCGCCCGTGCCACCACCCAAATCTCCACCGTCGCCAGCCGCCTCCACCGTGACCACCGCCGTCCGAGCCCCTGTCTCCGCCCTAGCACCATCGCTGGCGAACGCCCACCGAACTGCCCTCCAAAGACCTCCTCTGCATCAGCCAGTCCATGAAAAAAAAAGGTGCCTGCACGAACGTGAAAGCTGCACACTCCTCAAAGCACACGATCTTCAAAGCTACACGCTCCTCAAAGTACATGATCCTCAAAGATGCACACTTTTTAAAGCACACAATTCTTAGAGCAAAGCTGAGGAAATAAAAAAATCTCATGGCTAGCTGAACTTGGAGTCTCAGCATAACTTGACAGAGTCGAGTTCTCCCCACCTCATGGGAATGATGGGGACATCCCAGAGCAGCACGAATCTCGAAGCAGCATAGATCTCAAAGCAAGCACAAATCTGGAGTAGCATGAATTTCGATGCATATCTAGTACCAGAATAAATTAATTTAGGATTTATCTTTATCAATTATTTTGAAATTTGATTTAGGATTAGTTTGGTTAGGATTGAGTTATCAAGTATGGATAGACCTTATCTTGTATTTGAATTTGAACCATCTTTATCTTTCTATCTTGTATTCAAATTCAAATGAGGGTTGAAAAAGTCTATAAATACCACCCTCATTGTTTTGCAAAAAAGTGGTTAATGAAGATGAGTTTTTAGGAAAGAGTGATTCTTCGTTCTGCCTCCATAAAGGAGTGGGCGTGAGGCCCGTCTTGCCTTCGCCTTCGGGCGTCGAGGGGTGTGAGACCCTATGTCTTCGCTTTCGAGCATCAAGGGATGTGAGGTCCTAGTTATCCCCTTCCCCGTCGAGTCCCCTCTATGGTCTTAGAGATTTTCCTTCACGACCCTAGATAGCGATTTGGGTGGGATGCCCTAGGCTCCGCATGTAGTGAGATGGGTGGGATGCCCTAGGCTACATATAGTGGGATGGGTGAGATGCCCTAGGCTACATATAGTGGGGTGGGTGAGATGCCCTAGAGGTGAGAGGTCTCTTTGTGAAATAAGTCCCAAGTCCGTAGAGTGTCCAATTTTTCTACACTCCATCTCCATTGTTCCTTCGCCATCCCTTAGGAATAAATAAAATAAAAAAATAGTAGTACCCTAATCATCGGTGACTTCTTAGCTTGCCAACGATCCTACCCTCCGATCCCGTGCCCCATCAGAATGCTCGTGCCGATGTCCTCTCCAAGCTTGCAATCCTGCCATATTCATTGCTGGGGTGCACCTTTGTTGAATACTTGGAGGTCCCCAGTTATGAGATCACAGGTGAAGTCCAATAGGTCGCCTTCGAGGTGAGTTGGATGGATCCTTACATCAGGTATATAGCTGATGGCACCTTGCTTGAAGATCGCGTGGAGGCTAGCCTCCTTAAATAGAAGTCTACTCGCTTCATGCTCTTGGACAGACAGCTCTATCGAAGATTCTTCTCCTACCCCTATTGAAGTGCTTGAAACTCTCAGAGGCTCTCTATGTCCTTCGGGAGATATATGAGGGCATCTGCGGGAACCATATGAAGGGCAAGACACTGGCCTATAAAGCCCTCCAGTAGGGATACTACTGGGAGACCATGTAGGAACATGTGACCGAGTTCGTACATAAATGTGATTGCTGCCAGAGGCACGCCCACATCCAGCGACAGTCGGCCTCCTCGCTATTCTAGCTCTCTTCTTCCTGGATGTTCACCCAGTAGAGGATAGACATCCTGGTCCTTTCCTTCTGGTGCCCGGCTAGCGAAAGTATCTAATCGTTACCATCGACTATTTTACCAAGTGAGTGGAGGCAGAACCCTTGACCCGGATCACCAAGGACAAGGCAATGTCTTTTCTCTAGAAGTCGATTATTTGTCGCTTCGGACTTTCCCATACCATCATCATAGATAATGGATGGCAGTTCGACAACCAAGCTTTTGAGGAGTTCTACATTGACTTGAACATCCATCACCGCTTCATGTCGATAGCTCACCTCCAAATCAATGGAAAAGCCGAGGTGACGAATCGGGCCATTCTCCAAGGCCTCTGCACTCATTTGGACTAGGCAAAGGGTCGGTGGGCCGATGAGCTCTCCAGCTACTGTGAGCCTACCACACCATGCCTTGGACAGTGACAGGCAAGATGCCCTTCAGTCTAGTCTTTGGCATAGAAGCCATGATCCAGGTCAAGGTGGGCCTCCCTATGCAACGGATCCAATAGGATGACGAGGCCACCAACCCTGTGCGTCTCCTCCTCAACCTTGACTAGTTAGATGAGACGAGAGATAAAGCATGGCTCTGTATGGCGGCGTACCAATAGTGGGTGGCCTGCTACTATAATTTTTGTTTGAGGCCCAAGACCTTCTGCCCGTGTGACCTCATGCTCAAGAGGACAAAAGTTTCCCAGCCTAGCTAATATGGCAAGCTATTCCTGAACTAGGAGGGCCCTACATGGTGGTTGAAACTCTATCCTATGGAGAGTATTGGATTGCCAACCTTGATAGCACCCAATTTCCCCGAACATGGAATGCCAGAAACCTGAGGATGTACTACCAGTAATGTATAATTTTCAATCAGGAATGAATAGAGACTCCTTTCTAGTACAACTGGATCTCATCCCTTTGAAGGGTATCTTATCCACTCGACTCCAAGTCAGGCGAAGAAAGCCAGGAAACTTTCGAAGCCCCGCACTGATCCGCCTGACTCCAAGTTTATCGAAGCAAGCTAGGAAACTTCTGAAGCCCCGCATTCATCTGCCCAACTCCAAGTTCGATGAAGAAAACCAAAAAACTTCTGAAGTCCTACACTCATCCACCTGACTCCAAGTCCGACGAAGAAAGTTGGGAAACTTCTGAAGCCCCGCACTCATCTGCCCGACTCCAAGTCTGGCAAAGAAAGTCGGGATACTTTCGAAGCTCTGCACTCATCCACTTGACTCCTAGTTCGATGAAGAAAGTTAAAAAACTTTCGAAGCCCCGTACTCAAGCCGGGAGTCTCAGTACCCCACACTTAAGCTAGGAGTCTCAGCACCTTGTACTCACTCGCTAGTCCACAAGTTCGATGAAGAGAACCGAGGGCTTCAGCACCCTGCACTTACTGGCACCATATGCCTTCCCACTGGTGAAAGAAGCCAAGGGTCCCACTACCATTGGCCGAGCCCCAGGAAGAATGTAGCCAGATCTTCTCGGGCTCCGATGCTTCCAGTGATTTGCCTAACTCTTATGGCACTCAACTGATAAGCTGGAAGATGAGCACGTATGTAAAGTAAAAGAAGAAATACATGCAAAGAGGTAGGAAAGAAAGGGAGTCCAAATCTAAAAAGGTAACATATTTCATTTCATCCAAAAAATGAGTCTACTTATAGAGGAACTCCTCGACGGGATGGGGGTTCGACAATTCTCTCATACAAAAAAAAGGAAAGAAAGAAATGATTGACAAGAGAGGGATGCTTACCGTAAGTAGCTGGGGGAAGACCTCATCGATGGTGTCCCCTAGAGTGCGGCCGACCCTCTCTAGCCGGTCCCGGGGCTGCAGGACGAATCCAAATAGCCTCTCTACCAATTTGGCATCATGGGTCACCAACGCGTCAGGCAGTAGCTTTGCTGGTCCCCTGGCCATCCCCGGAGGTGGGGCTGCCATGGACGATGATGGCTCCGCCACCTTTGGGCTCGCTTGGCGCGACTCTGGCATTGCACCGAGCAAGGGTGGTGCCGGACTCTCCCCCTAGTCGGTCGTGATAGCAGCCTCGGGAGATGATAGAATCTCCATAATTTTGGGGGCCTCTGGGGGAGGCGCCCGAGACATCCTCTCCTTCGGCTTAGCACTTCTGTGGGCCCCCGGGATTATGGGCTCGGCTGACCTCGTGACCAGTGCCGGAGCATCTTGGGCCCTGTCTTCTCTAGGGCATACTGGAGGCTCCTTATGAGACCTCCCCTCTAGCTCCTTATGAGACCTCCCCTCTAGCTCCTCATGCGACCTTTTCGTCGGCTCCTCACGAAGCCTTGTTGATGACGACTGCTTACGGGTCATCTAATTGAGCTGGTTTACTGAAAACTTCATATTTGCACAAATGAAAGAAGCCCAATTAGTTATCATAAATCACAAGAAGAGTCCAAATCCAAAACCTTGTCTAAGAACTGGATTGGGCTGACATTGGTGTCAAACAAGTTTTGCTCGGAGAGGAGGTCCCTCCCATGTGGAATCTTTAAGATGATGAGCTGGTCGTACACCTCCTAGTCGGTGGGCTTCACTGTGGCATCATGGTTGGGTGTGCGGTCGAGGTCGCTCCATAACTAGTTCACCCCCTTGATGGAGGCGAAGATGTACTTGATTTTCCATCCCTTGATGGAAATGGATAGGTCAAACTTAAGGGTCCCGAGCTGAGGGGAGACCAACCACCACTCCTTTAGTGGGGTGGCACTTCAGGATAAATAGGGCCCTGAACAAGGAGAACCTAGCGATAATGCCATAAAAGTGGCACAGCACTATGAAAGAAGATATGGCCCTAAAGGAATTTGAGGTTAACTGGGCTAGAACTAGTCTATAATGGTATAGGAAAAAAAGAATT
The DNA here is from genome assembly GCA_021397845.1 of Areca catechu. NCBI lineage: Eukaryota > Viridiplantae > Streptophyta > Magnoliopsida > Arecales > Arecaceae > Areca > Areca catechu. Next base: position 27,158,261 of record CM038046.1, read on the forward strand.
AAAGGGTAAAGGGGAAGACGGAACCTTGTCGGGAAGAACTCCTCATATAGGGTGACCCAACACAACCCACCTGAAGTGACGCACTCTCCCATGTTCGAGGCCAAGATTTGGATGGTGTCCGGGATCCCGTAGATGCCCTGGAGCCGGAGGGCGTCCATCCTCGTCATTGTCAAGGCAACCCCAGATGGACCAGTCGTGCCTAAGTTTGAAGATGGAGTGGGAGGCATGCACTAGGTATTGAGATCCACCATCCATCGGGGACCTCGAGGGACCCTAAATGGAACATCCTCCTCCTCACTACCTGAGGAAGGAGGCCTTGCCTGCGATGCCTTCGCCATGCCATGGTAGGCCGAAGAATACCTTTGGGGATGGCAACTGCTCCCTGAGAAACTCATGGCAAAGAAGGAAGGGGAAATAGAGGAAAGAAAGAGACCTAAGGATGAAGGGTACCCCCTCGACACGAGCATGAAGGGAAGGAAATGGATGGAAGAGACTGACCTGCAGAAGACTCAACGGATATGGAGTTTTCCCCTTTCTTTTCCTTCTCCGCTCTTCCCTCTTCGCTCGAAGGCCTCTAAGAAGGAGATAAAGGGATGGGCTATCTATTTGGATGAGACAACAAAATATTTTTTCAAAATTCAACCGACTGACAGATATGTCCCAACATCATATCAGCCAATAGGGTTTGGACACGCGCCAACCCCCCACTGGTTTGGATGCTTCGATTCATGGGATGCCACGCCGGAGGTGAAGGGGGATCACCTCGAATCTGTGCCTTTGCTGACGTGGTGCCTCCTAGTTGGCGCGAGCGTGATTCGCGGATCGTCAGGAAAGGTGGCCTTTAATAACTTGGGCATAGTGGCCCTCCATGTTAGCAACGTCATTACTTCCTTCGCCCTGAACTCCATGGGACCATTATAAACCCGGGGCTCGAGAGTGGGGGGCATTTGATGTGGCGAGCTGCTGACATAGTCCCATGAGGGGTGTGACATGGCAAGATGTTGACATGATGCCCGCGTAAGCTCCCATCTAAGGATGATCTCTCATCCTGAGGTCGAGCTCCCGTTCGAAGGTCGAGCTCCCATTTAAAGGTCAAGCTCTTGTCTTGAGGTCGAGCTCCCAGCTGAGGTTGAGCTCCTGTTCGAAGGTCGAGATCCTATCCTGAGGTCGAGCTCCTATCCGAAGAAGGTTCTCGAAGACGGGGGGCACATCCCTGACTGTGACCAAAGAAGCAGTCGAAAGCAAGGCGTGGCTCTCAAAGGATAGAGATGGAGAAGATTTGAACCACAGCACGAAGGCACCATGGCATCTCTCCCAGGCTATTCGTAACTCTTGTGAAGGTGACGCATGCCCTGTCAGGGGCTCTGGGCCCTGTAGCATGCCACCCGCGTACTTTGCACAGTGCATGCTCTACTAGGCTCCAAATCCTGCAGCACATCGTCCGCACCCTCTGTAGGAAATGTGTCCCACCAGAGCTCTATTTCTCGTGGCACACCACTTATGTCTCCTATGAGAAAAGTATCCTGTCAAGGCCCCAGGTCCTACGGCATGCCAACGGTTCTCCCTGAAAGTGGAAGCGCTCGACCGTGGCTCAGGGCTCTGTGGCACGGTGCTCATACCCTCCGTGGAAGACCGCTCTACCAAGGGGACAGGCTCTGCAGCACGCCGATGAACACTCCTAATATGAGGACCTCCTTCCAGGGACTGGACTGGAGGAGGGTTCTGGCAGACAAAAACCTCTCCTACAGGGGACACTAGGAAAGGGACATCCCAACGAGGCTACAGACCCGGTCTGGCTCGACTACTTCCTATATAACAGTAAGAGGGACCTCCGGCAAAAGGGAAGAGAGGCAAAAAAAGAGAGGGGAGATAAGGGAGAAAAAAGAGAAGAATACCACAGAAAGAGGCAGAGCATTGAACAGCGTTCAACCCCCCAAACTCTAGCTTTACAATTCTTTTTCAATTTTGTTTCCCTCAACACGCTGGCATCCCAAGCCTCCACCATAGATAATCTGTTTTCCTTGATCATCCTACTGACTTGACCACCAGAGTATCCTCGCCGAGATCCCTAGTCCGAGTCTTCTCTTTTTTGTAGGACTAACCAGCTGCAAAAATAAGGGAGATGAAGAACTTGACACCGTCGGGGAGATCAACTCACCTACTCCACATCGGAGCTGCAGGCCACGATGGTCTACGCGACAACAATAATCTTGAAATGTATCGAATGTGATGGAAAAAATTTAAAAAACAAACTCATTAGTCTGTTTCATTAATTAGGTACATTAGCATTGCCTAATACACCTATTTTTAGGTCAACTCCTTGATTTGATGTATAAATTTCTAAACTACTATATCAACTCTTGTTTTGCCTTATCAGATTTAGCACAATCACATCAACTTGATACATCAATTTACCATATCAAATTTTGAATTGCTAAGTCAACTCTTGATCTACCACATCAGTATCAACTTCCAACCTATTATGTCATATTTGCTACATCAAACTTCTGAACTACCATAACAACTCATGATTTTCTATATCAAACTTTGTGCTACTATATCATCTTCTAATCTCTCAATTTAGCTTTGAGTTGTGATCTACTACAATATCAGCTTTTGAGCTGGTATCATTTTGAGTTTTAAGCTACTACTTCAACTCTTAATCTATCTTGTCAACTTCCAAACATTTTCATAAAGTAATTTCTAAACTCAAGCTAACACTTATAATATCATCTTAAGTTTAGAGGAGGGGGAGATATTAGTATACTTTTAGAAATCACATCATAATCTATATTATATCATAATATTTTTTTATTAGCATGATCCTATATCTACTGTTGGGATATGACAAAGTTGATCTGTTTATACTGACCTGTTGAAAGCCTGAAATTGAAATTGATCAATGCCCGAAAGGCACGACTATGATCAATACCTCTTCCGAAAGGTATAAGATCGATCAATGCCTAAAAGGCACAAATATGATTGATGCCTAAGATATATGTGACTGATCAACATTCAAAAGGTGTAGAGTCAATCAATGCCAAACAAACATAAGACTGACTCACTTCAAGGTAATTGACAAATTTATTTAAGAATAAAATTTATTAATATTCATATAGTTCAGGAGCCGATCAACTATGGTGGAGCCGATCAACTATGGTAGAGTCGATCAACTATGGAATAGTCGATCAACTATGAAGGAGTCGATCAACTAAGGAGGAGGACTGATTGACTATGGATAACTTTGGTTGCACGTGCTCACATCCTGGATTAACCGTTTAACCACTGGATGCCAGCTGTAAGTGGTTAATTTCCTAGCCTATAAATACTCGTAGGAGCGATGATGAAAGGACTTCGGCTACTCATTCTTTTCCCTACACCTTTATACCGAGCCTTCCTCCAGATCTCATCTGTTCTAGTCCAGACACCATTGACGAGCTTGGGAGTTGGAACCTTATCAACATGCAGAGCTTCCAAGAAACTTCATCAACTCAATCAGCTTTCATTCGATCTAGCTCAACCCCAAGTCTTGTTGTAATTTTGTTTGGACACAATAGATTAGCACGCCAGGTAGGGGATTCTATGTAAAGGAGTCTCGAAAAAATCTGGAAGGAAGCATGGTGAAAGGTAGGAAGAAGAATTTGCCAGCAGAAGGTGTTCCTTGTTCTTTGAAAGAGATCGATTTTGCTCTTAAAAACCAAGGGGATCATCCTGTTCTTGATGGAAAAGGAGATGGTCCTGTTCTTGGTGAAAGAAGAAATGATCCTGTTTCGGAGGAGAGAGTGGGAGTTCCTCCTGCAGGGCACTTTGATCAAGAAAAATTGAACGTCCTATTCAACAAGGTAGACGTGCTCACCACGGTGATGCAGAATCTCCAAGAAATTGCTATGAGGGAGTCAATGCGACCAGTTGCATCACGAACCAGCCGACAACCTTCCCTCCAGGTAAGTAAACATCTCAGTCCTAGAAGGCATTCCTCTTATCAATGTTTTTCAGGTCAATAATCCCTTGTAAGGCATCATCACCGATCTCATCATCGCTCCAAGAAGCAAAATAAGGGGAAACGACCACGATCCCGGTCAACTTCAACTGAAGAATCGATCCCTGACAGTATCCAAGCTCAACACTTCACGAGAGGGAATGATTTTGACAGAAAGTTTAAGAAGTTGGAGTTGCAGGTTGCTAAATTTCTGGAACAGAGGAAAACAGAGAACGCTACATAAAGTTGCAGTATCTTGCCTCCTTTTTCCAAGAAGGTTATGGATGAAAGAATCCCGCATCACTTCAAAGTGCCATCGATCGAGCTGTATGATGGGTCATCTGATCCTTTGAACAATCTGGATAGCTTTAAAGCCTATATGCTGATCCAAGGGGCGTCGAACGCATTGCATTGTCTTGCCTTTCCTGCGACCTTGAAGAAGTCAGCAAGAATATGGTACTTAAGTTTGCAGCCGGACACCATCCATTCATTCGGTCAACTAGAGAAGTTGTTCGTCTCTCACTTCAGGACAAGCAGAAAAATGCCGAGAAATTTTGATAGCTTGTTCTTTATTCAAGGTCAGAAGGAAAATCTTTAAGGGATTACATCAAGAGGTTTAACTCCGCCACGTTGGAGATACCAGATCTCAATGAATATGTGATGATGTCTGCTATGAAAAAAGGCTTGCGAGCCTCCAGATTTACATTTTTCTTAGATAAAAAATTCCTAACCAACTATTCCGAATTACTGGCCCGTGCTCAAAAGTATGCCCAGGCCGAAGAACAGGCTTTGAGTCGGCGACAAGTGGAGAAAAAATTGGTGCTAGGTAAGAAGAGAGCCAAGGAAAATGAATCCTAATTCTCTGGAGTCCGATCTATTCAATAGCAAGGTCAGAGGCCAAGGGAATTGATCGATAAAAATTACGTCAATCAGTTTGATGCTTATACTCCACTGACTCATCCGAGAAAGCAAATTTTAATGGAAATTGAGAAAGAAAACTTTCTACAAAGACCAAGACCAATGAGAGCTCCACCAGCTATGCGAAATAAAGCCAAATACTGTCGCTATCATCGTGATCATGGCCATACAAAAGAAGAATGTATTCAACTACAGGATGAAATTGAGGCTATGATTAAACAGGGTTATTTGGACAGATATATCCGAAATCAAAATCAGAGTCGACCAATTGAAGCGGCAGTACCGAGGCCAACTGTTCCAAGGATGATCACTGCTGGGACAGAGCTCCCAAACCAGCAACCTACTGATGGGTCAGTTGGAATGACTTGCCATGCATGCCTTGAAGATGATCGGAGTCCTAAGAGGCTTCGAGGAAGTGTCATCTTTTCTGATGAAGATTTACAAAGCGCTCAGACGCCTTATAATGATCCTGTTGTAATTTCTGCTGTTATTGCAAACTATGATGTACATCGAATTTTGGTTGATAATGGAAGTTCCACAGAGGTCTTGCTTTATGATGCATTTGTCAAAATGAATTTATCAATTAGTAAGTTACGAAGAATTCGTGTACCACTTACTGGATTTGGTAAAAATTCTGTAGGAGTAGAAGGAGAGATCACCCTTCCCGTAACTCACAGAACGGTGCCGAAGCAAAGAACTTATCTCCTTTCCTTTATGGTTGTTCGAATCCCTTCTGCTTATAATGCTATTTTGGGAAGACCTGCTCTGAATAATTTCCAAGCCATTGTATCAACATATCATTTTCTGATAAAATTTCCAACTCCAAACGGGATCGGAGAGTAAGGGAAAACCAGCAGATGGCCCAGCAATGCTTGACAATCTAGAATCAACAATCAGTTAACAAACCCACCTCCGAACAAATGGATCCACATGATCCGATTGATGAAGTTAGTGTATCAATAGAAAAAACCATTCATATTCCTTTGACAAAAGATGATCCTACCAAAACAGTTCAAATTGGAAGTTTACTTGCTGAAGATCAGAGGAAGAAGCTGATTGATTTCTTACAAACAAATGCTGATATATTTGCATGGAAAGCTGCTAACATGTTGGGGATTTCTATTGAAGTAATCAAGCATGAACTTAAGGTCGATCCATTCATTCGGCCTGTTTAACAAAAGAAGCGAAACTTTGCCCCAGAAAGATAAAGTGTTATTAATGAAGAAGTCACCAAATTGCTCGATGCTGGATTCATCAGGGAGGTTCATTATCCTGATTGGCTTGCTAATGTAGTGATGGTCAGGAAAGCAAATGAAAAATGGAGGATATGCATAGATTACATTGATCTTAACAAGGCATGACCGAAAGACAGTTTTTCTTTGCCAAAGATTGATCAGTTGGTTGATGCAATGGCTGGACATAAATTTTTTAAGTTTTATGGATGCTTTCTCCGAATACAATCATATATGAATGAATCCAGAAGATGAAGAAAAAATATCTTTCATGACAGATCGGGGAATATATTGTTATAAAGTGATGCCGTTTGGTCTCAAAAATGCTGGGGCCACTTATCAGAGATTAGTAAACAAAATCTTTGAAAACCAAATTAGGAAGACTATAGAGGTATATGTGGATGATATGATTGTTAAGAGCAATCAGTCTGATGATCATATAAAAGATTTGCAGATAGCCTTTGATATTTTGTGGTAGAATCATATGAAGTTAAATATGACCAAATGTATCTTTGGTGTGACTTCTGTAAAATTTTTGGGTTTCATGGTCACACAACGGGGAATTGAAGCCAACCCAAAAAAAATTCAAGCCATCTTGGATATGAGACAGCCAGCCAATAAGAAGGAGATTCAACAGCTGACTGGACGAATCGCCTCATTAAGCCGATTTATCTCTCGTTCAGCTGAGAGATGTTTGCCTTTCTTTAAGGCTTTACGGCAAACCAAGGAGTTCAATTGGTCGGACAATTGTCAGTCAGCATTTGGAGAACTGAAAAAGTACTTGGTGAACCCAATCATACTGTCTAAACCTCAAGAAGGCGAAGATTTGTATCTTTATCTGGCTGCATCAGATGAAGCAGTTAGTTCTGTGTTGGTCTGGAAGGATTTTGACGGATCGCATAAGTCCATTCATTATATCAGCAAAGTTCTTCATGATGCAGAGACAAGGTACCCAAAACTTCAGAAGATTATCTATACTTTGGTAATATCGGCCAAATGACTCAGGCCATATTTTCAGTCTCATCGTATTATTGTATTGATCGATCAGCCCTTGAGGACTGTCTTACAATGCCCCGATACTTCTGGTCGAATGGCGAAGTGGGCAATCAAACTGGATAAATATGACATTACTTATCATCCTAGATCTATAATGAAAGTCCAAGTATTGGCTGACTTTATAGCTGAATGTACCTGGAATGACAGTGAGCCATCTGCTAAAACGGAAGTGTCCGATGCACCCTGGATATTACATGTAGATGGAGCTTCAAACTCTTCTGGATGTGGAGCAGGGTTAATTTTATCTAGCCCCGATGGAGATGTTATGGAGTATGCACTCCCATTAGGCCGAATATGAAGCTCTCCTAGCTAGTTTAAAAATTGCAAAGGAAGTAAATGCTAGACGATTGAAGGTATTATCTGATTCATAATTGGTCGTCAATCAGGTAAAAGGAGATTTTGAAGTTCGTGACGCTACTTTAGCCTTATATTTAAAGAAGGTTCAAGAGCTGGGGGCTCTATTCGATTCATGGGATATCAGTCACATCCCTAGAATCGAAAATTCTCGGACTGATTCATTGTCCAGGTTAGCTACTTCTGCATCTGACCAAATGAGTCGAACCTTTATGGAACATTTAGAGATTCCGAGTATCTCAGCAATTGAAAAAGAAAAGGTTCTTCAAATATAACCGGAAATAAATTGGATGAGTCCGATAGTCAAATATTTGACTGAAGGGATACTACCTGAAAATAATACAGAAGCTAAGCAGATTCGGAAATTTGCTGCTCAATATGTCATCCTAGATGGTTTACTATACAAAAAATAATTTTCTCAGCCATTATTGAAGTGTCTGTCTCCTTCGGATGCTGATTATGCCCTTAGGGAGGTACATGAGGGAATATGTGGTGATCATTTGGGAGAAAAGTCTTTAGCCTATAAAATCACAAGGCAGGGATATTACTGGCCGACTATGCAAAAGGATGCTGCAGATTTTGTAAGAAGATGTGATTCTTGTCAAAGATATGCAGATATCCAAAGGCGTCCTGCCAGTCAGTTGACATAATTGATAGCTCCTTGGCCATTTGTTCAATGGGGAATGGATATACTTGGTCCATTTCCTCCAGCTTCTGGGCAGCAAAAATTTTTGATCGTTGCTATTTATTATTTTACTAAATGGATAGAAGCTGAACTTCTAGCTTTAATCACTGAAGCAAAAGTTGAAATATTTATCAAAAATTCTATTATATGTAGATTTGGAATCCCTCATGCGATCATTACGGATAATGGAAGACAGTTTGATAACCAGAAACTCAAGGATTTCTGTGCTCAATATGGTATTCTTCATAAATTGACATTCGTCGGACATCCTCAAACTAATGGAGAAGCTGAGGTAACTAATCGGACGATCCTTCATGGATTGAAAACTCGATTAAATGAAACCAAAGGATCTTGGGCTGATAAACTCAACTCTGTTCTATGGGCTTATCGAACAACTCCTCGATCTACCACGGGCGAATCTCCGCTCAATCTGGCTTATGGGAGTGAAGCCATGTTACCTGTGAAAATTGTCCTTCATTCCAGAAGAACTAATGGTTTTGCAAAACCTGATAATGATAACCAAAGAAGAATTGATCTTGATCTGATTGAAAACTCCAGGTTACAGGCACTACTAAAAATGGCAGCTTACCAACAAAGAGTGGCGCGGTATTGTAATTCAAGAGTAAAAATCCGAATCTTTTGGATTGGAGACCTTGTTTTGCACCGAACAGCTGTATCCCAGCCAAATGAACAGGGCAAACCTTCCCCAAATTGGGAAGGCCCTTATCATATCACTGAGGTTGTACGATCAGGGATCTATCGGCTTGAAAGTCTAGATGGTTATCCATTAGCAAGGCCATGGAATGTAGAAAATCTATGCAGATACCATCAATAAAGACATCTTCCTTTTCTTTCTTCTGTTATATGAAGAAAATATGTGATATTCTAATATTCTCTAAAATATGGAGAAAAGAAAGGTTTGCCTGATAAGCTAATCTAATCCGATAATTCGAGTTAGTCTGACCCGCTAACTCAATCGATGTTTAATGATCAGAATAACTGATCCAAAGGTTGGCCTGATAAGCTAATCATAATCTGACAATTCGAGTTAGTCTGATTCGCTAACTCAATCGGTGTTTAATGATCAGAATAACTGATCCAAAGGTTGGCCTGATAAGCTAATCGTAATCTGACAATTCGAGTTAGTCCGATTCGCTAACTCAATCGGTATTTAATGATCAAAGCAACTGATCCAAAGATTGGCCTGATAAGCTGATCACGATTCGACAAGTCGAGTTAGCTTGACCCACTAACTCAACGGTACTTAGTGTTCGAAATAATTGATCCCAAGGTCGTATTAATGAAATCACAGCCTGACAAATTGGATTGATCTGATATATCAACTCATTTGTATTCAATGAGTTGCTAAAAGAAAATAAAAGATTTCATTACTATTCTGTTACATAAAGGGAAAAGAAGAAAACAAACAACAGTGTTTCCTCAGTAAGTAACTCATTGGATTGTTACTCGGCTATCCCCTTTCTTTCTCTATGGAATAATCTACGGGGATAGAAGAAAGATCAATGTCAGGATATAATTTTTTGACCTTATCAAGGCAATCTTTAAAACTAAGGTCGTAGCCTTTAGCTCCCACTTTTTCTATTTCTTTGGAGAAGCCGTTAGAATTAGTAAATTCTTCAATTGCAAGAGATTTCTGTTGGATCAGCAAAGTGTTCTTTTGTTTGGCTCGCTTCAACTTTTCTTCGAGAAGCGATATTTCTTCATCATCAGGAGATTCTGACCTAATACTTCTTCGTACGCCCGAGTCTTCTACTCTATGGCTTCATCAGCTTGCTGAAGTATTTTTCTTCTTCTGGCTCCATCTTCTACAAGTTGACAAGCGCGCATTTCGGTTTGTTTTAATTGCTTCTGCAGAGACATAACTTTCATAGTTAGAAAAAGAACTTATGTTCTGAAGACCTTCCGATCGGTGACAGCCTTGTCTTTTTCTTCCTTAGCTACTGCTAGTTGCTTCCGAAGATCTTCTTGAAGGTTACTTGCCTGATTCCAACCTTTTTCAATCATGGAAATGTCGCTGACAAATTATATAAAAGGTTTTGAATATTGTTAGGATACGAGTAGTTTGTCATAAAGAAAAGAAAGGAGTATCACCTACCTTCAAGATTTTTGGGTAGATAGAAGATAAAATTTCCTTCACTCCCTGCTTGATTGTCACCTCCCAATCCTTCCGAAGAATGGTGGATTGTAGTATGGTTTTTGCCAATTTTGGATTATTGATACTTATATCGGCAACTAGTACTTGGACGGATCTATCATCAGTCGGGTCAGTTGATTCCCACATAGGAGCTTTTCCTTTTTTAGTTAAAGTGTGCTTAGCAGATGAATCTTGATCTGTTTCTTTCGGAACAGGAATAGAGGGATTATGTTCTTCTTCCTCAGATGAAGACGAGATATATTCAGGAACTGTTGATTTGTTGGAAGTACTTTTTAATAAATGGCTTCTCCTCACACACGACCTTTCTTCTCTGAATAGTACTGGTTCAACTTTTTTTTTCGATATTTGATGCGATTTCTGACTGCCTAGCCTAATCTTTTGAATACGATAAAGATCTCCTTTCAAAGACTATGCCTTGAAACAAAGAGTTTTAAAAGAAAAATACTTGAGACAAAGTTGGTTCAAAGCCTTGGGCCTAAGGCCCCTTTATATAGAGAATGCCAATGGTCATGATTCATGATCCGAGTTTCGAGATATCGAAAGATGTCAACACGTTTCGAATTTTGATTTGGTGGGAATTCGTGCGTTGTTTCTGATCCTCAGAAAGTCAGTTATAAGGTATATATATAAAGGCATGTGATTTGAATTTCAAATTTTATGCTCCCTTTTAGGTTTTGACAAATATGGTTATAAGGCCCTCAACTACACTTCTGACAAAAAGATTACATCTGGCGAAGTTGGTATGATCACTTACCTTATTTGGAAAGTTTTTTTTTTTTATGAAAGTTAAGAGTTTGATAATTTAGAAATTATTTCTATAAATATTTGAGATGTGCTAGCTATTTTTTTAAGAAAAGTTAAAAACCATGTCATTCGATCGGATTGTTCCATTAGAAACTATTGTTCGATAAGCTTATTCGAGATTAGTTCTTTTTAAATACTAGTTAATGCATATGATTTGCTTGGAGGATTTCATTATTAGATCGGGTTTTCTTGGAGGTTTGCTCATTTGATCCGATTGTTTTATACTTAAAAAATTCTTTATTCATGAAAAAAGAACTTTTCATGATCCGACAAACATTGAAAAGAAAGATTTTTCATTAAAAGCAAGGTGCATTTTTACATTATCAATCTGTTACATTTACTCCGACGAAACTTTCCTCTATTTCATTTTGACTTACAGAAGGAACTGGTAAAATTTCTTCCAGGATTTGAGAAGCCGGCACCGGTCCTTCAATCTGATCTCCAACTAGTTGTTCAGTTTGATCTCCGATTAATCTTTTTGCTTGATCAGTAACTGGTTTTTTCATTTGATTTTCTTCGTCCGAGCTTTCTTCATCAGAATCCTCTTCATCGAAATCTTCTTCTATTCTTGTAGTGTCAAGATTTGAATAAAATTTCTTTACTTTTTTCAAACAATCGGCAAAACCATGGTTATAACTTTCAACTCCTGCCTCATGGAGTTTGTCATCAAAAGCTTTTGATTGGACATATTTTTTGACTGCCCCATTGACAGCCTCCTCAACGGCTTGTTCAATTCTTTTGGTTGTTGTTAAAACTCTTTCTTCGGCCGCTAAGACCTTCTTCTCGGCCGTTGCGATTTTTTCTTCAGCTCCTTCCAGTTTATGGGACATTGATCGAATCTTTTTATTTTTTTTCTTTAATTTCAACTCCATGTCATTCATTTTTGATCTTGCCTCTTTCAGTTCTACCTCTAATGCCGAAGTTTTGATCGTCGCTTCTTCCAATTTCTTCTCCATAGAGTTTTTTAGTTCTTCAGCAACTTCTTTCTCTGCCTTTGCCATGTTTACTTCGTTGCTCATGGCTTTGCGGAATTGATTGAAGTTTTTTAAACTTTCATCCATGATACTGATTCCATGGATGAGCTGTTATTCCATATTTTGTGTTAGTCAGATTTGACAAGAATGAAAAGAACGATCAAATTTTTACTTAAAATATAAGTATAGTTCGTACCTTTAATATCGGGTGAAGCAACAAAATTGTGTCATCAATCTGCTGGAACTTAGTCATTTCCTAGTCCCTTGGAATTATTATGGATTTCAGAAGCTGACGAGCCAACATTAAGTCATTCAGACTCGAATCTTTGGCATATACGGAGAAATCCGCCAAAATATTTGTGGCTGGGATTCTTTCTTCTTCTTCTCTTATCGAAGCTTTGCCCTTATCGAGTTGGTCAGTAGGGCAAGATAATGGGTCGTCTCTTGGAATATTTGTCATTTGTCTTTGCATTGGAGGTTGAAGGGATGTTGATAAGGGGACTTCATCGTCCTCCGATAAACTAGCTATCAAAATCGGAGAATCAAGCCTTGCTGTGATTGATGAAGTCATTGGATTAATCGGATCCTTCTTCAGTTTTTTGATCATCCTTTCTTCTTGAATGGAGGAAGAGGCTTCCACCTTTCTTTTCTTTGAAAGTTTCTGAAGCTTTCGAACGTCTACCATAACTGATGTATCTACAATGAGTAAAAGGTCATCAAGACAAGTTGATAAAAAAAAAAGAAAGAGAGAAAGAATGATGAAGCAATGTCAGTAATAAAGATACCTAAAGAAGGTTTGGGGCTGATTTCTACTGAAAAAAGCCCTCTTTCGTCAAGAAGCTCTTTAATTGGAGGTACCTCCATTTCCGTAAGCTTCTTATAGTCCTCTTGATCAGAAGCAAAAACTTTTTTGCCGTCATTGGAAGTTAGTCGGAGTTCCCTATGGCTAACAGTAAAGTCTCAAGGAATTTTGGAGATGATATAAAAGAAACAGGGCTTTCAACCATGAATAGCCGAAGGAAGTCCCGAAATGAATTTCCGACCATGTCGTGGGTTAATAACCCACCATCCATGGCCGTGAAAATCCCGTTTCAATACGAATAGAGAAGTAAAGAGAGAAGTTTTTGGAATTATATCTGCGTCCTTGCAAAGAATCAAGAACGCGCAAATAATTCGGATACTATTAGGAGTCAGCTGAGATGGTAATATCCAGTACAATCTGAAGATTGTAAGAAAGAAATGGTGGATCGGAAATCTAAGACCGGCTCTTAGATGTTCCTCCTAAATGGTCAAACAATCAGGTGGAGGCTGATCTATTTGTTCTTCGGGACTGGGAAGAATTATAGCATATTCGTCATATATATTATAATGCTATTTCAGTGCTAGTATTCTATGTTCAGTTAGAGAAGACCTAATATCCCCTATTTTCATTTGTTCGGCTTGTTTTCTTTGCTGTTGAGAACTGGATTCTTCAGGGTTTTCAGGATTTTCTATACGACTGGTTTCTAAGATCCTAGCCATGATGAAGAAAGGAAATAAAGGAAGATTAACTTGGAAGAGAAGAAGAGAAATAAGAAGTCGACTTGTGAAGTTTTTCTTTCGCTCTTAAAGCAAAAAGGCAGAAATGGCAGAAAACCTATTTTTCTGAGAAGGATGATGTTTATATAATACCTTCTAATGGACCGAGATCTCTTCACGAATAACGAGAATGAACTAGATTTAGCCATCTGTCCATAAATATTTAATGAAAATTAGGCTTCTCGAAGGATCGAAACAGTTTTTTATGATATGGTGGCTGTAATCTATTGATAATATGGAAACCTTTATTCTTTATGAAAATATTTCAATTTTCTTGGATTTTGAAAAATTATAATGATGAGAAGAAGATATGGCTATTCGTTCTTATAACCATTTTCCCAATTAAAGTTCGACACGTCATCCAAGCGTGCTGTCCCAAAATAGAAATTTCTGATAGTTTCTGATTTCCGATTAATGAACTCAGAAACTGGGGAGACTAGTGTTGGGATATGACAAAGTTGATCTGTTTATACTGACCTATTGAAAGCCTGAAATTGAAATTGATCAATGCCCGAAAGGCACGACTATGATCAATACCTCTTCCGAAAAGTATAAGACCGATCAATGCCTAAAAGGCACAAATATGATTGATGCCTAAGATATATGTGACTGATCAACATTCAAAAGGTGTAGAGTCGATCAATGCCCAACAAACATAAGACTGACTCACTTCCAGGTAATTGATAGATTTATTTAAGAATAGAATTTATTAATATTCATATAGTTCAGGAGCTGATCAACTATGGTGGAGCCGATCAACTATGGAATAGTCGATCAATTATGAAGGAGTCGATCAACTAAGAAGGAGGACTGATTGACTATGGACAACTTTGGTTGCATGTGCTCACATCCTGGATTAACCGTTTAACAGCTAGATACCAGTTGTAAGCGGTTAATTTCCTAGCCTATAAATACTCATGGGTGCAATGATGAAAGAACTTCAGCTATTCATTCTTTTCCCTACACCTTTCCACCGAGCCCTCCTCCAGATCTCATCTGTTCTAGTCCATATGCCATTGACGAGGTTGGGAGTTGGAACCTTATCAACATGCAGAGCTTCCAAGAAACTTCATTAACTCAATCAGCTTTCATTCGATCTAGCTCAACCCCTAATCTTATTATAATTTTGTTTGGACACAACATCTACCTTTATTATATTCATCGTTAGAATGATCTTGTTATAACGATTCGAAGAATCAAATAACAAAGATACATATTCTAGATTGATACAAGTCATTACATAACCACTAATATCATGTTAACAATGACGTGAACTAAAATATCAAATTAAAAACCATATGAACTAAAATATCAAATTAAAAACTATCATATGAATTAGAAATTCATCGAGAGATAATAATGGTAAATGATTGGTTCTTTGTTTGTAGAACCGAATCAGAGTTGTTTACTTTCAATTTGAGATTTGAAAAGACCATTATGCTACCAAAACCAAAAGTAATATTAACTAATCAAAGAAATCGAAAAAAACAAAAAGAGAAGTGATCACATTCAAGTCTAAAGTCTCCATAACTAAATCTATTGTATTCTTGTCTAAAGTTTCCACATGAAATCCTAGATTCCCGCTTCAATATTAGATTTAAGCTGTCAAACATTGCTTGTGGCCTTACTCGTATGATATCATATAATCCTAATCTAATGTTAGGGTTATTCTAATATAGATCTAATTATTGTCTTGCCCCCATTGCATACTATTTGTACTCTATTTTATTACGTCGCCCTTTGCTTGCTCCGTGGAGTACTCTTTTTTTTTTTTTTGTTGGTAGAACCATGAAGTACTCTATTTACTTGCTACACAGCATTCGGCGGTGAAGACCCAAGGGAGGAAATAACTCCCACGTGGGGACCAACACTACATGTCCTACTTCAAGTAGTAATGGAGGCCCAACGGCCGTATGATCAGAAAAAAGTGGACCCCATGAAGCTGGAGGCCCTATGGCCGTATGATCAAGAAAAAAAAAAAAAAGTGGACCCCATGAAGCTGGAGGCCCTGTGGCCGTATGATCAAGAAAAAAAGTGGACCCCATGAAGCTCCCATTCGTTGGACTTTTGTGATCAGAACCGTCCCAAATTCTGAGAGCTGGAAAACGGCCTCGCGTCACGCGGCCAGGGACGCAGGCTTAGCTGGAAGCAGTAACATGCCCTGATAAAGGTAATCAGAAATAGAAAAGATAGAGAGAATTTTTTTTTTAAAAAAAAATAGGTGAAATATAAAATATATTTTAAAAAAGATAAAAATAAAGGAAAAGGTTCAAGGACCACGGATTCAAAGCGCGGTGCTCTAGAAACCATGGCTCCGAGACAATCCAAGCTAAATTTACGGAGGTGGTGGCGTGCAGGCGGGAGGCCGTACGGTCGGGGCCCTTCGGGTTGGGGTTGGGGGGGGTGGGGGTGGGGGTGGGGGGCGGGGGACGCGGCCCCACTCCCACCGCCAATACTGTTCCCGGCTTTCCAAGGCCAAACCCACCTTCCTCCCCATTACCACCCCCTTCGACCCCGCCCCCCCCCGAAAAAAGCCCTTGGTTTGGAATATTAAAAAACAACTCAAATATACTGAAGCCTCTGTTTGTCCCCTCAGTTACCTGATTTATTTAATTCAATAAGTAAGAAATATAAAATAAGAGCGAAGTTCTTCGTATATATATATATTTTTTTTTTTCGATGGATTTTAAGTAATACGTTATTCTATCATAACAGAACCATTAGTTACTATTATAAGAATTATAACAGCCACTGATCATCCCAAAACATACTTTTGTTTAATTTGTAGTATTAAAATAGTCACTAGAATAAGGACCGTCATAACAGCGGTATAATGAAAAATAATAGACAATAAACAAATAAATAATAGCACTACCCTTCCCTACACTTTTTGTCATGTAGAATATATATATTTTTTGACCTATAATCTTCTTTGACCAAGATTGTTTTAAGATAAATATGCTTTTTAGAAAATTATTATTTTATTTTAAAAGAAAGGAGGAGAAAAGAATAATCACTGCTTGTATTACACAATTTTTTTACAACAAAAATAACCAAAAGTAACGTTAACTACATTTTTCATATTATTTAGCCCAATAATGTGGCAGGATGGCAGAGACCATAACAATATCCCAATTATGATACTGTTATTTAAATTACAATAGAACCAATGGAAGGGAGAGTCAAGTAAGCTGAACATGATCAAATTCTATAAGTTACATGTCCTCACCTTGAATTTCTCAATAAAAAAAAAAACCTCTATGATAAAAGGTTCTGCAGAACTGTCTGACAAAGCTTTAATACCTCTACCTTTGTTGGTTGAATGATGCTGCAAAACTTTGAGATCAACCATCAATTGGCAGACCTCCATCACTTTAGAGGGTAAATGCATGCCATCCTTGTCTTGCCTAAGGTTGCATGGTACCACAAGAGGTGTCAATATAATAACTATTCAACCATTAATATAAGATATAGATTGATCCAGAGACGTAGTTGTTCCCGCTTGGCTTTATTTCCACAATGTCAAAAGTTATATAGGTGAACATATCACCTCGTTGTACTACAATAATTCTTACCATGAACGAATGATAAAAAGCTGTCACCCAATATCCCCATCTCTTTCATAATCTCACCCTTCAATTCTAATTACCCAAACACTTGTTTTAATGTTTAATAATATATTTTCTTATTTTGATCTAAAATAAAATCTAGAGGACTTCATTGACATGCCAAACATACTCTGACCTCACCAACATAGGCATTCATTTGCATTCACAGACACCCAATGCCATGCACACCTATTTGCACCCCCAATTAAAACTCTTATTCCACCCACCATACATTATTACGCACCCATCGTGTCGAATACGATCAACCCACCCCTGCTCACCTCTCCTAAATCATAATTTCCTTATCGTTTTGATATTTCCTCACACTAAGTTAATGAAATGGAGTTGCTGTTGCATGGATGGAAATTAATGGTCATACATAGTTTTCAAGTATTAGGCTCATTCGTTGAGCTTATGTATTATAATATATATAGAGGAATATGTAGGTGATGGAAGGTGACAATTTCGAAGCTAGGACATATGGTTACAATATCATGTGATTTCAATCAAGGTTTTGATGGGCTTCTGTATTTTTTATTATGAGGATGCCTTTTAGAGATCTTTTGAGAAGCGATTGTAGTGCTCTTTCGCATCATCATTAGTCACCACCCAGAGATTCTTTTTCTGGTACTAAAGTAAATAAAAAACAATAAATTTGACTACAGTGTTACACCACCATGCCACTGGGGGCAGTGCCTGCTCGCTTCTGGCTTTGAACCACTGTTAAAATCTTGAAAAGCCTTGGTCTAGTCTGGTTTCAAAGTTTCCATTTTTCATCACGCTAATGAGCTTATTAATTTGATGTAAGAAGTTGCTGGCCCAATGGCTTTCAAATGTGAACACGATCACTATTTGGTAGATAATGATAGCAATATTTCGACAACATACTTTATTGGACGCGGCATGTCCATAATTACCATGGCAAAAAAAAAAAAAAAATTAGGAAGGAGAGAAGAAAAGAGAGAGGCGGGAGGAACGCATGTCACCATGTTCCTAGGACGGTAACACAAATACCCTCTTAGGAGCTTTTAAAAGAGATCATTAAACTAAGCCAGAGCAAAGCCCGTTTATATCTTTTTTTAAGAAAAAAAGCTTTCTTGGGCCCCAGCCACGAAAAGTACGGCACATATTCTCTCCCGGCCTATTATTTTATCATAAGTTTGTAGCTGCAGCTTGGGGAGGTGGCAAGGGCATGAAGCGTGTTGTAAAGAAGGAATAAAATAATATTAGAGGGATGGGATTGATGGAGACCAGAGGCAGAGGGAAGGAATGGTGGGTCAGGGCTAGGAGGGCGAGAGGGAGAACGAAAAAAAAAAAGAAAAAAAAAGAAAAAGAAAAGCTGAGCCTGGGCTTGACCCTTTTTACGACCTCTGACCCCATGCACCAGAGCCCGGAGAGAGTAGCATGCATTAGAGAAGGGTCCGGTTGCTCTCTCTACACGTGTCTCTTTCATCCAAACTTCCTCTTTACCCACCTTACCTTCCTCCGTTGCCGTCCTGCATCCCAACTTAAACCCCAATTTACCATCGCCCACGCCCCTGTCCTGACCTTAATATGTATCACGTGACTTCGGCGGATAATAATGCCATACCCCAGCAAAGAAGATAGAGTTGACGCTGCTTACACTTCAATATTAGAAAGGAAAAAGAAGGCAGGGAGAGAGAGAGAGAGAGAGAGAGAGAGAGAGAGAGGCAATTGAAGGGAAATGGAAAGAGAAGGGTGGGGTTGTGGGTGTAGGGAGGTGAGGGCCGAAAGCTGAGCGCTTAGCTTTTAACAACCGCTGCAGGGCAGGCGGCAGCGGCAGGAGCAGCGGCAGGGCCAGCAGTGCAGGGAGCGGCAGTGAGACAGAAGCCTGCAAGGAAAGAAACAAAGATAGAGAGAGAGAGAGAGAAGGGGGGAGAGAGTGATCGAGAAGATCTCGATCAGAAGGAATTTCAGAGTCCCCACAGCCAGCCCCAACATCCCCCCCCCCTTCCATCCGCTTCTCATAATTAACCCTCACACGCCAAAAGGATAGAGAGGGGGGGGGGGGGGGGGGGTTTGGTTAAAGAAAGAGAAAAGAAAACCGCACACCCCCTAACAACAAAACCAAAATTCTAGCCCCACTCCTTTGTTAGCTTTAGATTAACACAGACATATAGATATATAATTAGTGATATATAGATAGAAAATTAGAGAGAGAGGAGAGGAGGGAGACAGAGAGAGGGGTGGGAGAGAGAGAGTGAGTGAGGGAGAGGGGTGGGTATATAAGAGGAGACATAAATTTACCTCTTAAGACCAGTCGGGGTGGCTTCTGGAAGGCGGTTCCCATCCGATACCGGTGCGTTCGCGGACTGGGTGGCATCATCCGCCACCGGTCGAGGCGATGATCTCTGCCTCGGTTTCAATGCCGGCGGAGGGGGAAGCGGAGGAGGAACCGGAACCGGAAGCGGAGGCGGAGTCGGTGGAGGCGGCTGGGGGTCCAGCTCGTCCGCCTCCGCCCGGCAGGGTCTCAATTATGGCATCGCCGATATGGGGATGGTCGGCCTCCGCGATGTCCTCGTCGTCGCCCCAGCTGGATCGTTTCATCCGCAGTACCACGAGCCCTTGCCCTCCTCCACGGAGCACCCCATCATCCCCCTCCTCACCGCCGCCCCCTGCCCCGTAGATCAGGCCCACGATGGCGGCCGCCCCAAGCCCGCCGGCGGGATCCAGCTCTGGCAAACCCAGCCCCCTCTGCCGCCTCAGAACCCGAACCCTAACCCTAACGCTAGCCTCTCCTACCACAAGAAGCCCCTACCCATGCTAGACGCTGCCGGTATTCTTGGCGGCGCCGGCGGCGTCGGGGGCGGGGGCAGCGGCGGGCCATCCACGTGCCAGGACTGTGGCAACCAGGCCAAGAAGGACTGCAGCCACAGACGGTGCCGGACCTGCTGCAAGTCCCGCGGCTTCGACTGCTCGACCCACGTCAGGAGCACCTGGGTACCGGCCGCCCGCCGCCGAGAGCGCCAGTTCCCCGCCGGGGCGGCCGTCGGCTCCTCCGCCTCCACCTCGGCCCCCAAGAAACCTCGCCTCATCTCCTCCCAGACCACTACCACCGCCTCCCACACCTCCACCTCCAACACGACCCCTCCTCGTAGCTTCGACACCAGCTCCAGCCACCAAGGTACAGTCTATCCCTCCTATGCTTCTTTAATCTGAATGATTACTAAATTTTAATTCCCATGCTCCAATCATCTCTCCATGTTTTCTGTACACGTGTTTGCTTGTGTTGGTTTCTCTCTCTCTCTCTCAAGATGTTAGCTTCCGCGAGAGCTTACCCGGGCACGTTCGAGCTCCGGCCGTCTTCAAGTGCGTCCGCGTGACGTCTATCGACGACGGCAAGGACGAGTACGCGTACCACGCCATGGTCAATATCGGCGGACACGTCTTCAAGGGCTTCCTCTACGACCAAGGCGTCGACGATGGGCGGGGGGAGGCGAGCACCAGCGATAACGCCATCCCAAACATCTCGGAGCTCCACCTCGGGGCTGCCGGCACTGCTGGTGGTGGTAGAAATGGCTCCTCCTCCGCTCCCATGATCCCGTCCGACGACTACGGCGGCGGCGGCGGCGGCGGGGGTGGATTGTTTGGAGGTACTACTCACTATGGTAACCCAATAAATTGAACTCCACTTTCCGCGTCCAAGGTTCTATGTTCCTTCCTCTTATTCTCGACTCAAGTGGATGAAATCATGAAGTCATGCATGGTGGTCAGCGAGGAGTGGTTTCAGTCGCTGCTGCTGCTGCTGCTGTTGTAAACATATACGTATCTACTTGACTTCTTAGCTTCTATTTTATATGATTATTATTTTTACTATTGTTATTGTTTTTGTTTCTAATTATTACTTCTTCCCAAGTTGATGATGGTAGCCGGATCCTCTCTTACTCCAATCCATGGTGGAGAGTCGGAGAGGAGTGGGAGAGACGATCACCGACAGATTACACTGTTTCTGAGGTGATTGCTACTTTATTAAGCGATTTCTTCTTTTCCGGTCTTGTCTACTGTGCTTTCTAAATTTAGAATGGAAGGGTGGGTGGTAGGGGTGCAGGGGTTCTCAACACTGTTCGACTGCAGTAGCGGTATCATTTCGCGCCTGTTTTGTTTCATGTGATCTTGTGGTTGCGGGGCTCGATGTTTTGACTGCCGGGCGTTCCCAGCCATCCAACGGATTTTTTTTTTATAAAGGATGGAGTATGTGCTGTAGGGCATCTCATTGGAACTTGAAACTGATTGACGCTTTCTCTAGTAAAACATTATAATGCATGTGGTAGAGGAATTTTTTTTTTGTCCCAAGCTTTGGAAGATAAGGTTTGTTTCTTAACTACTTTCCTCCCTGTATTATGCCCGAGGTAATGTACCAGATGTGGCAAACGGAGCCACGTTGCTGGTCTTTCTTGATTTTTTTTTTTTTTTTTTTTGCAATCTCATGTATTCTTGCCACAGAAACCCATCACATCCAACCAAGTATGGCCTTTTTATTTTTACTAATATTTTCCTAAGCTATATATATATATATATATATATATATATATGTCTTTGTTTTGCATTGGCTGTTTTTTTTAAAAAAATTTGTTTGAAGAGGCCCTTTTTTTTTTTTTTTTTTTTTTTTTTTTTTGCTTCCAAAAAACAAGGAACTGTCTGTCTTGTAGTAGGTCTGTGTGGTCGATGAAGTTAATCATGAAATATACGGCTTAGTAAAGCTTTGAGAAAAGAACATATTTTTTTTGGTAAAATGCTTTTTGTTTTGTCTGTCTTTTTTTTGTTTTGTTTTGTTTTGATAAAAGAACTTATTCAAGTATTGTGTATTATAACAGGCTTCAGTTATTGCTTTATTTGTCTGCTGGAGTTCAGTAATGAACCAAATATTGATGCTCTCCTTGGACCGACATGTCATGGCTATATCTTATGTAACCAAAGTTGGGTACTTTAGATGTTTGAGTGTAACCACTTTTTTCTCTTTAGTATTTGGCTAGCTAGGAGCAAAAGCAATGGATGATGTGTCAAATTGAGTAGAAGATTTATAATGCTGTACATTTTTTTCCAAAAAAATGTACTCTTCATGTCAGTCTGCGTGTGTTCATTATATGCTATTGCATTGATGTATGTCCTTTCTTTCCTGTAAAAAGGAATAAGCCGGGAGCGAGGATTTGGTCTTTTTTCCTTAGCAAAGGGGACAGCTTGATATGGTTATCAGATTTAGAAACAGTTGTTCTCAAAATCTGGTCAGTGAGATCACCTGGCATGCATAAAATAATACAAGATAATAGCATTTTAGATATATGAATTTTTTAAGGGTGTCTAGAATTTGTCCTTTTAGAAGAGGAAGTAACATTGAAGGCGAAGGTCTGGTTTCATCGGTCACTGCCTTGGATATTTTGTCAGTCTAGTTTCTTCTTGGAATTTGCCATTCCTGAAGAATACTTTAAACTTTAAATTAGTTTTGGTTTCTTCCAGGTCATTTAAATTCTATTAGTTGAGCTATGGAACTAGTCGGTTTTAGTTGCTTGTTATATTTTGACTAAATAAAATGTGGCCATGTGTGGTTTATCTGAATATGATACTCCGTTGCTGACAATTCTTGTTACATCTTGACATCCAAAACTTCCATTTTTACTTATTGAATAGTTTTCTATATCCTTGCCTTCAAGGTTAACAGGCATGTTTTATTCATGCTTCTTGTACAGATCATATAAGTAACTTTTGCCAGAATTTTTTTTTTAATTTCAACATATTTAACATAACATCTCATTGCAACAATCCTTTCTGGAACTTTGTCCGAGTGCGATTTTCACTGTCTTCGTAATAGACAGTAATTTGGTTGGGCCATGTCATAATTGCCAGAATTTTAATTGACCTGTCACTTGATAACAGTGAAGTTATGAGTAAATTCTATGGGGCATTCATTGTCTACTTATTCCGGGGACATTGCTTTTATTGTTATTAACATGCAGTGTTGTTGTAGTTACAAGGCTATTCCAACATTTGATTCTGAACATCAATCTGAATTTCATCATGATGTGGGCACGTTAAGTTTATTGCTCTATTTGTGGCGGTTATTCGATAATTTTGTCAGTGAATAGGATCATGCAATTATTCTAGCATCTATTCTCAGATTTGTGGCTAGGTATTTGCGGATCAGTGCTTTTAATGTGTTCTGGAATATAGTTAGATATTCATTTAAGTGATTTCAATGCCTTCCAATGTGCTTTAAACTTATTAAAGAAATTTGTTTTGATTGATGTATCTAACCACTCAAATGTAGCCAATTTCCTTGTTCCAATAATCTGACAGCTGCAAGTTTGATGCTTATGTTATTAATAAAGTCTAAAAGATTATCATGTATTGATTCAATTTTTATTGAACTCGATAACCTTATGAAATACAGTTGTGTCCATCATATGTTTTAAACCTGTTTTGAAGTTCATTTACATTTTGCATTTTATGATTTAATGCTAGCTCTTCTATGATTAATGATGTGTGCCGGTTACAGTGAAGACATGCCTGTTAGAAATTTGGAAGCACTTTGATACCAAATTGATAAAATTTGGAAGCACTTTGATAATGCTTAAGGAGAAATGCTTGGAGTGGGAGGAATGTTATTTATATTATCATATCATAAAACTCTCCACATTATTTAGACTTAATACATATTGTCTTGTATATAGAAGGTGACTTTTGGTCTACCCCCATAAATACATAGTAATCCTTTATTTTTTGAATATCAAAATCATTCTTAGATTTCCTAACTGTTTTTTAATTTTTCTAGATAACTTTTAAAATTCTTGACTCATTTAACTCACATAGAAAATATAACAACTCTTAAACTTCCGCTCTTATTAATTACAAATTAGTTCCAACATCTCTCTCTTAATTTATAATTTTTTATAATATCTTCAATTACTGATTTGAACCGCAATCAGAAGGAAAATCTCTTATGAAGAATGCTCTTCTCATTGATCTATGAGGTGGAGATCTTGTACTTCTTCAATGATCCTTTCTTCATCTTCTATGCTAATTATTTTTTTCATCTTCAATTTCAGCTCATTTAATTTTTTAATTTCATCCTCATATTTATTCTTCAGCTCTTCAAAGGCTTCATGCAAATCTTGCATAAATATCTTGACATCTTTAATTTCCTGAAAATGAACATCTTTCACGGTAATATTATAAATATTTTTTAAATAGATAATTGTTTGTAATGCTGCATTATTTTTTGCTTCCTTCTTGTAATAGTTGCATGACCATCGATCATAGAACTTTTACTTATATTTTCAAAAATGACTGTTGCTATGAAGTTCGGAGAGTGATCTGGTCTAAACTTCTTGTATACCTTGCTGGAGAAAAATCTAGTTTCTCAAGCATTTCTTTGAGCATTATTTTGTATGGCGCAACCACAACTATTACCTTTTTATCCTTCATTTTGCTCAATTGGTATTGTTGATAAGGTATCTTTTTAACCTTTGAAGATTGCTCGTCTTCTTTTCTTTTGCAATGTTTTTTTTATTTTAGATTTGCACATTTCTCTATGGGTTCCTTACGATCTAGAAACTTAACACCTTGAATGGAGGGTATCCTTTATGGCTTCACAAGCAGCTTCTTCTAGCTCTGAATCTGTTTTGTGATTCTGTGGCTATCTAGCTCTTAGGCAATCTAGGATCTGTGATACTTGTTTAAGGATTGTCCTGCTTTGATAATTGCTAAAAAAATCGATCCGGCTCTGATACCAAATGCTAGAAATTTGGAAGCACTCTGATACTTATTTGATAAAATTTGGAAGTACTTCGATAATGCTCAAGAAGAAATACTTGGAGTGGGAGGAATATCATTTATATTATCATATGATAAAATTCTCCACATTACTTAGACTCAATACATATTGTCCTATGTATAGATATTTGAAGGTGACTTTTGGCTTATCCCGTAAATACATGGTAATTTTTAACTCTTTGCATATCTAAATGACTCTTTAGATTTCCTAACTGATTTTTAATTTTTCTAGATAACTCTTAGAATTCTTTACTCATTTAACTCACATAGAAAATATAACAATTCTTAGACTTCCACTCATTAATTATAAATTAACTCCAACAATGCTTGCCTGAATGCTAGTTTTGTGACATGCTTGGTGTTGTCAACTATGTAAACAGTATTTTCACTGTTTATCTTGATGCATTAGATAATTTCCAAGTTCGTTCGAAATCTAATAAAGTTGATAAAATAAGTACCACATCCGATGCTATTCTAGTAGTCAACTCATGCATCGTTTTCACTATCAATTGGTAATAAAAATTCCGAAACAGTTTATAAATATGATTTGATGCAGAATGGATGGCAGCTGGAATGTCATTACCCTCATGTTTGATAAGTTGATATGCGAAAAATGTCTTACGTGGTGACATTTGAATGACACAATCAGGACGTGGCAATTTCTGGTTGCCGTTAAGAGCTACGCCTTGTTTTCCAAGTGCTTGAAAATAGTCCACCCAGAATTAATAAAAGCTATCTGGGTGACAAGTTAGCATGTCACACAAAAGGAGATTGTGATTCATCCTGTGAACATGACCATGGCTGGTGTTGGAGTAATCAATCATCTATGCCATTGTTAATTTCAAGCAAAATGTAGCAAAATGTAGTTATATGAGTCCAGCGATACATATAGAGTTCTGAAGAGTTGGGCAATGAAATAGAGTTGCCTATTCTTATAACTTGGGGTTAGCATGATTTCTATATGACCGGTTATCATTTTAGGTTTAAGTAATAGATGAAAATGCTTATAGGATGGGCTTGCATTAGATCAGGTGTGGGTAGTGCTAAACATGAGCTCTTTGATGGAAAAAGAGGAAACCTTAAAGTGTCCATTTGATTAGGCCCATAATCTGATGATTCCTGGAAATCATTTATCTGAAAATATAATTATGGAGAAAAATAATTTTTATCACATTTGGTTGGTGAAAGATTTTTTTGCGAAAATGATACTGAAAAAAGATTACTACGTTTGGTTTGAGATAATTGTATATAGAAATATGGTCAAATTTACAAATATGCCCATCAATAAAAAATAATTTTTTAATATGAAGATAACATTGTCATTTTCAATCAATTTTTATATAATGATTATATTTACATGACCCTTTGTATAATGCCATTTACATTTTAATTATTTTATAAAAGTTCATTATTTAATGAATTTAAAAAGATATTAAAATGAATTCAATGATCATAAAAGTACTTTATTGAGGGTATTTTTATCAAGTGTAGATTACCATCACTCGGGAATTCAATAAATGCCAAATCTTTCATGGTATTTGTTTTACCTTCTCTCTTTAGAAAATAAGCATGGGATTCATCAATTTTTTTATCATCTCTCTCTTCTACTTTTCATACCAAACATAATTCCATGCTCTATTATCCCCAACCAAATGGACCCTAAGAGTATATTGCAAAAGATTTATTTCTGCATTTATTCCAGTCATATATAAAAACGTTTAGATAAGCTTGATATTATTTTCTATGCCCGGTTATTTAGACTGCCATCTTGAATGGAACAGAAGATGAGAATTGGTAAGTGAACTACTTGTACTCAAGATCTTGAGGGTGATAGGCTTGCTCTTGTTGTATTCTTGGTCAGCTAATGGTTTTCTTCCTGTAAGCTACTGTTATTATTGAATGATTTGTCTCTTGAATAAAACATATTGCCAAAAAGATATTATGATAAGCTAACTTTGTATTTTTGGACCAAAAAAATAAGTTGATTTTGTCTTAGCTGGAAGTTGCAAAATGGGTTTATATAACTAATAGAAGCAAGGCCTATGCTGGCAATATCCATGTTTGAAAACATCAAGAAATGCTCTCATAAAGTTTAACCATGAACTATGGATAGCTTACTGAAGTTCCAGTTTGGGAAAGATATCTAGCTGTGATGATTACAATTTACTCTTTCTTAAGTTAACATATTGCAAGTTTTGTTTTACTATGAACAGCTCTACAGAGAATTATCTAGAACTTAAAGCCAGACCTAGAATTTGGTTGCAGAAGCCTTTTTTTTATATATAAAAAATAAAAAAATAAAAGTAGGAAATGGAAGTTCTGAGTAAAATTAGCTGGAGGTAACTGAACCAAAATAAATTTATATTTCCACAATTTCTACACCATTTATGTCTTACTTTTTGAAATTCTAAGTGTTTTTACGTATTCTTGAGTAATCAGGGATGGAAATTTATTTTTAATATGACTCGGATGAATGACCAATCATTGTGCAATATATGACTGTGATTACTTTGTTGCTGTGCAGAAGACTGATGGCATGTCTACTGCATGTTTGTAAAGATTGTGTTTGTATTTGCTTAACTAAAAAAAGATTGTGTTGTATTTTTGAAATCTTATAAACATTAACCACTTTCAGTTCCATAACATCTATAATGGTATAGGTGCTTGGAAAACTTGCAGAGTTTTTGGTTATATTTCAAGAGAGAAAGGGATGAAAACTATTAAGAGTTTCTGGTCTGATATAATATGTTTAGACTTATTTAGGCTTGCGTATTATATACTTTTTTTTATTGAACCAATGAATTGGGTGCCTTCAGTTCTTGAAAAGGTTATTCAGTTAAAACTTGGGACATCACAGCTGTCTTTAAAAATTTTTTGTCATGGATTCACCAGATTTAAGTTTTAAAGGATGTTCCTTAGGAATCAAGTCTCAAAGGAATTACTATATTGTCAAGAAGATTGTAGCGTTCTTGAACCTACATGGTATCACTTTTGCTCTTAGAGATATTGCACTTAGAGATATTGCATGGCAAGGAGAGTTTGAAGAAAAATGAAACTTAACAGGTGGTCAGGGTTCTGCTTTTCTTTTTTAAGTTTTGAGAAGAGAATGGAGATACTAAACGTGGTCTGAGTTGCAGAATGTAATCGATTATCTTGGTGAGTTAGGACCCAATTCATTTGACATTTGGCATTGCTGATATCTTGCTTACACAAGTCTATTCAGTTATAATTGAAGTGATGAATGGCTTTTTTTAAGGAGGGAACTGACTTGGATTATGATTCTGAGAGTTAAGGATAGAGATATTGTCATTTTCCTTTATCTGCTTGTTCAGATATTGTTTCAATTGTTGAATGTCTTTTTATGCTCAAATTTCACTAGTTGAGGAAAAGAAAAAATAAATCACAAAATATCTATTGGTAAAAGTGCACTTAGAATACAGATATATCATGTGATTTTTTTAACCATTATAGTGTTGTCATTTGATAGCATTACTCAGAAATGTTCTTATCAATTTGATAGAATGCATACTTGAAAAACATGAACAATATTGAAAGCGAAAGAAAGAAATAAGTTTTTTTAAAAAAAGAGTGGTGAAGCAAAGCAGAAGTAGAATTACTTGAGATACATACTCTATAGCTGCTTCCTTGTTAGTCATGCTACCCTTGCAATGCTTTTGTAGTTCATCTACCACTTTGAACTCTCTTAGTGCATTATATGTTTCCTTACAGTCTTGGAGTCTTATTATTTTTGTTATCGCTGTTGTTTTCTTAGTGCATTGATTGTGTTATTTATCTTGAACTCCAAAGAAGAATATTTGGTATTTTTTGTGGAACTATTATCCGTTTAACTTAATTACTAAAAACAAAGAGTAGCTTTTATCAATCATTTGGATTTCAGTGCTGCATGCAACTGCTGTGGTGCATTATTTTGTTCTTAGGTTTCCTGCCATCTTTTCCATGTTAGTTCCAATTATGTAGGATGTGGTAAGATCTGTAATTTCCTTGGATGCCTTCGGTATTTTCCTACCTGTATAAAGTTGTCTAGTTCTTCTATATTTTAGGATTACTACTAGTTTAGAATAGTCTGAATGTGGTAGACCCTGGAGTCTTAGGATTTTCCTGCTGTCTGTGCAGTGTTGCAACATTTGCTTGCTACTAGGTGATATTTTTGCTTTCTTATACTCCTAGGCATGTATTTCTTAAAATCTTATTGTGAGCCACCTTTTTCGAAATAGATCTTCTATTGTTTGGTACTGTTTACTATTGTGTTTTGCCGAAAGCATAAACGATAGTCAAATTTATTATTCACAAATTGTTTGGATTCGTTTGGCTGTAATAAGCATATACTGAGTTTATTTACCCAATAATTTGTCTTGATTGTGGAGAAACAATAGATTAGTTTATGTACTTGAAGGTGGTCCTGACTCTCTTTATGATTAGAGCATGCATACCTAACTGTGCAAGTTTTCTTTGCTGTTTTGGTTCATTATGTTATTATTTGGGAAGCATGGTCAGAGAGAAATCTAGCAGTCTTTTCTAGTTTCTACCTCTTGGGGATTTGCTCATTTGGAGTTGTGATCTATGCATTGTTAGGTAGAAGGGGTTAAGAAATTTAACTTCTTTCAAAATTTTTCCCTAAAACGGCATATAGTACTTTTGAAAATTTGTTAGATGGGATGTGTAGTTGAAAGTACTCTTGTCACTATTATCTTCTGTAATCAAATGTTCCATTGTATAACTTGCTTTGCTATTAACGAGGATGTGGTTGGTTTTAAGCAACATTCCTAGTTCTAATGAAACAAAAAGTTGCCCTACACCCTTTGCCGTTTGTCTTTAGTGAATCGCTGTAGATGTTTTACATTTAGCCTGCTGGGTAGCACGGTTTTTTAAAGCAGTTTGTATTGAAAGCATGTTCAACTTTACTGTCAACATTATTCTCTATGGGAAACGCAAGCATTTCGCAATATAAGTCTAAGCCTGGTCTGTCCTCCACGTAGGTGACCTTTTAGTCTAGGAACTTTTTATCTCCTTGCAATCTTATTTTCAGGGTTCTTGTGGGGATGCTGCTGTTGTTTGTTCTCTTTTAGGCATTTCCGGGGAAATTTTTGCTAAGAACGAAACGATTACCAACTCTTTTGCAGGATAACATTTTTAACAAGATATCGGACGTGATTTTTGCTGTTACTTTAAAGACACTTTTGCATTGTCATTAAGTACAATTTTTATATGTGGAGGAAAATTTAATCTACCATCAAGAAAAAGAAGTCTTTTTAATGTGGTGCTTTGACGGTGAGCTATTAATGCGATGGAGAGGGAGCTAAGTCCAACGGTATTTGAGTGCGAGGGAAAAAAAAAGGAAAAATAGGTGTCGCAGGTCTGTCAAAAAATAAAATAAAATAAAATAAAATAAAAATAAAGGAGAATAGGTCACCATTTTTTTGTATATTCTTTTCTATCTTGATGTCGTATGGTCTTTTATATTTAGCTTTCGGTGGACCAGTTTACAGGAATGGCAAGCTCGCGCACTTTATAAAGGTTTTTTAAAGTAGCTTGTCTGAAACTAACGCAAATCTAATGCTTGTTTCTTTGCGTGGTGGTGGGTTATATGTCATGATCATTATACTTGGATTCTTGAAAAATGAAATGCGTCGTTACTGTAAATTAATAATATATCCTCATGCAACCCACGGTTCGTGGCAGACCGAACATCTGGTCCCCTCTTGTTGTCTTTAATTCCATTCCCACACTTCCCCACCCCGACCTTTTTTTTATTTTTACTTTTTTTTGTGGTGTGTGGTGCGTGTGTGTTTTAGAAATCTTTGTTTCACTGAATTGATGAAAAGCGTGGCCGGACGCCCACAGTTTTGCTCCCCCCCCCCTCCCCAAAAAAAAAGCAACAAAAAGACGGTTGTTGTATGGAAGATATTTGCCTACCGCTTGCGTCTCTAATGATGATATAAACGGATCTGATCGCTTGTCTGATAGGTGTAAAAAATCTTCTGGTTGCTTCTTCTTGTGGTTTTCCATCCTCTAGTCATTATCACCTATTTGAGCGACATCATATTGAGCATTCGTAGAGGTGAAGATGACACGAGGAAAAGCAATCAAGGATTTGTTTAATCCAGGGGCATTGCGAGTTGAACACCAGTTCTCGCAAATGATCCCAAACAATCAGTGCTAGCACTACTAATACTGCTTCATCTCGGGTATCCTGCGACAAGGCATTCCTCAAACATTATTAAGTGCTAACCGTTATTTTTCTTGGTGGTATGTAAGATTTGACATCAATTTAGTATTTTATCTTGGTTTCAATTGTTGTCATTATACAATCATCGAGCAGCTGATCTAATGATGTGCATGCAGTCATTAGTTCCATGTTGAGCTATGTATGAGCCCATACATGCCCTTCAAGTTTTAGAGTTAACGGACAAAGGCACTTTAAGAAAAAAAAAAGATAAACTTGGATGGACGTCATTTTCGTGATTGGTATTAATGGAGCCATGTGGGAATAACAAAGGTGCTTCCATCCACTGTTAGAAAATGTGAAAATCTATTAGAGGGTGTCGGCACTGCTTCCTGTCCAACGAAGGATACCGGCGGAGATGTGCTTGTGAAGTATACTTGTACAAAAAGTATTGACGAGAGATTATTTTGGTGAAGACTTTTCGACGATCAAGTAGTATGCAACAAAAAGAAAAATATAGAGAGGAGAGAGTATTGTGTATGCATATTTTAGGAGCTCCCAGAAAGATCTTTTTTATAGATAAATGGTGGGTGCATTTTCAGGATATAAAAAATTTTAGTAGATTTGGTGAGAAATGATAGGAAGTTAGATCTTGTCAACAAACATGACAGAGGATTATTCTATTTGTCTAAATTATTCATCTTCTATTAATGAAAATCTTGTCTTATTCACGTTATCAGCCACTCTCCTTAATGATGATAGGAATTGCAGCATGGAACGGGTCATATCTCTCTTAATATAGAGAATTTGTCAGAGATTCCGAGATATGGTCCCCTGATCATTCCACTAAGTGCCTGAAAATAAATGTCGGGTGATTCCTTCGTAGGTTGTTAGAAAGCTATCATGGAATTTTAATTTTTCTTGGGCATAAGGGTCCTAGATTAGATCCAGCTCTCCTATCGAGGTTGAAGGTCAACTAAGCTCAGGATCCATAGGATTAAAAGACTCGAGATATATTTCTATCTCCTTCGAGAGTTAAGTTATTGAAAAAGTGAGTCAACGTCTTCCGCTAGTCTTGTGAACCAGGGAGCTTTCCCTTGGTGGCCAAGGATTAATCCATGATCGAGGGTTAGACAGGTCAAGGATAAATAGAAAAAATGTTGTAGATGTTGACCCATGATCGAGGATCAATTGAGTTGATGGTCGCTAGGGGATGCTGCCAATGTTGGACGATTGTCAGAAGGAGAGTGGTCTTTTGTCAGGATCGAAGGTCAATCAAATCGAAGAGGCTTGGATGCATAACTCTATCCCACTTGAGTAGTCTATCTCGAGCGATAGTGATAAACCTCGATCTTTGGACCTTCAGCTTTTGTGTCTAAAGAATTAATATATACAAAGATATGGTATATAACTAGTGTTGTTCCATCAAAAATATAAGAGGTAGCTCTGCTAATACTTTTTCATCTAATAAACCATGTCATAGACATTTGTTGATGTTCTATTTGAACAAATGCTTCACATATATGCATTCTGAGGGTCAAGAATGCAATGCTGAGGATTGAGGAGATCAAAGGAGACCTGAATGCGGCATTCCCTCGTTCAAAAGAGGGTAGGTGACTGTCTATGCTGACATCCACCCCGGAAACCTTCGGGATACCGAGGGTGGGGGATTAACCCCACATTATTTACCTCCCACTCCTTAGCATGACGCGAAGCATCTCTGGTTGAGGATTAGATAGCTACGCGCTTAAGGAATCCCAAGTCTAGGCAGGAATTATTATGCTCTTCTAAAGACATGGAATGGGTTGGCAAATAAAAGGGTACCATGTGGTGTACTTATAACATTCTTCGAGATGAGAGGGAGATTTATGGCTATCTCACTCTTTAAATTGAGAGTCTAGAGTGGCCTTTTTAGCACCTTTTAGCTTTGGGGGTGAAATATTTTGCGCTACCAAAAGACAACCTTCGGTGAGCTAGGTGATTTCCGGTTAGCGTTGCCAGCGCCCAGAAATATTAACTCCAGCTCTAGTTTTTTAGGGTGATACCAGAGTCGATGAATTCAAAGGATTTAAAGAAGATTTGGAGAGCCAAGAGGTTCAAGAAGTCTAGCATTTCGGCAAAGTCATTATTAGGATGATCTGCCATGCACTTGCTGAAGAAACGAGCGTCGAAGAAAGGTGTCCACGGACGATCTACCAAGTTTGACTAAAGATCTAAAGATGGTCGAAGATTTGGTTCATTCACTTCTTTTACCCATCGACACAGGAGATATGGGAGGCTGACCTGAACTTTACAGGCAAGGGGTATTCGATTGGTCATTCAGGTATGATAATGTACTTCTTTGTATTTTATCTTGGTGCCCTATCGATCGTGATTTTTCATAATTGGGGTGACATCTCAACTTCTTCATAGAATTAGTCGAGACTGCTGAGAAGAAGATAACAATGATTGAGGAAAAGGCCACTTTCGTTGAAATGCTGATCTGTGAAGCCGAAGAGTGGGCGTCGGAGGTGGAATGGGCATTTCAAAAAGCAAACAGCCATGCCAATGCCATAATTAAAGAAGTTGTAATCTCGGACAAGAAGCTCAAACATGCCTCAATGGCTTGTCTTAATGTGCAAGTGAATGACCAAAGCTCACCAACAAGAGGCCTGGGTCATTGAAGAAGCGTGAGCAGAGATTGCCAATCTAAAGGAAGGCTTCTGCATTGAACTCATAGACATAAGGGAAGACTCCTGTGCCAGGGTCTATTGGTTGGGATGAACTCATATCACCCAGGGAAGAAAATAGATGGTTATGGGATGAACTTCGATAGGCACGCAGTCGACTAGAAAATGAAGGATCTTCAGTCAGGAGAAAGGGAGGATCCAGCAGGTTGGAGAGACTCGGAATAAGGCATGGATCCATAGCATTGAAGAAGAAAATGAAGGAATGCTATAGAGAGGGCATGGGTCCATAATCTTCATTCTGCGGAGATGAAAGAGACTATGACCTTAAAGGGTTAATTGAGGATCACAGAGGATACTATTAAGAGGCTGAAGCAAGACATCGATACCAGTGGCCAAGAAGTCATGATGCTGCGAAGCAAGTTGTTACTAGCCGGGGCACATCTAGGCACTGCCGATACTCAGTTCATCATGCTGAAAAGAGGGCCTACGAAAGGGGATTTGAGGAATGCAAGGCTTTAGCAATCTAGATACTTTTGTCAGCTGAGGCAAGCTTACTCAAATTTCTATTCCAAAGATCTCTCATGCTTTAGCCACCCTGTCGAGACCGAGGGCGGGAGCGCTAAAATGATGTTTGCACTATTGTTGAGTTGTAATTGCTATAGTCAATATTTTTTCTTTGCTTTGTATTTGTATGATTTGCTAAATAGTAAATGAATAAAATCCTTTCAATGTCATGTGCTTTGGAATAATTTTAGAGGACCAAACACTTTATGTTAGCTATGGACTCTAACCCATTCTAAGTTTGATGGGTTTTCTTTCTATCTTTTCATCAAGCCGACCGAGGGATACCTCAGCCAAGGCACCATGGGATGAGGGTGGTGCCATTAATTGAGTTTGGCTCTTGATGAAGTATCTCATCATGAGCTTTGTGGAAAATGAAGGGATTACCTTAAATGCTTCGGGATGATCAAGGGGGACATGGCACTCGAGGTTGTAATGGCTGTCTCCTCCATGAAAGACGAGGCATCAGACGTACTACCTTTGGATGCCTATCGGCCCACGATCTGGGAGAATATGGTTCTAGCCACTCGGCTTGTCACGTATTAGGCATTCGACGGTGGAGGATCGCATTTCTGCTAGATCAAAGCTATTGGGAACTCCTATAAATATCCAAGGCCCTAGGCCTGTTTGTCATTTTTCTCTTGCTGGTCTCTTCTTCCTCCTTTTTTCCATTTCTTTGGAAACTTATCTCTCCCACTAGCTATTTTCTCCGGTCAAGCATCTCCACCCATCTTTTGGTTTAGGTTAGACTTCTGTCAATGGTTTAGGAGCCTTTCTCGTGACCCTCCTTCATTTGCTTTGTTTTTCTCATCTTCTTTTTCATATTTGCTTTTGTCAACTTCTTCCTTTCAATTTTTAAAATGAATTTTCATAATTTTGGCTGATTTTTACTTGATCTTTCCAAAATAAGCAAGGCCTCAATTTCAGCTGGTTCTTGGTCTTTAGAATAGGAATGGGTCAAAGATGGGGCTTCTATCGAAGGTTTGGATGCCCCGATCGATGATAGGGTTCCCGCCAAGACTCCGGGTGTGCCCGAGGGAGATGAGGATTTTGAGCCTAAGAAATTTTCATTAGAGAACTTCCAGTTCAAGCATGAGGAAGCAGATCTGGATTGGCTTTGGCATTGATACCAAATCCCACCTAATTTAATACTAGAAGTTCCGCTCCCAATGGATTGGTCCTGTAATCCTTCCTCGGGCTAGATTGCTCTTTATGAAGAGTATTTCTAAGCCGGGTTAAGGCTTTATCTCTTAGATTTTTTTACCAGGATTCTTCAATTCTTTAAGATAGCCCCATTTATAGTTTTACCGAATTTGTGGCAATAGATCCGTGGCTTCACAATGATTTGCATTTTGGCTGGTATCTAGCCAAGTATCACTTTGTTTAGGAGGTTTTTTAATTTTGGGAGGTACCCTTGCTTCTTCGAACGGTGGTACACCTATTCTCAGAGGAAGCGAGAAGTTTACCCTCTCATTCGAGGCAATCCTTTCTCTGTTCATGTTTGGAAGGAGCGCTTTTTCTTTATCAAACATCTATTCGAGAGTTGGGAGTTAGAATTATGAAGGATTATCCACCATCAAGTAGTTTGAGCCCCCATTTTAAGTGAATTTTTTTAAATAATATTATTTTAATTTATCATTACTAAAATAGGTTTTTTAAATTTTATTTACTAAAATAGGTATTTTTTGGTGAGGTGGAAAGTAGGGTGAGAAATCGCAGGTTGTACCTGTGATTTCTCCATGTAGGTTACTTTTCTCTATTTCAAGTTTTAATAAAAAGTAAAAAATCAAAAAAATTAATAAAAATATTTTAAAATCTTTAAAAATTTTTAAGAAATTATAAAAAAATAATAAAATGATATTATGATATATTTTATATTATAATAAATATTTTATATTTTAAACTATAATAAATATATTATAATTTATTATATTATATATTATATATTATAACATAGTACAAAAATTTTTAAAAAAATTTAAAAAAATAGAAAAAAATAAAAAAATAATCACTAGGTTGATACCATCCGGTCGCCAGCCCGGTACCAGTTCGATTGATAGCCCGGTTCAATTTGATCCCTTGCTCAGGATCGGTGATCGAATCGATGGCAGGAAACTGGCGACCGGACCGTCAATCAAATTTGTAGCAAGACTAGGGCTAGACCGGTGGCAAGATCGATGGCTGGATCGGTCGCCTGACCCTGGCGATCGGATCGATGGTCAGACCGATGGCAGGATTGGGGGCCGAATCGGTGGCAGGACCGGCGGTCGAACCCTAGCGACCAGACCGGCGATCGGATCTATGGAGACCGGGGCTAGACTAGTGGCAGGACCGATGGCCGGACCCTAGAGGCCAGACCAATGGTCAGACCGGTGGTAGGACTTGGGGGCGGATCGGTAGCAGGACCGACAGTCGGACCAGTGGCTGCATCCTGGCGATTGGACCGGTGGCAAGATTGGGGGCCAGACCGATGGCAGGATCGGTGATCGGACCGATGGCTAGACCCTAGTGGCGGGACCAGCGATCGGACCGGTGGCAAGACTGAGGGTCGGACCAGACCCTGGTGGCCGGATCGATGATCGGATTATGACAGGACTGGAGGCCGGATCGGTGGCAGGACAGGTGGCCGGACTAGTGGCTGGACCCGGTGGCTAGACTGGCGTTGGACCGATGGTCGAACTGGCAGTCGGATCGGTGGCAAGACTAGGAGCCTGACCGGTGGTAGGACCAGTAGTCGGACCGGTGGCCAGATTGGTGATCGGACCGGTGGCAGGACTGGTGGCTGAACTGGTGGCTAGACCCCGTGGTCAGACCGGTGATCGAATCAGTAATAGGGCTGGGGGCTAAATCAGTGGCATGACTGGTGTCAGGAGTCCAGCCACCGGTCCGGTCGCCGGTCTAGCCACCAGTTCGGTCACCGGTCCAGCCACCGCTCCGGCCACCGATCCGGTCACCGGTCCAGCCACCTATCCGACCATCAGTTAGGCCCCCGGTCTGGCCATCGATCTTGCCACTGGTTAGGACCCCGATCCTGCCACCGGTCTAACTGTGGGTCTGATCGCTAAGGTCAGCCATCGGTCCGGTCGCCGGTCCTGCCACCGGTTCGGCTCCTAGTCTTGTCATCGGTTTGACCACCAGTCCAGCTGCCAGGGTCCAGCCATCGATCCAATTGCTATGGTCTGGCCATCGGTCCAACCGCTAATCCTTCCATCATCGATATGATCGCTGGTCCGGTTGCCAAGGTTCGACCACCGGTCCTGCCACTGGTCTGGCCCCCAGTCCTGCCATCGGTTCGACCATTGGTCCGGTCACCAGGGTCCGGCCACCGGTCCTGCCACCAGTCCGGTCCCCATCCTGCCATCGGTTTGATCGCCGGTCTGACCGCCAGGATCCAGCCACCAATCCTGCCACCAGTTCGA
Source organism: Areca catechu (assembly GCA_021397845.1). NCBI lineage: Eukaryota > Viridiplantae > Streptophyta > Magnoliopsida > Arecales > Arecaceae > Areca > Areca catechu. Next base: position 27,196,246 of record CM038046.1, read on the forward strand.
CCCTCAGTCCTGCCATCGGTCTGACCGTCGATCCGGTCATCAGGGTCTGGCCATCGATCCTACCACCAGTTTGGCCCCAATCCTGCCATGATCCGACCGCCGGTCCGGCCATCAAGGTCTTGCCACCGGTCTTGAGTAGGGGATCGAACTGACATTGGGTTGTTGATTGAACTGGTACCGGGCTGGCGAGGGATGGTATCGACCTGACAATTATTTTTTAATTTTTTAATCTTTTTAATCTTTTAAAATTTTTAAAAATTTTTATACTATATTGTAATATATAATATATAATATAATAAATTATAATATATTTATTATAATTTAAAATATAAAATATTTATTATAATATAAAATATATTATAATATCATATTATTATTTTTATTATTTTTTTCTAATTTTTTAAAAAACTTTAATAGATTTTTATTAAATTTTTTGATTTTTTACTTTTTTATTAAAACTTGAAATGAAAAAAAAATAATCTACATGGAGAAATCATAGGTAGAACCTACGATTCTCACCCTACTTTCCACCTCACCAAAAAAATACCTACTTTGATAAATAAAATTCAAAAAATCTATTTTAGTAATTATAACTTAAAATAATAATATTTTTAAAAAATCTCTTTAAGTGAGGAGGAGGAAAAATAGTACAGAACCCTTCACTTTGAGCTCCCCACTTTATCAGACGAGACCCTCTCCCAAGCGGAGATTAGCCAAATCTGACCGAGAGGTGGGAGATAGGTTCTACTATTTGCTTTTTCCTCTATAGAATTTTTATTTATATATTTCTGATATTTATTTGGTCGCTATAGGTATGGATCCTTCGATTCAAAAAGAAATAAAGCAGGTAAAGAAATCTGGCACTGTTGGGACTTCGAGGCTACCAAAGAAAATTTGGCTCATCACTCGCCCTCGTCCTTTAATCGATTCTATCCTTGGGGTTGAGAGGATAGTCCTTGCTATAACCTTGGGGGCACCATCAGTAGTTGCCCTGAGGGCTTGGCTGTCAATACTTGCCCCCATAATCGAGGCACTTCATCCATTGCTAAGGGATCCACATCTTCCTCCTAGTCTGTAGAGGGGCCAATTGACCTCATAGCCCCATCCAGGAACCTGACCATAAAGAATTGGGGGGTGGCCCGGGAATTATTCAAGAACATCATCCTTCCTGACGATGTCGAAAGGATCGTTGGGGACAAAGCTCCCAATTGCTAAAGGGGGCTGTTCCATCCTTTCTTTATGTAAGGAATCCCTTTTCCTTAGACCATTTTAATTGCTAAAGGGGGATGTTCAGTCCTTTCTCTATATAGGGAATCCCTTTTCCTTAGACCATTTTAATTTTAGCTTGTTTCATCGTCTTATTGTTTCTTCTTTTCTTAGCAGATGGCCTACTACATTACTGACTACTTCAAGCTACAAGACCAATATGGAGGTCTCAAAAAAAGAGCTTTAGAGCTCAGGCTCAACTTCATATTGTCAAGACAGCGGTTGCCTGCTTGAAGCAAGAAGCCATTGCAGAGAAGAAAGAAGAAGGCATTAAATGAAGAGCTTGCAGAGGCCCTCCACAAAGTTGTTTGAGGCCGAGGCATGGGTCCTTACGGTGGCCCAAGCAAGAGTGGAGCAGCATAAGAAAATGTATGGCGTAGCAAGCTTTCTTCTTAGGAAGCATGAAGTCCAGTCAAGGGTCACCCTTCACTTCCCAACCTTGGAATTAAGCTTCCTGGACATGGAGGTGAAGCAATTAGACAATGAACCCACTCTTGAGCCTCAAGCCCTTCCACCGGGATGGCTCCCTCAGGGTCGAGCCCCTGACCAAAATTGAGCTCCTGCTCCTTGGGCCTCGAGCCCCTCCACCAGGATGGCTCCCTCAGGGTCGAGCCCCCGGCTGAAGTCAAGCTCCCTCGAGCTGCGTGCCCTTTGGCTGAGAAGGGGTGCTGGGCTCGAGGCTGATCCATGGTCAAGGTTAGCTATGAAGCTGGTTCACCAGGCGGGAAGCAGCACGCCACCCGAAGCCTATGAAGGGAGAGTGCGCCAACCTATGGGGAGCACTCTTGCCGGGACACCTAGGTCCCTTCAGGTCGCCGTTTATACCATTTGGGGAAGGATGTGCCACTCGAGATGCCGCGCCCCTCCACCGACCATCTACACAACCTTGAAGAAGAACGTTGCATTAGAGGGCTCGAGTCCTAGAGCGTCTACCCCCGAATTGAGGCTCTGCCAAGTTTTTCCAAACAGGGCATCCTATCAGGGCATCAGAGCTCGTAGTATAACTTCCGACCATAAAGGAGGAAGGGGCTCGAGCGCAATCCCCAAAGACCGCCCATCGTTGACCTCACAGCATCGAGGGAGGGGAGGAGGGAGAGGGTGGACCTGAGACTGGTAATGGGAAGTATCTTCCATCTATAAGAAAAAGAGAGGGCCTTCGAAGGAGGTAAGCAAGAATAGGTTTAGGAAGAAGTAGCAAGAGAGAGTGCTCTGAGGCTACCAAAAAATTCATCGGAAGAGTCTCAATAGACACAACCGCCATTGCTTGAGCTCTCTTCCTCCAATAAAATTCTAATCCTGTTCTTTCCTTTCTAAACCTCTAAGAGTGGAGACCAGCTTGGGATCCATCTCGGAGAATCTGTTCTCCAAAATCGTCCCACTGACTTAACCGTCGGAGTGCCCTCATTGGGATCTCCAGCCCAGGTCTCTTTTCTTTTGCAGGATCAGGCACATGCTTCGGATACTAGGCAAAGGAGGCACAACCCGATGCCATGTAGGAGCTGCGGGCCATGACAATCTAGGTGGCAATAGATTGGCGCTCTAGGAAGGGGTGACTAGTCCCTCAAAGCAGTTCCACTCGTGACATGGTGGTCACATGCACACGAGAAACCTCAACCAGCCATGCGGGGGACCCTCTTTCTCACGGGGCCTCGCACAGCCCAAAGAGGGAACTCTTGGCTTCGTCGCAGCCACCTCCAGTGGACTCCCAACTGGCCATGCTCGCCCAGAAGATCCAGACTCTGACCATAGTAGTGTAGCAGTTACAGCATCAGCATCGATCTCTAGCCACCCAGCAACAGTCGGGAACACTCGTGGCCCCAGTCGTTGGGCGCCGCAGTAGCTTGCGCTCCTTCCAGGGGAGGCTGTCGCACCTGTGGGCCATTATTGATCCCCGAGGAAGCCACCGGATCTTGGTGAAGAGGTGGTGGAGTGGGTCGGCTGACCGGGAGAGCCGATCCCCGGTCTTCAGCCATGATGCTGCTAAGCATCGCAAGCACTGTCGAGGCAAGGCCTCCCATCATGACCTCCCTTAGCTGACATCCCCATCTCCTCCAATAGCCTCAGCAGAAGGTTCCACCGCGAGGCTATCAGGTGCTTGGCTGAAAAGTGCCTGGAGGAACAAGAGCGTAAGCTGGCGAAACTTTTTCGCTAGTTTGACAACATGCAGGGCTCCCCCCATGAGCCAGTGAGCCATGACGTTTGACCCCCCTTCTCCCGAGAGATCCAAGAGGAACCGATTTTCAGCCGGTTCTGTATGCCTTAAGTGGATACCTACGACGGGACCACTGACCCCCTAGACCACCTAGAGAGCTATAAGGCCCTCATGAGAGTCCAAGGAACGACGGACGCCCTCTTTTGTATCACCTTCCCGGCCATGCTTTGGAAGGCAACTCGAGTCTGGTTCATCCATCTCGAGCCTGAAAGTATCAGCTCCTTTGCACAACTGGAAAGAAAGTTCGTGACACACTTCGATGCCTACCGAAAGAAGCCGCGAGAAGCTGATAGCCTTTCTCCATTCGGCAACAAGACCATGAGCCCTTGCGAGACTACGTGGCTCATTTTAAGGTTGCCGTCCTAGAAATCTACAATCTAAACGAGCCCGTCGCCATGCTGGCATTGAAGAGGGGGCTCATAATATCCCGCCTGACCTACTCCCTGGACAAAAAGCCATCGAAGACTTATTCTGATCTCCTCCTTTGGGTCCACAAGTATATTCATGCAGAGGAGGCAGACCGCACTAGGAGGGAGCTGGACGAGAAGCCATCAAAGAAGTAGCCTCTCGGAGAGACCTCCGGGGTACGGAGGCCTGGGCCGACCCCGAACCTCTGAACTGATCCGAAGTCGAAGAGCGGCCTTATCCTGGAGGAAAGATACACTCCTCTCCTCATCTTGAGGTTAAAGATCTTAATGGAGATCGAGGGTGAGCGCTACTTACGTACTTACACCACCCTTCCCCGTTGAGGCCATCTAACGGTTATGACAAGTCGAAGTACGGCTAGTTTCAATATGATCATGGTCACGACATCGAGGAATGCTGCCACCTCAAAAAGAAGAGGAAGATATGATAAGGAAAGGCTACCTCAGAAAGTTCATGGGGGGCAAGGTCCATACAGAACTTCAAGCGCTTGTAGCTCTTCGTCCTGTCCCTCCGGTTGACAACCGACCCACCGAGAAGCCTGTGGGTATGATATCATGAGGAATAGAGCGCACCTTTAAGAGAACCCAAGCGGGGGATGGGTTGGAAAATGTACTTCCTTTTATGAGGGAGAAGGGACCTGGGGATGAAAATGTAAATAACGATGCCATTGTTGTCGAAATGACAATAGCAAGGCATCCTGTAAAGTGGATTATGGTCGATAGTGAAAGTTCGATTGATGTCCTTTTTTATGATGCTTTCTCTAGGATGAATTTGTCTTCTGCCCAATTGAAGCAGGTTCACTTCCCACTTGTTGATTTTATTGGAGACTCAGTGGGGGTTGAAGGAGAGATTACTCTCCCTGTCACGATTGGGTCACCACCTCGGCAGAGTACTGTCATGATGACCTTTACGGTTGTCAGACTCCCTTCGACCTACAATATAATTTTTGGCCACCCCGGACTCAACCTGCTCGACGCGGTCATATCTACAAAGTGGCTGTTGGTACAATTCCCCATCCCCTATGGCGTAAGAGAGATGAGGGGGGCACCTCAGCTGATTCAACATTGCTTGCAAGCCATCCCTGAAACCCGGAGTATCGAGGAGGACCCCGATGTCGGCAACCTCGACCAAAGAATGCAGGACCCCAAGGGCGGCCCGGTCAAGCACCTGTTATCGTGCCCCCTCGGCATGGATCCATCGAAGATGGTACAGATCGGGGCCCAGTTGTAAGAAGAAGAGCGGGCTTGCCTGTTGAATTTCCTCTGGGAGAATACGAACGTATTCGCCTGGATTGCGACAGATTGCCAGGTATCCCCTCTGACATCATTACTCATAAATTAAACATTGACTCGAAGTATCGCCAAGTCTGGTAGAAGAAGAGAAGTTCTGCTCCGGAGAGATAGAGGGCAGTCCGGGCATCTGGTTAAGTGGGTGCTGAAGCTTAGTGAGTTCAATATCACCTACCGACTGAGGCCATCTCAGAAGGCACAAGTGCTGGCTGATTTTCTGGTTGAGTATACCAGCATGGGTGAAGAAGAGGAGGTATCGACATCGGGGGATTAGTCAGAGCCCCTGGTCGAAGAGGATGTTTGGGTTCTCCATGTGGACGGCGCATTCAATGCAGGAGGGAGCGAAGCAGGCCTCATCCTCACCAACCACGATGGGGTCATAGACGAGTGCGCACTTCATTTCTAGTTCAAGGCCACCAATAACTAGGCAGAGAATGAGGCACTCCTCACGGGACTGAGAGTTTCCCACGAGTTGGGTGCACCCAACTTAAGGGTCTTAACTGACTCTCAGTTGGTAGCTGGGCAAGTCTCAGGATAATTTGAGGCCCGAGACCCTCAAATATCAAGGTACTTGGGGTAGGAATGCTCGAATGCAGCGAGTTTCTAGCACTTCATCATCTCCCACATCTCCCGTGGGGAGAACGCACGTGGTGATGCCCTCTCTAGGCTAGCGACTCTGCCAGACTCATTGCTAAGGCACGCCTACATTGAGTACCTCCAAGCTCCCAATTATGAGACCCCTAGGGAGGTCCAGCAAGTCGCCCCGAAGCCCAGCTAATGGACCGGTACATTAGATATATCACCAACGGAACCCTGCCTAAGGATCGTCTCGAAGCTGGCCTCATCAAGAAGAAAGCTACGCATTTTGGGTTAATGGATGGACAGCTTTACCTCAGGTCCCATTCCTATCCACTTCTGAAATGTTTAAGGCCCTCAAAGGTAGTCTTTGTGCTCCAGGAGATACATGAAGGCCTCTGTGGGACCCATGTGGGGGGCAGAACGTTAGCATACAAAGCCCTCTGCCAAGGATACTACTAGGAGACTATGAGGGAAAATGCAGCCAACCTTGTAAAGAGATGTGATCGCTGCCAGTGGCATGCCTGCATCCAACGTCAGCCAGCTGTGCCACTTTTCCAACTCTCTGCCCCCTGGCCATTCACTCGGTGGGGAATGGACATCTTAGGTCCCTTCCCCCTGCATCCATGCAGCATAGATTTTTAATAGTGGCCATCGACTACTTCACCAAGTGGGTCGAAGCTGAACCACTAGCATGGATTACTGAAGCTAAGATCAGGTCTTTCTTCTGGAAATCAATCATCTACTAGTTCGGGCTCCCACACACTATAATCACTGACAACAGAAGGTAGTTTGACAACCAAATGTTCAAAAAGTTCTGCACCGACCTTAATATCCATCATCGTTTCATCTCGGTAGCTTACCCCCAGACCAATGGGAAGGTTGAGGTGACCAACCGAACTATCCTCTAGGGGCTCCGAGCTAGGCTAGATCAGGCCAAAGGCAGGTGGGCTGAAGAACTCCCCAGCATCCTCTGGGGACACCATGCCACACCTCGGATGGCCACCGATGAGATTCCCTTCTACTTCATCTTCGGCACTGAAGCCGAAATTCTGATATAACTGGGCCTACCCACGTTGCGGATAAGAACCCAGCCCATCTCCTACTTAATCTAAACTTCCTTGAAGAGATGAGGGATAAGGCTCATCTTCGTATGGCAGCCTACCAGCAGCGGGTGGCCCAGTACTACAATTCTCGAGTGAAATCGAAGACCTTCTGCCCAGGAGATCTAGTACTACGGCAGATTGAAGTCTCCCAGTCGGGGGAATGCAGTAAGCTCTCCCCAAATTGGGAGGGCCCTTACAGGGTGATCGAGGCTCTTTCCCATGGGGCCTATTACCTTGCCGAACTTGGTGGCACCCGATTCCCACGAACTTGGAATTCCAATAATTTAAGGATGTACTACCAATGATGTAAGCTCTTTTCCTATCAATGAAAATTCCTTTTGGCACAACATTATCTTTGCAAGTGCAGGATGCTACCACCCAACCCTGGGAGCCACACCACGAAGCCGGGAAACTCCAGAAGCCCCGTACTCTATTCGTCAAACTCCCAATTCGGTGATGACAAGCAGGGAAACTCCAGAAGCCCTACACTCTGTCCATCAGATTCCAAGTTCGACGGTGGCAAGCTGGGAAACTCTAGAAGCCCCGCACTCTATCCGTTGAACTCCTAGTTCAGCGATGGCAAGCCGAGAAACTTCAAAAGTCCCGCACTCTATCCACCGGACTCCAAGTTCAGCGATGGAAAGCTAGAAAACTCCAGAAGCCCCGCACCCTATCTGCTGAACTCCCAGTTCAGTGAAGGTGAGCCAAGGCATTTCAGAAGCTTCGCATTTTGCTGGCCAGACCCTGGACCGGTGATGGAAATTCTAAGACTTCTTAGGCCAAATCTGCCAACTCGATGGTATCATGGGCCTCTTAGGCCCCCTCTACTATCCATCAACTTATGACATGGCAGGAAAGTCCCTAAGATAGGCACCCAGCCCTGGCAAACGATTGTGGTCCTTCGGCAAGGATCCCAACACAGTGAACGTAACCCACGAAACTCCTAAGTTCTTTCTGAAATATTTGCAAATTTGAAGGCCTCCCAGAGAAGCGTCGAAGCTCGAGAACCCCCGGATAGGTGGCCGCGGCAAAGTTTGGTCTTCAGGCGAGGTGGAACCAAAAGAAGAGGAAAATGTTTGAGCAACATAGAAATTCAATGGAAAGTGAGCAACTTCATTGAAATGGAGTGACGAAGTTACATCATTAAAGGACCCCTGATAGGCCAGGTGGTGCCAAAAGAAAAAGAAAGTTCCTAAGTACAAAGGACCAAGAAATATATATATATACTAAGAAAAGGTCCTTAAGTTACTGCTCCGTTGGCTCCTTCCCAAGACGGCGAGTGGGCACGCCGGCATCCTCCTGGACCTCCGCCTAGATCTCTGCCTGCACCTCTAGGGGCAGAGCTGTCTGCTCGGTAGTTGCAGGCTCCACCTCAGCCATCTCTGCTGGAGTCCCTACCTTCCTCGGGCTTTTGCCTGAAGCTCCGGGGATGATAATCTCATTCAGCTTCAACTCCGGAAAGGCCTGCACCACCTGAGATTTGCAGACCTCGAACTTCTTGATGGAGTCCACGGTTGCCTCCTGGACCTCATCGGCGAACTCCATTAAGGCCCTGAACTTCGACACTACTTCGATGGCCTCCTTTTTGGCAGCCTTCGTCAGTGCCACCACCCCGGCTACTTTCTCCTCTGCCGTCGATGCCCGAGCCAACACCATGTCTAGTTAGGATTGGAGGGTTTGAGACTGCCCTTCCAATCGAGCCACCTCCATAGCGGACTCCTCTGCTCGACAAATGGATTGATCTTTCTCTATGGCTAGGGACATCTCGAAGTCCTTGGCCCACTTCTCTGCCCTAAGCACTTCCATTTGGAGGGCCTTGTTCTTCTCTTCCGCTGATCGAGCCCTCTTGATTTGTGCCTTGGCCTCGACCCCCAGGGATTGGATCTACTGCTCTTCCTGGGCTTCCCTCTTCGCCTACTAAGCGCAATAATCCCAAATCAAAAGATGTCGGTCCTCACCTGCATCAATGAGGGTGTCAACCGTGGCATTCCAACTGAAGACAAATAATGAGAAGAACTTATCATGAAGAGGTGGGGAAGGATGCCGAGAATGGCCTTCGCTAGCTGCCTGCCTCCCCTTTTACGGTGGTCGCCTGACTGGACAGCGAATTCCATCATTCACTTCACTAGCATGCGATCTTGGATGATCGACGCATTCAGCAGCACCTCGATCGGCACCCGCGGGGTCCCGGATCTCGATGGTGCCGGAGCTATCAAAGCATCCAGAGGCAACATCACCGGGGGCACCTCGACCATCGGAGGGGGGCTCGCTACCACGATCAACGGCGCCACTGGTGGTGGAGGCTGCTCCCTCCCCATTTTGCTCTATGTGTCAACCTCGATAACATCCAGGATATTGACCTCGGTGGAAGCAGTAGACCGGGTCCGCGTGGTCCCACCAGGTCTCCGGGCCGGAGGTGGACCTACTTCCAGGGAGAATCGGAGGTCGATTCGGTCGCTCTCCCCTCTGACTTGGAAGACACAGTAGGCCCAGACCCCTAGCCAGGCTCCACCTTGGCCCTCTTAGGTGGGGCCTCCCTGGGCCTGGACAATGCACTCCTCTTCTGAGTGGACTGCAGGAGCTGGTTTATGGAGAACTTCATGCCTACGGAAAGGAGAAGAATATGGGTCAGCCTTGGACCTGAAAGGACTCATGGGGAAAGAAAAGGTGCGACTCGAGAGGCTCACCTAACTCCCGAATTGGGTTGACCCCGGTATTGAATAGGTTCTACTCCGATAACAGAACCTCGAGGGAAGGGATCTCGTCGGAGATGAGCTGGTCGTACACTTCCCTACCGGAGGCCTCCACCTGGGAGTTACGATTTGGGGTCCAGTCCGGATCACTCCAGACCCAGTCTACTCCTTCTATCAAAGAAAAAAAGTATCTTCTCTTCCATCCTTTGATGGAAGAAAGGAGGATGAATTTTATGCCCTTCGGGCGGGGAGAACAGAACCACCATGCTTCATCGGGATGGTGTTTCAGGGTGAAAAAAGCCCTGAACAATGAAAAATGGACGACAATCCCGTGGAAATGACAGAAAACTATGAAACCGATAATGATCCTAACGGCATTCAGAGCTAACTGGACAGGATTGAGCTGAAAGTTGCTGAGGAATGAAAGAAAGAAAGGATGTAAGGGCAGATGAAGCCCCCAATGGAGGAATTCTTCGTAAAGGGTGATTCGATCTGGGCCACTAGAAATGACCCATTCTCCTGATCCTAGGACCGAGAGCCAGAAGGAGTCCGAGATCACATAAGTACCCCGAATCAAGAAAAGGTCCTCCCTGGTCTTCGTCAAAGCGATGCCGGAGGGACCGGTCGAACCAGAAGGTGCAGGACCAGGAGGAGCAGCCATAGGAGTAGAAGGAATAGAAGGGGGTACTCTGGGTCCTCTATAACTATTCCAGTTGGGCGGGGATCCCTACGAATTTGGAGAAGAACTTCATCCTCCTCATCGAAAGATGGAGATGGAGTCCTCACCTGAGAGGGCCTTGCCTTATCAGGGTTGCTAGAAAAATGATGGGTCCGACCTGATGGAGCCATCTAAGATGGAAGAAAAGGAAGAATACGAAGGCTAAGGGACCGAAGGGGTCTTAGGAAGGACTCAACCCAGCTAGAGAAGAAAAAGAAGATGAAGAAGGAAGACTTACCCGGTTGCCTTGGAGGAAAGGGATAGCCCGAGAAAGGAAGAAACTCTAGCCATCTGCGGGCACGAAGAAATTGAAAGAGATAGTTTGAGGAATGTCTCATTTTTCAAAAATGGTCAAGTAGCGACCGTATGCCTTTTCAGACTTTCACCATCGGATGGGCACCACTGTGATGATAGACAAAGGGCGATGCCTCGATGCACAAAAGATCGCTTCGAGCCCAACATCGGCCATCATACTTCCTCGAACTTGCTGAGGTGGCACCCTCACATTGGCCTCAAGACACGATTCATGAAGCAGCGACGATCGTGGCATTTAATAGCACCAAATTTCCACCCTTCCATGTCAGCTCCGTAATAACTTCCTTCGACCCGAGTGCCACATTCCATTGGGACTTGGGAGCAGAGGGTAAATATGTGGCAAGACTATTGATGTGGAGTCCTCCTCGAACCCAGGAGGAAGTCACGCTAGCAAGGATCGCCATGCCATCTTCTCTCCTCAAGCCACGAGCCCTTCCACCGGGGTGGCTTCCTCAGGGTTGAGCCCCCGGTCGAGGTCGAGCTCCTACTTGAGCCGCGAGCCCTTCCACCGGGTTGCTCCCTCAGGGTTGAGCCCTCGGTCGAAGTCAAGCTCCTGCTCCTCAAGCCTTGAGCCCTTCCACCCGGGTAGTTCCCTCAGGGTTGAGCCCTCGACCGAAGTCGAGCTCTCGCTCCTTGAGCCTTGAGCCCTTCCACCGGGGTGGTTCCCTTAGGGTTGAGCCCCTGGCTGAAGTCGAGCCCCCGCTCCTCGAGCCTTGAGCCTTTCCGCCTGGATGGTTCTCTCAGGGTTGAGCCCTCGATCGAAGTCGAGCTCCCGCCTCGAGCCCTTCAACCAGGGTGGCTCCCTCAAGGTCGAGCCCCCGGTCGAAGTCAAGCTCCCACTTCACTCTTTGAGCCTCGAACTCTTCCATCGTGGTGGCCCCTAAGAGTCAAGCCCCCGGTCGAAGTCAAGCTCCCACTTCGCTCCTCGAGCCTCGAGCCCTTCCATTAGGATGGCTCCCTCAAGGTCGAGCTCTTGATCGAAGTCAAGCTCCTGCTCCTCTAGCCTCGAGCCCCTCCTCCAGGGTGGCTCCCTCAGGGTCGAGCTCCCGACCGAAGTCAAGCTCCCTAGAGCCGCATGCCCTTTGATTGAGAAGGGGCACCCGACTCGAGGTCAACCCATGATCAAGGTTGGCCATGAAGCTAGTATGCCAGGCAGGAAGTGGCACGCCACCCGAAGCCTATGAAGGGAGAGCGTGCCGACCTATGGGGAGCCGTCTCGCCGGGATACCTAGGTCCCTTCAGGTCATCGTTTACACTAGTCGGGGAAGGATGCGCCACTCGAGATGCACATCCCTCCATCGACCATCTACACTACCTTGAAGAAGAAGGCTGCACCAGAGAGCTCGAGTCCTAGAGCATTTACCTCCGAATCGAGGCTCTGCCAAGTTTTTCCAAATAGGGCATCTTACCAGGGCATCAGAGCTCATGGTATAACTTCCAGATGTAAAGGAGGAAGGGGCTCAAGCGCGATCTCCAAAGACCACCCATCATTGACCTTACAGCATCCCTGAGGGAGGGGAGGAGGGAGAGGGTAGATCTTAGACTGGTAACGGGTAGTACCTTCCATCTATAAGAAAGAGAGAGGGCCTTCAAAGGTGGTAAGCAAAAATAGGTAGAGGAAGAAGTAGCAAGAGAGAGCGCTCTGAGGCTACTAGGGAACTCGTCGGAAGAGTCTCAATGGATACAGTCACCATTGCTTGAGCTCTCTTCCTCCACCAAAATTCTCATCCCGTTCTTTTCTTTCTAAACCTCTAAGAGTGGAGACCAGCTCGGGATCCACCTCGAAGAATCTGTTCTCCTAGATTGTCCCTCTGACTTGACCATCGGAGTTCCCTCACTGGGATCCCCAGCCCGGGTCTCTTTTCTTTTGCAAGACCAGGTGCACGCGTCGAATACCAGGCGAAGGAGACACAACCCGGTGCCACATAGGAGCTGCGGGCCATGATGATCCTAGTGGCAACACTAATCCTCTCCCTTCAATTGCCTAAAAAATAGCTTTCCTTTTTTTCTTTGTAAATAGCCTCGATCTGGTTTCATAAAGTCTAATTTTGTAATGGCTTTCAGAATCCTTTTTGAAATATCAATGAAATTTTCTTCTTTTCATCTTATGACTAAATGTTATTTACTTTCGGTGTATACTTCCTTTTTGTACTTCCATGATTCGGGATCATGCACCTAATGAATAACCTCTTTGTCCATCTATCCATTCAATAAGAAACTGACATCCTCTGGCTAGTGGAACCCAAAAGGGCACTAACTTCTTTTTTGTACTTTCATGATTCATAATCATGTACCTAATGAATAATCCCTTTGTTCATCTATCCATTCACTAAGAAATTGACATCCTTTAGCTGGTGGAACCCAAAAGGGCACGAACTGTCGATGGTCTTCATTTAGGCTAGCTTGGTTGAGCCTGATTGCTACTCGCCCTTGGCGGATCAAGGGTCTTTATTAACCCTGCTCACTTGACCTTTGATTTTTTAAGTGAAGACAAGGGTCTATTGGTTAGCCCTCGGTATTTTGATAGTGCAGCCTTGGAGTAATTCGTACAATACTTGGGAGAGGGTTCCTAATGTTGATTATTTACTATAATGTAAAGATACTACAACTAATCCCGGTGTTTTTGAATCACAACCGATGCTACGCTGTCGAAAGTTTCATGATCAATATGCCATTTTAACTGCAAGCATTTTTATTTAAGGCATGAAACAAGTTACATTATTGATAATAAATTTGGAAGTTTCTCGAATTCCAGGATGAGGCAAGGGTGTTCCATCCAATTATGCAAGGCAATACATTCCAGGCTAGATGACTTCTTCTACTCGATACGTGCCTTTCCAATTTGGAGAAAGCTTTCTTTGACTACCTGGTGAAATACTTCAACTCATTATAGAACGAGGTCTCCAACTTGGAAGAACTTATCTTGGACTTGCATACTGTGATATTAGGCAACCTGATACAGGACTAGTTAGCATGCAAGGAAATTTTCATGGATTTAGCACTAAGTTAAGATTTTAATTCCTGAATTTTAAGTTAAAAGGATGTAAGGGCGATTCTATAGAAATTCTAGACCGTAAGCATACAAAAAGACCCTCAAAAGAGATAAAAAAACAGGGCTGCCAAGGCTAAGAAACCCCTGTAGGGCAAGCTCTTCTGCAATAACTCGATCTAGAGGGCTAGGGGGTGTATACCTGACAATGTTTGTTACTACTTCCATGAAGAGATCACTCCTCACTCCCGGATGCAGCTTGAAAAGTCAAGCCGAAAACTCGCAGATCTGTCGACTTTTTATTCGCTAGTTCGAAGGCAAAGCAAACAGTGTCCAATCGTTGCAGAACCGAAGGAACCTGTAAGACACCTATCAAGGGATTAGGAAAAAATATCAGATTGAGAAAAGAAAGAGGAGAAATGGATGAGAAGGTTGGATGGGGCGACCAAGATGGGAGCGGGATGATGGGCATCCAGGTAGATGGTGGCTAGGGTTTTGATAAATAAGGCCTCTCACCCTCGATGCTCAAAGAGCAAAGGCAAACGGGTCTCTCACCCACTCCCTCACAAAGGTCGATGCACAAAGGCAAAGGCAATGATAAGAAAAAACTCTCAACTTTTCATTAATCATAATTCAAGATATATTACAAGAGGGGGGTGGGGTATTTATAGGTGCTCCCATGTCCTCTCCTTATTAGGATTGGAGTACAAAACTTGAATAGAAAAAGGATTACAAATTTGAATAGAATCAAGACTTGATTCCTAAAAGGATATGGATATCTCTCCTTTGACTTGGTCAAAGGGCCTCCTTGGACTTGGTCAAAGGGCTCTTCATGGGCTAGGATGCCTCCTTTATTTGGGCTTGGACTTTGGATAGCAAGCTTGTGGATTTGGGCGGCCTCTATATGGGCTTGGCGTGTTGCTTCTTGGTGGGCTTGGAAAGGCCTGGGGCGCCAACCTTATTCTGGGCTGAGGAAGGCTTGGGACGCCACTTGCTCTTGGACTGGGAGGACGCCATCCCTGAGGCATGACAGGGGTCGGGCGTGTGGGATTGAGTAGAAGCCCAAGCGCATGAACAGTAGGGGCCTGAATGGAATTTGGTGACTCTCCTCTCTTGTACTGGACTTGAACCAGAATACAGGACTCATGGACTTGAGACAAGGGACTCACTAGACTTTCTTGTCCCAATTTGTTACAAGACTCACTCCTCATTATAGGACTCGATTGTTGGACTACTTTATTACAAAACTTGGCTTACTTTAATATAAGTGACTCGGGACTAATGTACTACCGGACACAAATATAACAAGGATCAAACAGGACTCAAAGACCCCAAACTGGACTCAAATGGGTTCACTTGAGCTTAATTAAGCTAAACCCTAATTACAAGACTTCAAATGACTCAACTGACTTAAGCCCTAATTACAAGACTCAAAGGGCTAATAGGACTTGATTTTTTTGGCAAAATTAAAAATTGGTTAAGGGATTGAAAGATCTCAAAATTCATGGACCTATAGTGAACTAGGGTTGATCCTGACATCCCCATCACAACCCTCTATCGATAGGTTGCCATTTTTATCGTTGCATATTCCTGAGCTTCTTCTAGTAGGTCTAGGTTTGTCCTTAAGTTCTCCAAGTTACCATCTTCATTGAAATTCTCCATTCAGAGAGATGAAAAGCCTAACTCTGATGGAATTACTATTTCGGTCCCGAAGGCAACATTGAAGGGAGTTTTACCTGTTAGGACTCTTTGCATAGTCTGGTAGGTCCAGAGAACATAATATAGTTCATCACACCATGTCCCTTTTGCTCGATCAAGCTGACTCTTCAAACCTTGCAAGAGAGTTCTATTAGTAACCTTGTCCTTCATGTTAGCTTGAGGATGGCTGACAGAAGTAAAGCAATGAGTTATGCCTAGGTTCTAGCAGAATTTAACTAATTTGAAGTAGCTAAATTATCAATTATTTTGGTGATGATGGCTCTAGAAAGGCCGAAGCAGCAGATAATAGACTTCCAAATGAAATCCTTTACTCGGGCTTCCATAATTTTAGCAAGAGGTTCGGCTTCCACCTATTTTGTGAAGTAGTCTATGGCCACAAACAAGAACTTTTGCTGCTCCAAAGCTTGAGAAAAAATCGAGAATGTCCATCTCCCACTGAGCAAAGGGCCATGATGTACTGATTGGAGCCAACAAGGCAATCGGTTGTCATTGCATATTGGAGTATCATTGATACCGATCATACTTACTAACCATATCTATAGCATCTTATTGCATGGTGGGTCAATAGTACCCTTGCCATAGGATCTTGTAAGATAAGGTCATATATTCCAAGTGATTTTCATATAGCCCTTCATGGACCTCTTGTATAGCGTATTATGCGTATTATGCTTTTGAGGGATGCAAGCATTTTAGTAGTGGCATGGAGAATGACCTCATATATAGCTTGTTTTTATAAAGGATGATTCGAGAGACTTGGTGTCATATTTTTTGGACTTCCTTTTGGTTGATAGGAAGAGTCCTGTCACAGAGATAGTTGACCAGTGGATCGATCCAACAGGGCTTAAAGTCAAGCTACAACATCGATGTCAGTTTCCTGATGCTGGGCTCTCCCATCACTTCAAAGAAGACTTGGGCACTCAAGTCAAGCAGTGCACATGTTGTGAGTTTTGTAAGGCTTGAATTAGGTCCCTTACCTTTGAGAGATATTTTTTCATGTTTTATTTCCTGGCCTCGTACTCATTTTGTATGTGGCTAATAATAAGCTGCAAGTCATTGCAAGCCTTTAAGTATTGTACACCCAGCTTCTTGGAAACTCTAAGGCCAGCAATCAAGAGTTCATACTTAGTCTCATTATTGGTGGAGGAGAATCCAAAGCGGAGGGCATAGCAGATGATATCTCCCTCTAGGCTGGCAAGGATCAATCTTGCTCATGATCCATTGGCATTTGATGAACCATCCACATATAATACCCATTGGATCTTTTTCACTAAGTGATCCACTACTAGCTCTTCCTCTAGAATGGTGCACTTGGTCATGAAATCAGCCAGCACCTGCACCTTTATAAAGAGTCAAGGCTAAAATACGAGGTTGAGCTCTATGAGCTCAAGGGTCCATTTGGCTACTCTATCCATCATGCTCGGTCTATGCAAGGCCATCTTAAGTCGTTGGTCCATGAGAACCACCACGATATGGGCTTGGAAATAAGGGTGGAGCTTCTTGACCAAAATTATGAGGGTGAAGATCAATTTTTTGAGCCAAGTATATATGATCTTTAGATTCTGTAATACCTTGCTGATGTAATAGATTGGTTTTTGAACTCGATCCTTCTCTTGAACCTGGACAGAGCCGATATACAAGGATGAGACTGCCAAGTACAAAAATAGCTTTTCACCTGCTTCGAGCTTGCTGAGTAGTAAGGAGCACCGAGGTAGGCTTTGAGCTCCTTGAATGCTTTCTGGCATTTATCAATCCACTAGAAGTCCTTCAACTTTTTTAGAATTTGAAAGAAGGGTAGACATTGCTAGCTGATTTAGAGACAAACTAGCTAAGGATGACAATTCTTCTAGTAAGCCTTTACACCTCCTTCACCATCTTTGGCACTCCCATCTATCTTGCCACTTGGATCTTCTGTGGGTTAGCTTCAATCTCTCATTACGAACCATGAACCAGAGAAAATTGCCAGAAGTCATCCCGAAAGCGCATTTCATCGAGTTCTGCTTCATTTAGTACTTGCATAGGGGTGAAAATCCCTTCAAATCATTGATGTGGTTTCCTGAGGCACAACTCTTAACGAGCATGTTATCCATGTAGATCGATATGTTGCAGCCAATTTAATCTTAAAAAATTTGTGTACCAACCATTGATAGATTGCCCCTATATTCTTCAGGCTAAATGGCATTATCCTGTAACAAAATAGACCATGGTCAGTAATGAAGGCTTTTTTTCATTCTCGGGCACCATCCAGATTTGGTTATATCCCCAGAATGCATCCATGAAAGTTAAGAGCTATGGCCCATTGTTGCATCTACTAGCTAGTCAATTCAAGGAAGTGGGTAGCCATCCTTTGGACATACTTTATTATTCTAGTTGATGAAGTCAATTCATATTTGCTACTTCCCATTAGCCTTCTTCACCAGCACGACATTGGCTAGTCAATCAAGGTAGTTGACTTCTCTAATAAACCTAGTGCTGGTCAGCTTATCTACTTTTTTAGCAATGATCTTTTGTCACTTGGGGATGAAGCTCCTTTTCTTTTGCTTCATAGGCTGGTGGGCAGGATCCACCTCTTAACAATGCACCATTACTTTAGGATTGATGCCTAATATATCTGCTAGAGACCAAGAAAAAATGTCAGTATTTTTTCACAGGAAATTCATAAGTTATTACCTTTTGGTCTTGTTCAATCTAGAGTTGATGTAGATGGTATGTTGGGGGTTGCCTTTATATAAAGGGATGGCTAAGAGATCTTCAGTAGGTTCTCCCTGTTCATCTTTCAACCTGTCTTGAGTATCAAGACCTTCAACTGGGATGGCACTGGGTGGTCTAGCTTGGAGGGACACTATATAGCATTGCTTTGCTAAGGCTTGATTCCCATGAACTTCACAAACCCCTCGTACAATCAGGAATTTAATGAGCAATCAATATATCGAGATAATTGCACGAAGGGTGATCAATCTGGGCCAACCAAGTATAGTATGCTGATGGAGTTTTTATAACTATAAAGGTCAAGCACACTACGGATCATTGAGGAGCTTGCCCTGCTGTCATAGGTAGGGATTGGCATCCTAGAGAACCTTGATATCAGCGTGTATGTCCCTTCCAACTATCTTGGAGAAATATTCATCTTCAAAAAAGCCTCATAAAACAAGACATTCACAAAACTTACATTATTAATAAGCATGCAGTTTATATTATAATTAGCTATATTCATGGTTATAACCATGGGATCATTGTGTGGATACTGCACTCCTTCGGCATTGGTCTAGGTGAAGGTGATAGCCTTGTTGGCTTCTTCAGTCTTCTACCTCTTATTGGAGTCACCTTCTTTCACTGATCCACCAATGACGGTACTGACCTTGCTTGAAGCAAGATGATCAACTAGTTCCTCCAGTCTCGATGGTGGTTCTGGTAGGTGTGATGAGGCTTTGGGGGCATCAAGCTTCTCCCTTCAGTTATGGAGGAATCTGTTAGGTCAGCCACGGCGAATGAGTTCCCCGATCTCATCCTATAGCTGTATACATTCCTTTATGTCATAGCTATGGTCATGGTGATAGAGGCAGTACTTGCATGGATTATACTTTTCTAGCCTCGTCAGTTACTTTCTTGCATCGGATAATTGTCCCCTAACCTGTATCAAAACTTAAGTTTGAAAGGCATTTAGAGGAGTGTATTGATTAAACCTTCTTGGTGTGGGATGTATTATTGATCCTGAGGATTTTGATAGTGTTGGATCCAAGAGGGTGATTCCGGCACCATTGGAGAGATCAGCCTCTTTGTCTCCTCTTCCCTTGGTCCTCTCTCCTTGGTTGAAACTCTTGGATTAGGGGCCACTCCTTAATTACTAGAGTAGTTAAAGCTGCTAGGGCAAATGGTGTACTGGTACGCGTCGCTACGCACCGATTTAAAACCTTAAATCCACTACTCTTAAGTAGAATAGTGGGAGTAAGGGTCGAACCCACAAGAACTTTGGGTTATTCCAAAAAAGAACTTTTGAAGAAGAAAATCTAATATTTACTGGAACTATAACTAACTGACTAAAATAGATAATGAAAGAGTATGAATGTAATAGATTAAAATCTCAGAATTTCAACTGGTTACTTGCTAGGTTGCTCCAACTAGTTACTTGATAGGTTGCTGGCACTCTACTTCTATGTAAATGATCTATACGTTTCGATCCAGATATAATCTATTCTTGGCGATCACGACCTGTACCTGTTCGATCACGGCCCGTTTTCCTGAAATATAGATTAGTCAAAAATTGATTGCATACAAGTTATAAAATTCCTTTTTAGAGATAATTTATTCCAAGAGCACAAACTGTACCTATTGAATACAGCTTGTCCCAAGAAAATAAACTATGCTTAATAAGAATTAAATAAAGATTTATAAAAATATTGAAAAGAAACTCTTTTTATTTCATAGAAAGTAAGTATAAAAGATTAGAAAATAAAACTAAATCCCCTGTGCCAAGCACTACAGTGGAATCCTGAGAAGTATGATTAGCCTTCCATACTGCACTATAGTGGAATCCCGAGAAGTATGATTAGCCTTCCATCCTGGACATCAGCTTTGTAGATGATGAATATGAGAATTGGATTGGACAAGTGGATGGGAGTGGGATGGAATACAAGGAGATGCAGAGTGGAGCGGAAATATGAGAAGGCGGAGTTGAATGGGGTGATCAAAAAGACATCCTGAAGTCTCGAGAAGTCCAGATTTTATGGAAAACACCACATCGGGCCAGCGTGGGAACCGCGGTGTTTTCTTATCTCAATCTGCATACTAGCTTGTATGATCCCCGCAGTGGTTCCATCGATCACGCACCCATTGCAAGATCCTCGCAATTATTCCATTGATCCCAACAAGCTTTCACTGCATCCGTGAACTTCCTCCTCATCTGAATGAACTCCTCCGACATGAACTTCTTCCTTCTGACAAATGATCGAAGACTTCGCGTTGAGACCGGCCAAAGGAAGAGAAATTGTGCAATGGCTTGGATGGCAATGACAGTGGCAGGTGAGCTTTTCCGGTTGGTGAGGGATGAGGAGGTGCAGGTAATTCTGGCTGTGATGGGGAAGAAGGTGGACCGTCGGCCATTTCCAAGGTATCTCAGAGGAGGACGAAGATGATGAACAAGGGACGGCCTTCTCAGCTTCTTTTTCGATTATGGGACCTTCTCGGCGGATTGGGAATTACAGCGACTACTCCGGTCGGTGAGAACTTAGGTGGGATGGTCACAGTGAAGGAAGAAGATGCCATTTTTCTGGTCGTGGAATCCCTTTACCGGTAAGAGAACTAGCACCGGCATCTTCTCTGACTGACGATGGAGTGGCTCCGGTGGTTGCTGTGACGGCAAAAGAGGGCTTCCCGGTGGTGATGGATGGCTTTGAATGGTGAAGATGAGGAGAAGAAGATGAAGAAGGGTAGCAACCCTTTTCTGGTGACTTTTTCGACCGTTGGGAGCTTCTCCAGCCGGCGGTGAAGATGTTGGGAGCTTGGGCGGCAGCAAGCGCATCTCTCTGACGAGTTTGAGCTCAAACGGAACTTCATGGTCCACGGTCTTGCTCCATGGACCAGTGAGTCGATCCATGGTGAACCGGCTGTAAACTATTTAAGTGTTGTTTCAAAAATCATGCTGCTTTGAAATCCATGCTAAATTCTTCTAAAATTGATTATGGGTTCATATGAACTCCGATTCGGGTCCGGTTTGCACTATTGGATTCCATAATTCGAGCTCTACATAATGATGACCTTCTTTCCTACCAAAAGATATATAAAAGTATCAATTCTAAAGATAATTAATTATTAATTTAATACTCTAATATATATATAAAATATAATTATCATGTGCCATGAGCACTGAATGTTTTTTCAATGCACACATTTTTCTCTATCCTAGCTAGCATTTTGGAGAAGTCCATCGCTGGCCTCTTTTCTAAGGAAAAGATGAAAGGGGATTGCTAAAGACCATACTTCATGGTAGTTATGATGATTGCATGGTCTAAATTGTATACTTCTAGAACCACTTCATTGAATCAGCTCATATAAGATCAAAGGGAATCTTGCTTCCCTTGATATTGATCAAGGAGTTGGATCCTCAGTGCAGTCTTGTGCTGCTAATAAAATGAAGGACAAAAGATCGACTCAACTGGTTGAAAGAATGGATAGAATTTGGCTTTAAACTAGAATACCAATATCGGGCTGACTTTCTAAGAGTAGAAGGGAAGGGTTGGTATAGGATTTCATTATTGATCCCATGAAAAAACATCAAGATCTTAAAACTCTCCAAATGATCTACCAGGCCAGCGAATCCATCATAAATCTCCAACTACGGTATCTTAACATGCTTCAACAGTTCTTTCCGCATAATTTAGGCTCTGAAGGGTGGATTAGTAGTGAAGCCAAGGCCCTCATCTCTACCTAGGACCAGACCTCGCAAAGTTTCAATGCATTGATCCAGTCTCAGAGCATTCGATGTACCTTCACTTCTCTAGCAGTATATGTCTCGGATGGTCAGGGGGTGATTGAACTGGTGTTGACTCCTTGTCAAATCGAGGCAAAGGAGAATGCCTCTTTGCATGCCTAGGACTCTGTGGTATACTTGGATAAGTATGTTCCTCTCGCTCAAGACTTTATGGGAGGGAGAGTCATCGCTGCTTCAGTCGTAAGGTCTCCAATACTACTGGAATCTGGGATGGTATCGACTGGCCTACCTCCAACTGTGATACCATCAATGGTGCTATCAATGCCACTGGACCTTAGCATTGAATTGCCTGGACCACAGCTGCTAGCACCTGAATCTCCTAAGAGAGCTACTCCAAGCAGTCAGGTTGACCCTCCTACTAGATGATGCCCACCTGAGGTTCTAGAACAGGATCTCCAGCAGGTTGACTAGCTTGTTAGGAGGTGGTGGTACCAGAATGCTAGGTGGACACATCTTTAGACAGCATAAAGCTCTGCTCAGTGTTTCTTCCTAAAAATAGATGATGCAAGAGTAGTGGCTCTTCCTTTATCTATTGACACTACTTTCTGTTTGAATACCAGAGGTTGCTGGAGGAGAGGTGCTCGTAAACTGTACCTGCAAGAAAAGTCCTAGTCGAAGGTTGCTTCGGTGAAGGCCCTCTGATGATCAAGTCAGGTGGCAGGTAATATGAGGAAGAAAGTAGAGCGGAGAGGAGAGGAGAGAGTGTCGCATATGCGTACCTTGGGAGCCACCTTTTATAGATGAACGTGAGGGCATTTTCAAGATACAAGAAGTCTCGGTGAATCTGGTGAGAAGTAACAAGGCATCAGATCTTGTCAAGAGATTTGCTAGAGGATCAATTAGTTTGCCTAGAATGTCTGCCTTCCATTAATAGAAACCTTGTCTTATTAATGTTGCCAACCGCTCTCCTTCATGATGACAGGGACTACAATGTGGAATAGGTCATGTCCCCCTTAATTGAAAAGATTTACTAGGGATTTCGGGATATGGCCTCTTGATCGTGCCACTGAGTGCCTGAAAATAAGCATCACGTGATTCCTTTGTAGGTTGCCCGAAAGTATATTGCTATGGAATTTTAACTTTCCTTGGGCACAAGGATCCTAGGTCGGACCTAACTCTTAAGCCAAGACCAATGGTCAACTAAGCTGAGAGTCCATAAGACCAAAGGACTCGGGACACATTTCTATCTCCTCCGGAGAGTATGTTGTTAAGGAAGGGAGTCCATGTCTTCCACCAGTCCAGTGGATTAGGGAGCTTTTCCTCAATGGCCAAGGATTAATCCGTGACTAAGGGATAGACAAGTCAAGAGCGAATAGAAAGGATGCTGTAGATGTTGACCCATGATCAAGGATCAGCTAGATCGATGGTTGCTAGGAGATGCTACAAATATTGGATAATTGCCAGAAGGGGAGTAGTCCTTTATCATATCGAGAATCACCGATTGGTCATAACCGAAGGTCATTCAAATCGACAATTTAAATTTTTTGATGCTTTTAAGCATCAAAGATTTGAATTTTGCCAATGCTTTAAAGTGTCAATAAATTTATTATTTTTTTAAAAAATAAAATAAATATTTTTAAAATAAAAAAATATATAATTTTTTTTGAACCTATATAATGCAATCATAATAAACATAAAATCACATTACATACATTCTTCACATCCAAATTGAAATTCTAAATATAAAATTCATTACAATCCAATATAAGAAAGTTTGTTACAACCTAAAGTTTAATGAAATTAAAAAATACATGAAAAAGAATATATAAAATAAAAAAAGCTGAGGTCAATGATCTGTAAAAGGAAGGTTGTCACTTTATCCACGAGGATCTGATACTCCAAAAGCCTATAAATAATATTTAAAATATTTAATTTACAAAACTATGAATGATAATTTATTATATAAATTATTAATTTAATATAAGAATATATATTTAATAATATATGTATTTACATGATGTGGAACAAACATCTATACGGTGGATGTATGTTGCTCAATATGCTCTTTCATGGAATCCATCACTGCTCTATTGACTGCACAGCTTTGTCGTATCTCCTCTATCTCCTGCTTAAGTTTGCGAACATGTGCATCCTAAGCACCATCTGCAGGATCACGTGTATATCTACTCACCGTAGATAACTGAGTAGGGTGACTCCAACTCCATAACCCCTCACTTGATCGTAGCACCTTGACTCCATCAACTCCATAACACCTCAGTCTCGATGCGATTACTCTGCATGATCTTGTAAAGTCATCAGCATGCTCGGCAATAAGGGCTGTAGTTCTTTCCTATATTAATTTAGAAAAATTAGTTAGATATTAATGACTAACAAAATTAAATTAAAATCATTGCATGAAATAAATTATAATAAATATTATATATAAGTCTCTCGACTCATCTCTAACAAAAGTGTCATCACGGTGAGTATGAGTCATCCGATAAAACTCCACCTCACCGGGTTCCCTCCCATGCTCATCCATCTACAAGAAAAATTATAATTTTAAGCAAATAATTCACATAAATTTAAAAATTATTTAAGTATCACGATACATATGTGTATCACGATACACATATATATATGGCGATATGCATATATATTACGATAGGATATATCATCCATGATATATAATGTTGGTTTCATTAAAATTTATAAATACTTTAATATAAAAAATATAAGTTTATAGTTTAAGGAACATACGAACTCTTGTCTAACTCATGTATAACTCTTGGATCCCGATGTATGGGAAACAGACGAGCTGCTCGTGCAGCACTGCCAATATCAGAATATATCTGTAAAATTAAATAAATACTTATTATATTATGAAAATAAAGTATATATATATAATGTATAATATAAATCAAATATTTTAATAAAGTAACTTAAAAAATTGAATTAGAAGATACCTGTCCTCTCTGGAAGAATCAATAATGAACCAACTCCACCCACTAATGAGGAGGTATATCAGGAGGACAAGCACCAACTACCTGCTCCTTGGTCATCTCGATAACTTGTACTTCATCTTTAATTGTGCTTTATATTCTTTCCATTTCTAGTTGAGAGACTTCGATATAAAATCATGAGAGAATGAAGAGAGTACAAACTTAGACTAAAAAAAATTGTTATGTTAAATAAATGTTAGAAATAATTATGCAGATACTAAAAGAAAATAAAGAAATATAAAATTCACCAAGCCTCCATCATCTAATACTGTGTCGATACAAAGTATTGTTACTGAAAGAATATAAAACTTAGCATAACATGTCAACCATGCAAAATAAAAAATATTTAAATTCAATCTTTTACCTGCACAACTCATAAAATCTCAATTTTATATGTTGGAAGCATGTCATTCCACTTTGCATAACTCAGTGGACAAAGATGATGCCTCTGTGCAACCATCTCTAAAAATGAATTCAATAAGTTGGCAGCTTTTTTAATTGGCTGCCCTAATTGATTGCACTTAACCACTATCTTCTCACCCTCACGCATCTGCCAGACATCCCATACTACTGTGGGCCCATGTTTGCGTGTAACTCTCCCAGATCTATTTGCATATAAATAGATATAAGTAAACTATAGTAATAAGTGCAATAAAATTTTATCAAACCAAACAAAAAAATAAATTACTTTGAATGGTAGCTCATCATTTGCTATATCAATGGAAGGATCATGCTGTCCCGAGAATGATGGACTTATAGTAGATTATTGTGCTGAAGGATTGGAATAACATCTGGTACTAAAGAAGGACCGGCATGAACATGCTACATCGAAGAAGAAGTACCCACCTCAGCCTACTATGCTGAAGCAGAAGTGCCAGCCTCTATCCGTGAATGCTGGAATTGCACACCATCAAATCATCGCAAGCACAGCATAATGTCACCTAACATTTATATCAGAGTCAGAATCAGTGAAGATAAATATTAACTTAATATAATAATTACTATAAATTGTATATATTATAAAATTTAATACCAATAAGAATCAAGCATTAGCATTTCCTTCAAATTCTATCCTAACCAAGAATACTGTAGCATGTACGTCATCAACTAGTATAAAATTGAATGGCATGGAATGCGTATAAGTGTCATCATCTTCCAACTACTTTCCCATATCATATAAGTCCCTAGTTTTTATTTTAATAACAGTAGCCCAATCTTTATCTTTTGCATCTTATACAAAAAATACTTGACGAGCTTGAGAAGAAAAAAATGAATGGATCATCCTTCAATAAGATACCAGTATATATCAACCTCATAAAATTTACAAGTATAAATCTATTTGCATCTTTTTTCAAATTCCTTGATGAGTTTATATCTACCTAATCACATCTAAATAATATGACTTTAAAGATTCCGTAGTAATCTAACTCATAAATATCTTTAAGTACACCATAATAAGTTTTTCCATCTACTTCCATCATAACACCACTATTCTATATTTTTTTTAAATTTCACACGATCTTTAGTATGGAATTTAAAATTATTGATTATGAAACCATTATATATGTTGACAACTTTGTTAGGTCCTCGAGCTAGGGCTATTAATTCATCTAAATAAATCTTCTCTATTATCGTTGATACCTAAAAAATAATAAAAAATGTTAACAAGTTATTCGATATTAAATCTATCTATATATTCTTTAAATATATGTCCAACCTGTTTTGAAAGTCATATAGGAAATAACTCGACTAACCATCACTACTCAATCCTTGGATTAGGTCGAGTGCTATGATTAGTTTGTCGCTGAGATATTAAAAATTCCTTGCATAAAATTTATAATATTCATTTAGAACAAAAAATAAGATATGATATTTCAACTTGAAATGTAATAAATTATATTAACCTATAATAGTCAGATATTATTTCACTATGAAGTAACACATAACGATGTGCTTGTACCATTGATTTCTGATCCAACATAATACTTTCACTTTTTTTTATTACTCTACCTGCAATAAAAAAATGTATACAATTTTGCATTATCTATGAAATTACTATATCGTTAAGGTCTATTAAATACAGTCTCTACACCTTGAAGATATCTTGAACAAAATGTCAAACACTCTTCAATAATATATCCTTTCATAATCGAACCCTCTAGATAACTCTATTTCATACATAATCTTTCAATCACATAAGATACCTACAAGAATTAAAAATTTATCTACACATCATTATGACACTACTTTTATTAGAAATATATAAAGATTAAAAATTGATAATAATACCTCTCAATAGGATACATCCATCTATATTGTACCAGTCCACCAAGCTTGACTTTTGAAGCTAAGTGAATGAGTAGATGTAACATAATAGTAAAAAATCTAGGAGAAAAAATCTTCTCTATCTGACAAAGTGTAATCATAACATTAGACTACAATTGATCAAGCTCTCCAAGATTAATAACTTTTGAACATAATACCTTAAAGAATAATGATAACCAAATTATAACTGCAAGAACTTATTTAGGCACTGATGATCTTGAAGCTATTAGAAAGATATCTTGCATCAATATGTGACTATCATGAATTTCGAGATTAGAGATTTTTTAGTCTTTAAGACGTACACACCTTGAAATGTTTGATGCATATCCATCAGGTACTTTAATATTTTTCAATACTGTCAGAAAATTATCTTTTTCTTGAGCAGACATTGTATAAGATGCAGGAGATAAATAAATTCTATCATTAGCAAGCATTTTGGGATGAAGCTCCTATCAGATATCCAATTCTTTTAAATCCAGTCATGCTTTCATGTTATCTTTAGTCTTTTCATCAAGATTCAATAATGTTCCAAGCAGATTATCATAAACATTTTTCTCTATGTGCATGACATCAAGATTATGCCGAATAAGATTATGTTCCCAATAAGGTAAGTCAAAGAAGATACTTCTTTTCTTCTATAAATATTTGCTAGGCTGATTTGTAGATGCTATCTGTACATCTTTCTTATTTTTATTTTTTAAAAAAATTATCGAAATCTTTAAATATATGTGCATCCATACTACTAGTAGTCACTTCTTTTAACTGTCCTTCTTGATCATCCCTCCCTATTTTTTAGAATATTTCAAGAATTTACCATATGTGTAGCTGATGGAATTCATTTGTCTACGAACATTAGTTCCAGAAGGTGGAATAGGTGCACATCCCAATTCTATGGTACAATCAAATAAATTTTTCTGAAACAGAAATGGATGATTTGGTTCTAACCATCGACGATGTCCCATATAACAAATTTTTTCTCTATGTTTTAACCAAATTGAATGTGTCGAATCTACACAACAAGGACATGCAAGCCATCCCTTTGTACTCTAGCCAAATAAATTGGTATATGCTAGAAAATGATTAATAGTCCATAACAAAGCTGTCCGTAGTTTAAATGTTCTACCATTTGAAGCATCAATTACATTGATACCTTCCTACAACTATTTCAATTTCTCTATTAAAGATTGTAGAAAAATATCAATATCATTTCCTGGACCCTTATCACCTGGAATAACCATTGACAAAATAAGTAATGATTATTTCATGCACAACTATGGTGATAAATTTTATGGCATTAGAATAACTGGCCAAGTGCTATATATAAAATTTAGAGTCCAAAAAGGATTGAAGCTATCAGAAGCTAAACCCAACCGAATATTACGAATATCAGAGGTAAAATCAAAATGCCTAGCATTAAATGCTTTACATGTTAAACTATCTGCTGGATGTCTCAATATTCCATCCTTCGTACATCCTTCATCATGCCATCTCATTAATGAAGCTATTTTTGATAATAAATATAGCCTTTTTAATCAATAAATAAGAGGAAAGTAATGCAATACCTTCATCGATTTCTTTGTCCTCCATGATATATCTATTCCATTCATTATGTCATCCTCATTTTCTTTGTGAGTTGTCTATTATGAAGATCCATATACATTGCATGACTTTCGATCAGCATTTTTACCATGATATAAAATATAGTCTTTCGGATAACTATGAATCTTTCGATATCCAAGATCCAATTTGTTGACAACTTTCTTTGCTTCATAATAAGAGAATGGTAAACCGGTGCCTTCTGGAAATGCATCCTTTAATAACTTGAAAAGCATGGTAAAACTCTTTCTAGACCATCCATTCATATATTTTATATATAATAAATGTATAAGAAAAGAGATCTTAAAAGATTTTAAACAGTCCAGATATAATTATTCATCTACATCTTTTATTAAATTATGATACCGAGCTGACTCAGTAGTTGATGGTTGCATCTGTTCCTTGATAAATGTTTATTCCATAAATGTAGAACCCTCATATATTCCAATCGTTTCATGTATATTAGTTAAACCTCCAAAGTTTTGAACACTATGTCGAAAAGCATCTATGATCAAACCTGTTATATCATCTCCTACAAGATTCTCTTGCATATTATTAAATCAAAGATCAGACGAGGGTTGATTACTTGATATTAGCAACATAAAATCTCTATGAAAAATCCACTCAGTATAATCTCTTGCAAAACCATTTCATATCAAATATTCTTCAATGATTTGTGGATCTAGATAAGAATTGTTAACACATCATTAGCATGTGCATAAAATTTTTTCATTCAAACTACTTTTATCCATACCAAATTTAATAAAATTATGAACTCTATCTAAATATTTTTTGATATTTCTTGATTTATTCATCTAGCTTTTATCTATTTTAGGATAAAATGATCAAACTTTCAAGTTATTTAAAAGCAAGAAAAATTCTTTAGTCAATAATAATGCACCAAGTAAAATTTTTAAAATTATGTAAAAAATAATATAATTTAACTATTAAATACATCCTATCACCAACTAATAGATAAAGATAGGTCCTATCCTATTCAAGAATTGTATTAATTATATAAGTCATTTATAATAATCAAATGATATGCAATAAGGGCTCTAAAAAAATTTTGGCAGCATTTTTCTTTAATTCTTCCCACACAACTAAAGATTTATTAGGAGAATTAAAAAAAAATGCTATCCAAAATATATCTTGAACTCTACTCTATCGCTTGATTACTGTAATTACCTACAGAATTATTTACAATTCTCAAACTATCCAAACTAAATAATCAATTGACCACTGTACATAATACTCCCACCCGTATAAAAATAATAATTATACGGATACTATAGAATATGTACATTAATCAATTGACGGCTCTATATTTTTATGCAATTAAAGTTTGTTAAAAATATTTAAAAAATTATAATTGATCATAGAAAAGTTATACATGGTATTGAAATGAAAGATTTGCAATAATAAATAAATTTTAAAGTATAACATATTAAGTAAGATGCAGGTATAGACCAAGGAGCTTTAATATTCTTGAAACATGTATATGATGATGTGTAAGTTTATTAATCCAAACAAATACATGCCAATCAATATGATTGATGGAAGATAGGTGAGTGACTTTATTAAGTATAATCTATTCAAACTACATAACATTACCTTGCTATCTACTATGATTTCAAGTATCTGACACAAGATCAATGAACATAGAAAAAATGAAAAAAATAATGTTTGCAATTCTATAAATATTATACACTAAAATGATAAAGGAAAAAGAAATCAAAAGTCATGATATGAAGATTGGCAGAATGCGCTTGTTGAGAGCAATGATTCCAATTAGATCTTCCTATCATTAAAGAAAATAAGTAATGAATCGATTAATCCAATAATCATGGTTAATGAATCTACCATGCATCCATAGCATCAAAATTCATCATATATATCATATTTTTTTTTATATGAATCATATATATTCTATTAACACAAATGTATATAATATAGTCAATTTTAGATCAATATGGAAGATAATAAATTAATATAAAGTTTAACATAGATAATGATGTAGTAGACTCCATAAGAGATAATGCAATGAAAAAGCAAAGATTTGATAGTTAAAAAATCCAAAACATGAAAAAAAAATTGAGTAAAGTGGTAATGAAATGTAGCAAATTTGTTAAATATATAATCAAGTTTCTAAATGTTAAAATGTTTATAGAATTTTTTAAAATCCAAGTGACTATCATAAATGCTACAACATATTCAGTTTCTAATCAAAGAGTATAACAACAAATAATAAAGATAACAAAGAAGGACTTAACTTTCCATAGAAAAGTAGGTAAAATCTTGGATATCAAAATGAAAGAAACAAGAAGATGATACAGAATAACTATAAAGCACAAGATATCAGACATTGGAAACAATAGCTTAAGGGCCCAATGTGGCTAACATATTTACCATAGTTCAGATAAATTAAAGGATAACCAAAACCATATGAAATATTTCACAACCAACATGGGCATAAAAATATCCAGACAATTGATACTCGTAAAAATATACAGCATTTAAAAGAGTGTCCCAATTTTGAGGTACCTAAAGGTCTGACTTAAACCGTTAAGCACTAGAACTTTTATAGAATTCTGAATTTTGACAAGAAAATATCAATATATATGATAGGCCTAATTGTACGGCCACAATATGGCAATCAATTAAAGCAGAGATGAGTGAGAGAAAGAATGTACTTCACTTAATTTGTTTTAGATTTAATTCTTCTAGTGTGTAAGGTGGAGAGTTAAAGGTTCCCTTCTAGATCTTATCATGAGGTTCAACAACGATATCTCTAGGGCTACTGGATGGCAATTGGACCATATTTTGTAACAAAGACTTAACATATTATGCTCATAGGAGTCAAGTCCAAAGATATTTTTTCTTTTAAAAAGAAGAACAAATGCTGGATGAAATGAAGGTGATGTAATCAATTCATGTAGCTCTCCACCTTAGCTAGGAGATCATATCTAGACATGAGCATATGCAGATGCAGAAATGCTCACTAAGATGTGCACATATGATGCACTAAATTAAGTTGACCTTGTGCAGTAATATTATACCTACTCTAAATGGGAGAAGCAAAGTTGCTTGGAAGCCCCCTATCTAAAATACCAAATAAGTTGGGAAACTAGAGTGGTAGAACAATGGTTGCTGATATTAACATAAATAACCCAATTACATCAGCTAAATATGGTAGAGAAGCATATTTGGAGAGTGCAAAAAGTAGAGTGCTTAAATTTCAATACACTATCATAAATAAATTTGATAATCAATTTGGAATAGATGAATTGGGACATCATGCACTACACATAAGGTAATGTAATAAACAAAAGTGAAACTACATAAGGGGCCAACTAATTACCAATTATTGTAAGTTTTAGATTTATAACAAATAACTACATAGAATATATAAATATCCACATTGATATGATATTCATATAACCATACATAAAGCAAAGGGAATATAAAGAGCTAACAAGTAATTAATATTGAGAGAATAAAAAAGGCTAATCACCAGTAATCTGGTTCATTTATAGATAATCCATCCATGCTATCTCTCAGGGTGCATGAATGTACTATCAAACCAATTCTACAGTCCATTAGTTGCAGGAATCATGGCATGACAACCATCACAAAAAAAATTATGGTCCTTTGTTAATATTTCTTTATTGTATTTTTAGTTGGACTGTTGGAAGTTGTCTCTCAGGTCCATAACCTTTAGGAGCCATAAGTCATGCCTTCAACTAACAGAGAACATATGGGCCTTCTAGCTACAAAGGATGATATAAGATAAGGTAATCATGAGATCTTGAAGCAAGGAAACTTCTCGCAAAAAAAAACTTGCATTCAAAAGGAAACATCATCCATTATTATGCATAAAACCACTTGAAACCTATAACAACCTAGCATGTCAATCATGAAGAACAAAGAAAATGCTCCAGAATCCCCACTCATAGTCAAAAACCCCATCTTAGAGTGTATATGTTGATTAGCAGAGACACTCACAGCTATCTAGAGAGGGCCATTAACCAGTTATGGTCCTTCTAATTTAGTGTTTTGGGAGGGGCGGGCTAGGTACCAACCTAACTTTTAGCCTTTTTTTGGCACAAGCAGCTACCCTGGGACTCAAACTGCCACCATTGACCTTGGAACACAACTAGCTATCTGACCAATGAAACCTCAACTCAGATACTCACTCAACATATAGATGGATAAGTTGGTAAAACTAAGCCTCAAGAATTACGAGATCGGAAGCATGAAAGCAATCAACAACTCAATCTTAAAAACACAATCTACCCATAAGGGCCAAAACACACAATAGCTCAAAAGAAAAGGTAATGATGATTGTGCTGCAGGCGCCTCGAACATCCTCTAGTTATTTTGCATGAGTACAGGAATTTATTCCATCTTGTTACAGTTGGAGGCTCGATAAGTTCCAATCATAAAGCAAAACAATGGTTTGATTTATATTATACATTGGTCCAAAACCAAGGGAGTCCCTTGCTAGCTACAAAGATTTGATAGAAGAAGCTCAAAATCATGCTCAATCTGTTACCTAACCATTTGGCCCAATAGCACAAGCTTTTAGGTAACAATGTACATGAGGCTTAAATACTCCTCCCATGAAGCCTATACCATGCAGATTGAGGGATAAATGAGACAAGACATCGAATGAGTCGGGATAAGAATGGTATTAATTAAATAATCAATTAAGTTGGAGGAAATTTGAACCCACGACCTTACCATGCTAATTAATTGCATGACACCAAAAGCTTAAGATTCTAGGGAACCGTTCATCAAGCAGATGAGGCATAACAAAATCAAAAGATGAGTAAGATTTAGATTTCACAGAGGGGGAAAAATAGGTAAAAACAACCTTCAAATACATGAGATTCTCCATTTTTGGTCCATGCTTATTTGGCATTAAAAATACTAATTGTTGGAAAGATTGCGTATAATTTCATATCATTAAATGTGAAGGGAGGGGTTCTATCTTTTCGGGGCAATGAGTGATAACATAATGCAGCAAATTAAAGACGTACCTATTGCTTAAGAGAGTCTTTTGAATGTTTATATATGAAGCTTCCGTAAGTATAAGGCCATCAAGTCTATGCACAATAAACAAACACATAATATGAGATTATTCTTGCTATTTGTTCCCCCACATACATGCCCATCCTTACTCAAGAAACCAAGAAGGACCGACCATTAAGGGAAAAAAATCAAAAAAATTTCCTCAAAATAATGATAAATCGAAATAATCATCAAATAAAAAAATAAAATTATCAAGAAAACAAAAACCTTTGGCCTTTTTGCTAGCTCAATCCGGTCCCGGGGATGGCGAGCTGATCGAAAACGGAGATGGAGGAGGAGGGAGGTGATGCGGGACTAATATGCATGCAATTATTTTTGTATGTTTTATATGTGGGGTTAGGTGATTAATTCCTGAATTTTAGATCAAAATTAATTATAGAGAATTATGTATGAAATTTTGAAGTCAAGCATGCAGATTAGAACCTAGAAAGTATTAAAGAAGGATCGCCGGGGCTGAGAAGCCTCGGTTAGGGCAAGTTCTCCTACGATATAATTACTGGAGGTAGAGGGGGTATAACTGACAATGTCTGAAGCACCCTGTGAAGATCGTGGCGAAGAGATCTCTCGTTCCTTGATGGATGCGGCCTGGAAAACCGAGCCAAAGACCTGCGGATACCCGACTTTCTGCTCGGTGGTCTGATTGAGGCTTGGCTAGAGTCGTTGGATTCGTAGGAACTCGGGGACCTGCAAACGACCTGTTAGGGGTTAGAAAACTCAGAGGAGATCAAGAAAATAAAGAAAAACAGCAAAGAAAAGAAAGTTTTGGAGGGGCTGGAAGGATGGTTGGCGGCAGGAAGATGGTTGCAAACACTGGGAAGAAGAACTCTCAAACCCCTTTATGCACACAGCAAGGTAATCACACAAAGCAATATAAGAACTCAAGGTTTATTTCATATCAAAAATCAAGTTTCATACAAGAGACTAGGGTCCCTTAAATAGACCCTTAACCTTGGGCCCCAAGTAAGGGTACTTTAGACTTTACATAGGACTCCTTCTCCCTTTCAAACCCTAACTAGGAATATAAGGTAATATAGGTAGAAAATCCCACACAAATTGCTCTCCCTCTCCTTGTCTTGGTCGGCCTAGGGGGTGATCATAAGTGGCCGACCAAGGGGAGGGTCACCATAAGAGATGGCACCCTAATTCCCTCCTGGGCCTGGGCTGGCCCAATTTCCTTCCGGCTGGTTTAGGGCTTCAGGTTTGTGCTGTTTTTGATTTTCTCCTCCTGGGATCTTCAAGTCTTCAAGCTGGGTTGGACTTGGGCTCAACTTCCATGTCTTCAATCAGGTTGGA
This sequence comes from Areca catechu, assembly GCA_021397845.1. Taxonomy (NCBI): domain Eukaryota; kingdom Viridiplantae; phylum Streptophyta; class Magnoliopsida; order Arecales; family Arecaceae; genus Areca; species Areca catechu. The sequence continues at coordinate 27,231,289 of CM038046.1, forward strand.
CTTGGTCTTCACTTGTATGATGTGGTCTTGAGTCTTCGATATGCTTGGACAGGACTCAAAAAAATAAAATTAGCTCGACATGAGCTGACTAATACTGAACTGAACTAGCTAACCATGAGCTGACTAATTACAAGACTCAAATAAAAATAACTCAGCTGGATTAAACTTTATTACAGTGGACTCAAATGTCAATTAAGTGATCCATAGAGGGTTGAGAAGCCTCTGCCTTATTCTGGTGCCTTTGGTGTCCGCACCAATTCTCTCGGGGTGGGAGGAACTCGACCCTGTCGAGTGAAGATCAGACTGGCTCACATATCTCTCGAAAAGGTCTGGGTTGAGGTGTTGCAAGTCTTCTCGAGAAATTCATGAATCGTCCGACTCTAGCCGGCCTTGCCATCAAACTAGGAAGTGTTGATAACCACGGCCCCAAGTCATAATGGCTTGATCGTCCAGGATACGCTCGATCCGTTCTCTCTCTCAGGCCAATTAATTGGTGGACACTCTGGGTAAGGATCACTCTCAACAGAAGGGATAGGTCCAAAAGCCTTACTGGGTATCATTGCCAGTTCCCTGTACTCAACCAGGTCTGTAATATTGAAGGTAGAACTAATGCCCATATCCGAAGGCAAGTCTAACACATAGGCATTTGATCCAACCTTCTTTAACACTTTAAAAGGTCCAGCTCCACGAGCATGAAGCTTCTTAACGGTCCCAGGTGAGAACCACTCAGGCCTAAGCCTAATCATGACAGAATCCCCTACATCAAATTCCTTGATCCTTCTTCGGGAATTAACCAATTTTTTATAAGTTTCATTGCTTATGTTTATCTTTTGGCTAATGTCCTTGTGCAAGTCTCTAATATGCTGTGCAAATGACTCTGCAGACTCTGAGACTCATGCGTGAATAGGTAAAGGAATCAGATCAATGGAGCGATTAGGTTTGTACCCATGGACTATCACAAAAGGACTCTTACCCGTTGTCCTATTTACTGAACTGTTGTAGGCAAACTTTGCTCTAGGCAATAATAGTTCCCAAGTTCTAACATGTTCACCTACCAGGCATCTAAGGAGGTTTCCTAAACTACGATTCACCACTTCAGTTTGGCCATCTGTTTGAGGGTGGTAGGCTGTAGAAAACTTAAGCTTGGTCCCTAACAGGTACCATAAGGTCTTCCAAAAATAACTAGTGAACCTAACATCCCTATCAGATATGATGGTCTTGGGTAGGCCATGGAGTTTAACCACATGATCTAAGAAAAGCTTGGCTACTCTAGACGCATCAAAGGTCTGGGAACAGGGGATGAAGTGAGCCATTTTAGAGAACCTATCGATCACTACAAAGATAGAATCATGTCTCTTCTGGGTCTTAGGTAATCCTAACACGAAGTCCATACTTAGGTCCTGCCAAGGGCAATCAGGCACTGGTAAAGGTGTGTAAAGACCAGTGTTTTGCTTTTTCTGTTTTGTAACAGTACAAGTTCTACATCTGGCTACAATCTGTGCAATGTGCCTTTTCAATCCTGGCCAAAAGAACTGGTCCTCTATTGCTAAGATTGTCTTATTTCCACCAAAGTGACCAGCTAAACCTCCAGCATGGGTCTCCCAAATTAGGAATTCTTTAAGGAAAGTTTTGGGTATACAGAGTCGATTGTTCTAGAAAAGGTAGCCATCCTGAAGGGTATACTCACTATGGGTACTAGATGGTCCTAGTCTGAGAGTCTGGTAAATGTCTCCAAAGTCTGGGCAGGTTTCATATTCATCTTTTAACCTATCAAACCCTATGACTTGGATGCTAACTGATCCTAACAGTAGAGACTTATGGCTCAGGGCATCTGCTATCTTATTTTCAGTGCCGGCACGGTGCTTCAGGACAAAAGTATAAGCCTGAATGTACTCAATCCATTTACCGTGCCGTGGGTTCAGTTTCTTTTGGGAGTTCAGGAATCGGAGTGCCTCATGGTCAGAAAATAAGACAAACTCCTACAGTAGTAAGTAATGTCTCCAATATCTAAGGGCCTGGACTACCGCATAAAATTCCTTGTCATAGGTAGAGTGCTTAAGTTTAGCCTCATTCAGTTTTTCACTGAAGAAGGCTACAGGGTGATTCTCTTGACTTAGTACCCCACCTATTCCTACTCCCGAGGTGTCGCAAGCGACCTCAAACACCTTAGTGAAGTCAGGTAATCTAAGGATGGGTGCATGGGTCATCTTATCCTTAAGCTCTAGGAAGGCCTTATCAGCTGCTTTGGTCCACTTAAATGTACCCTTCCTAATGCAATCGGTGATAGGTGCGACGACTGTACTAAAACCCCTAATAAATCTCTTGTAAAAGGTTGCTAGGCCATGGAAACTATGCACATCATGGACACTAGAGGGTGTAGGCCACTCAACAATTGCCCTAACCTTTTCAGGATCTGCAGAAACTCCCTCAGGGGTGACAACAAAATCTAGGAAGTTAACCCTATGTGTCATGAAATCACACTTCTTAAAGTTGGCATAGAGGCTATTCTCCCTAAGGGTCTGGCATACTAGTCTTAGATGACTAAGGTGGTCCTTCTTAGCCCTGCTATAAATCAGAATATCATTAAAGTAGACCACAACAAATTTTCCTATAAACTCTTTCAGGACCTGGGTCATAATCCTCATAAAAGTACTTGGTGCATTGGAGAGTCCGAAAGGCATTGCAACCCACTCAAACAGGCCATCCTTAGTCTTGAAAGCAGTTTTTCACTTATCCCCAGGTTTAATCCTAACCTGATGATAGCTGCTCTTAAGGTCTATCTTGGAGAAAACTCTGGCTCCGGCCATCATGTCTAACATATCATCTAATCGGGGGATGGGAAACCTATATTTCATAGTTATCTTGTTGATAGCTCTACTATCTATACACATCCTCCAAGTACCATCCTTCTTAGGGGTCAGTAGAGCAGGGACTGCATATGGACTCAGGCTCTCCCTAATGAAACCCTTCCTAAGAAATTCTTCCACTTGTTTCTGTAATTCTTGATGCTCACTGGGATTCAGTCTATAGTGAGGAAGGTTTGGTAAAGTGGCTCCTGGAACTAAGTCTATTGCATGCTGGATGTCTCTAAGGGGTGGTAGTTGATCAGGTAAATCCTCAGGGAAGACATCCTCAAATTCTTTCAGAGCTTCAACAATTTCTTCAGGGTGTTCCTTTTGGGTTGGCTTGAGTATTTCCTTGGAGGTCAAGATCCAAATAGGGTTACCCTCAGCAATCTCCTTTTCTAACTCCCTAGCCTTAATCAAATTAACTCCAGGTTTCTTGTCCTTAAGGCTACTAGAACCCCTCTTAACTGGGTCTCTAGGGGGAGCTGGATTGATCACAAACTTATTCCCATGGTAGTTAAAAGCACAAACATTGGTCTGACCATACAGGGTTGCATCATGATCAAAAAGCCAAGGTCGACCTAGAATGATACTACTCACTTCTATGGGGATGACATCACACCAAATCTTTTCCTCATAGGCTTGCAATCTAATTAAGATTTGGCACCTAACTTGAATCTGGATGGAGGTGGAATCTACCCAAGAAATTTTGTACGGGTTAGGATGGGGAACTGTGGTCAATCCTAAAGATTTAACAGTCTTGGCAGAGATGTTATTGACACAACTCCCACTATCTATGATGATCTTAAGAACCTTACCCCCTACCTTAACAAAAGTCTGTAGGATGCTAGTCCTACGCCAATCTTCCTTAACTGGGGTTTGGGTTTAGATGCACTTAACCACTCCTAATTGGTTCTCAGACTCAGGTTCCTCATCCTCACCTTCATACCCATCTATTAATTGATCATCAGCCTCATAAACTTCTCCCTCAGGTTCAACTACGGATTCAGGCTCTTCTTCCTGCAGTTCACCTATGTGTAAGGCACTAACTGGACATTGACTCATAAAGTGGCCTGGTTTATTACATCTAAAACAGGTCTTCTGGGGAGTGTAACTCTTATTGACCTCTACAGATTTTCCTCGATCATCCTTACGGGTCAAAGGAGTACTAGGTTGGGGTCGACTTGGGCCTGACTGACTAGGACTGGGTCGACTCGGGCTAGGTCGACTGGGCATGGGTCGGCTCTGGTGGGGCTAGCTAGCTCCTGGATACTGACTAGGGTATCTAGTGGGCTTAGGTCTACGGTAAACGGGCCCTCTATGAAAACACTCATGATCCCTAGCAATCTGGTAAGCATGGTCCAGGTCTCTAACCTCTCTCATATAGAGCTCTTTCTTAATGTCATCTCTCAGTCCAGCCCTAAACCTAGATAAGAAAACATCCTCAGATTCTCTCAAATCACATCGCATGGAATACTCATCAAATTTTGTGATATACTCATCTATACTCTTGTTACCCTGATTAAATCGTTGCCATTGATCTAGTAAACCACTACGATATGAAGCTGGAATGTATCTTGTCCTAAGCTTACCCTTCATGGCCCACCAGGTGGTTATAGGATCACGCCCTCCTGGACTAAGGGTTCTCTTAATACTAGCCTAATGTAACCTGGCTTCCCGAACCAACTTAAGCTCAGCAAACCTAAACTTACGCTCCTCTGTCATATCATACCACTCAAAATATTGATCCATCTCTCCCTCCCAATCTATATAGACCTTAGGATCTAGACAACCATCAAAAGTTGGGGCATCAAGCTTAACATGTCTATAGAATCTGTCCTCATAGTCTACAAAATCCTGATTGGGCCTTCTAGGATGAACCTCAGGGATTGGGTCAGGACGATGGTCTCTCCTAGGTTCAGCCTCAAGGTATGGATCAGGGTTTGGAGTCCTCCTAGGCTCGGGATTATAGTATGGGTCAGGCTGGGGGGTTCTCCTAGGTTCAACTTCACAGAATGGATCAGGGTTTGGGGTCCTCCTAGGTTCAGGATTATAGTATGGGTCAGGATGAGGGGCTCTCCTAGGTTCGACCTCATGGTATGGATCAGGGTTTGGGGTCCTCCTAGGCTGAGGGTTATAGTATGGGTCAGGATGAGGGGCTCTCCTAGGTTCGACCTCATGGTATGGATCAGGGTTTGGAGTCCTCCTAGGTTGAGGGGACTCAGGATCTGGCTTAGACTGTGACCCATGGGTTCTTCTTAGGGTCCCTACACGGCCTTCTAACTGATCAAACCTATTGGCAAGATGGTCAATTCTATTGTTGGTTTGGGTACCAGACTGAGTTAACTGGATCATCTGGGTAGTCATCTGGGTAGCCATCTAGGCCATTTGATCAGCAAGGGCTTTAATTTGGATTTCAAGTTTGTCCATGGATTCAGGCAAAAGTGAAGATGGTGGATGATATGAAACCCCTGATCTAGTGCTCATGCAAGACTCGATCAAACCGACTATAGCTAACTAGACCTAGAGTCCAAAACTAGGTGCTCAATTAGGGTGGCAAACTAGCCTATAGTAACCCTGTACTCAGCCAGGCAGGTATAAGAGAAGTGTTAGGTCCCTGATTGCCAATCCTAGACACCAATCAGAGATTGGCCAGGTAGGCGGACCAGCACACAAGCCCTTCGGGATTGAATTCCCGAACCATCATTCAAAACACTGAGCACAAGGCACACACAGGTTAACTTGACACAGTGATCTAACACTAGCCCGGACCTGACCAGTTGGTGCCCTAGCCCACTAGGGCAAATTAAGTCTAATCGATTTTAAGTTTAGCTTGGGACCGAATGCAGGGGATGTGGTTTTGGGCTAAGGAGAGGTGATCAAATCCTCCCCCCATCTGACATAGCAAGAGTGCCCTTAAAGGTAGATTATGCAATGATGGCAGGCAGATGAGGATACAAATTAGGGTTTAGATATTTTGGTATTTTTGGAGAATATGTAATTTTTTTTTATATTTTGGTATTTTCTTAAACATAAGAAAACTTGCAAATTATGGCCTAATATGCAAGAAATATACTAAAATTAAAAGATATGCAAAAAGATGCTAAACAAAATCCTAAAACTTCCAAACTTGTCTTGCTGAAGAAAAATAGAGCCACAAATTTGCAAGCTGTATTTTGGCTTGCAGAAAATTTACAGATCGAAATAAAATCTAAAAAAATTCTAGAAAATAATTTGAATAACAATGAATTCAGAAAAATAAATTTCAAAATCTTTGGAGTATAGAACATGGAGATATAACTAAATTAATAGAGTATATACGGACTAAAAAATTGCAAAAAAGAAGTCCTAATCTAAGCTCTGATACAAGATGATGCGGGACTAATATGCATGCAATTATTTTTGTATGTTTTATATGTGGGGTTAGGTGATTAATTCCTGAATCTCATATCAAAATTAATTGTAGGGAATTATGTATGAAATTTTGAAGTCAAGCATGCAAATTAGAACCTAGAAAGTATTAAAGAAGGATCGCCAGGGCTGAGAAGCCTCAGTTAGGGCAAGTTCTCCTACAATATAATTACTGGAGGTAGAGGGGGTGTACCTGACAATGTCTGAAGCACTCAATGAAGATCGCAGTGAAGAGATCTCTTGTTCCTCGATGGATGCGGCCTGGAAAATTGAGCCAAAGACCCGCGGATACCTGGCTTTTTGCTCGGTGGTCCGATTGAGGCTTGGCTAGAGTCGTTGGATTCGTAGGAACTCGGAAACCTGCAAACGACCTGTTAGGAGTTAGAAAACTTAGAGAAGATCAAGAAAATAAAGGAATACAATAAAGGAAAGAAAGTTTTGGAGGGGCTGGAAGGATGGTTGGTGGCAGGAAGATGGTTGCAAACACTAGGAAGAAGAACCCTCAAACCCCTTTATGTACATAGCAGGGTAATCACACAAAGAAATATAAGAACTCAAGGTTTATTTCATATCAAAAATCAAGTTTCATACAAGAGACTAGGGTCCCTTAAATAGACCCTTATCCTTGGGCCCCAAGTAAGGGTACTTTAGACTTTACATAGGACTCCTTCTCCCTTTCAAACCCTAACTAAGAATATAAGGTAACATAGGTAGAAAATCCCACACAAATTGCTCTCCCTCTCCTTGTCTTGGTCGGCCTAAGGGGTGATCATAAGTGGCCGACCAAGGGGAGGGTCACCATAAGAGATGGCACCCTAATTCCCTCCTGGGCCTAGGCTAGCCCAATTTCCTTCCGGCTGGTTCAGGGCTTCAGGTTTGTGCTGTTTTTGATTTTCTCCTCCTGGGATCTTCAAGTCTTCAAGCTGAGTTGGACTTGGTCTTCACTTGTATGATGTGGTCTTGAGTCTTCGATATGCTTGGACAGGACTCAAAAAAATAAAATTAGCTCGACATGAGCTGACTAATACTGAACTGAACTAGCTCAACATAAGCTGACTAATTACAGGACTCAAATAAAAACAACTCAGCTAGACTAAACTTTATTACAGTGGACTCGAATGATAATTAAGTGATCCATAGAGGGTTGAGAAGCATCTACCTTATTCTGGTTCCTTTGGTGTCCGCATCAGGAGGGAGGTTGGGAGAGTGGAAGGCTAGGGCAGTGACAGATTGAATGAGATTAGGGCTCGGGTGAGAGGGGAGAAAAGGAGAACCTACCAATGCTTTAAAGTGTCGGTAAACTCTGCTTTTGCTGATGCTTAAGACAAACATTGGTAGGGTGGCAGAACTTCCCGACACTCTTCTCTAGCATCAATAAAATCTTGTTGGAAAATCTTCATTCTCTTGTAGTGATATATGGTTAAAGTATATCATTTTGTATTTGTTTGGATATTTATTTTTCCTGTATGAATAATTTTATTGGTTGATATAAATATTTATCACCAAAATAGCTTATTCATGTTGTCGATGAAATTTTTTTTATTTTCATTATGAGAGAGATATTTTCTGGTTATGACATACAACCGCCTGTCCAAAGAGGGTTGTTGTATATTTTAACTGAAGAAGGTTTATAAGGATGCTCTAGCTTTCAAGGAACTATCTGCCCAAAGAGGATAGGTTCATAAATGTTAGGATATTTTATTTACTTGTGGCTTCATGTAAAGAGTACTTATATATATTGCATGTTTTGCTCAAAGAAAAATATATAATATTATATTTGAACTATTCTATATCATTTATGTATATGTCCATTAACTAATTTTTGCATTCTTGTTATCTTTAATTATATAGTCTTTTTTTATGTTAATAATAATAATGTTGTTGCTAAGGACTTAATTGGATCAAATTATCAAAGGTGGAGGTATATTAGGCTTAGAAAATTTGTTTGTCCAAAGAGAATAAATTTTTGAATGCCTTATATCCTCATTGTGTTAACCTTTATGTTCTTTGAAAAGATATATATATTGAACCTAGAAAGTTTGTCTGTTCAAAGGAGATAGTTTTTTAAATGCCTTATATTTTTATTAAATTGATCTCATGATTGGAGCTCAAAAGTATGTTATATTTTCTATCTAAAGAAAAGTTTTATGATGATGCACATGGTACTCTTATTGAAATGACTTGTAATATTTAAAGTCTTTATTTATTTATTATTTATACCTCTAATATGTTGTATCTATCTATGATCTTGATTTGTCATTTATGTATCTTATGCTACATTAGAGATTATGACTTGTTAATTCATAATTAGAAGGTTTATGAATTTCGATGGATGGTGACCACCAAAGTGATCCTTTTACTGAGATTGACAAGATCATTTTCTAAGATATTTAGAAGGGATTGAATAAGATTATATGTTAAAGAGAGATAACTTATATAGGTCACTTTCTTTCTAATTTTTTTTTAGCATTAGACCAAGGATTTTTATTAAAATAATACTTATTAAGATTTTTTGATATATATTTATCTATGTTTCTCTATTGATTAACTATATAAAATTATTTAGCATTTAGTATATTTATATTCAATAGAGTTAATACTCCCATTATGATGACTTTGATTGAAATAAAATATAGAAACTAAAATTATGCTTGCATTAAATATGATGAATTATGAATATTACATTGTGTAATGATCTTCCATGTTAAATGACTTATAAGAGTACTGTACAATAAAAGCTACCTATAAAAGTAGTAAAGAGTGAATCATTTTGGTTGTGATATATATATAATTATTCTATTTTCGATGTTATACCTAAGAATTGTGATCTAATATAATTTTTGATCAAATTTGTAAAAGGTATATAGAATCTGATAAAAGAAAGTATGGATAGCTGATAGATAGATAAATTAATATGAGGTATGATGGCATGATGGTATTATGGATTATATTATGAAACTATAGAGTATTGTACCTAAACTAAGTATTATGAGATCTTTATCTCTAATTCGTTAGTTACTTATTCTATTTTTAATTTATTGCTTTGTGGTTTAGTAAATTTAAAACCATATAAGTAGAATAATTAGTAATTTTATCATATTTCATTCAAAAATTTTGATACTTTTTTTAGAAAATGATAAAAGTATTAATATGGTATATCAGTCATATCCTAGGATCCTATACATAATAAATAAATAATATTATTTACTAAATATTGGTATAAGTATGGAATAGTTGTTCAGTATACAATGTCTTAAATTTCTAAATAAAATGATGTGACTGAGAGGCAAAATCATACTTTGAAAGTTATGGTTTGAAGTATGATGAGTGGGCATAATTTATCATAATATCTCTAGTATGAGATCCTAAGAACTATCATCTATATTTTGCATAAAGTTCTTCTTAAAATAGTTATACAAGATACCTTTTAAGTTGAAGGTTAGTATGAAGCTCAATATTATTTAATTTTATGTTTAAGACTTTCTTGTAATATTTAATTATTAATACTATATCAATAAATAAATTTTAGATTTAAAATAATATGTTATTCAAATGATTATTCAGATAATTCTAAATGAATATAGATTATATTATCCTAATAGGGATATAAAAAATATTGAGTCATGTTTGTAGATTCTAATTTACATGATGTTAGATATTTTTATGCAAGAAATATGATATTAAGAAAAAAATAAGTTATCACTCTTATTTTTATTTTATTTATAAAAATATTATATTTTATCATGCTAGAGGATAATGGAAGAGCTACATTATATATAAACTAATTATAGTACCTCCATTACTAGTTGATGTAGCAATAGTAAAGAAATCACATAATAAAAAATAAATATATATATTTTTTTATGATAATTTAATTTCTTAAGATGTGAATAGCTGGAGGGTTTGTTCCATAGAAAGGCATGAAATAAAATCTAGTAATATTTTTGCATATACATATAAAGTTTGTGGTATATTACAAAGTTATAATTTATATTATTTTGATTATGAAACATTATCCTAGATCTTATAATTATTGATTTTATCTTAAATATTATTTAAGATTTATTATAATAATAGTACAATTATGTTCTTCGAAGGAACAATAAAAGTTTATATTATCTCTATCTATATGGAGATAGAATATTTGATAGTTAGAGATTTTAGTTAAAAAAAAGATATTTTGTAAAGTGTATTTGTATAAAGTCAATATTTATTGATCTCCTAATCAAATGAATAAGATTTATAGTTTTCATGAAATATGTTTAAAATATGAAAATTTTAGGATCTTTTAATTTTTTAGATTAGTGGGAGTTTGATGTATTTTGATGTATTCACGCATTAACTTGATAGATAGATATTTATCATTGATTGCTTCATTGATGGATTGTAATCCAAGGATACATAATTATTGAGTGCATATATATATAAAGTCCATGTTGGTTGATCATCTGACTAAGGATTTGAGGCCCATATGCTTTACAAAGCTTATTGAAAATATGAACATGTTAAATTTTTTGATGTGCTTGGTTAATGGAAATGACTTTATATTTGTGCTTTATTATTATAAACTTTTATTTTATTTTATATATCTATCATAAATAATTATATACATTATTGACACAATAGTTGATGGATTGCATTCCTATATGGTTTATATGCACATGTAAAATAAAATACAACATAGTATCTCAAGAATGTATCTTTATCTTGAAAATAACAGTTGTATGGATATGTCTTATTTGTTATTGAGAGATCTTGTTATATTTGTTTGGAGATATACGTGCTTCTTTTGAAGTCGTGAAATTTTTCTAGGTTGTAATAAAGTATATGGTTAAAAAAAATCATAATTGCTGGTATATCTATATAATTTTCTTTGTTATGATATATCTTTTGTTAAAGTACCCATTATATGAAAACTGAGATCATGTATCGAGTCTCAGATATATTGTGCTGTCTCATCATTGATACTATATTAATTATATGAGACAAAATGGCCTGTTATTTTGAAGCTATTAAAATTTTTCTTGCTTGTTTTATATTCAAGCACATTGAAGAGAAACTAGTAGACTGACAATGAAAATAACATGTTATCTTTAGATCACTTTTAATACTATTTTCTTGCTATACTACCATACCAAGACTCATGTCGATAATATTGATGGTGCTTGTAATCATGGATAGGTCTTGTATCAAATAAGGAATGTAATGACTTTCATGATTTGGCATCATTGACACCGTTTAACCGAGTCATTTGTAGGTGCTATCTGTAGATCATATTTTTATGGTAACATACTGTGTTCTGTCCGAGAGTCATTTTAAAATAAAATATTTTCAAAATCGTAATTAATGTTGCCTGATGTGGCAGGATCGCTGACGTGTAATCCATGTTAGACCCAGTCAAATGCCACGTCGAAGGAAGCTGCCATGTCAGATTTCTCTCCGGACTCCTTCGCCAGGCGGCTCCCCCGAGGTCGAGATGCCATGGTCGAAGTTGAGCTCCGCCTCTCTCCGGACTCCTTCTCTAGGCGGCTCTCTCGGGGTCAAGAAACCATGGCCGAAGTCGAAATCCACCTCTCTTCGGACTCCTTCGCCAGGCAGCTCCCTCGAGGTCGAGACGCTGCGATCGAAGTCAAGCTCTGCCTCTTTCTGGACTCCTTTGCCAGGCAGCTCCCTTGAGGTCGAGACACCGTGGCCAAAGTCGAGCTTCGCTTCTCTCCGGACTCCTTCACCAGGTGGCTCCCTCGAGGTCGAGATGCCATGGTTGAAGTCGAGCTCCGCCTCTCTCCAGACTCCTTCACCATGCGGCTCCCTCGAGGTCGAGACGCCATAGCCGAAGTCGAGCTCCGCCTCTTCGGATCAGTCCCACCTCGGATGAAGGGACCAGTAACTGAGGGACATCGCCGCTCTCCTTGGGTGGCGGTTGGCCATCCAAGGACCATGGAGAGGTGCCTGCCAGGCCGCAATAATTATCTTAGCTGCCACTTACATCGAAAAGGAAGGGGTCCTCCGATTGAGGCACTGCACTCTCTACCAATCGTCTGTGCCACCCAGAAGAGGAAATTGATCTACAAGGTTCAAGTCCAGGGGGCGGCTGCCCCCCGATCAAGGCTCTGCCAAGCTTCCCGAAATGAAGTGACCGGAAAGAATGTCAGAGCGCATGGTAACTTCTTTATCGTAAATGAGGAAAGGTGTCTCGGTCACGGCATGAAACATCGCTGCACACGCCTGCAAGCAAGGGGAGGACCCAAGGTAGGCGTCTAGCAACCACCCAGGCTTAAAAGAGACCTCTAAGGTTCCAAGAAAAAGGTAAGAAAATGAACAAGCAAGAAGGGTGGCACACAGGAGAGCAACTGAGAGACTAGGTGTCCAAGGCTACGGAGACCCACCGGAAGGGTCTCGGCGGACACAGCCTTTCCTATCCGAACTCTCCTCCTTCACCACTTCTCCTGCTCCACTCACAACTCATTTACATTCTCCCAGTATATTACTTTCTCCTCCTAGCATGGAGTCCATCTACGGGGCTCGACTAGGAGGATCTATTTCCCTGGATCACCATTGACTTGAGTATCGAAGTGCCCCCGCCAGGATCACCGGCCCGGGTCTTTTCTGTTTTGCAGGTTCGGACACGTAGGCAAGTCCCCTCGTTGGTTTCACGGGAGATTCCATGGGAGTCGAAGGGAAAATCACTCTCGCTGTTACTGCTAGGGTGCCACCTCGGTAGAGCACTATCATGATGACCTTCATGGTTGTTAGGCTTTTGTCGGCCTACAATGTGATCCTTGGCCGCCTCGAGCTCAATCTGCTCGATACTGTCATCTCTACCAAAAGGCTACTAGTGCAGTTCCCTACTTCTTATGGTGTTGGGGAAATGAGGGGGGCACCTCAGCCAATCCAATACTATCTCCAAGCCATCCCTGGGGCCCACAACTCCGAGGATGACCCTAGTGCCGATGATCTCGACCAAAGGGTGCAGGACCCCAGAGGAGGCCCAGTCGAGCACTTGCTATCGTATCCGCTCGGAGCTGACCCTGTGAGGACGGTACAGATTGAGGCCCAGTTGCAAAAGAAGGAGCGGGCCCATCTGGTGGAGTTTCTTCAAGCGAATGTAGATGTGTTCGCTTGGATGGTGGTCGATATGCCAGGCATTCCCCCTGACATCATCACCCACAAGTTGAGCATTGACCTGAAGTACCGTCCCGTCCGGCAGAAGAAGAGAAGCTTCATCCCTGAGAGGAACAGGCGATCAACGATGAGGTAGACAAGCTCCTCACAGCCAGCTTTATCCATGAGGTACAGTATCCTAGCTGGCTGGCAAACATAGTCATGGTCAAAAAGAGCAATGGGAAGTGGAGAATCTGCATGGATTACACCGACCTCAATCAAGCTTGTCCGTAGGACAGCTTCCTTCTACTGAAGATCGACCAATTGGTAGACGCCACCTCGGGGCACCGCTTGCTCTCCTTCATGGATGCATTCTCTAGATACAATCAAATTCGGATGCATCCGGGGGACGAGGAGCATACTGCCTTTATCACCGATCGAGGGATGTATTGCTACCAGATGATGCCCTTCGGCTTAAGGAATGCTTGTGCCACATACCAGCGACTAGTCAATCGGGTCTTCAAGGACCAGATCGGAAGAAACATGCAAGTATACGTAGACGACATGCTTGTCATGAGCACACCAAAGTCGGATCACATCGCAGACCTGGCAGAGGCCTTCCATAACCTCCGGGTACACAAGATGAAGCTGAATTCGATGAAGTGCGCCTTCGACGTGGCGGCAGGAAAGTTCCTTGGTTTCATGATAACCCAAAGGGACATCGAGGCAAACCTGGAGAATGTCTAGGCAATCGTCAACATGGAGCACCCCATCTCGAAGAAGTAGGTTTAGTGCCTGACTGGCCGGATTACAGCCCTGAGTAGGTTCATCTCGAGGTTGGCTGACCGTTGGTTTCCCTTCTTCAAGGCGCTGTGCAAAGTGCACGACTTCGCTTGGACCGAAGAATGCAAAGCAGCCTTCAAGGAGTTGAAGAAGTTCCTGGCATCTCCATCGCTACTCTCCAGGCCGGAGGAAGGAGAGGAGCTCCTGCTGTATCTGTCGGTCACCCCAGGGGCCGTCAGGTCAGTACTTGTCCGCACAGATGAGGACGGGTCCCAGAAGCCGGTGTACTATGTAAGCAAAATCCTCCGGGATGCGGAGATCGAGTACACCCGCTCAGAAAAGTTAATTTTTTCTCTAATAATGTCTGCCTAGAATCTCAGGCCATACTTTCAAGCACATCCTATTACGATCATGATGGACCAGCAACTAAGGACCATACTCAGCTGCCCCGAGACATCCGGGTGCTTGGCTAAATGGTCTCTAATACTGAGCGAGTTTGACATCTCGTACCGGTCGAGGCCATCTCAAAAGGCCCAAGTGCTGGCCGACTTCCTGGTTGAGTGCATTGGCATGAGCGATGAGCCCAAGAAGACCACCTCGATTTCGTCACCCCGGTTGGAGCCCGTTACCGAGGAGGAGACATGGGTCCTCCATGTGGATGGCGCATCCAACTCAGGAAGGAGTGGAGCGGGGCTCATCCTCGCTAACGGGGATGGGGTCGTGGTTGAATGTGTGCTTCATTTCCAGTTCGCAGCAACCAACAATCAGGCAGAGTATGAGGCACTCCTCACGGGACTCAGAGTCTCCCGTGAGTTGGGAGTACCCAACCTGAAGGTCTTCACCAACTCCTAACTGGTGGCAGGGCAGGTCTCGAGGGAGTACGAGGCCCGAGATCCCGAGATGATAAAGTACCTAGAGCGGGTTCATTCGAGCATAACAAGTTTTCAGCACTTCAACATCTCCTATATCCCTCGTGGGGAGACACTCGCATCGACGCTCTATCAAGACTTGTGACCCTGCCGGACTCATCACTAGGGCACGCCCACATAAAGTACCTGGAAAATTTTAGCTATGAAGCCCCTGGAGAAGTCCAGCAGGTCACCCCCTGACCAACATCGCTTCACCTCGGTGGCTCACCCCTTGACCAACGGGGAAGCTGAGGTGACCAACCGAACAATCCTCCAGGGACTCTGGACTAGGCTGGACCAGGCCAAGGGCAGGTGGGCAGAAGAACTCCCTAGCATTCTTTGGGCCTACCACACAACTCCTAGGACGGCAACGGATGAGATGCCCTTCAGCCTCATCTTCGGCGTGGAAGCTATTGTCCCTGTTGAATTCAGCATGCCCATGCTGCGGGTGGAACAGTATGATGAAGCAAAAAATCTGGACCACCTTCTTCTCAACTTGGACCTCCTCGAGGAAACCAGAGACAAGGCTCGACTCTAGATGGTGGCCTAACGGCAGTGCATAGCTCGGTACTACAACGCGCGGGTGAAGCCAAAGATCTTCCACCCAGGTGACCTGGTGTTGTGCCGAGCTGAAGCCTCGCAACCCTGAGAGTGCAGCAAGCTCTCCTCGAACTGAGAGGGCCCGTACAAGGTGGTTGAAGCTCTCCCCAATGGAGCCTACACCTAGCGGAGCTGGGCGATGCTAGATTCCCATGCACTTGGAATGCCAACAATCTGAGAATGTATTATCAGTAATGTAAGGCCTTCCTCCATTAATGATAAAGATCCTCTTTGTGCAAATCACCTTTGCCTAGCAAGAATGTCGCTGCCCGACCCCAGGTCTGGCAAGCCAAAATTGGAAACTCCAGAAGCACAGCACTCGAAGCCAGAAAATTCCTGAAGACCTGCACTCCAAGCCCTGAAACTCCTGAAGCCCGGCACTCCAAGCCCGGAAACCCCTGAAGCCTGATACTCCAATCCTGAAAACTCCTGATGCCCGCACTCCAAGCCCAGAAACTCCAGAAGCCCGGTACTCCAAGCCTATAAACTCCAAAAGCCTGGCACTCCAAGCCCGGAAACTCTCGAAGCCCGGCACTCTCAAGCCCAGAAACTCATGAAGCCCGGCTCTCTCAAGCCTGGAAACTTTCGAAGCCTGGCACTTCATAATCAACTAATAGTCCCTCCGACCATAGCATCCAGGCTCGTTCATACTATGCTCACTCGGAGGCGATCCCATCCGAGGTTGAATACACCTCTCCCGAAGCAGTGCTTGGAGGCCCAATGCTACTTCGCCCGCGAGGTGGGAATGACTCAGCAAGTCAAAAGACTTCTCTTCTAACTGCCTCGCATACCCGGAGCTCGGCAGGAAAGAGCCCAGGAACTTAGAGCCTTAAAGCGGGATGCCTCGGCAGAAGACATGCACATGGGCAGTTGAGAAGCAAAGGAAGGAAGATTGCTAAAGAGCTAGTAATGCAAAAAAGAAATGCACAAGTCAATGGAAGAAGAAAAATTTCATTAATGAAACTTGAAGTTTTTACATTTTCTCTGGGCCCTGACAAGCTGGGTAGCCCGAACAGAAAAGAAAAGAAAAGAAAAGAAGGATTACATAAGATACAGGAGATGAAAGTAAAATGGGGTTGCAAGAGCCTACAGTAAGCATGCAAAAGAGCAAGGAGCAGGTTGGTATTTTAAAACAATTTTAAAATAACAGCGGAAAAAACCTACTTCGTACAGGATCTAATATTTTCAAGATGCATGTATATGCAAAAGAAGGTATGAAATAGGCATGTAATATTTATAAACAATTTAATAAACCTAGATCTAGGTATGCATGAAAATTAAAACCAAAAATCTTACCTTATTCCTGCTTGAAATAAAGCAGGGATAACTGTTGGAATAGCTGGAATATCTAGAATAACTTTATTCCAGTCTTCTTCTTCCAGCAACCATTTAGAATGTTCTTCACCTTTTCTCCAAGAGCAGCAAAGGAGATGGATGCAGCTCACAAGTGCTCAAGAGAACACCCTCTAGAGGGGGGACACGCCTGGGCTTCCTCTGATCCAGCTTCTCACGCGATGCTAGTCGCCAGAAACATCTTGGAACAGTGAAAGGGGAGGAAGGAAAAATAGAACACTCTGTTCTATTATTGTTTTCTCCAAAATAGAAATTTCTTCCACCGATTGAGCACCAACAAAATAGAAAATTAAGTTAGTCTTTCTCTCACAAAAACCTAGGCCCAAAATCATCGATTGATAGGATGATGGAAGCTCTCAAAGCAAGCAAACACCCTCATCGTTTCACAGCCCAAAAACTTTATTTAGCGAGAACCAAAAATCGGTGATTTTGGGAGCTGAAGAGACCTTCTGGGAATCAGAGAGGTCATCATGTTTGAGAACAAATCAAATTCATTTTCAACGAAGCAGTAAAGAGCCATTAAACGGTGGTTAATTTGCAGCCAAAACGAGTGGAAACGGGAGAGAAAAAGACCCCTATTTGCCCAAGCCTTTTTACCATGTGTATGTGTCAAAACCGGTTCACAACTAGTTCAAACATCCAAACTGGTTCTAAATTAGTTCATAATTTAATTAGATCAAAATCTAATTAATAAAAGGCTTGGTCAAGTCCTGATCACCCAGGAATAATTCCCGGTGGACCTCAATTTCTGATCGATCCAAAATCGGGTCAATCCAATGTGTGCTCAATCAAACCATTACCGAAATAATTCCTAATCATAAATCGATACCTGGATCAGGAAGAAATTCTCTATGGCATGTGACCTCATAGGTTCGAACCTAGGCAGTAGCACTGGAACAATTCCAGTACCAGCACAAGATACCATCTAGCAATAGGTCCCGGTGTCCAGATCGGTCGAAGATGCGAGAGCAATCTATCGAACCACTGGCATATGGTACCATATAATTCATCCCTTTGATCTCCAATGCTCAGGATGACCTAGGGTTAGACTGCCAACCCTAGCTGAGTCAATCCACAACATGTCTCAACATCGCAAGTCCAGTGACTCCTCACTAGGACTACCCCGACCGAGGATTTGCTAAATTGAGATACTGTGAGACATTCAATCAAAACTATTTGGACAGGTCAATTCTATCTTGGTCCACCATTGCTCCACAAGTACTTGCCTGTACCCAGAAACCTTCCATCACCGGATTAGAAATCCGGGTAGTCTGGCACCAAAGACAGGGAGTTGCTTTGAAGCTACCATGATGACCTCAGGTCGGAGGGACACATATACCCATATCCAATCATGAGTATCCCTTTGGCAGGAAAGGGGCTACACGGAGTCACGTTCAATGAGATATCATATATCCCACTTGCAGATCACATCAGTGTCACCACACTCCTTTGGTCAAGAGGACAACCAAATGATGTGAACCACAATAACCTACACTTGATATATTGCCATCCAGTACAATGTATCCTTTGGTCATGAACCTTGTTTAAGGACCACTCGATATATCCTCTCTATATCGAAGTTAATGTAGTCCTAAGGACTTCATCACATGAAAAAGAGTTCATTACAGGGAAAAGTTAGAATGTGATGAGCTGCCAAAATAATATTTATTAATTCATACAAAGAGTACAATATTGCTCAACCGCCTACAGCCTAGGCGATTGGCTTTGGGACATAATTCCGAACAACTCCCACTTGTACTAAAGCCAATCAAAACAGTATCTAATACCCATTTTCTTTTTATAAAAGTCGAACTCTTTTATTCCAAGGGCTTTAGTGAAAATGTCAGTCAGATTTTCCTTTCCATCGATCTTCATAAGATTGATGTCGCCTCATTCTATGATCTCTCATACGAGGTGGTAGCGCCGCAGAATATGCTTGGTACGGTGATGAGCTTTCGGCTCCTTAGCTTGAGTAATGGCTCCAGTGCTGTCACAGTACACTGGAATAGGACCATCTAGGAAAGATGCCATCCCTAGCTCTCCAAGGAACTTCCACAACCACACGGCTTCCTTTGTTGCATCTGATGCTGCAAGGTACTATGCTTCGTAAACTGAGTCTGCAACTGTCGCCTGCTTGGAACTTTTCCAGCAAATCGCTCCTCCATTCAGGATAAATACAAACCTTGACACACTCTTGCTATCATCTCTGTCTGACTGGAAACTGGAGTCAATATATCCCACAAGTTTCAAGTCAAATTCTCCATAAATCAGCCATTGGTCATTAGTATTTCTCAAATACTTCAAGATGGATTTAACCAACTTTCAATGTGCCTCACCTGGATCAAATTGGTATCTGCTCACTACTCCTAGTGAGTATGCCACGTCTGGTCGAGTACATGTCATAGCATACATGATAGAGCCTACTGCAGAAGTATAAGGTACTCTACTCATGCATTTTCTTTCCTCAAGAGTTGTTGCACAATCCTTCTTGGAAAGAGTAATTCCAAAACCTATCGAAAGATAGCATTTCTTGAAATTTTTTATGCTGAACCGTTTCAGCATGGTATCAATGTACATAGACTGGGATAATCCCAAAAGCCTTTTAGATCTATCTCTATAGATCTTCATACCCAGTATGTAAGAAGCTTCACCCAAGTCCTTCATGGAGAACTGAGATGATAACCATACCTTTATTCCTTGTAATGCGGCGACGTCATTCCCGATTAAGAGAATGCCGTCAACATACAGTACCAGGAATACAATCACAAAACCATTAACCCACTTATAGATGCATGGTTCTTCTCCATTCCTAACGAAGCCATACGATTTGATACACGAAGCCATACGATTTGATACACCTATCAAACCGTAAGTTCCAACTTCGAGATGCTTGCTTGAGTCCATAAATGGACCTCTGCAACTTGCATACTTTTGACTCATCTGAGGATGTGAACCCTTCAGGCTGTATCATATACACCTCCTCTTCTAGCTCCCCATTTAGGAAAGTGGTTCGGACATCCATCTGCCAGATATCATAATCAAAATATGCTGCTAAAGCAAGCATGATCCGAATGGACTTGAGCATTGCCACAAGGGAGAAAGTCTTGTCATGATCGATACCATATCGCTGACGATATCCCTTGGCAACCAGACGGGCTTAATAGGTTTCCACCTTTTCATCTACGCCCCTTTTCCTCTTGAAAATCCACTTGCACCCGATGGATTTTATTCCTTCAGGAGGATCAACCAATGTCCATACATTGTTGATCTCCATGGACTCCATTTCGGATCGCATGGCTCCAACCATGCCTCAGAGTCAGATCTCTGAAGTGTATCCATATAGGTGATCGGATCCTCATTATTCTTATCGAGCTCAATGGGATCGCCATCCCGGACCAAGAAACCATAGTATCTGTCCAACTGATGCGGTACTCTACCCGATCTCCTAATAATGGGTTCTACGTGTGATCCAATCATAGCCGGTTCTATGATGTCGTTAGAGTGTGCAGGTTCTTCTACTGGCTGAACTTCATCAAGTTCAATCTTAGAGGCTACAGTTCCTTCTCCAAGGAACTCCTTTTCCAAAAAAATAGCCCTAAGAGTGATGAACACTTTCTGTTCATCCTCCAAGTAGAAGAAATACCCTTTTGTTTCCTTAGGATATCCAATAAACAGGCATCGATCAAACATAGGACCAAGTTTATCTAAGTCTAAATATTTTATATAAGCCGGACAACCCCAGACCTGAAGGTGTGAGATTGAGGGCTTACGTCCAGTCCACATCGCATATGGAGTGGAGATAACAGACTTACTCGAAACATTATTTAACAAGTGACAAGCTGTTTCAAGTGCATATCACCAAAAGGATAGCGGCAGAGTTACAAAGCCCATCATGGATCGAACCATGTCCAACAGGGTTCGATTCCTTCTTTCGGACATACCATTCAACTGTGGTGTTCCTGGAGGAGTCCACTGAGAGAGAATCCCATTCTCCTCAAGGTATGTCAAAACTCACCAGATAGGTATTCACCGCCTCGATCAGATCGAAGGGTTTTAATATTTTTTCCAGTTTGTTTCTCTACTTCATTACGATATCGTTTGAACATTTCAAACGACTTAGATTTATGTCTCATCAAAAAGACATAACTAAACATCGAAAGGTCATCTGTAAATGTAATGAAATATCTGTATCCACCTCTGGCACTAACTATCATGGGTCCGCATACATCAGTATGTATGAGACTCAGAAGTTCTGTAGCTCATTCACCTTTTCCAGTAAAAGGTGACTTGGTCATTTTACCAAGTAAATAGGATTCACAAGTAGGCAGTGATTCAGAATCACTGACCTCGAGGAGGCCTTCTCCTCGCATCTTGTTTATCCGATTCTGGTTAACATGACCTAGCCTACAGTGCCAAAGATACAGATCACTGACATTTTCTAGCCTTGGGCATTTGCTAGATGTGTACATTACACTAATAGGCCGTGACAGTAAATAAATGCCATTATTCAACTTAACTTTCGTTATCATAGAGTTATTCAAAATAACTTGGCAAATATCTCCTTTATTGATAGTTCAAAACCATAATTGGCCAAAAGGCCTACAGAGATTATGCACATAATGAAACTAGGACAATAATGACAGTCGACTAACTCGACACCACAGGACTCAAAGACATGACTCAGAACTCCGACTGCCAGTACTGGAACATGATTTCCATTCCTGACGCTCAGGAATTGTTCCCCATCATCGAATCTCCTGCTAACCTGCAGTCCCTATAACAAATTACAAATATGAATAGGACTACCGGTATCCAATACCCAGTTAGCAGTATCACAAATAGAGAAATTTCAAGGTTTTATCATATAAATACCTTGTCCAGCAATCTGCTGCTTTTCCTTCCTTGGCCTGTTCGAGTCTAGGGATGCTTGGTAAAGAGGACAGTTCCTCTTCCAGTGTCCCCGCTTCTTGCAGTACAAGCACTCTGCAGCAAATTGATCAGCTTTCACTATCCTGGTCTGACTCGGGCCAGTAGCAATCAGCACCTTCTTTTCCTTCCTTTTATTCTTCCCTTTCTTAAAGGGACGACGACCTTTAGAACCTCCCACTAAATTCACCACCCCCTTGTTCAGTTGGTGGTCTTTCTCGTAAGTATGCAATAATCCCATCAAATCATGGTAATTGACTGTAGGCTTGTTCATTCTGTAATGGTCGAGAAAGTCAAGATAGGAGGAGGGCAGAGAATTCAAGATCGCATCCTTGCCGAGCTGCTCATGCAAGGGACATCTGAGCTTGCCCAACCTTTCAATCAGCTTGATCATGTGCAATACATGATCAGTGATAGAACCACCATTCAGCATCTTGGTGTTGTAGATGGCATAAGATACTTTGTACCGCTCTCATCGTCCGGTGTGCCGAAAGATTACTTCAACTTTTAAAGGATCTCATCTGGTTGGGCCTCCTCGAACTTGTGACTGAACTCGTCATTCATAGCCGCTAGCATAATGCATCGGACAGTAGTTTGATCAGAAACCCACTTCTGATAAGTGTCCCTGACCAAACTCCGAGCATTGGCGGAGGGGATTTCAGGTGTCGGATCCATTATCACATAAAGGATCCGTTCATGCTCCAGGATAATCCTCAACTTTCGATACCAATTATCGAAGTTGTGACCCTTCAACTTCTCGTTATCGAGAAGTGACCGGAGTGAAAGATTTGAAGACATCTGAAAGAAAAAACAAGACCATATTAGAGTATGAATTAATTAACTAAAAGACTTGGACTTTAGTCTAAAGGTCTCTCCCGCTAATTTTTTAGATTGAGAGCCTCTAACTCCAATCCGTGAAATCACTATTTTATAGTGGGTACTGAAATCCAATAGACCACGTATGAGCTTGACTATGGCCAGCTCACCCATACGCGCCTAAAGGTAGGTTCACTAACCAATTGCTTCCTTAAGCAACTTTCAGTAATTTATTTTGCCCCAGAGAGCACCCCAATCGGCCTTGGGGCCTCCTATTGCGGGTCTCCGATTAGGTCCAACTATTAACATGATAAATCCAATACTTTTAGCCAACGAATGACCAAGCCCGACTATGGTTGGCTCACCTGATCACCGTTAAGAAGGTTGTACTGAACCATCATCTATGAGAGAGTAATTCCAGTAACCGGATGTACACTCGTTCTATGGAACTGTTGATGAACACCAAGTTAAAGGACACATTACTAACCCACTTAATGGGAGGCTAAGACACCATCAACTCTTTGCCTTAGTCTTTTTCAGGACCTAATAATTTTAGAGGATTTTAGGTTGTGACAAATAATTAAGAGAAGAACATGGATCATCCTTCCATTGAACAAATCAGTTTTCAGGAGGGTTGAATCAATTCAACAATTGATCCATGGGCACCTACCGCTTAGTCAGGCTGATCAACCAGGGTGACATGGGTTAACTCGAGTCAATGAGCTTTTCTAATTAGTTCTGGTCGACACGACTGGCCAGGTAGGTGAGATCATGGATGAGTATCCGTCATTAACCATCTTTCCTAGACACCAACCAAGTTGGCTAGGAAAGAGGTAGCCTCATGCAACCATGATCACAATGCCAAACCTACCTCGACACCAACCGGTTTATCAGACTCAATCAGACTAGCCTAAAGACTCGGGCTTCCACGGAGCCACTAATTAGATCCATTTTAGATGAATGGACTAACTTATCTAACTATTAGATAGTTCTAAAAGAAGGATCTTAATCAACTTTTGATTAGTCTTCTTATTATCCAGTTCAACTAAACATAGGTCTAATCCAGAATATGGATCCAATTAGACAGCTAACCCAATTAACCCAATTGGCTTATTTAAATGACATTAGGTTTCATAAACCCTAAAATAACTTGTTATTTAATTTAATCATACAATTCAAAATTGTTTGAATATAAGCCAATATTTTAATTAAAACAATTTTAATCAAAACTTGTAAAACTCCTTTTACATATCATATCTAGTTTTATTCTTTTATAAATATTACATTACCAAAAATAAATTTATAAGATACGCCAAATATGTATCTGAATTAAAACAATTTTAATTCCTTTGATTTTCTTAAAGGATCCTTCTGAAAAGGCCAACACAGATGAACCGCATCGTGCCAAAGACACACAGTCATGGTGAAGGTCTCAACTAGGTTTCTAAAAGTATTCCCTAATCATACTCTATGATTAAGATACAATAGATTAAACATTTTAATCTACTATACATGCAATCAAGATATGTTACACCTGAACCTGGCTCTGATACCACTGAAAGCAAAACAGGGTTGCAAGAGCCTACACTAAGCATGCAATAGTGCAAGGAGCAGGTTGGTATTTTAAAACAATTTTAAAATAACAGCAGAAAAAATCTACTTCGCACAGGATCTAATATTTTCAAGATGCATGTATAGGCAAAAGAAGGCATGAAATAGGCATGTAATATTTATAAACAATTTAATAAACCTAGATCTAGGTATGCATGAAAATTAAAACCAGAAACTTTACCTTATTCCTGCTTGGAGTAAAATAGGGATAACTGCTGGAATAGCTGGAATATCTGGAATAGCTTTATTCCAGTCTTCTTCTTCCAGCAACCGTTTGGAACGTTCTTCACCTTTTCTCCAAGAGCAGCAAAGGAGATGGATGCAGCTCACAGGTGCTCAAGAGAACACCCTCTAAAGGGGGGACATGCCTGGGCTTCCTCTGATCCGGCTTCTTGTGCGATGCTAGTCACCGGAAATATCTTGGAACGGTGAAAGGGAAGGAAGAAAAAACAGAACACTCTGTTCTATTATTGTTTTCTCCAAAATAGAAATTTCTTCCACCGATTGAGCACCAACAAAATAGGGAATTAAGTAAGTCTTTCGCTTCCAATCTCTCACAAAAACCCAGGCCCAAAATCACCGATTGATAGGATGATGGAAGCTCTCAAAGCAAGTGAACACCCTCATCGTTTCACAGCCCAGAAACTTTATTTAGCGAGAACCAAAAATCGATGATTTTGGGAGCTGAGGAGACCTTCTGGGAATCCGAGAGGTCATCACGTTTAAGAATGAATCAAATTCATTTTCAACGAAGCAGTAAAGAGCCATTAAATGGTGGTTAATTTGTAGCCAAAACGAGTGGAAACGGGGGAGAAAAAGACCCATGTTCGCCCAAGCCTTTTTACCGTGTGTATGTGTCAAAACTGGTTCACAACTGGTTCAAACATCCAAACCGATTCTAAATCGATTCACAATATAATTAGATCAAAATCTAATTAATAAAAGGCTTGGTCAAGTCCTGATCACCCAGGAATAATTTCTGGTGGACCCGAACAATTTATGATTGACCCAAAATTGGGTCAATCCAATATGTGCTCAATCAAACCATTACCGAAATGATTCCTAATCATAAATCGGTACCTGGATCAGGGAGAAATCCTCTATGGTGTGTGACCTCATAGATTCAAACCTAGGCGGTAGCACTGGAACAATTCTAGTACCAGCACAAGATACCATCTAGCAATGGGTCCCGGCGTCTGGATAGGTTGAAGATGCGAGAGCAATCAATCGAACCTCTGGCATATGGTTACCGTATAATTCATCCCTTTGACCTCCAATGCTCAGGATGACCTAGGGTTAGACTGCCAACCCTAGTCGAGTCAATCCACAACATGTCTCAACCTCGCAAGTCCAGCGACTCCTCACTAAGACTACCCCGGCCGAGGATTTGCTAAATTGAGACACTGCAAGATATTCAATCCACACTATTTGGACAGGTCAATTCCATCTTGGTCCACCATTGCTCCACAAGTACTTGCCTATACCCAGAAACCTTCTGTCACCGGATTAGAAATTCGGGTAGTCCATCACCAAAGCATTGGGAGTTGCTTGCAAGCTACCATGATGACCTCAGGTCAGAGGGACACATATACCCATATCCAATCATGAGTATCCCTTTTGTAGGAAAGGGACTACACGGAGTCACGTTCAATGAGATATCATATATCCCACTTGTAGATCACATCAATGTCACCACACTCCTTTGGTCAAGAGGACAACCAAACAATGTGAACCACAACAACCTACACTTGATACATTGCCATCCAGTATAATGTATCCTTTGGTCGTGAACCTGGTTTAAGGACCACTCGATATATCCTCTTTATATCGAAGTTAATGTAGTCCTAAGGACTTCATCACATGAAAAAGAGTTCATTACAGGAAAAAATCAGAATGTGATGAGCTACCAAAATAATATTTATTAATTCATACAAAGAGTACAATATTGCTCAACCACCTACAGTCTAGGCGATTGACTTTGGGACATAATTCCCAACAGGAGATCCCTAAGCTACTCGATTGGCTCCTTCTCGGGCCGGTGCACAGGTGGGGCATCATCCTCGGGGACCTCCTCTGGTGGAGCTTCATCGATGACAGCTACTGGGTTCCTCCGCCTCGGCCAAGTCCGGTGCTGGGCTCTCAGGTGGGGCGGTCGGGAAGGCGAGCTTGTCCAGGTTCTTGTCTGGAATCATCCCTACCACCTTCGACTAGCAGTACATACACTCCTTGAGGAAGGAGTCCGCCGCCAGCTCATGGAACTCGGCGTCGAACTCCTTCGAGGCCTTGTACTTTGAGATCGCCTCGGTGGCCTCCTTCTTCTCAATAGTAGCAGCTTTCTCCTCCACCACCGCAGCTTCCTTTTCGACTGTAGTTGCCCGTTCCTTCGCCGCCTCCAGTTGGGCTCGAAGCGATTGGGCCAGCTCCTTCTCCCGGGCTGCCTCGACCCTAAGCTCCTCTACCTTGGCCTCCTTGGCCCTGATCTCCTCAGCTCGGCTCTTGAACTGACTCCTATCTTGGTCCAAAGATTCCTCCAGCTCCTTAATGCGCCTCTCGGTGCTTGTGACCTCTTCTCTCAGCTCCTAATTTCTTTGGTCGGACTCCTAGGCAGCGTCTGACTTCAGCTTGACCTCAGCCCTCAGAGACTTAAGCTCTATTATCTGTTGTTGGTCCCTCTTTGCCCAATGTTTGCAATAGTCCCGGATAAGCAAGTGGTCAGCCCCGAGCTGTATCAAGGAAGACATCAGCCATAAAAATAAAAGAGAGAGAAAAAGAAGAAAGGGAAGGAGCAAGAGGAGAGGAAAGGAAAGGAATGCTTACCTAGAAGAGCTGAGGAAAGGTGCCATGAATGGCATCATCCAGGAGCTTCCTGGCCTTCTCTCGCTGATCACATGACTAGACGGCGAAGTCCATCATGAGCTCGGTGAGGTTTTGGTTTCGAACCAGCGAGGCATTCGGTAACACCTCGAAGGGCAGTCTACGGGGATCCTTCTTCCCATTCTTCATCGCAGACGCGACATCGCTTCCTCCTCCGGTCAAGGAAGCATCGGATGTGCGGTGGGGGCTCGGCGCCACTCTAGATGGTGTCGCCAAAGGCTGCTCCTCTTTTGGCTCCTGGACCTTGGGCAGGAACTGCTGCCTCGGTGGCTCAGGGGCAGGTTTCACTCTCCTGCTCGGCTCTGTCGGCGTGGCAGGTGCAGCCCGCGTGCTCTCCTCCTCCCGGGCCTTCTTTAATGGGTACTCTCTGATCCCCGCCAGTGGACCCCTCTTCTTGGAGAAGGCAAGGAGGTCCTCCACAGAATACTTCATGCCTGCTCAAAGAAAAGACAAGGTCAGTTCTGAAGTCAAGGAAGTAGACAGAAAACAAAAACAAGCTAAGTTCATGCCAAACTCATCCATTGGGCCAACTCCGGCTTCATGGAGGTTCTGCTCTGATAGTAGAACCTCGAGGGAAGGTATCTGGTAAGTGCGGAGCTGGTCGTACACTTCTCGATCAGCCACCTCGACGATGGCATTTTGGTTCGGGATCCGATCTGGGTCACTCTAAACCCAGTCGATTCCTTTGATCGAAGCAAAAAAATACTTACTTTTCCATCCCTTGATGGAAAAGGGGAGCTCAAATTTGATGCCCTTAGGGCGAGGTGAAATGAACCACCACCTGTCCTCAGACGAGTGGCACTTCAGGATGAAAAAGGCCCCGAAGAGAGAAAAACAGGCAACAATCCCGTGAAAATGATACAAGATGATGAAGCAGAAGATAGTTCGAACTGCATTTGGAACCAGCTATGCTGGAACCAAATGGTAGTGGCTGAGGACGGAAAGGAAGAAAGGGTGGAAAGGAAATTGGAGGCCCCCTGCAAGGGTGTCCTCATACAGAGTGATAAGGCTCAGGCCACTGGCGATGACCCGTTCCCCCAGTCACATAACTGAGAGCCGGATGGAGTCCAGGATACCGTAGGTATCCCGGATGGTCGCAAGATCCTCACCAGTGATCATTGAAGCAATATCGCCAAGACCGGTCAACCGTGGAGGGTATGGAGATGTTCAGAAGGAGGAGGTGGGGGATGGACCCTAGGCGACCCTATGACTATTCCCATGGGGTGAGGCCTCCTAAAAAACTCGAAGCGCACCTCCTTCTCATCATCATCATCAGAAGAAGGTGTCCTTGCCAAGAAGGTCGGCCTCGTTGGGATTAGTCGAGGGGCGGAAGTTCCGACCCCAGCGAGACATTTCAAGAAGAAGAAGAAGAAGACAAAGAGGAAGAGTCAGAGAAGCGGGAAGAATGGGACGGATGAGGTCCAAGAAGATCCTAACCCTGAGAAGAAACTCTACCCAACCTATGGGGAAGGAAGAATGGACGAACCTGGTTGCCTTTGGAGGAAAAGGATGATTGGGGGGGAGAAGGGGACTCTCCGGTATGCTGGCGGGCATGAAAATTTTTTTTGAAAGAGAAATTGTCTTTCCTTTCAAAGTGACCAAACCGTAACCATCCCATCATCGCCATCAGATTCGCTCCACGTGTCAACAATCGGCAGAGGCGATGCTCCATTCCATCCATGATTGCTTTGAATTTTGTGTCAGTAATAATGCCTCCTCGGATGGGTTCGCATGTTGCCACTTTATTGGCCTGGAGGTCCACCCCGCGAGGCGCCGACAATCATAGCAATTATGGCACAGGATTTTGGTCTTTCCATGCCATCACCGCATTTACTCCCTTCGCCTCGAGCGCCGCGCATCAATGGAACTTGGGAGTGGGGGACAAATGATGTGGCAAGATCGCTGACGTGCAACCCATGTCAGACCCAGTCAGATGCCACGTTGAAGGAAGCTACCATGTCAGATTTCTCTCCGGATTCCTTTGCCAGGTGGCTCCCCCGAGGTTGAGACGTCATGGTCGAAGTCAAGCTCCGCCTCTCTCCGGACTCCTTCGCCAGGTAGCTCCCTCGGGGTCGAGACACCATGGTTGAAGTCGAGCTCTGCCTCTCTTTGGACTCCTTCACCAGGCGGCTCTCTCAGGGTCGAGATGCCTTTGCCGAAGTCGAGCTCCGCCTCTCTCCAGACTCCTTCACCAGGCAGCTCCCTCGAGGTCAAAACACCGTGGCCGAAGTCGAGCTTCGCCTCTTCGGATCAGCCCCATCTCGGATGAAGGGACCAGCAACCGAGGGATGTCACCGCTCTCCTTGGGTGGCAGTTGGCCACTCAAGGACCACAGAGAGGCACCTGCTAGTCCGCAATAATTGCCCTAACTGCCACTTGCACCAAAAAGGAAGGGTTCCTCTGATCGAGGTGCTGCACTCTCTACCAACCATCTGTGCCACCCAGAAGAGGAAATCGACCCAGTAGGTTCAAGTCCAGGGGATGGATGCCCCCCAATCGAGGCTCTGCCAGGCTTCCCGAAATGAAGCGATCGGAAAGAATGTCAGAGCGCATGGTAAGTTCCTTATCGCAAATGAGGAAAGGTGTCTCGACCACAGCATGAAACATCACCGCACGTGCCCGCAAGTAAGGGGAGGATCCCAAGGTAGGCATATGGTAGCCACCCAGGCTTAAAAGAGCCCTCTAAGCTTCCAAGAAAAAGGTAAGAAAATGAACGGGCAAGAAGGGTGGCACACAAGAGAGCAACTGAGAGACTAGGTGTCCAAGGCTACCGCAGACCCACCGGAAGGGTCTCGACGGACACAAACTTCCTGTCCGAACTCTCCTCCGTCACCACTTCTCCTACTCCACTCACAACTCGTTTACATTCTCCCAGTATATTACTCTTTCCTCCTAGCGTGGATCCATCTACGGGACTCGACCAGGAGGATCTGTTCCCTTGGATCGACACTGACTTGAGCATCGGAGTACCCCAGTCGAGATCGCCGACTTGAGTCTCTTCTATTTTGCAGGTCCGCACACACAGGCAGGTCCTAGAGCGACAAGGGTATGATCCGAGGTCGTCTTCAGGTATAGGCCACGATGGTTTAGGCGGCAACATTACCCAAGTAAAAGAATGTAAGAGTTTTTTTCTAATTATGGACTACCATTAATTATTATTTTATTTTATTTTATTTTGATTTGTTAAAAATGGTTTAATTTTGTATTCGTGTTGATAGACCTGTATGTAGCCCAATATTGTGTGATCCTTTTGTTTAGACTTGGAGCGCCTTATGTTGGTTGGTATGGTTGAGGCGGCATAATGGAGATCTTGGTTCAACTGGCCTTGTGATGGAAGGGCCTATTAGGGTTTGATTATAAATATGCTAGGTTCTCTTTCCACTCTTATTATTATTTATGTGAGATTTGTTCTCATGGCTTGTCCCATCAAATAGCTGCCTGTTGAGAGAGGATGCTGGAGAGAAGGACTTGGTCTTTGATGTTTATGTGAACATCCATGATTACAGATTTGAAAATTAACGACAAATAAAGGTACGCATCTCAAATCTTTAGATATTATTTGTTCTATAGGATTTATGGATCTATTGTTTGTTCAAATTGTTTCTTGATGATAATATTATTTTAGTATTCTAGAAATCATACATAGGA
This sequence comes from Areca catechu, assembly GCA_021397845.1. Lineage (NCBI taxonomy): Eukaryota > Viridiplantae > Streptophyta > Magnoliopsida > Arecales > Arecaceae > Areca > Areca catechu. Next base: position 27,262,166 of record CM038046.1, read on the forward strand.
TCTTGGGATGATAACAATTTTCTTACAAACTATACAAAGGTCTAGATTCTATGATCACTTCTCTACTTGTCCAATATTAAAGGTGAAAAGGAGTTGGAGATATTGAAGAATGGCCAGAAGCGGATATCATAATATCACTATTTCTTTATATTAATTACAAAACATTAAGGCCTAAGAATAGGAATGGATTGTCATCATAAGGAGGAATTCGTCACATAAGCTCCAAAACAGAATGTAAATAGAGGATCAACTAAAAACCTCAGCTACACCGTGGTCATCCCACCAAGCTTGGGCCTCTGCTCGGCTCAGGATGGGCACTATGATGTTGTGCCCCACACTACGTCTAAGCATGGTCATAGTTTGGACACAGCCAAGTCAGGATCCTCTCCAATTTAAATATTTAATTATGGATCTTCTACGGTGCATGTACAACACCGCAGAATATAGTGTAGCCATCGATGTCCACTAGATAAATGGTCATCAAACAAGAAGTTCACGAGCATGAGCTATGCAATACACAGCACACACTATACAATGATCATCTACCCTTTGATGGCAGCCATTCATGGCAGCATCGCACTTTGCACCACGTGCACATCACAAACACTACAATAGAATTGAGTAATCCCAACTAGTTTTTCTCGATGCTAGGGGGGAGCGTCGAGAAGTTCCGCCACCTACCAATGCTATAATAGAATTGAGTAATCCCAACTAGTTTTTCTCGATGCTAGGGGAGAGCATCGGGAAGTTCCACCACCTGCCGATGCTTTTGAAAAGGTCGGCAAAAACAAAGTTTACCAATGCTTATAAGCATCGGCAAGTTTCTCCTTTTCTTTTCCAATGCCGAACCCTAATTTTATTCGATGATCCATCATCGCGTGCCATCTCTCCTCCATTTTCTCCTCCCTTCCTCCTCCTTCATCTCCTTCATCTCCATCGCGTTGCCTTCGGGTCCCTTCCTCGCGTCACAGGGACCGGATAGAGCACCTTCACCTAGGCTCGAGCCGACCACCACCTCCTCCTACCGCCCCACCGACCGCAGCCCCTCCCTCTCACCCGCTGCCCCTGCCAACCCAGATCCCCTGTCTTGCCCCATTGGCCAGGACCTGCATCGTCCAAGTTCCAAGCAGCAAATATCCCAGAGATATTTTTTTTCTCTTCCGATTTATTTATTATGGTTTCTATAGATCATGAATTATTTATTTTTTTTGGTTTGCGGGGGGAAGGTCTTAGAGAAATTAAAAAGGAGAGGTTGGGAGAGTTATTTATTTATCATCTATTTTTTGTTACATTCAAGTACATTGACCGTAGATTTGGGAGGATGGAGGGTTCGTCATGGATTCCGGGATGATAGACTGGGGGGAGAGAGGAAATAGGCGAGGGTTTGAGTCGTTACTAAAGATGGAACCATGAAAAACGAGGGGGAGGTTTCGGGATAGAAAAGATTATGGACTAACGGATCATAACAACAGTAAAAGCCTATATGAATATCTGAGCATTGGACAAGATAACTATTGATTCCGAAGCTTGGATTATTGATAGATTGGGCTTCCATGTCAACATAACTGATCATATCTTTGTTCAGATTGCCATTTTTACTTTCACAATTTTTCTTGAGAACATTAGGGAAAGATTGTCTTTAATCTCTGGTGCTTGGCAAATTACAGGATGATTTCTCAAATCAATGCCACTAAATATTATCTTTGAAAGTCACAATTACAATGTGAAGGGAGGGACAATGGTTACTGCTCACAATTTTTCTTTTGCCCATCCTTCTGTTATATTGCCACCTGACCTCTTGCCAAGAAAACAAGGATTTGGTTCTATTTGGAGTTGCTCCTCAACGAGAAGGGTAGAAATAAGGGTAAATAAAGAGATTGGCCCCCTTCTAATCCTTAAAAAAAAAAAATCTGCTAATGAAATTTTTGAAGCATGGTGATCAACTTTGATTGGATAGTCATGGCATCTTTTTACTCAAATTAAAAAGGAGAGGTTGGGAGGGTTATTCTAGGGGACAAGAAGTACTACAACCTCATTTTTCATGGACTTCCTAATTGATGACCACTCAATTTAATCTGAACTTCGGGCTGAACAAATCTTTTTTTTTTTTTGGCTCTATTTAATTTCTTAATCTTGCAAGATTCCATATAAATTTCAGTAGCCCAGCTATTTCTTTCCCCGTGCTCTGTCCATAACCAGTCTCAATCAATCAAGTTCCTTTGCCCTACTTCCTACTCTTACCTTTCCTATCCAAAAACTTTTATGGTATTCCTTTCTTTCTCAATTATTAAGCCGTTTCACCCAACAAATTTTCTTCATCTATGATTTTCAAGGCATGTTATGTGCTATTAAAATTCCCATTTAACAATTTGAAGTAATTTAGAGTAACAATTTCCCAGAGACTTGCAATCTTTTTGAACCAATTTGGCCTCCAACACTATGATATCAAAAATAATGAACATGTAACTCTTATCAAAATCCATCTCCACTACATCCCACTCAATGGACCAATTCATTTGTTTAAGAAGAAAAATAACTTTCAGAAAACTCATATCAACATTCAATTGAATGGACCCATACCAGCATTGTTCTTAAAATAAGAACTTACACCTATTCAAAGTTCCTCGATTCCTGCAAGAACATCACCAGACTTCAATGTAAAACAGCATCTCCTTCAGATCCTCTGTTAAATACAACATTTAACATTTAACAGGTATAACATCCCTATGATAAGCATACTTATGGAATGCATTTAGAATGTTTTAGAGGACTAAAAAGGACTAGAGATGTATGCTTTGCAGGAATAAAAATATAAAGAACCTCAAGAGGATTCAGGATGAAGCTAACCACATGATTAATTATCAAATGCAAATGGATTGAATGCTAAAGTCAAACAGCATCTTACTCATCAAATGCCACTCTAAATATTAGACACCTTTATGTAATAAGGTAAGATCAAGAATGAACAAATTGGAGCTGACCTGACAAATACCTAAACCAACCAATGACCTAGCTTATTGGTTTGCAAAACTCAGAGTATAACATAAGCAATTTGCTAACTCATGAGTCAGGACAACTTACAGATGGCCTGCTCTTGCTTTGGAGGACATAACAGGTAAGAAAGTCAAGGGTATTTCTCCCTTTTGGTGATTGTTGTCCTATCATAGAAAAGAGGGCAGAAGTGAACACTTTTGGAGGTTAAAAGAAGGAAGAATGTTTTCTAGGTCTTTCTTAGCATTTAAGAGATAGGGTTTTGGTGTTAGGAACAGCTTTTTAAGGGTTTTAGGATTAGAGCAGACCTATAATCTAATCTCAAGACATGGTCCAGATTTCACAAGAGAGAAGATTAGATGAAGAAGAAAAAAAATAAAAGATACAAGGGAGAGAGGAAAGTAAGGCACTACAGAGAAGAGAGCCTTTTAAAAAAAAAAAAAAAAACCTATGGAAGAAATCTTTCTCGTTTCTTTACCATAACTAATTCTTTTGTGTCGCTCTGCGAATTCTGGTACGAGAGAAAAATGTCTTTGCTACCTGGCTATTGGTGTTAATGATGCTTCCTTATTTGCCAAAAACTCTGAATTTATTTATTTAGCGATGAATTGGGAGGTGGCCCAGCCAGGATCAAACTTCAGAACATATCAAAACTTCATAACAAATTTATTTATTTATGCTTCCTTGTTTGCATGGCACTCGGAGCTCGTGTCGGGCACTCACCTTCATATTGTCCCTTCATAAAGGATTAAATTCTTCGCTTGAGTAGTGTTAAATTTATACCATCCAATTTTTTTATAGAAAAATTTAAAACTTAGCAATGAAACTATAGAAAATTTGGAAGGGGGTTAGCCAATCATGGGGTCTAAATATGATATCTAGGTAAAGCCAAGTTTGGAAGTACATGAATATATTAACAGCATATGCTTGACCATAATGATACATAATGTCTCTAGGTCTCTAGCCAATCAATGATTTTTAGGTTTCGCATGGTTTGTTGCATAATTGTTGATTGATTTGTAATATGAATTGAGACTAGAGTTGCAAATTAGGTATAGCTTAATTGTCCATATTTTCTAGGTATAGCATACATGTTACACAATTGAAATGGCCTTAAAATATGAGGAGAATCTATCGTTTAGGCCAAAACATAAAATCCTTGCCCATACTACCCTTTAAATTAAATTTACATCCACTATTCATTATATTGAGATGCTTTGCTATATATTTAAAACTAAAGTTGCAAATTAAGAGTAGGTAAGAAATATGGAGTTAAGCAACAAATAAATGATAGCAAATTATATGTACAGTTATTCACATTAAAAAGACATTATTATTTATAATAGATAATATATAAAATGACTATAAACAAATAATGCTAAATAAAGGGATTAGTAAAATTACAATACTTCATTTGAATGACTTTTTGGATGGGAAAATTGAGTTACTAAATACGGGCACATATTATCCAAAATAATTCATGTATTTTGTGGCACAAAAATAATGTAAAGGAGTATATATATTTTATATTTCATTAGTTTCTTCCCATCTTAGATTTTTGGTATCTACTTTTCTTGATTCTCTATTTTACGCCAATATAATGTATAGGTAAGATAACTCCAAACTTCATTAAAGTGTATGTCTAATAGGAATACTTCAAAAAATTAAAACTAAATGTATTAACTAAGTACTATTCTAGATTAACTATGTACCATTCTAGGTTAACTATATACCATTCTATATTTATTGTGTACCATTTTAAATAAACCTAAGTTATTTAATGCAAGATCTTATACTCCATAATTTATCTGAACTATAATAAATGTTAGCCACATCGGGCCCTTAAGCTATTGTTTCCAATGTCTGATATCTTGTATTTTATAGTTATTCTGTATCATGTTCATATTTTTTTCATTTTGATATCTAAAATCTTACCTATTTTTTATGAAAGTTAAGTTATTCTTTGTTATCTTTATTATTTGTTATTACACTATCTGATTAGAAATTGAATATATTGTAGCATTTATGATAGTCACTTGAGTTTTCAGAAATTGACTAAACATTTTTACTATTAAAAACTTAATTATTTTTGTATTTCTTTCTATATTCATTTCTCTTATATCAGATACTTGAAGTCATAGTGTCAATACCATGTGTTACAGTAGTAACCAACCCATTCGGCCCTGATACAACGGTGGGTCCATGATGCGGGATAACTCTAAGAATGCTAAATATGCAGGAAAAATAGAAAAATAATTTTTTTATGATTTTTATAATTATGATTTGTAGGCTAAATTCCTAAATAAAAATAAGAACTAGCAAGAAGAATAGCAATGCATAGAATCATCGTATCGCAGGCAAACTCATGCAAAATAATAAATTCCAGGACCCGAGAATTGAGAAACTCCCGGATTAGGATAGCTTATCTTCATCAAATCAGAAATTAAAAGAAGGGAATGATGTTACCAATCAGTGATTTGAAGAACTTCCGATGAAGAGATCACACAGCACTCTGATTGGAGCCTAGATGATAAAGTTCAGTTTCCTTGGTTAGATGGTTGATTTGGATGGTTTCGGAGGCAAAGAAAGCCTCTTTTGGGGAGGTGAAACACCTCGAGGATCTTGCAAAATGTCAAGGATCAATCAAAACAACAAGTAAGAAAAGAAAGGAAACTAGGTTTAGAAGGAATCATGTTAGGATTTAGAAGCTGGGCTGTTTGAAGCTTGTTGAAAATCTCCTTGCTTGGCGGCCTAGGGCACTCCTTCTTGGACATGTGAAGGCTTGGATGGTAGTGAGTTAGGGCATGGAAGGATTCTAGGGTAGCAAGGAATTCGGCCAAGCACAAGAACACAAACCAAAGAACCAAAAAAAATAAAGTAACACACAAGCTCGCAAGCTCAAATAAATTTCACCAGGGTTTTTGATATCATGAATAAAAATTGATTACAAGAGAGGGAGGGGTGGGATATTTATAGAGTTTCCATGCCCTTTAAGTAGGGTTACACACTTGGGTTACAAGTCCTCTCCTAACTAGGTTAGAAAAATAAATCTTAAAACAATTAGGAACATAAGTCCCAACTAAGTTAGGATTTGACCTAGTCTTCTCCTTCTCCCTTCATGCTTTGACTATTCCACTCAAGGACATCCCTTGGACTTGGTCAACACCTCAAGGATGCCTAGGGTGGCGTGTTGGACCTCTAGGAGCAGCAAGGGACCGGCTCAAAGGGGCTTGGGTGCATGGGTTTGGGCCTCTGGAAGCTGGGGTGGCCTGGTAGCCTGGTAGTAGGAATATTTCATGGAATCTTGCTTCTTTAGGGCTTGGACTTGGCTCCTAGGCTTGATTTCCTTGGACTGGGATGTAGGTGGACCTCTGGAATCATGGATGCCTTGGTTTAGGAATATGCTCTAGCATCTAGGGAGGAATCTGGACATCTGGAGGATATCTGGAAAGAATCAGGATTTCTGGAAGCATCTTGGATCTTGGGTTGTCACACAAAATCCAATGAACTGATGTAGTGGCCTCTGACTCCTGGATGTTGCCTGGTAGAACTCCAAAGTAGCGTGACCTCCTCTCTTGTATAAAAATTGAGCTCATACTGGACTCATAGTTGATGTACAGGACTCAAAATACTGACTAGGTTGAGCGTTGAGACAAATCAATTAATCTCAACTTATTATAGGAATCAATCTTAATTGATTACAAAATTTTCAAAACTTTGATACATGACTAAGTAAACCATATGGGATCTAGGGATCTATGTTTGATCCTGGTATCCCCACCAGTCCACTTGAAGAGATCAGCCCCTGTGGCATCTCGACCTGGTCGGCAGCTCGGCCAGCCCGCTTCAGGCATACATGAGGCCCGGCTAGGCATGCGAGGTAGCCTGCTTTGGCCCAAGAAGCTCCCTGGCTCCGCTCACCCTAGCCAGGCACGTCGACGCACGCCCATGCAAGCCCACAGGAGCTCTCCCATGCATGCCCAGCTAGTCCGCCGCCATCCAGTCTGCTTGATCCAGCCCAGGTTCGGTGACAAGGTCACGTCCGTAGCAAGACCGCGCCCAGGTCAGCCCGTGCCAGGCTCATGCCCGCACCAGGACACCAAGCCCACAGGCATGACCCTACGCCAGTCGACCTCGCCTCCGCTTCATGCGGCATGCCCCCGCACCAGCTCAGCGCTCCCAAGGTAGCAGGGCACCGCTCCAGCTTCGGTCTAGTGCGACCTCACCCGCACCTCGGCTCCGCCTGCTTCGGTGCCCAGTCCACTCACGGGAGGCCGCACCTCGGCTCCGCCCGCTCCTCCCTCTGGTCACCATGCTAGCGCACAGCTCCGCCCCCCCCCCCCCAGCGTGGTCCGGCTCCTCCGGCTCCGCCCTACACGGCTCCAGGCTCGCCACCGGCCAGGCCAGCACATCGGCAGCACCCCGCTCCGGCACCATGCTCACCACCGCCCAGGCCGGCACATCGGCAGCACCCCGCTCTGGCTCCAAGCTCGCCACCGCCCAGGTCCGGCTCCTCCGGCTCCACCCCGCATGTCTTCGCCCGATGGGGGGGCAGCAGGGCCCCGCTTCGGCTCTGGTTCGGTGGACTCCACTTAGTCTGGCGCTCCCGCAACCCAAGCTCGCAACCACGGTGCAACCCCGTTCTTCCGCCCGCTCCGGCTCAGCCCGGCGGGACTACAGCTCAGCGACGACATGCCCCAGTTCAGCCACCGCACGGTCCTGCATGCTGGTCCATGCATGGGTTCGTGCATGGAGCCTTGCGCCATGCACGTCGGTCCACGTGCATTAGAAGTCTCTACAGGCCTTCTCTCGATCCGCGTGCCTGCATGGCAACCTGGGATGGCAGTGCCCCAGCCAACTCGGCACTTTAGCATTTCAACCCAGCTCGACCATTGGGAGCATCGCGAGTTCGATCTCATTCACGTGGGCTCGGCACGTTTCCCGAGATGCCCCATCTATGTGGGTCCTATAGCACGCTGCCTGCAAAGGAGGACTACGTTGAAGCTTCCCAAGCCACAGTTTACACTAATCAAGAAATAATGCCCTGCCCAAGGCACTGTACCCCTTCACCAACTCTCTGAACCTTCCAGAAGAGGAAACCTCACAGGCTATCCTAGCCTCACAGGCCTACATCAAGAAGAGCACGCCACCCCGAATGACAGAGACCACTCATCTACATGAGACCAGCCTGAAGAGGTAAGAGATAACAAGCTCTCTTGATTCACACATTATCTTCCATTTTTTACCACCCTCTGGGAGCAGAGAGTCCCCCAAGCTCTCCGCCTCAGAGATTTTCTATTTCCTTCGATTATCCCACTGACTTGATCGTCGGAGTGTCTTTGCCGGAATCCCCAGCCCAGGTCTCCCATGTCTTGCAGGTCTTCATTCGTGAGGGACGATACAGAGAAGATTGCTCCCCACCGGAAAGGCCCACAGGAGGACCATAGCACAGCTCCAAGTCCCCTTCATCCCTACAACGATCCCTCCGAGCACGGCGACTCCACCGAGCCCCGTGGTGGAGGGTATGTTCCCCTTGATCATCTCCAACCGACGAGCCCGGTGATGCTGACGGGGAGTCCACTCACCTAGGCCACTTAAGAGTTGCAGGCCACGGCGATCTTGGTGATAACATTTGGCACGCCAGGAAGGGGGGCAGAACCATGCTCCTCAACAGAGTGGAACAGCCATTTCCACCTTTATCTTTAGTCCCGGGGGGCAGACCGGGGGCACGGGGGATGGGGGCACGAGAGCTTCTCCCTCTCTCTCGAGGCCCCAAGGACCGTCCTCGACCAAAATTCTTGAACTGTGAAGATGCATCGCCACCCTTGACAGGGCAGCACGCAGCAAGCAGAATATGGAGCCACCTCTAGGTGGTGCCACCTTCCAGGAGCCCCACTCAAAAAAAAAAGAGAAAGAAAGAGAGAGAAAAAGAAGAGAGAGAGGAAGGGTCTGACCATCGTGGAGAGGGAAGAAGTACTTTCCAGCTCTCCCATGCAATAGGGGCCCTATACTCCCATGCAATGGAGTTTACCCCCATGCAACGGAGTTTTCTCCTCCCATGTGACGGAGTATGCTCCTATGCAATGGAGTTTCCTCCCATGCAACGAGGTCACCTCCTCCCATGTGATGGAGTATGCTCCCATGCAACGGAGCTTGCTCCCATCCAAGGGAGTTTCCTCCCATGCAATGGAGTTTCCTCCCATGCAACGAGGTCATTTCCTCCCATACAACAGAGCTTCCTCCCATGCGATAGGGCCTCCTCCCATGCAACAGAGTCTCCCACCATGCCACGAAGCTCCTTCCCATGCAACAGGAGTCTTATACTCCTATGCAATGGAGTCATCTCTCTCATGCAACAAGGCTTCCTCTCATGCAATGGAGTCATCTCCCTCGTGCAACAGAGCTTCCTCCCATGTAACGGAGTCGTTTCCTTCATGCAACAGAGGTCTCACCTCCTCCCATGCAATGGAGGTCCATCCTCCCATGCAACGGAGCCTTGCTCCCCCATGCAACCGAGTTTTATTCTTCCGTGCAAAGGAGTCACATTCTCTCCTGAGAGGGCGGCCGGTGAATTTGATCCCGGCCCGCTCAAGGAAGAAACATATTTTTATCTATTCATATGATTGGAGCTCAACAGGTAACTCCTTCTCCACTACAATTACACGATGAAAAACTATGTTTCAATTCTACAGGAAAAGCTCCCGCAAGCTCAGGATGCCTAGGCTAGAGCCCTGCCCTCCTCCAGGTCGAGCCCCTCGAAGGCGAGAGCCCCCTAGGCCGGAGTTGGGCCGCCGACGCCCTCCGCCAGGTCGAGCCTCTTCGAGGTTGAGCCCCCTCGGAGTCGAGCCCTGCCCTCCTCCTCCAAGTCGAGCTCCTCGAAGGCGAGAGCCCCCTAGGCCGGAGTCGGGCTGCCGATGCCCTCCGCCAGGTTGAGCCTCTTCGAGGTCAAGCCCCCTGGGCCGGAGTCGAGCCCTCCTGGCGATAAAGCCCGGATCCCACTCTCTCTGGCCACCAAGTCTTCGAGCCCAGCTCCAAGACATCAAAGTCCGGAGCCAAGCTCTCCGACCACCAAGTCTTCGAGCCCAGCTCCAAGACATCAAAGCCCGTAGCCCAGCTCTCCGACCACCAAGTCTTCAAGCCCAGCTCCAAGACATCAAAGCCCAAATCCCATGATCTCTGACCACAAAGCCCGGAGCCCAGCTCTCCGGCTACCAAGTCTTCGAGCTCAACTCCAAGACATCAAAACCAGGAGCCCAGCTCTCCAACATCAAAGACCGAAAACCCCAGCACCTCAAGACGGGAAATACCAGAGGTCCTACACCAAAGCCAAAAAGCTTCCGAAGCTCTGCGTTCAAGCCAAGAGTTAATCAAGCTTCTCAATAAAACAGAGCTGAAGCCAAGCTTCCTAATGAAGTTGAGCTCTTTGATGAGACTAAGCTCTTTGATGAGACCGAGCTCCCTGCTGAGGTCAAACTCCCGTTGGAGATGAAAAAGACTAACCCCCACTATGGCTGGGGAAGGCAACGAACGAAGCATGATTCCCAAAAGGAGGAAGCAGTGAAGGCCCAGTCACTTCACGCACACCATGCGAGACTGTGGAGTGGGATTTTGTCCTACGCACCATGCAAACATGATGAAAAGGGTGATCCTGTTCCTCCATATAATGTGGGCATTGGATGGTACAGAACTAATAAGTGCATACACTGTACTGCTCCCCTCCTAAGGGATTCCGCAACATCATCGTCACCAACATTATTAAATATTCTTGGCCGCTGGGATGCACAAGGTCGACCACCATGGAAGCTTGTGATGGTTGCACCTCCACCAGCCGGAGTTTGCAATGGCCGTGCATGCGCTAGCAGACTACCACTCCTTGAGTTCCTCCCCTAGGCTGGCTCCCCCGAGGTTGAGCATCTAGCCAGAGTCAATCGCTCTCTCCTACTCCTTGAGCTTCTTCAGCCAGGATGGCTCCCATCTTCCATCAACTTCAATGCCTTCATCAAAGGTTCCGAGGGGTGCTTTGAGCTTGGCCATGTCAACTATATGCCCAGTCATATATGTGTGCATCCAAGTTGTGCACCTCACCAACCTCCTAACCGAGCCCCGCATCTATCGCTTGACTCTCAATTCAGCTCTTGCCTTACTCACAGTCCGGAGATGTTTGCAGAGACTCCAAGAAGTCCCGCCATCTACCGAGAAACTCATAGTTTGGCACTTGCTGTACTCACAGTCCGGAGATATCCATGGAAAGCTTCGGAGGCCCAACCGTTTAAGGCTCGCCTCCTAGCATGGCGAACCAGCGGCTCTGCCATCTCATGAAGGAGGTAAGAATCCCTCCTTAATTAAAGTTCCTCTCTGGTGCAACTTTGTTTTTCACCGATACAGGAACATGCCTGTCCGACTCCATGTCCGGCGAAGTTAAGAGCTGAAGTCAAGCTCCTCAATTTAGCCGAGCTGAACTCAAATCAAGCTTCTCAGTTCAGCCGAGCTGAAGTCAAATGAAGCTGAACTCAAGTCAAGCTCCTCAGTCCAGCCGAGCTGAAGTCAAATGAAGCCGAGCTGAAGTCAAGCTCCTCAGTTCAGCCGAGCTGAAGTCAAGTGAAGCCAAGCTAAGGTCAAGCTCTTTACTGAGCCCCACATCTATCGCCTGACTCTCATCCAAAGATGTCCACGGGAAGCTCTAAAGGTCTTAACCATTTGCGGCTTGCCTCTTAGCATGCCGAATGAGTGGCTCTACCATCTCATGAAGGATGTAAGAATCCCTCCTCAATAATTAAAATTCCTCTTTGGTGCAACTTTTCTCTTCATCATTACAGGAGCTCATCCATCTGACTCTGAGTCTGGCGAAGGAAGCTCAAAACCCAGTTCCGGTACAATATCCCGGGGTCTAGCCCGGATGGAAGCCCGGAACCCAGTTCCGGCACAATACCCCGGCACCTAAAGACTGGACGCCCGCGGCACTTAAAGCCCGAAATCCCCGGCACCTAAAGCCCGAAATCCCAGGCGCCTAAAGCCCGGAATCCTCGGTGCCTAACGCCCGGAATCCCCGGTGCCTAAAGCCCGGACACCCCGGCACTTAAAGACCGGACACCCCGGCACCTAAAGATCGGACACCTCGGTGCTTAAAGACTGGACACCCCCGACATCTAAAGACCGGATGCCTGTGGCACCTAAAGCCCGAAATCCCCGGCACCTAAAGCCCGGAATCCCTGGTGCCTAAAGACCGGAATCCCTGGTGCCTAAAGACCGGAATCCCCGGCACCTAGAGCCTAGAAACCCCGGCACCTAAAGATCAGAAACCCCGGCACTCCAAGACCGAATACCCCGGTGCTTCAAAATGAGAAATGTTAAAAGTCCCACATCAAAAGCCATGAAGCTCCTAAAGCCCTGTATTCAAGTCACTAAGCTAGAATCAAGCTCCTATCCAAGACCAAGCTCCTGCTCCTCGGACCTTCCAGCAGCTTCTACGCCCTCATCAAAAGCTTTGAGGAGTGCTCTGAGCCAACCATGTGCCCGGTCATATATGTGTGCACCCAAGTTGTAAACCTCACTAACCTCTTTCTCCAAGGCACCGCCTTCTATCCGGTTAAAGAGGAGTCAGACTGAAGTACTAGCACCATCATAATGCAACTAACCTTTAGTCAAAGTACCCACGGGCAAGTAAGTGTCAGAAACACAATCTTCCATTCTGTTATGCAGGTCACTCCCTGTTCATAAAAAGGATAGCCGACTCGGTGCCTCGATCTATGCTCTTAAACACCAATGGCTAACCTCCGATAAGTTCAGTTCCATCTACTAACTGACTTCTTGCGACCAGTACAAGACCTGCTAAGGTACAGAGCCGAATGGATAATGGTACTCCCTTTATCCAAAATGTTGACATTTTGGACTCAGGGAGTGGGGGCATCTGTTACAGTAGTAACCAACCCATTCGGTCCTGACACAACGGTGGGTCCACTTGAAGAGATCAACCCCTGTGGCACCTCGACCAGGTCGGCAGCTCGGCCAACCCGCTTCAGACGTACATGGGGCCCGGCCATGAGGTAGCCCGCTTCGGCCCAGGAAGCTCCCTGGCTTCGCTCGCCCCAGCCAGGCACGTCAACGCATGCCCATGCAAGCCCACAGGAGCTCTCCCATGCATACCCAGCCAATCCGTCGCCGTCCAACGTGGCAAGCCCGCGCGGCAGCCCCGACTCTGCTTGATCCAGCCCAAGTTCAGTGCCAAGGTCATGTCCACAGCAAGATCGCGCCCAGGTCGGCCCGTGCCAGGCTCACGCTCGTGGCACGCCCGTGCCAGGACACCAAGCCCGCGGGCATGACCCTGCGCCAGTCGACCTTGCCTCTGCTCCATGCGGCACGCCCCTGCACCAACTCGGCACTCCCTCGCACCAGCTTGGCACTCCCAAGGCAGCAGGGCCTCGCTCTAGCTCCGGTCCGGTGCAACCTCGCCCCCACCTCAGCTCCGCCTGCTCCGATGCCCAGTCCGCTCGTGGGAGGCCGCACCTCGACTCCACCCGCTCCTCCATTCGGTCACCGTGCTAACACATGGCTCCGCCCCCCCCCCCCCCCCACGTGGTCCGGCTCCTTCGGCTCCGCCCTGCATGGCTCCGCCCGACATGGGGGGCAACAGGACCCCACCCTAGCTCCAGGTCACCACTACCCAAGCTGGCACATCGGCAGCACCCGGCTCCTGCTCCAGGCTCGCCACCGCCCAGGTCCGGCTCCTCTAGCTCCACCCGATATGGGGGGTAGCAGGGCCCCGCTCCGGCTCCGGTTTGATGGACTCCACTTGGTCCGACGCTCCTGCGCACCAAGCTCACGACCGTGATGCGACCTCGCGCTTCCACTTGCTCCGACTCAGCCCGGCGGGACTCCAGCTCGGCGACGCTGTGCCCCAGTTCAGCCACCGCACGGACCTGCATGCTCGTCCATGCATGGGTTCGTGCATGGAGCCTCGTGCCATGCACATCAGTCCACATGCATGGGAAGTCTCTACGGGCCTTCTTTCGGTCTGCATGCCTACATGGCAACCTGGGGTGGTAGCATCCCAGCCAGCTTGGCACTTCGACATTTCAGCCCAACTCAACCACTGGGAGCATCGTGTAGTTCGGTCTCATTCACGTGGGCCCGGCATGTTTCCCGAGGGGCCCCATCCGCGTGGGTCCCATAGCACATTGCCTGCAAAGGAAGACTACGTTGAAGTTTTCCAAGCCACGGTTTACACTAATCAGGAAATAGTGCCCTGCCCAAGGCACTGTACCCCTTCACCAACTCTTTGAACTTCCCAGAAGAGAAAACCTCACAGGCTATCCTAGCCTCACAGGCCTACAACAAGAAGAGCACGCCTCCCTGAATGACAAAGACCACTCATCTACATGAGACCAGCATGACGAGGTAAGAGGAGGTAAGAGATAACAAGCTCTCTTGATTCACACATTATCTTCCATTTTTTACCATCCTCTGGGAGCAGAGAGTCCCCCAAGCTCTTCGCCTTAGAGGTCTTCTATTCTCTTCGATCGTCCCACTGACTTGATCATCGGAGTGTCTTTGCCGGAATCCCCGGCCCAGGTCTCCCCTGTCTTGCAGGTCTTCACTCGCAAGGGATGATACAGAGAAGATTGCTCCCCACCAGAAAGGCCCACGGAGGACCACAGCACAGCTCCAAGTCCCCTTCATCCCTACAACGACCCCTCCAAGCACGGCGACTCCACTGAGCCCCGTGGCGGAGGGTATGTTCCCCTTGATCATCTCCGATCGACGAGCCCGGTGATGCTGGCAGGGAGTCCACTTACCTAGGCCATGTAAGAGCTGCAGGCCACAGCGATCTTGGCGGCAACACCATGTATATATTTTCTATGATCAATTATGGTTTTTTAAATATTTTTAATAAAACTTTCATTGCATAAAAATATAGACCTATTATTTGATTAATGTACATATTCTATAGCATCCGTACAATTATATTTTATTATACAGGTGAGAGTATTATGTATAGTGGTCAATTGATTATTCAGTTTGGATAGTTTGAGAATTGTAAATAATTTTATAGATAATTACAGTAATCAAGCGGTACGGGTAGAGTTCAAAATATATTTTGGATAACATTTTCTTTTAGTTCTCCTCATACATCTTTAGTCGTATGGGGATAACTAAAGAAAAATGCTGCCAAAATTTTTTCAAAGCTCTTATTGTGTATTGTTTGATTACTGTAGATGATCTATATAATTAATGCAATTCTTGAATGGGATAAGATGTATCTTTATCTATTAGTTGATGATATGATGTATCTATTATTTAAGTTATATTATTTTTTCCATAATTTTAAAAGATTTTTCTTGGTGCATTATTATTGATCGAAGAACTTTTCTTGCTTTTAGATAGCTTAACAGTTCGATCATTTTATCCTAAAATGGATAAAAGTTGAATAAATAAATTGAGAAATTTTAAAGAATATTTAGATTGAGTTCATGATTTTATTAAATTTTGTATGGATAAAAGTAGTTTGAATGGAAAGATTTTTTATCCATACTGACGATATGTTAACAATTTTTTGTCTAAATCCATAAATCGTTGAAGAACATTTGATATGGAATAGTTTTGCAAGAAATTATACTGAGTAGATTTTTTATGAAGAATTTATGTTGCCAGTATCAAGTGATCAACCCTCGTCTGAGCTTGGATCCAGTAATATACAAGAGAATCCTATAGGAGATGATATAACGAGTTTGATTACAGATACTTTTCAACATGGTGTTCAAAACTTTGGAGGTTCAACTAATACATTTGAAACAACTGGAATATGTAATGGTTCTATATTTATGGAATGAACATTTATCAAAGAGCAAATAAAACCATCAACTGCTAAGTCAGCTCGGTATCAAAATTTAATTAAAGATATTGATGAACAATTATATTCGGGCTGTTTGAAATTTTCTAAGATCTTTTTTTAATATATATTTATTCTATATAAAATATATGAATGGATGGTCCGGAAAAAGTTTTACCATGCTTCTCAAGTTATTAAAGGATGCATTTGTAGAAGGCACTGGCTTCCCATCCTCTTATTATGAAGTGAAAAAAGTTGTCAACAAATTAGATCTTGGATATCAAAAAATTCATAGTTGTCCGAAAGACTGTATGTTATATCATGATGAAAATGCTGATCGAGAGTCATGCAACGTATGTGGATCTTTATAATGGACAACTCATGAAGAAGATGAGGATGATGTAATGAATGAAATAGATACACTATGGAGCATAAAAAAATCGACGAAGGTATTGCGTTACTTTCCTCTTATCCTCGATTGAAAAGGCTATATTCATCATCAAAAATAGCTTCATTAATGAGATGGCATGATGAAGGGCATACGAAGGATGGAATGTTGAGACATCTAGCAGATAGTTTAGCATGGAAAATATTTAATACCAGGTATTCTGATTTTACCTCTGATATTTGTAATGTTCGATTGGGTTTAGCTTCAGATGGCTTCAATCATTTTTGGACTCTAAATTCTATATATAGTATTTGGCCAGTTATTCTAATACCATATAATTTACCATCATGATTGTGCATGAAACAATCCTTACTTATCTTGTCAATAATTATTCCAGGTGATAAAGGTCCAGAAAATGATATTGATATATTTTTACAATTTTTAATAAAAAAATTGAAACAGTTGTGAGAATGTATCGATGCAATTGATGCTTCCAATGATAAAACATTTAAACTACAAGTAGCTTTGTTATAGACTATTAATGATTTTCTAGCATATGCCAATTTATCTGGCTGGAGTACAAAAGGATGAGTTGCATGTCCTTATTGTATGGATTTGACACATTCAATTTGATTAGAACATGGAAAAAAATGTTGTTATATGGGACATCGTCGATGGTTAGAACCAAACCATCCATTTCATTTTCAGAAAGATTTATTTGATGGTACTATGAAAATGGGATGTGCACCTATTCCACCTTCTGGAATTGATGTTCGTAGATAAATGGATATATCAGTTACCGATATAATAAATTCTCGAAGTCTTCTAAAAAAAGAGGAAGGGATGATAAAAAATGATTATCATAAGAAGTGACTACCGGTACTATGGATGCACAGGTATTTGAAGATCTTGATTATTATTTTAAAAATAAAAATGAGAAAGATGTACATATAGTATCTACAAATTAGCCCAGCAAACATTTATGGAAGAAAAAAAGTATCTTCTTTGACTTACTTTATTGGGAACATAATCTTATTCGGCATAATCTTGATATCATGCACATAGAGAAGAATGTTTGTGATAATCTGCTTAGAACATTATTAAATCTTGATGGAAAGACCAAAAATAACATGAAAGCACAACTGGATTTAAAAGAATTGTGTATCTGACAGGAGCTTCATCCCAAAATGCTTGCTAATAATAGAATTTATTTGTCTCCTACATCTTATATAATCTGCTCAAGAAAAAAATAATTTTTTGATAGTATTAAAAAATATTAAAGTACCTGATAGATATCCATCAAAAAAATTCAAAGTGCGTGCATCTTAAAGACCAAAAAATTTCTAATCTCAAAAGTGATGATGGTCGCATATTGATGCAAGATATCTTTCCAATAGCTTTAAGATCATCATTGCCTAAACAAGTTCTTGTAGTTATAATTTGGTTATCATCATTCTTTAAGGCACTATGTTCAAAAGTTATGATCCTGGAGAGCTTGATCAGTTGGAGTTTGATGTTATGATTATACTTTATCAGATGAAAAAAAAAGTTTACCTGAGTTTTTTACTATTATGGTACATCTACTCATTCACTTAACTTCAGAAGTCAAGCTTGGTAGACCGATACACTATAGATTGATGTATCCTATTGAGAGGTATTATTATCAATTTTTAATCTTTATATACTTTTTAATAAAAGTAGCGTCATAATGATGTATAAATAAGTTTTTAAATATTGTAGGTATCTTGTATGATTAAAACATTATGTACGAAATAGAGCCTATTCAAAGGATTTGATTATGGAAGGATATATTGCTGAAGAGTGTTTGATATTTTGTTCAAAATATTTTCAAGGTGTAAAGACTGTATTTAATATACCTGAATGACATAATGATTTTATAGATAATACAAACTTACATAAGTTTTCTACTGTTGATAGAGTAATGAAAAAAAGTAAAAATATTGTATTGGATCAAAAATCAATTATACAAGCACATCATTATGTGTTACTTTATAGTAAAATAATATCTGACTATCGAAGGTTAGTATATTTAATGCATTTCAAGTTTAAATATCATATCTTATTTTTTATTCTAAATTAACAAATGTAAATTTTATGCAGCGAATTTTTAATGTCTCATTGACAAGCTAATCATAGCACTCGACCTAATCCAATGATTAAGCAATGATGGTTAGTCGAGTTATTTTCTACATGGCTTTCAAAACAGGTTTGACATATATTTAAAGAATATATGGATAGATTTATCATTGAATAACTTGTTAACATTTCTTATTATTTTTTAGATATCAACAATGATGGAGAGAAATTATTTAGATAAAATAATAGTCCTGGCTTGAGGACCTAACAATGTTGTCAACAGATATAATATTTTTATAATCAATGATTTTAAATTGTATACTAAAGATTGCGAGAAATTTAAAAAAATATAGAATAGTAGTGTTATAGTGAAGCAGATAGAAAAACTTATTATGATGTACTTAAAGATATTTATGAGTTAGATTACTACAGAATCTTTAAAGTATATTATTTAGATGTGATTGGGTAGATATAAACTCATCAAGAGGTTTGAAAAAAGATGTAAATGGATTTACACTTGTAAATTTTACAAGGTTAATATATACCGGTGTCTTATTAAAGGATGATCTATTTATATTCTTCTCAAGCTCATCAAATATTTTTTGTACAAGATGCAAAAGATAAAGATTGGGCTACTATTATTAAAATAAAATCTAGGAACTTATATGATATAGGAAAGTAGCTGGAAGATGATGAAGATGATGACACTTATATGCATTCAATGCTATTAAATTTTGTACCGGTTGATGATGTACATGCTACAATATCCTTATTTAGGATGGAATTTGAAGGAAATGTTAATGCTTAATTCTTATTGCTATTAAATTTGGTAATGTATGTAATTTGTAGTAATTACTATGTTAAACTAACATTTATATTCACTAATTCTGACTCTAATGTAAACGATGGGTGACATTATGCCGTACTCGTGATAATTTGATGGTGTGCAGTTTTAGCACTCACGGAAAGAGGCCGGCACTTCTACTTCACCAAAGCAGGCTAAGACGGGTACTTCTTCGGCATAGTAGGTTCATGCCAGTCTTTCTTCAGTACCAAACATTGCGTCCAGTCCTTCGACACAGTAGTCTACTACAGGTCTATCATCCTTGGGGCATCATGATCCTCCCGTCGATATAGCAGATGATGACCTATACATTTAGAATAATTTATTTTTTTGTTTGGTTTGATAAAATTTCATTACACTTTTTACTATAATTTACTTTTATCTATTTTTATGTAGACGGATCTAGGAGGGTTATATGTAGGTGCGGGCTCACAGTAGTACAAGATGTCTGGCAGATGTACGAGGATGAGAAGATAGTGGTTGAGTGCAATTAGCTGGGGTAGCCAATTAAAAAATCTGCCAGCTTATTGAGTTCATTTTTAGGGACAGTTGCACGGAGGCATTAGCTTTGTCCACTAAGTTATGCAAAGTGGAATGACATGCTTCTGACGTATAAAGTTAAGATTCTATGAGTTGTGTAGGTAAAAAACTTGTATTAAATTATTTGTTATCTTACATAGTTGATATATTATGTTATGTTTCTTATTATTTTCTTTTATAGTCTAAGTTCGTACTCTTTCCATCCCCTCATGATTTTGTACTGAAGTCTCTCAAGTAAAAATGGAAATAATATAAAGCACAGTTGAAGATGAAGTATAAATTACCGGGTATGACAGAAAAGTAGGTAGTTGGTACTTGTCCTCCTGATGTATCCCCTCATCAGTGGATAGAGTTGGTTCATTATTGGTTCTTCCAAAGGGGACTGTATCTTTTAATTTTTTTGAAACAACTTTATTAAAATATGATATTTATATTGTATATTATACATATATATACATTACTTTCAGGATATAAGAAATTATCTATTTACTTTTGCAGACATATTCTGATATTGGTAGAGCTGTATGAGGAGCTCTATCTATTTCCTATACATCGGGATCCAAGAGTTACACGCGAGTGGACAAGAGTTTGTATATTTCTTAAACTATAAACTTATATTTTTAATATTAAAGTATTTATATATTTTAATGAAATTAACATATATGTATCATGGATGATGTATCGCGATACATATATGTATCATGGACGATGTATCGCGATACACATATATATTGTGATACTTAAATAATTTTCAAATTTATATGAATTATTTTCTTAAAATTATAATTTTGCTTATAGATGGATGAGTATGGGAGGGAATCCGGTGAGGTGGAGTTTTATCAAATGACTCATACTCATCATGATGGTACTTTTATCAGAGATGAGTCGAAAGACATATGTATAATTATTTATTATAATTTATTTCATGCAATGATTTAAATTTATTTTTGTTAGTCATTAAGACCTAACTAATTTTTTAAAATTAATACAGGAAAGAGCTACAGCTCTTATTGCCGAGCGTGTTGATGACTCTATAACATCTATGCAGAGTAGTCGCATTGAGGTCAAGGTGTTTACGAAGATGATGGGGTTGAAGCGCTACGGTCAAGTAAAAGGCTATGGAGTTAGAGTCATCCCCACTTAGTTATCTGCAATGAGTAGATATACACGTAATGCTATAAAGGGTGCTCAGAATGCACATATTCGTAGACTTAGGGATGAGATACAGAAGATGTGACAGAGTCGTACCGTCGATAGAGCAATGATGGAGCGCATGAGAATGCACATTGAGCGGCTTATATCTATCGTGTAGATGTTTGTTTCACATTAGGTAAATACATATGATATTAAATATATATTTTTATATTAAATCAATAATTTATATAATATATAATCGTTCATAGTTTCATAAATTAAATATTTTAAATATTTCTTATAGATTTCTGGAGCATCAGATCCTCGCAAACAGGGTGACAACCTTCTTCCTGCAGATTATTGACCTTGATTTTTTTTTATTTTATATCTTCTATTTTATGTATTTTTAAATTTTCTTAAACTTTAGATTATAACAAACTTTTTTATAGTGAATTGTTATAAAATTTATATTTGGAAATTTAATATGGATGTGAATGTATACAATGTGGAATGTTTATTATAATTATATTATACAGGTTTAATATAAATTTGTACAAATTTTGATTTTAAAATTATTTATTTTATTTTTTAAAAAAATAATAGATTTATCGATGCTTTAAAGCATCGATAATACTGATTTTCCCGATCAAAAATCAGGGCTTTCCCGATACTTTAAAGCATCGGCAATACTGGTTTTCCTGAGAGCTTTTCCGATGCTTTAAAGCATCGGGAATACAGAATTTTCCTGATACTTTAAAGCATTAGAAATTTAAATTTTTTTGATGTTTTTAAAAAGTGTCGACAAAATCCTGTATTGCCAATGCTTTAAAGCATCGGGATTTTGACTTTTTTCGATGCTTTAAAGCATCAAGAATTCTTCTGTCATTTTTAAAAAATATCGAAAAAAATTATCTCCACTCTCATATTGTCGATACTTTTTAAAGCATCAAGATTATTTATTCCAATACTTATAAGCATCAAAAATGAGCTTTTTTAGCATCAAAAAAGTATGCTCCTTTTACAGTGAGACGATCATGATTGTTATTATTTCAAAATGATAAGCTCAAAGTTTAGATCATCGAGAATATCAGATCATGAGATTAAAGCATCTTGAATTTTTATCAAAAAAAAAAAAAAAGGGGGAGGGGAGTCTTGTATTCTAGGATGGTTTTAAGAAATTAAACGAAAAAGAATTAATAATAATAATAATAAAGGGCTGGTTGGTTGCCAATAGCTACCGCTATCCAGAGTAGAGCTATCAACGGATCGGGTCCGGACCCGAGACCCGCATGTCTGGACCCAATGGGTCCGGGTCTGGATCTCAATCTGGATCCATTTATCCGGACCTGATTAGTCATAGTTAAATGGATCCGGATCTGGATATTACATATCCATACCCGATAAACCCGAGACCCGATTAAATAAAATAATATTATATATATTTATATAAATGTAGGACGTTGGATCATAATCGAATGGTTAAAAAAAAAAAAAAAATTCTCTACCCTTACAAAACCATGGATCATGATGGTATTCGGGTTCGGATTTGGTCTGGATATCCGGGATCCATTCGGATCCAGATCTGATATTTTAAAATTAAATTCGTCGGGTATTTGAATCCGAATATAAATTTAATAATTAAATCAAATTCGAATATAGATATCTGAATCCTGTCATGAATTCGACCTGTTGACAGCCATGATACAGGGGGCCGGCACTTCTCACGTGGCACCCCTCCAGCTTTCCCACCAAGGCAGGCTGGGTTCTCACCCAAATGCGAGGCTTTTGGTTCTCACCTTTATGCTTGCCGACGTCATGGCCGTCCAACAACAAGGCTCGCCCCGTTGCACCTTTTGCCATCATGACTCGAAACCAGTACCTATCGAGTCACCGCCCTCTCCTTTGCCTCCACACTCGCTCGTAACTGTCTCCTTTAATTTATACTTGGAAAGGAGCTTTTCCGTCGGCGAAGCTTCCAAGAAAGAAGCCCAGCCTCTCCCACATATCCCTTTCTTGATGCTCCCCGACTCGATCAAAGGCTTTGGCTGCCGAATGATACATGTTAGTGGAGACCCGAAGGACGTACCCGTCTCCTGGTGGCACTACAGAGAGAAGATGAGGCCGGAGACAATGGAGCCAGCAGTGTGAGGGGAGGTGCAAACTATATGTGGACCAAAATGGAAACTTGTTCCTGTGTATACTCTGGAGGGAGATTCCTAATAAGAAAAGCCTGAGAAGATGCTGTACATGAAGTACGAGCTATGTTGGAAAAGCCTGTGGGGAGCACTGAGAGGTTGGCGTAGTTCACCAGGTGTCCCTTCTCCCCAGAGGAAGAGAAAGGCTGGTGGAGGGCATCGTCAGCCGTCAGGCTTTGCTTGTAGATTTGAGAACATGAAGAACTTGAACGGGACGTCAAAAAAAAAAAAAAAAAAAAAACACCAATCTACAAGTAATGAATGAGTTGGATGGATGGACCGGATGAAATCAGCCAACAGATCGAGCTCTAGTTTAGCATTGAACTAGATCAGAATCCGATGCTGCAATCACGAGTGCCAGTGTGTAACGCAGTGTCCGTGATTGGGTATCCAATGATGGGTCATTGGAGGAAAAATTACTAAATGGTTCTCGCTTGATCGCTCTATTACTACTTGGATCAGGTCCAAGTGGACCACGTAGATTCCACGGCGGATGATACGCCACTTGTCTGTCACCGATTCCCGATTACGAGCTATCTACCGTACATGTGCTTCAAGATTTGCCCGTCTCCACTTGGATCTGGTCCGTGCAATAATTCCTCCACTCGAACCTCTATCGTCGATTTTCCGTCAGGGAATCCATTGGACCAGCCCATCACCAAACGCCCAAATCCCCGCACAATTTTTTTTTTTTTTAACAAAAAAAAAAAAAAAAAAATGCTAGAAGAATGGTCCCGGTGGGAGATGGACTCGAGCAGAACACTTCTTTCAACTTTCCAAGAAGAAATCTTCTATAGATAGCCACCCCTTCTTTCAAATTACCAACGATAAGCATAGCTTCTCTTCCTTCCTCCCTTTGAATTCGCCGGTTTCCTTCACTGTGGCTGCTGAAAAACGAGGTCGAAGATGCCACCGGAGTTGATGTAAAGCCCTTACCTTCCTCCTCTTTCACTTTCACTTTCACCTCTTCTCAGGGCCTTAGGCATTGGCACTGACAGTCAATTTTGCAAAAAAAATCATCAAGGAAAAACATCCCTTGTTCTTGTCAGCCTTCTCTTTCTTTTTCCGGCCACTGATGCACCACCTCTTGGCGCCAAACCCTTGATCGAGTCATATAGTGACACGTCCCGATCCAATACCTAGATCGGCTACGCGACCGGTCGCATAAGTCCTAGATTTTATCCTAGAGATCATGTAAGGTCTAAACTTCAATTTAATATCCAAATAGTGGTACGAAACAAATTTCACTAATTATTTATTGATTCCAAGAATTTTTTATAAAATTCAACTAAAATTTAATATAAACTCAGAGAACAACACCTAAACCCTAGCTCCTCACTTACTGGTCCCAAAGCCCAATTGATCATCCGGATCTGCAACAAAAATATAGAAAAATAGGGGTGAGCTATACAGGCTCAGTAAGTTATCAATACCTTCACAAATATGCCATTAATAAATAGCAAGCACAAACACACCATACAACAAGATGTCCATCAATATAATAATATATATCCAGCAACATGATGCAAATATGCATACTTAATCTCAACCGACACCGACACGACTATGGATGGCCAACTATTTACTTTACTCTCCTAGTTCCTTTAACTATGGCCGCAATCGGCCCGTGGCTCGTTCCACAAGAAACTAGATCCTAACTCACATACTGAAACCGGTCATGCACCAGTGATCGCCCCACTGAAGGCCCACAAGGAAAACTAGCTCTAAGTATCACACGAGAAACATGCAACCTCTACATATGCCTGCCACGCATGGCTAAAATAAGGCAACTAGCTCCTGACTCACATACCGCTCATCGGTCATGTGCCAGCGATCGCCCCGCTGGAGGCCCACAAGGAGACTAGGTCCTCGTAAGATCATAGTCGGATTAGAGAGCACCCACACCGATACAAAGCACCCCCACCAACACAATACATCCATACCAACACAATGCATGCACCCAATGCAATCCAATACAAATTAAAATATATTACACGTATTTAATAATTCATAAATATATAACATATTTGGCATATAATATTAGAGGTCAAGATAACTTATCGAAAAGGATCCACCAACAAGTACAATTCAAACCTAGATCTGATCTTCCAAGGATAACGACGATCGTGACCAATAATTTAAATATATAATTAATTTCTATTTAATAAAACTAAAATGGAAACTAAACTATCATGGGGCACTTTCCTCAATCCAAATCCAATTCTGTTCCAAAATTTACCTTTTCTCCCTCTCCTCTTTCTCTCTCCTCTCTCTCTCCTCTTTCTCTCTCTTTCCTCACCCATGATGGCGGGAGACCTCACGGGTGAGCCATCGACGGCAGCTCTAGCCACCGGAAACCACCCGGCGACGGACTCTCAGGTAGATTTCTCTCTCCTCTTTATTTTATTTCTTCTCTTTTCTTTCTCTTTTTTTTTTTTTCTTTTCTTTTCTGCTCACGGAACAGAGCCTCCCCCATTTTATTTATTTATTTTTTCCCCATTCTCTTCTTTCTTTCTTTCTCTTCCTTCTCCTCTCTTCTTCCTGAACCCACCCTTGATCCTCATCTCGACCAAACCACCCTCCCCATGGCAGTTGGCGGTGGCCATGGGAGGCGGTTGCTAGGGAGGCTTGACGGACCAGTGGGAAGACGTGGCAGCGCGGCCATCGGAGATCCACAGCCCAATAAAATCGATCCTTAAGTCTCGATTAAACCATCTCTAAATAATGAAATAAGGAGAAGAAAACTTACCGGCCTTGAAAGGATTTTCTGGATGCTCGCTGGAGAGGAGGACGAAGACGTGGAAGAGTTGATGGGGCTTGATCCGGTGGTGATTGAAGGAGCTTTAAAACAATTAATCGACGAGTTTCATTGTTGTTTGGGAAGTAAACCTCGTCGATCGGAGCCGTATCCCATCCCGACACGTCGCTATCCACCTCCCTCGCCCCTCACGACTCCACTGTCAAAACCTCCGGCAAAATCTCCGGCCGGATAAGGATAAACAACCTCCCCTGTTTTGGCTTCTTCATTTTTTTTTTCTGGGTTTCGGGTGAAGTCGACAAGGGCTGGCGACTTCAGCCCACAATGCCCAAAACTTGGGCGGGCCTCACATTCTCCCCTCTTAACAAAAATTTCGTCCTCGAAATTTAAAAATAAATTTAGGTCTTCCGAAACTCAAATATATATGATCCAAAACCCATATATACCATTTGATCTAAATTCAATAATCCCAATAAGAGCTCACATTCATCCATCATAATACACTTGAAATTAATCCTAATATCTTTAGTCACAACACTTCTGCTGCGCACTCCGATATAACTTTTCAAATTCTCTAATATTTTTTGATACCATTTCTTCGCTCAAAGTAACATTAATAACAAGGTAATCTAAATCTTCTCATAGATCTTAAATTTAACTTCGAGTTCAACATATCAAATAATCTCCAATATATATATAGAAGATCAAATAATACTATCCAAAATTGCTAATATAAACCATCAAAGATTCTACCAAAATATGCATGCCATGTCCACATTAAATCTAATAAATCTATACCTTATCCCAAACACATTTTTTATTACATAATTTTCAATAATCATCCCTATACAGGTTCATCGAAAGATTCTCCTTCTTAATCTCAATAAACTCCTACATCATAAATATCTTGAAACAATCCCTAAATTTATGATCCAGAATTTAACAAAACTTGCAAGCTATCATGATCTTCATTCATATCAAATTTAGGATCCCAACATTATTTAATTAAGAACTGAATACACATATTCAGCATAACATAACACACTATACTTCCAAGTCAACACTTCTGAAGCTCGGTCTAATCCATTAATCAGAGATAAATATACATCTTATCTAGCCCTTTAATATCCATAATATGCTTACTTATCATGATCAAATAGTATCAACCATTCAGTCTCATCCAAGATCAATCTCTACAAAAATTATATTCCAGATCTTATGCATGGTACCTAGGAATTAGAAATCCAACGTTGAATCCATTCTAATTGGTCATAACATTAAGTTCAAATATCACAATCCATAGTGATCACAATCTAAATTTTTAATATCACTTAATCATATCCCAATTACTTATGTTGGTCTTAAGTGATCATAACCCAAACTTCGATATCAATCAATCTTGCCTTAATAACCATCTTATTAATTATATCAAAACAAGATTCCCAAAGTAAATCAAATCCATGACATAACTCAAAATACACTTCCATATATCCATTATCTAGTCTCGATAATATCCTTCCAAAAATTAAGCTAAGAGAATTTAATCATTTTATTTGTGCAAGCCTTCTACACTTAACAAAACCCTTGAAACTATAATATACACCTATCAAAGGAACTTAAATAAGTCAAAATCCTACTTCTACCCCACTCTCACTAACTAGGTCATCTTGATCTTAAACCTTTACTCTGATACCACTCTGTCATGTCCCGATCCAATACCTAGATCGGCTACGCGACCGGCCGCATAAGCCCTAGGTTTTATCCTAGAGATCATGCAAGGCCTAAACTTCAATTCAATATCCAAATAGTCGTACGGAACAAATTTCACTAATTATTTATTGATTCCAAGATTTTTTTATAAAATTCAACTAAAATTTAATATAAACTCAGAGATCAACACCTAAATCTTAGCTTCTCACTGACTGGACCCAAAGCCCAATGATCATCCGGATCTGCAACAAAAATATAGGAAAATAGGGGTAAGCTGTACAGGCTCAGTAAGTTATCAACACCTCCACAAATATGCCATTAATAAATAGCAAGTGCAAACACACCATACAACAAGATGTCCATCAATATAATAATATATATCTAGCAACATGATGCAAATATGCATACTTAATCTCAACCGACACCGACACAACTATGGATGGCCAACCATTTATTTTACTCTCCTAGTTCCTTTGACTATGGCCATGATCGGCCCGAGGCTCGTCCCACAAGAGACTAGATCCTAACTCACATACCGAAACCAGTCATGCACCAGTGATCGCCCCACTGGAGGTCCACAAGGAAAACTAGCTCTGAGTATCATACAAGAAACATGCATCCTCTGCATGTGCCTGCCACGCATGGCTAAAATAAGGTAACTAGCTCCTGACTCACATACCGCTCATCGGTCATGTGCTAGCGATCACCCTGCTGGAGGCCCACAAGGAGACTAGGTCCTTGTATGATCATAGTCGGACTAGAGAGAACCCACACCGACATAATGCACCACCACCAATACAATGCACCCACACCAACACAATGCATGCACCCAATGCAATCCAATACAAATTAAAATATATTACACGTATTTAATAATTCATAAATACATAACATATTTGGCATATAATATTAGAGATCAAGATAACTTATCGAAAAGGATCCACCAACAAGTACAATTCAAACCTAGATCTGATCTTCCAAGGATAACGACGATCGTGACCAATAATTTAAATATATAATTAATTTCTATTTAATAAAACTAAAATGAAAACTAAACTATCATGGGGCACTCTCCTCATCCAAATCCAATTCTATTCCAAAATTTACCTTTTCTCTCTCTCATCTTTATTTTATTTCTTCTCTTTTCTTTCTCTTTTTTTTTCTTTCTTTTCTTTTCTCCTCATGAAACAGAGCCCCCCCCATTTTATTTATTTATTTTTTCCCCATTCTCTTCTTTCTTTCTCTTCCTTCTCCTCTCTTCTTCCCGAACCCGCCCCTGCTCTTCATCTCGACCAAACCACCCTCCCCACGGCAGCTGGAGGCGGCCATGGGAGGCAGTTGCCAGGGAGGCTTGATGGATCGGTGGGAAGACGTGGCAGCACGGCCATCGGAGATCCACAGCCCAACAAAATCGATCCTTAAGTCTCGATTAAACCATCTTTAAATAATGAAATAAGGGAAAGAAAACTTATCGGCCTTGAAAGGACTTTCTGGATGCTCGCCGGAGAGGAGGACGAAGACGTGGAAGAGTCGATGGGGCTTGATCTGGTGGCGATTGAAGGAGCTTTAAAATAATCAATCGACGAGTTTCACTGTCATTTGGGAAGTAAACCTCGTCGATCGGAGTCGTATCCCACCCCGACACGTCGCTATCCACCTCCCTTACCCCTCATGACTCCCCTGTCGAAACCTTCGGCGAAATCTCCGGCCGGATAAGGATAAACCACCTCCCCTGTTTTGGCTTCTCCATTTTTTTTTTCTGGATTTCGGGTGAAGTCGACAAGGGCTGCCGACTTCAGCCCACAATGCCCAAAACACGGGCGGGCCTCACATTCTCCCCTCTTAACAAAAATTTCATCCTCGAAATTTAAAAATAAATTTAGGTCTTCCAAAACTTAAATATATATGATCCAAAACTCATATATACCATTTGGCCCAAATTCAATAATCCCAATAAGAGCTCACATTCATCCATCATAATACACTTTAAATTGATCCTAATATCTTTAGTCACAACACTTCTGCTGCACACTCCGATATAACTTTTCAAATTCTCTAATATTTTCCGATACCATTTCTTTGCTCAAAGTAACATTAATAACAAGGTAATCTAAATCTTCTCATAGATCTTAAATTTAACTTGGAGTTCAACATATCAAATAATCTCCAATATATATATAGAAGATCAAATAATACTATCCAAAACTGCTAACATAAACCATCAAAGATTCTACCAAAATATGCATGACATGTCCACATTAAATCCAATAAATCTATACCTTATCCCAAACATATTTTTCATTACATAATTTTCAATAATCATCCCTATACAGATTCATCGAAAGATTCTCCTTCTTAATCTCAATAAACTCCTACATCATAAATATCTTGCAATAGTCCCTAAATTTATGACCCAGAATTTAACAAAACTTGCAAGCTATCATGATCTTCATTCATATCAAATTTAGGATCCCAACATTATTTAATTAAGAACTGAATACACATATTCAGCATAACATAACACATTATACTTCCAGGTCAACACTTGTTGCCCAGGTGGCTTTTTCCAAGAGGGGGGTGAATTGGAAATTACAAAATTTCTTGCAAATATGTGCACAAGTAATTTTTTTTAGTGGTTGAGTGTTGTGTTAATCAGAAATAAGTGCGAAAGCTGAAAAGTAAGTAAAGCACAATACAAACAAAACAAGTTTAGAGTGGTTTGGAGCAACCCAGCTCCTACGTCCACTACCCAAGTTCACCACTCGGGATTTTCACTATATCCCCCAAACCAAAATACAGTCGGATTGTTTTTCAGGCTCACAATCCCAACCTCTACATTTTGGTTTTAAAAGGGATCACCAAAGAAACCTAACACTAGGTTTTCACAGGCTCACCTAGAACCTCTACACTTTTAAGTAGGCTCACCAAAGAAACCTATACACTTTGGTTTTAAGTAGGCTCATCAAAGAAACCTATTTGGTTTTTACAACCGGGTTCACCAATAACTAAAATATTCTAAGAGTAGAATGAAAAGTAACAGAAATGACAAACTAAGTAGCCTGGTGGTTGCCAATGTAGCTCTAGTGAAGCTCAATTAAATACCCTTCAATGCACTTCAATGACTTCCTTGCTTTCCTCAAAAGTTGCTTCAAGCTTCTAATAAGAGTTAGTGAAGGCTTGAAGGCTGACTTCAAAGCTCAAGTGCTCTCACTTCTTACTTCAATAAATAATCAATAAATGTTCAATAACTCATTAGTCTCTCTAAGGATGTTCTCATACCTCATTTATAGAGACTTCAACTGCCTTCCCTTGATTTTAAACGTTGTGGACCATTGGGAAGTGACAGGTTACCATTGAAGCACTTTTGGAATTCAAAATCAGAAATCTGGAACTAGCCATTGGGAAGAGACCCCGATATTCCAGTCGGCTCGGACATCTTCGAGTCGGCTCGGATCAGGTTCGGGTCGGCTGGGTTGAATACTAGTCGGCTAGGTTCCACAGTTGAGAAAATAGTTCACTCTGGATGAGTGGCTAGGCTAAAATCCAGTCGGCTCGGATCCCTGAGGTTCTCAGAACATTTTCAACCAAGTTATGGACGAGTCAGCTGGGACTTGGTGCCAGTCGGCTGGTTCAGCATGCTAGAGATTTTCTTTCTTATGCCAGTGCCAGAGTCGACTGGTTCCTCCATCCAGTCTACTCGAGATTGGTTCTTCAGCCAGACCAATTTCTATTCTCCAGAACTCACATGCCAAGCTTTAAAGACTTCCTTAAGATCTTATTTCAACAATATTAAGAGAAATTAAAGCTTGAAAACTAGTAGAAGCAACCCTTTATCTTTGATTGGAAAGTTTTTTGTTAGGTTCTTCTTTACAAGATTCTAATTACTTACAACTCAACACAAAGAAATAAAGGTTGCAGGGTTTAAAAAATATGTCAAAGTAGTCATCCTACAAAAACTTGTCAACCCATAGTGATCACAATCTATAGTGATCACAATCTAAATTTTTAATATCACTTAATCATATCCTAACTACTTATGTTGGTCTCAAGTGATCATAACCCAAACTTCGATATCAATCAATCATGCCTTAATAACCATCTTATTAATTATATCAAAACAAGATTCCCAAAGGAAATCAAATCCATGACATAACTCAAAATACACCTCCATATACCCATTATCTAGTCTCGATAATATCCTTCCAAAAACTAAGCTTAGAGAATTTAATCATTTTATTTGTGCAAGCCTTCTACACTTAACAAAACCCTTGAAACTATAATATACACATATCAAAAGAACTTAAATAAGTCAAAATCCTACTTTTACACCACACTCACTAACTAGGTCATCTTGATCTTAAACCTTTGCTCTGATACCACTCTGTCACGTCCCGATCCAATACCTAGATCGGCTATGAGACCGGTCGCATAAGCCCTAGGTTTTACCCTAGAGATCATGCAAGATCTAAACTTCAATTCAACATCCAAATAGTGGTACAGAACAAATTTCACTAATTATTTATTGATTCCAAGATTTTTTTATAAAATTCAACTAAAATTTAATATAAACTCAGAGATCAACACCTAAACCCTAGCTCTTCACTGACTGGTCCCAAAGCCCAATTGATCATCCGGATCTGCAACAAAAATATAGAAAAATAGGGATGAGCTATACAGGCTCAGTAAGTTATCAACACCTCCACAAATATGCCATTAATAAATAGCAAGCACAAACACACCATACAACAAGATGTCCATCAAATAATAATATATATCCAGCAACATGATGCAAATATGCATACTTAATCTCAACCGACACTGACAGGACTATGGATGGCCAACCATTTACTTTACTCTCCTAGTTCCTTTGACTATGGCCACGATCGTCTCGTGGCTCGTCCCACAAGAGACTAGATCCTAACTCACATACCAAAACCAGTCATGCACTAGTGATTGTCCCACTGGAGGTCCACAAGGAAAACTAGCTCTGAGTATCACACGAGAAACATGTATCCTCTGCATGTGCCTGCCACGATGGCTAAAATAAGGCAACTAGCTCCTGACTCGCATACTGCTCATCGGTCATGTGCCGGCGATCGCCCCGCTGGAGGCTCACAAGGAGACTAGGTCCTCGTATGATCATAGTCGGACTAGAGAGTACCCACACCGGCACAATGCACCCCCACCAACACAATGCATGCACCCAATGCAATCCAATACAGATTAAAATATATTACATGCATTTAATAATTGATAAATATATAACATATTTGGCATATAATATTAGAGGTCAAGATAACTTACCGAAAAGGATCCACCAACAAGTACAATTCAAACCTAGATCTGATCTTCCAAGGACAACGACGATCCTGACCAATAATTTAAATATATAATTAATTTCTATTTAATAAAACTAAAATGGAAACTAAACTATCATAGAGTACTCTCCTCAATCCAAATCCAATTCTATTCCAAAATTTACCTTTCCTCCCTCTCCTCTTTCTCTCTCCTCTCTCTCTCCTCTTTCTCTCTCCTCTCTCTCTCCTCTTTCTCTCTCTTTCCTCACCCATGATGGCGGGAAGCCTCGTGGGTGAGCCACCAGCGACAGCTCCAGCCATCAGAAACCACCCAGCGATGGACTCTCAGGTAGATTTCTCTCTCTCCTCTTTATTTTATTTCTTCTCTTTTTTCTCTTTTTTTTTTCCTTCTTTTCTTTTCTCCTCACGGAACAGAGTCCCCCCCATTTTATTTATTTATTTATTTTCCCATTCTCTTCTTTCTTTCTTTCTCTTCATTCTCCTCTCTTCTTCCCGAACCTGCCCCTGCTCCTCATCTCGATCGAACCACCCTCCCCACGGTAGCTGACGGTGGCCATGGGAGGTGGTTGCCAGAAAGGCTCGACGGACCAGAGGGAAGACATGGCAGCACGGCCATCTGAGATCCACAGCCCAACAAAATCGATCCTTAAGTCTCGATTAAACCTGTTGGCTCCACCTAGTGATTTTGATGAATAACAAAACATTGAGTGCATATTGTATTTTAATGAAGATTTCAAGTTGTGAGTTTTCAGGAAGAAAGCACCTCAAAATCTCAAAAACTTATGGTGTATGGCACGTAATGGCACGGAGCAATTCTCACAAATCTGGGCATCCTCTTCATTGAAAAAGGGCATCTAAATGTTTAAATATTATGTGTTTATGTATTCAAGAATTATATTTATATTTTCAAGGCATTTACACTTGAATCTGAGATTTTTCAGTCTCAAGTGTCGACACCTGGAAAGTCAAGTGTCGACACTTCAGCATTTGGCACAGACAAAAATCCTTGGCATGCCAAGTGTCGACACCTATATTCAAGTGTCGACACCAAGTGTCGATACTTAGATTTCAAGTGTCGACTCAAGGCCTGAGAATTTTGAAAATACAGAACTTTGTAATATTGAGAATTTTTGTGTCAAGTGTCGACACCTGTGCATCAAGTGTCGACACTTGAATGTCCATGTGTCGACACCCAGAGATCAAGTGTCGACACCTGACAGCCAAGTGTCGACACTTGCAGCCTGACAGCTCTAACGGATCTATTTTTCTGGCTTGCAGAACTTGCTTTTCAAGCTCCAAATGGCTATTTCCAAGGTACCAACAGTCACAAACCATTTTTTGAAAGGTTCTTGGTGAATTTAACCTCCACCAACCTCATTTTAAAGAAAGAGAAGTGAAGAGAAGTGTATTGAAGTGCATTCAAGTCTACTCAAAAGCCAAAAAAACAATATTCTCCCAAATACTTCACATCAAAAGTCTCTTATAGTTTGATTCTTTGAAAAGTCTACTAGCTCATCCTTATTTCATTCCAAAAGAGGCACCTTGAAGGAGATTCCAAGGAAGAGTGAAGACAAAGAATCCACTTGAGCTTCAAAGATTCCAATCTACTCTTGAAGAGAGTTTGTTGTAGTTTTAAATTATATATATGTTTTTATTATGTTTTGACCTTGCTTGCAAGGGTGTCTTGAAATAAGGTTATTGTGGTTTGTTGGTGAGCCAAAGGGATAAAACCAACTAGGGTTAACTTGTGAGCCCGAAGACAAAACAAGTGTTAAGGTTAGTTGGTAAGCCTAAGTGACAAAACCAACTTAGATTTTGACTTGTGAGCCTTGTGAAAAACAAGTCGACTGTAATCTAGTTTGGATTATAGTGAAATTCCCAAGGGTGGCTTGGAGAGTGGATGTAGGTGCTAGGTTTGCACCGAACCACTATAAACCTCGTGTTTGTGTGTGATTACTCTTTTCCTCTCTTGCTCTTTAATTTTTGCTAACATCTTGCATTAAATTTATCATTGTTTACTAGCACCACTAATCCCTCATATTATTGTCTTAAAATTTTAAAAGATCCAATTTACCCCCCCTCTTGGGCTCCATTTATGGGCAACAAGTGGTATCAGAGCACCGATACTCTCTTGTAGGTCCAAGGATCTTGAGTAAAAGATCATGACAGCCCCAATAGGAATGGATATTGTTGAAGGTCAAGCTTCAAATCGACCCCCACTCTTTAATGGCACAAATTACACATACTGGAAGACACGCATGCGCATATTTATTCAAGCTCTTGATTATAATTTATGGAGGACAATTGTAAAAGGTCCTCATCAGCCTACAATGATGATTAATGGCATTCTCACTCCAAAAATAGAAGATGATTAGGATGAGAATGACATTAAACAAATCGAGCTTAATGCTAAGGCAATGAACCTTTTATTTTGTTCTCTTGATCCAAGTGAATTTAATAGAATATCAAATCGTCTTTCCACCAAGAAAATTTGGGATACACTTGAGGTTACCCATGAGGGTACATACCAAGTAAAAACCACCAAGGTCAACATGCTAATTCACACATATGAAATGTTTAAAATGGAACCTACTGAATCTATCAGTGAGATGTATACTAGGTTCACAAACATTGTGAATGGCATGAGAAGCCTAGGAAAAATAATTTCTAACGGTGAACTTGTGAATAAACTTCTCAGGTCTCTACCAGCTTCATGGAATGCAAAGGTCACTGCTATTGAAGAAGCTAAGGATGTCAACACTCTCCCGCTGGAACAACTGCTGGGCTCTTTAATGACTTATGAGCTCTCCCTCAAACAAAAGAATGGAGAGGTCGACAAAAAGAAGAAGGCAATCGCATTCAAATCTACTACTAGAGAGGACTCAAGCGAAGACTCTGAAGAAGATGATGAAGAAGATGAGACGGCTCTATTAGCAAGAAAATTCAGAAGGTTCATAAGGAAGAAAAAGTTCAACTACAAAAAGAAACCTCTGAAAGGTGAGCCGAGTAAAGAGAAGGATAAGGAAAAGGAGAAGGAGCAGCCTACGTGTTTTGAGTGCAAAAAACCCGGGCATTTCAAGGTAGACTGCCCCTTGTTAAAGAAAAGCAGAAGAAAACTGAGAAAGAAAGCCATGATGGCAACCTGGAGTGAAAGTGAAGACTCCAGTTCTGAGGAAGAACAGCAGGAGGTAGCAAACTTCTGTCTGATGGCCGATCATGATGAGGTATGTTCCGAAATCGAAAATGAATTTACTTTTGATGAGCTTCATGAAGTTTTTGAAGAACTAGTCATAGAATTTCAAAAGTTAAAATCAAAACATAAAGATTTAAA
Source organism: Areca catechu (assembly GCA_021397845.1). Classification (NCBI taxonomy): domain Eukaryota; kingdom Viridiplantae; phylum Streptophyta; class Magnoliopsida; order Arecales; family Arecaceae; genus Areca; species Areca catechu. The sequence goes on from CM038046.1 coordinate 27,298,298, forward strand.
GAAGCAAAATTTAGATCTAGCCAAAACAAATAACATTTCAAATGAAAATGAATGCCTCCTTATACAAAATAAAAAATTAAATGATAAGATTATGTCACTTGAAAAAGAAAATGATATCTTTAAAAAGAAAAGTGACTTGCTTTCAAATGAAGATTTGTCAAAACAAAGCAAAGAAATTTTAAATGAAAACAAAAGATATAAAGAAGAAATTGAAAAACTGAAACCTTTTGTAGAAAAATTTACTTACAGTTTTGAAAAATTAAATTTACTCTTAAATAACCAAAGAGTAATATTTGACAAAGCAGGTTTAGGATTCAGAACTCATAAAAAACAAAAACTCTTTAAAAATTTCTTTATGCCTGCATCTTCATCCATTACTTGCTTTACTTGTGGTATCAAAGGACATAAATCTTATATATGCAACAAAAGAAAGTTAAATAACACTAAGAAAGTTTGGGTTCCAAAAGGAACCAATGCCACAAACCAAAAAGGAACCAAGATGGCTTGGGTACCTAAAGTCTCCACTTGATCTTTATTGCAGGTATGCCTTGCAACCAATAAGAAAAGGATGTGGTATCTTGATAGCGGTTGCTCAAGGCATATGACAGGAGATGTGAAGCATTTCTCATCACTCACATATCAAAATGGTGGCAATGTAACTTTTGGTGATAATGGAAAGGACAAAATTATCGATATTGGTAAAATCCATATCACCCCTACCTCTTATATTGATAATGTATTATATGTTGATGGTTTAAAACATAACTTACTTAGCATTAGTCAGTTTTGTGACAAAATTTTTAAAGTTGTTTTTGAATCTTCTTTGTGCATTGTTTCTAGTCTAGATGACAATGGCATCAAGTTCATTGATTATAGGCATGGCAATATTTATATGGTTGATCTTGATGATCTCCCTATTCAAAAAGGTCAATGCCCAGTGGCAATGGAAGCCAAGATCGATGAAACTAGCTAGCTTTAGCATCGTAGACTAGGACATGCAAGCATGCATTTAATTTCAAAACTTAGCAAAAAGAATTTGGTAAAGGATTTGCCTAAACTCAATTTTGAAAAAGATAAGATTTGCAGTGCATGTCAACTTGGAAAATAAACAAAATCCTCTTTCAAACCAAAAGGAGTAATCTCTACATCTAGACCTTTGGAATTGCTTCACATGGACCTCTTTGGGCCAACTAGAACATCTAGTTTGGGAGGTAAGAAGTATGGTATAGTCATTGTAGATGATTTCTCATGATTTACATGGGTCATGTTCTTAGCACATAAAGATGAAACTTTTTCTGAATTTATTAGATTTTATAAAAGAGTCTTGAATGAAAAAGGTGTTTCAGTAATATCTTTGAGAAGTGATCATGGAACCGAATTTGAAAATGTTGATTTTGATAAATTTTGTATTGAAAATGGAATTCATCACAATTTTTCTGCACCTAGGACACCTCAACAAAATGGGATAGTAGAAAGAAAAAATAGAACTCTTGAAGAAATGGCACGCACCATGCTTTGTGAAAATGATTTACCTAGATATTTTTGGACAGAGGCCATAAATACTGCATGCTATGTTTTAAATCGTGTTTTAATTCGACCGATTTTAAAGAAAACACCTTATGAGCTTTGGAAGGGTAGAAAACCCTCAATTTGTTATTTTCATGTTTTTGGATGCCGTTGTTTCATCTTAAATAATGGTAAAGATAATTTGAGTAAATTTGATGACAAATCAGATGAGGGAGTCTTTCTAGGCTACTCCACATCTAGTAAGGCATACATGGTCTTCAACAGAAGAATACTTGTTGTTGAAGAATCCATACATGTGGTATTTGATGAAACTAACCAAAAATCTTTAAGAAAAGAAGATGTACTTTCTGATGAAACAGGTAGCAAGAAAACTGAAGAAATAAACAACAATGAAGGGCTTACCAAGGAACAGAACCATGATCAAAACACTGAAGGAGATCAAGCACAAGGTGATGAAAATACATCAACTGTTGATCCATTACCAAAAGAATGGAGGTATGCTCATGGACACCCAAAAGAACTAATTATAGGTGATCCATCTAAAGATGTAAGTACTCGATCATCCCTTAGAAATATCTATGATTACTTAGCTTTTGTGTCTCAAATTGAACCTAAAACTATTGAGGAAGCTGAATTTGATAGTAATTGGATAAATGCTATGCAAGATGAACTTAATCAATTTAAAAGGAACAATGTTTGGACATTAGTAAATAGGCCTTCAAACACTTCAATCATTGGTATAAAATGGGTTTTTCGAAATAAACTTGATGAAAATGGAATAGTAAGTAGAAATAAGGCTAGACTAGTTACCAAAGGATACAATCAGGAGGAAGGGATAGATTTTGATGAAACATTTGCTCCTGTGGCTAGACTTGAGGCAATTAAGCTATTGTTGGCTTTTGCTTGCTTCATGAATTTTAAACTATATCAAATGGATGTTAAAAGTGCCTTTTTAAATGGTTTAATTGAAGAAGAAGTTTACGTTGAGCAACCCCCTGGCTTTGAAAATTCTGAATTTTCAAACAATGTTTATAAACTTCATAAAGCTTTATATGGATTAAAACAAGCTCCAAGAGCTTGGTATGATCGTTTAAGCTCCTTTTTGCTGAAAAATGATTTTACTAGAGGTAATGTAGATAAAACTTTATTTTTAAAGAAAAGGAATGATGATCTCTTAGTAGTACAAATCTATGTAGATAATATAATATTTGGTACTACTAATGAATCTCTCTGTCAAGACTTTGCCAAGTTAATGCAGGGTGAGTTCGAGATGAGCATGATAGGAGAACTGAATTTCTTCCTCGGACTCCAAATAAGGCAAACCAAAGAGGGGATCTTCATCAACCAAACAAAATACACAAAAGAAATACTCAAGAAGTTTGGGATGGAGAACACTAAGCCTTTAGGTACCCCTATGAGCTCTACATGTAGACTTGACAAGGATGAATCAGGTAAATCTATAGACCAAAAATTATATCGTGGCATGATTGGTTCATTATTATATCTTACTGCCAGTAGGCCAGATATCATGTTTAGTGTCTGTATGTGTGCTAGATATCAGTCTAATCCTAAAGAGTCTCATCTTTTGGCTGTTAAACGCATATTTAGATATCTATCTAGCTCAGTTGAAATTGGTTTATGGTACTCTAGAGATTCTTCATTTGAATTAATTGCTTATTCTGATGCTGACTTTGCTGGGTGTAAACTTGATCGTAAAAGTACTAGTGGAACCTGTCAGTTTCTTGGAGTAAATTTGATCTCTTGGAGTAGCAAGAAATAGAACTCAGCTGCTTTATCTACAGCGAAAGCCGAATATATAGTAGCTGGAAGCTGTTGTGCTCAAATCCTCTGGATCAAACAGCAACTCGAAGATTTTGGCATTAAACTAACTAAGACACCCATAAGATGTGACAATACTAGTACAATCAACCTATCTAAAAATCCTGTGCAACATTCAATAAGTAAACACATTGAAATAAGACATCATTTCATAAGAGATCATGTACAAAACTCTAATATTATTCTTGATTTTGTTTGTACCGATGATCAGTTAGCAGATGTGTTTACCAAGCCTTTGAGTGAGGATAGGTTCTATCTGATTAGAAGAGAGTTAGGTGTCATTGATCCATTCTCCTAAAACTCTCTTAGTATTAGTTATACCTAAATCCTAGAGCTCAAAACCTATTGATTAAAGCCCCAAAATCCTTATCAAAATATTTCCTATTTTTCAAAATTTTTTCCAGATTTTCTCGACTTTTTGGCCAAGTGTCGACACTTGGAAATTGTCAAGTGTCGACACCTGACCAAGTGTCGACACTTGACACATTTGAAGTGTCGACACTTGCGAAACCGAAGCTATTTTTAAAAAGGCCGAACAAGGGTTTTGTAATTTTCTTTCCCCCGTCGATTTCTTGCAACAGTGGTTCCCTCTATCCAAATCCATCCTTTTACTCTTTAATCCATCACAAATCAGGTATTTCCCCCTTCCAATTTTATTTCTTTTTTCCTCGTTTTTGGTTTTGTCATTTTCGAACCAAACAACCGTGATTGGGGTTTTCCGAATATTTTTCATGAATCTAACTAGATTTTTGCATGTTTTAGTGGATTTCTAAAACTCCATTTGAGGGAATAGTGATTTAAACGTATTTTTCTCGGATTTCCCTCGTCTTTTGGTCGTTTTCACGCCCTTTTCACCCACTTTTCACAAAAATATTATTCTATTGATTTTTGACTAAAATAATTTGGGTTTTCATCTCAATTAAGTATGCTAAATCCATTTATTGTTAATTTAGAAAGGTTTCTCATGATTTATTTGTGACATTTTCGCCTATTGGCTAAAACCCTAAGTGTTTAGACCCAAATTCCATGGTTTTTGATTTTTAGACCTTACAAAAATTATTTTTCCAAAGATTCAAATGTGTTTTAACGAACAAAAATATTTTCTATAAATATTGTTCAGAATTTTGTCATTTAATCAAAGTATAAATTATAAAAATTTCACTTTAAACTGATTTACAATTTTTTCAAACATTGTTGGTTTAATTTCTGGTTTTCAAAACCTATCTGAACATTTTTCAAGAAATGAGACTCTCATTATCTCAACCTGTAGCCAGTCTCTTAGTTCTAAACCTATGTTCTTTCTTCCCTGGTCAGCTTGTTGTAATGGGTCCCAGGAAGAGACTTGCAGTTAGGGAGAGGCCCAGTCATGGTGTTGAGAGGAGGTCGAAGGCCAGATTTGATACAGCACAGCCGAGCAGTACAGCCACACCAAGCTCCCCCCTGCAGAGAGGATGGCAGGGAAGTTAGTAGCCTCAGGGAGGAGAGTCGATTTGCCATGCTTCGACAAGAACCATTTTGGTATTAGACAGGTACTTACTGATGCTGGATTAGTACCATTCTGCACCATGCAGGAGAGGTACTATCCTCACCTAGTGAGAGAGTTTTATGGTGCACTGGACTGTCGACGTCTACTATGGACTACCTCAGTCAAGGGTATTCAGATTTCATTATCAGATAAGCTGCTGAGCAGAGTTTGGGAGATCCCCCGGAGGGGAGTCTGTGCCTTCTCAGTAGATGATAGAGAGGCCGCATTTAGGTGCATACTTGAGAGAGAGGATGTTCGCGGTATATCCATAGTTACCGCGAACCAGTTATCATTGGAGATGCGCCTGCTGCACCACATCACTACACGGATTCTGCTACCGAAGACTGGGAATTTGACTTCATCACCGAGAGGGAGTTGATGGTGATGACGAGCCTGATTGAGAGGAGGCAGATTGATCTACCATCCCTGATGCTCACTCAGATGCATGACGCTGCGACACAGCACCGACACTGTCTACCATACAGCATGGCACTGACCAGACTTTTCAGAGCGTGTGGAGTATCATTGGAGGGGGAGATCCCCAAGGAGATACTACACACCGATGTGTATGACGAGAGGTCATTGCACCGCATGGGATACAGGTTAGTTAGAGGTCAATGGGTTCGTCAAAAGTCTGGCCAGGAGCTAGATGAGGAGGACGAGATTCAAGAGGCAGAGGCTGGACCATCTGAGCCAGTAGTTTTTCCTCCAATCGATATCCCATTGACACAGACAGAGCACTTATCTCCTGACACTTCAGCTCCTCCGCCACCGTCTACAGGACTATCTTTTGAGGAGCATGCCAGAGAGCAGTTCACAGAGATCAGAGATGAGATGACTCAGCTATGTAGCGAGGTCGAGCTTCTACGAGCACATACTACCTCAGAGTATGCTGAGATTCACAGATCCATGGAGGAGGGATTCTCTCGCATTGAGGGTCTGTTGAGATCCCTTATACCTCCTGCAGCCCCTGCAGTTGCACGATCTGATGATGATGATGATGACGATGATGATGATGATGGCGGCGATCACCAGAGCGACCATGTTGATTCTGTTGAGGGTGGTGATCAAGATGGAGACCGAGCTACAAAGGTTGTGGGCAGTGACAGTGATAGTGTTGGTGGTGCCGATGCTTATGAGATGGTCAGTCGAGATCCTCCCACTATACCAGCTCCTACTACTGCCTTGGTTGATTCCACACCGGACCTTGTTACGCCAGCTGATCTTCTTTCACCTCCTTCCACTAGATCATCTAGGGTTGTACCCGCCTTTGGTCCTTCCGGCCGCACTAGGAGCTGTCGAGCTTTAGCACCTCCTAGGGCATTAGCCACTAGATCTAGGATCAGTGCTCCTTTCAGTCTTGATGTTCCATCTGATGAGGATTAGCCTCACAGATGTCTGTTATAGCTCTTGTGTTGTATGTTTGATACTTATATGATATCTGTATGTTTTAGCTTTTGCTGATGACTCAGCAAATTTTGTACTGGAAACTTATCTTATATATATATTTCTGTTCAGTACTCTTTATTTGTGCTTCAATGAATCAATTTACTATTTTTTGGCTCTGATACTCTTTTATCTTGGTATATTTTAGCTCTGATACTCTTTGATATTAGCATAATTTTGGCTCTGATATCTATGTTATTTGATTCTCTACTATCTTTTTGTCTCCATGCTCATTGTGAGGGGGAGGAAAAATTTCCCTTTCTAATGATTGACAAAAAGGGGGAGAAAGTGTATTGACTTTATTGATGGATAAATCTGTTGAGAAAAAGGTATTAAGTCATAAAGTGTTGATTCATAAATTTATTGAGAAATTGTATTGATTGTGTTGAGAAAAAATTGTAAGAATCTTTGAAGTTTACCTTAATAAGAAGTATCTAATTAAGGAGGAGATTGATTCTTCCTAACTATGAAGTTTTTGCCTCTCTTATGAACTTAAATTCATATTCATAAATTATAATGGTTAAAGTTTGAAATATATTGCCTTTTTACTCAAGGTTTTGTCATCATCAAAAAGGGGAAGATTGTTGGCTCCACCCAGTGATTTTGATGAATAACAAAACATTGAGTGCATATTGTATTCTAATGAGGATTTCAAGTTATGAGTTTTCAGGAAGAAAGCACCTCAAAATCTCAAAAACTTATGGTGTATGGCACGTAATGGCACGGAGCAATTCTGACAAATTCGGGTATCCTCTTCATTGAAAAATGGCATCTAAATGTTTAAATATTATGTGTTTATGTATTCAAGAATTATATTTATGTTTTCAAGGCATTTACACTTGAATCTGAGATTTTTCAGTCTCAAGTGTCGACACCTGGACAGTCAAGTGTCGACACTTCAGCATTTGGCACAAACAAAAATCCTTGGCACACCAAGTGTCGACACCTATATTCAATTGTCGACACCAAGTGTCGACACTTAGGTTCCAAGTGTCGATTCAAGGCTTGAGAATTTTGAAAATACAGAACTTTGTAATATTGATGATTTTTGTGTTAAGTGTCGACACCTGTGCATCAAGTGTCGACACTTGAATGTTCATATGTCGACACCCAGAGATCAAGTGTCGACACCTGACCGCCAAGTGTCGACACCTGACAGCCAAGTGTCGACACTTGTAGCCTGACAACTCTAACGGGTCTATTTTTTTGGCTTGCAGAACTTGCTTTTCAAGCTCCAAACGGCTATTTCCGAGGTACCAACAGTCACAAACCATTTTTTGGAAGGTTCTTGGTGTATTTAACCTCCACCAACTTCATTTTAAAGAAAGAGAAGTGAAGAGAAGTGTATTGAAGTGCATTCAAGTCTACTCAAAATCCAAAAAGCCAATATTCTCCCAAATACTTCATATCAAAAGCCTCTTATAGTTTGATTCCTTGAAAAGCCTACTAGCTCATCCTTATTTCATTCCAAAAGAGGCACCTTAAAGGAGATTCCAAGGAAGAGTGAAGACAAAGCATCCACTTGAGCTTCAAAGATTCCAATCTACTCTTGAAGAGAGTTTGTTGTAGTTTTAAATTATATATCTGTTTTTATTGTGTTTTGACCTTGCTTCAAGGGTGTCTTGAAAGAAGGTTATTGTGGTTTGTTGGTGAGCCAAAGGGATAAAACCAACTAGGGTTAACTTATAAGCCCGAAGACAAAACAAGTGTTAAGGTTAGTTGGTAAGCCTAAGTGACAAAACCAACTTAGGTTTTGACTTGTGAGCCTTGTGAAAAACAAGTCGACTGTAATCTAGTTTGGATTATAGTGAAAATCCCAAGGGTGGCTTGGGGAGTGGATGTAGGTGCTAGGTTTGTACCGAACCACTATAAACCTCGTGTTTGTGTGTGATTACTCTTTTCCTTTCTTGCTCTTTAATTTTTGCTAACATCTTGCATTAAATTTATCATTGTTCACAAGCACCACTAATCCCTCATATTATTGTCTTAAAATTTTAAAAGATCCAATTCACCCCCCCCCTCTTGGGCTCCATTTCTGGGCAACAAAACCATCTCTAAATAATGAAATAAGGGGAAGAAAACTTACCGACCTTGAAAGGACTTTCCGGATGCTCGCCGGAGAGGAGGACGAAGATGTGGAAGAGTCGATGGGGCTTGATTCGATGGTGATTTAAGGAGCTTTAAAACAATCAACCAACGAGTTTCACTGTCATTTGGGAAGTAAACCTTGTCGATCGGAGTCGTATCCCACCCCGACACGTCGCCATCCACCTCCCTCGCCCCTCACGACTCCCCTGTCGAAACCTCCGGCGAAATCTCCTGCCGGATAAGGATAAACCACCTCCCCTATTTTGACTTCTCCATTTTTTTTTTCAGGGTTTCGGGTGAAGTTGGCAAGGTCTGCCGACTTCAGCCCACAACGCCCAAAACACGGGCGGGCCTCATACACAGCCTCCCTGTGATGCTTCCCGGTGAAGCCATGGCCATTGGTGAGCAACCCATGGCCAAAAGTAAGAAAAGGCCCGATTCCCATATTTTTCCAAGATTTTTTCCTACAGTTTCTTGCCAGCGAATCATTAATTACTACCGGCTATCCGCTACTGGCCGTCCGGCATTGACCGCCATCCTGCTACTATCTAGCCTCATTTTCTTCATCTATTTTGTCGAAGAAAAGACAAGAAAGATGCTACCATCTAGCCTCAAAACAAGAAAGAAGGAGAAGAAGAGAGAAGAAGACATGTTTCTCTTGATTCTCTCCCTATTCTCTCTCCAAGCAAATCTAAGGATCTACTCTAAAGTTTAGTCTCCCTGTGCGCTCGTGTTGACCCGGCAAAAAGATCTTAAACAGGAATGGACCATGCCAACATTTATAAAAAAAAGATTTTAAAAAAATATAAGAATATTAATATTAATAAATAATTTAAATTAATTTAAATATTTTTTATAAATATTATTTGAATTGTATTTGATGTTATTTTATAATATTAAATTAATTAATAATAAAATTTATCATAAAATTTTTAGCTATCTCTTTATCGATATAAGTGATTATATAATCAACAAAAAAAATCTTCTATCTTGTTGCGCAAACTATTTTTGACAATCTTCATTGTTGAAAATGCTTTCTTTATAGTAGTAGTTAAAACTGGAAGAGTTATAAGTATCGATGGGAGCTCGGGACATGATGGGCGCCCGTCTACCCATCTCCCAAAGACCTGATCATGCTATATGAAGGATCCGGTCGCCAGTGCATGGCTTCACCGCACATGGCATCTATCGGTACAACGAGATTGACGAAGGCCACCAAGACGGTAGCCATATGCCAACGTATTGGTGGTATCTAATCTTGCGCATGTGCAACTGCCTGGTCTCACCATGAGAGCATTCTCACTGGCCGCATCACATGATAGGTCCGGCCGCCATCTCATTCATCGGTGCAGCGAATGGGACGGTGCTAGTTACGTGCGGTAGCTTCGACCATGATGGTTCCGGAGACGAGTGCCGGTCAAGCGATAAAAAGAAAATCCTTTATTTTTTTCTAAAATTATGAAAAAAAATTAATAAAAATGAAAGATAAAGTTAGAAATGATCTAACTTTCAAGTAGAGAAAGCTAATTTATGGTTGATGTGGCAGGATCGCTGACATGGGGGAACTGATAGGCACCACGTAGAAGGAAGACGCCACGTCGGATGCCGCGTCAGACGCTGCATCAATTCTCCTGCCAGGACTTCTCTGCCGAGCTGAGCTGAGCTCCCTTGAGACAGCGAGCCGAGCTCCGTCCTCCGCCAGGTCAGACTCGCGAGCTCGGGATGCTTAGGCCAGAGCCGCACTTTGCCCTCCAGAGCGAGACCCTCGGAGGTTGAGCCCTGTGGTCGGAGTCGAGCTCAGCACTCCTCCGCCACGTGGAGCCTCTCCAAGCACGAGCCCTCCGGACCGGGCCAGCACTCTACCCTCCAGAGCAAGACCCTCGGAGGTTGAGCCCTATGGTCGGAGTTGAGCTCAGCACTCCTCCGCCACGTGGAGCCTCTCCGAGAGCGAGCCCTCTGGACCGGGCCCGCACTTTGCCCTCCAGAGCGAGACCCTCGGAGGTTGAGCCTAGTGGTCGGAGTCGAGCTCAGCACTCCTCCGCCATGTGGAGCCTCTCGAGCACGAGCCCTCTGGACCGGGCCCGTACTCTGCCCTCCAGAGCGAGACCCTCGGAGGTTGAGTCCTGTGGTCGGAGTCGAGCTCAGCACTCCTCCGCCATGTGGAGCCTCTCCGAGCACGAGCCCTCTGGATCGGGCCCGCACTCTGCCCTCCAGAGCGAGACCCTCGGAGGTTGAGCTCTGTGGTCGGAGTCGAGCCCAGCACTCCTCCGCCACGTGGAGCCTCTCCGAGCGCGAGCCCTCTAGACCGAGCCTGCACTCTGCCCTCCAGAGCGAGACCCTCGGAGGTTGAGCCCTGTGGTTAGAGTCGAGCCCAGCACTCCTCCGCCATGTGGAGCCTCTCCGAGCGCGAGCCCTCTGGACCGGACCCGCACTCTACCCTCCAGAGCGAGACCCTCGGAGGTTGAGCCCTGTGGTCGGAGTCGAGCCCAGCCCTCCTCCGCCACATGGAGCCTCTTCGAGCGCGAGCCCTCTGGATCGGGCCAGTACTCTACCCTCCTCCACCGAGACGATCCTGCAAGCTCGGGGCGTCTAGGTCGGAGCGAGCCCTGCCATTCCAGCTTAGCCCCAGCTTGGACGTTGGCACCACCATCCCAGGACACCGGCGAGTCGACCAAGGACTACACTGGAGCACTTGCCAGACCGTACTGACCGCCTGCAGCCATCGGTTATACTAGAAAGAGGAGAAGCACACTGATCGAGATGCCACGCTCCTCACCAACCACCTGGACCACCTAAGAGAGGAAGCCAACTAGGAGATTCGAATCCCAGGGGCGGCGGCCCACCAATCAAGGTGCCGCTAGGTTTCCCGGAATGAGACGGCCAAGAGGAGTGTCAGAGCACATGACAGCTCCCCTTATCATGAATCAGGAAAGGCTCATCGGGACACTACCGCACGTGCCTGACAGCCCGGTGGAGATCCCGAGACGGACGCCCAACGGTAACCTAGTTCACAAAAAACTTGGAGGGAACACCCTCAAAAAACAACAGCACAAGCAAGGCACAAGCCATATCATTGAAACACAAGTGCAAGCTCCATCAGGAAGAGGAGCACGGCACCACCAGTTTTCTCAAGCAAGGTCGGGCGGAAGGGCCACACAGACTCCCTCTAACCAGGCCACACTTCCCCCGACACACTTGCATCCCACTGTTGCATAATACACTCCTCCTCGTGTGGAGTCCATCAAGAGGGGTTCGACCGGGAGGATCTGTTCCCCTGGATCGTCACTGACTTGACCGTCGGAGTGCTCCCGCCGGAAATCCCGGCCTAGGTCACTAATCCCTGTTTTGCAGGTCTAGGACCAGAGATTGCCAGGCAGCGAAGGGAGCGCACTCCGGCACTGGCAGCAGCTACAGGCCATGACGATCTTGGCGGCAACAATGATATTTATTTTTTAAAAAAACTTATCTTCAAGTTATATTTAATATCTTCAATTTTAAAAGGGGCCAGATATGTAAATACATATATATTTAAAATTTTACATAAAAAATTAATTTATAAAAAAAAAAATTTAGAGGGGGCCAAGGCCCCTGCCTCCTGACGGTCCGCCCCTGGTCTTAAACCATTCTAGTGCTTGGGTAGCCTATCAGACCTGGTAAAAAGGTCTTAAATCATTTTAGTGCTTGGGTAGCCTACCAGACCCATCATTCCTGCCTATCTTTCAAATTCATTATTAATGTTCCTTGTTAAACAATTTTAGTATTGATCAAGTCCCTGCTTCTTAATTCATTGATCGAATCACTTAGACCTAACACATCCAAAGCCATTGTTTCCAAAATAACCGCCCCTTTTTCTTTTGATACTATTAAAATTATCAAATAGAAATTTTCTTTTTTTCAATGTTTGTAAATAGATTTAGCATATTCATATAGTTGAATTTTGAAGGTTTAAAGTGAAAGAGATAACCCTAACACTTCTTATTTATTTTTAAATTACTAATTATTTTATCATAAAAAAATATTCTATATTTTTTAAAAAAATAAAGATCAAGCATGTAATATTATATAATTTATCATGAAATAATGATTTTATGAATATTTTAATATTAATGGTTTGTTTATGAATTATGAAATCTATATTCATGAAATTTGTATTCTTGTTAGAAAAAGAATGATTGCATAATGGTTTTATTATTAAAAATTATTTGTAAACTATGAACTCTACAAAATCATTTATTATCTTATTTATATATGATTTAATAAAATATTTTTTAAGAATACTTATTTTAAGAAATATGGAAAAAGTCTCTCGGATAGCTATTTATTGCTATTAAAAGCGGAGAAAATTACCACTAAGGTGGTAGTGCAGTTTTTGGAGCTTTGCTCCCGTCCTCTAGATCACGGATTCGAGGCTCGAACTCATGGATTATACTCGATTAAATCCGGAAATTTTTCCGGGGCACATGACTGGGGGCGGGGGAGCTCTCTACTCTGGCAGCTTAGTGGAGTCAGGCTAATGTACTCACCTTCGGGTGGGAAGGGTACTCTGGACCGGGGTACATGACTGGGGCTTAGTGGAGTTAGGCTGATGTACTCACCTTCGGGTGGGAAGGGTACTCTGGACCGGGGCACATGACTGGGGGCGGGGGAGCTCTCTACTCTGGCAGCTTAGTGGAGTCAGGCTAATGTACTCACCTTCGGGTGGGAAGGGTACTCTGGCAGCTTAGTGGAATCAGGCTGATGTACTCACTTTCGGGTGGGAAGGATACTTGCAAAAATTACGATCCGAATCGAACATGACCTGGCGGGGTGGGGTCTAGTGGGGGTAGCTACAATGGGGGTTTTCCCTCCCCCATCCCTTTTATTTCATCAAAAAAAAAAAAAATAGAGAAAATTAATATCCAAAACTTGTCCCATCAGACCCTCCTAGTGGATAATAGTTGTTGTCATGTAATTTGGATGGTGGATAATAATAATGGCATATAATCCTAGTAGCAGATAATAATAATTGGTACACGGCTCTACCAACAAATAATAAAATAGTTAATATTTTATTGATTACAATCCTAGATATACGTACCTTAAGATTGGTTTAAGAAAAATAATTGAACTATGATTAGTTGAATGACAAATGATTTATAATTTTATTTATACTATACATTTTAAAGCATATTTATGAAATATTGATGATTTATACCTATATAATAGATTTTATGACTTGCTTTATCGTGTAATACTATGAAATATTTTATTTTATGATAATTGCTATTTTCTCTAAATGATGTATTAATTCATATAAAATTTATGCTTGATCTAGCAAGAAAGTATAAGATTTTCTTACTGAGCTATGTAGCCTATATCTTTTTTGGTTTGTCTTTTTTCAAAGAAATAAGATCACTAAGAATGAAAGATAAGGTAGGCTTGTAGTTCATGCCAGCAAGGTTGGAAATTTTGTGGAGGAAATTTTAATTCTTAATTTAATTAAGAATTCATAGTTACTGACTTTATATATTTTAAGGATTATGGATTTGATATTTAAATTTGGATTTAGTTGCTTGAGCTAGATTTTATTGGATTTCTTAATAGTTATGGTTTGGATCTTTTATTTTATTTAAAGTTAAGATTGTTGGCTTGCGTAAGCCATATTATGCCTCTGATTCAAGACATGACAGGCAGGTTCTCGCAAACACCCCGAACTCTTTGGGGAGAAATTCCACAAATAAACAGTTTTTTTAAAGTCCTTACATAAATAATTAGTTCAAAGTTCCTAGATAGATTCCTAAATATTCGAAGAGAAAGTCTTTACACACCATGCCTAATAGAAAGAAAATACGTTGCATAATCTAATTGGATCATGTAAATTTTATTTTTTAACATGAATTTAATACCTGCAATTTTATCTTTTTTATTAAAAATTTTGAATAATAAAAATATTTTTTTTAAAAAAAAATTATGACATCCTATGACTTAGATTATGATATTCATATATCATAAAGTCGAGAGATATTTTTATAATTAAAAAATATTTAAATATTTTTCAATAACAAAAATATTCTAGATCTTATGACATCATGTGAATAGGTCTTGTTCATAAAGGAATATCATAAGGAAAGGATATTTTCATCGTTCAAATATGTATTTAATATCTACAGTTTATTTTTTCATTAAAAATCTTGAATGACAAAAATATCATTCTCTTATAATATTTCTTTGTGAACATGGTATCATAACCTTATTTAAAGATGTCATAACATTTTTCAATAACAAAAATATCTCTTAACCCTATGATATAGAGATGTCATGATCTGAGTTACAGGATGTCATATATTATAATTTTTTCAAAAAAAGATATTTTTATTATTTATTTTTTTTAATAAAAAAATAAAATTATTGGTATTAAATGTGTATTAACAAGTGGGACTTGTGTGACCTTTATCCAGTCCCAATGAATAAAGGATAATGGGGTTGTGGCAGCAAACACCTCAGCACCAAAGCATTCCTCCGGTTTGAACAGGATAAAAGAAGGAGCTTTCATCTACCATAAACGTGCTCAAGGAGAGGTACGCCATAGCACAAAGTTGCGCAAAGGGCATCGTCGATGAGAAGATGAAGGCTGCTCCGTGGCAGTAGAATCTATCGTGAGTCATACGATGACAAGCATTGGACATGGACCATGGCATCATCACCTAACATATGTGCAGAACTGTTTACTTAGTTCAGACCTTGAGATGGCTGACCTCATGAATGTTGCACACCGATCTTAAAGATTAGCATCTGTGATCCATACACATAGAATACATTAGATACATGGCTTTCACGATTAGATAATCTTTTGCATGAACAAATAAGCGATCTTCTTTCACGACAACAACCATTAGATATCTTACATTAGATACATGGCTTTCAAAGTATTGCAACAACTTCGCATGCATGGCTATCAAAGCTATTTTTGTGCTGTCCAATGATTGTTTCATGGGGAAAAAAAAATCAATCATTCATTCGCACCCACATTCCAATGCAATATATCGTGGGGTACCAACGTAGAAATGAGATATATATTGCATTCCTTCATCAAGAATTTTGAGGATGAAGGAAATTCCACTAGAACATCAAAGGGACCATCATATTGTTGTTTGGGACGCCATCACAACCTTCACAAGGTTAATCAGCTTCTTGGAGTTGCGGTTTCCTAAAAAGCAGGCCGGTTTGGTGAGGGTTATGACATGCACAGCAGTTTCAAGCATCCAAACACATGCCAAACCATGCAGAGAAAAGATTATCCCAGCCTCATATTTCAAGCTTCAAAATTCTAATCTTTGAATTGCAAATGATGTTAAAGAGTGAAGCACCATTTTGTTGTACCGAGTAGTTCTACTTTACAAAAATCCATCGAAGAATACTCCCTGATGAAATCTCAAAAATGCACCAGCAATCAAGAGTAGCCTTTGATATTCTGGGAGAGTCCCTTATTTTGAAAGTCATCACTACGTCAGGTATCTGTTTTCATGTTTCTATTAACATAACATTTAACCTGTAATCTGTATGTATTCTCTTTTGCAGATTCTGTATTGGATGGAAATTGTCCGAACTAGTTTTCCCTAAAACTGCACCTCTCGAGTCATCTTGCGCTGTCCCACCCAGGAATGTTAGCAGTAGCCTCGTTCACCATCTCTACGAGCGTAACCTGCACAAATACAATCATCAAATGTATGAATAGAGCTGGCATTCAGATGAGTTACATTTAGTATCTTGATCGGCCGAAGGACAAAGCTATTTTCTGGACATGTACATACAAATTTCTCCACAGGAGCAACTGCCATGCATCTTGCCCTGTGAAGCCAACCAGTCCACCCATGCATGGTGTCACAGCCAGGCTTTGGTGCAGAACCATTCATTGGTTAAAAGGTTGCACTTGAAATGCAAAGGAATGGCAAATTCAGGGTCGCATATAAAAGCTTATGCTGGCCAAAAAGCGCTGTCCATGGTAAATAGCGAAAAGCCGATATGAAAACCACAGAAAGTCACCACTGATGATCAAGTAAGGAATAATTGATTGAGTTTTCTTAAAAGAAAAGCTACATTAATTTAAACTTTCTTCCAACAACTACAACAAATCCAATACTCTCTCTGCAAGAAACTCCCTTATGTGGATGGACATCCACAAGAAAGGCAGCATAAAACTATTATGCATTAATTACCTATTCGTGCCAACCAGCCTTGGCTGATTGGCACCCCTCTCCACTTGCAAGAGGTCCAGGGTTCGATAGATCTCTCTTAACCATTCCTTTTTCTTGTGTGAAATAGATCTCCTTTTAAGTGAACTGTTAAGGGTATTAGGATCATATAATATAACTAGCCAGTCACATATTCACTCCCACTTTTTCTACCAGACCTTCCTTGTAAAGTTAGGACTCATAATCCAAGATATCCCCAATCTATTGAAGAAAAAAAAAGGCCAACCCTTGTTTTTTCCTTTCTTTTGTTTTCATTTCTTTGTTCCCATTTTCTTCTTTGCTTTCCATAAAAAATATTGTCGCATACATCACTCTCCAGACATTTACTTCACTTCCTTTTCTTTTCTTTTTCTTTTTCTTTTTTTTTTTTCAAGAGCTATCTCCCTAGTCAAACACTAGCTCCCGATACCATGTGAAAGAGTAAATAAATAGAAAATTAACATATGAACATGAAATAATTAGGTTCACCAATCTTAATAAACAGACTTTCTCCTTCAGGATGAAGAAAAAATATGACATCATGCCTTGAGCTAAAATTAAACCAGGTCATTGCCTCCATATGCTCGATGGCAGCAGATGATGAAGAGATGAGAACACAAAGGAGGAGAAGGTAAGTACCACAACATTCTAATTCCATTAGTCAAGCACATCACTATATTGCAACCAAACCCACCTTATTATAAAATGGTTGGCTTCTGTAAATCACCTAGTTATGGTCATTTGGGGCTCAACGTATACAAAGAAAGCAAACAAAAATAAACACCATCGTAGATCTGCATTGACTTTGACTAACGTCTTCCATGTCTTTGGGATCACCATGAATAATTTTATCCAAATCCTAAAAAATGTTAATAAAGAAAGTAAATGAATCTACGTGAACTTTTATTTCTTCACCTCCTATCGGTCACGCAGCTTCTCTCTTTCATTTCCTTATTTATGGCCACTTTTTTAAGCCACAATCACGGCAACCGATAGAAGCTTGCATCATTTTGAAATCACACTGAATAGAATCGTGGCACTGGTTTCACATTTCAGTTATCAAATAATTCATAAACATTTCTAATCAGTTCCTAGTTTGGGTTTAAATAAAATCGGATCTATTAACAATATACTTTCATCCATCCTATCATGTGGATGGTAATGTAACATGTATTGCCCATGTTCTCCTCCCAAATGAAATACTGATGCACACGGTAGATATAATTCTGCAGTCTGTGTTTGCAATTACATTTAGCATCGGAGTTGGTTTTGTACATAGCTTTCTTAAATCATATCAAAACATTCAAAGTGGACAATGAAAAAAGTATGGTCAAAACTATTTTCATGAAGTTTGCATTCAAAGAGTATCCAGAAAGGTAAAAGGTGCAAAATTCAGCAAAACATGAGTGAAGAGACAGAAGAATAATGCACCCAAGAGGATAAACAAAGGAATACAAAGAAACAGAATGGAAAAATTTAAAAGAAAAATCACAGGAAATTTCATGCTTGTCAAAAAAAACTGCATAGTATTCAGTAGGAAATGCTACAGTTAGGATGGAAAAACTTTTTAAAAAATTCAAAAAGTTTAAAAAGTTCAAGATTTTCCTTATTTTAAAGGAATTTAGATGTCACAAACATACCACGCTTTCAGGAACTCCTGGAGGGGGTAAGGAAAGGTTTCTTGGTGGTGGGCCATGAAGATATGATCTTTTGTCAAATCGCCATTCCCCAATCTTTCCATAAGTTAGTTCGCCCTGAGTTAAAATAAATCAAGCAGGCCCATATATATGAGTTCATGAAAACATACTGATGCAAAAGCTGGTGTTACCATTAAAAAATGATGAAAAGACATTAACAAAAATAAATTCAATTCTTCCAGATGCAAGAAGGAAATATTACTATAACACTACCACAAAAGCACTTGCATACAGATAAAGGATGTGGTTACCTTTAATGAATAGTCACATCCATAAGTATAGTGGATGATATATGTGTTTCCCAGCTTTAAGTCCCAAGGGGGCTGTACTCAAACATTTTCAGAATACATAAAGCAGAATTTTTTGGAGCAATAACAAGAATATCTGTGTCCAACGAAGAATTAGCTTAAAGTAGCCAACTAAAATAAGTAATGCCAGATACCTGTATCATAAAATCTTTACGTAGAATATGTTGCACTCCATGCAATGCACTGGCAATAGCATATGCATACCTGTGGTAGCAGCAGAAACTAATGAGCAACATCCAGGTCCACTTCTAGAGTTGAAACACAATCAGAACATAGTACACGAGATATTGATCCTCACATTTCTAACACCCATCCAAAAGCTTTGTCGGTCTCTGGATCATTTTTCATTTTTATAGAAACATTCATCCAAGTAGGAGCAATTTTCTCCAGCTGAGACTGAAGTGTGTTCAATTTGACATCATGCAGATTAACATCAAGCAACACTATTATATCATAGCAGAAAAATTGAAAAAAACTATTGACTAATAAGAGTAAATAATTACATCAAAGATATTATTAGATAGAAGAGAAATAAAATTATCAACCTAGCATGCTAAAACGGCAACAAGCTTATAGAAACTGGCACAGACCATTCAATCTACCTTTTGAATAATTACAGGAGAATTGCCAATTGGGTCAACTTTTGTTATTGGACCATTTTCCTCTGGATAGAACTTCCTTATTATCTTTTCATGTTCAGATGGTTTAATGTAGAAGAACGGGAATGCTGCTGGGTAAGTTCCACCAGACAAGTTTGGCAAAGGCTTCACAAAGATATGATCTGGCTCAGCCATTAGTATATACCTGCAGTTTTTCTCATCAAGCAACACAAGGTAATCAGATCATTGAACAAAAAGAAACAAAAGAAATAATGCAACTTGGTGGATGCATGTTACTCACTCTTCCTCAATTTTTGCTTTTTTCAGCCATTGCACAAAGGCCCAAGGCCTGTTCAAGACAATGTAACCCTGGCACCAGCATTTCAGAGACAATGTGAAACATGGTGTCAATAACATGATAAAGTGTGATTAGCATGTTTGGAATTACTTGCAAAAAGGATTGACACTTGTTGAGAGAGACGTGATTGGTAGTTCTCAACAGAAATGCTAACCACATAAGCAATGCTGAAAATGTTGCTTTTAAGAAAAGCCAGAACATCTGGCTCATGGATTTTGCTTACATAGAGCACCCATTTCTTTTCCATGAGTTTCCCTTGTTTAAGAGAAGGGAAAGAGAAACATTGGAGATGGGAATGGCTTAGATAAACTTAATATTTAGTAGGCACATGAGGGAACCAACCTAAACCGAGAATATGATTTTATGGGCCATCTAAAAGCCCTTAATCTAAATTAAATCACAACAAAGAAAATGGAGAAACATCCAAACATACTGAAGAAAAGTGCTTCTACATTATGCATTACTCAACAGCAAATAAGCGAAGAAATTAATCTCTTCTATGGCATTTTCATTGAAATTCTTTAGAGAAAGCCCATTTAAAACGGCCAAAGCTTCAATTCCATCACCATAGCCATCTCCAATCTTACAATACAAAATTAGTTATCACACAAAAGATTAACCAGGTGCACATACATCATAATCATCTATAATTGATCAACCTTCAAGAAAGTCTACTCAATCCAAGAAAAGCAACTAAAATGAAGATTAATATCTAGTAGCATGATGACAGTCTTTTTATGGCATTATTCATGATCCTTCTGCAATACCTTATTCTTGTAAATGTCTTAACTATTCTTTTCAACAGAACAAATACATAAACAGTTAAGTTTATAGCAAACTGAGCAAGAAAATTGCAGCAAACATCACCATGCCTCTACCATCTGGTATAATCTTTAAGCAAATGATCATGACAATGTCATGCCATTCAAACATGGGATAAATTCAACAAGATTGTTGCAATGGTTAATTTTGTTTGCAAGCAAAGTCCTTTGCTATAAGAACACAATTCAAATGCAAAGTCAAGAAACACCACCACCAATAGAACAGACAAATTCAGGAAACATTAGAACCCTCACCTGATCCATACCATCCGGAAGGGGCTCAACAACAAACGTAGGGATCTCCTCCATCAAATCATCAGCACTCCCAGAATGCAGCACCCTTGTGAACCCTCCCATCTCTGACCCCTTCCTGTCCTTCATCTTCTTGTACCAGTAGTACATTATCCGGCACTGCCACTTGCTGTAAGGCGCATCCGTCGCCGTGAGAGCCACATGGAAGGCCTGCCTGGTTCCCATCGATCTCTTCAACTTACCAGGCATCTGAACTACAGGATCCTGGGACCTCTCCTTGATTAGCTCTCTCGATGGTTCCCTCCTCTGGTTGTGGATTACCGCAGTCACAAGGTTGTAGGTAGCGAGGAAAAACCCGAGGGAAATTAGAACCAAAAGAAATGGTGAAGCCTTGGCCATCTCCTTCCTTCCGATTATCCGCAGATTCTCACCGCCTCACAGCTATTTTCCCCGAACCGAACATCAAAACCAACAGCATTAACAACAATTGGACATCTAGCAGGTGAAAATTTTACATCAATCCTATCTTCATTCCAATCAAATTAACAATCAAAACTACGCTGAGCTATAAAAATCATAAATTTTTAACAAAAAACGCGTAAAAATCCAAATTTGACGAATTGCTCGTCAAACACTCCCAATCAGCAAACCAAATGGAGAAATACCAGCCAAGAAAGTCAAAGTGATCAAGCGGATAAAAAAAAAAGTCGTTTAAAATCACATAACGTTCCTTCCAAGTAAGCATCTTCTCATTCAGCAATCATGATACTGCCGTTCTGCAAACAAATCGAAAAAAAAAAAACAAAGAAAAAGGTAAAAAGGCCAGATCAAAAGAGAATGAGAGAGAGAGGCATACCTCCAAGAGAGAGAGAAGGGTTGTGGTGGGATCGGAGTCGTGGTGGTGGGGGGATTTGAATAAGAGGAAGGGGATGGACACCAGGGGGCCCCGGGAGAGAAGTGGGAGGTGTGGAAGGCTTCTTATTTATCCATATTTTCTACCACTCTATTTTGTTATACAGCAGAGACAGAACTCGTACGCGTCGGGCATTAAGAGAAAGAAATTAAAAACACAAGAGAGAGTTACAAGAAGAAAAGGCAAGATCGAGGTTTTGGATTTGGAAGGAGGACGGAATCGGGGACCCGAACGCCGAGGAGAGCCGGAGAAGTGGGTGGGGGTGGGGAGAACGCAGAGTGGAACGGAAAGGAAAGAACAAATTACACTGAAAAAAATCTAAAACCGTATAAAAGAAGATTTTTTTGGATAAAAATAAAAAGAAGCTATTAGACTGACAAAGGCATATATTGTTAAGCCGAGTTTTTTTTAAATAATATTTTTTTATTAAATATTTACTGAATTGGTGTCGTCCATTCTATTTTTTTCAAATTAGATGTTTCGGTTGACTTAGAAAGTTTTCACATTAAAAACCGCATCACATTGAATAAAAATTAAACAAATAATAAATTTTTAATTTTTTTTAAAAAAATTTTTTTTTAAAAATAAAATATAATAATATAATAAATATTTTATATTTTAAAATATAATATATTAAATTATAAATTATGTATTATAATATAGTATATTTGTTGATATACATGTATCGATCATGATATGGTGGTGCCGTGTCGAGTACCATCAGTGTAGCACGACGGAATGGATATTTATCGAGTAGCAAGATCGGAGGCGACGGGGCGCGAGGGCAATGCTATCGGTGCTAGCCCGGGCACCCGCCTGCCCGTGCCTCCGAAACTTGATCTTGCTGCTCGACAGGTCCGACCACCAACATGAAGTATGGCTCCACCGCACATTGCATCCATTAATGCAGTAAGGCTAACGGAGGCTATCGAGATAGTAACCGCCGCTCGATGCATCGGTGGTATTCGGTCTTATATACTGCAACCACCCAGTCATATCATAGGGGCGTTCCCGATGGTCGCGTTGTGCAATGGGTATAGCCGCCAGTCATATCATAGGGGCGTTCGGTCTTATATACATGCAACCATCCAGTTATATCATAGGGGCGTTCTCGATGGTTGCATTGTGCAATGGATCCAGCATGAAGTATGGCTCCATCGCACACTGCATCTGTCAATGCAGTAAGGTTGATGGAGGCTATCGAGATAATAACCGCCGCTCGGTGCATCGGTGGTATTCGATCTTATATACGTGCAACCACCCAGTCATATCATAGGGGCGTTCCCGATGGTCGCATTGTGCAATAGGCCCTGTTGCCACCAAGACCGTCGTGGCCCGTAGCTGCTGTCGACGCTGGAGTGCGCTCCTGCTCTGCCGCCCGCCGTTCTCGGTTCCCGGACCTCCGTGCTGGGTGCGGCCGCCTCGTCGCCCAGTGGTCCTCCGCTCCTGAGCCTGCAAGACAGCAGTTAGAGACCCGGGCCGGGATTTCAGGCGGGGGCACTCCGACGATTAAGTCAGTGACGATCCAGGGAAACAAATCCTCCTGGTCGGGCCCCTCTTGATGGACTCCGTACCATGAGGAGTAAGAGATGTGCGTGAAGGTAAAATCGTTGCAGGGGGAGAGTGACAGCGGGGACAGAGGGGTGCTCTGTTCCGCGGCCTCTCCTTGTGCCCCTCGTTTCCCTTCAACAGTGGTGGTAGTGGTGCTTCGCCCTCTTGGCCAGGCTTGCGCTTGTGCTTGTGGTTGTGGTTGTGGTGCCATCCCCCCTTCTTTGGTGGGGGTCGCCCTTCCTCTTCTTTTTCTTTTTTTTTTGCCTGTCTTTTTTTTTTTGAGTTGTTGTGTTACTTCCGAGTTTGCCGTGAACTTGGTTACCGTTTGGCGCTTGACTCGGGATCCCCGCCAGGCTGTCAGGCGCATGCGGCGGTGTCCCGAGGAGCCTTTCCCGATTCATGATAGGGTGCGTTGTCAGGCACCCCGACACTCTTCCTGGTTGCCTCGTTCTGGGAAATTTGGGGGTGCCTCCAATGGAGGGCCGCCGCCCGCAGGATTCAAATCTCCCGGTTGGCTTTCTCTCTTGGATGATCTGAGTGGTCGGTGAGGAATGTAGCATCTCGATCAACGTGCTGCTTGCCTTTCTGGTGCAACTGGCAGTTTCAAGTGATCCGCACGATCCGGGAGGCGCTGCGGTACGGTCCTCGGGCGGCTCGCCGGTGTCCTCGGCTGGTGAGGCTCTTGTCCGGGCCGGGGCCAAGCTGGGACGGCAAGGCTCGCTCCGAGCTTGCGGGGGGGGGCACCTCGGCGGAGGAGGGTGAAGTGCGGACCCGGTCCGGAGGGCTCACGCTCGGAGAGGCTCCACATCGATGGGCAAGCTCTTGCTCGACCTCGATCGCAGGGCACTAACCTCCGAGGGTCTCACTTCGGAGGGCGGAAGGTAGACCCGGTCCAGAGGGTGCATGCTCGGAGAGGCTCCATATCGGCGAGTGAGATCTCAGCTCGACTTCGACCGCAGGGCACTAACCTCCGAGGGTCTCGCTCTGGAGGGCGGAAGGCGAACCCGGTCTAGAGGGCGCGCGCTCGGAGAGGCTCCATATCGGCGGGTGAGTTCTTAGCTCGACCTTGACCACAGGGCACTAACCTCCGAGTGTCTCGCTCTGAAGGGCGGAAGGCGGACCTGGTCCAGAGGGTGCGCGCTCGGAGAGGCTCCACATTGGTGGGTGAGCTCTCAACTCGACCTCGACTGCAGGGCACTAACCTTCGAGGGTCTCACTCTGGAGGGCGGATGGCGGACCCGGTCCAGAGGGTGCGCGCTCGGAGAGGCTCCACATCGGCGAGTGAGCTCTTAGCTCGACCTGACCGCAGGGCACTAACCTCCGAGGATCTCACTCTGGAGGGCGGAAGGCGGCTCCGACCTAGGCATCCTGAGCTCATGAGCTCAACCTGGCGGAGGACCGAGCCCAGCTTGCCGTTCTGAGGGAGCTCAGCTCAGCTTGTTAACGGGATCCAGGCTAGAGAGTAGACGCGGCGTCTCTTCTAGACGTGGCGCCTGCCGGTTCCTCCACATCAACGGACTATCCACATCATTTGCCCCCCACTCCCGAGGCCCGTTAGTGCGTGGCGCTCAGATCGAAGGGAGTAATTGCGATGCTGACATGGAAAGGCAAAGATCTGGTGTGATGATGGCCATGATTGCCGGCGCTTCGGGGACCGACCCTGCGGGCTACTGCGGGCTAATGCGAGGATGCCATGTGGCCACTTCCGAGGAGCAGTTAATGTTGGCGCATAATGCAGAGCGGCTGGGATGCCATTCTCATCGATGGGTGGCACGTGGCGCAGATCCGTCGATGGAGCGGTTGAATCAGTACGAATCCCTTGGATCATTTCGAAATGAAAAGAAGGCCTTACCCGAACCATCCATTCTTTTTGAATTCTCCGTGCCTTCTGTCGCTGTGCCCAAGCTTCTTCTTTCTTCCAGTCGCCCCAAGTTTTCTGAGGCAACAGGTCAGCTACTTCTTCTTCCTCCTTCCCCCACTAGAATAGGGTTCTTTCCCGGGGTCCGGAGTCTTCTTTACGTTAAATCTCCTCTTCGGTCTTTTGCTTTAAGTTCTTCCTCTCCTTTGTCCTTGAGGATGTCCCATTTTGGTCCAGGCTTCTGCCCCTCTACTAATCAGGGTGAGGCCGGTCCTTCCGAGCGGAGGCCGGCGTCCTCCTCTTCTTCCTCCAGCGGGGAGGAAGACGTAGCTCGCTTTGAGCTCAGTAGGAGGCATCCTCCTGGTCCGGTTCTCATTAGGGAACCGAGATCCGGTCCTTCTTTGCCTCCTGCTTCTCCTGCTCCTACTCCCGAGTCTGTTCGGCCCGTAGGTCCTGGTGGGGTCGCCTCAACGATCACCGCCGGGGAACTCAGGACTGTGCGGGATGTCTATGGGATCTCACATTCCGTCCGGCTCACAATCCCTCGTCCGGGGGAACGGGTTACTTCGAGTGGCCCGGGCCATCTTGCCTTCTATGAGGGGACCTTCTCTGGAGGTCTCCACTTTCCCTTCCATCCTTTCTTTCTGTTAGTCTTAGACAATTATCGTCTGGTCCCGGCACAGCTGGTACCAAACATTATTAGGATCATTTTTTCCTTCATTGTGCTTTATCATCTTCACGGGTTTGTGGCCCGATTTTCTTTGTTCAGGGCTTTCTTTATCCTGAAGCGCCACCCAACCGAGGATAGGTGGTGGTTTTTGTCCTCCCGCCCGAAGGGCATTAAGTTTGAGCTTTCCTCTTCCATCAGGAGATGGAAGGGCAGATTTTTCTTTGTTGAGGTCGAGGGGGTCGACTAGGTATGGAGCGATCCGGACAAGTCTCCCAACTGAAACTCTGCGGTCGATGCGGCTGACCGGGGTGACTACGAGCAGCTCCGCACCATCCAGATTCCTCCTCTCGAGGTCCTGTTGTCTGAGCAGAATCTTGCTGACTCCGGGGTCGACCCAATGGATGGGTTGGGTGAGTTCGACCTAAATCCTTTTTTTTTCCCTTTTTTGCACTTCCTGCACTTGTTACACTATTCCCCACAGATTCTAACTGTTGTGTGATCTGCATGCAGGAATGATCTTCTCCGAGAGTGATCTCCTAGCAATCACCAAGAAGAGGCCGCCGAGCGGGCTGGCGGGTGAGCCCTCGTCGAGGCAAGCGCGGAGTGAGAGTGTCCCTGCAGCTGCCCCCGTGGTGGTGATCGGTCTGAGCTCTGCTGCCCCAGCAGGCCCGAGCTCAGATGTGTCCCGTGCTGCTTCCGTGCCGATGGAGAGGGCAGCTCCTGTGGCACCGAGGCCTGCCCAGCAGGCCCCCGCTGCAGAGCCCGAGGTGATAGTCCGGGCGAGGGCTGCCGCTGCTGCTGCGGCACCCTGTCATCCTCCGAGTCAGTCCGTCATCGATGTCGGGGGTGAGGAGACTTGGGGCGAACCCAGGGCCATGACGGAGGTGCCATCTGCACTGACACCGGCCTCCTAGCCTGCCCCCCGGGGTCCTTCATCTAGCGGTGCAAGGCCGCCCGCTCACAGAGAGAGCTGGAGGGAGGAGGCCCGGCACCATCTCCCTTTCAAGATGGGGCCGGAGAGTTCGTTTCTCCGAAACCCCGAGCTTGCCGAGCGCATGATGGATTTCTTCATCCAAGTATGCAATTGGCAAGAGATGGCTGGGATGCGGCTGACCAACGTCATCAGCACCATCTTCCCCCAGCTGTATTCGTTAAGCTCTTTCACTTTTTTATCATTCATTCACTCATTTTTTCATTTCATTTCATTTTTCATTCTTTTTTTTTTACTGACCTTCCTTCATGGTGCAGATTGGTGCCGAAACCCTCTACATCAGGGGCCACTTCCAGAGCTGGGAGCGTCTCGAGCGGCAACAGGCCGCCAAGATCGAATCTTTAAAGGCCGACCTGAAGGAGAAGGCTGGGGCAAACGGGGTCCTTGAGGCGAAGGTCAAGGACCTCGAAAAAGAGCTCATCGATGCCGAGGGGTGAACGAAGGGACTCCTGACGGCTCGCAACCTGGAGCAGAGCTGCTTAAAGAAGGCGATCGACGACCTTTCCGTCGTCGAGAAGAAACTGAATTGGTACAGTGCCGAGGCCGACTGGCACAAGGAGATCGCCCGAGCTGCCCAGGTAGAGCTGGCAGCCGTGAAGGAGAAACTTGCCGCTACTGAGAAGGCAGCAGAGATGGCAACCAACTCGGCGGAGGTAGCTAGGATGGAAGTCGTCGAGCTGAGGAGGGTGGCCGCTGAGGCTACGAAGGGTGCCGAGGACGCCGTCGCCAAGTTCAAGGCTTCAGAGGACTTCATCGCTGAGATCCAGCAGATGGCATCGGATTCCTTTTACAAGGGTTTCATGTACCTGCACGGCCGGGTCGAGACGCTTATTCCTGACAAGAATCGTAGCTGCCTCAATTATCCTTCGGCCTCGGAGGCGGAGGATGACGAGGAGGCCATCGCAAGAGCCGTGGGCTCGGAACCTCCGTCACCAGCTGAGGGTGACCCTCCTGAAGTTAGGGCAGCTCAGCCGGAGACCTCTGAGGGCGGGAGCTCTTAGCCTTAGTACCCAGCAGAGAAATTGGTCGGCATGGAATGACCCTTTTCTTCCTTGTTCTATTTTGTACTTTTTGTTTCTTATACTTATTCGGGGTCTCCCGGCATGTCGGGGGCCCAGAAGACACTTGTAACTCATATTTTTGATAAATGAAACTTGAGCTCCTTTGTTATCCGTTTCTTTTGCCGAGTTCTGTCCTTTTCCCTCTTTCATCTCCTCTTCTCTTCTTTTTGTATGGTGAGACCAGAGAGAAGGGCTACACCTTGCTTGAGGCTGAGTCATGACACTTGAGAGCTGCTGGGCTCAAAGGTGTTGTTGACTGAGGACCATGTGGCTCGAAGGTCCCTTGGCTGGAGATCCGGGCTCCGGTCTTGGGTTGGGGTCCTGGAGCTGGGCTCAGAGACGTTGGTTGCTGAGAGCTGCTTGGCTCGAAGTTCTCTTGGTTGGAGATCCAAGCTTCGGTCTTGAGAGGGCGTCCTGGAGCTGGGCTTGGGGACGTCGATTGCTGAGAGCTGCTTGGCTCGAAGTTCTCTTGGTCGGAGATCTGAGCTCCGGTCTTGAGAGGGCGTCTTGGAGCTGGGCTCGGGGACGTCTATTGCTGAGAGCTGCTTGGCTCGAAGTTCTCTTGGTCGGAGATCTGAGCTTCGGTCTTGAGAGGGCATCCTGGAGCTGGGCTCAGGGACGTCGATTGCTGAGAGCTGCTTGGCTCGAAGTTCTCTTGGTCGAAGATCTGAGCTCCAGTCTTGAGAGGGTGTCCTGGAGCTGGGTTCAGGGATGTCGATTACTGAGAGCTGCTTGGCTCGAAGTTCTTTTAGCCGAAGATCTGAGCTCCGGTCTTGAGAGGGCGTCCTGGAGCTGGGCTCGGGGACGTCGATTACTGAGAGCTGCTTGGCTCGAAGTTCTCTTGACTGAAGATCTGAGCTCCGGTCTTGAGAGGGTGTCCTAGAGCTGGGCTCGGGGATGTCGATTGCTGAGAGCTGCTTGGCTCGAAGTTCTCTTGGCCGGAGATCTGAGCTCCGGTCTTGAGAGGGCATCTTGGAGCTGGGCTCGGGGACGTCGATTGCTGAGAGCTGCTTGGCTCAAAGTTCTCTTGGCCGGAGATCTGAGCTCTGATCTTGAGAGGGCATCCTGGAGCTAGGCTCGGGGACATCGATTGCTGAGAGCTGCTTTGCTCGATGATGCCGTACTTCCTTCTTGTTCTCTCTTTCTTTCCTTCCCTACTCTTCTTCTCTTCTTTTTTTTTTTTAGAGTGGGGAGATCAGAGGAGAGGATGCTGGTTGTACCCCCATCTTGTTCTCTTTCTTTCCTTCCCCTCTCGTGTTCTTTTTGAGTAGGGAGATCGCAGAAGGGGGGCTGCCGGGCTTCCCTCCTTGTTCTCTTTCTTTCCTTCCCTTCTCGTCTTCTTTTCGAGTGGGGAGATCAGAGAAGAGGGTTACCAGTCTTGATTGCCTTGGAGCTAGGCTCGAGGCCTTCCTGGACGTGGAGCTAGGCTCGGACCCAGGGGGTTGCCTGAGATCTTGGCTCAGGTCTTTGATGCCTTGGAGCTAGGCTCGAGGCATTGATGGGAGCTACGTAGCCCCATGATCTCTTGGCATCTCGGAGATGGGCTCGGAGACGTTTGAGATAGAAAGCTGCTTGACTCGAGGATCCTTCTATGTCCTGGAGCTGGGCTCGGGGACGTTTGGAATTGGAGAGCTGCGTGGCTCGAAGATCCTTCTACGCCCTGGAGCTGGGCTCGGGGATGCTTGGAGTTGGAGAGCTACGTGGCTCGAAGATCCTTCTACGTTCTAGAGCTGGGCTTGGGGACGCTTGGAGTTGGGGAGCTACGTGGCTCGAAGATTCTTCTACGTCCTGGAGCTGGGCTTGGGGATGCTTGGAGTTGGGGAGCTACGTGGCTCGAAGATCCTTCTACATCCTGGAGCTGGGCTCGGGGACGGTGTTGGTCCTTTCCTGCAAAACATGCGGATACCCATGCAAGGGAAAAAAATCGTTATCATGATCGTTGGTAGGGGAACTTACCTTACTGAGGGCATCTTTGTAGGTTGCAGGCCCACCTCCCTCGAGGGAGCCCGACGTCGTTGAGTTCTTCGAGGTAATAGACCCCTCATGATAGAACTTAGGCCGTCTCGTGGGGGCCTTCCTATGGTGGTTCATGATCGCCGTCTCGACAACCATGGCATCTTTGCTCGCCTCTCCCTCGCTTTCTCCTCTCCTCATGGCGGGGAGATCACCTTCGGGGTCTCCTGCCCTAGAGCCTTCTCAGGCACGTGCATAGTTCCTCAGGAAATTGCACCCATCGGTTTCGCGGCAGGATAAGTGCCGGTGGTTGAAGCCGACGGGAGAGGGGTGAGCGCTTGGGGCCCCGCTTGAGGTCTGCCCCCGTGCAAACCTTTGGAGGTGGGTCTCCTTGATGAGCTTCTCGATCTCCTGCCTACGATCGCGACGTCTTTCGACATCACGGCTGCGATCGCGATGGAGGCGATGATACTCCGCCCCACTATGACCAGTGAAGGGCTTTGCTGACGGTGGGCGTTGTAGTCCAGAGACTCTCCAGTTGGGCCTCTCATGTTGATGAACCGAAGGGAAAACCCTGCCAGTTGGGCATCACATGTTGATGAATCGGCGGGAAAACCCCACCAGTTGGGCCTCGCATGTTGATGATCCGGCAGGAAAACTCCGCCAGCTTGTACTCATGCCTCTCCAGGTGCGCTTTCGCCGCGTGCCTGATGGTTTCGTCAGCGGATTCCCCGTCAAAGGGGATGGAGGGAGTCACATGCTGGAAAGGCCTAGAGGAGATCGCCCTTAGGTTGACCTTTCAAGCTTGTGCCGTCACCGTTCTTCTGTGGTATGTTGACCTGGGAAGTGGTGAAGGACTTAGTCATGCCCGTCCGCCCCCCCTTCCTGGCGCGCCAATCTGTTGCCGCCAAGACCGTCGTGGCCTGTAGCTGTTGTTGGCGCTGGAGTGCGCTCCTCCTCTGCCATGCCTTTCTCGGTTCCCGGACCTCCGTGCTGGGTGCGGCCGCCTCGCCGCCCGGCGGTCCTCCGCTCCTGAGCCTGCAAGACAGCGGTTAGAGACCCGGGCCGGGGTTTCCGGCGGGGGCACTCCGACGATCAAGTCAGTGACGATCCAGGGAAGCAGATCCTCCTGGTCGGGCCCCTCTTGATGGACTTAGGAGGAGTAAGAGATGTGTGTGAAGGTGAAATCATTGCAGGGGGAGAGTGATAGCGGGGACAGAGGGGTGCTCTGTTTCACGGCCCCTCCTTGTGCCCCTCGTTTCCCTTCAATAGTGGTGGTAATGGCGCTTCGCCCTCTTGGCTGGGCTTGCACTTGTGCTTATGGTTGTGGTGGTGGTGCCATCCCCCCTTCTTTGGTGGAGGTCGCCCTTCCTTTTCTTTTTCTTTTTTTTTTTGCCTGTCTTTTTTTTTTGAGTTGTTGTGTTACCTCCAGGTTTGCCGTGAACTTGGTTACCGTTTGGCGCTTGTCTCGGGATCCCCACCGGGCTGTCAGGCACATGTGGCGGTGTCCCGAGGAGCCTTTTCCGATTCATGATAGGGTGCGTTGTCAGGCGCCCCGACACTCTTTCTGGTTGCCTCGTTCCGGAAAATTTGGGGGTGCCTCGAATGGCGAGCGACCGCCCGCGGGATTCGAATCTTCCATTGGCTTTCTCTCTTGGATGATTTGAGTGGTTGGTGAGGAATGTAGCATCTCGATCAACGTGCTGCTTGCCTTTCTGGTGTAATTGGCGGTTTCAAGTGGTCCGCACGGTCCGGGAGGCGCTCTGGTATGGTCCTCGGGCGGCTCGTCGGTTCCTCGGCTGGTGAGGCTCTTGTCTAGGCCGGGGCTGAGCTGGGACGGCAAGGCTCGCTCTGACTTAAGCGCTCCGAGCTTGCGGTGGGGATGCCTAGGCGGAGGAGGGTGAGGTGCGGACCCGGTCCGTAGGGCGCGCGCTTGGAGAGGCTCCACATCGGCGAGCAAGCTCTCAGCTCGACCTCGACCGCGGGGCACTAACCTCCATGGGTCTCACTCCGGAGGGCGGAAGGTGGACCCGGTCCAGAGGCCGCGTGCTCGGAGAGGCTCCACATCGACGGGTGAGTTCTCAGCTCGACCTCGACCGCAAGGCACTAACCTCCGAGGGTCTCGCTTTGGAGGGCGGAAGGCGGACCCGATCCAGAGGGCGCGCGCTCGGAGAGGCTCCACATCGGCGGGTGAGTTCTCAGCTCGACCTCGATCGCAGGGCACTAACCTCCGAGGGTCTCGCTCTGGAGGGCGAAAGGCGGACCCGGTCCAGAGGGCGCGCGCTCAGAGAGGCTCCACATCGGCGGGTGAGCTCTCAGCTCGACCTCGACCGCAAGGCACTAACCTCCGAGGGTTTCACTCTGGAGGGCGGAAGGCGGACCCAGTCCAGAGGGCGCGCGCTTGGAGAGGCTCCACATCGGCGGATGAGCTCTCAGCTCAACCTCGACCGCAAGGCACTAACCTCCGAGGGTCTCACTCTGGAGGGCGGAAGGCGGCTCCGACCTAGGCATCCCGAGCTCGTGAGCTCAACCTGGCGGAGGACCGAGCTCGGCTTGCCATTCTGAGGGAGCTCAGCTCAGCTCGTTAGCGGGATCCGGGCTGGAGAGTAGACACGACGTCTCTTCTGGATGTGGCGCCTGTCGGTTCCTCCACGTCAGCGGACTATCCACATCAGGCCCGATCGCCATGGAAGTGCGCAGCTCCACGACATGCAATACCTATTTGGTACTTGTATTAATAAATATACTATATTATAATATATATATATATAATTTAATATATTATAATATATTTAATATATTTTAGAATATAAAAATAATATTTTTTATTAAATATTTATTAAACCGGTGCTGTTCCAAATATATTTATGAAACTAGATTTTTTTTTGAACATGTGGAAGGTATGGATACAAGAGAGGTGAGAAAAGAATACGTGGAAAAATCATAGGCTCCCGGTTCAAAATTAAATATTTTTTAAAAAATAATAAACAAAAAATTAATAATTTTTTTTAAAAAATAAGAAATATAATAACATGATATTATAATAATATATTTTAATATATTTTATATTATAATAAATATTTTATATTTTAAAATATAATAAATATATTATAATATATTAAATTATATATATTATAATATAGTATATTTGTTGATGCTTGCATATCGGTCATGGCAGCAGTGGTGTCACACCGATGCAATCGGTATAGCATGACAGGATCGGATGTCTACTGAACGATCGGGTCGGAGGCAATAGGGCACGAGGGCCGCAGTGTCAGTGCGAGCTCGAGCACCCACCTGCTAGTGCCTTCCGAGACCTGATTATACCGCGCAACGAGTTTGGCCACCAGCATAGCCCGCGGCTCCACCACATGCGATATTCATTGGTGCGACAAGACAGATGAAGGCTATTGGAATAGTAGTCGCTACTCGGCGTGTCGGTGGTATTTAACTTTGTATACATGCAACCACTCGATCGTACCATAGGAGCATTCCCGGTGGTTGCACCATGCAATGGATCCGTCCACTACAGATGTGCATGGCTCCACCGCACGCGATGCTTGTCCAGTACGCACATATTAA
The DNA here is from genome assembly GCA_021397845.1 of Areca catechu. Classification (NCBI taxonomy): domain Eukaryota; kingdom Viridiplantae; phylum Streptophyta; class Magnoliopsida; order Arecales; family Arecaceae; genus Areca; species Areca catechu. The sequence goes on from CM038046.1 coordinate 27,331,547, forward strand.
CAAATATACTATATTATAATATATAATATATAATTTAATATATTATAATATTTTTATTATATTTTAGAATATAAAATATTTATTAATATAAAATATTATAATATATTATTATAATATCATGTTATTATATTTCTTATTTTTTTTTTTTTTTTAAAAAATTAATAAATTTTAGTATTTTTTATTTTTTATTTTTTTATTAAACTTTAAAATGAGAAATTACCGGTTATATTATATTTTAGAATATAAATATTTATTATAAAATAAAATATATTATTATATATTATTATAATATCATGTTATTATGTTTTTTATTTTTTATTTTTTAAAAAAATATTAATTTTTTATTAAATTTTGAGATGGAAAATCGTAGCAAGTTCTCCGTGTATATTCCCTTCCCTTCCATGTATTCAAAATGATATATTTTAAAAAATATATTTGGTAAGGCATTATTTTTATAATATTTAATAAAAAATATTATTTTAAAAAAAAACTCCTGTACTTAAGCCTCTCTAACCACTTACGATATTGCCGTGACTTTTTATGCCCCGGCTTTGTCAACAACATTCATGGACTAAGTCTTTCAAATAATTTCTCACATAAAAAATTAGACCAAAAAGAAATTCTTCCAAACTTAGTCTACAATAAATATTACGAATAAAGTAAATAATAAAATATCATATCAGCCGCAACCATCTCAATATATACGTTGATCACCTCAAAATAAAACTATAAAATATTTTATTAATTATATATATAATATTTAATAATATATGATAGGCTAAGGCTATCTAAAGTTTTTACATTCGTGTCTGATAGTCACTGGTTTGAGCAAAAAATAAAATAAAATAAATTTATAAGTTTAATAGGATATAGAATTATTCATAAAATTGAAGAGATATAAAATGGATAGTGGGTTTGACTCACGCCGCACAAAAATATTATTAATAGCATCCTTATCCGATGGGGAGGCTCGTTGATAATTTAATTCTCATTATCAAAAAATTATTGATTAAAATTATTTTATCATACTCATCTCGAATCATTTAATAAAAAATAGCATATCATTTATTGTTAAAAAATTCATTGTAATCCCAATTTTGTTAAAAATTTTGAATAAATTTTTTTTTTTGATAAAATAAAAAAAGGAGAGGAGTTAGATCCCGGGCATGGCCATCTCCATACGGTTCTCCAATTTCGGTCAGAAAATATTCGATACATGGCGTATATTAATTTTTCATAACCGTTTTCTATCCAAAAATGAATATAACAACTTGGTTATTGCTCGTATAAGAATTTATTATATATATTTTGAGCTTTTTCATTATCACCGACTAACAGGATAATAAAAAATTAATCATTATTAGCTAACGACTTTTTTATTTAAATAAAAAGATCTAATTTTTAATAATAAATAAAAAAATATTTTTTAATAATATACTGATTTTTTATCGAATAGGTCAATATCTAACCAACAGTCCTCCTTGCTCCTTGTCATTGGACATGACCCCAAAGGAATGCGTCATGCCGCATGCCGCGTTGCGTTGACCTTGCTGGGTCATTCCACCACGACTCTCCTTCTCGAGGCCATCCGCAACGCGTAAACCTTCCCCAGGGCCGCCGCGACATGAATTGTCGTTGGTACGTTGGCACTTTGGCTCATAATAGGTTGAGTAATGCTCAGTGCACCACAAAATACATCATCAAATATTATTGTATCCTCACCTAAACTTCACTTTTAAATATATATTTAATATAAATAATTTTATTTTTATTAAAATTTAAATAATAAAAATAATATTTTTATAATAAAATTATGATATCTGTTGGATGTGACAGATTTAATCTACTTATATTGATTTGATGAGAAGTGACCTTGGTCGATCAAGTCCAAGGCTTGAAGCCGATTAATAAAGGCATGAAGCTGATTAATGTCTAAGAGACATGAAGCTGATCAAATGTCCAAGAGGCACGTAGCTGATCAAATGCCCGAGAGGTCCAAAATCGATTGATGAAGGCATAAAACCAGTCGACGTCCAAGAGGCACGAAGCCGATCATGGAGGCATGAAGCCGATCAAATATCCAAGAGGTACAAAGCCGATCAATGGAGGCATAAAGCCGATCGATATCCAAGAGGCACAAAGCCGATCAATATTCGAGAGGCATAAAGTCGATCAACACCCAAGGGACGCAAGGCCAATCAACATTCAAGAGCAAGACTGATCAACGCCCAAGAGACGTAAAGCCGATCGATATCCAAGGGACGAGAAGTCAATTCCTATCCAAGAGGCATGAAGTCGATCAATGCCCAAGAGGTAAAAAGCTAATCAAGATTCAAAGGAGGTGTAAAAGCTGACTAATGCTCTATAATGAATAGCGAATGCTACACGTACTGATCTATTAACAAACTAACCATTTACAGCTGGATTCAGATTGATTCGGTTAGAATTGGGGTCTATAAATACCATTGAGTGGGAAAGAGAAGGGGATTCCAAGACACCCCTTTACTTGATTTTTTCTCATACCTAATATATCTAGTCTGGACTCCATCAACGAACCTGAGCATTGGAATTTCTCCTCACCCAGAGTTTCGAGAAAACAAAGAGAAGCAGGATCCATCAGTTCAACTCTCCTTCAACCAGTCTGATCCAAGCTCAAGCATCATTGTAATTTATCTGGATACAATAGATTGGCGCGCCAGGTAGGGGGTCTCGATGAGAGATTTTTTCAAGAATCTGAAAGGAAACATGGTAAAGGGTAGGGTCCGGAATCTCCCTGTTGATGAAGTTCATCATTCTCCAAGGGAGAATGATCCAAATTTGGATAGAACAGGCATTGTTCCTGCTGGTAATATGGATCAAGCACAGTTGGGTATTCTTTTGAATAAAGTGGAGGTGCTCACTACAGCAATCCAAAATCTTCAAGAAATGGCTGCAAGCGGACTGTCATGACTTGCTGTTTCAAGGAGTAGCCGACGATCTCCTCTCCATGAAAGTAGATGTCAGGGTCCAAGTCGACATTCGCCCTGTTAACATTCTTCAAGACAACATTCTTTCCATCCTCGCCGTCATATCAAGAAGCAGGACAGAGGGAAGCATCCTCGATCTTACTCAACTTCTTCCAGTGAATCAACTCCTGATAGTACTCCAGCTCCAGATCTTGGAAGAGTTGACAACTTTGAGAAGAAATTTAGGAAGATGGAACTACATATCACTATACTTGGTGAGCAGAGGAAGACAGAAGATGTTGTTCCAACTTATGACATCTTGCCTTCCTTTTCCAAGAAAATAATAAAGGAAAGGATTCCTCATCACTTTAAAATCCCTCAGGTGGAGCTGTATGATGGATCGGCTGATTCTCTTGATTCTATGGGCAGTTTTAAAACCCACATGCTGATATAGGGAGCATCGGATGCACTTCACTACCTTGCTTTTCCAGCAACTCTGAAAAAGGCAGCAAGAATGTGGTACTCCAGTCTCCAGCCAGGTACCGTTCATTCCTTTGGATAGCTGGAAAGGCTATTCATCTCCCACTTCAGAACAAGTAGAAGAATGCCAAGAAACTTTGATAGTTTGTTTTTCCTTCAGCAACAAGAAGAAGAGACTCCAAGAAATTATGTAACAAGATTCAATTATGCCACGTTGGAGATCCCAGATCTCAACGAAGATGTGGCAATGTTCGCCATGAAGAAGGGACTGCGAGCCTCCAGGTTCACATTCTCCTTAGACAAGAAATTTCTGACCAGTTATTTGGAACTGTTGGCCCGCGCCCAAAAATACGCTCAAGCTGAAGAGCAAGCTCTAAGCCGATGACAAGTGGAGAAAAGATCGACGCCAAGTAAGAAAAATCTCAAGGAAGATGGGCTTCATTCTCCCGGAGTCCGACCAATGCAACGACAAGTTCAGAGGCCGAAGAACTCAGTTGGCAGGAACTACGCCAATAGATTCGATGCTTACACCCCCTGACTCTCCTAAGAGAAAAGATTCTGATGGAAATAGAGAAAGAAGATTTCCTTCAAAGGCCAAAGCCAATGCGAGCTCCAGCTGCTGCGCGCAACAAGACTAAATATTGCTGGTTCAACCGTGATCTTGGGCACACCACCGAAGAGTGTATTCAATTGAAGGACGAAATCGAAGATCTAATTAAACATGGCTACCTGGGCAAGTATGTTCGTAACCGGAATTAGAATTGACCGATTGAAGTAATAGCGCCAAGGCTGACGGCTCCAAGCATGATCACTGATGGGACGGAGCTCCCCAACCAATAACCAACCGATGGATCAGTCAGAATGATTCATCACCAAACATATTATGAAGATGATAGGATGGTAAAAAGACTCCGAAGGAGTATCAGTTTTTCTGATGATGATCTACAGGGTGTTCAGATGCCTCATGATGACCTTGTAGTAATTTTTACGATAATCGTAAATTATGATGTATGCAGAATTCTGATTGTTAATAGAAGTTCTAATGAAGTGTTGTTTTATGATGCTTTTGTTAAAATGAACTTGCCGACTGATAGGCTACGAAGAACTCGTATGCCGTTGACCGGTTTCGACGGAAACTCCGTAGGAGTAGAGGGAGAAATTACACTCCCTGTGACCCTCGGAGCAATGTCGAAACAAAGGACTCTCCCTCTCACCTTTATGGTTGTTTGGACTTCCTTCGCATATAATGCAATCTTAGGAAAGCCCGCCTTGAACAAATTTCAAGCCATCGTGTCTATATATCACCTGCTAATGAGATTCCCGACCCAAAATGGGATTGGAGAAGTAAGAGGATATTAACAGATGGCTCATCAATATTTAATGATACAGAATTAGCAACCAGTCGGCAACTTAACTTCTGAGCAAATAGATCCTCGTGATCAGACTGAAGGAATAGGCACCTCAGTAGAAAGAACCATCCATATCCCTTTGACAAAAGACGATCCGACTAAAATTGTCCAGATAGGAAGTTTGTTCAATGAAGACCAAAGGAAAGAAATGATTGACTTCTTACAAAACAATGCTGACATATTTGCATGGACAGCCGCCGATATGATGGGGATTCTCCTCGAAGTAATCCTGCATGAACTTAAGGTGAATCCTCTCAGTTGGCCTATCTACCAAAAGAAGAGGAACTTTGCCCCAGAAAGGCAGAAGGTTATCAACGAGGAAGTAGCCAAGTTGCTTGATGCTGGTTTTGTCAAAGAGGTTCATTACCCCGATTGGCTTGCCAATGTAGTGATGGTAAGGAAATCTAATGGAAAATGAAGGATATGCATAGATTATACTGATCTCAATAAGGTATATCCTAAAGACGATTTTCCTCTGCCTAAGATGATCTTGTCGATGCTACAGCAGGGCATAAGTTCTTGAGTTTCATAAATGCCTTTTTTGGATATAATCAGATACGAATGAGTCCAGAAGATGAGAAAAAGACATCCTCTGTTATGGATAGGGGGATATACTGTTATAAAGTAATGCCTTTTGGTCTTAAACATGCCAGGGCTTTATATAAGAGGTTAGTGAATAAGATCTTTGAAGATCAGATTGGTAAGACCATGAAAGTATATGTGGACGACATGATCATCAAAAGTAATCAGGCCTATAACCATATTAAAGATCTGCAGAAAGCCTTTGATACTCTACGGAGAAGTAGCATGAAGTTGAATCCGACTAAGTATATTTTTGGCATGGCCTCTGAAAAATTTTTGGGCTTCATGGTTACAAAACGAGGAATCGAAGCTAATCTTGAGAAGATCCGAGAAATTTTAGATATGAGGCATCTTGAGAACAAGAAGGAGATTCAACAGTTGACCAGACAGATTGCTTCACTCAGTCAGTTTATTTCTCGATTAGCCGAAAGATGCTTTCCTTTCTTTAAAACCTTACGACAGTCTAAGAAATTTAATTGGTCGGATAATTGTCAGTTGGCATTTGAAGAACTTAAGAAATATTTAATGAATTCGATCTTATTGTCTAAACCTGAAAAAGGGAAAAACCTGTATCTCTACTTGGCTACATTTGATGAAGCAGTTAGTTCAGTGTTAGTTAGGAAAGAATCTGATGGGTCGCACAAGCCCATCTATTACATCAGCAAGGTCCTCCATGATGCTGAAACAAGATATCCAAGACTTCAGAAGATTATTTACACACCGGTAATATCAGCAAAGCATCTCAGGCCATATTTTTAGCTCATCCTATCATTGTATTGACCGATCAACCACTAAGGACTGTCTTACAGTGTCCTGATACTTCTAGTTGGATGGCAAAGTGGGTGATAAAGCTAAGTGAATACGACATTTCCTACCAACCTCGCTCTACAATGAAGGCTCAAGAGCTGGCTGACTTCATAGCCGAATGTACTTGGAGTAATAATGAAGATGAAACTCCGATATCCGTTGAAGTGGGGGAGACTGATCCTCCTTGGGTCCTACGTGTGGATGGAGCTTCAAATTCTTCAGGCTGTGGAGCTGGGTTAATTTTGTCTAGTCCAAATGGAGATGTCATGGAATATGCTCTCCGGTTCTTCTTTAGAACTTCTAATAATCAAACCAAATATGAAGCTCTTCTGGCTGGATTAAGAATAGCAAAGGAACTAAATGTTCGAAAATTAAAAGTACTATTTGATTCTCAATTGGTTGTCAATTAGGTAAAAGGAGACTTCGAAGTTTGTGACAGCACTTTAGCCCTGTATTTGAAGAAAGTCCGAGAGCTTGGAGTTTTATTTAATTCTTGGGACATCAGTCGTGTCCCTAGAGTTGAAAATTCTCGGGCTGATTCATTATCTCGATTAGCTACTTTGACACCCGATCTAATGGGTCGGACTTTTGTGGAGCATCTGGAAACTCCAAGCATTACTGTGAACAACCAAGACAAGGTTCTTCAGATAGAACCTGAGTTGAACTGGATGAGTCCTATAATTGGATATCTGACTGATGGGAGATTGCTCGAAAACTATATAGAAGCCAAACAGCTTCGGAAGACTGCTTCTCAATACGTCATTTTGGATGGATTGTTATATAAAAAATCATTCTCCCAACCATTACTAAAATGCTTATCTCCTTCAAATGCTGAATATGCTCTCAAAGAAGTTCACGAAGGTATATGTGGTGATCATCTTGGAGGCAAATCACTGGCTTATAAAATCATAAGGCAAGGATATTATTGACCGACTATACAGAAGGATGCGGCGGACTTTGTAAAGAAATGTGATCCTTGTCAAAGATACGCAAATATACAAAGACGTCCTGCTAGCCAGTTGACACAATTAACCGCTCCATGGCCATTCGCCCAATGGAGAATGGATATTCTTGGTCCATTTCCTCCAACCTCTGGACAACGAAAATTTTTGGTCGTAGCCATCAATTATTTTACCAAATGGGTGGAAGCTGAGCCTTTGGCTTAGATTACAAAAAGCAAAGTTGAGGCATTCGTTAGAAATGCCATCATATATAGATCTGGGATTCCTTACTCCATCATTACTGATAATGGAAAGCAATTTGACAATCAGAAATTCAGTGATTTCTATACCAAATTCCACATCCTTCACAATTTGACTTCCATCGGATATCCACAAGCTAACGGAGAGGTGGAGGTAACCAATCGGACCATCCTTCATAGATTAAAGACCCGATTAAATGAAGCTAAAGGATTTTGGGCTGATAAACTCAATTTTGTCCTGTGGGCCTACCGTACAACTCCCCAATTTACAACTGGGGAATCTCCATTCAACCTTGCCTATGGAAGTGAAGCTATGTTACCCATAGAAATTATTCTTCATTCTAGAAGAATAGATGGCCTGGAAGAATCGAACAATGCTGATCAAAGAAGAATTGATCTAGATCTGCTTGAAAGCTCCATAATATAAGCAAAATTAAGAATGACAGTATATCGACAAAGGGTTGCCCGATATTATAACTCAAGAGTCAAGGCTTGAATCCTTCGGTCTGGAGATCTTGTTCTGCGACAAACGGCGATATCCCGACCGACTGAGCAAGGCAAACTTGCCCCAAACTGGGAAGGTCTCTATCGCATCACTGAAGTTGTGCGACCAAAAACTTATCGAATTGAAAGCCTAGATGGCTATCTAATGGCTAGACCATGGAATGTAGAAAATCTCCGAAAGTATCATCAATAAAGGGATTTCTTCTCTTTCGTTCTTTCCATCTGGAGGAAAAATGTTAAGTTGATATGTTTTACAAATTAAAAGGTTGGCCCGATAAGCCTACCACATCCGACAAAAGAGTTGGTCTGATACACCATCTTATTGGTATAACTATGATCAGAATAACTGATCAACTAAAAGGTTGGCCTGATAAGCCTACCACATACGATAAAAGAGTTGGTTTGATACACCATCTCATCGGTATAACTATGATCAGAATAACTGATCAACTAAAAGGTTAGCCTGATAAGCCTACCACATCTGACAAAAGAGTTGGTTTGATAAACCATCTCATCGGTATAACTATGATCAGAATAACTGATCAACTAAAAGGTTGGCCTGATAAGCCTACCAAATCCGACAAAAGAGTTGGTATGATACACCATCTCATCGATATAACTATGATCAGAATAACTGATCAATTTAAAGGTTGGCCTGATAAGCTTACCGCATTCTGAAAAGAAAAAAAAAAGGAGTTGGTTTGACACACCTTCTCATTTGTATATTATGATATGATTAATTGATCAAAGATTGGCCTAGTACGGCGACCACAATTCAAGTAATGAAGAGCTAGTCTGGTCTACCATTCTATCAGTATTACAACCTTAAAATATCAAAGACATCGAATAAATGGTTTAATATGTTAAACATAATGTGATAGTTATTACAAAGCATCAGAAAGAGAGAAAGGATTTCATTGATCGTCAATCAAAAGAAGACATTGTTCATCGAAAATTTATGATTATATGTATTGCTCAACTTTTTTTTAATTGGATCAGGGCAAGGGTAGCTTTCTCTCGAACATGTGCCTCTTCAGATGAAGAAGCTATCAGACCATTGATCAGCTTCTTCGCTTCATCTTTTTCCATGATTCTGTCTATAGAAACAGAGGAAACGTCAATATCAGGATACAACTTTTTGATCTTTTCGATGCATTTTTCAAAGCCGATCTGATAGCCTTCTGCTCCTGCTTCATCTATTTCATCATTAAAGGTTTCAAAATTTTTATATTCCTCAACTGCATGAAGATTTTTCTGAATCGTCAAAAAAGCCTTTCACTCAGTTTATTCCAACATTTGTTCGAGGGAAGCTATTTTTCCTTCCAGATCAGATTTCTGGCTCATTACTTCCTCATAAGCCCATGTTTTTTCCTCTATTGCTGCATCCGCCTGTTGTAGTATTTTTCTCTTTCTCTCACATCCTTTAAAAGCTCCAAGACCTGGTCTTCAATCATTTTCAGTTGACTTTTCAACAACATATTTGTTGCCCAGGTGGCTTCCCAAGAGGGGGGTGAATTGGGATTATGAAAACTTTTCACAAGTATGTGCAATTCGAAATCCTTTTGGTGTTGTGGTGCAATATGCAATGCGGAAGTAATTAAGTAAATGCAATAAGATAAAGTAAGCACAAACACAAATACAAGAAAATTTAGAGTAGTTCAGAGCAATCGGCTCCTACGTCCATTATCCAAGCACCACTTGGGATTTTCACTATATCCCCCAACCAGAATATAGTCGGATTGTTTTACCAGGCTCATAATCTAAACCTATACACTTTTGTTTTACCGGGATCACCAAAGAAAACCCAACTCCCTTTGGTTTTGAACGGGATCACCAAAGAAATCTTAACACTTGGTTTTATACTGGGATCACCAAGAACCTAACTCCCTTTGGTTTTGAATGTGATCACCAAAGAAATCCTAACACTTGGTTTTATACCGGGATCACCAAGAACCCAACTTAGGTTTTTACGAGGTTCACCTAAAAATCTTTAACCCTCTCTTAAGACATAGCCCCTTGCTATTCTTAGAGAGAAAACAAAGATAGAGAGAAATAAAAAGCAACTACACAACAAACCAAGTTTGTTTAAATGTTGTCAATGTAGATCAATGTGAAGCCTAGCTTTGAATGCTCTTTAATACTCTTCAAGCTACTTCTTTGCTTCTTCAATGAGTGGATTCAATGATGAAGAGAAGTTAGTAAAGCTTTGAATCCTATCTTGAATGCTCTTAAAGTAGGTTGGTGAAAGACTTGAAGGCTTTTCAAATTCCCAAGATAAATTAATAATAATCCCTCTAAAAACTTTTAATCCATCAAAAGTAATCCCTTTTATAGTTTTTCATGAGATATAGCCATTGTAGGGCCTAGAAATTCGTGAAAGAGCTGTTGGAGATCAATTGGAATTCAAAAATCACTTTCAACAATTAGCCGTTAGAGTGCATAAAATGGTCACTCGAGTCGGCTCGAAGTCCACGAGTCAATCAATTCAAAACATAAATTTCCTTGAGTCGGCTCTTCAGGATAGAGTTGGCTCGAAATCTCAGTCACCAACAAACATAACTCTGGACGAGTCGGCTCTTGAAGCTCGAGTTGGCTCGAGATCTCATACTTCAAAAATATGTATTCTTCCATGAGTCAGCTCTTGGGCACGAGTCAGCTCGAGGTACTGAAACTCTGAAATTTCTTTGTGCCGTGCCACAAGGAGTCGGCTCTACCAAAACTTCATTTAATGCTTCAAACTTCTCCAAAATTCTTCAACACTAGAATCAAACACGAGCTAATCTACACACTCTTCTTTTTACAATTTTACAGCCCATTTACAAGATTACAAAGTTGAAAAATTAGGGCTTTTACAAATAAGAGTCTATACACAATTAAATTACCTCTCAACCAATTTGAAAACTAATTCAAACTAAAGGTAACCAATTTCTTGAAAAAACTTCTCAAGTAATTGAAAGAATTAGTAACATATACATGCTCCAATATTTTGTGATCATCAAAATCATTCAAGGGGTTAACAATTTCTTCCTTTTTGATGATGACAAAATACTGGGCATGAGCAGGATTTAAAAACACTTTACAATTACTGTGTATCATATTCACATGTATTAACTGATATTTAATATAGTGTGTATCAATCCAAATTGAGTATCAAATTGTTGAACTGATAAGTATCAATATGATATATCACAATGCATCATATGTATTAATACAATGTATCATCTGTATCATATGTGTATTAAGTATTGAAACATAATGTATCATGTATATCATCTATGCACTATGTATCAAAACTTCACAAAATTAACTAGTATTTGAAGTAAGTTTCAAGAAAACTTAACAAAAACTTAACAAAAGCTCCCCTTACTAATGTAATAATATTTCTCCATATTTTCTTCATATTTTCTTACATATTCATTTTCATATTCACATTCATGCACGTTCATATTTTCTCCCTTCTCCCCCTTTTTGTCATCGACAGAAGGTGTATAAGATAAGGAGATCAATCATTCACAAAATTGAGTCATTCACATCATGTATCATAAAATGTCATATATATATAAAAGTATCAGTACATGTGTGATACAGTACAAAAGTACCTTGGCACGACAAAAATAGTATCACAACAATAAAACATGACAATCATAAAATCCTAAAAATATCAAAAGGATGGACTGGGACCATCATCACTAGGCTCTTCCTCACTAGAGGAGGAACCGATCTCTAAAATGCTTGGAGCAGGCCTAAATTTAGGAAACCTAGGCCTAAGATCCCGAAGCCTGGTCCTAACAGATATAATAGTCCTAGAGGTTTTGGTTTTGGCTTTAGCTTTAACTTTGGACTTAGAGGAAATCACAATAAGAGTAGGTCTAGCAGTAGGAGAATCAAAAGACAAGGCTAGAGTGCTGGTGGTAGACAATATCTCAATGGCTGGAGTGTCTCCAACATCAGATCTTGGAATCTCAGTACCAGTTAGCCTCAGTCGGAGTGGCCTCAGAAGGAATATCACTGAAGTGTGCTGTCTGTCCCTGCCTGCATCTGTACCAATATCTGGTGCTGCTGTAGAAGTAGTACGTATAGACTGACTAGCTGCTGTAAGTTGTCGAAGAATAGCCATGATGTCCTGAAAGCCCTGGTGCATCTCTGACTGAAGTGCAGATATCCTGGCATCAGTCTCAGATCTCCCTTTGTGAAGCTCGAGATCTCATCTAGTACACGCTATAATCTATTATCATCACCTGGTCTAACAGCTATCGATCCTCTGACAGGTGATCTAGGAGTAGAAGAAGCTAGCTCTGAGGGTTTAGCCTCGTCAACATGTGTCTCTGCCTCTGCACCATGTCCCTGTGCTGCCTGAACATCCTCATCTAAGTCATCCGAATGAGTCACCGGAAGACCTGAGCTCTTCCCATTCTAGTGACCCTCAACTTTAATAAATCCCATCTGAGTCAAAGACTTTAGGTTGTATTTATCTGTGTGCAAAAGTGGTCTGCTGTCCTCTCCAGACAAGTCAACCTAGGCATCCTGAAACAGTAGGGTAAACACCATCCCGTATTGAAGACATGCTCGTGCCCTCCGAGCAGCTTCCCTCATCTGTGACAACATAATAAACGATAAATCGAGGGCCTCCCTCTCAACCAAGCATCTCATAAAGACTAGGTCTCGCTCACTAACCCAGTCAAATCTCCCCATCCAGGGTAAAAAGATATGGTTAATGATGTTATGTAGCATCCTCATCTCCAAAGAGAGTTGGTTGGCACTAACATGAACCACACCTTTCACATTTGTCCTCTCAAGCACAGTTCTTAAAGTCTTTTGCTTGTTCTTCAACACTAGGTAGCTTTCACCTTCTTTTGGTATATGAAGAATACTAGACAACTTCTGCTCACTGATTTCAATATGCTTACCCTTCACAGTACCCTTAATGTGAAATGCACCTAAAGATATGTTCTCCAAAAATTGTCTAACAAGGTTGGGATATGAGATGATTGAGCATACAAAAGTCTTTCCACCCTTGTCTGACCAACAAATCACCAATGTGCAAGCCTTCTTGTTTTAGGAAAGTGAAATTTATGCATCTACCTGAAGTCACTTGCCTATTTCTCAGTAATATTACCTGCTTTGGTGCCTCTTGTTCTTCTTCATGTTCTTCTTGATGTTCTTCTTCAGGATTTAAAGTATCCAATCATCGCTTTGTCCTTCTTTCCTCCGCCACTGACCGAATGACTCTTCTAGGTTTCTTGGTCACGACCTTCCTAGGAGCCATCCAGCTTGGATTAAGATTTTGGAGGGTTTAGGAGATGTTCTAGGAACTTTTCCTAGGTTAGGGAGAGGAGTCGGCTAACGGAAAGTAAAAAATAAGGAAAGAAATAGTGATTTCAAATCTATGGAACCCTATTTAAAAACCCTCGGCCCGACCCTCGAGTTGGCTTGCCGAAACACCTGGTGTCTAGTCGGCTTGAGCTAAAGTTTAGCTCAAAACTCGAAAACATGTAAAACAAATTTCTAAGGGATTCTTATCACTAAAATAGGTTGTCATAAGCTCTAGAAAGAAATTTGAAATGTTTAGATAATTTTTTCTTATTTTTTTTAAAAAAAATAGGTCAAAATATTCAGAATGGGTTACACAGGCCTAATTCGCCTCTAATCTTTTCAAATCTATCTTGACTAAGAGGTTTAGTAAAAATGTCAGCAAGTTGATCTTCAGTAGGTATAAATTCTAATTCAACAACATTATTTAAAACATGATCTCGAATGAAATAATATCTAATTTCTATATGCTTAGTTCGAGAATGCTGAATTGAATTTATAGATAAATTAATAGCACTAGTATTATCACATTTAATAAAAATCTTAGATTGGACAACATCATAATCTTCTAATTGTTGCTTGATCCATAACACTTGAGCATAACAGCTCCCCGTAGCCACATATTCTGTCTCGGTAGTAGATAGTGCTACAGAGTTTTGTCTACGACAGTGCCATGAAATCAAGTTAACTCCTAGAAATTTATAGGTGCCACTTGTGCTTTTTCTATCAATTTTATAGCCTCCATAATCAGCATCAGAATAACTAATTAATTTCAAAGATATATACTTAGAATACCATAAACCTAGATTGCATGTGCCTTTAAGATACTTAATAATTCTTTTAACAGCTATGATGTGTGACTCTTTTGGATTGGATTGAAAACATGCACACATACAAACACTAAATAAAATATCAGGTCTACTGGCTGTCAAGTAAAGTAAAGAACTGATCATACCTCTATACAGCTTTGATCAACATTCGTGCCATTCTCATCTTTATCAGTCTACATGCAGGATTCATGGATGTTCCAATTTCTTTGCTTGATTCTATGCCAAACTTTTTGATAATCTCTTTGATATATTTGGCTTGGTTAATCAAGATACCTTCCTTAGATTATTTGATCTGAAGCTCGAGGAAGTAACTCAGCTCACCCATCAAGCTCATCTTGAATTCATCCTGCATTAACTTAGCAAAGTCTTGACACAAAGATTCATCAGTATATCCAAATATAATATCATCAACGTGAATTTGAACAACTAGAATATCATTGTCTTTTCTTTGAATAAACAGTGTAGTGTCAATACTACATCTTACAAAATCATTTGCAATTAGAAACTTACTTAGTCTGTCATATCAGGCTCTAGGTGCTTGTTTCAGACCATACAAAGCTTTATTCAATTTGAAAATATGATTTGGAAATGTATGATCGATAAAACTCGGTGGTTATTCGACAAAAACTTCTTTAGATAAAAAATCATTTAAAAATGCACTCTTTACGTCCATTTGAAATAATTTAAAATTCATAAAGCATGCATATGCTAATAGTAATCTAATAGCTTCTAACCTAGCTACTGGTGCATAAGTCTTATCAAAATCTATTCCCTCTTCTTGATTATATCCTTGTGCTACCAGTCTAGCCTTATTCTAATTACATTTCCTTGATCATCTAATTTATTTCTATAAACCCACCTAGTACCTATAACAGGATAGTCATTAGGTCTTTATATTAGGGTCCAAATATTATACCTCCTAAATTAGTTTAACTCATCATGTATAGCTAACATCCAATCAGGATCAGTTTCAGCTTCTTCTATAGTGAGTGGCTCTATATGAGAAACAAAAGCAATCAAGTCATGTGCATCTCTATGTGCAGCTCCAGTTCTAATACCTTGAGATGAGTCTCTTATAATTAATTCTTTGGGATGTGAGTGTACATGCCTCCATTCTTTGGATATATCTTCATGATTTTTGCTTACCTGTTCTTCATATGATTCACTTGATTGTTTGTCTTTGAGAGTCATATCCTTCAATCCATGTTCTAGTGTACCTACATCATCATTAGCACTATCTTCTTTTCTAGAAGATGTAATGTCAGATTTATTGAAAATAACATATATTGATTCTTCCACGATCAAAGTTCTTTTGCTGAAAACTCGATAGACTTTATCATTTAAAGAATATCCAAGAAAAATAGCCTCATCAGATTTTGCATCGAATTTACTAAGATTATCTTTTCCATTGTTAAGAACAAAATATTTACAGCCAAAAACATGAAAATAATTGATATTAGGCTTTCTATTGTTCCACAGTTCATAAGGAGTTTTTTTAATGATAGGTCTAACTAAACTTCTGTTCAAAATATAGCAAGCGATGTTTACAGCTTCTGTCCAAAAGTATTTTAGAAGATTTCCTTCACAAAGCATTGTTCTAGATCTCTTCCAAAGTACGATTTTTTCTTTTTACAACATCATTTTATTGTGGTGTTCTAGGAGCTAAGAAGTTGTGGTCAATACCGTGCTTTGTGCAAAAGTGATCAAAATATTGATTTTCAAACACAGTGCCATGATCACTACAAATTGAAATAATAGACAAATTTTTTAAACTTGAAACTCTTTTATAAAACTTTTTGAATACTTTGAAAGTTTCATCTTTATGTACAATAAACAAAACCCATGTGTATCTCGAAAAATCATTTACAATCATAAGGTTATATTTTATACCACCTAGGCTTGTAGTCCTAGTAGGTCCAAATAGGTCAATGTGAATTAGCTCTAAGGATCTAGTAGTAGAAACAATATTTTTAGATTTAAAACTCTCCCTCACTTGCTTTCCTAATTGACAAGCATCGCAAACATAATCAAAATTAACTTTAAACTTTGGCAATCCTTTGACTAGATCTTTTGAAATAAGTTTAGCTATAGTGTCCATACTAGCATGTCCAAGTCGCCTATGCCATAGTAAACTTGATTCCTTACTCTTGTCATTCATTGCTACAAGACTTGTATTGCTTGGCATAGCCAGATCATTAAGATCTACTACATAAATGTTACTAAGTCTATGTCCAATGAATTTAGTACTAGAGTTAAGTGGATCAACTACTATACACATTGATGACTGGAAGAAAACATTAAAATCAATATCACAAAGCTGACTAATACTCAAAAGATTATGTTTTAACTTTTCTACAAGTAACACATTTTCAATAAATATAGAAAGAGTAATTTTGATTTTACCAATACCGATTATCTTTCCTTTATGATTATCACCAAAATTTACCATTCCACCATCCTTTTGTTCTAGGATGAAGAATTGATCAATATCACCTGTCATGTATCTTGAACAGCCACTATCCAGGTACCATCTTTTTTTTATATTTGTGGCTACAAGACATCCCTGCAAAATAATCATGTAATAGATTTAGGTACCCAAGCTTTCTGGATCCTTGCAAGTTAGTATAAATGGTTCCTTTTGGAACCCAAACTTTTTTGATTTTCTTCTTGTCATTATGTTTCAAATGACACTCAAATACCTTATGACCAATATTATTACAAGCATAGCATACAATTCTTGGCTTTGAATAAAAAATATGTGATGATGCAAATTTAGATCTAAATTGTTTTGAAGTAATAAACTTAGGAGCATATGATGTAGATGCAGAAAATTTATTTGAATTTGAACCTTTGTAACCAATTCCAAATTTGTTATTTGTCTCTCTTTGATCTTTCAAAATTAGTTCAAGCTTGTTAGAACTTTGGGTTAATTTTTTAACCAAAGTCTTAAGCTTTTGAACTTCCTTTCTCAAATCATCATTTTTATTTTGCAAACCTTTGTTTTTCTCAAGAAGCTCTTCTTTTTCAAATTGGGTGGTCTTAAGTCTTTCACAAACTAGGCTTAATTCTCTTTGCAAAATCTTATTTCTTTCACCAAATTCATTTTTATCCTTTTTGATTGTATCACAATGATTTTTCAAAGTTTTCATTTTCAAACCAGCCCTTTTGTATGCTACTAATTATTCACAAAATGTATTATGTAACTCATCATATGTAAATTCTAAATTAGGTTTAGAAGTAGTTACCTCGTCCTCCAAATCCATAAGACAGATCTATGCAGTTTTTGTTCCTTCTTCATCCTCTTCAGTGGATGTAGAATCGTCATTGTCACTCCATGCTACAAGCATTGCCTTCTTTTTCTTTCTCTTGATCATCTTTTTCTTTGCTTCAGGATAGTCAGGACGTATATGTCCCGATTTCTTGCACTCATAACAGATTGGAATTTGATCTTTATCTTTATCCTTCTCTTTCTCTTTGTCCTTTTCTCTTTCTCTTCCAAAATCTCCTTTTCTAAATTGCTTCCTCCATCTATTTATTTTTCTTCTGCCCATAAACCTTTTAAACTTTCTTATTACAAGGGCTATCTCATCATTTTCAAGATCATCATCATCAGATGAGTCTGAATCTTCATTCTTGTCCTTCTCAATAGCTTTAAATGCTATAGCTTTCTTTCTCTTGGAATCTTCATCAATCCTTTATTGCATGGCTAATTTATGTATAATTAGTGATCCAAGCAACTTATCTAGTGGTATGGTGTTCAGATCCTTTGCCTCTTGAATAGCTGTCACCTTAGCTTCCCATTTATCTAGCAAGGATCTCAAAATTTTTTGAACAAGATCAGCATTAGTGTAAGTCCTACCAAGACTTTTGAGATCATTGATAATATCAGTAAAATAAGTATACATAGTAAAAATAGTTTCACTAGAATCCATCTTAAATAATTCATAGTTGTACACAAAAAGATTGATTTTTGATGTTTTAACTTGTGATGTGCCTTCACGTATAATCTCTAGCTTGTCCCAAATTTCTTTAGCAAAATTATAAGTTGAAATTCTGTTAAACTCATTTGGATCCAAAGCACAGTACAGCAAATTCATAGCTTTGGTATTCAGCTCAGCTAATTTCATATCATTTTCGTCTTATTCCTCTTCTAGTTTGGGAACCTCAATATCATTAACTCTAATAATGAGTGTGTGAGGTCCTTTCAAGATAATTTTCCATAAATAAAAATTTATGGCTTGAATGTATATTTTCATTCTCGCCTTCCAATATGTATAATTGGTTCCGGTGAAAAGTGGAGGTCGATTTGTGGATTGATCTGCGGTCAAAGAAGTGCTCATGGGATGTGCCATCTATCTTTACTCTAAGTAATTTTCAAAGACTCTGCTCTGATACCACTTGTTGCCCAGGTGGCTTCCCAAGAGGGGGGTGAATTGGGATTATGAAAACTTTTCATAAGTATATGCAATTTGAAATCCTTTTGGTGTTGTGGTGCAATATGCAATGCGGAAGTAATTAAGTAAATGCAATAAGTTAAAGTAAGCACAAACACAAACACAAGAAAATTTAGAGTGGTTCAGAGCAATCGGCTCCTACGTCCACTACCCAAGCACCACTTGGGATTCTACTATATCCCCCAACCGAAATACAGTTGGATTGCTTTACCAAGCTCACAATCCAAACCTATATACTTTGGTTTTACCGGGATCATCAAAGAAAACCCAACTTCCTTTTATTTTGAACGGGATCACCAAAAAAATCCTAATACTTAGTTTTATACCAGGATCACCAAGAACCCAACGCCCTTTGGTTTTGAATGGGATCACCAAAGAAACCCTAACACTAAGTTTTATACCGGGATCACCAAGAACCCAACTTAGGTTTTCACAAGGTTCACCTATAAACCTTTAACCCTCTCTTAAGACACGGCCCCTTGCTATTCTTAGAGAAAAAATAAAGATAGAGAAAAATGAAAACCGAGTTTGTTTAAATGTTGCCGATGTAGATCAATGTGAAGCCTAGCTTTGAATGCTCTTTAATGCTCTTCAAGCTGCTTCTTTGCTTCTTCAATGAGTGGATTCAATGATGAAGAGAACTTAGTGAAGCTTTGAATCCTATCTTGAATGCTCTTGAAGTAGGTTGGTGAAAGACTCGAAGGCCTTTCAAATTCCCAAGATAAATCAATAATAATTCCTCTAAAAATTCTTAATCCATCAAAAGTAATCTCTTTTATAGTTTTCCATGAGATATAGCCGTTGTAAGGCCTAGGAATTCATGAAAGAGATATTGGAGACCAATTGGAATTCAAAAATCACTTTCAGTAACTAGCCATTAGAGTGCAGAAAATGGTCACTCGAGTTGGCTCGAAGTCTTAGACAGCCTAAACTAAAATCCTGTGCGAGTCAGCTCTTCAAGCTGGAGTCGGCTCGAACCTTCAATCAATTCAAAATAGAAATTTCCTTGAGTCGGCTCTTCAGGGCAGAGTCAGCTCGAAGTCTCAGTCACCAACAAACATAAATCTGGACGAGTCGGCTCTTGAAGCTCGAGTCAGCTCGAGATCTCAAACTTTAGAAACATGTATTCTTCCATGAGTCGGCTCTTGAGACACGAGTCGGCTCGAGATACTGAAACTCTGAAATTTCTTTGTGCCATGCCACAAGGAGTTGGCTCTTGATCTATGAGTCGGCTCTTGCCAAAACTTCATTTAATACTTCAAACTTCTCCAAAATTCTTCAACACTTGAATCAAACATGAGCTAATCTACACACTCTTCCTTTTACAATTTTACAACCCATTTACAAGATTACAAAGTTAAAAATTAGGGCTTTTACAAATAAGAGTCTATACACAATTGAATTACCTCTCAACCAATTTGAAAACTAATTCAAACTAAAGGTACCAATTTCCTGCAAAAACTTCTCAAGTAATTGAAATAATTGGTAACATATACATGCTTCAATATTTTGTGATCATCAAAATTATTCCAAGGGTCAACAATATTCACTCTGGTTGCTCGGACCAGTTTTGATTTCAAGGCCGTCCTATTGGTATTCGCCTCATCTTTTTCTTTCTTGAGTAATGTCAACTGGTCTTGAAGGTCTGCCTGGGAATTGGTCGATCGAAGCCAGTCTACCTCGATCATAGAAATGTCATTGATAAATTGAAAAAAAAAATTGAAAGGCCATTAAAACAAGAATAAAAGATTCTTTGAAGAGAGGGCCGATACTTACCTTCAATATTCTTGGATAAATTGAGGAGAAGATGTCTCCCACTCCGCGCTGACGCGTCGCCTCCCAATCTTTCCGAAGGATGGTGGATTGTAATACGATTTTTGCCAACTCCGGATCGTTAAAACCTTCGTCTGCAACCAACATTCGGATGCCCTTGCCATCGTCCAATCTAGATGATGCTTCGGCAATAGGGGTTTTACCTTTTTTAGATGAAGTTGGTTCGGTAGGTGGACCACCTCCTGGTTCTTCTAATGAAGGATCGGGTGATTGTAATTTTTGTTCATCGGGCAAAGACGCAACATACTCAGGTAATTCTTGCCCAACGGAACTGTTCTTTGATAGACAAAGTCTTTTCATACAAGATCTTTGTTCTCTAAATCGTGTGGGATTGGCTTTCTTTTGGAGCGCCTGACGAATTCTCTCACTATTTGGTTTCATTTCCAAGATATAATGAAGGCTTTTTGAGATTTTCTGAAACAAAGAAGTTCAAAGAAGAGAATACTCGAAATGCTCGAAGTAAAATTGGCCTAGGAAGCAGGCCCAAAATCTCTTTATATAGAAAGCACCGATGGACATGACTCAAGGTCCAAATTTCGAGGTATGTCAAAATTACGACACGCCTTTAACCTTAATCTGGTGGGAATTTATATGCCGTTATTGATTCTCAGAAAATCGATTATGAAAAGAGGAAAGATAATATTTGGTTTGAATTTGAATCACGTACGGTTTCTGGAATACGAACCGGCATGGTTTTGCAACTTGCAAAATAACTGCCCTCCCAGTAAGAAGGCAACATCTAATAAAAATGATATACCCATTTTATTATGGCATATCAGAACTGATATTGAAAATATCTCATGAAGATTCCTCTTTTCAAAAGATAGACATGGGAATACTCGACAACTCCGATTAAAATATCGGACTATCATAGACTCTGGTGAGCCTGGAAAGGTAAATGGTATCTCATTATGACTAACCCAAGGCCGACTGATTTAAAGGATCAGCTCCCTTGAGTGTCTCATTATGATTAACCTAAGGGCTGACTAATTCAAAGATCAGCTCCCTTGTGTTTTTAATGATTGATAATATCTTCCTTAAGAGAAATGGGCAACTATATTTTTCGATAGACATTTTTTATTGATAACATAGATTTATCGGATTTATTCAAAATTGGTTCAATTGGATCCCTCCTAATGCTTTATCGATGTTCATAATCCGATGACATCAGCTAACCATTCGTGTTGTTCAGGTGGCTTTATATTTGAACCAATCTTCCTTGAAAAGCTTTGTATGATCCGACTGTTCCATACTTGAAAAATTTTTTCACTTATGAAAAGTTTTTACTAGTAAAATTTCTTTATATGATTCGATGATTCCATACTTTGAAAATTTTTTATTCGTGAAAGTTTGAAGTTTTACCTATGACTTTGTTACTTATCGAGCGATTTATCGTATCTCCTTTCGAAAAAGATGGTCTTGTTTAATGTTTAACAGTTTTTGGTTCGACATGATCAGATAGGCTAATTTACATTCATTACATACTCAAACAATCTAGAAAACCAGAATGAAAAAAGAGTTCTTCATTTCATGACAAAAGATTGGACAAATACATGCATAGTTAAACAGATTGATCTTCTATACTTTGTCCGATTACGTTTTCCTCTTCAGTCTGTTCTGGAATAAGGGCTAGTGAAGTCTCCTCTTCTTGAATATGAATGTCCAGCACTGGCTCTTCGTGCTAATGTTCGGCCTGTTTTTCGTCCTGATCTTCTCCATTCGATTCTTCTTGGAGTTTTGATACATCTAGATCAGGGTAGTATTTCTTCACCTTACTCAAACAATCAGCGTAACCATAATCGTAACTTTCAATGCCAGCTTCATGAAGCTTGTCTTGGAAAGCCGACGATTCTTCATAGTTCTTGATGGCATCCTTGACGGCCTCCTTGGCAGCTTCCTTAGCAACTTGCTCTACCTTCTTTTCCACTACCATGACCCTTTCTTCAGTTTTTTCTAGCTTGGTTGTAACTGACCGAAGCTTCTTCTTCTTTTTCTTCAGTTTGGACTCCATGTTGGTTAACTTTACTTGGGTTGCTTTGAATTCTGCTTCCAGAATCATTATTTCGGTCATTTTTTTCTCCCAATATCTTTTCCATCGCCGTCTTCAGTTCTTCGACGACTTCTTTTTTGGCAATGGCTTTATTTATTTCTTCGTGCATGACCTGGCGAAGTTGATCGAAGTTTTTCAGGCTCTCCTCCATAATGGTGATCCCATGAATAAGCTGCAATGTTTTCATAAGATTGATCAATCAGATATGAAAAAAAAAAGAGGAGAAAAGAATTCTTTACCTGATCATTCAAGACGGAATTTAGTATTTTACCTTGAGCATCTAAGGGTGGAGTGATAAGATGGCTTCATCTATCGATTGGGATTTGGTTATCTCCCAGTCCTTCGGGATTATGGTGGACCTCAACATACGACGGGCCAGTGTTGGGTCGCCAAAACCTGATTCATCTGCATAGACATGAAAGTCGGTCATTGTATTGTCAGTAGAGAACCTTTCTTCTTCTTCTGTCACCGGGGCCTTCCCTTTATCAATTTGATCGGCGGAAAGTGATCACGGACCTGCTGTAGAAGATCTGAATGATTGCCTCTCTTGTGAAGGAGGCTAAAGAGATGTCGAAATAGGAACTTCGTCGTCATCCGATATGCTTGGTATCAATATTGGAGATTCAAGGGCCAATGGAACGGTCGACTGCGTTTTCTTAGGCTTCTTGGCTTCTCTTTCTTTTTGGTCAGGTAGAGCGATCGTGATTTTCCTTTTCTTAGACATTTTTCGAAGCCTCTGGACATCCACCATGATTGATGAATCTGCATGATCCAAAAAATCAGATGTTAGCATTAAAATATCGAAAGCTAAATGAAAGAAGGATGTCTGTGGTGGGATACCTAAGGAAGGGTTAGGGCTGATCTCAGTCAAAATAGTCCTTCCTCATTGAGGAGTTCCTTTATCAAGGGAATTTCTATCCCCATGAGCTTCTCATAATCCTTTTTGTCGGTTGTCAAAACCTTTTTACCGTCATTTGGGATTTTTCGAGGTTCCCTATGACTGATACTAAAATTCCAAGAGATCTTAGAAACTATATAGAAGAAACAAGGCTTCCAGCCATGAATGGCCGAAGGAAGCCCCACGATAAACTTTCGACCATGGCCTGGGTTGATCACCCACCATCCATGGCCATGAAAATCTTGCTTTATTACAAACAAAGAAATCAAAAGAGAAGTCCGAGGAACTATATCAGCATCCTTACAAAGAATTAGGAAGGTACAGATTATTAGGATGCTGTTTGGAGTCAATTGGATCGGAAGCACATGATATAACTGGAAAATTTTGAGAAAGAAGGGATGGAGCGGAAACCTAAGGCCAGCTCTTAGGTGTTCATCGTAAACAGTCAGGCTACCTGGAGGAGGCTGATCAATCTGCTCTTCGGGATTTGGGGTAATTGCTACAAATTCATCGAAAGTATTATAATATTTTTTCAAAGTAAGAACCCTATGCTCCGTCAAGGTGGTCCTTATGGCATTTATTGTACCATGATAGCTCACCCTCAACCAGAACCAGTCCAGTCTTGCAGTTTGATCTGGCCGCCCTCCTCAAAGCTCCAACTGAAGAGGTCCGACCCACCGGAGCTGAGGTTCGAACGACCCTCTCCTACTGGGGTCCGGCCTACCGTTCTCCGCCAGAGATCCGACCCACTAGAGCAGAGGTCCGAACGACCCTCTCCTGCTGGAGTTCGGCCCACTGTTCTCCGCCAGAGGTCCGACCCACCGGAGCTGAGGTCCGAACGACCCTCTCCTGTTGGGGTCCGGCCCACCGTTCTCCACCAGAGGTCTGATCCACCGGAGCTGAGGTCCGAACGACCCTCTCCTGCTAGGGTCCGGCTCGTCGCTCTCCTTCGGAGGGTCGGCCTTTGGTCCGACCCGCCGACTGCCTCACGGCCGACATCTGACAGGCGAGCCATGGCATCCAGGATATTCCAGAAGCACCTTTCTATTACCGTGGGATCCTGCTATCCCAACGGCCCTGCTCCACTACTTCCACGATGCCGCCGTATCTGTGCACCACGTGGCCACTCTCCAGATTCTTCTAGGGGCAGATCGGTCTTTCTCAGCCTCTTCCCTAACGGATTTTGGACTGTTCCGTGCCTATATAAGGTACCTAGGAGATCCCGTTCGGAGGTAAAACAACTCTTCCCTTCCTAGAGACTGTTCATTCCTTGATTCCTTTATTCTGTTACCTTCGACCTCCTGCTAACTTAAGCATCGGAGGGTCCCCCATCGAAACACCACCGGCGCCCTTGGGGACTTTTCTACACGTTCGCCCATGAGAGGAGCACTCCAGCCCATCCAGCCATCCCGGTTCTCAGTCTAGGAGTTGACGCAGCAACATATTGGCGCTAGAGGAAAGGCCGCACACCACTCTCTTTCTTCTAAAAGGAGGAATCCATCATCCCGGCAAGAAAATGGCTAAGGAAAGAGCTCCAAATGCCACTGCCAGGAGAGATACCTCTCCTTCCAAGTCTGAGGAGCCTCTTCGAGAGAACGATTTCGCTGCTACCGCCCCTACTGCTGCAAAATCTACCATCACTTTGAGATTGCAATAGTTCCAAACTTTGGTGAATCGCATCGAAACATTAACGGCTATGGTTCAGCGCTTCCAGGAAGCAGCCGACAATTGATAGCAGCCACCAGCTGCTTCCTGCACCAATCCTCAAACTGCTACTGTGGGAGGCCAATGGCCAGAGATCCCTCAGCCAGGTTCCCACACCGTCGTGGAGCCTCGAAGGTCCTTGGGTGATCGTGCCGATGGCAAGAGGGATAGGTCTGCTTCACCTTCCTACACCGAATCCATCCTGTTTGGTGGTCGGCTCACCGTCGAACCCCCAAAGGACTACGGCAGCAAGATCATGCGCATGGAGGAGCGCATCGCTGAAATTGCCCTCCGACAGAAGGCCGAAGGGGGACAGGTATACGACTCCCATCCCCCGTTCTCCGAGGAGATCCTAGCGGAGACGATCCCCCACCACTTCAAAATCCCACAGGTGGACCCCTACGATGGTACCACCGATCCGATGAACCATCTAGGCACATACAAGGCCTACATGATGGTCCAAGGTACCTCCGATGCTCTCCATTGCATCGCCTTCCCTGCAACCCTCAAGAAAATCGCCCGGATGTAGTTCTCCGCCATCCGGCCAGGTACGATCCACTCCTTCTCTCAACTTGAATCATTTTTTCTTTTCCATTTCAGGACTTGCAGTCAGACCCCGAGGAATACCGACTGCCTCTTCCTCGTGCTGCAAAAAGAGGGAGAGACCCTTTGGAATTTCATGGCCCGTTTCAACTCAACGGCCATGAAAGTCCTGGATTTAAACGAAGCTATAGCGATGTCAGCCTTCAAGCGAGGGCTCCGCTCGTCCAGGCTGACCTTTTTCCTGGACAAGAAGCATCCGACAAGCTACAGTGAGCTATTGGCCAGAGTGCAGAAGAATGCCCTGGCGAAAGAACAAGCGGTCGGTTGACGCCAAGTTGAAAGAAGACCGGACTGGAAGAAGCGAAGTGATAAAGCTCCCGAGGTCCAACCTCCGACCGACACTCGACGCTCAGCCCAACATCGAAGCTCGAAGCCGAGGGATTTTCTCCGAAGGTTTGAGACTTATGCACCTCTGTCCCTGCCAAGAGAGAAGATCCTGATGGAAATCGAGAATGAGACCTTTCTACAAAGGCCTCGACCAATTAGGGGCCCTCCTGTCCTAAGGAACAAAGATAAATCTGCTGCTTCCACAGAGATCATTAGCACAGCACTGAAGAATGCCTGCAGCTGAAGGATGCCATTGAAGACCTCATCTGGAGGGGATACTTGCTCAAGTATGTCCGACCCAATCGAGACCGGGCAGAAGCATCAAATGCCCGAAACCCTCCGGAGGAGGCGGAGCTCCCCAATCAAAGGCCAACTGGTGGGGATGTCAGCATGCTGCATCGGCGATCCGGAGGAAGTCAGGAGGACGGGACGGATATTGCTAAAAAATCTCAGGGCCCTAATGCCATCACTTTCTTCGATGAGGATCTCCTAGAAAATCATGTTTTCGAAAATGATCCTGTAGTCATGTCGACAATCATTGCCAATTATAATGTAAGGAGAATACTTGTTGATAATGGAAGCTCGACAGAGGTATTGCTGTATGATGCTTTTATGAGAATGAATTTCTCCAGATCTATGCTGCGGGAATTCCCTGCGCCTCTAACAGGCTTCGGGGGCAACCCCGTTGGAGTGGAAGGAGAAATAGTTCTCCCTGTAATAATTGGGACGGAGCCTCTCCAGAAAACCCTCCTCATCAACTTTGTGGTCGTACGGATGACCTCACCTTATAATGCTATTCTGGGCTGACCGGCCCTCAACAAATTCAGAGCCATCATTTCTACTTACCATCTATTGGCAAAATTTTTGACCAGGAACAGGATCGGAGAGATGAGGGGAGACCGTCGGATGGCCAGGCAGTGTTTGACTATTATGGAGCAACAGTTAGAAGGCCATTCCCCTCTGGAGCAACTTGACCCAAGGGCTGAGGCCGATGGTCTCGGTCAGCCAGGGAAAAAGATTCTGTTTATTCCACTCCAAGATGATGATCCTACTAAAGTCCTTCAGATCGGGGTCTCCCTCGATGAAGACCTTAAGTCGGAGTTGATCAGCTTTCTTAGGAGTAACGCCGATGTCTTTGCTTGGTCAACGTCGGACATGCTTGGGATACCGTCGGAGGTCATCACTCACCAACTCAAGGTTGACCCGACCTACCGACCTATCCGACAGAAAAAGAGAAGCTTTGCTGTCGAAAGACAGAAAGCTATTGATGAGGAAGTAAAGAAGCTCTATGATGCTGGCTTCATCAGGGAGGTTCATTACCCTGAGTGGCTGGGAAATGTGGTCATGGTGAAGAAGTCCAACGGGAAGTGGAGGATCTGTATGGATTACACTGACCTCAACAAGGCCTATCCGAAGGACAGCTTCCCAGTACCCAAGATTGATCAGCTGGTGGATGCCACGGCCGGCCACCAACTTCTCAGTTTTATGGATACCTTTTCCGGCTACAATCAAATAAAGATGCATCCAGAAGATGAGGAGAAGACTGCCTTTGTCACCGATAATGACCTGTACTGCTATCGGATGAAGCCTTTCCGCTTGAAGAATGTCGTCGCCACCTTTCAAAGGCTGATCAACCGGGTGTTTGAAGGATAGCTCGGGAGGAACATGGAGGCTTATGTAGATGATATGATAATAAAGAGTCTCCGTAAGGCTGACCACATCAGGGACCTGCGGGAATCCTTTGATGCACTCAGGCGCCATCGGATGAAGCTGAACCCCACAAAATGCACTTTTGGGGTGATCTCTGGTAAATTCCTTAGTTTTATGGTTACATAGAGGGAGAATTAAGTGAACCCTGACAAGATAAAAGCCATCACGGAGATGGCACATCTGACCAACAAAAAGCAGGTCCAAGAGCTCACTGGCCGAATCACCTCTCTCAGCTGTTTTATCTCCCGTTCGGCTGAGAGGTCCCTGCCATTCTTCAAGACCCTGCACCGGTCGGAGGGTTTTGTTTAGACTGATGAGTGTCGGTCGGCATTTGAAGCATTGAAGGAGTACTTGAAGAACCCTCCATTATTGGTCAAGCCGACGGAGGGGGAACCCTTGTACCTTTATCTTTTGGCGTCAGACAAAGTGATTTGCACTGTCCTTGTACGAGTCGGAGAGGACGGACAGCAAAAGCCTATCTATTATATCAGCAAAGTCCTCCATGATGCAGAAGCAAGGTATCCCAAGATGCAAAAATTGATATACTCCCTGGTCACATCTACTAAGCGGCTCCAACCATACTTCCAAGCACATCCGACCGTAATACTGACCGACCAACCCCTCAAGGTAGTCCTCTGGAGCCTAGATACATCCGGTCGGCTTGCCAAGTGGGTCGTCAAGTTGAGGGAGTTCGACATCTCTTTCCAGCCACGATCTGCCTTGAAAGCCCAGGTAATCGCTGACTTCATTGCAAAGTGTACGTGGAAGCAGGAAATGCCTCCTCGAATGGCCGAAATACCTGAAGCTGATGCTGTCTACGAAGTAGAGCCGGCCTGGACTCTCCATGTGGATGGAGCGTCCAACCTCGCAGGCTGTGGAGCCAGACTGATCTTGGCAGAACCGGATGGAGAGAACCTGGAGTATGCTTTACACTTTTTATTTTAGGTGTCAAATAATCAAGCTGAGTATGAAGCCCTCCTCGCGGGGCTGTGGATCGCCAACGAACTGGGCATCAGCCGGCTTAGAGTCTTCTCCGACTCCCAGCTGGTGGTCAATCAAGTGAAGGGAGAATTTGAAGCCAGGGATCTGGCCCTGGCAAAGTATCTAAACAAGGTACAAAACCTCATTCCTCAGTTCAAATTCTTCGAAATCCTCCACATACCTCGTCTGCAAAACTCTAGGGCAGACGCTCTCTCAAGGCTGGCTACGGCTACAAGCGGGACTTCTGACCGAACCTTAAATTTGCGGCACCCTAGCATTGCCGAAGAACTGACGGAGATCCACCAGGTGGAGCACGAAGCTTCTTGGATGGATCCAATCCTTGCTTTCTTAACCAAGGGAACTCTTCCTGAAGATCCGATGGAGGCCAAACGGGTGCGCCTGATAGCCTCTAGGTACGTCATCCTTGACAGCATCTTTTATAAGAGGTCATTCTCCCAGCCGCTATTGAAGTGTTTGGGGCCGGCGGATGCTGACTACGCCCTCAGAGAAGTCCATGAAGGCATCTGTGGTGACCACCTTGGAGGGAGATCCCTGGCTTACAAGATCATCCGGCAGGGATATTACTGGCCCACCATTCAAAAAGATGCATCGGACTTTGTCCGAAGGTGCGATGCATGTCAGAGGTACTCCGTCATTCAAAGGAGGCCTGCCAGCGAGCTGACTCCGATCACCACCCCATGGCCGTTCGCACAGTGGAGGATAGATATCCTGGGACTCTTTCCCCCGGCCTCCAGGCAATGGAAATTTTTACTTGTGGCTATCGACTATTTCACCAAGTGAGTGGAAACCGAACCACTAGCACAGATAACGGAGGCTAAGGTAGAGAGCTTCGTCCGAAACAACATCATCTTTCGATTTGGCATTCCCCGGATCATCATTACTGACAATGGGAGACAGTTTGACAATTCTAAATTTCAAGATTTCTGTCAGCAATACCAAGTCTTTCACCGACTTAACTCGGTCAGTCATCCATAGTGCAATGGAGTGGCTGAAGTCACCAACAGAATAATTTTGCATGGGCTGAAGACCCGGCTCAATGAAGCAAAAGGGCTCTGGACAGAAGAACTCCACTCAGTGTTATGGGCGTATCGAATGAAAGCCAGGGCATCAACCGACAAAACTCCGTTCAACCTCACTTACGGAAGTGAAGCAGTCATCCCAATCGAAACTTCTCTCTAGTCTCTCCGGATTGACCACTACACCGAACCGGCCAACTCCGAGCAGCGAAGGGCTGACCTGGACTTGCTTGAGGAAACAAGACTTTGGGCGGGCATGAAGATGGTGGCATGCCGCCAAAAGATGGCAAAGTATTACAACTCGTGAGTCAAGACGCGAGCTTTCCGAGTCAGAGACTTAGTCCTATGGAGGGTCGAAATTTCGAGGCCAACTGAGCAAGGCAAGCTTTCCCCAAATTGGGAAGGACCTTACCGGGTCACCGAAGTAGTTCGAGCCGGCACTTATTAACTTGAATTTTTGGACGAACGACAGTTGGCGCGTCCGTGGAATGTGGCCAATCTTCGCAAGTATTACCAATGAAGTGCACCTTTCTTCTACGAACTATTTTCGAAAGTCCGACCCCGGTCGGCAAAGGCTCTAGGGCAGCCCACTTCTGAAAGACCGAATCCGGTCGGTAAAGGCTCTAGGGTAGCCCACTTCCGAAAGACCGACTCCGATCAGCAAAGGCTTTAGGGCAGCCCACTTCCGAAAGTCCGATTCCGGTCAGCAAAGGCTCTAGGGCAGTCCACTCCCGAAAGTCCGACTCCGGTCGGCAAAAGTTCTAGGGCAGCCCACTTTCGAAAGACCAACTCTGGTTGGCAAAGGCTCTAGGGCAGCCTACTTCCAAAAGTCCGACTCCGATCGGCAAAGGTTCTAAGGCAGCCGATTTTCGAAAGACCGACTCCGGTCAGCAAAGGCTCTAGGGCAGCCCACTCCTGAAAGTTCGACTCCGGTTAGCAAAGGCTCTAGGGCAGCCGACTTCTGAAAGTCTGACTCCGGTCAGCAAAGGCTCTAGGGCAGCCCACTCCCGAAAGTCCGACTCCGGTCGGCAAAGGCTCTAGGACAACCCACTCCCGAAAGACCGACTCCGGTAGGCAAAGGCTCTAGGGCAATCCACTTTCGAAAGTCCAACTCCGGTCGGCAAAGGCTCTAGGGCAGCCCACTTTCGAAAGACCGACTCCGGTAGGCAAAGGCTCTAGGGTAGCCCACTCTCGAAAGTCCGACTCCGGTCGGCAAAGGCTCTAGGGCATCCCACTTCCGAAAGTCCGACTCCGGTCGGTAAAGGCTCTAGGGCAGCCCACTCCCGAAAGACCGACTCCGGTCGGCAAAGGCTCTAGGGCAGCCCACTCTTGAAAGTCCGACTCCGGTCGGCAAAGGCTCTAAGGCAGTCCACTTCTGAAAGACCGACTCCGGTCAGCAAAGGCTCTAAGGCAGCCCACTTCTGAAAGACCGACTCCGGTCAGCAAAGGCTTTAGGGTAGCCCACTTTTGAAAGTCCGACTCCGATCGGCAAAGGCTCTAAGGCAGCCCAATCTGAAAAGCCGACGGACCAATGCTTAGGATAAATTTCCTAAGCTGGTTGTTCCAGCCTGAGCTGACATCCGACCGCTGCCTCAACTGCCTCAGGGTTCGGAAAGCCGACGGACCAACCTAAGGATAAATTTCCTAAGCTAGTTGCTCCGGCCTAAGCTGACAACCGACCGGTGCTTTGACCGCCCTAATCTATTTTCAGTCCGGAAGGCCGATGGGCCAGTACTTAGAGTGAAAATCCTAAGAATCTAGTTCGACCTGGGCTTTTACTCAATACTTACCTTGAAGATCCGACCACTCACTCTAACATGCCGACTGGTCCATACTTAGCAAATTTTCAAAAAGCAAGACATGGAACAGCATAAGAAGACAAGATAGTGAGGAAAAATTTCTTCATTAATTCAAAAAGTTTTTACATAAACTGAAGGTCAGACCTTTATAACCAACTAGGTCTGACCTTCGGGGGATACAACAATGGCCACTTCGGCCCCTTCAGTTGCCACTACTGCTCCGGCCTTTTCAGCCACTTCGGCTGCCTCCGCCTCGGCACCAGTTGGGACGACTGCTCCGACTACTTCCGCTGGGGCTTCGGTCGCTTGGGCAGTCAGGTTAGTCCTTTCAGAAGCTTCTACCACCATTGGCTCCGGTAGCTAAAGGAAAGCTAGATCGAGTTCTGGGAAAGCGGCGCTAACCTTTTCCAAGCACTCATCATACCCATATCCGAAGCCGACCATCCCGGCTTCGTTCATTTCCTCCGTAAAGTCTTCGGAGGCTTTGTAATCCCACGGCCTTCTCGCCGGCCATCTTTAGCAAGTCTTGGGCCGACTTCAGCAGGCCCTTGTACCTTTCCGTCGATGCCTGGTACCCCTTCACACGAATGTCGAGATCGACCAGGCGACCTTCCTCGACCTTCAACCGACGTGCCAGGGTTTTGATCTTCTTCTTCTTCTCCTTCATCCTTGCCTCCCGATCAGCTTTATGGGTAAGCAAGTCCTCCGTCTTCTTCTTCTGGGCCTCCAGTTCGGCCCGCAGGGAGGACACCTCGGTTGCTGTGGCCTTCAAGCCAAGTGCCTCTTCCTTGGAAGCTGTCAGTGCCTCCCAGGCCGTGTCCCTTGCCAGTTCGGTCGCTTCGACCCTCTGGGTTAGCTACTCTTTTATGTGCAATAGCTAACCTAGCCCTTGGTCCATCAGGAGGTTGTCCCTGACGAGCTGCCGACAAACGAGTACAGTTAGGGAGCTTCCAGTATTAAACTTAAAGTGAAAGCAGGAAGAGCAAACCTTACCCCCAAAAGATGACGGAGAGAACTGCCGGTCACCTTGTTCACTGACCGCCCGTCAGTGTCGGGGACGGCCCATTGAAGTTGCTCCCTTGCCTCCTCCGCTGCGCACCACAGCAGGCGCTCCTCTTCCTCACCCAGGGCCCAGGCAGCCCTCTCACCAGCGATCGACGATCCTTCACCCATAGGGGCCCTCTGGGTCGTCGGGGGGACCGTTGCAGTCATCTCCGGTGGCAGGGGCGCAAGGGCTGCTACCGTCCCTGACGACATCGAGTGCCTCCCTTCTGCCTGGATGGTCGGCTATCCTGCTGAAGATGACCGCTCGGATGCGATCACCTTTCGTCGTTCGGTTAGGAGCATGTCGTCCCCTAAGTCGATCGACACCACCGGGGCGGATGACTCCACCATCCGTTGCTTCTTCGGCCTTTCAGGCGCTGGTTCTGCCACCCGTTTCTTCGGCTCTTGCTGTGTCGGTCTTGTGATTCAAACGGCTCTCCGTTGCGCCGACCGTGCCGAAAGGACAGCCCGATCTGGCTTCATTTTTTCACCTATCAACAATGAAAGCAGAGTTAGTGGCAGTCGCCAAGCCGACAGGAAATAAAGAAGGAAAGGAGGGTAGCCATCTCTCCCTACACGACTCTCGTCCTACCTAACATCGGCTGTCGGCTGAGTCCGGCCCGGTGGAGGCTGTCCTCAAAGAGCAGAAAAGTAATAGATTTTAGATCTTCGCCATCCAACCTGTGGAAGTCGGCCTCGTCGGCCCTCGAGACCTTCCTTCCATGCAGGGCATCCGGCCTCGGCCCCCTCCAGGCTGCCTCGAAGTCCCATGGCTCCAGGCTATCCACGAAGAAGAATTTGGACTTCCATCCATGGATAGCGGACGGAAGCCCTCCTAAGATCTTCCGGTTAGGACGGGGACTAAACATCCACCATTCTTGACTCCGGAAGTCCTATTTCAACAGAAAGAAATTGGAGAAAAGGGTCACCCTAGGCTCTATGTCTGCCTCCCGACATAGAACTACAAAGCCACACAGGACCCTAATGCTGTTCGGAGTCAGCTGGGAAGGCGTGATCCTATAGGTATTAAAGACTTGAACAAAGAAGCTATGGATAGGGAAGCGAAGACCGGTTTTCAGGTGGTCTTTGTACATGGGAAGGGCTCCTAAGTTCAGGGGTCCGTTTACCCTACTCTCTCGGCTGGGGACAGTCAGATGCAAGGTGGACGAGATGTCGTAAATGATTCTAAGGTCTTCGACCCTCTCTCGGGTCATGGTCGACGGGATGTTGAAGGGCCCGGGTTCCCTACGACCGTGAGCTGCAGCCATCCTAAATGGGTTGCAGGGAAAGAGGAAGATGGGGGAGAACGAAGACGGGACTGACCTGATTTCTGGGTCTCTAAAGGAGCCTAGGAGCAGCACACAAGGGGGGTGGAGGCGATTTTCTCTTCTGGCGCAAACGCAGTAACAACTTCTTTCCGGGCACTGCCCCCCTCCTTTTATAGGCATCCAGGGGCCGCGTCCCAATGCACCCCCCACGTGCCGAGCTCCGATGGCCGCCACTTCGGTTCCCGGGTTGGACGGGAATCCGAAGGGACGCACCGAATTGTATCCGGCCGTGATCCGTGTGACAGACAAAGCAACGGCAAATGGGCCACTCCGACAGGGGCGCCAACTGCCCCGATGGCGCCATGTGTCCCACATCGCTTCAAGAATCCGAACGGGGAGCCGCTACGCGCCGTACCAGCCATAACTGCTCCCTTAGTCCTCACCAACCAGGCATTGACACCTGTCCTAGGGCAAAAATCGAAGTAGGAGGTGGTCGAACGCAGCACGACGGGCCAGATTCGCCATCATTTGAAAGGCCAGCATATTTATTGCCAATTAATGCCCTCGCCCTTCGAGCCTATGGACTCGCTTGAAGCACAAGGCAAGGGGGACAACTGTTGTACCATGACGGCTCATCCTCAACCAAAATCGGCTCAATCCTGCGGTCTGATCTGGCTGCCATCCTCAAAGCTCCAACTGAAGAGGTCCGACCCACCGGAGTTGAGGTCCGAATGACCCTCTCCTGCTGGTGTCTGGCCCACCATTTTCTGCCAGAAGTCCGACCCACTGGAGCTGAGGTCCGAACGACTCTCTCCTGCTGGAGTCCGGCCCACTGTTCTCCTCCAGAGGTCCGACCCACCGGAGCTGAGGTCCGAACGACCCTCTCCTACTGGGGTTCGGCCCACCGTTCTCCGCCAGAGGTCCGACCCACCGGAGCTGAGGTCTGAATGACCCTCTTCTGTTGGGGTCCGGCCCGTCGCTCTCCTTTGAAGGGTCGGCCTTTGGTCCGACCCGCCGACTGCCTCATGATCGACATCCGATGGGCGAGCCTTGGCATCTAGGATATTCCAGAAGCACCTTTCTATTACCGCTGGATCTTGCTATCCCAACGGCCCTGCTCCACTACTTCCACGATGCCACCGTATCTGTGCACCATGTGGCCACTCTCCAAATTCTTCTAGGGGCAGATCGGTCTTTCTTAGCCTCTCTCCTAATGGATTTTGGACTGTTCCGCACCTATATAAGGTACCTGGGAGATCCCGTTCGGAGGTAGAACAACTCTTCCCTTCCCAGAAACTGTTCATTCCTTGATTCCTCTATTCTGTTGCCTTCGACCTCTTGCTAACTTAAGCATCGGAGGGTCCCCCGCCGGAACACCACCGGCGCCCTTGGGAACTTTTATGCAGGTTCGCCCGGGAGAGGAGCGCTCCTGCCCATCCAGCCATCCCAGTTCTCGGTCCAGAAGTTGACGCAGCAACATCATCTATTCTATCCGACTGAGCTTGGTTCTTTTTCCTTTGAGTACTAGAATTTTCGGGCTGTTCATTGGTGCGTTCAATCTCTAAGATCCTAGCCATGGACGAGTAAAGAAGAAAAGAAAGAGCAATTTGAAGCAAAAGGAAGAAAAAGAGAGGACGACCTGATGGGATTCTCTGCTCCTAAGATGAAGAAACTGGAATGACGGGAAACCTATTTGCCTGGAAAAGATGATGCTTATATAGTGGTGCTCAACAATTAAGATTTTTCCTCGAACGTTGAGATTAACTCTGATCATGCCACCTATCCGTGATATCCGATAAAAAGATATGACCATTCGGGAAATCGAAGCAACTGCTTGTGATCCGATGGCAGATGAATCAGTGACGAGACATTCGCATTTATTCGTTGATGATGACTCTTCGACCTTTGCAAATTTTGAAAATAACAATGATGACAGCAGGCTATGGCTGTCAGTTTCTATAACCACTCATCCTATTGGAGATCGACATGTCATTGGGATACGCTACTCGAGGATAAGAGCATTGGTTTTTAAAAAAAAAGATGAAAGAAGCTTCTGATAGCTTCTAACATTTATTTAATGAATTCAGAAGCTGGGGGACTAGTGTTGGGATATGACAGATTTAACCTACTTATGTTGATTTGATGAGAAGTGGACTTGGTCGATCAAGTCCAAGGCTTGAAGCCGATTGATAAAGGCATGAAGTTGATTAATGCCTAAGAGGCATGAAGCTAATCAAATGCCCAATAGGCACGAAGCTAATCAAATGCCCGATAGGTATAAAGCCGATTGATGGAGGCATAAAGCCGATCGACGTCTAAGAGGCACAAAGCCGATCGACGTCTAAGAGGTGCAAGGTTGATCAACGCCCAAAAGGCAAAAAGCCGATCAATGCCCAAGGGATGAGAAGTCAATTCCTGTCCAAGAGACATGAAGTCGATCAATGCTAAAGAGGTAAAAAGCTGATCAAGATCCAAAGGAGGTGTAAAAGCTGACTAATGCTCTATAATTAATAGTGATTGCTACATGTGCTGATCTATTAACAAACTAACCATTTATAGCTAGATTCAGCTGGATTCGGTTAGAATTATGGTCTATAAATACCACTGAGTGGGAAAGAGAAAAGGATTCCAAGACACTCCTTTACTTGATTTTTTCTCAGACCTAATCTGTCTAGTCTGGACTCCATCGACGAACCTGAGCACTAGAATTTCTCCTCACCCAGAGCTTCAAGAAAACAAAAAGAAGTAGGATCCATCAGTTCAACTCTACTTAAACCAGTCTGATCCAAGGTCAAGCATCGTTGTAATTTGTCTAGACACAACAATATCTATTCATATAGATTATAATATTTCTTAACTTGGATTATGATACCCATATATTATAAAGTTATGAGATATTTTTATTATTGAAAAAAATTCAGAATTTTTTTAATAGTCCCCATTTACGAAAGAATATCATAAGAAAAGAATATTTTTATCATTTAAAATTTTTATAAAAATAAATTATAGATATTAAATATATTTTTAAATGATGAAAATATCCTTTCTTTATGATATTTATTTGTGAATAGAATATCATAACTATAACCCTGTTCATAGAATATCATAAGGTCAAGGATATTTTTATCATTAAAAAATTTTGAACTTTTTCAATGATAAAAATAATTTCAGTCTTATGACAACTTGTTCATAAATGGGTATTATAAGGAAATGAAAATTTTGTCATTCAAGATTTTTAATAAAAAGTAAACTACGTGTATTAAATATATGTTTGAATGACGAAAATGATCTCTCTATATAATATTTATTTATGAACACGATGTCATATCTTATTCACAGGATATCATAAGGCAAGAAATATTTTTATCATCAAAAATTTTTAAACTTTTTAATGAAAAAAATATTTCTCGACCTTATAATACATGGATGTTATAATCCAAGCCAACGAATATCATAATTTTATTATAAAAAAGAGATATTTTTGTTATTTATTTTTTTTTAAAAAAAATAAAACTGTAATATTGAATGTGTATTGAAAAGTAGAATTTACATGATCCAATTAGATCATGTGATATATTTTTTCTCTATGTACAATGGTGTACAAAGACTTCCTTATAGGTTCGTATTCATTGCCCGGGCATTATTTAAAGGAAATGGAGTATGTCCTTTTTCATATTTTACTTTTAGTCATGTATCTTTCTTTATTTTTGGATGCAGGCTATAAATCTGGTTGATTATGTCGATTTATTTATCGAACAATTTATCATTAAAGAAATTTTTGAAGATAAAGATATGAAACTAAATTCCACTAAAAAAAAAGAAAAAAAAAGCTAGACTCCAAAAATGAAGTCTCTGAGTTTTATGATTCTGATAGAACAAAATATATCATAAATAAATATCTTATAGGCCCATATAATTAAAAGAGGGTGAAGAGGTTGATGCATGAAAAACAAAATTCTTCCATCATGTTCTCCTTTTCCAAAGAAAAAAAAAAATTATAACAGGTGTAGAACTAGTAACACACCATTGCTCATCATCTCAATTAATATAAACTGATATGTCTAAAAATACAAGATGTTCTCCATCAACATGCAATATGAACCATACCCTGTATCCCTTGCAAACTCCTCTATGCATATGGAGCACAAGGGCATACATTCGGAGGTGGCTTTTTATGGCATGAGTAATATTATGGATGTAGCCTTTGCATGCTGAGGGTGTAAATTTAAGAATCCTATGTGGTATATTAGTTAAGATTCAATAAATTTTGTCTTTCATATTTTAGCTAGGTATTTTGATTATCTCTATTGTTATCAAATTACCTTCCACTAGAACTATGATAGTGCCTGAGGGTTTTTTGGCCTTCTTCAGTGGATCGCGATGCTACTCTTAGCCTTCTTCGATGGATTGCAATGTTGCTCCCAGCATCTCTCGAACAGGGACTTGCAAAAGACAGTTCCTTGATTAGTGGTAGCCAACGAGAGACCCTCCGATGCTCAAATCAGTAAAGAATGAGATGAG
Source organism: Areca catechu (assembly GCA_021397845.1). Taxonomy (NCBI): domain Eukaryota; kingdom Viridiplantae; phylum Streptophyta; class Magnoliopsida; order Arecales; family Arecaceae; genus Areca; species Areca catechu. Next base: position 27,369,844 of record CM038046.1, read on the forward strand.
CTATAGCAACGAAAGTTAAGAGTGATAGCAATACTGAATCAACATGTGAGAGGTATAAAATATACATGCACTAGGATCTCTTCTTACAAATTTATAGAATTACCTAAGGTAACTGCATGACATTAAGAAGGTGGCCTCTTTTAACATGGATAATGAAATCTACTGGGATATTAGGATCTTGTCCCCTTGAATCTTTTCTATTAATATCTTTTTATTGGCATGGTAGGTTTTGTTGAGATTATATCCACCATAACCTTCTTTGCCATGTCTCCACTGGGACAGCTATGGTCAGCTAGCTTTTGTCACCTACTCAAACATCATGAACTTTGAATATCAGAGCAACTTCTTATTGCTAAGAGGCCTTGAAATTGTATCATGGCATGCCTAAATAGGACCACATTGGTAACTAGTTGAGCTCGAGTAAGTACTTGATGGACGCCTTTCCTGGCATACTTGACTAGAACTATGTTGGTAGTAGTCAGGCCTGAGCAGGTACCGATATGGATTGTAGCAACAAGTTGGTGTATTGGTAGTCATAGCCATCCCCTTCACGATCACCTTCTTCTTGATCGGCAGTCCAGTCACTATTGGATGGTTATACGGCCATTTCCTCCTTAGCTAGTGGAGTTGGTCCTTGAGGCTGAATAAGTGGTTGGGATAATAGTTGCCCCCACTTTTGAGTCCAGAACACTGTCGAGTAGCTTTGGACTTTGTTGTTTTTGGATGAAAGGAGTAAGTCACTTCTTCAGCCTCTTGGACTAAATAGATCTTCTTGCTATCCATGTTATTCGTTCTTTGAAAATTACCGCCAGCTATTTTATCATCTCAATCATGGAGAAAAGGTAGTTACTAGCATAGCACTCAAAAAGGCTAGGCAATAACTCTTTGGATGATTAATGATTCATCCGATCCTCCTCAGCTAGTCAGGTGATGCCACATGGCCTGACAACTGCAACCTTTAAATGATTTGCACAAATCCCAACACTGAGTGTTAATCGACTGGTGGTGACTTCAAGGTGACACAGTGCTACTCGGCTAGGAGCGGGACACATGGTAGGATAAGGCACTTCTCGCTGAGTTAAGGTTTCAATCTTAATCATTTGATAGGATATAAAAAGGGTTCCCCTGCCATTGTTGCAAGGATCTCTTCTTTCCCGAGTTGCAGAGAAAGAGGACGTTCGAGAGCTCCAAACCCGACCCCGAAGATCATTTCTAGTAGGTTGGTCCTCGTTCTTCGACTTCCCACTCCCTTCTTTTGCTTCTTGCTCTCTTCCTCTTTGTTTGCCTCTTGTTAAAGCTTCCAACAAGGTCATTAGGGCTTCTCTTAGCTAGGCCATTTTGGATGGCTTTTACCTTTTTTGAAATCTTCTTCCTATTCTTGAGCAAGATTTTCCTAGCATTTTCTTTATAATTTTCTTCCTTTTGCTTGATCTTCTTTCCCGCTTCTCTTTGTTAGTTGGGATGACTTCGTCCGAAGGTGAGATCCATTCGATGAGTCATGTCTCCTGCACTATAAGATTCTCGGAAGTCCTCTTGGGAGGCACTCAAGGTTTCTCCCGACTTTGGTGAGGCTAGGAACTCTTCCTTTCGGGAGGTGCTCAGGGTTGGCCAGTCAGCTAGTCCAAGTACTCTCATCCTATCTAGTTCGATGAGCATTGTCTCGATGAGGATCAATATAGATGTCTGCCGACTTGAAAATAATATCAGTTTCTACGTCAATTCCAAATCTTTGCACCCAGGCCGAACGATCGAGTAACATTGGGTTCGGCAGGAAAATTTTCCAATACAAGGAGTTCCTTTGTACCAGTTGTTTTGGCTCAATTAGATCCTAACTTTTTTAGAATCATCTATTCTTTTGCCATTCTTTGCAACATGCTCGGGACCAAGCCTAAGGTTTCGTTAATATGTGCACTATTCACTTTGAAGAGGTACCCGAAGGTTAAGGGCTAGTGGCTCATAGGTCCTCGTCAGGGTCACACTTTTCTTCCTGGTCTGCCCTTTTCTATCCATAACTAAAAGAGTTAGTTTTCCTTTGTTTCCTCCAACTCCCCTTGGGGAAATAAATAGATTTGGGGCTAGACTAATCAGTCCCCAAATAAGAATGATGAAGTCTTTACTACTGAAGAAGACTTCAATAAATGATGAAGACTTCAATAGAATTCTTAACATGGAGATCCCTCAGCAACGTGATCTATTATCAAAGCAAAAACCTATTCAACGCTGAGCTCAACCCAGTCAATTCCTTGGTAGGTTTGCTTGAAACTTATCTTCTTTGTTTGTTTTTAGTGGACTAAGTCTTTTATTCATCTCTTTTGCAGGCATGAAGGGATCACTGGAAGTATTGAATTGTGCTACCTAGAAGAGGGTGGTTGTTGAAGAGGGTGCACCAAAGTTGAGAAGGTAGTGGCAATAAGGATGAAACTAGATCGGATATGAATCGAATACCAGTGTATCCATATCCATATTTGTTTTATTTGATGAATATAGATACAAATATGGATACATACATTAATTGGATATAAAAATTTATATCCATATTTGTTTTAAACGAGGAAGGCTACAAATTGGATATCGAAAATATGGATATAAGTTGGATAATTAAACTATATAATCATATAATCAAAGATATTGCTAACTTAAGGATAAATCAAGTAATAGTATATTAATATACTTACAATATTTTTAAAAAATTAATGAGTACTATATAAAATTAAATATGATTACAAGCAAAATTAGAATTTAGATACGGATCGGATAGTTGTCTATCTATATTCTTATCCATATTTTTTTACAAATGTAGATATGATACGAATATTAGTCGGATCCTCAAATTTATATCCATATCTGGATAGATTCGGATATGAAATCAGATCCGATCGAATATTATCCATACTACTTTCATCCCTAAGTGGCAAAGAAGCCCCGAGCAAATCCATCTCTAGGGGCCCATCAGTATTGGTGAGGACCTTAGCATTGCATCCGAGGGAGGCCCCTACAGTCGCCATTGCTAATGAGGTGATGGTGATCCCGGTGTTATCAACCTCTACTACACCAACTTCCATCCTAGGCATCGGTTCCTCAAGTGCTACTCTGACTTTGGGGGCACCAGTTGCAACTCCAGCATCGGTGTCATCTTCGGTGGTGGTGCCCAGGTGTCCAAGCCCCTCAGTCTGAGCAATGGCTGACACCTCCTGAGGGAAAGTCCGATGAGTCCCTCGGGACCCGATGAGTCCCTCGGGACCCGATGAAGCTTCTCATGATGACGAGAAGTACATCGAAATGAGGCCAAGGTGAGGGTGACCACCTCCATATTCAAGAACAAGAAATCACCTGAGAAACTAGTTAAGATGATCCTCCTCCTCCAAGATTGGGAGGAGCAGAAGTCTCAACCACTAGATGAGATCTTCACTTCCTTCTTGGCCCTTGTCGACATAAGTTTCCCCTTTTTTACTTTTATCGAATATTCTTCATTTCTAAGTAGCTAACTTGTGCTTTTTCCCTACAGCTTGCTCATGACATCTTCATCATTCAAGAGGGGTTCAGTGGATTTTTCGAGTTGAGCCACTCCTTGAAGGACAAAGCGAAGACCATCGAGGTGCAGGCCAAGGTCTCTGAGGAGCTGAAAAAGGTGGGTGAGGCTCGAGAAGCCAAGCTTAAGGAGGACCTGCAAGCCTCCAAAGGTACCACTCGGGAGAAAAAAAATCGAGTAGTGAAGAATAATGAGACTATCGCCAAGGAATGAGCTCAAGTCACTGAGCTTGAGGTGAAGTTGGCCGATGCTGAATCAAAGGTGTTGGTCGTGGAAGCCCAACTACAAGCATCTTTTGAGTCTAGGGTTACAGTGGTCAATGCTAGGTCAAGGCCACCGAGGAACGAGTGAGCTTCGTCGGGGTCCAAGGCCTTCGAAGAGGAAGTTGTTGAGGGCTACTTGGATGCCTTCAAGCTCAGCTTCTTCGAGTGCAAGAAAAAGGTTGCCCAGACCTTCCTGGGACTCGACATGAGCAAGATTGTAGATGTTGAGCCTGAAGGGGAAGATGAAGGAGGAGAAGGAGAGGAAGCCACTGAAGAGGTAGCCAAGATTAAGGTCGAACCAGTTGGCATTGAAGAAGTCCCAGAGGTGACGACTAGGGTAGAGGGTGCCGAGATAATTGAGGTAGTCATAGGGACTTTAGAGGCATATCTATCTCCGATCCCTCAGGAACTAGCTATGGGTCCTAAGGAGTGAACTTGTATTTATCTCCTTTCTTCTATACTTTGCTTTCTTCAGGCTCGGCTATAGACTATGTATCGATTGACTTTTACATCAATGAAATATGTTTTCTTCACTTTCATTTTATGATGGATGCTTGTCAAATGTGGTTGAACTAGACTCGAGCAATGTACTTGGTGTAACCCCAACCGAGTAGGACATAGCTTCTAGGTTTAGCTACATTAAGTCCTCTAGTCAGTTAACACCTCTATCTGAATAGGTGATTGTGCTAGCCTCAATATAGCATAGACTCATGATGAGGCAAGTAATCTAGTCGGAGAATAACCCTTGACCAAGTACCTTTCCCTTGAACTTGGTCGAATAAGTAATTTGGAAAACTTGCAAGTCCTTTAGTCGATCATGTATCTGTCAACACAGTCTAAGCTTTAGCCCCCAAGTATTGAGTTCTTAATGATAAAGCTTGCATTTCTGCCCGACAAAAGGAAATTGGTTGCCTTTCGGAACTCGATTGTAGGAAGTCAGTTATCTTTTAGAACTCGGCTGTGGGAAGTCGATTATCTTAAGCTTCGTAACCGAGTATCTTTCAATCATCACCATAGACTAGTCAGTCATAAGTCAACTAACTTGGTGGTTATTTTCCTTTGTTGGCCAGTTGTAAAGTGGCCGAAGAGAAGAGATGGAGGTGGAAACGTACCTGTCTTTCATAGCCAGTTAGGCAAGAGGCTAGAGGGCTCAAGGAGCCCATTGATAGAGTGGAGATGTGGAAATGCAGCCATTTTTCATAGTCGACTGGATGTTGAGCAACAAAAGGCTCATGAAATCCATTGATGGAGATGGAGGTGTAAAAATACAGTTATCTTCTATAGTCGACCTGATGTTAAGCGACTAGAGGGCTCGAAGAGCTTCAATGAGCCTAATACTAGATAACTAAATTAAACATCAAGTGAGACATCTACAAACATTGCCGGAAAAATTTTTCATTACATTGCCAAATAAGTGTTACATTATTGATAGTCAATTCAAAGATTTTTTGGCATTCCAAGTCTGAGAGATTGGAGTTCCATTGAGTTCTTCGATCCTACAAGCTCCTTATTGAAGGGCTTTGATTACTCGATAAGATCCATCTCAGTTTGTAGTATCGAGCAACACATTATCGATACATGGCTATCCTCAGGTAGGCTTGATTCCAAGTCTCCTTTAATAAATCAAGGTTGGCTCTCAATAACATTGAGTTACTTGACTCATCATAGCTTTCGATATGCATTGTCGGTAATCTGATCTTGAGAGGAATTATGGCTTTGGTAATGAAAGCCAAGTTGAAGGGAGACTTGTCAGTTGATATCCGAGGGATTATTCAATATGCCCATAGCACTCCAGATAGCTTCTCAGCCTATATGCCTTTGGCTTTATCCAACTTTGTCCTGAACCCTTATAGGATCATCCAGTTCTTGACTTTCGCTTTTTCATTTGATTGAGATGCTGGATATATGTAAGTCGATGTTAGATGTAGAGTTCGGTATAGAAGTCCTTGAATGCCTAGTTATCAAATTGCCAGCCATTGTCGATAACAATAACATGAAAAAAGTATAAATCGATAGATGATGGATTTTCAGAAAAAATTCTTGACTTTGCTTTAGGTAATGTGTGCCAAGGTTTCTACCTCCACCCATTTGGTAAAGTAGTTGATGGTGAGATTATAAACTTCAACTGACCTACTGCTAGAGAAAATAGACCGAGTATGTTCATGCCCTTCTAGGTAAATGGCCAGAGAGAAGAGAGCTGAGTCAAGTGGCTAGTTGGTTGCCACTAGATGTTGATGTACCGTTGGCATCGGTTACACCTCCAAACAAGCTCCATGGCATCTCCCACATGGTAGGTTATAGTATCTCTACATTAGAGCTTTGTAGGCCAAGCACTTGCCTCTAAGATGGTTCCTATAAATTCCTTCATGGATCTCCCGAAATGCGTAGTCGGCATCGATAAGTCACAAGCACTTAAGTAGGGGAAATGAGAAAGACCTCTTGTAGCATTGTTGTGAGGTCCAGTTATTTTTTTTGGGCTAAGTGGGCTAAAGTCGGCGAAGGCAGCCGACTTCAGATCGAACTAGGAAAAAAAAAGAGATAAAACAGGGGATGTTGCCCCTGTTTATCCGACCACCACTAATACCGGAGAAATTGGTAGGAGGGCCGTGGAAAGGTGGGGGAGTAGCCGGCGAGAGTCATGGGGGGGAGGGGAACCCGATCGATCAAGTTTTCGTTCCCCATATGGCAAACAAAGTTCTTGTTTTCTCTTTAAAATCCCACCCCTTCATCAAAATTTCTCTCCAAATCTCATCCCCTCCTCCGATGGCCGACTGCTGCAGGATCATCTTTGGTAAGCTCTCTCTCCTCTCTCTCTCTTGGTGGTATTTGGGTTCGATTATGGTAGTAGTGAGCGGGCGGAGCCCCATCTCTTTCCTCCATATCCCGATGTTTGACCACCGCCAATGAGGCAACGACCCGCCCCTGTTGCATTTGGGAAGCTCCGGTGGTCCGCAACCCTTCTCCAGCGATGCGGAAGTAAATTAAGACTAATTTTTTTTTTTTTTTGTGTTTTGTTAGAAGTTAGCTTGACTCAAAAACAAGGCTAACTAATATTGAAAGAAAATATGCACTGAAAGAAAGCATAATTCAAAAGAGTAGATTATCAGAGTAATAAAGAAGTAGGATCGCTGGGGATTGAGAAACCCCCAGACCTAGGGTTTACTCCTCTTTCAAGAAACAGACGAAGAGAGAAGAGAAGGTTTTATACCTGACTGTGATATCTCTCTTTGCTTCAATTGAAGGACACTCTCGAACATATTGTAGGATCCTTGGAGACGGGGTATCTTCGCAATGGATCCTTGGATTTTAGTCCTATGGCAAGGTTGGCCTTCTTCTCGTACTCTGGATCTGGAAAGGATGAAGAACAAGATAAGGATGTAAGAAACTCAAGGAAGAGACCTTTACCTGGGATAGCTCTGGACTGCTCGAACTTTGAAGATAAGGGAAGAGTATGGAGGTGGCGGTGGAAGATGGAGTGGATTAAGGGTTTGGCTGGTAGGGCGGTGGCTTGCAGATGAAAAGGACCTAGGGCTTGATATAATGGGCGGTAGCTTGGAGAAGGAGATGGCGGCCTTGAATGAAGTGGGAATAGGGTTTAGGAATTTGGGTGTTGGCGGCTAGGATGATGAAAGGAAATTAGGGTTGGCGGCCAGGGATGAAAGCGGGGTAGGGTTTTGGTAACTTTGGAGATCTCTCACATCCTCAAGACTCCAATGGAACCTGGATTTACTCCCTCACGGAGCTCAACACTCAAAGAAGTGCGAAAGAAGAGAACACAAGGTTGCTCAACACAAGAAAAGATTTCATTTACTCATTCCATTAAAAGATTACATAAGGGTCCAATATATAGACCTTGTAAGAGAAACAAAATTACACTACCTCCCATGTGAGACTAAACATTTATCCTAAGCATGAAAAACTTTTTCTTGACCGACCAGGCTTCTTTCCTTGGAGTGGGCGGCCTCAAATGCAAGGTGATGGCTTCATATGGCAGGTATGTGGGGCACTTCCTAGTTCTTCTCCTTAAGTCATGGGTTTTCCTTCCATGACTTGCTCTTTCTTGGAAGAAAATACTCATCTTCTAGTCTTTCTCCCCAAGACTAGACTCCTTCCATTCATAGTCAGGTACTTTATGCAGGTGTGGGCGCCTACCTTGAAGTCCTCTCCAAGAAAAATCCCCTGCTCCTTTAGCTTGGTTACTTTTGGCAGCTTGTGGGCACTTTCCTTGACTTCTCCTAAGAAAATTTTCTTGCTCTCTTGGGCATGGGGACCAGGGACACTGGGATGAAATATGGTGCCAACTAGTCCTGGGAGTGTGGCGTCCACTTGCATTTGGTCTTAGAAGAAAAAATGATGCCCTAGGGAATGGCGCCAACTAGGACTTGACTTGGACTTAGACTGAGTCAACATGACTCAACAAAATGCAATGCAGACTCAAAGAAATAAAATAATCTGGTTGACCAGGTCAACCCTTATTACAAACCCTAATCTTCGGGCAAGGTCATTCAGAGATCTAGATGGAACCCTAAAGTCTTCTTCTGATTCTGGTGCCCGCACCATCCGGCTCGTCAGAGCAAGGGAGACAAGCACGGGTCAAAGGGGGAAGAAGATCGGGGAAGAAAGAAAGAGTGGAGGAGAGAAGAAAGAAGAAAAGAAGAAAAAAAGAGAGAAATCAAGATATATATATATATATATATATATATATATATATATATATATATATATATATTGCGAGAGAATGAAGAAAGAGAAAAAAGGAAAATGTAAAATTGAAAAAAAAATGTCAAAAATAATATTAAAATTATTTGGATTGGTTTTTGGGGTTTAGGCCAAGTCCAGACCGGACTAAGAATTATTTCCTTATGTTAGTTTATTTTAGATAGGAAATTAATTATATAATCAACATTATCAGGGTCTCCATCTTTCTTGTCAATAGAGTAGAATCAAAGTTAAGGTTCGAATAGGTAGTAAAGAATCCATTCTGGTAAGTTATCTTGACCTCTGATATTATATGCCAAATATATTATGTATTTATGAAATATTAAATATATGTAGTATATTTTAATCTGTATTGGATTGCATTGGGTTGCATGCATTATGTTGGTATGGATGCTCTCTAGTTTGACTATGATCACATGAGGATCTAGTCTCCTTTTGGGCCTACAGTAGGGCTATCACTAGTACATGACTGATGAACGGTATGTGTACAGAGGAGCTAGTTGCCTTATTCTATTTTTAGCCATACGTGGCAGCTGCTGGCACATGCTGGGGATGCATGTTTTCTCATATGATATCAGAGTTAGTTTCCTTCCGGGCCTCCAGCGGGATAATTACTGGTACATGACCGATGTATGGTATATGTTGTCAGGACTCTTTCTCTTTCGGGACTAGCCATGGGCCGATCATGGCTATAGTCAAAGGAATTAAGAAAGTAAAGTACATGGTTGGCCATCCATAATCATGTCGGTTGTATTTAAGTGTACACATTTGTATAGTATTACTGGTTATATTATTTTGATGCTTGATATCTTGTTGTATGATGTGTTTATGCTTGTTATTTGTTATTGGCATAACTATGTTATATATTGGAGATAATGATAACTTACTGGGTCTGTTAAGCTCACACCCTATTATTACCTTTGTTACAAATCAAGAAGATCTATCGGGCTTTGGGACCAGTCAATGAAAAGTTAGGAGTTAAGATTTTAGTTTCTTAATTCATGTTAGTTTAAATTTCGATAAACTATGCTCATATTGTATATGAGATTTTTGTGAGATTTCATCTATTAGTTGGATTGAAATGCTCAAATAATAAGTAATAATAAAGCTTAGTGATTTTATTTTCTATTATTGTCCAAATGTTAGTTTGTAAAGTTAAGCCTTATGTATTCGTCAGGATGAACCTTGAGGATATGCGGCAATCTGTTATGCGACTAGTCGGGCTTCGGGCAGGGGCGTGATAGATTTAGTGGTATCAAAGCCATATTATCTTAAAATCAAGATGATTTAGTTAGTGAGAGTGGGATAGAATTAGGATTTTGATAGAAATTTCTGAAATAATTGTTGATATTAAGAATTTATTTAATTTTCTTTGATAGGTGTATATTATAGTCCCAAGGATTTTGTTAAGTATAGAAGGCTTGCACAAATAAAATATTGGATTAAGCTTCCCTAGCTTAATTTTTAGAAGAATGTCATCGAGGCTAGACAATGGATAAATGGAGATATATTTTAAGTTATATTATGGATTTGATTTATTTTGGAAATCTAATTTTGATAGAATTATAGACAATGATATAAGTGATTATAAATTAACATGATGATTATTAGGATATTAGAGGATTCAATAATTTATATCAGAGTGTGCAGGGAAAGTGTGGTGGACTAAAGATATTAGGAGTAATTTAAAGTGTATTGTAATGGAAGAATGGAGGCTTTTATTGGGATTACTGAATTTGGATAAAATGGTACTTGTGAGTATTGGATCATGTATATTTGAGTTATGGAAGACTTAGATTTTTTTAAATTTTGAGACCGAGATTTTTTTGTAGGAAGGGAGAATGTAAGGTCCAGTTATTTTTTTTGGACTAAGTGGGCTGAAGTCGGCAAAGGCTGCTGATTTCATATCGAACCAAGAAAAAAAAAGAGACGAAAAATAGGGGACGAAGCCCCTGTTTATTCGACCACCACTAACGCCGGAGAAATTGGTAGGAGGGCTGTGGAAAGGTGGGGGAGCAGCTGGCGAGAGTCGTGGGGGGGGAGGGGAACCCGATCGATCAAATTTTCGTTCTCCATATGGCAAACAAAGTTCTCATTTTCTCTTTAAAATCACACCCTTTCATCGAAATTTCTCTCCAAATCTCTTCCCCTCCTTCGGTGGCCAACTGCTGCGGGATCGTCTCCGATAAGCTCTCTCTCTCCTCTCTCTCTTGGTGGTATTTGGGTTCAATTATGGTAGCAGTGAGGGGGCAGAGCCCCATCTCTTCCCTCTCTATCCCGGTGGTTGACCACTGTCGATGAGGCAACGACCCGCCCCTGCTACATTCAGGAAGCTCTGGTGGTCCGTCGTCCTTCTCCAGCTCGTCAGAGCAAGGGAGACGAGCACGGGCTGAAGGGGGAAGAAGATCAGGGAAGAAAGAAGAAAGGAAGAAAAAAAGAAAAAAAGAGAGAAATTGAGATATATATATATAGAGAGAGAGAGAGAGAGAATGAAGAGAGAGAAAAAGGGAAAAATGTAAAATTTGAAAAAAAATGTCAGAAATAATAATAAAACTATTTTGATTGGTTTTTAGGATTTAGGCCAAGATCCAGACCAGACTAAGAATTATTTTCTTATGTTAGTTTATTTTAGATAGAAAATTAATTATATAATTAACCTTTACAGGGTCTCCATCTTTTTTGTCAATAAAGCAGAATCAAAGTTGAGATTCGAATAGGTAGTAAAGAATCCTTTCTGGTAAGTTATCTTGACCTCTGATATTATATGCCAAATACGTTATATATTTATGAAATATTAAATATATATAGTATATTTTAATCTGCATTGGATTGTATTGGGTTGCGTGCATTGTGTTGGTGTGGATGCTCTCTAATCCGACTAAGATCATACAAGGATCTAGTCTTCTTTTGGGCCTCTAGTGGGGCTATCACTGGTACATGAACGATGAGCGGTATGTATACATAGGAGCTAGTTGCCTTATTCTATTTTTAGCTATGCATGGCAGTTGCTTACATATGCTGGGGATGCATATTTTCTCGTGTGATATCAGAGTTAGTTTCCTTTTGGACCTCCAATGGGGCGATCAGTGGTATATGACCGATGTGCGGTATTTGTAATCAGGACTCTATTCTCTTTCGGGACTAGTCATAGGCCAATCGTAGCCATAGTCAAAGGAACTAGGAGAGTAAAGTACATGGTTGGCCATCTATAGTCGTGTCGGTTGCATTTAAGTGTACACATTTACATAGTATTACTGGTTATATTATTTTGATGCTGGATATCTTGTTGTATGATGTGTTTTTGCTTGTTGTTTGTTATTAGCATAATTATGTTGTATATTGGAGGTGATGATAACTTACTGAGCCTGTTAAACTCATACCCTGTTATTACCTTTGTTACAAATTTAGAAGATCCATCGGGCTTTGGGACCAGTCAGTGAGAAGTTAGGAGTTAGGATTTTAGTTTCTTAATACATGTTAGTTTAAATTTAGATAAACTATGCTCATATTGTATCTGAGATTTTTGTGAGATTTCATCTGTTAGTTGGATTGAAATGCTCAAATGATAAAGTAATAATAAAGCTTAGTGATTTTATTTTCTACCATTATCCAAATATTAGTTTGTAAAGTTAAGCCTTATGTATTCATCATGGTGAACCCTGAGGATATGTGACTGTCTATTATGCGACTGGTCGGGCTTCGGGCCGGGACATAATAATTGTCCATCTAGTAGCACGAATCGAGAGGCTTTTCATTTAAATTTCTTTGCTTTCGAAGGGTCATCCGGTAGAATGCTTTCTATCAAGAACTTGATGAAAGGATCCATCCAACTTGGTTCATGTGTAGTTTGTTAGACTTCCTCGATTTCATCAATGCTGAGAACTCCCAGGTACTCAATGTAAGTGTGCCCGAGGAAGTTGTCCGCTAAGGTCGTTAGTCGGGAAAGAGCATCAGCCCAAACGTTCTTGCATTGGGAAATGTGGAAAATGTTGAATTGCTTGAGTATTGACGTGAGGATCTACACTTTGTCAAGATCTTGACCATCGTCGGATCCCGGACTTCGTACTCTCCAATAACTTGACTAGCTACGAGTTGAAAATCAATGAAGACCTTAAGATTTGTTGCTCCAAGTTCTTTTGCAAGCTTTAATTTAACTAATAAGGCTTCATACTTGGTTTGATTATTCGTTGCCTTAAATAAGAAGCACAATGCATACTCAGCAATCACTCCTTTCGAGCTAGCCAGGATCAATCTAGCTCTGCTCTTTGAAAAATTTGAAACTTCATCTACATGAAGGATCCCGATTATCTCTGGATCAAGTTTCTTGGTAGGCTCTTCTTCAGACTTGTCATTCAACCATATGCACTCGACAAGGAAGTCGGCCATAACTTGGGCCTTCATGGATGACCTTGGATGGTAGGGGATGTCAAATTTATTAAGTTTGGTAGCTCATTTGGTTATTCTCTCGAAAGTATCTGGCTATTATAGAATAGCCTTGAGTGGTTGGTTAGTCAGGATGATTATTGAATATATTTGGAACTAAGACCTGAGATATGGTACAGAGATGATTAGTGCATAAATAATATTTTTATGTTTAGAACACCTAGTCTTTACATCATAAATTACTTGGTTGGTATAGTAGATGGATTTTTGGATTTTCTTGTCATCTATCCGAATAAGCATAGAACTTATATAGCATCTAAAGATGAGACGAGGGCATGATTTTTTTCACTTCGGGATAAAGGCCAAGCAGCCAAATTATGTCCAGAATTTTGTGAACCCCTTGGACCCTGTGATCATCTCACCTCGTTCATTCAACTATTTGGAAAGATTGCAAAGGCTTTTCCCCTCAACAGTGATAATTGGAGAAGCATCAGTTTCCGAGATCATGAGTGTTGCCCATGTTGAGGTCTATTTTATGGAATATCTACCGAGTTCCTACTTGATGCATTCTATGTCAGAAGAAGAACTCTCAACTTTGGCCTCGTGGTATATAATTAGGAAGCACCAAAGCATTTGCCTATACAAAATTCATTCATTCTAATTACTGCTCGGAACATGGCTGGGTAACTCGCCATGTTGGACCTGGTCATGGATATGTGCACTTTAGATGAGATCTAATTCGTGACATTAAAAGGGATATTGTGGGCTTCAGTACTATCTTGCAGTTAAGTAAGAATGTGTCGCATTCTCATCGAGGTTAGCCGAAGAACCTCCAATTTTGATGTTTTGATTCCTTTTACAGTTTTACTTTAAACGTAGGTAAGATGCCAGTTAGTCCTTTCAATATTTCTTCCTTCAAATGTGATCATCCTGTACTTGTTTTTTTTTTTTGATTAACCAACCTCGGTTCAATCCTACCGGGTTATGCTCTTGCCATCCTGATCATGTGTCCCAAAAAAATTTCTGGATTTAATCAAGTCATCCATGAGGATCATGTCTCGAATCCGTGACCGATAGGAGATGAGGTTAAGCCTCTATCAACTTCGAATTTATGATCGGAAGATAAGATTAAGTCTCTACAAACCAGGTTACCATCTTAACGGTCCATACTTATTATTTTAAATTATTTTTGCATTTAGTTGGATTCATCAGTGGCTAGTTTTGGCGATTGAAGGACTCTACATTAATGGCGTATGGTTGATTTCGTTAGGTCATTTGGTATAGAACTGTGGCAAATGTTAAACTGATTTGCTTTGTTATTGTTTTTTTTTGTTTTTTTGGCGTGATTCTCGTGCGGTTTCTTAAAAAGAGTGGATTTGGTGGTATAACCTACAATTTACGGTTTCATCGAACTGGAAGAAAGCGACAGCTTCTAACAAAGTTAAAGCTCTCGGGTTGTGCGTGAAAATCGATACTACAGGAGAAAAAGGCTTTCCCAACAAAAAATTTCGTAGAAGAGAAATAAAAATTATTATTTTTTTAATAAATTTTCAATCTGTTAGAAGCCGTTGACCAACAATAACAACGACAACAAAAAAATCCCTCACTACCATTAAAATTATAAGATTTCCTTTTATATCTTGCAAATCTTTATCCGTCTCCTCAAATTTATTTCATAGCATGCAATTCCTTCTTAGTGGTCTTATGCAATTTCTTGTTTAATCCGATTGACCTTCCTTTAAAAAAAAAAATCATATATTATCGATGAAATTAGCGATGATATTTTACCATCATTAATAATGGTACTTAAAAGAATAATTCAACAACCACTATAGTGATGGCATGCCCCATCGGCTCCCCCTCCCCACCGGTGCCCTCTCCCCTGCCGACATCCTGCACCTCCCATATCCCACCAGTTCCCCCTTCGATCCGACAACTTAGGAAAAATTTTTTATCCCGAAAAAAAACTCGAACCCCCCGGACTCCCCTTCCCCGGTCCCCTGCTCCCCCATCGACGTCCCCTCCCTCGCCGGCATCCTGCACCACCCTTATCCCGCTGGCTCCCCCTCCCCTAATCCAACCAATAAAAAGGTTTGATTCACCCTCCCTTCACCTCCCCTAACTTGCCAGTTCCCCCTCCCCCGTTGACTCTCCCTCTCCCGCAGACCCCCCTTCCTCGTTAGCTTCCCCTCCACGCTCTCCCCTAACTTGCCAGTTCCCCCTCCCCCGTTGACTCTCCCTCTCCCGCAGACCCCCCTTCCTCGTTAGCTTCCCCTCCACGCAATCATGCCCGATCACCCTTCTCATGCTATTGCCTCCCATTTTTCTTCCCCTGCCAGTGTGCTTCCCCATTAACTGTCGGAACCTATGCCCCTGCCCTCCCGTGCTGCCATCTATTCTAGTGTCTCGATCCCTTCCTATGTGTCTGATCGAAACCTATGTCCCTATGTCACGCCCTGACCCCAAATCCGATTCGGATGCGCAACAAACAGCCGTATGCCCTTAGGTTTATTCTTCGCTCGGACATACAAGACCTCTAACAACCAGGCTATCACCTTAGCAATATTATCCACTATGTCCTAAGTTCCTCACGGACTGATTTCCAAGCCCACATGTTCTTCTGGTCCTGAAAAAATGTAAGGAAATAAAGTGAGTTCATAAACTCAGTAAGTTATCATACATCTCAAGTACAAATCTACCATGAATCAAGAGCAAAATCAGTGCAAAAAAATAAACTAAAAACATAATAATAAAATTAAGCCAATTCAGTTAAATTTCCATTATTGACTCCCCTTACTACCTTTTGGACAATACACTCTTCAGGATGGCCATCCATACTCACTCACCTATCCCTCTGACTATGGTCATGATCGACTTGTGGCTAGCCCCAAAAAAGGATAGATTCTATGTACACATATCGCTCATCGGTCATGCACCAGTAATAGCCCCACTGGAGGCCCAAAAGGAAAACTAGCTCTGAAATTATACGAGAAACATGCACCAATATATGTACCAGCGATCGTCCAGTTTACTAGGCCCACAAGGAAAACTAGCTCCTGTGAACACATACCGATCATCAGTCATGCACCAGTGATAACCCCACTGAAGGTCCAAAAGGAAACTAGATCCTAACTCATGTAATCATAGTCAGACTGGAGAGTTCCGCAAATCAACTCAACCCATATACATATCACAGAGCATTTTAAACATGCATTTAAACTCAAATCATATCAAGTCATCGATGTATAGCATAGAATATATACAATAAAAATACAACAATATAATAATACTCAAGCTCACATCATGCATGGCAAAATATACTAGAGAGATAATTTACCGAAGAGCATCCACTAACTAAGTACAGTTCAACACTAAACTTGGTCTTCCAAGGATAATGACGATCCTGACCAATAATTTTAATCATACAATTAAATTTCTATTTAATAAAACTAAAAAGAAAACTAAATTATCATGAGGCATTCTCGTTAATCCAGTTCTAATTATGGTCTAGAATTTAACCCTTCCTCCCTTTCTATTATCTTTCCTCTGTTTCTCTCTCTTCCTTCTCTCTCCTCTTTCTCTTTCCTCTCTCTTCTTTTTCTCTCATATCTTTTTATTTATTTATTTATTTTTCTTCTTTTTCTTTTTATTTTCCTCTTTCTCTTTTTTTTTCTTCTTCCCTTCTTCTTTCTTTTCTTCCTGACTCCCCTGCTACTCCTTGGCCCAACCAAACCGGCCACTCCTTGGTTGCAGTCGGTGACCATGGGAGATGGTTGTCGGGAAGGACTCGATGGACTAGAGGTGGACGGCGGCGGTGCAGCCATCGGTGATCCACCGTCCAAACAACTCGAAACTGAGCATAAATTGGATTTAATCCTTCATAAAAAAAATTAAATAAGGTAAATGAACTCACCGGTGTTTGAAGGACTCTCCATTGCTCACTGGAGAGGAGGATGACAGCATGGATGGAGCTCGATGGGCTCAAATTGGTGATGGTGAGGAGGGTTTAAAGAACTCACGCCGACGGTTTTCCTTGACGTTTGGGAAACAAATTTTGCCAGACCGGAGTTCTAATCCCTCCTAACTTATCGCCAACCACATTCCTCACCCGTCACGACTCCTCCCTCAAGAACTCTGGCGAAAATCCCGGCCGCATAAGGGAGGACCAACCTCCTCTGTTCTGACTCAATTTTTGTTCTCAATTTTGAACTGAAGTCGGCAGAATTCGCCGACTTCAGCCCAGGGCAGCCCAACATAACTGGGCTTCATATTCTCCCCTCCTACAAAAAAATTTCGGTCTTGAAATTTTAAAAATCTTAGTCTTCCAAAATTCAAAGATGCGCAATCTAAAACTCTCATGATTCATTTGTCCAAAATTCGGTAATCCCAATAAGAGCCTCAATTCATCTATCATAATATACTTTAAATTAATCCTAATATCTTTAGTCCACCACACTTTCACTGCGCACTCTGATCAAATCATCCAATTTCTGACAAGAATATCACTTCCCATTAAAATCTAAACCAAATCTAATTTTCAAATAAAACGAGATTAAAACTGTTAAATTTTCTTGTCCTTACTAGGCCGCGAGTATATCATATCAAATTTAAACTTCGATTTATTTTCTACATTCAAAGTGATGTGGGACAGGCCACGGGGTAGGATCGTTGGCGAGCTGAGAAGTCGCTAGGGATTAGGGTACCACAAAAATTTATTATTATTATTATTATTTTTGATGGAGGTGGTGAAGGAAACAACGAGGATGGAACGTAGGGGTTTGGACTGCCACTGACTTGGAAACTCACACTCACGGAGTGACCTCTAACCTCTAGGGCATCTCACCCACCTCATTAATGGAGCCGTGAGGGTAACTTTCCAAGGTCATGGAGGGATAAAAAGGATAGACACTCTATGGACTTGAAACTTACATTCATGGAAACACTCTCACCTCTAGGGCATCTCATCCATCCCACTACATGTATCTTAGGGCATCCCACCCATCTCACGAGATGCGGAGCCTAGGGCATCCCATCCAAATTGCTACCTGGGATCGTGAAGGAAAATCTCTAAGACCATAGAGAGGACTCGATGGTGAAGGGGATAACTAGGGCCTCATGCCCCTCAATGCTCGAAAGCGAAGGCACAGGGTCTCACACCCCTCGATGCTCGAAGGCGAAGGCAAGACAGGCCTCACGCCCACTCCTTTATGGAGGTAGAACGAAGAATCACTCTTCTCAAATCATCATCATTATTATTCTTTTCAATACAAGAGAGGAGTCCTTATATAGAGAACCCTAGCCCTTGGAATACATCGAAAAATAAACATAAAAAGGGGTGCCAATAAGCTTCCTTGTTGGTGCCAACTACATGCCATAAGAGATGGGGCTAGAAGGGCAAGAGATTTCATGCTACAAGGAAAGATGGAGGGCGCCACAAACATTCCATAAAAGGGTGGTCAACACAAGAAAATAAAATCTCATGAAAGAGGGAAGGAGAGTGGGCGCCCAATTACTGCTTGATTTGCTTGATACTCCCATCTTCTCTTAGGTGGTCCCTAATTTCTATACGGGATGTTGATCTACTGCCTTTTGTGCTTGAGTGGATATATGAAATCCTGGGATACATAATAGGGTGGATGATGCCTGCTGGGACTCCATGTGGCTGCTGATAGCTCTCAAGTCCCCATCATAAAGTCTTTGCATAAAATTGTACCATCCATTCAAGACATCAATAATTCTACCAAAGAAATGCATGCTATGTCCATATAACATCATTTAACCCGCTAATTTGCAGATCTAAACATTGTCCCAAACATATTTTCATTACATATTTTCAATAATAATCCCCATACAGATTCATTGAAAAACTCTCCTTCTTAATATCATAAAAAATTTTCATAACCTTCATCCTAAACATTTTTTTTGCAACAATCCCAAAATTTATAATTCAATAATTACTAATAAAATTCATATGCTATCATGATCTTCATCCATATCAAGTTTAGGATTCCAACATCATTCAATTAAGAACTGAATATACATATTCAGCATAACATAACACACTATTTCCAAGTCAACACTTCTGAAGCTCGGTTAAATCTATTTATCAGAGATAAAAATACATCTTATCTGGCTCTTCAATATCCATAATATGCTTACTTATCATGATCAAATAGTATAATTTATTTTCATCCTTTTACACTCATCCAAGATCAATCTCATGACAAAATCATGTTCCTCTTTTGCACTAATCATACCTAGGGATTAGAAATCCAAACTTTGAATTCGATCTTGCAACTTTTATCATATCCCGACTACTCATAATACTATGTTCAAATATCTCTTAAATCACAATCCACAGTAATCACAATCTAAATTTTAATATCACTCATCCATGTCGATCTCAAGTGATCATAACCCAACCTTTGATATCATTCATTCATGCCTTAATAGCTATCATATTAATTATTAATCGCTTATATCATAATCTACAATCATATCAAAATCAAATCCATAATATAACACAAAATATCCATTATCTAGCCTCGATGATATCCTTCCAAAATTTAAGCTAGGATAATTTAATCATTTTATTTGTGCAAGCCTTCTATACTTAACAAAATCCTTGGAACTATAACATGCACCTATCAAAGGGAATTAAATAAATTTTCAGTATCGATAATTATTCCAGAATATTTAATCAAAATCTTAATTCTATCCCACTCTTACTAACTATATCATCTTGATTTTAAACTTGGCTCTAATACCACTAAATCTATCATGCCCCAACCCCAAATCCGATCCGGATGCACGATAGACAGCCATTTATCCTTAGGTTTATTCTTTTCTCGGACACACAAGGCCTCTAACAACCAGGCTACCACCTTAGCAATATTATCCGCTATGTCCTAAGTTCCTCACAGACTATTTCCAAGCCCATATATTCCTCTGGTCCTAAAAAAAATGTAAGGAAATAAAGTGAGTTCCCTAAACTCAATAAGTTATCATACATCTCGAGTACAAATCTACCATGAATCAAGAGCAAAATCAGTGCAAAATAATAAACTAATAATAAAATTAAGCCAATTCAGTTAAATTTCCATTATTAACTCCTCTTGCTACCTTTCTGACAACACACTCTTTAGGATGGCCATCCACACTAACTCACCTAGTCCCTCTGATTATGACCACGATCGACTCGTGGCTAGCCCCGAAAAAGACTAGATCCTGTGTACACATACTGCTTATCGATCATGCACTAGTGATAGCCTTACTCGAGGCCCAAAAGAAAAACTAGCTCTAAAATTATACTAGAAAATGCATCCTCTGCATGTACCAGCGATCGCCCCGCTGGCTAGGCCTACAAGGAAAACTAGATCCTATGTACACATACCGATCATCGATCATGCACCAGTGATAGCCCCACTGGAGGTCCAAAAGAAGACTAGATCCTAACTCATGTAATCATAGTCAGACTAGAGAGTGTCATAAATCAACTTAACCCATATACATGTCACAGAGCATTTTAAACACGCATTTAAACTCATATCATATCAGGTCATCGATGTATAGCATAGAACATACACAATAAAAATCCAACATAATAATACTCAAGCTCACATCATGCATGGCAAAATATACTAAAGAGAGATAACTTATCGAAGAGCATCCACTAACTAAGTACAGTTCAACACTAAACTTGGTCTTCCAAGGACAACGATGATCCTGATCAACAATTTTAATCATACAATTAAATTTCTATTTAATAAAATTAAAAAAAAACTAAATTATCATGGGGCAGTCTCGTCAATCCAGTTCTAATTCTGGTCTAGAATTTAACCCTTCCTCCCTTTCTATTCTCTCTCCTCTATTTCTCTCTCTTCCTTTTCTCTCTTCCTTCTCTCCTCTTTCTCTCTCCTCTCTCTTCCTTCTCTCTCTCATCTTTCTCTCTCCTCTCTTCTTTATCTCTCATATCTTTTATTTATTTATTTATTTTCTTTTCTTCTTGTTCTTTTCCTTTTCCTCTTTCTCTTGTTTTTTCTACTTCCCTTCTTCTTTCTTTTCTTCCTGACTCCCCTGCTACTCCTTGGCCCAACTGAACCAGCCGCTCCTTGGTTGCCAATGGCGACTACGGGAGACGGTTGCCGGGAAGGACTCGACAAACTGGAGGTGGATGGCGGCGGTGCAGCCACCGATGATCCACGGTCCAAACAACCCGAAACTGAACATAAACTAGATTTAATCCTTCCTAAAAAATAAAATAAGGTAAATGAACTCACCGGCATTTGAAGGACTCTCCGTCGCTCGCCGGAAAAAAGCATGACAGCGTGGATGGAGCTCGATGGGCTCAAATTGGTGGCGGTGGGGAGGGTTTAAAGAACTCTTGCCGATGGTTTCCCTTGCCGTTTGGGAAACAAATTTCGCCAGACCGGAGTTCCAATTCCTCCCAACTTATCGCCAACCACATTCCTCGCCCATCACGACTCCTCCCTCGAGAACTCCAGCGAAAATCTCGGCCGGATAAGGGAGGACCAACCTCCTTGTTCTAACTTAATTTCTTTTTTCTCGATTTTGAACTGAAGTCGACAGGCTTTGCCAACTTCAGCCCAAGGTAGCCCAACAAAACTGGGCTTCACACCCTGCCCTCCCATGCTGCCATCCATTCCAGTGCCTCAGTCCTTCCATGCATGTCGAATTTGCCATCCCTCATCCATAGGGACCGCCATCCATCGGGTCTACCTTGTATTATGATATTAGCAATGATGGTGGCGAAAGCACCAGAGCTATCATTAAAAATTATTTTTTATATTAATTTAATTAATTTTTTATTTATTTATTTAATTATTTAAGTAATTATTTAGTTATTTCATTAATTAATTAAATATTTATTTATTTACTTACTTAATTAATTAGATCTTAATTTAATTAATTAATTAATTAATTGGGTGTGCATGGATATATGTCCTATATGCATGAGATTCGGATCTTAGTATGCAGAGCACAAGTTCAGGCATCGGGTTCTAGCTGGTGTCCAGGATAACTAGTCATCGTACAAGGGCCAAGTGACAACTAGCTTGCTATTGACTTCATTCACTATACTGATTCTAGCTCTTTCTTCACTTTTAGTTATAACATTTGTACAATGATGGACTGGCCTAATATCACAAAGTATAATCTCTGATCATAGATTAATTCATATTTTAATGTATATAAACTAAACAAAGTCAATAGTTCATATATATTAAAACATGAATTAATACACGATCAGATATTGTACTTGATGATGTAAGACTAGTCCATGATGTAAATGATGTAACTAAAGATAAAGAAAGAGCTAGAATCACTATACTGATTCTAGCTCTTTCTTTATTTTTAGTTATAACATTTGTACGATGATGGACTGGCTTAATATCACAAAGTATAATCTCTGTTCATAGATTAATTCATGTTTTAATGTATATGAACTAAACAAAGTCAATAGTTCATATATGTCACGTCCCGAATCCAGCACCGGAATCGGCTACGCGACCGGACACACAAATCCTAGGTTTTATCCTAGAGATCATGCAAGGCCTAGGTACACAAGAGTCACCTCAAAAAAAATATATCATTCATCACCAAGCCTGAATATCTGCACAACTCTGAAAAAAGAAAGTAGGGTTGTGAGCTTTACAGCCTATTAAGGTTTTCATATGATCACACCAGTAATAATACAACTCTGGAATAAGGTAAAAACATACTAGTATATCACATCATAAAGTCAATAATTCAAATATCATGTATGACAAAACCATGAAAAATCATGTTTTTCTTTAGAGTTTCCATTAATCCATCTTTATCTTTAGGATTCTGGACTAACCAAGGTCATGCTCCAACCCATGACTGCTAATCTCATAATCGACCATTTACTCGTGGTCAGGCTAGTCTCATAATCGACCATTCATACCATGGTCAGGCTAGTCTCATAATCGACCATTTCTCGTGGTCAGGCTTGCTCATGTACAAAGCTCGTGGCTCAGGCTATCCCACCACGATCCCGTGGCATGGCTAGTCGAAATACCATATTCACTTGGTTATCACTTTGTCAATTCATATTATACTGTCAAATTATGTCATCTCAAACTTTTCAATAACCAGCATCACGATCCAAATCATCAAAAGATAACTACTTGATAAAACATGATATATAGAAACATAATTAATAATCTCAAACATACTATCCATCTCAAGAAATCAAAATATACGATGCAAAATAAATATGCATGCCAATGCTCAAGTGCACAGATCGAACCATGACATGTAAAATACATATACATACATACAATATATATATATATAACTAGTGATCAAGTCCAGAAATTCTTACCTTCAATCGCTAATCCAGAAAATCTGGTATCAGTCTATATCTAAAGTTCATTCCATACCTTCATGCTCAGAAGGTTGCTCCTTTACAAAATCCTAACATCACAAATTCCAAGAAAGAAACTCTCCAATCCTCTCTCCTCCCTCTCTTCTCTTTCTCTCTTCTCTTCTTTCTCTTTCTTTCTTCCTCTCTCCTCTTTTTCCTTTCTCTTTCTCTCTCCTCTTCTCCTCTCTTCTTGGCTCTCTGGCTCTCTGCACTATTGGCCCTCCTACATAAAAATCCTCGACGTCTTTAGTTAAAAAAAGGAACAAAACCAATCCAAAACTACCTCAAACATTGTCTGAGAAGTCTAAAACCATCAAGATATCTTCTTGACCATTTGATCTGAGATCGACGTCTTAAACTGCATCAAAATCTGAATTCAAAAGCCTCTGATCAAGCCTAAACTTCGTCAGACTCATCCCAGCCGTTCGATCAGACGATCGGACGGTCCAGATCGATCAGAAACCCCATAGACTGAGGTGGACCGCGAGAAATGCCATGGGAAACCAAGGGAAAATGGCTGGAAAATGCCCTGGCGGTGCCCGCAACCAACTGGGCCGAGCCCACGTGCCCGCGCGCGTGGGCTTGGGTCGCGCCTCGCATGCCCGGCAGCACCTCAAACGCCTGTCCGTGCGTCGCTCGCATCGCACCCGTTCGCCCCCACCCGCTCGCCCGCACCCACTCGCCCGTCACGAGCTCGCCCACCTTGCTCGCCCGCGCCCGCGTGCTCCCTCGCGCCCTCGCCTTGGCCGCGCGCTGGGTCTACGTCGGGTCCGGCCTGGCCCTTTTTTTTTCTTTTTTTGTAGAGTGTTATAATATGTATTAAAACATGAACTAATACATGATCAGATATTGTACTTTGTGATGTAAGACTAGTCTATGATACAAATGATGTAACTAAAGATAAAAGAAAAGTTAGAATCTCTGTAGTAAATATAATCAACAGTCAGGCAAATAAGATGGTACAAAGAAGAAATTCATAAGCACATCGATTAATGATTAAATATTGATTTATTCAATTAATTGGTTATTAATTTAATTAATTAGTTAATTAAGTAATTATATAATTAATGAGATACATGTTTATTTATTTATTTAGCTATTTATTTTTTAATTAGATGTTAATTTTATTAATTAAATAATTAATTAGGTATGTATGGATGCATGTTATGTATGCATGAGATTCAGATCTTGGCATGTAGAGCACAAGCTAGGACCCTAAGCTACCTTGGTGCAAAAGCATGATGATAGATGCTCATCTTAGAATGGAAGGTATCGGAAATGGTCGGTGCAATAGTTGCATCACTGTTACTATCACTGGTCGAATGATGGAGTTAGAGAGAAATTCTAGTGAAAAGGACTGTTGAACTCATAGTTTCAGGTAAAAATAATAGTAGATTCATATCAATTATAAAATCGAATATTAAAGCTATAAGATTTTACTATGTAAAACAAATTTGAAATAATTATCTCTTATCAAAAAATTTTAACTTTGTACCATGTCTTGGTTTAACTCCTTTATCTTTTTCCTGACCTTATTTCTTTTCAATTATGGAATCTATTACAAGACAAATAACATAAACTTGATAATTGGTCATTATTTATAAGGTTTATTAGCAAATAAAATAAAATTTTAAGATAAATATTATCCTGACTGCTTGTATCAACAAGAGGCTCAGATTGAAGTGAAACTTTTGATTAGCTAATGTAATGATTCACTAGCTTCTTGTTGTGATTCATCTAACAAACAAAATAGAGGTGCAGATGAGATACTATCTTGTTATTGTGCACTACTATTAGTCTTTTTCTTACCTTTTTTGTAATTTACCTACTATATGCAATAACAATAATTATTTAAATAACATCTTAAATAAGCAACAATTATTACAAGCACACATACTATATACAATAATAATGAAGAAGAAGAAGAATCAAAAGAATTGAATAAAGTGACATGGCTTATCAGTAAGCTGTCAGAAGATTTTCTGCATGTAAGAACGTCCATTTCGTTTTAATTGGTGCCTTGTTGTTTTGTAGAGTCTGCCATTTTTTTTGATGGTGGCATTTACTATTGCCTAAGCCCAAATGTGATCCTCTTAAATGCAAAGATATGATAGAGATTGACGATTATTTAGACATGATGTGACCTTTTTTATCACGTGTTCTAGTGCCTGAGATGAGCGCCGGTAGTGGTGGCCTTCAGAGGGTCTATGTGGGCATGTCGCCAAGGACTCATTTGTCATCAGACTTGCAAAATGGGACTTGATTTGAGTATTCCTATTTAGTCTAAGGAATGGTCATCTAGGGGATGTTTGATTGGATGGCCTTAATTGGAGATGAGATACATGTGCCTTTATTCTAACCGGAGGCTAGTCGTTGCCAAGGCCGGGTCGGGCAAATGTGGTCGGTGGGCAATATTCGATCTGAGTGCTTACATCGAGCTCGAGGGTCCAGGGGAGGGGATTGAAGCTGAGGGTCCAGGGAATCAAAGGGTTCGGAGGACCAAGGATCTCAAAATAATATGTTGGCATACTTAGAGGCAGCTGGACTTGGACTATCGGGGACATAATAAGACTTTGCTAGGGTCGAAGGTTGGCTAGGTTGAAGGGTTTGGATGCTTCTATCTCCCTCAGGAGCCATGCTGAGAGTTACCTTTCGCCGATCTTCATAAACTAGGGTGTTTTCCTTTGGTGGCCAACGGTCGATGATCCATGATAAGGGTCAATGGGGCTAATGGTCACCAAGGGATGGTCAATGTTGGATGATTGCCAGAGGGGAGCAATTCCTTGCTAGAACTAAAGGTCAATTGAGCTGAAGGAGTTTGATGATAGCTCTATCCTTCTCAAGGGGCAGTAGGTCCTGGATTCCAGAGATGAACCTTGAGCATCAAACCTTCGACATGTTCTATTTGAGCAAATGCTTCATATGCAAGCATTCCAAGGGTGAAGATCCTATCCCAAGGGTTAGAAAGTTCGAGGGAGATCTTTGATACGACATTATCTTCCCTTGGAGATGAGGGTGATCGTCTATTGATGATTTCTGCTAGAACCTTTCAAACCAAGGACTCGACCTTGGGAGTGGTCAACGGGCACATGGTTGGGCCCTCTGACCATGCTTTCCCATGGGTGGCTAGACCTGTGCATTACTTGGAGTGCCAAATCAGGAGGCTACCTATTGCTGACTAGGGCCCCTATCTGATGAATGGTCAAAAAATGCACTATTGGGCTTTGCTTGTTGATTTGGCTTCATTTCCTTGGCATAAGTTGAATTACCCCCAATAATTTTAAATCTTGTATAACCATCCATGGTTGTATAATTAATTCAGTAAATCTTTTTATTTTTATTTTTAGAGATTATACATCATATCTTCCAGAGGTTGGAGCCATGCTAGCCGAGGAGAAAGCTTTATAGGACAAAGCTCTCAAGTTAAAAGTGATCATGCTGCCAACTCATATGATTTTTCACCACTCACACCATGTGATAAACTCTAAAACTTTAGATATTTTTTTTTATATTATTTAATATTTTATTATCTAATATAATATTCTTTATATTAGATATTTTGTAATCAGGTTTGAAGGATGTGGGGTCACTAGTGATCCCACAATCACATGTAGCTACGATCGGTTCTTAGACTCAGCACTATGGTTAAGGACCTGCCTAATTGGTGGCACCTCCAACTCAGCCAGAGGGTAGAAAGTTCATGCACGTTCAAAGTTTCTCATAAGTACTCCATCTTCATATTAATATATTTAAAATTTAATCATTTTACAATTAACCTTATTGTTAAATTTTAATTTTGCAGGACATTCAAAAAGCTTGGAGTTTCTTGGGTGGTTACCGAGATCATTTGCCGATTGATACTACGACTAGTGAACGAGTTCTCCAGTTGGCTATTGAGGGCTCGTGATGCAACCTAGACAATATTCCTGGTATGTCAAATATATTTACTTAATTTTTAAATTCATGAAATGTTTGTATTTTATTTATTTAATATAAGCTTGCTTCTACTTGCAGGAATCTATCAATTCAAGACTTCTTAGCATGAGGAGGTTGGCTATTTGACCTTCAAGGAGGTGGCTACATGTAGGCTCCTGGATGTGCTATATAGTCCCAGGCATTCCACTAGAGAGCACTCTAATTTTGAGTCACCATCAGATTAGAAGTTTTTCAGGGATCACTGGATATAGGTGGATGTATGTGAGACCCTTTATAACTAGTGGAGCACTAAGGTACTTTGGTAGGTGGTAGAGGGCATGACAAAATTGTACCACCCAGCAAGATCCGATCAAGCATAATGATAGCTTTGTTGACATACATGTGGTGGCCGATAGATTGATAAGAATTCTATGCTTATATTAATTTCATATTAAATTAATGATATATATTTTAATTAATTTATTTTTATTATTTATTTATTATAAACATGGTAGCTGGGTGTTTATCATGGTAACTGTAGTTGTGGAAGGCACACACCAATCTAGGAGGACTGGTGATTACTTAGACCGATATCTCAACATATCATGGTGATAACTTAAAATATTTTTTTATTAATTTATATATATAATGATATATATAATTGGGCTAATTAATTTTTAAACTTTATAGGCATACTACATAGAGTACATCATATCGCAGCGCAGTGAGGACCTGTCCTCTCAGCCCCTCCTTGATCTTGAGAGTTGGATCAAGATCATCGGAGGGGTGAGTAGAAGCTGGGTCATAGGATTTGGGTATAGCTTCGACCCTTCACCAACTTGTTACTCTTCGATGTCCTCATCTCAAGCCCTGACGATCCAAATGTGGAGTGATGCACATGTTGAGGACATCATGACCTATTTTTCTTGTCCAATGATCTCAGAGCTCTGGGATGCCATCCGAGATACTATCATCAAGATTCTCTAGAACCCGTATCTATGCGATCAACTGGTCTCATTGTCATAGTCATCACAACAGGCAAGTCTATTAATAAATTTATTTACTTATTTTAAAATTTTATACTTAAAAGCTGTATATATTTAGCTTGAGTCGAGGAAAGGGACATATGGAATAAAAATTTGATCTAACCATCTAATAGATGGGTCGGCAGTGTCTATAGCTATGTATCATCGAATAAAATTTGTAGGAATAATCTATTCAAGAATTGGAGAAATATATCAAAATATATACCTCCGTTTTGATATATAAGCTATCTTATTAAAAATTATTAATAATATTTTATTTTTCTTCATCATAGGATACTAGGACATCCGGATCTCATCCACCAGTTGCTGTAGAGGATGTATAGGAGCAGGAGGGTGACAACAAGAGGATCTTACATGATTTTTTCTATTTTAATATTATATTTAATTTTGATTCTTATAAAGCAATGTTAATTTATAAAATTATATATATTATATTTTAATATAATATAATTAGTTTTTTATTTATAACTATGGTACTTGTTGATTGTTAATTTTAGATATTTTTTTAAAAAATAAAAAACTTATTATTGACGGTATTAGGGATGGTAGGTTACTATCGGTAATAGTTAGTACTAGCGATGGAGCTAATTAGAAACAAGAAATTTAGTTACTAATATTTATTAGTCTTAATTTAAAAAAAGAACTGAAAATATTATTAGTGATGGCAAAATGCTAATATTGTCACTAATATCCTTTATCGGCAACAAGTTTTTTACCATCACTAATAAGTGCTATTAGCAATAATAATTTTTTCGACAAATTTTTAGTGATGGGAGTCCATCGCTAAAAGTATTAGCGACAGGGATTGGGTTATTAGCAATGGCAATTAGCCATCGCTAATAACATATGTTCTTGTAGTGAATGTGCTCAATTAACTACTTTATTTCCTTCTTGGAAGTTGGATGGTGCATGACAAGGATTGCATGGATTTTCTTTGGATTTGTCTCAATATCCTGCTTAGTGACTAGGAATCCAAGGAACTTGTCGATGGTGACGCTGAAGGTGCACTAGCTTAGATTCAGGTTTATTTAGTAGTAATAAAGGGCGTTGAAGGCTTCTTTTAGGTCCTTAATATGGTTGATTTTTTCAAAATTTTTGATAAATATGACATCGACGTAGACTTCCATGTTCAACTGATCTGATCCTTAAAAATTTTGTTGACCAACTACTGATAGATGGCTCTAACATTTTTAAACTAGAAGGCATTACTTTGTAATAATAAATATCTTTGTCAGTTATGAGAGCAATGTTCTTCTTATCTTTGAGAGCTATCTTGATCTGGTTATAACTTGAAAATGCATCCATAAAGCTGAGCAGCCTGTGTCCGAAAGTAGCATTGACCAGTTGATCGATCTTCGATAATGAAAAGCTATCTTTTAGGCATGCTTTGTTCAGATCAGTGTAGCCGATGCAGATTTTTTACTTCACGCTGGCTTTCTTGACAATGACAATGTTGGTTAACCAATCAGGATAATGGGCTTTTTGGATAAATCTAGGAGTTTGTTGATTTACTTATTGATGGCATTTTGTCTCTTAGGAGCAAAACTCTTCTTCCGTAGGATCAACATGTATATTGGATTGACATTTAATTTATGGATGATAACTTCAAGAGAAATCTTGGGCATATCTAATGCCAACCAAGCAAAGATATCAGTGTTGAATTGCAGGATCTCTAGTAGTTAGTTCTTTTTCTTCTCAAATAGGAGAGCTTTAATTTGTACAAGCTTTGAGGGGTTGTCTTTTAATAGGAAAGAGAGTAGATACTTGGCTTGTTCATCCCTCTTTTTCAATTCTCTCGAGTCCAATTGTTCGATAGTCAATATCTCATTGTCCTTTCACACCATGGTTGCCATTAGGAAATAGTGTTGGGCTAATTGTTAATCCTTGCATATCTCAATAACTCTATTCCTTGTTGAAAATTAGATGAGAAGATATTTGGTTGAGATGACTGTATCTAGCTGATTTAGTTTTGACCATCCAAAGATAACATTGTTGGCCAAGGATACTTGAATAACCATGAAAGTGAGGAAGACAACACTCTATCGAGGTGCAATTCCTGTAGTAACTAGAAGAGTGATCTTGCCTTCGATCTCGATGAAGTTCCTAAAGAAGCCAACTAAAGGTATAAAATCATGTTTCAAATAATTTTCAGATAAGTTCATCCAAATAAAAACATCATAAAATAAAATGTAGCTTCCACTATCGATCATAACTCTTTTTACATGTTTTGCTACTATTATGGACACGACATCAGTATCATTATGAGGATTCTGGATCTCGACTAAATATCTATCAGAAAAAGAGATTATATTTTCACTCTCCTCTCCCCTTTGTCTTTTTGATGGACACCCTACCCCCGAGGAGATCATGCCAACTTGCTTAGCCATCGGTTGATTATCAATCTCAGCCTAAGTTTGTGCTGGCAAGGATTCTAGATGTCAGGCCAAACTCCTCCTATATGAATGTACTTCTCGAGATAGCCACGCCGAACGGGATCTTCAATCTCCTTCTTGAGCTGGAAGCAATCTTTAATGTCATGGATGTGGTCTTAGTAGAATCAATAATACTTGCTCTTGTCGTGGAAGGCCAAGCACTTCGGTGGGTGAGGCCTTCGCAAATATTGCTCTCTTTATCTCTATTAGTATTTTAGTTCTGCGAGCAAGGAGAGAGTGTAATTACCATACTTATTGGCCAAACTCCTCAACCTTGGACTTCATCAGCGGGATGAGTTGGGCTTCTTGATCACACTTCACCTGGCTCTCCTTTGGCTTGCTTCTTTTTTGGCTTCTCATTAGCCTCTTGTCGAGTGAGAGCTCCCTCCATGCGGATGTACGTACTTTTATGCACGGACCAATAATTTTGAATAAGACTTAGGATAAGTTTTATCCGGGAAGTATGTGAATCAAGAGGGATGGAGTCCTCTCCTTATAGCCAACATGGCCAATGATTCATCTAGATGGTAGATCTCTAACATAGCCGCCTTCAATCAAGCTACATATTCTTTTGGTGACTGTCCCTCCTGCTGGTGGATGGATAAAAGACTATCAAGTTCTCGCGATATCTTCCGGTTAGCATTGAAGTAGGCCACAAACTACTTTTTTAGCTACTTGAAGGAGTGGATACTCCTCGGCTCGAGTTCCGAATACCATGCTCAGGTTGCCTTGCAAAGAGTGGCTGGGAAGGCGAGGCAGAGTAAGGCATTGGAGGTGCCTTGAATTAGCATGAGAGCCTTGTAGCTCTCTAGATGGTCCAATGGGTCAGATGTATTGTCATAAGGTTCCAGCTGAGGCATCTTGAACCGAAGAGGGATTAGTTTCTCTAGTATTTATATGGAGAGAGGGGGACAAGTGTTGAACTCCATCTGGGCTTTGCTTCCTCCATGAAGGTTTAAGAGTCAATGGTTGATCTCATGCAGTTTGTGGTCATAGTTGTCAAGTTGCCGCTTGGCCAGCCACCAAGAACTTCTTATAAACCCCCCTCGAGAAGATTCAAACGAGGAGTAGGGGTGCTTCTCTTTCTTGAGCTCCCTTCCTCATCACTGCTCTTCATGCTGAGGGCTTACTCGGAACGGCGAGGAAGACCAGGACTGGTGGTTGCCTATCAATGGGAAGATCTTCCTCAAGGGGATCGGTGATTTGCTCAGCATGGCAAGTGAAAGCACGATCAATGAGAAGTCCACCAATGAGAGGACCTCCTCTGAGAAGATTGCTAACTAAAATGAGTAGCAGCGGTCACTACAAAAAAAATAACTATTAGCAATGGATAACTAGCCATCGCTAATAACAGTTTTTTCCTACCAGAAAAGTGATAAAAGAAATTTTCATCATTAATACTATTAGCAATGGCAAGTCAACTTTTAAATTTTTAAAATTTAAAAAATTTTAAATTCTTAAAAAATTATTAGCAATAATTTTTTAAGTTTTAGTAACAACATTTACCATTGCTAAAATTTTAAATTTTTATTTTTAAAAAATAATTATTAGCAATAGAAATTTTTATTAGTGATGGTGTTTGTCTATCGCTAATACAAAAATCAATGCATTAGCAATGGTAAAATCTTCCATCACTAATGTCATCGCAAATAGCACCATATATCAACGACCTACTTGATCAATTCCAAAAAAAAATTGCTTTTCCCTCTCCTCCCATCTCCCTTCCCTCGGTGCTCCCCTTGCAGGTGCTCACCCCTCCCTTGCCAGTGCTCTCACCTTCTGTCACCGTGCTCTCCCTCCCTCGCTAGTAAAAAAATTTCTTCCCCCCTCCCGCTTCTTCCCCTTCCCCTGGAACTCCCCCAGTCGGTGCTCTCCCCTCCCTCATCGGTGCTCTATCGCCAGTGCTCTCCCCTCCCTCACCTGTAAAAAATTTACTTCCCCCCTCCTGCCTCCCCTTCTCCCGGTGCTCCTCTCGTCAATGCTCTCCCCTTCCTTGCCGATGCTCTCTCCTCCCTCACTGGTGCTCCCCCTCCCTCACTGGTGCTCTCCTGGTAGGCCACCACACTCTCCTGCCCCCACCCCCCAGTGCTCCCCCTACCCCTCGGTGCTCCACCCACTGGCCACTACTCCCCCCTCCCTCACTAGTGCACCCCCGGACTAACTACTTCATACTATTTTTATCAAATCTTCTACATACTACTTATACTACTTCTTTCAACTCATATTTGGTTTGTTCATGAAGTAGCCTTCCTTCCATCTATGTGCCTTTCTAGTGAAGTGCATTGTAGCTATTTCTACCTAATGGTTCACAGGTATTTGGTATATTTTAAAGTATTGTTCACATTTACTACCCCATTCTCTAGGTTCTTCTCTAGTAAAAGTTGGAAAGTCCAACTTCGGATAAGGTAAGTGAAAATTAGCTCTACGTTCGGTGTTCTCCATCCTATCTAGTGGCTTGTATAGAGTGGGTAGTATTACTTTGTCTTTATCTTCAGCTAGTATTACTGAAGAACTTAAGCTAGGAAATTCATTAACATTTGTTTTTCCATTTTTTATAACTATGGGGGTGTCATGCACAGTGTAGGCTGAGATACTAATGTCAAGGAAGAAAATAATTTCAGCAATTGCTCATGTCTGTGATTTTGCTCCTGCATCATGATTACATACCTCCTTGTTACTTCAATTTATAGTTCTTCATATATCTACTTTTCTTCTATTATATTTCATCGAACTGTCTTGCCAGAATTCTAATTTTGGTGTTATACTCTCTTGTAATTTGTTGTATTCTTTCTTCTATTTGACTGTGGTATTAGTAGTCAGTACTTACATTTTTTCTAAGATTTTGAGATTTTTACTGATTTCTTTCAGTCTAGTTTTTTTAGCCATTTCTTCTTCTTTCCAAGTGAATTGGTTATGATATTTGAATCTATTTCTATTTTTTATCCTTATTTTGATTTTTTGAAACTATTTTGAGTGATTTTTTATAAGATTTTATTAGATTTTTATCCTAAATACTCTTAGTAATAGAAATCTCAACTGAGGTGGCTTGTGATGAGCACTAAGGCCAGGTTGCTATTCTAAATTAATGGAATAGTAATCACTCTTTTTCTAGACCTTAGTACATGCTAGATTTGTTATAGTTATCGATAAAAAAGAGAGATCTAGAGTTCAGACTCAGTACCTCTTGTTGATATGCAAAATTAAGGGAGATATGTGAAGATGGTTTTTGTGCTCTCAGATCCAAAGATTCAGCTGCTTTGATACAAATATATGACATCCTCCGCCCCTACCCCCCCGGTGCTCCCCCATGTCGGCTACCACATCTCGGTTCTCTCCCCTCCCTTGCCAGTGCTCCCCCCTTTCTTATTGGCGTTCCCCTGCTAGCTAGCACACTTGGGTGCTCCCCATTGCTGGTTCTCCCCTCCTCTGTATGCCAAGTCTAAATCTACCATTCCCCATCCATGGGATCTGCCTTGTATTTGTATCATGACTATTAGCGATGGCGGTGGAAACAGTGCCAGAGCCATCATTAAAATATATTTTCTTATGTTAATAAAATTTAATTAATTAATTATATGTTTATTTATTAATTTAATTAATTAAATATTTATTTGTTTATTTAATTAGTTAACTAATTAATTTATTAGTTATTTATTTATCTATTTATTTATTTAGTTATTTAATTAAATAATTAATTATTTTATTAATTAGTTAAATATTAATTTAATAAATATTTAATTAATTAGGTGTGCAAAGATGCATGAATTTTTACACAAGATTTGGATCTCAACATGTAGATAATGTTGGAACTAGGCTCAGGCTGGCTCGATTAGCTTTAGACTGGCTTGAAACCTGATCGTGATTCAAGTCAGGCTAGGCTTGGGCCTAATAATAAAGCTTATTTAATTTTTGGACCAAGGTTGGGCACCCCTTTGGGAGAGGCGATAATGAGGAACTTAGCGACAACCCAGTTGTTTGTATCGGAGAGGTGGCAGGAGAGGGTCTGGATGATGCAAGCGGTGGCGGCAAGGGGTGAGGACTTGGTGAGGCATAATGATGGACGCTCACCTTGGAATGGAAGGAATTAGGCATGGCCGGTGCAATAGATGCATCACAGTTACTATCACTAACCGAATGATGGAGTTGGAGAGGACTGTAGTATCTGAAGTACAATTAAAGATACCTTTTCATTTAAGACATCTTCAAGGAGGTAGCCACATGTAGGTTCCAAGACAGGCTGTACAGTCTCAGGCAGTCCTCCATAGAGTATTCCAGTTTCAAGTCACCATCAGGCTATAAGTCTTTTAGGGATCATTGGATGTGGACGAACGTATGAAAGGCCCTCTATGATCATTGAAGCACTAAGGAGTACTTTGATAGGTAGTAGAGAGCACGATAGAATCGTATTGCCCAACAAAATCTAATCAATCATACTGGCTGTTCTATTGGCATGCATGTGGCTGCCGATAGATTAGTAAAAATTCTAAACTTAATTATATTAATTTTAATTTAAATTGATGATATATTTTTAATTAATTAATTAATTTTTTTATCGTAGACATAGTAGCTGGGTCATGCACTGGGCTAGCTACAGTTGTAGAAGGCCACACACCAATCCAAAAGGACTGGTACTTATTTAGATTCGAGATCTTGATGTATTGAATTAAAAATCTAAAACTTTTAAGTATTAATTTTTATATATATTAATATGTATAATTAGACTAATCAGTTTGTAAACTATATAGACAGATTATGCGAAGTATGTCATAGCATGGCATGGTGAGTACCCATCCTTGTAGCCCTATCTTGATCTCAAGGGATGGCTCAGGACCACCGGAGGGGTGAGTAAGAGCTAGGTTATAGGATTCATGCATAACTTTGACCTCTGGTAACTCGCTACCCTTTGACATCCTCATCTCATGCCCCGATGACCTAAATATGGAGTGATGCACATGTCAAGGATATCATGACCTATGTACTTGCCAACGATCTCAGAGCATCTGGGATGCCATCCATAACATGATCATCGACATTTCCTAGGACCCATATCTGCGTAATCAGTTGGTCTCATTATCATAACCATCGCAGCAAGTAAGTCCATTAATAAATTCTTTTACTTATTTTAAATTTTTATACATAGAGATTTATTAATAATCTTTTATTTTTCATTACAAGATACCGGGACTTCTAACTCTTATCCACCAGCTCTTAGAGAGGATATACAAGAGTAGAAAGATAAGGATGATGATGATGATGTAGAGGATATTAGATAATTTTTTTTATTTTGATATTATGTATTTAATTTTTTTACTTATAAAATATTATAAATTTATAAAATTATAAAATTTATACTTTTTATTATAATATATTTAGATTTTTTATTCATAATTATTTTTGTTAATTATTAGTTTACTTTTAATATGGTTTAGAACTATAATTAATTATTATTAAAATTAAAATAATTTTTTAAAAAAAATTAATTAATACTTTTTAAAAAAATTAAAAAATATTCGTGATGGCTTTGGTAATAGTGATAATCATCGCTAAAGCTTTATTATCGTTGGTTGCTATTTTAAGCAATGGCATTTTTTTGTCATAAATAATTTTTAAAATTTAATTATTTTTTTATAAAAATAAAAATATTATTAGCAATGATAATTATCATCGCTAATAGCTTTCTCTAATAATCATTATTATCGATGGTCAAAAAAGTCGTTGCTTATGACGGTTAATTATGATAAAGATTTAGGTGATGAATTATTAGCGATGGCTTGTTATCACTAATAGCATTAGCAACAATAAACTTGATATTAGCGATGGTAATTAGTCATGCTAATAATTGATTTTCTTATAATGAGTGGGAATGATTGGGATCTCCAGCTACTGTTGCCTTGCATGGGTTGTTGTTGCTGTTGCTGCAACCCCTGCACCACTATGACTAGCATCTGGATTTGCTGCATTAGGGTGGCAAGCAGGTTCTACTAGGTCACCGATGGTGGGGGTAGAGGAGTAGGAGGCTTCGCTGTTAGACTGTGCCATTCATCATGGTGCATGAAGCATATGGTATGGCTGGTATAGGCATCCTTCACTTGGATAATCACCATGCTTCCAAGCTCTGGGATCTTCCTGATGCTTATTTTCCATCCTAGCATACCAATCTGTTGCCCTCAAATCACTCTCCACTAGAACCGCGGAGGTGCTTGAAGGTTTTTCGACCTTCTCTGGTGCATCGCGATGCTGCTCTCAGCCTTCTTTGGTGGATCATGATGCTACTCTCGGTGTCTCTCTGGTGGAGACCTGTAAAAGATAGTGCCTTGACTAGTGATAGCCGATGGGAGACCCTCTGATACTCAAGTCCATGGAGAATGAGATGGATTACAGTAACTGAAGTTGAGAGCAATGGCGATGCTGAATGAGCATGTGAGAGAGGTGTAAAAATGTACTTGCACCATTGGTCTCCTCTTACCAATTTATAGAATTACTTGGGATAACTACATGCTATTAGGAAGGTGGCCTCCTTTGACATGGATAATGAAATCTATTGAGATATTAGAATCTTTTCTATCTATTATGATGACAGGTTTTGTTCAGATCTTATCTGCCACAACCTTGTCCGCCATAATCTCCATTATGAC
The DNA here is from genome assembly GCA_021397845.1 of Areca catechu. Lineage (NCBI taxonomy): Eukaryota > Viridiplantae > Streptophyta > Magnoliopsida > Arecales > Arecaceae > Areca > Areca catechu. The sequence goes on from CM038046.1 coordinate 27,407,174, forward strand.
AGTTGTGGTCAACTGGATTCTATCACCTACTCGAGTGTCATGGACTCAAAGTATTAAGGCAACCTCTTTGTTGCCCAGGTGGCTTTCTCAAGAGGAGGGTGAATTGAAAATTTAAAAAAGTTTAAGCAATTATGTGCTCTTTGAAAATCCCTTGAAATATTGAGTGCTGTGATTAAAATAATTGAAAGCATAAGCAAGATATAAAAAGAATGCACAACACAAACACAAAAAATTTTATAGTGGTTCGGAGCAACCCAGCTCCTACATCCACTACCCAAGATTACCACTTGGGATTTCCATTATATCCCCCACTGGAATACAGTCGGATTGTTTTAATAGGCTCACAATCCAAAACTCTACACTTTGATTTTTAAACTGGGCTCACCAAAGAAATCCAATACTTGGTTTTAATAAAGGCTAACCAAGAACCTAACACTTGGTTTTAACACATGCTAACTAAGAACCTATTTGGTTTTTAAACCGGGCTCACCAATAACCCAACAATTCAAAAAAAATTGTAAAGAGAAAGCAATAAAATGACAAACAAATTTTGTCGAATGATTGCCGATGCAGCTCAAGAGAAGCCCAATTGATTGCACTTCAATGCACTTGGTTGGCTTCTTCAACTTCTTCAATAAATGCTTCAAGCTCCAGATGTGAGTTGGTGAAGACTTGAAGTTTATCTTGAATGCTCTTGCAATGCTCTCTAGCTCACAAGCTCAAGTAAGCATTAAACATTCATTTCTTCTTTTTTTAAAAGTTCAAATCCCTCAAATATATAGTCTTGTACTCTTCTCAGATGATTTTAGTCATTGTAGAACGTTGGGATGTGATATTTGACCGTTGGAGCACTTTTTGGATTCAAATTCCAAGTTCTGGAACTAGCCGTTATAAGTCTAAAATCGACCTTCGAGTCGGCTCGAATTACTCGAGTCAGCTCGGATCCTCAGAGTAGTTCTGGTTGAGTCAACTCACTTCATTCTAGTTGGCTCGATTGCATAGTATTTTGATTTCTCACTCTGTAAGAGTCGGCTCGCCTTGATTCTAGTCGACTCGGATCTTCAGGCCTTCAAAAATGTAGTCTGGAAGAGTCGGCTCTTTCTCTTTAGAGTCGGCTCAGTTGGCTGTAGTTCTCAGAGCTCTTTTCCTGGAATCTGGAGGGGTCGACTTGAATCTCTGAAGAGTCAGCTCGGATGTCTGACAGTACAATGTAGTCGGCTCGGATTCCCTTCGGGTCAGCTCGGTTGTCTGATTTAAAAAATCATGAACTGGACGAGTCAGCTCGGGTCCCTTAGAGTCGGTTCAGATATCTGCATGCCATAAATCTTCATGCATGCCAAGTGCTAGAGTCGGCTCTCTTCTCTTCGAGTCGGCTCGGATGAATTCTTCAGTGAATTATCAGTTTTTTTCCAGAAATCATCCAGTAAGTCTTCAAAGTTTTAAGATGCCTTCAAACTATTCTAACCACATTTTTAAGGAATTTTAAGCTTGAAACACATTCAGAAGTAACCCATTTTCATGATTTTTACTTTACTTTTTCTTTGAGTTCTTCTTTACATGAATCACTTACAACACAACTCATTTCAAAACTAGGAATGTAGGAGTTGAAATTAAACAATAAAATCATCCTATAAAAACTTATAAAACACTTGAAGAGTTGTTAGTAAAAATTGCATGCTCCAATGTTTTGTTATCATCAAAATCACTTATGGGGTCAGCAATCTCTCCCTTTTTGATGATGACAAAACACTGGGCATGAAAAATTTCTTTCCAATTACATATATAACTGAATTTGAAAGTGAGCATTAACATGTATCATAGCTAATTGTATTTGCAAGTAAGTATAAGAGTTTTTTTGTAAAAAAGAAACTATACAGTATCAGTGTTAGTGCTTTTATATGTATCAGAGTGTTAAGACTAGCATTTTCACAAAGTATCAGAGCTATTAACGTATGCAAGGTATCAAAGCTCAATTTTGCAAAGTATCAGAAATATATTAGAATTGAAAAGTATCAAAGATAATGCTTTAAGATCTTCAAGGTATGTGTGCAAGTTTTGAGAGCATAGAGCATGAACTAAAACCATTTAGATTCAACAATTTTTCTTCCCCTTACTTATATGTACTAAAACCATTTAGATTCAACAATTTTTCTCCCCCTTACTTATATACAATTTCACATTTTTAATCACACTCTCCCCTTTTTTCTTTCATATTTATTCTCTCTTTTTCTTTCTTTCTTTTTCATATAATTCTAAACATTCTCTCCCTTTTTGTCAACAATCAAAAAGGTGTTCAATTGATTTTTCAAAGCTCAATTTTTATAATAGAAAGAGAAAGTTGATAAAACTTGTTTGAGATAATTTCACTTTCTCTTCTCAACTTTGATATTCTAATTAAAATTCATTTTGAGAGTATTGCACAAGCTCAATTCATACACAAAAGATATGCCAAAAAAGTATTCATTGTATTCATAAAATTTTCATTACAAATTATAAAAGATTAAGATCAAAAGACTATTCATCATCACTAGGTATATCTATCTTAGTACTAGTGGATGGCCCAAAAGGTGGTACAAAAGATGGTCCAAAAGATGGCATAGATGCTATTGGATCCACAAACTGTGGCTTAGAATCTTGGGGCCTAAGATGAGGAGCTGGCTTCCTAGGATGTGGAGTAGAGGTAGATCCAGGTTAAGGTACAGGTTGAGGTGTAGGTACAAGCCTAGGTCTAGGAGATGCAAAAGCTACAATGATAGTGGTTTTGAGCTGATCAAGTTGAAATTGAACTATATCCATCTCTTCATGAAGCTTCTTCACCTCAGTGTTCAATGCAATTAATTCAGTAGCTTGGGCATTCATAAATGCTTCAGCAGAACCTCTAAGTCTGCTAAACTTGAATCTAAGGATCCCGATGCCCTTGGTGTAGTCCTTCATTCTTTTGCCTTGTTCCATGCCACCCATTTTGAAATTTACTTCTTTCAACTCAGCCCCAAATTCTTCAATACTTTTATCCATAGAATTTTTAATAGCTTCAGTAGCTAACCTGATAGAGTCTGATAAGGGCTGTGTGTCAAGATGAGAAGCAGGTCTAGATGACTCAAGTGAGTCAACCCTGGTGCGAAGCTCTCTGACCTCAGTGCTAAGCAGGTCTCGTCTAGTGTCCACTGACTGGCAAAGCTCGCCAAACATACTAGCCAAGGAACAAGTCAGTGTATTTGTTAGTGACTTCATCTACTGTGCAATAAACTCATGTGTCACTGAAACTCCAGTAGAGTGAACAGATGGACCTAAAGCAGTATGTGCTGGTGGAGAAGTAGGTAAGGGAGTCTCATAATCAATGTGAACTGTCTCCACAGCCTCAATGAAACCAGTAGGCTCAGTCTCCATAGTAGCATGCTCAGGTATAGCAGTCTCAATGGCTGGCTCAAACATGGTGCCAAACTTAGTAGAAGCAGTAATAAAAACATCAAAAACATGCTCTGAAGGCTCCAAAATAGAGGGTGCAGCAATATCAGAAGTGATCTCTCTAGGTATCTCTACACTCTCATCATCATCATCATCATCATCATTTGTTCTAGAAGTTCCTATGGCTCTTGCATCAGACCCTTTCTTCTTCCATACCCCTTCACTACAGACATATCCCATTCGAAGTAGAGATTTGGAAGAATAAGTGTCAGTGTGGTGAAGAGGCTTTCCATCTTCCCCTTCAAGACTGACTCTAGAGGCCCGAAATAACAATGTTAATACCATTCCATAGGGTAAGCATGCCTTCACTTTCCCCACAGCCTCTTTCATCATCATAATAATAATATAACGTAAATTCAATGCCTTCCCCTCAATAATATGTTCCATAAAGCATAAGTCTTTTTCACTTACCCAATCAAACCTTCCTTTTCTTTGAAGAAAGATCCGACTGACAAAATTATGGAGCAGTCTCATTTAAAGTGATAGTGTATTTGCCATGACTGTTCCAATTTCACTGACATCTGTCCTCCCAAGAATAGTTCTTAGGGTCTTTTCTCTATCTTTTAGCACTAGATGTTTAGACCCTTCAATTGGCATTTCTAACTGACTACTCAACCTTTCTTCAGAAATAATTATCCTCTTGCCCTTGACTGTTGATTCAATGTGTTGTGCTTTTAGCCTTAGGTTTTCATAAAATGTTCTAACTAGGGCAAGATAAGTAGACACATTCAATGAACAAAAATAACTCCATCCAAGTTCTTCAATAGAATCACCAATTTTCAGCCCTAAATCCTTAAGAAAAGAGAAAATAACCCTTCGACTACTTGTAACAGGGTGATTAGATATGGAAATTACTTGCCTCGGAGAAGGAGTAGCGGCCAATTCCTTTATCGTATTTCTTGCTGTTCTTCTCTCTCCACTATTCAAGTCGACTCCTTTTGCTGATGCTTAGATCTTCTTTCAATCTCAGTAGATGGAGCAGCCCTTTTTGACCTTTTTCCAACAGCCATTTTTGGTGCCATTGCAAGAATTGGGAGAAATTGGAGGATAGGAGCTCAAGGGAGATGATTTCTAAGATTTTGGAAGAGGTTTTGAGTGGAGTTCTAAGGTTTAGAGCAAGAATAAAAGATAGGAAAAATCAGAAAAGGCTCTACGGCTCTATTAAAAAAAAGTTTGCCCGATATCCGAGTCGGCTCGACTAACCCTAAAATTGTTCGAGTCGGCTTGACCAGAGCAAAAATAGAAACAACGGTAATTCAAGTCGGCTTGACCTGAGCACAATTGCCTGAGTCAACTTGAACAGAAACTTTCCACAAAAGTTAAGAATTGATCAGAAATGACAATAAATTCAAAAAAATTGCATGGAAAGATGCTCAAAGATGTTGAATTGATGTTGGAGGTTCTCTAGATAATTTTTTCTTAATTTTGAAGAGATTAGGTTTAGAAAATCTAAAAGGGATCACAAAGATCTAATTCTTCTCTAATCATCTCAAATCTATCCTAATTGAGTGGCTTAGTAAAAATGTCAGCAAGTTGGCTCTCAGTAGAGATGAATTCTAGTTCAATGTCACCATTCAAAATATGATCTCTAATAAAATGGTGTCTAATCTTTATGTGCTTAGTCCTTAAATGTTGAATTGAATTTTTTGTTAAATTTATAGCACTTGTGTTATCATATTTGATAAGAATTTTAGATTGTGTAACCCCAAAGTCTTCTAGTTGTTGTTTAATCCATAACACTTGTGTACAACAACTCCTTGCAGCAACATACTCTGCCTCAACAGTAGATAGTGCTATCGAGTTTTGTTTCTTATGGTGCCATGAGATTAAATTCAACCATAGAAATTGGCATATGCCGCTAATGCTTTTTCTATCAATTTTACAACCAGCATAATCAGCATCCGAAAATCCAATTAAATTCAATAAAAAATATTTTGAAAATCATAGACCTAGATTACTTGTTCTTTTCAAATATCTTATGATTCTTTTAACAGCAATTATATGTGATTCTTTAGGATTTGATTGGAATCTAGCATATACACATATGCTAAACAAAATATCAGATCTACTTGTAGTTAAGTATAACAAGGATCCGATCATACTTCTATATAGCTTTTGTTTCATGTTGGATCTATCTTCATCTTTATCCAATCTACAGGTTGGGCTCATGGGTGTGTTCATTTGTTTGATTGACTCCATACCAAACTTTTTGATTATTTCTTTGGTGTACCTGGCTTAGTTAATAAAGATTCCTTCTTTTATTTGTTTCACTTGGAGTCCAAGGAAGTAGTTAAGTTCATCCATTATGCTCATTTCAAATTCTCCCTACATTAACTTAGCAAATTCTCTACAAAGAGTTTCATTCGTTGCACCAAATATAATGTCATCAACATAAATCTGTACAACTAATAAATCATTATCTTTCTTCTTGATGAAAAGAGTTTTATCAACATTTTCTCTTAAAAAATTATTTTCAATCAAGAAGGTGCTAAGTCTATCATACTAGGCTCTAGGTGCTTATTTTAAACCATATAATGCTTTATTGAGTTTAAATATATGATTTGGAAAAGCATGATTTTCAAATCCTGGTATGTTGACCCCATAAGTGATTTTGATGATAACCAAACATTGGAGCATGTACATTTATTTCTGATAACTCTTCAAGTGTTTGACAAGTTTTTGTAGGATGTATAACATGTTCAAACTTCAACTCCTACATTTCTACTTTCTTGTTTGAGTTATGTTGTAAATGTTTTTGTAAAGAAGAACCCAATGAAAATGCTAAGAAAAATCAAGTAAAAAGGGTTACTTCTGTGAGTATGTGTGTGCCATGAATTCTAGTTTGAGTTGGTTTGTGAGAATTTGTAAAAGAGTTGGTGAGAGTTTTCTTTTAGTTTAATTGTAAAAGTCCTGAAGAAGACACTCGAGCCGACCCCAAGAGATGAAGGCCGACTCTGCTTACTGGCACACAGCAAGGATTCTGGAACGTAGCAATTCGAGTCGACTGGAATCAGTCCGAGATGACTCCTCTAGAGTCCATTTTTCGAAGTTTTCTGAGAACAGCCAGGCGAGTCGACCGACCTAGAAAGAGCTGACTCTGCCATACCTAATTTTGAAAGCCTGAGAAAGCGAGCCGACTCGAAACTGCATCGAGCCGACTCTTCCAGAGTAAGGTTTTTCAAACCTCAGAAGAAGAGCCGACCCAAACTGAAAAGAGCCAACTCCTCAAGTTCAAGATTTTCAATATTCAAGTTCGAGCCGACCCGAGTGACAAAGAGTTGACTCGTCCAAAGTGAGGTTTTGCACCCTGAGACAAAGAGCCGACTGCATTGAAGAAATGGCAACTCGACCTATCGACTCGAAGGATCCGAGCCGACTCGAAGGAATCCGAGCTGACTCGAATGTCGCTTTCAGGTATCTAACAGCTAGTTCCAAAATTTATTTTTGAATTCCAAAAAAATGCTTCAATGATCACAAATCATTTCCCAATGATCTACAGCGGCTAGAATTGTCTTGGGATGATGGAAGACTTTAAATTTGAAAGATTTGAACTATCTTAAAGCAATCAATAAGAGAGTTCTTCAAAGAAGAGAGAGAGCTTCACTGAATATCCTACCAACCAATAGCACAAGAGCACAAGAGCATTCAAGTCAAGCTTTCAAGTCTTCACCAACTCCAATTTGAAGTTCGAAGAAATTTTTGGGAAGAAGCCACTGAAGTTATTAAAGCTTATTCAAGTGCATTCAAGTGGACTTCCAACAAGTTGCACCGGCAACTATCCGATAACTTGAGTTTGTCATTTCTTGTTGCATTTATTTTCAATTCAATCTTTGAATTGTTGGGTTATTGGTGAGCCCGGTTGAAAAACCAAATAGATTCTTGGTGAGCCTTATGAAAACCAAGGGTTAGATCCTTAGTGATCCTGTAAAAACCAAGTTGGGTTTCTTTGGTGAGCCTGTTAAAACCAAAGGGTGTTGGATTTTCTTTGGTGATCCCGTAAAACCAAAGTGTAGAGGTTTTGGATTATGATCTTGTAAAACAATCCTACTGTATTTGGGTATGAATATAGTGGGAATCCCAAGTGGTATCTTGAGTAGTGGATGTAGGAGCTGGGTTGCTCCAAACCACTATAAATTTGGTGTGTTTGTGTTGTGCTTTCTCTACTCTGTTTAGCTTCTGCATTTTATAACTCTATCACAGCACCTACCACTTGCAAAGGATTTTGAATTGCACATTACTTGCTTTAAATTTTTTAAACTCCCAATTCATCCCCCTCTTGGGTAGCCACCTGGGCAACAACTGGTATCAGAGTAGTGTCTCTGAATACATTAAGAGTAAAGATTGATGGCTCATCCAATGAGTACGTCCTTGGCGGAAGGCCAATCAACTAATAGACCTCCATTTTTCACTGGCATAAATTATGCATATTGGAAAGCACGAATGACAATATATATTCAAGCTATTAATTTTCAATTGTAGAAGGTCATTCTTAAAGGGCCAAGTATTCCCATGATCAAAGTTGATGGCGTGGATGTCCCTAAGCTTGAAAAGGTCTGGGATGAACACAATATGAAATTAGGGGAATTGAATACCAAAGCCATGAACTTGCTTTACTGTGCTTTAGATTCGAACGAGTTTATTTGAGTTTCCATTTGCTTCTTAGCGAAGGAAATTTGGGATAAACTTGAGGTGACCCACGAAGGAACTTCACAAGTGAAAACCTCAAAGATAAATCTTTTAGTGCACAATTATGAATTGTTTAAGATGGAGCCTAATGAAAGTATTTCTGCCATATACATTAGATTTACAGATATTATTAATGGTTTGAAAAGTCTTGGCAGGGTATATTCAAATACTGATTTAGTACAGAAAATCTTGAGATCACTTCCTGACAAATGGGATCCTAAAGTCACTACTATTTAGGAAGCCAAAGATTTAAACATTTTATCAATGGATGAATTAATAGGATATCTCATCACTCACGAATTAGCCATGCAGCATAGAACGGATGATGATCAGAAAAAGAAAAAGATAATTGCATTCAAGGCTGCATTAGAATCAAAAGATGATGAAGAGATTGAAGATGACTCCTCCTCCGAAGATGATCATGAAGATGAAGACATTGCAATGGTCATGAGGAGATTCAGAAAGTTTATGGGAAAGAAGAAAGGCAGATACAACAGAAAATTTCATAAACAAGGATAGCATTCAAAAGAGAAGGACAAGGACAAAGATAAAGATAAGGAGTAAATCCCCACCTGCTATGAATGTAAGAAACCGGGATACATTCGTTCGGACTGTCCTCAACTGAAGAAATACTTTAGAAAGAAGAAAAAGAAAGTGATGGTTGCCACGTGAAGCGATAGTGAAGAATCCACTTCAACTGAAGAAGAAAAGACCACCAAAACAGCAAATCTATGTCTAATGGTTCTCGAGGATGAGGTAAATTCTCCCAATGCTCAAATTGAATTTACTTTTGAAAAATTAAATTCTGCATTCCATGATTTGCTATCTGAATTTAAAAAAGTAGGAGTAAAGATTAGATCATTAAAGCATATCAATGATTCTTTGCTTAAAGAGAAAAATGAAATTTTAGAAAAGAACAGATTACTGCAAAAAGAATTTCATATCTTTTCTGAAAAATGCAATGCTTTGAAAATTGAAAATGGAGAAGTTCAAGATAAAAACAATGTTTTGATAAAAGAAAACAATGAACTGAAAAAGGAGGTTGAAAAACTCAAGCCACTTGTTGAAAAATTAACTTTATCTTCTAACAAGCTTGAGTTAATTCTTAAAGAACAAAGAATTTTCGGAAACAAAGCTGGAATAGGTTTTAATGCTTCAAATTTAAATTATGTTTCAGCTACTACTTTTGTGAGACAAAAAGGTTTTGTTCCCAAGTTTACTTCTCATAAAACCTTTATTACAAAAGACTCTATTTTCATTTCGAAACCTACTATTTCTGCATCTAGAATTTCAAAGTCAAAATCATTCCAAAATTCTAAAATTAAATGTTTTGCTTGCAAAAAGTTAGGACATAAAGCCTTTAACTGCAATACTATTAGAAATGTCCATAATACAAGAAAAATTTGGATTCCCAAAGGGACCACCTCAACTAACCTGAAAGGATCCAAGTTAGCTGGGGTACCTAAAAGCACTCCTTGATTTTTCCACAGGAATGTCTTGCAGCCTAGAAATTAAAGAAAAAATGGTATCTCGACAATGGCTGTTCAAGGTATATGATGGGTGACAAGGATCAATTCATCACCCTGGAAATGAAAGAAGAAGGTATGGTTACATTTGGAGACAATGACAAGAAAAAAATAATCGGAATCGGTAAGATTAAAATAAACCCCTGTACTTTTATTGAAGATGTGCTACTAGTAGATAAGTTGAAGCACAATCTATTGAGTATTAGTCAATTATGTGATAAAGGCTTCAAAGTTATCTTCGAATCATCTATGTGTACAGTAACAAACTCTCTTGACTCTAGCAGTAAATTCATTGGACATAGATTAGGAAATATTTATGTGGTAGATCTAAATAATCTTGCCATGTCAAGTAGCTCAATTTAGTTGCAATGAATGCTAAGACCAAGGAGTCTTGCTTATTATGGCATAGACTATTGGGTCATGCTAGCATGCATACAATTACCAAATTAATTTCCAAAAATCTTGTTAGAGACATGCCTAAGTTTAAAGTTGATTTTGATCATGTTTGTGATGCATGCCAAATGGGTCAACAAACTAGGAGGAGATTTAAATCCAAAAATCTGATTTTAACTTATAGACCTTTAGAACTACTTCACATGGATTTATTTGGACCAACTAGGATCACAAGCCTAGGAGGTATGAAATATGCCCTTGTGATTGTAGATGATTTTTCCAGATTTACATGGATTTTATTTATTGCACACAAAGATGAAACTTTCAAAATGTTTAGAAAATTTCACAAGAAGGTTTAAAATCAGAAAAATCTTTCGATAATTTTAATTAGAAGTGATCACGGCACAGAATTTGAAAATCAATTTTTTGATGATTATTGTACTGAAAATGACATTGATCACAACTTCTCCACTCCTAGAACACCACAACAAAATGGTGTTGTAGAGAGGAAGAATAGGACTTTGAAAGAAATGGCTAGAACAATGTTATGTGAAGGTAATCTTCCAAGGTACTTTTGGACAGAAGCGGTGAACACTGCATGTTATATTTTAAACCGTGTTTTGATCCATCATATTTTGAAGAAAACCTCCTATGAGATTTGGAATGAAAAGAAACCCAATATAAATTATTTTCATGTCTTTGGATGCAAATGCTTTGTACTTAATAATGGTAAGGATAATCTAAAAAAATTCGATGCTAAATCTGATGAAGCTATTTTCCTTGGTTATTCACTTCATAGCAAAGCATATAGGGTTTTTAATAAAAGGACTCTTACTGTTGAAGAGTCAATGCATATCATTTTTGATGAAACTAACTTATCACCATCTAGAAAAGATGAGTATATTGATAACAATGCAGGTATCATTCGAAAGAAGATGGAAGACATGAGTATTCAAGAAAGACCAACAGAAGAAGGAGAAGAAACGGTAAGTAAGGATCATACCGATTTACCAACCGAATGGAGGTACGTTACTTCCTATCCTAAGGAATTAATTATTGGTGATCCTTCTCAAGGTATAAGGACTATATCTGCACATAAGACTGCACATGATTACCTAGCCTTTGTATTTCAAATAGAGCCTCACACTTTAGAAGAAGTAGAAAATGACCCAAACTGGATGTTAGCCATGCATGAAGAACTGAACCAGTGAAATAAGGTTTGGACACTAGTTGATAGACCTAAAGACTACCCAATTATAGGAACCAAATGGGTCTATAGGAATAAATTAGATGAACAAGGAAATGTTATTAGAAACAAAGCTAGATTAGTAGTTAAGGGATATAGTCAAGAAGAAGGTATAGATTTTGATGAAACTTATGCACCTATAGCAAGATTAGAAGTCATTAGATTACTTCTTGTATTTGCTTGCTACATGAATTTCAAACTTTTTTAAATGGATGTAAAAAATATATTTTTAAATGATTTTATCGTCGAACAAGTTTTTGTAGAACAACCACCGGGTTTTGAAAATCATGCTTTTCCAAACCATGTGTTTAAACTCAATAAAGCTTTATATGGTTTGAAACAAGCCCTTAGAGCCTGGTATGATAGACTTAGCACTTTCTTAATTGAAAATGATTTTTCAAGAGAAAATATTGATAAAACTCTTTTCATTAAGAAGAAAAATTGTGATATATTAGTTGTACAAATTTATGTTGATGATATTATTTTTGGTACAACTAATGAAAGTTTTTGTAAAGAATTTGCTAAGCTAATGCAGGGAGAATTTGAAATGAGCCTAATGGATGAACTGAATTACTTCCTCGAACTTCAAGTAAAACAATCAAAGGAAGGGATCTTCATCAACCAATCCAAATACACCAAAGAAATCATCAAGAAGTTTGGTATGGAGACAAGCAAACAAATGAATACATCCATGAGTCCATCCTGCAAATTGGATAAAGATGAAAGTGGATCCAATGTTGACCAAAAGCTATATTGAGGTATGATCGGATCCTTATTATATTTAACTGCAAGTAGACTAGATATCTTGTATAGTGTATGTGTATGTACTAGATGTCAATGTAATCCCAAAGAAACACATATGCTTGCTATTAAAAGAATATTAAAATACTTGAAAGGTACAAGTAATCTCGGTCTTTGGTTTTCAAAAGAATCATCTTTAAATTTAATCAGATTTTCTGATGCTGATTATGCTGGTTGTAAAGTAGATAGAAAAAGCACTAGCGGTACTTGTCAATTTCTAGGGTTGAATTTAATCTCATGACAATGCAAGAAACAAAACTCGGTAGCACTTTCTGCTGCTGAGGCAGAGTATGTTGTTGCAGGGAGTTATTGTGTACAAGTGTTGTAGATTAAACAATAACTAGAAGATTTTGGTGTTGCACAATGCAAAATTCCTATTAAGTGTGATAACTCAAGTGCTATAAATTTATCTAAAAATCCTATTCAGCATTCTAGGACAGAGCGCATAGAGATTAGACATCATTTCATTAGAGACCATGTTTTGAATGGTGACATAGAACTAGAATTTATCCCAACAAAAAAATAACTAGCTGACATCTTTACCAAGCCACTAAATCAGGATAGATTTGAGTTGCTTAGAGAAGAATTAGGGATATGTTATCCTTTCTAGATTCATTAAACCTAATTTCCATTAAGAACTAAGAAAAATTATCTAGAAAACCTCCTATAATTTTTCATGATTTCTTGAACAACTTTCCTTGAGTTTTTTGTATATTGAACTCAATTTCCAAATCATTTGATTTTATATGGAAAGTTTCTGTTCGAGTCAACTCGAGCAATTTTGCTCTGGTCGAGCCGGCTCGAATCTCTAGGTATTATACTCTTGCTCTGATCGAGCCGACTAAGTCTGTGCTTAGCCGACTCGGCGTTCTGATTGCTCTGAGTTTGCTTTGGTTGAGCCGACTCGGATGTTTCTAGGGCTGAGTGAGCCGACTCGAAAGTCGGAAAATCGCTATTTAGGAAAGTCTGATCTATCTTTTCTAAGTACTACACTCCCTCACTTTGCTTTGAACATACTCCACCTCTCTCAGAAACTTTACCATCCTTCTTGAAATCATTCCTTAAAGCCTAAAATTCTTTGATTCCTCTACAATGGCCCCTCGAAGATCTGCGAAGAAAGTTCTTCAACTCGGTGAATCAAGCGATCGCAGTACAGATGTAAGAGAAAGAAAGGAAAAGAGAAAAAGGTCCACTCTAGTCTAGCAAGATGAAGGAACTCCTTCTCCTCCTGAACAACATGTCTCAATGATCAACCAACCTGTCACCTGCGAAAGAAGGATTGACTTTGCATTCCTAGAAGAAATGGGAATGAAAATCGGACACTGGATAGAAAGCCAAGGGTGGAAGCATTTCTGTTCTTTGGACACACTGACCTACCCTTCACTGGTATGGATATTTTATGATAACATTATTATTAAAGAATTTTATTTGGAATCTATAGTCAAGGAGAATATCATTGTGATAGATGAAGAAAGATTGAGCAAGATACTACACATGCCAATTAACGATGCTATTGAACTTCTTCTACCAGACAAGGAACACATTCTGAAACTCATTTTGGAAAAGGAAGAAGTGAGCACAGTCTGACACGTTCAAGCGAATCTACTATCAAGGGAAATGAGGTTGCTATACAGTATGATCAGTAGAATATTTCTTCCAAGAACTGGCCGCTTTGACTGGGTCAGTGAGAAGGATATAATCATAATGGGACACTTGATTGAAGAAAAGCCTCTCAACCTTCCCTATATAATGATGATCCAAATGACTGAAGCAGCAAGAAAGGTCAAAGCCTGTCTGCCTTACGGTATGGTCTTCACTCTGTTATTTGAAGAAGCAGGAGTTGACTTGTCAAATGAGATAGGCAAGCCACTACATCACTTTGATATCTACTCCTTCAACTCTCTAAAAAGAATGGGATACAAGTTACAAGATGGAGAGTGGATTAAGAAGATGCCTAGTCAAGTTGCTGCTACCTTTTCTAATGAAGATGAAGCTGCTGATAAAGAAAGAACTGAGGAAACAATGGTTACTCCATCAAACCTAAAAATTTTGATGTTCTAAAAGATGGAAAATATCTCCAATTCTCTGACTGGTCATATGAATTCTGCAATTGAGGATATCAGAAAAATAGCTGACATCAAATTGCAGGAATTAATATTTGAACAAAAGCTTCATTAGCAGAAAGTGGAAAAAGAAATGAAGGATTTCAAAGAAGAAATCAGAAGCATTTTACTGTAATCCCAGAAGGAAACTGCTTCCATTGAAGATGCTCCTGAACAGATCATCAAAGAGTCACTTGACACTCCTATTCCTTCATCTGATCCTCCTAAACCCACTAAGACCAAGAAAGAACCCAAAGCCAAGAAGACCAAAGTTTTTAGAGCCCCTGCTAGAACTAGATTCAGGGATTTAAGGTTCAAACCCCTGAAAACTAAGATCTCTGATATAGTCATAGACGTAGGCTCCTCTTCTTCAACTGAGGAAGAAGAAGAAGATTAGATTGCTTGGTTAGTTTTTTGGGTGTAATTTCGTTGTTCCACTTGTCATCTTTTACAGTTACAATGTACTTTCTTATTGTATCTAGCAAACTTTTTAATGAAATGAAAGTTGTATGTTTAGAAATTGAATTTGTTATAGTACAACTATAATGAAATTTTAATTAGAATTTCAAATTTGAGAATGTGAAATTATCTCAAACAAATATTAAAAGCTTTTTTAATCTATTTTAAATTCTGAGCTTTATTTGAAATCACCTTTTTGATTGATTGACAAAAAGGGGAAGAAAGTAATATAGGCTAATATGAAAAATGAGAAAAAGAGATTACATAGAAAATGAGAGAGATTAAGATAATAGCAAAATTAGTATTAATTTCTGATATACTTTGCTTGCTTCCTTGAAAATTTTTGATATATGGTTGAGCTTATTACCAACTACTCTTGGAGTGCATAAAAACAATGAAACAAGGGGAGCACAAAAATAATAGCACTGCTTAAATTACTTTAAAATCTAGAGAAATGGGAAGATTCTCTTGGATAATTTTGCTCTGACTTGTATTCAAATTAATCTTAATGCTCTGATTACAATTGCATATTTTAACTCTCTGATACTCCATATCTAGTACTAATTATAATACATTTTAAAGCATGAAGAGTTTAACATTTTGATGATATATAGTGATATCATCTCTTGAGCTTTAATACTTTTTCAAATCCAATTAGCTCTGATACATGTGAATATTTATGTTTCAAATATTATTATACATGTAAAGTATAAAGGATTTTTCATGCCCAGTGTTTTGTCATCATCAAAAAGGGAAAGATTGTTGACCCCACAAGTGATTTTGATGATAACCAAATATTGGAGCATGTACATTTATTTCTGACAACTCTTCAAGTGTTTGACAAGTTTTTGTAGGATATATAACATGTTCGAACTTCAACTCCTACATTTCTACTTTCTTGTTTGAGTTGTGTTATAAATGCTTTTGTAAAGAAGAACCCAATGAAAATGCTAAGAAAAATCAAGCAAAAAGGGTTACTTCTGTGAGTATGTGTGTGCCATGAATTTTAGTTTGAGTTGGTTTGTGAGAATTTATAAAAGAGTTGGTGAGAGTTTTCTTTTAGTTCAATTGTAAAAGTCTTGAAGAAGACACTCGAGCCGACCCCAAGAGATGAAGAGCCGACTTTGCTTACTGGCACGCAGCAAGGATTCTGGAACGCAGCAATCCAAGCCGACTCGATAGAAAGTGAGCCGATTCTAGTGAATCCGAGTCGACTGGAATCAGTCCGAGCCGACTCCTCTAGAGTCCATTTCCCAAAGTTTTCTGAGAACAGCCAGGCGAGCTGACCTAACCTAGAAAGAGCCGACTCTGCCAGACCTAATTCTGAAAGCCTAAGAAAGCGAGCTGACTCGAACTTCATTGACCCGACTCTTCCAAAGTAAGGTTTTTCAAACCTGAGAAGAAGAGCTGACCCAAGCTGAAAAGAGCCGACTCCTCGAGTTCAAGATTTTCAAGATTTAAGTTTGAGCCAACCCGAGTGACAAAGAGCCAACTCGTCCAGAGGGAGGTTTTGCGCCCTGAGACAAAGAGCCGATTGCATTGAAAAAATGGTGACTCGACCTATCGACTCGAAGGATCCGAGCCGACTTGAAGGAATCTGAGCCGACTCGAATGTTTCTTTCAAGTATCTAACGGCTAGTTCGAAAATTTATTTTTGAATGCCAAAAAGTGCTCCAACGGTCACAAATCATTCCCCAACGATCTACAACGGCTAGAACTGCCTTGGGATGATGGAAGACTTTAAATTTGAAGGATTTGAATTACCTTAAAGCAATCAATAAGAGAGTTCTTCAAAGAAGAGAGAGAGCTTCATTGAATATCCTACCAACCAACATCACAAGGGCACAAGAACATTCAAGTCAAGCTTTCAAGTCTTCACCAACTCCAATTTGAAGCTCGAAGCAATTTTTGGGAAGAAGCCATTGAAGTAATTAAAGCTTATTCAAGTGCATTCAAGTGGACTTCCAACAAGCTGCACTGGCAACTATCCGACAACTTGAGTTTGTCATTTCTTATTGTATTTATTTTCAATTCAATCTTTGAATTGTTGGATTATTGGCGAGCCCGGTTGAAAAATCAAATAGGTTCTTGGTGAGCCTTATGAAAACCAAGGATTAGGTTCTTGGTGATCCTGTGAAAACCAAGTTGGGTTTCTTTGGTGAGCCTGTTAAAATCAAAGGGTGTTGGATTTTCTATAGTGATCCCGTAAAACCAAAGTGTAGAGATTTTGGATTGTGATCCTGTAAAACAATCCTACTGTATTCGGGTATGAATATAGTGAAAATCCTAAGTGGTATCTTGGGTAGTGGACGTAGGAGCTGGGTTGCTCCGAACCACTATAAATTTGGTGTGTTTGTGTTGTGCTTTCTCTACTCTGTTTAGCTTCTGCATTTTATAACTCTATCACAGCACCTACCACTTACAAAAGATTTTGAATTGCACATTACTTGCTTTAAGTTTTTTAAACTCCCAATTCACCCCTCTCTTGGGTAGCCACCTGGGCAACATGGTACCTGTTTTACAAAAACTTGTTCGGATATAACATCATTCAAGAATACACTTTTCACATCCATTTGAAAAAGTTTGAAATTCATGTAGCAGGCAAATACAAGAAGTAATCTAATGGCTTCTAGTCTTGCTACAGGTGCATATGTTTCATCAAAATCTATTTCTTTTTTGGGTTCTTCTTTACATGAATCACTTATAACACAACTCATTTCAAAACTAGGAATGTAGGAGTTGAAATTAAACAATGAAATCATCCTACAAAAACTTGTAAAATACTTGAAGAGTTGTTAGTATAACAAATGCATGCTCCAATATTTTGTTATCATCAAAATCACTTATGGGGTCAACACTCTTTTACTAGGAGGCCTTGACATTGTATCCCAACGTGCTCGATTAGAACTATGCTGATAACTAGTTAGACTTGAGTAAGTACTCGGTAGATGCCTTTCCCAGCATACCTGACTAGGACTATACTAGTAGCTAGTTAGGCCTAAGCACCTACTTGGTCTAGGTTATAGCAGCTAGTGTATATAGTCACTATCATAGTCATCCCCTTCACAATCGCCTTCTTCTCGATCGGTAGTCCTATCACTGCTAGATGGATGTACAGTTATTTCTTCCTTAGTCTATGGTCTAGTTGGTCCTCAAGGTCGAATAAGCAGTTGCCATAAAAACCTCTAAAGCAAAGTCCTTCAACCCAATGAATCTACAATCTTATTAACTTCAAAGAAATGTGGATGGCAAATAAAATATTTTTAGTTGCAAAACTCAACCATTTATTCGACAATGTGGGATGATAAGGGATTTTATCCTTACCTTTAGAGTTGATCCAAGAACTAAGGTAAAATTGAAGCATTAGCCTTACTGGGTGCTGCCATAATTACTTCCATATTTTTGGTGACTTTCCATAATTCCTTCAAAGCTTGCATCTTGGCAAGTATAAACTAATATATTAGCTTGTCTTGATATAAATCACCAACTAAGATCGCTAAAATGGTTACCTTTAAGAATGTTGATTGCATGACTGTTTTTGAGGTTATCGTTTGCATGTAGGTAAGGCTTAAATCTTGTTATCCAAAATTATTGCATGCTTTTTACTACAAGGAAAAATCCAATGTAAGTCAAAATGCAATGCCTTTGGAGCTCCAATTATGGACACAAGAAAAGTTGCTCGAGCCTACCATAACTTTGGTTAGCAATTTAACAACCTTCTTGGTGTATGTTGCACTCTTGTAATGATATCAACCATTCCACATTACATGCAAAATAAAGGTTGTAGCATTACTGGATAGAGATAGATCTAAGCAAGAACATGCCCAATGATTAAGAAATTATTTTAGGGCTTGTTTGGATATTCCTTCTAAATCCTTATGATTGAAAACATCATTTCTAGCATGTCAAATTCTTTGTACACCATGTGCGATGTAGGAAATCCCATCTAGCATGCATCGGCTCTTCCCATTAGTCCACGTGGATTCGACTTGGCATGACGGAATAGGACGTGACCTACATTAAGTGCCCATTTGAATATTGGGGGAGTGGTGTTTGTTATCAATATGATGGTATTAATATCTAGTTAGCTTTTATTTAAAAGCTTTGAGTAGACAAAAACTCCCTTTCCCTCCAAGATACTTAGAGAGCATATTATATTGGATTTTGCTCATTCTAAAATATTCAAAAGCTACTTCTAGCAAAATTCTTTCTTGCTCTGAAAAGTGCTCTGGGTGTCAGGTATAAGGAATCAGGTAGTGTTCAAGGTTGAAGTAAGTAGTTGAAGGCTATTCTATTACTTCAAGATAAAATGTTATCCCTAATAGGAAGTAAAAAATCCTTTATATATTATTTTTTTATAATTTTTTTCATAGATCCTTTATTACTTAAACTATTTTGGTAATTTGATGAATTTAATGCATTAAGAAATCATATATTATCTTAGGATGTCATAAATTACTTAACCCAGTTATATCTTGAATATAAGAAGTGTTAACCTTTTTCAATTAATCATATTTTAGGTAATGGATAGTGAAAAAGTCCTAATATGGAGGACCAAAATATTCATTTTTTAGTTTTGTATCAGGGTATCATAATTTTTGTGAATGAATATCATAATTCTATGAAGGGGTGTCATAAATCTAATCCTCATATTTTCAGGTCAAGTTGTTGCTCTACTGTATTATGATATCCCGTGAGTTATATTTTAGCCAATGGATGATGGGAAGTCATTATAGAAGAATCAAAACCTTTAATTTTTTTATTTTATGCTAAGGAGTCATAAATTTCTGAAAAGATATCATAGTTCTATTGAGGGATATCATTAGTTCAAATCTCATATTTTTAGGTCAAGTTGTCCCCATGATATATTATGATACACTAGGTGTTATATTTATAGCAATGGATAGTTAAAAGTTTCGGTATGAAGGATCACAATTTTTATTTATTTATTTTATACCGGGATAGTCATATTTCTCATATTTTTAGCTCAAGTTATCTTAGATCCATATTATTATACTCTGGATATCATATTTTAGCTAATAGATAGTAACAAGTCATGGTATAGAGGATTAAAACTGATAATTTTCTATTTTATTTTGATGTATCATAATTTTTTAAAGTGGTTTCATAAATTTTGTGAAGGAATGTCATAAATCCAATTCTCATATTTTCAGGTTAACTTGTCTTCATGCCATATTATGATATCCTGGAAGGTATATTCAAGCTAATGAATGATGGAAAGTCCTGGTAGGAGAATTAAAATATGTAATTTTTCTTTTTATACTGGGATGTCATAAATTTCTGAAATGGTATCATAATTTTGTGAAAGGGTATTATAAATTCAATTATCATATTTTTAAATTTTTTTATCTCCAAATCATATTATTATACTCTAGATATCATATTTTAACCAATGGATAGTATAATTATTAATATCTTCTAGATAAAATATAGCTTAAAACTATTGACATCAATGTTACTGATCTTGTAAGGAGATTTCTATAGATAATGTTAAAATTATAGATCTAAAAAAAATATCTAACATGATTAGTTGGACAAGGATGCTAGTATTGTTCAAAGGAATGCACATTCTTCTATTACCCCGAATGCAGACAATGATTATGTTGATCTTCAAATTAAAATGGAGTTCAATTTAGCAAATACTGTATGTAATTTCTATAATGGATGTGCAAGGAAAGTCAATTTTGGAATCACAACCATGTGTAACAGATCCAACAACAAGAAAGAAATATGCTTTAAGCACCTAGCATATTGGAAACAAAAAAAATCTAGGAAATACTAGCAAAATTAATTATAAGGCATCGATAAAAGTAAAACTAAATTCTAAGAATAATAAATGGATATTGGATAACAGTTTTCTAGAATATAACTATGAGCTATCTATATCAACTATCGATTATCTATGGTCCCATAGAAGGACCGGCATACCAAAATAGGCAAAGATTAGCAATATGTATATTATGAATATACCCACAACTCAAATATACTCTGCCATGGCAAGAAAGAAAGGGGATAAAAGGTAATCAGATTTTATAGAGAATGATGCTCATAGTTTCATCTATTATGAACATTAGAGTCAGCTAAAATAAGGAGCTGCACAATCAATGGTATTCCACTTCATGTAAATACAAGTTAAAAATATAAATTTCTTTTATACTTTGGACATGAATAATAATAGGCAGCTCATGATTATCTTCTGAATCTATCCAAGGTCCAGAATGTCAAGTACTTACTTTGATGATGTATTGACTTTTGACTCAACTTATCTAACAAACACATATCAAATGCCATTCTATCCATTTATTTAAGTTAACCATCATGGATAATCCATCTTGCTTGGTTGTGCATTATTATTAAATGAGAGGACTGAGATATTTAAATGGATATTCCAATCATGGCTAGATGGAAATGGAAGTCAACCACTCAATACCATCATAAGTAACTAAGATAAAGCAATCAAGACTGTTGTCTGAGAGGTTTTTTTAATACACGATACTGATTTTGTCTTTCACAAATATTGAAGAAGATCCTTGAAAGATTGGCCATATATGTATAGCCAATTCTAAATTTATATTTGAGTTTGATGAGGTGATATATAACATAGTTACGACATAGGCTTTCGAGGAAAGGTGGGCATAACTCATGAAGAAATATGAAGAATGCAAGGCATATGATTGGTTAAATGACCTTTATGAATGTCGGGATAATTGGATTCTAGTTTATCTTAATAATACATTCTTCATATATTTCTATGATATTATATTTGATTATATCTATTTTTGCAAATTTTTAAAGTATGGTGATATATATGCTTTTCTTTTATAATCTTGTATAGGCATGTCATATCTTCATAAAGGAGTAAGAGCATCAATCACTTCTTTGATAGGTTCGTAAATTTGACAACTATACTCAAGGAATTCATCAATAAGTATGAAGATGTATTAGAGAAAAGATATGAAATAGAAAATGAACAAGATAATAAATCATTGCAAATAAATGCTTTTCTAAAGACATCCTCATCTTTTGAGAGGCAAGCAACAACCAAATATACAAGATATATATTCAAAAAACTTCAGAATGAGGTTCTTGAAATGGCTGCATCAAATATTAAATTAATTAAAGAAGTTGACAACTATACTGTATATTCCATAAAGTTATTTGAGAGGATTGAAGTTGACAAAATAAGTAAGGAGATTATAAAAAATTATATCATTTCATACAACAACCATTTGGAGGTGGTCAAATTCTAGTGCTGACCCTTTCAATTTAGGGGATATTTATGTAGGCATGTCTTATTGGTCCTTTATCAAAGTAAAGCATTTCATATTCTAGATAAGTATTTCTTGAAGAGATGATGCAAGAACATGAAATACCAATTCAATAATTTTGATAGTAATATTTAATTTTATGATAAAAATATCAAAAAATCCTTGTATGCAATCACATTATGATAATTAAGATGCCCTATTTTATTTTTATAAAATTCTATTATATATCATAAAATTTTATTATAAATGTGACATCCTGTTGATTGTAGTCATCGAATAATAAAGCTTGCAAAGGTAGCCTCCATGTTTGAAGATGTATTTAATTTAGTGATGGATGATCTAACATCATTATTCAGAAGAGCAATGGATATTAATTATGCAACTCAGCCAAGTATACTACTTATTTAAGATCCTGACCAAATTGCCATGAAAGGCAATCCAAGAGATAATAGAATTAAGAATGGACTTGAGAAGAAGTTAAAAAAAATATGAACAAGACTTTTATTGAGACATTTTCTAAAAAAAATAAAAAAAAAGCCTAGTAAAAGATAAAAGAACACTTCCTATAAAGTAATGGAAGTAGTCCGACAAACAATTGAAACCACTATACCATCTTCCGATCTATTTTTGGATAAGTTTGATACTTATGTATGCAGTCAACTAATATAGAAAAAAGCATATTGGTTTAATTTTCCTAGAATCTTGTATAATTTTATGATGTCCGCAAAAATTTATAACATCATGAATTTGATATATGATTTGCTGTGATAATATTATGATATATTATTTTAACATGTGACTTCAGAAATTAATTTATAGCATCCAAAACTAAAATATGAGAAATTACATTATGATATTCCTTCAAAAATTATAGCATTTCTTTAAAAAAATTATGATAACCCTTTATAAAACATAAAATTGAAGGTATTAAACCCTTCAACCAGGACTTATCATCATCCATGGCCTGAATTATGACTTCCAGAATATCATAATATACCATGGAGGAAAAAAGATAATGAATATATATGAAAATAAATTCTAACATCTCTTTATAAAAATTATGATACCTTTTACAAAATTATGATATCCCTATAGAAAATACTAAAGCTAAAATTATTAGCCCCTCCTTTCAGGTTTTCCTATCATCCATTGCCTATATTATGACTTTCAAAATGTTATAGTATAACAGAGAGAAAAAAATGATCCGGATATATCCCTTCACAAAATTATGACACTCCTACAGAAAAATATCCTGAAAATCTGATAGATAGTGGTTGACATCCCGTATAACATTATGACATCCCTTCAAAAATTTATAGCATTATGGCATAAAACATAACATTTTATATTCAAAGAAATTATATAAATTAAAATAAATAAAGTTATAATATTTTAGTTTGAAAAATGATACATAATTGCTTTTTTATATTTATATAATATATTAAAAGAGAGCCCAAAGCTCTCCCTAAATGCCACATGTCATCATATAAGGCAACACTGCCAACAATTGGAGAGTCCCTGGGCTTTGTTACTGTGATCAGTGAGAAAAACCTATATGATATCTACGAGGGAGATCTTAAAAAAAAAAATTCTTTGGATCCCAGCACATGGCATGCAAGAAATCACTGCACCATCTCTTCACCGTACGATATCAAGTTAACTAGGGAACGAGGGAAACTTGTTCCCATCTTGTCATCTCAGCAAACTGAAGCCCTGCGACACTAGCTGGATCTTCTTGAAGATCCATGAGGGATGGAAGTCCAGTAAAGAGGGGAAAAAATATATGGACTTGGAAGAGACGGTGGAGGAGGTGTTAATTAAGATAGAGTGTTTCAGAAAAGATGATTCAATTTTTAACAGGATAGTATTCAAGTCAAGGGAGAAGGGTTTTGAAACTGAGAACTCAAAAGTGTCATTTCACTTCTATCTATATATAGCATTGAGAGTTCAGAGTCCCATAGAGCTAAGGGAGGAAAAGGCAAGAGAATCTCATGGACTTTGTATTTTTGAAATTTTTTTATTTCATTTTTTTTATTGATGTTTTTGTTTTTTTAACAAGACAGAAGGTTGCTAGAAAGGAAAACGATGGAAGATGAGCTTTATATTTCATTTGTTCCAGAATTAGTTTATTGTTAGTTATAACTTTTTTATTTTCTCATCAATTTTGTAGATATATGCTATATTTTTTAAAATTTTTTAGATTACCATATAAGAAACTTGATTTGATTTTTCATCAATATAGGAGGGCTACTGCTCCAATTTTAGCACCATCCACTCGCTACAACGGTCTGGGGATATCCCAACTGATTTTTCCCGACGCTAGTTCGAGGCGTCGGCAACTACCGCTGGCGTGGCGACGCTTTTGCATAGCGTCGGCAAAAGCACACCATTTCCCCGCCCGCTCGTTCATCTCCTCCGAGCCCTAATCCCATTTACTTTCTTCTCCAACAGCTCACGTTTTATTCCACAGCCCGAGCCATAATGCCATTTCCTCTCTTCTTTGTGCACCGCCTCCTCGTTCATCTCCTCCGAGCCCTAATCCCATTTACTTTCTTCTTTGGGTAAGGTGTCCGTCATCTCGGATCGAATGGGCGTGTTCACGTTCGTGTGCAGGAGCTCCGGCGCCGAGTGGAGTGCAAAGCAGCTCTCTGGCGACCTCGAGGCGTCGGCGTCCTCGACCTACGAGCTCCAGCGGAAGCTGGTCCACGCCGCGCTCAACGCCGACTCCTCCGGCGGGGTTAACTCCTCCTCCATGGTCTCCCCCTCCTCCGCCATCTTCCAGGTGATCGATCTGGTCTCTCTTTGTCTGTTCTGTTGTCGATTTCAGATTTCTCGTCTGGGATTCTGTTGCATCCAAATCGCACCTTGAATCTGGGGTTAGACTAGGAAAAAAGTCTTTTCCTTAAAAAATTATGATGGCATTTATGATGAGCTGCGGTTTGGGGGTTTCGATCTTTGTTTATCAACTGATTCGCTAGACCCCGGATGCATACTTTTTTTTTTTTTTTTGGGGTCTTCTTGGATTGTCATGATGTCGAGTAAAAAAAAAATTCGCCGTTCGAGTTCTGTTTTAGAAGACCAAAGGATACAGGCAGTGGGACCAAAGGAGGTTCCAGGATGCATGGTAGTTGTCTATGATCCAACATTTCTGTTCACCTCATTGGCTAGTAATTACATTAATTTGAGCAGTTACCAAATTAATGTAATTACTAGCCAAGGTGGTGAACAGAAATGTTAAATCATAGATAATTTCAACAGGAAAATAGTTTCCCAAATTAGCATCTCATATGCAAATGGCTCTACTCACTCTATAGTATGAAAATATAATGCCAGTTTGACACAATTCAGACAAATGACAATTTCCAACTATGTTTGCTTTGTTTATTTTATGGATCTATGACATTACTTGATGCAGTCATTTAATGATACTAATTTGTAATAGCCATTCAAGCCAAAAAATAACCAAATTAGGCTTAGATTACCAATTTCCTCAAGGCGAAACATTAGCATTCAACTCTCACAATGCATATCCTAGTCCACAGAATTCTGTTGTACTATATTCTAGTCCCAATAAGCCTAGCAGAAGAAGCCTCCCATTCTTCTACTACTGCAATGCCTGAGTGTTCCTGCAAATAGTTTGAGAAGCAGGGAAAGATTATACAAAAACTCCTCTAGCTACTTACATCATGACCATTTTAAGATTTTCTAGCTTTAGACAAACAATATTAAGCACTAGCTTTCTTTATATTTTTACTGTGAATTTTATTCATTAATTGCCTATTATTTACTTGATTAGCTTCCATAGCAGAAGAACAATAGAAGAAGCCTCCCACATAGTCAGGGTTGGTAGATGCTGCTCTGAGGGGGCCTCCCTGACCTTATACATCTTAATTATTGGAGACTTCTGAGGGGGCCTCCCTGGCCTTCCAAAATCGTCATATTTGTTACCTAATGATGCCTGCCTGTGGAATTTAATGTCTTTTTTTTTTTTTTTGATGGAATGTGGAATTTAATCAGCCAGAGCATTGAAAATGCAATACATCAAATGCTCTAGGAAGCAATAAAATGTGTAATGTGTGGCAGATAACCCACAGCTATACAAGAACTGGCAAATCTGATATTCTTGAGGATTCAAAACAAACCACATTTTTGCAGCAGAAAAGATGAACATTTGGAAGCTTATGAGAGTGCAGAAGTGTATGACATGAGGTCTACTTTTCTTGCTTCTTTGTCAAATTGTGGGAAGATTGGAGGATTAATGATATACTGCACTGCTATTGATTGTGTCTCTAGGTTGTGACAACTTTCAATTTTTAGTTTCATCAAAAAAAAAAAAAACTTTCAATTTTGAGACAGGATAATCACCAACCCTTTCAAAGGTTCATCTACAAATCTATGAGAAAATATAACCTTTTTACAGAATTCACTTTCTTCCCTCCTCCAAGAAATACAGATATATGTTCACATACAAAACAAAGATGGACTTGCATCACAAAAGCCTCCACCAAGATTCCATGAATGCCCATTTTTGCAGGACCCAGCACTAATCCCTCCCATTCAAGGATGAGTATGGCCTGGTGTGATTCTCCTTCGATCGATATCGCATGTTTTGCTTCATGAAAGTTTCATCAGCATTTTGATATTTGGGATAATTAGACGTTGCCAGAGAATGGATCTCAATCTGGTAGGTGCATTACATCTCACAAGAATTTTGTTTGACGACTTCAAAACCATTCACTGATGCATAGATGTTCAAAACAAATCCGATATTCAAAACAAATCCGAGAAAACCAGAAAGAATGACCACAAGTTGTCATTCATTACACAAGCAGAGATTGAAACAAGCTTTCTGAACATTTACCCTCTATGCATGCTCGAAGCTATGTACCTGTAATATTTATGATGACCATGGTATATTATTCAACTTTTTCAAGTTTGATGGATTTTTGTGACCTACCATGAGTCTCTTCGGAGAGTTTTTGATGCCAGAACCCCATCATTACAAGACCTGTGATGGTTGATCTCACTTAATATATACATGAGTTATTTATGTCAATTAGTGGGTTTATATTTGTCACTTAATGTAATTCTTGCTTAAATTGAACTAGGGCATTATTTGACACACAAACACATAAATATTAGCTAACATTTTAATCTAATTAATGCAATGCCAAATATTCCAGGAGGACTTCATAATGGTCTATTTGCAGCATAATTGCAAGCATTGCTGTCAGCCTGTTGTGTCTGGGAAACAATGGGTTTGCACTGTTTGCAAGAACTTTCAACTTTGTGAATAGTAAGTATATTTTGTGTCCTTAAGCCTTGCTTGAACACACAAGTTCCATGCTGTTGATTTCTTTTTAACTATATTTTTTTTTTAAGGAAACTTTCACAAATGCAGGGTGTGATATTATCAATGCCTACATCTTGTTTGTACTTTGTACAGTCTCTTGAGACCAATCCTTTTATTTTTTTTATATGATAATTGTAGTGTTTAACATTGACAATTGCATTAGCTTTCATACGTGAATACTCTGATTTGAAGGTAGACAAATGAGATGAGAAATTGGGAGCCATGGGAAGCTATTGGAAGTGAAAGCTAGACGGGATTATGGAAGTAAGCTTCCATGTGGAGTGGGGAGATTGTCACACATTTATCAGGAGGGAAGTTGGCCTATCGGTCATCATTCTCAAATTTTTACACATTTATCACTGTTTCCTTTCCACACTTTGACTGTATTTGTATTGGGAGGACTGATCAACAGGAAAAAATAATACAAGGACATCATGCTTGTTGGAATTCCTTGCTCCAGATGGGGCTCATGTAATGAAACATGGTTGCGATGTTGCTTATTCTGCTCAACACCCTGGTCACTCTAGGATCAAATTGCTTACCAAACCTCTACATACTGATATGCCTCGCTCAAATTATATTCTTAACTTCAGCTGCTTCAGTTACAAGGAGTACATACATGATAGGAAACATCTCTTCTTCATAGAATTCCATCCGACAGGAATGCTGCATTTCCAATACCCAACATGCATTACTTATATGTCATTTTCAAGTTATTAGAAAGTAACATTATGAACATCATATCACTGTCTCAGGAATTCAAGGTTGTAGTATCAACGAAGGTCATCCAAGTGTGCCAACTGGAGTTCACATACTTGTTCACATGAGCACCTCATTATGATAGTACATTCACAAGCCTATTTTCTTATCAGATTTCTTATGCTGCATGGTTTCATGTTATTTTCTGGGTCAAACTATTTAATGTCCTCAGCAAAATTTCACTTTCTCATGGATATATTACAACTCTTTTTCATGAATATGTTACAACTTTGTACATGTTGCTGCAACTCTTTTTCATGGATATGTTACAACTCTAATTCTTCAATAGTTTCTCATGGATATCTTACTATATGCTAATTCATGGGATATGTCTTCTATTATCCTTTATATGCTTTCTCTGTTATTTCATGGATTCTTTTTCATGGGAATTCCCTACTAATTCATGGATTTTGTACAAAGTTGGGCATTTCTTCGTCAAGAATGTTGGGTTCTTCATGGATATCTTACTATATGCTAATTCATGGGATATGTCTTCTATCATCCTTTATATACCTTTTCTGTTACTTCATGGACTCTTTTTCATTGGAATTCTCTACTAATTCATGGATTTTGTACAAAGTTGGACATTTCTTCGTCAAGAATGCTGGGTCTTCATGGATATCTTACTATATGCTAATTCATGGAATATGTCTTCTATTATCCTTTGTATGTCTCTTCTGTTACTTCATCGGCTCTTGTTCATGGGTATTCTCTACAAATTCATGGATTCTGTACAAAGTTGGACAGTTGTTCATGAATGTTGGGATACTTCATCAGTTTGTTTCTTCCTCATGGGTACTTCATCAATATAACTCTTTTACAACTCTGTTACTGTTACATTTCTTGCTCCATGCGTATTTACAACTATGTTACTTCATCAGTTGTTCATGGCAATTTTCTTCATGGATACTTACTTCATAGGTTATAGATTATGTACTATGTTACAACTCTTTTTTATTTACTTCATTTTGTGATGGAAATTTCACTTCTTATGATTGTTTTGGATATTAATTATGTGCTGTAGATTACCATGCTCAGCAGGTAACGTTCATATATCTTTCTTCCACAAGCCTTGAGAAAATGCCCTTCCGCAAGTTCCTGTACAAGATGCTTAAAGAAAACATGACAAGAGCCGTCGGGAACGTGGGTGGGATCAACACCGAAGTCATCCGTTATGATGAGATAAACCAACATTTGCTTCTAGAAGACTGCCACTACAAACCTTAGAATCTTGTTGGATTATTTATTTGTCTCAATCTTTTGGTAATACTAATTAGTTCACAATCTTGTAATGATTTATTACTGATACTTCATAAATGCAATTATGATGATGAAATGTTTTCTATTTCTTTTTAGTGCCTTGGAAAGAAAAAGAGAAAATCCTTTGATAAGATATGGTTTTCTTTTTAATATTCTTTTTGCTTCTCTTCCCTCTGGTTTGGACTGTAGATTTGTAGACTTTCTGTATGCAAGTCTCTTTCACAAATGGAGTTTATCTTGGTTTACTATAGGAACCTATGTTCTTATCAAGCAAATCATGTTGGTTGCTATTCATTGTTTTAGCATCATCAGTTTCTTCCCTTGCTATTAAATTTTTAACCAGGTACTATCATACTCATTGCAAATCTCCTTTGTTTTGTAATATATTAGTATCCTCCCTGGATTGCAATGAGGTATTATGTTTGACTCCTTTTGAGTGATTATATTGGCAATGGTGTTATCGGAATATGTTTG
Organism: Areca catechu; assembly: GCA_021397845.1. Classification (NCBI taxonomy): domain Eukaryota; kingdom Viridiplantae; phylum Streptophyta; class Magnoliopsida; order Arecales; family Arecaceae; genus Areca; species Areca catechu. Next base: position 27,436,987 of record CM038046.1, read on the forward strand.
GCTAAAGTTGTATGAGTTTTGTATTAACCTCTTAGTGAGTGTTATTTCGAAGATTTATTCATCAAAGCAGTGAATTAGATAATTGTATAACAGAGAATCTGAAAATATTCTAATTCAACGATTGATTGAAGATGTTGATGTATGCTCCCATTACTAAAATTTATTGTTCTTGGAATATTTTGGAACTTTTGGTATTAAAATTCAATGATAATGTCAAAGATTCGTAGTTGTACTTTTGTTTCAGGAAATAGCTATTCATCGTTTTTATTCCAGATTTATATTTGATTGAAAATCTGAAGAACTATTTTTTAGATCACAAGACAAATTAATTGTAAAATGATTATAAAATTAGATAACAAGTTTTATGGTTTTTAATTCTTCTTTTTATTGTTTTAAAAAGAAGCTCGCAAGCACGATTGGCTACAAAACGACAGAAGTTGTCTAAACATTTCAATTCCATAAATCATAGTAAAATTAAAATTTAAATTCAAATAATCAAATTAATACTAAAAAAAATTATCAATAAAATATGCTACTAGCGATGTTTCAATTCCATGCCAGTGGAGAAGCATAAGTCATTCAAATTAATGGTATTTATTTATTTATTTTCACGCAATGGTTATTTTGCTTTTAGTGCAATGAACTGACCGATAAAAGATCTCCATTAATATCATTATTTCAGCTATGTAAAACAAAGTTGGAGAGTAACACCCGAATGGCAAAATATTATTAGCACACAAGTTTATTTATAGGAAGAAATTTTGGATTATTGTTGAGCTTATATTCCTCGAATGATCGCCTAGGGTCTATGCAAATGCCAAGCTCCATATATCCTCTAGGGTTTATGCAAATGCAACAAAAAAATAGAAAAGAAAAGAAATTATAATACAAACATATGGGCGTACCGAATATCCACAGTCTCAAGTAAAAAAGCAGCAGCAAACCATCATATTTGTAGGAAACTCTCCTGGCTACATTGGTGGTGGTGGAGACCTCTCTGAGGAGAGCGTTGCTGGTGGAAGATGATGTGGAAGTGGACCTCGGTTGTGGCCTGGTCAACGTATTGCACCATGTAACTCCGAATTCATTTGAATGGTGATCAGCTACATATTTGCAGGTCTCTAAAGACACTTATTATTAGTTTCTCTTTGATTATTTCTGATGGATGTGGAAGATGATGTGGAAGTGGACCTCGGTTGTGGCCTGGTCAACGTATTGCACCATGTAACTCCGAATTCATTTGAATCGTGATCAGCTACATATTTGTAGGTCTCTAAAGACACTTATTATTAGTTTCTCTTTGATTATTTCTGATGGATGGGATTGGATATGTGCAATGCATTTTGTGAAAGGAAAAAACAAGAAATGAAACTCTCCGCTTGCGCTGTTGAACTAGAATTTAACCGATAGCATGTCATTTTATAAGACTCATAAGGTGGTTTAAGAAGTCTTTAAGATCGAGCTGTTGTTATTTATTATCCTTGCTACTTTGTTAGGAGACTTTTTTTGTTCTCATCCAGTCACCGAAGCATGCAGGTGCTGCTGGACTACCCAACCAGGAGAATGATGCGGCCATTCCTGCTGTGGGGGATAATTGCGGTCCATAGGCGTGCATCCATTCTACGGTGAAGTTATAGGAAGAGGGCGGAGATGGAAGATTGGAGGTTTATAGGTTTTAGAAACAGATTCAGGCACACTTTGAGGTTTATAGGTTCTAGAAATAGCATCGGGAATATCAGTATAATTTTTTTTAAAAAAAAAAAATAGAATTCCCGACGTTTTAAAGTATCGGGAATAAAATTATCTCGGATTTATTCCTGATGCTTTAAAGCATCGAGAATAATCTTATTCCTGATACTAGAAATAACTTTATTCCACTATAGTAAAATGGGAAAAGGACGACGCTTATCTGCCGACGCTTCTGGGAAGCACCGGGAAGACCCAGAACCCGCCGACGCTTTTGTTAAGCGCCGGCATTATCCCAAAACCCGCCGACGCTTTTAAGCGTCGGCAATTACCGACGCCTACAACCGTCACCACCCTGGAATCCGCCAATGCTTTTGAAAAGCGTCGGCAACACCGGACATTTGCCGACATTTATAAGCATCGCCGGACTCTCCCGTCGCCATCCTGGAATCCGCCGATGCTTTTGAAAAGTGTCGGCATCACCGGACATTTACCGATGCTTATAAGCGTCGCCGAACTCCCAAGCCTTCTACACCCCCAAACCCCCATCGCCCGAGCCCTAGATCTTGCCCGAGCCACCACCGAACCCCTCCTCCTCCTCCTCCTCCTCCTCCGCTCGATCCACCGACGCAGCACCTGTCCGAGCCGCCGAATCTCCGATCCTCCTCCTCCTCCTCCGCTCGATCCGCCGACGCACCATCCATCCGAGCCGCCGAACGTCCTCCTCCTCCTCCTCCTCCTCCTCCGCTCGTTCCGTCGATGCAGCACCCGTCCAAGCGCCGAACCTCCTCCTCCGACCGGTAGTTCCTCCAATTTGTGGTACCAAGTTTTTTTTTTAAATATGAATATTATATTATTTATTTGTTCATGAAGAAAATAATGCCCATTTTGATTTATCGTTGTAGAGTTTGTTTTTATTTTGAAGTATTTCAATTTATTTTGGATATATTTATATTTATTTTGGAGGGATTTGCATTTATCCTTATAGATGAGCAAGCAAGATGTAAGTTATTATATATGTTTCTATTTATTCTAAAATTTTAGATCAATTTATATTTATTTTGCTAAAAATTAGTGTTTATCCTTCATTATTGTTATTTATCATGAAATTCTAGCAAGAGGACTAGAGATTAGGCATTGGCAGAGAGTTTAGAGGGTGTGAGAGAGGTCAAGTATTCGGGGAAAGGCCAAGGATTAAGGGATGGGTCGAGGGTTAGAGGTGGTTGGGATTAAAGGACTTTGCAAGAGATGTGGTGGTAGGGAGGAGGGTTTTAATGAGAGACGGAAAATAAGGGCTCTATGGAGAAAGAGGGTTTTATGGAGAGAGAGAGAGAGAGGGAGAGAGCCTTTTAATTGTGAGGGGAGATAGCTTAAAACAAAGGAGACCATGGATGCATGGGCTCCTATTCCATTCGCATTAATAGTATGTCTCTTTTCTTTTTTATCATTTAAATAGATGAAAAACTTGTTAACTTTTATTTTGTTGCATGTAGATCTGTGAAGATCAAATGATCGGAAACCTAACCAAATTTGGAACCAAATCTGGTCAACCTGATTCTAATCTACTTATATATATATATATGTCACTTGATTAAAAAACTAATTTTTTTCTTTTGCTCATTTGGCTTTGATTGTGCAATAGCTTCATAAATAAAAAGGTAAAAAGCTAGCCATATACCGTGTGGAGATCCCAATGAGAAGAATTTGAAACCCTCTACTCCAAACAAGTTTGAAAGATAAGTATTTGCTTTATTAGACAAAGTCAGGACTATGATAGGGAGATTTATATAGCCCTTATGAGGTAAAGATTGAGATAGGGTTTGCCATAACCTGATTTTGGAGTCAAGCATTCTTTAGAAAGAAAATAAGGCAAACATGTTGGGCTATCATAATGTTGATGAATGAAGTGACAATTAATTTTAATAGGTTTGATCCATTCATAGAATACATTATTATGAGCAACTACTTGGTACTCTGATTATCATAATGAGATGTAGTAGTCCTGGAATGAGAAACTCCCATGTCACTCAACAACAATCTATGCCATAGAAGTTTAGCTATAGTGTTCGCTAAGGCTCAATATCTAGCTTTAGTGCTTGAGTGGGCGACTACAATTTGTTCCTTGTTATGCCACAATATGAGAGAGTTTTCAAAATAAAAATAATACCTAGTGATAGATCGATAACCTGTCATATCACTAGTCCAATTAGCATCTCTAAAGATCTACAATTGTACCACTAAGGCGGTAGCCCGGTTGGTAGAGGCTTAAACTCACCTCCCACCGATTATGGGTTCGAGGCATGATTCTGCGGGTGACTCGATTAAATCCAAGAATTTTGTCGGGCACGTGATCGGGGTGGTGAGAGAGCGCACTACTCCGGCATCTTAGCAGTGTCAGGCTGACATACTCACCAGTGGTGGGGAGGGTGAGCAAAAAATGCGGCCTGTATCGAACATGGTCTGGTGGTGTTGGGGTCTGTGGGGATAGCTACGCCGGGAATTTATTCTCCCCCTCTCCTTTTCCTTACCCAAGAAAAAAAGACCCACAATTGTAGTGTGGAATTGGCAAAAAAATGTAATCCATGAAAGATAATGCCTTTAATATATTGTAGTATATGTAAGACTACTATATAATATGTGGATCGAGGGGTTACCATAAACTAACTGACTATATGGATTGCATAAGTGATGTTAGGCCATGTAACAATCAGATAAACTAGTCCTACAAGCTGGCAGTAGAGAGTGGGGTCATCCAAAAGTGCACCATCGGCTCGAGTAATCTTTAAGGTTAGTAGATTATTTCTATTTATTTATAAATTTCTTGGTATATACATGCATCTTACTGAGCATGTTATGCTTTAAGGTTAGTTTCATTATTACAAATCTTTAATTTCAATACCATCTGTAGTTTTGTTACGATCAATTATGATTTTTTAGATATTTTTTTAAAAACTTGCATTGCATTGAAACATAGACCCGTCAATTGATTAAAATACATATTTTATAGGATCTGTACAATTATTTAATTTTTATACGGATGGGAGAAATATGTACAGTGGTCAATTGAATGTCCAGTTTGGACAGTTTGAGAATTGCAAATAATTTTATAGGTGCTTACAGTAATCAAACGGTACGGATAGAGTTCCAAATATATTTTGGAAATCATTTCCTTTTAGTTCTCCCCATACAAATAAATATGTATGAGAGAAAATGCTGCCGAAATTTTTCTGGAACTTCTATTGCGTATCCTTTGGTTACTGTAAATGACCTATATAATTAATGTAATTCTTGAATGGGATAGGATATCTTTACCTATTAGTTGATGATATGGTGCATTTAATAATACTGTAATTGATCTATTGAATAAACTTATTTTAAATTTATTCTATTCTTATAAATATTTGTTTATTTCAGTTAGCTTTATCTTACAATGGATAAGAGTTGGATAACTAAATCGAGGAATAGCAAAGAATATCTGGATGGAGTACAGAATTTCATTAACTTTGGTATGGAGAGAAGTAGTATCAGTGGGAAGATTTTATGTCCATGCCGAAAATATGTAAATTCCAGTTCTCTATATCCAAATATTATTGAAGAACATTTGGTATGGAATGGTTTTTTAAGAGGTTATACTGAGTGGTTTTTGCATGGAGAGTCAAGGTTACAATCTACATGTAACCAAACCTCTAACATGGAATATATACCTGATTTTGGATCTAGTAACCAACAGAAAAATCTTGCAAGAGATGATGATATCAGGGGTTTGCTCAGAGATGCTTTTGAATATGGTGCTCAACATCCTGGAGATTACAGTGGAGTACAAGTAGCAGCTGAGTTACCTGAGGATCCTATATTTACTGAATCTATACATGATGGAGAGCCGATACCCCCAACTAATGTTGGAACATATCATTATCAGAAGCTAATAAGAGATGCAGATCAAGAATTATATACCGGTTGCAAGAACTTTTCAAAAATTTCTTTTCTTGTGTATTTGTTTCATATAAAATACTTGAATGGATGGTCTGGCAAGAGTTTTACTATGCTGCTCAAGTTGTTAAATGATGCATTTCCTGAAGGTACTAGTTTACCAACATCTTGTTATGAAGTCAAAAACTAGTAAAGGAATTGGATCTTGGATACAAAAAGATTCATAGTTGTCCAAATGATTGTATATTATATCGGGGAGAACATGCCGATCAAGAGTCGTGCCATGTGTGTGGATGTTCACGATGGACGAAGTAAAAAGAAAATGAGAGTGAGGGATTAGATGAATTGGATGCAACATAAATTAAACAAAAGCCGGCGATGGTATTACGCTATTTTTCTCTTGTACCTAGATTGAAAAGGATCTATGCATCATCAAAGACAGCTTCGTCAATGAGATGGCATGATGAAAGCCGTACAAAAGATGGAATGCTGAGACACCCAGCGAATAGTTTAGCATGAAAACATTTGATGACAAACATCCTGATTTTGCATCTGATGCTCGTAATGTCAGGCTGGGTTTAGCTAGTGATGGGTTCAATTCATTTCAGATCTTAAGTTTTGTCTATAGCACCTGGCCAGTTGTTCAGATTTCTTATAATTTGCCACCATGGATATGCATGAAACAGTCTTCACTTATTTTATCAATGGTCATTCCAGGTGATAAGGGTCCAGGCAATGATATTGATGTTTTCTTACAACCTTTAATAGATGAATTGAAATAACTGTGGGAGGGTATCAGTACAATTGATGCTTCAAATGGCCAAACATTCAATCTGCGGGCAGCTCTATTATGGACTGTTAACGATTTTCCTGCATATGCTAATTTATCTAGCTGGAGCACTAAGGGACGAGTTGCATGTCCTTCTTGTGGTGAATCAACTCATTCAATTTGGTTAAAACATGAAGGAAAGTTCTGTTATATGGGACATCGTCGATGGTTGGAGGCAAATCATCCATTTCGATTTCAGAAGAATTTATTTGATGGTACTATAGAGTTAAGATCTGTTCTAATTCTACCTTCTGGTTCTGATATTCGTAGACAAATGCTTGGTATCAGACACAGTTACGGCAAAATGACAAAGTCCTCTAAAAAGCGAGGAAGAGATGATGTTGAGACTTCGGTACAAGAAGAAGTATCGGAGGAAGTCAATACTTGCACCTTAGATACGGCAGTGTTCGAGGATCCGAATAATTTCTTTGAAGTTGAAAATGATGATGATATAATTACAGTATCTACCCATCAGCATACTAAACAATTATGGAAGAAAAGAAGCATATTCTTTGACTTACCTTATTGGGAGCATAATATACTCCGGCATAATCTTGATGTTATGCATATAGAAAAGAATGTTTGTGATAATTTGATTGGAACAATATTAAATCTTGATGGAAAGACTAAAGATAATATGAAGGCGTATCTTAATTTAAAAGAAATGGGCATCCGACATGAACTTCATCCACAAGTGCTTGCAAATGATAGAACTTACATCCCTCATGCATGTTATACAATGTCTAGTCGAGAAAAAGATCTCTTCCTGGCAGTTTTAAAGAATATCAAGGTTCCTGATGGATATAAATATACCGAGAAATTTGAAAAAAGACTCAAATGGATTCATACTTGTCAATTTTTCAAGATTGATACATACGGGTGTGTTATTAAAGGATGATCCATTTATTTTTTCATCTCAAGCTCGACAAGTTTTTTATGTACAAGACTAGAAAGATAAAGAATGGGCTATTGTTATTAAGATAAAACCCAGAGACTTGTATGATATGAAAAAAAGGGTGAAAGAAGATGATGATGATACTTACACTCAGTGTATGCCTTATAATATGGTGCCGGATGATCATATAAATGATACAACCATTTTGGTTAGGTTGGATTCCAAAGAACGTACAACTGGTCGATTATGATAAGTAAGTAGTTTATAAGATGGTTTACATTTTTGCATGAATGATTATGTTATTTTTTAAATTGTAATTCATTTCCGTTATAATTTGATTATAATGTTGACTTACTTGTTTTAAAATAATGCATGTTAGGTACACCATGCCTCGAAGGAAGCGATTATCAGATGTATAGTTTCAATTTTTCCAGACCGAGGCTGGTACTTCTTCAACATAGCAGCCCGTGGGCAGTCGATCATCTTCACATCGATCAGATGCCAGTCCCTCTATTTATGCACATTTGGTCGATGCTAGTACCTCTCCACCTCATGACGACGCCATTCCCTCCGAGTTCGCACATCACGATCCTCCCATGGATCATTCTAATAACGAGCCTATCATCGATGACATATAGATATAGGGTAATTTAATAATTTCATCCCATTTCAATTCAAACATATGCAATAGTTTTGATATATAACTTTCTGTATTTTTTTTGTAGATGGATCCGGAAGACTTAGGCGGAGGTGAGGACCCACACTAGTCCGTGATGTGTGGTAGTTACCTGAGGGTGAGAGGATAGTGATAGAGTGCAAAAAGCTAGGGCAGCCTATTAAGAAGCTGCTAGCTTGTTGACTAGCTTTCTGGGGACAGTAGCATGCCATGGTCAGCTATGTCCCCTGAATTATTCGAAGTGGAATGACATGCTTCCTGCATATAAAATAGAGATGCTACGAGTTGTATAGGTTAAAAAATTAATATATTATTTTATATCTTAGGTTTTTAACAATTGAATTACTTTTTTCATTTAATATTTATTTTATTATTTATTTAAATTGTAGAGCAAGTTCGTTCTTCCTTCAGATTCATCTGATTTTGTGCTTAAGTCTCTCAATCACAAGTGAAAAGAATATAGGGCGAAGTTGAAGAGAGACTACAAGCGAGAGGGTAGGACAGAGGAGCAGGTTGTAGCTACCTGTCCTCCTGATGTTCACCTTCATCAGTGGATGGAGCTAGTGCACTATTGGTTCTCCGAGAGGGCACAGGTTGTGTAGCATCATCAAACACTTCGAAATTTATTAATTTTCACTCGTCATAATTATATTTATACAATATATAACATTGTTTTAATTTTATTTTGCAGACGTATTCTGATATTGGTAGAGCTGCACGAGCAGCTCAGTCTATTCCTCACACAGCGGGGTCCAAGAGTTATGCACGGCTTAGGCATGAGTTTGTATGTTTCTCATCCTATAATACTTTTAGTACACTTTTAGTTTTAACATCATGTATCATCATGTATCATACATGTGCCATGTATCATGGTACGGGGATATAAGATGTATTATTTTAGATTTTTTTGTAATATTTATTCTTTATATAGGCTGATCAACTGGGGAGAGAGCTTGGTGAGGTGGAGTTCTATCGGATGACTCACGTTCACCAGGATGGCAGTTTTGTTCAGGATGAGTCCAGAGATATATATGTATTTATTTATATTATATTATGATTTATATTTTTATTTTTATTAAGTATTGATATATGTGTTTTTTATAAAATATAGAATAGGGCTACCTCTATGATCTCCGAGCGTGCTGGCGAGGGTTCATCATCTACTCAGAGTAGTCGCATCGAGGTCGAGGTATTCTCGGAGTTGATGGGACCAGAGCATCCTGGATGAGTGAGGGGTTATGGGATTGGAGTTACCCCTACTCAGTTATCTGAGGTGCGTAGATATACTCGGGATACTAGAGAGAGTCATGATCAGTTACATGTTCGTTAGCTCCAGGAGGAGATAGCAGAGCTCCGATAGACACGTGATGCAGACAGAGCAGAGATGCAGACCATTAGGTCTCAGCTAGAGCATGTTACATCTGTGCTGCATATGTTCATGTCATCTCAGGTAAGTAATTATTTATTAATTTTGTATGTATCTAATAATTTAGAACATATATAATGTATGTATCATAATTTCTGATGTATATCTTGTAGGTTCCTAGTGTATCTGCGAGTCGCAGACCTGACGACGACCAGCCTCCCACGGATCAGTGATACCAGATATTTTTTTTTATTATTTATGTATGTCTTTTTGTTTATTTGAACTTAGATTGATACGTTTATATATATAAAAAAACTTTTTATATTTGGTTTGTATTTGTGTTTGTGTATGTTGGATGTGATATGTGATATAGGTTTGAATGTTTTCATTTGTTTGTATATATTGGATGTGATACAAGTTTGAATGTTTTCATTTTCATGATATATACAGGTTGTGTTGTATATATTTCATGTATGGTATATATAGCTGTTTAATTTTTTTTTTTAAAAAAAAATCTAGCGATGCTTTAAAGCATCGCTAGGTTTGGACTTGGCGACACTTTAAAGCGTCGCTATAATTGGAACTAGGAACGCTTTAAAGCGTCGCTAGTTTTAAGTCTAGCGATGCTTTAAAGCATCGCTAAATGCCGACGCTTTAAAGCATCGGTAAATAAAAATTTAGCAATACTTTTTAGAAGCATCGGCAGGTTGCGTCCCAATGCTTACATAGATGATGCTTTAGCGACGCTTTACAAAACGTCGGGAGATTACTTAGCGACGCTTAAAAATATCGAAAAAGATCAAAAAAAGCATCGATAAAGACCTGTTTCACTGTAGTGTTCTCGACGCCTAAAAGCGTCGGGAATAACCCTGGATAAGGTTATTCCCAATGCTTTAAAGCATCGGGAATAAGTCCGTTTATTCCTGATGCTTAAAAGCATCGGGAATAATGTTATTCCCGATGCTTAAAAGCGTCGGGAAAAGCCTGGTCAACGCCAATGCTTTCAAAAAATGTCGGGAAAGATTTTTTCCACTCTCATCCACGTGACGTGTTTACCACGCTTTTTAAAGTGTCGGGAAGGTTTTTTTCGATGCTTTAAAGCATCGGGAAAAATCAAATAAAGCATCGGGAATTCTTGTTTTTTTAGTAGTGACTCCTTGCTCGACATCATTTGGGGGAAGGGATGGACAGTGGGTTGTTGGTAGGATTCACTAGCCTTCCACAATGCCCATGAGAAAATGATTTAGGAAAGAAAAATTTGGGCATAATTGTTGCTACAGTGCAGCAACCTTCCTATGCTTTTTACAATTGCAACTACAGTGCAGCAACCTTCTAGTGCTTTGCACGATTGCTACTATAGTGCAGTAGCCTTCCAGTGCTTTAATGATTGCTGCTATAGTGCAGCAGCTTTCCTGTGCTTAAGGAAAAGAAGTGAATGGAACATGAAAGAGAGAAAAAAAAAAATAGAAGAGAAGGATCGGGTTTGGGTGTTCAAATAAGGAGAAAAAATAGCCCAAACAAAACCAATAGTTAACAGGTCTGTTAATTGGTTGGTTTTAATAGGTTTTAAAATGCAGGTCTAGATTATGGGTTATGGGTTATTAGATATAATTGGTGGATCCAGGTTTCAGTTTGTCAGGTCAGGTTTGGATTATGGGTTATAGGGTTCGGGTTTTGAGTTACGAGTTAACAGGTATGGGTACAAGCCAGTTGGGTTGGGTTAGAGTTAGGTTAGGGTTTGGGTGAATGGTTAGGGTTAGGGTTAGATGGGGTGTAGGGCTTCGGTTAGATTTGGAATTAGGGTTAGAATTTATGGGTTGAGTTAGGGTTTCACAAGCAGTGGCAATGGGGAAGGAGAGGGAGGAGTGGTGGTGGTGGAGAAGGGAAGGGAGGATGAAAGGGGAAAAGGAGAGGAAAAACCCATAAGTAAGGCACAGGAGAACCAATCCAATAGAAAAAATGAAATGTTAATTAAAAAAATTGTAGAGAATATGCTATGTAAAGTGAAAGTGCTTGTATGTCAGCACTTCCAATACTCATAGGGACGAGATCCATGGAGAAAGAGAAGAAATCACCATCTAGCATCAAAATAGGTTAGAAAAAATAACCCACCATAGAGATAGGCAGGGAGATCGCCATCCCGTTGGGCATAAGGGGCCAAAGAAGAGATCTATTAAGGAAGGGAGGGGGATCACTATCCTGGGTGCATAGAAGGTCAAGAGAGAGGAGAGTGGAGTGAAGAGGCGGTAGGGGTAGTGATGTCGGCAGAGAGGAGGGTGGGGTGGAGAGGGGCCAGCATCGGGAGAGAGGGCAGTGGAGTGGAGTGGAGAGGTGGCCAGGTGGGAGGGTTTGGCATCAAGGGAGAGGAGGGTGGAGTAGAGCATCAACAGGGAGGGGGGCTCGGGGGCAATGGAGTGGAGAGGTGGCTGGTTGGGAGGGGATGGTGATGAGGGAGAGGAGGTGGAGTGGAGAGTCGGGGATAGGTGGGGGGGGTGGCATTGGGGAAGAGGATGGTGGAGCGAAGGCATGGTGGGGGCAGGCGATTGGTGTTAGGAGAGAAGGGGGTGGAGTGGAGAGGCGGCGACGGTGGGTTGGAAGGAGGGTAAATAAAATTAGGGTTAAGGTTATGTATATTTATAGAAGGGGTGTAAGGAATTTTTATGTGCCCCATACTATAAAGCTTTAAAAAGTGGTTCATGAAAGTTGTATAGGGATTTTTTAATTAATTAAAAATTTCTAATTTACTGTATAGGAATTTTCTTTAGTAAACAAATTCCTGATTTACTTAATATAAAAAAAATATAGATGATTGATCAAAATAAAGATTAGTGCTTTTTAATTTACTTTATTTATTTTTTTTAGCTTCTTAGCACTATTTAATATAAAAAAGGATAATAGATAATATTCATAATATATTTTTATTAAATAATATTTTTGATTATAAAATATTTTTACTATCAATTTATAATATTTATAATTTATGACTCCTTTAATATATGAAAAAACCAAATAATAGATCAAAATAGGGATTAATATTTTTTATTTATTTTTTTAGACAATTTTTTTGATGTTTTCCTCTTTATTTCATATAATAGGTAATATTTGTAATATATTTTTATTATACAATTTTTTGATAAAAATTATTATTACTCATTCATATTATTTATTTATATTAAAGATATAAAGCAATATATAGAATTAGAATCTTTGCTATTTATAATTATATACAAAACTAAGAAAATGAATGGATAATATTTGTATGATGTTTTTGTTAAAGAATCTTTTCATAAAAAAATATTATTATTATTGATTTATAATGTTTATTTATAATAAAGAAATAGAACAATATATAAAATCATACTCTTTATGACTTATTATTGTATAAGATTTTTTATATATAATTGTTAAATTATAGATTAGAAATGATTTTATGAATTAATCATAAAAAATATGTCCAAAAAAAGGGAAAAAATATTATGTCTTTTATTATAGTGAATTAAACCTTATTTCTTTTCCCTTTTTTGATCTAAGGTATTTTTAAAATTTTATTTTAAAATTAAATAAATAGCATTTATTATTGCATGCTGACCTAGATTTTTTGATATATAATTTTTTTGAATTTATTGATTTAGCATGTTAAGCATCTTCTTTTTTTTTTTTTTTTTTTTGGAGGGGGGGGGGGCGGTGTGGGAGTCAAGAAAAGTCTTTTTCCTTTCCAATCATTGTTCTACATTTTGTTTATTAAAATTTAGATTTTTAAATATTTTGTCTAGAGAGTCAACATTTTTTGCTCCCAAATTTAGGGTGCAATTTTTTTCATGGATCAAAATCAATATTTATACCTATAAATTATTGTATCTATATCCAAAAAAAGAATATAAAAAATTTCATATAAGTGATAGTTAACTTTTATTATTATTATTATATATTTAACCATTTTTTTCCCTCAAAATCTGCTCATCCAAGATTTTAAGGATTATGGTTTTTTAGAAAAAATATTTTTATTTTTTATTATCATGTATTTTGTTGCATTAGTTGCTAAATTAATCTTATAGTTACATTATTAGTTACTAAATTTAAGGTGGAATTTTTTGTTTGGATGTAAATTTATGTTTTCTTTTTTCTTTTCATTTATCCATTGCATGTGTTGAAACTATAACCTAATTTATTATTTATATTATAGTTATTCTAAAATTATGGTTATGCCTTTTCACTTTTCTTCATTTAATATTTGTGCTTGCCTTCCTTTTCTTTTGGTTTAAATTCAAATTTAATTTTATGAATAAATTAATTGGTATTACTTATTCTATTTTTTATCTAATAATTATATTTGTTATTAAAAAGAATTGAAAATAAATTTATATATATTGCTTATAATTAATATAGATTTTGTTATTTAAATTATAACTCACTTCTATAATTTTATTAAATTACTGATTTCATGATTCGGTGTAGTTGTATAGATATGGATTTAATAAAACTTTTGCCAAAAATTTTGCTGCAAGAAATTGTGGGGAAGCTGGGTCTTATGCCTCCAACATATGGATTACATTCAGAACGGTGGTTTTTTAAGAGCTTATGTAGACTTATCACTAGGGCCCGGTCGACCGCATGATTATAATCTACTTGAATATATTGGAATATGAGGCCAACAGGAAGCAGCAGCCACATTTACACTAAATAAGCTGAGAACTTTTTTTAAGTTTGAAGTTGGTGATGTGAACTATCTGGATAGAGAGCATTATGAGTATTTGTATAATATTGTTAGAGCAGCTAATAATGGTCTTGCAAATGATCATAGAAAATTGTTGAGAAACTATGGTTTGTCCACGAGCAGTATAGACAATTAAAAGTTGAGCATGATGTACTGCTTGAAGAAGTTATGAAGTATACAAGAATGTTTTGTGTAGACACTGAATTATCAACTGGGAGACAATTAAAAGTTGAGCATGATGTACTGCTTGAAGAAGTTATGAAGTATACAAGAATGTTTTGTGTAGACACTGAATTATCAACTGGGAGAAACTATATTTAGGAGGCTTTACTAGTTAATGTTGAAGGGGCGATATCCATTGAATTACAAATTTTTCATCCAATTATAAAAGTCAAAGGTCTGGAAAAAAAATATTATAACAAAAATTCAATTTTTTCATCCTATTCTTTAGCAACTTCATTTATCTTTTAAGTGAGGCCCTCCTTCAAGATTCTTGCTCCAAGATATCACTGGTATTGATTGATATTATCTTATGTAAAATTTCAATGATTTGGCTTATCCTTGCAAGCAAGAAAATCTATATATTTTAAATAGTACATGTCATAATCTAGTGAACCGACTAGCTTAGAAGGGCATTCAACATTTTTTTTCATATCCCACTTTAGCACTTCTTCATTAGCACAGAAGACATGGAACATTGGATCGACATTTTTTACCGCTTTTTGGTACTGGCTTTGTACTTGGCATTGCGTTTTATTAAATTTAGATACATTATTACTTTCCTTTCCATGTCAATTGCAACCAAGTACTGGTGGATATTTTCTTAGTTAATTATAATGAAGAGAAACCTAGACTCCTTTTTTGCTTCATCACCAATTCCTTCAAAAATCATATACCCAACTGTACCAGCAAGCTTATGAAATGGTGATGGTGATTTCATACATATCCCAATAGTCGTATTAGATGAAATGAGGTACTTATGGTACCTCTCCGGTTGCTCTCTCCAATTCTTTATTAGGAACTCCTATCCAGTATCGATAATCTATCAATGCAAAATAAATATAATTAATAAAATATAACATGATATCATACAACACTGAAAACATGATATATAACATAAAAAAGTGGGTATCATAATACACAACAAGAAGAACAAAAAAATAAAAGTTTATTCAAATTCTTACATCATCAACTATTATTTGATAGATGAAAAAATCATGAATATGTAACCTTGTAATACTACCTCCATAGTCATTGATATACACGATCTCTTTATAATGAAAAGGTATAAAAGATATCATAAAATAAAATCTTGAACGAGATGTTGTCATATATAACCAAAAATACAAAAGATTTACAAGCTGATGCTTTCTTTTAAAAAATTATTAAGGAAATTCTCATCATCTCTAAATTGTAAAGGACTATTATCTTGTTAGGCCTGTGATGTGGATATTGTCTTGGACTTTTTTATGGATTGACTAATCTCAAAACTAGGATCCAACTTCAGATATGAGACCTTCCGCAATCGAGGTTGTCTTTTCACCTTATTAATGATTGAAGGGATCAATGATAATTATTTGTCCCCTATATCATTATCCATCTCAGGGGTGGCCTTCCTCTTTTTCTCTTTCCTCAATTTTTCTTGCCATATGACTTTCACCTCCTCTGTATCATCCCCCTCCTACCCTCCATCCTCTTCATTATGTGGTCCAGCTAGATAATCCAAGAGGGGGGATGAATTAGATTTTTCAAAAAAAATAAATCTTAGTTATGTACTACAGTGTGAGTATATGTGAGTGAAAATGTAAGTGCAGAAAATATAATTACTAAAAGTAAGGACAATAGGCAAGCAATTACAAACATAAGAGAATTTTATAGTGGCTCGATATCCCAGTACCTACTACACTCCCTAAGTCTTCCCTAAAATTTTTTACTATAATATTTTTTTCAAAGATTATAGTTGGTTCGTTTTCATGGACTCATAAACCAAATCCAAAATCGATTATTTTTTTTGTCTCGCAATCAAAATCCAACACTGATTATTTTCTTGAGCTCACAATCAAAACCCAATACTAATTATTTTCTTAGGCTCATAATCAAAATCCAATAAGCCAATCCCTGGCTCAAAAAATACCTAACTTTAGTTTCTGACTAAAAAAGGCAATAAAGAAAACAAGGAAAAGCAGTTTAAGTACAAAAAACTACTTAAAATGAATAATAAAAGAACTTATGCATAGTAAAAGAAGACTAAGGAATCTTTGAAAGCTTCAATGCTTGTCTCCTTACTGAAAAATCAATGATTGATGAATTTACTTCAGGTGGTCAGAAGAATGAGCTCTCAAATCAAGACTTTTTGACTTTTCTCTCTTTTCTCAATGACACTTGAAATATTCTTTTGATTTGATGATTTTTGTTGGTCTTCAATGAGTTTGGTAGCCTTTAAGAAGCCTTCCAAGATCAAACTAGTTGTTTCAACTATTGGAAAAAGAAAAATAATCATTATAAATAAGACAAGGCCATTCTATCATTTCTAAAAAACTAGCCATTATGCTTGTCAGCAATCTTTGAGTCGGCTTGGATTTCTATCGAGTCGACTCAGATCACTTTCAAGTTAGCTCAGGCTTCTATTGAATTGACTCGGTCTTGTTCTCCAAAACACGGCTCTTTGTTGTTCACTATTGAATTAACTTGATTCTGTTGAGTTAACTCAAAGATTATTCGAGTCGACTCAAAATTACTTGGGTCAGCTTAAAACTTAACCACAAAAATCAGCTCTCTAATATTTTGGGCACATCCTATCAGGTCAACTCAACTTTTGTTTGAGTCGGCTCAGATACATGCCGGCTGAAACTCTGCAGTATTAAGTTGAAACCTTTGATACAGGGCTGAAATTTGATTTTCTATAACTTTTGATATTTCAAGTTTTAACATACCTGTTTCTTAATGAAGACCATTGATCTTTCTCAAACATTTGATCTTCAAGAACTTAAGTTTCGAATTTATTGATATTATCCTTATCTTTTCCTGAAATATTAACTTGTGTAGTACATTAGTAACATTATATATTTAAATATTTTGTTATTCATCAAAATCAATCCTTGGAGATAATACTTTATTTGCATTGCTTCTCTGTTTGATTAATGAATTCAGGAGTTTCTCAATTATGATAAGCATTTTCTTAATGTCCTCAAGTTTAGTCCTCATCTATGTACAGGATGCACAGCAAGTCCTTTTTTCTAGGTCCAGAGATGCTTCTTTTGGAGAGATAAGCTAATGCTCCTGTAGCATAGGTTGATAAGTTGTATATTTATACATTTATTTTAAGTAATTAATGGTATTACATCTTCTTAAAAATCTAGTTTCATAATTAATTTGGACTTTCTTGCAAATCAAATATTTTAAAATTAACTTTAAAAAATGAAATTAGTACTGTTGCCGCCAAGATCGTCGTGGCCCGTAGCTGCTGCCGGTGCTGGAGTGCGCTCCCTTCGCTGCCTGGCGATCCTCCGCTCCTGGACCTGCAAGACAGGGGTTAGTGACCTGGGCCGAGATTTCCGGTGGGGGCACTTCGACGGTCAAGTCAGTGATGATTCAAGGGAACAGTTCTTCCTAGTCGAGCCCCTCTTGATGGACTCCACACAAGGAGTGTGTTATGTAAATGTGAGTAGCAGGTGTATCGGGGGAAGTATGGCCTAGTTAGGGGGAGTCCCTGTGTGGCCCTTCCTCCTGACCTTGCTCTGGAATGCTGGTGGTGCCATGCCCCTCTTCCTGGTGGGGGTTGCACTCTCCTCTTTTTTTTTTTTCTATTGTGTTCTGGCTTGTGTTTTGCCTGTGTTGGTGTTGTTGTGTTACCTTCGATTTTGTTGCAAACTTGGTTACCGTTGGACGTCTACCTCGAGATCTCCATCGGGCTGTCAGGCGCGTGTGGAGGTGTCCCAAGAAGTCATTCCTGATTCGTGATAAGGGGAGCTATCATGCACTTCGACATTCCTCTTGGTCGCCTCATTCCGAGAAACATGATAGTACCTCGAATGGTGTGCCGCCATTCCCGGGATTTGAATCTCCCAGTTGGCTTCCTCTCTTGGGTGGTTCGGATGGTTGGTGATGAGCGTGGCATCTCAATCGGCGTGCTTCTCCCCTTTCTAGTGTAACTGGCAGCTGCATGCGATCAGTACGGCCTGAGGGGGCGCTCTAGTGTAGTCCTCGGGCGGTTCGCCGGTGTCCTAGGCTGGTGGAGTCCACGTCCGAGCTGGGGCCAAGCTGAAATGGCAAGGGTCGCTTCAACCTAGATGCTTCGAGCTTGTGAGGCCGTCCTGGTGGAGTGCGGGCCCGGTCCACAGGGCGTGCGCTTGGAGAGGCTCCACGTTGATGGAAGAGTGCTGAGCTCGACTCCGACCATAGGGCTCAAACCTCCGAGGGTCTTGCTCTGGAGGGCTAGGTTAGGTCCGGTCCGGAGGGCGCGCGCTCGGAGAAGCTCCACGTTGGCCGAGGAGTGCTGAGCTCGACTCCGACCATAGGGCTCAAACCTCTGAGGGTCTCGCTCTGGAGGGTAGAAGACGGGCTCGGTCTAGAGGGCACGCGCTCGGAGAGGCGCCACGTTGGCGGAGGAGTGCTGAGCTCGACTCCAACCACAGGGGTCAAACCTCCGAGGGTCTCGCTCTAGAGGGCAGAAGGCGGGCCCAGTCCAGAGGGCGCGCTCTCGGAGAGGCTCCACGTTGGCGGAGGAGTGCTGAGCTCGACTTCGACCATAGGGCTCAAACCTCCGAGGGTCTCACTTCGGAGGGCAAAAGGCAAGCCCGGTCCAGAGGGCGCGCGCTCGGAGAGGCTCCACATTGGCGGAGTGCTGAGCTTCGACCACAGGGCTCAAACCTCCGAGGGTCTCGCTCCGGAGGGCAGAAGACGGGCCCGGTCCAGAGGGCGCGCGCTCGGAGAGGCTCCACGTTGG
Organism: Areca catechu; assembly: GCA_021397845.1. Taxonomy (NCBI): domain Eukaryota; kingdom Viridiplantae; phylum Streptophyta; class Magnoliopsida; order Arecales; family Arecaceae; genus Areca; species Areca catechu. The sequence continues at coordinate 27,456,028 of CM038046.1, forward strand.
CGGAGTGCTGAGCTCGACTCCAACCACAGGGCTGAAACCTGCGAGGGTCTCGCTCCGGAGGGCAGAAGGCGGGCCCGATCCAGAGGGCGCATGCTCGAAGAGGCTCCACATTGGCGGAGGAGTGCTGAGCTTGACTCCGACCACAGGGCTCAAACCTCCGATGGTCTCGCTCCGGAGTGCAGAAGGCGGGCCCGGTCTAGAGGGCGCACGCTCGGAGAGGCTCCACGTTGGCAGAGGAGTGCTGAGCTTGACTCCGACCACAGGGCTCAAACCTCCGAGGGTCTCGCTCTAGAGGGCAGATGGCGGGCCCGGTCCAGAGGGCACGCACTCGGAGATGCTCCACGTTGGCGGAGGAGTGCTGAGCTCAACTCCGACCATAGGGCTCAAACCTCCGAAAGTCTTGCTCTGCAGGGCAGAAGGCGGGCCCAGTCTAGAGGGCGCGCGCTCGGAGAGGCTCCACGTTGGCGGAGGAGTGCTGAGCTCGACTCCGACCACAGGGTCAAACCTTCAAGGGTCTCACTCCGGAGGGCAGAAGGCGAGCCCGGTCCAGAGGGCGCGCGCTCGGAGAGGCTCCACGTTGGTACAGGAGTGCTGAGCTCGACTCCGACCACAGGGCTCAAACCTCCGAGGGTCTCGCTCTAGAGGGCAGAAGGCATGCCCGGTTAAGAGGGCACGCGCTCGGAGAGGCTCCATATTGGAGGAGGAGTGTTGAGCTCGACTCCGACCACAGGGCTCAAACCTCCGAAACTCTCGCTCTGGAGGGTAGAAGGCGGGCCCGGTCCAAAGGGCGCGCGTTCGGAGAGGCTCCACGTTGGTGAAGGAGTACTGAGCTCAACTCCAACCACAGGGCTCAAACCTCCGAGGGTCTCGCTCCGGTGGGCAGAAGGCAGCTTCGGCCTAGGCATCCTGAGCTCGCGGGCCCAACCTGGTGGAGGACGGAGCTCGGCTCACTATCTCGAGAGAGCTTAGCTCAGCTCGGCAGTGGAGTCCGGGCTGGAGAACTGACGCGACGTCCGACGCGGCATCTTTCCCTGACATGGTGGTGCTTGTCGATTCTTCCACGTTAGCGATCCCGCCATATCATTTGCTCCCCACTCCCGAGGCTTGTTAGTGTGCGGCGCTCGGGCCAAAGGGAGTAATTGTGGTGCTGGCAAGGAAAGGCAAAAATCTGGCATGATGATGGCCATGATTGCTGGTGCTTCGAGAGACGGCCCCGCGGACCAATGCGGGGGTGCCGCGTGGCCACGTCCGAGGAGTAGTTAATGTTGGCACAGAATCCAGAGCGGCAGGGATGCCATTTTCATCGATGGGCAGCACATGGCATGGATCTGTTGGCGGAGGGGTTGGATCGGTACGAATCCATCGAGTCATTTCGAAATGAAAGGCGGGCCTTATCCAAAACATATATTCTTTTGAATTCTCCATGCCTGCTGCTGCTACGCCCAAGATTTCTTCTTCTTCATCGTTGCCTCAGGTTTTCTAAGGAATCAGGTCAGTCTCTTTTTCCTTCTCCCACCGCTAGAGTAGGGTTCTTCCTTCGGGTCTGGGGTCTTCTTTGAGTTGAGTCTGTTCTTCCATCCCTCACTTCGAGTCCTTCATTCCCTTTATTCTTGAGGATGTCCCGTTTTGGTCCGGGCTTCCGCCCTTCCACTGATCAGGGCGAGGCCGGTCTCTCCGAGCGGAGACCAGCATCTTCTTCTTCTTCTGGTGGGGAGGAAGATGTAACTCGCTTCGAGCTCAGTAGGAGGTGTCCTCCCGGTCCGGTACTCATAAGGGAACCAAGATCCGGTCCTTCTCCCCCTCCTCCTTCTTATGTTCCTATTTCTGAGTCTGCCCGGTCCACAGGTCCTAGCGGGGTCATCTCGACGATTACCGCCAAGGAACTAAGGACCGTTCAGGATGTTTATGGCATCCCTCCTTCTGTTCGGCTCATGATCCCTCGTCCGGAAGAACAGGTCACTTCCAGTGGCCCAGGCCATCTTGCTTTTTATGAGGAGACCTTCGCCGGGGGTCTCCGGTTTCCTTTTCACCCTTTCTTTCTATCCATCTTGGACAACTACCGTTTGGTCCCCGCACAGTTAGTGCCAAACGCCATTAGGGTTATCTTTTCCTTCATTGTGCTCTGCCACCTCCACGGGTTTGTTACCCGATTTTCCTTGTTCAAGGCCTTCTTTGTGAAGCGCCACCCAATTAAGGATGGGTGGTGGTCCTTGTCCTCCCGCCCAAGAGGCATCGATTCTAGCTTCCCTCTTCCATCAGGGGATGGAAGAGTAAGTTTTTCTTTATTGAGGTTGAGGGAGTCGACTGGGTCTGGAGCGATCCGGACAAGTCCCCCAACCGAAATTCTGTGGTTGATGCAGCTGACCGGGATGACTACGAGCAGCTCCGCACCACCCAGATTCCTCCTCTCGAGGTCCTGTTATCTGAGCATAACCTCACCAACTCTGGGTCGACCCAACGAATGGGTTGGGTGAGTTCAACCTGAACTTTCCTCTTTCTTTTTCTTGCATTTCTTGCACTGCTTCCCACGGACTCTGACTGTTGTGTAACTTGCATGCAGGGATGATTTTCTCCGAGAGCGATCTACTGGCGATCACTCGGAAGAGGCCGCCAACTGGGCTGGCCGGGGAGCCTTCATCGAGGCGAGTTCGGGGTAAGAGCGCTCCTGCGGCTGCCCCCGCTGCGGTGGTTGGTCCGAGCTCGGTTGCTCTAGCTGGTCCGAGCATGGAGGCGACTCGAGCTGCTCCTGCACCGGTGGAGAGGGTGGCATCTGTGGCACTGAGGCCGGCCCAACAGGAGGCTCAACAAGTTTCCGAGCAGAGCGGTCGCCAGGGGGCGGCCCCCGCTGTGGAGCTTGAAGTAGTGGTCCGGGCAAGGGCCGCAGCTGCTGTCGCTGCACCTTGCCATCCTCCGAGTCTGCCTGTCGTTGAGATCAGGGATGAGGAGGTTCGGGCCGCTACTAGGGCCACGACCGAGGCACCGCCTGCGCCGGTGCCAACTTCCCAGCCTGCCCCCCAGGGCCCTTCAGCCAGTGGGGCAAGGCCGCCCACTCCTGGATAGGGTAGGAGGGAGAAGGCACGACGCCGACTTCCCTTCAGGATGGGGCTGGAAAGCTCGTTCCTCCAGAGCCCCGAACTGGCCGAGCGCATGATGGACTTCTCGGTCCAGACATGCGACCGACAAGAGATGGCCGGAATGCAGTTGGGCGATGTTATCAGTGCCATCTTCCCCCAGCTATACTCAGTGAGCTGTCCCTTTCTTCACTTTTTTTCTTTTCTTTCTCTTTTTTTTTGAGCTGACCGCTTCTCATGGTGCAGATCGATGCCGAGGCTCTCTTCATCAAGGGCTGCTATCAGAACTAGGAGCATCTCGAGCGGCAACGGGCAGTCGAGATCGAATCCCTGAAAGCCACCTGAAGGAGAAGGTCAGGGTAAATGGGGCACTTGAACTGAAGGTCAAGGACCTGGAGAACAGCTCGCCGACATCGAGGGGCGAGCGAAGAGACTCCTGGAGGCCCGTGATCTGGAGCGAAGTCGCTCGAAGAAAGCCATCGATGATCTCTCCACCATCGAGAAAAAATTGAATTGGTATAGTGCCGAGACCGATCGGCACAAGGAGGCCTCCCAGGCTGCCCAGGCGGAGCTGGCAGCAGGGAGGGAGAAACTGGCCGCAGCTGAGAAAGCGGCAGAGGTGGCGGCCAAGTTGGCGAAGGCTGCCAGGATGGAGGCCGCCGAGGCGAGGAAGGTGGCTGCTGAGGCCAAGAAGGGCGTCGAGGATGCCGTCGCGAAGTTCAAGGCTTCAGAGGAGTTCATCACCGAAATTCATCAGATGGCATCGGACTCCTTCTACAAGGGCTTTATGTTCTTGCACGGCCGGGTCAAGGCACTTGTCCCCGAGAAAAACTGTGACCGCCTCAAATACCCTTTGACCTCAGACGCGGAGCCCGACGAGGAGGCTGTGGAGGAAGCCGTGGCCTCAGAGTCCCCGATGCTAATCGAGGCTGAACCATCCGAGACCAGAACTACCCAATCGGAGGTTCCTGAAGGCGGGAACTCTCAGCCTCAGAGCTCAGCAGGGAGGCCGGCCGGCATGGAGTAGCCCCTTTTCCTTCTTTGTTTTGTATTTTTATTTTTGTACTTAGTCAGGGTCGTCTGGCATGTCGGGTGCCCGCAGAATACTTGTAACTTGTATTTGATCAATGAAACTTGAGTTTCCTTGCCATCTGTCTCTTTCCTGGCTCTTCCCTTCTTTCTTTCTTTCTTTCTTTCACTCCCCTTTCTTCTTTTTCTTTCTCTTTTTGGTGAGTAGGGAGATCAGAGAAGAGGGGCTCACCTCGCCTGGGGTTTAGTTATTAGACTTCAACATCGGCAAGTTGGGCGCAGGGTCATGACACTTGAGTACTGCTGTGCTCATAGGTGTTGTTGACTAAGAGCCATATGGCTCGAAGGTCCCTTGGCCGGAGATCTGAGCTTCGGTCTTGGGATGGCATCCTAGAGCTAGGCTTGGGGATGTGGATGACTGAGAGCTGCATGGCTCGAAGGTCCCTTGGCCGGAGATCTGAGCTCTGGTCTTGGGCTGGCATCCTGAAGCTGGGCTCGGGGATGTTGATAACTGAGAGCTGCGTGGCTCGAAGTTCCCTTGGCCGGAGATCTGAGCTCCGGTCTTAGGCTAGCATCCTAGAGCTGGGCTCGGGGACGTTGATGATTGAGAGCTGCATGGCTCGAAGGTCCCTTGGCCGGAGATCTGAACTCTGGTCTTGGGCTGGCATCCTGGAGCTGGTCTCGAGGATGTTGATGACTGAGAGCTGCATGGCTCGAAGATCCCTTGGTCGGAGATCTGAGCTCCGGTCTTGGGCTGGCATCCTGGAGCTGGGCTCGGGGATGTTAATGACTGAGAGCTACGTGGCTCGAAGATCCCTTGGCCGGAGATCTGAGCTTTGGTCTTGGGCTGGCATCCTGGAGCTAGGCTCGGGGACGTTGATGACTGAGAGCTGCGTAGCTTTATTGCCGTGTTTCCCTCTCGTTCTCTTTCTTTCCTTCCCCTCTTTTCTTCTTTTTCTTTCTCTCCTTTTTTTTTTGATGAGCGGGGAGATCAGAGAAAAGGGTTCTTGCCGTGTTTCCCTCTCGTTCTCTTTCTTTCCTTCCCCTCTCTTCTTCTTTTTGAGTGGGGAGATCAGAGAAGAGGGTTCTTGCCGTGTTTCTCTCTCGTTCTCTTTCTTTCCTTCCCCTATCTTCTTCTTTTTGAGTGGGGAGATCAGAGAAGAGGGTTCTTGCTGTGTTTCACTCTCGTTCTCTTTCTTTCCTTCCCCTCTCTTCTTCTTTTTGAGTGGGGAGATCAGAGAAGAGGGTCACAGGACTTGATTGCCTTGGAGCTAGGCTCGAGGCCTTCTTGGACGGGGAGCTAGGCTCGGGTCCAAGGGTTGCCTGAGGGCTTGGCTCAGGTCTTTGGTGCCTTGGAGCTGGGCTCGAGGCATTGATAGGAGCTGCTGGGCCCCAAGATCCCTTAGCATCTCGGAGCTGGGCTCAGAGACGTTTGAGATTGAGAGCGGCTTGGCTCGAAGATCCCTTGGCTGAAGATCTAAGCTCTGGTCTTGGGTTGGCATCCTGGAGCTGGGCTCGGGGACGTTGATGACTGAGAGCTGCAAGGCTTGAAGGTCCCTTGACGTCCTGGAGTTGGGCTCGGGATGTCTGAGGCTGAGAGTGGCATGGCTCGAAGATCCCTTGGTCGGAGATCTGAGCTCCAGTCTTAGGCTGGCATCCTGGAGCTAGGCTCGGGGACGTGAATGACTGAGAGCTGCATGGCTCGAAGGTCCCTTGACATCCTGGAGCTGGGCTCGAGGATGCTTGAGGCTGAGAGCGGCATGGCTCGAAGATCTCTTTGAAAGTTGACTGCAGGCTTGTTCGACAAGATCCTACACTAGGCATGCAAATATCTGCGGGAGTAGATTGGATTTTAAAATAATTTTTAAAATTCGCGCAGCGGGAATCTGCTCCGCCAGGAACTAATCTAAATCTAGTTGCATTTAGGCATGCATAATCATATAAAATATTTATAAAATATTAAACAATTTAATCTATCCATGCATGATTAAAAAATAATTTTTCATACCTTTTATTCTGCTTGGAATAACTCTGGAATTAACCTGGAATAGACTGGAATAACTGGAATAAAGTTATTCCAGTCATCTTCCTTCTTGGGACACTCTTTTTGGCTTGTAAAACGTCATCGGAACACTACCTTCCGGACCTCCGTTTTCTCCCAAATTTGAGCAACAGCAACTTGGACAAGTCTTCTTCGATTTGCCATCGATAACTGCAATCAAATCTAAGCCAAAAAAATTAAATAAATCACCAAAATCTGCTGCCAGATTTCTGTAGCAGAACTGGGCAGCAGACTTTGGCCTTCGTTTCGGAGCAGCTGGAGCAATCTCGGCTCGTGCGGTTTGCTCCTAGGAGTAGAGTGGTACTCCCTCTAGAGGGGAGACATGCCCGGGGCTCTCGGATCTGCCTCCATGCACGGTGCTAGCCACCGGAAGAGGGCTTCACGGTCACAGAATTCTGCAGCACTGGGCAGAACTGGAGCACTTCAAAACAATGGATTAATGCCTTGTTTCTCTCCCTCTAAAGCTCCTAAACCCAGCCCCAGATGTTCTCTTCTTAAGCCTCTCAAAGAATGCCCAAAGCTCTCTTTTTAAGCCTCTCTCACGGTGAAGAGAAATTTTTCTCTCGTTTAAACTTCAACCAAACAAACAGGGACGGCTTGGGTATTTATAAAGGCTGCTGGGAGGGAAAGGGAGGTGGAGCGACGGGAGGTGGAGAGGCAGCAGCTTGTTAACCCAATTAACAAGCCTTAAACATGGGATTAAGGCCAGCGGGTGGAGGGAGAGGAAAACGCCCAGCGTTTTGCCTTCACGACGTTTGGATTTCAAATGTTTTGCCTTCTCCAAAAACACCGTATAAAATGGCTGGGAGAAAAAAAAAGGAACCAAAACACCGGTCCAACCAAAATTGGTTTAAACCCAATTTTGGTTCAATTCCATTAAACCAAACGGTTCAATCCAATTGAACTTGGTTTAAGGAATAAAATTGGTTCACAACCAATAGGAGGCCGAAACGAACTTCGAATCAGTTCAAAACTGATTCAGAAAAATCCTGGTGCAGTGCTGGTCAACCCGGAATAATTTTCGGTTGACACAGACAAGGGCAAGATGGAGAAAAGTGTGCTAAAAAATACTGACCATAAAACCGAGATGATTTCCAATCGTAATCGGTATCCGGATCAGAGAGTTATTCTCTATGGCGTGTGACCTCATAGGTTCGAACCTAAACGATAGCACTAGAACAATTTCTAGTACCAGCACAGGAAACCATCTAGCAATGGGTCCCGGCGTCCGGATAGGTCGAAGATGCGGGAGCAAACTATCGAACCTCTGGCTTATGGTTACCGTATAATTCATCCCTTTGACCTCTAATGCTCATCACGACTGAGATTGGGCTGCCAACCCAGACTGAGTCAGTCGACTACGTGTCTTAACCTCGCAAGCCCAGTGACTCTTCACTAGGACTACCCCGGCCGAGGATTTGCTAAATTGAGATAGTGCGAGACATTCAATCCAAACTGTTTGGATAGGTCAATTCTATCTTGGTCCATCACTGCTCCACAAGTACTTGCCTGTACCCAGAAACCTTCCGTCACCGGATTAAAAATTCGGGTAGTCCGGCACCAAAGCACAGGAAGTTGCTTGCAAGCTACCGTGATGATCTCAGGTCAGAGGGACACATATACCCATATATAATCGTGAGTATCCCTTTGGCAGAAAGGGGCTGCACGGAGTCACGTTCAATAAGATATCACATATCCCACTTGCAGATCACATCAGTGTCACCACACTCATTTGGTCAAGAGGACAACCAAACGATGTGAACTACAACAACCTATACTTGATATATTGCCGTCTAGTACAATATATCCTTTGGTTGTGAACAGGATTTAAGGACCACTCGATACATCCTCTCTGTATCGAAGTCAGTGTAGTCCTAAGGACTTCATCACATTGAAAGTGTTCATTTCAGGAAAATTAAGTATGTGATGAGCTGCCAAAAATATTATTTTATTAATTCATAAATGAGTACAATACTTAGCACAACCGCCTACAACCCAGGCGATTAGCTTTGGGACACAATTCCCAACACTCTTGACATCCTGGAGCTGGGCTCGGGGATGCTTGAGACTAGGAGCTGCATGGCTCGAAGATCCTTTGACGTCCTGGAGCCGGGCTCGGGAATGCTTGAGGCTGAGAGCAGCATGGCTCGAAGATCCCTTGACATCCTGGAGCTAGGCTCGGGGATGCTTTGAGATTGTTCCCTGCAAGACATATAGATACTCGTGCAAGGAAAAAGTTGTTATTATTATTATCAATAAAAAACCTTACATCATAGGTGGCATCTTCGCAGACCGCGGGCACTCCATGTCCAAGGGAGCCTGACATCGTCGAGATCTTCGAGGTGATAAGCCCCTCGTGATGGGGCTTCGGTCGCCTTGTAGGGATCTTTCCAGTTTGGTGGGAGCTTGCCGCATTCTTGGGACTGATTCACCTCTGCCCGGCGTGGCACAAGATTTTCGGGCCCAAAGGTTCTTGGCCAAACCTGGGTGCTGTAACGCCGGGGCTGCTCGTTGCCGACGAGTTTTATTGGGGCCGGCGTTGAACGGGTGGGCCTAAGTCAATCTCAGGATGACGTTGTGAGCCGTAGGAAGCCCGTCGACAACAAAAGTCATCATAGTGGCGCTCTTGGAGGGGGTGTCATAAGGAAGCACGTCCGCGAAGCTTCCGTTATCGACTGTGGTGCACCTTTCCAGGGTGGTTCACGATCGTCATCCTGACGACCGTGGCATCTTCATTTACCTTTCTTCCTCGCTTTCTCCTTCCCGCACAGTGGGGAGTACATTCTCGGGGTCCCCTACCCCCCGGGTCCTCTTGGATGCACGCGCAGCTCCCCAGGTAATCACGCCCACCAGCTTCATGGTGGGGCGGCTGTCGATGGTTGGAGCTGGCGAGAGAGCGGCGAGCACCTGGGGCCTCGCTTGAGGTTTGCCCCCCTCCACAAACCTCTGGAGGTAGTCTCTCTTGACGAGTTTCTCGATTTCTTACTTGAGGCCTCGACATTCTTCGATGTCATGGCCGTGATCGCAGTGAAGGCGACAATACTTCATCTCGCCACGACCGGTGAAGGGCTTCAATGGTAGCGGGTGTTGTAGTCCACTGGCTCGCTGGTTGAGCCTTGCATACTGGCGAACCGACGGGAGAACTCTGCTAGCCCACGCTCATGTTTCTCTAGGTGCCTTTTTGCTACGCGCCTGATGGCTTCATCAGCGGACCCCTCCGCCGGAGGAGACGGAGAAGGTGACATGGGTGCCCTTGGGAAGGGGAGCCCCTTGCATGGCTGGTGGAGGCCTCTTAAGCTTGTGTCGTCACGATTCTTCCATGGAGTGTCAATCTGTAAAGAGGTGTAGGGCTTGATTCATCCCCTACCTGGTGCGCCAATCTGTTGCCGCCAAGATCATCGTGGCCCGTAGCTGCTGCCGGTGCCGGAGTGCGCTCCCTTCGTTGCCTAGCGGTCCTCCGCTCCTGGACCAACAAGACAGGGGTTGGTGACCCGGGCCGGGGTTTCCAGCGGGGGCACTCCGATGGTAAAGTCAGTGACGATCCAGGGGAACAAATCCTCCTGGTCGAGCCCCTCTTGATAGACTCCATACAAGGAGGAGTGTGTTGTGTGAATGTGAGTAGCAGATGTGTCGGGGAAAGTATGGCCTGGCTAGGGGGAGTCCCTATGTGGCCCTTCCTCCCGACCTTGCTCTGGAATGCTGGTGGTGCCATGCCCCTCTTCCTGGTGGGGGTTGCACTCTCCTCTCTTTTTTTTTTCTTGTGTTATGGCTTGTGTTTTACCTGTGTTGGTGTTGTTGTATTACCTCCGGGTTTGTTGCAAACTTGGTTACTGTTGGGCATCCGCCTCGGGATCTCCATCGGGCTGCAGGCGCGTTCAGCGGTGTCCCAAGAAGTCGTTCCAGATTCGTGATAAGGGGAGCTGTCATGCGCTCCGACACTCCTCTTGGTCACCTCATTCCGGGAAACCTGGTAGTATCTCGAATGGTGTGCCGCCGCCCCCGGGATTCGAATCTCCCGGTTGGCTTCCTCTCTTGGGTGGTTCGGATGGTTGGTGAGGAGCGTGGCATATCGATCGACATGCTTCTGCCCTTTCTAGTGTAACTGGTGGCTGCAGGCAGTCAGTACGGCCTGGGGGGCCGCTCCAGTGTAGTCCTCGGGCGGTTCGCCGGTGTCCCAGGCTGGTGGAGTCCACGTCCAAGCTAGGGCCGAGCTGAAATGGTAGGGGTCGCTTTGACCTAGACGCTCCGAGCTTGCGGGGTCGTCCCGGCGGAGTGCTGGCCTGGTCCAGATAGTGAGCGCTCGGAGAGGCTCCACGTTGGTGGAGGAGTGCTGAGCTTGACTCCGACCACAGGGTTCAAACCTCCGAGGGTCTCGCTCTGGAGGGCAGAGGGCAGGCCCGGTCCGGAGGGCGCGTGCTCGGAGAGGCTCCACGTTGGCGGAGGAGTGCTGAGCTCGACTCCGACCACGGGGCTCAAACCTCCGAGGGTCTCGCTCCGGAGGGCAGAGGGCGGGCCCGGTCCGAAGGGCACGCGCTTGGAGAGGCTCCACGTTGGCGGAGGAGTGCTGAGCTCGACTCCGACCACAGGGCTCAAACCTCCGAGGGTCTCGCTCCAGAGGGCAGAGGGCGGGCCCGGTCCAGAGGGCGCACGCTCGGAGAGGCTCCACGTTGGTGGAGGAGTGCTGAGCTCGACTCTGACCACAGGGCTCAAACCTCCGAGGGTCTCGCTCTAGAAGGCAGAAGGCAGGCCCGATCCAGAGGACGCGCGCTCGGAGAGGCTCCACGTTGGCGGACGAGTGCTGAGCTCAACTCCGACCACAAGGCTCAAACCTCCGAGGGTCTCGCTCCGGAGGGCAGAAGGCGGGCCCAATCCAGATGGCGCGCGCTCGGAGAGGCTCCATGTTGGCGGAGGAGTGCTGAGCTCGACTTCGACCACAAGGGTCAAACCTCCGAGGGTCTTGCTCCGGAGGGCAGAAGGCGGGCCCGGTTCAGAGGGCGTGCACTCGGAGAGGCTCCACGTTGACGGAGGAGTGCTAAGCTCGACTCCAACTACAGGGCTCAAACCTCCGAGGGTCTCGCTCCGGAGGGCAGAAGGCAGGCCCGATCAAGAGGGCGCGTGCTCGGAGAGGCTCCACGTTGGCGGAGAAGTGCTGAGCTCGACTCCGACCACAGGGCTTAAACCTCCGAGGGTCTCACTCCGGAGGGCAGAAGGCAGGCCCGGTCCAGAGGGCGCGCGCTCGGAGAGGCTCCACGTTGGCGGAGAAGTGCTGAGCTAGACTCCGACCACAGGGCTCAAACCTCCGAGGGTCTCGCTTCAGGGGGCAGAAGGTGGCTCCGGCCTAGGCATCCCGAGCTTGCGGGCCCGACCTGGCGGAGGATGGAGCTCGGCTCGCTATCTCGAGAGAGCTCAGCTCAACTCGGCAATGGAGTCCGGGCTGGAGAACTGATGCGGCGTCCGATGCGGCGTCTTTGCTTAACGTGGTGCCTGTCGGTTCTCCCATGTCAGCGATCCCACCATATCAAGTACATATCTATGAAAAATAGATATTGAGCTGACTGATCAATCTAAGTACCAAGATGATTTAACATCCATTATATTTTTAATTAAAAATTTAATATATATATTTTTTTGGTAGGTACAATTAAATTGGTGAAGATATTTAAAACATTGAAACCCTAGAATTTTGGCAAGATTAATAATTAAAATACACATCAATACGAAGAACTCGTACAACGGATTCTAAAGATGTATATGGGATTCAAATCGGAGCACAAACACACTCAAAATCAACTCAAAATTAAACCAGCACAGATTGAAGAGTAGCTGATCCATCGTAGACGGATCGCTTGGCCTATTGCCAATTTTCATGGACCGGCACCATCTCCCTCTTAGCCCATGATGCCTTCACCGATTCCAACTTCCAAGCCACCGTCGTGGCCGTAGCCTACCACACTGCTATCACTGCCGGCCTAAGATGCCTGCCTCCTTGTCGGCCTGAGACATCGCTCGAAGTCACCGTCGCTAGCCATCTTCATCGATCCTCCTGAGTCGCTGCCCTCCGAAGCCATTATTATCGCCTTCGAGTCACTGCCGTCCATTCTCCCTGTACTGAGCAGTCCGTTGCCATCGCCAGTCTTCTTCCCATTGCCAACTCTCCTTACTAAGCCACCCTTGCAGTCCCCTAATGTTGTCTATACCTATCCATCATGGCCATCGCCTCACCATCACCACGATCTGCCATTGTCATTTCTCTTTGAGTGCCGCAGCCATCTTCCCCTATCCTCCTTCCGACTGTCACCCCCTCGTTGCTCGATGCCATTGTCATCGCCCGTCCTCCTTGGTTTAGAGCCATCACCTTTTTCCTCGGTACACCATCCTTCCCATCTCCGCCACCATGATTTGCAGCCACCACCGTACCATCTTACCCTCACTGGCCTGAGATGTTGCCCATCGAGATGCCTACCACCGCCTTTGTCCCAAGCTACGCATTTGCCCATCACTCCCCATTTTGAACTTTCCATCACAATCGCTGATCCACAGCTATCTGCTGAATCCCGACCACCCAAAGTAGATAATCGGATAACTGAAATTAACTCCAACATTGGTATGCTAGACTGGATTTTTAATGGTTTGATCATCATTCAACATCCAAAATAAATCCAAATATTCTATTACGAGTCCAACCCCCCGGTCCTATACTAATTCAGCCTTCACCAAGCTCTATTAAAAAATCCCATGTTCCGAGAGAAGAGCATCCCTAAAAGAGGGGTATAGTACAGGATATATGCATTGCTTTGGATTACGAGTTGACTTCTAAAAATAAAGTTTCTTAGAGGCGAAACTCTATCTCTTACATTATCTCTATGCCTACACCAATTTCTAAATCAAGATTCAAAGAAGAAGAAGAAGAAAAAGGAAGCCCATTTTGCTCTATAGAGTATAAAGGAAGAAGATGATGTGGCATAACTAACAATCAACTTCGGATACTTTATTACTACTTTTCTATTTTTTTTTCCGATTATTTTTAATATTTCATAATTAGATTCTAGTTTTAGCTAATGCAAAAGTTATTTATATGCAATTTAAATTCATGTTCTTTATTTTTATGCAAGTAGATGCTAAGATCTGATTAGTAGATTGAATGTACCTAGTTTAAATTCATATTCTTTATTTTCTTTTATACTTTTTAATTTCATTTTCTGGCTCCAAGTATTTTTCTTTTTCTTTATTTATTTTTTATACTATTATCTATTTCCTGACTTCAAACAATTTTTTTCTTTTTTAAAATTAAATATTTTAAATTATCCTGAGCACTATCTTCTTCATGGATTCAACCCGACTTACTATATTCTATAAAATTTTAATTAATTAGAAGTTGGATAATTAAACTAATAATTATAATGTCCTAATGAGAACGTCACGATCTATCATAGATCAAATAGTATCCTGCACTTACAAATAAAAAATTTAAATTAAATTAACAAATACAATGACAATATGTGGAATATAAAAATTAATTACATCATATATTATCTTACCAAGACATGGAGCTGCATGTTATCAACCTGAATGTCCTGGAACTTCAAGTCGTAGTCATGCCACTTCAACAGCCTACGTAGTTTATTAGGGTTAACTGGGACTCTGATGTGATATGCTTGAGGAACCACATCTGTACGTTAGCATTTTCCATATTCAAATTATGGAAGAATTTTTATTTATTAAATATGATCATTTTTGCATATAAATTATCCTTACCAATAAAGCTGCTGAATAGGCAAATAGGGTAGGAGGTAGGCTGCCTCCTATCCTTGTCACACCTCTTTGCATGGATTGGCTTCCCGGATATCAAGCAATCAGTAATCTCTGGAAAATCCAAAATTATCAAGTCCTTGTTTATATAAGCCCGCAATTGCTCTTAATTGAGATAACTCATCCAAGTAAGGGTTGAGATATCTTGGACATGTCTGATTTAACTTTGGTGCCAAAAATATTTCAAGCATGTATGCAATTCAAAGTTTGACAATGTCCTCGATATCCTCTTATCTCTTTTGAGGATTGAGGCTGGGCAATCAATTTTTCCAAACTCTTATGGTGAAGATCCAATTTTGACCCAATTTTTTAGAATAACCTATCCTCATTCTTTTGACCTGTGATGAAGATCTCTTTCCATGGCATGGAAGACCCACGATCAGTATCACTTCCTCTGCGCTGAATCCAAGTACTTTACTATAAAAAGTAAACTCATCACCTCCTTTATAGCATCTAATTATAATTACAAAAAATAGCCCTTCGACTATAAATGGCTGCATGTCGACGAATATACCAAATGAGATCTTCCAAATTAGATCAACATTAGCATTAAAAAATTCCATCTTCCAAATATTCTAAATAATTAAAAATTATCGGCTTGCAAGAGTTGTTAAACAATTATGAGGGCTTCACACTTTCAAGCTATGGAATAACTAGAAAACCAACCGCAATATAGGAAAAAATAGAATGTCAGATTATGTAAAAAAATGCTGTCATATTATGTAAAAAAATTCTATCTTACTATTATAATAAATTTAAGACATCTTAGTATAAATCTATATAAAGATGTCATAATTTTATGATGAAATATCATAATTTTATGAAATAATATTATAATTTTATACTATGATATAATAATCTTATACAAAGTATTTAAAATATAGGATTTTATAAATTTAGGATACACTATGATATCCAGAATAAATTAAAGTCATCATGGTTTAAATCTATGCAAGTATGTCATAATTTTATAGAGGAATGTCATAATTTTCTAAAGCAATGTCATAATTTTGAGAAATAAAGTAATAATCTTACAGAGAGTATTTAAAATGCATGATATCATAAGTTTAGGGTATACTATTATATCCAAAATAAATCTAAAGCATCCCAGCTTAAATCTGTATAAAAGTGTCATAATTTTGAGAAAGAGTGTAATAATTGTAAAAAGCATAATTTTATATAGTGTCATAAGTTTAGGATATCCTATAAATACTGGAAGAATTCTAAAATTTTTTATTTTGAAACTATGTATGATGTCATAAGTATATCCCATGAAGTTATAATTTTATGAATCAGTAACATAAATTTTATAAAAAATGCTATAACATCCTTTTTTAGACATAAATTTTAAAATATTATATTAAAATATATAATATTTTTACTGTTTGTGGTTCTTCAATTTTTTTCTTTCAAATATTGAAGTACAATCACTCTCTCCTGTACAAAATACAAATATCGTGCTTCCTTTCAGCAACTATACTACTTTCTTATATTGTCATAATCGTCACCGTCTGCGTCTGAACACAAAATCCTTAAACTTCATTGATAAAAAAAATTATGAATCCCAACCCTTTGTTGTTCACCTAATTATGAAAAAGTTTGGCAGCAACTCATCTTTTCCATCAAGACAGTCGCTACCAACTGTCAAGCTGGAGACAGCAACTCATCTTTTCCATCTAGACAGTCACTACCAATTGTCAAGCTGAAAACAGTAACTCATCTTTTTTTTATTAAGATAGTCGCTAACAACTGTCATGCTGCAAACGTGGATAATTGATAAAATTCAAGGAGAGCAAAAATAATAGGATGGACTTCGAGGTAGAGCGGAATTTGGGAAGGAGTTTTTTTTTTTTTTTTTGGTTTGGAAATGAAATGTCAAAATACTCATGGTGCCGCTCTTTTCTTTGCTAAAGATAGGGGTAAAAATGATTTAAACTTATTTGAAAAGACACGCAGCACGACGTGGAGATGATTTCTGATGCCATTAATCTGGCATTTAAAGCAGATCACATCCTATCCCATCATGCTAGCATAGACCCATGTGAACCAATGGAAAGAGACAGGCATGCTAGACCGGATTTCCTGCACCGCATCCGGTGTACAAGGAATTTCACTTTCTAGCATTTCAAAATATCTTTAAAATCTGGCCTAGCCCATATCCAGCAGACCTCTATCGACCAATTTTGGCTAAGAGAACAGAAGATCTGGATATTTTCTAGACCTATCAAAATGGACTAGAATTCATGGACCAGCCTATTTGATCTTATAAATAAACGAAACCAGACTAAAAAAAATTAGCCCATTTATATAAGTGGGTTTTTTGGCCCGGCCCTATAGCCCATGGGCCCAACAGGATTAGGGTCGGGCCAGCTCATGAGCCATGATATAATTAAAAAAAAAAACTTAGCCTTACGGATCATGACTCACTTAATCTGTTACTATTAGTCAACTTACCTACGGTCCTTCAGTTTACTAGTTTAGGACTTACTATTACTACTTACAGGATGAAGACCGAAGGCATTACGAATTTTATTTACTCGACGACGATGAAAGACCGGGAGTCGGGACTCGGGACCTTCTGTTAGGGTTAGGTCAAAGCCATTGCCCTCCACCGCCCTCCGCCGGAGAGAACTGGTGAGTCCGTGAGTGACTCACAGAGAGCCGCCGGAGAACGGAGTCTCAAGTTTGGCTGTTTGGGAGAACTGGAGACGGGAGAATGAAGAACCCCACCCCATGGCGGCCATTCTTCTTTCGTGAGATCGTGACGCCGGTTAGAACCCAGGACTTCGGGCATTCGGCGATGAGGACTCGTCATTCTTCCATCTTTTTTTTTTTGATTTCTCTCAACGGATCATTAGAGGCAGTGACCAGTAAGGCACAGATCCGAGAGAGCTCGGGGTCGCGAGGTGCCACCATCGCCTTGCTGGCCTGCCATGAGAGCTCACAGGCTTTTCTCGATGTCGTGTCGCCATGCTAGCCCGACCCAGCCCACAAAATACAAGCCCATATGAGTTAGGGCCGGACCGAGCTAGCCCATATTAACAGCTTTAATGTTTCCTTTGTCCACGGGCTTCCTTCTCTTATGGTCTCTATTAAGTACCTATAAGTTTCTCTCTAATTTGAAGTTCCGCAAATCTTTTGTCAAAGTTTTACTTTAAAATAATCTTTTGTTGATATATTTGGACTTACAAGTTACATTTTGTTGATATATTTGAACTTACTAGTTACTTTTTTTTTTTTTTTGATAAAACAAAAAGAGAAGTAGTTAGATCCAGGACGTGGGATATTTGATAAAATAAAAAGGAGAGTAGTTAGATCTCGGGCGTGACCACCTCTAGACGGTTCCCCAATCCCAGCAAGAAAATGTTTGACTACAACAGAGACTCTAGGATTATTTTTTTTTTTTTTTATTTTTGATTTTTTTGGATTATTTTTTTATTTTTTATTTTATTTTCAGACTTTTTAGACTATTTTTCTATTTTTTATTTTACTTCCAGATTTTTTCGTCGAAATATATCTAAACCAAGACTCAAATTTCTGCCAGTTGATTATGAGAAAAGTCTCGCAATCAACTGGACCACTTTACCAGTAATTTACTTTCTCAAACAATGCAACTAGTAAGCCTCACCCACTTTCTTGCAAGTTGCCCATCTTATCAAGATCTTGGCTGGAAAAAAAAAAAAAAAATTGTCCCCAAACTAATTTCCCTTTCTAGTTTAAGTTAATGGAGGTTGCAACTGTATCGATAGAGAGGATTAATTAATATTCCATTCATGTTTAATTTTCATGCATGTTTCTAAAATTGCTCAAACAGGTACGTCTCTCAAGCAATAAAAATTTGAGGCAAATCCGTGTACAAATTTGGTAGCATGCGATTCAAATGCAAACATGTTGGCATGCTTAGGAGCCCCGCGTCTCTTATTCAAGCATCTTGGACTATGCATGAATTTAATCCTATATTGATTATACATTAAAAAAAAATTTAAATATGAATTTAATATCAAAAATTTAAATAATATTTTTTAAATTATTTTTAATAAAAAATTATGTTATTATAAATAATAATGATAATTGTTGCCGCTCTCGTCGCCGCGCCCGTGCCACGGATCCGCTGATCCTCTCTGATCGCCTGGCGAGGAAGCCTCCCTTCCCGTGGAGAACCTGCAACAAAGGGGTTAGAGGACCCTGGCCGGGGATCCCGGCGAGGGAGCTCCGACGGTCAAGTCAGTAGACGACGAGAAGGAACAGACTCTCCAGCCGGACCCTCGCAAGGGTTCCAGACTTAGAGAGTTAACTGGTGAAGGAAGCGCTCTGGGGACCAGAATCTCGGTTGGGCCTCTTTGCCGAGCTCACACCCAGTGTTCCCCTCTCGGGATCTCTGGTTTTTCTCTCAGGGCGAGGCCTTTTGCCGGTCCTTTCTCCTTGTCCCCAGGCTGGTTGACTTACCTTGTCGTCCCCAGATTCCTCCTTCTTTATCTCCTTCCGTCGTGCGCTTGTCTTTTTCCTCCTCGGAAACTCCCCTCCCCCGTCCTCTTCTCTTTTCCCTTTTCGGTGAAGGAGGCCAGGCGGCTTTCCGACCTCGTCTGCCGGGCCCAGCAGGGAAAAGGCAAAAAACAGAAGAGAAAGAGGGGAGGGCGGCGCTGGCAGGACGGCCGGTCAGGCCTCGGGCTTAGTGAGAGCGCTCTCTTCCCCAAGCGTGGGCGCCATCCATCTATGGGGCATGTTCTGTCAGGATCGGGTCTCTCGGCTGCGGGACCTGTCGGGCCGATGCAAGTGATGTTCCGCGTGCCGCCGCCCTCCGTACGGGACGCCGTCTGGGATTCGTACGGCCCGAGGGATGGTCTCGGGGCCCGTCCCTCTCCCCGGGGCCCTCTCCGTACGAGCGGTCTGACCTCGGCTGAGTTGGACCCGTCTCCGGGGGCCAACTGGCGAGGGGCGAGGGATCAGCCGGCCTCGGCTTAGGTGGGCCCCTCCCGGATGGACACCTGGCGAGGTGGCAGGAGGCCGCCTGGCTTCGGCCGAGGTGGACCCGTCTCCGGGTGGCCACCTGGCGAAGGGCGAAGGACTGGCCGACCTCGGCTTAGGTGGACCCCTCCTGGGTGGACACCTGGCGAGGTGGCAGGAGGTCGCCTGGCTTCGGCCGAGGTGGACCCGTCTCCGGGTGGCCACTTGGCGAAGGGCGAAGGACTGGCCGACCTCGGCTTAGGTGGACCCCTCCTGGGTGGACACCTGGCGAGGTGGCAGGAGGTCGCCTGGCTCCGGCCGAGGTGGACCCGTCTCCGGGTGGCCACCTGGCGAAGGGCGAAGGATCGGCCGACCTCGGCTTAGGTGGACCCCTCCTGGGTGGACACCTGGCGAGGTGGCAGGAGGTCGCCTGGCTCCGGCCGAGGTGGACCCGTCTCCGGGTGGCCACCTGGCGAAGGACCGGCCGACCTCGGCTTAGGTGGACCCCTCCTGGGTGGACACCTAGCGATGTGGCAGGAGGTCGCCTGACCTCGGCCGACCTCACTTAGGCAGACCCCTCCGGGCCCGGGCGCCAATGAGGTGGTAGAGGAACTCCGAGCCGAACTCGACCTCGGCAGGGTGGTTTGCCTCAGACAGTCGTCGGGCAGTGTAGCCTTGCCGATCCTGGCTTTGAAGACGTGGCGCTGACTCGGCCGGGGAAACTTACACGTGGCTCGCTCGCATTCGGTGATACCTGAGCCTGGCCACGTTACTGTCACGGCTGTAACAGTTGCCCCCCAGCCCACCGTTCCGTCGGGGCGTCGTAGAACGGAACGTCGGGATTAAATACGGACATGACGTGGAGAGGCGAAGATCTTGCATCATAATTGCCACGATCCTCGTCGCCGTGGCTCGATGCGGCTGAAAACCTATGGGGAGCCACCACGCGTCGCCCACTTGCCCGTAATTAATGCGTCGCTTCGAGGCAAAGGCCGTTACTCTGCTAACGAGGCGTCGGTGTCGGGCGTGCGCCCACGTGGCGATCCTCCAGTGGCCTGAGGCGGAATGACGGGTACGGCCGCTGTCGGCTGAGTTTGAAAGGGAGGGGACTTTCCAGAATGAGGCCTTTTCCCTTGCTTCGTGGGCGGTTTGCTGCAGGCTAACAACTTCTGTTGCTCGTGCTCGTATGGCGTATTTTCGGTGAGTGCCTCCTTCTTCTCCTCTAGCCCCCCTCCTTCTTTCTCGTTTCTTTTCTGATCTTTTGCCCTTTCCTTTTCTATGGCGCGTCGTCGCCATGTCTCTTCCAATCCGGACGAGGCCGGTCCATCCTGGTCGAGGACTCCATCTTCTTCCTCCTCAGATGAGGAGACAATCCCGGAGGAGGTCCGTCGGCGTCTGCAACCCGGGGTATCACCATTGGTATCCCCAGGGGGATCCGGTCCCCTCCGGTTGCACCTGTCGTGCCCCTCCGTTCTCTTCCTGCTCTGCCTTCTCTTCCTGCTCCGCCTTCTCTTCCCGCCGGTCCCTCCGGTCATGCCTCCACCATGACCGAAGGTGATCTTTCTCTGCTCCGGGATGCTTACTGCATCCCGGAGTCCATCCGCTTGTTTTTTCCACGGTCCGGGGAGCGCGTCACCATGAGTGGCCCCGGTCGCATTGCCTTCTACGAAGACTTCCTCCTTGGGGGTCTTCGGTTTCCTCTGCATCCTTTCTTTCTTTCCTTCCTCAGCCACTTCCGGCTTGTCCCGGCCCAGCTGGCTCCTAATGACATCCGGGTCATCTTCTCCTTTATTGTTTTCTGTCACTTCCACGGGTTCGTTGCCCGTTTTTCTCTCTTTAGGGTCTTGTTCACCCTGAAGAAGTGCTCCACCGATGACGGCTGGTGGTACATTTCGCCCCGGCCCAGGTGTCTCCGGTTCGACCTCCCTTTCTCGGTCAAGGGCTGGAAGAGCCGGTTTTTCTTCGCCTCGGTCGACGACGTCGACTGGGCCTGGAGTGAACCGGACCGGACCCCGAACCGAAATTCCCGGGTCGAGTCGGCGGACCAGGAGTCCTATACCCAGCTCCTGAGCGACGTGGTCTCGGCGCTCGAGGTTCTGCTCTCTGAGCGAAATCTTTTTGAGGCCGGTATCAGTCCCATCTGCGAGACCGGTGAGATTCGTCCCCACTTTGACCTCTGCCCCCCTTTCTCTTCATAACCGAGCCGGCTGACTTCCTGTTTCTTTTGTTTCGCATGGATGAAATTTTCACTGGAGAACCTCTTGGAGGGGGCAGCCCAGCGGGACATTGTGGAGGTGGACGAGCCCGTAGCGAAGAGGGCTCGCACGGAGACGAGCCGGGAGGTCGTGGCGGCGACCGTGCCCAGCCCGGTTGCTGTCGTTTCCCCGCCCAGACTACCTCAGGGCGGGGCTACTGATACCCCGGCCGCGCGACCTGGTGGTGCCGCCGCCGAGAGGGCTCCAGCGCCTGCTGCTCCGCCCAGCGCCGGGCCCGTCGTCGCTGCCAGCTTGACAGCACCGCCTGTGACCACCGTCGGCCCGTCGATTGCGACCTCAGCTGAGGGGACGGCCGCCGCAGGAGCCGGCCCGAAGGCTCCGGCACCGGTGATCACCCACCGGGACTCGGTCATCCTCGACAAGGGGCTGGCGGAGAAGGTCATGGAGTACGCCTCCACCGCCCGGGACCGCCGAGCTCGGGGCGGCCGAGATTACGCAGACGCGCTGCTCGGGATCCTCCCGCAACTCTTCACGGTAAGTCCGAGCTTCTTCCTTCTTTTCTTTCGAGGCTTAGCTTCCTTTATTATGACCTGTGTTGCTTTTGTTGTTGCAGATCGGGAACGACGTTCTCCTACTGAGGAACTTCCTCGTAGGGAATGCCAAAAGGGACTCCGAGCGGGAGCTGAGACTCGGCAAGCTCGCGGCCGACGTCAAGGACTTGATGGAGAAGGGGGCCGAGCTGCGAGCCTATAAACAAGCCCTCCAGTCCGACCTGGCGCGTTCCGAGGAGCGGAACAAGGAGTTGGAGGCCTCCTTGTCGGAGGAGCGGACCTCCAACCAACGCCGAACAGAGGAGGAGGTGGCGGAGAAGGCCCGCCTGCAGGCCCACTCCCAGTGGCTGGAGCGCCAGCTGGAGGAGGCCCGGCGAGACGCGGCTGCGGCGAAGGACCGGAGCGCGTACGTCAACGGGCTCCTAGAGGCAGCCAAGCGGGAGGCGCAAGAGGCCGTCCCCAAATTCCGGGCTTCCGACGAGTACACGTCGGAGGTCCGGGAGGCCGTCGTGGACTCCTTCCTGAAGGGGTTCCGGATGTGCCGGGAGAAGGTGGGGGCCTTCTTCCCCTAGCTGGATCTGAGCGGGATAGTGATCGGTGGCAGGAGGCCAGGAGGCGGGAGCAGGGCCTCCGGCACGGCCGAAGCGACTCCTGCGGCGCCGTCGACCAGCGATGCCGCGGCTCTGGAGCAGCCCCAGGAGCCGGCCGTCGTAGAAGTCGAGGACGCAGCACCCACGCCCCCGGCAGAGGGCTCCGATCCCGCACCTCAGTGAACCCGGCGCCTTCTTCCGGATATCTTCTTCTCTTTTTGCTTCTGTCGTTGTTGTTTCTTCTTCTTTTGGGGAGTCCCGGCCTGTCGGGACTCCCAGCTTGTACTGGCTACTTGTATTAATGAAAATCCCTATTTACCAAAAGCTTGAGTCCTTTCATTCCATCTCGCCTTTCTTTTTCTTTCTTTCTGAGATGCTGGTATGGAATACTTGAAGCAGTTGCAGGCCTGGCCCTTCCATTGCTCAAATCGAAGGCTGGGGGTCTGCCGGATCGTGCGGCTGCAGCGCAAGCCTTAAGCGGGCCCGACTTTGGGTCGCTTTCGTGCTCGCGCAGGAAACACGGTTTCTGCACCGCCTTCCAGGCCGAAGCCTAGGATCTCCGGACTGAGCTCGGTGCCGCAGGCTTTCTCAAGCCTTGCGCGGCTTACTGAGCTGTGCTCCGGGCTTGCGTGGGAGAACTAGGTTCGGCGCCACCTTCCAAGCCGAAGCCCAGGATCTCCGGACTGAGCTCGATGCCGCAGGCTTTCTCAAGCCTTGCGCGGCTTGCTGAGCTGTGCTCCGGGCTTGCGTGGGCGAACTGGGTTCGGCGCCACCTTCCAGGCCGAAGCCCAGGATCTCCGGACTGAGCTCGATGCCGCAGGCTTTCTCAAGCCTTGCGCGGCTTGCTGAGTTGTGCTCCGGGCTTGCATGGGCGAACTGGGTTCGGCACCACCTTCCAGGCCGAAGCCCAGGATCTCCGGACTGAGCTCGATGCCGCAGGCTTTCTCAAGCCTTGCGCGGCTTGCTGAGCTGTGCTCCGAGCTTGCGTGGGCGAACTGGGTTCGGTGCCACCTTCCAGGCCGAAGCCCAGGATCTCCGGACTGAGCTCGATGCTGCAGGCTTTCTCAAGCCTTGCGCGGCTTGCTGAGCTGTTCTCCGGGCTTGCATGGGCGAACTGGGTTCGGCGCCACCTTCTAGGCCGAAGCCCAGGATCTCCGGACTGAGCTCGATGCCGCAGGCTTTCTCAAGCCTTGCGCGGCTTGCTGAGCTGTTCTCCGGGCTTGCATGGGCGAACTGGGTTCGGCGCCACCTTCCAGGCCGAAGCCCAGGATCTGCGGTCTGAACCCGATGCCGTAGGCCTTCTTGTCAAAGTGAGAAGGGAGTGTTTGAAGTGGGGGAACTTTGTTACAGGAACCGGGAGCCTTATATTACTGGTAGTACATCCTCAGGTTCGAGGAGTTCCACGTCCGGGGGAACCTGGCACCTCCCAATTCCTCCAAGTAATATGCTCCATGAGGGAGGGCTTCTGCCACCCGATATGGGCCTTCCCAGTTGGGTGATAGCTTGCCGCATTCCCGTGGCTGGGAGGCTTCAGCGCGCCGGAGGACCAAGTCTCCGGGATGAAAAACCTTCGGCCGCACTCGGGAGTTGTAATATCTGGCTACACGTTGCCGGTACGCCGCCATTCGGATTCGGGCCATGTCCCTCGTTTCCTCGAGAAGGTCTAGGTTGAGCATCATCCTGGCTGGGTTTTCTGTCTCGTCATATTGCTCCACGCGCAGCGTGGGTAGGCTGAGCTCGATCGGGATGACTGCCTCGGCTCTGAAGACGAGGTTGAACGGGGTTTCGTCGGTAGCCATCCTTGGGGTGGTGTGGTATGCCCAAAGGACGCTGGGAAGCTCGTCGGCCCACCTGCCCTTGGCCTGGTCCAGCCGCGTGCGGAGGCCCTGAAGAATGGTCCTGTTCGTGACTTCGGCCTCCCCGTTGGTCTGAGGGTGCGCCACCGAGATAAAGCGATGCCTGATGCCGAGGTCGCTGCAGAATTCTTCGAATTCCCGGCAGTCAAACTGGCGTCCGTTGTCGGTGACCACGGTGTGGGGGAGGCCGAAGCGGCAGATGATGGACTTCCAGAAGAACTTGGCGATGTTTGCTTCGGTGATCCTCGCCAAGGGTTCGGCCTCGACCCACTTCGTGAAGTAGTCGATAGCCACTATCAAGAACTTCCGCTGGCCAGACGCCGGCGGGAATGGGCCCAGGAGGTCCATCCCCCACTGGACGAACGGCCAGGGGGCTGAGAGCTGAGAGATTGGGTTGGAGGGTTGCCGCTACACCGTGGCGTGACGCTGGCACCGGTCGCACTTCTTCACGAAGTCGGTGGCGTCTTCCTTCATTGTTTCCCAGAAGTAGCCCTGACGGAGGGCCTTGTACGCCAATGCCCTGCCCTCCACGTGGTTCCCGCAGATGCCTTCGTGAATCTCCTGGAGCACAAGCTTGGCTTCTGTGGGTCCTACGCACTTGAGGAGGGGGTAGGAGTAGGATCTTCGATACAACTGCCCGTCCATCAGGACGAACCGCACGGCCTTCTTCCTGATGAGGCGAGCCGCCTCTCGGTCCTCCGGCAGGGTGCCGCTGGCGATGTACGCAGCGTACTTGTCCATCCAGCTGGGCTCCTGGCTGACCTGATGGACCTCCACCGGTGCTTCGAGGCTTGGGACCTCAAGGCGCTCCACATGAGCGCGTCCCAGCATCGTGTCCGGCAGGGTCGCCAGCCGGGAGAGGGCATCCGCGCGGGCGTTCTCCCCGCGGGGGATGTGGAAGATGTTGAAGCGCCGGAACTTGGACGTGCCCGCCTTGACGAGCTCCAAGTACCTCGCCATTTGGGGGTCGTGTGCGACGTACTCCCCGGATACCTGCCCCGCCACGAGCTGGGAGTCAGTGAAAGCCCTGAGGTTGGTCATGCCCAGCTCGCGGGAGACTCTCAGTCCGGCAAGAAGTGCCTCATACTCCGCCTGGTTATTTGTTGCGGGAAATTGGAAACGGAGTGCGCACTCGGCGACGACCCCGTCGCCGTTGGCAAGGATGAGCCCAGCTCCGCTCCCGCCGGAGTTTGAGGCTCCGTCTACATGGAGGATCCAGGCGTCCTCTCCGAGCTCATCGGTGCCAACCTCCATTGGCTGGGCCGGGGGGCCTTCCTCGGGCTCCTTGCCCAAGCCTGCACATTCGACCAAGAAGTCGGCCAGCACCTGCGCCTTCATGGCCGACCTTGGCCTGTATGTAATGTCAAACTCGCTGAGTTTCAGTGCCCACTTGGCCAATCATCCCGAAGTATCGGGTCGGCTGAGCACCGCTTTCAGCGGTTGATCCGTCAAGACGGCGATGGGGTGTGCTTGGAAATAGGGCCTGAGATGCTGGGCAGACACTATTAGCGCAAAAACAAGTTTCTCGGGCCGGGAATACCTGAGCTCCGCATCTCGGAGAAGCTTGCTGGTATAGTACACCGGCCGCTGGAGCCCCTGGTCATCGGTTCGGACCAAGACAGAGCTGACGGCCTCCGGGGTAACCGCCAGGTAGAGGGTAAGCTCCTCTCCCTCCTCGGGCCTGGACAGCAAAGGTGGCGATGCGAGCATCTTTTTCAGCTCCTCGAAGGCCTGCTGACACTCCTCGGTCCAAGCAAAGCCATTCATCTTCCTCAGCATCTTGAAGAAGGGATGGCAGCGGTCCACCGACCTGGAGATAAAACGGCTAAGGGCCGCGACTCGGCCGGTCAGTTGCTGCACTTGCTTCTTGGAGGTGGGCTGCTCCATGTCCAGGATGGCCTGGACCTTCTCCGGGTTGGCCTCGATTCCTCTTTGAGTCACCATAAACCCTAGGAACTTCCCGGCGGAGACGCCGAAGGCGCACTTCGCCGGGTTCAGCTTCATCTGATGGCGCCGGAGGTTGCCGAACGTCTCCGTCAAGTCAGCCACGTGGTCCGAATCGAGTTTGCTCATCACCAGCATGTTGTCCACGTACACCTGCATGTTGCGGCCTATCTGGTCTTTGAAGATTTTATTGACCAGACGTAGGTACGTCGCCCCCGCGTTCTTGAGACCGAAGGGCATCATCCTGTAGCAAAAAGTCCCGCGGTCAGTTATGAAGGCAGTGTGCTCTTCGTCCTCCGGATTCATCCGGATCTGGTTGTATCCGGAGAAGGCATCCATGAATGATAGGAGGCGATGCCCCGAGGTGGTGTCGACCAGCTGGTCGATCTTTGGAAGAGGGAAGCTGTCCTTTGGACAAGCTCGGTTGAGGTCGGTGTAGTCCACACAGATCCTCCACTTACCACTATTCTTCCTTACCATGACCACGTTTGCCAGCCAACTGGGGTACTGGACCTCTCGGACGAAACCGGCGGCGAGGAGCTTCTCTACTTCCTCGTTGATCGCCTTCTTCCTCTCCACGGCGAAGCTTCTCTTCTTCTGGCGGACCGGGCGGCAACTTGGGTCCACGTTCAGCCTGTGCATGATGACTTCGGGCGGGATGCCCGGCATGTCGGCTGCTGACCAGGCGAACACGTCAGCGTTGGCGCGGAGGAACTCCAGTAGGCGGGTTCGCTCTTCCTCGGGGAGCTGGGCCCCGACTTGCACCGTCTTCAAGGGGTCCGAACCGAGGGGGAAAGTCAGTAGTTGCTCTACAGGCCCTCCCCTGGGTTCCTTCTCTCTCAGATCGAGGTCGCCAATATCATGGGCGAGCTCCGCGCCCCTGGTGTCTAGGACCGTCTGGAGGCAGAGCGGGACTGGCTGGATCGTCCCCTTCATCTCCCCGAGCTCGGAAGGCGTGGGGAACTGCACCAACAGCCTCCTCGTGGAGATGGTGGCGTCCAGTTGGTTGAGCCCGGGACGCCCGAGAATGGCGTTGTAAGGCGAAGGGAGCCTGACGACGGTGAATGTTATTAGGACGGTCGCCTGCCGGGGTGGGGATCCGGCGGTGACCGGGAGAGTGATCTCCCCTTCGACCCCCACGGAGTCTCCTGTAAAACCTACCAGGGGGATGTGCACCGGTTTCAGCTGATCGGGGGATAAGTTCATCCGAGAGAAAGCATCGTAAAAAAGTACGTCAGCCGAGCTTCCACTATCCACCATGATTCGATGTACAGGATGCTTCGCGATGGTCATCTCGACCACCACGACATCGTTGTTTACATTATCATTAATTTCCCCCCCTTTGGGAGGGATTACATTCTCCGGGTTCCCGACTTCCCGGGCTCTCTTCATTGTTCGGCCGGACCCGCGCGAGATCATGCCCACGGGCTTCTCCGTTGGGCGGTTGTCGATCGCAGGGACAGGTGGTAGGGCCGCGAGCGGCTGCCCTTCAGAGGGGGCCTCGTTCTTAACGAACTTCCTGAGGTAACCCCTCCTGATTAGCTACTCAATCTCCCGCTTCAGATGGCGACACTCCTCCGTGTCATGCCCGTGCTTGCGGTGGAACTGGCAGTACTTTGATTTGTCTCGGACGGCTCTCGGGTTCTGAGGAGGAGGTCGGCGGAGGTAGCGCTCGCCCTCGATTTCCATGAGGATCTTCGTTCGAGGTGCGAGGAGAGGGGTGTACCTCCGCTCGGGAGTGGCTTCGCCCCTCGGCCTTGGATTCGGGCGAGGGTTGGCAGACGGCCCGGGCCTCCGAGCTCCCGAGGTGTCCCTCGGGAGTGGCTTTTTCAGAGTCTTCCCGTCCAGCTCTCGACGGGTGCGGTCAGCCTCCTTCGCTCGAATGTACTTGTGGGCACGGAGGAGGAGCTCGGAGTACGTCCTGGGCGGCTTCTTGTCCAGGGAATAGGTTAAGCGGGACGTCTTAAGCCCGCTCTTCAAAGCCAGCATGGCGACGGGCTCGTCCAAGCTGTAGATCTCCAGGGCTGCGATCTTGAACCGGGTGATGTAGTCTCGGAGCAGCTCCTGGTCCTGCTGGCGGATGGAGAAGAGGCTGTCCACATCTCTTGGCACCTTTCGACAAGCGTCGAAGTGCGCCACGAACTTTCTTTCCAACTGATGGAAGGAGCAAATGGATCCGGGCTCGAGGCGGGTGAACCAGACTCGAGCGGCCTTCCGAAGGGTTGCCGGGAAGGCGATGCATAGAAGGGCATCGGTGGCCCCCTGGACCCTCATGAGAGCCTTATAGCTCTCCAAATGATC
Organism: Areca catechu; assembly: GCA_021397845.1. NCBI lineage: Eukaryota > Viridiplantae > Streptophyta > Magnoliopsida > Arecales > Arecaceae > Areca > Areca catechu. Next base: position 27,484,401 of record CM038046.1, read on the forward strand.
CAAGGGGTCGGTGGTCCCGTCGTAGGGATCCACCTGCAGCATGCGGAACCATTTCGGGATTGGTTCCGCCTGGATTTCTTCAGAGAAAGGGGGGCGGGAGTCGTAGCCCGCCGGGTCTGCCGACGAGTTCTGCAGGTCGGCGAATCGGCGGGCGAACTCCGCCAACTTGCGCTCATGCTCTTCCAGGCGCCTCTCGGCCTGGCGCCTGATGGCTTCGTCGGTGGAGTCTTCCACCGAGACTGCAGGTGAAGGGGGCACCGATCGGTCTCGGCGCGAAGTCTGGCCTCGGCGTCGCTTGCTGCGATGCGCCGTTTCGGCCCCGTCGGCCGGGGATCGACTCTCGTGATCCTCCGAACCGGAATAGTTTCTCTTTGCGGGAGCTTGGTGGCTCCCCCGGGGGTTGGAGATGGCCCTCGGATGGGATGGCCTGCCCTGAATTGAGCGTAGGCACCCGCGCTACCCCGCGGCTCGGGCCGCGGGGGTCCCTGGCTGCGGCTGGGTGGCCAGGGACCGTTGCTGATGCTGAAGCTGCCGGACCGCTGAGGTCAAAGTCTGCAGCTGCTGGACGATGGCCGCAAGGGATCCGTCCACCGGTATAGGCTATTGTGGAAGAGGGGGGGGAGCCGGAAGCTCCCCTTCGGGGCTGTGGCCCCCTGGAGGGGAGTGGACTTCCCCCACACGGCTGGTGGACGCCTCGCGACCACGAGTGACCACCATTGCTGGAGAGCGTGACACCTGCAGAAAGCTGGTTCCCGCTAGGGGTTAGTGTCCTTACCCCCCTTCCTGGCGCGCCAATCTGTTGCCGCTCTCGTCGCCGCGCCCGTGCCACGGATCCGCTGATCCTCTCGACCGCCTGGCGAGGGAGCCTCCCTTCCAGCGGAGAACCTGCAACAAAGGGGTTAGAGGACCCTGGCCGGGGATCCCGGCGAGGGAGCTCCGACGGTCAAGTCAGTAGACGACGAGAAGGAACAGACTCTCCAGCCGGACCCTCGCAAGGGTTCCAGACTTAGAGAGTTAACTGGTGAAGGAAGCGCTCTGGGGACCAGAATCTCGGCTGGGCCTCCTTGCCGAGCTCACACCCAGTGTTCCCCTCTCGGGATCTCTGGTTTTTCTCTCGGGGCGAGGCCTTTTGCCGGTACTTTCTCCTTGTCCCCAGGCTGGTTGGCTTACCTTGTCGTCCCTAGATTCCTCCTTCTTTATCTCCTTCCGTCGTGCGCTTGTCTTTTTCCTCCTCGGAAACTCCCCTCCCCCGTCCTCTTCTCTTTTCCCTTTTTGGTGAAGGAGGCCAGGCGGCTTTCCGACCTCGTCCGCCGGGCCCAGCAGGGAAAAGGCAAAAAACAGAAGAGAAAGAGGGGAGGGCGGCGCTGGCAGGATGGCCGGTCAGGCCTCGGGCTCAGTGAGAGCGCTCTCTTCCCCAAGCGTGGGCACCATCCATCTATGGGGCCTGTTCTGTCAGGATCGGGTCTCTCGGCTGCGGGACCTGTCGGGCCGATGCAAGTGATGTTCCGCGTGCCGCCGCCCTCCGTACGGGACGCCATCTGGGATTCGTACGGCCCGAGGGATGGTCTCGGGGCCCGTCCCTCTCCCCGGGGCCCGTCCCTCTCCCCGAGGCCCTCTCCGTACGAGCGGTCTGACCTCGGCTGAGTTGGACCCGTCTCCGGGGGCCAACTGGCAAGGGGCGAGGGATCAGCCGGCCTCGGCTTAGGTGGGCCCCTCCCGGATGGACACCTGGCGAGGTGGCAGGAGGCCGCCTGGCTTCGGCCGAGGTGGACCCGTCTCCGGGTGGCCACCTGGCGAAGGGCGAAGGACTGGCCGACCTCGGTTTAGGTGGACCCCTCCTGGGTGGACACCTGGCGAGGTGGCAGGAGGTCGCCTGGCTTCGGCCGAGGTGGACCCGTCTCCGGGTGGCCACCTGGCGAAGGGCGAAGGACTGGCCGACCTCGGCTTAGGTGGACCCCTCCTGGGTGGACACCTGGCGAGGTGGCAGGAGGTCGCCTGGCTCCGGCCGAGGTGGACCCGTCTCCGGGTGGCCACCTGGCGAAAGGCGAAGGATCGGCCGACCTCGGCTTAGGTGGACCCCTCCTGGGTGGACACCTGGCGAGGTGGCAGGAGGTCGCCTGGCTCCGGCCGAGGTGGACCCGTCTCCGGGTGGCCACCTGGCGAAGGGCGAAGGATCGGCCGACCTCGGCTTAGGTGGACCCCTCCTGGGTGGACACCTGGCGAGGTGGCAGGAGGTCGCCTGACCTCGGCCGACCTCACTTAGGCGGACCCCTCCGGGCCCGGGCGCCAATGAGGTGGTAGAGGAACTCCGAGCCGAACTCGACCTCGGCAGGGCGGTTTGCCTCAGACAGTCGTCGGGCGGTGTAGCCTTGCCGATCCTGGCTTTGAAGACGTGGCGCTGACTCGGCCGGGAAAACTTACACGTGGCTCGCTCGCATTCGGTGATACCTGAGCCTGGCCACGTTACTGTCATGGCTGTAACAATAATAAAAAAATTATTATAAATTAATATGTAATCTCTAAAATTATATAATTATATTAATAAAAAAATTATTATGGATTAATATATGAATCTAAAATCATGCAAATATTGCAGTGCATTGCAACATGTTAGAGCTAATTATATACTGATCATGATATTTATTATTAAATTTAATAAAATTTAAATGTTTTAATTTGGCAAGGATTATATCGGGATTTAAATAAATAAAAAAAATTTCTGACGTGTGGCACAGTTGGTTGTAAGACTTACCTCACAACCAGCTGGCAGGGGTTTGAATCCTGATTTGGATATATTTTGGCTGGAAAGTCCGGGGGTGGTTGTGAGACCAGCTGGCAGGGATTCGAATCTTGATTTGAACATATTTCAACTGGAAAGTCCGGAAATAAAATAAAAAATAAAAAATAGTCCAGAATTGTGAGACCAGCTGGCAGGGATTCGAATCTTGATTTGAACATATTTCAACTGGAAAGTCCGGAAATAAAATAAAAAATAAAAAAATAGTCCAGAAGTAAAATAAAAAAATAATAATAATAAAATAATTCTGGAGTTCCTGTTGGCAGGTGGTAGTGAAAAAGTTAGGGATATATATAATAAATCTTGTTTACTCGGCTGGTACCAGTAATAATCAGGTTGACATATTTATCGTTGGATAGAGAATGGCCGCGAAAAAATTAGTATAAAAAATTTTGGAAATGACCACCCCTTTTTATAAAAAAAATTTAAAAAAAAAATATAAATATTTATGTAGGCATGTGTTTAATATCACATCGATTACACGCGGAAAAAATTTTGATACTCAGAGAAGACCTAAAAAAGTAAAAAAATTTAAAAAAACAATTTTTAATTAATTAATTTTAATTAACCAGTGCCTGTCACCTTGTCCTCCTCCTCAGCAAGCCTGTTTCCAGGCATCACTATGGCGACTGGCAGTCTTCTATCAGTCTAATCTGCATGTCCATCAGCTTCAGCTCTGACAGCATGCTGCCCTGCGTTGAAGTCTTTGAGGCCGACCAGTTTCACCACCAAGTTCCGGATTTTTTTTTAAAAAATACCGCATAACTTTAAATAAATTTATCAAAATACCGTTGTTTCAGCCACATATTTTTTTTTTAAATCTTTTTTATCACGTACTCTGATGAGGGAATGGATAAAAGCAAAAGACGCAGCTCACTAAAAACACGGGTGAAACTTACATTTTTAATAAAAAAAAAAACTCGATAAAATCTCGATCTTTAAATTTTAATATAATAAAATTTTAAAAAATAATAAAATATTTAAAATAATATAATAAAATATTTAAAATAATATAATAATATTTAAAAATATTTAAAATAATATAATAAAATTATAATATTTAAAATAATATAATAAAATTAAAATTTTTTAAAAAATTAAATGAAGTTGCAGGTAAAGTGAAATCATCGGTCTGGGCACCGATCTTGCCACTAATTCGGTCGCTAGTTCGATCAGGAGTCTAGCCACCGGTCTGACCAGGAGTTCGGCCATCGGTTCGGTAGCCGGTCTAGCCATCAATCTGGCCACCGATTCTGCTACCGGTTCGGATGCTGGTCTGATTCAGCCACCTGCCATCGGTTTAGATGTCGGTCATGTTCGATTGCTAGACCGGCTGCCAATCTAGTCGTCGATCCTGCCACTGATTCGACTGTCGGTCCTGCCACTGGTTCGATAAGGAATCCGGTTGCCAGTTCGACAAGAGATCCGATAGCTGGTTCGGTCGTCGGTCTGGCCACCAATCCGGTCGCCGGTCTTGCCACCAGTTGGGATGCCGGTCCTGCCACCGGTCCGGCCGTCGATCCTGCCACCAGTTCGGCCGCCTGTCCTGCCATCACTCTTCAAACTGAAAAAAATATGATATAAAATTTATAATTTAGTTGGACTGGTGGTCAGATTGGTGATCGAATCGGTGACCGGATCCCTAGTCGGATTTGCAGCTGGACCGGCGGTCAGACCCCTAGTCAGACTGGCGATCGAACCCGTGGTCGGACCGATGGCTGAATCGGTAGCATGATTGGTGGCCAGACCGGCTACCGGATCGATGACCAGATCGGCTGTCAAACCGGTGGCCGGACCCCTGGTCAGACCGACGGTCGGATCGGTGGCTAGATTGGCAATCGATCCGGGCACCGAACAGGACCGACATCCGGATCCGTGGTAGGTGGCCGGACCGGACCGGCATCCAGATTGGTGACAGGATCGGTGGCCAAATTGGTGGCCGACCGACTGCCGGACCGATGGCCGAATCCCTGATCGGATCGGCGGCCAGACCCCTGATCGGACTGGCGGCCGAACCGGTGGCAGGATTGGCACCCAGACTGGTGGCTTCACATTACCTGCAACTTCTTTTAATTTTTTAAAATTTTAATTTTATTATATTATTTTAAATATTTTAAATATTATAATTTTATTATATTATTTTAAATTATTATAATTTTTTATATTATTTTAAATATTTTATTATGTTATTTTAAATTTTATTGTATTTTTAAATTTTATAATGTTAAAAATTTAAAGATCCAAATTTTATTAGGATTTTTTCATTAAAAACACATGTTCTGTCCGCATTTTTAGTGAGATGACACGGATAGAACGTGCATCTTCTATTTTTATCCATCTCATCGTCAAAGTACATCAAAAAAAAAATTAAACAAGAAAACACGTGGATGAAACAACGATATTTTGATAAATTTATTTAAAGTTACACTATTCCGGTATTTTTTTTAAAAAAATATTATTTTAAAAAAAAATCCTCTTTTCCATCAAAAAAAAAAAAAAAAAATCCCCAGGTTCCTCGGCTTCTTTCTTGAAGCAGGATTTTCTAATTTTTTGCTTCTTTTTATTACGGGGATGGTTGAGCTTTTGGCCATGACTGCAATGGCGTAACTTGAGTGGGGCTAGGGATTTGGCATTGCCACAATTGCCGGTGGTAGCCTTTGTGATGGTGTAGACTCTGTATGTTATGGTGAAGCTCGGTGGAAGTCCCCTTTACCATGATGACCTCATTCAAAAAATAAATGTGGCAGCACTGGTGATATATATATATATATATATATATCACCAGGAGTAAGCAATTGAACGCTGACTTTTATGGAAGATAGAAGTCCGATTTCTTTACATAAGTAATAAGATAATAAGCATTGGTGTACTAAATTTACTCATTTTAATCGGATATTTATATGGAAAATTCTTAAATCGGAATTATAGAAATGATGCAATATAGCTATGAAAATCAAGTGAAGGAAATTTCTAAACATTCATCATATCATACGTGCTCCTATATTTTTATAATCATATCCTGATTAGTGTAAAAAGTCAATATTGCTTATCTTGTTATACATTTTTTTTTTTTTTAAACTTGATGTGTTAAAACATTGATAAATTATTTGTGATGTATACTTTATAATAATTAACTTTTCTTACAAAACTCAAAGGTGGTGTTTGTTCCCATATTCCACCAGGAATAAATCATTATTTTAGTTTATTTTTCCAAACAGCTCCAAAAATCGAAGACAGACACCTTGGAATAGAAATTCCGATCAACTAGCTCATATTCTAGAATTAGTATTCCATGGTCCACCTTGGAATACTTTATTCGAGGTTTCCATATTTCCTTAACATCGAGGGGTAGTGATCGTCATTTATGAAAAATGGCTGAGAGGGTGAAACTCTATCAACTCCACTTCCTACTCTCAGTTAAAATCATTTGCTGCTAAGAAGATTCTTGAACCCTCCAGCCAAGAACTGCATGCTTGGTTATTCAAGACATGATGCCATCCCCGTCATATCTGGTAGCCGGGAGGTGGAAAGGCAATGGTGGCAAGAGAGGAGGGTCCCTACGATAGTGATGAGAGGGGGAGGGGAGCCCACGGTGACAACTAGTGGGGGAGGGGAGCCGAGCAACAGCGATGATGATGGCAAGAGCGGAAGGGAGCTCATGGTACCGGTGAAAGGGGGAAGGAGGGGAGCTCAAAACGGTGGCGATGGTGGCGAGAAGGGAGCAAAGGCCGTGGCCATGACAGCGAGAGAGGGGGGCAGCTAGGTGGTAGTGGCAATGGTGGTGAGAGGAGGGGAGCCTAGTAGTGGCGGTAGCCTGAGGGAAAGGGATGGCAATGGTGATGGGAGCCGCGACAGGGAAAGAGGGATAGGTAGGATTCGGAATTTGTAAGGATTGGTTTAGATTTTTTTATATATATAAAATATTAATAAAAATATTAAATAAAATTAAAATACCATACTAATCCATTGAATTCAATATTCCAAAATAATCTATGACATGTTTGGGATGATTGTAGCCATGAGATATTTCAGAATTTAAACTCATACTCTCAATCAAATTTTAATATATTCTATCATGTAAGCTAAGTTTTTTTACGAGTCTGGTACTAATCTATTGAATACGCTCGAAACTTTCCATGGCTTCTTGGATTTGGGATTCTAATTAAATATTCTCTGGTATATGCATGTACGTATATAAGAAGGCAAGATAAACAAGGTTCTTATAACCAAAAAGAAATTTGTTCTTCATAAACTTGGCCAAGGGTATTCTTGAATTTTTTTGAAAAGATTTTCTTCTATTTTCTATAGAATCGAGGTTTATGCCTATATTAACTAAATACCGGTTGGTAAAACACTATATTAATCATACCGAAATAAAGATAGAATACCGTATTGAAATTTGGAATAACAATAGTGAATAGCTATTCTTGATAAATTCATATTTCTATTTTAAAAATAAAATTTGGGTATCTAAATATTATTAAAAAAATATTTTTAAAATAAATGAAAAAAATGATGGACAAGTAATAGTGAATATGCATGGCGGAGAAATTAGAAGCGGAAAGAGGGAACCATGTCAAGATAGTGGCTGTTTGAGACTGAAAATTGGATAAATTTCTAGTCGTAGAGAATGCCTGGTTCGTCTGGCACGAGTAATTGCCATCTAATCTCCAATAGTTGTCATCTAAAGCTGTACAATTTTTTTCTTTTTTTTCTTTTATTTTTTGGGCGCGCGGGGCGTGGGGGGGGGGGGGTCCGCGCTGCAGAGTTGTCTTGAGCCGGGTCTCATGCCTAAACTCTATTTTGTAACAACCTAGCCAGTGGGCTCTTGGACCTACTTGAAAGGACCAACCCAACCCCCCCTCCCCCCTCAAAAAAAAAAAAAAAAAAAAAAAAGAAAGAAAGAAAGAAAGAAAGAAAGAAAGAAAAATATAAAAGGAAGACTCTATTATTTTTTCCCAAATCTCCACGGGAGGAGGGATTTTTTATCTAAATTGAGTTTGAAAATTTTTAGACACCATCTATAAGCACAGATCTCCCTCTCCCTAAAATCTGTTGCCCAGCGTAGCAATCCAAGAGGGGTTGTTTCCACCAAGATCGCCGTAACCTGTAGCTCCGACGTGTTGTGGATGCGTCAGATTCCTGTAGGGCGCTCGTCCCTTCCTTTCCTGGCTGGCTCCTTGGTCCGGCCGTCCTATAAAAAAGAGGAGACCTAGGCTGGGGATTCCGGTTGGGACACTCCGACGATCAAGTCAAATGGGATGATCAAGCGGAACAGAACATCTATGGCGGAGAGCTTGGGGGCTCTCCACATAGAGGGTGAAAGGTAGATTTGAGGTGGAAAGAGCAAGCGGAGATGGGAGCGAAGAGCTTGGAAAGGTCTGCTGGAGGTCCTTTGTTCGCTCGCTCCCCCTCCCCTTCTCACTTGTTTGTTTCTCCTCTTTCTTTTTGTTTTTCCTCTCTTTGACCTTATGTATGTGGGATGGCCCAGAGCAGATCTGGGGCTTTGTCTGGGTATCCCTTTCCATGCGCCCTCTCTAGGAGGGGCTTGCCGTTGCCTGTGGTCTCCCTCTTGTCGGGCCAATCCTTAGGAAGGGGTCTCCCTCTTGTCAGGCCGGTCCTTAGGAGGAGCCCTTCCATTGGGGGTGTATGCTAGCATGGTGGCGTGTAACAAGGTCCGGGACCTGGTGGAGCGCAGGCCGCCCAGAGCATGCGGGTGGCGCGTTGCAAAGCCCTGGCCCATGGCCGAGCGTGTACCACCCCTCAGAGGTTGCAAGCGATCGGGAACCTCCTTGTTGCGGTTTGAATTCCTGCTGATCTTTCTTGCTGTTGGCAGGAACTTGACCCCGGTAGGGTAGGATGGAGTCCTATCTTAGGAAGCATGAGCACGACCCCGGCCGGGAGCTGGCCTCAGACGGAGGGCTCGCCTCATGAACACGACCCCGGCTGGGAGCTGACCTCGGTAGGAGGGCTTACCTTGGCAGCATGAGCATGACCCCGGTCAAGTGCTAACCTCAGATGGAGGGCTTGCCCTATAAGCACGACCCTAGCTGGGAGCTGACCTCGGCAGGAAGGCTCGCCTTGGCAGCATGAGCACGACCCCGGCCGAGAGCTGACCTCAAACGGAGGGCTCACCCTATGAGCACGACCCTGGCTGGGAGCTGATCTCGGCAGGAGGGCTCACCTTGGCTCTTCATTTGGCCACCATGCCCGGATGGCTGACTCTTTGCCAGCGGGGCTACCAGCAGAGGCTCCATGTTAGCGGATGTGCCAAATTAGATGCCCCCCACTCCTGGGCCCGGAATGAAGCGATACTCGGGACGAAGGAAGTAATGATTATGCTGACATGGAGTGGCGCGCCCCCTATGCCATCAATGCCTCGGGCACCGGTGCCCCGGAATCCGTGCTTCTGTGCCAATGGGACGATGCTATGGCATAGCCCTTTAATGGGACCATTAATTACAGTGCTTGGCTTGAAGCGTCATCATCGTGGGATACCGACATGTGGTGAGCCTTGGAAGACGATGCGACGGGAGACGACAGACTCCTCTCGGAAAGGACCCGTCCCCTTGCCTTTATAAGAGCTTTCCTGGGCATAAAAATCAGATCCCCACTACGTTGCTTGCATCTTGCGATTCCCTGTCAATGATGTGGAGCCATCACCCGGACATGGAGCGGGACAAGTTTTGGGCTCAGACCGCTTGGTCCCAAGAGTTTGCGGGCTAGATAATGACCCTTCAGGAAGCATCGCCCGGCATTACAGGCCAGATAATGACCCTTCAGGAGGGGCCGACCGACATCTTGGCAAGGATGTTCGGTCTTGGAGAAGAAATCCGCCGAGCTCGACGCCACCCCCAGAAGGAAGGAGGAGAAGGAGGAGAGCCCCTAGAGGGGGGTGGCGAAACGGCTGCCCCGGCGACGAAGGTCATGGTCACCATGGAGGCGACCGCGGTGGTCATGGCGCTGATGGGTGCCTACCTCCTTGGGTAGAAGGGATTGGAATGTCCCCCCTCCAGTCCTGCTAGTACCTCCGACACCAAGGGAGGTGCGCTCTGGAGCAGGATAACCCCGGTGGCTGGGGGCCGCACCAGACCTAGAGGTAGAGTCCAGAGCCGAAGCTACTCGGAATGCCCCTCCAGTCAGTGTCACGGCCGCACTGAGAGGACCTGCCCATTGGTCGGGTGAGGAGCGGCGAGGGAGGCCTAAGCATGTTTCCTTTCATTTTATAACTGAGTTGTTGAAAGACTTCCCGGCTTGTCGGGGATCACCACAATGTACGAAATTTTTGATCAATGAAAGCTCTTCTTTTCCTTAATCAACATGTGTCATTCTTCTCTTTTCTCTCCTTTTTTCTCTCACTTTTTTTTTACCAGAATTGCTCTAAGGGAAGCCCATTAAGAATTACGAAGGACTCATCTTCATAACTCAACCACCAGATTTTTTGCTTTTACTTCTTTCCCTCCTCTACTTCTCAAGTTCCTATAGTAGGGAGGCAAACTTTCATGGTTGCCGTGAGTCTAGCCCAGTCCTTCGACCATTGTGGGGTGATGCTGGAGTCCCGAGGTTAACATGGAGGACTCCGCGGGCATCCCACCCTTGCTCCACCGACCTTGGGGTCGCACGGTCTTGAACGCAAAATGTTCTGGGGGGCTTCTTGGTTTGCCAAGCTATGAGCTAAGCGGCAGATGATGGGGCTTCAAGAGTTTCCCACTGGCATCTCCGGGTTGTGAGCGAGGTGGAGGGTGCGGGCCTTCTAGAGGACTTGACGAAGGAAGCGGGCCTGCTGACAAGGCCCGGCTTGATGATACCGAACTGTGAGTCAAGCGATAGATGGTGGGTTACCCTGCCATCACCTCCGGACTATGAGTGCGATGAAAAGTGCGGACCTGCTGGAGGGGCTCGGCTTGAGGATGCCAAACTGTAAGTCAGGCGGTAGATGGTGAGTTGCCCTGCCACCACCTCCGAACTGTGAGCACGGCGAAGAGTGCGGGCCTGCTGGAGGGGCCTGGCTTGATGGTGCCAAGCTGTGAATCAAGCGACAGATGGCGGGTTTACCTGCTGCCACCTCCGGACTGTGAGCATGGAGAAGAGTGCAAGCCTGCTTGAGGGGCCCGGCTTGATGGTGTCAAATTGTGAGTCAAGCGGTAGATGACGTTTTGCCCTGCCACCAACTTCAGACCGTGAGCATAGTGAAGAGTGCGGGCCTACTGGAGGGGCCCAGCTTGATGATGCCAAGCTATGAGTCAAGTGGTAGATGATGGGTTCCCTGTCATCACCTCCGGATTGTGAGCATGGCGAAGAGTGCGGGCCTGTTTGAGGGGCCCGACTTGATGGTGTCGAACTGTGAGTCAAGTGGTAAATGGCAAGTTTCCCTGCTGCCACCTCTAGACTGTGAGCACGGCGAAGAGTACGGGCCTACTGGAGGGGCCCGACTTGAGGGTGCTGAATTATGAGTCAAGCGATAGATGGCGGGTTGTCCTGTCGCCGCTCCAGACTGTGAACACGGTGAAGAGTGTAGGCCTACTAGAGGGGCCCGGCTTGAGGGTGCCTTACTGTGAGTCAAGCAGTAGATGGCGGGTTGCCATGTCACCACCTCCAAACTGTGAGCACAGCGAAGAGTGCAGACCTGCTGGAGGGGCCCGGCTTGAGGGTGTCGAATTGTGAGTCAAGTGGTAGATGGTGGGTTGCCCTGTCGCCACCTCCGGACTATGACCATGGTAAAGGAGTGCGAGCCTGCTGGACAGGCCCGACTTGAGGATGCTGAACTGTGAGTCAGGCAGTAGATGATGGGTTGCCCTGCCACCACCTCCAGACTGTGAGCACGACGAAGGGTGCGGGCCTGCTGGAGGGGCCCAACTTGAGGATGCTAAACCGTGAGTTAAGTGATGATGGCGGGTTGCCCTGCCGCCACCTCCGGACTATGAGCACGGCCTAGAGTATCATAAAATACCACGTGTTGCCACCAAAATCATCGTGGCCTGTAGCTCTGACGTGTCACGAATGCATCAAATTCCCATGGGGCGCTCGTCCCTCCCTCTCTTGGCTGGCTCCTTGGTCCGGCCGCCTTGCAAAAAAGAGGAGACCCGGGCCAGGAATTTCGACAGGGACATTCCAACGATCAAGTTAGACAGGACGATCAAGAAAACAGAACCTCTATGATAGAGAGTTTGGGGGGCTCTCTGTGTAGAAGGTGAAAGGTAGAGTTGAGGTGGAAAGAGCAAACGAAGATGGGAGCGGAGAGCTTGGAAGGGTCCGTTGGGGGTCCCTTGCTCGCTCGCTCTCCCTCTCTTTCTCGCTTGTTTGTTTTTTTCTTTCCCTTCTTCTTCTTCTTTCTGGCCTTATGTATGTGGGATGGCCCAGAGCAGGTCTAGGGCTTTGTCCAGGTGTCCCTTTCCATGTGCCCTCTTTGGGAGGGGCTTGCCATTGCCTGCGACCTCCCTTTTGTCAGATCGGTTCTTAGGAGGAGATCCTTCCATTTGGGATGTACACCGGCATGGTTCAGGTCCTGTCCCTTAGGTGGTACAGTTTCCAGTGGAAGGGACGAGCACCATGAGACTGAGCCCCCTGCCACAGTGAGGTGTTTCCATTCCTAGAGGGACCAGTGGAGTGTCACAAGGCCCTGGGGCCTTAATGGAGTATTCCTCTCAGGGGAGGTTCAGGCATCGTGTTACGGGATTTGAAGCCCCTGATTGCACGGTCATCGACATGGCAGCACGTTATAAGGCCTGGAACTTGGCGGGCCATATGCCGCTCAGGGCATGGGAGTGGTGTATTACAGAGTTTGAATTATGGTAGGACTGCGCCACCCTCCAGAGGTTGCAGGTGACTAGTAACCTCCTTGCCATGGTTTGAATCCTCGTTGACCCTTCTTTTATCACCAGTGGAAACTTTTTGGCCCCCGTAAGGCAAACAGAAAGGGGGGGAGTCTCGCGTTGACAGTATGAGCACGATCCCGGTCGGGAGCTGGCCTCAGACAGGAGGCTCGTCTTATGAGCATAACCCCGTTGGGAGCTGACATCAGTAGGAGGGCTTGCCTTGGCAGCTTGAGCACAACCCTGACCGGGAGCTAGCCTCAGGCGGGGGGCTTGCCTTTGAGCACAACCCTGTCTGGGAGCTGACCTCAGTAGGGGGGCTCGTCTTGGCAGCATGAGCACGACCCCAACCGGGAGCTAGCCTTAGGCGGGAGGCTCGTCTCATGAGCACCATCCTGGCTGGGAGCTAACCTCGTTAGGAGGGCTCGCCTTGGCAGCATGAGCACAACCCCGACTGGGAGCTGGCCTCAGGCGGGGGGCTCGTCTCATGAGCACGACTTTGGCTGAGAGCTGACCTCGGCAGGAGGGCTCGCCTTGGTAGCATGAGCACGACCCCAACCGAGAGGTTGCCTCATGAGCACAACCCCAACTGGGAGCTGACCTCAATATGAGGGCTCGCCTTGGCAGCATGCGCATTACCCCGGCCAGGAGCTGGCCTCAATCGGGGGGCTCGCCTCATGAGCATGACCCCAGCTGGGAGCTGACCTCGGCAGGAGGGCTCGCCTTGGCAGCATAAGCACGACCTCGGTCGGGAGCTAGCATCAAGCGGGGGGCTCGCCTCATGAGCACGACCCCAGTTGGGAGCTGACCTTAGCAGGAGGGCTCGTCTTGGCAGCATGAGCAAGATCCCGCCGAAAGCTGGCCTCAAGTGGGGGGCTCGTCTCATGAGCATGATCCCGGTTGGGAGCTGACCTCAGTAGGAGGGCTCGCCTTGGCAGCATGAGCACAACCCCAACCGGGAGTTGGCCTTAACTGGTGGGCTTACCTCATGAACACGACCCCGGCTAGGAGCTAACCTTTACAGGTGGGCTCACCTTGGCTCTTTATTGGGCCATCATTTCCAGGTGGCGGATCCCTTGCTATCATGGCCATTAGCAGCGACTCCACATCAGCGGAAGTTCCACATCACCATGGATGTTAGAAGATTACTTAAATTAGCTAAAACATTACTACGATATCCCAGTATAAAAACTATGATATCCTAGTTAAAAAACTATAAATCCATATGCAAAATATAAAATAAAACTTTTGAACTACTTTTACCTTTAATACATATCATCCATGGCTTGGTTTATGACTCCTAGAGTATCATAAATTATCATAGATGCTATAAGATTAATCAAATAGCTTGAAACAGTATTACGACATTCCAGTTTAAGAACTACGACATTCTAGTTAAAAAACTATGATACCTATATAGAAAATATAAAATAAGACTTTCTAACCCCTTCTACCTGTAATATATATTATCCGTGGCTTGGTTTATAACTCCTAGAGTGTCAAAAATTACTATAGATACTATAAGATTAATCAAATAGCTCGAAATAGTATTACGACATCCAAGTTCAAAAACTATGATACCCTAGTTTAAAAACTATGATATCCATGCAAAAGATATAAAATCAAGGTTTCTAACCCCTTGTACCTATAATATAGGTCATCCGTTGCTTAGTTTATGATTCTTAGAGTGTCAAAGATTACATAGATAATAGAAGATTACTCAAATTGGCCAAAATAGTAATTCGACATCTCAGTTTAAATACTACAACATCTTAGTTAAAAAACTATGACACCCATGCAAAAAATATAAAATAAAAATTTTTAACCCCTTTTACCTATAATACATGTCATCCATGACTTGATTTATAACTTCCAAAGTGTAAAAAAATGTCACATATGCTATAAGATTAATCAAATAGTTCGAAATAGTATTACGACATCCAAGTTCGAAAACTATGATACCATAGTTAAAAAATTACGACATCGATTTAGAAAATATAAAATCAAAGCTTCTAACACCTTGTACCTATAATATATGTCATTCGTTGCTTGGTTTATGACTCTCAGAGTATCATAAAATGTCATGGATGCTAGAAGATTACTCAAATTGGCTGAAATAATATTACGATATCCCAGTTTAAAAACTATGACATCCTAGTTAGAAAACTATAATATCCTTGTAGAAAATATAAAATCAAAGTTTTTAACTTCTTTTACTTGTAATACATGTCACCTGTGGTCTGAATTAAAACTCTTACAATATCATAATAGACCTCTAAGAAATAAAGTTTAAGTAAATGTTGAAATATGATTACGACACCCTAGATCTTTTGTTATGATATTCCAATTAAAAAATTATGACATCCTGTAAAGAAACATAATATTCCTTTATAACATCAACATATCAATAAAGAAATTTGACATTTTAGTAGTAAACATAATATCTAAAATATAAAAACTTAATGTAATGATAAAATAATATTTATAACATTACTATTTGAATGAATTACATAATTTTTTTTTGAAATGATACTTAGAATATAACATCAATTAACTTACAAATTTATGTAATATATTACAGAAGTGCATGAATTGAAGAGAACAAGTACATTAAAAAAAGTTTGCTTTTACATGCTAAATTTTAACATCACTATCAATCTTCTAATTGAGGCTCTCTTTCAATAATCTTACTGCTAACTAGTGCCAGTAGACACTGATATCTTTTTCTATGAAATCCCAACGATCAGGCTTATCCTTGCAAGAAAGGAATTTCATGTATTTCAAGCAATACAATCATAGTCTAGTGATCCTGCAGGTTGGGAAGGGCATTCAGCAATCTCTAACATGGACCAATTCTTCACCTTTTCATTATCATAGAATATATGAAACATTGGCCCGAGTATATTATGCTATTTTCTTGCATTCACTTTGTACCTGGAATTATATTTTATAGACTTTAGATGCATCAATACATTTCTTTGCATATCAATCGCAACTAGGTGCTAGTGCGAATTGTCTAAGTTGATGATGGTGAACAGAAACTAAAATTCCTTCTTATCTTGATCACTAACTCTATCAAATATTATAGTCTCGATCGTTCCAGCAAGTTCTTGAAATGGTAAAACTGATATCAGACACATATCGGAGGTCATTACAGGTGCAACGATGCACTTATGATATCTATCTAAATGCTCTATCCAGTTATTTCTAATAAACTCCTGCCTGGCATCAATTATCTGGAAATGCAATATAAATTGATTAATTAAAAGTAACATAATTTCATACAATTTTTAAAAATCAATATAAGAATTATTAAAAACTATATCATAATATATATAGAGAATAACAACAAAATAAAGTAATACTCTGTTATTTATATCATTAACTATCATGTCATTGGTAAGGATATTGATAATATTTCTCCTTATGATAGTGCCTCTAAATTTATTGGTGTAGATAACCTCTCTAAAATTAATAAATATAAGGATATTATACATTTTGAACCATAAAGTAGCATACATAACAGAAAAAATAGATATCACTTACGAGTTAATCCTTTCTTTCAAAAAGATTTTGATCAAATTCTCATCATCTTCAAATTATAGATTCAAATTTGATTCATCAAACTGAGATGTGCCCACTATCTTTATTTTTTTTTTGGGTTACCCTACTTCAAAAGTACAATCTGCTGTCATTTGTGATGCCTTCTGTAGCCTAGGTTAGTTTTTCACCCTCTTGATAAATGAAGGAACCAGAGATTTTTCTTTGTCCCCCTCAACATCCTCGGTCACAGGAGTGTCCAATTTTTCCTCTATCCTATGTTCAACCTCAGTCACATGGTTATCATAAACTTTTTCCACTATCCTAGGTTTATCTTGCCCCATAACTTCCATCTTATTCTTTATATCATCTCCCTCCACCCCTTTGTACCCTTCTTTATTGGTGTTGCTATCTTTTTTTAGCAATGAACCGAGGAGGGTTTCAACTATGACAAGCCTCTTCTTTATATCTTTTACTTCATTCTTCAACTGTGCACAGCTTGTACAACTATTTTCAAGTTTCAAGGATGCTACTATTTCTTTAGTGATAAGCTACCGTTTTGTTATCATAGGCTTAATAGCTCCCTCCAACTGCAAGCCAAGAAAAATAATAAATTAACTTTATATTAATGATAATAATTTTTTATTCATTATGTTTATAATATAATGGATTATCTTACCAACTTATGAGGCTGCATGTTGGCAAGCTAAACATTATGTGTCTTCAACTGGCTGTCATACCACTTCAACAGCCTAGGTAGCTTATTAGGGTGTGCTGGGGCTCTTAATGTGCTATGCTCGAGGAACCAAACATGTACATAATAATCATGTACTTTAAATATATAAAAAATCTAAAATAAAAATAATTATACTTTTGCTGTATATTAATATCCTTACTACCAGAGCAGTTGAACATCCAAATAAGGTTGGCTGCCTCCACCCTTGTCACTTCTCTAGGATTGGACTGGCTCCTCAGATCTCAAGCAAGCAACAATATCTGGGAGAGCTATAACAATCAACTCATTTATTGCAGAATCCCGATCGATTTATCCCAGCTGAGATAAATTATTCAAGTAAGGGATGATATATCTTGGACAAGCTTGATTTGACTTTGGAGACAAAAATAGTTCAAACATATATGCGATCCAAAGTCTTATAGTGTTCTCAACATTCTCTTGTATGTTTGATGAATAAAGTTGCGCTATCAACTTCTCCAACCCCTTATTTTGAAGATTTAATTTTCTACCAAATCTTTGAAATAACCTGTCCTTTTTATCTTGGCCTTCCATTGCAATCTTATTTCTATGGCATGGCAGATCCAAAATCAAGGCCACATCTTCGATGCTGAATATAAGTACCTTACCATAAAAATAAAGTCGTCACCTCCCTTGTAACATTTAATAATATTAGTTAGGAGTCGTCCGTTGACTATGAACAATTGTATGTCGATGAAGGCACTGAATAGAGTTTTCCAAATAATTTCTAAATGAAGACTAAAAAAATCCATCTTTCATACTTTTTCAACATATACTGCTGGTTTGCAACATTTTTTAAATAGCTGTGAAGCCTTTATATTAGGCAGTCAAATGATTGTAAGATCACCTGAATATAAGTAAAAAATAAATATAAGTTATAAAATAATAAATTATAACTAACTATTATAAAAAATATAAGCCATCCCAGCTTAAATATGTATAGGGTATCATAATATTTGAAGTAGGATGTCATGAATCCTAAAATAGGATGTCATAATCCTGTTTTGGATTTAATTACTCTTGATTCTTTTCACACTAGCTTGTTATGACATGGGGGTGTCATCATGAGATTCTAAAAGTTTTAATTTAGATCACAGGTAACACGTATTATAGGCATAAGGTTAGAAACTTTTATTTTTTACTTTTTGCAAGGGTATCATATTTTTTTAACTAGGATGTCATAGTTTCTATATTGGGATGTCGTAGTTTGTTAACTAGGGTATCGTAGTTTTACATATTATAGGTAGAAGGGATTAGAAAGTTTTATTTTACATTTTATGCATGGATGCCATAGTTTTTTAACTAGGGTATTGTAACTTTTAAACTACGTAACTTTTAAACTAGGATATCATAATACTGTTTCAGGCTATTTGATTAACTTTATAGTATCTATGATAATTTTTAATACTCTAGGAATTATAAACAAAGCCACGGATGACATGTATTATAAGTAAAAGGGGTTAGAAAGTTTTATTTTATATTTTGTGCATGGGTGTCAGTTTTTTAACTAGGATATCATAATTTTTAAACTAGGATGTCGTAATACTATTTCAGGCTATTTGATTAATCTTATAGTATCCGTGGTAATTTATGATACTCTAGAAGTCATAAACTAAGCCATGGATGATATGTATTACAGGTAGAAGCGGTTAGAAAGTTTTATTTTATATTTTATACATGGATATCATAGTTTTTTAACTAGGGTGTTGAAGTTTTTAAATTAGGATGTCGTAATACTGTTTTGACGTATTTGAGTAATCTTCTAGCATCTATGACATTTTATGACAATCTGGAAGTCATAAACTAAGCCACGGATGACATGTATTATAGGTAAAAGGGGTTAGAAAGTTTTATTTTATATTTTGTGCATAGATATTGTAGTTTTTCAACTAGGATGTCATAGTTTTTAAACTTGGATATTATAATATTATTTTGGATTTAATTAATCTTATAACATCTGTGATAATTTTTGATACTCTAGGAGTCATAAATCAAGCCATAAATAATAAGTATTACAAGTAGAAGGGGTTCGAAACTTTTATTTTATATTTTTTGTATGGGTGTCGTAGTTTTCTAACTAGGATATCGTAGTTTTTAAACTGGAATGTTGTAATACTATTTCAGACTATTTGATTGATTTTATAGCATCCGTGGTAATTTTTGATACTCTGGAAGTTATAAACTAAGCCACAGATAACATGTCTTACAAGTAGAAGGGGTTAGAAAGTTTTATTTTATATTTTATGCATGGATGCCATATTTTTTTAACTAGGATGTCGTAGTTTTTAAACAGGGATGTCGTAATACTATTTCAGGCTATTTGATTAATCTTATAGCATCCGTGATAATTTTTGACACTCTTGAAGTTATTAACCAAGCCATGGATGACATGTATTATAGGTAGAAGGGGTTAAAAATTTTTATTTTATATTTTCAATATAGATGTCGTAGTTATTTAACTAGGATGTCATAGTTTTTGAACCTAGATATCATAAATTCTAAACTACGGTATCATGAAACTATGCATGGTATCATAATTTTATACTATGAAGACTTAATATTTTTAAAAATATATCATGACATCCCTTTATAGATATAAATTTTAAATATTTGTATTAAAATATATAATTGTCTTACCAATTTCTAGTTCTGTAACTTCTTTTGGGAGGGAACTTAAAGGGATATTATCTTCTCCTGAATAAACAAGTGTAGTGCTTCCTTCCTCCATCTAAATTTCCTTCTTGTAGTATTTTCATGTTCATCATCTACGTTGAAATACGAAAGTACTTTTCTTCATTGACTCAAGATTTCAAAGGCGTGTCTTTTGTGGTATGCTTGAGAACTTCCAGCTCACCAGCTACTACTCAACTACCAAAAAGAAGAGAAAAAATATAAAAACGGAGAACACTCTAGAGGTGTCGCTAACCCCTTCCTTTCTTCATTCATGGAAGAAGAAGAAATACTTCCAGCTCACCAGCGGCTACTCGACCACCAAAGATAAGAAAAAAAATAAAAAAATATAGAGAAAACTAGGGTTTTGCTTTGATATTGGTGGGTAGGCAAAAATAATGGAAGGAACTCTGGGGTGTCACTTTGGTTGGTTTTTTTTCGTCGCAGAAGAAGAAATGCTTTCAGCTCAGAAGCACGTATCGTCTTATGGAAGATAGGAGGGCAAAAAAGTTATTTCTCATGTTTAAAATGATCATAGACATGGTGATACTCAGATTATGTAATCCCAGTGAGACTGACTCCCGCTTTATCCCATCAAGCCATGTAGAATCAATGTGGACCAATAAGAAATAACTAGGTGACCTAGATAAGATTTCCTCACCTCACATGGTGCACAAAGACTTACTCTATGCATCACATCTTCATTGGCCCAAAACCCACTCTTTCGAAAGAGTGGCCAAGCCCGAGATTAAAGGTGGTGGGACCGGTGCCAGGTTTCCATGTCTTCGCATGACAACAGGTTCTTCCTTTACCAACAAGTGTTAATTTGGTGTTTACCAAGAGGAAGTACAATGATAAGGTGATGATCTTGTCGGTGAGGATAGCAGTAACAATATATCAGATTGCCAGTTCCATATCATAAGCTAGAGATCATGACAATTTCCACATATTTATAAAAAAGTTTTATAAATATACAAGATATCTTTTCATGATATTGTAAAGCAATAATAAATTAAATAATCAATAAATTAAATCCAAAATTTAACTAACCTAAAATTCAATGATATTCAATAATTTTATTCCAAATCTTAATAAAATAACTGACCTAAAATAAGATATCGAAGTTTTGCTTCTAATTACTCTCATAAATCATATTTGCATGTCATTTTAGTTCTTAAGATTTATAAAAAATAGTAAAATATGGGATGATAAACTAGATGCCTAGTAAGTAATGAATATTGTAACCAGATAATTCATGTGATAGTATAGAATACGATAGTCAAGATATAATTTATCATAAATCAGTGTATAAGCATAATCAAATTCATTATCAAAATTCAAATTAAGTAATTCATAAATATTTCAAATATTCATATACAAATTCATAAATCCGAATCAAAAAATCAATTATATTTAGTAATCTAATTCAAAATAAATTTCATTCAACTAATCAGTCTTTAATCATGACTACATTTATATCCTATAGCAGGTCTAGATACCACACTTATACCTTGTGGCTGGATCAAAATACCATACTTATATTCTATAATAAGATCAAAATACTATACTTTATTTTGTGGCGAAACCAAAATACCATACTTATACTATGTAGCTGTACCAAAATACTACACTTATTTCTTGTGGTGGGACCAGAATGCCATACTTATATCCTATGACCAAATCAGAATACTATTTATACCTTATGGTGTGACCGAAATACCATACTTATATCATGTGATGGAGTTGAAATAAAATGATAAGTTCAAAGTCCCAATGTATAACTCCCAATTGGCAGGGTTCAAAATATAGTCAAGCTAAGAGTCCAAATTCGATTCGTATCAAAATTCTTTTCATAGAATAACACATTCCATAATTTAATCAAAATATGCCTATATGATTTTAAATCAATAAACAATTATAGTAATAGCCTGGGAAATATTACTTCGAAATTATATATCAATTATCATCAAAAAAATAATTTCATAAAATTCATAAATCATATATAAATTGATCAATAATTTGTTTGATATTTAAAATAATATTATATGAATAAAAAATCTAGAAAAGATGAATTATTACTTATCTTTGCAGAAATGATGAACTAATAGATTCAATCAATACAAAGATTCTCTTTTAGAATCCAATATCTAAACATTAATTATTAAATAATAAAAGTCATTAATTCCAATAGTTTCATAGGATTGGTGGGGGTGCCTGATATCTCGATCAATTCAAATCAAGATGATTTCATCAAATCATGGATGAATTAGGGTGCATATGGTTCAAATAAAATCATTGATAACCGAATCTAATAATATTTGATCTGGTTAGGATAGATACTGACATGCTGCTTGGTAATCCAAATTAGAAGCCTCTTCACTAGGATCAAGTCAAAATTATTGAAAAGAAAACACTTTACTAGATCAATTTTAGAGAGAGAAATAATTCTAAAAAGAGAAAGTCGAGAAAACAAGTGAAGAGAGAGAAGGGCAATAGAGGAAAGAGAGAGAAAATCTCTTCCTTTTCTTTTCATTTCCTTTTTTTTTTCTTTTTCATTCTTTGATTCTTAATGGAACAAGGGACTTTTGACCCTTGTTTTCCTAAACTCTACAGCCTCCTACAAGCCATGATTGGTTTTGAAGGTGGCTGTGGTCATGGCGATGTAGCCAAGAGGATTGAACCAACAGTCAGCAATGATGATGACTAGAAAAATTAAACATAAAGGGTAGAAATTGTTACTGTACCTCTCCAGCTTGATAAGCAGGCTATGCTAGATTGGCTTTTGGGCTCCTAAAAATATTCAAAAAATTGGTTAATGACTTTAAAAGTGGACTCAATCAACTCCTTGACTTGCTAAAAAAATTTCAATGCTAAAGAAATTGATGGGATTTTTCTAGTGAGGGATCCTTCGATATTTAAGTCAGCTTAGAAAAGGAGAACAAAAAGAAGAAAATGGAGAGTGATGTGGCGGGGGCTGACGTGGTGCTCGCATTCATCATGGCTGGTTGCCGACATGGCACACAAGTCCGAGGTGGCACCCCTAGTTCGATGTGGCACCCCGCATCCGACATGGCACCCTGCATCCGATGTGGCACCCCGCATCTAACATGGCACCCCACATCTAACATGGCACCCTGGCCATGTAGAGCTCCTAGCTGAGTAGAGCTCCTAGCTGAGTAGAGCTCCTAGCCGGTAGGGCTCCCAACCGACCTAAATCCTGGCTATAGGAAGAGTTGGCTCTCGTGGGCCAGGGAAGGAAAGGAGAACTGAAGGATGCGTCAACCCCAAACAGGCATATGTGGCTCGCTTGGTCCCGACGATGCCGCATAATGATTGAGGAGAGCGGGGTCACTATTTCTGCCAAACTTGTCTTGACATCCAGTGAAGGAGGAGCAGTTCACCACCAGTCCTATGTCCCTCATAGAGGCATGCTCTGCCAAGACAGTGAACCGTGTGACATGCCATGTACCTCCAATATAGGAGGTCCTGCCGGGACTCTGATCATTGCAGGATCTGTACCCTTCTCAAGAGGGCAAGCCCTGCAGCATGTCGCCTACATCTGATACAGGAGAGCCCTGTCGAGACTCTAGTTTCTATCATATAGGGTACTACTAAGCCTGCACCCTCCTCCAGGAGGGTGCGCCACAGCACATTGCCTGCACCCAATACCAAGGGCCCTGTCAGGACTCCAGTCTCTGTCCCACAAAATCCTGCAAAGCCTGCACCCCTCTCAGGGGGTGCACTACCAGGATACTCGATTTTACCCACCAACATCGACTCCCATATATATCGATAAGAGAGACCTCCTGTGAACGTAAGAAGGAAGAAACGGTAAGTAATTCTCACTACATAGAAAGAAACCCCTTCTTTCAGAAAAATCGCTTCATGGTGGTCATCTAGGCCTCCGTGACTAAGGATCTATTGCCCTTGATCGCCATACTAACTTGATCATTAGAATATCTCCACCGGGATCCCCGACCTAGGTTCTCTCTTTTTTGTAGGGCCGCTTGATGGCTAGGAGCATTCTGAGATGAGGGATCCGAAGATGCCTGGAGTGACTGACATGCCCCCGGAACCATCAAGTCTACAAGCAAGAAGGGATCTTGGCAACAACAAATTGGCATGCTGGGAAGGGGGCGTGGAGAATGAGAGCAGCAAAGAACGACACCATTGATCACCTAGCCAAGATATCACCGCCTTGTTACAACGGTCCAATGGTTCTACTAGCCATGTTGGGAACCATCCCGCCACGAAGACCAGTGCAGTCGGAGGTGGAGCTTCTAACTCCACCCCCGTTGCTAGCATACTAGCATATGTAAGTCACTGTGCTCATATAGCAAGTCCAATCCCTGACCATGGTGGTGCATTGTCTATAGCACCAGCATCGGTCTATGGTGACAGCAATAGTCGGGGACCCCCGTGGCTCCCATCGCCATGGCCCCAATAAGTCTCCAGTCCTTCCAGCAGGGACCGTCTTGGGCACGAGCAGCATCGTACCCATGGTCCCCGCATCACCCAAGGAAAGGCTAGTGTGCTTCGAGCGATTAGCACTAGGATAGTATGGCCGTCTGGGAGAATTGCTCCCTAGACTCGAACTACAATGGCCCTCGCACCGATGATGGAGGCATGGCAAGGGGCTCAAGCATGAGCTCCCCTGATCTCCATCTTTTTCCCCACCAATGGCCTCGACCGAGGGATCAATTGACGAGGCCATCCAGCGGTAGGCCAAGGAGCGCTTGAAGGAACCCAAGTATAGACTAGCCGATCTTGCTTGCTAGTTCACTAACCTCCAAGGCACTTCCTATGAGCCGGCGAGCTACCAAATCGACCCTTCTCTCTCCCACCGGACTCACAAGGAACCAATTTCTAGTTGTTTTACATGTCCCAACTGGATCCTTACGAGGAGACCATGGATCCCTTGAATCACCTTGAGAGCTATAAGGCCCTCATGCATGTCCAGGGGGTGACCGATGCCCTCATCTACACTACCTTCCCAACTATGCTGCATAAGGTGGCTCGAGTCTGGTACTCCCACCTCGAGCCAGGGAGCATCGACTCATTCAAGCAGTTGGAGAAGAAGTTCGTGGCACATATCAATGCCTGTCGTAAGGTGCCACGAGAAGCTGATAGCCTTCTCTCAGTCTGCCAGCAGGATCATGAGTCCCTCGGGGACTACGTGACCCACTTCAAGGTGGCAACTCTAGAAATCTACAATCTGGATGGGCCTGTTTCCATGCTGGCCCTGAAGAGAGTACTTAGAACCTCTTGTTTTATTTACTCCCTTGATAAAAAGCCCCCAAGTCTTACTCAGAGCTTCTACTCAATGTCCAGAAGTACATTCATATGGAAGAAGCCAACTGCACTCTAAAGAGGCAAGCCCATGAGGAGCCAAACGAGCCACGAGGGTAGAAGGTTACTCCAACCTCCGGAGCAAGCCCCAAGCCGAAGGGCACCCATGACAAGGACAGGGGATATACCCCTCTCCTCATCCTAGAACCAAGATCCTGAGGGAAATCGAGGGTGAATGCTTCCTATGTCACCCTCCCCCGTTGAAGCCATCCAGTGATTGTGATAAGTCTAAGTACTGCCAGTTTTACAAGGACCATGGCCATGACACCGAGGAATATCGCCACTTGAAAAGAAGGATCGAGCAGTTGATCCAGCGAGGCTACCATTGAAAATATGTCGGGAGAAGGGCTCCATCCGGCGTCCAAGGCACCAAGGCCCACCACACTGCCATCGATGTGGTTTCTTCCCCCACTAGGTCTCTCCCCATCAAGGGGATTACATTAGTAGTCCTCTCTTCACCTTTGGTCCTTTTTGGCCCCTGACCTACCCCCTAGGTGATCATCCCCACTAGTTTCTTCACTGACTCAGCTCTTGTCTCCCTGGCCATTTGCCCAATGGGGGATGGATATCTGAGGATTATTCTCACCTGTATATGGCCAACAGAAGTACCTAATCGTCGCCATCAATTACTTCACTAAGTGGGTGGAAGCGGAACCACTAGAAGGATCACTAAGGCTAAGGCAATGGCTTTCCTCTAAAAGTCAGTCATCTATCACTTTGGACTCCCCCATGCTGTCATCATCGATAACAAGCAGCAATTTGACAACAGGCATTCAAGGAGTTTTGTGCCAACCTCGATATCCACCATCGCTTCACGTTTGTAGGTCACCTGCAAGCTAACGGGAAGGTCAAGGTGACTAACCGCACCATCCTGTAAGGGCTTCGCACCAGGCTGATGAGGCAAAAGGCCGGTGGGTGAAAGAACTTTCTAGTATGCTGTGGGCCTACCACACCACACCCCAAACTGTGACGGACCAGACACCGTTCAACCTTATCTTCGATACTTAGATGGTAATATCGATGGAGATCAGTCTACCAATGGTGAGAGTTGAACAATTCGATGAGTCAAGCAACCCAACACGTCCCTCCTCAACTTTGACCTGTTGGATGAGAAAGAGACAAAGCCCGACTCTGCATAGCTACATACCGCCAATGAGTGGCACGCTATTACAACTCCCGAGTGAAACTAAAAGCCTTTCACCCGAGAGATCTCATCCTGAGATGGGCAAAAGTGTCATAGCCTGATAAGTGTGGAAAGCTATCACCTAACTGGGAAGGCCTCTATAGGCACTAAGGAGCCTACCGAATAGCTGAGCTCGATAGAACCCAGATTCTGCAGACATGGAATGCAAGGAATTTAAGGATATATTATCAGTAATGTATATCCCTTATTCAAGAAAGAAATGGAAAGCTATTCGATGGGATGGTTTGGCTTCACTCTTTCAAAGGACACTCATCCATCGGATCTCAGGTCTGGCGAAGAAAGACATGGATGCTCAATAGCACTATCATCCTGGATGGCTTGCTGCACAGCACCAGCACTCATCCATCGAATCCCAAGTTTTATGAAGAAAGATGAGGATGCTCCATAGCATTGTCCTCCTGGATGGCCTGCTTCATAGTATCCGCACTCATCCATCAGACCCTAGGTTTGGTGAAGAAAGATGGGGATGTTCCACAGCACCGTCCTCCTGGATGGCCTGCTCCACAGCACCTACACCCATCCATCGAGTCCCAAGTTCGATGAAGAATGATGGGATGTTCCACAGCACCGTCCTCCTGGACATCCTGCTCTATAGCACCTGCACTCATCCATCGAATCCTAGGTCTGGTGAAGAATGATGGGATGCTCCATAGCACCATTCTCTTGGATGGTCTACTCCATAGCACTCGTACTCATCCATCGAACTCCAAGTCCAGCGAAGAATGATGGGATGCTCCACAGTACCATCCTCCTGGACATCCTACTCCATAGCACCTGCACTAATTCGTCGGACCCCAGGTCTGACAAAGAATGATGGGATGTTCCACAGCATGCCCTCCTGGATGGCCTGCTCTACGGCACCCAAGTTTACCTCTCCTGTTCCAAGCCAACCCTCGCTAGCCCAAAAGCAGGCAGAGCCTAGCTAGACACCCTTGAGAGTTGCCCCCTCCAGAGGGACCCTTCCACTGCCCTACCACTCAGTTGTCTAGCCCGATGATGGGTGACATACTTTGCCCTATTTGCTAGCTCGACCTCGAGGTCCTTCACCTGTAGCTCGAGATCAGTGATAGAGTCCCGCGAATGCTCGAGCTCGGCCTCCAGCTCCTTTACCTGAGCCTCCAGGGCTGGTATATGGTCTGCCAGGACCCTGACCTTTGCCTCAATTGCATTGGCCCTGCTACAAGACTCCACGTCTCATCGAAGCAATGCACGGCACATGTCTTTGACCATGAACACATCCTGGATGACTTGAGATAAAAAACCAAGGAGAAACTATTGGTTAGCCCCTCCATCACACGAATACAAAGCTCGACAGGGGCAAAAAAATAAAAAGAGAAAAAGGAGAAAGCTTACCATAAGGAGTTGGAAGAAGATCCCGGTGATGGTATTCCCTAGCTTGCAGTCGGCCCTCTCTTTGTGGTCTTGGGATACAGGATGAATCCCAATAGCCTCTTGGCCAGACCCGCGTCGAGGGTGACCAACGCGTGAGGCAGCACCATCGAGGGCCGATTGATTCCAGGTCCACTGGCTGGGTCCCTGCTGCTATGAAGGCCACGGGCAGAATCAGGGCACTCTTCGGTTCCATGATGATGGCCACCTCGGGAGATGGTGACATGGATATAATCTCGAGAGCTGCTAGAGGGGGCCGAGGAGTCCTCTCCCTCGAACCTACGTGTCAAGGTTATAATTTTGGCCTCTGCAGCTAAGGAAGTCTGCATTTGGTGCATTCCACCTCTTGAAGGTGTGGATCTTTCTGGTTTCCTAGTTGTTCCCATTGTAAATTCTTTTCAACTATGTCCTCTAAAAATTGCCATGCTTCACTGGGTTCTTTATACATGAATTGGCATTGGCACATAGACTCTAGCATGGTTCTTGAATTGAAATGTAAACCCTCATAAATGATTTGGCATAGTCTTCAAGTTTCCATTCCATGGTGTAGACATTGGGTCAAGATATTCTTGAAATGGTCAAAGTATTTCCAAAATGACTCACCAGCTAATTGATAAAATTGGTTTATTTTATTTCTAATTTTAGCTATTTTATGATGAAAAAAATATTTCTTTAAGAACACTCTTACAAAGCCCTCCCAGGTCATGACAGATTGATTTGGAAGACCTTAAAGCCACTTTTTAGCATTATCCTTAAGGGAAAAATTAATCAATCTTAGCTTGATTTCATCCTTTGATAATAGTTGCGGCCTCATAGTTGCACAAACCTCTTCAAATTCCCTAATAAATATATATGCATCATCTATTCCCGTGAACTTTGGAAGCATATTAATCATCTGAGGTTTGATTTCAAAATTATTTGCTATGTGTTGAGGCAACCTTATGCAAGAAGGTTGGACGGAACCAACTGGATAATATAAATCCTTAAGGGTTTAGGGTTGATTCGTTATATCCATTGTAGAGGTCGTAGGATCTAAAACAGGAATCAAATCGGTTCTAACAAGTTGACCTGAAATCCTTCTCCACACAGGAGTTGGAGAATTCACTAAATCTACTACGTCTTCAATTTTTTTAAATTTTATATATTTATATTTTTTTAGTTTTTTTATTTAGAAGCTTTCTTCAAAAAAAATTCTAAATCAATTCAACCTTTTCATACCCTAGGACAACCATGCAACATAACTTCCAATTATGCCAGGGCAATCTTATGTCAGGGCAATTAAGATTGACAACACCTAAAGTAAGATTTTTTTAATTTTTTTTAATTTTTTTATAAAAATCTTCAAACAAGTTTCACACAAAATTAATCCTATCCTAGGGTTAACCTAGAACTAGACAGCTCCTAACTATTCCAAGTCAACCTTCGAGCACTCTAAGTTTGAACCAATTCACCAAATTGGCCAGGTAAGTATAAGATTAGTGGGGGACCCCCGTTGCTTTCCTTAAACACCAATTGGATAGGTAAGGTCAGCGAATGGAATCAATTAAGTAACCACCTTTCTTCGGGACTTAGATCCTTGAACCACTTTCCTAGACACCAATTCAATGATCGAAACTAGCTTGGTATAACTCTTAGGTATCCTTGTCCTAATGAGCTCGGATGTCCCTAGGGTCAGCGTCTAATTAATTTTATTTAGAGACTTGGGTTGATGCCAATGAAGGAGTCTTGTTTGTGAGCTAAGGAAGGGTGATGAACTTTCCACCTTATCTTGTTTAGGTTCGTGCCCTTAACATAATTTAGAAATGCTATGCACAAACAAAAAGATCAAACAAGTTTAAATTAAAAACTAAACTAAACTAAGATTAAGATAAAAATAAAATTGCTGAAAGAAAAAGAAATAATTTAAATTTTTTTACCTGGCTTCCAGCACTCACTAACTTAAAAATAAATGATAGATATATCAAATTAAAGCAAGAATTTAAAACACAATATAAAGCAAACAAATTTTCCTGACAATGGTGCCAAAAACTTGATGTGAACTTTAAGTAGTAACCGTAAATGCACGGTGTGCAGAGTAGCATGTCTAGTGAGTACGGGTCAATCCCATGAGAAATTTATATTTTAATTTGTTTTCAAACTCTTGCTTAGATAAGCTGACGAAAATGAGCAAAAGTTAATTAAATCGATGAAACAAATGATTTAAAGATCTAAGGCTTTTGAATCCACTAGACCAATGATTTAGAAAACTGTTCTAAGGATCTCTCTTATAAATCCTTCCAACTTCTTTCTCTATATTAATCAAGTATGGATTATGAAGAGATTTAACTCAACTATAACCTATTAAGGTTTTACAATGAAAGAAAGAAAGAAACGAAAAATAAATTATTGAGCCTTCTATCTTTCGTCCTTTTTGTACTGAATCAAACATGAACTATAAAAGGATTGAAACCCAACAATAGCTCATTGGCAAGAAGTTTAGAGAGAAAAAAAAACTCTTAAAAATTAATGTCCGAAAAGAAATCCAAAGAAAGGCTTCTAATCATGGTCTAGCTTCATCGCTAACCCTAGACGGTTCGCTTAGCCAGACATAATTTAAATTAAAAAAATATAAAAATTATTAAAAAAATAAAATCAATTAACTACTTGCTGAAATTTAAATTACAGAATTTAAAGAAATGCAGAAATAAAACTATACTAATTGCAGGAATGTAAATTGCATAAAACAAATTTCAAAAAATTAATCTAATCTAATGCTGAAATAAAAATTATGAGAACAATTTAAATAGAAAAAAATAAAATTTTTATTTCAAGAAAATAATTTAATTATAAAATTTTTAACTTCTGAGCCATTAATAGAGCTTGGAGTTAAAATAATAATAAAAAAATTAAGACTATGTGGGAAGAAAAGATGGGAAGAAGAAAGGGCAAGAGAAAAGGGACGACGGGCTGGTTTCAAGTGGAATCAATCGATTGATGGATGGGGCTGGTTTCAAGTGGAATCTATCGTTTGATGGATGTCCTTCGGTAAGGAAGAGATGATGCTCGATATATAGATAGAGATGAATGCGTCGATATCGCGTGGAAATTGTGTTGGTTTCTCGTCGCTTCCGCCGCATCGGTTCTGATAAACTTCGTTCTTATCTTTATCCCGTACATGTTTCTTATAAATCAAACCTCCGGTATATCCTGTCTCTGGTCTGCATTCCCATCCCATATCCACTCGCATAATCTCGTTCCGATCTTAAAAATTAAACTTCTTCAATGTTATCCCGAGTACGAGATCGAAGGTGTTATCCATCGATCCTCTTGCTCCTTCGGACATCCAATCTCTCGGCATGCTTCTGGACCGATTGTAGTGCTTCAACGACATAGAATAGTAAACAACTTGGGCGGATAACTAGGAGGAAGGCTGATCGATCCAGAGGAGGAGGAGGTGGCGGAATGCAGCGCGTCCGGTGTTTGCGCTGAGCGTAGCCGACGATGGTTGGCAGCAGGCATTGAACTGATCATGATGAAGATGGCACAAACGAAGAAGACCAGTGATGGTCCACCGGGAAGACAGGCGGCGATCTGGTCAGAGAATTCGGACGGTGGGCGAAAAGCAACGATTGCAAGAGCTTGGTCCAGTGATTTCGGGAACAGGGAGATGAAGAGACGATGGATGCTTGGACTGTACCTCGACATGCAGCAACGGCAAGAGGAGGAAGACGGCCATGGGAAGAAGATATACCAAAGCAGCAAGGGATGGACTGTGATGAGACGACGACCATGGATGGTGGACGGGCGGAGACCGATTGAGAAAGGGGAATAAGACAGCTCGGTGGCTCTTCCTTGGATTTTTCGATCATTCATGGCTTCTCCGGCATCTCGGCGGTGAGGAGAGCTTCCCATCGGTGAGAAGAGGAGTTTTGACAAATTTTCCAGAGACATCGTGGCTTGGTTTGGACTATGGTCCACGGATCTATTCCGTAGACCAGCTACAATGGAGGATATGGACAAAGTAAAGCTTCCATGAACCAGTTAGCTGGTTCACAATGAACCATCACTTTAATTTTCAAGTAGATTCTTTAATAATAACTTCAAAACTCATTTCCCGACTCAATTGAAGTTTGATTCGCGTGTCGTTCATGCCGTTGGATTCCAAAAATCATGATCTTTGCATTGGCAAGATTCTTTCATAAAACACTACATAAAAATATTAATTTTAATTAAATAAAGTAAATTTGATTAATAAATTAATGTACTTATTACTAATTTTTATGTACTTATCAACAGGGGACGCCCCGTCGATGCAGACCGGAAGGAGAGAAAGCAAGGAAGGAGGACTAACCTACACAAAGTTTTGGATTGAGGTTTTCAAAAGTGGGTTAGGATCTCCCCTCTTTCTTCTCTGTTCCTCCTTCGCCTGGTGATTTTGAACGGATGTAATAGAGCAGGTTACTTATCTAAAAGAGATGGCAAAACCCTCTCTTCCAACCATGCCAACCAATGGATGTGACCTTTCCCCTTCGATGGCCAATGGGATTTGGATGCACGTTAGTTCCCACTGCCCGTGGTTCTTCGACTCGCAAACCGTCGCATCGGGAGATGCGAAAGTATCATTTTGGATCGCTTCCCCTGCTGATGCGATGACCCCTAGTTGGCATGGAAATGATTTGTGAACTATTGAAGATCGAGGCATTTAATGGCAGGCATGGTGGCTTTCCATGTCAGCGGTGTTGAAATTACTTCCTTCACCCCGAACCCGAAAAGATGTAGTGCTCTCTGGACTTGGGTCTGGGGGCATCGGATGTGGTGGGAGCTTGATGTGGCAACTGTGGCACACGAGTCCGACATGGCACCCTGAGTCCAACGTGGCACCTTGCATCCAACATGGCATCCAGCATTCGACGTGGCACCCAGCATGCAACGTGGCTAATCGCTGACGTGGCATACATGATCTGTGCCCTGGCCAAGTAGAGCTCCTGGCTAGGTAGGGCTCCTAATCGACCTGAACCTTGGTTATAGAGTTGGCTCCCGTGAGCTAGGGGAGGAAAGGAGAATCGAAGGATGCGTCAACCCCAGATAGGCGTATGTAGCTCTCTTGGTCCCAACGATGCCCAGATAATGACTGAGGAGAGCAGGGTCACTATCTCTGCCAAACTTGTTGTGACATCCCGCAAAGGAGTGACACACCATCGATCCTGTGTCCTTCACAATGGCATGCTCTTCCAGGACAATGAGCCATGCAGCATACCATCTACCTCCAATATAGGAGGTCCTATTGGGACTTCGATCTTTGTGAGATCTGCACCCTTCCCAAGAGGGCAAGTCCAATAGCATGCCGCCTATATCCGGTGTAGGAGAGTCCTATCGGGATTCTAGTTTTTATCCCATAAGGTCCTGCTAAGCCTACACCCTCCCCCAAGAGGGTGTGCCATAGCATGCTGCCTGCACCCAATATCGAGGGCCCTGTCGAGACTCCAGTTTCTATTCCACAGGGTCCTATAAAGCCTGCACCCCTCTTAAGGGAGGTGCACTTCCAGGGCACTCGATTCTGCCCACCAACATCGACTCCCATATATATCGGTAAGAGAGACCTCCGATGAAGGTAAGAAGGAAGAAATGGTAAGTAACTTTCACTACTTAGAAAGAAACCCTTTCTTTCAAAAAACCTCTTCATAGTGGTCATCTAGGCCTCCATGACTAAGGATCTGTTATCCTTGATCACCATACTAACTTGACCGTCAGAGTATCCCCACCAGAATCCCTAACCTAGGTTCTCTCTTTTTTGTAGGACCATACGGTGGCTAAGAGCATTCCAAGATGAGGCATCCGACAATGCCCAGAGTAACTGACGTGCCCCCAAGACTGACGAGTCTACAAGCAGGAAGTGATCTTGGCAACAACAAAGAGTGTGTGAGTGTATGTGAAAAATCCCTTGGAGTTTTCCGTGACCTCCTATTTATAGAGGTTTATGGTCAAATTGGTTAGGCGGTTATAACTGTTTGTGAGATGGTTACACCGTTAAGAAGGTTGTTAAATTGGTTAGGTCATTAAGAGGTCAGTTTGTAATATAGTTTATTAAATAGTCAATTATACTTCTTGATAACCACTTAATCAACTTTGTTGTAATGGCCCCAACGACTTTAAGATATATATTTCATATTAAATGAAGTTATGAAATTTTGTACCAGGCTTCGGTAAGTGATCGGTATCTGTCTAATGAGTAGTTAAGTAACCTATGCTTCAAATAAGTGATCAATTCATGACCGTCGGGCATCTTGTGCCTTGAATAAAGATCGACTCCTAATCATCTGGCACCCTATATCTTGAATAAGTAATCAACTCTTGACTATCTGACACCATGTACATTTAGATAAGTGATCGGTTCATGGCTGTCGAGCACCCTTTACCTTAAATAAATGATCAACTCCTAGCCATCTGGCTTCTGTGCTTTGAATAAGTGATAGGCTCTTGGCCATCAAGCATCCCGTGTCTTAAATAGTTGATCGGCACCTAGCCATCTAGCATCTTGTGTCTTTAGATAAGTAATTAGTTCCTAACCATCTAGCATCCTATATCTTCAAATAAGTAATTGGCTCCTAACCATCTGGCATCCTGTATCTTCAGATAAGTAATTGGCTCCTAACCATAAAAAATCATGTGCCTTAAATAAGTAATCGACTCCTGGCCATCTGATATCCTCTGTTTTGAATAAGTAATCAACTCCTGGCTATCTGATACCTATGCCTTGAAAAGTGATCGATTCCTAGCCATCTAGCATACTATACATTTAGAAAAGTTATTAGCTCCTGGCCATCGAACATCATGTGCCTTAAATAAGTGATTGACTGCTAGCTATCTGGTACCATATGCCTTCAGATAAGTGACTGATTTTTGGCCATCAGGTGTCTTGTGCCTTAAATAAGTGATCGACTCCTATCAGAAAACTTTTCTATATATCAATAGTTACTTATGATAGGTTATCTACCCAGTAACAGTTGCTCCTCACTTTTTAGCTCGAATTGATTTACTTAATTCAACTCAAAGGTATAACAAAAAGATTTCGCAGGCCTTTTGATGGGGAAAAAAATAATTGATAACTTTCTGCATTGCCATTTTGTTGTACGATATTAAATGCGATGTGCATTTTTTGTGAAAAACATTATTAGGCTTGGCAATGGGTGCTTCTCAAAATGGCATTAACTCCTTGATTTGTGGGATAAGGACAGCCTACATGTCAAGAGGAAAATGGCCCATACCTTAAGCTAGAAATTGTGCAACATGGTTGTCATCTAATAGTGATTTAATTTAATCTGAACCATTGAGCACCATTATAAATAGTAGTTTCATCTTCCAATATGGATCCTTTGCCTTCCTGTTGTTTTGCCTTCATCTCCGAGAGAGCTAGCAAGCAAACCTTCTCCAAAGTTTGGCTTATTTGCTTCAGGAGACCTAGGATCCCACTTCTCTTGGTAAGAAGCCTTAGTTTCTTTTTTTTTCTATAGTTTCTTGCTTTACAACCATGGGCCCTAGGGACAAAATGGCTGATGTTAGGAAAGTAAAGACATCTATGGTAGACCCCACTATGATCATAATGAGTCAAGTCCCAGCTAAGGAAAGATACCCTACTCCTTTTGAGATTCCTGTTAAGCTACATAGGAGGGCCTCCCTGGGCCCTAAATTAGAGAGGTCAGAGATCGAGGAAGCAAATCTCGGGAGACTTAGGATTAAGTATTCTATCATGTACAATGTTTAGATGATCGTCTATTGATCCCTGAAATGATTTTGATGATCACAAAATATTGGAGCATGTACTTGTTATTAATTCTTTCAATTAGTTGAAAAGTTTTTGCAGGAAATTGGTTACCTTTAGTTTAAATTGGTTTTCAAATTGATTGAGAGATAATTCAATTATATTTGGACTTTTATGAACTTTAACTTGTAAAAGCCCTAATTTTGCCAATCTTGTAATCTTGTAAAAATGGCTATAAAATTATAAAATTAAGAGTATCTAGATTAGCTCTTATTTGATTCAAGTGTTGAAGAGTTTTGGAGAAGTTTGAAGCATTAATTGAAGTTTTGGCAAGAGCTGACTCATGGATCAAGAGCCGACTCCTTATGGCACGGTACGAAGAAATTTCAGAGTTTCAGTATCTCGAGCCGACTCGTGTCCCAAGAGCCGACTCGTGGAAGAATATATGTTTGTGAAGTCTGAAATCTCGATCCGACACGTCCAGAGTTATGATTCTTGATAAACTGTGACTTCGAGCCGACTCTACCCTAAAGAGCCGACTCCTGTAATTTTCTGTTTTGAATTGATTGAAGGCAAGAACTGACTCCAACTTGAAGAGCCGACTCTTACAGAAATTTGGTCTGGGCTATCTGAGACTTCAAGCTGACTCGTGGACCTCGAGCCGACTCGAGTAGTCATTTTCTACACTCCAACGGCTAGTTGCTGGAAATGATTTTTAAATTGAAATTCGTCTCCAATAGCTCTTTCATGAATCCTTAGGCCCTACAACGGCCATATCTCATGGAAAATAATAAAAGGGATTGCTTTTGAGGGATTAAAATATTTTGAAGAGCATTATTATTGATTTATCTTGAGAAATTGAAGAGCTTTCAAGTCTTTCACCTACCTACTTCAAGAGCTTTCAAGTTAGGATTCAAAGCTTCACCAACTCCTCTTCATCAGTGAATCCACTCATTGAAGAAGCAAAGAAGTAGCTTGAAGAGCATTAAAGAGCATTCAAAGCTAGGCTTTATCTTGATCTACATCGGCAACATTTAAACAAACTCGGTTTGTTGTAGTTTCTTGTTTATTTCTTTCCATCTTTGTTTTCTTTCTAAGAACAGCAAAGGGCTGTGTCTTAAGAGAAGGTTGAAGGTTTTTAGATGAGCCTTGTGAAAACCTAAGTTGGGTTTCTTTGGTGATCCCGTTTAAAACCAAAGGGAGTTAGGGTTTCTTTGGTGATCCCATTCAAAACCAAAGGGAGTTAGTTTTCTTTGGTGATCTCGATAAAACCAAAGTGTATAGGTTTGGATTGTGAGCTTGGTAAAACAATCCGACTATATTTTGATTGAGAGATATAGTGGAAATCTCAAGTGGTGCTTGGGTAGTGAACGTAGGAGCCGGTTGCTCCGAACCAATCTAAATATCTTTGTGTTTGTGTTTGTGCTTACTTTAGCTTATTGCATTTACTTATTTACTTTTACGTTGCATATTGCACCACAATACTAAAAGAATTTCAAAGTACACATAATTGTGAAAAGTTTTTATTTTCAATTCACCCCCCTCTTAGGAAGCCACTTGGGCAACAAGTGGTATCAGAGCAAAGTCTTTGAAAATTACTTAGAGTAAAGATAGATGGCACATCCCATGAGCACTTCTTTGGCCAAAGGTCAATCCACAAATCGACCTTCACTTTTCACCGGAACCAATTATACATATTGGAAGGCAAGAATGAAAATATACATTCATGCCATAGACTTTCATTTATGAAAAATTATCTTGAAAAGACCTCACACACCCACTATTAGAGTAAATGATATAGAGGTTCCCAAACTAGAAGATGATTGGGACAAAAATGATATGAAATTAGCTGAGCTGAATGCCAAAGTCATGAATTTGTTGTATTGTGCTTTGGATCCAAATGAGTTTAACAGAATTTTAACTTGTAATTCTGCTAAAAAAATTTCTGACAAGCTAGAAATCACACATGAAGGCACATCATAAGTTAAAACATCAAAAATCAATCTTCTTGTGCATAACTATGAGTTATTTAAGATGGATCCTAGTGAGACTATATCTGCTATGTATACTCGCTTTATTGATATTATAAATGGTCTCAAAAGTCTTGGTAGAACTTACACTAATGCTGATCTTGTTCAAAAAGTTTTGAGATCATTGCCAGATAAATGGGAAGCTAAGGTGACAGCTATTCAAGAGGCGAAGGACCTGAACACTCTACCACTGGATGAGTTGCTTAGTTCACTAATTACATATGAATTAGCCACGCAACAAAGAACTGATGAAGATTCCAAAAGAAAGAAAGCTATAGCATTTAAAGCTACAGAAGAGGACAAGAATGAAGACTCAAACTCATCAGATGATGATGACTTAGAAAATGATGAGATTGCCCTTGTAATGAGAAAGTTTAAAAGGTTTATGGACAAAAGAAAAATAAATAGATGGAGGAAGCAATTCAGAAAAGAAGATTTTGGGAGAGAAAGAAAAAAGGACAAAGAAAAGGAGAAGGATAAAGATAAGGATCAAGTACCAATCTGCTATGGATGCAAGAAACTGGGACATATCCGTCCTGACTGTCCTGAAGCAAAGAAAAAGATGTTCACCAAAAAGAAGAAGAAGGCTACGCTTGCAGCATAGAGTGACGGCGATGAATGTACATCCACTGAAGAGGATGAAGAGACAACAAAAATTGCACAGATCCGTTTTATGGGTTTGGAGGATGAGGTAACTACTTATGAACCTAACTTAGAATTTACATATGATGAGCTGCATAATGCATTTTGTGAATTACTTATAGAATATAAAAAAGCTGGTTTAAAAATGAAAACTTTGAAAAATCAATGTGATACATTTGAAAAGGATAAAAATGAATTTGGTGAAAGAAATAAAATTTTGCAAAGAGAATTAAGTCTAGTTTGTGAAAGACTTAAGATCACCCAATTTGAAAAGGAAGAGCTTCTTGAGAAAAACAAAAGTTTGCAAAATGAAAATGATGATTTGAAGAAAGAAGTTCAAAAGCTCAAGCCTTTGGTTAAAAAACTAACTCTAAGTTCCAACAAGCTTGAATTAATTTTGAAAGATCAAAGAGAAACAAATAACAAATTTGGAATTAGTTACATAGGTTCAATTTCAAACAAATTTTATGCATCTACATCATATACTCCTAAGTTTATTACTTTAAAACAAGTTAGACCTAAATTTGCATCATCTCATGCTTATTATTCAAAGTCAAGGATTGTATGCTATGCTTGCAGTAATATTGGTCATAAGACATTTGAGTGTCATTTGAAACATAATGACAAAAAAATTAAGAAAGTTTGGATTCCAAAAGGAATCATTTATACTAACTTGCAAGGATCCAAGAAAGCTTGGGTACCTAAATCTATTAAATAATTATTTTGCAGGGATGTCTTGCAGCCATAAATATAAAGAAAAGATGGTATCTGGATAGCGGCTGTTCAAAATGCATGATGGGTGACGCTGATCAATTCTTCATCCTAGAACAAAAAGATGGTAGAATAGTAACATTTGGTGATAATCGCAAAGGAAGGATAATCGGTATCGATAAAATTAAAATTACTCCTTCTACATTTATTGAAAATGTGTTACTTGTAGAAAAGTTAAAATATAATCTTTTGAGTATTAGTCAGCTGTGTGACATTGGTTTTATTATTTTCTTCAAGTCATCAATATGTATAGTAGTTGATCCACTTGACTCTAGTACTAAATTCACTGGACATAGACTTGGTAACATTTATATAGTAGATCTTAATGATCTGGCTATGTCAAGTAATACAAGTCTTGTAGCAATGAATGACAAGAGCAAGGAATCAAGTTTACTATAGCATAGATGACTTGGACACGCTAGTATGGACACTATAGCTAAACTTATTTCAAAAGACTTAGTCAAAGGATTGCCAAAATTTAAGTTAATTTTGATTATGTTTGCGATGCTTGTTAACTAGGAAAGCAAGTGAGGGAGAGTTTTAAATCTAAAAATATTGTTTCTACTACTAGACCCTTAAAGCTACTTCATATGGACCTATTTGGACATACTAGGACTACAAACCTAAGTGGTATGAATTATGGCCTTGTGATTGTAGATGATTTTTCAAGATACACATGAATTTTGTTTATTGCACATAAAAATGAAACTTTCAAAGTATTCAAAAAGTTTTATAAAAGAGTTACAAATTTAAAAATTCTATCTGTTACTTCAATTCATAGTGATCATGGCACTGAGTTTGAAAATCAACATTTTGATCATTTTTGCACAAAGTACAGTATTGACCATAACTTCTCTGCACCTAGAACACCACAGCAAAATTATGTTGTAGAAAGAAAGAATCGTACTTTGGAAGAAATGTCCCGAATAATTCTTTGTGAAGGAAATCTTCCAAAATACTTTTGGACAGAAGCTGTAAATACCGCTTGCTATATTTTGAACAGAGTTTTGATTAGACCTATCATTAGAAAAATCCTCTATAAACTGTGGAATAATAGAAAGCCTAATATCAAATATTTTCATGTTTTTGGATGTAAATATTTTGTTCTTAATAATGGAAAAAATAATCATGGTAAATTTGATGCAAAATCCGATAAGGCTATTTTTCTTGGATATTCTTTAAATAGTAAAGCCTATCGAGTTTTCAACAAAAGAATATTGACTGTATAAGAATCAATATATATTGTTTTCAATGAATCTGACATTACATCTTCTAGAAAAAAGATCTTGCTGATGATGATATAGGTACACTAGAACATGGACTGAAAGATTTGACTCTCAAAGATAAACAATCAAGTGAACCACATGAAGAAGAGGTAAGCAAAAATTATGATGATATACCCAAAGAATGGAGGTATATATACTCACATCCCAAAGAATTAATTATAGGAGATCCATCTCAAGGTGTTAGAACTAGAGCTGCACATAGAGATACACATGACTTAATTACTTTTGTTTCTCATGTAGAACCATATACTATAGAAGAAGCTGAAACTAATCCTAAATGGATGTTAGCAATGCATAATGAATTAAACCAATTTAGGAGGAATAATGTTTGGATCCTAGTAGAAAGACCTAGTGACTATCCTGTTATAGGTACTAGGTGGGTTTATAGAAATAAATTAGATGAAGAAGGAAATATAATTAGAAATAAGGCTAGACTGGTAGCACAAGGATATAATCAAGAAGAGGGAATAGATTTTGATGAAACTTATGCACCAGTAGCTAGGTTAGAAGCCATTAGATTACTATTAGCATATGCATGCTTTATGAATTTTAAGTTATTTCAAATGAACGTAAAGAGTATATTTTTGAATGGTTTTCTATCTGAAGAAGTTTTTGTCGAACAACCACCAGGTTTTATCAATCACTCATTTCCAAATCATGTTTTCAATTTGAATAAAGCTTTGTATGGTCTAAAACAGGTACCTAGAGCCTGGTATGACAGACTAAGTAAGTTTTTAATTGCAAATAATTTTGTAAGAGGTAGTGTTGACACCATACTGTTTATTCAAAGAAGAGATAATGATATTCTAGTTGTTCAAATCTATGTTGATGATATTATTTTTGGATCTACTGATGAATCTTTGTGTCAAGACTTTGCTAAGCTAATGCAGGGTGAATTCAAGATGAGCTTGATAGGTGAGCTAAGTTACTTTCTCGGGCTTCAAATCAAACAATCTAAGGTATTCTGATAAACCAAGCCAAATACATCAAAGAGATTATCAAGAAATTTGGCATGGAATCAAGCAAAGAAATTGGAACACCTATGAATCCTGCATGTAGACTTGATAAAGATGAGAATGGCATAAATGTTGATCAAAAGCTGTACAGAGGTATGATCAGTTCTTTACTTTATTTGATAGCTAGTAGACCTGATATTTTATTTAGTGTTTGTATGTGTGCATGTTTTCAATCTAATCCAAAAGAGTCACACATCATAGCTGTTAAAAGAATCATTAAGTATCTTAAAGGCACTTGCAATCTAGGTTTATGGTACTCTAAGACACATCCTTGAAATTAATTAGTTATTCTGATGCTGATTATGGAGGCTGTAAAATTGATAGAAAAAGTACAAGTGGCACCTGTCAATTTCTAGGTGTTAACTTGATTTCATGGCACTGTCACGAGCAGAACTCTGTAGCATTGTCTACTACTGAGACAGAATATGTGACTGCTGGGAGCTGTTGTGCTCAAGTGTTATGGATCAAGCAACAACTAGAAGATTACGGTGTTGTCCAATCTAAAATTCCTAATAAATGTGATAACACTAGTGCTATTAACTTATCCAAAAATCTAATTTAGCATTCACGAACTAAGTACATAGAAATAAGACATCATTTTATTCGTGATCATGTTTTAAATAATATTGTTGAGCTAGAATTTGTACATACTGAATATCAACTAGCTGACATTTTTACTGAACCCCTAAGTCAAGAAAGATTAGAGAAGATTATAGGTGAATTAGGCCTGTATGACCTATTCTGAATATTTTGACCTAATTTTTGAAAAATAAAAAAAAATTATCTAGACATTTCAAATTTCCTTCTAGAGCTTATGACAACCTATTTTAGTGACCAGAAACCCATAGAAATTGATTTTAACTTTTTTCGAGTTTTAGGCTGAATTTTGGCTCGAGCCGACTCGAGTCATCAAGTGGTTCGACGAGCCGACTCGAGAGTCGGGCCGAGGGTTTTTAAATAGGGCTCCATAGGTTTGTTTTTACTATTTCTTTCTTTTTCCTCACTTTTCCTTAGTTGACTCCTAACCCTAACCTAGGAAAAGCTCCTAGAACTCTTCCTAAACCCTCCAAAGTCCTAATCAAAGCTAGATGGCTCCTCGTATGGCTGTTGCCAAGAAACCTAGGAGAGTGGTTCAGTCAGTTGCGGAGGAAAGAAGGACAAAGCAGAATTTGGATACCTCAAATCTAGAAGAAGAATAGCAAATAGAGCATGACGAAGAACAAGAGGCACCAAGGCAAGTTATTTTAATGGGAAATAGACAAGTTACATCGAGTAGATGCATTGATTTCAATTTTCTAGAACAAGAGCATTTGCACATTGGTGATTGGTTGGCTAAACAGGGTTGGAGAGATTTTTGTATGCTCAATCTTCCCACCTATCCAAACCTTGTTAGGCAATTTTTTGAAAGTATGTCCTTAGGTGCATTCCATATTGAAGGTACAGTGAAGGGTAAGCACATTGAAATCAGTGAATAGAAATTATCAAGTATTCTTCACATTCCAAAAGAGGGTGAAAGTTACTTAGTTTTGAAGGAGAAGCAAAAAACTTTGAGATTAGTACTGGAAAGGACAAATGTAAAGGGAGTTATTCATGTTAGTGCAAACCAATTATCATTGGAAATGAAATTATTGCACAACATCATTAGTCGTATCTTCTTGCCCCGGACGGGGAGGTTTGACTGGGTTAGTGAGCGCGACCTGGTCTTTATGAGATGCTTGATTGAGGGGGAGGCCCTCAATGTACCATTCATTATACTATCATAGATGAGAGAGGCTGCTCATAGGGCACGAGCATGTCTACCTTACGGGATGGTATTCACACTTCTATTTCAGGATGCCCTAGTTGATTTGTCTGGTGAGGATAATAGGCCACTTTTACATACAGACAAATACAACTTGAAATCTCTGACTCGGATGGGATTCATTAAAATAAAGGGTCACTGGATTAGGAAAAGCTCAGGTCTTCCAGTGGCTCATTCTGAGGATGATTCTGATGAGGATA
Source organism: Areca catechu (assembly GCA_021397845.1). Lineage (NCBI taxonomy): Eukaryota > Viridiplantae > Streptophyta > Magnoliopsida > Arecales > Arecaceae > Areca > Areca catechu. Next base: position 27,527,400 of record CM038046.1, read on the forward strand.
TTCAAGCAGTAGAGGGACATGGTGGAGAGGCAGAGGCACATATTGACAAGGCTGGACCCTCAGAGCCAACTACATCTACTTCTCGTTTACCAGTCAGAGGATCTATAACTGTTGGACCTGATGCTGATGATCGATTGAAGCATGTATTGGATGAGATCTCGAGTCTTCACAGAGGGAGAGTTGAGACCGATGCCAGGATATCTGCTCTTCAGTCAGAGATGCACCAGGGATTCCAGGATATCATGACTATTCTTCGACAGCTTACTACAGCTAGTCAGTCTGTACTGACTACTTCTATAGCAGCACCTGACACTAGCACTGATTGTGAGCAAGGACAGGTAGCACATTTCAGTGATATTTCTTTAGAGGCCACTCCTGCTGAGGCTGAGGCTGGTACCGAGATTCCAGGATCTGACATTGGAGAGACTCCAGCTATAGAGATATTGTCTACCACCAGCACTTTGGCCTTGTCATTTGATCCTCCCACTCCCAGACCCACTCCTATTATCATTTCTTCTGAGTCCAAAGTGAAAGCTCAAGCTAGAAATAAAACCTCTAGGACTACTACACCTATTAGGACTAGACTCAGGGACCTTAGACCTAGGTTCCCTAAGTTCAGGCCTGCTCCAGGTATTTTAGAGGTCAGTTCCTCCTCTAGTGAGGAAGACCTTAGTGGTGATGATCCTAGTCCTTCTTTTTGATGTTTTAGTCCATCCTTTTGTTGTTTTAGTCTTTCATCTTGATGTTTTTAGGACTTTATACTTTTTATATCTTGTTGTTGTGATACTATTTTGTCATGCCGAGGTACATTTGTAATGTATCACTAATGTACTGACTGTATATATATATATATATATATCACTTTTTATGCTACATGTCTTCTTATGATACACTCATGACTTATTGTGAATGAATGTTCTCCTATCTTGTATACCTTTTGTTGATGACAAAAAGGGGGAGAAGGGAGAAAATATGAATGAGCATGAAAATGTGAAGATATGAATGTTAATTTATGAAAATGTGCATGAATGTTTATAAAAACATGAATATGTATGAAAACTTATGAAAATTTGATTATATTAGTAAGGGGGAGCTTATGTTTGTTAATTTTTCATGAAATTTACTTTAAATACTAGTAAATTCTGTGAAGTTTCGATATATAATACATTTGATACATTATATTTTGATACATTATATTTTCGATACTTGATACACATATGATACAGATGAAGCTTTGTATCGATACATATGATATTTGGTGTTGATAAGTTTTCAGTCTTATTATACATTTGATACATATGATACATTGCATTAATACTTATCAATTCAATAATTTGATACCTTGATACTCAATTGATTAATACACACTATGTCTAATATCATTTGATACATGTGGATATGATACACTGTAATTGTAAAGTGTCTTTAAATTCTGTTCATGCCCAGTATTTTGTCATCACCAAAAAGGAAGAGATTGTTGACCCCTGGAATGATTTTGATGATTACAAAATATTGGAGCACGTACTTGTTTCTAATTCTTTCAATTAGTTGAGAAGTTTTTGTAGGAAATTGGTTACCTTTAGTTTAAATTGGTTTTCAAATTGATTGAGAGGTAATTCAATTATGTATAGACTTTTATAAACTTTAACTTGTAAAAGTCCTAATTTTGCCAATCTTGTAATATGGTAAAAAGGGCTGTAAAATTATAAAATTGAGAGTATGTAGATTAGCTCTTGTTTGATTCAAGTGTTGAAGAGTTTTGGAGAAGTTTGAAGCATTAGTTGAAGTTTTGGCAAGAGCTGACTCATGGATCAAGAGTCGACTCCTTGTGGCATGACATGAAAAAATTTTAGAGTTTCAGTATCTCGAGCCGACTCGTGTTCCAAGAGCCGACTCGTGGAAGAATACATGTTTCTGAAGTTTGAGATCTCGAGCCAACTCGAGCTCCAAGAGTCGACTCATCTAGAGTTATGATTTTTGATGAACTGAGACTTCGAGCCGACTCTGCCATAAAGAGCCGAATCCTGTAATTTTCTATTTTGAATTGATTGAAGGCAAGAGCTGACTCCAGCTTGAAAAGCCGACTCTTACAAAAATTTGGTCTGGGTTGTCTGAGACTTCGAGCCAACTCGAGTAGTCATTTTCTGCACTCCAACGACTAGTTGCTAGAAGTGATTTTTGAATTGAAATTCATCTCCAACAGCTCTTTCACGAATCCCTAGGCCCTATAATGGCCATATCTCATGGAAAACTATAAAAGGGATTGCTTTTGAGGGATTAAAAGATTTTGAAGAGCATTATTATTGATTTATCTTGAAAAATTGAAGAGCCTTCAAGTCTTTCACCTACCTACTTCAAGACTTTCAAGTTAGGATTCAAAGCTTCACCAACTCCTCTTCATCATTGAATCCACTCATTGAAGAAGCAAAGAAGTAGCTTGAAGAGAATTAAAAAGCATTCAAAGCTAGGCTTCATCTTGATCTACATCGGCAACATTTAAATAAACTCGGTTTGTTATAGTTGTGTTGCCCAGAAATGGAGCTCAAGAGGGAGGGGTGAATTGGGTCTTTTAAAAAATTTAAGACAATAATGAGAGGGACTAGTGGTGCTGGTGAACAATGATGAATTTAATGCAAGATGTTAGCAATAATTAAAGAGGAAGAGAGGAAGAGAGTAATCACACACAAACACAAGGTTTATAGTGGTTTGGTGCAAACCTAGCACCTACATCCACTCCCCAAGCCACCCTTGGGAATTTCATTATAATCCAAACTAGATTACAGTTGACTTGTTTTTCACAAGGCTCACAAGTCAAAACCTAAGTTGGTTTTATCACTTAGGCTTACCAACAAACCTTAACACTTGTTTAGTCTTCGGGCTCACAAGTTAACCCTAATTGGTTTTATCCCTTTGGCTCACCAACAAACCACAATAACCTTCTTTCAAGACACCCTTGAAAGCAAGGTCAAATCACAATAAAACAGATATACAATTTAAAACTAAAATAAACTCTCTTCAAGAGTAGATTGGAATCTTTGAAGCTCAAGTAGATGCTTTGTCTTCACTCTTCCTTGGAATCTCCTTCAAAGTGCCTCTTTTGGAATGAAATAAGGATGAACTTGTAGGATTTTCAAGGAATCAAACTATAAGAGGCTTTTGATATGAAGTATTTGAGAGAATATTGGCTTTTTGGCTTTTGAGTAGACTTGAATGCACTTCAATACACTTCCATACACTTCTTACACTCTCTTATCTTTAAAATGAGGTTGGTGGAGGTTAAATACACCAAGAACCTTCCAAAAAATGGTTTGTGACCGTTGGTATCTCGGAAATAGCCGTTTGGAGCTTGAAAAGCAAGTTCTACAAGCCAGAAAAATATATCCGTTAGAGCTGTCAGGCTGCAAGTGTCGACACTTGGCTGTCAGGTGTCGACACTTGGCTGTCAAGTGTCAACACTTGATCTCTAGGAGTCGACACTTGAACTTTCAAGTGTCGACACTTTATGCACAGGTGTTGACACTTGATGCACAGGTGTCGACACTTGATATAAAAATTCTCAAATTACAAAGTTATGTATTTTCAAAATTCTCGGGCCTTAAGTCAACACTTGGAACCTAAGTGTCGACACTTGGTGTTGACACTTGGATATAGGTGTCGACACTTGGCATGCCAATGATTTTTGTCTGTGCCAAATACTGAAGTGTCGACATTTGACTGTCCAGGTGTCGACACTTAAGACTGAAAAATCTCATATTCAAGTATAAATGCCTCGAAAATATAAATATAATTCTAGAAATCATAAACACATAATATTTAAACATTTTTAGGCCCTTTTTCAATGAAGAGGATACCCGGATTCGTGAGAATTTCTCTGTGCCATTACGTGCCATAAACCATAAGTTTTTGAGATTTTGAGGTACTTTCATCCTGAAAACTCAACTTGAAATCCTCATTAGAATACAATATGCACTCAATATTTTGTTATTCATCAAAATCACTGGGTGGAGCCAATAATCTCCCCCTTTTTGATGATGACAAAACCTTGAGTAAAAAGGCAATATATTTCAAACTTTAACTATCATAATTTATGAATATGAATTTAAGTCCATCAGAGAGGCAAAAACTTCATAGTTAGGAAGAATCAATCTCCCCCTTAATTAGATACTTCTTATTAAGGTAAACTTCAAAGATTCTTACAAGGTAAAAAATCAACACAATCAATATAATTTCTCAACAAATTTATGAATTAACACCTTTTTCTCAACAAATTTATACATCTAAATAATCAATAAAATCAATACACTTTCTTCCCCTTTTTTTCAATCATTAGAAAGGGGAATAACCTCCCCCTCACAATGAGCATGGAAACAAAAAGATAGTAGAGAATCAAATAACATAGATATCAGAGCCAAAATTATACTAATATAAAAGAGTATCAAAGCTAAAATATACCAAGATAAAAGAGTATCAGAGCCAAAAAATAGTAAATTGATTCATTGAAACACAAATAATGAGTACTGAACTGAAATAAATATAATAGATAAGATGTTAGTACAAAATTTGCTGTGTCATCAGCAAGAGCTGAAACATATAGATGTCATATAAGTATCAAACATACAACACAAGAGCTATAACAGGCATCTGTGAGGCTAATCCTCATCAGATGGAACATCAAGACTGAATGGAGCACTGATCCTAGATCTAGTGGCTAATGCCCTTGGAGGTGCTAAAGCTCGACGACTCCTAGTGCAGCCGGAAGGACCAAAGGAGGGTACATCCCTATATGATCTAGTGGAAGGGGGTGAAAGAAGATCAGCTGGCGTAACAAGGTGCGGTGAGGAATCAACCAAGGCAGTAGTAGGAGATGGTGTAGTGGGAGGATCTCGACTGACCACCTCATAAGCATCGGCATCGCCATCACTGTCACTGTCACCACCCACTACCTCTGTAGCTCAGTCGCCATCCTGATCACCACCCTCAACAGAATCAACATGGTCGCTCTGGTGATCACCGCCATCATCATCATCATCATCATCGTCATCATCATCATCATCTGATCGTGCAACTGCAGGGGCTGCAGGAGGTATAAGGGATCTCAATAGACCCTCAATGTGAGAGAATCCCTCCTCCATAGATCTACGAATCTCAGCATACTCTGAGGTGGTATGTGCTCGTAGAAGCACAACCTCGCTACGTAGCTGAGTCATCTCACCCCTGATCTCTGTGAACTGCTCTCTAGCATGCTCCTTAAAAGATAGTCCTGTAGAAGGTGGCTGAGGAGCTGAAGTGTTAGGAGACAAATGCTCTGTCTGTGTCAATGGGATATCTGCTGGAGGAAAAACTGCTGGCTCAGATGGTCTAGCCTCTGCCTCTTGAATCTCGTCCTCCTCATCTAGCTCCTGGCCAGACTCTCTGCGAACCCATCGACCTCCAACTAACCTGTATCCCATGCGGTGCAAAGACCTCTCGTCATACACATCTGTGTGTAGTATCTCCTTGGGGATCTCCCCCTCCAATGATACTCCACATGCTCTGAATAGACTGGTCAGTGCCATGCGGTATGGTAAACAGTATCGGCACTGTGTCACAGCATCATGCATTTGAGTGAGCATCAAGGATGGAAGATCAATCTGTCTCCTCTCAATCAGGCTCGTCATCACCATCAACTCCCTCTCGGTGATGAAGTCAAATCTCCCAGTCTTCGGTAGTAGAATCCGTGCAGTGATGTGGTGCAATAGGCGCATCTCCAATGACAACTGGTTCGCAGTAACTACGGATATACCGCAAACGTCCTCTCTCTCGAGAATGCACCTAAATGCAGCCTCTCTATCATCTACTGAAAAGACACATACTCCCCTTTGGGGGATCTCCCAAACTCTGCTCAGTAGCTCATCTGTCAATGAAATCTGAATACCCCTGACTGAAGTAGTCCACAGAAGTCGTCGACAGTCTAGTGCACCATAAAACTCTCTCACTAGGTGAGGATAGTACCTCTCCTACATGGTGCAGAATAGTACTGATCCTGCATCAGTAAGTACCTGTCTAATACCAAAATGGTGCCTGTCGAAACACTGCAAGTTGACTCTCCTCCCTGAGGCTACTAACTTCCCTGCCATCCTCTCTGCAGGGGGGAGCTCGGTGTGGCTGTGCTGCTAGGCTGTGCTGTATCAAATCTGGCCTTCGACCTCCTCTCAACACCACGACTGGGCCTCTCCCTAACTGCAAGTCTCTTCCTATGACCCATTACAACAAGCTAACCAGGGAAGAAGGAAGATAGGTTTAGAACTTTGGCTACAGGCTGAGATAAGGAGAGTTTCATTCCAAAAAAAATGTTCAGATAGGTTTTGAAAACCAGAATTTAAACCAACAACGTTTGAAAAAACCATAAATCAGTTTAAAGTGGGATTTTTACAACTTTGATCAAATGACAATATTTCGAACATGTTTTTGTTCGTTAAAACATATTTGAACCTTTGGAAAATAATTTTTGTAAGGCCTAAGAAATCAAAACCCATGGGATTTGGGTCTAAACACTTAGGGTTTTAGCAAATAGGCGAAAATGTCACAAATATATCATAGAAAACCTTTCTAAATCAACAATAAATGGATTTAGTATGTTTAATTTAGATGAAAACCCAAATTATTTCGACCAAAATCAATAAAACAGTATTTTTTTCGAAAAGTGGGTGAAAACGACCAAAAGACGAGGGAAATCCGAGAAAAATATGTTTAAATCACTATTCCCTCAAATGGAGTTTTAGAAATCCACTAAAATACTTAGAAATCCGGTTAGATTCATGAAAAATACTCGAAAAATTCCATTCACGGTTGTTTGGTTCAAAAACGTCAAAACCAAAAATGAGAAAAAATAAAATAAAAATGGAAGGGGGAAATACCTGATTTGTGATGGATTAAAGAGTGAAAGGAAGGATTTGGATAGAGGGGACCACTGTTACAAGAAATCGGCGGGGGAAAAAAAATTACAAAACCCTCGGTCAGCCTTTTTTAAAAACAGTTCATGTTTCGCAAGTGTCGACACTTCGAATGTGTCAAGTGTCGACACTTGGTCAGGTGTCGACACTTGACAATTTCCAAGTGTCGACACTTGGCCAAAAAAGTCAAGAAAATCCGAAAAATTTTTAAAAAATAGGAAATATTTTGATAAGGTTTTTGGGGCTTTAATCAAGAGGTTTTGAGCTCTAGGATTTAGGTATAATAAATACTAAGAGAGTTCTAGGAGAATGGATCAATGATACCTAACTCTCTTTTAATCAGACAGAATCTATCCTCACTCAAAGGCTTGGTAAACACATTTGCTAACTGATCATCAGTACATACAAAATCAAGAATAACATTAGAGTTTTGTACATGATCTCTTATGAAATGATGTCTTATTTCAATGTGTTTACTTCTTGAATGTTGCACAGGATTTTTAGATAGGTTGATTGTAATAGTATTGTCACATCTTATGGGTGTCTTAGTTAGTTTAATGCCAAAATCTTCGAGTTGCTGTTTGATCCAGAGGATTTGAGCACAACAGCTTCCAGCTGCTATATATTCGGCTTCCATTGTAGATAGAGCAACTGAATTCTATTTCTTGCTACTCCAAGAGATCAAATTTACTCCAAGAAACTGACAGGTTCCACTAGTACTTTTACGATCAAGTTTACACCCAGCAAAGTTAGCATCACAATAAGCAATCAATTCAAATGAAGAATCTCTAGAGTACCATAAACCAATTTCAATTGAGCCAGATAGATATCTAAGTATGAGTTTAACAGCCAAAAGATGAGACTCTTTAGGATTAGACTGATATCTAGCACACATACAGACACTAAACATGATATCTTGCCTACTGGCAGTAAGATATAACAATGAACCGATCATGCCATGATATAATTTTTGGTCTATAGACTTACCTGATTCATTCTTGTCAAGTCTACATGTAGAGCTCATAGGGGTACCTAAAGGCTTAGTGCTCTCCATCCCAAACTTCTTGAGTATTTCTTCTGTGTATTTTGTTTGGTTGATGAAGATCCCCTCTTTGGTTTGCCTTATTTGGAGTCCGAGGAAGAAATTCAGTTCTCCCATCATGCTCATCTCAAACTCATCCTGCATTAACTTTGCAAAATCTTGACAAAGAGATTCATTAGTAGCACCAAATATTATATCATCTACATAGATTTGTACTACTAAGAGATCATCATTCTTTTTCTTTAAAAACAAGGTTTTATCTACATTACCTCTAGTAAAATCATTTTTGAGCAAAAAGGAGCTTCAAAGATCATCCTAAGTTCTTGGAGCTTGTTTCAATCCATATAAAGCTTTATGAAGTTTATAAACATGATTTGAAAATTCAAATTTTCAAAACCAGGGGGTTGCTCAACGTAAACATCTTCTTCAATTAAACCATTTAAAAAGGCACTTTTAACATCCATTTGATATAGTTTAAAATTCATGAAGCAAGCAAAAGCCAACAATAGCTTAATTGCCTCAAGTCTAGCTACAGGAGCAAAGGTTTCTCCAAAATATATCCCTTCCTCCTGATTGTATCCTTTGGCAACTAGTCTAGCCTTATTTCTAGTTACTACTCCATTTTCATCAAGTTTATTTCGAAAAACCCATTTTGTACCAATAATTGAAGTGTTTGAAGGCCTATCTACTAATGTCCAAACATTGTTCCTTTTAAATTGATTAAGTTCATCTTACATAGCATTTATCCAATTACTATCACATTTAGCTTCCTTAATAGTTTTAGGTTCAATTTGAGACACAAAAGCTAAGTAATCACAGATATTTCTAAGGGATGATCGAGTACTTACACCTTTAGATGGATCACCTATAATTAGTTCTTTTGGGTGTCCATGAGCATACCTCCATTCTTTTGGCAATGGATCAACAATTGATGTATTTTCATCACCTTGTGCTTGATCTCCTTCAGTGTTTTGATCATCGTTCTGTTCCTTGGTAAGCCCTTCATTGTTGTTTATTTCTTCAGTTTTCTTGCTACCTGTTTCATCAGAAAGTACATCTTCTTTTCTTGAAAATTTTTGGTTAGTTTCATCAAATACCACATGTATGGATTCTTCAACAACAAGTGTTCTTCTGTTGAAGACCCTGTATGCCTTACTAGATGTGGAGTAGCCTAGAAAGACTCCCTCATCTAATTTGGCATCAAATTTACTAAAATTATCTTTACCATTGTTTAAGATGAAACAACGGCATCCAAAAACATGAAAATAATGAATTGAGGGTTTTCTACCCTTCCAAAGCTCATAAGGTATTTTCTTTAAAATTGGACGAATTAAAACTTGATTTAAAATATAGTATGCAGTATTTATGGCTTCCGTCCAAAAATATCTAGGTAAATCATTTTCACAAAGCATGGTGCGTGCCATTTCTTCAAGAGTTCTATTTTTTCTTTCTACTACCCCATTTTGTTAAGGTGTCCTAGGTACAGAAAAATTGAGATGAATTCTATTTTCAATACAAAATTTATCAAAATCGACATTTTCAAATTCGGTTCCATGATCACTTCTCAAAGATACTACTGAAATACCTTTTTCATTCAAAACTCTTTTATGAAATCTAATAAATTCAGAAAAAGTTTCATCTTTATGTGCTAAAAACATGACCTATGTAAATCATGAGAAATCATCTACAATGACTAGACCATACTTCTTACCTCCCAAACTAGATGTTCTAGTTGGCCCAAAGAGGTCCATGTGAAGCAATTCCAAAAGTCTAGATATAGAGATTACTCCTTTTAGTTTGAAAGAGGATTTTGTTTGTCTTCCAAGTTGACATGCACTGCAAATCTTATCTTTTTCAAAATTGAGTTTAGGCAAATCCTTTACCAAGTTCTTTTTGCTAAGTTTTGAAATTAAATGCATGCTTGCATGTCCTAGTCTACGATGCCAAAGCCAACTAGTTTCATCGATCTTGGCTTCCATTGCCACTAGACATTGACCTTTCTGAATAGGGAGATCATCAAGATCAACCATATAAATATTGCCATGCCTATGACCAATGAACTTAATGCCATTGTCATTTAGACTAGAAACAATGCACAAAGATGATTCAAAAATAACTTTAAAATTTTTGTCATAAAACTGACTAATTCTAAGCAAGTTATGTTTTAAACCATCAACATATAATACATTATCAATATAAGAGGTAGGGGTGATATGGATTTTACCAATACCGATAATTTTGCCCTTCCATTATCACCAAAAGTTACATTGCCACCATTTTGATATGTGAGTGATGAGAACTGCTCAACATCTCCTGTCATATACCTTGAGCAACCGCTATCAAGGTACCACATCCTTTTCTTATTGGTTGCAAGGCATACCTGCAATAAAGATCAAGTAGAGACTTTAGGTACCCAAGCCATCTTGGGTCCTTTTTGGTTAGTGGCATTAGTTTCTTTCAGAAACCAAACTTTCTTAGTGTTATTTAACTTTCTTTTGTTGCACATATAAGATTTGTGTCCTTTAATACCACAAGTATAGCAAGTAATGGATGAAGATGCAGACACAAAGAAATTTTTAAAGAGTTTCTATTTCTTATGAGTTCTGAAACCTAAATATGCTTTGTCAAATACTGCTCTTTGGTTATTTAAGAGTAAATTTAATTTTTCAGAACTGTAAGTACATTTTTCTTCAAAAGGTTTTAGTTTTTCAATTTCTTCTTTATATCTTTTGTTTTCATTTAAAATTTCTTTGCTTTGTTTTGACAAATTTTTATTTGAAAGAAAGTCACTTTTCTTTTTAAAGATATCCTTTTCTTTTTCAAGTGCCATAATCTTATCATTTAAATTTTTATTTTGTATAAGAAGGCATTCATTTTCATTTGAAAGGTTGTTATTTGTTTTGGCTAGATCTAAATTTTGCTTCTTTAAATCTTTATGTTTTGATTTTAACTTTTGAAATTCTATGACTAGTTCGTCAAAAACTTCATGAAGCTCATCAAAAGTAAATTCATTTTCGATTTCGAAACATACCTCATCATGATCGGCCATCAGACAGAAGTTTGCTACCTCATGCTGTTCTTCCTCAGAACTGGAGTCTTCACTTTCACTCCAGGTTGCCATCATGGCTTTCTTTCTCAGCTTTCTTCTGTTTTTCTTTAACAAGGGGCAATCTACCTTGAAATGCTCGGGTTTTTTGCACTCAAAACACGTAGGCTGCTCCTTCTCCTTTTCTTTCTCCTTCTCTTTACTCGGCTCACCTTTCAGAGATTTCTTTTTGTAGTTAAACTTTTTCTTCCTCATGAACCTTCTGAATTTTCTTACTAACAGAGCCGTCTCATCTTCTTCATCATCTTCTTCGGAGTCTTCGCTTGAGTCCTCTCTAGCAGTAGATTTGAACGCGATTGCCTTCTTCTTTTTGTCGACCTCTCCATTCTTTTGTTTGAGAGAGAGCTCATAAGTCATTAAAGAACCCAACAGTTGTTCCAGCGGGAGAGTGTTGACATCCTTAGCTTCTTCAATAGCAGTGACCTTTGCATCCCACGAAGCTGGTAGAGACCTGAGAAGTTTATTCACAAGTTCACCATTAAAAATAATTTTTTCTAGGCTTCTCATGCCATTCACAATGTTTGTGAACCTAGTATACATTTCACTAATTGACTCAGTATGTTCCATTTTAAACATTTCATATGTGTGAATAAGCATGTTGACCTTGGTGGTTTTCACTTAGTGTGTACCCTCATGGATAACCTCAAGTATATCCCAAATCTCCTTGGTGGAGAGACAATTTGATATTCTTTTAAATTCACTTGGATCAAGAGAACAAAATAAAAGGTTCATTGTCTTAGCATTAAGCTCGATTTGCTTAATGTTATTCTCATCCCAATCATCTTCCATTTTTGGAGTGAGAATGCCATTAATCAACATTGTAGGCTGATGAGAACCTTTTACAATTGTCCTCCATAAATTATAATCAAGAGCTTGAATAAATATGTGCATGTGTGTCTTTTAGTATGTGTAATTTGTGCCATTAAAAAGTGGAGGACGATTTGAAGCTTGACCTTCAACAATACCCATTCCTTTTGGGGCTGCCATGATCTTTTACTCAAGATCCTTGGACCTACAAGAGAGTACCGGCGCTCTGATACCACTTGTTGCCCAAAAATGGAGCCCAAGAGGGGGGTGAATTGGGTCTTTTAAAAAATTTAAGACAATAATGAGAGGGACTAGTGGTGCTTGTGAACAATGATGAATTTAATGCAAGATGTTAGCAATAATTAAAGAGCAAGAGAGGAAGAGAGGAAGAGAGTAATCACACACAAATACAAGGTTTATAGTGGTTCGGTGCAAACCTAGCACCTACATCCACTCCCCAAGCCACCCTTGGAAATTTCACTATAATCCAAACTAGATTACAGTTGACTTGTTTTTCACAAGGCTCACAAGTCAAAACCTAAGTTGGTTTTATCACTTAGACTTACCAACAAACCTTAACACTTGATTTGTCTTCGGGCTCACAAGTTAACCCTAGTTGGTTTTATCCCTTTGGCTCACCAACAAACCACAATAACCTTCTTTCAAGACATCCTTGAAAGTAAGGTCAAATCATAATAAAGCAGATATACAATTTAAAACTAAAACAAACTCTCTTCAAGAGTAGATTGGAATCTTTGAAGCTTAAGTAGATGCTTTGTCTTCACTCTTCCTTGGAATCTCCTTCAAAGTGCCTCTTTTGGAATGAAATAAGGATGAGCTTGTAGGCTTTTCAAGGAATCAAACTATAAAAGACTTTTGATGTGAAGTATTTGAGAGAATATTAGCTTTTTAGCTTTTGAGTAGACTTGAATGCACTTCAATACACTTCCATACACTTCTTACACTCTCTTATCTTTAAAATGAGGTTGGTGGAGGTTAAATACACCAAGAACCTTCCAAAAAATGGTTTGTGACCGTTGGTACCTCGGAAATAGCCATTTGGAGCTTGAAAAGCAAGTTCTGCAAACCAGAAAAATAGATTCGTTAGAGCTGTCAGGCTGCAAGTGTCGACACTTGGCTGTCAGGTGTCGACACTTGGCTGTCAAGTGTCGACACTTGATCTCTGGGTGTTGACACTAGAACATTCAAGTGTCGACACTTGATGTACAGGTGTCGACACTTGACACAAAAATTCTCAAATTACAAAGTTCTGTATTTTTAAAATTCTCAGGCCTTGAGTCGACACTTGGAACCTAAGTGTCGATACTTGGTGTCGATACTTGGATATAGGTATCAACACTTGGCATGCCAAGGATTTTTGTCTGTGCCAAATGCTGAAGTGTCGACACTTGACTGTCCAGGTGTCGACACTTGAGACTGAAAAATCTGAGATTCAAGTGTAAATGCCTCGAAAACATAAATATAATTCTAGAAATCATAAACACATAATATTTAAGCATTTTTAGGCCCTTTTTCAATGAAGAGGATGCCCGGATTTGTGAGAATTGCTCTGTGCCATTACATGCCATAAATCATAAGTTTTTGAGATTTTGAGGTGCTTTCATCCTGAAAACTCACAACTTGAAATCCTCATTAGAATACAATATGCACTCAATGTTTTGTTATTCATCAAAATCACTGGGTTGAGCCAATAAGTTGCTTGTTTATTTCTCTCTATCTTTATTTTCTGTCTAAGAACAGCAAGGGGCTGTGTCTTAAGAGAGGGTTGAAGGTTTTTAGGTGAGTCTTATGAAAACCTAAGTTGGGTTTCTTTGGTGATCCCGTTTAAAACCAAAGGGTGTTAGGGTTTCTTTAGTGATCCCGTTCAAAACCAAAGGGAGATGGGTTTTCTTTGGTGATCCCGGTAAAACCAAAGTATATAGGTTTAGATTGTGAGCCTGGTAAAATAATCTGGCTGTATTCCGGTTTGGAGATATAGTGGAAACCCAAGTGGTGCATGGATAGTGGACGTAGGAGTCGGTTGCGCCGAACCACTCTAAATCTCTTTGTGTTTGTGCTTGTGCTTACTTTAGCTTATTGCATTTACTTATTTACTTTCGCATTGCATATTGCACCACAACACTAAAAGAATTTCAAAGTGCACATAATTATGAAAAGTTTTTATACCCAATTCACCCCCTCTTGGGAAGCCACCTGGGCAACACCATCCCAAGTCCTAATGATATAGTTTTATCTCCTCCATCCGAATGTATTGCCTTTTATGAAGATGTATTTAATGCTGGTGTATGATTCCCTCTTTATCCTTTCATCAAAAATATTTTAGATTTCTATAAGGTGACCTCGATCCAATTTTCTCCGAATGGTTTTAGGATCATCATAAGTGTCATCTTCATATATGATTTCTCTGTTTCAAGCTATTTTTATGCTAAAATCTCATCCATATGATAAGCAATGATTTTATTTTGCCTATAGATAGGCTTGCAAACTTGTAGAAAGCATTCCTTCATCCATCCTTGGATGGAAGAATAAGTTCTTTTATATTTTTTCAAACTAGCCTTTAGATATTAGGTCTTCATGGGGCAAAGCCTGGAGTGAACCTAATTTCAATAAAACTCCCTTGAGTGAAGACCTGGACCATTACAATAAGCTACTCGAGATCCAAGTACCAAAGTTCAAATTTTCCTTGACTAACCAGGTCTTGTATGATGCATGCATTAGTTTGGTTGGTTCATAAAGTATGTCTGATCACTTTGGACTTTCTCTTTACCTTTTTTTTTTTTTTTTAGTCATTGGATTTCATCGATCTCCTGACCATCATTAAGATTATCATGCCTATAGAGATGAAGAAAATCAGTGTAGAGAAGCTTCAGAAGGTTGCTAAAAGGAAGGAGGTGGGTAATACTCAAGAGGCAAAAATGAAGAAGCTAGGGAAGTCTTCTTTGGCAATTTTGCCTGTGAGTACCCCCACATCTAGTAGCAATCAATCTCCTGTGCCAATGGAGGTGCCAGTGCCCTCTTCTCTAGTGGCCAACTCGACTAGGTCATAGGAAATCAGGCAGTCATCTCTAACGATTAGTCTAGCAAGGTCATCGAAGGTCATCCGACCACTTTCGCTGACTAGTCCTATGGTGTCTCGATCACCATAATCGGTCAATGTTGGTCGGTCTTTTAGTGATCAAGGAGAGCACTTTATTTTATGGAAGAAGTTAAGAGCAATCGATTCTGGTTGCAAGGATGCAAAGCTTGCTCAAGAGCTTCTCGAGATGATCTTGCTTCCTGCTAATAGAGTGGAGCAAGAATCTTATCCCCTTTTCCAAGTGCTTAGCAATAGCTATCTTGGGATGTTCCAGGTAATTATTTATTCACCTTGCTTTTCTTTCGTCTACTTCTCTTGTCTTTATTTCAAATTAATCCTTATATTTCTCTTCTCCAGCTTCTTCCTAATATCAATCATCTATTTCTGATGAGGTAAAAAGGAATTTGAATAAAAAGTTGTCAGCAACTAGTAAAGCAGTAAAGAAGGTGGTCGATGAGGCTAAAGTGGCTAACGCCTAAGCGAGCACTACAGAAGCTTAAAGAGATGCTGCAGAGGCCTTGGAAAATGCTGTAGAGATCTAAAAAAGCATCATTGAAGCCTAGAAGGTCGAACTAGAGGTTGCTGCCTCCAATAAAATAAATCACCTGAAAACCGACCTCTTCGATGCTAACAAAGAGATCAAAATAATTAGAGCTTCCATCCAAAAGTTCTGGAAGGAGAAAAGGAGATTGGAGGAGCTCGAAGAGACTAAGAAGAAGGCCATAGAGAAATACAAGTTATTCGAGGACTTCTTAGACAACATTGTTGAAGAGTTGATCAGCATTTTCCATAAGGGATTTAAGGACTACCTAGGCAAGGTGAGGAAACTTTTCCTGATTATTGATATCGCCCTCCTTACCCAAGTGTTCCTGATCTAACTATGGAGGAAGCAACGAAGGTGCAAGATGTCGTTGCAACTACTGATGATCCTCCTTTGACCACTTTCAAAGCTATAATTGCTACTAAGGTGCCAAAAGTACTAGTGGATGCCCAACCAGAAGCTCCAACTGACCAAGCAATGGAAGTATGAAGGCCTTTTATATTTTATTTTTATTTTTCATCTAGATATTTTCCTATCTCATTAACTGGGAGTTTGAAAAATATTGTAAAAATACTTGAAATAATG
This sequence comes from Areca catechu, assembly GCA_021397845.1. NCBI lineage: Eukaryota > Viridiplantae > Streptophyta > Magnoliopsida > Arecales > Arecaceae > Areca > Areca catechu. The sequence goes on from CM038046.1 coordinate 27,543,510, forward strand.
AATTTTTTATTTTTCAATCAATGTTTTTTGTTCTTCTGCTACTGCAAATATATGCAGTCATATGAGATCACTTGCTTAGCCTATGGTAATATGGTAGCTATCATCATGGATAGAGTGGTTAAAGTTTTACTTGAGCACTTAGGAAAAGAGATCGGAGGCCCTTCAGGGATAGTGAATTTGGTAGAGGGTCTGATCGAGACACAAATTGGGAAGGTGACCACTTCTAAGGTGACAGAGGTGGCTCCAAAGATATCCAGTGCTAATGCAATAAGATATAAAGCAATTACCAAGAATACTGGTATCTTCTTTTTTACTTTTCAATTAAGTTTCAACAAATGTATCTAGAAGGCAAAGAAATTCTTTCCAAATATAAATATAAACTTCCTCACCTAGATAGACTTGGATGCCCAGTCTTTAATAGAAGAGGTGTTGGGGGCAAATCCATACTATTTCATAGTCACTGATGGCACTGTTTTGGATGTGGGAATGGAGGTGAGAACTTCTAATTCACCAATCGAAGATGATACTTCTTTAAAATGTGCAGGAGTTTTAGGCAATGAGAGAGATAAAGGCACCAGCCCCTTATTTGCCAAGCTTTTGAGGGCTCCAAAGTCGAAGAGAAGCAAAATAAATGTAGTTTTTCCTTTTTTCTTTTGTTGGTGTAATACATGAAGGAATCTTATCGATATACTAAGAAATCTTTTAAGATCAATGAAAGAGTTTTGCATTTATATTTTCATTATTTCTGTATATGAAAAGTGCAAACCACTCATTGATCTTTGAGACTGTTGTCTGAGACATATGTCTGAAATCTAGATAGGTATTTAGTTGCTGATTAGCTTTATAAGCTTTTTTTATTGCTTTTTTGAGAATATATTGGCTAATGAAGTCTTTTCCAAATATTTTGATAGAGAATACTGATCACTTTGAGAGAGAATATCTTATCATTTTGATAGAGAATATATGATTAAAAGTTTGGACAAACTTATGCTCTTTACCTGATCACTTTGATAGAGAATACCTGATCGAAAGTTTGGACAAACTTGTGCTCTCTACTCGACCACTTTGATAGAGAATATCTAATCGAAAGTTTGGATAAACTTGTACCCTCTACCAAATCACTTTGATAGAGAATATCTAATCAAAAGTTTGGACAAACTTGTGCTCTTTATCCGATCACTTTGATAAAGAAAACCTGATCAAAAGTTTGGACAAATCCGTGCCCTCTACCCGATTATTTTGATAGAGAATACCTGATCAAAAATATGGATAAATCTATACCATCTACTTGATCACCTTGATAGAAAATATCTGATTGAAAGTTTGGACAAACATGTGCCTTCTACCTAATCACTTTGATAGAGAATAATGAAAAAAATATCTTCTTGGAAGAAAAGAATTTATTGATAATATTTTTATAAATTATCAGAATTTCATGATCTAGGGATTAGAGTTTTATCCAAAATTTTCAAGTTATATATCCTAGATCTGATAATCTTTGATATTTTGTAGGGCCCTTCCCAATTGGGTGATAGTTTCCTTTGTTGGCTTTAAAATTTTAGCTCGTTGAAAAACAAGATCTTCTTGTTGGAAGACTTTGGTTTTGATTTTGGAGTTGTACTATTGGATAACCCTCTATTTATAGGTTGTCATCCTGATATAGGCTTTCTCTCAGGCTTCTTCTGGAAAGTCAAGATCTGCTTATAATCTTTTTTTATTTGTATTTTCATTATACTCCTTTATTCAATCAAAATCCAAGTCAATTTCTAAAAAGATTATTATTTCTATCCTGAAAGTCAATTTAAAAGGTGTTTCACCAGTTGAGGAACGATGAGTTATTCAATAGGATCAAATAACGCTATCCAACTCATCAACCCAAAGGCCTTTCACCCAGTCAAGTCTAGACTTTAAACCTTGAAGAATGGTCCAATTAGTCACTTTCATCTCACCTCAAACTATGAGTATCCAACTGATATGAATCTTTATTCAATATATAGACTCGAGCACAATTCTTAGAATATTTTATGTCAAACTACCTTCTGTTATCACAGATAATGCATTTGGATAACTTGAATTGATAAATGATGGACTTCCAAATGAAGTCTTGAACTTCTTCTTTATATCTGGGCTAAGGATCCAGCTTCCACCCATTTAGTGAAGTAGTTGATCGTCACTAATAAAAACTTTCTTTATCCAGTTGCTATTAGAAAAGGTCCAAGGATATCAATTCTCCATATATCAAATAAAAAGGGACTAGAATCTGAGTGATCGGTATAGATGGCTTCCTTTGGATATTAGCAAACTTCTGATATTGATCATATTTTTGGATAAATTTCATAGCATCTTGTGGGATGTAGGCCAACAAAAGTCTTGCTTGAGGACTTTGTAGGCTAATATTCTTCCTTCGATATAATTACCACAAATGCCTTTGGAATTTCTTGAAGAACATATTCAGCTTCTGAAGGATGCAGGATCGAAGTAGAGGCATTGTAAATGATTTTTTGTAAAACTACCTATTTGAGAGGACATACCATTGGGCTTGTCATCTAATTCCTCAAACTTCTCTTTTATCCACTAGAAGATCTTCTTTATTAAGGAATTTGATAAGCAGGTTAATCCAACTTGGCTCATATTTCACCTGTACAACAATAGGACCTTCTTCTATATGAAAGTTTTCAAATATTCGATAAAGACTCCTTTTGAAAAGTTTGAGCAATCTAAGGTGACAAGATGTGACAGAACATCTGCTTAAACATTTTTATATCTAGGCATTTGCTAGATTTCTAGAACTTTGAAATTTAAAGATAACTCTTTAATTTTCTGAAGATATTTGATCATGATAGGATCTTAAGCTCCATATTTCCCTTGTACTTGTTCAACACTAGTTATGAGTTAGAGAGGACTTTGATTTGATCGATACCAATATGTTTGTCTATCTTTAAGTAGCAATTAGAGTCTCATATTTAGCCTCATTATTGGTAGTATGAAAATCAAATCTTAAGACATACTCCATCCCTACCCCATCAAGATTTATGAGGATTAATCCAGCACTGTTTCTTTGGACATTTGAGGCACATCAATATGCAAAATCTAAGGAGTGATCGGTTCTTCTTTCGATCTCTTTTTTGTCCTTTCTTCATCAGGTATTGTGCACTAAACAATAAAGTTAGTAAGGACTTGAGCATTCATATTGGAACGAGATTTGTATTTATTATCAAATTCTTCTAATTTGATAGGCCACTTGGCTAAACATCTGAATGTATCTGGCCTCCAAAATATAGATTTCAAAGGCTGATCTATTAAAACAACCATAGTATGGGACTAGAAATATAGCCAAAGTTTTTTTAATATAGTGACAAGAGCATAAATCATTTTCTTGATCTTAGTATATCTCACTTCTGCATCCTTTAATATCTTGCTAATGTAATAGATGGACTATTATACACCTAGATCTTCTCTCACCAAAGTAGAGCTAATGGCATTAGGAGAAACAGATAGATAAATATAAAGTTGCTCACCTTCTCTTGGCCTTGATAGCAATGGAGAATAGCTAAGATACTTCTTCAAGTCTTCAAAACTGATCAGCAACTATCCAACTACTCGAAATTATCAGTATGCCTTATAATTTTGAAGAATTGAAGGCACTTCTTAGTTGATCAAAAGATGAATCAGCTAAGAGATGCTATCCGATCAGTCAGGCATTGAACTTCCTTCTTATTCTAGGATTGCTTTATTTTTAAAAGTGCTTCGATCTTTTTGAGATTATCTTTAATTTCTCTTTGAATTACCATGAAGTCCAAAAACTTTCTAGATATGACATTGATGTGCACTTGTTTGGATTAAGCTTCATTTGATACTGTCTTGATTCATTAAAAGCTTCTTTCAAATCAACTATGTGACGATCAACTTTCGTACTCTTGACAAGCTCATCCATATAGACTTCCATATTTATTTCAATCTAATTCTTGAAAATTTTGTTGACCAGATGCTAATAAGTAGCTCCGATATTCTTTAACCTAAAAGACATTGTTGCCGCCTAAATTGCCGTGGCCGGTAGCTCTTACGTGGCCTAGGTGAGTGGGCTCCGTGCCAGCGTCACCGGGCTCGTTGGTCGGAGACGATCAAGGGGAACATAGTTGTAGTTGGGATGAAAGGGGCTTGGTACTGTAGTGGCCCTCCTGTGGGCCTCTCCGGTGAGGAGTAATCTTCCTCCTTATCGTCCGTCCGTTGGGTGATACCTGCAAAACAGGGGAGACCTATGCCAGGGATTCCGGCAAAGGCACTCCAACGATCAAGTCAGCGGGACGATCGAAGGAAATAAGGGACCTCTGAGACGGAGAGCTTGGGGGACTCTCTGCTGCAAGAGGGTGATAATGAAGAGAGTGTGTTGTCTCTTACTTACCTTTTCTCCCCTTACCTTTCCATGCCGGTCTTTATGTAGACGAATGGCTCCTGTTACTTTTTGGGGAGGTGTGCTGGTCTTGATGTAGACTTGTCAGCTTGTGAGGCCATGATGGGCTGGTGAACCTTCTTCTGGGTGGTTCAGGAAGTTGGCGCAAGGGTGCAGTGCCTTGGATGGGGCACGCCTTCCTAATTGATGTAAACTGTGTCCCAGGGGCTTTGATATAGCCCTCCTTGTAGGAGGCACTCTAGGGACGGTAATTTTATGTATCGTACCACCATCGTACCTTCACTTTGAGGAGCGTACTTGAAAAGACGTTAGATGGCCTGTGGCATGCAGATCGAGATGATGCAGGTGAAGGCCCTCCAATGCATGATTCGAGGTGCGCGGCGCGAGGCATGCAAAGTCCCTCGCGTGCATGGACCGATGCGAGGCAGGTGGAAGCCCCTATGCGCCGATCGAGGTGCGGCATGCAGAAGCTCCCATGCGCATCAAGCCAGACTACTCCCGAACTGGATTTCATGGTGTGGCCGATGCGGGCAAAGCTGACTTGTGGCCGGAGCCAGAATGAGGACCCTGGTTTGGTGGACGTGCCTGGGCAAAGCCGGACAGGATTGCTGCTCTTGGCAGGAGCCAGGCTTACGGGGCGCAGGCTATGAACCTAGACCGGAGGGGGCAGGACCGGAGCCTGATGCGCCGATCACCGAACTAAGCGGACTGGACCGAAGTGCCAAACTGGACGGGGCAGGGTCGGCACGCTGCTCCGCACCGCAAGGAGAAGCGCCGAACTGGACGAGGCAAGACCGGAGCTTGGTGCACCGCGAGTGGAGGCAGGGCCGGATCCGGCATGCTGCTCTCAGGCGATGCACGGGTCGAGCTGGACGGAGCCGGGTGCAGCCCCCCCCACACGGGCGGATCGGAGCTAGCGGGGCGCGCGGGTGTGGCCGGACTTGGCACAGGCAGGGGCGAGGCTTGGGCATGCCGAGCTGGGAGCCGAACCGAGAGGTGCCAATTACCGAGCCGGAAGGACCGGACCGGAGCACCGATCACCGAACTGGGTGGACCAGACCGAAGCGCCGAACTGGACGGGGCAGGGCCGACACACTGCTCCGTGCCGCGAGGAGGAGCACCGAACTGGACGGGGCAAGATCGGAGCTTGGTGCACCATGAGCAGAGGCAGGGCCGGAGCTGGCACGCTGCTCCCAGGCAATGCACGGGTCGAGCTGGACGGAGCCGGGTGCGGCCCCCCCACACGGGCAGATCGAAGCTGGGAGCGGAGGTGCATGCCCTAGCACGGGTGAGGTGGAGGTGCAGACCCCTGTGCACGATCGAGCACCGTAGCGGGCTGAGCCGGGCTGGCCGCGCATGCCGAACTGGTCATGCGGGCACACCGGATCGGCCTGGGCTGGAGTCGAGGCGGGCGGAAGGCGCAAACGAGAGCCTGGCACGGAGGACACGGATGTGCCACAGGCGTGAGCCTGGCGTGCCGCGGTCGGGAGCTCAGTGTGCCGCGGGCATGAGCCTGGCGCTGGAGCTGATCTGGGCATCCACGAGCGGAAGAGGTGGACCGAGGGCGGAAGAGGTTGACCGCGGGCATGCCGCGAGTGGAAGAGGTTAGCGCCGAGCTGGACCGGCATGGGCAGAGCTGCCGAGCTGAACTAAACTACCGAAGTTGGACTTCTCATGGTCGAAGTGAGGCCGAGGTGGAGAAGCACCTGGCCGAGGTGGGGCCGAGACGAGCTGAGTTGAACCACCACGTGGTCGAAGTGGGACCGAGGTGAGGCCGAGGTGGAGAAGTACTTGGCCGAGGTGGCAGAGTATGTGGCCGAGCTGGGGCCGAGGTGGAGAAGTACGTTGCCGCGCCAGCCTCCAAGGATGATGCATGTCAGAGCTGAATGGATCTTGTTTACTACTGTAACAGACATCATTTTATAATAGTAGAGCCCTCATTCTATAACAAAAGATATTTTTTCTTCATCTTCTTTTACCATCTGGATCTGATTATATCCTAAAAAAGCATCCATGAAGCTAAGTAATTCATGCTCGGATGTAGCACTCACTAGTTGGTCAATTCTTGGTAAAGGATAGCTATCCTTTGGAAAGGCTTTATTAAAATCAGTACAGTTTATGCAGATTCTTCATTTGTTCTTTACCTTCTTTACCATAATCACATGGCTATCTAATCTAGATAGTGAGTTTTCCTAATAAAGTCTACCTTTAGAAGCTTATCCACCTCCTCTTCAAAGGCATTTTGCCTTTTCGAAGCAAAACTTCTCTTCTTTTACTTAACAAGAAGATAATAAGGGTCCACACTCCATTTATGGATAATAAATTAGTAAGAATGTGTGGCATATTAGTAGCTATCTAAATAAGGACATTAGTGTTGGCTCAAAGGAAGAGAATCAGTCATTCTCAAACTTCAGGAGTCAAAAGAGATCTGATCTATACAACTTTATTTGGGTCATGTCTTAGGAGAATGCTTATCAAATGCTCGATAGGTTTCCCTCTATTGCAGTGGCACCTTTTCTAACATCCAACTCGTCTGCCTATAAGGTCCCAATCTATTTCAGGATTTTGGTTGTTGCTAAAAAAATACCTTGCTAATATATGATCTCCTTTAATTTTTCTGACTCCATGCTTAGTTAGAAAGACAACAAGAAGGTGGTAGGTGGAGACTATTGCCTTCAATGTATTTAATTATGGTCATCCAATAACAATATTATAAGTTGATGGTATTCGAATTATGAAGAAATTTAGTTGGATTGTTGCTTGTCTTGGTGGCTAGCTTACAGCTACCCATAAAAGAATCTCTCTTTTTGTGATGACAGAGTTTTTAGAGAACCTGGTGAGTGGAGTATGCACCTTCTTTAGCCTTTCAAGTGATAATTTTATTTTCTAGAAAGCATCATAGAATAAGATGTCGATAGAGCTTTTATTATCAACCAATTTTTTTTAACATCATAATTGGCCATCATCATAGAGACAATGATCACATCATTGTGTAGAATTTGAATCCCCTTTACATCTTCATCAAAAAAAATGATAACGCTCTTATTTTGAGAACTGGTTGAATTTGCTTGATGCCTTTTATTTGGTGGCTCCTCATCCTGCCTCCTTTCCTCCCAGTTCTTGGAGATGCCTAAGATCATGCTAACTGTCCTCTTAATTGGTAGGTTGTCCAACTTAGCCCCACACTCAGGATGTGTTAGAAAGGCATCTTCTTTCTTATAGTTATTAATGTACTTGTTGAGGTAGCCCCTTTAAATCAAGTTCTTGATTTTCTACTTCAACTTCCGATAGTATTCCGTATCATGTCTATAATTTTTATGATAGTGGCAGTATTTGTTCTTATCTCTCTTCTTCGATGGACCTCTTATGGATAGTGGTTAGTGTAGAAAATTCTTGTTCTCAATCTTCATCAGGATTTGAGATCGAGAGGTAGTCAAGGGGATATAATTGATAAATTACCAGGTAGGATGGTTTGGCTTTGAACTCTTTTCGGGTTTGATGGCATCTGGATGAACATGATTTTCTTCTTCGCGAGGCTGCTTCTTCCCACTTCCCTTCTTTCCTTCCTCCTAGTGAAGGAATGTCCTTCTTCAGTTTGAGCATACTTTTATACTCGCTCAAGAAATTCAGCATAACTTGTTGAAAAATTTTTATCCAAGGAGAAACTCAAGCGACCATTCTGGAGTTCTAAATTCAGGGTTGACATAGCAATAGACTTGTTAAGGTCTCTGACCTCCAGTGTGGCTACATTAAAGCATGCCACATAACTCTTGAGTGTCTTTCCTTCTTCTTCCTTGATAGAGAAAAGATTATCATTATTCTTTGATTGTGGTTAATGACTATTGAAATAGATCACTGGCTGATTACCTTGCTATTGGAAAGAATAGATGGATCCGGACAGTAGGCTTAAAAACTACATCCTGGTGCCTTTATTCAGAGTTGTTGGAAAGGCTAAGCACAATAAAGCTTCAAATGCACCTTGGAGCCTTATGAGGGCTTTGTATCCCTCCAAATAGTCAACAGGATCAATAGAGCCATCATAGGGTTCGACCAATGGGATCTTGAACCAATAAGGAATCAACTCATTCATGATTTCTTTAAAAAATAAGGGGATTGAATATTGAAGTCATGGAAATTATTCCAATGGTAATCTTCCATGTAAATTTTTCCAAGTTTTGTCTCTAGCTCCTAGACCTTTTCGATATCATCCCCTCACTGAGAGTGATGATTTGAAGGGTACACTAGAGTTGAATTCTCTTAAAAATCCTCCAGGATATGATGGCAATGATTTCTCCTTCTTGAAGAGGAATTGATCGCCAGATTTCTTCCTTCCAATAAAAAGGTTGATGACTTCTATCACCTCTACCAGACTGACATCGATTATTTTGCTAAAATGATTTAACCGACAAAGTAAGAGACTGGATATATAGTAGATTGTTGAAGAAGATGGACAACACTTACCAATAGCTGGACTTGCTCAATTAGAGTGTCTATCCTTGGGTCAATGACAGGAATAGGTTGAGGATTTCTTACCTTAACTTTCATTGTACTGAGAGCATTTCAAAAGGATCGTCGTTAGAAAGTAGAATTGAGTGGAGGTCTTTCTCTCGCCATTTTTTTGAAAGTTTTGGACATGACCCTTTTTCTAGCACCAATCTATAATTGCATCTCTCCAGACTTGATAAGCTAGTTATGCTAGAGTGATTTTCGAGCTCTTGAGGGTCTTAAAAAATTGGCTAATAACCTCAGAAGTTGACATGCAAAAAAAGTCCTCGATGTTAGAGAATTTGATGAGATTTCTCCAATGAAAAATCCTTTGATACTTAAGTCAACTTAAAGAGAAAAAATAAGAAGAAGAAAATGAAAAAAGAGGTATGAGTATGCATGAAAAGGCCCTTGAATTTCCCCGAACCCCCTATTTATAGAGGTATAGGTCCGAGTTGGTTAGGTAGTTATAATTGTTTATGAGATGGTTATACCCTTAAAAGGGTTCTTAAGTTGGTTAGATCGTTAGGAGGTCAGTTTATGAAGTGGATTATTAAGTGGTCTGTTGCACTTCTTGATAACCAATTTATTAGCCTTGTCATAATGGCTCTAATAATTTTAAGGCATATTCTTTATATTAAATAAAGTTATGGGGCTTTATACTTGGCTTAGGTAAATGGTCAGCATCTGTCCGATGAGTAGTTAAGCAACCTGTGTTTCAAATAAGTGATCAGCTCTTGGCCATCGAGTATCCTATGCCTTGAAGAAGTGATCAGTTCTGAGCCATCTGGTACCCTATGCTTTCATATAAGTAATTGACTCCTAGCTATCTGGCATCCTGTGCCTTCAAATAAGTGAGTGGCTCCTAGCCATTGGACATCCTATGTATTAAATAAGTGATCAACTCCTGGTCATCTAGTATACTATACCTTGAATAAGTGATCGATTCCTAGCCATCTATACTCTGTGCCTTGAATAAGTGATCGATCAACTCATAGCCATCTAGCATCATGTGCCTTAAATAAGTGATCGACTCCTGGTCATCTGGCACCCTGTGCCTTCAGATAAATGATTGGCTCCTAGCTATCGGGCATCCTGTACCTTGAATAAGTGATCGGCTCTTGGCCATCTGGCATCCTGTGCCTTCAGATAAGTAATCAGCTCCTAAGCATCGGACATCCTATACTTTAAATAAGTGATCAGTTCTTGATCATCTGGCATCCCGTGCCTTGAATAAGTAATCGATTCTTGCTATCTGGTATCTTGTATCTTGAATAAGTGATCGACTCTTAGTCATCTGGTACCCTGTACTTTTGGATAAATGATCGATGTCTGGCCATCAGGTATTGTATGCCATAAATAAATGATTGACTCCTAGTCATCTAGTATCCTGTACCTTAAAATAGGTGATCAACTCCTGGCTATTGGTACTCTGTGCCTTAAATAAGTAATGAGATCCTGTATAAATACTTTTCTATATACTAATAGTTAGTTATGACAGGTCATCTATCCTGTAACAAAAATATAGAAAATAATGGTTTGGTTTTTGTAAGAACAATCCAGTGATTGCTAACCGAAATCAAGGCTTCAATGGCTAAGGAAGAGAGGGAAGATGGTTAATCAAAGTTTGCAAGCTCCTTACCTGGCTTTCTAGTGTTGTGTAGACCATAGTGGTGGAGGAAGCTATCCATCATAGAGCTCCGCATATTGGTGGTGAACCCTGGCTGCTTTAAATAAAGTGGAGGGAGGTCATATCCCACTTGGAATTGGCTTCCTTTTTTTTTTTTTGATAAAACGGTGTATTCATTGCACAAAAGAAGGATGAATACAACCAAAGTAGTCAGCCAACATGATGTCTCTAAGCTGTACAGGTGCAGTGTACCAATCAGTCCAAAAAACATGGCCCGAGTGCTGAGCAACATAGGAGTCAACCCAGTCAGCAGCTGAGTTGGCCTCCCGGAATATGTGCCTAATAGTCAGAGAAACACAACCCTGCAACATGAATCTAATGTCCCTGACTATAAGGTGAGCCGCATGCGAGGAAGAAGTCTGTGAAATCCAAGATATAACTATAGCAGAATCACCTTCGATGATAAGATGATCAATGCGGAGAACCTGCTGAGCATATATGATACCCGCCCAAGCGGCGTAAAGCTCGAGGGCCGGAACAGAAAGATCGATAAGGGCCATACCTCCAGCCACTAGGAACCCCATGGTAGAGTCCCTAATAAAGAAACTTGCTCCACCCATCCTGCAGCGGAGACTTCCATCAAAGCTGACAGTGACAAAAGGCGGAGGAGGGGGTTCCCAAGAAACGAGAATCATCCTAGTCGCTCGCAGAGCGGAAGAGGAACCCCAGGTCTCAACCGGCATCACTGTGGATCTACAATACTCGATTGCAGAAATCCTGGCCCTCTCGAACAAAAACCTAGATCACCTCAAGGAAGCAAATATCATATCATTTCTGGAAATCCAGATATGATATGCCAGATAAGCAATAAAAAAACCTGGATAATAGGAGCCATCCACAATAGAAGATAAAAGACATCGAGAATGCGGTCAGACTGGGCAAAAATGTCATGAAAGCCTGCCAGGGCCCAGATCGTCCTCACACAGTGACGAAGGAAGATAGCATGAGTCCGCGACTCAGTCTGAGTCTCGCAGAATGGACAAGCAGAGGTGATATGAATACCCCTGGAAGTGATAAACTCGCGAGTAGGAAGATGGTGCCATGCGAGTTTTCAGATGAAAAAGGAAACCTTGGGATGCACCAGCAAGCTCCAGATCCATCGATAGCTCCTGGATAAATGACTGTCTAAATTTGGCCTAGGAATGAGATTGAAAATGGGCACACGGGTCGAGGTCGTATGTCTCCATACTCTGATATCAGAACATGAACAAACCGGAAGGGGAATGGACAGGACTCTGGATCCAAGGATGTCCCCAAATATAGAAAGAACCATGTCCGTGTCCTAGGAGGCCAAATCCAGCCACCGGAGATCAGCAATAGTAATAGAGGGCGACGTAAGAACCGAGATGAAGGTGGGCCACCTGATCAATGGAGTGTCAGATATCCAGGGATCATACATAACACTAATAGAACGGCCATCACCCACCACCTAGGAAATCTAAGGAATGATGACTAGGGCTCTGGCAAGCATCTCCCTCCAAACGATCGATGAGTTTCTGGTGGGGCTAGAACTGTCACCGGGATGCAAAGGAATATCTCCATACTTAGCCCTCATGAAGGAGGACCACATAGTGTCTGGACATAAGAAGAACCTGACAGCATGTCTGGTCATGAAAACCTCCCTCCTCATGAGAAGAGAAGGGATACCCAAGCCACCAATCTGCATCGGGCGGCAAACAATATCCCAGCACATAAGATGTATCCTCCATCGATCGGAAGAGGAGTTCCAGAGAAAGGCTCGAATCATTTGCTCTACTTTGATAATAACACCCCTGGGAATAAAAGCATTGGAGAGCATATAAACCTGAAGGAAAGCAAGCACTAAGCAAATAAGAGTTAGCCTGCCCATCATAGAAAGAGATCTGGCCTGCCATCCCATAATCCTATCAGTCACTGCTGCCAATAAGGAGGTGCAATCACGCGAGGTGAGCCTAGTGCCAGAGATGGGAATACCAAGATAATAAAGAGGGCGCTGATGCTCCTGAATACCGAGCATATCAATGATCCTGCATCGGACAGTTGAGTCTATTTTATGGCTAAAATAAATCCCAGATTTTTGAAAATTTATTCTCTAGCCTGAAGCATAACAGTAGTGCTCCACAATACTCCTGAGTCCCCTTGCATTAGATAGAGAAGCTCGGCCAAGTAAGAGACAATCATCCGCAAAAAGCAGATAAGAGACCGGGAAGGCTCCCGGTCCAGCAATGTATGAGTGGATCTGAGAATCTCGCACTGCCTGAGAAAGGGATCTGGAAAGGAAGTCAGCACAAATGATAAATAAATAGGGGGACAGAGGACAACCTTGCCTGAGCCCATGGAAAGATTGAAAGAATTCCGTTGGAGATCCATTGATCAGGATAGAAAAAGCTAGAGCATTTATGCAAGCCATGATTTTAGAAATCCAAGATGAATAAAACCCAAAGTCTTCCAGAGTTTTGCTGAGAAAAGTCCAGTCAATACAATCATAAGCCCTTTCCATGTCCAGCTTAATAGCCATCATACTATGCCACCAAGAAGCTCGGTGCAGATCATGCATAAATTCTTGAGCAATTAAAATATTGTCAGAGATATTGTGGCCTCCAATAAAAGCTCCTTGTTCAGGGCTAATGAGCTTCGGAAGAATCAGCCTCATCCTGTTCAGCAGAAGTTTAGCACAAACTTTGTAGAGAGTATTATAGAGACTGATGGGCCTGTAATGGAAGGCAAGGAAGGATCCCGGCGCTTTGGAATGAGAGCTATATAAGTATGCTTCCAGTGAGGAGGCATGGTGGCCGAATTGAAAAAAAAATGAACAGCAGAACCATGTTTACCCTCAGAATCTCCCAATGTGACCGAAAGAAAAAGGGAGGGTAACCATCGGGACCAGGAGCTTTATCCTCCACCAAGGACCATAGGGTATATTTGACTTTATCTTCAGTTACCTGGTTCAGAAGTGCAGAATTCTGAAGAGAAGAGACTGAATTCTGGGGAGGAATAGTAGAATAATAAGGAATAGTAGGATTATGAACAGTCCACTTGGTCGTGAAGTACTGGAGGAATTCCCTTCGAATATCATCAACGTCCTCCATCCAACCCTCCTGGTTATAATAAAGAGCCCGGATTATGTTTGTATGTCTCCTGATGATGGTGGCATGATGAAAAAATCGAGTATTCCTATCACCCTCCCGTAGCCATTGAATCCTGGATTTTTGTCTCTAAAGGATTTCCTGATTTTGAAGGAGGGTATGGTGACCAGCAAGAGAAATACAAAGAGCATGGAGATGGTCATCTGATAAATAGCCTTGGGTATCTTCCTTGATCTGCAAATCATGAATAGAAGCTTCAGCCTTCTTGATTTGGTTCAGAAGATTGCCCACTTCCACCTTATTTCACCAAAGGAGGCGTCTCCTCAGAAGCTCCAATCTTCTAGAGATCCTGTAAGCCGCATCCCCCCGAACCGGCATTCTCCAAACTTCCCTGGCAATATGTTTGGCCTTTGGATAGGAAAGCCAAAATTTCTCAAACCTGAAAGGCTTAGATCTAGCAATGGGAACAGTCATGGAAAGGAGAATGGGAGCATGATCCAAGGTAATCCTGTTCAAATGGCTGACAATATGATCACGATAAATAGAAAGCCAAGAAGGCATGGCAAAATATCTATCCAACCTCTCCCACACCCGGGCCTGACCAGTGCGATTATTGCACCAAGTGTGACGAGGACCCACAAAGCCTAAATCAATGAGGCCGTTCTCCTGGATGAAGATGGAAAATTCCCTTGTACCAACATCTGGTTGAAAAGGTTTACCCCCATGCTTGTCCTCCTGTCTTTCAATAGTGTTGAAGTCTCCCGCAACCACAGTAAGGATTCCCTGATCAATTAAAGCAGACGCCTCCTCCCAGACCAATCTACGCTCCCTGTAGGATGTACTAGCATATACCCCATAGAGGAGCCATGAAGGGCGGTCCAGTTCAAAGACTACAATGGCCACCAGCTGAGAAGATCTATGAAAAACATCAATTCTGGCAGCCGTAGAATCCCAATTGACAATAATGCCCCCAGCCAGACCCTGGGCAGGCACAGAGTAGAAACCCCAGTTCCTAGGGAGGCGATGCCTAAGAGTCTCAAGAGTAGGACCAGAAAGTCTAATCTCCAGCAGCACACAAATTTGTGGATGATATAACTGCAAATACCTCTAATAGGTGGATAAGAAGGAGGGTTTTTTCGTCCCCCTGACATTCCAGATAAAGGTTTTCATCACAACAAGTCAGAGTTGAGGATCGGATCCCTGTCCTTCCTCATCTCTATTAATTACAGTAACTTGTTTAACAGACATATTAACAACTTCCTTCAAACCACCCTTTTCTTCAGTCAACCCCAGGGCCATTTTGACCCTATCACACACCGGCTCATGTCCCCCTGATCAGAGTTGAGTTTAAGAGGATGCACTAGGGCTTTAGCAGCCCGAGCACTAGCTTCAGAATATTCACATGTTCCCTTTTTTCCTAGCAGCACCCTTTCGACATGAAGCTGAGTTGAGATAACAATATCAGTAGGGCAAGGCTCAGTTCACGGTTTGGGCTACCTAATGAACCCTGCATCCCAACCAACGAATTTCTAGCAAGAGCTTTCATCCTAGGGGTCTTCCCAGGTCCCCCCGATAACTGCACTCCCTGCACCTCCACACCTTGAAGAGTCCCTTCCCTCCCTCCCAACTTGCCACTATGCTCACTCCCTCTCCGCCTACCCTCCCCCCTGGACCGTTCCCCTCCCACAGCCTTTTTGTCTCTGTTGGGATGTGCACAATGGATTGAACCGGTTTAGGCTTCCAATTAATTCCTGTTTACTCACTTTAGCAATTTACCAATCACACAAGCAGATATCAAATCAGAAGGAAAGACGAGATTTAACGTGGTTCGGCAAATTTACCTTCTTCCACATAGAGGAAGGAGCAATCCACTATAATCTGCCCCCAAAATTGGGCATAAAAGAAATACAAATATCTCAATAACAATTGTAGATTAATCACAAAGAAGCAAACAAATCGAAAGGAAAGAAGAAAATAGGAGAGATCACAGAAAACAGGCCTCTAGCCTCGCCAAATCCTGTCGTGGATTCTCTGTTATTTTATTTGCTCTCTGGATCGTCTTCAATATTTTTCTGGACCTTCTGTAGCTCTCTGTTGCATCTCAGAAAAATATTTCGGCATCTTGTGTCGTAGGGCGTCTCTCTGATTTTAAAAATCATCGAAAACTGCATCAAAAGAGACCTAAAACAAGTCCAATGCCTTCCAAAAATATCCCAGGCCATCAGATAAAAAATCAATGGCTCAAATCGAGCCACAATCCATGCAAAACACTGCCTCAATACCAGATCAAACCATGGCCGTCCAATCGCACGATCTCAGTTGTGGCTGCGAGCGTTTGGGAGCAAAACAACGATAACAATCCTCCTCCTTGCGACCAAAAAAAAAATGCCTTTATCTAATATGGATTGTAAAGCCTCCTCCTCATCACAAGCCCCGAAGGGGCATCACCAAGTGCTCAAACCAATCAAGTTCAGGAATGTCCTGAACTTGACCACTGGAATTGGTTTAGTAAGCATATCAGCCGGATTAATAGCAGTGCTAATTTTTTGAAGTTGAATATCACTATCCTCTACCAAATCTTTGATAAAGTGATACCTGACATCCACATGCTTAGTGCGTTCATGATATATCTGATCTCTGGCAAGATGTAAAGTACTATAACTGTCACAGTGAATAACCAAACAATTCTACTTGAAACCCAAATCTTGTACTAACCCTCTTAGCCAGATAGCTTCCTTTGCTGCCTCTGTCAATGCCATATACTCTTCCTCTGTAGTAGACAAAGCAACTGTAAATTGTAAAGTAGCCTTCCAACTAGTTGCATAACCAGAGAGAGTAAATACATATCCGGTCAATGATCTCCTCTTATCGAAGTCACAAGCATAATCTAAATCACAAAATCCTATAATAGTGCAACCACTCTGTCCAAAGAATACCAATCCCAAATCAAGTGTGCCTTTCAACTATCTAAGAATCCATTTCATAGCTGACCAGTGAGCTTTTCTAGGCTTGTCCATATATCTGCTCACTACACTAACTGCCTGTGAAATATCAGGACGAGTGCAGACCATTACATACATAATACTACCAACTGCACTCACATAAGGCACTTTAAACATATACTTCTCCTCATCCTCAGTCTAAAGAGAATCCCTGGCAGATAACCGAAAATGACTGGCAAAAGGAGTAGTGACTGGCTTAGCTATAGACGTACCATATCATGCTACATAATTGCCTACATCCTCTGTCCAAGAATTTTTCAATATAATCATGCTGAGTAACAAATAGTTTACATAATTGCCTGTCACGAATGATCTCCATCCCAAGTATCTTCTTTGCCGGTCCAAGATCCTTCATCTCAAATGCAGTACTAAGCTCAGCTTTCAGCTTCTGAATGACTGACATATCCCTGGCTGCAATCATCATGTCATCCACATATAATAAAAAGTAACAAATGGACCCGTTTGAAAACTGTTGATGATACATTGCAACTATCATATGGAGATCTTTTGAAGTCATGGTCAACCATAAACCTATCAAATTTGCGATACCATTATCTTAGAAACTGCTTCAAACTATACAAAGACCTTTTGAGCAAGTATCATGATCTTCTTTATCTGGAGCCTCAAAACCAGGTGGCTGTTGCATATAAATATGCTCCTCCAAATCACCATGTAGAAAAGATGTCTTGACATCTAGCTGTCTAACTCCAAATTCTGAGAAGCAACTAAAGCAAGGAACATATGAATAGAAGAGTGTTTAACCACAGGAGAAAATACCTCCTTATAACCTATACCTTCTCTTTGACTGTAATCCTTAGCCACCAACCTTGCCTTATATTTCAAATCCTGAGGAGTAGCTCCTTCCTTCTTCTTGAAGATCCATTTGCAGCCAATTTTCTTCTTGCCCTTAGATAATCTGACTAATTTTCAAGTATAAATCTTTTCCAAAGACTAAAGTTTTTCTACCATAGCCATGATCCATTGCTCAGCCTGTGAACTACCAATTGCTTCTTGAAATGTGGTCGGCTCATCACCTATAGTGCTTGCAATATTCAGAGCATAATATATTAACTCAGCACAAGCAAAATCCTCAAAATCATACCTTTGAGGTGCTCTGATATGTCGCCTGGTTATTCGAGTGGCAATACTATCATTTTGAACTTGACCACGTACAATAACCTCCTCCTGAGTTTGTAACTCTAGATCTGTCTGCTGATGCTGTTCATTCTGAATATCACCTGTAGGCTACAACTGCTGTGATCTAACAGTCTGATTAATATCAACAACAGTCCTATCCTGCTGATCCTGAACCTGATCTCCCGGTGAAGAATTTGGCTGTAGCTGCGGTGAAGGAGTGGCTGACTTATCAAAAGTCACATCCTTGCTGACTAGAAAACCCCGGAATCCGGGCTATGTACACCATAATCTGTAGCCCTTCACCCCATATGCATATCCAAGAAATATGCATTTCTTAGCCCTGGGATTCAGCTTTCCATCTTTGACATGTGCATATGCTGAACATCCAAATACTCTAAGAACTGAATAGTCTGCAGGTCTACCTGTCAACATCTCTTCCGGAGTCTTCATATTCAATGCAGATGCTGGAGATCGATTTATAATAAAGCAGGCTGTATGTGCAGCCTCTGCCCAGAAATCTCTACTCAATCCAGAACTTGATAGCATAGATCTGACTCTTTCTAGTAGTGTGCGATTCATGCATTTCGCCACACCATTTTGCTGAGGAGTATACACAGTTGTCCTATGCCTGACAATGCCCTCTGACTTGCAAAAGTCATTAAACTCTATAGAACAAAATTCCAATCCATTATCAGTCCGGAAGGTTTTTACCTTTCTCTCAGTTTGCCTCTTAATCATAGCCTTCCACCCTTTAAAAGTGTGAAACACAACACTTTTATTTTTGACAGTATAAATCCAGACTTTACGAGAGTGGTCATCAATCAAAGTGAGCAAATATCTAGATCCACCCTTGGATGTAACTGGAACAGGTCCCCATAGGTCAGAATGAATGTAATCCAATATACCTACTGTCCTGTGCACGCCTGAAGTAAAGCTGACTCTGTGTTGTTTTCTAAATATGCAATGCTCACAGAATCCAAGTGCACCAACTTTCTGACCTCCTAGCAGACCACGTCTGCTCAGCTCCTGTAAACCTTTATCTTACATATGGCCCAATCTTTGATGCCATAACTGTGTCAATTGAACAATAGAGGAATGTACTGAAGAAGCCTCACCAACCACAGTAGTGCCATCCAAATAATAAAGAGTGCCACTAAATTTACCTCTTAACAAAGCCAATGCACCTTTACTAATTGTAATAGATCCTCTACCCCATCTGTCCTCAAAACCTGCAATATAAAGAGCATTTACCGAGAGAAGATTTCTTTTCAATTGGAGAACATATCTTATATCATCCAAAGTCACCACAGTATTTGCATGAGATTTGATCTGAACTGTACCAATTCCTTCCACTTTACAGATGGCGTCATCTCCAAGAAGAACAGAGCCTCCATTATAGGATCTAAAAGAAGTGAACCATTCTTTATGAGGTGTCATGTGGAAAGATGCTCCAGAGCCCACGATCCAGGTATCAGCCGGACTGACACTGCATGCAGTTGTAAATACTGCATCATCTGCAACACTACTGTGATCTGCTGAAGTAACTGCAACTAATGCCGAATCTGAGATTGTTCATTTTTCTTTCTATTCCTTCTCTTTCTTGGACTGTAGAAGTCTACACTCATTTTTCCAGTGGCCTGGCTTCTTGCAGTAATGGCAAACTCCGGGTCTTTTAGACCTAGACTTTGATCTTGTCTTGGACTTGTTTTTACCTTGTTCACATGTTCTTTGCTCATCTCTACCTCTGACAGTAAGTCCTTGTGCCAGATTTGGAGCCTGATGCTCCAACTGTACTTTTAACCTGAGCTCATTGGATAACAAAGTGGCTTCAACCTCATCGAGACTTATAGTCTCTCTTTCATAAAGCATGGTAGTAGTAATATTTTCATAGGACTTAGGCAAAGAATAAATCAAGATCAAAACATTGTCTTCCTCATCAACATTAACACCAATATTCGCCAAATCGAGTATGAGCTTATTATAATCATCCAAGTGATCATTGAGTGAGGTCCCTTCCGTCATACGGAATGTGTGTAGCTTGCCCCTCAAATACAGCCTATTTGTAAGAGATTTTGGCATATACAAAGTGTCTAATTTTTTCCATACACTTTTAGCTGTAACAAGATCCACCACATTGCGGAGAACTTTATCACTCAGTCCCGAAAACAGAGTCTCAAGTGCTCTCTCATTCATCTCCTCTTTTGCAGCTTCTGTATCACCTGGAATTGCATCCATACCTTTGAGGATTATTGACATGCCCTCCTTGACTAGCAGATATTTCATTCTCACCTTCCATAATGCAAAATGATCTGTGCCATCAAATATCGCCACCTCATGCCTAGAGATAGTAGAATGAAAAATAATTGCCTCATGAGCCGTAGAAGAACTTGGTTGCCCGTCAGATGACATCCCAGTGTTCTGATACCAATTTCAGAGTCCAGTGACGAGGTGAGGGTAGAAGAGTGTCTGTTGGGAGAAGATCTTGAAGGGGAGGAGGATGGAGGATCAGGAGATGAAGCCGAGGCCTTACCTCGGTCCGACAGCGCATCCGAATTGGCTTCCTTTGGCAAAGAGGAATAAGGCTATGATCTTGAGTTTTCTTCATTTTTTTTTTTTTTATCTCTCTCCGATACTTTAAAAATCATACAAAATTATTTTGGACCGTTTCTTGGTTTTTTTAGCTAGACCAGCCCAGTTTGTTATCAAGGCTATTTATGCTTGGCGATTGCACTACATATTGGTGAGTGGCCGCGCGTTTCCAGCTTGCTCGGGGGCTGTGCTCTCGTTACGGCAATTTGGTTGAACCTCACCATATGAGATATGGCGTTTCGCGGTTGGACTCTCATGTGACAAATTACATCATTCATGGGTTATTCCTTGTGGATCGTAGGTTGCAAGGATATTGGGACTTGTCGTTTGTGTTATTGTTAATCGATGGGCTCTTTGATTTTGAGTCTCACATTAAAAAAAATATTGGTTGTACTAACTACTAAACTCTTGATCTTGGTATACTAACGTTGTGCCATTTTCGGGATTGCAATTAGACACATGAGAAGATCTGTTATCTTTATCGCTGTTCGTGATTTGTCCCTTGACCTGCTTTTTATTTCTTCTTTTCCGCGGTGTTCCTGTTCCTTCGATTGCTCTTTGTTCCTTCGATTTCTCTTTTTTGTCATAAAACTTTTTTTAACTTATGTTGTTAGTTTGTTCGTACGATCTAAAGCTTCAAAAGCGTGAGCCTTGTCGGCGTTCACGGTGCATATACCCCGTCGACAATAATTGGATGAGAAATTGTGGGGCCTTCTTTCGCATGCTAAATATGTAGCCTCTTAAGATCCCAATCTTTTTATTTATTTTCTTGTAATATTTTTTTTATTTTTATTTTTTATGAATCGAACGGAAGAGAGGGGATAAATTCCGACAGTACAGCTACTTCAGCAAATTTCAATCCTATCAAATAATGTTCGATACGAGATGCTTAAATTTCCGTAGTCTCTTTCTATCTAATGATGAGTATGCCAATCTAATATCACTAAAATATCGATTGATGAAATGAAAATAATAAAAAAAAAAAAGGTTCAATCTCTTATTCATATCGATTACCACGTATTCTAGAATTAATTCTGAATTTTTTAAAAAAATATATCACTGTACAGTTATTAGATGTATCACCCAAGCTATTCTGACCACCATATCTTTTTAATAAAAATATATAATTCGTACCTACTTTGTATTACGATTAGTTAACCACAAGTCATAGCTCGATGGTGTGGCAATATTTTATTTATCAGATAAGAAGGTAAAGATTTATATATCTATCTTGCATTGGAGAACCATGACACAAGCTTGGTGCTGCCCTGCCGACCTTGATATGTGGGTCCAAACAGAGCCAGTTCCACGGACCACAGTACACGTGTCACTTCAACGCACTCAGTCCCCACATATTACTGCCAAAAGGACCTAAAATTTCGCACCACTTGGGACCAGCTTGTTCCAGCCGGTTTAATGGCCCTTAATTCTCCTGCATGGAATTGGAACAAGTAAAAATCCACTGTTTGGTACAAGGCGCAAATATATGAGCTCCAAAGTTACCTGTCGTCTTTACCACCTTTTCTGGATGTTACGGATCTAAACCGTGTTGTAGGAACTAGAAGAACCTCCTCTTCTTGGTAGAAAGAATAAAGTCTTCCGTGTTTCATTGTAATAAGCGTGGTCGTGGACATGGGCTCCCCTGTCTCCCTTGGATTCTCGGGGAGTCGAGGTTCATCAAAAGCTCCGTATGTCCTCTCTTTTTATTTTTTTCTTGTGAATCTAGTGATCAAATCTCTGTGAGTTCACACATCTCCTCTTTTCCACAGTTAGAGGTTCTCGTGAATGGTGATATGCTTTTGCTTTTCCCCCCTCAGGTCACGCATGACACAAAGTGAATGGAGGACAATGATGTGAGTTCGGATAATTTATTGTAGATAGAACGGTGAGCACTGAGTTTTTTTTTGAAAGAATCAAACTGTCGAACACAAAAGATCAAACTTTTGGATCGAGTCTTGCAGTCAAAGTAGGCATTTCTTCACTACAAGGATAGGTTTAGCATCATGAAATACTTTACTTTTTTTTTTATTTTTTTGGTTCTGTCTTCATCACTGATGTCTCATTTGTCCACTTCTATTATTATTTTTCTTCTTACTCTCTGTCCCACTTCTACTATTATTTTTCTCCTGACTCTTGTGATTTCTCCTCCCCTTCTCTACCGTTGTTTTTTTTCCCTCGTCTTTGTACCCTATCGTCCGACTTTTGTTTTTGTCGTCGGAGCTATCGTCGTCAATGGAGACTTGAAAACGAGAGAAAAGTATAGAAAACTTTATCATGCAAATGAAATTTGCTTCATTAATTATTACAGGAAAAAAGTTGCCATGATGGCAATGATGGCTTTGATCCAGTATGAGATCTTTTGATTAAATGGTAGTCCGTTAGAAATGTAGGTAATCATATTAAAATTATTTAATAAATGGTTGTAAAAAATATTTTTTTTCTGAATTATTCATTATTTTATTTTTTATTTTTTATGAATATATATTTTTATTCTATGTTAATTTAACCAACCTACTTTACCAAAAAAATTTCTCAATAACCATGAAAGAAATGAACAATGGCAACAACATCTTCGGCTGAAAGCAGCAATCATCTTGCCATAACTTTTGTGGTTAGTTTTAATTTTATTTCTTTATTCTACATTCCATCCAATATATGGTTCAATATATATCCATTTATTAACAAGCCAAATTTGACATAACTCGACAACCTAGTGCTAGGTATATAATTTTCTTTTATTCTAAATGAATATTTGAATTATATTGGTATCATGCACAAACTAGTGTATATGAAATAGGCCTCTATTATTATGTCTAGCTGATAATACACATAATTATATCAAGCAATGATGCCTTGATGTCTGTTTTTTTTTTTAATATCTCTTTTAGATATTTTTATTTTATAATTAAATAATAATTATAAAAATGACATAATTACTAATTTTTAGTTATTAGATATTATCAACATATATCTTGTCCATCATACCTCCGCAGCCGAGACAAAGTAAAGTCCTAATTTCCATCCATTCTGTGCCGGCCCGGCACACTGAGACTGTAACACCATACAAAAAAAAAAAAAAAAAACTTGGCCGACTCAGACCACGCGCACGGGTCAGCGCGCGGCCCAGGCATGAGCCCGAGCGAGCACCGGATGCATGGGCGCGCATATGCTAGCGCGCGATCGTGCGATGCAAGCGAGCGCGAGGTGCTGGCGATCGCTGGAGCGCGGGCGAGCGCGACGCGTGGGCACGCGGCCCAGCCCGTAGCGGGGGCACGCGAGGCACGGCCCAAGCACACACGCGCGACGCGCGCAGGCACGTGGGTTAGGCCCAGCCGAAAGCGACGCGCGTAGGGGCGTTTCCCATGCGTTTCTCGGGCATTTCTCCAAGGTTTCTTGCAACTCATAGCGGTCCACGGGATTTCTGAGTGATCTGGATCGTTCGATCAGGCCACCTGATCGAATGGCTAGGATGAATCCGAGGGAGTTTAGGCTTGATCAGAGACTTTTGGATTTGGATTTTGATGCGGTTTGAAGCGTTGATCTCTAATCTAACGACCTGGAAGGTTTTTAATGGTTTTAGGGACATTCTGAGAGGAGTTTGATATGATTTTGGATTCTCTTTTTATGGGATGCACTATAGTGAAACAGGGCTTTAGCGACTCTTTTTTTGGTCTTTATCGACGCTTTTAAGCATCGTCAAGAAACCTCCCGACGCTTCTTAAAGCATCGCCTATGCAAGCATGGGGACGCTACCTGCTGATGCTTTTTAAAAGCGTCGGCATTTCCCGACGCTTTAAAGCGTCGCTAGAGTTAAGTCTAACGACGTTTTAAAGCATCACTAGGTTTGGACCTGGCGACGCTTTAAAGCGTCGCTAGAGTTTAAATTTAGCGATGCTTTAAAGCGTCGCTAGTTTTAAGTCTAGCAACGCTTTAAAGCATCGCCATGTCCAAACCTAGCGATGCTTTAAAGCGTCGCCAGGTCCAAACCTAGCGACGCTTTAAAGCGTCGACAGAATTTTTTTTTTAAAAAAAAAATTAAACAGATAGCTATACCTATATACATACAATACAACCTGTATACATCATCAAAATGAAATTCTTCAAACCTGTATCACATCCAATATACACAAACAAATAAAAACATTCAAACCTGTATCACATCCAACATACACAAACAAATAAAAACATTCAAACCTGTATCACACCCAACATACAGAAACACAAACACAAACCAATCATAAAGATTTATATATATATATATATATATATATATATATATATATATATATATATATATATATATATATATATATATATATATATAAGTGCCAATCCAAGTTCAAATAAACAAAAAGACATACAAAAATAATAAAAAAAATAGTTTGCATTACTGATCCGCGGGAGGCTGGTCGTCGTCAGGTCTGCGACTCGCAGATGCACCAGGAACCTACAAGATATACATCAAGAATTATGATACATACATTATATATATTATAAAGAATTAGATACATACGAAATTAATAAATAATTACTTACCTAAGATGACATGAACATATGCAACACAGATGTAACATGCTCTAGCTGAGACCTAATGGTCTGCATCTATGCTCTGTCTGTATCACGTGTCTGTCGGAGCTCTACTATCTCCTCCTGGAGCTGACGAACATGTAACTGATCATGACTCTCTCTAGTATCTCGAGTATATCTACTCACCTCAGATAACTGAGTAGGGGTAACTCCAATCCCATAACCCCTCACTCATCCAGGACGCTCTGGTCCCATCAACTCCGAAAATACCTCGGCCTCGATGCGACTGCTCTGAGTAGATGATGAACCCTCACCAGCACGCTCGGAGATCATAGAGGTAGCTCTATTCTATATTTTATAAAAAACACATATATCACTATTTAATAAAAATAAAAATATAAATCATAATATAATATAAATAAAAAAATATACATATATATATCTCTGGACTCCTCCCAAACAAAACTGTCATCCTGGTGAACGTGAGTCATCCGATAGAACTCCACCTCACCAGGCTCCCTCCCCTGTTGATCAACCTATATAAAGAATAAATATTATAAAAAAAATCCAAAATAACACATCTTATACCCCCGTACCATGATACATGGCACATGCATGATACATGATGATACATGATATTAAAACTATAAGTATACTAAAAGTATTATAGGATGAGAAACATACAAACTCATGCCTGAGCCATGCATAACTCTTGGACCCTGCTATGTGAGGAACAGACCGAGCTGCTCATGCAGCTTTACCAATAGCAGAATATGTCTATAAAATAAAATTAAAACTATGTTATATATTGCATAAATATAATTATGACGAGTGAAAATTAATAAATTTTGAAGTATTTGATGATGCTATATAACCTGTACCCTCTCGGAGAACCAATAGTGCACCAGCTCTATCCACTGATGAGGGTGAACATCAGGAGGACAGGTAGCTGCAACCTGCTCCTCTATCCTATCCTCTCGCATGTAGTCTCTCTTCAACTTCGTTCTACATTCTTTCCACTTGCGATTGATAGACTTAAAAATAAAATCAGAAGAATCTAAAGGAATAACGAACTTGCTCTACAATTTAAATAAATAATAAAATAAGTATTAAATGAAATAAGCAATTCAATTGTTAAAATTCTAAGATATAAAATAATATATCAATTTTTTTACCTGTACAACTCGTAGCATCTCTATTTTATATGCAGGAAGCATGTCATTCCACTTCGAATAATTCAGGGAACATAGCTGACCCCGGCGTGCTACTGTCCTTAGAAAACTAGTCAACAAGCTAGCAGCTTTCTTAATAGGCTGCCCTAGCTTTTTGCACTCTATGACTATCCTCTCGCCCTCAGGTAACTGCCACACATCACGGACTAGTGTGGGTCCTCGCCTCCGCCTAAGTCTCCCGAATCCATCTACAAAAAAAATACAGAAAGTTATATATCAAAACTATTGCATATGTATGAATTGAAATGGAATGAAATTCTTAAATTACCCTGTATCTGTATGTCATCGATGATAGGCTCATCATCAGAATGATCCATAGGAGGATCGTGATGTGCGAACTCGGAGGGAATGGCATCGTCATGAGGTGGAGAGGTACTAGCATCGGCCGGATGTGCAGAAATAGAGGGACTCGCATCTGACCGATGTGAAGATGATCGACTGCCCACGGGCTGCTGTGCTGAAGAAGTACCAGCCTCGGTATGGGAAAATTGAAACTGAACATCTGATAACCGTTTCCTTCGAGGCACGGTATACCTAACATGCATTATTTTAAAACAAGTCAGTCAACATTATAATCAAATTATAACGGAAATAAATTAAAATTTAAAAGATAATATAATCATTCATGCAAAAATATAAATCATCTTATAAAATACTTACTTGTCATAATCAACCAGTTGTACCTTTCTCGAAATCCAACCTAACCAAAATGGTTGTATCATTTATATGATCATCCAGCACAATATTATAAGGCGTACACTGAGTGTAAGTATCATCATCATCTTCTTCCACCCTTTTTCCCATGTCATACAAGTCTCTGGGTTTTGTCTTAATAACAGTAGCCCATTCTTTATCTTTCGAGTCTTGTACATAAAAAACTTGTTGAGCTTGAGATGAAAAGATAAATGGATCATCCTTCAATAACACACCCGTATGTATTAATCTTGAAAAATTGACAAGTATGAATCCGTTTGAGTCCTTTTTCAAACCTCTCGATGTATTTATATACACCCAATTGCATCGAAATAATACAACTTTAAAATTTTCATAATAATCCAACTCCAAAATATCTTTAAGTATACCATAATAAGATTTTTCATCTGCTTCTACCATAACACCACTATTCTGAGTTTTTTTAAGTTTCTCGCGCTCCTTGGTATGAAATTTAAAGCAATTTATAATAAAACCATTATATTTGTTTACAATATAATTTGGACCTCTAGCAAGTGCTATTAGTTATACTGAACTATTTTTCTCCATCAGTACCATTACCTAGAAAATATATTATCAATTATCGATCACTTATTTGATGTTAAATGTATATAAAATTATTATACGACTTATATATACTAACCTGATTGGCAAGCCATTTAGGAAATAACTCAACCAACCATCTTTGTTCAATTCTTGGATTAGGACGAGTGGAATGATTGACTTGTCTTTGTACAGCTAAAAATTCACTACATGACAATCAAACATAAGTTTGACAACATGTCCAATATTTAGTATTATCCATGTATAGATAAACTAACCTGCGATAATCAGATATTATGTCACTATGTAGCAATATATAACGATGTGCTTGTGACAAGGATTTATGGTTAAGAACAATACTTTCAGCTTTTCCTATAAATCTTCCGGATGATGCATATTTGTATAGATCTGTATTGTCCATAATATCACCATGACGTTGAGGTCGATTGAATACAGTCTCTACACCTTCGAGATATCTTGAACAAAATGTTAAACACTCTTCAGCAATATATCCCTCTACTATTGAGCCCTCAGGATGGGCTTTGTTTCGTACATAATCCTTCAAACATACAAAATACCTTCAAAAAGTATGATATTTATTAATATTAATATCACATTAAATAATGAAAAAGATATATAAATTATAAAATTTAAGTTTTACAGCATTACCTCTCGATAGGGTACATCCATCTATACCGTACCGGTCCACCAAGTTT
This sequence comes from Areca catechu, assembly GCA_021397845.1. Classification (NCBI taxonomy): domain Eukaryota; kingdom Viridiplantae; phylum Streptophyta; class Magnoliopsida; order Arecales; family Arecaceae; genus Areca; species Areca catechu. The sequence goes on from CM038046.1 coordinate 27,571,618, forward strand.
AGCTTCTGAAGCTAGGTGAATGAGTAGATGAACCATAATCGTAAAAAATTTAGGAGGAAAAATCTTTTCCATCTGACATAATGTAAGTACGATTTGAGACTGCAACTGATCAAGCTCCTGAGGATCAGAAACCTTAGAACATAATGCCTTGAAGAATGATGATAACTGAAAAACAACCGTAATAACTTGTTTCAGCATTGATGACCTTAAAGCCAATGGAAGAATATCTTGCATTAATATATGTCCATCATAACTTTTAAGATTTGAAATTTTGTGCTCTTTCAGATTCACACATCATAAAATATTTGAGGCATATCCATCAGGAACTTTGATATTCTTTAAAACGATACCGGTTATTGAATGGACCATAACACCGTTATCGAGTGGGTTGGACCACGATACCGATTATGGAATGGATTGGACTAGATGATATTTGAGTTGTTTGACTGCATCATATGATATTCTAGTATATTCATGCTATTTTCAGAATTATATTATTACTGGTGTGATCATATGGAAACCTTACTAGGCTGTAGAGCTCACAACCCTACTTCCTTCTTTTACAGAGTCGTGCAGATATTTGGGCTTGGTGATAAATGAGATTTTTTTTGAGGTAAGTGACTCTTGTGTACCAGGCCTTGCATGATCTCTAGGGTAAAACCTAGAGTTTGTGCGACCGGTTGCGTGCTGATTCCGGTGCTGGATTCGGGGCATGACAGAGTGGTATCAGAGCTTAGGTTATGATCCTTTGGGATGGTGATACAAGTGGATGATAATAATAATGACATGATGGTTATTAGGATATGACAAGAATTGTGACAAATCTTAGTTATGATGATTTGGGGACTGTGGCAAAGTGATTATGATAGATATGAGTGGTATTGAATTCAGGTCATGATTGTTTGAAATTGTGATATAAGAGATTAAGGAATTAACATGATGATTAGTAATATATGACATAAATTTCTGGAAGGATTTATTAGCGAACCTAAATGGTTTAGTAAATTATATTAGAGTGCACAGTGGAAGCGTAGTGATTTTGAAGTGTTATGATGGGAGCACTGATTTAGATCTCAATCAAGCTAATTTTGAGGATGAAATAATTTTAAGGGGGGGGGAAATATAACACCCTACAAAAAAAAACCTGGCCGGCTCAGACCATGCGCGCGGGTCAGCACGCGGCCCAGGCATGAGCCCGAGCGAGCACGCGGCCCAGGCATGAGCCCGAGCGAGCACGCGCGGGTGTGGGATACGTGGGCGCACGGACGCTAGCGCGTGATCGTGCGATGCAGGCGGGCACGAGGTGCTGGCGACCGCTGGAGCACAGGCGGGCACGACGCGTGGGCACGCGACCCAGCCCGTAGCGAGGGCGCGCGAGGCACGGCCCAAGCCCACGTGCACGACTCGCACGGGCGCGTGGGCTCAGTCCAGCCAGAAGCGACACGCGTAGGAGCGTTTCCCACATGTTTCTCAGGCATTTCCCCATGGCTTCTTGTGGCTCACAGCGATCCACGGGATTTTCTAAGTGATTTGGACTGTCCGATCGCCTGATCGAATGGCTATGATGAATTCGAGGGAGTTTAGGCTTGATCAGAGACTTTTGGATTCAGATTTTGATGCAGTTTGAGGCGTTGATCTCAGATCTAACGGCCTGGAAGGTTTTTAATGGTTTTAAGAACTTTCTGAGAAGAGTTTGATATGATTTTGGACTCTCTTTTTATGGGATTTCGAGATGCTGAGAATTATTTTTCGATACAGGGAGCCAAGAAGAGAGAGAAGGAAGGGAAAAGAGGAGAGAAGAAGGAAGAAAGAGAAAGAGGAGAAGAGAGAAGGGGAGAGGAAAGAGATCTCCATTCAGGAGAAGAGGAAGGTTGTCATACTATGATGGCATGGGATAGTGATCAATTTTGGGGATATGCTGGAGTTCGAGATAGAGAGAGAAAGAGGAGAGATAAAGATGAGAGAGAAGAGGAAGGAGAGAGAAGATGAGAAAAGAGAAAATCAGGGAGAACCTTCTTTCTCAAAATTTGTGAAACTAGAATTTGGTTTGAATGAATTTATTTATTATTGTAGGAGATCAATCTTTTGAGTATGATGGATTTGGATGAATTTCGGGTATAGATTGATACCAGATATCTGGGATTAGTGATTGAAGGTAAGGATTCTGGACATGATCACCAGTTCTATATATTATTTTACATGGCATGGTTTTGATACCGAGTATTTTGGTTTAGCACTTGAATGTAAGAAATTCTGTATTGATCATCCATTTATGCATGTATTTTACGTGGCTTGACTTGATCCGAGCATATATATATATATATATATATATATATATATATATATATATATATATATATATATATATATATATATATATATATATATATACAGTTGCATGCATGGTGTTATTTCGCATGGCATAGTTGATTCTTGTGATGGTTATTGTGGTTAGTATTATTATCGTTTGTATTTTATACACCATATTTTAATGGAAAGTGATACCGGTTATCGAGTGGGTTGGACCATAATACCGGTTATTGAATAAGTTAGACCATGACACTGGTTATCGAGTGGGTTGGACCACGATACCAGTTATTGAATGGTTTGGACTATGACACTGGTTATCGAGTGGGTTGGACCACGATACCAGTTATTGAATGGTTTGGACTATGACACTGGTTATCGAGTGGGTTGGACCACGATACCAGTTATTGAGTGGATTGGACCATGACACCGGTTATCGTGTGGGTTGGACCATGATACCGGTTATTGAATGGATCATGACACCATTATCGAGTGGGTTGGACCACGATACTGGTTATGGAATGGATTGGACTACATGATATTTGAGTTGTTTGACTGCATAATATAATATTCTAGTATGTTCATGCTATTTTCAGAATTATATTATTACTGGTGTGATCATATGGAAACCTTACCGGGCTGTAGAGCTCACAACCCTACTTTCTTCTTTCACAGAGTCGTGCAGATATTCGGGCTTGGTGATGAATGAGATTTTTTTTGAGGTAAGTGACTCTTGTGTATCCAGGCCTTGCATGATCTATAGGGTAAAACCTAAAGTTTGTGCTGCCGGTCGCATGCCAATTCTGGTGCTGAATTCGAGATGTGACAAAGACCCCATAGATATGCAAGCACATTGAGACCCCAGAGATATGGGGCATACAAAGCGTTCGATCCAAGAACAGGCTAACTTGCTAACCTCGAACAATGCGGTGGGTACTACTACAGTGGTAGCATGGTTGGTAAAAGCATGGTTCCGTCTTTTTCGGTCACGGATTTAAGGCGTGATTTCTTGGATGACTTGATTAAAATTTAAATTTTTCGGGTGTACGTGACTGGAAGCGGAGCGGCTGATACTTCGATATCGTAGTGAAGTTAGGTTGATATACTCATCGGTTGGTAGGAAAGGTATGTGAAAAATTTGTGACCTGTACCGAATAATGATCTAACAGGTTAGGATCCGATGAAAAACTATACAAGGATTATTTCTTTCTACCTTTTATTAAAAAAATAAATAAAATAATAATAAAAATAAAGAAGAAGGAGAAGAAGAAGAAGAAGAAAGAAGAAGAGCTGTGGGTAGCAGATTCTGAAATGAGTAAGCTAACCGTCCCTTTTTTTTTTTTTTTTCTCCTTTAATATTATTTTTTCCTTTAAAGTACTAATACTTTAATACTACTTTTTTCCTTTAATACTATCGAAGAGTCAAAAGAACGTCAGAAAGTTAAAGTATCTGCACCGACATATTTTGGTGTGCCATTTAACCTATCTTTGGCTTTTTGCTATAGAGTACTGGAACCTCTTTTTTTGACAAGCTAGGACCGGAACCTCTTCACCTAGCCCCCATTCCAAAGAATCCAAAGCACCGGTTGTGCTATTATTTACAAGTATATGCATATATACTAAACTATATATCTCAACATGCAGAATATTTTTTTAAAATAATATTTTTTTTAAAAAAAATTATGAAAATAGGTATTTCAAAATTTATTTATCGAACTAGGTGGACGGGTTGACGTGGATGAATTCGTCTGTCAAAAAGATGAATTCTTGATAAATCGCGTAAAAAAAATTATTAAAAGGAAAGAAATTTTTAATTTTAAAATATTGATTTATATTAAAAATGAAAATTTTTATAAAAAATCTGAAAAAAATTATCCCGTGAATACTTATAATACATGATAATATTTCTGTATCAAAATTTTATAAAAAATAAAAAATTAATAAAAAAATTACATGACCGATATGTGAATCGATGGTCTGACCGATAGGTGGACCGATGGTCAAACTAGTAGCAGGACCGGTAGGTGAACCGATGGTCGGATCCTGGTGGTAGCCAGACTGGCGATCGGGATGGTGACAGGACCGAGGGTCAGATCCTTCCATGATTTTACTGAAAAAAGAAAATTTATTATTATTATTATTATTAAATAATTAATATATATTAAATTAAAATATTTTAAATATATTATTTACCAAATTACATTAAAAATTAAAAAAATAAAAATTATTAAAAAATTGTTTAAAATAAAATAATGATAACTCGCCGATTGTATCTACGATTTCACCAAATAATATTCTTTTAATTAAAATTTAATAAAAAAATTAAAAATTAACTCAATCATGAATTTTAATAAATCCTAAAATAATTTATTATTTTCATAAATTTAATTTTATATTTTATATATTTTTTAATTTACTTGAGCAAATAAATAATTCTTATCATTTTAAGACTGATATGTGGACCGATGATCGGATCAGTAGGTGGACGGATGATCGGATCAGTAGCAAGACCAGTAAGTGAACCGATGATCGATCCTGGTAGTCGGACTGGCGATCGGAACGATGATAGGACTGAAAACCGAATAGATGACAGAATCGACGGAAAATAAAATTTGTATTATTTTCATAATTTGAATTTTATAATTTATATTTTTTTAAATTTAGTTAAGCAAATAAATGATTCTTGTCTATTTTAGGCCAGAACACATATAAACACATATATAAATAAACACTTATATAGATAATTCTTATATATTTTGGACCGCAACACATATAAATAAATACATATATTAAAAACACATAATTTTTTAAAATTAACAAGAAAACATGAATTATAATAAATTCTAAAATAAATGATTATTCGGTCCCACATGGTGGCCGTCTCCTAGTGCGTGCAGGCTGTATACGATGACTGATCGGAGGTGGCTGATGCTGCTCTGTCTCATGCTCTATATCGTGTGATCCTGATATGCAGCATGCTCTACATCGTGTGATGCCTGCTGTGCAGATACATGATGTGACGACGATCCTTCATGTCCGGAGTAATCATGCTACCAGCCCATGAAATCCGGTGCAGTAGTATAATCAAAATGTGCTGCCACATCCTTAGTAGATGTGAACTCGTGCATCGAATATGGAGAGGTGCTATGTCGTCTCGTTCCTTATCTATGATGAGCTGGCGGAGGTGCTCCGGATGAAGATGCATATGGATAATAAGGCGAAGGAGTCTCGTCCTCCCTGTCTCGCTCCCGATAAAACTCACGTAGTGGAATCCGTGCATGCTCGCCAAGAGTATGGAGGGCAGAATGACATATATCATGTATATCCGGGGAGGACGTCGCACGCTCAAGAATCGTCGCAAAACTACTACCCTGTAAATAAAAAAAATAATTAGTTTGACAAAATTTAAACGTATATTATAATTTAAATAATAAAATTTAAATTACTTACCATGTAATCATATACTGCACCATTGCGACTGATGAATCGACGAGTGATCCTATGATACCACTGCATATAAGGATCGTGATAATCCATAGTACCATCAAATGGATCACCATACATAATATAGTCATGACGACTCATCCATAACTGTATATAATCTCGATGAACGGTGGACCAATCCTGATCAGATCATCCTCTCATATCAATATGATATAGTGCAGACAACGTATCGAACTGATCTGGCACGACCTGTCGCATCCCGAACTAGCGCATCACTCTATCGGGTAAATGCCACTCTACTATATAAAAACATACTAGTGGCACTCGACTACACCAGATCTCCTGTCCCTGTAGACAGTAGTCTGGTAACTGTGCAATCATAGCGGCAGTATATGGCTGCCATATGACCTGTTTATAAATAATTTAAAGCATAATTTATTAAACAAGAACAAATAAAACAATTCAATCATTACGAAAAATTCAATATTCATTACCTCGTCGGGTCGCAGTCGATCAAGTAAATAACGATACGAAGAGACCACATGCATAGATACCTGTGTAACAGAAAAAAGATCTCTCCATCTACAAAATAAATTAATTAAATTAATTAAGTAAAATAGTATATATCATACACGGCATAAAAATATTATGTAAATTCTAAATTCACCTCATCCCTAATGGTCCCTGTGGTAAATCGGCTCCATCATCATCAAAATCGATCATCGAATCTGGAGCCTGTCGAAGTAATCTATGGGGTGCAAGAATCGAAACTCTATCCCATACCCACAGTTGTAGTAGCAATAGCGGACCAGCAATATCAGAAACATCTCTGTGGCTCGCCCTGCACAGCTCTCTATACAACCAAGTGAGTCCAGCGCTACCCCAACTATACTGTCCGGCCATCTCGAAATCTGCTAATAAAGGTAGAAACAAGAGATGCATGTTGTTCCCAGATTTATCCATAAAAAGGCACCCACCCATCAACTGTAAAATATATGCTCGAGCATAGCACTGTATGGCTGCCTCGTCCGCATCGAATGCTAAAGCCTGGAAGTGCTTGGTAAGCCAGACCAAGCTCAGTCGTGATCCATGCAATCAATCATCTGATGGGACGACCCCTAATAACTCAAGACAAAGCTGCCTCCAGTCTACCCGTGTACTACCCATCACTGGTAGATCTTCTGGCAAACCTAACTGAACAGCAACATCCTGTAGAGTGATGGTAGCCTCTCCATGGGGTAAATGAAAAGTATGCATCTCTGGATACCACTGCTCGACGAGAGCAGTGATCAAATGCCAGTCCAATCTAATAAATCCAATACGTGCCAGACCATTGCCTCTGTTGCTTGGACACGTCGGCCTTCAAAATATGACACAAGCCGAAAGAAAGCAACTGTACCAACACTATTATGGAAAGAAATCGAGCATTTTTCAGAACTCCATTGAAACACTCAGATATATTAGTTGTCATCATCCCATACTGTCGTCCGTCATCATGTGAACGTGTCCATTTTGCTAAAGGAATTTCATTCAACCACTGAACAGCTTCTGAGTTAAATTTCTCAATATTCCTCATGTATTTCTAGAATTTTCTAGGCTGCGTTTGCATTCCAGCTCTTTTCACCACATCTCTTAGTTTGGGATCACGAAATCTTGAATTAAAGTTACTTGCCACGTGACGTAGGCAATATACATGATAAGCACGCGGTGGCTGCCAACCCAGATACTCATTCTGTACTATAGCAAGTATACCAGCATGTCGATCAGAAATTAGACAAATTTCCTGACGTGTTGTAACAAAATTTCTGATACAAGCTAAGAACCAACCCTAGGTGTCCGCTGACTCTTCATCGACAATACCAAATGCAAGTGGAAAGATCTGATTATTTCCATCAATAGCAGTTGCAATCAACAACTTCTTCTTATACTTTCCATACATGAAAGTAGCATTGATACTTATGACCGGACGACAGTGCTTAAACCCTTCAATCGAGGGTGCAAAGGCCCAAAATACACGATCAAACTGGGCATAATTTGGTATACCAGTTGGAGTGCTGATAAATTTCACCCATGTACCCGGATTAAATGTTTGTACAGCATGCAACCATTTCGGAAGCAATTGATATGACATATCCCAATCTCCGAACAACATCGCTATCGCCTTCTGTTTGGCATCCCATAATTTTCTATAACTTGGTGTATGTTGTATTTGTTCTTTATGACTACACCAAGTCCAGCAATAGCAATGGTAGGAATTTCTTTAACCAGGTCCCGAATTTCATTAGCAATTAAAGTGGAGTCCAAACCAGAATGATCTTGAGACATCATTGCAGATAGGCATGTATGAGGACCGGTATATCATGAGATCTCAAAAAAATTATGCCGTTTAATACCTCTCAATATCTACTGACAACCAGAATCTCTGCTCTTACATTTGACATGTCATAGATTTGGATTTGATTCAATAACCTTGAATTCATGATGTCTTTCAATAGAATATTGTTTTACTACAGTCTGGAATTCTGCCTTATCTATAAAGCGGAGTCCTTTATGTAACTCTTCATTCCTTTGCCATATAACATGTTGTTCCTGCATTGAAGAATACATTGACATATTTGCAGCATTCCAATCAATCTGGGTAAATGTTCTAGATGGACCTTCAAATGTAGAATAATTTAGAATAGTGGTATCCTCTGGACTTCGTACTGGATGTGAAGTACCAGCCTCGTCACCTTCATCAGCCAAATCATGTTCACTTTCATCATCATTCTCACTAAAAAGTTGATTATTGACATGCACCCTGTCATCAGCAGCTGTATATATTGATACTTCTCTAATATTACTTTCTGGTACAGTACTGTCCACCGTACATAACGGATCTACAGTAAAAACTGAGCCAATATTTTTCACTTCATTATCTGCAATATTTGGAATACTATATGATACAACCTGTTCAGTTACATGAGTTGTTGCTATATTTCGAACAGCTTCTTCGTAATCATCTTGTTCGTAATCAGGTTCAGGAGCTTCAATGGTTTGGATATCTATATATAACTCTGCACCCGATATACATGGATGTGAACCGATAGTTGAAAACATTATCTCCATGTCTTCATCATCGGTTAATGGAATAGGTTCGTACTTTACAAATGTCGGCTGGACAACTTGTGGATATCTATAGATAATCAAAACTTTTTTTCCAGTTCTATCAATACGAAGAACTCTACATATTTTGTTCTCCAACTCTTGGAATGTCATATCAGAACTGATTCTAATTGCCTTTTTTGGTCCCTGATTGTACTCAATTTCATTTGATTCATTAATCATAGAACCACCCATAAAACATAATGCTGTGATTGTTTCTTCCATTATATCCTACATGTTTAATTAACAAAATATATTTAGAAATAACTTTCTCATATATTGATATCATTAATAAACTAATTAAATTATATAATTAATATGACAATAAAATTAAAAATATAATTATTTTACTATCATGATGAATGCATCCTATCATCAACTACGAGGTAAAGACCCTATCCTATTCAGGAATTGCATTAATTTTACGTGTCAACTTATAGTAATTGTTGCCAATCTTATCGCAGTGGCCTGTAGCTCTTAAGCTGGCACCGATCTTGGACTCTCTCACCTCGAGATCTCCAAGCTCCCGGACCTGCAAAACAAAGTCAGAGATCTGGGCCGGGGATTTCGGCGGGGGTACTCCGACGATCAAGTTAGAGAGCGGCAAGATGGAACAGATCCCCTAAGGCGGGTTCCCGAAGGATTCCCGTGCTTAGAGGAGATGTAAACGAAAGAAGTGTGGGGAAGAGGGGAGTTAAACCCGGCTTCCTATGCTGAGTTCACCGAGCTCACGCCTGAGGGCTTCTTGAGGCCTCCCAGGATCGTTATCTTCCTCCTTCTTCTTCGGGTCTGGGAGCTAAGTGGCCCGACCACCTTGTCCGCAGTGTGTCACGAAAGGGAGAAGACTGGTGAGGCTTTGGGCCGAGCGCGGGAGCTCTCCTTTCGAGGCATTAACGGTGGGCTTCCAGCCATTTCAGGCTCCTGCCCTCAAGGATTCCGTTCCTTGGTTATGGGGCCCTGTCTGACTGGTGTAAACGAGGTTTCGCGTGTCACTGCAGGCCGTACTGGCACCCCCTACGGGGCGCGGTGCGCGCCGACTCTAGTGGAGACCTTGCAATCCATGTCTCTGCTTCTCCGAGGCTTTGCAGAGTATGGCTGATCTCGGCCGAGGTGGACCCGTCAGGGGGTGCCACCTGGCGATGGAGCAGGGGCTGCCAGCTTTGGCCGAGGTGGACCCCTTCTGGGTGGACACCTGGCGGGGCAGCAGAAAGAGGCTCGACTTCGGTCGAGGTGGACCCGTCTTCGAGTGCCACCTGGTGAACAAGCAGGAGGGCCCGGCTCAACCTCGGCAGAGGTGGACTCGTCTTGGGGTGCCACCTGGCGAGAGAGCGAGGGGGCCGCCAGCTTCGACCGAGGTGGACCCCTCCTGGGTGGACACCTGGCGGAGTGGCAGGGAGGTGCTCGACTTCGACCGAGGTGGACCCGTCTTCGGGTGTCACCTGGCGAAGGAGCAGGAGGGCCCGGCTCGACCTCGACCGAGGTAGACCCGTCTTTGGGTGCCACCTGGCGAGGGAGCGAGGGGCTGCCAGCTTCGACCGAGGTGGACCCCTCCTAGGTGGACACCTGGCGGAGTGGCAGAGAGAGGCTCGACTTCGGCCGAGGTGGACCCGTCTTCGGATGCCACCTGGCGAAGGAGCAGGAGGGCCCGGCTCGACCTCAGCCGAGGTGGACCCATCTTCGGGTGCCACCTGGCGAGGGAGCGAGGGGCTGCCAGCTTCGGCCGAGGTGGACCCCTCCTGGGTGGACACCTGGCGGAGTGGCAGGGAGGTGCTCGACTTCGGCTGAGGTGGACCCGTCTTTGGGTGCCACCTGGCGAAGGAGCAGGAGGGCCCGGCTCGACCTCGACAGAGATGGACCCGTCTTGGGGTGCCAGCTGGCGAGGGAGCGAGGGGGCCGCCAGCTTCGGCCGAGGTGGACCCCTCCTGGGTGGACACCTGGTGGAGCGGCAAAGAGAGGCTCGACTTCGACCGAGGTGGACCCATCTTCGAGTGCCACCTGGCGAAGGAGCAGGAGGGCCAGGCTCGACCTCGGCAGAGGTGGACCCGTCTTGGGGTGCCACCTGGCGAGGGAACGAGGGGCCGCCAGCTTTGGTCGAGGTGGACCCCTCTTGGGTGGACACCTGGCGGAGTGGCAGGGAGGTGCTTGACTTCGGCCGAGGTGGACCCATCTTCAGGTGTCACCTGGCGAAGGAGCAGGAGGGCCCGGCTCGACCCCGACCGAGGTGGACCCATCTTGGGGTGCCACCTGGCGAGGGAGCGAGGAGCCGTCAGCTTCGGCTGAGGTGGGCCCCTCCTGGGTGGACACCTAGCGGAGTGGCAGGGAAGTGCTCGACTTCGACCGAGGTGGACCCGTCTTCGGGTGCCACCTGGCGAAGGAGCAGGAGGGCCCGGCTCGACCTCGGCAGAGGTGAACCCATCTTGGGGTGCTCCCTGGCGAGGGAGCGAGGGGGCCGCCAGCTTTGGCCGAGGTGGACCCCTCCTAGGTGGACACCTAGTGGAGTGATAGAGAGAGGCTAAACTTTGGTCAAGGTGGACCCGTCTTCGGGTGCCACCTGGCAAAGGAGCAGGAGGGCCCGGCTCGATCTCTGCAAAGGTGGACCCGTCTGGGGTGCCACCTAGCGAGGGAGCAAGGGGGACGCCAGCTTCGGCCGAGGGGGACCCCTCCTGGGTGGACACCTGGCGGAGTGGCAGGGAGGTGCTCAACTTTGGCCGAGGTGGACCCGTCTTCGGGTGCCACCTGGCGAAGGAGCAGGAGGGCCCGGCTTGACCTCGGTAGAGGTTGACCCATCTTGGGGTGCCACCTGGCGAGGGAGCGAGGGGGCCGCCAGCTTCGGCCAAGGTGGACCCCTCCTGGGTGGACACCTGGCAGAGTGACAGAGAGAGGCTCGACTTCGACCGAGGTGGACCTGTCTTCGAGTGCCACCTGGCGAAGGAGCAGGAGGGCCCGGCTCGACCTTGGTAGAGGTGGGCCCGTCTTGGGGTGCTCCCTGGCGAGGAAGCGAGGGGGCCGCCAGCTTTGGCCGAGGTGGACCCCTCCTGGGTGGACACCTAGCGGAGTGACAGAGAGAGGCTTGACTTTGGTCAAGGTGGACCCGTCTTCGGGTGCCACCTAGCGAAGTAGCAGGAGGGCCTGGCTTGACATCGGCAAAGGTGGACCCGTCTTGGGGTGCCACCTGGCGAGGGAGCGAGGGGCCACCAGCTTCGGCCGAGGTGGATCCCTCCGCGGTGGACACCTGGCGGAGTGGCAGAGAGAGGCTCGACTTCGGCCGAGGTGGACCCGTCTTCGGGTGCCACCTGGCGAAGGAGCAGGAGGGCCCGGCTCGACCTCGGTCAAGGTGGACCCGTCTTGGGGTGCCACCTAGCGAGAGAGCGAAGGGCCGCCAGCTTTGGCTGAGGTGGACCCCTCCTGGGTGGACACCTAGTGGAGTGGCAGGGAGGTGCTCGACTTCGGCCGAGATGGACCCGTCTTCGAGTGCCACCTGGCGAAGGAGCAGGAGGGCCCGGCTCGACCTCGGCAGAAGTGGACCCGTCTTGGGGTACCACCTGGCGAGGGAGCGAGGGGGCCGCCAGCTTCAGCCGAGGTGGACCCCTCCTGGGTGGATACCTGGTGGAGTGACAGAGAGAGGCTCGACTTCGATCGAGGTGGTCCCGTCTTTGGTTGCCACCTGGCGAAGGAGCAGGAGGGCTCGGCTCGACCTCGGCAGAGGTGGACACATCTTGGGGTGCTCCCTAGCGAGGGAGCGAGGGGGCCACCAGCTTTGGCCGAGGTAGACCCCTCCTGGGTGGACACCTAGCGGAGTGACAGAGAGAGGCTCGACTTTGGCCGAGGTGGACCCGTCTTCAAGTGACACCTGGCGAAGGAGCAGGAGGGCCCGGCTCGACCTCGGCAAAGGTGGACCCATCTTGGGGTGCCACCTGGCGAGGGAGCGAGGGGGCCGCCAGCTTCAGTCGAGGTGGACCCCTCCTGGGTGGACACCTGGCGGAGTGGCAGGGAGGTGATCAACTTCGGTCGAGGTGGACCCGTCTTCGGGTGCTACCTGGCGAAGGAGCAGGAGGGCCCGGCTCGACCTCGGCAAAGGTGGACCCGTCTTGGGGTGCCACCTTGAGAGGGAGCGAGGGGGCCGCCAGCTTCGGTCGAGGTGGACCCCTCCTAGGTGGACACCTGGCAGAGTGACAGAGAGAGGCTCGACTTCGGCCGAGGTGGACCCATCTTCGGGTGCCACCTGGCAAAGTAGCAGGAGGGCCCAGCTCGACCTCGGTAGAGGTGGACCCGTCTTGGGGTGCCACCTGGTGAGAGAGCGAGGGGGCCGCTAGCTTCGGCCGAGGTGGACCCCTACTGGGTGGACACCTGGCGGAGTGACAAAGAGAGGCTCGGCTTCGGTCGAGGTGGACCTATCTTCGAGTGCCACTGGCGAAGGAGCAGGAGGGCCTTGCTCGACCTCGCAGAGATGGACCCGTCTTAGGGTGCCACCTAGCGAGGGAGTGAGGGGCCGCCAGCTTCGGCCGAGGTGGACCCCTCCTGGGTGGACACCTGGCGGAGTGGCAGAGAGATGCTCGACTTTGACCGAGGTGGACCCATCTTCGGGTGCCACCTGGCGAAGGAGCAGGAGGGCCTGGCTCGACCTCGACAGAGGTGGACTCGTCTTGGGATGCCACCTGGCGAAGGAGCAAGGGGCCGCCAGCTTCGTCCGAGGTGGACCCCTCCTAGGCGGACACCTGGCGGAGTGGCAGAAAGAGACTCGACTTCGGCCGAGGTGGACCCGTCTTCGGGTGCCACCTGGCGAAGGAGCAGGAGCACTTCTTCCCGAACGGGGGATCTTTTAAAAGAAAAAATCCACGTGGTACTAACCGTGTCCAGCTGGACCTGACACGCGTCCCATATCAACGATGTAGCCATATCAGTAATCAAATGGTATACAATGAAGACCGAATGAAATTTCGGCAGCATTTTCTCTTAGTTCTCCACATACAAATATTTATGTATGCGAAGAACAAAAGGAAAATGATGATCAAAATTTCATTCGGCCTTCATTGCACACCGTTTGATTACTATAAATTGACCTATAAAATTATTTGGAATTCCCAAACTGTCCAAATTGGACAATCAATTGATTAATATGCATAATTCTCAGAACTGTACAAGTATAGAAAAATGTACGGATGCTACAGAATATGCATATCAAGCAATTGACGGGTCTACGGTTCAATGAAATACAAATTTTATAAAAATATATATAGAAAATCAAATTCTTAACCTAAAAATTCATAATGTATGCTATAAAAATTCATTCTGCACATTTATATAATAATAAAAAATTTACAAATATGTAAACTTTTAACTTCATTCATAATTAAGTATTACTAAATAATTATTTAACTACATAATTGTTGCCGCCCGGATCGTCGTGGCCCGTAGCTGCTGATGGCGTCAGGTGTGTCGCGTCCGCCCGCCTGGGAACGCCTCCGGTGCCTCGGGACCTGCAAGGAAGCAACGTCAGTGACCCAGGCCGGGAATTCTGGCGGGGGCACTCCGACGGTCAAGTCATTAGCAATCCAGGAGATCAGATCCTCCTGGTCGAGCCCTTCTGGATGAGCTCCATGCTAGGAGGAGTGAATATAGTGTGAGTGGAAGATGAGGATGAGCTGGGAATGGTGTTGGCCGAGATGGTCTTGCCCTCCTCTCTGGCCTTCTTCCCTTGTGTCGCTCTAGTTCCTCTCTTGAATTGAAAAGCATGCTCTAGGGATCTCTCCCTTTGGGATTAGATGCCGATACCTTTTTTTGCTTATTTTTTTGCGGGAGTTTCTACCTTGGTTTGCTTCGGGATCTCCCCCTGCTGTCGTGTACAGCGAGGTACCGTGACGTGGACGGGACGTCTCTCCTGTTGTAACAGTCGGGGAAGCCTCCGTAGATTTTTGACATCCCTTATGCTTATCCCTCTCCTGGGAGTCTGTCAAGGTCTCGATCGGCGGGCTGCCAGTCTTGGGATCCGTGCTCTCCGGTAGGGTCTTTTCTCTGGTTGTATGGCAGATCGGTGGAGGGTATGGCGCCTTGATTGTGGCATGGTTGGTGTCGTACGGCCCTCGGGAGCATCGCCACTATCCTCGGAGGAGAGGTATGGCTCCCTTGGCGGCCAGCGTATTGGCTTGAACAGAGGACCTAGCTAGAGAGGCAGGGCCCGTCTACGGTAGGCTCGCCTGGGTGCTGCTCGGCAGGATGGAGGCGAACCGAGCTCTGTCACGGAGGGGCACCTCATGGCGGAGGAGGCTGAGCTCGACTCCTGACCACGGGGCCCGACCTCAGACGAGCTCAGTGCCGGGGTGCCACCCAGCCCAGGGGACCTGAGCTCGGAGGGGCGCCTCATGGCAGAGGAGGCTGAGCTCGACTCCTGACCATGGTTCCCGATCTCGAGGGATCCGCCTTGGGTGGGAACTTAGACTCGGCTCTGGCCTAGGTGTTCCGGGCTTGCGGGAACGGACCTGGCAGAGGACGGAGCTTGCCTTTGACGGGCAGAGGTGTTGCCTCAAGGAAGCTCAGCTCGGCAAAGGCGCTCATGTTGAAAGCTTGTCGTGATGGGAACTCCACGTCCGCTGCCTCGTGCCACGTCAGCATTCTGGCCACATCAATAATTATTTACAAGATATACAATTACAATTATATCATAATACTAAATATTAAAATTTTAATAATTAAAATAATGATATTACAAATATAATATCAATATATTTATTTATAATATATACTTTTTTTATTTAATTAACCATTATCAATACAATTACAATTATATCATAATACTAAATATTAAAATCTTAATAATTAAAATAATGATATTACAAATATAATATCAATACATTTATTTATAATATATACTTTTTTTATTTAATTAACCATTATCAATACAATTACAATTATATCATAATACAAAATATTAAAATCTTAATAATTAGAATAATGATATTATAAATATAATATCAATTCATTAATTTATAATATATACTTTTTTATTTAATTAATCATTATCAATACGATTACAATTATATCATAATACTAAATATTAAAATCTTAATAATTAGAATAATTATATTACAATTATAATATCATTACATTTATTTATAATATATACTTTTTTATTTGATTAATCATTATCTATACAATTACAATTATATCATAATACTAAATATTAAAATCTTGATAATTAGAATAATGATATTATAATTAAAATATAAATACATTAATTTATAATATATACTTTTATTTAATTAATCATTATCAATACAATTACAATTATATTATAATACTATATATTAAAATTTTAATAATTAGAATAATTATATTACAATTATAATATCAATACATTAATTTATAATATATATTTTTAATTTAATTAATTATTATCAATACAATTATAATTATACAATTATCAATTACATATTATATAAATATAAACAAAAATATATAATTACAATTATATTATAACAAAAACAGCATAAATCAAACAAAATTATCTACTAATTATTCTAAATTTCGTACCAAAATTATCCTACTAATTATTCTAAATTTCATACTAAACAAACAACATAATAATATTATTCATAAAATTATAATAACAAAAGAAATATAGTAATTACCTAGAAGAAAGTATATTTCCAAATATTCTTGGACTTCTTTCGAACCGGATTCCTTCGAACAGATCTAGCAACAAACAAACAAAAATTTTTAAATAATAAATCATAGAGACCGTTGAAGAACCAAAAAAATTAAATCGGACCGGATCAAAATAAAACCAAACCTTTTAAAAGGAGATGGGACCGGACCGGATATAAACAGATATATTTAAAATGGACCCGGAGACAGCGAAGAAGATGGGACCGGGAGAGGGGGATGGGGCCGGGGGAAGAGAGACAACGAGTCGGGACGGGGGGAGACAACGCGAAGAAGGACAGCGAAGAACAGAAGAAGAAGGCCCGGGGGTATACTGTCTGGATTCATCTTTCAAAAAGTCGAATTCTCAGTCGAATTCATCTTTTCGAAAGATGAATTCAGAAATCCCAGTCCACGTGGCGAGCTCGCAGAGCGGTGGCCGGCTTTCGAGGTAGATAACGTGTGGGGCTTGAATTCGATTTTTGAAAAGACAAATTCAACCGAGAATTTATCTTTTCAAAAGACGAATTCAGGCATTTTTGTCTGACCGTCCGACGTGTCAAATTTTTTTTTTCAAATTGTCTCGATTTTTATCACGTGCCATCTAAATCCCTAAATATATTACGGATCACTTATTTTAGTAATTAAATTTTTTTTATATTATTTTTTAAAAAATTCTCAACATGAACGGGATATACCCATGGAAGTCCAAAACAAACCAAAACAGACATCTTCAACAAAGTCACGGAACTTTACAAGTAAAAAGCTGTCGCACTTTAAGCATCTCTCTATAACTAAATCCAAACAAGAGCCACTCCTTAAAATAAATTATTTGTCCTCTCATCGCTCAAATCGTTTCTTTTATTCCATTGGAATATCTCGCAATCCCAATTACCTTTGCCTCTACTTCCTTCCCCACTCCCCTCCCACAGTCAATAATTTCTCCCACCGTCTAATTATTGCTTGGATGAGGTCCATCTGGGCCGCCACAAATGCGACGGTGATAACGCGGTATGTCACCAATTCCGATTGAGCGTATCCACCGTGCATATGCTCCGAGATTTGCCCTAGTCCGGGCAATTAATAATTTTTCCCTCCACGGCCGCATCCGCGGAATCTTCAACAAAACCAAAAACAAAAGCTTGAAGCCTTTTCTCTAGCATAAAAGATTGGAAACCGCAATTTGGGGATAATGAGACTAAATATAACCACAGTGTTACTATACAAACTCCAGAGCACCAATATTACAATCAATAGAGACGAGCCATTTCATTGATACGAAAGAGCTAGATGCATGCATGGCTTGCACCCCATTATTCCCAGAAATAATAATTTGTTTGCACCCATGCACGCACAAATTTAGGACTGGTTCCCAACACTACCACCTCCCATCCCACACTCACCTGGTCCATGACTAAATGGACCAGTCTGTTCATCAACAGACACGCACGAGGACCCATCTCGCCCCCCCCCCCCCCCCCCCTCCTCCTCCTTCCACATTCCCTAGCTTCTCTTTCTCTCTATATAAACCCCTCCACTTCCACTCCTTTCCCCATCATCTAACCATCTCTATTCTTCCTCATCTGTTTCTCATGGCCATGGCTGGCCTGCCCCTGGTATTACTACTACTGGTAGCAACTGCGGTCCCCGACAGCGTCACCGCCACCCCGGCCGGTTGCGCCGCCCCAGCTGACAGCGGCTCCACGCTGCGCGTTCTCCACGCCTTCGGCCCCTGTTCCCCTTTCCAACAATCCGCCTCCTGGGAAGGCACTATCCTCGACCTCCTCTCCCGTGACGACTCCCGTCTCCTCTACCTCGCCTCTCTCGCCACCGCCCACCGATCCTTTGTCCCCATCGCCCCCGGCCGTCAGCTTCTCCAGACCCCTACCTACGTCGTCCGCGCACGCCTTGGCAACCCGGCCCAGCCCCTCCTCCTCGCCGTCGACACCAGCAGCGACGTCGCCTGGCTCCCTTGCTCCGGTTGCGCCGGCTGTCCATACTCCGCCGCCGTCTCGCCCTTTGAAACTTCCCGCTCCACCACCTACCGCCCCATCCCTTGCGGCTCTCCGCCGTGCTCGCAAGTCCCCAACCCCTCCTGCCCCGCCGGATCCGCCGCCTGCCACTTCAACCTCACCTACGGCTCCTCCACCATCCTCGCCTCCCTCGCCCAGGACTCCCTCTCCCTCGCCTCCGACGTCGTCCCCGGCTACAACTTCGGCTGCCTCCGGAAAGCCACCGGCCTCTCCGTTCCACCCCAGGGCCTCCTCGGCCTCGGCCGAGGCACCCTATCCTTCCTCTCCCAAACCAAGAACCTCTACGCCTCCACCTTCTCTTACTGCCTCCCTAGCTTCAAGTCCCTCAACTTCTCCGGCACTCTCCGCCTCGGCCCTGCCGGCCAACCCTACCGTATCAAAACCACCCCACTCCGCTCCAACCCCCACCGCTCTTCTCTCTACTACGTCGACATGGTCGGGATCCGCGTCGGCCCCAAGGTGGTCGACATCCCAGCAGCGGCAATGGCCTTCGACGCCGCCAACGGCGCCGGGACGATCTTCGACTCCGGAACGATGTTCACCCGCCTGGTGCCGCCGGCGTACGTGGCGGTACGTGACGAGTTCCGGCGCCGGGTGCGGGGCGCTGGCAAAGTGACGTCGCTCGGGGGGTTCGATACGTGTTACGACGGCCCGTTTGTGGCGCCGGGGATTACGTTTATGTTCGTCGGGATGAACGTGACGCTGCCAGCGGACAACTATTTGATTCACAGCACGGCCGGGTCGATCACTTGCCTGGCCATGGCGGCGACGCCGGACAACGTGAACTCGGTACTCAACGTGATTGCCAACATGCAGCAGATGAACCACCGCGTCCTCTTCGACGTGCCCAACGGCAGGTTGGGTGTCGCCCGCGAGCGCTGTAGCTTTTAAAATATTGGATACCTTCTGAGAACGTGATCACACGCCATATCTGTGCTCTTGCCAATGGAAGAGTATTATTATTATTATTATTATTATTATTATTTATTTAGTAATTTGGTTTAAAAATTCCAAGTAGCCGTCTTTACTGCTTATGCTGTTGTTGGCATCTACTTGTCTAGCAGTGTACTATAGTGTTGTTCTGGTTTGATGCCATGCCGAGGAGCAGTGCTGTACTGTATCAGTAGGTCAAAAGTGTCGTCCTTCCGATCTTTTTTTTGTTTTACGTTTCATCGTTTGCTCGATTGGGATAAAAAGTAAAGGGAAACATTTTATGCTTATGAAAACTACTGGTTACCATTCCCCTGCTATATTTATTTATTTTTTTAATTACAAGTGGGAGCACTATTCTCATATGAGTGCAACCTAAATAATTAAAATATAAAATATTCTACAAAGCTCAAATATAAAAATCTTCCTGATGCTCGCTCCAGTTATTAATCTGACCTGAAGGAAGCAATTTAATTTATCATGCTATTTACCTTCCAAACAACGAGCTGAACAGCCACTACGATGAAAAGATTGAGAAAATTTTAGATATCTTGGAGTATCGGATAGTCTTCTAGTTACTTTGTCCTGTTCCGGATTCAACAATAATAATAGTAGTAGAATTATTCTCAAGAAAAATTCTTCCACTTCGCAGCTCCTATCTCACGTAGATGATACATGCCCAAGAAGTATGAAGCTCCACTTCCAGGATAAATAGCTCTAAAACATGAGATCTCCAGCAGCCAAGAACTTGGCATCCAGGTCATGGATGATAAAGTCCGTACCATCCTTGTCATCTCGCACACTGCCATTAAAGTTGATCTTTACAAACTCAAGTGGTTGAGGCTCCTAAGAGATAAAAGGAACCCTTCAGCTCACTGTAGATGCAGCACAAGAGTTCCAAGATGCCAGGGCATCAATAGACGAGCAAGCAATGTTGAAACAATAATACTCAGTGGCTAAAAGAAGGGCTTTTATAAAGACCTGATGAGCAGGCATAATCTCAGTGTCAAAAACCAAACTATTCATGTAGAGATAAATCTGATAAGTAATATGTGCCATCCTAGCCCCCCAGACACTGGTCCAATACTTAACAAAATTTCTACAGATCGTAGCCAAAAAAGGAATCAGTCTCAAGCCATTGCTAGCCCTCCAAGACTATCCACCTGTCATCCTCCAAATCAATCTTGTTCTCGGATACCGAAAGAGTACATGCTCCACTAACTCATCCTCAAGTCTGTAAATCGGGCAAGCTATCGAAATCTCCAAGCCCCTTGTCCTTATAAGTACATGAGTTGAAAATCGATTCCAAGCAACCTTCCAAAGAAATAGCGTAATCCTGGAAAAGGCTTCTATTCTTTAAATCCAAGCAGCTTGAATCCTCTTATATAGCCCTATCTTGCTCAAATTAATCCTAGAACTGATGAACAAGAATCGAGGTGGCAAGAATCTTATATGTAAGATGGCCGTCGAAGAGGCAAGTGACATCGAGTGTCCTCCAGCACCTATCATCAAGTCACAGATTCATAGATGGTCACCCACCTCCATACTAAGATAGGTTGGCCAGTGAGATAGGGGCACATAGGAGATCTAAGATCCTAGTTAACATCAATCAAAGTCCCATCTCTAACCAACCATCTAACCCAGTTGCAATCATAGTGGCTTGAATATAGATCTCCTTCCATATGAAGGAGCACCTACACACACTGGATATGGGACCCTTGGATTCCATGCCCCATATCGAGCTTGCATCACTCTGTACCACAAGCTATCAAGCTGGATAAGGAAGCAAGTGGCATGTTTGGCAATTATGGCCTCCCTCATTACCAAAAGGAACAGATCCCCAGGCCTTTATCCTGTATAGGTTGGCAAATCACCTTCCAAGGTAGTAAATGAATTCCTTGCCTGCCATTCGTAGACCCCCACAGGAAGTCCCAGAATTGCTGCTTGAGCCATCTCAGATAGAAGATCGGGATAATTATGTTTACCATGAGGTAGATTGGGATGGAGGTCAGAATCGATCTCATCAGGGTTATCTTGCCCATCATGAAAAGGGAATCAGCTCTTCGAAGCCTTTGCCTTATGATCAAAACCCCCAGGTAGGTTAGGGTCCTAGTTTACTCTGGGATTCCCAACATGTCCCGAATTGCCTACTTCACCTAAACCTTAGTTTTGGGACTAAAAATGTAGTGGACTTCTACAAGTTCACCAGCTAGCCAAATGCCTGGCAGTAGGCTTCGATAATAAATGCAAAGCATCTAGCATTCCGGATGGAGTCCCGACTAATAAACAAGCAATCATCTATAAAAAAAAGATGTGATAGAGGCATAGCCCCAAAGACGGGCCAGTAGGGCTCTAGCTCCACCCATTAAATCGTTGCCTAGAGACCCCAAGATAAAGCATCAGCATATAAAATAAAAAGGTAGAGGGATAGAGGGCACACTTGGCGAAGTTCACCACTCGAGTGGAAGAACTTTGGCGGGGCACCGTTGATCAAAATTGCTAAACTCGGGATCTCCACATAATCCACGATCCAATCAATCCACCTGTCATAGAATCCAAACTCATGGAGCATCTGATGTAGGAAGGACCAACACATCCGATTATAAGCATGCTTCATATGTAGCTTAACCACCATCAAGCTCTGGTGAATGGGGCACGCTACAGATCGTGCATAAATTCTTAGGCAAGTAAGACATTATTGATAATGCCACAGCCACTGACGAAAGCACCCTGCTCCAGATTGATCAGGCAAGGGATAAAGAGTTTCAATCAGTCGACCAGAATTTTAGCATATACTTTATAGAGGGTGGTGCATAGGCTAATCAGTCTAAAGTAACCCGAGGTCGACACATCAAATCTCTTCAGGAAGAGAGTATTAGAAAATATACTTAAAGCCAATCATCTAGGTTATAGATGGTTGAGCTCCTTGTAATTTATACATTAATCATTAATAAATAAAAATTATTTTTTGGCAGTTTATCACATCTTGTATATCTTCTTTTGAACTCTTTTATGATGAAGTCCTCAAAACTACTTCTAATCGACAAAGAAGGATTTGTCATAAAGTTCTTAAACCTATTCACGATCAAATGATACATTATTACAAAGGATGATAATGTTCATTGAGTATAAGTTGTTATGTGCTATATGGATTGGTTGTCCTCATAATCAAGAAGTGTGGAGATACTAGTATAATATGCAGGTGAATATATATGTGCATTCACTGAATATGATCAATGCTATAGAGTACTCTGCTATCAAGAGTATCTCTTAGAAGGATATAGATATAAGTATCCCTCTAACTTGAGATTATCATGGTGACTTATAAGTAACTTACTATATTTTGGTGCCAGATTACTTGAATTTGTAATTCAGTGATGGAAGGTTTCTGGATGCAGTCAAATAATTGTTAAGTTGGTATATGAGTCAATAAGGGATTGACCACTTCAAAGTGTTGGAGAAAATGGTCTGCTATGTTTCAATTTAGTAAAACCTTATCAAGGCAATCCTTATGACGGGTCACAAGATTTGTTAGGTTGAAATACATCTAGATGTACTAACTAAGAATTGGTAGTTGACTTTGTTACAATATTAATGAAATCCATTTGGCCCTGACACAACATTTTCCTTGGTGGCTGACGAGGTCACGTACTTCTCCACCTTAAACCCACCTCGGTCATGAACGGAGTCCTGCTTCTTTGCTGCCCTGTCTGTGCCGAGGTCAGCCCCAGGTCAACCCACCTTGGCCATGCGCGGCATGCCTGCGCCAGCGCACCAAGCTCGTGCCGGGGTCGCCCGGTCCGGCTAAACTCGATGGGATTCCATCTAGTCCGGCATGCTCGAGCTCGGTCGACTCCCCCCTTGCATACCTCAGTCCAGCGTGCCTCTGCCCAGTTCGGCATAGCTCTGGTCCACCCATGGCACGACTCCGTGGCACGCCCAGCTAGCCCACTCTAGCCATGCATGGGGGCCCTGGTGCAGTCTTGGCGGCATGCCCAGCTAGCCCAATCCGGTCCCGAGGTAGCACGGCCACGCGTCACTTGGGAAAGGCCAAGTCCGTTTTCGCCCCCTCCGATCCGGCACAGTCTTGGTGACGCCACCGTGTGGAGTCCTTCCGGCTCCGCCCGCTTCGGCCCACGAAGCTCTCCGGCTCCGCCCTGCGAGCACCCGCAGCACGCCGAAGCTCTCCAGCTCTGCACACGCAGGGGGCAACGTGGCTTCGCCCCGATCTGGCATGGAATCGTGCCCTGACTCGCGCATTGCTATAGAAGAAGAAGATCGGCATCTCAGCTAGCTCTGGCTTCGTCCCACTCCCATCCGGCTTTGACAACACCCCAGTCTGGCTTCACCCGCTAGGGAGCAGCCCGACGTCCCGCTCCGGTCCTGGCTCCACCCACCTCGGCATGCCGGTTCCACGAGCCCCAGCCCGGCTCTACTCCGCATGGCCCGCACACCGTCAGGGGGTAACCATGCATGGCTCCGACCGCTTCAGTCGTGCCTGACTCCACCCGCGTCGGCCATGTCCGCTGCGACAGAAAGGATTCCAGCCCCAAGATGGAGCTCTCCAGCTCCGCCCCCTCCGATCTGGCCACGCCCATAGAGGTGTGGCGTGGGTCAGGTCCGGCACCACCAGTGCCCTAGCCAGTCTAGTGCGCCCACAGTGCTCTGGAAGCACACTCGCCTCTGCCCTGCATCCGCCCGTGACCCAAGTCCGGCCCTGCGTGCCTCGTTCCAACACGACCTGGGGACCTGCACTGGTTCGTCTCCGCCCACAGGGGTCCAGAGGCACACCCGCATGGCCGCATCCGTCATCAGTCTCCGCCCGCAGAGATCTGGAGAAACGCCTACACTGGTCCGTCCGCTGGGGAACAGCACGCCTCCGCGGTCCGTCACGTCCATGCATGCGTGGGTTCGCAATGCGCGGATTCGCGCCACACACATTGGTCCACATGCATAGGAAGCCTCTGCGGGCCTTCTCTTGGTCCACGTGCTTCCATGGCAACCTAGGACAGCAGCATCCCGGTCAATTCGACACTTCAGCATCTTAGCCCGATCCGACCACTGGAAGCATCGCACAGTTTGGCCCCATCCACGTGGACCCGGCACATTTTTCAAGGATCCCCATCCACGGGGTCCTATGGCACGTCGCCTGCAAAGAAGGTCTACATTCCAGCTTCCCAAGCCACTATTTATACTAATCAGGAAAGAGTGCCCCACCTAAGGCACTGTACTCCTTCACCAACTCTCTGAACCTCCAAGAAGAAGAAGCCTCACAGGCCTATCCTAGCCTCACAGGCCTACATCAAGGAGAGCATGCCTTCCCAAACGACAGGAGCCACTCGTCTACATAAGGCCAGCCTGAAGAGGTAAGGGGAGGTAAGAGATGACAAACTCTCTTCATTCTTACATTATCTTCCATTTTTATCATCCTCTGGGAGCAGAGAGTCCTCCAAGCTCTCCACCTCAGAGGTCTTCTGTTCCCTTCAATCGTCCTACTGACTTGATCGTCAAAGTGTCTTTGCCGAAATCCTCGGCTCAGGTCTCCCCTGTCTTGTAGGTCTTCACTCACAAGGAGCGACGGGGAAGAGGATTGCTCCCCACCGGAGAGGCCCACAGGAGGACCACCACAGTACCAAGCCCCTTTCATCCCTACAACGACCCCTCCGGGCACGGCGACTCCACTAAGCCTCATGACGGAGGGTATGTTTTCCTTGATCGTCTCTGACCAACGAGCCCAGTGATGCTGGCAGGGAGTCCACTCACCTAAGCCATGTAAGAGCTACAGGCCATGGTGATCTAGGCGGCAATAGACTTTAATGTCATCATGAGCATTAGGTTAAAGGAATGAATTATATGGTAACCATATACCTAGATTCTTGAATGTTACTTTGCAATCATTTAATTTATTCGGATATCGAGTACCATTACTAGATGGTCACATCAATTGGTTTATGAATTGGTTACTGGGCTACCGGCTTAATATTCAAGTCTATGAGATCACACATATTAGAAATTTTTGACCGATCATGATGGTTGATTAATGATTAAGAATCGTTTAGGGATATAATTATCAATACAAGTAATAATTAACCTAATACAAGTATTATAAATAAATAAATAATTAATTTTAAATTAATTATAGGAGGACTAATTAGTAATTAGATTACTAATTAGCTCAATTTAATTGAACAAAGAAGTTTTGGATCATGTCTAATTAAATTTGGTTTAATTAAATTTCACCTGATTAGATTATACGATGATCTAACCACTAAGAAGTTCTATTCTTGATTTGATTCAGACTTGGACCTGATTAATTTTTTATTTATTAAAAATTAATTAATTTAATTGGGATTTAATTGGATTATGTTCAAGTTATTTAAATATAATGAGCTAAATTTAGTTGGGGTAAGGATCAATTTTGACCAAGTCAAAATCAAGAAATCAATTCTAGTGCCTTTAGAATTCTTCTACGCCCTCCCTCATGCAAATCTTAGGTTTGTGTGAAATATTCCATGCCAAAGAAGCTTTGTCACCCTCCTCTTTTTCTTGGTTTGATGAGGATTAGATCAGGTTTGAGTTTAAATAAATTTTAAATTTAATTTGGAGGAGTCCTATTGGAAATGGAACTCTTAGTTTTATCCTAACTCTATCTCCCTATTCTTATCCAATTCACATGCCAAATTTTTGAGATTTTTTCTGATGTTGTGTGATAATAAGAAGGCTAATCACCATGTGATTTTAGATAAGAGATGCCAAAAGAAAAGAATGTGGTAAGGGAAATGGCATGAAAGTGTTGTAGGCATAGAAAATTTTCTTGGATGCTAGGGTTTTTCTTAAGGTGAGAAAAAAAGAAAGAAAATTCAAAAGAGCTTCATCTTTATTTTTCATCTTCTCCACCTCTTGATCCTTCTCTTGATCTTCTAGGATGGTTCAAGAAGATCCAAAGAAAAAAATTATTTCAGTCATCCGGTGGCCTTTGCATGAAGATAGCACTCCAAGGAGGTTGATCATGTTCGGAACTTCATATAAACAATTTATAGAGGCTAAACATCCTATACTACTACAAAATGATGTGAAGATCTCTTATCATGTACCATCAGCAACGACGATCAGTGACCCATGATCAGATATGAGATTCAATCTCAGGTTTATTGTAGATTAGATCTATAATGTGCATCGATGAAATCGATTCATTATTGTTGCAGCATAGATCACCATGGCCTGTAGCTCTAATGTGGCCCAGATGGATCGGCCTCCCTGGGAGCATCGAGTTCTTCATCCTCATACCTTCGTGGCAACCCGGTCCTATAAAAAAAAGGAGACCCAGGCCGGGGATCCCGATGAGGACACTCCAACGGTCAAGTCAGTAAGACGACTAAGAAAAATATATCATCGATCATGGTGGCTAGATATGCCATCGTGAAGAAGAAGAAATAGAAGAAGAATATGAAAGGAACAAGAGGAGGTTGGGAGGTTGTTCCTTGTTTTGGTTCGCTGCCTTCACTCTCTCATCTTCTTTTCTCTTTCGGTTCACTCTCTCCGCCATGGAGGTCTTTCTTGTAGTTATATAAGAATTGATCCTCCTCAATCGAGCCTGGAGCTTCGGCCAGTAGCCCCTTCCCGGGTGTCACCGTGGGAGGGGTACAAGTTTTTTTCGAATTCCCATCAGACTAGTTTTCGGAAGAAGGTCCTTTCGCAAGGTCGCATTCAGCGAGCTGTAGAGCCCGTCCCCTTGATGGGGTGATCCCCTACGAAAGGTGCGGGTAGCATGCTGCAAGGTCTCGCACCATGGTCGAGCACTTCCACTTTCAAGGGGTACAGATGGTGTGCTATAGGATCTGAGGCCTTGGCATAGCACTCTTCTTATGGGAGTATAGGTGGTGTGCTATAGAGCCTGTAGCCCTGGTGGAGCACGTGCCTAGCAAAGGGTGTGGGCGACGTGCTACAGGATCTGGAGCCCAAGTGGAGCCATGCCATACAGAAGGTGCGGGTGGCTGGTCCGGTGGAGACGGTGATGTTGCACCTTTCTATGTTGTAATCCAGGTCTCCATCGCCTTTGTCCTCTGGGAGTTAGGCTTCACTTCCTGCTGTCTTCCCAGCCATGGCTAAGGAAGCTCCTTTTTACCTCTAGGGACCATCCGGGTGGGAGCTCGACCTTGGACGGGTGCTCAACCCTAAATGGAGCTCGACCTCGGATGGGAGCTCACTTCAGATGGGAGCTCGACCTCCGTCGGGAGCTTGACCTCGAACAGGAGCTCACCTCGGACGGGAGCTTGACCTCAGTTAGGAGCTCGACCTTGGCTGGGATCTCGACCTTGTCTGGGAGCTCGATCTCGAATAGGAGCTCACTTCGGATGGGAGCTCAATCTTGGATGGGAGCTCAACCTTGGATGGGAGCTCATCTCAGACGGGAAATCAACCTCAAATGAGAGCTTGACTTTAGCTGAGAGCTTGACATCGAATGGGAGCTCACTTCAAATGAGAGCTCGACCTCGAATGGGAGCTCCACCTCAGTTGGGAGCTCAACCTTTGACAGGCAGGTGGTGCTTTCCACTACCTCACCGCCTAGCTGTATCCATCATGGTGCTATGTCAGCGGTTTGCCACATCAATGCTGATTTTGTTTTCTATATTACATATCCTATCAAGATTCTGTATAATATTTTTAGATTGATCTTATGTTTGTATTTATGATTAAAAATTATTTTTAATCAGATTTGCTTTTGCTAGGTTTTTTTTTTAAAATAAAATACATGCATAAAACCTTACTCGATTTCTAACATAGTGATCAAGGTCTTCTTTCACTCCTTCAATAGGCCTATAGACTCGAAAACCCCCTGCACTACTTCCATCACCTCACCCCCAATAATACTCCAGTAATGGCAAAAGAAGAGCAGGAAAAATCCATCTGGTTCTGGGGTCTTATCCTCTTCAAGAGACCAAAGGACCCCTTGCACCTCCTCAGAAGAGGATGAGTAAAGGCCTCATTCTCTTTATAGAAAATGCGGCACATAGGCAGGCAACCTTGGAATCGACCATCCCCTCCCATCCATGTTGTCCAATGGGATCTAAAGAACTAGAAGATCTCTCCTTGATCTCTCTAGTATCCTCCATCACTCTACCATCTCTCTCCTACAGCCGCTTAATATGATTGATCAACCTCCTCATCATTGTAGATCGGTGAAGAATCTGATATTCCAATCACCCTCCCGATCCATTGCACTTTGGACTTTTGCCTTCATAAAGTCTCCTACTATCTCAACAATGAGTGGTGCACAGAAAGCTTGTGGCACAACATCCTCAAATCAGATTCTTGGAAGCCCCCTTCCTGATCCTCTGTATGCTGGAGCATCATAATGTCAGCCTCCATGCTCTCAATATGCCTAAAGATATCACCAACCTCATGCCCGTTCAACCGAAGGAGCTTACGCCTTGCTAGCTCAAGCCTCTAGGTCATTCAATACCTCAAGTCTCCATGGATCGGCATCCTCCAAACTTCCCTAACCAAATCTCATGAGCACAGGTAGAAGGTCCAAAACTTCCAAAATTTGAATGATGCCCTGGACAAACACAAACCATTAGTGGTGATGGGGAGCAGACAGTGATCAAAAGCAATCCTCAGACGATGCTGAACCTTGTAACTCAAGAATTATTGGAACCAATCAGCAGTAGCGAGCGCCTGATCAATCCTCTCCCAAATCCTAGCTGCCCCAGTCTGGTTGTTATACCAGGTAAACTTCGGACCAGTCCAACCAAAATCGATCAAGCCCAAGTTACTAATTATTACCTAGTAAACAACCAAGAGGGGGGGTGAATTAGGTTTCTAAAATTAATTGCAAGCGAGTGAACCAATTCAATAAATAATCTAAGTACAATGGAATGCAAGTGTAATGTGCTCTTAAAGAGTATGCAACAAAAATTTAAAAACAATAAAAGTAAGAGCAAAAGAGAGATAAACAGTCATAAACACAATCCAAGTATAGTGGTTCGGTATTTTCCAATGCACCTACATCCACTCCCCAAGGACCACTTGGAAATTCACTATAATCTCCACCGATTACAGCTGATTAGTTTTCCGGGCTCACTAATCAAAACCCGACTTATTTTCACAAGGCTCACAAGTCAAAACCTCCCTTGGTTTTGCGGGCTAACCAAAAACCTAATTAGTTTTAAGGCTCACCAACAATCTCCTTGATTTTCAAGGCTAACCAATAACCTCTTTGGTTTTCAAGGCTAACCAATAACCTTTACAACAAATATAAAGTTTGAAGTAAAGCAACAATAAAAACTTTCTAAATAAAAGCAGATATCTCTTTGAAGCTTTGAGGAATCGCTTGTCTTCGACTTAATGAAGCCTTAATTAATGCTCAAGAATGTTGGACTTGAATGTTCTTGAAGGCTTTAAAAACTTGAAAACTTCTTTTTGCTTGAAGGTAGTTGCTCTTAATGAATGGGAGTGAATGCATTTACTTTTTCTTTTTTATTGTTGATCCTTTTGTGTTTAGATTTGACTTCAATAACTTAAATACCTTCCCAAGGCTTCAAAGTCGGTTTATGGTTGTTAGACACAAAAAACTAGCCGTTAGGAGCCAAGAGGGCTGAGTTCTGTGTTTGAAAAACTAGCCGTTACTGTTTCCAGAACTCCAAGTGTTGACACTTCAAGCTGTGAGTCAACACTTAGGATCGACACTTATATTTCATGAGTCGACACCTAATTCAAATTTCTTCATTAAAACTCTCTGGAATTCTCAAGTGAGTCGACACTTCTTCTGGTGAGTCGACACTTGAGTCGATACTTGACATCCATGAGTTGACACTTCAGGCAAGTCTTCAATTTCAGTAAATTCTGTATCAAAATTTTCTCAAGCGATGAGCCGATCCTTGAGTCGACACCTTAAGTCGACACTTGACTGGTATGAGTCGATACTTCAGCCGTGCCATATGAAATTCTTTCTGCGTGCCGGCTTGAGTCGACACTTTCACTATCATGAGTCGACACTTGAGTTGTGAGTCGACACTTTGAATAGACACTTGCTGAGATCTCTTTAAAAACCACTGAATCTCTACTGAAACTAATTTGTGCTGAACTCTTTGTATTATTTTAAGCAATCTTCAAGTGCTTAAGTCCATTTAAAACTAATCTTTCATTCATGGAGGGGACTTCTTATTTCTTTAACAAGCAATCAAAACTGTTGGATTGATGAGTACATTTTTCTATAAAAGCATACTTTAAAGAAACAGTTAGTACTCAACTTATACTTAAGTATTTTGTTTATCATCAAAATTAATAACAGAGTCAACACTAATGAATCTCTTGAAGTCCCTGGAATTAATATTATCATCAAAATGTCTGCACCCATCTTCTCATGGGATCTTATAATATAGTTGAAATCCTTAGTAATAAGAGAAGGTAGGCCCAACACTGTCGTCCTCGAGATCTTGGAACAAAGCACCCTCTGCTTTCTATATTCGATACTTGCATACACATCAAAAAGCAACTAAGGACCTCACATTTGCTCCGATATGACTAAGGCAACCTGCTACTTATCATTGTGGACTGCATCCACCTTAACCAAGCCATGTCACCACATCACAATGATCCCACCAGATAAACCTCTGGATTCCACCATGTAGGCACTCAAAATCTATGTAGCTTGCCATTTAACATGGTCTTAGCTCACCCCTGAAAAATGGGTCTCAAGCAAAACATAAATGTCGAGACAGTGTTGCTAAATAATTCTGCCAAAGGTTGTCTACAAAAAGGGCTTCCCCACCTGCCGAGTATTCTAAATCAACAATCTTATTAGGGCACTTGGTAGGGAGGGGAAAGCAAACCAATGCCCGCCTCAACTTCAAAGTCCACCCCCTTCTATGCTATCACCAAGTCCATAGCCACCAGGCTCTCCTTCTTCCCTTGAATAGCCTCCATCAACCAGACAGCTATTTCATCATGAGTCATATCTTGGCCACCTTTCACGGAGTCATGACACTCTGGGCCATATTCTTTAAAAGATGCATGGTCATCTTGTATCAGATGCTCCAATCCTTGCTTAGATTGCCCCTCCACCTCTGGGACATCAGGATCCGTCCCCTGTTCCTCCATCTAAATTGTAAACTTCTCTCCCTCCCCTAGGGTCCTAGTATAGAAAATAAAGATATCAGGCCCTCCAAGAGGGGCTGGTAGCTCCCTCTGGGCCTTCGAATGGGTTGGCATCTTGTCTTTGGCCCTACTATAAGCCTTAGGACCCTTCTTTGAAACAAGGCCTCCTTTCCCCTGCTCCTTGGGCTTCAAACTGCCTCGGCCCACATCAAAATCAATAGGCCAAGATTGCTAGGGCTGACCGGAAGCCAAGCCCATCACGCCCACCATGCTGACCCTAGGCCTAGCATGCTTGACCGGGCCCACGACCCCAGTGCACCCAGCCCCAAGCAAGCATGCCCCCATGTTGCAAGCCAATGCCAAGATGCTGAGTCCATTAGAGGCCTAGCCTGCGCTTAGGCTCAGGCCCACATCCTCCTCCACATGCATCTCCAAGCCCTGGACTCTAATCTAACCATTGCACTAGGGTTGGGATGGACGAGCGATTGCCACCATGAAATCTTAGCTAGCTTGATCTAGCCACTGAATCCCAGCGGGTCGATTCGGTTTAGACCACCCTGATTCGAAGCCTTCTTAGGCTAACTAAACATAGGGGCATGGGATGGCTCGGACATCTTCTTCCTAATGTTGTCTAGCCATTGGCATATGGCCACCAGCCAAGATCCCAAGAATTGCCCTCTTTCTGCCACTCTAGTGACCTCTCCTCTGCCTTGGACCCCAATCTTTGAGCCATCCATCGGCCACCCAACACCCCTTCCAGTTGGGCACACCGCCTCTAGCAAATGACATTGTCCACACCAGTAATAGATCCCTTCTATGCTCTCGTAGATGAAACAATACCAAAACAGTCTCTCCAGCTCCTTCACCGATATGCCCGATCTTAATGGCCGTGCGAGATCGATCCTTATACTAGCTCGTGAAAATCCTAGCTTCTGTCTCTCCGCCATGCAGTCATCCACCATCACCAAGTCACCAACTAGGTTGGGGATTCTTCAGATCACCGCATCCTCCCAATGTTCCACTAAGAGCCATGGCAAGCAGACTTACACCATGGCTGACCTACTAGTCCCCTTCGTCGGAAAAAAACCTGGCCATCATGGCTCCACCAC
Organism: Areca catechu; assembly: GCA_021397845.1. Taxonomy (NCBI): domain Eukaryota; kingdom Viridiplantae; phylum Streptophyta; class Magnoliopsida; order Arecales; family Arecaceae; genus Areca; species Areca catechu. The sequence continues at coordinate 27,604,322 of CM038046.1, forward strand.
CAGCACAAACCAGCCACGATCCATAGTTGACAGAGGATCAAATCTCGCTCCCTAGCCTCCTTGAAATGGAAGAGGAGGTGACCATGCTCCAAGTCATAGCTTGCCACCTCCCTTTTTAGCCTTGCTCACTGCCAGAATTCCCTCACACCGCCTCTACAGCCACCTTCCTTCCGAGGCTCCTTGAAACAACAGCCATTTTCGTTCACTACTTCGATTCTACCTTCACTTCCTTCTTCGGAAGCTCCACTATCTTCGGGAACCATTTCACGAGATCTGTCACCTCCTTCAACGATGGATCTGGCGAGATCCACACCAAGCGACCCTGAAGCACCCTCTTCTAAATCGGTTATGGTTGATCTCCTAATCGAAATCTACAGAAGATTTCTAGGACCGTTAGGACTGGAAGTGGGCCGGGCGGAACAGGGCCATACCCCTACCCGAGCTTAGCCCGAAAAAAAATTTGGGCTTTGGGCTGGGCTTAGGCCCGAAAGTTTTTTAAAACTTCAGGCTCGAGCTCGACCCAAGCCCGATCGGGCCGATCCGAATGCAAGCTCAATGAAAAAAAAATCACCAACTGGCGACTGCCCGACTGGTCAGATCACCGGAGGAGGCAGATCGGAGCCGGGGAGGGAGAGCCGCGAGGTCGCATCGGGGGCAGTGGGCGTCGGATGGGGTGCCAGGGCCGGGGGAGGCAGATCGAAGCCAGAGATGGGCTGCGGGGTCGCATGGGGGGCGGGGTCGTCGAGTGCCGACACTGGGCCAGAGGAGGCAAATCGGAGCCGGGAAGGGAGGGCCGCGAGGTCGTGCCGGGGGCAGTGGGGGTCGGGTGGGGCGCTGGGGCCGGGGAGGCAGATTGGTGCCGAAGACGAGCAGCGGGGTTGCATGGGGGCGGAGTCGTCGGGTGCGGGCGCCGAGGCCGAAGGAGGCAGCTCGGAGCCGGAGAGGGACCGTCGACTGTCGGGTGCGAGGGGCGTCGACCATCGGGGGCTGACCGGGGGAGGGAGATGGAAACGAGAGAGACCGAGAGAGAGACTGTGAGAGAACAGAGAGAGGGGGAGACGGGAGACTGAAGAGAAATAGCTAGTTGGATCGGATTTTTTTTCGGACCGGATTCGAGTCGGGCCAGACCAAAGGGGTGCCCGAGTCCGGCCCGAAAATTGAATGGATTTTTTTTTAAGGTCCAAAGTATGGCCCGATTTGCTTAAAAATTGGCCCGAAATCCGACCCGATTTCGGGCCAGCCCGAAGCCAATCAGGCTGGCCCGGTCCAGTTCCAGCCCTAAGGACCGATTACCATCTCTTCCGAAGATGCCAACCACAATCACCATGCTAATCACAGGCAATCAAAGGGTCGGATTTCGGGCCAGCCCGAAGCCAATCAGGCTGGCCCGGTCCAGTTCCAGCCCTAAGGACCGATTACCATCTCTTCCGAAGATGCCAACCACAATCACCATGCTAATCACAGGCAATCAAAGGAGAACAATTATGGCATCAATCTTAAAGCATAATGGTCATCCCTCTTCTAACTCGGTTCCGACCGATCTCCCAATCGAAGTCTACGGAAGACTTTTAGGACCGTTCGCCATCTCTTTTGAAGATGCCGACCATAATCACCATGCTAATCACAGGCAACAAAAGCAAAACAATTATAGCATCGATCTTAAAGTAAAATGATCATCATCCAATGGAACGGTGGAATACTTTCAAACTCCGCAGTTCTCCCTTTCAAGACCCCCTTCCGCTATGCTTATTGGTTTAGCGGTTAAACCATTTTGCTTTGATTGAATGTTGGATGCGGTGTCGGCATGCCCGACAGAATCGATGAGAGCGGTCACGGGCACGCACATGTACCCGGTGCCGCATGCGCGTTTCAACGTGCAGGGACGTAAGACGAGCAGTAAAAGGTCACGGAATATAGTGGGGGCCACCAGGTACCGGCCGCAGGGCCACCGGACCCTGTAATGGTGCAAGTAATAATTAAATCCGCGGAGGTCGACGGTAGACCATGGACACATGAGGCCCTGAAGCGGGTTTCTTGACGTAGATGATGTTGGCAGACAGGAAGTGCAGCAGCAATGGTGACGTAACCTCCTACAGGATATCACTGCCTTGTATAATGGTCTGACTCGATCGTAATGGTGACATAATGGTGACGTAACGTCTCTATAATCGCTACTTAACGCGACGGCTCTAGGAGAGGACTGCAAGAAGAGCACATATTGGTCTGATTCGATCGTATTTGTTGAATTCAATATATATGGTGGTTTGTCCGTAAGTCCACCTTATTGCATTGAACTAACTATATATTAAGCATTTCTCCAATTGTGCGCTAGATTTTTCTATACTGCTACAAATTTTTTGTGCACTTTTCTTGTGCATTATCGATGGGGCATTCCTGCCAGTGGGAATCCGATGTGAAGGAATGGTTACATATAGCTGGATGTCTCTCTCTATCTGTCTCCTCAATATATACAAAAAAAAAGATGAAGGGCACTGGTCAAAAATAAGAATGCCCATATATAACTTATTGTGCAACCTCGCCTTAAAGATCGCTAATATCTAGAAAATCAAGTACATGGAGTTCCAATATCTTGGTGCCTCACCTCTTGAGTCATCAATGCATTCTAGCCGTCCTTCACATGATCTCTTCTCGGTGGTGCACTTAAAAGGCATTGTGTCTGCGAGCCTGTGACCCTTTTCATTTTCTTCATTTAATGTACGTAGTAGCACTGGAAAGTTCTTCTTGGGCATCCAACACGTACGTAGAGCTTCCAGTTAAGGTACGTACGGTTATTTAAGTTAATTTCCAGATGAATAATTTGAACTTGACTTGCATTAGAAGCCTTCTTAAGTAGCGCTGGTCCCTTTCTCCGAAGCCTTCTTATTGTCTTAATGTGTACTATTGCTTTCTCAAGTGAGTAATGCCTCCGAAATAGCCGTTCTTCTACTTCCTCAAAAAGAATAATTTACTTCGAAAACATTCTCCAGCGAGCTTGCATATATAGCACTGGCTCGTTCTTTACTCTTATTGGTTCAGTGCCATCTTGCGATCAAGTTGTCCACGGAGTATTGCAGAGATAGTACGTGCATGGTTTGAAAAAATTATTGGACTCTTCTTGCAATTAACGAAATGGCCTGCATGGCTACAACCTAACACAAAGTATATTTCATCTTAGCACAACTCTACTGCTGAAAGAATCTAATTTGCTCTCACCGTGTAAATCCATGCAACGTACCCACCGTGTTACTCCATGCTACCCTTGCGGTAAAAACCTAGACATGTCCTTGTCGACCCTTCTCAATTATTGTATGATAGAAATGGTTTTCTTGACATGTTTCGTGCATAAAAGTTACTTATTTTTTATGCGGGCAATCAACCCCATGCATGTAAAATTAGTTTCATCCATGCATGCGTTACAAGAATTACACAAACAGGATTAACTCTCTCGCTTGGGCTGATGGAGATGTGTTTTATCACACGTACAGTAAATTAATATTGCGCAGCTACGTAAGAATTTTGAGTCCTTGCATGGAAATGGAGCATTATTATCTTTAGCACAGAGAAAACGGCTTTGAAAAGCTTTGGTGATAGAATGATGAACTACCCGGACCGGAGGTCCCTAAAATGACATGTCTTTGAGGCCAACTCAGCGGTTGACAAAGCAGCATTCTTTATAACGGATCACTCGGATAAAATTTTTTGGTCTCATTTGGAAGAGATGCCATATTTTTCAGGAATATTTTTTTTCTAATTTTTTTGACTGTACTCGTTTCAGGACTATGAATTGATTAATTTAATTTATCAAAGTATATATATACATATATATATATATATATATATATATATGTATATATATATATATTAAAATATTTTTTCTCTTCGTCGTCCTTCTGGCTGCAGGCACTATGTGGGCCGATTTAAATCAATTAAATTGATACGTGTGTCCTGGTCGAGGAAATTTATTTGTCCCCACATCCATACCTGAGGTGCACCTGGCGTTAACGCTCACATGGCCGCATGGGTGTAGTCATTGTCCGTCTTAACTCAAAGCTTTGGACCGTGGCTCGCATGGATGTTGCCGTTTTCCCACCCAAGTAGGGCACCGTGCTTAGTTCCATTTTTATCCGATACTTCCAAACCATCTCATTTGGACGGAGATGGGCGCCGTTTTGTGGGCCAATTAAACATGACAGAAAGTTTTTTTCCCATTCACGAGGCTTCTACAAATTCTTTTTCACGCTCCAAAACCTTCACCTTGGCTGACACGAGATAACGGTCACATATTTTATAAAATACGAAGAAAACATGCATGTTACCGTCAAGATCATCATGATTCATAGCTGCTGTCAATATCGAAGTACGCTTTCTTCACTGACTGGCGGTTCTCTATTCCTGGACCTGCGAAACAGGGATTAGTGATCCGGACCGGGATTTCCGATGGAGGCACTCCGACGGTCAAATCAGTGACGATCCAGGAGAACAGATCCTCCTGGTCGGGTCCCTCTTGATAAACTCCGCACTAGGAAGAGTAAAAGATGTGTATGAAGACGAAAACATTGCAGTAGGAGAACGATAGCGGGGACAGAGGGGTTCCCCGTTCCTCCACCTCTCCTTGTATCCCTCGTTTTCCTTCAACTGTGGTAGTGGTGGTGGCGCTTCGCCCTCTTGGTCGAGCTTGCGCTTGTATTGGTGGTCAATTGCTATTGTTACCTTCCCCCTTTTGGGGATGTCGATTGTTCTTTGTATTTGAAAATTGGCCGTTAGGCGCTTGCCTCGGGATCGTTGCTGGGCTGGCAGGCGCGTGCGGCAGGATTACGTGCCGTGGACGAGATGTCTTTCCTGACAGGTGGTAAGGAAAACTTCCATTCGTTCTGACATCCCCTTCGGTCTCCAATTCTGAGAAGCTTGGCAGAGCCTCGATCCGGGGGTCGCCGCCATAGGGGTTCATGCTTTCTGGCTGTCCCATCCCTTTGGAAGTACGGCCGGACAGGTAGTTATGACGGTATGGGAGCGTCGTTCCGTAGTCCTCGGGCGGCTCGCCGGTGTCCCGGGATGGCAGGGCTTGCTCCGGTATGGATGCTCCGGGCTCGTGTGGTCACCTTGATGGAGGAGGGAAGAGTGCGGGTCCGGTCCACAGGGCACGCGCTCGGAGAGATCCACGTTGGCGGGTGAGCGCTGAGCTCGACCTCGACCACAGGGCTCTAACCTCCGAGGGTCTCGCTCTGGAGGGCAGAGGACGAACACAGTCCAGAGGGCACGTGCTCGGAGAGGCTCCACGTTGGCGGGTGAGCGCTGAGCTCGACCTCGACCACAGGGCTCTAACCTCCGAGGGTCTCGCTCTGGAGGGTAGAGGACAGACCTGGTCCAGAGGGCGCGCGCTCGGAGAGGCTCCACGTTGGCGGGTGAGCGCTGAGCTCGACCTCGACCACAAGGCTCTAACCTCCGAGGGTCTCGCTTTGGAGGGCAGAGGACGGACCCAGTCCAGAGGGCGCGCGCTCTGAGAGGCTCCACGTTGGTGGGTGAGCGCTGAGCTCGACCTCGACCACAGGGCTCTAACCTCCGAGGGTCTCACTCTGGAGGGTAGAGGACGGACCCGGTCCAGAGGGCGCGCGCTCGGAGAGGCTCCACGTCAGCGGGTGAGCACTGAGCTCGACCTCGACCACAAGGCTCTAACCTCCGAGGGTCTCGCTTTGGAGGGAAGAGGATAGACCCGGTCCAGAGGGCGTGCACTTAGAGAGGCTCCACGTTGGCAGGTGAGCGCTGAGCTCGACCTCGACCACAGGGCTCTAACCTCCGAGGGTCTTGCTCTGAAGGGCAGAGGACGGACCCGGTCCAGAGGGTGCGCGCTCGGAGAGGCTCCATGTTGGCGGGTGAGCGCTGAGCTCGACATCGACCACAGGGCTCTAACCTCCGAGGGTCTTGCTCTGGAAGGCAGAGGGCGACTCCGGCCTAGGCTTCCCGAGCTCGCGGGCTCGACCTGGTGGAGGACGGAGCTCAGCTCGTTGCCTTGAGGGAGCTCAGCTCAACTCGGCAGAATGGTCCAGGCTAAGGTGTTGCCGTGGCGTCCGACGCGGCGGTCTCCTTTGACGTGGCGCCTGTCAGCTACCCATGTCAGCGATCTCGTCACATCATTTGCCCCCCACTCCCGAGGCTCATTAGTGCGCGGCGCTCAGGCCAAAGAGAGTAATGGTGGTGCTGATGTGGAAAGGTAGAAATTCGGCGCGATGACGGTCGTGGTTGCCGGCTTCTCGATGGATGGCCCTACCAGCCAGTGCGGGGGTGCCACGTGGCCACGCCCGAGGAGTAGTTAATGTGGGCGCAAAATTCTGAGCGGCTGGGATGTCCTTTTCATCGATGGGCTGCACGTGGCGCGGATCCGATGGCGTGGGGGTCATGACAGCATGGATTTGATGGGCCCTTCCAAAGTGAAAAGAAAATTTTTACTCAAAATTCACATCCTTTCAAATCCTTCATGCTTATTGCAGTACCCGGACCCTTCCTTCTTCACGATCTTCTTTCGTTCTTCTCTTCTCTAGGGAACCAGATTGGCCCTGTTCTTCTTCCTACTTTCCCTTTGAGGTGAGCTCCTTCTTCTTAGGTATAGTCCTCCTTCTTCTCAGGTCATCATTGCAGGATGTCTTGTCCCGATCCTTCCATCCAAGAGATAGTGCTTTCCTCCTCCGACGAGGAGTTGGAGGGGACAAAGTTTAGGATTAGCATGAGACTGGCCCTTCCTGCCCCCCCGAGTCTATTAGGGAGCCGGGGGCGGCTTCTCGTCGTCCTATCTGTCTTCCTTTCCTACTCGAACCAGCTCCTGAGTCTGTCTGGTCAATAGGTCTGGGCGGGGTTGCTTCGACGATTTTCGTCGCGAAGCTGGGGGCCATCCGGGATGCCTATGGCATCCCATCTTCTGTTTGGCTCATGATCCCCCGCCCCGGGGAGCGGGTCACTTCCAGTGGCCCGGGCCATCTCGCCTTTTATGAGGAGACCTTCTGCGGGGGTCTCTGATTTCCCTTTCACCCCTTCTTCCTATCTATTCTGAGCAACTATCATTTAGTTCCCGCACAGTTGGTGCCGAACGCCATCAGGGTCATCTTCTCCTTCATTGTACTCTGCCACGTCCATGGGTTCATCGCCCAGTCTCCTTGTTCATTGCATTTTTCATCCTGAAACGCCACCCGATTGAGGATGGGTGGTGGTCCTTGTTTTCTCGCCTGAATGGCATAAGATTCGAGCTCCCCTCTTCCATCAAAGGGTGGAAGAGCAAATTTTTCTTCACGGACGTCGAGGGGGTCGACTGGGCCTAGAGCGAGCCGGATCGGTCCCTTAACCGGATCTCCATGGTTGATGCAGCTGATCGGGACATGTTGCCCAGGTGGCTTCCCAAGAGGGGGGGTGAATTGGGATTAAAAAACTTTTTGCTAGTATGTGCACTTTGAATTCTTTTAGTGTAGAAGTGAAGTGTGTAAAGCGGAAGTAAACAAATTAAAGCAATCAAGCAATGTAACCACAATCACAAACACCAAGAAGTAGAGTGGTTCGGAGCAATCGGCTCCTACATCCACTACTCAAGGACCACTTGGGATTTCCACTATATCCCCCAACTGGAATACAGTCGGATTGTTTTACTAGGCTCACAATCCAAATCTATACACTTTGGTTTTACCGGGATCACCAAAGAAACCCAAACTCCCTTTGGTTTTATACGGGATCACCAAAGAAAATCCAAACACTTGGTTTCAAACCGGGAAAATGAAGAACACAAACTTAGGTTTTACAATGTTCACCTAAAACCTTCAACTCTCTCTCTAGATACAGCCCCTTGCTATTCTAAGAGAGCAAACCAAGATAAAGAATGTATAATAAGTAACTACAACAAACCAAGTTTGTTTTGATTTTGTCGATGAAGATCAAAATGAAGTCAAGCCTTAAGTGCTCTTCAATGCTCTTCAATGCTGCTTCTTCCCTTCTTTAATGAGTGGATTCAATGATGGAGTGGAGTTGGTGAAACTTTGAATCTCACTTGAATGCTCTTTAAGGTAGGTAGAGGAATAACTTGAAAGCTCTTCTTTCTCTCAAGAATATTCAGCAATAAATCTCCATTCAATATTTAATCCTTCAAAAATGATCCCCTTTATAGTTTTTCAAGTGATATGGCCGTTGTAGGGCCTTAGGAATCGTGAAATGGCCGTTGGAGGTGATTTAGCATTCAAATTTCAATTTCTGTAGCTAGTCGTTGAAGTGCAGACAACGGCTCTACGAGCCGGCTCGAGCTCTAGGAGTTGGCTCAAAATCTCAGGAATGCCAAAATCAAAGTTCTGTAGGAGCCGGCTCTTGGACTAGGAGTCGGCTCTTGCTTCAAGCTTTTACTCTTGAGAAACATGCATACCTGGAGTCTGCTCTTGATCTGGGAGTCGGCTCTAGGTCTCAGACCTTCAAAAACTATACTTCTGAAAAAGTCGGCTCTTGAGCTGGGAGTCGGCTCTTAGTTCTGAAACTCTGAATTTCGCCTCCATGCCGTGCCGCTTTGAGTCGGCTCTTAGTTCTGAAACTCAGAATTCCGCCTCCGTGCCGTGCCGCTTTGAGTCAGCTCTTACAAGTCTTTAAAATTTGCTTCAAGCTTCTCAAAAACTTCATCATTGAAACAACTAGAAGCTACTTTCATGCTTTATCAAATTATTTACACTTTTAAGCCCATTTTTCATGATTACAACATTCATAACTTAGTGCATTTACAAACTCAATTGAATTTCTTTAAGTGAATTTGAATACCATTTTAAAACCAAGGTAATTCATTCCTGCAAAAACTTCTTAAACATTTGTAAAGAGTTAGTATCAAATACATGCTCCAATGTTTTATGATCATCAAAATCATTCCAGGGGTCAACAGGACAACTACGAGCAGCTTTGCACCACCCAGATCCCCTCTCTGGAGGTCCTGCTATCAGAGCGGAACCATTCTGATGCCAGGGTCGACCCATCGACGGGGCCGGGTGAGTCCAATTATTTTTTCCATATGTGTTTTTCCTTTTCTTCACTTTAGGCTAACCTATTTAGCTCCTGTGCACAGGGATGAACTTCTTGGAGGGTGACCCGTTGCCAATCTCCTGGAAGAGGCCACCCACCGGGATGGCCGCTGAGCCTCCCCTGAGGCGGGCCCGGGTTGAGGGCATGCCGGTGTCTGCCTCCGCCGTGCCAGCCACCCCGAGGGGGAAGGAGGCCGAGGGGCGAACGAGGTCAGAGGTCGAACTCCCTGTCCTGGAGCCCGAAGCGACTTTCCAGGTTGATGCTGCTGTCGCTGTCGCACCGCCCCGCTCTCCGGGTCCGACGATTGTTGAGGCCGAGGGGGGAGAGGCCCGTACTGGGGCTCCTCCCGCGATGGGGGCTACAACCGCGATGGTGCCGGGTCCTCGATCGATTCTTGGGGGTCCTACCACCGGAGGGATGGACGTGCCTGCTCCCCGAGAGAGCAGGAGGGACGAGGCTAGGTGCCACCTCCTGTTCAAGCTAGGGCCAAAGAGCTCCTTGGCTGACAACCGCGCCCTAGCTGCTCGCATGATGGATTTTTCCATTCAGCCATGCGATCGGGAGGAGATGGATGGGCTGCCGGTTGGAGCTGTGATCAATAGTATTTTTTCCCATCTATACACGGTAAGCAACTTCACTTTTTCCTCTCCTCCCCTTCTTTTTTTTTTTTTTTTTTTTTTGAACTTCCCATATGATGCAGATGGGTGTCGAGGCCCTTTTCATCAGGAGCTGCTGCCAAAACTGGGAGCGAGCTGAGTAGCTGCAGGCGGCCGAGATCGTGTCGCTGAAGGCTGACCTGAAGGGGAGGGCCGACTCCGAAGGGGTGCATGACCGATGGGTCAAGGACCTCGAGAGGCAACTCGCCGACTCTGAGGGGCGAGCGAAGGAGCTCCAGGAGTACCTCGACCGCGAGCAGGGGCAGTCGAGGAAGAAGGCCGAGGAGCTTGCCGACGCCGAGCGGCGGTTGGGCGTGTTCAACGTCGAGGCAGCTTGGTATAAGGGGATCGCCTAGTCCCTCCAGACCCGACTGGCAACGGAGAAGGAGAAGTCAGCCATGGCCTAGAGGGTAGCCGAGGAGGCGGCCAGGTCAGTTGTGGATGCCAGGCACGAGGTAGTCACAGCGAGGAAGGAAGCTGAGGAGGCGGTTGCAAGGTACAGGGCCTCGGAGGAGTTCCTCGCCAAGATCCAACAGATGGCGTCGGACTCCTTCTTTAAGGGTTTCATGTACCTGCGCCGCCTGGTTGAGGGGTTCGTCTCGACCGAGGGCCGTAGCCGCCTCAACTATCCCGGCACTTCAAACCAGGAGACGAGCACTGAGGAGGCCATTGCTCCCGAGTCTTCTGTGCCAGCTAAGGTCGGGGTCGTGCCATCTAAACCCGGAGCCACGCAGCCGGAAATCCCTGCTGATGGAGACTCCCAGCCCAGCGGTCCAGCCGGGCAGTAGTTGTTTTTACTCCCTTTGTACTTTGTCTTCTTTTTTTTTCTGCACTTGGCAGGACCACCCGGTATGTCAGGGGCCCGTAAGATGCTTGTAACTGACACTTAATCAATAAAGCTTAAGCTTCCTCGCAACCATTTTCTTTGTCTGGCTCTTCCTTTCTTTCTCTCTTTCTTTCACTTCCCTTCTTTTTCTTTCCTTTTGATGAGTGGGGAGATCAGGGAGGAGGGCCTCGCCTTGCGTGGAGTTGGGTTATTATTGGACTCCAACGCCAGCAAGTCGGGTGCAAGTTGATGGCACTTGAGAGCTACTGGGCTCGAAGGTGCTATTGATCGAGAGCTATGTGGCTCAAAGTTCTCTTGGCCGGAGATCTGAGCTCCGGTCTTGAGTTGGCATCCTGGAGCTGGGCTCGGGGACGTTAATGATTGAGAAGTGGCGGCTTATTCCCCTCTCGTTCTCTTTCTTTCCTTCCCCCATCCTTTTTCCTCTTTTCTTCTCTTTTTTTTTTTTTTTTGGAGTGGGGAGATCATAGAAGAGGGTTCTTGCCGTGTTCCCCTCTCGTTCTCTTTCTTTCCTTCCCCTCTCATCTTCTTTTCAAGTGGGGAGATCAGAGAAGAGGGTTCTTGCCGTGTTCCCCTCTCGTTCTCTTTCTTTCCTTCCCCTCTCGTCTTCTTTCCGAGTGGAGAGATCAGAGAAGAGGGTTGCAGGACTTGATTGCCTTGGAGCTAGGCTCGAGGCCTTCCTAAATGTGGGATGGGCTCGGGTCCAGGGGTTGCCTAAGTGCTTGGCTCAGATTTTTGGTGCCTTGGAGCTAGGCTTGAGGCGTTGATGGGAGCTACTTGGCCCCATGATCCCTTGGCATCTCGGAGCTGGGCTCGAAGATGTTTGAGGTTGAGAGTGGCTTGGCTTGGTGATCCCTTGGCCGGAGATCTGAGCTCCAGTCTTGGGTTGGCATCCTGGAGATGGGCTCGGGGACGTTGCTGGTTGAGAGCTGCATGGCTCGAAGATCCCTTGGCCGGAGATATGAGCTCCGGTCTTGGGTTGGCTCCTGGAGCTGGGCTCGGGGACGTTGCTGGTTGAGAGCAGCGTGGCTCGGTGATCCCTTGGCCGAAGATCTGAGCTCCGGTCTTGGGTTGGCATCCTGGAGCTGGGCTCGGGGATGTTGCTGGTTGAGAGCTGCGTGGCTCGAAGATCCCTTGACTGGAGATCCGAGCTCTGATCTTGGGTTGGCATCCTGGAGCTGGGCTCGGGAATGTTGCTGGTTGAGAGCTGCATGGCTCGAAGATCCCTTGGCCGGAGATCTAAGCTCCGGTCTTGGGTTAACATCCTGGAGCTGGGCTCGGGGACGTTGCTGGTTGAGAGCTGCATGGCTCGAAGATCCCTTGGCCGGAGATCTGAGCTTCGGTCTTAGGTTGGCATCCTGGAGCTGGGCTTGGGGATGTTGCTGGTTGAGAGCGGTGTGGCTCGGTGATCCTTCGACGTCCTGGAGCTAGGCTTAGGGATGTTGGTGGAATTCTCCTGTAAGACAGATAAACACTTGCGCAAGGAAAAAACCATTGTCATTATTATTGCCGGGAAACATTACATTATTGATAGTATTTCCGTAAGTTGCAAGCATTCCATGTTCTAGGAAACCTGACACCGCCGAGATCTTCAAGGTAATAAGCCCCTTATGAGAGGGCTTCGGCTACTTTGTAGGGGCCTTCCCATTTCGGTGAAAGCTTGCCGCACTCTCTGGGCTGAGACGCCTCTGCCCGCCGCAGCACCAAGTCTCCGGGCTTGAAAGCTTTTGGCCTGACGCGGTCGTTGTAGTACCGGGCTACTCGTTGCCGGTAGGCCACCATCCGCAGGCGGGCTTTGTTCCTTGCCTCTTCAAGAAGGTCCAGGTTAAGCAGGAGGTGCGTCGAGTTCCGCGCTTCGTCGTACTATTGTACCCACAATGTGGGCACGCCGAGCTCAACCGGGACGACGGCTTCGACACCAAAAACAAGGCTGAAGGGCGTCTTGTTTGTCGCCGTCCTAGGCGTTGTGTGATAGGCCCACAGGATGCTCGGGAGTTCTTCTGCCCACCTGCCCTTAGCTTGGTCCAGCCTGGTCCTGAGTCCTTAAAGGATGGTCCGTTTAGTCACCTCGGCTTCTCCATTTGTTTGAGGGTGAGCTACTGAGATGAACCGGTGTTCGATGCCATGCTCGGCGCAGAATCCTTCGAACTCGCGATTATCGAACTGTCGCCCGTTGTCGGTGATGATACAATGGGGGAGCTCGAAGCAGCAAATGATTGACTTCCAGAAGAACTGGCAGACATTGGCTTCCGCGATCCGAGCTAGCGACTCTGCTTCGACCCACTTGGTGAAGTAGTCGATTGCCACCAGCAGGAACTTTCGCTGCCCTGGTGCTGAGGGAAACTATCCCAAGATATCCATTCCCCGCTGGGCAAAAGGCCAAGGGGCTGAGAGTTGGGAGATCGGCGCCGCTGGCTGATGCTGCATATTTGCATGGCGTTGGCACTGGTCGTACCTTTTAACGAAGTCGATGGCATCTTCCCTCATGGTCTCCTAGAAGTACCCCTGGCAGAGAGCTTTGTAAGCCAGCGTTCTCCCTTCCACGTGGTTCCCGCAGAGGCCTTCATGTATCTCCTAGAGCATAGAGGTTGCCTCGGTGGGCCTGAGGCATTTCAGGAGTGGGTAGGAGTAAGATCGACGGTAGAGCTGGCCCTCCATCAGGATGAACCGGGAGGCTTTCTTCTTGACAAGGGCAGCTTATGCGCGATCTCTAGGCAATGTGCAGTCAGTGATATACCGGACGTATTTGTCCATCCAGCTCGGCTTGGGGGTGACTTGATGCATCTCTGCCGAGCTCTCTTAGCTGGGACTTTCGAGGTACTCGATGTAGGCGCGTCCCAATGACGAGTCCGGCAAGGTCACAAGCCTGGACAACGCATCCGCAGTGCATTCTCCCCTCGGGGGATGTGGAAGATGCTGAAGCGTCGGAGGCCCGCCGTGCTTGCACGGACCTGCTCCAAGTACTTCATCATCTGGGCATCCCTCGCTTCATATTCTCCAGAGACTTGTCCGGCGACCAGTTGGGAGTCGGTGAAGACTTTCAAGTCCCTCACACCTTGCTCGCGGGAGACTCTCAGGCCCGCGAGGACTGCCTCGTACTCCGCCTGGTTATTAGTCACGGCGAACTTGAAGCAGAGGGCGCATTTCGCCACAACCCCATCGCTATTGGTTAGGATGAGGCTTGCTCTGCTCCCACCGGAATTGGATGCTCCATCTACGTGGAGGATCCAGGGCTCTTCTCCTGGCCCGGGCTCCGTTGCTGTCTGCTCTGGCTCCTCGGCGAACCCAGTGCACTCGACCACGAAGTCAGCTAGGACCTGGGCCTTTTGTGAAGACCTCGGTCGGTACACTATATCGAATTCGCTGAGCAGTAGGGACCACTTAGCCAACCTCCCAGATGTCTCGGGTCAGGTGAGGATGGTCCTCAGTGGCTGGTCCGTCATGACCACTATTGGGTGTGCTTGGAAGTAGGGCTTGAGATGCTTAGCAGACATTATTAGTACAAAACTGAGTTTCTCAGAATGAGTATACCTGATCTCCGCATCGTGAAGGATTTTGCTGGTGTAGTATACCGGCTCTCCGCATCATGAAGGATTTTGCTGGTGTAGTACACCGGCTTTTGAGATTTGTCCTTGTCTGTGCGGACGAGGACCGAGTTGACAACTCCCGGTGTAACCACCAGGTACAGTAAAAGCTCCTCTTTCTCCTCTGGCCTAGAGAGCAACGGGGGGGAGGCGAGGAAGTTCTTCATCTCCTCGAAGGTTGTCTTGCACTCCTCGGTCCAGGTGAAGTCGTGTATCTTGCGCAGCATCTTGAAAAATGGTAGGCAACGATCAGTTGACCTCGAGATGAATCTGCTGAGGGTGGCGACACGTCCTGTCAAGTGCTGGACCTGCTTCTTGGAGGTCGGGTGTTCCATGTCGATGATGGCCTGCACCTTCTCCGGGTTTTCTTCGATGCCCCTTTGGGTGACCATGAAGCTGAGGAATTTTCCTGCCGCCACCCCGAAGGCACACTTCGTCGGGTTCATCTTCATCTGATGTTGCCGTAAGTTATGGAAGGACTCGGCGAGGTCAGCTACATGGCTCGAGCCCGGCCTGCACATAACGAACATGTCATCCACATACACTTGCATGTTACGGCCTATTTGGTCCTTGAAGACCTTACTGACCAGGCGCTGATAGGTGGCTCCTGCGTTCTTCAGACCGAAAGGCATCATCCTGTAGTAGTATGTTCCTTGGTCAATGACGAAGGCGGTGTGCTCCTTGTCTTCTGGATGCATGCGGATTTGATTGTACCCAGAGAATGTATCCATGAAGGAGAGCAGCCGGTGGCCAGAGGTGGCATCCACCAGCTGGTCGATCTTCGAGAGAGGGAAATTATCCTTCGGGCAAGCTTTGTTGAGGTCGGTGTAGTCGACACAAATCCTCCATTTGACATTATTCTTCCTGACCATCACTACATTCGCCAGCCAGCTCGGATACTGGACCTCTCGAACGAAACTAGCAGCCAGGAGTTTGTCAACTTTCTCCTTGATAGCTACCTGTCTCTCCGGGGCAAAACTTCTCTTCTTCTGCCAAACTAGTTTGTACTTCAGATCAATACTCAATTTATGAGTAATGACATCAGGAGGGATACCTGGCATGTCCGTCGCCGTCCAGGTGAACACATCTGCATTCGCCCGCAGGAATCCCAGCAGTTGGGCCCTCTCCTCCTCGTGTAGCTGAGCTTCGATCTGCACCATCTTCGTGGGGTCATCCCCGAGCGGGTAAGAAAGTAGGCACTCGACCGGGCCTCCCCTAGGGTCATGGGCCCTTTGGTCGAGGTCATTCGCACTGGGGTCGTCCTGAGGGACCTTGGCCCCAGGGAGGGTTTGAAAACGATGCTACACCGGCTGGGGTGCTCCCCTCATCTCCCTGACATTGCAGGGGATTGGGAACTGCACAAGTAGCCTCTTGGTGGAGACAACGGCATCGAGCAAATTGAGCCCGGGTCGACCCAATATCATGTTGTAGGCAGAAGGAAGCCTTACTACCGTGAAAATCATCATGATGGTGCTCTACCGAGATGGGGTTCCGGCAGTGACCAGGAGAGTGATTTCTCCTTCTACCCTTAAGAAATCGCCCGTGAAACCAACAAAGGGGGTGTGCACGGGCTTAAGCTGATCGGGAGAGAGATTCATCCTGGAGAAGGCATCATAAAAAAGCACATCTATGGAGCTTCCACTATCAATCATGATGTGCTTTACAGGGTGCTTCGTGATCGTCATCTCGACGACCACGGTATTATTATTTACATTTTTTTCCCGTCTTCCCCTTTCCTCATAAAGGGGAGTATATTCTCAGAGTCCCCTGCCCCCCGGGTCCTCTTGGATGCACGTGCAGCTCCCCAGGAGATCATGCCCACTGGCTTCTCGGTGGGGCGGTTGTCGATGGTTGGAGCTGGCGGAAGAGCGACGAGTGCCTGGGACTCCACTTGAGGTCTGCCCCCCACGAACCTTTTGAGGTAGCCTCTCTTGATGAGTTTCTCAATCTCCCACTTGAGGTTGCGGTATTTCTCGGTGTCATGACTGTGGTCGTAGTGAAAGCAACAGTACTTTATCTTGTCATGGTTGGTGGAGGTCCTCAATGGAGGCGGGTGTCTCAAGTAGTCCTCGCCTTCAATCTCCATGAGGATTTTCGTCCTCGGGACGAGGAGAGGGGTGTAACCCTCCTCAGGAATGGGGGTCCCTCTCATTTTGGTCGGTCCCTCCAGGAGCTCGGAGCCTGGGGTGCTGGCTTTCGGGTTCCGGATGCTTCGGCGGGGGCCGACTTCTTCAGGTGTCCTCCGTCGAGCTCTTGCCTCGTATGGTCTGCCTTCTCAGCGCGGATGTACTTTTGGGCCTGGAGAAGGAGTTCGGAGTAGGTCTTGGGGGGCTTCTTATCCAGCAAATAGGTTAGGCGGGAGGTCCTGAGCCCTCGCTTCAGTGCTAGCATTGTGACTGGCTCATCAAGATTGTTGATCTCCAACGCGGCAGCCTTGAAGTGGGCCATGTAGTCCCGTAGGGGCTCGCGATCCTGTTGTCGGATGGAGAAGAGGCTGTCCGCTTCTTATGGCAACTTCCTGCAAGCATCAAAGCGAGCCACGAACTTCTATCCTAGTTGGGCGAAGGAGCTGATGCTCTCCAGCTCCAAACGGGTGAACCACACTCGGGCTGCTTTCCGGAGAGTAGCAGGAAAAGCGATGTAGAGGAGGGTGTCGGTGGCCCCCTGGACCCTCATAAGGATTCGGTAGCTTTCTAGGTGGTCCAGGGGTTCAGTGGTCCCATCGTAAGGATCCACCTGCGGCATCCGGAACCGATGTGGAATCGGCTCCGCTTGGATTTCTTTAGAGAATGGGGGACAGGCGTCGTAGCTCGCTGGCTCACTGGCGGAGCCCTGCATGCTGGCAAACCGACGGGCAAACTCTGCCAGCTTGTGTTCATGTTCCTCCAGGCGCCTTTCCACTGTGCGCCTGATGGCTTCATCAGTGGACCCCTCTGCTGAAGCGGACGGAGAATGTGACATGGATGCGTGGCACCCGTGATGGAGGGTCTTGCTTTTCCTACCTCGGTGGGGTCTGGGCGCCTCCCGCCCGAGGTTTGGTAAGCAGCTCTCTCTGTCGGCAGAGCCGGCTCGTTGCCTCTTTGCCGGAGCTTAATGGCTGCCCCGGTTGTCGGTGGTGGCCGGCGGCTGCGATGGCCTTCCTTGGAAGGAGCGCAGGCTGTCGCGGGGAGCTACAGCATGGGTTGCCGGAGTCCCTAGCTACTGGTGGGTAGCCACGGACCGGTGCTGGTGCTGAAGCTGGCGCACTGCCGTGGCAAGGACTTGCATTTGCTGGGCAAGTGCAGCCAGCTGGGCTTCTTGTGGAGGTGGCTGAACCGGCACGGATGGCTCCGCTTCTTGGTGGTGTGGGTTCTCCCGGGAGGGGGAGTCCCCTGCACGACTAGTGGAAGCCTCCCTTGCCCTGGTTGTCACCATCCTTCTGCCTGGCTTGCCTGTGAAGAGGTGGAGGGTTCGACTTGGATTGAAGATCGTTCACAATGTCGCCATCCCCTCCCCTTCCTGGCGTGCCAATCTATTTCCACCAAGATCGCCGTGGCCCGTAGATGCTGCCAGTGCCGGAGTGCGCTCCCTTCGCTGCCTGGCGGTCCTCTGCTCCTGGACCTGTGAAATAGGAGTTAGTGACCCGGGCCTAGGTTTCCGGTGGGGGCACTCCGACGGTCAAGTCAGTGACGATTCAGGAGAACATATCCTCCTGGTCGGGCCCCTCTTAATAGATTCCATACTAGGAAGAGTAAAAGATGTGTGTGAAGATGAAAACGTTGCAGGGGAAGAACGATAGCGGGGATAGAGGGATTTCCTATTCCTCCGCCTCTCCTTGTATCCCTCGTTTTCTTTCAACTGTGGTAGTGGTGGTGACGCTTCGCCCTCTTGGTCGAGCTTGCACTTGTGTTGGTGGTCTATTGCTGTTGTTACCTTCCCCCTTTTGGGGGTGTCGACTGTTCTTTGTAGTTGAAAATTGATCGTTAGGCATTTGCCTCGGGATCTTTGCTGGGCTGGCAGGCACGTGCGGCAGGATTACATGCCGTGGACAAGATGTCTTTCTTGACAGGTGGTAGGGGAAGCTTCCATTCGTTCTGACATCCCCTCCGATCGCCCCATTCCGGGAAGCTTGGCAGAGCCTCGATCCGGGAGTCGCCGCCCTAGGGGTTCATGCTTTCTGGCTGGCCCATCCTCCTGGAAGTACGGCCAGACAGGTAGTTATGGTGGTATGGGGGCGCCGTTCCGTAGTCCTCGGGCGGCTCGCCGATGTCCCGGGATGGCAAGGCTTGCTTCGGTCTGGATGCTCCAGGCTCATGTGGTCACCTTGATGGAGGAGGGAAGAGTGCGGGCTCGGTCCAAAGGGCGCGCACTCGTAGAGGCTCCACGTTGACAGGTGAGCACTGGCTCGACCTCGACCACAGGGCTCTAACCTCCGAGGGTCTCGCTCTAGAGGGCAGAGGACGGACCCGGTCCAGAGGGCGCGCGCTCGGAGAGGCTCCACGTTGGCGGGTGAGCGCTGAGCTCGACCTCAACCACAGGGCTCTAACCTCCGAGGGTCTCGCTCTGGAGGGCAGAGGATAGACCCGGTCCAGAGGGCGCATTCTCGGAGAGGCTCCACGTTGGCGGGCGAGCGCTGAGCTCGACCTCGACCACAGGGCTTTAACCTTCGAAGGTCTCGCTCTGGAGGGCAGAGGACGGACCAGGTCCAGAGGGCGCGTGCTCGGAGAGGCTCCATGTTAGCGGGTAAGCACTGAGCTCGACCTCGACCACAGGGCTCTAACCTCCGAGGGTCTCGCTCTGGAGGGCAGAGGATGGACCCGGTCAAGAGGGCGCGCGCTCAGAGAGGCTCCATGTTGGCGGGTGAGCGCTGAGCTCGACCTCGACCACATGGCTATAACCTCCGAGGGTCTCGCTCTGGAGGGCAGAGGACGGACCCGGTCCAGAGGGCGCGCACTCGGAGAGGCTCCACGTTGGCGGGTGAGCGCTGAGCTCGACCTCGACCACAGGGCTCTAACCTTCGAGGGTCTCGCTCTGGAGGGCAGAGGACGGACCCGGTCCAGAGGGCGCGCGCTCGGAGAGGCTCCACGTTGGCAGGTGAGCGCTGAGCTTGACCTCGACCACAGAGCTCTAACCTCCGAGGGTCTCGTTCTGTAGAGGGCGGCTCCGGCCTAAGCGTTCTGAGCTCGCGGGCCCGATCTGGCAGAGGACGGAGCTCGGCTCGTTGCCTTGAGGGAGCTCAGCTTAGCTCGGCAAAACGGTCCGGGCTGAGGTGTTGCCTTGGCATCCGACGCGGCGGTCTCCTTTGACATGGCACTTGTCAGCTACCCACGTCAGCGGTCTCGCCACATCAATACGAAGTCTAATAGATGAATAAAAACATACGGCCACCCCATTTTTATTTAACATAAAATTATGCGAGATTTAATTTATTAATTCATTGTACATAATATTTTATCAAAAATACTATTATATCATAATCTATCTAGAGCTATATATGGATTAGGTTCAGATTAGATCCTATATATCTAGATCATGACCCGATCTTAGTTATCAGATTTAGATCCAGATATGAATATTTGACGAGTCTAGTCTTGAAGTACTAGACTCAGATCCTAATGGATCTTAGGTATTCGGACCCGGATTCAGATCCGAAACTCACATTTAAAATTGGGATGATGTCAAAGCAATAGTGAGGGACAATGTTGGGATAGGGGCAGGGGATAGCAACAAGAGGCAACGATGGCAGGCAACAACGAGAGGCAGCAGCCGACGATGGCTTGGGGCGATGCCAGGATAGTGACGAGAAGCAACTTGGGGCGACATCGAGACAGCGACGAGCAACTTCGCGAAGGCAAGGAACACAACAACTACCTTGGGGTAGAAAGGAGAAGGGGGGAAAGTGCGAGGAGAGGGGAAGGGGAGGAGATCGCGAGCGAGGTGGTGGGAAAGGTCTAGGGTGGTGGAGAGCCAGAGAGGTGAAAAGGGCCGATAAGCGAAGGAAGTGGAAGGCGAGGTGGAAAGGGCTGATAAGCAAAGGAAGTGGAAGGCGGGGGAGGGGAAGGAGAGGGAGGAGATGGCTGGAGCTTGGTCTATTAGTGGGTGGAGAGGGGGGAGCCCAGCAAAGAGAGTAGCGAGGGCTTAGATGGCTGCTGGCACCATCAAAGAGAGTAAAAAAAAAAACTAGAGAGATAGAAATAACGACCTAGAGTTTTTTCCTTTTACCTCTCCTCTCAAAATATTCTTAATATACATATCTATAAATATATATATATTATATCATATTATTCAAATCTCAAATCTATTGGGTTTATATATTAAATATCCAGATCCTACCTGTTTATATTATAGTTAAACAATCCGAATCCAAGTTCGAATAAACGAGTCCTATATTAGTACCAGATCTGGATCCATTCGATAAATACTCGTGGATCTCGGACCAGGGTCTAGTCCATTGACAGCTCTAAATTATCCATCACATACATAAATTTCATCGCAATACATATATTTAAAAATATTTCATATAAAGCAAATATATAGATAAATCAATAATTATAATTAATAAGTGGATATGCAAGGGGATTCTTACCTAAACCAACAACAAATCCAATAATATACTCATCAAGTCAAGTGTATCCTAATAAATTTAAATAAATTGATATCAATAACTACGATAAATAAGATGCCCAAATTTCCAAAAACACATACTCTAAAATTCTGCATTTTTCCCTGCCTTTACTAATTCAAATTAACATATATAAAATTAATTAAACGATTGGAATTATGGTTTTTACCACAATTTAAGGGTTTGATTATAGAACCCATTCT
Organism: Areca catechu; assembly: GCA_021397845.1. Classification (NCBI taxonomy): domain Eukaryota; kingdom Viridiplantae; phylum Streptophyta; class Magnoliopsida; order Arecales; family Arecaceae; genus Areca; species Areca catechu. Next base: position 27,625,237 of record CM038046.1, read on the forward strand.
AGACTGCTTCTTGTCTAGATGATTGTACCCATATAATATCAAGATCATTAGATCAGAAAAATAAAATATAAGAGAGGGATAAGGAGCAAAGCCAGCTAGATGGTGTGCAGCTTTGCAAATCCAGACCGTTGATCAATTGATAGGGAGGCCATCATGATCAGGTGGTGGAGATTGCAACAAGAGAAGGAGTGAGTGGGAGGGAACGCTGGAGATGGAAGCAAAGGGGAACGAAAGAGGGGAAATACTTAAACCAAAACAATGAAAAATAAGAGGGACCATCAAACAGCAAGGTCCGTCGAGGTCACGGGGATAAACCGGCGCTTGGCAACCAACGGATCCGGCGAGACAGGATGGCGACCAGCCAAGGAAAGAAGTGAAAAGGGCCAGCTCTTGTCGACGGATGGTCCTGGCTCGCACGTCCGGTAATTAGACCTCCGCATCCAGCCAGGGTGCGCTGGGGTCGACGGTCCAAGGGGAAGTGGCCCTCGGCCATGAAACAAGGCTGTGGAAGATGGTTTGAGATTTCTATATTGAGATTGAGATATCATTAATATTGCTTAGCTTCCAATGAAATATCTGATATCATTTGTAGAGCAACAGATTGAGATATCATATTAATCAAATGCTTGCAATACTTTGTTCCCTGGCCAGCATTTTTTCCTCAAGATACAACAACATATACAAATAGTGACCAGGGATAATCAAGCATTTTGTTCTAGATTTCCTATTATATGACCACTACTCTCTTTGCCCGTGCCACCACCACATTCAGAGCAGAGATGCACCATTTTATACTACTCAAAAGTTGCTAAGGTTTGGCAGCCGATGATGAGGACCTGGTGGTGAGTGATGGTCTCATCTTCACGATCTGTTCTCCGTCAACACCCATTTTCTTTGCAGATATTCCAGCTTCAAAGAAACGCGTGACTGCATTCTCCATGTAGGCTATCCCTTCCCTAACGTTCATTTGCTTCAATATTTTCTCTTCGAAACTTGTAAGGAGATGATCTCCATTCAGCACCGATGCGAGTTGCATGAGTTCCTGTTGAAACTCGCTCAACATGGCATCCTCATTGGCTTCACCATTCCTGATCCTTACCGGAGTTGGAAGTTGTGCTGCATCAATCACAAGTAACAACAATTAAGCTATCCACCATGGCAAAAGAAAGAAAAAGGACACATTAATTGGAGGCATACCTCAAGTCAGGCACTTGCCCTGTTTAGATTAGGTTTGAAAACCAGCAGAAGCTATGCTGATGGCAAGGTTTAGAGGATTTGGCAACTCTATGCTTATGGTTGTTTAGACTAAGTGGATATAGTGAATAAATTCAGAATTTTGGAAGTTCATCAGATTATATGAAACATCTTACTTTACGTAACTAGAATTAATCTTCCAAATTGTAATAGCACTACTTGAAGCTTATTTCGAAATAAAGGAATTTCAAGCCCGATAGAATATGATAGTGCTAGGCATGATGTTAGTGCAAATATGTGCAATAATGAATTTAGGTGTCAGGTGATAGAGAGAAAAAAAACAAAATATTGCAATTGATTATATATATATATATATATTCTTGCACCAATCACAGTGCATTAAAAGAAGCGCATGAACAAAAAAACTGCAGCCTGTTTCCTCTCATTTTCTTTTATTTTTCAAGAAGAAGATGACAGGAATGGCTCATCGTTATTCGTCGACATCATGGATCATGGCGAAGGTGGGACTCAAACCAAGTCATTGGTACACTACAACCAGTGACTTGACCAACTCAGAATTATCACCTTTGCTGCAGTCTGGATCCTCAAATTTAAAGAATTTTTACTCCAGCAAACTACCAAGTCTTAAGATCGATGCACAGTACTTACAGATAGCAAAGAACAAAAACTGAAGCTAAATTGCAGAGCACTGGTATTGTCTGTGGAGCATATCAGGCCTAACACTAGCTTGGACACCATGGCAACTAACACTCGACTCCAAAAGCTCAGATTTATGGAATGGGCCGAGACAAAGAGAATCAAGTTAAGCAGAAACTGATTAGTTTCTTTTATCATATTTAGCTCAAAAATACTCTTAAAAGAGTATTTGACTTAATTCCCGTTCATGCAGACATGGTCTTCCCCACCAGAAATATAGTAGAGTATCGAGCAATGACATATTAAATTGTTCAGTTTTGTGCTATTAAATGATGGAAAGAAAACATCAAGGTCTTTCTAGTAAAATGTAATTAAGTCTAATTGTGCAGGAAAAAAAAGCTATACTGGCTAATTGTATCATATAGGCCAACTCGGCAATTGTGTTGAGCTGCTGGTAGAAACCACATGCATAAAACTCCCAATTTCTCAAACAATTTGCATTACAGTTTGATTTCCATCCTCGACTAGCATTAAGATTGATTCACAGGGAGCACGGAGCAAAAAGCTCACCTGGGCAGTCAGTTCTCGGTTCTGTCCTACTTAGCATGATGCCTTCAAAGGTGCCAGCCCATGCATCCCTCTTAGTCAAGTATGGAGAGGGGAGATCAAAAATTTTCTTTACAGTTGCAGGTATGGATGAATGCTCATACTCTGAAGTTGGAGATGGTACACCATTGGGACCATGAATGACTGCACCCCCATTAGATGAAAGAATCATCACTCCAATAACTTAGATTCATGATATCTGTGATTTGTATCAATGCTTGCCAATATACTTACCGGTGCCCTTCTCGATCCAAGGAGAGACCAAAATGGTTGGCACCCTCACTCCCAAGCGGTCAAAAGTGAAGTCAAAGGGGTCGGGGCCGACGATCCCATCAGGGCTGGGGACACCCCTGACAGGTGTTGGGACATGATCAAAGAAGCCACCATGCTCATCATAGGTGATGATTAAGAGAGTTTCGTTCCACTGAGGGCTGGAGCGAAGGGTCTCGTACACCTCCTTGACAAACATCTGGCCCTCGTAGACATCATGAGATGGGTGATCATCATTGGCAGGCTTAGACTTGGAATCCAAGTACCGCTGTTCGATGACAACATAATTGGGGAGAGAGCCTTTGCTGGCTTGATCCTTGAACTCGCTGTCATAGGAGTGGAACTTGGTGAGGTACTTGATCTTCCGAAGGTTACGATAGAAGAGGGTGGCAGGAATGTTCTGGTAGTAGATGCCAAAGGACAGTCCTGCATCATAAATATTCTCGAATATTGTCCTCTGTGGGTACCCCTTCGCTAGCATACTGCATTTACATTGTTGTTTCATTAAGATTATGGATGTCATAGCAGGAAAAACAAGCAGCATGTCCTGAAATTTTGAAGTGATCTTTGAAAATATTACTTACAATTTGCAGGAACATACGAGGAAACACCGAGAAGAAAATTACTGGTCCATGAGGATTCTAAACACACTTAATCCTGTTTCACATGTAACAGCTTGAGAATTTTCTAAAGGAATTCTGATCGACTTCCCAGATGGATTTTTTGTATGCAAGTGACTGCATTTCTACATTGATGCACCAGGACATGTATTTTCTGGTTCAATATGCTAGACTATTTTTTCAAGTAGTTTAATGGAGTTTTCAATCAGATTCTATACATGGTGATGTTACCTCTTTCCCCTTTTTCCTCTTTAATTTTATCTTGGAGTAAGTTTGGGGGAGGGTGGTCAGAATAGAATCTCATAATTGGCAGAGTTGCTAATAAAACCTCTATTAGCATATTTGAAGCTTGCTTAGTTGCTTTTCATGAACATATTCAAATCTGATGAAGATGCCCTTTAAAAAGAAAACAATAGAATTACAATAATCCAATAAGTTTCTTTAAGATAAATCTACTTAATTATAATAATTCTTATCAAAGTTTGGTGGTAATTATCCAATCCATCACATCTACCTAAGTTCAGTCCAATGTTCGTAGAAGCAGGCCAGAGCAGGAATGAACTGCTCAATGCGATTGTGAATATTAGATATTGATTAACGCCAATAAGAATACGCCCCTGCATGCAAACTTAGATAAAATCTTCACTCTCCGATGTGGTGTCAGCTCATTGGAGTCATTTGTATGTGGTGTGTGCAGTTGAGTAGTCACACACCTGAACCTCTCTCTATGGATCGCTGTATCTTGCCTTTGGGAAGAACAAGGAATAATTTCTTGGGAACATTTAAAGGATAGTTATAAAATCATAGCTTAACACGTACCAGTTAACTGCTAATTCCTTTTTTTTGGAGAAAAATATTTAACTGCCAAGTTTTCCTTAATATTTAACAAAGTCCAAAGACATTTGTTTAAGTCCTCAAAAGAGCTTTATCCGTAAGACAACATCCATAAAACTGATACCCTCTCGGCTTTACATCTTGCAGACATCCTTCACATGTTTCACAAATAAAACTTCAAAAATTTTATTGAAGCCTTGAGGAACTATGAGCAAAAGGCAATTTAACTTCAAGATACACTCAACTTGATGCTTGCAATTAAATGCATTGTAAGTTCCAATAAGTCACCTGGATCTACCCAAATAAGCACCAAAAAGTGTAGTTTCAAAGTATTTACCCTTGTGCTCATGTGGTAAGCAAGCATAAAACAACAAATCATTCTGCCACATTTTGAGTTTTGACCCTGGTCCATCATTGGACAGCTCCCCATTTGACTTATTTCTTACATCAAGCAATTTAACAAACTCAAGGTCAATGGAAATGAAGCACGATCAACATGCCCGCAAGGTCAATCCCAAAAGTCACCATGATTCTTTTCATGATTATAGTCATATGCAAGGAAAGTTCACTATATGACATGTCTGCTATGGAACGTTTGGTCAATTCAATTCAAACTGATGTTCAAAAATCTTGGTATTGTTTTGATAAACAATAATATCACCATTGAGACAACCAATAATTGGCAAACAAATTCAACAAAATTCCAACTCTTGTTGAAGTCCTGTTTTTATAAACAGGACATGATTTTGACTGACCTAACACATCTCAGAGCACCCAACATCCATGTGAGTTGTGAGGACCTATAGGAAATAAAATAACCGACCACACAGAGAGTTCAGAAATTTAAGTCAAGTTTTCTTGGACCAAATCTCACCAAAGTCATCCCATATAAAACATTGTTCAATTCCAACCATTCTCCTCAAATTAATTAAACAGAAAACAAAAAGGCCGTCATCATCCTTTGAAGCAGGGCCTACACTACATATCTGACTGATAAAATTAACAGCTACCACTCTGTTCCGGTATTATCAAAAGTGTCATTTCATTATAACGGAACCCCACCAAAACCGTTACAATGGTTATAGCAGTCACTCTATAACCTTGTCCTGTGTAATTTTGAATTATTTATATTAAAATAATAACCGTTATAATAGTCATTGTCGTGAGAAATAACTAGAAATAACAGAATAACTATGGTATTGTTATCCAAATTACATTCACTCAAAAAGTAAATTATTTCTATGTAGTATACTATTTTATCTCAAAAAACGATCCAAATATCAAATAATTGCCATTATTCAATTATCCAGAACTGTTATACCAGCCGTTATAACACTATCGACGGTGATTTCAACAAACGGAACAGAATTAGTAACCCAGAAAACTCACCGAGTCACTGGTAAACTGGTAGTTAGATCTTTCTGCCGACATCACCGGCAACTGTTAGTTTTCCCCGTTTTTGTTTTTTGTCTCGATAGACCAAGTTGGCCCCCACAATTAAGTCCAGGTTCGCCGAACCCACTACCACCAACGCCAAAACCGCACGGCGCTCAGGATCGCCAAGACGCCGACCACCCACACCACCGATTTCTTTTTTTTTTTCATTTTAATAAAATAAAACAGAAAAAAACATTTTCCAAATCCTAATCTTATATAATCAATTATTTTTATATCTATTATTTTGAAGAATGGAAGCTTAAAAAAGAGGAATGGAGATTGGAGAGGGCGTGCGGGACGTGCCTGGCGATGTTGCTGGTGGCGCCGTGGGAGGTGGCGGAGTGGACGTAGAGCCGGTTCGGCTGGGTCGAGGCCGGGACCGACGCGAACCACCGGTCGAAAACGGCGAATTCCTCCACCAATGTCTTGTAAACCGCCACCATCTCCGGCATGAACCCGTTCATCACGCTCTCCGTCATGTTGGCCGACGACATGGACCGAGCCTGCTGCACGAACCCGTTCATCGGCGGTGGCGCCGCCGACGTGTCGTTGGACCCGAAGATCTGCTCCCGGATCGCCTGGAACGAGTGGCCCGGGTCCGGGTCCACGAAGTGGGCCCCGTCGCCGAAGTAGACCCGGGGGGAGGCCGGGTCGGAGGTGGAGACTGGGTTCCATTCGGAACCGGTGACTCCATTGATCTCCGGGTTGAACCGCTTCATCCACCCGAGCATGTGGTCGAAGGACCGGTTCTCCATCACGAGGACCACCACCGTCTTTATTGGACCGGTGGCCGAGGCCGGTGGCGCTCCGCCGGAGAGGAGGAGGAGGAGGAGGAGAGAGAACCATGGGAGGGGGCAATGGGACCTCCTCCTCGTTGTCGTCTCCATTCTTTTGGTTTCTTATGGCTTTGCTGCTAGAGAGAGAGAGAGAGAGAGAGAGAGGATGCCACGAGCCGTGTGGAGGCTACAGAGGAGATACCTCCTTTTTTTTTTTTTTTTTTTTTTTGTGGCATCTCACTCCTGCTTTCACTGTATCGGTGCTTAATGGAGAGGACAGGTGGTTGTCATTAATTAGTTATCCGTTAAAGAGTTTTATCATAAAAAATTACCCAAGTTTGGGTTCAGAGAATTATATTAATTATTAGACATGGTGCTACTATTTTATTATCAGTTCTTTGACAGTTCACACTTTAATGGTAGCTATATATATAGTAATTATTTTTTTTTATGTGGATTAGAAGGTCAAAACAATAAAATAACTCGTGGATCGAATGTAAAGATTTTACTTAAGGTCTTGTTCTGGCTTATGACCTACAAGACCTTTGAAAATGATGAGGAATTTTCAAGCATCCCTAATGTGCAACATATAGGTCAATAGACAAAATTATCGGACGTGCATCCACTTGCAATTTGTTCGAGCTATTTGAATATCGATTAAGAATGGATTCTATTATATCCAGATAAATTACAACGATGCTTGAACTTGAATCAAATCAAAGAGAATCAGATTAAACTAGTTGATCTAGCTTTTCATCATTTTCTTGGAGGATCTGTGTATTGAGGCCGCTCTCAAGCTCGTTAACGGCGTCTGAACTAAACAGATGAGGTCTGAAGAAAAGTTGAGTGAGAGGTATTTCGGAAAAATAATCCCGTCTCCATCGCGCTCATTGGTATTTATAAGCCTCGAACTTAACAAATTACAGCAAACTCCAACTGTAAATGGTTAGTTTGTTAAGACATGAGTACGTGCAACAAACGTTATCCATAGTTGGTCAGCTATTTTATGGATGTTGAACAATCTCGCACCACTTGAACATTAATCAGCCTTGCTTCTCCTGAGTGTTGATCAGCCTTATACCTCTTGGGTATTAAAGCCTCTCGGGCGTCGATCAACCTTATGCCACTTAGGCATTGATCTACCTTATGCCTCTTAGGCGTTGATCGATTTTATGCCTCTTATGCGTTTATCATCTTATGTCTCTGGAGCATTGATCGGCTTTACACCTTGTTGTCGATCTCGTCGCCGTGGCCTATAACTTCAGAGCTGGTACCGGCCTCGGACCATCTCGCCTCGAGGTCTCCGAGCTTCCGATCCTGCAAAACAAGGTCAGAAATCCTGGCCGGGGATCCCGGCGAGGGAGCTCCGACGGTCAAGTTAGAAAATGGCGAGATGGAACAGAATCCCTAAGGTGGGCCCCCGAAGGAGTCCCAGGCTTACAGATGATCTTAGCAAAAGAGATCTTTGGAAGAGTAGAAATTGGGCCGAGCTCCTTCACCGAGTTTGCGTCGAGGGACCCCTCTCGGGATCTTGGATCCTACTCTTGGTGCCTTTCTTTTTCCTAGCCTTTTTTCCCTTACCTGGTTATCCGCTCTTCCCATCCTTTTATCCCATCACACTGCCTTCGGTCTTCCGCCCTTGGGAGGCTCCCTCTCCGCTTTCACCTTTTTCTCTCTCTCTCCCTCTCTTTTTCCTTTCCCCTTCGGGTCCAGGAACCCGATGGCCTCCTTGTCTTGCTTGCTGAGCCCAGTAAGAAAAGGGGAGAGGGAGGACATCGGCCAAGCCTTGGACCGAGCGCGAGCGCTCTCCTTCCCAGGCATTGACAACGTCCGTTGCTGGGTCTTGTCTGCCAGGACTCCGCTTCTCGGTTGCGGAACCCGTCGGGCCGATGTAAACGAAGTTTCGCGCATCACTACCGACCGTACCGGCGCTCCTCGCGAGGTACAGTGCACGCTGCTCGAGTGGCGATCTCGAAACTCTCACCCCTGCTTCCCGGCGGCCTCACCACGCAGGGCCAGTTTCGGCCGAGGTGGACCCCTCCTGGGCGGACACCTGGCGGAGCGGCAGAGGAGCGCTTGACTTCGACCGAGGTGGACCCATATCCGGGCGCCATCTGGTGAAGGAGCAGGAAGGCCCGGCTCGACCTCGGCCAAGGTGGAAGCATCTCTGGGTGCCACCCGGCGAGGGAGCAAGGGGCAGTCGACTTCGGCCGAGGTGGACCCCTCCTGGGCGGACACCTGGCGGAGTAGCAGAGGAGCGCTCGACTTCGGCCGAGGTGGACCCGTGTCCGGGCGCCATTTGGCGAAGGAGCAGGAAGGCCCGGCTCGACCTTGGCCGAGGTGGAACCGTCTCTGGGCGCCACCCGGCGAGGGAGCAAGGGGCAGCCAACTTCGGCCGAGGTGGACTCCTCCTGGGCGAACACCTGGCGGAGCGGCAGAGGAGCGCTCGACTTCGACCGAGGTGGACCCATGTCTGGGCCCCATCTGGCGAAGGAGCAGGAAGGCCCAGCTCGACCTTGGCCGAGGTGGAACCGTCTCCGGGCACCACCTGGCAAGAGAGCAAGGGGCCACCAGCTTTGGCCGAGGTGGACCCCTCCTGGGCAGACACTTGGCGGAGCGGCAAAGGAACGCTCGACTTCGACCGAGGTGGACCCGTGTCCGGGCGCCATCTGGCGAAGGAGCAAGAAGGCCTGGCTCGACCTCGGCCGAGGTGGAACCGTCTCTGGGCGCCACCCGGCGAGGGAGCAAGGGGCAGCCGACTTTGGCCGAGGTGGACCCCTCTTGGGCGGACACCTGGCGGAGCGGTAGAGGAACGCTCGACTTTGACCGAGGTGGACCCGTATCCGGGCGCCATCTGGTGAAGGAGTAGGAAGGCCCGGCTCGACCTCGACTTCTATCGCGGTGGACCCACATCCGACCTTGCTGGACCATTCCCGTTCTGCCGAAAAAATCCACGTGGTTTGGATCACGCCCGACGGAACCTGAGACACGCCATGTCATCGTAACGGCCGTATCACGCCTCTTGGGCATTGATCGGCTTTATGCCTCTGGGGCATTGATCGGCTTTATGCCTCTTGGGCGTTGATCCGCCTTATGCTACTTGGACATTGATCAGCCTTATACCTCTTGGGCATTGATCGGCTTTACATATTACTTGATCAACCAGATTCAACCCCTATAAAATCAATATAAAAAGACCAAATGTGTCGTATCCCAACACTAGTCTCCTAGTTTTTGAATTTATTAATTGTAAGTCGGAAACTGTCAGAAGCTTCTATTCTTGGATAGCATGCTTTGATGACATGTCAATCTCTGATAGGGGAAGCGGTTATAAAAAACAACAGCCGTATCCCGCCATCACCATTGCAATTTTTGAAATCCATGAAAGGCTGAAAGATCTTCATCATAAAATAAATGCAAATATCCCATCAGCAGCACGTTGCCGTCGAATTATGAATGGTAATTTCGACTCTTCAAAAACTATATCTTTTTATCGGATATTATGGACAGGTGGCAAGATTTGAATCAATCCCGTTATTCAAGAAAGATTTTAGACCATTGAAAGATAGTATATAAGCACCATCTTCTCCAGGAAAATAGGTTTTCCAACATTTCAGTTTCTTCACCTTATGAGCAAAAGAAACCTCTCAGGTCGGCCTCCTTCCTTCTTTACATTCTTTTTAAGTTAATCTTCCTTCATTCCTTCCTTTCTTCTTATATTTTAAGAAGAAGAATCCTTCATAAGAGATTTTTCCAAGTGAAGTTTAATAAGTTATCATATCAACTTTACCAAACGTCATCTTCCTATTAGAAGAGCAGTTGTTCGGCAGGCCGCATAACCGCATTTGTCAGTATTTCAAAGACCGTATAAGATTTGAATTCAAATTCAAATCAAATACCATTATATATTTATTTTTATAACTGACTTTTTGAAAATCAGAAACGGTGCACAGAATCCCACCAAATCAGGACCTTAGACGTGTTAAGATCTCAAGATATCTCGGAATTTGGACCATAAATTATGATCATTGATGCTCTCTATATAAAGATATATCATGCCCGTGTCTTTGAGCCAATTTTGTCTCAAGTATTTTGAGTTTCTTTTCTTTCGAAACTCTTTGTTTCAAAAAATACTTCCAAGAAGAAATCTTCATCATATTTGAGAAATGGAATCAGGCGACAAGAAACTTCATCAAACACTCAAAAGGAAAGCCAAACTGATACGATTCAGAGAAGAAAGATCATGCGTAAGAAGAAGCCGCTTGTCAAGAAGCACTTCTAATAAGCCAGAATTTTCTGAATATATTGCATCTTCATCCGAGGAAGAACAACAAGAACCTTCTGTTCCTCTTTCGAAAGAACCAGAGTGTGATCCATCTACTAAATATACTTCAACAAAAAAAGGAAAAGCTCCTGTAAAGGAATCATCCGATCCAAACAATGACAAGGTCGTTCAAATGCTTGTTGCTGATACAAGTATCAATAATCCAAAGCTGGCAAAAATCATACTACAATCACCATCCTTCGGAAAGACTGAGAGACAACAATCAAACATGAAGTAAAAAAGACTCTATCTTCCATTTATCCAGGAGTAATGAAGGTAGATAACACTTCCTCCCTTTCAGAACAGTCTATTCTTGTTTTAATAAAACTCCGACTCCTTTGTTCAGTTTATCAATGACATCTCCATGATTGAAGAAAGTTGTTATCAAACAACTAACCTTCAAGAAGATCTTCAGAAGCAATTAGCATTGGCCAAGGAAGAAAAAGACAAGACTAATACTAATCGAATAGCCTTAGAATCAAGGGTTGTCCGATCAACCACAATGATCTTGTCCTTGAAGAATCAATTGAGAATAATTGAAAATCAAGCTACACAGCTTGTGGCTGATGTAGCTAAAAGAAGGAAAATACTTTGGCAAGCAGATGAGGCCATAGAAGAGAAAACTGGGGCATATGAAGAAGTATTGAGTCAAAAGTCCATAATGGAAGAGAGGATAACGTTTCATAAGAAGAAATTGGAATAAACCGAACAAGAAAATGCTTTATTGATCCAACAGAGGCTTCTCATAATTGAAGAATTCAAACAATCCGAAGCATTCAACGACGAAATGGACCAAAAAGGAGCCAAGGGCTATGAATTCGGTTTTGAAGATTGTATCAACAAGGTTAAAAAACTATACCCTGACCTTGACATCTCCTCTATTTCCATGGACGATCTTGTGGAAGAAGAAGAAGTAGGGAAGCCAATTGATAATCCTGTAATTCCTCCTGTTAAGGAAACATCTGAACAAGAGAAAACTTCATGTGATCAAATCAATCAGGAGAAAGTTGAATAGCACTTGTATTCGTAAATTTCCAGCACCTCTTGAAGAATCAATGTTCGTTGTTGTTCATTGTATTTCTTTTTTTTTTTTAACAGAATATTAATGAAATCTTCTATTTCTTTCTCATGTTATATAATCAGCATATCGAGCCAACTGTAATAATCAATCCAATATACCGAACCAGCTTTCCAATATCTTTGATATTTTAAGGAAATGACAATGATAGAGTAGCAATTCAAGCCAACTCTCATTACTTGCATCAGGGTCGACTTATCAGGTCAACCTTCCAATCAATCGGTTATCCCGATGTTAACATACCGATAAGTTAGTGGGTCAGACCAACTCGATTTGTCAGATTAAGATCAGCTTATCAGGCCAACCTTTTGATTGATCAGTTATTCTGATCATAAAACACCGACGAGTTGTGGGTCAGACCAACTCGATTTGTCGGATTAGGGTCAGCTTATCAAGCCAACCTTTTGATTGATCAGTTATTCTAATCATAAAACATCGACGAGTTAGTGGATCAGACCAACTCGATTTATCGGATTAGGGTCAGCTTATCAGGCCAACCTTTTGATTGATCAGTTATTATGATCATAAAACATCGACGAGTTAGTAGGTCAGACCAACTAGATTTGTCGGATTAGGGTCAGCTTATCATGCCAACCTTTTGATTGATCAGTTATTCTGATCATAAAACATCGATGAGTTAGTGGATCAGACCAACTCGATTTATCGGATTAGGGTTTCTTGGATGTTGATCGGCCTCGCCTCTTGGGCATTGATCGAGCCTTGCATCTCTTGGACGTCGAACGGCCTTGCACCTCTTGGGCATTTGATCAGGCCTGCGCTTCTTGGGCGTTGATTAGCCTTGGTGCATAGATGGGCCTTACGCTTCTTGGACGTTGATCAGCCTTGGTGCATAGATGGGCCTTGCGCTTTTTGGGCGTTGGTGTGGGTACCAGAATCTGATAGAGGCTCATCAACCCTCTGTAGATGTCCAATTAGGGTTCCATTTTTTTTCAGGTCTTGAAATAAGGCTTCAAGCCTAAAACTTGTAATTTCTTTAGTTTTGAATTGAGTCTCTTATATCTGTGTCTATTCCTGTACTTTGACCAAATTGGGTCAAGTTGTGTCCTGTATTGAGTCTAGTCCTGTATTGAGTCTAGTCCAAGTCTAGGTCCAAGCCGGAGTGGTCTTTGAGTCCAGCTCAATTACTTTGGGCCGAGCCTTGAAGGTCAACATGTCAACCCTAGGGCGCCACTTCACCATCCCATGTGGCGCCGCTTCATCATCCCATGTAGTGCCACCTCATCCAGCCATGTGGGCGGCACAAGTGAGATTTTCTTGGATGCCAAATGGAGACACATCAAATATTCTCTCCTCCTTTCCCTCCCTCCATCAAGCCACTTAATAAAGGAGTCATGGGCAACCAAGGAAAGGTTGAAGACAAAGGCCTTGTTACAAGCCTCATATCAAGCTTCTTTCCAAAGAAGGGTGAGCAACCAAAGAAAGGTTGAAGACAAAGGCCTTGCTCCAAGCCTCATATCAAGCTTCTTTCCAAAGAAGGGTGAGCAACCAAGAAGAGGGAGACACAAGCCTTGCATCATGCCTTCTTCCCAAAATTGAAGGTCAACTTTTCAAGTCCAAGGGAGCCAAATTCCTTCTTCCAAGCCCAATATCATGCCATGCCCAAATCCAAGAAGCTTTGGTCGGCCAAGGAGTTTGAATTTCAGATTTTTGAATATTTTTTGGTGCCTTTGCAAGAGAAGAAATGTATTTTTTCATTCAAATTTTGAAAGGGTCTAAGGTGCCTATATAAAAGACCTTACCCCCTCCCTTGAAGGTTAATCTTGATGAATGAAAAATTACATTTCTTGAGTCCAATCTCTTTCTAGTTGCCTTCGTTCGCTAGGAACGTCGATCTCCGTGAGAGAGCGCCTTCGCCTTCGGGCGTCGAGAGGTGTGAGGCCTCAAACTACAATCACTTCCGTAACTCCATCATCCGACTCCGAATCAAGAAGAACTCCACCATCACTTCAACAACTCTTTCTTTCATTCTTCCATTGCTTTCCTTCCGATTGAAACTTAACCTTTATCTTCTTTGAATGCTCGCAGGTCCTCCAGGTGAACGATTACGGAGACGGTTGTCTTTGCCATCGAGATCTTCGGACAGCCAGCCGGCACCTCTGCAAGGTTGACGGCTTGATCATCCAGGCCGCATCCGCCAAAGTGAGCGATCTCTGCATCGAGCGCTTCAGATCTTTGAGGTTTGTCCCCTGACTCCTAAGTAGGTCTTGATCGGAGAGCTAAGTTCTACGGGGTTTCTCAATCCCGGGGTCCTCTCTTTATCATTGTTTAGGGACTACTTTCTTGCTTGATAGTTCTTATTATTATAGAACCCTAGATCAACTCTTACTTATTTTCGGGAATCCAAAGAAAAAAATCATAAAAATCTAAAAATCACAAAACTAACAAATCACCTGCATCATTCTTCATTTTGCATTTAGTTAGTCCCCCATCAGGCATTGATCGGCCTAGCGCGTAGATGGGCCTTGCGCTTTTTGGACGTTGATCGGCCTAGCGCATAGGTGGGCCTTCATGAGCCTTTGTGGCCTTTGTGGGCCTTCATTGACCTTGGCCTTTGTGGGCCTTCATGGGTCTTGGCTTTTGTGGGCCTTCATGGGCCTTGGCCTTTGAAGAAAATTTTCTTTCCCAATTTCCATCAAAATTTTCTCTCTTGGGAGAGTTAGCGGGGTATAGGTGTCAAATCGATTGACGTAGTTCCTGTCGATCAAGTTCTTCGACCTCTGACTTTGCCGTTGAATCGATCGGACTCCAGGAGATCAGAATTCATCTTCTTTGGCATTCTTCTTACTTGGCACTGATTTTCTTTCTACTTGTCGCTGGCTCAAGGCTTGTTCTTCGACCTGAGTGTACTTTTAGGCACGAGCCAGTAATTTGGAATAATTGGTCGGAAATGTTTTATCTAAGGAGAATGTGAACCTAGAGGCTCGCAATCCCTTCTTCATAGCTGACATCGCCATATATTCATTGAGATATGGGATCTCCAACGTGGTAGAATTAAATCTTGTTATGTAGTCTCTCAAAGACTCTCCTTTTGATTGTTGAATGAAGAATAAGCTGTCGGAGTTTCTGGGCATTTTTTTGCTTATTCTAAAGTGAGAGACGAACAACTTCTCCAATTGACTGAAAGAATGAATGGTATCCGGCTGGAGACTTGAATACCACATTCTCACAGATTTTTTTAAAGTTGCTGGGAAGGCAAGACAATGGAGTGCGTCTGATGCTCCTTGGATCAACATGTGGGCTTTAAAGCTGCCCAAATGATCCAAGAGATTAGACGATCTATCTTACAGCTTAATTTGTGGAATTTTGAAGTGATGTGGAATTCTCTCCTCCATAATCTTCTTGGAAAAAGGGGGCAAGATGTCGCAGCTTGGTATTGTATCCTCTGCTTTCCTCTGCCCAACAACTCTAGCGATTTGCAGTTCTAGTTTTCTGAATTTCTTATCAAAATCAGTTACCCTCACAGGATTTGGAACTTGTGCACTATCAGGAGTTGATTCTCCAGAGGATGTCGAATAAGATCGCGGGCGTTTCCCCTTGTTCCATTTCTTGGTGTGATGATGAAATCGGTGATATTGCTTCGAAGGAGACTGCTGTCCTGAAGAATGTTGATAAGATGAATGTCTTCTTGGACTAAGATGTCTACTTACCTGAAGAGAAGGTTACCGACTACTTCTTGATGCAGCAGGTCGCGATGGTTCCTTCGCAGCGATTTCTTGGAAGTTTTGCACTGCCGTAGTAAGTACTTCTACCTTGTCCAACAGAGTGTTTAATCTTTCTTGATCCAAATTTGCAGCAGTGAGAACTTCCATCCTTTCGCCAAGAATGGGATCGTTCTCCTTTGGAAGATGAGGAATGTCTTTAATAGGAGGATTCCGATTCTTACCTTTCACCATATTTTCTTTCAGATTCTTGAAACTCTTTCACTGAGTTCCCTTACCTGGCATGCCAATCTGTTATGTTTAGACAAATTGCAACGATGCTTGAGCTTGAATCAAATCAAAGAGAATCAGATTAAGCTAGTTGATCTAGCTTTTCATCATCTTCTTGGAGGATCTGTGTGTTGAGGCTGCTCTCAAGCTCGTTAATGGCGTTTGAACTAAATAGATGAGGTCCGAAGAAAAGTTGAGTGAAAGGTATTTCGGAAAAAGAATCCCCGTCTCCATCGCGCTCACTGGTATTTATAAGCCTCAAACTTAACCAATTCTAGCCAACTCCAGCTGTAAATGGTTAGTTTGTTAAGACATGAGCACGTGCAACAAACGTTATGCATAGTTGGTCAGCTATTTTTTGGATGTTGAACAATCTCGCACCACTTGAACATTAATCAGCCTTGCTTCTCCTAAGTATTGATTAGCCTTATGCCTCTTGGGTATTGATCAGCTTTACGCCTCTCGGACGTCGATTAGCCTTATGCCACTTGGACATTGATCAGCCTTATGCCTCTTGGACGTTGATCGGCTTTACGTCTCTTGGACGTTTATCATCCTTATGCCTCTGGGGTATTGATCGGCTTTACACATCTTGGACATTGATCGGCTTTATGTCTATGGGATATTGATCGGCTTTACGTCTCTTGGGCGTTGATCAGCCTTATGCTACTTGGACATTGTTCAATCTTATGCCTCTTGGGCATTGATCGGCTTTACATATTACTTGATCAACCATATTCAATACCTATCAGATCAATATAAATAGATCAAATATGTCATATCCCAATAGATTCTATACCAAGAAATAGTTTGGATCGATTAGACTTCGATGGATGAAGGCCGGAGAGAGTGCAATACATGGAGAGGACGGAATGGAACACAACAATTCAATATTTATTTACTCCTCGTATTATGTACCAATTCTCACATATCACACCGTTTTCCTCGTCGCATCCATGGGTCTTATTATAATAGAATTGGCATTCCACTTGGTGTGTGATATTAAATATTCTAGTTGGATGTTAAACTCAAGCTCATCGAGTGGGGCATGCCGTTTGGTAGCGCGTCGACTCCATCGAATGGACCCAAAGGAGAGAGAGAGAGAGAGAGAGAGAGAGAGAGAGAGAGAGAGAGAGAGAGAGAGAGAGAGAGAGTACGGAGAGCGCGCCATCCGCAATCCCAACAATGGATATGGAACATCCCATAAAAAATATCCCTATCATTTGAAACGTGTTCCTGCCCACCTCCTCCTCCTCCTCCTTTTCTTTTCTTTTTTTTTTTTTTTTTTTTTTTTTTTTTTGGCATTAGAAGGCCATACTTTCCTATCATGAACAAAAATATTTTGGATGATTGGATGGTCCGGATCATCAGCTAATCTACTCTACTATGTCCTGCTTGAGTGTGAAGAGGGTGTAAAGAATGTCATGCTAAATATAAAATATAAGAAAGATGTGGACATGCCTTTGCGTGACAATCATCTTGTGATGATAATGACTGCGGGGAGATTCCTTGCAAGCGACGACATGATAAAAAGAAAAGTCCTGTACAAATTTAGCCGAATCAGAGAGACTTCGTAGGCGTCAGCTGATAGTGCCCTTTTATAAATCAGTTGCCAATATGAATTCGCATCGCAGATACATTCAACAAGCATCTTGTAAGCATCGGCCATGCAAGTACGAAATATTAAAATTTGAGAATGGTTAAGTATCTAAGCTAGCTTAAAAAAATAGTTCAAGGAACTGGGAAGGAACCAAGAGGTTAGAAAACTACCTTCACCACGTTATTTTCAGCTAATATGGTGTGGTTAATGGGTGTACCACGTGCGTTTTAGATGACGCTATGGATACAGAGACATATACCTCCAGGAAGCCGATTTGCTGAAAAATTTTAGAACTATTACTAAGACGGTAGTCCGGTTAGTAGATATCTTATTTCACTATAAATTGATCACGAATTTGAGCCATGATCTTATGGATGACCCGATTAAATTCAAAATTTTTTTGAAATCCGTGATTGTTGGTATGAATGAGAGATCAAGATCTTTCTTTTTATCCCGTTCTATTATCCGACGTCTTAGATTGTATCAAACATTATCTTGCTGGACGGGATCTACAGGGATAGCTATATCGAAATTTATTCTCTCCATCCCTTTTACTTATAAATAAATAAATTAAATTAAATTAAATTTTAAAAAAAGTTTTGAGAACTTGTTGTAAATTGGAACGAGAGATGCTTGGGGGTCATAAAAGCAACTCTCACCCACACCTCTTGCAAAAAGTACAAAGTTCGGGGCTGGTAATGACCTGAAAGCAGTACTGTAGATTACTTGAGACATTGGGTATCTCCGTTGATGTGGGGCTCAATTCTGGCTCGCACTTTGCCGTGACATTGGGCATCTCCATTGATGTGTCCAGCAGCAATTCCCTGGCACCTATCAGTTCATGAAACATTTTCGCTTCAAAATCTAGAAACCTGATCAGAGGAGTTTCTCCTGACTGACCATTAATACCACATAAGCTGCATGTCAGAAGTATCGAGCTTATGACAATTTATTGCCAATCATATGGTTTTAAGAATTCATTGTTGTTGCAAGTTTCTAGATTGATGAGATTGAAGTCGATCTCTTACTAATATAATACGGAGCTCGACCAAGAAATCCCACTCCTTGAAGAACCTTACAAAAAAAAAAAAAAAAATCCATACTTACCAGAGAATTTTTTGATAGGGATGCTCCAATGTTTAAGCCAACCGGAACACAAGAACAGGAGAAAGGAACAAATGAACAAGAAAAAGAGTGGGGGATGTTCTTTTGTGAAAAACTAACTCGAGGATCCCATTCTTCTCGCTTTGTATGGAGAGTGAGTGGCAGGCAGTTTTGGTAATAGACCGGAAAATCTGTCCCTATTAAATCAGAGATCATGAGCATTAGTTATGCACAGCAGCTATGGATATGCAATAAGGTACATCTGTTATGCATGTTATTCGGTACACATATACTAAGTTAGATAAATTTGACCCAATATCTTAAAAGATCTCATTAGGTTGAATCACCGAATAAATGAGTTAGCGGTCTGCAGGATGCCGACGAGCACCTCGGTAAAGGATCAAAGTCAATCGGACGTACGTAGAAACATCACTCCTGAGATCGGATTAGTTGGCAACTGATGCTAGATTTCGAAGGAAGAACAATCCAGTCCATTAGAGTTTTCCTTATATACGCACCCTAGAGAAGGACTCCGATATCTATGAGAGTCTTTCGGGGATGACGTAATCCCGATATTGAGCTCCTTGACAACTTGTATGATGGATATGTAAAAGTAGCAAGTCGCTTTCTTGTCTGGAGATTAGTCTATCCCCTGTGCTTGAGTCGTCAACAAAGGAGATGAGTTCTTGAACGTCTATTGAGATCGAGTAGGTAATTCCCCCCCCCCCCCAAATAATACTTACCCCTCGTATCCTAGTCTGAAGTAATTTAGTCTCTTCAGGTGAAGGAAGTAGTTGATTTTCGTGTCCGACCCAACCTTAATTCTTGGCATGATTCCAAAGATAAAGCATTCAATGTCTTCTTATTCATTAGAAAAAATATTTTAGGATAGAATTAATGCGCAACTTCATAAATCCTTCCATAATAATGAGACATAAGCAGACCGAAGCATCACATGGTAATAATTTGAAATGATTTAAAACAGCGATCTAGGTGATAATTTTTGGGCATGTCTCGGTTTGCCACTGGACAAGCTTTGATCGGTCCCGAGTTGTTCCATGCAAATCTGCCTACATGGCACAATGAGGAGATCAATCCAATGAAAGGTCACGAGATCAAATTAATGTCATGGATGCTTGCCATGTGTCGGGATCTAGAGTAAAATATCTTGATCTAGGACATCAATATGTAGTATAAATAGGTCTTTATCTTTGTTTTCTTATTCTATCTTCTCAATCAAAATTCTATTGGTCTACGGCTCTTATTGCCCAAAAATCACTGCAACTACTTGCATCACCATCTTCTCCAACTCTGGCACCCCTTTAGTCCTTGGAAGCCCCGAGTTGGTCTTCCTTTTTTCCTTCTCTTTTATATTCTTTGCTCAATTCTCTTTTGGTTCTTTCTATTTCTTTTTTTGGCCCATTTTTGGCTATTTTCTTCAATTTCTTTCATTTTCCTTTGGTCTTCATGGCTTATGACTGTAGTGAGACCAGGGGTGAAACTTGTTGAGGTGGCTAAGGTCCTCAGTTGCCTTCTCCCTAGGTCGGGTCCAAGGTCAATTCCTGGGCCACATCACATCGGGCTCCTCATCTTCGTACCAATATTCTGACTCCTAGAACTCAAATAGTTCCATGCACGGGTTTGGAGACTTCTGGGGCCCAGATGATAAAAGTATGTCATCACTGAGTCTAACTTAGAGAGGTTCTGGGCTCAGTACTTCATTCCTTCTTTCTCTTAGATGTTCCTGGTCAAGACAACTGGGTTACTAGGGCTCTGGATGGACGTGTTAATGTGATGTCTATGAGCAATCCCTCCAAGTTGGCATCTTTTTCCCTTTCATCCTTTCATCAACAACATTTTGGATTTTTACAATATTCTTCTTACTCGATTACTCTTCATCATCCTTTGTGATCTCCTCGAGATCAAGCCAAGGTGCTTACTCTTTAGGGCATTGATCACCCTGAAGAGACACCCCCAAAAGAAGGGTTTGTGATCTCCTCGAGATCGAGCCAAGGTGCTTACTCTTTAGGGCATTGTTCACCCTGAAGAGACACCTCCAAAAGAAGGGTTGGTAATATTTTTTTCCTTTGGAGAGGGTATAAGTTTATTAAGGGACTGCCCTCCTAAATCTATGGTTGGAAAGGTCATTTCTTTTTTGCTTCCTCCAACCTATCCTAGGGTTTCAATTAGATTTGGGGTGACTCTCGACTTTTGTTGAATAAGAACTCGAGGATGATGTAGATTATCACTCCTTGCTCGATGTTGAGGTGTCACCACTGTAGGAGCTAGGGACCAAGCAGGCTCTATATGATGCTGACATTAGCTTGGTAATTCTCAGGATATAGTTAACCTCCTTTAATTTAGAATTTTATTATTCTCTTTGTTGATGACAATCATTGTACTAAGTTTTTCATTCGATTTTGTAGCAATGAGGTAGTCTCTAAAATCTATCAAATCAATCATAACAAGAGGTTGAGTTCCTCAAGGGGAGAGCCAAAGTGTTATGAGGGTGAATTACCTACTCGACCTCGGGGGATAACCTAGCACTCACCTTAGTTGCTAATGTATGGGTTAGATCGATTGCCAGATAAAGAGCGACTTTCTATTCTACATATCCATCATACAAGCAACCAAGAAGCTCAATATCAAGGTCACATCATCCCTAAAAGACTTCTATAAACATCGGAGTCCTCTACAATGCTCATGTAAGGAAGACTCTGAATGATGAGATAGTTCTTCCATCAAGACCTGGCATCGGGTGTCTACCAATCCGATCTTAGGCTTGTAAGTAGACTTATCTCAAGAGTGATGTTCCCACATACACCTGATTGACCTCAGGCCCTTATCAAGGTCCACCTTAGTAACCCACCAACCCTGACCCACTTTGATTGAATCTAATGAAATCTTCTAAAATATTAAGACAAATTTCTCTAACTTCATGCATGTGGGCTGAAACTGCGTGTAACAAGGGCACCCTATTTTAAACCCATAGATGTTATGCATAACTAACACCCATAATTTATAGTCTAATAGGGATGGTTTTCTGATTCTGTTAGTAAAATGGTTGACTACTCTATATATAAAGGAGGGAGAAAAGAACCCTCAAGCATGTTTTTTCACAAGAGAATATCACCCACTCTCTTTCTCATTCACTTCTTTCTTTCTCATATTCTAAAGTTCCAACTAATTTAAGGATCAGAGGGTCCTTTACTAGAAAATCTTTAGCGAGTGTAAACTTCTTTTTTAAGTTCTCCAAGAAGTGGGGGTCCTCAACTAGTTATCAAGCTCCAAGTGAGTAGGAGACCAATTTCAAACCTATTAACTTAGAAACTTGTAGCAACAAATTAGTGCTAGGGAAAGGATCCATTTTTGCCCTATTTTGAAAAGAGAAAGAAATGGTGAGAACGAGGGTGTAGAATGCTTCCATTGGTTCATGTCATTAATCATCCCGGCAAAGCCAGTGGAATGCACAACCATTGGAACTAGGTCCGCCATATCCACTTGATAGTAGACCCATAACAATTCAACGCCTCGGTCTAACAGATCTAAGCATTAACCATTATCGTGCAGTAGCTCCAACAATCCACGAAGATGTAGCAGTAGCAGGAGCCAATTTACCATGCAGTTCCATCTCAGCACAGCCACTAATCTCAACCCAAGAGTTCGAAATGGGTCTCAGAGTGATCGTACCATTCCAATCCTGTCGTCCATCGATCCCTTTCCCATCATCCGAGTTCCAAGGGAGAGGATCAACATTGTGTACCCAAAGTCTTCTAGAGAAGACTTAGCTCTTGGTTATTCCCCATGTCTTGGCAAGTCCTAATGTGAGGATGACCTTGAGTTGAAGGTCTGGGAAATTAAATGATAAATAGAAGCATTCTAGGAGGGGAGCCAGAGGCAAGATGATGGCCTTGGTTTCCACTCGCACCCTCCTTTCTCTCAAAGGATATTGGAAGAACCGATCCCAGCTCGATTGAAGATGCTGCAAATGGAGTCATCTGATGGCTCTTTGGACCCACTTAACTACTTGGACGGTTATAAGGTGCTCATAATGCTCTAGGGAGCTTCTAACACCCTCCTTGTCTTATTTTCCCAGCCACACTTAAGAAGTTGGCATGGGCATGGTACCCTGGTCTCCAATGGAGGACCATTCATTTAAGCAACTCGAGAATCAGTTCATCATGCACTTTGGCACCAACCGATTGCCATCAATGAACTCGAACAACATCTTCTCGATCCAATAAAGAGAGAGGGAGTCACTGAGTGGTTATAAGGTGCACTTCAATGAGGCCATGATCAAGATTCTCAACCTCAACGAGACAGTTGCAATATTGGCTTTCAAGCAAGGACTCTAAAACACCAACCTAATCTTCTCTCTCGATAAGAATTTTCAAAGGATTATGCCGACCTCTTTGCTTAAGCTCAGAAGTATGCATGAGTAAAAAAATTGTAGTCATGTACCAATAAGCCAAGGAAGGCAAGGCCATGAATAAAAGGTGAGCTCGCAAGGACTCCTTGAAGCTCTAAGTGATAGCAATCCCCCTCGATAGCAAAAGAACCCAAGGCCGAGAAGCCCACCTTGATGGTTTAACAGTTACACTTAACGGTATAAATGGTTGGATCGGATCGTGTCTTGAGTGACCCCGGCCTAACCCAGTTCCTTGATCAGGTCTTTTTATTGGATCCAAACCCAACTTAATAGAAGATCAAGTCAGGTCAGGTTAAATCCATGACCAAATTTCTTGATCCATCGAATCATTCTGTTAGATGTATGCCCTAAAAACTAAGTTAGCATAACACATTACAATCTTTCTAGAACATATTTTTATAGTTAATTTATTAAAATTAATAAATTGAATAATTATTTTTTTTCATTTATGTGTAATGTATATGCGAATCATCCAAGGAGTTAATGGACAATGATACATATTCTCAAGAGTTGAGAATTTGAGATATGAGTCATTATAGATAACCCCTAATGGCCTATTCTTTTATAGATAAATATCATGAAAAACTTAGTTAACTTTTCTATTGACCAACTTATCCATGTTCTTGCACTTTTCAAGATGGGTTGATTACTTTTCCTATATAGCATTTATCCATGAATTATTAAAAAAAACTTACCTATTTGGGAGGTGCTAAATCATTTTCCCATAAACTAGTAAAGTAAATATTCAATTTTATTTCTAAAATACCCTCCTTCTGATTTCTAATGCCTCCTTATTCAATGCTTAATAACTCAGTTATCTACTACCCCCAAACTCTAGTCTCCATAAAGGATGTTATGAAAAATGCGGATAAATTTTAGTAACTTATCCAGGAAAGAAACAATGTAAAAGAACATGGATAACAAATTTTGAAACTACTTTTTTATATATAAAGAATATGGATGAATCATTTTCCTATCTAAATATTATTTAAAAAATATTTGCCTAGAAAAATATAGATTTCTAGCTAAATCTTTTACCTGGAAAAGGATGAATCCTAAATTACTTTCATTCATTGGATCATTATGGGGATGGTGATGAATCCATCAAAATCGATGCACTGATTACTTTCCTTTTGAATAGATGAGTCTTGAGTTTATAGTATAGAATATTGGAATGAGAGTACAAGTGATTATTAGAAAATAACGATACTGAGTATGACAAAGAACAAAAAGTTTCTTGTATATTTACTCACTCATTAGTAGCTTTTTAATACTGTAGCTGTATGAGTAGTTCTTTAATCTTCAATGCCTCAGCTACTTAGAGTGAGTTTGCTATAGTTTGACAATATATAAATATGGTTTCTAGCCATTTAGGTTCTTGTGGTGTTCGTTGACTACAGTAGATTTACTGTAGAAGTAAGGTGTACATTTATAGAAAATCTATCGATCTTAATAACTGAGAAATGATACTATAAAATCTAAGAGGCTAAGTTCTTAAATTTATAGTCATAGTAAAGTGATAAATGGAAAAGAGTTTTCATAGGATTCATGATTTTATCCAAGCTAATTAAGTCATGCATATAATGGATGCTTGGGATTTGATGAGTTTTCATGACTTGCATCCTGTCGGGACTCTCAATGGAAGAACTTGATCACATGGCAACTATACGTAGAAATTTAGATTTTTCTGTTATACTGGATTACCATTATATACTACTAGATATTATTAATAGATTATGAGAGCTTATTAGGATTATTTTTGGATCAACAATCTTTGTTAGATGAGTCGACATAATTTCGATCCATCAAAAAGGATTTTAATGATACTATGATAGAAATCATAGTATATCTTACTACCAAATAGAATAAAATTTATAGGGTCATGCACAAAAGGAGCTCAACTTGATCAAAACTTAGATCAATATATAAGGATTACATATTTAGAAACTGCTAATTATGTAAGAGTTACATGTTTAAAACTGCTAATTATGTAAGGTTACATATTTGAAAACTGCTTATTGTTAGCATAAATGACTTAATTGCAAGTGTTGTAATATGATATGGCTTAATTAAATTATAAAACAAGTCCTAATTAATTTAAATCAAATTTAATTTATTTAGACTTGACTTAATTTGAGACTAATTAAATTTATGATCTAAGTAGGACTTGGATTGCAATCTTAATTGGATTAGGATTGACAAGATTTTGAGTTTGGTTTGAATCGAATTCGAATCGGATTCAAAATTGATCTAAATTGAAGTCAAATCAAATTGGAAAGCCAAAGCCCAAGTTACATGGGATTCTCTCTCCAAGATGTCAATAATTAAGAAGAGGGGGTGCTAAAATTAGCACCCCACTTCTTCTAGCATGCTTGAAAGGAGAGGGGTACTATCTTAGTGCTCCACAATTTTTTAGGGAATCTCTCTCATATAGATAAAGATAAAATTAATATGATTTAAATTAGATTCAAATCAAATTAGAGTTTTATTTTTATAAAATTTTTTGAGGCATGGGGAGTGGTTTTGTGCGACAAAATAAAAAAGGAGAAAGGGGTTGGCGCTAATTAATTTTAAGATCTTATTCTTGTCAGCAATTTTTCTCATATGCCCTCCTTCCTTCTTGATTGATTCCACACACCCAATTAAGAGAGTTAAAAAGAGAAATCAAAAAGAACAAAAGAGAAAGGAAAAGTTTTTTCCCTCGTGGCATCCATCTCCTTTGCTTCTATGCGAAGGGTTCATGCAAGCTTCTAGATCTTCTTCTTCTTGAAGAAGAAGATTACATCCAAGTTCTGCAATAAGGCCTACAAGGTGCTAACACTCTAGGAATCCTAGTGCTTTGATCAGTCCATCTTCATGTGGATACCAGTAGAGATTGGGCATATGCGTTGCTACGATAGAAAATTTCAGACATCTGTTGGATCTAATCCGACAAAGAACAAGAAAAGCGAATCAAGTATGTAATTCAATCGCTTGATTTATTTTTCTATTTCTATTTTTCAAATCTAAAAAATTATTTCTTGGCATATCTAGATCTATCCTAGATAATTAATTGATTAGATTAGCATGTAGAATAGATTGAAATAGTTTTAATCTACTTCCACTACCAAATTAAGGTAATTTGGGATTTTTGCATGTCTAATTGCTTGAAATCCAATACATTCAAGTTGGGTTGGGTCCCAGCACCAATCCATAAAATGCAAGTCAAGTCAAGTCCAATCCAAGTCAGGTCGGGTCTAGGTTCACATAAAGTTTATATATGACATGGGAAAAGCTATAGGGATATGGTCAGGTCATAATGGTCATAGAAAACCAAATGCAAGGGCTAAGACAATCATTGCTTCCTCCCATTCCTCTCTGTTCAAACTCATTTTCTCCATGGATTATAGAGCTCTACTCTTCACCAACTCCTTAATGCCTCTCTTCTTCTCTAAAACCCCCCACCAAATCCCCCTCCCTAT
Organism: Areca catechu; assembly: GCA_021397845.1. Lineage (NCBI taxonomy): Eukaryota > Viridiplantae > Streptophyta > Magnoliopsida > Arecales > Arecaceae > Areca > Areca catechu. The sequence goes on from CM038046.1 coordinate 27,651,577, forward strand.
GATCCCAACCTCTCCAAATCTCTCCCCAACCCAACCCAGTCCAAATTCTCTCCACTTCCCCTCCCAACCCCTCAAGTCTCATAAATTTTCTGAAAGCAATGATTCCCCAACTCCCTCCCCATCCACTCCAAGAACCTGCACATCATCCCTCACCATCCTCGACTAGGTCAAGCAACGTGGCATCTCTATCAATGCCACCACATTCTTTGCCCTCCTCTCGACCTACTTCAGGTTCAAAGCTCTCACATTTGGGTGCCATATTCATGTCCATATAAATATCATTAGCCTTAAGTGCAATGAATTCCTTCTTACCAAGCTTGTCTAGATGTATGCCACTTGCAGCACTCTCGATGATGCCAAGAGGGCACTCTGGAGCTTGTGTCGAAGATTATGTTTCTGTGGAATGCACTACTCAAAGGCAATGTTGTCAACAGCTCATGGTAGAGCTATAAGCTACTTATGGTGTTTGAGGAGATACGGGAGGAGGGAGTGGATATAAACTTAACATAAAGTTTATATGTGAGATGGGAACTTAATATCTCCAGTTCGAGTCCAATTTAGATTGGGTTATATCAGGTCGGGTCATCGAGGATAAGATCCATAAAAATCCAAAAACTATACAAATCGAGTTGGGACAAAATTTAGTAAACCCGGATCTGACCCAAAAATAAAATGGCTCCAATTTTAGAACCCAACATGGCTTTATCGACCTTAACTAATGAAGGCTTCATCGATGAGGAGTAAAAAAAAGTATTGTTACTTCCATCGTGATCATGGCCACGATATCAAGGGTTGTCTTCAACTGAAAGATGAGATCAAAGCCCTGATTTGGAGAAGCTGCCTCAGCAAGTATGTTTGGGAGCAAGACAATAGCTAATTATATATAAAATAATTTTTAATTGATAATAGAAGCATAGTCGATGTTTTATTTTATGATGCATTCTAAAGAATGAACTTGCCCATTGACAATCTAACGAGGGTAAATACATCTCTAGTCAGATTTTTCTGAGAATCGATCATAGTTGAAGAAGAAGTTACCTTACCAGTAATAGCGGGGCGAGAGCTTCAGTAAACGACTATCAACTTATATTCCTTCTAGTCCAGGAGCCTTCAACCTATAATGCTATTCTTAGTCACCCTAGCTTGAATGCACTTTGAGTGGTGGTATCTCATACCACTTTCTATGGAGATTCTCGATGCAGCATGGGGTCATGGAAGTTTGAGGAGACCAAGTGCTAGCTTGACAATACTTTTTGGCAATGGTAAAATTAAAGAAATCAATGGAGACTTTGTCGACTGGAGGGTTAGACTACATAGAGGAATTGAAGGAGGTCCGAGGTGAACTAGCATAGTAGTTGACATCAATTATACTTGAATATGTTCCAAGCAAAACCATCCAAATTAGGGGACTACTGACATCCAACCTCTGAGATCATTTGTGGCCTTCCTATGAGCCAACTTAGACATCTTCACCTAGTGGCATTCAACGTGCCAAGTATATCATCCTTTATAGTCCAAAGAGAGTCATAATGAAGTATGCACTGCGATTAAACTTCAAAGTCCCCAATAATGAAACTGAATATGAGGCATTGATCACTGGCCTCGACATTAACAAGGAGCTTAGGGCAGAAGAGCTAAAAGTCTTCACTGGCTCACCTAATATAAGGTGAATATAAAGCTCGGGATTCGATAATGGCTTGGCACCTGCAAAAGTTGAGGGATGTTTCTGCGACTTTTAGAAGCCTAGGGGGTCAACAAATATCGAGATCGAAAAAAGCCCAAGCTGATGCTTTGTCCCACCTTGCTACCTCGAGGTATCCTGAGCTCACTAAAAGGGTCTTTGTTAAACATTTAAAGAATCCAATTATAAAAGAACAACCTACTATCTAGCAAGTTGGAAATAAACCGAGCTAGATTGACCCCCTCATCAATTATCTTGTTAATGAAACTTTGTTGACTAACCCTATAGAAGCTTGAATGATCAAACATTGGGCTCTCTAGTACATCTACTTAGATGAGAAATTATATAAAAGGTCATACTTGTTTTTTCTCTGATGTCTACGGCCCTCCAAGGTAGAATATGTACTATAGAAAGTTCATGAAAGTATCTATGGCAACCACCTGGAAAGTAGGTTGCTAGTCTATAAAATAATCCAATAAGGATATTATTAGCCAGCCCTACAGCAAGATGCAGTCAATCTCATCTAGAGATGTAATAATGTCAAAGATATGGCAATATCTAGCACAGGTTAAGATGCAGCTCTTGCTGGACACTACTCCTTGGTCCTTTACCTTATGGGAGTTGATATTCTCAGACCATACATGTAGATGACTAAACAAAAAAAGTTTCTCATTATTGCTATGACTATTTTATCAAATAGATCGAAGCCGAGCCATTGATGTAAATTACCAAGATGAAAGTCCATCATATGCCTCTTCAGGTTACTACGTGCCATCTTTACTAACAATGGGTAGCAATTCAATAGTCCAAAGTTCACAGAATTCTGCTCGAAGTCCACATCGAATACAGGCTCACTTGAGTTAGTCAACTACAGTCCAATGGAAAAGCAAAAGTGACTAACCATACTAGTTTGTAGGGTTTGAAAGAAAGACTTTGTCAGGCAAAAGGACTTTGGACTAAGGAGCTCTACAATACTTGTGGTCCTACCGGACAACATCTCAGACACCAATCAAAAAAACTCCCTTTAATCTTATCTTTAGAGCCAAAGCTCTCATTCCAGTTGAGATCGGCTTATTGATGACCAGGGGTGGAAGACTATAGCAAGAAAGATAATCCAGAATGACTTTGAACAAGCCTTGACTTGCTAGAGAAACGAGGAAATAAGCTTGGATCAGGATGGTCTCCTATCAATTGTGAGTAGCTCGATATTATAATGCTCAAGTCAAGTCGAAAATATTCCAACCCGAAGATCTCCTTCTCTGAAACTGAAATGTCCAAGCTTGTGGAGCAAGGCAAATTGGCCTTGAATTTAGAGGGATCTTGCTGAATCTCCTAAGTCATCTAGCTCAAAACTTATACAATTGAAGACCTCAATGACACCCAATTTCTCGAATGTGAATGCCAAAAATTTGAAAATGTATCATGTATTGATTACATAATCAATAATATTCTTGTTATTTCATATTTCGTATAGGCTCTCAATAAAAAGTAACCAAGGAGTAAATTGACTGAGATCGGCTAAGACCAATCCACTGCAAACACCTCGATCCTAATCAAGTGCTTGAAAGCACTATAGTGGAGACACTCAAGCTTCTGCTTGGGCTTTCATGAATGAGGGTCAAATGAAAACTGACCCTAGGATATTTGAGCCCTAGGCTGGACCTCCGATGACTAGGTTGGAAAAGGCCGATCTCGTGGAAATATCCTAGCTTCAGCTAGGATCTACAAATATGTGGAAAGCCAAAGTGTTATGGGAGGAATTATCTACTTGTCCTTAGAGAATAACTGAGCACTCACTTTAGTTATTAACAACTAAAATACAGGGGGTAGATCAATCCTCGAATAAAGAGGCAACTCGCTACTTCTACATACCTAGCATACAAGAAGCCAAGGAGCCCAATATTGCGGTTATGTCATCCTTGAAAGACTCTTATAGACATCGGAGTCCTCCACGGCACCTATGTAAAGAAGATCCTAAACAACCAGATAGTTCTTCCATCAAGACTTGGCATTGGGTATCTATCGATCCTATCTCAAGCTTGTACGCTAATCGATCTTAGGAGTGATGTTCCTATGTATGCCCAATTGACCTCAAATCCTTTCCAAGGCCCACCCTGGCATTCCACTAATCACTGACCCACTTATTTGGTAATTTAGTCCAATAAGATCTCCTAAATTATCGTGACAAGTCCCTCTAACTGCACACACGTGGGCCAAATAATGCACATAATTGACGTGCCCTATTGCACACCCATAGATGTTGCACCTAACTAGCACCCATGATCTCCAATCTAAAGGGGGTAGATTTTCTTATTTTGTTATCAAAATGATCGACTACTCCCTCTCAATATAAAAGAAGGAAAAGCAGACCCACAGATAAGTTTTTCACAAGAGAATAACATGCACTCTCTTTCCATTCACTTCTTCCTTTCTCTTGCTAGGGTGCAAGTGGATTAGGTAGACCGTGTTATGAGTGACCCTGATCCAACTCAGTTCTTTGATCGGGTTCTTATATTAGACTCAAACTCAATCTAATAGAAGATTGGGTCAAGTCCACTGTCAAAATTTTCGATCCAATGGATCATTCGAGTTAGCTTGGGTCCGCATATAACTTAGTTCTAATTCAAAAAATTTAGATTTAGATTAGGTTGAAGTCGGGTTCAAGTTAGGTTTAAGTCAAATATAGCTGACTATATTTTAATTTTTACATAGCCAATTACTATTGACAACTCAAAATAGACACCAAACAATATTGCTTTCAAAATAAATTAGATATAAAAATTATTTTAAATATATCTTTATTTAAATACATGGTTCATATAAGTCTAGTAGTACAACTAAGAGATTTAATTAGGTTCGGATCCTATCAGTATTACTAAGTTTGAGTTGAGTCTAAATCCAGTAAACCTAACCCAACCCAGAAAATAGATTGAATCCAATTTTAGAACACGATCTAGATCCACGAGTCCTTGAAATAGATCGGAGCGGGTCCAACCGGGTCAGGTTACAGGTCAATCTAACCCATTTGTAGCCTTAATCTTTTGTTATTGAGTTTCAGCTAACTTAAGTATCAAAGGGTCCCTTATCAGAAAATCTCCAATAAGTATAAATTTTTTTTTCAGATCTCCAAAGAAAGGAGGTTCTCGGCTAGTTACCGAGCTCCAAGTCAACAGGAGACCAACTTTAACCTTGTCATCCTAGAAAATTGTAGCAACAAAAATAATTATTAAAATAATGATTATCAAAATAGTATTATAAAGAGAATAATGGATAATAACATAAAAGAAAAATGATAGTATTTTTTCCACCATTTTTTCTTAGATAGAAGATATTAAGTAGCCGGTGTTCTCTTCCAATGCAAATTGGCTATAAACTTGCAATGTCCTTGAGGAGCAAAAATAATTCCTATTTCTTATATCATAGCTCAACGAAAGAATACAAAACTTGCATCAAGGTCTCACTAAGATTTGCAACCCCAGCAAAGCTTTGGCAACAATCATGACATGGCCGAGTTCCTTTGAAGAACTTTAGAGCAGGAAGCACGGATTGCAAAAGCTGCTCTCACAAGAAAGCAACAAGATTGAGGACTTTGGGGAGATGCTTCAACTAAGGATCACATGAACTTTTGGAAAGATATTTCTGCAAAAATATGCCAGATTTCTGGCAAGCAAGTGGAAGAGAAAATATAGAGTTTAGGACTTGGATTGCAAAATCCTTTTATTTTTTCTTTCTTACTTTGCTAATGAAATAAAATTTCCTAGTGTAATCCAATTGGCAACATTGAGTTAGAGATGAATGGAAGAAGCCATTTAAAACATAAGGACTAGTTAAGTTAGGTCTCTAAACTACTCTTCCTTGAACTCCACCTGAGACAATCCATGAAGAAGATTCCTAATAGCTATGTTTTGAGGGCCACAGGAATTTCTTGCAGCCTGGTTTGTAAAGGATTCATAGGTCTAGCTACAAGACTACTTTGAGGAGATGTTAGAATAGCAGGGTTTCCATCTTATTAGGGGTCATGAGTCCCTTACTATATATGGCCAATACCCTAGTGCTAAAATTATTCTTTAATTTACACCTTTCATGCATTAGGATCCACTTTACGAAAATCCAGATTGAAGTTGTGATTGGGCATGGATTAAACATTTTACCATAGCCTACAACTGTTACAAAATATAGGAATTTTCATATGAAATAGCATGAGGCAAGTTTTTGGGTCAAGTCATGAAACCAATGCATCCCCTGTAACTCTGAATTTTTGTTGCCTTTGTAAAGTTTTTACAATTTCAATGGTAGATCTTGACACATGCAATGATATGAGGTATAGAAAATCTCTTTATAATCACATAAATAGGAGAGAGAGGGGAAGGAGAGGGAGAGAGAGATGTGATTAGAAGTGAAGCATCCGATGTTTTGGAAGCCTTGTTTTCTCAATTATATTTGAGGTGCTCCTCCCCCTTTCTAACAATAAGACACACGGAAGATCAAGTAGTTTTTATTTTTTTTATTTTATTTTTGAGATTACAAGGGAAGTACTCCCATCCATAGAAGAAGAGGAAACATTTGCTCTAGTTTGAGCCACAAATCCAAAATCTACACCCAAGTCTTGGGGTAAATTACTTGAGGGATAACATAGATCAAGACTCCAACCCCTAGTCCCTACTTGGAAGGAGGGGAGGGGGGGGGAGAAGGTATGATTACTGACCTAATGCTCATATCATTGGATACATGCAAGATTTTTTCTAGCTCCAAACCCTTTCCCGTTCTACTTTTTTATTCTTTTAGAAACAATGCATGTACTTTGTTCCAAAGGGACTTCAATAAGCATGGGCCTCATTAGTTTATGTGAGAGAAGGTACATGAAATACAACTAGTCTCCTTTCTTATTTTTCAATTCGAATTGGGGAAAAAAAATCCATCCATTGACCTAAATTTTTAACCACATGATTTTAATATGGAGATTGACCATAGTTTACATTTCAACAATCTAGTCACAAATTATATCCTCTTAAGAATTTCGAATCCAAAAGCCTCTCCCATCAAATATGCTAGTGTCATGTATGTGCTTTGCATGAGTTTGATTTGATTTTTTCTATATATACAAAAATAGAAGGTAGAATAATGTTAAATGCTCGAATCATCCATGAGATAATTTCTTTTTATAGAAAAAAGAAGTAAAGTGATTGATAATTAGAATCCATCTAATAGGATTAGTCTAGATGCATAAGGCAACAAGAGGGCAATGAAAATTCAGCTCAAGATACTGAGATAGAAAATACCATATGGCTCCATGTAATTTTTGACTATCTAAATGAGAAGAACATATATATATATATATATATGTTTTCAAAATCTTGTCATATAAAGAATGTAATTATAGATATAAAGTTTGATCATATGAAATCTGAAATAGAACCAACCATGCGTTATGCACTTGATTAAGGAAATGAGGAAAAAAAATAATGAGAAAAGATGCCTATAGCCCATGGTATGCAAAAGATAAATAATGAGATGTATATGCTTTTTTCCCTTTCATGGTAGTGGGAGTCTGGGACTCCAAAACTTTGCAATTCAACACTAAAAATGTAGCTCCAAAAGCATACTCCATCAAAAACAAAGAAAATCTAATCACATAATAGATTATACTGAATATCAGAATTTGTTCAAAATCCAAAATCTTCTCCCCCCACCCTTATATTAGTGCTTGGTTAGAGAGAACTTAGGTTTAAGAAAAAATATCCAAAGAAAATGATTAGTTTTGTTGTTAGAGAAAATGAGGGATTTCTTGTTCATGGCTGATAACTCATAGCATTCCATTAAATATCTTTTTGGAGGTTCGTTACATCACCGATGTATAATAATAATTTAGAAAGAAAATGTAAAAAAAAAAAAATTATATATATATATATATATTGGTAAACATGAGGAGCAGTAGCTTATATTAGCACAAGAAAAAAAATGGTAATACAATATAAGACAAATCCAAAAAAATACAAAAGAGTTCAAACTAACCAAGACCTATAACAAGAACAAAAAGACAGCAACATAACCACATGAACAAAGAGACCTGTAACAAGGAACCTGAAGCAAGGGACTTGTAATAGGAAAAAGACAGCAACATAACCCAGTATGCAGGTACAAAAATAGTAGAGAGACCATAGCCAATAGTCCAGAAACTAAGGAAATAAAGAAAATAGAGCCAAAAACTGTAGAGAAGGAAACAGAGTAGACCACATCCACCATTCAAAACAATATATGAGAACGGAAGCTAACGTTGCTCTCCTAGAGCCTGGCCCATCCTTGTTTCACCAAAATATCTATTAACCATACAGTTATTGTGTTGATATTGATTCCCAGGTGCATTATCCTGCAAAAGAGAAAGTAAGACATGGAGAATTTTTTCTAATTATGGATTACTTTTAATTGTTATTCTTATTTATTTTATTTTATTAAAATTGGGTTGATTATATGATTCGTGTTGATGAATATGTATATAAGTCCAATATTATTGATGATCCTTGTGATTGAGCCGTGAGCACCAAATTGTTGGTTAGTATGGTTAGGATGGCATAGTATAGGCTTTATTCCAACTTGGTCTATAATAAGAGAGCCTGATAGGATTTACTTATAAATAGGCTAGATTCCCTCTCCACAGAATATTTTTGTGAGATTAGTTCTCATGGCTTGTCCTATCGAATAGCGGCCTATAGAAAGGATGCTAGAGAGAAAGACTTGGCCTTTGATGTTCATGTGAATATCTAATAAAAAGTTTAGAAATTAATGATAAGTACATATATACATCCTAAATTTAAAATAATTATTTGTTCTTGATTTATATGGAATTTTTGGATTTGTTGTTTGTTCAAATATATTCTTGAAGATGATATTATTTTGGTATTCTCACAATCATGCATAGAATTTTGGGATAAAAAGTTCTTACATGTGGTATCAAAGCCGGTCATGTATGATCTAGAATTTTTTTATTTTTAATATGTTTCATCGGGAAAGACCACGATTTCGTTCTCCCATCTGGCTACCCTCTAGGGTGGACCATCACTATAACTTGTCCTTCTTGCTTCCATCTATCGCCTAAAGCAGCTTGCCTGGCCATTCAGGAGGAGGGGTGGAGATCCAAGTAGGCCGCAGTGCTCGGTTCCTCATTGTCAGTGGCCTTCCATCGATTTTAATCAATAAATAAAAAAATTAACACACGGCCTCCTCCTCCTAGTCGTGCCCTCTTTCTCCTCCTGTCTCGTGGCCAAATGGTGTCACTAGCAACTATAGGCAGCAATGACCTAGGCAAGAGGTCGATGGTAGCCAGTTATCCTTCTCTCTCTTAGACCCGATGAAAAGAGGAGCCAATAGATCTCATTGTCTCCATCGAGAGAGGTGGTGGCCGATAAAGAGCCCATGGTAGGCACGGGCAATGGTGGTGGAGGAGGTCCCAGCCACGATTGTTATCGATAGTAGGGAATTTGGGCCTGTGCCATTGGCCATTTGGGTTTCAACAAAAAAAAATTGATTCTCTTTACCGGCGATTTTCCTCCCTCTCAAGGGTTGATAGCAGGGAGTTTGGGCCTATGCCATTGGCCAATTAGGTTTCAACAAAAAAAAATGATTTTCTTTACCATCGGTGCCTATTATGATGTTCCTCCTATCAATCCCGATCCTTGGCGATGGGAAATGGCCGGTGACGAGGGGGAGCACCGACTGCAAGAAGTTCCTCCAGGGGTCAATGATAGCCCTCTACGTGTTCTTGATGTTGGTAGGTAATAATATTTGGCTACCTAATTGAAAAGATCGAGTCTAGAGTTATACTCTATGTCCTTATGACAATTTCGTCTCGTAATGGTACTTACGGTTTATGATGATTATCTCTCAGGATACAACGGTCTTCTTCTGATAAAAGTAGCACTACAATTCACTAGAAATTCGAACCAGGAATGCTTTTCTCTTTTTGTATGCACTATAGCTATACTCTGTTATTCAGAGTATTCAAATGCCTAAGAGATTGCACTAGAGCTATACTCTGTTATTCAGAGTATGCAAATGCCTAAGAGAATGAAAGAAAAAAATTGATTGGATGAAATGAATAAGGAACATAACCATTTATAGCCTTAAGATGTCTCTTAGAAGCAACTCTTCAGATATGATCGGAGGGAGTTACCAATGACTTTTCATGGTGAGATACGCCTTTTCTCAATCACGATCTAAAGATTTTGCAATCAATATGCTTCCTCAACCATGATCGGATGCCATGATACACTGATTCGTACCGTGATCTCTAGATCACGCGATCAGCATGCTTTTCAATGCATCGTTTCATGATTCGATGGCACCCGTGATCATCAGAGAAAATGTTGATCCATGAACGGATGCGTTATCAACTATTTCATGATTTTTGAAATCCTGTCATCCGAGTCGGCTCGAACCCTCGAGTCGGCTCCTTGCTGTAGAGAGCACCCTGGTCAAGTTGGCTCGAACCCCTCGAGTCGACTCGGCCAGACTGCATGTTACCGTTCTATGGATCCGAGCCGGCTCGAACCACTCAAGTCAACTCGACCAGATCGCATGTTACCCGTTCTGTGGATCCGAGCCGACTCCCAGTCATCCGAGTCGACTCTCTTCCCTGCAATCCTGATGTGATGCCAATCAATCTCGACCGTCTGATCCGTTTGATCAGGAAAAATTTAAAAGCTCCTCGGGATGATGAGTACGTGTGAAGTACAAAGTGCGCTTACAAAATGCCCATTGCGCCCTAGTCGCCCGTCGCACATGCGTGTGCACGTGCAGGTGATGCTACGCATCACCCTCAAGCTCTCCACCTATGGTGAGCCTAAATGCAAGAGCATAGGAAAATGTTTTGTTATAAAGAGCCTTAACTTTTTCCAATCTTTCCTTGTAGGACTAAAAGTTTCCATCCCAAAGGGTAGTTTCCCATCCCAAAGGATAATTTAGGAATAAAAAACTCCTATTCATTTTTTCCAACAATCCCCCACATGAATGGAATTTTGGACTAAGATCAAAGATTAGTAAAGGCGATCCCCCATAAATATAGATTTTTAAGTGTAGATAAATATGCAGACACTTAAAGAAAGTAAATGGAATGAAGTTGTACCAGGATAGGTAGTTTGTGACTTTGAACCTTCCTTTATGTTTTGTTATCGAGTTTACTTACTAAAAGTGAACTGGATGTCTTGAACTTTTCAGTGTTTGATATAAACTAAGACAATAACAATCATACAACTTCTTTCCGAGCATTCCTTTTGGTTCTCATGGTTGTGTTCATTTTGGCCCTGAACAACTTATGTTTCATGAGTACTTTAAAGAATTAAAGCCTTTAAAATTCTCATAGAATTGGCCCAATTCACACTCACATAGGTAATTCTTATTAAGAGTATCCTATTATACCATACATGATATTCATGTCATAAAAATCATTAAAAGCTATGCTTATCCTAGTACTTTTAGCAGGCAGCACTGATTATTATAGGAATGAGTAGGAATTTACATCCTTAGTGCTTCGTTGACCTCTTCATAATTTAGTTGTCCCTTTTGAACCTAGATCTTGAGATCTTCAATCAACTAGGTTGGGTATCCACTATGAAGATTAATTTGTTATAGGTTTTAAACCCATTTCCCTCGATAAACAATTTACTTGATCTCTTGGTAAACCTTTTGTTAGTAATCCGCAAGATTTTTCTTTGACTGAATGTAGTCAATAGAGATTATTCCACTTTCAAGTAATTGCTTGATGGTATTATGTCTACGACGTATATATCTAGACTTATCATTATACATTTTATTTTGTGCTCTACAAATAGCTGATTGATTATCACAATGGATACATATTGCAGACATAGGTTTATACCAACATGGAATATCCTCCAAAAAATTTTGAAGCCATTCTGCTTCTTCTCCAGCTTTATCTAAAGCTATGAACTCTGATTCCATAGTAGACCGAGCTATACAAGTTTGTTTTGAAGATTTCTATGATACCGCACCTCCTTCTAAGGTGAACACATATCCACTAGTAGATTTAGTATCTTCTGAATAAGATATCCAGTTAGCATCACTATATCCCTCTAGTATAGCCAGATATATTATATATCTTAATCCAAAATTTATGATATATTGTAGATATCGTAATATCCTTACTAGTGCTATCCAATGATTTGGACCTGGATTACTAGTAAATCTCCTTAACTTATTGACAGCATATGCTATGTCAGAACAGGTACAATTCATGACATACATTAAACTGCCAATTATACATAAATATTCTAATTGTGATATGGGTTTCCCAGTATGCTTAGCAAGATGGAGATTAATATCTACGGGTGTTCTAAGTAGACTGGTATCACATTTAGTGAATTTATCTAATATTTTTTCAATATAGTGAGATTGAGATAATATTATTCCATCATACGTTCTAGTGATTTTAATCCCTAGTATAATGTCTACGATACCCATATCTTTCATATCAAAATATTTAATCAACATTTTCTTTGTTTGTTTAATCATATCAGTATCACTACCTATGATTAACAAATCATCCACGTATAAGCAGATTAAAATATACCCTTTAGGTAGGTTTTGGCATATACACATTTATCACATTTATTGATTTTGAATCCATTAGACAATATCACATTGTCAAATTTTATATACCATTGCTTGGGTGCTTATTTTAATCCATATAAGGATTTCACAAGTCTGCACACCTTCTTTTCTTTGCCTGGAATCACAAACCCTTTAGGTTGTTTCATATAAATTTCTTCCTTTAATTCACCATTAAGGAAAGTTATTTTAACATCCATTTGATGTATTTCAAGATTGTTAATGGCTTCAATAGCGATTAACATTCTTATGGATGTTATCCTTGTTACAGGTGAATAAGTATCAAAGAAGTCTAGACCTTCTTTTTGTTTAAAGCTTTTAGCTACTAATCTAGCTTTATACTTATCAATTGATTATCAGCCTTTAACTTCTTCTTGAAAATCCATTTACACCCCAAAGGCTTCATACCTGGTGGTAAATCTACCAATTTTCAGGTATGATTATGCATGATGGACTCAATTTGGCTATTGATAGCTTCTTTCCAAAAGGGTACTTCTGGTATAGACATTGCCTCTTTGAATGTCTGAGGTATATTTTCTATTATGTACATAACGTAATCAGGATTAAAAGATTTTGTTAACTTTAGGTCTCTTACTATGTCTAGGTTCATCTTCAGGATATTTTTCCTGATGACTACAACTTGCCGTATTATCATAAGTTCTTTTATTTGAACTTATACCAGATATCCCTTTATAAGGGAATATCTCTTCAAAAAATGATGCATTTCTTGATTCCATAATTATATTTTCCTGTATATCAAATATATCTGATTTATATACAAGAAAGCGATATGCACTATTATTTTGTGCATAACTAATGAAAATACAATCAACAATTTTAGCTCCTATTTTGACCTTTTTGGGATCTGGAATAGCTACTTTAACTAGACACCCCCACACTCTTAGATAATTATAAGAAGGCTTTTTTCCTTTCCATAACTCATATGGAGTAATGTCCTTCCTTTTAAGAGGTATTTTGTTAAGAATATGATTAGCCGAGAGAATTGTTTCTCCCCATAAATTCTGTGGTGTACCAGAATTTATCAACATGGCATTCATCATTTATTTCAATGTTCAATTTTTGCATTCAGCAATTCCATTAGATTGAGGTGAATAAGGAGCTGTAGTTTGATGAATAATGCCATGTTCTTGACAAAAATCATTAAACGGTGCATCGTATTCATCATCTCTATCACTCCTTATAGCCTTGATCTTTTTACCAAGCTAATTTTCAACCTCATTCTTATAACATTTAAACATATCTAAAGCCTCATCTTTAGACTTTAGTAAATATACATAACAGTATCTAGTTGAATCATCAATAAATATTATAAAATATTTTTATTTCCTCTAGATTGTACTGACTTTAAGTCACATAGATCACTGTAGATCAAATCTAGAGGTTCAGTATTCCTTTCTACTGAATGGAATGGTGTTTTGGCTAGCTTAGCTTCAACACATATCTCACACTTGTAATGCAGATCTATTTCATGATTATGTAACAATTCTAAATTCATTAATTTCCATAATGAATTAAAATTCATATGACCTAATCTATCATGCCATAAATAAAAGGAGTCAACCATATAAACAGAAGTAGTATCTTTATTCCTTTCAAGGTTGTGATGTACAGTCATTACATTCATCTTGAATAACCTATTATTCAAGTAACCTCTATCTAGAAAGGTCTCTCCTTTAGTAAGTACAAATTTATCAGACTCAAACACCATCCTAAATCCATGTTTGCTTAGGAGGGAGCCTGATACCAAATTCTTATGGATGTCAGGAACATGCAATACATCGTTTGGTAAAAGCTCTTTGCCAGATATCATCTTTAGAATAATGTGGCCAATTCCTTCTATCTTCGATGTAGCGGAGTTACCCATTAACAGATTCTACCTCTGATAGGAGTATATGATGAGAACATACTCTTATCAAAGCAGACATGTCGAGTAGCTCCAGTATCAACATACCACTCATTTGGTTTATCAACCATATTTGCTTCGAACACAACTACTGACAATATCATCCCTGACACTTCATGGGATAGGGTATCTTCAGTAGTATTGACTTCCTTCTTTTCTTTCCCCTTGAAACGACAATCCTTGGATTTGTGGCCTATTTTACCATAAATGAAGCATTTGCCTTTAAACTTTTTAGGATTGTCATTCTTTTGTTTATAGCCTTCACCAAGAAACTTGCATTTCTTCTTTTTGACCTTTCCTTCTATGAGGTTGGCCTTAGGCTCAGCAAGATATCTTCCTATCTTCTTATCATGGCTCTTGTTATCTTCCTCAATCCTCAAGCGGACTATCAGATCTTCAAGCCCATCTCCTTCCGTTTATGCTTTAGGTAGTTCCTGAAGTCATTCCATGGAGGTAGCTTCTCAATTATAGCGACTACCTGGAATGACTCACTCAGAGACATCCTTTCTGCATATATCTCATGCAGTATGATCTGCAGTTCTTGAACTTGCCCCATGACAATCTCATAATATACCATCTTGTAGTCAAGAAACCTGCCAATCATAAATTGCTTATGACTTGCATCCTCGGTCTTATACTTCTTGTCCAAGGATGCCCATAGCTCTTTTACTGTGCTTATACTACTATACACATTGTACAGAGTATTCTCTAATCCATTTAGGATATAGTTCTTGCATAGGAAGTTTGAGTGCTTCCATGCATCCACAGCAATGATAATTTGCTTGTCATTCTCTCTTTCCTTCAGGACTGGTGGATCTTCATTGAGAACTCTGACCAAATTCAAAGTCATCAGATAGAACATCATCTTTTGTTGCCATCTCTTGAAATCAGTGCCAGTCAACTTCTCTGGCTTCTCGGCTTGAACAGGTGTAGCCATTGTTGCCATCACTTGAGCAACACTTCAGTACGAGAAAATTGTCTTAAGATTGTTGGTAGGTAATAATATTTGGCTACCTAATTAAAGACCGAGTCTAGAGTTACACTCTATATCTTTAAGATAATTTTGTCCCGCAATGGTGCTTACAGTTTATGATGATTATCTCCCAGGATACGACGGTCTTCTTCTGATGAAAGCAGCACTACAATTCACCAGAAATTTGAACTAGGAATGCTTTTCTCTCTTTGTATGCACTATAACTATACTCTATTATTCAGAGTACGCAAATACCTAAAAGATTGCACTATAGCTATACTCTGTTATTCAGAGTATGCAAATGCCAAAGAGAAGGAAAGAAAAGGATTGATTGGATGAAATGAATGAAGAACAGGACCTATTTATAGTCTTAAGATGGCTCTTGGAAGAACTTCTCAGATGTGATCAGAGGGAGTTACCAATGACTTTTCATAGTGAGATATGTCTTTTCTCAATCACGATTTGAAGATTTCATGATCAATACGCTTCCTCAACCATGATCGGATGCCATGATATGCTGATTCATACCGTGATCTCTAGATCACGTGATCAGCAGGCTTCTCAATGCATCGTTTCATGATCCGATGGCACCTATGATCATCAGAGGAAATGTTGATCCGTGAACAGATGTGTGATTGCACTATCAACGCCTCCGGATGCATGATCAGTTATTTCATGATTTTTGAAATCTCGTCATCCGAGTCGGCTCGAACCCTCAAGTCGACTTGGCCAGACTGCATGTTACCATTCTATGGATCCAAGCTGACTTGAACCACTCAAGTCGACTCGGCCAGACCGTATGTTACATGTTCTGTGGATCTGAGCCGACTCTTAGTCATCCGAGTCGACTCCCAGCAGAACCGACTCTTCCCCCTGCAACCTTGATGTGATGCCAATCAATCTCGACCGTCTAATCCGTTTGATCAAGAAAAATTTAAAGGCTCTTTAAGCTCCTCGCGATGCAAAGTGCACCGATAAAACGCCCATTACACCCTAGTCACCCGTCGCACGCACGCGCGTGCGTGCGTGTATGCGCGTGCAGGTGATACTACGCATCACCTTCAAGCTCTCCACCTATGGTGAACCTAAATGCAAGAGCATGGAAAAAGGTTTTCTTATAAAGAGCCTAACTTTTTTCAATCTTTCCATGTGGGACTAAAAGTTTCTATCCCAAAGGATAGTTTCCCATCCCAAAGAATAGTTTAGGCGTGCGTGCGTGTATGCGCGTGCAGGTGATACTACGCATCACCTTCAAGCTCTCCACCTATGGTGAACCTAAATGCAAGAGCATGGAAAAAGGTTTTCTTATAAAGAGCCTAACTTTTTTCAATCTTTCCATGTGGGACTAAAAGTTTCTATCCCAAAGGATAGTTTCCCATCCCAAAGAATAGTTTAGGAATAAAATTTTTTTATTCACTTTTTCCAACACTTGATGCTCGTCTCTCTCGCGGGTGGCTGAAGAGGTGCACTGCGCCATCGGGCAAGGGCTCCGATGCCCGGCCAGGTCGAAATCAGGTAAGGAGGAGCATCGCCGCCTCCTTGGCTTGATAATGAAAGGAGAGAAAGGAGATGAGTCTTATTGGGTTTGGGTTTGGTCTTCGAGTTTCAACCCGTTAGAATCCAATTCATTAATTTAATTTGTTAACCCTTTAATCATTTGGCTAAACCAAGTTGCATTGGGTCAACTTTAATTAGGTTTGAGGATTTTTACAATTTGGCTCTTATAAAATTTTAAATTACATTTAGATCCCTATCATTTTTAAATAAATAATATTTTATAGAAAAGTCCCTAAACTATTATTATTTACGATTCAATCCTATATTATTGAGTTTTTAATAAAATCACTATTTCTTACTCGTTTTCGCATCCGATTTGAAAAATTTTTGGATCATTGGACTCGTAATAATTTGAAAAATATTTTTGTTAAGTTCTTCATGTCTAATAAAATATTTAAATAATTTATAAATTATTCATATACAATTTTGTTCACTATTGCATTGTTCAAGTATATTTTCATGTAGCCCCAAAGGACCCGAAGCACTCTATGGATCATGAGTAGCTGAGTCATTAAGAACTAAGGATTTCTCTTTATTCTATTTTGGAATTGCATAAAGGTGTATCTATTATAGTTGACCAAAAATGATTGTAATTAGTTGCAATACTTATTATATACTATAATTCTTGTCCAAAAGTATTTCATTGATGTATAATAAGTATTATGGGTAAAAGTGACTATTGGAATGCAATGTTATATTATGATATGATTAGTCGAGGATGCATATTATTAAGTATCTCATTCTAGACTGATTTTTTGAGATATACATATGGTTAAAATATATCATTTTATATTTGTTTGGATATTTATTTTATTATATAAATAATTTTATGGATTTGTATAAATATTTATTACCAAAGTGGTTTATTTATATCAATCAATGAGATATTTTATCATAAAAGGGATATTTTCTAGTTATGGTAAACAACCACCTATCAAAAGGGGGTTGTTGTGTATTTTAACTCAAAAAAGGTTGCATGAAGTATTGTGTTGTATGGATGCTTTAGCTTTCACGGCTTTGTCTGTCCAAAGGGGATAAATTCATGAATGCTAGAATATTTTGTTTACTTATAGCTTCATGTATAGAGCACTTATATATATTGTATATTCTGTCCAAAAAAATTATACGATATTATATTTGGACTCTTATTAAATATATCCATTGACTAATATTTTGCATTTATATTATTTTTGATTATACAGTCTATTTCGGTGTTAATAATATTATTATTATTGTAAAGGTCTTAATTGGGTCAAATTATAAAAAGTGGAGGTATATTAAGCTTAGAAAATTTATCTATCCAAAGGGAATAGATTTTCGAATGTCTTATATCCTTAGTATGTTAACATTTATTTCCTTTGAAAAGTAATATATTGGGTCTAGAAAGTTTATTTGCTCAAAAGGGATAGATTTTCAAAAACCTTATATTCTCATTATATTGATGTCATGCTTGGAGCTCAATAGCATATCATATTCTCTATATAAAAGAAATTCATGATGATACATCCGGTACTCTCATGAAAAATAGTTTATTATTTTTAAAACTTTTTTGTTTATTTATTTATTATCTTTACCTTTAACACGTTGTATCTATCTATGATCTTGATTGATTGTTTATTTATCTTAAGTTATCTTAGAGGTCATGACTCGATGATTTCTGATTGGAAGGTTTATAAATTTTTATAGATGGTGACCACCAAAGTGGCCTATTTATTAAGATTTATAAGATTCTTCTCTAAGATATTTAGAAGGAATTGAATAGCATTACATGTTGAAGAGAGATACCTTATGTAGGTTACTTTCCTTTTAAAGAAAATTCGTAGGAAGGGTTCTCATGGAAATAATGCTTATAAAGATTTTCAAGCATATACATTATCTATATTTCTTTATTGGTTAACTGAATAAAAGTTGTTTAATAGTTAGTATATTTGTATTCAATAGAGTTAATACTCCCATTATAACTTTGACTGGAATAATCTATAAAATATAGAAACTGAAATTATGCTGGTATAAAGTAGATGGTTTTGAATATTATATTGTATAATAATCTTTCATCTTGGATGACTTATAAGAGTATTCTAGAATAAAAGCTACAAATAAAAGTGGTAGAAAGAATTATTTTGCCTACAAAATATTAAAAAAAATTAATTCAATTCTTGATGTTGTACCTAAGAATGATAATCTAATATAATTTTTTATCTCATTTATATAAGATATGTAAAATCTGATAAAAGAGAGTTTAGGTAGTTGATGGATAAATAAATCAATGAGATGTGATGGCATGATGATGTTAAAGCTTATATTATGAAATTAAAGAGTATTGAACCTAAACTTAGTATTTTGAGATTTTATCTCTAATACGTTGCTTGCTATTATGTTTTTAGTCTTCTTGCTATACAGTTTAGTGAATTTAAAATCATACAAGTAGAATAATTAATAATTTTATTCTATGTTATCCAAAAATTTTGATACTTTTGAGAAAAAGATAAGAGTATTGATATAGTGTATTAGTCTCATCTTAGGATCCCATCCATAATAAATAACAAGGATCATATACCAAATGTTAGCTTAGTGTAGGATAATTATTCAATACACCATGCTTGAAACTTCTAAATAAAATCATATAATTAAGAGGTAAAATTACACTCTTAAGAATATGGTTTGAAGTTGATGAGTGGGCATAATTTGTTATGATATCTCTAAGATGAGATTCTAAAGAATACCATCTATATTTAGGATAACTTTCTTGGTAAGGTAGTTACACAAGATACCTTTCTTGAGTTAAAGGTTAGTAAGAAGCCTAATACTATTTAATTTTATATGATGAGCTATCCTGCAGTAGCTAAAGATTAATACTTCATCAGTGAATAAATTTGAATATGAAATAAAATGTTATCTAGATAATTCTAAAAAAATATAGATTCTATTAACCTAACAAGGATATAAAAAATATTGGATCAAATTATGCCATGTTTATAAATTTTGATATGAATGATGTTAAGTATTCTTATGCTAGAAATATAATATTAAAAAAAATAAGTTGTTGCTCTTATTTTTTTATTTAAAAAAATATTATATTTCATCTTATTGGAGAATAGTGGAAGAGCAATATTATATATGAACCAATTATAGTATCTTCATTATTAATTGATATAGTACTAGTAAAGAAATCACATAATAAGAAATGAAAATTTGTTATTTTTTATGATAATCTAGTTTTCTTAAGATGTGAATGGTTAGAGGGGGTTTTATAAAAAAATAAAATTTTATTACATCTTTTAAATATACAGGCAATGTTTGTTGCATATTACAAAGTTATAATTTATATTATTTTGATTATGAGACTTTATTTTGAATCTTATAATTATTGATTTTATCTTGAAATGACTTAATATTTATTATAATAATAATGCAACTATGTTTTTTAAAAGAATAATAAAAGTTTTCATTATCTCTATCTATATGAAGATAGAATATTTGATAATCAAAGATTTTAGTTAAAAAAAAGATATTTTATGAAGTATATTGATACAGAGTTAATATTTGTTAATCTCCTAATCCAGCGACTAAGATCCATAATTTTTATGAAATATATCAAAAATATGGGTATTTTAGAATCTTTTGATTTTTTGGAATAGTGAAAGTTTGATGTATTTTAAATTTATGTATTGACTTAATAGATAAATTTTATTTGTCATTAATTACTTTATTAATTAATAGATTATAATCCAAGAAGATATAACTGTTAAGTGCATAGATACAGAGTTCATGTTAGCTAATCCTCTTATCAAGGCTTTGAGGCCCATATGCTTTACAAAGCTTATTGAAAATATAGGCATATTGAGTTCTTTTGATGTATTTGGTTAGTGAGAGTGATTTTGTATTTATACTTTATTGTAGACCTTCTTTTCATTTTATATATCTATCATGAGTATTTATATACATTATTAATGTTACCTAAATCGATAATCCAAAAAAGGGATGAATTTGATTTTTGAAAAATAAAATAAATTTGTGCCTTTAAAACTTTAATGAAATGTGAGCCAAGTATAGTGTAATTTATGAAAGCAAAAATGAGAGAGTAAAAGAGACAAACAATCACATGAATATAACAAATTTATAATAGTTTGGAGCAATCCCAGCTCCTACATCCACTATCCAAGAACCTTTTGGGATTTCCATTATATTCCCGCAAGAGTATAGCCAGATTATTTTATCCTAAACTCACAATCCAAAATCCAAGTACAATGTTTGTTTTGCGGGCACATAAATAATTCAATTGGTTTTTCAAGGATCACCAATCAAAATCCAAACGCACGTTTATTTTTTGAGCTCACAAATAACCCAATTGGCTTTCCAAGGTTAGCCAATCAAAACTTTAAACCAAATCCAAGTTTTAATTTCCTACTGACACTTGTAACAAAAATAATTAAACAATACAAAACAGAGCAATAGAAATGAACTCAAAAGAGAGCTGATTATTATAGTTAAAACTTGATATATTGCTGCTCAAAGATTACAAAAATTGCTCTTAAAGTGCTCTTCAATCCTTACTTAATGCTTCAAGAGGTTAGGTAGAAAAAAGTTGAGTTCATCTTGAGTTTTCAATGACTACACAGAATAATTTTCTCATTCTCCATGATTGGAATGAATGCTCAAGTTCTTGTTCAAGTGTATGTTCTTTTTAACTTCAATCCAAGAATTTATATCTTTTTAGATATTTTTTCATATGTTAAAAGTTATTTCTAACTATTTATAGTCATTGGGAATCAAGAAATAATCGTTAGATACCTTGGGATTTTAATTCTATGAGTTATAGAAAACTAGGCATTATTGTTCAATCCATGGGATGAGAGTCGACTCACCTGAGAGGAGTCGGCTCTAATCAGCAGAAAATAAGAACACAAGTTTCTATCACCCTGAGAGAGATAGCTCACAGAACAGGAATCAGCTCAAATCTACAGTGCCCAGAAAAATGAGTTTCTATCATTCTAAAAAAGAAGGCTAGCAAAACAGGAGTTGGCTCTTTTAAACTATCTTCCAAACACTTGTTTATTATTTTTCTTGAAAGAGAAGGCTTGCAAAGCAAGAGTTGGCTCTTCTAATCTATCTTCTAAAAGTTTGTTTATTATTTTTTCTAAGAGAGAAGGCTTACAGAACAGGAGTTGGCTATTTTAGACCATATCAGTGAGTATACCGTGCCAGAGTCAGCTCTTCTAGTGCAAGTAAGCTATTGTAGCCTAAACTCCAACATTTCAAAATTTTAAAAAGATTTTGCTCCTTAAAGCTTCCAAGTATCTTCCAAGTGATTCTAAGGATTTTTAGGAATGCACATACTATTTCAAATACAAGAGATAACTTCTCCATTCTTCCCATAGTACAAAAATCTTTCAAAGCATCTAAGGGAACCTACCGAGTACAAGTGAACTTTCTAAGGATTTATAACACACATCCTTAAAAATATTTCTAAGGATTTATGAGAGCTCATCACATACATCCTAATTATTACACAGAGTTCTTAAAGGGATTATCATTGATACAAATGAGCTTACTAATTCTTCCAATATTCTATAGGATTTTAATTTGAAGGTTGTGCATTGGAAAGCTTTCTACAACAATATTTTTAAATATTTAAGAAGTATTAGTATAGAATTCGTGCTTCAATATTTTATAATCATCAAAATCATTCTCGGGGTCAATAATTTCTCCCTTTTTGATGAAGACAAAATACTGGTCATGGTGATTAAAAGCTTTACAATTCAAGAAAATGTATCAAAGTAATATATATATTCATGTATCAGAGTATATATATTATGTATCAGAGCATATAAATATTTATGTATCAAAGCATATATGAATTATAGTATCAAAGTTTAAGTTTTAAATAATTTAGAGTTTATATGATCGTAGCAAACCATATTTATATTAGAGCTTGGAAAAATGTATCAAAGCAAGAAAATATATATTAAGATTGTTGAATTAAATGATCATAAGAGAAATAAGGATTTTATTAGACTTTATAACAGTCAATGCTCTCCCTTCCAATTTCAATCCTATGCTTATTTACTCTTTTAGTTTTCCATCTCTTTTAATTTTTGTAATTTATTAATCTCATTCACAAGCATGTATGGTTATCAAATTTTTATATTGTAATCTCAAACGTGCACATTCTTATTCTCATTCTCATTCTCCCTCCTTTTTGTTTGAAACTTTTAATCTCATGCATATTCTTTCTTCTCCCTCTTTTTGTTATCAGCAAAGAGGGTAAAAAAGATTGCATAAAGTATGATGCAATGTCAATATAATGGAATTGTTATTTTACAAATATATAGTACAAATAATTCAAAATGTATAGTATAGTAGACATAATGTATCATTCAAATTATTTACCAGTACAAGATTTGATACATTGTAAATATCAAAGTTAAGATATAACATGAAGTACACAAAATGTTTAGTATAATAAAAAATAGATATGATACTACATCTAAATATGGATTTTAGTGATCCATGAATACATAATTAATATGAAGAAAGTAAATGTAATAAGAATATACTTCATAAAATAAAATTTCAGATTTAGTTCAAATATATACTCAACGTATATTTCTTCTCTTTTTGACATCATCAAAAAGTTTCAAGATAAAATTTAGCAAAAATTATGATGATTTTATCATGGCATGAGAGTTATAAAGTAAGCATGAAGAATTAAAATTAAATAATTTAAAAAGATACTTTCCTTTCCTTTTCAAAAATAAATTTTCTTTCTTAGAAAGATCAAATTTATTTCATTCAAGATTTCATAATATACTTTTCTTTTTTCATTTTCTTGCCAAAATATAAATTTGTGCATGAAGTACAAGTCATTAAAGATTAAATTCAGAGAGTATCAAGGTTTAATCATAAAGCAGTTTATCATTCTTCCCTTTATGAATAAATAATTTTGTTTCGATCAAATTTTTTTTAAAAAGTAAAGGATTTAAGGATACAAGCAAGAGGGATGAAGTTTAAAATATTTAATATATTAAAGCACTATGAAATCATAAGAATAAGCCCTGACAGTGGTTCCTAGGTTTTTGGAACTATTTGGAACAATGAAAAAATGAAAAGGGATGGCTAAAAAGTAGTGAAAAGGTAAAGTAACCTAGGTTTTCAATAAAACTTTAAAATAGATTTTCCAACTTCCGAGTCAGCTCGTATAGTACCAAGTTTACTCGAGTTGGCTCAAGCAAAACTTAGATTTTTGGATTTAAAAAAGTTAAAAATGGATTCTAGAGAACTTAAACATACTAATTAAGGTTCCACTATATCTAAAATGATTAGGATTAGCCCTAAAATTTTTTTCTAAATTTTTAAAAATTTCTAAGTAAAATTTTTAAAATAGATCACATAGATCTAAGTCACCTCTAATCTTTATAAATTTATCCTTACTAAGTATCTTAGTGAATATATCAGCTAATAATTTCACAGAACAAATAAATTCTAATTTAATATCTCTATTTTGTACATGATCCCTAATAAAATGATATTTAATCTCTATGTACCTTGTTCTTGAATGCTAAATAGGATTTTTAGTTAAATTAATAGCACTGATATTATCACATCTGATTAGAATTTTAATTTGTTTAATACCAAAGTCTATTAGTTGTTGCTTAATCCAAAATATTTTAGCATAACAACTCCTTGCAGTAATATATTCTGCCTGACCAATGAATAGTATTATAGAGTTTTGTTTCTTATTATACTATGAGATTAAGTTCAACCCTAGAAATTGGTATATTTTACTAGTGCTCTTTTATTAATTTTACAAGTATCATAATCAGTATCAGAATAACTAATTAACTCTAATGATGAATGCTTAGAATACTATAATCCGAGATTAGATGTTCCTTTAAGATATATTATGATTCTTTTAATAGCAAGTATATGTAATTCTTTTGGATTAGCTTGAAGTCTAGCATATATACATGTACTAAATAGGATATCAAGTCTACTAGCAATTAAATATAGCAAGAATCTAATCATACCTTGATATAGCTTTTGATCAATGCTATTTTCTTCTTCATCTTTGTCAAGCCTGTGAGTTCGACTCATTGGTATACCGATTTTTTTTGAAAATTCTATCGCAAACTTCTTTAATAGTTCCGTGATGTACTTATTTTAGTTGATAAATATCCCTTCTTTTGTTTGTTTGATTTGAAGTCTAAGAAAAAATGTCAACTCACCCATCTACTCATTTCAAATTCATCCTGCATAAGCTCAGCAAATTCTTGGCAAAGATCTTCATTGGTTGTACCAAAGATTATATCATTTACATAAATTTGTATAACTAACATTTCATCATCCTTTCTTTTAATGAATAAGGTTGTATCTATACTCCTTGTAAAACTATTTTCAAGCAAAAATTTGCTAAGTTTTTTATACCACCAAACTCTAGGGACTTGTTTAAGACCATACAAAGCTTTGTTTAATGTGAAAATATGATTAGATAAATTATAACTTTTAAATCCAGGTAGTTACTCTACAAAAATTTCTTCAAAAATATAATCATTTAGAAAAGTACTTTTTATATCCATTTGAAACAATCTAAAATTCATATAGCATGTAAAAGTAAGCAAAAGTCTTATAGCCTCTGGTCTTGCTATGGGTACATAAGTTTTATCAAAATCTATTTTATTTTCTTGGTTATATCCTTTGATTATTAATCTTGCTTTGTTTCATATTACATTACTTTTTTTATCTAATTTATTTTTAAATATCCATTTAGTGCCTATAATAGGATGTTCTTTAGGTCTACTAAGGTCTAAACATTGTTCCTCTCAAATTGGTTCAATTCCTCTTGCATAGCCATCATCCAATTTGAATCCTTTTCAGCTTTCCCTATGCAATTGGATTTAATTTGAGAAACAAATACAAGGTAGTCAAGTGTCTCTAAATGAAGACTTAGTTCTAACACCTTGAGAGATCTTCTATAATTAAGTCCTTAGGATGGTGATATACATTCTTCCATTCCTTAGGCAAATCATCATGCTCTTTGTTTATCTTTTCCTTCTCTTCTTCAACTTGTTTATCTTTTAGGCTCAAGTTATTCATTCCCTCATTCAATGTACTTGCATCATTATCTATGCACTCTTCTTTTCTTATAAATGAAAGATTTTATTTATCAAAAATAATATGAATAGATTCTTCAATAGTTAAAATTTTTTTATTGAAAACTTTATAGGTTTTACTTGAAATCGAATAACCAAGAAAGATATCTTTATCAAATTTCACATCAAATTTTTCAAGATTATCTTTTCCATTATTTAAGATAAAATATTTATAACAAATACATGAAAGTAACTTATGTTTAATTTTATATCATTTTAAAGTTCATAGGTTTTTTTAGAATAGGTCTAATAAGAATATAGATCAGAATATAACATGCAGTGTTCACAGTTTCAGCCCAAAACTACTTTGAAAGATTGCCTTCATATAATATTATTCGGGCCATCTCTTCTAATATTTAATTCTTTCTCCCTATAATACCATTTTATTATGGTGTTCTTAGAGCTGAAATGTTATGATCAATGCCATGCTCATTACAAAATTCTTCAAAATATTAATTTTTAAATTTTATTCTATGCTTATTGA
Organism: Areca catechu; assembly: GCA_021397845.1. Classification (NCBI taxonomy): domain Eukaryota; kingdom Viridiplantae; phylum Streptophyta; class Magnoliopsida; order Arecales; family Arecaceae; genus Areca; species Areca catechu. The sequence goes on from CM038046.1 coordinate 27,677,965, forward strand.
AATAATTGATCAATTTTTCTGATTTGAGATATTTTTATAATTTTTTTGAAAAATAGTGAATGTCTCATTTTTGTCTACCAAAAAAAATATTCAAGTAAATCTAGAAAAATTATCTACTATCATAAGTCCATATTTCTTATCTCCTAGGCTTGTGGTCCTAGTTAGTCCAAATAAGTTCATGTATAGTATCTTTAAAGGTCTAGATGTTAAAATAATATTTTTAGATTTGAAACTCTTCCTAGTTTATTTAACATATTGACATGCATAACATACATGACCATTTTCAAAATTCAATTTAGATAAACCTTTAACTAAATCTTTTAAAATTAATTTAGATAATGTATACATGCTAGTATGTCCAAGTCTTCTATGCTAAAGCCAACTACTTTTCTTAATTTTAGCATTCATGGTCACTAAACTTGTACTACTCTTCATGGCTAGATCATTTAAGTCTACCAATATATGTTTCTAAGTCTTTGTCCTACAAATTTAATGCTTGAATCAAAAGAGCTAGTAACTATGCACATTGAAGATTCAAATAATACTTTGAAGTCTTTGTTATATAATTGACTAATGCTCAATAAATTATGCTTCAATTTATCTACGAGTAGTACATTTTCAATAAATATTGAACGGATGATTTTGATCTTACCAATGCCAATAATTCTTCTCTTACCATTATCTTCAAAAGTAACGATGATATCTTCTTTTATTTCTAAAGTGAAGAATTGTTCCTTATCACTTATCATATGCCTTGAATAGCCACTATCCAAATGTCATCTTCTTTTAGATCCTTGGGCTGCAAGGTATCCCTGTAATATAAGTTAAGTTATATTTTTAGGTACCCAAGCTCTCTTGGATCTTTTTAGATTAGTGGCTATGGCTCCTTTTAGAATCCAAACTTTCTTAAATTTACTTCCATTCTTGCTTCTTAAGTTACATTCATAAGCTTTATGCCCAATTTTATCATAGCAAAAACAAACTACATTTGATTTTTGCTCTTTATTAGTGCAGAAAATCTATTTACTAAAAAATTGTTATTGAATCTTAAGTTGTATCCAGTTCTAGCTTTATTGTAGATTTCTCTTTGATTCTTAATGCTAGAAATCACCTAGGATTTCATGCATTATTTTTTAAAATATAATGGAAGTAAAATTGATTAAAATAATTTTAATTCCTAAATTATGTATTAAAATACTTTTTAAAACCTATACTAAAGGATCAAAATAAGATATGAATAGTGTTGCCACTCCCGTCGTCGCGCCCGTGCCACGGATCCGCCAATCCCTCCTGACCGCCTGGCGAAAGAGCCTTCCTGGCTTCGGCTAACCTGCAAAAAAGGGATTAGAAGACCCTGGCCGGGGATCCCGGCGAGGGAGCTCCGACGGTCAAGTCAGTAGACGACGAGAAGGAACAGACTCTCCAGACGGACCCCCGAAAGGGTTCCAGACTTACAGAGTTTACGGGTGAGAGAGAGAGACGCTCTGGGGACCAGAGTCTCGGCCGGGCCTCCTTGCCGAGCTCACGCTCAGTGATCCCCTCTCGGGATCTCTGGTTTTCACTCTCCGGAGCGAGGCCTTTTGCCGCTGCTTCTCCTTTGTCCCCAGGCTTGTTCGCTTACCTTGTCGTCCCCAGATTCCTCCCTCTTTATCACCTTTCATCATGCGCTTGTCTTTTCCTCCTGGGAGACTCCCCTCCCCCGTCCTCTTCTCTTTTCCCTTTTCGGTGAAGGGGGGCCAGGCGGCTTTCCGACCTCGTCCGCCGAGCCCAGCAGGGAAAAGGCAAAGACAGAAGAGAAAAAAGGGGGGGCGACGCTGGTAAGGCGGCCGGTCAGGCCTCGGGCCCAGCGCTCTCTTTCCCAAGCATGGGCGCCATCCATCTATAGGGCCTGTTCTGTCAGAATCGTGCCCTTTGGCTGTGGAACTTGTCGGGCCGATGCAATTGATGTTCCGCGTGCCGCCGCCCTCCGTACGAGGCACCGTCTGGGATTCGTACGGCCCGAGGGATGGCCTCGGGGCCCGCGACTCTTTCTTGAGATCTTCTCCGTACGGGCGGCCTGACCTCGGCCAAGTTGGACCCATCTCCGGGGGCCACCTGGCGAAGAGCGAAGGACCAGCCAACCTCGGCCTAGGTGGACCCCTCCTTGGTGGACACCTGGCGAGGTGGCAGGAGGTCGCCTGGACCCGGCCGAGGCGGGTCCGTCTCCGGGAGGCCACCTGGCAAAGGGGCGAAGGACCAGCCGACCTCGGCCTAGGTGGACCCCTCCTGGGTGGACACCTGGCGAGGTGGCAGGAGGTCGCCTGGACTCGGCCGAGGTGGGCCCGTCTCCGGGAGGCCACCTGGCAAAGGGGCAAAGGACCAGCCGACCTCGACCTAGGTGGACCCCTCCTGGGTGGACACCTGGCGAGGTGGCAGGAGGTCGTCTGGCCTCGGCCGAGGTGGGCCCGTCTCCGGAAGGCCACCTGGCAAAGGGGCGAAGGACCAGCCGACCTCGGCCTAGGTGGACCCCTCTTGGGTGGACACCTGGCGAGGTGGCAGGAGGTCGTCTGGCCTCGACCGAGGTGGACCCGTCTCCGGGAGGCCACCTGGCGAAGGGCGAAGGGTCGGCCGACCTCGGCCCAGGCGGACCCCTCCTGGGTGGACACCTGGCGAGGTGGCAGGAGGTCTCCTGGCTTTGGCCGACCTCACTTGGGCGGATCTCTCCGGGCTTGGGCGCCATCGAGGTGGTAGAGGAACTTCGGTCCGAGCTCGACCTCGGCGAGGGCGGTTTGCCTTAGAAAATTGTCGGGCGCTGTAGTCTTGCCGAACCTGGTCTTGAAGACGTGGCGCTGACTCGGCCGGAGAAACCTCCACGTGGCTCGATCGCATTCGGCGATATCTGCGCCTGGCCATGTCACTGTCACGGCTGTAATAGTTGTACCCCAGCCCGTCGTTCCGTCGGGGCATCGTAGAACGGAACATCGGGATTAAATACGGACATGACGTGGGGAGGCGAAGATCTTGCATCATAATTGCCACGATCCTCGTCGCCGTGGCTCGATGCGACTGAAAACCTATGGGGAGCCGCCACGCGTCGCCCACTTGCCCGCAATAAATGCGTCGCTTCGAGGTAGAGGCCGTTGCTCTGCTAACGAGGCGTCGATGTCGGGCGTGCGCCCACGTGGCGATCGTCCAGTGGCCCGAGGCGGAATGACGGGTACAGCCGCTGTCCGCTGAGTTTGAAAGGGAGGGGACTTTCCAGAACGAGGCCTTTTCCCCTTGCTTCGTGGGCGGTTTGCTGCAGGCTAACTCCTGTTGCCCTGCGCTCGTCTGGCGTATTTTCGGTGAGTGCCCTCATCTTCTCCGGCTCCCCTCCTTCTCTTTCTTTTTCTTTTCTCTTTGATCTTCCGTCCTTCTCTTTTCCATGGCGCGCCGTCGCCATGTCTCTTCCAACCCGGACGAGGCCGGTCCATCCCGGCCGAGGACTCCATCTTCTTCCTCCTCAGATGAGGAGACGATCCCGGAGGAGATCCGCCGGCGTCTGCAACCCGGGGGTGTCACCATTGGCATCCCTAGGGGGATCCGGCCTCCTCCGGTTGCTCCTGCCGTGCCCCTCCGCTCTCTTCCTGCTCTTCCTTCTCTTCCTGCTCCTCCTTCTCTTCCCGCCGGTCCCTCCGGTCATGCTTCCACCATGACCGAAGGCGATCTTTCTCTACTCCGGGATGCCTATGGTATCCCGGGGTCAATTCGCTTGTTTGTTCCGCGGTCCGGGGAGCGCGTCACCATGAGTGGCCCCGGCCGCATAGCCTTCTACGAAGACTTCCTCCTTGGGGGTCTTCGGTTTCCTCTGCATCCCTTCTTTCTTTCTTTTCTCAGCCATTTCCGGCTTGTCCCGGCCCAGTTGGCTCCCAATGTCATCCGGGTCATCTTCTCTTTCATTGTTTTTTGCCACTTCCACGGGTTCGTTGCCCGTTTCTCCCTCTTCAGGGCCTTGTTCACCCTGAAGAAGTGCTCAACCGATGACGGCTGGTGGTACATTTCGCCCCGGCCCAGGTATCTCCGGTTCGACCTCCCTTCCTCGGTGAAGGGCTGGAAGAGCCGGTTTTTCTTCGCCTCAGTCGAAGATGTCGACTGGGCCTGGAGTGAACCGGACCGGTCTCCGAACCGGAACTCTCGGGTCGAGTCGGCGGACCAGGAGTCCTACTCCCAGCTCCTGAGCGACGTGGTCCCGGCACTCGACGTTCTGCTTTCGGAGCAGAATCTTTTCGAGGCCGGGATCAGTCCCATCCGCGAGACGGGTGAGATTCGGCCCCACTTTGACTTCTGCCACCTTTTTCTTCATGACCGAGCCGGCTGACTTTCTGTTCCTTTGTGTTGCAGGGATGAAGTTTTCGCTGGAGAACCTCCTGGAGGGCGCAGCCCAGAGGGATGTCATCGAGGTGGACGAGCCCGCGGCGAAGAGGGCTCGTACAGAGGCGAGCCGGGAGGTCGTGACGGTGACTGTGCCCAGCCCGATTGCCGCCGCTCCCCCGCCCAGGTTGCCTCGGGGCGGGGCCGCTAACGCCTCAGTTGCGCGACCTGGGGGCGCCGCTGCTGAGAGGGCTCCACCGCCTGCAGCTCCGTCCAGCGCTGGTCCCGTCGTCGCCGCCGCCTCGACAGTGCAGCCGGTGGCCACCGCCGGCCTGTCGACCGCAGAACCAACCGAGGGGGCGGCTGGCGCAGGAACCGGCCTGACACCTCCGGCGCCGGTGATCACCCACTGGGACTCGGTCATCCGCGATAAAGGGCTCGCGGAAAAGATCATGGAGTACGCCTCCATCGCCCGGGACCACCGAGCTCGGGGCGGCCGGGACTACGCAGATGCCCTGCTCGGGATCCTCCCGCAGCTCTTCACGGTAAGCTCGAGCTCCTTCCTTCCTTTTCTTTCAAGACCTAACTCCTTTTATCCTGACCTGGTTTGCTCTTGTTGGTGCAGATCGGGAACGACGTTCTCCTACTGAGGAACTTCCTCGTAGGGAACGCACAAAGGGACGCCGAGAAGGAGAAGAAACTCGGCAAGCTCGCGGTCGATGTCAAAGACCTCATGGAGAAGGGGGTCGAGCTGCGAGCCAACAACCAGGCCCTCCAGTCCGACCTGGCACGTTCTGAGGGGCGGAACAAGGAGCTGGAGGCTTCTTTATCGGAGGAGCGAACCTCCTACCAACGCCGCACGGAGGAGGACGTGGCGGAGAAGGCTCGCCTGTAGGCCCACTCCCAGTGGCTGGAGCGCCAGTTGGAGGAGGCCCGGCGAGACGCGAGCGCGGCGAGGGACCGGAGTGCGTACATCAACGGACTCCTGGAGGCCACAAAGCGGGAGGCGCAGGAGGCCATCCCGAAATTCCGGGCTTCCGACGAGTACACGTCGGAGGTCCGGGAGGCCGCCGTGGACTCCTTCCTGAAGGGGTTCCGGATGTGCCGGGAGAAGGTGGGGGCCTTCTTCCCCGAGCTCGACCTCAGCGAGGTGGTGATCGGAGGCAGAAGGCAGGGAATCGAGAGCAGGGCCTCTGGTGCGGCCGACGCAATTCCTGCGGCGCTGTCGACGAGCGAAGCTGCGGCTCCGGAGCAGCCTCAAGAGCCGGCCGCCGTAGAAGTCGAGGATGCAACGCCTGCGCCCCCGGCAGAGGGCTCCGACCCTGCACCACATTGAGCCCGGCGCCTTCTCCCTGCTTTGTTGTTGTAGTGTCTTTTCTTTTTCCTTCTTCTGCATTTTCTTCTTTTGGGGACTCCCGGCCTGTCAGGACTCCCGGCTTGTACTGATCCCTTGTATCAATGAAAGTTTTGGTTTGATAAAATTTCGAGTTCATCCCATCTCACCTTTCTTTTTCCTTCTTTCTGAGATGTTGGCATGGAATGCTTGAAACGATTGCAGGCCTGGTCCTTCCATTACTCAAATCGAAGGTTGGGGCCTCCCGGATTGCATGGCGGCAGAGTAGGCCTTAAGCGGGCCCGTCTTTGGGATCGCCTTCATACTTGCGCAGGCGACACGGTTTCTGCACCACCTTCCAGGCCGAAACCCAGGATCTCCGGACTGAGCTCGATGCCGCAGGCTTTCTCAAGCCTTGCGCGGCTTGCTGAGCTGCTCTCCGGGCTTTCATGGGCGAACTGGGTTCTGCGCCACCTTCCAGGCCGAAGCCCAGGATCTCCGGACTGAGCTCGATGCCGCAGGCTTTCTCAAGCCTTGTGCGGCTTGCTGAGCTATTCTCCGGGCTTGCGTGGGCGAACTGGGTTCTGCGTCACCTTCCAGGCCGAAGCCCAGGATCTCCGGATTGAGCTCGATGCCGCAGGCTTTCTCAAGCCTTGCGTGGCTTGCCGAGCTGTTCTCCGGGCTTGCATGGGTGAACTGGGTTCTGCGCCACCTTCCAGGCCGAAGCCCAGGATCTCCGGACTGAGCTCGATGCCGTAGGCTTTCTCAAGCCTTGCACGGCTCGCCGAGCTGTTCTCCGGGCTTGCGTGGGCGAACTGGGTTCTGCGCCACCTTCCAGGCCGAAGCCCAGGATCTCCGGACTGAATCCGAGGCCGTAGGCTTTCTTGTCGAAGTGAGAAGGGAGTGTTTGAAGTGGGGGAACTTTATTACAGGAGCAGAGAACCTTACATCACCGATAGTACATCCTCAGGTTCGAGGCGTTCCACGTCCGGGGGAACCTGGCACCTCCCAATTCTTCCAAGTAGTATGCGCCATGAGGGAGGGCCTCTGCCACCTGATATGGGCCTTCCCAGTTGGGTGAGAGCTTGTCGCATTCCCGTGGCTGGGAAGCTTCAGCGCGCCGGAGGACCAAGTCTCCGGGACGAAAAACCTTCGGCCGCACTCGGGAGTTGTAATATCTGGCCACGCGTTGCCTATACGCCGCCATTCGAATTCGGGCTTTGTCCCTCATTTCCTCGAGAAGGTCAAGGTTGAGCATCATCCTGGCTGGGTTTTCTGTCTCGTCATATTGCTCCACACACAGTGTGGGTAGGCTGAGCTCGATCGGGATGACTGCCTCGGCTCCGAAGACGAGGTTGAACAGGGTTTCGTCGGTAGCCGTCCTCGGGGTGGTGTGGTATGCCCAGAGGATGCTGGGGAGCTCGTCGGCCCACCTGCCCTTGGCCTGGTCCAACCGCGTGCGGAGGCCCTGAAGAATGGTCATGTTCATGACTTCGGCCTCCCCATTGGTCTGAGGGTGCACCACCGAGGTAAAGCGATGCTTGATGCCGAGGTCGCTGCAGAATTCTTCGAACTCCCGGCAGTCGAACTGGCACCCGTTGTCAGTGACCACGGTGTGGGGGAGGCCGAAGCGGCAGATGATGGACTTCCAAAAGAACTTGGCAACGTTTGCTTCGGTGATCCTCGCCAAGGGTTCGGCCTCGACCCACTTCGTGAAGTAGTCGATGGCCACTATCAAGAACTTTCGCTGTCCAGACACCGGCGGGAATGGGCCCAGGAGGTCCATCCCCCACTGGGCGAATGGCCAGGGGGCTGAGAGCTGGGAGATTAGGTTGGAGGGCCGCCGCTGCACCATGGCGTGACGCTGGCACCGGTCGCACTTCTTCACGAAGTCGGCGGCGTCTTCCTTCATCGTCTCCCAGAAGTAGCCCTGACGGAGGGCCTTGTATGCCAATGCCCTGCCCCCCACGTGGTTCCCGCAGACGCCTTCGTGGATCTCCTGGAGCACAAGCTTGGCTTCCGTGGGTCCTACGCACTTGAGGAGGGGGTAGGAGTAGGATCTTCGATACAACTGCCCGTCCATCAGGACGAACCGCACGGCCTTCTTCCTAATGAGGCGAGCCGTCTCGCGGCCCTCCGACAGGGTGCCATTGGTGATGTATGCGGCGTACTTGTCTATCCAGCTGGGTTCATGGCCGACCTGGTGGACCTCCACCGGTGCCTCGAGGCTTGGGACCTCAAGGCGCTCCACATAGGCGCATCCCAGCATCGTGTCCGACAGGGTCGCCAGTCGAGAGAGAGCATCCGCGCGGGCATTCTCCCCACGGGGGATATGGAAGATGTTGAAGCGTCGGAATCTGGACGCGCCCTCCTTAACGAGCTCCAAGTATCTCGCCATTTGGGGGTCGTGTGCGATGTACTCCCCGGACACCTGCCCCGCCACGAGCTGGGAATCAGTGAAAGCCTTGAGGTTGGTTACGCCCAGCTCGCGAGAGACTCTCAGTCCGGCGAGAAGTGCTTCGTACTCCGCCTGGTTATTTGTCGCGGGTAATTGGAAACGGAGTGCGCATTCGGCGACGACCCCGTTGCTGTTGGCAAGGATGAGCCCAGCCCCGCTCCCGCCGGAGTTTGAGGCTCCGTCTACATGGAGGATCCAGGCATCCTCTCCGGGCTCGTCGGTGCCTATCTCCATCGACCGGCCTGGGGGGCCTTCCTCGGGCTCCTTGCCCAAGCTTGCACATTCGACCAAGAAGTCGGCTAGCACCTGTGCCTTCATGGCCGACCTCGGTCTGTACGTAATGTCGAACTCGCTGAGTTTCAGTGCCCACTTTGCCAATCGTCCCGAGGTATCGGGTCGGCTGAGCACTGCTTTCAGCGATTGATCCGTCAGGACAGCGATGGGGTGCGCTTGGAAATAAGGCCTGAGACACTGGGCAGACACTATTAGCACAAAAACGAGTTTCTCGGGCCGAGAATACCTGAGCTCCGCGTCACGGAGAAGTTTGCTGGTATAGTACACCGGCCGCTGGGCCCCCTGACCGTCGGTTCGAACCAAGACTGAGCTGACGGCTTCTGGGGTAACCGCTAGATAGAGGATAAGCTCCTCTCCCTCCTCGGGCCTGGACAGCAACGGTGGCGAGGCGAGGGTCTTCTTCAGCTCCTCGAAGGCTTGCTGGCATTCCTCGGTCCAAGCAAAGTCATTCATCTTCCTCAGTACCTTGAAGAAGGGACGGCATCGGTCCGCCGACCTGGAGATAAAATGGCTGAGGGCCGCAACTCGGCCGGTTAGTTGCTGCACTTGCTTCTTGGAGGCGGGCTGCTCCATATCCAGGATGGCCTGGACCTTCTCCGGGTTGGCCTCGATTCCTCTTTGGGTCACCATAAATCCTAGGAATTTCCCGGCGGAGATGCCAAAGGCGCACTTCGCCGGGTTTAGCTTCATCTAATGGCATCGGAGGTTGTCGAAGGTCTCCGCCAAGTCAGCCACGTGATCCGACTCGGGTTTACTCATTACCAGCATGTCGTCCACGTACACCTGCATGTTGCGGCCGATCTGGTCTTTGAAGATTCTATTGACCAGGCGCTGGTACGTTGTCCCTGCATTCTTGAAGCCAAATGGCATCATCCTGTAGCAAAAAGTTCCACGGTCAGTTATGAAGGCGGTGTGCTCTTCGTCCTCCGGGCTCATTCGGATCTGGTTGTATCCGGAGAAGGCGTCCATGAACGACAGGAGGCGATGCCCCGAGGTGGTGTCGACCAGCTGGTCGATCTTTGGAAGAGGGAAGCTGTCCTTTGGGCAAGCTCGGTTGAAGTCGGTGTAATCCACACAGATCCTCCACTTACCACTACTCTTTCTTACCATGACCACGTTCGCCAGCCAGCTGGGGTACTGGACCTCCCGCACAAAACCGGCGGCGAGGAGCTTCTCCACTTCCTCGTTGATCGCCTTCTGCCTTTCCATGGCGAAGCTTCTCTTCTTCTGGCGGACCGGGCGGCAATTGGGTCCACGTTTAGCCTGTGCATGATGACCTCGGGGGGGATGCCCGGCATGTCAGCTGCTGACCAGGCGAACACGTCAGCGTTGGCACGGAGGAACTCCAGCAGGTGGGTTCGTTCTTCCTCAGGGAGCTGGGCCCCGACTTGCACCGTCTTCAGGGGATCCGAACCGAGGGGAAAAGTCAGCAGGCGCTCTACGGGTCCTCCCCTAGGTTCCTTCTCTCTCAGATCGAGGTCGTCGATATCATGGGCGAGCTCCGCGCCCCTGGCGCCCGGGACCGTCTGAAGGCAGAGCGGGACTGGCTGGGTCGTCCCCTTCATCTCCCCGAGCCCGGAAGGTGTGAGGAACTGTACCCACAGCCTTCTCGTGGAGATGGTGGCGTCCAGTTGGTTGAGCCCGGGATGCCCGAGAATGGCGTTCTAAGGCGAGGGGAGCCTGACGACGGTAAACGTTATTAGGACGGTCGCCTGCCGGGGTGGGGATTCGGCGGTGACCGGGAGAGTGATCTCCCCCTCGACCCCCACGGAGTTCCCTGTGAAACCTACCAGGGGGGTGTGCACCGGTTTCAGCTGATCGTGGGACAAGTTCATGCTGGAGAAAGCATCGTAAAAAAGTACATCAGCCGAGCTTCCACTATCAACCATGATTCGATGTACAGGGTGCTTTGCGATGGTCATCTCGACCACCACGGCATCGTTGTTTACATTGTCATTACCCTCCCCCCCGGGGGGGGATTACATCCTCCGGGTTCCCGACTTCCCGGGCTCTCTTCATTGCTCGACCAAACCCGTGCGAGATCATGCCCACGGGCTTCTCCGTCGGGCGGTTGTCGATCGCAGGGACGAGCGGCAAGGCCGCGAGCGGCTGCCCTTTAGAGGGGGCCTTGTTCTTGATGAACTTCCTGAGGTAACCCCTCCTAATCAGCTCCTCGATCTCCCGCTTCAGGTGGCGACACTCCTCTGTGTCATGCCCGTGCTCGCGGTGGAACTGGCAGTACTTCGATTTGTCTCGGACGGCTCTCGGGTTCTGAGGAGGAGGTCGGCGGAGGTAGCGCTCGCCCTCGATTTTCATGAGGATCTTCGTTCGAGGTGCGAGGAGAGGGGTGTACGTCCGCTCGGGAATGGCTTCGCCCCTCGGCCTTGGATTCGGGCGAGGGTCGGCAGACGGCCCGGGCCTCCGAGCTCCCGGGGCGTCCCTCGGGAGCGGCTTCTTCGGAGTCTTCCCGTCTAACTCTCGACGGGTGCGGTCAGCCTCCTCCGCTCGGATGTACTTGTGGGCGCGGAGGAGGAGCTCGGAGTACATCCTGGGCGGCTTCTTGTCCAGGGAGTAGGTCAGGCGGGACGTCTTGAGTCCGCGCTTCAAAGCCAGCATGGCGACGGGCTCGTCCAAGCTGTAGATCTCCAGGGCCGCGGTCTTAAACCGGGTGATGTAGTCCCGGAGCAGCTCCTGGTCCTGCTGGCGGATGGAGAAGAGGCTGTCCACCTCTCTCGGCACCTTTCGACAAGCGTCGAAGTGTGCCACGAACCTTCCTTCCAGCTGATGGAAGGAGCAAATGGATCCGGGCTCAAGGCGAGTGAACCAGACTCGAGCGGCCTTCCGGAGGGTTGCCGGGAAGGCGATGCACAGAAGAGCGTCGGTGGCACCCTGGACCCTCATGAGAGCTTTATAGCTCTCCAAATGGTCCAGGGGGTCGGTGGTCCCGTCGTAGGGATCCACCTACGGCATGCGGAACCGTTTCGGGATCGGTTCCGCCTGGATTTCTTCAGAGAAAGGGGGGCGGGAGTCGTAGCCCGCCGGGTCTGCCGACGAGTTTTGCAGGTCGGCGAATCGGCGGGCGAACTCCGCCAGCTTGCGCTCATGCTCCTCCAGGCGCCTCTCGGCCTGGCGCCTGATGGCTTCGTCGATGGAGTCTTCCACCGAGACTGCGGGTGAAGGGGGCACCGATCGATCTCGGTGCGAGGTCTGGCCTCGGCGTCGCTTGCTGCAATGCACCGTTTCGGCCCCGTCGGCTGGGGATCGGCTCTCGTGATCCTCCGAACCGGATTAGTTTCTCTTTGCGGGAGCTTGGTGGCTCCCCCGGGGGTTGGAGGCGGCCCTCGGATGGGATGGCATGTCCTTGATTGAGCGCAGGCTCCCACGCTGCCCCGCGGCTCGGGCCGCGGGGGTCCCTGGCTGCGGCTGGGTGGCCAGGGACCGTTCTGATGCTGAAGCTGCCGGACCGCTGAGGTCAAGGTCTGCAGCTGCTGAATGACGGCCGTAAGGGGTCCGTCCGCCGAGGTAGGCTGCTGTGCAAGAGGAGGGGGAGCCGGAAGCTCCCTCTCCGGGCTGAGGGCCCTTGGAGGGGAGTGAACCTCCCCCACGTGACTGGTGGATGCCTCGCGGCCACGAGTGACCACCATCGTCAGAGAGCGCGACACCTGCAGAAAGCTGGCCCCCGCTCGGGTCTGGTGTCCTGCCCCCTACCTGGCGCGCCAATCTGTTGCCGCTCCCGTCGTCGCGCCCGTGCCACGGATCCGCCAATCCCTCCTGACCGCCTGGCGAAGGAGCCTTCCTGGCTTCGGCTAACCTGCAAAAAAGGGGTTAGAAGACCCTGGCCGGGGATCACGGCGAGGGAGCTCCGACGGTCAAGTCAGTAGACGACGAGAAGGAACAGACTCTCCAGACGGACCCCCGAAAGGGTTCCAGACTTACAGAGTTTACGGGTGAGAGAGAGAGACACTCTGGGGACCAGAGTCTCGGCCGGGCCTCCTTGCCGAGCTCACGCTCAGTGATCCCCTCTCGGGATCTCTGGTTTTCACTCTCCGGAGCGAGGCCTTTTGCCGCTGCTCTCCTTTGTCCCCAGGCTTGTTCGCTTACCTTGTCGTCCCCAGATTCCTCCCTCTTTATCACCTTTCATCGTGCGCTTGTCTTTTCCTCCTGGGAGACTCCCCTCCCCTGTCCTCTTCTCTTTTCCCTTTTCGGTGAAGGGGTCCAGGCGGCTTTCCGACCTCGTCCGCCGAGCCCAGCAGGGAAAAGGCAAAGATAGAAGAGAAAAAAGGGGGGGCGGCGTTGGTAAGGCGGCCGGTCAGGCCTCGGGCCCAGCGCTCTCTTTTCCAAGCGTGGGCGCCATCCATCTATAGGGCCTGTTCTGTCAGAATCGTGCTCTTCGACTGTGGAACTTGTCGGGCTGATGCAATTGATGTTCCGCGTGCCACCGCCCTCCGTACGGGGCACCGTCTGGGATTCGTACGGCCCGAGGGATGGCCTCGGGGCCCGCGACTCTTCCTTGAGATCTTCTCCGTACGGGCGGCCTGACCTCGGCCAAGTTGGACCCGTCTCCGGGGGCCACCTGGCGAAGAGCGAAGGACCAGCCAACCTCGGCCTAGGTGGACCCCTCCTTGGTGGACACCTGGGGAGGTGGCAGGAGGTCGCCTGGACCCGGCCGAGGCGGGTCCGTCTCCGGGAGGCCACCTGGCAAAGGGGCGAAGGACCAGCCGACCTCGGTCTAAGTGGATCCCTCCTGGGTGGACACCTGGCGAGGTGGCAGGAGGTCGCCTGGACTTGGCCGAGGTGGGCCCGTCTCCGGGAGGCCACCTGGCAAAGGGGCGAAGGACCAGCCGACCTCGGCCTAGGTGGACCCCTCCTGGGTGGACACCTGGCGAGGTGGCAGGAGGTCGTCTGGCCTCGGCCGAGGTGGGCCCGTCTCTGGGAGGCCACCTGGCAAAGGGGCGAAGGACCAGCCGACCTCGACCTAGGTGGACCCCTCCTGGGTGGACACCTGGCGAGGTGGCAGGAGGTCGTCTGGCCTCGACCGAGGTGGACCCGTCTCCGGGAGGCCACCTGGTGAAGGGCGAAGGGTCGGCCGACCTCGGCCCAGGCGGACCCCTCCTGGGTGGACACCTGGCAAGGTGGCAGGAGGTCTCCTAGCTTTGGCTGACCTCACTTGGGCGGATCTCTCCGGGCTTGGGCGCCATCGAGGTGGTAGAGGAACTTCGGTCCGAGCTCGACCTCGGCGAGGGCGGTTTGCCTTAGAAAATTGCCGGGCGCTGTAGTCTTGCCGAACCTGGTCTTAAAGACGTGGTGCTGACTCGGCCGGAGAAACTTCCACATGGCTCGATCGCATTTGGCGGTATCTGCGCCTGGCCACATCACTGTCACGGCTGTAACAAATAGAATATAGATGTTGAAAATAAAATTAGCATACATTGATAAGATCGATGTATTCCAGAAATCTAATCGACAAGCATATACAGGATTGGATCCCATACCTGGTCACGGGACAATGAATGTAGCTACTGATAATACATGGTAGATGGATTGGATATTGCGTTGTAGCTGTATAGGGTATCTGGCCTTTAAGAATAGTCCACACGAAGTTCCAAGGGATTACCTTCCCTAGAGTGCTAGTTCCGTGTGAAGGCTATGGATGGCTAATCGAAGACCTTCATCAAATTTTCTCGGACCTTCCAAGAAGATGAAGAGATGGATAATGAGGAGGATCAGATCATGGAAGAAAAGAAAATTCCAAAATATTTTTTTCTTATTTTTCTTTCTTCCTCTTTTTCTCTCTTCCCCCTAGCACCAAGGAAAAAAAACTCTCATACCAAACCCTTTTCCATGCCAATCTCTCTTATTATTTTTTTAATGGCTTCCTCTATTTTTTCTTCATGGTAATCCTCTCATATTATCACACAATTTCAGAAAAAATCCCATTTAAAATTATAGTGGAGAAGGAGAGAAGTGAGATAGGTTAGGAGTCCTATCTAGATAAGGATAAGGTATAGAGTTTAGATCCAACCAAACTCTAACTTATTTAAACTTAAAACTCTTTTAAATTTAAATAACCTTAATCCTAATTAGAATGGATAAGAGCGAGGGTGCTAATCAAAAAATGGCATGGAGATTCATCATGTAAAAAATCATTTGGCACGAGGAAGGTTGTGGCACAAAGGAAGAGTTTAGGTTTTTTAGGACTCTTGTTTTATTCAAATCCTATTCTAGATAAGATATGGTTTGGATCCATTAAATTAATATGAATCCAACCTAATTAGGCCTAATTAAATCATAATTAATTCAAAAATTAATTATGTCTAAATCTGAATAAAAATAAGATTATAAATTCTTAGCGATTAGGTCATTGAATAATCTAATCGAGTGAAATCCAAATGAATCCAATTTAATTAGACTTGACCTAAACCTCCTCACTTAATCAAATTAAACTAATTAGCAATCCAACTACTAATTAATCCACCTAAAATTAATTAATAATTATTTATTTATTTATTTTTATATTTATATAAGATAAATTATTAATCATATTTTTAGTTTTGTCACTAAACAATTCTTAATATCGATAAGCTATCATGATCGATCAAAAATTTCTATTATGTGTGATCTCGTAGGTTCAAATCCTAAGCTAGTAGCTCAAGAATAATTTTCTGAGCTAATCGATGCAATCATCTAGTAATGGTGCTAATATCCGGATAGATCAAATGTTTGCAAAGCAATATTCAAGAATCCAGGCTATAATTACTGAATAATTAATTCTTTTGATCCAATACTCAGGATGATTTCAGAGTCAACTGCCAACTTTTAATCAGTGCATCCGAATATATCTTAACCTACTAAATCCTGTGACTCCTCAAAAAGATTACCTAGATCTAGATTTTGCTTAATTAAAACACTGCCAAGAATTTACTCCAATAACTTGGAGTGATCAATCCCTTCTTGAATCAACATCTATTTAATAAGCACTTAACTACATCTAGAAACCTTCCGTCACTAGATTAGAAATCCAAGTAGTCCAGTACCAAAGCATAGTAAGTTGCTTTCCAAGTCATTGTAATAGTCTCAGGTCAAAGGGACACTTAAACATTGACATTTTCTGCAAGATACTCTTGATAGCAGAGTACTCCATAGAGTTAGTCACTGTTCAATGAGATGTATTCTTACACTCACTTGCATACCATACCAATATCTCCACACTTCTTGGTTAAGAGAATAAGCAATCTATATGGTACACAATGACTTATTCTCGATAAACATTATCGGTCTAGGGAACAATGTATCATTTGAACATGAATCGATTTAAGAACTACTCAGTAAATCCTCTTTTATCGAATCAATGTAGTTTTAAGGACTTCAACACATTAGAATTCATAGAAAGATGACAAAAATATTGAGCAGAAAAAATAATATTTATTTTATTAATAATTTATATACATTTACAAGATAGTTCAACAGTCTATAATATAGATTATTAGCTTTAGGATACTTTTCCTGACAACTCCCATTTGAACTAAAGCCAATCATAATAGTATCGTACACCGATCTTCCACTTGTGATCGTCGAACGCTTAGATTCTAAGAGCTTTAGTAAATGGGTCGACTAAGTTTTTCTTTTCATCGATCTTCTGAAGGTTGACATCATCTCGTTCTATAATCTCTTGGACAAAGTGGTACAACATAGAATGTGCTTGGTATACTAATGTGCCTTCAGTTCCTTTGCTTGAGCAATAGCTCCAATGCTATCACAATGTAGAACAAGTAGACCATGAATGAAGGGTGCCATTCTAAGCTCGATGTGAACTTCCATAACCATACTCTTCCTTTACAGCATCAGATGCTGCAATATATTCCACCTTGTATACTAAATCAACCACAGTGTGCTGCTTGAAATTTTTTTAATAAACAGCTCCTTCATTAAGGCTAAAGATATAACCGACATATTTTTGTTATCATCCCAGTTTGATTGAAAACTGGAGTAGTATAACTGACTTGTTTCAAGTTAGAATCTTCATAAACTAACCATCGATCCTTAGTATTTCTTAAATACTTAAGGATAATTTTTACAACTTTCAAATGATTCTCACCTAAATCAGATTGGTATCTACTCCCTACTCCTAGTGAATATGCCATATTTAGTTGCATACATATCATAGCATACATAATGGATCCCATTGCCAAAGCATATGGAATCCAACTTATACGCTCTCTCTAGAGGAGTTATCGAAAAATCCTTCTTAGAGAGTAATTTTATGGTCTATCAAAAGATAGCCTTTCTTGGAATTCACCATGCTAAACCGCTTCAGCATAGTATCAATATATGTTAACTGGAATAACCTTAGCAACCTTTTAGATCTATCCCTATTTACTCTTTATCCCAAGACTGTTGGTCGCTTCTCCTATATCCTTTATGAAGAATTGGGATAATAGCCAAACCTTTATTCCTGCATTGCAGGAATGTTATCCCTAATTAAGAGAATGTTATCTCTAATTAAGAGAATGTTATCTACATATAAAACAAGAAATGCAACTACTGAACCATTAGCCCATTTGTATATGTAGAGCTCTTCTCCGTTCTTAATAAAGTCGTATGTTTTAATCACCTTATCAAAATATATGTTCTAACTTTAAGATATCTGCTTTATTACATAAGTAGATCTTTAAAGCTTGCACACCTTTGATTTATCTGTAGATATGAATCTCTCAGGTTATATCATATACACCTCTTCTTCCAACTCTCCATTTAGATAAGCAGTTTTAACATTCATTTGCCAGATCTCAAAATCAAGATATGCCACTATTGTAGGGATTATCCAAATAGACTTGACCATTGCCACAAAAAAAATATCTTGTCATAGTCAATACCATAACACTAACGATAACCTTTAGCAACCAGATGGGCTTATAGGTCTCCACTTGCCTATGTATATCTCATTTTCTTTTGAAAATCTACTTATATCTAATGGATTCTATCCCTTCAGGTTAATCAACTAATGTTCATACACTATTGATCTCCATTGACTCTATTTCGAATTTCATAACTTCAAACCATTTTTTAGAGTTGGAAGACTGCATAGCATCCATATAGGTGATCAGATCCTCATTATTTTTTTCAAGTTCAACAGGATCCTTATCCTGAACCAAGAAACCATAGTATCTATTTAGATGATGTAGTACTCTACTGGATCTCCTTAAGGATGCATCTACAATGGGCTCTAGGTTTGATCTAATCAAATTTGATTGAATTGGTTCAGTTAATTATGTTTGTTCTAGTATATGTCAAACTTCTTCAAGTTCAATCTTAGAGGTATTTTTTTCTTTTCCAAGAAACTCTCTTTCCAAAAAAACTACTTTATTACTAACAAATATCTTATGTTCATCAGTATGGTAGAAGAAATAACCCTTAGTTTCTTTCAAGTAACTTATAAATGTACACCTATTAGACCTAGACCCAAGCTTGTCTATTTTCAAATATTTGATATAAGCTAGACATCCGCAGATCCTAAGATATGAGAGTACCAATTTATGCCTTGTCCATATCTTATATAGCATTTTGTTTACAGACTTGCTAAGAACTTTATTTAGAATGTAACAAGCCAACTCTAGTGCATATCTCTAAAAAAAGAGATAGACTCACAAATCCCATCATGGACCGAACCATGTCTAATAAGATTTGATTCCTTTTTTTAGACACTCCATTATGCTAAGGTATCCCGACAGGTATCCATTATGAGATAATCACACTCTTCCAAATATGTTTTAAACTCACTATAAGATATTCACCTTCTCGATCAGATTGAATGATTTTGATATACTTGCCAGTTTATTTCTCTACTTCATTACGAAATCATTTGAACATTTTAAACAACTCAAACTTATATCTTATTAAGTAGACATACCCATACCTTGATATGTCGTCATAAACGTGATGAAGTAGTGATATCCACCTATGGTTAAAGTGTTCATGGGTCCACATACATTATTATGTATTTGACTCAGAATCTCAGTGGCTCTTGCACCCTTTCCAGTAAAAGGTAAATTAGTCATCTTTCCAAGAAGATAAGATTCGTAGGTTGGTAATGATTTAAAATCATTGACCTCGAGGATTTTCTCTTTAGATAATATGTTCATCTTATTCTTCTTGATATGACCTAGTCTATAATGCTAAAGGTAGACATCAAATACATTTTCTATCCTGGAATATTTATTAGGCATATACATTATATTTACAAGCTATGATAATACATAAATATCATTTTTTAGTTGTCCATGCATTACAGTAACATCATTCATAATAATATCACAATAACTACTTTTTATTGATAAATGATAATCATTTTTAACCAAAAGGCATACAAAGATCACATTCATCAAAATCTAGGATAATAGTGATAATCTCCTAAAACAATAATACTAGTATTAAAAACAAGCTTGACTATTCCTAAAGCTAGAGCTAGAACAAGTCTTCTATCTCCAATATTCAGGAATTTCTTGTCATCTTCGAATCTTCTACTAATCTAAAGTTTCTACAATGAATTGCAAATATTAATAGCTTCCGATATCTAATACCCAGGTAGTAGTATCATAAATAGAAAAATTACAAGATGTTGTCATATAATTACATTATCCAACAAACCCTTGCTGGCTCTTCTTTCTTGGCGAGTCCAGCGAGGTAATGTAAAGAGGATAATTTCTCTTCGGTATCCCTGCTTCTTATAATAAAAACATTCAACTTAAATCTGGTCAAACTTGAACTCCTTGGTCTGACCTAGCTAAGTCACCGTAACACTATGTACCATTTTTTATATTTTTTTCTTTTCTTTAAGGGATGATTCCCTGTTGAGCCTCCCACTATTTTTACTAATCCTTTTTAGAGCTGATGATCCTTTTCATAAGTCTACAGTAATCCTAACAGGCCATGATAGTTGGCTGCAGGCCTAGTCATTCTATAATGATCAAGAAAGTCAATGTAGGACTTCAATAAAGAATTGAGGATTGCATCCTTTCAGCTATTTATCAAAGAAAAATCTAAGTTTGCCCAAGCATTCGATCAATTAGATCATGTACAATACATACTTAGTGACCAAAACCCTTTTCCTTGTCCTAGTATTAAAAATGGCACAAGACATTTTGTATCTTTCAATATCATCGAGAGTGTTGAAAGATTTTTTCAAACACTTGAAGCATGTCGTCCAACTAAGCATCCTAAAATTTGCGATTTAGTTCATTGTTCATGGATGCCTAAATAATGCAACGGACCGTGGCTTAACAACTGAGCCACTTCTGGTAAGTATCTTGGGCCGATCCATGAACATTCTGAGTAGGCTTCATATGTGCCAGATCTGTCAGCACGTACAAGATTCATTTTTACTCCATGAATATTTTTAGCTTTCGATACCAACTATCAAAATTGAATCATGTTAATTTTTCATTATCTAATAATGAACAGAGTGATAAAGTGATGGCCATATTAATTAGAAAAGAGAACAAAACCTAATTAGTATATGAATCATTTAATTCTAAAGATTTGGACTTTAGTCTAAAGGTTCTCTCATTATTTTGATCAAATTAGTAGTCTCTACCTCTAATTTGAGAAATTGCACTAATTCATTAGCAGGAACTAAAATCTAATAGACTACACATGAGCCCAAATTTGGTCAGCTCACTCATGTGCATCTAAAGGTAGGTTATTAACCAATTATCTCTTTAAATGATTTCTGATAATAATTTTATCCCAGGAACTAATCAGCAAGCCTTTGGGTTCCCACCGAAAGTCCTGGTTAGGTCCAACCATTAATATGACAGGACTAAATACTTCTAGCCAATGATGGCCAAGCCTGACTTTGACTAGCCCACCTGACCATTGTTTACAAAGAATCGACTAAGTCATCATAATATAAATAATAATTCCAATAGCCAAATAAGCACTAGATCTTTGGACCTCCAATGATCATCTTAACTATTTGACTCATTACCACTCTTTTAGTGGATGGCTTTGATTCAATTGTCTCCATAATTTTATCACTCAAGGGATTTAATAATTTTAGAAGATTTAATTAGATTAAGTAAAGAAAAAAGAAGAAGACATGGACCAGTCAACAATCTTCCCACTGACTTCATCAAGTGATGAGGGTTGAATTATATTAGTCTAAGGGCACCTAGATTAGTCAAACTGATCCTCCATACTAGCATGGATTTGCTTGAATCGATGAGCTATCTAATCAAAATTTGATTAACCAATTGGCCAGGTAAGTAAAATCAATGGAAGGTTTATGCCATTAACTCTTTCCTTAGACACCAACATATTGGCCAGATAAGAGGTTGCCTCAATTAATGACCATGATCAAATGGCAAACTTATCCTAGACATTAATTGGTTCGTTAGTTTTGATTAGACTAGCCTAAGTACTCGGGTTTGACTACTAAGATAGAATCAAATCCATTTGATAATATGGACTTGATCAACCTGTCACTATAAAATTAATCTAGAGACTCTTTGACCTAATCTTAATCAACTTTTGGTTAGTTTAAATCAACTTCTCTAAGATCTATATTAATCAAATTCTAATTCTAGGTCTAACCTAGTTATTTAACCTAATTCGAGTTAATCCAAAAATCCAAGTTTTATGAATTGATTTTTGATCTTTAATTTATAATTCTAGAACTAATCAACTTATTTCCAGCAATTAATCAAGATTTATTTTGCTAAAATTAGATCTAAACATTTTTATATGCATCATATATGAATAAAATAATTTAGATCTAGACTATATGCTTTAATGCAATTGCAAAAATTAAAGTTATAATTTATGTTCTAAACATAAAACCTGATGTAAATAACTTAATTTCATATCAATAACAGCAAAATAATCAAAGTTAAACTACTAAAAATTAGATCTAAATTATTAAAATAAGTTCAATAAAATTATTTTTTTTATCTTACTTGTTTATAGGATATAACTACAAGCGACACCCCTACATAATATAGGAGACCTCATGGAATGAAAAGAAAGGGTCTTTAAATCCTACTTCTCATCTATGACCGGATGGCCATGATGATCAACCTAATTAAAGCAGTTACTCATCAAGATTTAGATATACATCTAATCAAATCATGTCAAAAACCTATAGCTCTGATACTACTGTTGAAAATCACTTATGATTTCATGCATATGTTTTTTTTAAAATATAACAAAAATAAAATTGATTAAAATAATTTTAATTCCTAAATCATGCATTAGAATATTTCTAAAAATCTATTCTAGAGGATCGAGACAAGGTATGAATAGAACATAGATATTAAAAATAAAATCAGCATGCATTGATGAGATCAATGCATGTCGTAGATTTAATCTACAAGCATATATAGGAACAAATCCCATACCTGGTCCCAGGTCGATGAACGCTGCTTCTAATAGTGTGTGGTAGATAAACGGGATGTTACCTTGTAGCTGCACAGAATATCTGACCTCTACAAATAGTCCACATAAAGTCTCAAGGGATCACCTTCCCTAGAGTGCTAGCTTCGTATAAAGACTATGGATGGCTGATCTGAAGACCTTCTTTGAATTTTCTCAAACCCTCTAGGAGGATAAGGAGATAGAGGACTAGAAGGATCGGATCATGGAAGGAAAAAAAAATCTAAAATATTTTTTCCTTATTTTTCTTTCTTTCTCTCTTTTTCTCTTCTCCCTAGCACCAAGGAAAAAAACTCTCACACCAAACCCTTTTCCATGCCAATCTCTCTTATTATTTTTTCAATGGCCTCCTCTACTTTTTTCTTCATGATAATCCTCTCATATTGTCACACAATATCAAAAAAGAATTCTATTTAAAATTGGTGTGGAGAAGGAGAGAAGTGGGATAGGTTAGGAGTCCTACCTAGATAAGGATAAGGTCTAGAGTTTTGATCCAATCAAACTCTAACTTATTTAAACTTAAAACTCCTTTTAAATTTAAATAACCTTAATCCGAATTAGAATGGATAAGAGGGAGGGAGGTTGTGGTGCAAGGGAAGAGTTTAGGTTTTTTAGAACTCTTGTTTTAATTCAAATCCTATTCCAAATAAGATATAGTTTGGATCCATTAAATTAATATGAACCCAATCTAGTTAGGTCCAATTGAATCATAATTAATTCAAAAATTAATTATGTTGAAATTCAAATTAAATCAAGATTGTAAATCCTTAGCAATTAGGTCATTGAATAATCTAATCGAGTGAAATCCAAATAAATCCAATTTAATTGGACTTGACCTAAACCTCCTTGCTTAATTAAATTAAGCCAATTAACAATCTAATTACTAATTAATCCTTCTAAAATTAATTAATAATTATTTTTTATCTATAATATTTGTATAAGATAAATTGTTTATCATATTTTAAATTTTGCCACTGAGTAATTCTCAATCATTGATCAACCATCATGATCATCAAAAACTTTTATTGTGAGTGACCTCGTAGGTTCGAATCCTAAGCTAGTTACTCAAGAATGATTTTCTAAACTAATCAAAGTGACCATCTAGCAAAGATGTTTGACATTTGGATAGGTCGAATGTTCGTGAAGCAACATTCAACAACTCAAGCTATGGTTACCAAATAATTCATCCCTTTGATCCAATACTTAGGATGACTCAGAGTTTACTGCCAACTCTTAATTAGTGCATCCAAATATTTCTCAACTTGCTAAATCATAAGACTCCTTATAAGGATTATCCAGGCCTAGGTTTTGCTAAATTAAAATACTACCGAGCATTTACTCTAACAACTTGGAGTGGTCAATCGCTTCTTAACTCAATACTAACTTAATAAGTACTTGACTGCATCCAAAAACCTTCTAACACTGAATCAAGAATTTAGGTAGTCTGTTATCAAAGTACAATGAGTTACATGCCAAGTTACCATGATAGTCTCATGTCAGAGGGATACTTGTACCCATACCTGTTGATCCCTGGAATGATTTTGATGATTACAAAATATTGGAGCATATATTTGATATTAATACTTTTTAAGTATTTAAGAAGTTTTTGTAGGGCATTTCTAATGAACAATCATCAACCCTACATTTCTCAAAACTATTAGAATGAATTCATGTATTCAAAAAAAAGTTTCATGTATTTTTTGAGAGCCCTAAGTAAATTAAATTGTATATTCATGAAAAAGGGGCCAAATCAATATAATTTTAAGTATAATTTTTTTAGAATAGATTTAGAATTTGTTTGGAAGTAGTTTGAAGCTATTTGGAAGATTTTGGAGAAGTTTCAACTCGAGCCGACTCTAATGGATAGAGCTGATATATTTCTTGGTACGGCATGGCACTTTTCTGATACAAGACATCCGAGCCGACTCTTACAGAGTCACTGAAAGTTGCTTCTGAGATCTAAGTCAGCCGAGCCGACTCTAAATTGACAGGAGCAGACTTTCACAAACTACAGAATAACTATACTGATAATCCGAGCTGACTCAAATTCTTCGAGCCGACTCGCCTCCCAGTGATCTCAGCTGTGATGGCTAGTTCTAGAATTCAAAATTTTTGAATCTCAAGAGTTCCAACAGCTAGTTTTCGATTTCCAAGAGATTCCAACGGCCATATTCATCTGGGAATACTTCAAGAAGCTATAAATGATGGATTTAAAGAAAGAAATTTTTTTTTTTTTGAGGGTATTGAATATATAAAGAGTTTTCAAGTAGAAATTCAAGTTCTCCAATAACTTCCAACTAATTTCTTGAGTTAATCTTTGAAGAGATAAGAGAGACTTGAACAACATTGAAGAAGCATTCAAGAAGGCCTCATTAAGAGCTTCAACTATAACCATTCAACACATTGGGTTTGTTTTTTTTGTTGCTTTCTTTTGCTACTCTATTTTGAGTTGCTACAAGTACAGCAGGTGGCTGTAGCTTGTGAGCTATTTTTGGGTTATTGATTAGCCTTTAAAATCAAGTTGGATTGTTAGCCTGGAAAAACTTTGTATTTGGGTTTTGGATTGTGAGCCCGTAGGAAAATAATTCGATAGTATTCGGGATGAATATAGTGAAAATTCCAAGAGTGCACCTTGGATAGTGGACGTAGGAGCTGGAGTTGCTCCAAATTACTCTAAATCTTATGGTGTTTGTGTTTGCTCTTGCTTTTGCACTCTTATTTACTTACGCATGCAATACTCTATCTACTTCACTCACCACACAAGGTTTCAAAAGGCACATACTTGCTAAAATTTTTACAAACCTAATTCTCCCCTCTCTTGGGTTAGCCAACTGGGCAACAAGTGGTATCAAAGCCACGTCTCAGTGCTATTAATCTAACGATTAAAAGAAAAGTTCTATGATAATCCAAATAAGCACATCTTTGGTTGAAGGTCAATCAAGTAATAGACCTCCACTGTTCACTGGCACCAATTATACCTATTGAAAAACTAGGATAAAAATTTATATACAAGCTATTGATTTTCAATTATGAAAAATAATCTTGAAAAGACTACACATATCCATCAAGATGGTAGATGGAATAGACATCCCTAAACCAAAAAAGGAATAGGATAATATGATATAAAAATGGGTGAACTTAATGCCAAAGCCATGAACCTTCTTTACTGTGCTTTGGATGCAAATGAGTTTAACCAGATTTTCACTTGCACTTCGACAAAGAAAATTTGGGATAAATTACAAGTTACACATGAGAGCACTACCCAAGTAAAGACCTCTAAAATTAATATACTTGTACACAATTATGAACTCTTTAAAATGGAACCGAATGAAACTATATCTAAAATATTTGCTAGATTTACAGATATTATTAACGGTTTGGAAAGTTTTGGCAGGGTATATTTCAATGCTGATATGGTACAAAACATTCTTCGATCTTTACCAGATAAATGGGATCCCAAGGTCACTGCAATACAAGAAGCCAAAAACTTCAACACACTTTCACTTGATGAACTTCTTGGTTCTTTGATTATCCATGAACTGACAATGCAGCACCGCAACAAAGATGACAACAAGAAAAAAAGATCTATAGTATTCAAGGCAGCAGCAGAGATTAAGAAGCAAGAAGAGAAAGAAGAAGAAGAAAGCCCATCCTCAGATAAAGAACTAGGAGATGATGACATAGCATTAGTTATGAGAAGATTTCGAAGATTTATGGGCAAAAGAAAGTCAGGATACTGGAGAAAGCACCTTAGCAAAGGTGAACAAAGCAAAGAAAAAGAGAAAGACAAGGACAAGGAAAAGGAGTAACTACCTATTTGTTATGAATATAAGAAGCCGGGACACTGCCGTTCGAAATGTCCTACACTGCAAAAGGGATACAAGAAAAAGAAAAAGAAAGCACTGATGGCTACATGGAGTGACAGTGATGAATCCACTTCCAATGAAGAGGAAGAGACATCAAAATCAGAAAATATATGTTTAATGGGTCTAGAAGATGAGGTAACATCTAGTGAACCCATTCATGAATTTACTTATGATGATTTGTATACTGCCTTTCAAGAACTTCTAACTAAATATAAGAATGCT
Source organism: Areca catechu (assembly GCA_021397845.1). Lineage (NCBI taxonomy): Eukaryota > Viridiplantae > Streptophyta > Magnoliopsida > Arecales > Arecaceae > Areca > Areca catechu. The sequence goes on from CM038046.1 coordinate 27,703,892, forward strand.
GGTTTAAAAATTAAATCTTTGAAAAATAACTATGACATATTATTGAAAAAAAAGGATGAGATTTCTGAAAAGAATAATCTTTTACAAAAAGAATTAAGTAATGTTTCTGAAAAATGTAAAGTGTTACAAGCTAAAAATGATGAATGTTTTGAAAAGAATAAAGGCTTGCAAAATGAAATGGATAGACTCAAGCCTCTTATTGATAAATTGACTTTAAGTTTGAACCAACTTGAGCTAATTCTAAAAAATCAAAACAAATCTAATAATAAAGCTGGAATTAGGTACAATATAATGCATATAAACAAATTTTCAACTTCAAAACCTTATGCATTAAAATTTTCAGCATCCACTTCTTTTTAAAAGTCAAAAATAGTTTGTTTTTGCTATAATGGGGTTGGACACAAGGCATATGAATGCCATCTGAGAAAAAAATAAAAATAAAGTAAAAAAGATTTGGATTCCTAAAAGAACCATAGCAACTAACCTCAAGGATCCAAGAAACTTGTGTACCTAAAAATTTCACTTGATTATTTTACAGAAATGTCTTGCAGTCCAAAATTCAAAGAAGAGATGGTATCTAGATAGCGGCTGTTCAAGACACATGATGCGTAACAAAGATCAATTTATCACCCTTGAAATGAAAGAAGGTGGAATGGTTACATTGGTGATAATGGTAAGAAAAAAATCATTGGGATTGATAAAATAAAAATTATTCCTTCCACTTATATTAAAAATGTATTGCTAGTAGATAAATTGAAGCATAATCTATTGAGCATTAGTCAATTTGGATAGAGGCTTCAAAGTTTTATTTGAGTCTTCAATGTGCATAGTAACTAGCTCTCTTGATTCTAGCATTAGGTTTGTTGGTCATAGACTTGAAAATATTTATATAGTAGATTTGAATAATCTAGCCATGTTAAGCAGTATAAGTCTAGTGGCTATGAATGCTAAAATCAAGGAATCTAGTTTATTTTGGCATAAAAGATTGGGTCATGCTAGCATGCATACATTAGTAAAATTAATTTTCAAAGACTTAGTTAGAGGTTTACCAAAATTTAAAATTGATTTCGATCATGTATGTGATGCATGTCAATATGGTAAACAAACTAAGAAGAATTTTAAATCTAAAAATATTGTTTCAATTTCAAGACCCTTAAAATTACTATATATGGACTTATTTGGACCAACTAGGATCACAAGCCTAGGAGGTACGAAATATGGACTTGTGATAATAGATATTTTTTCATAATTCACTTAAGGTTTCATTCCTAGCTTACAAAGATGAAGCCTTTAAAGTTTTTCGAAAATTTTATAAAAAGGTTTCAAATCAGAAAAATCTTTCAATTATCTCAATTAGAAGTGATAATGGAACTGAATTTGAAAATCAATACTTTGAAAAATTTTGCACAGAACATGGCATTGATCATAACTTTTCAGCTCCTAGAACACCAGAACAAAATGGAGTTATAGAAAGAAAAAATAGAATATTGGAAGAGATGGCCGAACCATATCATGTGAAAGCAATCTTCCAAGATACTTTTGGGCAGAGTTGTGAACACTGCATGTTATATATTAAACCATGTTTTGATTAGACCAATTTTGAAGAAAACCTCCTATGAGCTTTGGAATGATAGAAAACCAAACATTTATTATTTTCATATTTTTGGATGTAAATGTTATATCTTGAATAGTTGGAAAGATAACTTAGAAAAGTTTGATACAAAATCTGATCAAGGTATATTTTTTAGATATTCAACCACAAGTAAAGCATTTAAAGTTTTTAATAAAAGAACTTTAACTGTTGAAGAATTAATTCATGTTATTTTCGATGAGTCTAACCTCGCACCTTCAAGAAAAGAAGAGTGTATTGACAATAATGCAGGTATCAGTAAAGGACATAAGCTTGAAAGAAAAGCAAGTTGAGCAAGAAAAGAAGAAGGTAAGTGCAGAACATGATGAGCTGCCAAAGGATGAGAGGTATGCACATTCTCACCCCAAGAAATTGATTATTGATGATCCCTCTCAAGGAGTAAAAACTAGGTCATCCTTTAGAGACACCTTTGACTATTTAGCATTTGTTTCTCAAGTTGAACCTAACTGCATAGAGGAAGCTGAAAATGATCCATATTGGATGATGGCTATGTAGGAGGAACTTAATTAATTTGAAAGGAACAATGTATGGACCTTAGTAGCTAGACTTAAGGAACATCCTGTCATAGATTCTAAATGGATTTTTAGAAATAAATTAGATGACAAAGGTAATGTAGTTAAAAACAATGCCAGATTAGTTGCTAAAGAATATAACCAAGAGGAAGGAATAGATTTTGATGAAACTTATGTACCTGTAGCTATATTAGAAGCCATAAGACTCTTACTTGCTACATTAGAAGCCATAAGCCATAAACTTTTTTAAATGGATATAAAATGTGCTTTTTTAAATTGCTACATTGAAGAAAAAGTTTTTGTAGAACAACCTCCCAGTTTTGAAAATCACTCTTTTCCAAATCATGTTTTCAAACTAAACAAAGCTTTATATGATTTAAAACAAGTACCAAGAGCATGGTATGAGAGGTCGAGCAAGTTTCTTTTAGAAAATGATTTCAAAAGAAGTAGAGTAGATACAAAATTATTTATCAAAAGAAAAGTTGATGAATTATTAGTTGTACAAATATATATTGACGATATAATATTTGGTGCAACTAATGAAACTTTATGTCAGGAATTTGCCAAGCTTATGTAGGGAGAATTTGAAATGAACATGATGGGTGAACTAACTTTCATCCTTGGATTGCAAATCAAACAAACAAAGGAAGGGATATTCATCAACCAAATAAAGTACATCAAAGAACTCTTGAAAAAGTTTGGAATAGAATCAAAAAGTTTGGAATAGAATCTACAAAGAAAATTGGCATACCCATGAGCCCAACCTATAGACTTGATAAAGATGAGGAAGGTAACAAGGTTGATCAAAAATTATATCGATATATGATTGGATATTTACTTTATTTGACTGCAAGCAAACCCGATATACTATTTAGTATTTGTATATGCACAAGATTTCAAGTTAATCCTAAAGAATCGCATATACTTGCTATTAAGAGAATCATAAGATATCTCAAAGGTTTATTAAATTTAGAATTATGGTACTCTAAACCTTCATCTTTAAATTTAATAGGTTATTCAGATGCTCATTATGGTGGTTGTAGAATTGATAGGAAGAGCACTAGTGAAACATGTCAATTTCTAGTGTTGAACTTAATCTCATGCACAACAAGAAACAAAATTCCATGGCACTATCTATTGCTGAGGTAGAGTATGTGGCTGCAGGGAGTTATTGTACTCAAGTATTATGGATTAAGCAATAACTAGAAGATTATGATGTTATTTAATCTAAAATTTTAATCAAATGTGATAACACAAGTACTATCAATTTAACAAAGAATCCTATTCAGCACTCAAGAACTAAGCATATTGAAATTAGATATCATTTGATTAGGGATCATGTTCAAAATGGTGATATTGAACTCAAATTTATTTATACTGAATAATAACTAGCTAACATCTTTACTAAATCCCTTAGTGAGGATAGATTTTAAATGATCAGAGAAGAATTAGGTCTCTGTGATCCTTTTTAGAATTTTAACCTAATTTCTTCAAGAATTAAGGAAAATTCATCTAGAGGACCTCCATCACTTATTTAAGTCAGATACATACTTTTTCTAGTATTTTTCTTGGAATAGAAACCTTTTTTCTAAATTTTTGAACCATTTTCTTTGGTTATGCTCGAGCCAACTTGAGCAAAAAAAGCTCTCTAGGTGAGCCGACTCGAATGGCAAATATACATAAGGACCGTAGAGCCCTAAATTTTTTTGTTATTATTGTTTCCTATTGAACTCAAGCCTAAGAGAGACCTTTCCTTTTTAGCCCTAGGGACCACTCTAATCAACTACATTTCCATTAGATTCTAGATTTATGGCTCCTAAAAAAGTAGTGGCAAAAAGAAAGAAATAGACGGCTCCAAGCTTGATTCAAGTAGAAAGAAGATCATAGAGGAGACAAAATGAGCCAACTCCTCAAGAACTACAAGCTCCACCTCCTCCTCAGTGACAGATCATTTTAATGGGAAATAGACTTGTGACATCAAGTAGGAAGGTTGATTTTGGATTTCTTGAGCAACAACACTTCCGTATTGGTAATTGGATAGCAGCACAGGGGTGGGAGTTCTTCAGTTCTTTAGATATTCCCACATATCCCACTCTTGTTAGGACATTTTTTGACTATCACTTGTCACACATCACATTCTTTCAACTATGAAGGGTATCACTATTTCAGTGGATGAAGCCAAATTAAGTAGAGTTTTACAAATGCTTAGGACTGGAAAGTATTATCTGAACATCAAAGACAGGCAAGGTACTTTGAAGATTATCCTGGAAAGAAGAAATATGGAAGGCATCTCCAATGTACAAGCCAATCGACTATCACTTGAGATGCCCCTGCTGCACAACATCATCAGCAGAGTTTTCTTGCCTAGGACAGGGCATTTTGATTGGGTGAGTGAGCGAGATCTCATGTTTATGAGATACATGATTGAGGGGAAGGCCCTCAATCTGCTGTTTATCATGATGACATAGATTAGAGATGCCGCTTCCAAGGCCAGAGCTTGTTTACCTTATGGGATGGCCTTCACCCTTTTATTTCAAGACTTTAGTGTTGATCTATCTAGAGAGGACAGCAGACCCCTTTGCATACTGACAGGTATTCTGAGAAATCACCTCACAGAATGGGGTATCTTAGAGTTGAAGGTGAATGGGTAAAGAAAGTGTCAAGACAAAGAGTAGTTCATTCAGATGATGAGGATGACATCCCTAAGGATGCTGAGACTGCTGAGCAGACTGGAGATGACGAGGATGAGCATGATGATGAGGATGGACCCTCAGAGCCAGCACCTGCCACACCACCTCAGTCAGTACCTTCAGAGCCCGACACTGGTGGACAGTAGCATGACTCTGAGCAGAGAGGACACTTAAAGATGATCTTTCTGCTCTCAGATCAAATCTTCAGACAGTTAGAGTAGAGGTTCACTCTAGGATTGATCAACTGTAGACAAAGGTTAGAGATGGTTTCAGCAGGATCCTAGTAGCTCTACATCTGAGTACTACAGCTAGACCTTTTGTATCACCAGACACACCACCAGATGATGGATAAGATTTTCATGCTACTGATTAGCAGGCTGATATGCACTCTACAGATCCTCATGTTATGGACACACCAGCACCAAAGGCAGAGTAACGAGAGCAGTGCATTTCTAATACTCCTGCCACAGATTCTATCAGGGACTAGTACTCTAGCTTTGTCTTATACATTCATAGATTAGAGAACTCCACTACTTTCAGCTTCTGAGTTAGAGCCACCTCCTTCAGCACCTATTCCAGAGCCTACTCCTTCACCAGCACCTACTGAAGCCAGACCTAGAGCTAGACCTAGACAGTATCATAGATCTGGCCCATCCCTTAGGACCAGAAACTTGACCCACCAGACCCCTAGACCATCTGCATCTAGGGTTATGGCATCTGCTATACTAGATCTTCCATCTAATGAGGACTAGCCTCGCAGATGCTGTGCTCATATTGTGCTTCATGTATGTTATTTTATAATCATTTGCTGAACTGAAATTTATCTATTATGCCAGTTATATTTACTTTTTTTTTACTCTCTAAATGTATAATGATATATAATTTTATAGTATGGGAGAGTATTTTACACCTTTTATTGATGACAAAAAGGGGAGTAATAACATGTGATGCATGGAAAATATGTGATGAATGTGTGATGCATGAAAAAATTACATAAGCAATGTGTATGCAAAATGCTTGAGCAAGGGGGAGTATATCTCGTTGAAGACTTATAAAAATTACAATGAACCTTGGAACATTTCTAAAAATCAGCTAGAATGTATTGACAACCTTGACATTTCACTTAAAAGCTCTGACACCTCAATTAATCTATAAAATAAATTCCTATGTCTTCTTACAATGGACCAAACAATAGGTTGAATATAAATCATAACTTGAATTGCTTGGTATGACATACTATATAGCATATTCTAAACTCATTTACTCTAATATAGTTGCAAATATAAAGGTACTTATTCTTTCCATGCCCAGTATTTTGTCATCATCAAAAAGGAAAAGATTGTTAACCCTTGGAATGATTTTGATGATTACAAAATATTGAAGCATGTATTTGATACTAATACTTTTTAAGTGTTTAAGAAGTTTTTGTAGGGCATTTTTAATGAACAATCATAAATCCTACATTTTTCAAAACCATTGGAATGAATCCATGTATTCAAGAAAAAGTTTCATGTATTTTTTGAGAGCCCTAAGTAAATTCAATTGTATATTTATGAAAAAGGGGCCGCCAAATCAATGTAACTTTAAGTATAAATTTTTAAGAATAGGTTTAGAATTTGTTTGGAAGTAGTTTAAAGCTATTTGGAAGACTTTGAAAAAGTTTCAACTCGAGTCGACTTTAATGGATAGAGCTGATACATTTCTTGGCACGGCACATCACTTTTCTAATACAGGACATCCAAGCCAACTCCAAGAAAATCAGAGCCAACTCTCACAAAGTCATTGCTTCTGAGATCTCAGTCAGCTGAGCTGACTCTAAATTAACAAGAGTCGACTCTCACAGACTGTAGAATAACTACACTGATAATCCGAGCCGACTCAAGTCATTTGAGCTGACTCGCATCCCAGTGATTTCAGCTATAACGGCTAGTTCCAGAATTCAAAATTTTTGAATCTCAAGAGTCTCAATAGCTAGTTTTCAATTTTCAAGAGATTTCAATGGCCATATTTATCTGGAAACACTTCAAGAAGCTATAAATGATGGATTTAATAGAAGAAAGAAGAACTTTTATGAGGGTATTGAATATACCAAGAGCTTTCAAGTAGAAACTCAAGTTCTCCAACAACTTTCAACTAATTTCTTGAGTTAATCTTTGAAGAGATAAGAGAGGCTTTATAGCATTGAAGAAGCATTCATGAATGCCTCATTAAGAGCTTCAACTGCAACCATTCAACACATTGGGTTTGTTTTTTGTGTTGCTTTCTTTTGTTACTTTGTTTTGAGTTGCTACAAGTACAGCAGGTGGCTGTAGCTTGTGAGCTATTTTTAGGTTATTGGTTAGCCTTGATAATCAAGTTGGGTTGTTAGTGAGCCCGGAAAAACTAACTTTGTATTTGGATTTTGGATTATGAGCCATAGAAAAATAATCCGATTTCATTCGAGGTGAATATAGTGGAAATCCCAAGAGTGCACCTTGGATAGTGGACGTAGGAGCTGGATTGCTCTGAACCACTATAAATCTTGTGGTGTTTGTGTTTGCTCTTGCTTTTACACTCTTATTTACTTCCGCATGCAATACTCTATCTACTTCACTCACCACACAAGATTTCAAAAGGCACATACTTGCTAAAATTTTTATAAACCCAATTCACCCCCCTCTTGGATTAGCCAACTAGAAAACAATACCCTTTTTGCAAGATACTTTTGACAATAGAGTACTCCATAAAGTTGGTCATTGTTCAATGAGATATTTTTCGACACTCACTTGCATGCCATACTAGTATCTCCACACTCCTTGGTTAAGAGAACAACCTACTTATATGGTACACAATGACTTATTCTCAATAAATGTTATCATCCTAGGTAACAATGTATTATTTGGTCATAAACCAATTTAAGAACCACTCGATAAATCCTTCTTTATCGAATCAATATAGTTCTAAGGACTTCAACACATTAGAGTTCACAATAAGATGATAAATAGTATAGAGCAACCAAAAATAATATTTATTTTATTAATAATTTATATATATTTACAAGATAGCTCAGCCATCTATAACCTAGATAATTGATTTTAGAATACTTTTATCAACACTTAAGTATTAGCTCATGTTTATTAGAGATTAATATTAGCTTATTAACCAAAGACTTTAGCCTTTCTACTTCTTTTTATAGATTTTTGTTTTCTTCTTGCAAACTTTTATTATTTTCAAAATATTCATTGTTTTTTCTTTTTTCTATGCTTTATTTCTTTGAAGTAGAATGTCCATCTCTTTTTGCAAAGTATCATTTTTCTTTAAAGCCTCCTTCTTTTCTTTAAGTAAAGTGTCATTTGATTATTTGAGAACTTTATTTTTTAAACCAACTTTCTTGAATTCAACAAGTAAATCATAAAAAACTGTGTAATTCATCAAAAATAAATTCAATATTAAGTTCATAACAAACATCATCTTTCAAAGCCATCAAGCATAGAATAGCAAACTTTGTTTGCTCTTTTTTTTTATTAGAGCTTGATTCATCACTGTTGCTCCAGGTTGCAACCATAGTTTTCTTTTTCTTGCCCTTCTTGTGGCTCTTCTTTAGCATAGGACGGTCTGATCGATAATGCCTAGATTTTTTGCATTCATAAAAAATGGACTGTTGATCCTTATCCTTCTCTTTATCTTTTTCCTTACTTTGCTCTCCCTAGCCAATTATCTCCTTCTGTACCTTGATCAATCATTGCTCATGAATCTTCTAAATTTTCTCATCATAAGGGCCATATCCACATCTCCTAACTTCTCTTTAAATGAGGAGCTTTTCTCTTTTTCTTTCTTTTCTCATTCATTTATAGCTTTAAGAGCAATGGTTTTCTTCTTTCTTCCTTATCGCTACGGTGCTTCATATTCATTTCGTATGTCAGTAGGGATCCAAGAAGCTCTTTCAAGAATAAATTGTTGAGATCCTTTGCTTCCTGAATTACAGTGATTTTTGGATCCCATTAGTCCAACAGTGATTGAAGGATTTTGTCCACTAAGTCACAATTAAAGTATATCCTACCAAGACTTTTGAGATCATTAATAATATCTATAAACCTTATAAACATTTCAAAAATGGTCTCAGTGGGTTCTGATGTAGCACAATTGCTAACATGGAGCCCATGATGGCGATAGCTAGCAGCTGCGCGGGTGGAAAGTGCCACCTGGATGCGGTGCCCAAATGAAGATCCAAGGGTGAGCCCTCCATCCGAGGTCAGTTCCCAACCGGGGTCGTGGTCATAAGGCGAGCCCTCCATCTGAGGTCAACTCCTGGCTGGGGTCATGCTCATGCATTCCAAGGACAAGCTCTCCATCCAAAGTCAGCTCCCAGCCAGGGTCGTGCTCATAAAGCGAGCCCTCCGTCTGAGGTCAACTCTCGGCTGGGATCATGCTCATGCATTCCAAGGGCGAGCCCTCCATCTAAGATCAGCTCCTAGTCGAGGTCGTGCTCATAAGGCGAGCCCTCTGTCTGAGATCAGCTCCCGATCGAGGTTATGCTCATGCATTCCAAGGGCGAGCCTTCCGTTCGAGGTCAGCTCCTAGTCAGGGTTGTGCTCATGAGGCAAGCCCTCCGTTTGAGGTTAGCTCTCAGCCGGGGTTATGCTCATACATTCTAGGGTGATCCCTCCATCTAAGGTTAGCTCCAAACCAAGATCATGCTCATAAGACGGCCCTCCATCTGAGATCAGCTCCCATTTAGGGTCATGCTCATGCATTCCAAGGGCGAGCCCTCCGTCTGAGGTCAGCTTCCAGCTGGGGTCGTGCTCAGAAGATGAGCCCTCCGTCTGAGGTCAGCTCCCGATCGAGGTTGTGCTCATGCATTCCAAGGGTGAGCCCTCTGTCTGAGGTCAGCTCCCAGTCAGCGTCGTGCCCTTCATCTAAGATCAGCTCCCAACCGAGGTCATGCTCATGCGTTCCAAGGGCGAGCCCTCCATCCGAGGTCAGCTCCTAGTTGGGGTCATGCTCATGAGGCGAGCCCTCCGTCTAAGGTCAGCTTTCGAACGGGATCGTGCTCATGCTTTTCGAAAGCGACCTCCCACATCCAGGGTCAATCACCCAACCGAGGTCGTGCTCCCACTTTCAGAGCTAGGCTCTCCAAATTGAGCTCTCCTCCTCCTCCTGCCAAGTTCAGAGTTCCTGCCAATGGCAGAAAGAGAGAGGATCAATAGAGGTACAGACTATGACATGGAAGCTTTCAACTACCTGCAACTCCCAGAACTGGTGCACACCCTGCCAAAAAATTCAAACTCTATAATGCGCCACCCGCATGTTCTGCGCAATGCATGCTTCAACAGGCCCCACACTCTGTAGCACGCCGCCATGTCAACAACCATGCAACTGAGGGGACCAATCCTCACGACACGAAATCCAAACCTCCTCCAAGAGGAGATTCCATTAAGGTCACAGGCCCTGCGACACTTCGACGTCCCTCATGGAATGAAAACGCTCCACCATGGCTCGGGGCTCCACCATAATATAGTTAACAAGCCATACCATGATAGTTTCGTACTTCCATCATGTCCTGTTAGAGAATATTAAGCAAAATCTTTCTTTATGATATGTGAAGTGTTACATGCAAATCAGAAAAAACAATTGAGATGCTATTGAAAGCTATAACAAATATTGTTCGTTACAAGGACTCAAATTCTTGTAATAGAAAGAGAGAGAAAAATGGTTTGGTCATTTTACTGATTAATATAGCTTTTTTAACATTTTGACTTACCTCATATTATTCCATGTACATAATGTTTTCAGTATAAAATGTTGTACCAAGTCGAATTGCCTGATATATCATGTATCATACCATACTGGTCTCGTATCAGTATAGTATTTCATGTCATACTGATACTCAATATGTTTATGACATCTTGTATTATTGACTCCACTAATTGATTTTGATGATAAGCAAAATAGTTAAGTATAAGTTGAGGATAATGATTTGCTTTGAGTGTGTTTTTATTGAAAAGGTGCTCACAAAATTTGAAGAAGCCAAATTATCTTGAAGAAGCTAAGTTTGAAAGAAAAGTTTGCTCAAAGAGGACTTGGATACTTAAGAGATGGTTGAATGGATGGCCAAGCTAAGTGAAAACTTGTTCCAGCTCAAATTTAGCAGTTTCTGTGTATTTTTCAGTGAAGTGTCAACTCAAAATATCGACACATGACATGAAGTATCGATACATGAAGAAGAAGTGTCGACTCAGGCCGGTACGCAGCAAAGTTTCAAATGGCACAGATGAAGTGTCAACACATGGACCTGAGGTGTCGATTCAAGATGTCGACACATGGATCAACACATCGCCTGAGACTTTCAAGCCATAAAACTTACAGAAGTTGAAAGAGCAGTTGAAGTGTCGACACATGGAAGCAAGGTATCGACTCAAGGTGTCGACTCAACTGAGAAGGTGTCGACACATCTGAGATTTTCAGAGAATCTGAATGGAGCTTTTTGAACTATGTGTCGACTCAAGAAGAACATGTGTCAACCTTATGTGTCGACTCAACTGAGGAAGTGTCGACACATGGAGTTCTGGTAACAGTAATGGCTAGTTTTTTCAAATGCAGAACTCGTCCAATTTGCCCCCAACGGCTAGTTTTTCAAGTGTAACGGCTAGAATTCGATTTTGAGACCTTGGAAGGGTATTTATATGCTCCAAATCAAATCAAAAATGATGATATTGAATACCATTAAAGAGTTTTGAGAGAAAAGAAGAGAGAAGAGCCTTAACTCTTATTCATTCAAGTTTCAACCACTCACAAGCTAAAGGAAGCCTCCAAGCATTCAAAAGCCATCAAGAGCATTGAAGATCATTCAATCTTGAGTATTCAAAAGACTTCAACAAGTGCAAAGCAACTCTACTTCAAGCTACATCGAGATATTTGCTTTGTTATTGAAAGCTTATATTGGTTCTTTATTTCTAAACCTTATTTCTTATAAGAATTCTTGGTTAACCTATTGTAAAACCAAGTGAGGTTATTGGTAAGCCTTGAAAAATCAATTAAGTTGGTGGTTAGCCCGCAAAACCACTAAGATTCTTGGTTAGCCTGGAAAACCAAGGAAGGTTATTGGTTAGCCTTGTAAAAATCAATTAGGTTCTTGGTCAGCCCGCAAAACCAAGTGAGGTTATGACTTGTGATCCTTGTAAAAACAAGTCAGGTTTTGATTAATGAGCCCAGAAAACTAATCAGCTATAATCGTGTGATTATAGTGAATTTCCAAGGAGATCTTGGAGAGTGGATGTAGGTGCATGGTTGGCACCGAACCACTATAGTTCTTGGTGTTTGTGATTGCTTGATCTCTCTTTCTTTGCTCTTTATTTATTGCTCTTAATTTTCACTGCACTTATATTTTAGAGCATTGCATTTGAATCATAGTACCTTGCTTATATATATTTGTTGAATTGGATTGCCTTGCTTCGTATCAAGTTTTGTTAAGTTAATAGCTTATATTAATTTTTAGAGACCCAATTCATCCCCCCTCTTGGGTTGCTTACTGGGCAACAAGTGGTATCAGAGTCATGTTCTCAGTGTATAGGCTTTACCGTCTTGAGTAAAGATCTATGGCAACCCAATTGGTACTAGTGTAGTTGAGGGACAAGCCTCAAATAGATCTCCATTTTTCAATGGAACAAATTATACTTATTGAAAAACTAGGATGAAAATTTATATGCATTCTATTTATTACAATTTATGGAAAGTAGTAAATAAGGGTCCTCATATTCCTTCGGTAGTGGTTAATGGTATTTCCATCCCAAAACTTGAAGAGGATTGGGATTAAAATGACATTAAACAATCCGAGGTTAATGCAAAGGCAATGAATCTCCTTTATTGTGCATTAGATCCTAGTGAATTTAATAGGATATCTACATGCATGTCTGCCAAAGAAATATGGAACACACTTGAAGTTACCCATAAGGGTACCGGTCAAGTGAAGAACACTAAGGTTAATATGTTAGTGTACACATATGAGATGTTCCCGGTGGAACCAAATGAATCTATTACTGATATGTATACACGATTCACTAATATAGTTAATGGTATGAGAAGTCTTGGTAAAGTCATGTCTAATGCTGATCTTATGAATAAAATTTTTAGGTCACTTCCAACATCATGGGATCCGAAGGTGACCGCAATTCAAGAAGCAAAGGATATGGAAAAGCTACCTCTTGAGCAGCTAGTGGGATCGCTCATGACTTATGAGCTCAATCTCCAACAAAAATCTATGGACATGGACAAGAAGAAGGGGATTGCTTTCAAGTCAAATATACAAGAAGAATCCTCAATTGATGAGTCCGAATATGAAGAGGAAGAAGGTGAAGAAGCCCTCCTTGTACGAAAGTTTAGAAGATTCATGAAGAGGAGGAAATTTCCTTACAAAAAGAAACATCAATCCAAAGAAAAAGGAAAAGAAAAAGAGAGAAAAGAAAAGGAAAAGGAGAAGGAAGTACCTATATGCTTCGAGTTCAAGAAGCCGGGATACTACAAGTTCGACTGTCCTCTCCTCAAGAAATCAAGAAAAAAATTAAGGAAAAAAGCAATGATGGCCACTTAAAGTGATAGTGAAGACTCCAATTCAGAAGAAGAGCAGACTGAAGTTACAAATCTCTGTTTCATGGCACATCAGGATAATGATGAGGTATGTTCCGACATTGAAATTGATTTCATTTTTGATGAACTTAGAAATGCTTTTGAAGAGCTTATGCATGATTATAAATTAGTTTTATCTGAAAACAAGAAATTGAAAAAGCATGCAAATAGTTTTTCTTTTGAAAACAACTCTTTACTTAATGATGTTAGTTCTTTGAAATCTAAATTAGATGTTTTAGAAAAGAAAAACAATGCTTTATCTATGCAAAACGAAGTTTTGAAAAGATCTAAAAATGTTATTTCTAACAATGATCTTTTAAAGAAAAACAAGGATTTAGAACTTGAAAATACTAAGTACAAAAATGAATTGAAAAGATAAAACCTTTTGTTGACAAATTTACTTATAACTCAGAAAAGTTAAATTTACTTTTAAACAATCAAAGAGCAATTTTTAATAAGGCAGGTTTAGGATATAAACCACAGAAACAATAAAAGTATTTTAAAAAAATTTTTATATCTACATCATCTAGCATTACTTGTTTTACTTGCAAAAAGCTAGGTCATAAATCATATCAATGTAATTTTAGAAAAATCAATTCTTTTGGTAAAACGTGGGTTCCAAAAGGAACCATTTTGAATGCTAACCCTAAAGGATCTAAGTTGGCTTGGATACCTAAAAACAAAGCTTGATCTTATTGCAGGTGTGTCTTGCAACCAAGGAGAACAAAAGACTTTAGTATCTTGACAGTGGTTGCTCAAGGCACATGACTGGAGATGTGAAGCAATTCACTTCTCTTGAAGCTTTGAATGGAGGGAGTGTGACCTTCGGTGATAATGGTAAAGGAAAAATCATTGATATTGGTAAGGTTCATATAACTCCTTCTAGTAGTATTAGTAATGTACTTTTAGTTGATGGTTTAAAGCATAATCTTTTAAGCATCAGTCAGTTTTGCGATAAAGGTTTTCAAGTAGTTTTTAAATCATCATATTGCATGATTACTAGTCCGGATATAAATGGAGTACAATTCATTGAAAAAAGGCATGGAAATATTTATTTGGTAGACCTAGATGATCTATCTTTGCCTATTGGAGAATGCCTTGTTGCAATGAATTCTACTAAAGAAGAGACTATTTGGCTATGGCATAGAAGGTTATGGCATGCTAGTATGTACCTTATTTCAAAACTTTGCAAAAAGAATTTAGTTAGAGATTTACCTGAAATTTTCTTTGAAAAAGATAGAATTTGCAAAGCATGTTAATTTGGTAAACAAGTCAAAACTTCTTTTAAACCAAAAGGATTTGTAACTACTAATAGGCCATTTGAACTACTTCATATGGATCTCTTTGGACCAACTAGAACATCAAGTCTAGGAGGCAAGAGATATGGATTAGTCATTGTGGACGATTTTTCAAGATTTACATGGGTTTTCTTTTTAGCACAAAAAGATGAATCATTTTCTATATTTATAAAATTTTATCGAAAAGTTTCAAACGAAAAAGGTGTTTCAGTCATTTGTATTCGTAGTGATCATGGAACTGAATTTGAAAATCAAGATTTCGAAAACTTTTGCAATTAAAAAGAAATAGAACATAATTTTTCTATACCTATAACACCTCAGCATAATGGTGTAGTAGAAAGAAAAAACCGTACTTTGGAAGAAATGGCATGCACTATTCTTTGTGAAAATGATTTTCCAAGATATTTTTGGGCTAAATCTATTAATACAGCTGTTATATTTTAAATAGAGTTTTAATCCATCCTATTTTAAAGAAAACTCCTTATGAACTTTGAAACCAAAGAAAACCAACTTTGAAATATTTTTGAGTTTTTGGTTGTAAATGTTTTGTTTTGAACAATGGAAAGGATTATCTTGGAAAGTTCGATGCCAAGTCTGATGAAGGTATTTTCTTAGGATACTCTACATCAAGCAGGGCATACAGAATATTTAATAAACAAACTTTGGTTGTAGAAGAGTCAGTACATGTTGTACTGAAGAATGTACTGACAAGTCCTCGAGAAAAAAGGATACATCTGATGATTGTGCAAGTGCTGACAAGCTTTAGAAGCTGACATTGAATGATCAAGCTCAACCAAATAAACAAGATAACGACAAGGATGAGAAAGAAGATGACACTCCAAAGCATCAAGATCTACCTAAGGAGTGGAGATATGCTCATGGACATCCTAAAGAATTAATCTTAAGTAATCCATCCAAAGGGATAAGAACTCGAGCTTCTATTAGAAATGAATGTGATTATATAGCATTTGTATCTCAAGTAGAACCTAAATATTTTGAAGAAGCTAAAAAAGACTCTAATTGGATCAATGCTATACAAGAAGAATTAATTCAATTTGATAGAAATAATGTTTGGACACTTATAGAAAGACCATCTAATATTTCAATTATTGGCACTAAATGGATATTTAGGAATAAATTAGATGAAAATGGTATTGTTATTAGAAATAAAGCTAGGTTAGTTGCTAAAGGCTACAATCAGGAGGAAGGGATTGACTTTGATGAAACTTTTGCTCCTGTTGCTAGACTTGAAGCAATTAGGCTATTATTAGCATTTGCTTGTTTCATGAATTTCAAATTATTTCAAATGAATGTTAAGAGTGCTTTCTTAAATGATTTTATATCTGAAAATGTTTTTGTTGAATAACCACCTGGATTTGAAAATCATGCATATCCTGATCATGTTTTTAAATTACACAAAGTACTTTATGGATTAAAGCAAGCACCTAGAGCATGGTATGAAAGACTCAGCAAATTTTTGATTAAAAATGAGTTTTCTAGAGGAAATGTTGATAAGACTCTATTTTTGAAAAAGAAAGATAATGATTTATTAGTAGTACAAATATACGTTGATGATATTATTTTTGGTGCTACTAATGAAATTCTTTGTCAAGAGTTTGCTAAGCTAATGCAGGGTGAGTTCGAGATAAGCATGATGGAAGAACTCAATTTCTTCCTCGGACTCCAGATCAAGCAAACTACAGATGGTATCTTCATTAACCAAGCTAAGTATACAAGAGAAATTATCAAGAAGTTTGGAATGGAGACTACTAAACCAATAGGTACGCCTATGATCCCCTCTTGTAGACTTAATAAAGATGAACATGGTAAATCTATAGATCAAAAGTTATACAGAGGTATAATAGACTCTTTACTGTATCTGACTGCTAGTAGACCAGATATAATGTTTAGTGTTTGCATGTATGCTAGATATCAGTCTGAACCTAAATAATCACATCTTATGGCTGTTAAGCGCATTATTAGATATCTGTCTGGTACTATTAGTATTAGTTTATGGTATGCTAAAAATTCATCTGCTGAATTAATTGGATATTCTGATGCAGATGTTGCTGGTTGTAGATTAGATAGAAAAAGTACTAGTGGAACTTGCCAATTTCTTGGAGTGAACTTAATCTTATGGTTTAGCAAGAAACAAACTTCAGTTGCACTATCCACAGCTAAGGCTGAGTATATTGCAGCAGAAAGTTATTGTGCTCAAATCTTGTGGATTAAGCAACAACTTGAAGACTTTGGAATCAAGTTGGCTAGAACTCCTATTAAATGTGATAATACCAGTACTATTTGCTTGACTAAAAATCCTGTTCAACACTCTAGAAGTAAGCACATTGAAATTGGACATCATTTTATTAGGGATCATATAGAAAACAATGATGTTTTGCTTGAATTTATTAGTACTGAATTGCAATTGGCTGATATTTTGACTAAACCTCTTCTAAAAGATCGATTCTGTATGATTAGAAGAGAGCTCGGGATCATCAATCCATTTAATTAAATCTTTCCCATAATTGGAATCAAACTAGATCAATTTGACCTTAATCATGATAAATCATGTTTGATCATTGTTGATTTGACACTAGAATTATCTTATCTCAATTGATTTTGATCTGCCTATGAAATCCCTAATTTTGGTTTTTAAGTCGATGTGTCGACACCAAAATGTGTCGACGCATGCATGAGCCGATACATGAACGATAGTGGACTAAGATTTAAGGGGTTTCCGAATCAGTTTTTCCTCCAAATACTTTCTCTTCCGAGCCGACACTAGGTTTTATATTTTGCTATGCAACCGGGGTTGGTCTTAAGAATGGCATTACAATACCATCATATCCATTCATAAGATACTAACCTTTGACCATATAGTTCCTTAATAACAATCTCTTTTCTATGTCAAGCTTAATGATACAATAATTCCATACTAATTTAGGATAAATATCTTTTACAATATTACTTAGCCTATACAGAAGCATATCATGAATTTTTTCCTTCATAATATTTGAAACCTAATGCTTCAAAACCTTTAGAAGATATCGAACTTGTAACCCTACTCTATATGTATGTTGATTGTTCATTATATTAATTGCAAATCTATATTGATTTCCAAGGTGAGAAGCATGAATGCACTACCACATCCTTCAAATGCACATTCAATAGCAACATGCTGACAATCATTCTTTATAAATACAAAATCTCTATAATTTATAATGCAGAAACTATGAATTGTATCATGAAGGGTTTTGACATCCTTGAATTCTTGACCTATGCTCTTTATAGAGTTTTTTCAAGCATCCAAAATGTTCCTTAGATTTAATTCATCTTCAATAATACTTCTTGTTTCTTTGACTACTTGAAGAAAATTACTCAGGCAGCCAAATAAGGAAAAATGTGATGAACTACTCTTCCAATAATTCTTAAAATAATTTACATGTTCAGCATTTTCAGATGGGACACTATCCCTGCAAGTACAAAAGATCGGTTCTTCAACATATTATCTCACGTAGAACATCGTATTATATGATTCAGGCTAATTATAAAAAATATATACTAAAATAAATTACAAATAAATTTTGAATTATCTCAACTTGATTATCACATTAGGTGATTATGATACAAAATATACAACCATTTTAATTATTGTAGCTTTTAATTTTAGATGTATTTCATATATATTCCTAACATCTTTATCTGTTATGATTGTAAGAAGCATTCTTGAATTGCTAGGAATATAAAATTTTTGACCAATCATTAAAGAGGATAAATGCTTCCATCTCTTCACTATTTTATTAAAAATATAATTAAGAGTTGCATCTTTTGAAATTGAAATGATATGGACTTTATTATCATAGGAGCACACAACCATAAAAATTGAGTTTTCAATGTCCTTAGAATTCATGACTATTATAAACCGCGATGAAAACATGAAAGAGGATAGACAAGGCTAGGAAGACTATCTAAATAAGATAAGTTCGATCAAAATGTAAGAGGATTAAGAAGAAATCAACAAATGGTTTAACTTAAAATAGGAAAGCTTTAAAATATTAGTAAATCTAGAATTTTATTGAATATGGCATGAAAGATGATTCAAAAAAAATCAACAGATAGAAATATGACATGGAAGAAGATTCAGAATAAATGATTTAAAGAAATTAGCAAATAGGAATATGGATCAATAAAATAAAGTGGGAAAGCATTAAAATATCAACAAATCTAGAAAGTTTTGGAAATATGGCATAGAAGGAATATAATGTGGAAGAGGAATAAGAAGAAATTTAAAAAATGAAAAAGAGTTAACGTAAAAGAGGATTCAAAAAAATTAGTGAAATAAATTGGAAAAATATTAAAATATTAACAAAAGTAAAAAGTTTTGGGAATATGATGTAGAAGTAGGGATGGCAATTTTTACCGACCCGATCCTAATGGGATGGGTAAAACCCGACCCACCTAATTTATAAATGGATATGGATTATATAAAAAAAACCTGACTCGGATTCGGTTCAGATATGGATAGTATGCCCCAACATGAACCCGACCTGTTTATATATAAAAAAAATTATATTTATAAAATATTTAAGTAAATTAGATATGGGACGGATATACCCGACCCGACCCGATTCGATCCGATCCATTTAGGTTTTAAATAAACTATATTTTATAAGACCGCGTATACCCGACCTGACCCGATCTAAATGTAATTTTTTTATACCCAACCCGAGACGGGTATGGGATGGGTATGGGGCGGATAATTTTTTAGCAGGGCGGGTATGGGTTTTGGGTGACCCGACCCAAACCCAACCCGTTGCATCCCTATGTAGAAGGAATATGACGTGAAAGAGAATTTAAAAGAAATCAACAAAATTTTAAAAATATGACATGAAAGAGATTCAAATAAATCTGGAAATAGAAAAATTAACAAACCATAAAATAAGGCACGTTTCAACAATAAAAGATATTTTGGATATTTTTTAGAAGATGATGATATCATAAAGGATGTTCTATTACGGTAAATCTTAAATGAAAAATCTTGAGTTAAAGATTTAATTGATAAGAATTATTCACTACAACGATTCTAGTAAAAGGCAACACTAAAAAAGACCTTTTCTGATGCTAATAAGCATCGGCAAAAATCATCTTGATAATTCAAAAAGCATCAAGAATGTAGGAATGGAGACCATTTTTCTTGATCCTTTTTAAAAGTATCAAAAAAAATCCCGATACTTTAAAGTATCGGTAAATGTCACATTATCGACACTTTAAAGTGTTAAAAATTAACAGCATTTTGTCGATGTTTTTTAAAAGCATCGACAAAATACATTTTGCCAATACTTTAAGGCATTGACAAAATGCATTTTGCCGATACTTTAAAGCATCTGTAATGTGACATTCACCGGCACTTTAAAGTATCGGGATTTTACATTTTATCGATACTCTAAAGCATCGGTAGATATATTACTTTTTTAAAAAAATAAAATAAATATTTTTTTAAAAATAAAATTTGTATAATTTTTTTCTAAACCTGTATAATGAAATCATAACAAACATAAAATCACATTGCATACATTCTTCACATCCAAAATGAAATTTCAAATATAAACTTCATTATAATCCAATATAAGAAAGTTTGTTACAATCTAAAGTTTAACAAGATTAAAAAAAATATGAAATATAAAATATAAAATATAAAATATAAAAAAATCAAGGTCAATGATCTATAGGAGAAAGGTCATCATCCTGTCCATAAGGATCTGATGCTCTAGAAGCCTGTAAGAAATATCTAAAATATATAAGTTGCAAAATTATCAATGATAATATATTATATAAATCATTGATTTAATATAAGAATATATATTTAATAATATATGTATTAAATATATATATATATAAGCCATTCAATGTGCTTTATCATAGTCTCCATCGCTTCTCTATCGACAGCACAGCTCTGTCACATCTCCTCTATCTCCTACTCAAGTCTACGAACACATGCATCCTGAGCACCATCTACAGCATCATGAGTATATCTACTCATTGCAGATAACTAAGTAGGGGTGCTTCCAACTTCATAACCCCTCACTCGACCATAGTGCTCCAGTCCCATCAACTTTGTAAATACCTCAGTCTCGATGCGACTATTCTGCATAGATGCTGCAGACTCATCGACATGCTTGGTAATAAGAGTTGTAGCTCTTTCCTATATTAATTTAAAAAAAATAGTTAGATCTTAATGACTAACAAAATCAAATTAAAATTGATATATGAAATAAATTATAATAAATAATTACATATACATCTCTTGACTCATCTTTGATAAAAGTGCCATCACGGTGAGTATGAGTCATTCAGTAAAACTCCACCTCACCGGATTTCCTCTCATACTCATCCATCTAGAAGAAAAATTATAATTTTAAGCAAATAATTCAAATAAACTTGAAACTTATTAAAGTATCACGGTACATATATATTGTGATACTTATATGTATCCGATATATATATGTATCACGATACATCGTCCATGATATATAAGGTTAGTTTTATTAAAATCTATAAATTCTTTAATATAAAAAAAATATAAGTTTATAGTTTAAGGAACATACGAATTCTTGTCTAACTCATGCATAACTCTTGGATTCCAATGTATGGGGAATAGACAAAGCTGCTCATGTAGCTCTATCAATATCAAAATATGTCTGCAAAATCAAATAAATAACTTGTTATATCCTGAAAGTAAAGTATATTTATGTATGGTGTAAAATATAAATCAAATATTTTAATAAAGTTGCTTAAAAGATTGAATTAGAAGATACATATCCCCTCTCGAAGAATCAATAATGAACCAACTCCACCTACTGATAAGGGAATACATTAGGAGGACAAGTACCAACTACCTACTCCTTGATTATACCTAGCAACTTGTATTTCATCTTCAATTGTGCTTTATATTCTTTCCATTTTTGGTTGAGAAACTTCAGAACAAATTCATAAGAGGATGGAGGGAGTACAAACTTTGACTACAAAAGAAAATAAATGTTAAATCAAATAAATGTTATAAATAATCATGCAGATACTAAAAAAATAATGAAATAAAAAATCCACCAAGCTTCCATCATCTAATACTGTGCCGATATAAAATATTGTTACTGAAAGAATATAAAACATAACATGATATATCATCATGCAAAATAAGAAATATTTAGATTTAATTTTTTACATGTATAACTTGTAGAATCTCAACTTTATACATTGGAAGTATGTCATTCAACTTTGCATAACTGAGTGGACAAAGATGATGCCTCTATGCAACTGTCCCTAAAAATGAACTCAATAAGCTGGCGACTTTTTTAATTAGATGTCCCAGCTGATTGCACTCAACCACTATCTTCTCAGCCTCACGCATATGCTAGATATCTTGTACTACTGTGGCCCCGCGTTTGCGTATAACCCTCCCAAATCTGTCTACAAAAAAATAGATATAAGTAAACTATGGTAAGAAGTGTAAAGAAATTTTATCAAACCAAATTAAAAATAAGTTATCCTGAATGTGTAGCTCATCATCTGCTACATCGACGGAAGGATCATGCTGTCCCGAGAATATGGACCTGCAGTAGATTACTGTGCTGAAAGACTGGCCGCAACCTCTAGTACAGAAGGACTAGCATGAACCTGCTACGTCAAAGAAGTATCCAGCTCAGCTTACTACCAGCCTCTATCAATGAGTGCTAGAACTACACACCATCAAATCATCACGAGCAGGCATAATATCACCTATCATTTACATCAAAATCAGAATCTATGAACATAAATATTAATTTAATATAATAATTATTATAAATTGTATACATTACAGAATTTAATATCAATAAGAATCAAGCATTAGCATTTCCTTCAAATTCCATCCCAATGATACTATAGCACGCATGTTATCAACTGGTGCAAAATTGAATAGCATGGAATGCGTATAAGTGTCATCATCTTCATCATCTTGCAGTTGCTTTCCCATATCATATAAGTTCGTAGGTTTTATTTTAATAACAGTAGCCCAATCTTTATCTTTTATATCTTCTACAAAAATACTTGACAAGCTTGAAAAGAAAAAAATGAATGGATCATCCTTCAATAAGAAACTAATATCTATCAACCTTATAAAATTTACAAGTATAAATCCATTTGCATCTTGTTTCAAACTCCTTAATAAGTTTATGTCTATCCAATCATATCTAAATAATATGACTTTAAAGATTTCATAGTAATCTAACTCATAATTATCTTTAAGTGCACCATAATAAGTTTTTCCATCCGCTTCCATCATAACACCGCTATTCTATATTTTTCTAAATTTTTCATGATCGTTAGTATGAAATTTAAAATCATTAATTAAGAAACCATTATATCAATTGATAACTTTGTTAGGTCCTCAAGTTAGGGTTATTAATTCATCTAAATAATTTCTCTCCATCATCGTTGATACCTAAGAAATAGTAAGAAATGTTAACGAGTTAATTGATGTTAAATCTAACCATATATTATTTAAATATATATCAAATCTATTTTGAAAGTCATGTAGGAAATAACTCGACTAACCACCACTGCTCAATTCTTGGATTAGGTCAAGTGCTATGATTAGCTTGTCGCTGAGATATTAAAAATTTGCTGCATAAATTTTACATTGTTCATTTAAAACAAAAAATAAGATATGATATTTAAACTTGAAATGCATTAAATTATACTAACCGACGATACTTAGATATTATTTTATTATGAAGTAACACGTAACGATATGCTTGTGCTATTGATTTTTGATCCAATAAATACTTTTATTTTTTTTATTAATCTACTAGCAGTAAAAAACTTATACAATTATGCATTGTCAACGAAATTACTATGCTATTGAGGTCTATTAAATACAGTCTCTACACCTTGAAAGTATTTTGAACAAAATGTCAAACACTCTTCAACAATACCTTTCATAATCGAATCCTTTGGATAAGCTCTGTTTCGTACATAATCTTTTAACCGCACAAGATACCTACAAGAATTAAAAATTTATTTAGACATCATTATGATGCTATTTTTATCAAAAATATATAAAGGTTAAAAATTGACAATAATATCTCTCAATAGGATACATCTATCTATAATATACCGGTCCGCCAAGCTTGACTTTCAAAGCTAAGTGAATGAGTAGATGTACCATAATAGTAAAAAATTCGGAAGAAAAAATCTTCTTCATCTAACAAAGTATAATCATAATATCATATTCCAACTGATCAAGCTCTCCAAGATCAATAGCTTTTAAACATAATATCTTAAAGAATGATAATAACCAAATTATAACAGTAAAAACTTGTTTAGGCACTAATGATCTTGAAGCTATTAGAAAGATATCTTGCATCAATATGTGACCATCATAACTTTTAAGATTAGAAATTTTATGATCTTTAAGATGTACACACCTTGAAATATTTGATGCATATCCATCAGTACTTTAATATTTTTCAAAATTATCAAAAAATTATCTTTTTCTTAAGCAGATATTGTATAAGATGCAAGAGACAAATAAATTCTATCATTAGCAAGCATTTTGTGATGAAGCTCCTGTCGGATATCCAATTCTTTTAAATCCAATCATGCCTTCATGTTATCTTTGATCTTTCCATCAAGATTCAGCAATGTTCCAAGCAAATTATCACAAACATTCTTTTCTATGTACATGTTATCAAGATTATGCTGAATAAGATTATGTTTCCAATAATGTAAGTCAAAGAAGATACCTCTTTTCTTCCATAAATATTTGCTAGGCTGATTTGTAGATGGTATATATACATCTTCCTCATTTTTATTTTCAAAAAATTATCAAGATCTTCAAATACATGTGCATCCATACTAGTAGTATTCACTTCTTCTGACAATCTTTCTTGATCATTCCTTCCTCTTTTTTAAGGACTTCGAGAATTTACCATATATGTAACTGATGGAATCCATTTATCTACGAACATTAGTTGCAGAAAGTGAAATAGGTGTACATCCTAATTCTATGATACCATCAAATAAATCTTTCTGAAATCAAAATGGATGATTTGGTTCTAACATCAATGATATCCCATATAACAAAATTTTTTTCCATGTTTTAACCAAATTGAATGTGTCGAATCTACATAATAAGGACATACAACCCGTCCCTTTATACACCAGCCTGATAAATTGGCATATGTTGAAAAATTATTGATGGTCCATAATAAAGCTACCCGTAGTTTAAATTTTTCACCATTGGAAGTATCAAGTACATCGACACCTTTCCACAACTATTTTAATTCCTTTATTAAAGGTTATAAAAAAATATCAATACCATTTCCTAGATCCTTATCACCTGGAATAACTACTAACAAAATAAGTGAGGATTATTTCATATACAATCATGATGGTAAATTATATGGTATTAGAATAATTGACCAAGTATTATATGTAGAATTTAGAGTTCGAAAAGGATTGAAGCCATCTGAAGCTAAACTCAACCGAACATTATGAATATTAGAGGCAAAATCAAAATACTTAGCATTAAATGCTTTCCATACTAAACTATCTGCTGGATGTCTCAACATTCCATCCTTCGTATACCCTTCATCATGCCATCTCATTAATGAAGCTATTTTCGATGATGAATATAACCTCCTTAAACGAGGAATAAGAGAAAAGTAATGCAATAACTTCATCGATTTCTTTGTACTCCATAGTGTATCTCATCTTTTTCGTGAATTGTCTATCATGAAGATCTACATACATTGCATGACTCTCGATCAGCATTTGTACCATGATATAACATACAGTCTTTCGGACAATCATGAATCTTTCGATATCCAAGATCCAATTTATTGATAACTTTCTTTGCTTCAACATAAGAGGATGGTAAACTAGTGCCTTCTGAAAATGCATCCTTTAATAACATGAGAAGCATGGTAAAACTCTTTCCGAACTATCCATTCATATACTTTATATGGAATACATGTATAAGAAAAGAGATCTTAGAAAATTTTAAATAGCCCGAATATAATTATTCATCTATATCTTTTATTAAATTATGATACCGAGCTAACTCAACAGTCGATGGTTATATCTGTTCCTCGATATATGTTCATTCTGTGAATATAAAACCCTCACATATTCCAGTTATTTTATGTATATTACTTGAACCTCTAAAGTTTTGAACATCATGTCAAAAAGTATATGTGATCAAACATGTTATATCATCATCTCTTACAGGATTCTCTTGCATATTACTGGATCTAAGATCAGATGAGGGTTGATTACTTGATATTGGCAATATAAATTCTCCATGAAAAACTCACTTAGTATAACCCCTTGCAAAATCATTCCATATCAAATATTCTTCAATAGTTTGTGGATCTAGAGAAGAACTATTAACACATCATCGGCATGAACATAAAATCTTTCCATTCAAACTACCTTTATCCATACCAAATTTAATGAAATCATGAACTCCATCTAAATATTCTTTGATATTTTTTAGTTTATTTATCTAACTTTTATTCATTATAGGATACAATGATCGAACTTTCAAGTTATCTAAAAGCAAGAAAAATTGGATAATCAATATTAATGCAATGTTAAAAATATTAAAAATATATTAAGTATAAAATAACTTAATAACTAATAGATGCATCATATCACCAACTAATAGGTAAAAATAGGCCATATCCCATTCAAGGATTAAATTAATTATATAGATCATTTACAGTAATTAAATGATATGCAATAAGGGCTCTGAAAAAAATTTTGATAACATTTCCTTTTAATTCTCCCTACACGGCTAAAGATGTATGAGGAGAACTAAAAAAATGCCATCTAAAATATATCTCGAACCCTACCCATATTAGTTGATTACTATAATTACTGATATAATTATTTATAATTCTTAAACTATCCAAACTAGATAATCAATTGACCTGTATACAAATTCTTCTACCCGTACAAAAAAGTATTAATGTATGGATGCTACAGAATATGTACATTAATCAATTGACTGATCTACGTTTGTATGCAATGAAAGTTTTTTAGAAAAAATTAAAAAAGTCATAATGTATTATTGATCAAGTAAAACAAACACAAATATGAAAAAGACATCGGGACCATCCAGTTCTTCTGAATCAAGTATGGAGGAGGCCCAGACAAGCCAATACCATGTGATCCTAGCATATGAGCAAATTGAGACCATAGCATATAAATAATCAGAGCTAAAAACTATGAGATAGATGAAAGTGTTGGAAATTATGTCCCAAAGCCAATCGTCTAAGCTGTAGATGGTTGTGCTATTTGTATATGAATTTTGATATAAATAAAAGTTTTCTTTTGGCTGTTCATCATAGATGCATTTTTTTTAATATAAACTCTTTTGTGATAATGTCCTTTGAGCTACCTTGTATGCGATGCAGAGAGGATGCATCGTGTAGTTCATAAATTAGTTCACGATCAAAGAATATGCTATTTCGAGATGATGATGTATCGAGAGTAGGTCATTGATGTCATATCCGTTTGTTGTCATCTTAACCAAGTAGCATGAAGATGCTAGTTTGACATCGAGTGTTGTGTTTGACGCTTCACTGAACGTGACTCTCATGCGAGATTCTTTTGCTACCGAAGAGGAGTCTTGCATTAGAATATGGACTTGAATTATTCATTTGACTTGAGATCACTATGGCAGCTTATAAGTAACTCGCTGTGCTTAAGCACCGGACTACCCAGAATTCTAATCCAGTGACAGAAGGTTACTGGGTACAGTCAAGTACTTGTATAGCGGTAGTAGGATCAAGATAGGATTAACCTCTTTAAATGATTTAGATTGAATACTTTATATGACTCAATTGAGAAAGACCTTGGCTAGGGCATTCCTTATAAAGAGTTACAGAGATTCTTTGAGACAAATTCAGATAGACTACTTAGGGTTGGGTAGTTTAACCCTATGCCATCCGAAGCATTAGGAGGTGTAAGAAATAAGTTCAATGCTATTCCATATTCGACAAGTTCATGTTGCTCTGCAACCTTCGACCTATCCGGACGCCGGGTGTCATTACTAGATGGCGACTTTGACTGGTACTGGAAATATTTTCATGCTATCGATTTAGTGTTTGAACCTATGGGGTCACACACCGAAGGTTTCTTCTTGCTTTGTTGGCATGCGAATGATTGGAAATCGTTCCGGACTCGTTTGACAAGTTGTTGTCAAAACTTCTATTCGAGTCAACTCTTTTTGAACGAGTCGACTCGAGCCAAGTCGACTCAAATGGTCGAGTCGACTCATTTGACGGACTACTGAAATTCAAGAATGCTCCATTAAATAATGTAATTGTTATGGAATTTAATGCTGGGAGTTTCTAGTTTTAATTGTTGATGTTGCTGAATTCCAAGGGACTTCTAACCTCCCCGGAATTTCAAGAGACTCATAACTCCCCAATAATCTCTCATTAATCCCTCTTAATCATTTTGAGGGCTGCTGCTATTATAAATAGCTGGGCTACAGAAGGTGAAAAAATGGGATGTACATATTTCACACCCAGAAATCTAGATCAAGGTTTTGACTCTACCAATATTCTGGGATAGAGTTCTTCCTTGATCATTGAGAGATTGAGAGATTCGATCTTAGGGTTGATTGAGTTTGGGTGGGATCTCTGAGTGCATACCTTCTATTGAAGGTTTGGGAAAGAGTATTGGGAAAGGTTCTCAAGAGTCTTTGTTCCAGCACTGGTATAGCAACCAGGACTTCAAGGAGTTAAAGATTCTGTCCGTCGCTGCCGATATCATTTTTGGAGAGGCTAGCACCTTGAAAGAAGGAGAAGGAATCGCACTATATGGTGTGAACCACCTGCAGAGGCAGTACACGAGTACTGCTTGTAGAGCCAGTTTTTTCACAGGTTAGTGGCGTCCTTGGGATCGCGACTAAGAAGTGGGTATTTCTGTAACTTCCGGTTCTTCTCGGTGAACATCACCAAGGTATCTGCTTATTTTATGTATGACATAATTATCTATGCTGTATCATTGTATGATTTCTAGAATTGTTCTGTTTTATACAATGTTTGCATGATTTCATATTTATATTACTCTATATGCATCTAGATTCTGGTAAAGGGGTTATGTTAATTAGATTAATATTTTGATAAAATGGTTTTATCACTTTTCGCTACTGCATACTCTTAGAAATGTTTTAAAATGCATGCATCGTCTCTAGAAATAGTTTCCTTTCAGAAAGACCACTGAACTGATAACAGAACTCAGATTGAACAGACAACTGGCACTTTATATAGCAATATGAATATGAAGCATCCAGCAAAGATAGGAAGTAACAATCTCCCAACATTGATTATAACACAGTTGAACAAATAGCAAGCACTTGCAAAAGGAGATAGAGATAAGTAATGAGCTTGCTGCAATGATAACAAGTACAAATCTCCCTGCTTGGATAACATCATAATTGAACATAATAAGTAATGAGCTCCTAGCAAATATATTCCATGGCCCATCACTTGCAGCAACATATCATAAAAATGGAACTCTATAAATGTAATTCTATGAATCATACTTGAGGAAGAGATTTACTGTGATTATTGAAATCATAAAACTTGTGAGATTTTGACTTTAGAGCAAACTCTGAAATTAAGAGGGTGTTGGGGACAAAAAGAAAAGAATTGATATGTTTAGCCAATCTCAAGATGATAATCCAATGCATGTAAGTTGTGTCAAGTTGTTATCTATGCCAAAGTTTTTAACATTTCCCACAGCGATGTGTGATGAATTTTTTAGTTGTTAGTGCACATGTGTTCTCAGCTTTAAAAGGAATGCTAAACCCAATCAGAAATAAGGAAACAAAAATAAATGGGTTTTTTTCCATTCATATATTAATTTCAGATGCATAAATTAATTGGCAAAAAAAAAGGACACTTATCCTTTATAATTAGAGAGAGATTATAATATTAGAGTAGCAAGAAAGATTATAACCAGAGAGAGAACACAAGAGTGCATGCCATTAATATTAGAGCAGCGAGAAAGATTATAATCAGAGAAAGATAACACAAGAATGGTATAGGTTTAAAATCTTAATTTGCAAGAAATTGTGACACCATCATACCACCATTTGAAATAGAAGATTTGGACAATGCTACTCCTAGGATAGAATGTTGTTAGTAATTAGCTTAGATAAGGTAATATATATATATAGATATTGATGGTTTGTATTGTTGATGGATTTTTTTAAAATTATAATTTAATATTTATAAATGCCCCTTTAAAATAATAAGATGGTTGTCACTATTCATCTTGAAAATTGTCCACATTACTACGTGCCATATGGCTCGCTATAATCATATATGATAATAATATTGCTTCACCTTTTATGTTATGGATAGTAGGAAGTTGGGCAATATTACTTAATATAGATGGTTGTCCTTATTATTATTTGTTATATGGATATTATTTCATATTTCATAGGTACTTTGATTACTCATTTTTCATGAGTGAGTAGATGTAATTGTCAACCAACCATCACTCTTGGGCTCCATTTCCATTAAGGATTCATCTTGGATCAAGAATTCTCGCTCCCTCGATTGTACATCGCATTTACTCGATTTGCACTATTGGTATCTTGGCCTACATCTTCCTTAATGAATTGATCTTTTGAATCATAATTGATGTGGATTAGTATAAATACCTAGATAATCTTCTTGATAGATAAAGGATTTTTTAAACTATCTAACATCTTAACACTAAAAAATGAAAAAAAAAATAATTATCCAGAATCTTCCATGTATATCTGGTAAGATATCTCACATACTTTTTATATTTTTTAATATTCTTATTTTTATAACCAAATACCATCTAAAAAGTCTTAAACTTTGTATTTTATAATTTATATCACAAAATATCATTATTTTGAAATCAATACTTTTAAGCATAATTTTTTTTCAAGATAACAAGTAGGAAATAAAATACTTCTCTCGCAAAATATTATGTTATATTAATATTGGAAAGTAACATAGGAAGGCTACGTTGGTTTAAGGGTTATATACAGGAAAGTTCAGTGTCCCCACATTCTCCCACCTCAAGCAAGTGCATGTACATGTCTTGCTGAGCTGTCATGACAAAAACAGGATGTAAAACAAGAGATGAAAAAGTAGCCAGCTTATCACTAAGGTGGTAGTTCAACCAGAACTCGTTGCAATCTCATGCCTCCTGGGCTATTAATGAATTAGATTCGGATCAAAATTTAAATATCTAGATCCAGACTCAATCTTAGTTATTGGACCTGAAGTCAGATTCAATCTTCTAATGGATCTAGATTTGAAGTACTAAACCTAAACCCGAATGAATCTCGAATATCTGAAGCTGGACCCAGACCTGAATGGATGGTACCACAGCACATGAAGGCCAACATTGCCTTCTTATCCGATTCATTTTTTTGGATGAACAAGAAAATTGAACCAAAACCTATTACAATGTAACAATACAAGCAAAATAAAGATATAACAATCGGCCAACGATCATAACAATATTACATGATTAAAATCACCTTAACAAGATTATAAGATTCTAAGAATCTGCTAACAAGATTGGACTAATACAGGAATGAAACAAAGCATGATACTGGGATAATCTTATCCTTCTAACCAGTATAATTATCATCTAATAACATTGGAATATGAGAACAATCATTAAGAAAAGCAGTAGTAAAAATAACTACAATAATTAAAGATAAATATACATCAATGCTATGAAGCTTAAACTTAATTTGAATTAACCAATTATTAAATTCATTAATAAATTCTAAACCTTCCTATGGATAGATGGTTCAAATATGCATAAAATTTATTTAATTCTTTATTGATAAGACGAGAAAATACTAACATCAAAATGAAATATTTCATATATGGGCATAGAAAAATTTTTATTTTAATGTCTACTTTATGATCTTATTCTAATTAATGTAACGAAATGGCTACCACCCTATGTGGCCAGGTAATGATGCCATTAAATAATCACTTTTTTATATGTGATTAAAATTGACTACATATCGTAATGACTTAAAATGATATGGCTACTCTTAAGCTTATAATGTTTCAAAACATATATTATAAATAAATTATCAACTCATCCACATATTGATAAAAATAAACAAATCAATCATATAATGCATTATTAAATATGTAGGTCCATGCTATCCTTGACCGTAAATAGAAATTCATAAATTGAATCTTAGAAAATTATCCACAAGTCTATATTTTTTTTATTTTATTTAATCCTTTATGATTCAAATGAACCTAAACTAGATTAGTTTACACATACTATAGTCAAATTAAATCAATAGACAAACATTGCAAAGTTACCAACAAAATGAACCCAACAACCTACCTTCTTTTTCCTGCAAAAGAAATTGTTTGTCATGTTTAAACCCAGGACAATGTAACCTTGTAACTTATCAAAGCAACTACTCACAAAGGTGACTAAAGCTTCAATGTCAAACCTACTACTGACGGAATTAGTAATTCGTAATCAGATAGATCTATCAGCCTAATCTTAACTATAAACATAAAAAATTCAGAGAATCGATCAGTTTAATTTTTATCGCAAGGATTTCCCATCCTATAAATTTTGATTGTTATGAGTGGGGGACACCCCAATCCCTTCTTAATGCCTCCATCTTTTGAAAGTAATCAGATAAATGACCTGTACGCTATGGGCAGCTTTGGTCGTATTCCTATTCAAACATATAAACCATAGCTCCCCCCAATATAATTACAATAGCAAGAAGGGAGATCGATCTTCTTCATACCTTGGATTTAACGATGGAAAACGACGAAGAAAGCATGAATCCGCAAAAAATCGAGGACAGGAGGAAGGATGGGAGGAAAACTCCACCAAGAATGGAGGGAGGGAGAGAGGGAGGTGCCGGCTGTGGGAAGCGGTGCCAGAATCCGTCGATAATGGAGGGAGGGAGAGAGGGAGAAGGAGATGACAGCCATCGAAAAAAAGCTAGGGCTAGGATTTGAGAGGAAGGAAATTGTGCCAAGAAGAAGGTCCTCGACGGGGTTTAAGAGAAAGATCCCTCGACGCTTTAAAGCGTCGTTAAAAATTCTTTATAAGCCGATGCTATTAAGCATTGACATATTTGCCGATATTTTTAAAAAGCGTCGGCAAGAAGGCGGGACATCCTAATGTTTTATCATAGCAACGGGGAAAAAAAGATCGTCTTTCTTATAATTTGTTGCAGTGATTTGTCAAAACGGAGGGTTGAGAATTAAATTCCTACATTTTTGTTACTCAAGAAAAGACTAACAATTATCTTAGCTAAAGTTTAAGTAGAGACATGCTCCAAAATTACCACATTGCCCTAGCATCACCGCCTCTTTTAAAGCTACCGCTTGTGTAAAACGTATCTAATCAAATGACAAATTAAACTAAAGCTTGGTGGTATCATAGGATAGTTCTTTTGATCCAATACTTTATTGCTCGTGTTCCTCGAAGGCCGTGGAGTTAGACATATAAAAATATTGACCCAAAAGTCAAAGATGTCATTATCATAGAGACGTGTAAGAGTGGGATAGCAATCATATTAAATTAACAGTTCAAAAAGAAAAAGAAACTACAATAATAAAACATTAGGAAAGAACTCAGCAAACGCATCAAGGTGGGGGCACATTAAAAAAAAAACTCTCCGACAACAACGCCAATTATACAAAGGTGAGATAGGGTGGTTAGTGGTGAAAATAGATAAACCCTAAACTCAATTGACAGAGCTTAAATTTAGACCCCAACAACCCACTTTCTTGACATGCGCATCATGCACACGCATATTGTACACAGGGACCAGGCTCATAAAATATGTGAAATTGGCTTTTTATGATATGACCTACGCCAACTAACTGGCTATCATAAGTGAATTGAACCATTCCGGCTTGTATATTCCGTGGAAAGATAAAGCGGTCTAGGATGTTAATGTACCCAGTGTCATACTCTCTTTTTTTTTTTTTTAAATTTTTTTTAATTTTTTTTATCACCTTTGGAGTTTCAAAACTCCAACCAGTCGAATGCCTGCACGAGCGCAGGCGCATGCTCTGCACGCAGCCATTCGGCAATTTCTACTGCTTTTTCTTTATTTTTTATTAAATACTTTAATGGCTAGTATGGAGCATTTTTGGAATTTTTTTTTGAGATTTTTAATCTATAAATAGATTTCTATCCTCAATCCTGCGATTCATCCAAGAATTTTTAAAATTTCTTTTCCATTCTATCAAAATTTTTGAAAGCTTTTCTCTTTTAATTTTTTAATTTTTTATATTTTGGATTGAAAACGAATTTGATTGGCATCTATTTGAGATCATTCCACTTATGGATGTTGGAACGTTGACTTTCGAGTTATGCCTTCGAGGAAAGTAAGAGAGCTAATCATTCTTCGTACAAGAAGATGGGCCAAATCTTCTTTAAAATAGTAATTTTATCCGCTTTCTAGACTAGGCTTCCAAACATTATACTATTTTAATTTTTTTAATTATTTATTACATCAAAATATTCTACCATACGTACTATGAAAAATTACTTTTGAAATACTTTCAAATTATATAAATACATATACATATATATTTTCATATATTATAAATAACAATCTAAAGGAGATTTCTAAATAGTTCATGCATATAAATATAATTATTTATACTTAATTATAATTTATTTACTTTACATATTTTATATTTATATATAATTAAAAATTATAATTATATTTTTTGGTTATCTACAGCATCTTATCTATTCCTTTTGTATTGTATAAAATTAATTGAAGATTTTCATTAAACCTATACTGCAACATATAAATTAATTTTAAAACACTATACAAACAAATTAATCAAAGCCTTTTAGGATTTAGAGATAAATAACTTAAATAAAAATCTTAACAAACCATAAGTTTGAACACTTTGATGATCATTTTAATAAAATTTTAATTTCTAAATAAATAAATATAAAAAATAAAATAAATATAAATATATAAAAAATATAAAAATAAAATTATTTAAATTATTTAAACAAATATTTAATAAAATTATTTTTTATTAAATATAGATATTTTTCTCTGAATCAGATATGGACTTAATAGCAATTCTTAGGGATAATATCGTTAACCTAAAACTAGAAAAGTTTGATGGATCCCATTTTAGGAAGTGGCAAAGCTAAATGAAGTTTTGGCTAACCATCTTAAGACTTTAGTCAATGATTGACCAGTCTACCAGTTTCTCTAGTTCAACTACACCTACTATTTCAGAAAAGGATTACCTATACAAAGGTAAAATTCTTAGTACCCTTTCTGACTTACTCTATGACATTTATCTCTCAATTAAAAGTGTAAAGAAATTGTGAGATACCTTGAAGTCTGAGTACAGCCTTGATGATGCTAGGATTGAATGATTCAACACTATATCATTTCTTAGGTATAATATGATAGAAGAGAAATTCATTAATGATCAACTTCACCAATTCTAAGAGTACCTTAGGAAACTTCAAGCCAATGAAAATAAATTCTGAAAAGGATTTAAGGTCTCTAGCAATCTAGCCTTCTAAATAAAATGTGTCTTTCCTGAAAAGGTTTTATCAAAAGTCAGCTCCAAAAGCAAAGAGACTAACTTTAGCCCAACTTTTGAACTCAATCAGGATAGAATACTAATATATGTCCATAACCCAGCAAACCAGAATTTTAGGTGCCCAAGCTAAACTAATCCAACAATATAGATCAACAACAATACCAAACTAAAATCAAAACCTAGGTTTTAACCAAACTAATAATATCAGTCAAACCAACCTTATTGTCCCTAATCCAAATAAGTTCAAATCCAAAGATAAAACCTATAAAGCTAATAACACTAGATTTAGCAAACCTATCCAAGATCCAAGTAAAATGTTCTATTTTGTGTGGGGGAGGATAAACCATCTTGCGAGAGACTACTTTTATTAGAAGGAGCCTTTTCACAAGCCTTCTGGTTTCTTCAGATTCCAAGCTCATATAGTTGAAGGTCCAGAAGACTCCACCTTTAGGTCAGTAAGCTTAAACCCTAAAATTAATATTTTTTCTTCCAATGTTGATTGGTAGTTGGATTCAAGAGTTAATGTTTATATTTGCTTTGATCACTCTTGGTTCATTACTTTTCAGGACTCAAGCAAAAGAGTGTGATCCTAGGGAACAACATAGCTGCAAGGATTATTGGACAAGTTTGAGTCAACTTAAAGATAACATCAGAAAAAGTTCTCAACCTGACAGATGTACTATATATTCTAGATTTTAGGAAAACTCTTGTTAGTAGGTTTCAGCTGGTTTAAAGGGAATATAAAATTATCCTTGATTATAATAAAATTGTAATAACTAAGAATAATACCTTCATAGGAAAAGGATATGTAAGTGAAAGCTTAGTTAAACTAAATATAATAAATCTTTTTATCAATAAAGCTAAGAATCGAATTTATTTTATAAATGAATCTATATAAAATCAATAGCATTATAGGTTAGGTTATGTACACTTTAAAAAAATTAAATATATGATGGAGTTAAAACTAATTTTCAAATCAAACTTAGATACATCTAAGTATGAAATATATGCTAAATTTAAATAATCGAGAAAATCATTCAAATCAATTAAAAAAAATTCAATCTTGGAGTTGATATATAGTGATGTATGTGACTTCACCAAGACTGTAACCCATGATGGCAATAGGTATATAGTAACCTTTATAGATAATTTTTCTAGATGTTGCTATTATTATCTAATTAAATTTAAAAATGAAACCTTCAATAAAATTAAAATTTATAAGAGTGAAGTAGAAAATTAACAAAAAAAATTAAGATTTTTAAATCTGATAGAGGAGAAGAGTATACCTTGAATGAATTCTCCTAATTCTATCAAGAATATAGTATAATTTATCAAGTGACTGCCCTTACTCTCTACAATCTAATGGTGTAGCTGAGAGTAAAAACTATACCCTTATGCATA
This sequence comes from Areca catechu, assembly GCA_021397845.1. Lineage (NCBI taxonomy): Eukaryota > Viridiplantae > Streptophyta > Magnoliopsida > Arecales > Arecaceae > Areca > Areca catechu. The sequence goes on from CM038046.1 coordinate 27,740,681, forward strand.
TGGTAAACGCTATGCTTATCAGTTTCATCTTACCTGAAAATTTGCGAAGGGGAATATTTTTTATCTTCTTGCTTCATCCTAAATAGGATATCTATTAAGGATAGTAGCAAGACTTCTTATGAACTTTAAAAAGAAAAAATTTCTAATCTAGATTTTTTCAAAGTATGGGGATACCTAGCTAAGTTAATATCCCTAAATCCAAAAAGAGAAAACTAGGATCTAAGACTATAAAATACTGTATTTTTAGTCTATGTCCAAAATAGCAATGTCTATCGAATAGAATTAAAGGTTAGTGATATAGCAGACAATTCAATCTTAGAAATTAGAAATGTCTCTTTCTTCGAGGATATATTTTCTTTTAAAACTAGAACTTCTAGATCCCTAAAAGAGTTAAGTCAAAGAAACAAAATAGATTTTTAAAAGGAAATTAAGGTTAGATGGAATAATAGAAATATATAAAGTTAGATTAGTAGTAAAAAAAATTAGTCAAAGGAAAGATATAAATTACTTTGACACCTATACTCCTGTAGATAGAATAACTATATAAGAACTTTAGTAGCTTTAGTCTCTATTAATAAATTAGTAATATATTGACTCTGGTTTTGATTATGACAAAACACTTAAGTATATTTGAGTACTAATTGTGCGTTAAGTATATAAATTAGTTATAGGTACTCTAAGAAGTGAAATTTGAAGAAAATTCAGCCTGGCACAGATGAAGTGTCGACACCTGGGAAGCAAGTGTCAATACCTGAGGATCAAGTATCGACACTTGAAGAGTGAAGTGTCGACTCAAGGCCTGAGATAAATAGAAAACTTTATAAAGTACTTTCAGTCAAGTATCGACACCTGGAGCTGAAGTGTCGACACTTGGAAGTGAAGTATTGACACATGAAGAATGAAGTGTCGATACTTGAAACTGAAGTGTCAACATCTAGAGGTGAAGTGTCGACACTTGCTGTAACGACTAGTTTTTTAAAAGCTGCAGAACTTCTCCAACTTGCTTCAAACGGCCATATTTTCATCCCCAACGGTCAAATAAGGTTTGGAGGGCTATTTAAAACACTTGGAGAAGCAAGGGAGAAGAAAAAAAGAAAAAAAGATGATCCATGGTTTGAAAGATAAATTCTTTGATTTCTAAGTAAAAATATGTAAAGGATATTTTGAGGATCCAATTTGTTGAGTGTTGAGCCTCCAAGAATTCAAATAGGAGAGGGAGCTTCCAAGAGCAACATGATCAAGCATCCATTAAAGCTTCTACAACATGGAGACAAGCTCAACATCAACAATCAATGTGCTTCAACGAAAAATCTGCTTTGTAAGAAAGCTTTTTATTTTCAGTCTTCAATTCTTGTATCTAGGTTGGTGGTGAGCCTAGTGAAAACCATCAAAGGTTGTTGGTGAGCCTATGTGGCAAAAAACAACTAGGGTTTTGACTTGTGAGCCCGAAGACAAAACAAGTTGGGTTGTTGGTTAGCCCGTAAAACCAACTAGGTTCTTGGTTAGCCCACAAAATTAAGGTAGGTTGTTGGTGAGCCCGCAAAACCATCAAGATTTTTGGTTAGCCTGGAAAACCAAAGGGTTTTTGGTTAGCCCGTGAAAACCAAGGGTTTTGACTTGTGAGCCCGGAAAACAAGTTGACTGTAATCGGTTGAGATTATAGTGAATTCCCAAGAGGATCTTGGGGAGTGGATGTAGGTGCTTGGTTGGCACCAAACCACTATAAATCTTTGTGTTTGTGTGATTGTTCTCCTTGTATTTTTATTTCTTTATTTCCGCAGCATTTATTTGAAATACACAAGCACTTGAATTGCATTAGCACATACTTGCTTTAGTTCATAGATATTTTAAATAGTACAAAAGTTTTATAAAACCTAATTCACCCCCCCTCTTGGGTTGCCTACCTGAGCCTACATAATCCATTAAATGGATGTAAAAACTATATTTTTAAATAAAGAATTAGAAGAAATTTATATAAACCAACCTTAAGAATTTGAAATAAAAAGACAAGAATATAAGCATGCAGACTAATTAAATCATTTTATGGTTTAATACATGCTCCTAAATAATGATATATTAAGTTTGATAAAATTATCTTAAGAAATAACTTTAAAATATGTGAATATGATAAATATATATTATAAAAGATAGAAGTACTTTAGAGTTATAGTGATGCTAATTGAATAACAGATAACTTAGATGTTAAATCCATCATCAGATATCTCTTCTTGCTAGGAGAAGCTGCAATATCTTAGGGTTCTTATAAATAAACAATAATTATTAGAAGTATACTTGAATCTAAATTAACTGCTCTTGACACTACATGTACTAAAACATGGTGGCTAAAAGATTTAATAAATAATATAGAATTTTTTTTTATAAGAATTTTATTTTTTTTTAATTGTGATAGTAGAACTCTAATTAATCTATTAAATCAATAGATAATTAATAAAAAATAAATAATTATATCTTGATCAAGTATAAAGCTATAAGAAATAAAATAAAAGAATTGATATCACTATAATTTATAAGATCAAAAAATAACTTGATAGATCTTTTGACTGAAGGTCTTTCAAAGGCTCCGATTCTAAGACATTGAGAGAGATGAGACTTCAGCCCATATATTAATTATCAGAATGGATCCCTACTATCATGGCAACTCCATGGTTAAAGTTCAAAGAGAAATAACCTCTGAGGTGACATATGGGAGCACTGGTTTAGAGTCTATCTTCACCATGTCCCTATGGTATGGTACTCTATTATGATGGTTAGGTTAAACATAATCCTTAATAGATCCAAGACTGTAAGTTCAACGAGGTATAGTTCCATTGTATGTACCTTTGGAGGATCCATCTCAGTGAGAATAGTCATGAGGGTATGACTATGGGATCAAGATAAATTCCTAGTAACTCTCATAAAAATCAAAGCGTGTATGTCCTAGATAGTGCTATCCTATATTATAATTAATTCTTCATACCATGTATATTTTATACTACATACAAGTTCAAATTTAGAAGGTACTTGTACTAAGTATAGTAAAAGTTCAAAAGTTTTATTATTTAAATTATTTATTGAATTTAAATATTTTATGAGTTTTGAAACTTGCGAGGGATTATCGTATGTTTTTCTTTCTTTGGAGTTTCAAAAGTCCAACGGACCAAATGCCCATGCGAGCACAAGGTCGTTTCCACCACTTTATTTTTATTTTTTCTTAAATGCTTTAATGGCTAGTAGGGGGCGTTTTTTGAAATCATTTTGATGTTTTTAGCCTATAAATAGATCTCTACCCTTAGCCCTATAATCCATCCAAAAATTTTTAAAGTTCTTTTTTACTCTTCCAAAATTTCTGAAAAATTCTCTCTTTTAATTTCTTAAATTTTTATATTTTGGACTGAAGACAAGTCTGATCAATGTCCGTTTGAGACATGCCATCAACGGGCATTGAAGCATTGGCTTTTGAGTTATATCTTAGAGAGTAAGAGGTCTAATCATTCTTCACATGAGAAGAGGGCCAAATCTTCTTTAAGATAATAATTTTATCTGCCTCCCAGGCCAGGCTTCCAAATCTTGTTCTATTTTTATTTTTTTTTAATTATTTGTTATACCAAAATATTCTACCATACTCATTATAAAAAATTACTTTTCAAATGCTTTCAAATTATATAAATATATATATATTCCATATATTATAACTAGCACCTAGTACCTTGGAGATTTTGAAAATGCCAAAGAATCTTTTTGAAATCATTTGGTTTACAAGAAAAGAAGAGAAAAAGTACGGTCAATAGGGCTAGAAGTGGGCTGAGTCGGGCCAAGCTATATCCCTACTTGAACTATGCCTGAAAAAATTTATTTTTTTGAAAAAATCAGGCCCGAGCTTGACCCGAGCCCAAGCTTGAGCCCAGCCCAAGCCCGATTGGACTGGCTTGAATCAAGTTTTGATTCGAGCTAGCCCGAAAAAAGCCTGATTGAGCCAAAATAAAAAAAGAAGAAAAATTACACATGATACACAAAATAATCATAAAAAAGTAAAATAGATTTTTTTGATAAAGTCGGGCGGTCACACAATTCTAGTGTGAGAGCAACTAGAAGATCAAGAAAAAGAAGATTGAAGAGGTGCCGGGATACTGTCACGGTGTCACCCTGACTCCAAGACCAGTCACCCGAATGGTGAGCAACAAAGGAGGTAATCCAGTCAGCAGCGCTATTCGCCTCCCGGTAGACATGACAGATGGAGGCACTCAAGGGCAGTCCGAGGGAGCTCCAGATATCACAAAGGAGAGGATGGGAATCAGAATACTCTACCCTATCTTGAATCTAGGTAATAACAGTGGAAGAATCTCCCTCAATAAGGATTTTTCTAGCATGCAAGTCATGAACAGCTCTGGTAATACCGGTCCAAGCAGCTCTAAGCTCAGCCTACGGGATCGAGGGCTCATGAAGAAAGAGGTCTCCAACCACAAGAAGCTTGCCATTGGCATCCCAAATGACATATTCTGCACCACCAGACATACCACGGACACTGCCATCAAAGTTTTTCTTGAGAAACCCTAGAGGGGTGTTTCCAGGAAATATAGATAGCCCTACGGGTCACTGTCGAGATAGCAAGGGGGTTCCAGGGTCACAAGGGTCATAACAGTATTGTAGTGGAAAAACTCCATTGCCATGAGCGTAGCTCTCTAAAGAATCTGGTGTGCCAGAGTGGCCAACTCGTCAAAGACCAGCGCATTTCTAGACAACCAAATCTGGTAGGCAATATAGGCATAATAGCAACCATCCTCAGCCAAACGCTGCCGGTGCATGTCAAGAAAGGAGCACAGCCATGGCCCATCATCCCCATCCTAAGGCCACCTCTCAACCTGCCTCTGGATTAGCCTTGTCCTGGGAAAACTGAGAATAGCATGCTCAGTGGACTCATCCTCTAAGCCACAGACCAGACAGAATATCAAGACATCCATACCCCTGTGCCTGAGCAGAGTCCTCGTAGGAAGGCGATTCCAAGCCATCTTCCAAAGGAAGAGGTGCACACTAGGGCGGACGGGCAGTCTCCAGATCCAAGCTGCCACCATCCTCATATTAAAGGGTCTTCTGTACAAGTTAGAGATGATGCTCGAAGGGACTTGGGGCAGCAAGATTGATCCCACACCCTCAAATCCTGACATCGATGACTCGGGATCGGGATGGCAAGAATCTTGTGTGCCAGGTGGCTCCCAAAAAGTTTGGTAATATCTTGAGCTTTCCATATCCTACCATCTTCTGTCATCAAATCACAAACTTAAAGGGTATCGGCTAGCTCCATGCTCACAAATGTCGACCACCTGGAAAGAGGTAAGCTAGAAATCCATGCATCCTGACTGATATCAATCGTAGACCCAATGCTAATCAAACATTTGACATGGACCATCACGATGGAGCCACGGGCAAATCTCCCTCCAGATGAAAGAGCAACCATGAGTAGTTTGGATCTGAGATCCCTAACTCCGCGTACCATAGCGGGCCTGCATCACCTTGCTCCACAGACGGTTGGGCTGGAGAAGAAATCTTACTGTATGTCTGGCGATAAGCACCTCCCTTCTGTCTAGCAAGGACTGAATCCCAAGCCCTCCATCCCCGACTAGTTGATAAACAGTGTCCCAAGATACCAAGTGAATGCCATAACTATCATGACTGGAGTTCCAGAGAAAATTCTGGAACATCTGCTCCATCTCCCTCAAGCAGGTAGTAGGCAACATAGTATTCACCAGAAGGTAAACAAGAATAATATATAAGACCGAATTGATGAGGGTGAGTCTGCCCATCATAGAGAGAAGTGGCCTGCCAACCCTCAAGACAATTACGAACATGCTACACCATAAGTCTGCACTCTGTTCTCCATAATCTCCCGCCAGTTATAGGGACACCAAGATAAGTGAGAATCTCAATCTGCTTAGAGATCCCCAATCTGGTCAGGATAGATTGCTTCGTCCGGGCCTTTGTTATGGGGCTGAACATGATAGTAGTTTCTACAAGTTGACTAACTGGCTGAATCCATGATATTAGGACTCCACAATGAAAGCGAAACTGCTAGCATTCTGGAGGGTGGCCCGACTAATGAGGAGGCAATCGTCTGCAAAGAGTAGGTGAGAGAGAGGAAGGGCTCCGGGGCGGGTCAGTAGGGCTTAAGTAATGACTTCTGAACAACGACCCTCAAAGCATGGGAGAGAGAATCAGCACATAAAATAAACAGATAAGTAGATAGAGGACAACCTTAATGAAGCACGGTCGATGAAAAAAGTACTCAATTAGGGTGTCATTCACCAAAATGGCGAAGCTAGGATCCTCCACGCAGTCCATGATCCACCTAATCTAGTTGAGGTAGAAGCTAAAATGATGGAGGGTCTATCGAAGGAAATACCAGCTCGTCCGGTCATGGGCATGCTCCGTGTCAAGCTTAATCGCCATAAGACTATGCCGAGTAGTGGCATGCCTGAGATCATGCATGAATTCTTAGGCAAGGAGGACATTATCAGTGATGTAGCATCCACTAATAAATGCTCCTTGCTCAGGACTGATGAGAGGAGACACAATCAACTACAACCGCCCGACCAAGATCCTTGCACAAACCTTATAAAGGGTGTTACATAGGTTGATTGATCTGAAATGGCTCGGAGCAAAAGCATCCAGTCTCTTCGGGATTAGAGTGATCAGGGTTTGCTTCCATTCAGCAGGGATGCCAGCAATAAAAATTGCCTGAATCGCCTCCATGACCTCGGCCCCAACAATGGACCAGTACTGATGGAAGAACAGGGGAGGGAATCCATCCGGGCCTAGAGATTATCCTCCTTGAGGGACTAGAGGGTATCCCACACCTCCCTAGAAGACACGGGAAGAGTCAAAATTTTGTCCTCCTGATCAGAGACCCTGTCCACCAGGAGATCATCATGGAGAGGCATCTTCTCACCTAGGGGGAGGGTCCACCTGGATCTAAAGTACTGGAAAAACTGCATACTAATCTCATGACTGTCTATCACCAAAGTACTATCATCATGTCTCAGCTGCCTGATGCGATTTGTCGCCCTCTGGACCATAGTAGCCTGGTAAAAAAATCTAGTATTTCGGTTTCCTTCCTTAATCCATTGCATCCTAGATTTTTGCCTCCATAGGGTTTCCTGCTACCTCAGCAAGGAATGGTGGTTCGAGAGACAGCGGCGAAGCATCCCTGAGTCGGCCTCCTAGAGGACCCCTCCCAATCCTCCCATTATTGGAGCTCAGCAATATCAGTCACAACCTCCTCAATCCGTTTATTGATGTCACCGTCATCAATCCATTTCCACTAGATGAGCTTACAGCTGGCCAACTCCAACCTCTGGGTCATCCGATACCTCACTTCCCCTCAGATCAGCATCCCCTCGGATCGGCATCCTCCAAACAGCTCTGATCATCTCCCAAGACCCCAGGTAGAAAGTCCAGACTTTTCAAAGCAGAATGGAGGTTGGACAAGCATGAACCATCAATAGTAATGAGAAGCGGGCAATGATCCGAAGCAATCCATGGGAGGTGCTAGACATGGTGCCCAGGAAAGCGCTACAACCAATCAGCTGATCCAAGAGTCCGATCAATCCTCTCCCAAACTCTGGCAGTACCAGAACGGTTGTTGCACCAAGTGAACCGAGAACCAGAATAACCTAGATCAATCAGACCAGTGCCGCCCATAAACTATCTGAACTCTTTGGAATCAATGCTATCCATAAAGTGCCTACCTCCCAATTTCTCATGAGGACCTGCAAACTGCAATACAATTGAAGTCACCTGCAACAAGAGAGGGGATGCCCTAAGACACTAACCTGGAGATCTCGTGCCAAAGCCTCCACTGCTCCTTATATTTAGTGCTCGCATAGACACCTAGCAATAGCCATGGGTCACCTGTCAACTCCGAAATGACCATGATCACCTGCTGCTCGTAGATATGAAAAGTATCGACCCGCATAGAGGCCCACCTCCACATCATCAAGATCCCTTCAGATAGGCCTCTAGACTCGATAGCATAAGTGCTCCATACCAACTGAAGCCGCCACCTCACTCAATCCAGGCTCCTCCCAGAAAGGCGGGTTTCAAAGAGAACATAAACATCAGGACAGTGCTGATGAATCAATCTGCTAAAAGAAGACCAAAGTGCAGTTTTTCTTATACCCTGGGAATTTCATATCATAAATCTCATGATGACATCTGTTGTGGAGGGGGGTCCACCTTGGAGCTCTCCTCAACCAAGTCCACCACACTCCTATCTGATGACTCAACCATCACTGAGGACCCTTCCCCGCTCCCCTAAATAGCTTGTCTTAGTCTCCCGACCATGTCCTCATGGGACAGAACCTGTGGCTCCACCAGCATATGTGACTCATGCATTGATGGTCCAGTCTCAGCCCAGGAATCAGTATCCTGTAATGCTGTCTGGCCTGGGATGGTCGCCACCACCTCTAGACCCCCCGCTGAGAAGAAGAAGGTCCCCCGCTCACCCCTCCCATAAGATAGGGATTCCTTGATTGCTGGGCAATTCGAATCTTTAGCCATAATCTTGTTCTTCATCCTTGACCCCTTACTAGGCCCTGTTGTCTTGGCAATTCTAGAGCCATACTTCATACTCACCCGGCCTAGAGGATGCACCGGGGATCGGGCTCGCTTTTTAAGGCTAATCCCATTGTTGGTCATTATCTTGGGCTCTTCATCCTCTTTGCTCAGGCCAAGCACTTCCGGAACCAGTTGTAATGGCCCAAATTGTCCTACCAAACGAGGTCTCATTTCAGCATCATCTCCTTCCAAAGACTTCAAAGGCCAAAGGGGCGATCGCCGACGAGAAATTTTGGATGGCTTGGACCATCCCTCAACATCCGGCACACCATCTAGCAGTCCCCCACCCGAGTGAGCAAGCTTCTTCCCCATTCTTGTCGAACTTCCCCATTCTTGTCGAACTAGATCCATAGTCACCCCTAGCAGTTGTCTTCTTCCCTGAACCACCAAGCTTCTCCACCGGTGCCAGCCATTGCTAGACTGCCACCAACCAAGGATCGAGGCATAGTCCAACCGAGGTTTCGCCCGTCATTCCCATGTCAATGCCCACTAGATTGGTCGGATGAAGCCTCGCTGATCCTCCATCTCCCCCCTGAGCAAACCTCCCTAGCTCTATGAAGAAGCCCACACCGGAAGCACACTCTGGCAAGATTTTCAAAGACAGAGTTGCCAACAATTCCCCAATGGTCCCTTTATCAGAACATCCGACCGCAGTGGTCGGGAGAGATCAATGCGAATGCAAATCCTAGCAAAACCCAGCCTGCGCTGTTTTGTCATGCAATCATCCACTGCCACAAGTTTACCAGCCAGACTGATGATTCGTCAGAGCGTCGGCAACCCCCACAGCTCTACTAGCAATTAAGGAAGCCACACCCACACCAAAGCCGTCCGGATCGCCATCACTGACAGATAGAAGCGTGGGAACCATGGTTCAATCGCTAAAGCTTGCCCATTGATGACCCATGGCCTCCCTAGAACAACATCACGATCCCCTGCCTCTTGAAATCTGAACAGGAGGAACCCATGCTCCAGATTATAGCCGGTGATGTCCCCTTTCAAGCCGGCCCATTGCCAGAACTCCTGCACAGCAGCATCTACGAACACCTTTCGGCCAAGGGTCTTAGCGACAAGGCCCTTGGCCAACCACTCTGCTATCTCTCCCCCGATCTCATCTTCAGGCAACTCCACGACCTCCGGGAAGCAGCGTGTAGCTCTTCTACCACCTTCGGCGAAGGCTCCAATGAAACCCAAAATGGCCGACTAGTAGGGGGCATCCTTAGATTTGTGTGGCCACAATCCGTCTTCGCCGACGTCCCTTCAGTGTTCGCCAAGTTACTTGCCATCTCTGGCCACCGACGAAAGGCTCCGGACCTCTTGCAGTTGCCGGCGATCACACCTAGTCAGAGACGAGCACGAATCTAAATACAGAAACCAGCTTCCCTTCTCACGGACAGAAAACCCTAGCCGCCTTCGATCTTAAACACTTGTTTTTGAAGTCAAACTTTACGTAGTAAAATGGATTTCATAAAAAGAATTTGAGAAATAGAAATATATAGCTATATAAGGTAGGAATAAACATTGAGGACAACACTACTTGGACAACACCCTGCAATAATATACTTCATGGATGGTGGTTTAGGTGACAGGAGCAATCTTGATCCACACCTTGTGGATAGTGGATAACAAAAAGCAAGTTGGCAATGAGTTGTTAAGTAATATAACTTGATGACCTTTCATAGTTAACAAAAGTCAATCAAGAAAACAGCAAAATACTTCCACGGGTTTTTGTATATGCTAACTGGCTGACTATTGGCCAGCATTGGCATGGATCTTATCCCCAATTTAGCTGTGCAAAAAAAAGGAGGGGTTCCAGAGTGTACCACACTGTCCATATATTACAAAACTATTGTAAGATTCCACCAACCATCCTCTACTCACTGGCATGCAAGACTTGTGTTGTTGAGAGAGCATGCTTGAAGAAACGTGGTTTGCATGTTAAGCTGAACCTGCAAAGGCCAAAACCAATCTAGCAAGAAGTTACTGAAATTATCAGCCAAGAAATTACCAGCAAGCTTTCTGAGTAAATGTTGATCCAGAAAGAAACCTTTTGCTGGTGGGGGTAAGCTCTAACAAATCCATCAGTGCAAATTTAAGAAACCTTTTGCTGTCTGAGTAAATGCTTGAATTCAAACAAATTAAGAAGCAATTGTCACATATCATATGCCATCAAATTTAATAAATCGGCTGTCGAATCAAATTAAGTACAGAAAACTCATTTTAGCCTATGAGTAAGTAATGGAGCACTTTTGATAACATTTGGGATTGACCGAGCTTGCTTCAACTACAATGGCACTTCATTAAGCAATTCACCTTAGCATCTCAGTGATTTTCCAAGAGTGCAGGCTTGCTAAAATTCAGATAAGAAGCTTCATGAAAATAAAAATGTAACATATCAAATGCTTCGCAAATACCATAAGATGGGTTAGCATTTGTCCTCCACCCTGCAATGGCACTTGTAAATAGAGAAACAACCGTTCTCTTCATAATAGGATACAATGTTCATAATTGAGCATTGAGCAACCTGATACATGGTAACAAAATGTAGAAATAATACAGACCCAACCATAAGTACCTGATAAGAAACATTACATACTTGCCAACGTGAGAAACAATTGCTAATTACCAAGTACTCTAACATCAAGATTAAAGTAAACATTACAAAAGATGATAATAAGCATATTGCCAAAATCTATTCTAACTCCCGCAAATTTTCAAAAATGATGTAAGACATACAAACCATAATAAGAATCACCCCGCTTGTTTCACCTTCTCATCGTTTTCATATTTAACAAAAAGATTAAGCATCTTAAAGATATAGATAAAAAGAAATAGTTTTGTTAGCAAAAAGCATAAAAGAAACTCAATAATTTAATGCTTAGCCTGCTACGGGGTACCATCATCTGCATTCAACTTTATAAAACTCGTGCAATCTATACCTGATAAATTTTAATATAAATATCAATTATAAATATTTGAAATATAAGCATAACAAATTAGGAATATAAATATAAAATATTTATATACCTTCATCATAATCTTCATGAAGTCAATCATGTGTACAAACCAAGGCCTCCATAGTATATGGACTCAAAAAACTCCGATACTGATCCACAATTCTACCACTGGTGCTAAATATCGACTCTGAAGAAACGGTAGATACTAGAATTGCTAGAATATCTCTAACCATTATTGATAATATAGGATAGATAGCTGTATTATTTTTTCACCATGTCAAGATATTAAATTCTTGTCATTCAAACCAGAAAAAATATTATCATCTAAATAACTATCTAACTCTAATCTCTTTGGCCATTTCGAAGAACTTTGACTTATAAATTGAACAAAATCTATATCAAGTTTTATAATATCCATAGCAAAATGAAGAAATTGAGTTTGTATGACTTTATATACAAATTTCATTAGTTAGCTTACTCAAACCTATAAAGGATTGTACTTTTATTATATCTGCATATTCTGAATAAAGATTGTGAAGACAAATAGGATTTCATCAATCCTTTTCTTTGTCTCTTCCACATCAAATATCCATTTATAATAAAATTCTACAAATATCAACTTCTATTTGGGAACCAAAATAGAAGCAATCACTAATAAATTATTGCATTGAGACCAATATTTATTAAATTTCTTTTGTATTTCATTCATCAATTACTTTAGTGTTTCATCAGTATGAACCCTCATATTCATCAACACCATCCGAATTTTTTAAACTTCTTTTAGGTATAAATTAGATGTGGTATACTTAGAACCAGAAAATATTTTAGTAACATTGAGAAAGATTTCTAAAAATTTAAGAATAATCTTAGTATTTTTTTGATTCATCATTGATAGGGCATACACATGAATGTTCAGTTACATATCTAATAAAAACATATTTATAACTAAGTGCATCAAGTAACATCTCATATGTAGAATTCCATCTTGTAGCAACATCCAAAATAAGTCTTTTTCTAATAGGAAGTCTCATATGTTGTGCCATTTTATTAAAAGCTTGCATCCAAAATGGGCTTGTAAACATATCTAATACTCTCTTGTACAGTCAATAATTGAATAAATAATTTTCATCTCACTTTGAACCATAATATTTAGTATATTCGCACAATATTCGATATGACTGTACTACCCACCAAGCAATATTCCATCAAAAAAATGATCTTAAACCCTTTGGATCATGGTATCATTTGTAGTACAATTATCTTAAGTGATAGTACATATCTTAGACTCCAGTTTCTATTCAAAAAGAGACTTTCCAATAGCATCTTCAATTACAAAACTTGAATGAAGATATGGTAATTTCTTGAAACTAATTATCTTCTTATGTAGAATAAATCAGAATCAATATAATAAGCTATAAACGATATGTAACTGAGTTTTTGATTTGATATCCAAATATCGCTAGTAAAACTAATCCAAAAATTTAATTTCTTAAAGTTATCATGCAATTTTTTCTCTCATTCATGCAAAACCATACAATCATTCTTTAGTCTTATGGCCTATTGAATTAAATAATGGCTAAACATATCTCATAAAATCCTTGAAAATAGGATGCTCAATAATATGAAATTAAAGCTCAGCACAAATGATAAACTTTGCAAGTATTTTTCTTATCTCTTCTTGATTGAATTTAAAATACTTTACCAAAACTTTTAAACTTGCTATTATAAATATCTAATTAACCATATTTTTTGATATTTTTTACAAATATTTTCAAGATAGCATTTTAGATGACTTGTTCCTCCTTTTGTACTGCCACTTAAAGTCTTTTTACAATGCTTGTGTAGCTATTAATTTATCAGTTTCTCTTTTTTCAATAAAATGATCCCATATCCAAGACCTTTTTTTAGAATCTTTATCATCATCAATTTCAGAATGATCCTTATTTTTATCATCCTCATCCCTTATATTGTCAATGATTTCATTTTCATCCATTTTAGACTGAGACATTCTGTATAAATAAGAAAATATAATATATCAAAAAAATATACTAAAGCAAAAGAGAACATAACATCTTATAATTAGTTCCAGAATAAACAAAATAAAAAAGATAAAATGATAAATATAATAGAATAGTCTAAAGAATAATTAATATAAATCTAATTGACAAGCTTGTTAACAAAGGAATGAATAAAATAGAATAGATAAACAAAACAAACTCAACGAAATTATATAATGTTGACCAAGTCCAAGCCATTCATAATTCTCTCTTTCCATTCACAACCCTAATATGTAGAGCCATGAAACAATCTCATATGAAACAAGCTTAAAATATTTGTCACTATAAACAATTTGACAAAACATGATAGAACCATATTAAAATTCTAAATAATACACATTGCATGCTCTTAGGTGGCAACCCCCCAATGGACCGATGATTTAATATACCTAGTAGATCTCTACATCATAATAAGTGGTAGCCAAAGCATAAGTCAAAGCACCGAAAGGGAAGAAATGGAAAAGGATAAACCTTTATTAGCACTAAAACTTAGAAACTCACCTTAATTAACAAGTGTTTTACAATCTATCTATAGCTTAATTAGTGCAAATGGATTTCCCACTAAACATAGGGTTTCTTTGATTTTATGAAATATGTTAAGAAAAGCATTGGATTCCATTCTTTCAAGCGAGGGAAATAAGTGGAACTTGTGGATGAATAGTTTGGATGGACTATCAACAAATAGTAGCTACCTAAAACAAACCATGCCCCCACCTCTCAGCAGTCAGCACCTATGTTGTCCCAGTCATTTTCCCATTTAGATTAGATATGGCCCATATGGGACAAAAAACTTATTAGCACGAGAGGTCCAAAGTCTAATAAGCTAGAGGCATGGTTCCATTGTGCCATTAAAAGCCAAGTGCAACACTGCAGCAACTAGCAGTAGTGAATGTGGCTATTGGACGAGGGGTTCATACGGTGGGTTGAGAGTAATGGGATGACAAGGACAGCCGAGAGGGCTGACCTTTTTTATGGGAGCGGGTCACCCTTTGCTCTCCTCATCAAAGACTACACCAGAAATCCACGGAGCTATTCCTGGCAACTTTGAGGATAAGATAGGGAAGAAAGGGAGGAGTGAGCCAGAATGGGAGGAAGTAGCAGCCGAAGATGGCAATCGGAATTGTAGGGGAGAAAGGGAGGAGAGATGATGGAATGGTATAGAAGAATTTTACCTTGAAGACGATGTCGAATGGTAGTTGGGGATTGCCGCCTAAGTTGGGGATGACAATCAGAATGCGAAGACCGGCAAATGGCAAAACCTTCGCACGTAGTAGCCAACGACAAGGAGGGAGGAGAGAACCAGAAAGGCATCGATAAGAAGAACCAGAAAGATAGGCTTTGGGGTTTAGGGCTAAACAAAACTGAGAGAGACAAATTGTAAACCCTAACTAAAAACCTAAAAGGTTGAAAGTTTATTGGGCTGCATTTTTTGAGCTTGGTTCGGACCGAGCCTTTTTCGGGCCAGGCCAAAGGAGAGCCTGAGCTTGGTCCAAAAATTAAATGGATTCTATTTTTAGATCCAAGCCTAGCCTGATTTATTTTAAGCCTGGCCTAAAGCCCGGCTTGACTTCGAGCTAGCCCAAAGCCCATCGGACTGGCCTAAGCCCAGTTCCAGCCCTAACGGTCAAGAAATAGAAAGAAATTTCTTGGATTTTGTTGAGTTTTTATTTAAAAAAAGAGATAGAAAAGTGATATTTTTATGGAAATAAAATTTTTATATTTCATAGAAAAAACTTAGCTAGAAATTGGGAGCTTGCCTCAACATTTACTTCCTTTTATGTAACAACTAGGACATATGAACTAGAATCTAATAGTATATCCCAAAGTATCCTTAAAGCCGTAGAAAGAATGTGGTAATGTCTTTTTTTAAATTAAAACTATATATAATAGATTTTTTACATGACTCTTTTAAAAAGATATATGTTCAACTAAGCATAAGACACTCTATAATACACCATTTTTTTGACCAACTAAACATATTAAAAATATTTTTTTATGCATCATATTTTTAAAAAATAAATTTTTTAAGAGAATATTTAAACAAGAAAAAAAATTTCGAGAACTAAATGAGTTAGGACTTAATACTTGGAATGTGTCGTTAGATTCTAATTTATAATCTCTAGTTGCTAACTAAAAGGATGTGAACGTTGAGACAAGCTCCCAATTCACGATCTCCTCTTCTATTTTTGAAATAATCAATGAGTTCAGTATCTATTCAATTGAGTATTTGTTAATGATCAAAGGTTGCCAACTAGCTTAATCAATAAAATCGCTTTTATTAATACAAGATATTTGGGTTTGATTCTGTCTTTAGCCCAATTTAACAAGCTTCCATATAGATTCTTGGAGAAAAAAGGCTAGCGACTAAACGCAGGGTATAGGACACATTTGTAGCACAGATTTTAATCACCCACCATTAAGTGTTCTCTATCTATTACATGAATAGGATAGAGGCTTAGGATTTGAATTGAGTTGTTCAATTGGTGCGAGAAGTATAAATACATTAATAGATATTTGCTCCACTTTTGGTATTCACAGACGTAAGTGGTGGATAGGGAATGCATCTTTCATGCGGAAAAGAATTCACCTTCCTTCGTATGAATTCTCAATTAAATCCTGCACTATATAAATCTCAAAATATTTTAAACTTTATCATTTATCAATGTGCATAGATCTCAATCTGACCACTACATGATGTTGGGACTAATATGGTGCTCCAAGTCTTATTTGGAGTCACATAGGTCTGGAAACTGGTTTATAAGTTTTCAAGGATCTGAGTCAGGTTGGGTCAGGATTTTAATCCAGGATAGAGAGAACTAGTGAGATATGGGTGTACATGGACTCGGATTTGAGTTTTCTCGAGTGACTCAGAGGGAGGAGTTTTTTATAGCTAGGTCGGTTGTGACCTAGGGTTAGTCTGTTTTGTATATAAAGAACGACATGAACGTTGTGAAATAATACGAGTAGACGCAATCCTTTTTCTCCTCCAAAAACCCTAGCCTATCTTCTTCTGGTTCTCTCTTGTGCGTTCAGCTCCATGGAGGCTCGCCTCCGCGACGAGAGCAGATGGCGTGCCCCATCTCTTCCTTGGTAATTGTTTCCCTTCCACCATAGCGGCATCAAGGAGGATCCGGGCATTCCATGGAGCGGGTTTGCTCCAACAATTGGTATTAGAGCAGATCTTGATGCTATGGTGTGAAGGATGTAAGGAAGAGGATGTCACGGTGCTGGTGCAGATCTCGAGGTGCCGAGATCTAGAGGTGAGGGCTTGCTGCCCTCCCTGGAAATGGAGATGGAGAAGACCCGGTGAAAGAGGAGGCCGAGTCAGTCATCTCGTGGGCGCGCGATGCTGAGCGCGAGGAGTCGGTTGCACACTGGCTGAGAAGCGGCGCATAGTGGAGGGCGCGTCATAAAGCGAGCGGGCTCGCCGGTGCGAGCATGATGCAGGGTGGATCGGGTGAGAAGATGCGAGGGCATCGGTTGCAGCGTGGAGCAGCGCGTCGCAGGGCGCAGCGCATGGCACGACCACGGGTGTGGACGCGGCGCAGAGCGGTGCGGAGGCGTCGCAGCGAGCTCACCGGCGCGAGCACAGTGCAGGGCAGCGCCGAGCATGGCGCAGCGAGGAGATAGTGGCGCGGGCTCGCTCAGGCGCAGGAGCAGCACAAGGCGTGGGCGTGACGCCGGTCGCGGGCGCGGCGCAGGGAGCAGCGCGCGGGTGCAGCATAGGTTGTCGCAGCGGGCCCACCAGGAACGGTGCAACGAGGAGATGGTGGCGGTGCGAGCTCGCTGGTCACGGGCGCGGGTCGTCGGTGCCGGGCATAGCGAGGCTTGGTGGATCCGATCGGGGCCGATCATGCATGGCACGGAGCCACGGGCGGTCGCTGGAGCCATGGGCGATCGCCGAAGTCCAGGTACGACGGCTGGGGGGCAACGGCAGTGGCCGGAAGAGTTGTGGTCCACGGTTTCTACCATGGACCAACAGCCATGGCGGCTATGGATCGGCCTTGGCGCGGGTGAACCGGCGGGACAGTTCACGGTGGACCGGCAGACTGAGGCATCTCAAGTCACTATGCTTTGAAAATCATGCTGATGGATTTTTAGCGATTCCAGGCTCAATTGAACTCCGATTTGAGCCCCGTCTATGCCGTTGGATTTTATTTTTCGAGCTCTTCATGTTGAGCTAGGTTGGATCTAATGATGGAGTCAGATCACAGGGTATGTGGAGATCGCGGTGCAGTGGCCGTGTGTATGGGCAGCACGTGCAGGATGGTTCCATCTTCGATACTCCTTGGCGGACAGAGGTTCGAGGTATTGAGAGCAGTGCGGAGGTCTGCTGGTGGAGCTGATCTTGCTAAAGATGATGGGTCCGGTTGTGCAGGAGTTCGCGACGGTGGTGCAGAGCTACAGGTCCTGTGCTGAGAAGCTTTGACACGTCGGGTGATCTGTGGTTTATCACGTGTGGAGTGATACATACCGAGATCTTTCAGAGCATGAGTGGTAGCTCCATCGGTAGTGGACCAGACTCTTGGTCACTGTGGAGGAGAGCGATCGTAGTACTCCAGCTACCTTGATCATGATGGAGCTGGACGTGGGTGGTATCTCGCGTGGTTGGAGATAGGTCTCGGGAGATAGAATCTCAGGGAGACTGGAGTACATCAGCAAAGGCGGTGCCAGAGATATCTCAGGGAGACAGGGGACAGTCTTATGGAGTGCCGGGGGTATCGGACAATCAGGAGTGTCCTGTATTGGGGCTTTTGCCTAGGGACAGAGACTGGAGCTGATGGGGCTAGTAGCTCAGAAAGACTAGGGAGTGCCAGGGACATCATTCAGTCGGAAGACAGGTTAGAATATGATGGAGCAGCCACTGGAGATGGTTGCTGGGTCGTCGCTGGGTTAGAGGAGTTGGGATGAGCTTCTGGGTTTCGAAGGTTCCTACGAGGTTGCAGAGTATCCAAAACGGTCTCGGAGGGGTCCGAAGTGATGCGGAGGGTCCGAGGAGGCAGCGACTAGGTACGAGACTCAGGTGCAGGCTCAGCAGGGCAGCGTTGTGTTGCTGGCCTCGGGGTTTCTTTCTATGGCATCAGGGGGGACTTCATTCTCATGTGGAGCACTGGTGACAGGTGGCTTCAAGGGTGGAGCAGGTTTTGACATGAGTTTAGAGCAGGAGGTGCAGGGAGGACCATATCCTAGCACGAGCGCCAGGGGTGCACTTAGCCAGGTGGAGCAGAGTGTGTGGAGATTGGTGTGGCTCCGAGATGATGGTGTCAAGTAGAGCTCCAATTGCAGCGAGTGCCAGTTCAGGATCATTGTGGGTCTTTCCAATAAGTCCAGGGTGAGTGATGCAGCTACTTAGCAGAAGGGAGCCTACAACAGAGATCTCAAGTTGGTGCTATAGAGCAGGTACAGGTTGGTCCTAATGAACTTGTACTGATCTTCAACTATGGAGGCGGTCATCCTAAAGGTCTCCAAGGGAGCTCAGAAGCTGAATAGGTCTAACATTGACGTTAGGTTTGCACAGTTGTCTGAGTGTACTGTGGAAGCACGGGTTGGTGTGCAATCATGGGACAGAGCAGGGAGACATCAGTTCGAGGTCAGGATTGTGGTGAAGCACAAGTTTCAGGAGTTGAGGAGCATGAGTCGATGTTCCAGCTAGGGAGGCAAGGTGGCAATTCAACAGGAAGATGTCAGCTCTGGAGATAGCAGGAAGGGTGCAGATGGTCACGCGGAGCTTGTCAAGACTTATATCACCAAGGTGAAGATTGTTGGGGCTAATGTGGTACTCCAAGTCTTATTTAGAGTCACACAGGTCTGAAAACTGGTTTATAAGTTTCCAGGGATCTGAGTCAGGTTGGGTCAGGGTTTTGATCTAAGGTAGAGAGAACTAGTGAGACATGGATGTACATGGGCTCGGGTTTGAGTTTTCTCGAGTGACTCAGAGGGGGGGAGTTTTTTAGGACTAGGTCAGTTGTGACCTAGGGTTATGTTTGTTTTATATATAAAGAACGATGGGAACATTGGAAAATAATACGAGTAGACACGATCCATTTTCTCCTCCAAAAATCCTAGCATATCTTCTTCTGGTTCTCTCTGCAGCCCCATGGGGCATCAAGGAGTCAGGGAATGATATGAATGTTACTTGGATACAAAAATTTATATTCATATTTATTTTAAATGGATATAAATTTAATATTAAAAATATGGATATAATTTGGATGGTTAAATTTTATGAACATTTAATCAAAAATATTACTAAATCTATAATAAATAAAGTTAATAGTATATTAATATTATTATTTATTTTCTTTAAAATTTATAAATATTATATAAATTAAATAGAAATATAAATAAAATCGAATATAGATTGAATAATTAATTATTTATATTTATATTCATTTTTTTTTAATAGATATGAATATAGATATGGATATTAGATAGATACTTAAATTTTTATCTAGATCCAAATAAATTCAGATATACAAATCGATCCGATCTACTTTCATTCCTATTATTTAGTCCTATCAATCTTGAAATTACGATTATATGGTATGGTCATATATACATATTAATACAAAGCTCGACTACGAATCTCTTTATCAAACTTTTTGCTAAATTAGTTAACCTAGCTAACCTAATCAGGTAGACAAATACTCCTCTAGCATTTCTTATAATCATATTAGCGTAGTATCAACCAAAATGAAGCATAATACCTCCCCCATTGTGGCAAGGGGCAAGAAACTCAAGCTAGTAAGATTTCCTCCACATAAATGATCTTTTTCCATGCAAAGCTACAACATATTGGATATAGCATTCATATGTTATGAGAATCACCAAAATCATCTAAACCACACGGTTCATCCATAATAATTATCAGGGACAATCAAAGCAGGCTTCGAAACACATCTGGAAATAACTAAAAAAAAAAAAACATCTAGATGTCAAATATAGATTTTTTTTTTTTCTTTTTTGGGTCTTCGGTACCATAAAGCAGATTTAGATCGAATCTATCAGTACAGTTTAACTTTATATATGGGCCAGAAATTGCACCTCTGCTTACTTCTTATTATTGCGAGAATGATGAAGATTCTCTCCTTTTGTCGTGCCTGCGGCTTGCAACCTTTTTTTCAAGTAATACGTTTTGTTATATTTTTTTCAAAATTGACGGTCACGCATAATTCTAAAAATTAAAATATAAAAATATTTATATAATTTATTTTGATATTAATAAGAGTGCTCAGTAATAAAAAAATATAATTCAGCCAACCATACTATTAATCTTTCAGAAGATACTATTTATCACTATATTAATATAGCACGAAATATAATAGTTTTAT
This sequence comes from Areca catechu, assembly GCA_021397845.1. NCBI lineage: Eukaryota > Viridiplantae > Streptophyta > Magnoliopsida > Arecales > Arecaceae > Areca > Areca catechu. Next base: position 27,761,630 of record CM038046.1, read on the forward strand.
TATTAAAATAATTTTTTTTAAAAAAAAGCAGCGGTTCATGCTTTCCAAAATGAAAACCCCCCCTTCCAATCTCTGTTGCCCACTCTCTCTCGCTTTCTTGGATCATGGACGTATATCCTGAAGCACGTGATCGGATGGAAGAGAGCACACTACTCCGATAATTTAGTGGGATTAGACTGACGTGATTAAATTTATGGTATATCCTAAGCACGCGATCAGGATGGAAGAGAGCACACTATTCCGATAATTTAGTGGGATCAGGCTGACGTACTTATCTACGGTGAGAAGGATAAATAAAAAATGTAGTCCGTATCGAATATGGTCTGACGGAAAATGCTCCAACAAGGATAGCTGGAATTTATCCTCCCCTCCCTGTACGTCGAAAAATGCTGCAGTTGAATCAGTCATGTCGGTTCTGATGTATCGTCGATATGTTTTTAGCAAGGTGGAAAGACATCTGGACGGTTTTTTTTTTTTTTTAAATATAAAATAGGAGGTTGCCAAAATTGTAAAAGTTTTGAGTTCTAGGATTGCCTTTTCTTTACTAACACCCTTTTTTTTTGTTCCTTGTTTTATTTCCCTCCTAATGGTTGTTATTCCGCGAGCATAACTATTAGATTGAAAATAAAAATGATAGCTATCATCGTATCCTCCATGACAAACATAATAATAATAAAAAAAGTTATATGCTCAGATTATCGATCAGCAAATAGCGGGCCATTGAGTTTAGTAGTTGAAATAGAAATTAATATTTTTAAAAATTATTTAACAAATAATAAAATTTTTGAAGGTCTTTAATATTATTATAATATATATTATATCATTGTGACCTATTAGTTTAGACCTAACGGAGAATTATAAACAGGATTTGAACATAGATTCATGACCATCTAGTATCATGTACCAAATTTAATCATAAATTTAGCTTGATTGAGAAAATTTTTTGAACTATAATCTATTCAAATATAAATAAATGATTGGTATAGTCCGTTCTTTTAATTTACTGGATGGTTCCTATTAATCAAGTATTTAAAGTTTGGACTATTACAAGATTTCATTTTTATATTGAGCATCCATTTGGTTGGAATATGTAGAGATAATATAATGATTCCTAAAAATTTTTATCTCGAAAAATAATTATAGATAAAAATAATTTTCATCGTATCTGATTGATGATTTTTTTAAAACAATGATAATTATTATATTTGGTCAAAAATAATTCTATATAAAAATATAATTAAATCTATAAATATATTTATCAATAAAAAATTATCATCCAAATAGCATTGTATTCTTCAATTATTTTTTATATAATGACTATGATCGTATCATCCTTTACATAATGCTATTTATATTTAAATTTTATTTCAAAAATTCCTTTTTTTAGTATAAATGGATGATCAGACCCGTCTTTTATGATTAAAAGAAATTTAATAATTATAAATATATTTTATTAAAAATATTTTTATATTATCATCATTCAAAAATTTATCAAGTATTAATTTTTTATAATATTTATTTTATTTTTTAAAAAAATAAATATGAAATTTATTATTTTTTTACCATTTTTTTTACTGTTTATATTCAATATCAAATATAATAATTTGATATAAAATTTATTTTTTTTATAACGCATTACCATCAACTTAGCGGATCTTGAGCTATTTTGGAGATGTATTGCTGACTAACGTGATCGGTTGCGAATATTTAGGAGCTTTGTAAACCGGCCTGGGCCCTGGTCTTTAAAAATAATAATAATAATAATAATAAAGTGTAGATCATCTTGCCTAATTTTCTTGGGAAATCGCATCGGTAGTTGTTTTTCTTCGGAGAAATAACACCTGAATGGAAACTGGAGACTGGTATCTAAGACTCAAGCTCTCCTATACGGCTTTCCACGCCCAAAACTCCAACAAGCCATCCCTGTTCCCAAGGCCAGTTTATGTTGATCCTGTCGTTTATTCCTCGTTCTTTTACTCCTCTCGTCCTTGAAGGTAGACGTGAACGGCGGCGGGCGTTTCCTCTTCCTCTCTCACACACACATTTATCCTCATCTTATTCCCTCCTCGGCACGATTTTTCCCTTTCCTATCCTCCTTATTCCTGGCCTTCCTACCGGTTTTACTATCAGTACTATTATTAGTATTAGTATTATTACGCTTGCTATCCTCGCCTTTCGCCCAGCGATCAGGGAATGGCGGCTTTCCCGCAGCCGATCCCCACCCCCAAGATCCTCGCCCGCTCATCCCCCTCCAACCTTGCCTTCCTCGCTTCTCCCCGGACCCTCCTTGTCGGCGATCTCTCCGCTCTTTCTCTCAGGCAACGAAGGTCGAGGGGACTCGGCCGGAGGAGCTGGTCTTCGGCGTCCGTGAGGGCCGTCCTCGACTTCGACGTCTCCAGCGCCGCCCTCGATGCATCATCGACCGTCTCCTCGCGGCAGCGGCGACAGCAGGATGGTGATCATCGGTCAAAGGTACTCTGTTTTCGATATGCTTTCTGGTTCTCCTACTGATCTCCTCGTGTTCTGCTTCATGGTGTATTTATATTCAAATTTTGAACCCTTTTTTTTTTTTTTTTTTAATCATATATGCGTTTTGAAGCCTTTTAGATTATTTGGCTATAGGTGACCCGAAGTGCTTTTAAAGGTATGGATTTTTTTTTTTGTTTCCCATCAGTTATATGATGGAAAGCTGCGTACTTTGTACCGGGAGTCGCCGCTTTTTTGATTAATCTTATTTGTAGAATATATATATATATATTCTGAACTTGTATGATCAGTGACCGGAACTGTTTGATGTAGATTTCTTGGGTCTGATGGATTGCATAGTGCAGTGTAATCATGCTAGATTGCCTTACTAGATTTATGGTGTTTCTGGTATTGTTATTTTAGAATTGACGATGTGAATTTGTTAGAGTGCTTACAAGCAGGGCAACCTTTTGTTGGCTATTGAGATTATTATTTCATGAGTATCGTGAGTTAAAGAAAGGGCCTGTTTGGATTGCTGCTAGTTGAACTGTGGTAATTATACTTTACCGAAATTAGAGACTTCGAGGTAGTCAGTTGGATATAAGTGGAGCTTGGTGATGTGCATATAGTTGACAAAAGTCCATCCCTATAGCTTGCAGTATGAAATGATTCTTTTCAGCTTATGCTAGAACTGCAAGTAACATCGCGAAGGACAGAAGCTATTCATGGCGGAGACCATGTAGGGACTGGTTCAATTTTTGGTGAGTTAAGTTGTTTCAATGGCATTCTTCAGGGAGAATGAGCTGGACAAAATTATCATTATCTAGTTACAACCTTAAATTTTAGTATTCTAGCACTCCGAAGATCATCTCTTTCTTTAAAAAAAAAAATTGTGGTATGCTGAAATCATGAGGCGCTTTAATGTTTTAGTGCAAGGAGAAAACTTAGTGCCAAATACCAAGCGTAGGACTTTTTTCTACAATTCACCTTCTTGGTGATGTATAATTTAGGAGATCGTATTAGGGTCATTTCTGCCCTAATTGTGAGGCTTATTATGATGCAAAACAAGTTTATGCAGTTTTAGGAGACGAAGACATGTCTCTTGTCTTTACAGAGTACTCTAGAATCATCCATGTCTTTTTTCTCTCTTCATTATAATTATGTGTTGGGGATTTAACTTGGATATCTCCAGTGCTTTCGATAGGGGAAAATAATTATTTGCAAAAATTGCATTGCAGAGAGCTTGGCCATTACCTAAAATCATGATAAAACTCTTGTGATGGTGCTTTGCATGTAGTATCGGCTAAATGATGATCTGGGGCCTGGAGAGTTTGGTTCCAAGACATATGGAACACAGGCCTCTAAAGTCTGATTTTAGTCCTTTGTACTCTATAGGTGAACATCAACATGAACTTTGTCCTAGATCTTGCTAAGATTGTGAAGCATTTTTATTCTATCTTTGTGGTGGTGGATTGATCCTTTCAGAATCAATCAGCCATCGATGCAATTATGGCATTTGCACAAGAAAAGAAAAAAACTGGTTCATCATGTGATCACAACCAAAAGGATTGGCACAGTATATTGTTGTAATCACTAGAAAGAATCGGCACTGAATCTGAATTAGGCTTGTATTTTGACACAATTAAAGAGAAACATGATTGGGGTTCATCACTCGTTTCTCAACCAAACTGCACCAAATATGCCTTCAATCATGTATGTTTATTATTCTGTCAGTAAAACTTTCTGTTCTTTCTTTACATTTTATGATAAAAATTAAGAATTTTTAAGAAATAACCTGATTGGTATCCTTCACTTTTGACACTCTTGCAAAATAACAGATTAGCCTGACTTTACAAAAAGACTAAACAAGTCCAGTAGGTTGAGAATCTCTCTCTCTCTCTCTCTCTCTCTCTCTCTCTCTTTAAGTGAAAGAATAGGACTTCTCAAATCTACATTTTATTGTAGTAGGTTTATGAGCAAGAGAAAGGACATGCAATTAATTCAGTTATCAGGCCATTTATATCAACTTATCGAGTAAATTGTAGCTCCCTGCTTTGGTTATGAACTTGCCTGGAGCCTTGGAGCCTTATCAAGTCTGATAGCTCTAGTTGGCCTAGAATTTGAATTACTTTGGAACATCCAAACAAGCCTTGAAACCTTTAATAGCAAGGTTCTCAATACCATCCTAAACCATCCGGTTCGGGGTATACCATACCGTACCGGTTCTTTACCATATTGTATCGGCTATGAAAAATGGTCCGGCATCCCAGACCGTTCAAAAATTTTATACCGGACCGGTACAGCACAAGATGTACTGACACATTTTGCTTGGTTCGGCCTAGTTCGGTTCTGGTTCGGATCCAATTCAGGTTCATATCTGATTTAGATTCAGATCCGATTCAGGCTAAACAATATAGCCATTGAAAAGGGAGAGAATTTTTTGTAATTTCATGGACCCGATACAGGGTCCAGTATGGTACGGTACCATACCAGTCGATGATCGGTATGGGTCCCATTACCGATTCAGTATTCCTTGTTTAATAGTAATAACTAATGATCATTTTTGAGTATTAGTGAGAATGATGACCATGAATATTAGGAGTTTAGGACAATTACATAATACATACTATTATCAATTTAATCTTGAAGAAGCAATGCGTACTATTTAATTGACGTGGACTTTATCCCATTCAAGCATTTTCTTCCATCTTACAATCAATAAATCCTAGATAATCCACAGAATCAATCAGCTTTCGTGCTAAATTGTTTGCGTGATTTTGTGACATAAGATCAAAAATGATAGGCTTAAGATGATGTTCATAAAGTCTTGCCTGCTTTAGATAATTAATGCAACAATTTAACTCTCAATTTAGAAGAAAATATTAGTCTTTGCTACATATTAGCTAAGAGCACCTGACACTTGGAGATTTGGAGTTTGTGTTTTTATGACTCCATGTTCTTGATAATTGTTCTTGATCTTAATTTCTTCTTGCCTTGCTTTCTTGGTATAATGATTTGTTATATATACATATATACACAGTCACACACACACACACACATATTTATACATATATGTATTTATACATACATACATACATATATGTATGTATGTATGTATATATGTAAAGTTGGACTATACACTTCAAAATCAATGATGAACAACCTAAATTCAAAATCCAAACTGTTTAACATCATTTATACCGAAAAAATAACCTAGAAATCAAAATTCATATATTTGGTGGTCTCAACCCATCAAGTAGATACGAAAATGAACGATTTTAATAGCATGATGCTATATTTTAATATGATCTAATTATCAAAACCTAGTAAATTTTAATGTATCCATATTTTAAGATGTATAGATCATGATCTGTAAAGTGGATTTTCAATTTATATGCTTTGTCATGTCTTTTTAATAGAATAAGATGGTATATATTGTTCATTTTTGTACTGACTTGGTGCATAGGTTAGAGACCAACAAAATATGTAAGTTTCAGTTTCTTGGCATTTTTTGTAGTGTAGATCATGTTAAATAATTTTGGATCTTAAATTTGGATAGCCTATTTATAAAGGTCTGCAAAATTGGTAATGAGAACCGTATTGGTACATTACCTATTTGGCACGGTACAGTCAGTATGATATGGTGCAATCCATTTGATATGGTGTGCATCTTGTACACTCCATATGATTCCATATGGGGTGGTACAGGTTGGTATGGCAGACCTTCCTATCAATAACGTGAAAACTATTAGCTCCTTTTCAAGGAGTTAATATAAAATTTTTAAGCCAACTCATATCTTTTTGTTTATATATGGCAAAGTGATGATATAATCTATATTTTCTTGTGTGCCAAAAATGTAAATTTTGAATTCTATGCTGTAAGGCGACAATAGTTGTGTTGATACCCACGTTGGGCTTATTACCTGGGCTGATTCCATTTAATTTTTGTTGAGCCAATGTGCATATACATGTGACAAACATCAAATATAAAACTTCTGTAATTTTGGTCCATTTTGATTTCATCAAATGCGTCTTCTAAGTAAATATAAATCACTCTCACAGTCTCACACGATAATTCTGATGTAAATTTATCGATTGTGAATCAAGGAAATTTCATTCTATTCTATCTTGAATCATATAATCAATAAATTAACAGGTTGCAAATTTGAGTGATATCATATCAGAGAGAGGAGCTTGTGGAGTTGGATTCATTGCCAATTTGAAAAATGAACCTTCCCATAAGATTATTCAAGATGCTCTTGCAGCTCTTGGCTGCATGGAACATCGTGGAGGTTGTGCTGCAGATAATAACTCTGGCGATGGGGCTGGACTAATGACTTCTGTTCCATGGGATTTGTATAATGACTGGGCCAGCAAACAAGGTCTTGCTTCATTGGACAGGTTTAATACTGGTGTTGGCATGATTTTTCTTCCCCAAGATGAAAAGTTTATGAATGAAGCAAAATCAGGTAATTCCAGAGGAATAACTTACTTTTATTTTCTTTTAAAATTTCTTCTTCTCCAGCTTATAGATTTCTTTATTTCCATTTTTTTTGCCTCCAGTGAGATCTGTTTTTTCATTCTTCTAGAAATTTTTTATTTTTTTTTAGTTAGCATAATGAAATATTCTGAATCAAATGTTTGGTGGTGAAGTGTCACGTGCCAGTACGTATTATAATCATCAGTGCCATATTTTTAAAAAACAATTTGTCATCTGTTGGATGATTCCTGCAATCATTTTCAGTTGGATTGTATTACTTGCTTTTCTAATTCCTTTTTGGGTTAGGCTTCTATTTGTATTCCTATTTTTTTTTTACCTTTTCGTCTTCTTTCATCAGTAGAAATCTTTAGCAATTGCAATCATTGTTTTCCCTAATTTAAAGACTCAGGTTCAGTAAACATATTTGCATACACTGAATTTGTCAATATGTTTTTCTACAGTGATCATGAAGACATTTTCAGAAGAAGGTTTGGAGGTGCTTGGATGGAGACCAGTTCCTGTAAATACATCAGTAGTTGGTTACTATGCAAAAGAAACCATGCCTAACATACAGCAAGTGTTTGTGAAAGTTTCAAAAGAGGAGAACATTGATGACATTGAAAGAGAACTATATATTTGCCGAAAGCTGATTGAGCGAGCAGTAAAATCTGAAGAATGGAAAGATGAGCTCTATTTTTGTTCTTTGTCAAATCAAACAATTGTATACAAGGGCATGCTTCGCTCAGAGGCTTTGGGGCAATTTTATTTGGACCTCCAGAATGAATTTTACAAATCACCTTTTGCCATTTACCATCGAAGATACAGCACAAATACTAGTCCTAGATGGCCTCTTGCACAACCAATGAGGTTACTTGGCCATAATGGAGAGATCAATACGATACAGGTTTAGATTTTTGTCTTGATTGTGTTGGAAATTTAACACTTTATGAAATATTTTCAGCTACAATTTTCGAATAACTATATAAATATCTGTCTTTTTATTAAGAACAGATTATGTTATTCATAGGAATATTTCTGATAAAAGTTTCTTTATAGGGCAACCTGAACTGGATGCAATCTCGAGAAGGAACACTAAAATCCCCTGTTTGGCATGGTCGTGAAAATGAAATTCGTCCGTATGGAGATACAAAGGCATCTGATTCAGCAAATCTTGATAGTGCTGCAGAGGTATGAGTTCACCACTCTTTTAGATGACTTACCACTTTCAAACTTCCATTGTATCTTATTGATCTGAAGGTTTTAAACTTTTAATAGTATTTATACTACCTTGATCTAATCGTTTGAAAGTGTAATTAAGAAAAGAGAAGATGTGAATAGTTGAAAGGTCATTAAAAGGTCATATTAGTTATAGGGCCTGAATATGATCTTTTGTTATGAAACCTACCCAGAAGCTTTACTTAATGATGTTATTAACTAGGTAACCTGGCATGAAGGTGCCAGTTTACCTTGTTGGTAAAGTCTCTTGGTGTTGTACCTAAGACATGGTTTTGAGTCCCTCCTTCACCAGGTTTTGGGGGTTAGTGGCATTTGTGGGAGGCGGCTGCCTGATTGTGTAATCCATCACCTGCAGGCCTCTCCTCCACACCACTCATGCCAACATGCACATGAGAGAGAGAGAGGATAAACTACACGGGTAATATCCAGCGAATTCAGTTCTTGTTAATGTTATAACAATGTCGAGTTTAATCAGTTTGGAATCTGTCATCTAGTTAGGAAAATGAACTTCCTTCCATGAGTGGACATATTTGGATTCTCCTTATTTGCAGATGAAAAAGCTTCATTTTAGAAGTTGGAGAGAATTGGGCCTTGGCTTTAGGCATAATTATTGAGTATTGAGTAACACATGTTTGTCATGTGTAATGTACTGTGTCAAGCATTCTACTATTACTGTAAAAGACATACAACATGATGGCTACTTTAGACAAAGTAATAAGTTTATAAAAGAACAGTATTATGGAGGGTGAAAATTACAAGAGATGTGCTTTCAAAAATATTTGGTTTTATTTGTACTAGCTGTCTCAAGATGAAGAACAATAGTGTAAACTACAGTTAAGGAGAAGGTTGCTCTAATTTATTGTCTTGAGAGTTAGAGTTTAAATTGTGCTTTTCAATTTTCACCAGAGTATTAGATTTTTATCCTAAGTTTGTAATGCCTTTATGCTCCATATTTTGGGGTAGCACATATTGTGAGACTATTTGATAATTGATCAGAATCTCTTTAACAGGAACAACTTGTATAAAACAGGGCAAGGATCAACTGGTATAAAACAGGTCCAGGTTATGAAGGAATGTGCATTTGGTGAAGTTAAAAGTTTCTTTAAAATTTTAAATAGATCTGTGGCTTCGTAGCTAGTCATCAAGCACTAGAAAACTCAAAACTCAAAAGCATTCGAAGGTGGTAGTTTGAGAGATGGTGAGTCTTCATATTAAGAGCAGCACCCATATAGAAGCTTTATGCAGCTAATAATTCCTTTTCCGTGATCTTTGATATATGAGTTCCAAATCAATAATATTTTTTGAATTGATATAGCTATTTATTTCCTTCCTGGTGTGAGTCATGTTTCAACAATTCTTAAATGTTCGCTCCTTAAGATCCAGAACATGCTTCCCCTAGGTCTTTAGTTCGATTAACTGATAGTCTCTTTTCATGTTTTTGACTTAAATGAGTGTCATATATGGAGAAAAAGCAAATGACCTGGTTATGCTAGTGGAATTTGAGGTGCAAGTTTGGAAAGGAATGCTATAGAGCCAATAATTGTTGAAGGAGGAAATGACCTGATATACATAGTTTTAATGATCCTGCATGAGAAATATTGCATTACGAGACAATTAGACACCAGCTCTCCCATTTCGCCAACTAATGGTTGTTGAATTTATGACAGTTTGCCTAATTGTTGAAGTGCATGGTAATATGCAGGGTTCTCGGTACTGGTACCGAGACCCATACTGGTAGTCAGCCGGTACGGTAAAGATGGATTTTGGCCTTTTTAGGTTTTTATTTTGTTTTTTTAGTATTTAGGGTTTAGGATTTAGTGTTTAGGGCTTTTAGGATTTGGAATTTAGAGTTTAGGATTGAAGACTTCAAGGTTTAGGGTTTCGGATTTTAAAAATGCTAATACATTAATTCTAATTAAAATAATATATAAAATGATAATTAAACTAAGATTATCAATAATTAATGAAAGTGAAAGGTAACATATAAATATAATTACATACCAATATCTAGAATCGGGTTGAGTGTCGATGTCCATAAATATCAGAATCATTGATGTATTCAGTAGGAAGATCAGTAAATTCCTCTAGTCAAGCAGCATGATAGTCTTGTAAGGTCATCCCAGGAGATATGCGTGATGGATCGTAACTCATCGCAGATCCCTCGCTGAGGTTTCGACTCTGAAAGCATCCAGAGATTGATGATATGGCTGTGCAGGGGCTCATTCAAATATACCAGTAGCAAAATCAGATTCATAAGATGCTCCAGGCTGCATGGGATAATAACCACTGGAAGATGACGTCTCAGATGCACCATATGGACCAGAAGCTGCTGGTAGCTGTGGGTAAGAGGATCCTTAATATGAGGATGACCCTGATACATTTATGGATCCTATTCCACGTGCAAGAGCTGCAGCTGCATCGTATCCCGAACAACCTTGCAGAGCCCGTTGCCTATATGGAATTGTATCACCATGGGGTATACCAACTGGTACTTCATGGTCTCTATCTTATGTGGCATGGCTAAACTGCGACTTTCCAGTGAATCGAAGATGAATAGGCGGTTGCGATTCTTGTCCTCCGGTCCTTTCTTGATCACTAGATCCTCCACTATTTAAAGAAGCATTAGCACCACTCTATCTAGTATCTGAATCTGAATAGATCGAGTGCTCTGATGGAAGTGCAATTGTCTTTTCTTTTTCTTTGTTGCCCAGCCGAATAGATGATGAGGAAGGACGATGTGCTGTATCTGCTGGAGCCCTGTGAGGAATATTGCTTGTTGTCCATTGCCCATCATCCATCCTTGCCTTGCTAGCTATAAAACTAGCTGGTCGAGGAGACGATCCTTACTCATCAAGCTCTGGTTCCTGTTGCTGATTCATGACCCATCCAATCATTGGATCTTCATCTTCCTTAATATATGAACTTGTAGTGGGATCGGGATATTTCAATTCAACTTTCTCTTGAATGTACTTTAGCCTTAACCTTAAATTATAGTGTACATATACAAGATCGTTGAGGCGTTTCTGTTTCAGATGGTTCCTCTGCTTGGAGTGGATAAGGCCAAATGTAGACCAGTTGCATTCACATCCACTGGATGATACCGTCTGGGAGAGGATCTTGACTGCAAGAACTTTCAAATTTTTTTATAGATCCACCAAAATGTACCCACCATTCAGCTACAAAAGACATTATATCATTTAGAATTTTAGATTCGACAAAATAAAAAATTCAATGTGAATATAATATTATACTTACTGGTTAGTAGTACCTACCAGGATTCATCTTTGATTTACTTCTGATTGCTATAGTGGATTCAAATGAATTTGTGCCCTTCCTAAAAAATTTCGTCTGGTAGAAAAAGTTTTGTTATCATCAGGGATCATGGTATCGTCCAGCACCGCCCAGTACGGGGCGTACCGTATCGTACTAGCAGCTAGCCGGTACGGTTCAGCCCATTAAAACGGTCTGGCATCCGGACCGTTAAAAAAATTAAAAAAAATTGATTTCCGTACCGGTACGAATTGGTTGGTTCAGCCCGATACGGGCTTGGTTCGGCCCAGTTCAGGTCCTTTTTATATTTTAAATGCTTTTTTGGGAGGGGGAGAATGTTTTTATATTAAAAAAGGGTCGGTACGCCTACCGGAATGATACGGCATGGTCCGTACCGTACCATACTGGCCTCCCGCCGATACCGCTCCCAGTACCGGTACCGAGAACCTTGGTTATCGTGTGCTATTTATTGAAATTAATGCTAATAAAAATCAGTCAACAACTTCAACCTGATTTTTTCTTATAGGCACATAGCAGAGACATCTAGATCGGGCTTCATCTTGTAGATAACATTGCATAGGGTGGATATAAACTCTTCATCTATGGCATTGTCCAGTATTGTGTATTGGAATCTCGGATTCAGATAGTAAGCTACACATATGTTTTAATAATTAGTCAAGTGTACTTATGCAAATCTAATTGAATTTAATTTTTTAAGGATTTCATAAATTACTGCATACTTGCTAGATACAAATTCGAACTCATTTGATAACTCCACTGTCCATTAATGATCTGGATATACTCAATAGCATGTATTGGATCTGTCTCTTGGATCTTTTCCTTTGCATTTTGCTTCATGAATACAGGAAGCCCATCTGAGCATACCTCTCAGAGTTCACGGTGCGAAGTACCTCATATAGAGGCTTGATAGCCTCTACTATCCTCTTAGCCCGCTGCCAGAATGTCTGTCTTGTCACTAAATTCTCCATGTTACTTCCCTCAGTATTTGTCCTGGCATATTTGCTCTGCTGCCACTCCTGACTGACTAACATCTGACGTAGCTCTGGTTTCTTGCCAAGAAAACTATCAAGTGTTATGTAATTAGTAGCAAACCGTGTGATCCCTGATCTCAATATTTTTTTCCTATAAATCTCCTCATCAACAATAAAACCCATGTATGGTTATATATGAATCTGGTGATCGACTATACTAGCTCAACTATCTTCTGCATCCTGCGGATTTTTATAATATCCATCAATATGAGATCTATATAATGTGCAGCACAAGGGGTCCAAAAAATATGCGGTCGCTGCTGCATCAAGATCTGTCCTGTGGCCCTGTATTGTGGTCCATTATCTGTGATGATCTACACGACATTATGCTCTCCCACATGATCAATAACCTCCTCCATCAATCTGAGGATATAACTGGCATTGTGCACCTCATTTGAAGCATCAACAAGCTTCTGAAAAAAAATCTTCCATCATAATAAGTTAAGAAATTGATGATGTTCCGTCTAGTATGACTTGTCCAACTATTACACATCACTGTCAACCCATACACGGGCCACTTGCTCTGATAGGAGGGTATCCATTCTTCTAGCTCCTCCTTATTGCTGTCCAGAAACTGACCATAGATATTCCTCGATCCTGGAGGATCTACACCTGCATCAGCAGCCTGTATAGATGAAATAGTAGAGCGATAATATGGATTGTCTGCTGCGTGCACTGGGATATGATTGAAATGAAACCAGGACGAGATGGCCCACCACATATCCTTTTTATCTTTTTTCAGTATGGTGTCAATCCTTTGTTGCTTGGAATCTCTGCTGGGAAGGACATGTGGATCGACATTATGGATAGTGGCTCCTACTGGAATGTCCCTGAAAGACTTCCTTCTATTGCCAAATGCTCCCAACATGTATGCAATACGGCTGGTACCTCTCCTAATGGGCTTTCTGACTGAGAAGATCCTTCTAAACTGTCTCAGACTCTCCTGCAATACTAGTAGAACTGAATCCCGATTCCAACTCAAAACTTGACCCAAATCACTGTCTATATCTGGCCGTCTCCTCTAGCTGCCTCTACTTATACAAGTTTGCCTGAATAGCAGTCTCTATTTATGCCTTCTCATCAAAAGGAATAGATGCTCCCTCTGACTCCAATAAGAATGTGGTTCTGCAACTCTGCGGTTCACCTCTGCTTTCTTCTTTGTTGTTTTTTCCTTCCTAGCTTTGAAATTAGCAAAATATGTTTTCATCAATTGACGGACCTCCTGTGGATACTGTCGGCATGCAGATACATCAGGATAACCGCTAGCCAAGTGCTACTTCAACCTTGTTACCCCCATCTTTGAATTCAGTATTGCACCATTTACACCTCCAGTGATGCCGACCCGAGAGCATCTCTCCATGCAACCAACCAATGTTGCGCTCCGGATCCTTCTTCCTCCTCGATGGATCCATACTGAATATTTAAATTGTACATAATGTCAATAATAACGTTTATTAAATAATACTTTATTAACATTTTTTTTATTTTTTTAATTTAAAAAAATAAAAATAAAAAATATTATAAAAAAAACTTGATCTTAGATTCATGTAGGATTCTTTCATACATATTACATATATTTTTTTAAAACCTTTGAAATGCATTAAAAGCCAATTTTTTTTTCAATTTAAAACCTAGAGAACTATTCATAAGATGTATCAAAACTTGGATAAATCGACATGAAATTTATAGTGAGAGTAGCTTACGAGTCCCAGATTAATAATTTATAATTATAATTTTTTTACTAATTTTTTATTCATTTTTTAATCCAAAATTAATTTTTAATTTAAAAAATTATATACTTAACAAAAAATCAAAATCTTAGTATCATTGTGTAGATCTATCCTAGATCTACCACATACTCTAAAATCATGGCCAACAAAAAAAATTTGACAGCATTTTTTCTTAATTTTTTATTTTGTACGAATTTCAACAAAAAAAAAGAGGGGAGAGGGAAAGAGGGAAAAATGAAGTTATACATATCTTGATTCTACCTTCCTCTTCAATTTTTGAATGTCTGATTGTCTTGAAATGGAGGGAAAATGAAGGATTTTTCGTTAGTTGAGTCGAACGTCAAAAAAATAACAAAGAGCTCTTTGAGAGCTCTCTAATTGCTCTCTTAAGAAGCCAAAACAATGTTGCCTCCCCCCTCCATGGCTACAGTAGCCAATAGTGAAAGGCAAAAAAAAAATAAAGAAAACCGATTCGAGCCGGTTCGAACCGGACCGAACCAGTCATGAACCGGCCAAACCGACCGATTTGACATGGTTCCGACCGGTTCAAGTCTGATTCGATCCAATTCTGGCCCGGTTCGGGCCGGTACATAAATTTTTTTTATTTTTAAAATGGATGGGAACCGAATTATATGGCCGAATCGTGCCGGCCGGCCATCGGTCCGGTTCGGTATGCCCTGAACTGACCGGTTTGGCGTTCCTTAGTAATATGTGTTATAAGCAACTTAGTAAATCAGATATAAGGAAGTGAAACATGTCTAAGATACTAGAATCAATTGCATTGATAATGAATTTAAATGTGTTTGTCCTAAATGACATTTTCCACAACCCAAACTGCTATTATCTATCATAATAAAGAAGAATAGTAAATATGCCATCTATAGGTAGTAATGCTAAATAACACCTTATGTCAGTGCAGGACGGTGCATGAAACTCGACCTTTTTATTGGAATGAGGAAGAATGTTTGTTTAGTGTTTTGCTCCTCTACGAGATGAGGGGTCGTCAAGAAAGAGTCACAGGCTAATAGTAGATCATAAATTATTAGGATCAGCCATTAATTATAGACTTAGAAATCAGTATGTTCTTCTAAATGAACAGATACTTTAAGATAGAGATATTTTATCTGATCTTAAACAACTTAACTGTATAAAAGTCTGAACATGAAGAAATACATCTAAGTCTTTTAGGTTTCTAAGTGTTCAAATTTACGTGGAATTTTGAAGTGCTTATTAGTAACATCAGAAACTGTTATGTAAATTTCTGGTGTTTTAGTTTTCATTAACAAGTCTTGTAATTTCGTTTGTTGATGGGTTAGTTATATATTTTCCTTGTCTCTTTGTGGCTAGTTGTTGCTGAGAAGTGGTCGAAGCCCAGCAGAAGCTCTGATGATTCTTGTACCTGAGGCATATAAGAATCATCCAACATTGATGATAAAATATCCAGAGGTAAGATTTGCTTACATGATCTATGGGCTAGTGTGTTATTTTTAATGTGCTTGGACAAAAGGTTGCTTATATATTTCGTTCTTTCTTTTTCTTTCCGGTTAGATTTTTATCTGTTTCTTTACTGTTTCCTTCTTCTCTAGCTTTATGTCAATGGAGTTTTTGTGATTAAAAGTTTGTCTAGAGCAAGGTTTTCAGAACTGTTTTGAAGCACTTGATTCAGGACATACCGAACCATACTGGCTAAGAACCGGTATGGTTTGGTGATGGAAGATGGTCTGGAATCCTAGACCATTCAAAAATTTCTGTATCGGACCGGTATAATATGGTATAGTACTGTATCGGTATAGTATGGTACAGTACCGTACCGGTGCATTTCATCTGGTTCAGTCTGGTGTGGGCCCGGTTCAAATCAAACATTGTAGCCATAGGGGACGGGAGAGATTTTTCTCAGTTTCATGGGATCTAGTATGGGACCCGGTACGGTACGGCACCATACCATACCGGTCAGTGATCGGTATGGGTCCTAATACTGGATCAGCGATCCTTGGTCTAGAGCATATATTCTGTTCCACATTCCTATTTGTATCATTAAACTTCTATAACATGTATTTGTTTATACTTTTTTGCAATGTTAGGTTGTTGATTTTTATGACTATTATAAAGGACAAATGGAAGCTTGGGATGGACCAGCCTTACTTTTATTCAGGTATTTTGTATTTATAACTTAAAGATGTATTGTGTCTGTCATATCTGTTTTAAGTTTGCATGTTGTTTTAGTCATTAGTTGAAATTTATGGGTTTTGATTGTGGTTTTCATGATATAATTTTATAATTGTTATAAGCAGTGGTTTTTGTTCTATCCTTCACTTGTTTATCTTGCTTTGTTTGGGCCCATATTGATTACGATAATAAACAAAACGTGGGTACAGGAGGGAGTGACTGCCGTAGGCGATATTCTGGTTATTCTGCTGTAGTGGTTGTTGTAAACATAAAGATAGAATCATGGCTATACTGCACATGTACTTCTATTCCTTTATTCAATCTTTCCTTCCTTCTTCTAATTGTTATTTCTTATGTTTTGTTTGCTTCTTGCTATCCATTTTGCAATACATTTCTCCTTGCCATGGTAATATATGTGTGTTGCCCCTGGGAAGAGTTTTTGCAGAGAATATTAGTACGGTACGGTGGGTACCCCTTCATTCTGTTGCCATATGTATTCAAGTTTGTTGTATTTAAGGAAAACAAGAAGAAATCATTTTGATATTGATCTACTTTTATTGTAAATTTTATTTAGAAACATGCATCTATACATTTTTTCTTGAGTGTTCAAGTGCTAATTAGTGACTGGATGCTGGTAAGAGTAAGATATGTTGATTCCACTTGCTACTGCAACTATCCATGTTGACAAAATCAATCACAATAAACACATAATGTATAGTTGGGTAAATGGCATAAATTAAATGGAAAACCCTGCCGGTCTACCCACCCACCCACTCCATGCCCTGCAACGCATGTATACAAACTTGAGTTGTAAAATTAGGAGTTCCCTAGAGGACAAAGTTCTTAAAACAATTTAAATGCTCTTTCTGGTCCTTAAGCATTTACATGGTCCCATGCAAATAAATTATATAGGACCTTATTAAGTAGTTAAAGACTTTACTTTTAAATTTAAGCTACTTGGTTCAAAGTTATAGTTATAGATAATAAACCATTAAAGGATGACTTTCTAGCTGAAAGATATCTCCTTAATCAATATTAACATACCATTGTGAGTTAGAACTTCGAAGTATTTGGTGAGAAAGTAAATTTCTAGCCATAAATTTTAGAACACAAATAAAGAAAGCAGCTTGTACTTTGTAGTTTGTTAACATAAGATTTATTTAGTTATCAATAGAGTGTGCTTTTTAGCAACTACATGTAGACAACTAATTACTATCTTTTGATGGATCTAGTGATGGAAAAACAGTTGGAGCCTGTCTTGATCGAAATGGTCTTCGTCCTGCTCGATATTGGCGAACAATAGATGATGTAGTTTATGTTGCATCTGAGGTAAATAATATATTTTCTCATTTTAGTGGTACTTGGTTATATATATTTTCATTTACTATTCAATTTCTATTTTAAGAGTGTGTTATTTACAGTCACTTATATCAAACAAGTTCGGAACATTGTTTTCTTCATTTCATAAAGGATAATGCCAGCAGATGTTTCCATGCTTTATTTAGTGAACAACTGCACAATTTCTCCAAAGAAAATATTCTGTCTTACATGCCATATTTTATCATTGACATTACAGTGGTCCCTTCTATATAAAAGTAAAGATGGAAGAAATATGAACTGTGCCATAAATATCGGCAAACACTTAGCACTGAGATCAAAAGAAGTGTTCAAGAAATGCAGTCTCTTGTGCTACTTCATTCAGGATAACGAATGTTAGCTTAGAGGTGGTAATTTTTGACCCAACTTGTTTACCCAACCTGGATCCAACCCGCCTAATCTGACCTGCTGGGTTCATGGGTCAGGTAAAGATCAGCCAAACATGACCTCCCAGCAGTTGGTTCAGAGCTCCTCGACCCCTTGGTTCAAGGGCTATACATTATGTTAGTTTAGGTGGCAGATTTGTGGGGTGAATTTGAGCCATCAGATGGAATATTTGTTTATCATATTTACTTTGTCAAGTGATTTAGTCCAGAATAGCCTGCCCACATAATATGAAGCCCAAAACTTGATGGGGCTGGGCCAAGTAAAACAGGTCTGTGGATTGACTGCAGGCCCCATGGGCTTTGATATATGATCTCAGCCTGACCTGAACCCAGCCATCCTTGCATATTGCACCCCTATGTTAGCTTAATGTGCATGAGAAATTGCAGAGATTAAGTAGGTCATATGTGACTCCAATTGTGTGCGCTTCACAAACTAATGGTGATATAACATCAAGTAAACCTATCTGGAATTCAGTGTTAAATGTGACCATGACTTGCCTTGCAATCTTTTTCCCTGGTTCAAGGGAGAAGTGAATGAGTTTCTTCCCTTTGCTTTTGACATGTCCACCTTGATGCTCCATGATCCTTCATTTGCTTGCAATATTTTTTTACCAAAAAAATTGCTTTGAAATTTGTCAAGTTCATTCTGCTACCTGCTTCATAATTTCTTCTTTATTCTAGATTTTTTTAAGAGATTCACTTCCCTATATCAGCATCTGAATCGGCTTATGCACCCGCTCCTGCTTCAGGTAACTAATGCTGAACTGGTGCAGGTCAATGCAAGCTGGCTTGGGTTGGAAGCATACCTGATAAGCAATCGTAGCCTACCATGGGCTGGCATTTGAAACCATGGATTGCCATCTATTTGCTTCACAATCTTGGATGTTTATTCCTGATGCAATTGGAATGCTTTTTGATTTTCCACTATTATTGTGAAAATGTGCATATCAGACCCACTAGCTCTTGGTATAAGGATCCATGATACATTGCATGATTTTTGTTGTTTGTGTGTTATTTGCAGGTTGGTGTTTTACCAATGGATGAGACAAAGGTAACAATGAAAGGTCGATTAGGTCCAGGAATGATGATTACTGTTGATCTGCAGAGTGGTCAGGTTTGCATCTAAATCCATATCTATAATTGTGCAGTAGCATAATTTAGCATTCAGTATTCTATGATATATACATAGATGTATACATGTATATACATATGTGTGTGTATATACACACACACATACATTCATATATGGTCTGTGAAAAATTGAAATATTGATGGCTAATTTCTGTTCTTTTTCCTTTCATTGGGAAATCATCAATCTGGATTTTGGTAACTATTAGTAATGCAAGTGATTCTTCCTAAGCTTTTTGTTTTTGTTTTTTTGTTTTGTTTTGTTTTTTTTTTTAAGGTGTTAACTTGATTGATGCAAGAGACTTGAAGTATTTAATAGCCCAATTCAGATAATGGACTTAGTGATCACCATTAGTGAAGTATTTACTAGCTTCACTTACTTATTGGTAATTAGTGATGACATATGGATCTGCATCAAGTGTATATGTAACATATACTGTTCTCAAGTAAGGCAGTTTAAAGATTGTATATGGTAGCATGCTGAACTAGGCAATGAATTCACAGAAATTGAGAGAGAAACTTGAGCCTATAACTTAAAATATGCAAAAGACTACAACGGTTAGTGATTTATCTGTACCTTATTGCTACTAGTAAGTTCCTTTATGAGTTTGAATCTTTGTACCATGGAGATATCACTCTGCTACGTTAATTATAAATAATCATCTTAATGTTGCTCAATGCTGATGGTAAAAATTTTAGGATATGCATTGCACATATTTACAAATTGATCCACCAACTTAACCATGGTTATTACAAAGTAGTAGTAAATGAGATAAACTTAAACTCCTATTACATGACATTAAATCTAATATGAATGCTATGCTGTACTATGTTTTCCACCATAAGTGAACAAGAGCATATACTTCGATCACATATACACACACCCAAGAAAAGGAGCATATACCCATACGTGCATATGCTTATACATGTATATATTTATACACATATATTTATACCACATATATATGAATATCAACATATATTTATACTAAATATACATACATACATATATATATTAATGTGTGTGTGTGTGTTTTTGTGGGTCTATGTGAGCTCTTTTGATATATGAGATTTTGCATGTTGTTAATCATGAACTACTTAAATATGTAAAATTTTGTGTTATCATGACAACTTTAAATGTAAATTTTGTCATCTATTCTCCTATAGACTTTAGATGTGATGCATGCCATGTGCTTTTTTTGTATGTCTCCTTTTGTAGTTCTTTCCTAAAATCCTTAAAATTGGTCTAATATAACAATTGTTATTCTTATTTTTTAGGTTTATGAAAATACAGATGTTAAAAAGAGAGTAGCTGCAGCGAAACCCTATGGAAGGTGGTTGACAGAAAATATGCATACTGTGAAACCTGTCAACTTTCTTCCATCTGTTGCTATGGATAATGAAATGTCCTTAAGACACCAACAGTAAGGATCGCTATTCTATTATTTTTCACTGTTTGCCCCAACTTGGACATTCAACCTTTAAAAATCTTTCTTCTCCTGCCAACCTGTTAGGAGGAATGGCTCAACCTCTCACATTCAACCTTTAAACATCAATATCTATGTGCTTTGAGATTTGCCATTACATGAGGGCATTGTCTTAGCTCTAAATAGAGCATCACGGGTTAACCCAAACATGAAATCTTATTTTTATTGTTGATTTCATTTTAACTGCTTTATTGACTATTGCCTTTTCATTTTTTTGTGAATTTTGATTAGCATTGAGGCATTTGTTGTTTGTACTACATTCTAGCTACCTAAAGATGTCCTTGTACACATCATCATCATTATCACATGTGTTGTAGTTAGAGAAATTGTTAGCTGTGTATGAGCTCTTCATTATTAAATGCATATTTATACTATCATCTATATTTTTATCATTCCATTGATTTTGCAAGTATAACACTTTACCAACGACTCCACTATTGAATTGTATTTGAATGGGACATCGGTTAATTTCTTCTTTTTTTCCCTCTTCTCCTTGAACATGGTATCACAACCATCTTTTCTTCCTACATAAATTGGAGTAGCCTTCTTAATAGGGTTCTCGGTACCATCCCGAACCACATGGTTCGGGGCGTACCGTTCCATAATGGCCAAGAGCCGGTACAGTTCAGTCATGAAAAATGGTTCGGAATGCCGGATCATTCAAAAAATTATGTACCAGACCGGTATAGTATGGTACGATACTGGTATATTTTATCCGGCTCGGGTCCAATTCAACTTAAACTATATTGCCATAGAAAAGGAAGACATTTTTTATAATTTCTTGGGCCCGGTACGGGATCCGGTACGGTACCGTACTATACTAGTCGATGACTGGTATGGGGCCCGATACCTGTTCAATATTCCTTGCTTCCTAATATGACTATTTTATGATTTTTCCTTTATTGTTTTTATTTTTAACATGCATCTCTAAGAAGGTTTAAAAATTTATAATTGTTTTCGATTTTGTATCAACAAAATGAATTTTTGTTTCAATAATTTTCTAGTAATTTCGATTCCAACTTTAGTACTTTTTATTAAAAAAATCTAAATTCATCAAATTGTAGGTTAAAATTTAGGATGAATATTGACAAAATAAAAAACATAAGAGGAGGAAAAATTAGAGAACATTCTTGAAAGTATATTTATTATTTTTTGGGACCATGGAGACATCATGTCTCTACTAGAAAAAAAAATCATGGTAACGAGATCATTTTCTTATTTTCTGGTAATATAGGATATGTCGACATTTACTGCATTGGTACCAGATCTCGTATCAGCCACTGACCAATTTGATATGAAATAGGTCCATATTGTGTTATTCCAAGGCATACCAAAACAGGGTGAGGTAGAGGGAGAAGGGGACACAGAGAGGGAAAGAGGGAGAAGGAGAGGGAGGGAGATAAGGGGGTGTTGCTAGAGAGGGGGGAGAGGGAGGATCTTTCCCCGGAGCCCTTTGATCGCCAACTCTGCAATGCAGTCAAGAGAGAGAGAGTGGATGGGCATTGTTGGAGAGGGGAGAGGAAGCACCTCTGCCTGGATTGACCCCTTCAATTGCCAATTTTGACATGGTCACCATGTCAAAAGAGAGTGTGGCCTAGCTAGGGCATGGAAGATTTTTCATCTTTGAGAGAGGTCACCATGGGGGGGGGGAAGGGATGGAGGTCTCCAATTTGCTGAACTATCTTGGGTCTGCATTGATTCGGTTCGTTATGGGCCAAGCTGCCCGGTTTGGATTGGTTTGACAATCATTGGTATATGTGGATCTAAATTTTCATGAATTATGAGGCTTGATTTCTTGGATTGGAATTTAGGAAATAATTTACTTTTTTCCAAATTTCTCTAAAATTTAATGTTGAAATGCTTTGTAATCTTAAATTTGTAGAGTTTATTTGAGGAAAAAATGCTTCCCGGCATTTAGAGAAGTGAATGAAAGCCACAACTAGGCATGTAGACAGTAGAATTGGCCCGCTATGTTTCTTTCACCCAAAACTCCAAAACCAGTCCCAGTTATGGGTTGGTTTTCATTCAAAGTTTAACCATTCACACTGTGGTCTTAGTTTTAGGACTTAAAGCATAACTTCAAGCCATGATATTTTACATTGTCTTATATCATTGTTTAATAACACCAAATTATCAGTTTTTATCTAAATATGCTTCCATTTTATATTTGTATCGTACATTTATCTTGCTAGAGACAAATAAAACCATACTACTCTTTTTGACCAACTGATATTATATATATTTTGTTATGTTTATAGGATTTAATTTTCTTCATTAGTTACAACCTTTTTTCTCAAAGTATATGTTAGAATAGCCCACGAAGTAATTTCTTGGGCATTAAAAGAAAAGTTGTGCATAAATATCAAACTATGAGTATTGAGGACTTGTATGGTACCGCGATGAAATGCATTTGAATTAGTTATATTAGACAAGGTTCTCGGAACCTGTATCAGTGGCTAGTTGGTACAGTACCAGTATCATACCGTATCGATACACGATATGGTGAGGCATGGCAAATTTTTTTATTTTTTGATTTTTTATAGTTTTCTTTGTTCTCAAATTAGTTTTTATAATTTTTTATTATTTTAAGGTTGAAATAGATGTATTGTCAGGACAAATTCATTAAAAATTATTACGAAGTGTTGTATAGCCTCCAACTACTCTATAGTATGTTTTAAGAAAGAAAAGCAAGATTACCAATAATTAATTGAAGAGAAAAGAGAAATATAAATATAGTGACACCGATATTTAGAATCGAGTTAAGTATCGATGTCCATAAATATTGAAATCATTAATATACTCAGTAGGAAGATCAATAAATTTTTCTAACCAGGTAGTATGATAATCCTGTAAGCTCATCCCAGGAGGTATGCGTGATGGATCATAACTTATCGTAAATCCCTCACTGAGGTCCTGATTCTGAAAGGTATCCGAAAATTGATGATATGGCTGTGAATGAGTCCATCTGAATATACCAGCAATAAAATCAGATCTATAAGATGCTCCGCACTGTATGGAATAATAACCACTAGAAGATGTCTCGGATGCACCATATCCATATCTATATAAATCATAAACTGTCGATGTCAGCAGGTAAGAGGATCCAAAATATGAGAATATGTCTGATACATCCATGGATCCTACTCCATGTACGAAATCTATAGTCGCATCATGTCTTGAATGATCTTGCGGAGTTGATCGCCTATATAGAATCGTATCATCGCGGTCTCTACCAGCTGATGCACCATGGTCCGTATCCTGTATCGTGAGTAAATTGCAACTCACTAGTAAATCAAAAATTAATATTCAACTGCATCTCCTATCCTCCAGCCTCTTCATAATCACTAGATTCTCGACCATCAGAAGAATCACTAGCACAACTCTCCCTAGTATCTGAATCTAAATCAACTAAGTACTTCAGTGAAGATGTAACTACTTTTTCTTTTTGTTTCTGGACCAAATAAATCGGGGGAGGGATGATGTGATGTATCTGCTAGAGTCCTATGAGAAATATTACTGCTTGTTCCATTTTCAACATCCATCCCAGTCTTGCTAACTACAAAACTGACTGGACGAAGAGACGATCCTGGTTCAACAAGCATTGATTCTTGTTGTTAATTCATGATCCATTCAATCATTGGATCTTCATCTTCATCAATAAAATTACTTGTAATTGAATCGGAGTATTTCATATCAACTTTATCCTCAATGTACTTTAGCCTCAATCTTAAATTGTAGTGTACATATATATAAGATCGTTGAGGTATTCTTATTTTAGACGGTTTCTCTGCTTGGAGTGGATAAGACTGAAGGTCGATCAGTTGTGCTCATATCCACTCAATGACACCATTTGGAAGAGGAACCTGTCAGTAATATTTTTCAAAAGTTTTTCTAATCCATCAATGCACCCATCATTCAGCTGCAAAAGACAATCATTTAGAATTTCAGACTCAGCAAAATCCAAAATCACTTTGAATTTAATATTAGATTTATTAGTACCCACCAGAATTCATCTTTGATTTACTTATGGCTATATTGAATCCAAAAGAATTTATGCCCATTCTAAAAAATTATCTGAAAAAAATTATTATTATCATATGTTACTTATTAAAATTACTATCAAGGATTCAGGTCCCGGCGAGACATCTCACGGGACACTGGGACGGGATATTATTCCATGTGTCGGGACAGGACATCCTACTAGCATCCCAGTGTCCCAATCGGGACACCTTGGGACATTCCCTGTCCCAAGTGTCGGGATGGGGCGGGACGCTGACGCGTCCCGTTCCAAGAAAAAACCGGGACAGCCCTGTCCCACGGTATTTTAAACCTTGATTACTATTAATAAAAAATTACTCAACAATTTCAATCTAACTTATTCTAGGCATATAGTCATGATATCTAGATCATGCTCCATCTTATATATAATATTGCATAGAACAGATATAAGATGTTCATCCATGGTAATATGCGGTATGGAGTAATGTAATTTCGGATTAGATAGTAAGCTGCACATACATTTTCAAAATTAGTCAAGTATATTTATATAAATATAATTAAATTTAAGTTTTTAGAGCGTTTATGATTTACTGCCTACCTGCTAGATGCAAATTCGT
Source organism: Areca catechu (assembly GCA_021397845.1). Classification (NCBI taxonomy): domain Eukaryota; kingdom Viridiplantae; phylum Streptophyta; class Magnoliopsida; order Arecales; family Arecaceae; genus Areca; species Areca catechu. The sequence continues at coordinate 27,787,024 of CM038046.1, forward strand.
ACTCATTTGATAATTCTATCATCCATCAATGATCTGGATATACTCATTAGCATGTATTGGATCTGTTTCTTGGATCTTTTTTTTGGTCCTTTCCATTATATAATAAAGGAAGGCCATCTAAGGATATCTTTTAGAGATCACGGTCCGAAGTACCTCATATAGAAGCTTGATAGCCTTCACTATCTTTTCGGCTTACTGCTAGAATGTCTATCTCGTTACTAAGTTTTCTACATTGCTTTCCTCAATGTTTGTCCTGGTACATCTACTCTGTTGCCACTCTGGATTGACAAACATTTAACGCAGTCCTACTTTTTTATCAAGAAAATTACCAAGTGCTATATAATTTGTAGTGAATCGTGTGACACCTAATTTTAATATTTTTCCCCTTGTAAGACTTTGCATCAAAGATAAGATCCATGTATTATTGTAAATGAATCTGGTGATACTCTGTGCTAATTTAACTATCTTCCGCATCCTACAAATCTTTTCAATATCCATCAACATGAGGTCAATATAATGTACAGCACAAGAGATCCAGAAAATATATAGTCGCCGTTCCATCAAATATTATCCTGCGGCCCTATACTGTGGTCCATTATTTGTGATGACCTGCACGACATTCTGCTCTCTCACTTGATCAATCACCTCCATCAGTCTGAGAATATAGTTTGCATTATGCATCTCTTTTGAAGTATCAATAGATTTATGGAAAAATATTTTTTCATCATAATAAGTCAACAAGTTAATGATACTTTGTCTAGTATGATTAATTCAATCATTACACATCACTGTCAATCTATACATGGATTACTTTGATAGAAAGCAATCCATTTTTCTAGCTCCTTATTGTTATCAAGAAGCTGATCATAAATATCGCTCAATTCTAGAGGATTTACCTATATCAGTAACCTGTATAGATGCAATAGTAGAGCGATAATTTGGATTGTCTGCTGCATACACTAGGATGTGACTGAAGTGAAACCAGGATTCGATAGCGCATCACATATCGTTCTTATCTTTTTTCAACATAGTATAATTTTTTTGTTGCTTGGAATCTCTGCTAAGAAAGATATGTGGATCGACATCGTGAATAGTAGTTCCTGCTGGAATGTCTATGGAAGACATTTTTTATTGTCAAATACTCTCAACATAGATGCAATACAACTGGTGCCTGTCCTGACAGGCTCTGACTGAGAAAGTCCTTCTAAACTGTGTCTCAGACTCTTCTGCAATACTTTTAGAGTCCGATCTCGATCCTGACTTAAAAGCTGACGGTCTAAATCGTTCCCTATGTCTGCCCACCTTCTCTAACTATTATGCTTATACAAGCTTGTCTAAATTGCAGTCTCAATTTGTACCTCCTCATCGAAAGAAATAGATGCTTTCTTTGATTTCCTAAAGTGATAAGAATGTGATTCTGTGGATCGATGGTCCACTTCTACCTTCTTCTTTAATGTTTTTTCTTTTTTGCTTTGAAATCAGCAAAGTGCTTCATCAACTGACGAACCTCTGTGGATATTATCGGCATCCAAATATATTAGGATATCCACGAGCTAATTGCTACTTCAACCTTGTTATCCCATTATCCTTGAATATTATATTGCACCATTTACGTCTCCATGATGCCGATCCGAGAGCATTTCTCCATGCATCCAATCAATGTCATGCTCCGAATCCTTCTTTCTTGATGGATCCATTCCTAAATATTGAAAAAGCATATAAGCCAAGAAATATTGAACCGATATCGGCCCCATATCAGTCATCGATCAGTACCGTACCGGGCCCCATATCGGGCTCAAAAAATCTTAAAAAGATTTCTTTCCTATCCATGAAAAAATTGTTTTACCTTAATCAGGTACGAACTGGATCCAAACCGGGCTGAACCGGGCGGTACACACTGTTACAGTACCGTACCGGTATGGAATATAATTTTTTTATTTTTTCCAACGGTCTAACCAAGAGTCATAGAACATTAATCTATTTTTTACCTATTTTCCAAGAAATATAATTTTTTTTTTTTTTATTTTGTTTACCAATTTTCATTTTTAATTATTATATATATTTTTAAATTTTTAAAATTTTAAAATAAAAAAAAAAAAAATAAAAAATAATAATATTATAAAAATTAATTTGATCTTAGATTTATATAGGATCCTATCATGATAATGCATATATTTTTTAAGATAGTGGGCATGCATGAAATATCTTTTTTTTTCAAAATTAGTTCTAAGATACTATTCATATGATATATCAAAACTTGGATAATTCGACACAAAATTTATGGTAAAAGTAGCTTATAAGTCATAGAACAATAATCCATTTTTATAATTTTGAATAATTTATTTTATTTTTGTTAATTTTTAGTCTAAAAATATTTTTTAATTTTAAAAATTTTTATACTTAATAAAAAATAATGACCTTAGTATCATTGTGTAGATCATTCATAGATCTACAACATATTCTAAAATCATGTCAAAATAGAAAAAATTGACAGTTTCTCATTCTTTCATTTTTCCTGAATTAAAAAAAAAAAGAGAGGGAAGAGGGAGAAAAAGAGAAGGAAAAGGATCTACATACTTTGAATCAGCATTTTTCCTTGATTTCCTGGTTTTGGATAGCTTGAAAAGGAAAAAAATAGTTTTCCGAAGGCCTCTCTACTCAGTTTCTGTCAAACTAAGTCTCTTGAGCTTTTAGTTATATAAAAAATATACCTACTCAGTTTCTATCAAATTGTGAGCCTCTTGAGCTCTCAATTACATAAAAAATATACCCCCCACCCTCAGCTACTAAAAAACCCGGTCCAGGCCCGAACTAGACCCGAATCGGCTAAAATGCATGGTTCGGGCCCTGTTCAAGTGCTATTTGGGTCATTTCAAGGCAGTCCGGGGCCTGTGCCCAAAAAAATACTCGGATCGTGCCGATTGGTGGCCTGTCCGATCAGTACATCCCGAACCGGCTGGTTCGGTACGGTTCAGGACCTTGACTATTAAGGCTAGATATTAGAAAGTATATAGTCAACATTGAGCCAAGGTTCTGAACCGTACCGATCTGGTTCGGTATGATTTAGGACCTTGACTATTAAGACTAGATATTAGTAAGCATACAGTCAACATTGAGCCAATTAGTCATTATAGGCTTATTGCTAGCGAGTAGGAAAAGTGCTATGATTTCTGTTTTTTCTGGATGTTGATTGATAAGAAGAGGACAAAGTTACTTTCTTGTTTGGAATTAGGAAGAAAATTTAGAGGCTAATGGCCTTAAAATCAATATAATGAAAACAAACTATCAATATAATGAGCTCAGAGTATACTGTTGTCAGCTTTGTTTTTCCATCAGCTTCAAACTATTTACAATTTTGGTTTTGGTCTTCTATGGTTTTCTGGTAAGTGTATTTTAATGCTTTATTGTTGAGATGTACCATATCATGGTGCATAAATTCTACCGTGGTCATTTGGTCTTGGCACCTACATTATGACGGGGTATTTATGAATGTTCGTACTCTACTGCAGTGATCGAAATATTTTTCATATTTCTAAGAATCCAGCATTCCTTGTGTTCCATGTAAGGATCGCTGAACCGGTACTGGAATCCATACTAATCAGCGATCGGTATGGTACAGAAGAAAAAAATATCTTCTCCCCTCTCAAGCAAAGATCGCTAAACCAGACCTGAACCGGATTGAACCGGACCATACCGGTCCTAACCAACCCATACCGTACCGGTCCAGTTCATGTCAATTTTCATGGTTCGGGTCCGAACCATTTTTTAGGGTTGAACCGTACCGGATCTTGACCGATATGGTACGGTATGTCCTGAACCGGGCGGTTCGAGATAGTATCGAAAATCCTGGTTCCATGTGTTCATTTGTGATTAGGATTAAATGACCTCACATTATATTGTATGCATTGCTTGTGCTTGCTTCTTGGTGAGCTTGCGCACTACTTAGGAATGCATGTTTGAGCATGCCCTTGCATTTGCATGTGTGCCATCCATGTAATAAGATGTGTTGATGTTACATAACATCACTTTTTGGGTAATTTGTTTTATTTTGGGATTTTGTATTCTTGGAAAAATGCTCCATCTCATATGCATGTTTGCATCAACCTAAGGAGATGTTTTTAACTTTTACCTCAAAGCAATGTCTAAGGGCTTGGTTATTATAATTCTTTAATGACAAAACTAGAATTTAATTTTCTTTCTAAATCATCGACTTTTTTGAATAAATGATCCTTTTCTTGAACTACCTTGCTTTGGTTAAACCAGGGCATTTGGCTACTCAAGTGAAGATGTTCAGATGGTCATTGAGACAATGGCCTCCCAAGGGAAGGAGCCGACATTTTGCATGGGTGATGATATTTCATTAGCTGTCCTATCTCGGAAACCCCATATGATTTACGACTATTTCAAGCAGCGCTTTGCCCAGGTCAGTTTGATATGCCTAAAATGAAGCAAGTACTAATCCAGCATGACCTTTTCTGCCCACTAGCTACAGGAGATGTTTACCAATGGGTTTGATATTTATATTGTTAAAATAAATAATGCTTTAACATACTATAAGACCAGTTGGCAGTTGTTATACTCAAATGCTAGTCTTGCTAATGTCAAGAGTCATCTTAATCCTGTAAATATTTGCACTTTTGGAGTGAGCTTCTTGCTGCTTGAATGTAAATTTTAACATCAATATCACTGGCAAACAATTAATTTTTTTGTAAATTTATCCAATATTACTTTGCAAGTTCCTGCACACATTGAACACACTTGGAAAATGATTAAAAAAGATGTTTTTACAATTTTCAAAAAAAAAATTAATTTTAAATATTCCATTACTACATCAGTTTGTAAATTTGTAAGATAGCCTGAAGCAATGAGAAAGTAAGGGAGTGCATTGATGATAAAGTAGTGATTAACGTAAATGGCATATATGCACTGTAATATGGGGCATATATCACTATTACTACACAGAAGCAAAATGTCCTTTTTTGACTCTTCCTCCAATTTCTCGTTGATATTGCTAACAACCAAATGCTAGGTGAATACAGTGCACAACATACAATTTTCTTTGTATTAGCTTATACAATTATATTTTACATTGAAAGTACATTCAAATTGTTATTGATCTTGGGGTTATTCTTATGCCAATGCTGAGCAAACATGATGCATGTGGTTTAACACTTAATAGATGGCTGTTATCCCATCAATAATATTGTTTGAAATAGATTTGATAAGTAGACTCTTTTGTTTAGATGCTTCTCTCTTTCTTAGTCATTTATTAGAAAGTGAGTGTACTTACAGAAGAAAACTGAGATGCATAGAGTCATGCATGATAACTAACCATTGTGGGGCCTAACCATAACCATTGAACCTTGTGGTAATTATTTGGGGTTTGCATGGCTACTCATATATTAAGGACTTGTGTGCTTGTGGTTGGTGCTGGCGTGATAAATATTGTAATGTGCTGTTTTATGCCAATGCTTGGCACGCTTTGGCAGGGCTTTGTGCCAAGCACTGGCATGCAGCAATACCATGCACGTAATGGTGGAATAACTCTAGCACAGTACATATTATGCCTCCATGTGTCTACTAGTCAGGAACTCAGGATGGTAGTTTGCATTGTATATAGCAGTGATGATACTTCCATGTCTTACATGATTAAATAAATGTTCACATTCTAGTTAGTTTCTTGTCTTTTCCAGTTTCTTGCAATTTTTCCAATTGATCTAACTAAACACTTTTGATCAATATTATCATTATTTCTTTTTTTAAAAAAAATGAACAGAATGATTTGTTGAGTGTTTCAAGAGGCCATGACTAAAATTTTCTCAATTTTCCCACTATTTATCATCTGTCAAGTTTAATATGAAGTGTATATATATAGTGATCCAGAGGTTTGATCAAATGCTTGAAACCATTTGACATTTCTGCATGAGCCAATAAATATCTCTACATCATCCAAGTGGCATGCCTTCCAAAACTGAGTTTTTGTGGCATCAATAATTAAGATGCATATTTTACTCATGCATATACTGACCTATTAGTAAGCCTCAAGTCTTATTGCTGTATCAGTTGTATCCAGTCTTTGTGATTCCATCTCCTTTGTATAGATGATTTTGTAATTATCTCATTTTTGTATTATATATTATCCAAATATCATAAAATGTTTATTATTTAGTTGTTCCTTGCACTCATGTTCTTACACATGGTCATCATTTTAGGTTACAAATCCTGCAATTGACCCCCTCCGAGAAGGCTTAGTTATGTCTCTTGAGGTCAATATTGGAAAACGTGGAAATATTTTAGAGGTTGGACCTGAGAATGCTGCTCAGGTATGTAACTCTTTGTTGACATAATAATTAAATTTGTATCTGGATATTATTCCATATTTATTTGAACCCTGTTCTAGATAGCACATTATTGTGTTTTTGCATCTTATTATGATATTATTGTATTGTCCAGGTTATTTTGCCAAGTCCTGTGCTGAACGAGGGGGAACTGGATTTGTTGATGAGGGATTCAAATTTAAAGCCTCGAGTGTTGCGAACATATTTTGATATTCAGAAGGGTTTTGATGGTTCACTGGAAAGAGCATTGGTGGGACTCTGTGAAGCGGCAGATGAAGCTGTTCGAAATGGTTCCCAACTGCTTGTGCTTTCTGACCGTACTGAGGAGCTGGTGAGCAATAATTTACTATGTATATGACTATTTTCTGCATTTATTTTTCCATTTTTCTTTCAGTTATAGTCCTATTTAAATTGCATGTAATCCTTTCATAATTTCTACAAATTTTCAAGTAATGTTTAGACCTTCCGCCTTTTCATCATGTGGATTGGAGCTTTTTAGATAACCAATAACCAAACTTTGTTACTGGGTTAACAGGAAAAGGGCTTCTTTAGTTCTTTATATCAATATCATGACTAGATATCATGATAATACAATATTAATATTTTGTACTGATGCTTTTTTTTTCTCCATGTAGGGTTCAAGGTGGCCTTAATGCCCTTCTGTAAAATAAGAAATAAAAATTTCCACCGGTAAATGCTCATCATAAACCATTTTCAAATGCTTGTCCAATGGTCGTCGATGTTACTGACTGATACCCTGAAGTTACTAGTATATAACCTTGGAAAATGTGAAAAAACAATGAATCCAGGATGGTGTCCAAAGAAGCCATGCTTCCATGCATGACATGTTAGGAAACAGAAAAACCAACAAAATCCCCATATTTCTCTCATTTCACTAGCTGTATGTAGAACAAGTTGTGCTGGCAAAGGGATAACTGGCAGTGTCATGTAATATCAAATTGTTGATCATATATAAGAATCAAAGGAACAGGAGATAGGCTTTGAGGCCTGCTTCTTAAAGGGCCCACAGGAATCAAGCCTGTTGGCCCATCCAGCCTGCATCTTCTCAGGCCCTGTTGAAATCCCAGCCTAAACCCAGCCTGTGGGTTTGGTGGCCTGCTGGAAGAAGAAAAAGATCATTTTGAGTTTTTTTTCTTCCCACAGTATTGCGCTGTGGGGTGTTGGGTTGATATAGGCCATGCTCAATCGGCTTCCCAGTCTACGAATCCTGCAGGAAATTCAACCCAAATCCTGCTGGATCACCCAAATGGGCTCGAATTAGTGTCCATGCTTGAAGTATGTAACTACTAGTCAAATTGTAGTACAATTTCTGTTGTAAAAGACATAGGTATAAAGTAAGGATTTTTGTCCCCTGAACATTGAGAGGCACAAGGTTTGGGTCTTTCTATATAGCAAGTTATAGATATGAAAACTAAAGTAAAAAGCAAGTAAAGCTGTAAAGGACGTAAGTGTTATTTTTCATCTTAGTTAAATCAACAAAGTGTGATATGGGTCTAACACCATGGACACTAAAATTGCATAAATCTTAGAGGAAACATTTTAGAAAGTTGCTTATATTGGTCTCATTTCACTGTCTAGATCTGAAAGTATACATTGCATATCCTACCCATGGTTTGCAGTACTAGCTGTTCTGACTCGAACTACTTGCAAATCGGTACTTGGTATGCCCCCTCATATCAAGTGTCAGTACCAAGAACTAGTCCCTACTGACAATATACTTGTTGGTTGCTGTCATGGCTACTGGAATTGGTATTGTGAACCTTGATGCTACCATACAAGATTTTGCATTAAACCCATTTACAACATAATGCAATTCTATATCAAAGGCCATTCTCCTTTTGTTGATAGTTGAAATGATTGAGGCCAGGTGTGCTTCCTCTGAAAACCATAAGATACAGTGCAAAGATGTTGATTTATATGAGCATCTTCATGCATAGCATGCTCCATGCTATGTATACCCCCTCCTGTTGTCATCATCATCATTGTGTTTTGTAATCAAAATGAATCTAGCATGGAGCTAAACTTGGTTTGGAGAACTCCATCGAGGTGACCATCTTTCAACACTTGAAGTGGATATTGAATTTTTGGCCAAGGCAACGCTAGGCCATACAGGGTCTTGCCCTCAAACCAAGGCCAGTTTTTGAGTAGGTTGACTTATGTTATCGCTCACAATTTAAGCCCATGCAACTACGCAATGATCCTCCTAATTTGCTAGTCTTGGAAAGTATCTAGTTGAGAAGGTTTAATAATAGTGCAGATGGAAATGTTGTGATAAGGCAAATGCCTAGGATTATCCCGATGGCATATACCTTACAATATCCTATAATACATACCAACGATCACTGAACCGGTACTGGGATCTATACTAGTCAGCAACCGATATGATACGGTACCGGTACATGTACTGGTCTTGGTGAATTAAAAAAAAACTATCTTCCTCCCCTCTCTCAAGCAAGGATCGCTGAACTGGATCCGAACCGAGCCGAACCGAGCCCAAACCGGACTGTACCAGTCCGAACCGATCCGTACCATACCAAACCAATCCCTATCGGTCCGGTTCAGGTCATTTTTTATGGTTCGGGTTCCGAACCATTTTTTAGGACTAAACTATGCCGATTCTTGCTCGGTACGGTATGGTACGTCTCGAATCGGGTGGTTCGGAATGGTTCCAAAAATCCTGAATTACATACTAAGCTAGCAGGTTATAGATATTGTACGAAGAGCTCACACCTTTGTACTATCTTGATCCATATTGCTAATTAGTGGTCTACATGGTTCAACATGTTTGATGTGCTAATATAAACTAATATGTATTGGCAAGGCATGTACCTTTCCGTTCCCTTCCTAACTCATCAGCCATCTTGAACATTCTTGTTTTGATTCCAAATGGTTTGGAGCAAAGTTCGCTTGCCAGTATCAGGGCCCATACCAGCCAGCTAACTGATGGCACGGTTTGGTACACCCCCGTGCCATTTTGTGACAGGCCCAAACCGACACAATAGAGAGAGAGAGAGAAAGGGATGGGAAGAATTGCAAAAAGGAAGAGAGAGAGGGTGGAGGGAAGGAGAGGGAGATGGTAGAGACTAACGGTGGTCGCTGGAGGGCCGTGGAGGACCTTGAATGACCAAAGAAGTGAGAAGAGGAAGAACCGAGAGAGAGAAAAAGAGAGGGAGAGAGAGGGGGGAGGGACAGAGGGAGGGAAGGAGCGGAGGGGGTCCTGGAGGCCGGTGGTGGCTGCTGGAGCACCAAGGAGGCCCCTGGATGGCCGGGTTTTCCTCTCGTCCTCCATTGGTTTGAAATAGGGACAAGTCATCCCTGTTTTGATATGGTATTTAATATTTTTTTGCCCGATTTATAGTGAAGTCAGCAACACTATGTAGCCCTCTAGTGGCCACCACTGGCCTCCCATCCCTCTCCTTCCCTCCCTCTCCCTTCCCCCTCTCTCTATTTTGGCAAAGCTTTGGAGGCCTTGGTGGCCTCCCCAGCCTTTCCCTTTTCTTCCCTCTCCCTCTCCCTCTCTATCTTTTCCTCTCTTTCCTTCTCCCTTTGCCTATTATCGCTAGTGTTTCGTTTCGAATGTTGGAATGAACCATCCAAGTCGGCTGCTAGTATGTTCAGCATGCTCTAAATCAGGTAGTTTGGGATGGTTCAGCAAACTTAATTTGGAGTTTACTTTTTTTTTTGCTTTTTTGATGATCAAAATGACCAATTCATGGATTAGATGTGATAACAACAAAAATTTATCATTTTATATCTGATTAGAGGCTAGAAATTAAGATAACTGAGAGTATATAAATGCCATGCAATGCTTGAACTATCCATACAAGCACCTATAGCAAGGATTGCTGAACCGGTACTGGGACCCGTTCCGGTCAGCGATCGGTACGGTACGGTACTATACTGGTACATGGTGAATTGAGAAAAAAACTATCTTCCTCCCCTCTCTCAAGCAAGGATTGCTGAACCAGACCTGAACCGGACCCGAACCGGGCCGAACCAAGCCCGAACCGGACTGAACCAGGATATACCGGTCTGAACCGACCCGTACTATGCCGAATCGATCAGTACCGGTCCGGTTCAGTTCAATTTTATGGTTTGAGTTCCAAACCATTTTTTAGGGCTGAATCGTACCGGTTCTTGGCCGGTATGGTGCGGTGTACCTGAACCAGGGGTTCAGGACAGTACCAATAACCCTGACCTATAGCATGTTAACTAGTAAATTTAAAGCTTGTTTAAGTTATTATGTGTAAAAATAGATGTTTACTGTTATATCCTGTAACAAGTTGAAGTTATACCATGCTCATCTTAAATAGAAACAAATATTTATGAGGACATGTAGCTAGATTTCTATGAATTTGTTGAAAACTATGCTAAATTATTCACAACATGACTACAACTCTACTAGTATATGTTAAAACTGGTCTGTGATAAAATGAAATCGAACAAAGTAGTGTATCCAAAGTTGGTTTCTTTTCAATAAGTGCCATCTTGATACAACATGGTAGAATTAATATAAAAGCCTTTGTCATGGACACAAATGATATGTCATGTGTGCTCAGTCTTGGCAAACAGTATTATGAAATTGTGCATGAGAAGACCTTATTTACCCTAGTGACAACAATTATCACAAAATAGGTGGAAAAATAGCTTTTGTCTCCCTTTTTACTGAGAGAATGCATGTAACATTTATGGCTTACTCTGGTGAAAACCTCATTGGTTGTTGCTACGTGTGTTGAAGAAATCATTGTGTATATATTTGAATTTGTTTTTTTTTTTTTTTTGTTAATTCATGTAGATTTCTTCTCATTGTCACGTATTATTATAATTCATGTATGACATGTTTAATGTGATATGTTAGAGATATATATTCTCTCTGGACAAATCATATCTATTCCTTTCCCTGTTGACAAATCTTGTGTTTCGTGTCTCCATGGAAAAAGGGTGCATAGGGATCCTTCCTATTATATATTTGTTAGAGTTATTCAATATATGCTCTCTGGAGTCTGGATGATTGTGTAGTCAATTTCTCATTTTAATTCACTGGATGTGTATGATTGTCAGGAACCAACTCGTCCTGCTATCCCAATACTTCTTGCTGTTGGTGCTGTCCACCAGCATCTGATTCAAAATGGATTGCGAATGTCAGCTTCTATTGTTGCTGATACTGCTCAGTGTTTCAGCACCCATCAATTTGCATGTTTAATTGGATATGGGGCCAGGTCTTCTCTTCTCTATTTGGAATTGTTTTTTACTTTATTTAATTGTAAACTTGTTCTTTTTATCTGGCAATCACTTTTTATCAGCTTCATGCAGTCTGTAACAGCTAGCAGAAAGATTTGGTTCATGATAGAGTTTTACTTGTACTTCTATGTCCTATAAGGCAGAGACTTTGTGAATCTTTTATAAGATTATATAAGAACCTAAATGTTGTTGATATTTTAATAATTGTCATGTGACATGTCTCATATGTTTATTTATCTTGGACAGTTTGTCATCTTGCCTTCTAAAATATGTTTGCTTGTAACTCATGACATGTGTTAACTTTTTTGGTCAATGATTTTGCAATAGGATGGATTAGGTGCCTTCAAAAGACAATTGAGATCATATTGACATATCATGGATGTACATATGAATGTCAAACTATATCTGTTTATTTTCTCTTTATCAAACTGAAGTCAAGCAAGCTGTGCATAGCTTATGTTTTGTTCATTTACTAGTTGATTGAGCCAATGTTAAGCTGAATTTTAAGCCAAACACAAGCTGCTTGCAAGCAGCTCCTCTGCTTGACAGCCCTAAACTCAATCTTGGTTCATGTATATCATTGAAGTATTTGACGTGACAAAGTTCTATTTTGCTCTTATGATCTTACATGTATCCTTTTATCCTTTACCACTGAGCTTGTCACAGAGTGTCATCAGTTTTTTTATATTCATATAAGAAAGTCCTTAAAAATTCTGTGGTTAGCCAGCTGGTGTCAGTACTCAGTACGTTGTTGTTTCCTAGTCCCGAATAACATGATAATGGTCCAAATTTTGTACAAACTGTTATTGACCAGCTACTAGCACTGCTTGTGGTTCCCAAGTATCCTTCAATCTCACTTTATTAAGTCCTTGAATAACCCTGTCCAGCAAATGCAAGCTTCGTTTGGCAATAGTTGTACTGGTATAGTGGCATGGGAAGGTACTGTAATGAATTGCCAAAAATCTAAATTAATTGTTGGGTATTGTTGAGCATCATCATCCAAAAGAAACTTTTTGCCTTGGAATTTATCATGTGTGTGTAATATTTCTTTCAAGTCTTGAAAAACTAGACATAAAGCTAGCCACTATGCAATCAAATCAGCATTTTGGAAATCTTGAAATCCCTGTTAATTTATTTCCTTCTAAATGTAATAGAATGTCTTCCGTATGTTTGAAACTTCCTAAATTTTTTAGCTAATCCACCCTGCTTCCAATCGTGAATCTTTCTCAAATCATTCTGCCATAGTACCATTGTTGTGAAAGCCACCCTAATAAGGTGAATGATCCAGTTTTAATTCTGTAACAATAAGCTTTGAGAAGTATTTTTTCCTTCTATATTAAGTGTTCACCAAACAGCCTATGCTCAGAAATCTTGGTTTAATTTTTTCAATATTAATCACTCTAATGGAGGCTTAAATTTTCATGCAAGTTCTGTTCTGTATTTGCAGAACATTTCACATATGATTTGCTATGGAGTTCCTTTTGTCTTAAATAGTTTTTCTGGTTCCTAGGTGCTCATATGTTTTGATAATTCAGTTTGCAATTAGTTTATAAGTCATTCATTCCGTAAGTGATAAATGGTCACCAGTCACTAAAAGAGCCGACACCTTTACAGTGGATTGATGTGCATGTCATGGACCTAGCAAATGCGTACTTGAACCGCTGTGTCAAAGACTGGCCAAAGATGTTGACTTTTGTGGTCAGTCATCTGATAAGTCATTCTCCTCATGTAAGCCAATATATTACATTTGGCTACACTATACCAACAGGTTAGCTATTGAAATGCATGTTAGACCACGAGGTGAAAACTAGGATGATAATTCTACACTTCTGATTGACTGACCAACCATCCACATGATATAGCTTTAAATCCCACTCACTACACTTCAACAGGCCTGCAAAAATGCCATGATAAAAAACTAATTTATTTTAGGACTCTCCTATGTTTGGTCTAAAGACTCAAAATATTAAAGAAGTCAATACTAATTCTGTACCTATCAAGCAAACCTGGATACTATGACTCGCAATTCCTACTCCAGGGAGGAAAACCCAACACTGATCCTACCCATCTGGTGACAGTCTTGGTATTGCCAGTGACTGACTCCATTCTAGAGAACATTGCTCTTGACGTTCAACTTTATGTGGCAGATCTCACACAACAATGGACCAACTTTTATGCTGTTATTTCTGCATGAGGGACATTATTTCCTCTCACTAACATAAATTCAAAATCTGATGCTTTAACCATTATGTGGTTGATCATGCTGCTGCTTCTTCATTAGTTTCCTTTTGTTCATTTTCAAACTTTTTATTGTATACATGAAAGAAGAGTGAGTTATTAGTTTGTAATATATCCCATGTTAACATGTGACATTCAGTTTATCAAATAAATAAATAAATAATAACACCATCTTGTTTGACCTACTTCTCAGTGCGGTATGCCCATACTTGGCATTAGAAACATGCCGCCAGTGGAGGCTGAGCACAAAAACTGCTAATATGATGCGGAATGGAAAGATTGCTAATGTAACAATTGAGCAGGCTCAAAGGAACTTTTGCAAGGTTTGTGTATCTGTCACAAGTGAAAAATATTATATTTTTTATCATTATTGCATTAAGCCAGTTCGGAAGGGCACATTCCAAAAGCACAGCATGGTTTCATTCATCATGATAGTTCGAGTATCCTTTGCATATGTGATTCATAATTTTCTTATTCCAGTGAAATCTACAAGCTGTCTAAAGGGTTTTCTTTTCATTTCTTGTTTATGGATCTTTTAGGTTGGTACATAAAGTAGTTATTAGCAATGGATCAACAATTTGATGCATCTGCCTTCATCTTCAATTTTTTTCCTGTTCTTCAAACATGCCTACAATTTCTTACAGCATCAAGCTTTTAAACTCTGTTGCTATCTTGGCATCTGTTTTTTTGTTCTTTTTTTATTTTGCTCGAATGATTTCTGTTTATATGCTGTGGTCAAGTTTTTCTCTCTCTTGTTTCTATTCTAGTCTAATGCTGTTGAAATGCTATGCTTTTCAGGCTGTAAAATCTGGTCTTCTTAAGATTCTTTCAAAGATGGGCATCTCATTGCTTTCAAGGTTTCTAAAAAGATAGAGTGAATTCACTTTTGAATTTAATTTCATTATTATAACATCATCCTTCTGTTAATCAATAGTCTCCTGGATGCTGTTTTATCTGTTTTGTTTCCTCCAGTTATTGTGGGGCACAAATATTTGAAATATATGGCCTTGGACAAGAAATTGTTGATATTGCTTTTCATGGAAGTGTATCAAAAATAGGTGGACTAACTCTTGATGAGGTAACTGATACTCCTGAGTAGACCCCTAAGGGCTAATGTCTGCATGATAATGCTGCTACTTTCACATTTCAAAATTCCATTATATATGATAAAAATGGTGTATCTGCATGGATTTATATATTGTGCAAAATAACATTTGTCCTTGCTCTGTTTTCTGTAAAAAACAAAGGCAATTCTGTAAGGGACCTCCAATCAAAATAAATTAGAATATATAAACATGATCAAGTGTAAACTTACTTTTCTTGGAACAGTGCATTGACTGAAGATACAGCACATTAATCATATTATTTATGATACATATCTGCATGCATAGATACATGCATACATACATTTTATATATATATATAGCCACAAAGACATACTTATCTCTTTTAGTGCACTTAATGCATGATCAAGAAATAGAACACGGGAGGGATGAGATGGATCCATGTAGCATCACGATCATATATGATATGTTCATTTCAATTGTAAATCATACTTCTAGAATTTATATTGGTTTTTGCATACATGATACTTTTGACCCTCCCAAGACCCCATAGTGGTGGGAGCCTCATGCGTTAAGATGCCCTTTTTTATCACTAGCATGTTCATATGATATAAAGGGTGAAGGTGTCTATATTTAGTAATTGATGGGAATAAAGGAACACTGCATGTTCATGAATGCTGATTCATCTTTCATTTACATGCATGTGAATTAATGCCTTGAGAACTTGTGATCGGATTCATTTTTGTTTAAAACAAGAATTTCTGGGTATCATGTTCAGCTCCTACCGGTCACAAAAAAGGTAGTCCAAACAGTACTTGTCAACACAAATTGATGAAAAAATTTTCACTGTATGGAAAATGATGAATTCTCATGAAAGCAATAAGGCTTTCTAGCAAGGATTGCTGAACTGGTACCAGGACCCGTACCGGCAGCGACCGGTATGGTACGGTACCATACCATACCGATAGACATACCGGACTTGGTGAATTGAGAAAAAACTATTTTCCTCCCTTAGATACGGTACGGTACCGTACTGCACCCTACCAGTAGATGTACCGGGCTTAGTGAATTGAGAAAAAAACTATTTTCCTCTCCCTCTTAAGCAAGGATCACTGAACCGGATCCAAACCGGGCCGAACTGACCCGTACCAGTCCGGTTCAGATCAGTTTTTATGGTTTGGATCCCGAACCATTTTTTAGGGCTGAACCATACCGATCCTTGACCGGTACGATACAATACGTCCTGAACCGTGCAGTTCAGGACGGTAGCGAAAACCCTACTTTGTAGGATCACTCATCAATGCAAAAAGATCATACAAGTGCTTGTCAATACAAATTAAGGCTAAAGGGCATGGAAAGAAAATTTTAAAAAGTCATTAGGAACATTCAAGAATACAAAAGCTGGAATCTCCCAAGTATTGACTGCACTTTGTTTCAGCAAACTAAGATTTCGTGCAATGTACCAATGTCTGTGAAACATCAATATTGAACAATGCAAATAGAAGCTTGAAAAAAATCTTGTCATTCACTTAGATTAATTTATTTTTATGTTAATATGATCTATAATTTTAGGTTTAGGCTCATAACCTATTTTTGAGGCCAAAAGATAACATAATAAGTATGAATGATAAAATTATAATATGATGGGTATTATTTTTTAGGACTACAGTATATTGCTTATTGTGTTCGTTTTGTCAGTCTATTAATATCTATAATATATTTTTTTTCATTCTCAAATGCAAATGTTATTTATTATCGAATGCTTATTATTCATGTTGTTTCTTATGGATGTCCTTTCATTTGTTGAAGTTGGCACGGGAAACCTTGTCATTTTGGGTGAAGGCTTTCTCAGAGGATACAGCTAAGAGGCTAGAAAACTTTGGGTTCATTCAATTCCGACCAGGAGGTAGTATTTGTTTTACTGCAAGTTTGACATGAGAATATTTTACTTGTTTTTTTCCAAATGGTTTTCAATGTCAAAGAATTGTTTGTTGCTGTAAAATCCGAATCAGTTTTTGTTTTTCTGATTTAAGGAGAAACATTGGGTTAGCATTTTGGTACTGCAAACTGAAAATGTAGAAGATGATGGTCTATGGATTCTGTTCCATACAAGGTGAAACATGAAGCTGTGAATTGTACTTACATATGCCACTATATAGTGGCATATGTTTATTTTTTTATGTATCTGTCATGAGTGAAGTAGTACCAACTTTAAAATGGAAACATATTCTATTGATCTTTGCTATAATATTAAATCTAATCAAAAGAGTGACCAAATTCACTTTAAGCTTAGTCCAATAATGCAGGATTTTACTCTAGTTCTATCTTTTTTGACTCTTCATAAACAATAAGCAATACTAACTCACCTGTGCTTTCTTAATGTTCCACATAATTTTTCTCCAGATAGAATGTCAAAGAGAAAATATGTAGGAAAAGACAATCATAAGAGGGAAATAGTAAATTGAAACACAATATTCATACTTAGTTATTTCCTAAAGTTCTATAATCTTGTGAAAATTGTCATGAAAGGAACTATTGTTAATCTTTTTTATCATGATCTTTTGAAGTAGAATCATAAACATAACATCTGAAAATAAAATGCTTAATGGATTTTTAGCTGACTTCATCAATGTAATTTGCTCCAGTTAAGGGTCGCATCATTCCATAACCCAACCTTTTGCAAATCCTCCTTTTTTTAACAACTCTTATTCATGTTCTCATGGGCCTTACCCTTTATTCTTGCTCAACCAAGATGTTAAACATCCTAGAAAGTAGAACCTGCCCTGAATCATATAATTTTAATCAATTCTCATTGTCATCATGTAATGTTGGAAGTTGGAACTCCATTTACCCTCACTTGATTTGAAATCCAATGTTGGGCAAGATCATACTATGTCATTAATCTATCATGTACATTCTGACTTTCACTCAAACTACATTAGCGTTCCAATGCCTGATGATCTCTCTTAAAAATTTAATGAAGTGAGAGTGCCTAGGAAGCATCTATATACCATCTTAAATATGGATCACCGAATCGTGCCGTACCGGCTGGTTCGGCCCATACCGAACCGGACCGGTGGCAAATCGACATTGTAATATACCAAAAAACAGTTCCCAGGTGGAAAAGTAAAAAAAATTAAAAATCAGTTCGAACTGTCCCAAACCACCCCGAACCACCAAACCAGTTAGTTCGGCCAGTTTGAACTAGTTTGAACCTGTTCGAACCGGGTTTTTTTTTGTACTGTTACTGTGCATTTATGAGAGGGGGGTTATAAAGGATCTAAGAGCTCTGTGAGATCAGTGTAAAAAGCTTCAACGAATATTGTAGCGGCGATTTTTTTCAGATTTCAAACCAATCAAATGCCAAAATAATAAGAAGGTGAATTCAAGGTACATATAGTTTCCCTTCTCTCTCTCCTTTTTCCATCTTTTTTTTAAAAAAATCATGGAAAATAAAAAAAATAATGGAAAATACAGTTAAAAATATTTTTGGGCATAATTTTAAAGTATGTTGTAGATATATAAAAGATCTATACAATGACAAGATCATGATTTTAATTGATTATTTTTAAAATTAATAAGAAAAAAATAATCAATTAAAAAACTGTAAATATATATTATTATTATTGGGCTCGTAAGCTACTCTTACTATAAATTTCGTATCAAATTATCCAAGTTTTGATGCGTTTTATGAATAGTGCTATAGGTCTAATATTGAAGAAAAAATGGTCTTTCATATATGTCCAGTGTTTTAAAAAAATATATATAGCATCTATAATAGGATCCTACATAAATCTAAGATCAAATTATTTTTTTTATAATATTTTAATTTTTCATATTTTTTAAATCTAAAAAATAAAAAAATATATATAATTAAATAAAAAATAAAAAAAATTAGGTAAACAAAATGGTAATTAATATATGTAATTATTGAGCTTATGTACATTTTAAATATTTAGGAATGGATTCATCGAGGAGGAACAAGTATCTGAAGTATGACATTGATTGGTTGCATGGATAATACTCTCGGGTCGGCATCACTGGAGATGTAAATGGTGCAATGTAGAATTCAAAAGTGATGAGGTAACAAGATTAAAGCAACACTTGGCAGGCGCTATTTTGATGTATCTACATACCGATAGTGTCCACAGGAAGTCTGTCAGTTGATGAAAAATATTTTACTAATTTCAGAGCAGGAAAGAAAAAACATCAAAAAAGAAAGCAGAGATAGATCGTAGAACCGTAAAATTACTTTTTTATTACTTTAGAGAGTCAAAATGAGCATCTATTTCTTTCGATGAGGAGGCACAGATGGAGGCTGCTATTCAGGTGAGCTTGTATAAGCAGAGATTGTTAGAGGAGATGGCCAGGTAAAGAGCGATTTGGGCCATCAACTTTTGAGTCGAGATTAGGATCGGGCTCTGCAAGTATTACAGGAGAGTCTGAGATACAGTTTAGGAGGACCTCCTTAATTAGAGAGCCTTTAGAAGAGGCACCAACTGTATTGCATCCATGTTGAAAGTATTTGGCAGTAGAAAGAAGTAGGAATATTCCAGCAGGAGTCACTATCCATGATGTCGATCCACATGCCTTTCCTAGCAGAGATTCCAAGTAACAAAGGATTGATAGCATGCTGAAAAAGAATAAGAAGGATAATCGGATCCTGATTTTATTTCAGTCATATCATAGTGCACGTAGCAAACAATTCATATTATCGCTCTGCTATTACATCTATACAAGCTGCTGGTATATGTGTAAATCCTCCAAGATCAAGGGATATTTATGGTCAACTTCTGGACAGCAATAAGGAGCTAAAAAATTGGATTGTCTCTTATCAGAGTAAGTGGCTTGTGTATGAATTGACAGTAATATGTGATGGTTTGACTGGTCCTATTAAATGGAGCATTATCAACTTCTTGACTTATTGTGATGAAAATTTTGTTTATAAATTGATTGATGTTTCAGATCAGCTGCACGACAGTGGTTATATCTTCAAATTAATAGAGAAGGTGATTGATCAGGTAAGAGAGCAGAATGTCGTGCAGGTCATCATAAATAAATGGACCACAGTATAGGGTTGTAGGGCAGCTTTTAATGCAGCGGCGATCGTAGATTTTCTGGATCCCTTGTGTTACACATTATATTGATCTTATGTTGATAAATATTGAAAAAAATTATAGGATACAAAAGATATTTGAATTAGCACAGATTATCACCAGATTCATCTATAACCATACATGGATCTTATCATTAATGAGAAACTTTACTGGAAAAGAAATATTGAGATTGGGGGTCACACAGTTTGCTACAAATTATATAGCACTTGATGTTTTCTTGGTAAGAAAGTAAAGCTGCGTCAAATTTTGTCAGTTAAGAGTAACAGCAGAGCAAATATGCTAGGACAAATACTGAGAGGAGTAATGTGGAGAATTTAATGATGAAATAGACATTCTAGCAGTGGGCCGAGTGGATAGTGGAGGCTAAGCTTCTATATGACGTACTTCGGGCAGTGGACTCTGAGAGATATGCTCAGATGGGCTTCCTGTATTACATGATACAAAGGATAAAGAAAAAATCTAAATGACAGATCCAGTACATGCCATTGAGTATATCTGGACCATTGATAGATAGTGAAGTTATCAATTGAGTTCGGATTTGCATCTAGCAGGTATGCAGTAAATCATGAATGTTCTGAAATTTTAAATTCAATTATATTTGTATAAGTAGACTTGACTAATTCTTAAAATATATGTGTACCTTCCTTTTGAATCCAAGATTCCAATACTCCATATCAGATATTGCCACGGATGAATAGTTTACGTCTGTCCTATGCAATGTTATATATAAGATGGAACCCAATCCAGATGTCGCTGTTATGTGCTTAGAAAAAGTAAATTAGATTAAAATTGTTGAGTAATTTTTATTAGCACTAATTTCAACAAGTAGCACATGATTATATTATTTTTTTTCTAAACAAAATTTTTTATGGAGGGCATAGATTTTTTTGAATCTACTGTAACTATCAAAAGTAAATCAAAGATGAATCCTGGTAAGTACTACTAAGTACTAAGTTTAATATTAGATCCAAATTAATTTTTAAATTTTGTTGAATCTAAAATTTTAAATGATTTAATGTCTTTTGTAGCTAAATTGTGGGTGCATTTTGGTGGATCAGCAAAATATTTAAAAGTTCTTGCTATCAAGATCCTCTCCCAGACGGTGTCATCTAGTGATTGTGAGCAGTTGGTCTACCTTTGATTTTAGCCACTCCAAGCATAACTATCTAAAACAGAAACGTCTCAATGATCTTGTCATGTACACTATAATTTAAGGTTGAGGCTAAAGTGTATTCAGGAGAAAGTTGAACTGAAATACTCCAATCCTACTATAAGTAATTATGTTGATGATGATGAAGATCTGATGATTAGATGGGTCATGAGTCAGCAATAGGAGCCAGAGCTTGATGAGCTAGGATCGCTTTCTCGACTAGCCAGTTTTGTAGCTAGCGAGGCTGGGATAGATGCTGAATAATGAGCAACAAGCAATATTTCTCGCAGGGCTCCAGTAGATATATCACATCATCCCTTCCCGTTATCTATTTGGTCCAGAGAGAAAAAAGGAAAGGCAGTTGCATCTCCACTGGAGTACTTAGTTCATTCAGATTCAGATACCAGAGAGAGTGGTGCTAGTGCTTCTTTAGATGGTGGAGGATTTAGTGATCAGTGATCAGGGAGAGACCGGAGGATAGGATATGCTGCCGCCTATTCATCTTCGATTTATTGGTGAGTCATAGTTTAGTCATGCCATGTAGGATATAGACCATAGTGCACCAGTTGGTAGACTCCATGGTGATACGATTTTATATAGACGACGGGTTCCACGAGATTGTTCGAGATACGATGCAGCTACAAATCTTGCACGTGAAGTAAGATCCATGGATGTATCAGGATCATTCTTATATTCAGGATTCTCTTATCCATAGGTACAGCAGCTTGTGATCCATATGGTCCATATGGTGTATCCGAGATATCATCTTCCAATGGTTATTATTCCATGCAACCCGAAGCATCTTACGGATCTGATTTTGCTGCTGGTATATTTGGATGGGCCCCTACATAGCCATATCATCAGTCTCTGGATATCTCTCAGAGTCGGGATCTCAGCGAGGTATCTATGATGAGTTACGATCCATCATGCATATCTCCTGGAATGAGCTTACAGGAATATCATGCTATTTGGTTAAAGAGATTTATCGATCTTTCTCCTTAGTACATTAATGATTCCGATATTTATGGACATCGATATTCAATCCGATTCTAAATATCGGTATGTAATTATGTTTATATTTTATCTTTCACTTTAATTAATTACTGGTAATCATACTTTAATTAGAATTTTGTATCTTCCTTTAAGTAGAATTAATGACTGGAGGCTTACTTTAATGTATTAGCATTTTTTAAACCCTAAACCCTAAATCCTAAATCCTAAAAAAAAAAATTGGATATGTCGGTTTGAACCAGCATGCCTATCGTACCGACACACGGTATAGTATGGTCCCGGTACTGGTATTGGGATCCTTGATCTTAAATGATTAAGTTGAAAATTTGTAGCTAGAAAGGGGGCTGGAAGTGTCATTAAGCAGGCATGTAAGTTGGTGTGGTACCGAGTACGGTGGAAATGAGCCAAACACAAGTTGAGCCAGACCTAGCTTTGGCTCCACTCATTCTATTTGTAAGCTAAGTTTGAGCTAGCTTATTTAATTTTGAGTCAAGCATGAGCTGTTCATGACAGCTTATTTAAGAAATATAGTGAGAATTTAAGAATATTTGAGGCTTTCATTTATATGGTTTGAAATGATAATCCTAATTATATTTTATTTTTATAGTTATAATACATTTTATTCTACATAATCTATATTAATGTATAATAAATAATTATAAAAATAATTATATTATCTATCATTTGTATGGATAATAATAATTAAAATAATATATAAATATGTAAATTATATATTTTTTAGTATTTTGAGCTAACTCAAGCTGAGCTCGAGTTAGCTAAGCCTATCACTGGCTTGGCTTATTTCTTAACTGAGCGAGTGGAACTTGAGCTAGCATGCAAACAACTTGCTTGTTTGACAGCCCTTGTACTAGGTAATGGCTGTTGCTTTCCAAGTTGTTCATATAGCTTAGATCTATATGGCTTAGTGTATGATTAGTACTGATCCTAAGCATTAGAGTTGAATGTGATTCTAGATGTTAAGACAGCATTAAATTTTTCTTAGAACAAAAAAGATCTTGCGATGAATCCTGCCTTTGGAAAATAATGTATAAATATTCCAAATGTATTTCTTCTTTGTTCTTATATTATTTAAGTGGTTTATGTGAAACAATCAATAAACCTGTCATATGTTTTAATTGGCCAAACAAAATTATGCAAAACTTTAGCTGTTAAGCCGCATTTCCATTAAACCATGAATTATTTAGGGAATTGTCTATCTGTCCTGGCCAAAAGGGATATTCATCTTAACTTTCAACTCAAGTAAGTGGAATAATGGACTATTTATTTTGTCCTTTTTTTTTCTCAGTGCCTATTCATTGCCAACTTCTTAAATTGTGTTGCTGGAAAGCAGTGTGGCTTTTAAGTCATTGATCTTTTTATAATAATATGCATATTTGGCCCCGGATTTTACACTTGTGCTTCAGTTTGCTGACACATATTATTTATTTTCTCACTTAATTCAGGAGAATATCATGGAAATAACCCAGAAATGTCAAAACTACTTCATAAGGCAGTTCGTCAAAAAAGTGAAAATGCATATGCTATTTATCAACAGCACCTTGCAAATCGACCTGTGAATGTGAGTTTGTGATATTCAACTTCATCCATCAGATGCTAATTTCTTCTTCTTGGTCATCTAGGATCTATGCAGTCAACTTTGTTGATCTTTTCCATTATCAGGTTCTCCGAGATCTTCTTGAATTTAAAAGTGACCGTCCACCAATACATATTGGCAAAGTTGAATCTGCATCCTCCATTGTGCAACGCTTCTGCACTGGTGGGATGTCTCTTGGAGCCATATCAAGGGAAACACATGAAGCAATTGCAATAGCAATGAACAGATTAGGAGGAAAATCCAACTCTGGGGAAGGTGGTGAGGTAGGTCCAAGTTTCTTTCTATATTTAAGCATTTTAAAAAAAAATGTGCTACATTTTTTTTTTCTTAGTTACATACTTACATGTATTAGATGTTAGTTCATAATATTACAGGCTTATCAAAAATTGTGAGTTTTATGCAGGATCCTATTCGTTGGCATCCACTAACAGATGTTGTTGATGGCTATTCCCCAACACTTCCTCACCTTAAGGGTCTTCAGAATGGAGATACTGCCACCAGTGCAATCAAACAGGTGATAAATAGATCTTCTCTCTAGAGGGTCTCCTTTTATCATGTGGATCATGTTCCATTTGTATCCATCATGTTTTTAATTTGACAACATTTTCAGGGTAAATCTTTATTATATTTTTTTGTAATCATGTTTTCCTGTACGTGTAATTCCTTCCAGGTTGCTTCAGGACGTTTTGGTGTCACTCCAACATTTTTAGTCAATGCTGTCCAGTTGGAAATTAAAATTGCTCAAGGAGCAAAGCCTGGGGAGGGGGGTCAGCTTCCTGGTAAAAAAGTTAGTGCTTATATTGCCAGGCTAAGAAATTCGAAACCTGGGGTTCCACTTATATCTCCACCTCCGCATCATGACATTTATTCAATCGAGGATCTTGCACAATTAATTTTTGACCTTCATCAGGTAGTATGCATTTTCTATGGCTATTTAACTCATGAACCAGTGTTGCTCCTTTGGAAGGAACAGAAATAACAAAATTTATTAATATGTTCTCAACCTTTACTCATGCTTATACTTATCTGCATATGGAATCTAATCTACATGCGAGCAGGTCAATCCTAAGGCAAAGGTATCTGTAAAGCTTGTGGCAGAAGCTGGAATTGGCACTGTGGCTTCTGGAGTAGCTAAGGGCAATGCTGACATAATACAGGTGCCAAGTTAAAGCCATCTTTGGCATTATATTCCAAAATATATCTATTCCTTATTCTTCTTGCCCTATATAATATCTCAATTTATTAATACCACAATAATAACCAACTATTCTTATCCCATCTATTATCTATCACAGCTTCATGGTTCTCATTTTTTCAATATAAATTTCTTACAATTCATCGGCATTCAGTCACTTGGCAGGCTCTCAATTTATTATCTTTTCCTTTTTTTTCCCATTATCCTCAGGCATTTACCACAATTCATCCATGCAATTCCCTTAAGCCTCCAAAAGCAGGATTTTTTTTTCTAGATGAAAATTGTTTACTGCTCAGATAGCCGAAATTTTGCATACTTGAAGATATTTTGTGCTGGCATATGCTGCTAAGATTGTGAACATCATGTTAGTTTTCAGATTGAGATTATATATTGATTTGGTGATTTGTATCAATTGAACATGTAACCAGTGAAGTTAAGCTTGGATGTAATGGAAGCAGAGGAGAAAGGATACATAAGCATTAGTATTAGAAAATAATAATTTCTTTAGGTAAGGCATGCAAATATGGGCAAAATAAGATGATTTTGGAAAATAATTTTCAGAATTGCACTTCCATGCCGTAACTCCTGGGAAACATGACTAACCTAAGAAAGTAAGAATACTAATTATGAATTCACTCTATGTTGGTGTGTGAATTGTCCATATCTTGTGGTGTTGCAGTAAGGAGACTTTGGTATAGATTTTATTTTCCATTCATCCATTATGAGCGGAGTATAATGGCTAACTGCATCATGTTATTGCACATAGTCTTTGGTTGCTTTTCCACATCAATAATGTACGAGAAATGTATTTTTATAACCAAAATATGTGCCATAGACATCTTTTTGGCGGAGCAGTGCAGGAATGTTACACAATTACTAAAAGGTAAAGAAATCTGAGGTAAACTTCTTGAAGTAGGCTAGGTTGAAATCCTCATGTAATTGGATAGTGGTCAATACACCTACTTCTCAAATACATTTTTGCAAACACTAAGGTCCCCCTGTATGTGGTCCTCATGTATTGCATATAGTTCCAGTTTCGGTCAGGCACCAGAACTACATACTGCATGACTTATGATGCCAGAATGTGAAACACACTGTCAAACAGTGGTTTGGAGTCCAGTATGTTCATACGAAATTGTCATGTTGAAATATACATATCTTGCTTTTTCTTTCTTTTTGATTTAAACCAATTTAAACTTCTATAGCACTTAAGAACTGTTTTCTGCGAAATAAAGGAAAACAACTACTGAAAGCAACATGATATCCTACAATAAGAAACCCATGACACATAATGATGACTGTATCTTGGTAATACAGCATATAGTACCATCATGGTAATGCACTGGTATCAAATATAGGACTTAGGGTGATCAAAATTAGTTAAGTGATGCTTGAAAATTAGTAGATCGTGTCATAAGATTCTGGGTTGTTACAACATAATACTAACAATATAATACCTAAAGGTATATGTACGATTTTGAGGTCCTCAACCCCACATAAAATGTCTTGCAAGCTTGTAGATGTCCTTGTTGCATTATGTTATGTGTGCTGTGGCCATACTGTCAACGTTATTGAAAACTCATATACTGGCTGCTTTGATCATTGTACTGTCTCATGTACTCTGTATGCTCTACCAGATTATGACACATGTAGACCTATATAATATGGACAGGCATGATAGCATTAAAGCACTGAATACTGATTATGTGAAACTAGGATATAGGCACTAATAGCACTGCACTAATGTAGGTCACAGATTTCTTATATGTTAAGTGAATGTAATGCATGATAATATGAGTTTACAATAGAAGATTCTATTCGTAAATTAATAATGACCAAGTAACCACAGAAAAAGTCATCTTAGTGTTTATTTTTATTCTTGTTTTTTTTTTTTTTCATGTTGCATCTGCAGTTTCTGCTATAGTCCGAAAATGTCATGTTTTAATCCCTACATTAAGATTGTATAATATGGACAGCTTCTTGAATACCACACAATTAAGGCAAGTTCGATTAAATATGATATGTAAAATTATTAACTTCACCTAAATAATGTGCAGTTTGCCAACAGGGCAACGTGCTATGCCATATACCTACACAAATTGCAGTCAGTATTCTGGTACAAGAAGCATTGCAGCAACATGGGCACAACAATTGGATTCAGACATGCATTTGAATAGGGAAGAGGAAAAAAGGAGATAGAGAATACCTAAAAAAATAATTAAAATATATAATTAAGGTCTCTGCATATTCATGTTTCTCCTCCAAACTTTTCAATTTGCAAAACGATTTTAGAATTCAGAAGAATGACATTAGTAAATTATTTTAGTACTTATGTTCTTAATTTATCTCCAGAATGAACAAAATTTCGCCTTTAGACATTATTATAGTGGGTCAAACTCATTGCTGGAGGAGTCCAACACTATAACAATTTTTAAGATCTGCAACTGAAAAAAATTGATGGGCATCGAGGTGTCATGTAGACATCTGATTCATACCTGTCTGACATGGATGTTAGGAGCTGGACATGAGAGTATATGTAATACAAGGTGCAAGACCAGCTTTAAAAAAATAAATTCATAGCAAGTATGTCATATATCATAAACAGGTCTTCCACCAATGCCTGTCGTGCTGAATAACTCAGATAATAGAAGGGGCCGCACCTTTGATGTGTTATTTTTATTTTGTGATTCTCCCTTGTAGTCTGCCTACTATATTTATCTCAATATGCTTATCTAGTTGAATTAAAACATGTGTTGGATTTCATCTAGTAAGGCAGTAACTTTGAAAACAATGGAGCTGTTTTGTTTGTGTTACAGATATCAGGGCATGATGGGGGAACTGGAGCAAGCCCTATAAGCTCCATTAAACATGCTGGTGGGCCGTGGGAGCTTGGTTTAACTGAGACACATCAGGTTTGTCATGCCTATTTTAAATCAATATAGATCAATTTGATGTTCTCTGTCTAGTTATATGTCCAGGTAATAACTTAAAAATTTGTGCAGACACTTATTGAAAATGGATTGAGGGAAAAGGTGATTGTGAGAGTTGATGGTGGATTCAAGAGTGGTGTCGATGTCCTTATGGCTGCAGCCATGGGTGCTGATGAGTATGGTTTTGGTTCTGTCGCCATGATAGCTACAGGATGTGTTATGGCACGCATCTGCCACACAAATAACTGCCCAGTTGGTGTTGCCAGTCAGGTAGCAGAAAAAAATGTTTTGGTTCTCTCTCTCTCTCTGTGTGTGTGTGTGTGGTGTGTGTAAATATGGATCTAGACAATTTTTTTAACTTTGGTGCAGAGAGAAGAACTTCGTGCCCGTTTTCCTGGTGTTCCTGGGGATTTGGTTAGCTACTTTTTATATGTTGCTGAAGAGGTAATCCATCCATTGGTCTTTATTGATAAAGGAGTATATCTACTTTAGCATTTGAATTTAGCTTCATTGTTTTTCTACTTACGAAAACTTAACCTAAGGATTTTTCTTTGGTGACTGTGCCTGATCTTATCTTGGAGATTTATATTACAAGTTATCTTAATAGTTAATGGGTTTTAAATGTTTGGTCAGGTAAGAGGCATTTTGGCCCAACTGGGTTATGAGAAGATGGATGACATAATTGGGCGAACAGATTTGTTGAAACCAAAGCACATCTCTTTAATGAAGACCCAGCACCTTGATCTCAGTTATATTTTAGCAGTATGCATTTTAAAATAGCCTTAATCAAATTGCTTAACCTTTTGCTTATATGGCCGCTAGATTTCTTATGGATCTAATGTTTAATTTTCAGTGTGTTGGACTGCCAAAATGTAGCAGCACTGAAATAAGAAACCAGGATGTTCATACAAATGGTCCTGTTCTTGATGACATTATACTTTCTGACCCTGAGGTAGCTACAGTTTCTGAGTTCCTCTTTTTCAAAACATGGGAATTATTTTTTTATGAAACATGTTTTTTACTGAAATAACATTTGAAGCATGGTAATGCATAAGTGTCAAGTACCATCATTTTTTGCCTTCTGTAACCCTGGCTATAGCAACAAAGAATTGAAATCATTTGGGGTTGTCAATTCTCATGAATCTTTATTTGCCCCAAACTCCTATCAAGGAACACCTTAATGTTTCTACTCTATTTTACAAATATTTTTTTCAATTTCCATCATACTACCTTCCCTTGCTATTTCCAATCCCTTTTATACAGATTTTAGCTTTTCTCCTTATTGGGACCTTCTTGGGTCTTTGGTGCACATGTCTATAGTAATAAAATGAGTTCTCTGTACTTCATCCATGATCCATCACCAGGGCAATAAATCTTGTGTCCCATGTAATATTCTTGTTCCTCGCTTTCTTGGTTCTACCACAAATACTACATTGGATCATCATGGTTATCAGTCATATTGCTTGCTTAGTTCTTTTTTTTTCTGTATTTTTGATCTGCAATTCCACATAACATTGAGGCTTTCTTGTTGTTTTAGTGAATTTAACATGTGTTGGTCGCATGACATTGCTGCAAGAACTCTCCACTTTTTCCACATAACTCAAATTCTATTGAATATCAATATCCATCAAAGGACAATATTCCTAGCATTCTTCTCAATAGGCTTTTAAGACAAGATCTAGGGATTTTTGTTGGGATCCCTGGCCTAGGTGGCCAAGGAACCTCTTCCACCTCCCCTACCCCTCCCCTCTCCTCTCCCTTTCTCCCCTTATGCTCTCTTCTTTCTTCGCATCTTTTTTCCTTCTTCCTTTGGCTGGTGGATCCTCTTTAGGGTCCTTGTATGACCAGCAAAGTGGGTTTGACGTGTGGATGGTGTAATGCCCCAACTTATATTTTTCAAAAAATACATATTTATTAATGTGTAAGAATATCTAAAAATGGATCAGTCAGTGGAAATGCTAAGTCCTATTAAGCATCATTTGGGTGTCATGCTTTGGAGATTAAGTTTTGTGAAACTTTAAGATTTGAGAAATCCCATAGCATTTGAAAGTTGAAAATATGACAAGCTAAAAACTGGGGTTTTGGACTAGAATTGGGACATCAAATTTTTATTCTTGGGTTACTTGGAATTTTTAAGTGTTTTTACCAAATTAAACTGGAGAGGGTACTTGCTTATTTACATGTAAAGTCAAGCAAATAAAATGGAAATGAGAACATTCACTTAAATGATGTTACATGTAAACAGGTCTTGTTATAGCTTGTCTGTATGTATGTCTTAATTGCATTTCCACTTTGTTATTGAGCTGGATTAATACCACAACCAACCTTATTATTTGAGCAGAGGAACCGACCTACCTAGGCCCTCCCAACATTTCGTTTTAGGGCTTGTGCTTTTTGTTTGTGGGTTGGCCTGTCTTTGAACCAGGTTTGCATGCTTGGATGGTTGGATTGTTTGGGCTTCTCTACCATTTCCCCTTTGCTTTTTTCTTTGTTTTTCTTTTGCTCTTTTCTTGTTTTCTCTGATCCTGTCTCATTTCATTTATCAATGAAATATGAAGTGGCTTATCACCATTTTGCTAAAAAAGAAATTTCCATTCCTTTGTCTATGAATTGCACATTTGTTTAACTGATTGCATTATGGGTTCTCATCTATTTGTTTTCACCATGGCCTTATGCTTATTTTCAATTTCATTGGAATTATATTCCACTTTGTCTGTCTTTTTTCACTAATTTTGAGGTCTTTACCCATAAGGGCTTTCTCCTTAGTTCCAATTTGGTTGGCATTGTAATGTTCCCGCAAATCAATAGAATATCATCTTCAAATAACATGTACCATAATTCAGCTTTCCTAGTATCAAATAGCAAGCTCACTCATTGAGATAAAGTCATAATTCTAACTTTTGTATGAAGTTCTATGACTAGAAATTTATCTCACCTCTACATGTTTGTCCTATATATTTTCAATTCAAAATTTGTGTCGAAATTTGTTCCTTGATACCCATGAAATTTTCTCATGGTATTCCACTTAAACTGAGAGCATCTGTGGATTCTCTGGCCTTTCTCTAAATTATTCTTTGAATAAGTAACTAAATCGTCTCCTCTTGTGACTTTTCTTGCATCAATCCAAACTGGTTACTGAAGATTGTTCTCATTTATTTTCTCTTTGTTATATGATGTTTTGCATAATTTTATATTATGGTGTAAGTTTGATGATGACTCTCTCTCAACAAATTTGACAAACATTATTTTAATATGATTTGTAAATATCCCACATATATCATTTAAACTTGCAAATGAAAGTACCTTCTTTTACGAACTCTGAGCCAAAGAAGAATCAGTCCCTTTAGTTGCATTTCATAACTTCTCTTTTAATACAAAGGTTTTCATCTCTTCTGATCTTTAATGCCAATTGTAGATTGCTTTGGAACTTTATTGCATTGGTAGCTTAACTTCTTAAGTTTCAAAAGCTATGCTCCTCTTATAGAAAGCTTTATCTCTTAAAATTATTTGTCACTGTCCGTTTAGGTGTTAACATTGGACTTGATCCAACCTTTTCTCCATAAAACTCTTCCTTGATGCAGATATCCAAGGCAATTGAACATGAAAAAGATGTTAGCAAATCCATAAAAATCTATAATGTTGATCGTTCTGTTTGTGGCCGCATAGCTGGTGTGATTGCCAAGAAATATGGAGATGCGGGTTTTGCAGGGCAGCTTAATATAACGTACGTTAGGACTTTTACATTGCTCTAGATTTTATGACTTACAACTTACGAAAGTTTAAATAATAGATTCTGTTGGACCTTTCTCTAGTTTTACTGGAAGTGCTGGACAATCCTTTGCATGTTTCCTGACTCCTGGAATGAACATTCGACTGGTGGGAGAAGCTAATGATTATGTCGGAAAGGTACACATGAATCATTCTCTCTTGCTTACTCCTACTTTCCTTGTGTATACATCAGTAAGAACCTTTTCTTCTAGGGTATGGCTGGTGGAGAGCTGGTAGTAACTCCTGTTGAGAATACTGGCTTTTGCCCAGAGGATGCTACTATAGTAGGAAACACCTGCTTATATGGTGCAACAGGTGGTCAAGTATTTGTTCAAGGCAAAGCAGGAGAACGATTTGCTGTTAGAAATTCTCTTGCTGAAGCTGTGGTTGAGGGTACTGGAGACCATTGTTGTGAGTACATGACTGGCGGTTGTGTGGTGGTACTTGGAAAGTATGTATCTTTTTACCCCATATTTATGTTGCTAGAAATTTAAAAACCTGGTAACAAATATTTTTGTTTCCTCTTTTTTTTTTTTTTTTTTTTTTTCTTTTTCTTTTTTTTGTATTCCAATAGAGTGGGCAGGAATGTTGCTGCAGGCATGACTGGTGGTCTGGCATATATCCTTGATGAGGATGACACTCTCATTCCTAAGGTATTTGTCAGAAGCCTTCTCTTTCTTTTATTCTGAACGGTATAGAAACAATGAACTTGTAAAGGATGATCAAACAGAGCTTTCATGGTAAAATAATTCAGTTGTTTACAAACTTTACAGTCTCTCTCTTCACTAACAGACACAAAACTAAGCCAAGATTCCTATTTTGTGCAAGTATATTGGGTATATTATTTTGACATTCCTCAGTCATTTATGATTTTAATTTCTAACTTCATCTTTGCTTGTAATTACGGGATTTTGCATATTGCATTTTTTTTTGAAATAAATAGCTTGGATCTTTGCATGGATGTGTCCCCATGTCGGGTCTTTGTTGAGGATGTCATAACAGATACTTTAGACAAAATACATCTAATATCTATTGCTATTAGCAGATGTCTCTTACAAGATTTTAAATCCCATGGGACGGGGATGTCTTGGTTTTTCAATAGAATGAGACGTGCTGGTGTCTCGCCCCGTCCCAATATTTGGGACAGGAGATGTCCCAAGGTATCCCAATTGAGATGCTAGGATGCTGCCAGGACGTCCTGTCCCAATATATGGAATGGTATCCCATTCCGGTCCCGTCCTGATATCCCGTGGAACATCCTACCGAGATTTGAATCCTTGGTCTCTTAACTGTTCACCTATCATTAGTAACCAAAAAACTTTTAATGTCAACCTTTGAAATCAACCCTTCAAAGTTAAGTAGGGTTATTGTTTGTGTCCATTGTGTGTTTAATGGGCCATTTTTAAGCTTATATTATAACCTTGTATATGACAAAGTGCTACAGAGTTGCACACTTGCCATTTGTTATAACAGGTCAACAAGGAGATTGTGAAGATTCAGAGAGTGGTTGCTCCAGCTGGACAGATGCAGCTGAAAAGCCTGATAGAAGCCCATGTTGTAAGATGACCTAACATCTAGTCATATTTGGGTGCTGTAAATTTTGCACGTAAAGCTGCAACTTGATCCCTTTTTTTTTTTCACTTCCTGAAGGAAAAAACTGGGAGTAATAAAGGTGCTGCAGTCTTGAGGGAGTGGGAGGCATATCTGCCACTATTTTGGCAACTTGTGCCCCCTAGTGAAGAAGACACACCAGAGGCTTGTGCAGACTTTGAGAGAGTAGCAGCTAAGAAGGGGATGACATTACAATCAGCATAAGATTAGAACCATATGAATCTGTATACTCGCAATTACTTGTGCATTAATTCGCTGGGTAACAACTCATCAGCTGTCACAAATGGGGTTCGGAATCAGTATTGTGGATGGCTGATGCAATACAGAGTTAGGAGAAAGTTTAAGATCTCATTCACCAGACAGTTCCATATCATCATGTTGGTGGAATGAAACCAATTGCAGGCTTAAAATTGATGCTTGCATCATAATTTTCTTCTTGTTTTCAATTGATCTCAACTGGAAGGATGGCTAGACTTCTGTACAGTTGGCCGTGGTTTCGTGCTTTTGTAATTAAAACTTTGCTATTTCAATTCCAACTTTGCGATGTTGGTCAGACTGCTTTTGTCATGTATATATATTACCTTTGCAGTAGTTGTGGGGCCTATGGAGATTTGAGAATAAGCTGTAAAGTTTAGTTTAATGCTTGCATTGACATTTATATTCAGGTTTCAATCTAATAAGAGCTATTATTATAGTTGATTTTTTGATGTTCTGGAGATGGAACTTTTTTGCTCTTCATTGACTGCCTGAAACCAGAGGGAGTGAATACCTGGGTCAGTGGGAATCAGCATTGGACGGCAATGGTTGCCTTCATGTTGTTATAGGGCCATAAGTCTTAATATTGGTGTCGGATGAAAGAGAATATTTACCAAGTTTTTAGAAAAATATTTCCCAGTATTAAAAATCAAAATATTTGATTTAAAAGTTATCCTTATTTTTGTTTAATAATATCTCCATATTAGTTCTTGTTAGATCCTATTATCTTATGCATCTAAATTAGACATTATAATTATTATTATTATTTTATTCCATAGTCTATGCTATTAACAATGTGGAAACCAAATATGTTGAAACAAATGCAAAGGTTAAAAGTGTTAGATTTACTTAGGAGTGGATTTCTTTTGCGTAATTATAGCTTCTGTCTTCTGTTAGCCTTAACAAGATTTTCTACTGCAAAAGCCAAAAAATAAGTTAATTTAACTTCCAAAGCTTGGAAACATGCTAATTTTCAAGCTTTTATTAGTAGGATTTTTTTATTATTATTTTTGGTTGTTGGTGTGTGCACATGTGGCAAGAATGCTTTAATGTTGTGATGATGCATGGAAAGATTTTCTGTATATTTTTTTAAAGAATTGGAAGGTTGATTTCTGACCTCAATCCTTTCACCCGGTGACACCGTCTTACATATTAAAAACTTTTTATGCTTTTTTATAAGTTAAATAGACGGGGGGAGGGGGAGGGGGTGTGTGTGCGTCGACTAGCATTGCTATTTCTTTTAGATGTGATTATGAAGGCCTCATACAATATATAATATGGGACGATAACAAAGATGGCTTAGTCCCTTTCTATCATATTAGATGTAATTTTAAGTCTCACACCGTATAGATAAGTATATCGTTCTAATATTATCAAAGTAGCAGGTAGATCTCAATTAAAGGGTTCGAGCAATCCATGTCTTGGCCCCACCAATCAATGCATGTATTAGGAGCTCTTCAGCCATCCAACTATTGGCTGAAATGTAAATACTTATCATTTTAATTTTTTTTATTAGGATTAGTTCATGGCTTATAACAAAAATAGAGCTTTTTATAGGAAATAAAATGAGTACCTTGAGTTTCTAGGTCTCCATTGACGTAGGGAAATAAAGCAATAACATTGAAAAATTAGAAAAAAATCTTTTTGAGGTTTATATTTGTTATGCTTATACCTAATGGTTCATAAAATTTACACTTATCCTGGTTAAATTAATGATGTTAATAAAACTAGAGTAGATGACGCACATTTTCTTATATTCTTAAATAACTCTTGTATTATTTAAGATTATTTTTTTTATTTTTAAACTTGTTAATAGCTCTTATATTCTTGATGTAAGATAGAGGATATTTGGATATTAAATTTATTGCAATGTTAGACACTTGCTTAAATGCTTTAGGATACCATCCACTCATTATTATTTTTTACTATTATTATAGTTTTTTTATAAGAAAAAGGAGTGTAGGGGAGATCAGCATAGCTATCTCCTCTGGACGTTGATATGTTAGGTTTCGGTGGTCCAGTATGGTAATCAGGCTCCAGCCCACCAATTCATGTGTCATCCAGTTCAAGTGTCGGGTTACCTTCTAACACATTACCGCGTGGACACGGAGATGCGTTGCCCACCAATTTTCTACATGCATATCAATCCCTACCAAGCCTACCCTATCCATTTGGCCATGCTTGCTCTAAGTACGGTCGCCATTAATATTGGTCATCTAAGGGACACCTAGTCACAAGGATGTGTCATGCTGGCCACCATTCCCTACCTTATCTATTACAGCATGATCTTCTATTTTGAGCATGCTTGCAATAACAGAAATGTGTCAGCCATCACTCTATATCCTTAGGTATCAGGTACATGCATATAAATTAGTTCCCGGCAATCCTTCAGAAAAGAAGAAAAAAGAAAAACATAGAAAAGACACAAAGAAAAGAACAAGGAGAGGTAATAGGATCGAAATTGATGGAGAGAGCCCACTCTTCTCAAGAGTTTTTTTCCTTCCACTACTATTAAGAGAAAGAAAAAGGTTGTTTATTGATATTAGGGCCCTAAAGGCTTTTAAATATAGTACAATATTATCACATATGGTAACATGTGACACCTAATAAGACTGCAGTAATACTCCTAATAAGACTAAGATAAAGTAGTTATTCTAGAAAATAATATATGATATCTTGCACTGTAACACTCCTCAAGCTAGATCGTATATATTAACTAAGCGTAGCTTGGATCATATAGTAAAAAAATAAGTATTAACTCCCTCTCAAGCTGGAGCATATGCATCACTAAGCCTAGCTTTGAACATATAGTAGACAACTAAGTGGAGTTGAGAGCTTTGATGGAGAAGTCTTCAAGCTAATATGCTAAATTGATGTAAGGTATCTGAATCTTGCAAAATATGATGAACTATCGGTAAAGCCTCCAGAGACAGCTCAGGATTCGAGAAAGGAACATCTTGTAGGAATGGAGAAGAGAAGGTCTAGACAAGGATTCTACTTCTCGAAAGGAGAGAAGAATAAGACAGATACAAAGAAAGTAATATCAGCTGAGATAAAGTGTCATCGAGTAATAGGATCATTATACTTATACATCTTTTATATCTGGGAGAGTAAGTAAAGGAATCCAGATGAGAACTATAATATCTTCCTAGGCTAAGTGGAGGCCTTCATTATATTCTTCGGGCTTAGGCCTTCCGTTTCTTTGTACCGACTAGTATAGCTATTTCTTCTAGATGTGATCATGAAGGCCTCTACTATGCAATATCTAATATGGAACGATAACAAAGACGGCTCAATCCCTTTCTATCATATTAGATGTGACTTTAAGTCTCACACCATATGGATAAGTATGTTATCCTAATCTCATCAAAATTGCAGGTAGATCTCAATTAAAGGGTTCGACCAATCCACGTCCAGGCCCCACCAACCCAAGCATGTATTAGGAACTCTTCAGCGATCCAACTATTGGCTGAAACGTAAACATTTATCATTTTAATCTTCTTTATTAGAATTAGTTCATGGCTTATAACAAGAATAGAGCTTTCTTTGAGAGATACAATGAGGGAAATAAAATGAGTACCTTGAGTTCCTAGGTCTCCATTGACATAGGGAAATAAAGCAATAACATAGAAAAATTACAAAAAATCTTTTTGAGGTTTATATTTGTTATGCTTATACCTGATAGTTCATAAAACTTACACTGATCATGGTTAAATTAATGATGTTAATAAAACTGCAGTAGATGATGCACATTTTTTTATATTCTTAAGTAACTCTTATATTATTTAAGATTATTTTTTTATTTTTAAACTTGTTAATAGCTCTTATATTCTTAATGTAAGATAGAGGATATTTAGATATTAATTTTATTGCAATGTTAGACACTTGCTTAAATGCTTTAGGTTACCATCCTCTAATTATTATTTTTTACTATTATTATTTTTTTTATAAGAAAAAGGAGTGCAGGGGGAGACCAGCATTAGCTATTACTCTAGACGTTGATATGTTAGGTTTCGATGGTCCAGTATGGTAACCAAGCTCCAACCCATCAATACACGTGTCATCCAGTTCAAGTGTCGGGGTTACCTCCCAATACATTACCGCGTTAACACGGAGATGCATTGCCACCAATTTTCTACATGCACATCAATCCCTACCAATCCAACCCTATCTATCTGGCCATGCATGCTCTAAGTGTGGTGGCCATTAGTATTGGCCATTCGAGGGACACCCAGCCGCAAGGACATGCCGTGCTGGCCACTACTCCCTACCTTATCTATTACGGCATGATCTTCTATTTTGAGCATGCCTGCAATAGCAAAAATATGCCAGCCATCATTCCATGCCCTTAGATAACAGATACATGTATATAAATTACCCATAAGGAACTTTGCCCTCCTCTATGGATGCTTCACCAGTGGTGCTGGACAACTTGCCCTGCTCATAAGGAAACTCCACCACAGCAGCCTCATCGATGGCATCGGACAACATGCTAGGCTTGTGGGATAGGCCCACTATCGGTGGACTAGAGATCCCCTATAACAGGGTCACGCACGTCCCACTGATGTCTTCAATATGGGTCACCACATCGACCCTTATACGAACTTCGGGATCCTTCATCTATATACCCATGGAGAATTTGGCCATCGCCACTAAAGCTTCACCTGTATCAGATCTCGTTCAGACACCCTCTAAGAACCAAGCAAACTTATAGTGGGCAGCCCTTCAGCTCCTGAACCAGATCTTCATTCATGCTTATATGTA
The DNA here is from genome assembly GCA_021397845.1 of Areca catechu. Classification (NCBI taxonomy): domain Eukaryota; kingdom Viridiplantae; phylum Streptophyta; class Magnoliopsida; order Arecales; family Arecaceae; genus Areca; species Areca catechu. The sequence goes on from CM038046.1 coordinate 27,825,342, forward strand.
GGTCCAACTAGCACTCAACCATTTGCTTAGCTTTCTTTGTCATGGACCAGGCATGCTTTGCAAAGGTGCATACATTTTCTATGACCTTCAACCTGTGCCTACCATCCACAAGTTCTCTCCTCACACTTTTGACTTCTTCCCAGAATTGCATAGCACTGGTCTTCGCCACCTACCAAGATAATGGCACTATCAACCAAGCCAAAAGAGAGAGCTTACTGCAATGGCAGGCCCCTCCCTACTTGCAAGCTCTAGAAGAGACATCAACTAGTCTCCGAGGTAGCAAGTCGAGCATTTTGCCGGTGCAAGGTGGGGAATCATGAAGCTGATTGTTGTTTCTACCTCCAGTCACCATGAGAAGTACCCTCCATGGGCGAGCCACCTTTGGAAGTGCCAATGCAAATGTTGTAGCCCCCATGTGCTTGCCAGCCTCGCCCATAGTTTCTATTGTTGCCTCGATTGCAAGCAACTCGATCACAGTAGAGAGGACCCTAGCCATTACCTGGATCGCTGGTGAACATGACATGGCAGGCACTATCATTTCTCCTACCTTCTCACCCATAATAGCCTCGATCACTGGAAATCCATCATGACAAGCTCCTTTTCTTAGGCTACCTCTACAATAGCCGATTCCCTTGGCACTGCGAACACCATAGGCCCAATTACTTGCACCTCCCCCTTCTTTGCAATAGTGGGAACTATAGGCGGGCAACCACCAAAGCCATCTCCATCACCCCGACATCCACCGAAGTAGCCGGAGCCACCATTGTTATCCCAATCAAGATGTTTGTCCCAGGATCAGCGATAGATGCCATTAGGATCACCTAGGTGATGCCCCCTGTAGAAGCCGGCACCTCTCCACCTGCAATGGCGGCTCTCTTCTCTGTCTCAGTCTTGTCATCACTTCTCTTCTGCTTCCGTGATTCTTTCTTGGTGGGACCTCCGATCAATTTTGTAATTGTAAATTTGAATCTCATTGCCTAACCAACATAGCAGTGAGCAAGGTTAACCCGTAAGTAAAGAAAACATAAAGCAAAATATAGTGAAACTAGGGTTTAGCAAAATTGAATTCCATTTCAATAGATTTTTGAGTACTTCATACAAAGCCACAGTGGTCAACATAAAAGAAAGGAAAAAGAAAAAGCTAAAGGATGCATGGGCTAATCATCGGGGGCTAGTCTGATCTTCCCTAGCTTCAGGGTCCTTCCTACTATAGCTCAAAAAGTCCTCACCACTGCCTGAAGGTAACTCCATATTCTAACATCCCAAAATCAACATCTAGGAATAGTTTAGCGACTTGTCCCTTCAAAAACTAGATTTTCTACTAGAAGGCATCCCTATTGGCTTCTAGTACCTCTAGATGTTATCCTCCCCGGCCTTGAAGGCTTCAACCATCTTCGCCGCTGCCTTGGTGGCCAGCACCTCCCTTTTTGCAGTCAAAGCTTGGTCCTTGGCCTCGCTTTGCACCTCCTCCATTGCCTAGGCCCTCGCCTTGATTTTTGCAATCCTCACCTCAGCTGGTGCTAAGCGAGGCCCTCACCTTGGCTTTCATGATCCTTGCCTTAGCATTGGAGATCCACGCGTCAGCCCCAGCACCCTTGGCATCTACCTCTCCAAGCGCCCTTTCCACCTTGGTGGCTCTTGCTTCAGCCTTGCTGAGTGCCACTTCAACTCCAACGAGGTCCTTCTCTCTTGGCCTCGCACCTCTGCCAACAAGCAATGGAGCTCCATGCACTCCACTATGCTTTCGTCAACATAGGCAGAGGTGATCGCCATGGTGGCCTCAACCATGTCTACCCTCACCCTCTCCACCACCAGTTGACCACTAGCCAAGTTAAATTCCTGGACCATTGCATCGCGCTCCCCTTTCACCATTTTGGCAAGCTTTCGTGATAGCTTTGCCTCCCTGAGAAGACGGTCCATATATTACATTAGATCCCAGGCCTCCATGCAGCCCTACATTCAGATGCCCTATTAAAGATAGGTATATATCCTAAAAGGAGAACCAATATTTAAAGCCCTCAGGTAGAAGACTTATCGACACTATGATTGGGATGAACCACCGCAGGCCCTCTCCAGTGAGCCTCGTCAGTATCTCTTTTTTGACCTCTAAATGGATGGAGTCATCAAGAACTTGAGGCATGTGTCCACCCCTAGCAAATAAATCTGGCTAGGGGTAGGGATGCTTTCCTAAGTGGCAGACAGCCTCATTTTTTCGCCTTCACCCATACTAGTCATAAGGGCCGCTACTCACTTTACCTTAGCAATGGCTGCCCTAGCCATCATAGCTGACCTAGTCACCTACATCGGAGAGTCCATCACTAATGCCAAAGCTTTGCCGGCCCCTCCTCTTTCCCCGCTAGAGCTTTGCATGCACTAGCCTTGGCGGTGACCCCCAGGACAGGGGCCATCAAAACCACCGCCACCATTTCCATAACCGACACCTCACTGGAGTTCGAAGCAAGGTTCAAGGGGAGAGACGGCCCTTTGCTTTTCTTTTCCTTCCCCGTTCCCATCACAAGAGACGGGGAATAAGCCCTCTTCCCCTTCAAATCTATGGAGGTGGTAGAGAAGGCTCGTTGATGACTACCCCTTAGAGTTTATCATGGATCGTCAAGCCTATACCAGAAGATAGAGTTATCTTGATTGGAAAAAGCAGGAGGCTATTTATCAAATAGTTGGTGGGGGGCCTATCTCAAGATAATAAAATTTTTATTGCATAATGGGCCTTCAACTAGCTCTCTAAAATAAAAACATCATATAGTAGGACCTGTATCGACAACAGTTTACCCACCATGATCTGCTCCAATTCTTGTAACACCGGAGGATCTAGCAATCATGAAGATTCTGCCTTACCCCAGCATCCGAGAAATAGCCATTATGTTGGAAAAACTATGAAGAAGAATCATGACTTCCAACCCCGTAACTTTGCCAGACCAGTAAGAAAACTAAACCCTTTGTGAGGGGAGACGTAGCACCATCCTTGGAAGGCCTTTACCTAGAAGAAATAATGAAATACCCTCATCTTGGACTCCATGCCATGATGAACCATCAAGCTAAAAAAGTCAATAATGGCCCTCTAGGCATTAGGGACCAACTATGATGGACACAAGTTGTACTATCATAGCAAGTTTGCCATTGCTGAGAGCATGAAAATCCTGAAATGAGCATTTAGCAATTCTTCATAGAAGGTAGCCTTCGTCGCCATCCCATATGTGATCGCTCATTCTTCCTAAGCATCTCCAGATGGATACCCATCACAAGGATAAACTTCTCTTCTAACTTGAGAACTTTCTCCTCCATCAGAACAAAGGCCATAGTTTTAGGTATTAAGCCCAGCTCCTCCGCCCCCATGATCATCGTGCATTGGATGCAAGAGCAAAAGAAAGAAGGAAGAAGGAAGGATAGAGGAACCCACCACAGATAGCCACTAGTACACCTCTCAACTAGTTGGAAACTGCTCTCCTTTTTTCCTACTACTCTACCACTTGGACATCGCGAGAATGCAAGAAGCCCAATCGAACCCAGTATGCTTTATATTGATCAGAAGGACCTGTCCGTTCCTCAATGAAAGGGCATCGATGTCAGCCTCAACACGTCGATTCAGCATTAAAGGCACCATCCCGAGAGGCACATTGAAACATTCCAAATGCTTGGACCACTACGATAATTTTCAAACTGCTACCATGTCAAATGGTACTACCTCCCAGGAGGCCGTGCTCGATGTCGGCATGGATTTTGATGATCGTAGCCTCACCATCTCTACTGCGAGTTTCCTTGTCCAATGTAGTCTTGCCATCTTTACTACAAGCTACCTCGTCCAGTACAACTTCTCCATCTTTGACATGACTACCTCGTCCAGCGCATCCTTGTCATCTTTGCTACAAGTTTCCTCACCGCGAGCCTTGCAGTGCCTACCAAGCCAGCTTCATCCTAGCATGGTAGGCCCCCAGTTTCACTGAACTAATAGTCTCTACTTCATCCAAAATCACGGAGACTAGGCCACTTGGATGAGGAAGTGAGGAGAATCTAATACATCAAGGTTTGGTGGTCTAGCATGGAAACCAAGCTCCGACCCACCACAGACACATATCAGCCACCTTAAGTACTGAGGCTATCTCCCAACACATTATTGTGTTGATATAAAGGTGCATGCCCACCAATTTTCTATGTGCACATAAATCCCTATAGAGCCTACCTTGTCCACCAGGCTAGTGTAGTGGCCATTAATGTTGGCCATCTGAGGGACACTCCACCACAGGGACGTGTCGTGTCAGCCACCACTCCCTGCCTCACTTATCATGGCATACCGGAATATGCCAGCTATCATTCTGTATCTTTAGATGTCAGGTACATGTCTATAAATTGGTTCTCAGTAATCCTTCAAAAAAGAGAAAAAAAGAAGAGCATGATAAAGACACAAGGAGAAGAACAAGAAGAGGCAACAAGATCAGAACCGAGGGAGAAAGAGAGAGCCCACTTTTTTTAAGAGCTTTTTTCCTTCCACCATAAAGAAACCCTCTTCTTGCTTTTGCCCCTGAGTGTATGCTGAGCTCCCTAGATTAAGTCTTCTATAGCTTGCCATCTAAGTAAGATCCCTATAGGCTGACCATACATTTTCCAAGCTCCTCACTCCTCCATCGTGACTCCACTCATCTGGACGCCATCTATGGGAAGCGGGATTCACATGCGCTGAGATCCCCTTCTCCCGTAGATACCGTTTCCTCTCCTTAGCTTCTTCTCTGACTCCTCCACTCTTACTCCAAATCCAGAGGGGACTCTAAGCCTCTTCTATTTGTCTCTTTAGGAGACCAACTTAGGTATCAAAGGGTCTGCCACTGAGAACCCATCCCGGGTATGTCGAACTTTCTGATCTTTTTATCTTGCAGGATTGACTCCTAGCGATGGGACCTTACAAGGCTCCCAGCTTTACATCAATAGCCACTCCTACTCTAACCTGGTCCGAGCCGAGCATGAGTCAACACCATCTCCAAGAGATCCGCAATATGTGTGATCATAAAGACTCACACTCCATTAGAAAATGTTTTACTGAAAAAATCCAGAATTTTCTCCACCAATTAATTAATTATTTGACCTTTTTACTTTTAATTATTTAACCTTTTTACTTTTAATTATTTGATAGTTTTGCTTTTAATTATTTGATTATTGAAGTTTCTAATGATTTGGCCATTAGAGTTTTTAATGATTTGACTATTGAGGTTTTAATTATTTGATCATTGAAACTTTTAATAATTTAACCATTGGGCTTTTAATTTCTAACCATTGGATTTCTTATTATAGGTTTAATAAGTCAATAAAAATTCAAATGGTCAAATTTTAGATAACTATAAAAAGATCATCTTGGAAGCCTAAAACTATGGGTTTTGTTTTATGTTTTCATACTTCCTTTTTTCTCTAGTATTTTCTCCAAGTTTTTTTCTTGTTTCAAAGTTATTTTACTGGATACTGAAAGAGTCTCCATCAACCTCTTCCATGATCGTGCTCATAGGCGAAAAAATCCCGGTCATATCTTGAGATGGTATATCCGATAATTTTCGTATGAGGGACGAAAATATATCTTAGGACAGTATCTTACACATTTTCGGGTTTGATTTTGATTCTTCGATTTTCTATAAGTATTTTTTTATTTCTTTAATCATATTTGTTGCCACCAAGATCGTCGTGGCCTGTAGCTCTGATATGGCATGGACTCATCAGGCTCCCATTAGATGCTCGGTCCTCTCCTATCACGACCTATAAAAAAGAAGAGACCCGGACCGGGGATTTCAACGAGGACACTCCGACGGTCAAGTCAGTATGGGACGATCAAGGAGAACAGAACCTCTATGGCAAAGAGCTTGGGGACTCTCCACGTAGAGGATGAAAGATGGAATTTGAAATGGAAAGACAGCTGGGAGGTTCTCTTGGCTGGTTCCTTGTCCATTTTCTCTTTGAGTCTTACCAGTTGCCTCTCCCCCCTTTCGGAGGTCCTTTCTTCTATTTTTATATAAGTAGGGGTGGCACTAAGCCTGGGGCTTCATTGAGATGTTCCTTTCCTTGTATCCTTTTCTGGAGGGGTTTTCCTTTTCTTGCAGCCTCCCCCTATCGGGCTGATCCTCTAAAGGAGATCTTCTATTTGGGGCTGATCGCTGGCATGGTATAGATCTTGTCCCTCTGATGGTGCGATTTCTCATGGAATGGGCGGGTGTCGTGCCATCGAGCCCCGAGCCATGGTGGAGCATTTCCATTCCAGGAGGGACCATCGATGCATTGCAGGGCCTATGACCTTAATGGAATACTCCTTATAGAGGAAGTTCAGGTTTTGTATCACGAGGATCAGTTCTCTCTTTTGCACAGTTGTTGACGTGGCAGTGCGCCATAGGGTGTGAAGCCTGACGGGGCATGCATTGTGCAGGACATGCGAGTGGCACATTGCAAGGTTTGAATTTTCTGGTAGGGCGGCACCACTTCTGGAAGGTTGCAGGTAATGGAAAGCTTCCACATCATAGTCTGTACCTTCGCTGGTCCCTCTCTCTGTCGCTGGCGGGAACTCCGAACTTGACAGGAGGAGAGGGGAGAGCTGATCCGGAGAGCCTGACTCTAGAAGCGGGAGCACGACCTTGGCTAGGCACTCGACCCCGAATGCGGGGGCCCACCTTCAAGAGCATAAGCATGACCCCGACTGGGCGCCCAACCCTTGATGCGGGGGGCTATCCTTGGAATGCATGAGCACGACCCCGGCTGAGCGCCCGACCCCAGATGTGGGGGCCACCATTGGATGAAGGGCTCACCTTGGCACGCATGAGCATGACCCTGGCCGGGAGCTGACCTCAGACAGAGGGCTCATCCTATGAGCACGACCCTGGCTGGGAGTTGATATTGGATGGAGGGCTCATCTTGGCATGCATGAGCATGATCCTGACCGAGAGCTAACATCGGACGAAGGGCTCGCCCTATAAGCATGACTCCGGCTAGGAGCTGATCTCAGATGGAGGGCTTGCCTTAGCATGCATGAGCACGACCACGACCGAGAGCTGACCTCAGACGGAGGGCTCGCCCTATGAACATGACCCCAGCTGGTAGCTGACCTCGGATGGAGGGCTTATCTTGGCACACATGAACATGACCCCAACCGGAAGCTGGCCTTAAACAGAGGGCTCACCCTTTGAGTAGGACCCCGGCTACGAGCTGACCTCGGACAGAGGGCTCGCCTTGGCATGCATGAGCATGACCCCGGCTAGGAGCTAACCTCGGATGGAGGGCTCGTCTTGGCATGCATGAGCATGACCCCGGCTGGGAGCTAACCTCGGATGGAGGGCTCGTCTTGGCATGCATGACCCCAGTCGGGAGCAGACCTCAGATGGAGGGCTCGTCCTATGAGCACGACCCCAACTGGGAGCTGATCTCGAATAGAGGGCTCGCCTAGGCACACATGAGCACCACCCTAGCCAGGAGCTAATCTCATATGGAGGGCTCACCCTATGAGCACGACCCCGGCTGGGAGCTGATCTCAGACAGAGAGCACACCTTTGAGTCTTCAATTGGGCACTGCATCCAGGTGGTAGTTTTCACTCGCGCAGCTACCAGTTGTTGCCGTCATGGGCTCCATATCAGTGGTTATGCCACATCAGATGCCCCCCACTCTTGAGCCCGGGAAATGAAGCGATACTCGAGGAGATGAGAGTAATGATCGCATTGACATGGAGGGACGCATTTCCTGTGCCATTAATGCCTCGAGCACTGGTGGTCCGAAGATCGTGCATTCATCCTAACGAAGCAGTGCCACGTCAGCCCTTCTTTAAGGAATCATAATTACTGCACCGAAACTGACACGGGCACCTCCAAATCGAAGCATCACCCCCAGCAGATCCTGACACGTGGTGAGCTTCGATTGGCCAAGGAGACGAAGAGGCACACGTCATCGACTCGTACAAGGCAACGGGACTCTGCAGGCGCTTGAAAGGAACTTGCCCTCTTGCCTCCTTATCCCTTAAGGGTGTTTCGAGCGCAGAAGGCTACAGTGCTCATCTTCTTCCCCAGTCTTCCTCCTTGATCTAGAGTTCAAAGTTTTTTAGCAGGTCAAACCTCTCCTCTTTCTTTCCTTTGTTTCTTCTGCTCTTCTCCTTCGGCCTGTGCTAAAGGAGAGTTCTTGTTAGGTCTCTAGGTCTCCTCCTCTTCTTCTTCTCTGCTGGCCATGAGTTCCTTTGGTGGTGGGCGTCGTTGCACGAATTTTTTTGGTGAGGCGGGGCCATCCCAATTGAGGCTTCCTTCCTCGGATGTGAGGAGGAAGTTCCTTTTGTAGTCCGCAGGGGTCCCCGCTAGCCAGGGATTGTGATCGAACGCCCTGCAGCTCCTCCACCTCCTCCTTCTATCCCTGTCGGGGAGTCGAAACCTCCTCCCCCTTCTGCTCCCGTCAGGGAGTCTGGCAATCCCTCCGACATTGCTTCGTCAATGACTGGTGAGGACCTCCTCCTTATCCAGAAAATATTTGGGGTCCCTGACTCCATTCGGCTTTCTATTCCAAGATCAGAGAAATGGGTCACCTCTAATGGCCCGGGCCGAATTGCCTTGTATGAAGACTTCTTCGGGGGTTTTTGCTTTACTTCCATCCCTTCTTCCTCTCTTTTCTGAGCAATTATTGCTTGGTCCTGGCCCAGCTTGCTTCCAATGCTATCCAAACTATCTTCTGCTTCATTGTTCTCTGCTACTTCCACGGGATTGTTGCATGTTTCTCCCTCTTCAGGGCCTTGTTCATCTTGAAGCGCCACCCATTTGATAAGGGGTGGTGGTTCATGGCCTCCCACCCGGGGACCCTCAAGCTCAACCTGCCTTCCTCCATCAAGGGATGGAAGGCCAGGTTCCTCTTTGCTTCGGTTGAGGGGTTGGACTGGGTTTGAAGTGACCCAGACTAATCCTCCAACTGACAATCTGTAGTCGAGCCGGTTGATAAAGAGATATTCGACTGATTTGTCACTTCCTAGGTTCCTGCCCTTCAGGATCTGCTGATTGAGCAAAACCTTGTCGATGCCAGAGTCAGCCAGGCCCCACCTCAGGGTAAGGCTTGATATCAGGCTTCTTTTTCTTCTAAGTTTGATGTTTGCTTTTAATAAATGACTAACCGGTCTTCTTTGCATTCCACGGAGATAAGGTTCTCAATAGATGAGCTTCAAAGCATGTCTAGGAAGAGGGCTGCCTCTGCAGGACCCGAAGGGAAACCTACAAAGAAGATCCGAGAGGAGCCAAGATGGAGGCCCGCCAATGAGCCCACTAGGAGGGGGCCTCCCGCTGCACCGGCCGTGCCTGAGCCAGCGTTCCATCCTCCAGCCCGCGAGCCCTGGAGGGAGGCTCAACCAATAGAGGGGGCCGTGCCAGCATCTCTAGCGGCCCTGCAAGAACCGAAGCTCCACCATGGCCGGAGGTGGAGAAGGTGGCGAGAGACGCCACCACAAGGAGCCCGGCACCACCATCCAGGGATGGACCTGCTACCGACCAGTCTGCCTCTGCCAGGTCCCTGCCGGCCACTACCCTGGAGCCCTTGGAGATGTCTGAGATGCCGAGGATGGGGTCAAAGAAAATATCCATCGTCATGCCCTGAGATGCCAGGCTGACGAAGGATGGAAGGTTGGTTGAGGATATGCTGACCACCCTTGCCCAGCCACTGGACCGCCAGGAGAGGGTCAATTGACCAGTGGTGGATGTCCTCACCGGGGTGTTCCCCTAGCTCTTTTCGATAAGTCACCTTCTTGGTTGCTCACTTTCTTTTTCTTATCTGCAAAGGCACTGACTGCCGTTCTTCATGCAGGTGGCCCTCGATGTTCAGCTCCTTAGGGACCCCTGTCTGGGATTAATGAAGAGGGAGTCCTGCCTCCGAAAGAAGAGGGACAAGGCCTAGACCCAGGCTTCCTAGGTTCAAGAATTGGAGGACCGAATGAAGGTTCTCCAGGACCAGCTGGCCGGTACCAAGGCGAGGGCGACCGACCTAGAGAAGAAATCCATCGAGCTCTAGCAGGCCCTGAAAGAAGAAAAGGGAGAGAGCCTCCGCAGGGCTGAGAAGTTAGCTGCCTCCATAGCGGAGGTGGCCCCCCTGAGGGGAGAGCGCAGAGCCTCCAAGTACAGCTCGATGAGGAAGCGGCCAAGACTGTGGCCGCCTTGGAGAAGGCCATGGCGGCCGTTGCACTGATGGAGATGGCCAAGAAGGAAGCCATCGAGGCCATCCCCAAGTTCAAGGCATTCGAAGCTTTCAGGGATGAGGTCGCCGAGGTGGTGTTGGGCTCCTATCACCAGGGGTTCAATGATTTCCACGGCAAGGCCATCCGTCTCCTCGGGTCGAAGGGATTAGAGAATATCTCCCGAGCTGCCCTTTCTAGTCTGACCAAGGACACCCACCATGGAGACAGAGCTGGGGCCAGAGCCGGAGGCGGTCATGGTCGAAGCCGAAGCCACTATTGTCCAAGACCCACCACCATCAGAAGGAGCCACTCGTCGACCGGGAAAGGAGCTGGTGAGCGAGGCTTGAAGTTTTTCTTCCCTTATAACTTAGATTTTGGAAGGCTTCCCGGCCTGTCTGGAGCCTTCATAGGATGTAAATAAATTATTCAATTAATGAAAGCATCTTTTTTCTTTCCAACTATTGTCCCATTCATTTTTCTTCTTCTCTTTTTCCTCTCTTTTTTTTGCCTTGAGGTACTTTCAAAGGATCCTTCGGAGTTTATGAGGGACCTATCTTTGTAATGAAGGGATAGTCCAGCTCGACTAATGTACTTAGCTTGAACCTATCTTTTCTTTTCAATTCCTTTCCCCTTTTGCATGGTAAAGAAATAGACTTCATGGTCGCCGTAGGTGCGCGCCTCTCCCAGGCCTTAGTTGCTGTAGGTTAATTCTGGAACCTTAGGATTGGCACGAAGATTTCTAGGAACACTTCATCCTCGTTCTCTTGGTCTCAAAGTCATGCTGACGTGAATGCATGACTTCTGGAGCTTCTTGATTTGCCAAGCTGTGGTCAGATGGTAGATGACAGGATTTCAAGAGTTTCCTGACTGATATCTTCGGATTGTGAGCAAGGCGATTGGATGTAGACTTCTGGCACTTCTTGATTTGCCAAGCTGTGAGTCAAGCGATAGATGGTGGGATTTCAGGAGTTTCCCAACTGGCATCTCCAAACTGTGAGCAAGGCAGCTGAATGTGAAACTTCTGGAACTTCTTGATTTGCCAAGCTATGAGTCAAGCGATAGATGGCGGGATTTCAGGAGTTTCGCAACTGACATCTCTGGACTATGAGCAAGGCAGCTGAATACGAAACTTCTGAAACTTCTTGATTCGCCAAGCTGTGAGTCAAGCGGTAGATGATGGGATTTCAGAAGTTTTCCAACTGATATCTTTGGACTGTGAGCAAGGTAGCCGAATGCGGAACTTCTGGAACTTCTTGATTTGCCAAGCTATGAGTCAAGCGGTAGATAGTAGGATTTCATGAGTTTTTCAACTGACATCTCTGGACTGTAAGCAAGGTAGCTAAATGCAGCGCTTCATAAGTTTCCCAACTTTGAGTGTGGTGCTTCGTAAGTTTCTCGGTTTTGAGTACGGGGCTTCGTAAGTTTCTCGGCTTTGAGTGCGGGGCTTTGTAAGTTTTTCGGCTTTGAGTGCGGGGCTTCGTAAGTTTTCTGGTTTTGAGTGCCAGGCTTCGTAAGTTTTTCAACTTTATATGCTGGACTTGGAGTCAAACGAATGTATTCCTACATAGGTGAAAGACAAGGTTGCACTGAAAAGGAACTTTAATAATCCAAATGAAGCCTTACATTATTGGTAGTACATTCTTAAGTTACTTGCATTTCATGTTCGCATATCTAGCCCGGCGAGATAGTATGCTCTGCCTGGTAGAGCCTCGACCACCTTATAGGGGCCTTCTTAGTTCGGGGAGAGTTTACTGCACTCTCCCGGCTGGGACACCTCCGCTCGCCTGAGGACCAAGTTGCCTGGGTGGAATGCCTTGGGCCTCATGCAAGAGTTATAGTAGTGCGCTACTCGTTACTGGTAGGCTGCCATCCGAAGTCGAGCTTTGTCTCTCATCTCATCCAAGAGGTCTAGGTTAAGGAGGAGACGGGCTGGATTCTCAGCTTCGTCATATTGCTCTACTTGTAGCATGGGTAGACCAAGCTCTATTGGAATTATAGCTTCAGCACCGAAGACAAGGTTGAAGGGCATCTCGCCGGTGGCCATGCAGGGCGTGGTGTAATAAGCCCACAGCATGTTAGGGAATTCTTCGACCCATCGACCCTTGGCTTCATCCAGCCTTGTGCAGAGCCCTTGCAAGATAGTTCGTTGGTCACCTCGGCCTTCCTGTTGGTCTGAGGGTGAGCCACCAAAGTGAAGCGATGGCGGATGTTGATGTTAGCACAAAACTCCTCGAAAGCTTAGTTGTCGAACTGCCATCCGTTGTCAATGATGACTAAGTGCGGGAGTCCGAATCAATAGATGACAGACTTCCAGAAGAAGGACCTGACCTTGGCCTCAATGATCTTTACCAGGGGTTCAGCCTCGACCCATTTGGTGAAGTAGTCGATGGCCACAATTAAAAGTTTTTGTTGGCCGAACGCAGGAGGAAGGGGACCTAGGATATCCATCCCCCACTGGGCGAATGGCCATGGGGCTGATAGCTGGGAGAGCGGGGCCACCAGCTACCGCTGAATGTGGGCGTGGTGCTGGCAACGATCACACTTCTTTACAAAGTCAGTGGCATCATCGTACATGGTCTCCCAGAAGTATTCTTGTCAGAGTGCCTTGTATGCCAGGGTCCTACCCCCACGTGATTGCCGCAAATGCCTTCGTGTATTTCTTGGAGCATATAGGCGGCTTCTAAGGGCTTCAAGCACTTCAGTAGGTGGTAGGAATAAGACCTCCGATAGAGCTACCCATCCATCATCACATATCATGTAGCCTTCTTCTTGAGAAGGTTGTCTTCCTTGCAATCTTTAGGTAGGGCATCGGTGGTGATGTATTTAATGTTGGGGTCCATCCAGCTGGCTTCGATAGCAACTTGTTGGACCTCCACTGCAGACTCAAAGCTGGGGGTCTCCAAGTACTCGATGAAGGTATGCCCCAACAACGAGTTTGGCAGGGTTGCCAATCTGGAGAGGACATCGGCTCGGGTGTTCTCCACCCGAGGGATATGGAAGATGCTGAAATGCTAGAGGTTCGCTGCATACGAGCGCACCTTGTCTAGATACTTCGCCATCATGAGATCTCGAGCTTTATACTTGCCAGAGACCTGGTCAACCATGAGTTGTGAATCTATAAAGACCTTCAGGCATTTCACGCCCAGCTCACGGGACACCCTCAATCTCGTGAGGAGCACCTTGTACTCAACTTGGTTGTTGGTTGCCTTGAAAAGGAAGCACAGTACGCACTCTGCAAAGACCCCGTCAGGATTGGCAAGAATGAGGCCGGCTCCACTCCCTCCAGTGTTGGACATGCCGTCGACATGGAGGATCCATGTCACCGCTCTCGGGGCCAGGTCTAGCTCGGGTTTGGCTTGCTAGTCTACTTTCTCTAAATCCTCCTCTGCCCATGTGCATTCTACTAGGGAATTGGTAAGGACTTGCGCCTTCTGTGCCGGCCTCGGATGGTAGGTGATGTCAAACTCATTGAGCTTCACCGCCCACTTGCCCAAGCACCCCGAAGTATTAGGATGGCTCAAGATGGCCCTCGGAGGCTAGTCAGTGAGGACAGCGATCGGGTGCGCTTGAAAGTAGGGCCTGGGATGCTGCGCAGATACTATTAGCTCAAAAATAATCTTTTCAGATCGGGTGTACCTGGTTTCCGCATCATGGAACAACTTGCTGGTGTAGTAGACTAGCCGCTAGGAGCCATCCTTATCAGTACGAACCAGAACTGAGCTGACTGCTTCAGGTGAGATCGCCAAGGAGGAGTTCTTCCCCCGACTCTGGCCTGGACAGCAGTGGTGGGGAGGTGAGGAGCTTCTTCAGCCCCTCGAGTGCCTCTCAGCACTCCTCCATCCAAGTGAAGCCATGCATCTTATGCAGTACCTTGAAGAAAGCTGACAGCGCTCGACGGAATGCGAGATGAAAGGGCTCAACACCGCGATGGTCCGATCAAGCCCTGAACTTCCTTCTTGGAGACAGGATGTCTCATATCAATGATCACTTGGATCTTCTTGGGATTGGCCTCTATTCCCCTCTGGGTGGCCATGAACCCCGGGAACTTCCCCGCCGTGACATCAAATGCACATTTGGTGGGGTTCAACTTTATCTGGTAGAGACGGAGGTTGTTGAAAGCCTCCGCCAGGTCGGTAACATGGTCCGACTTTGGGCTGCTCATGACAAGCATGTCATCTATGTAAACTTGCATATTACAGTCGATTTGGTCCTTGAAGACCTTGCTGACTAGGCACTGGTACGTGGCCCCTATATTCTTGAGACCAAATGGCATCATCTTGTAACAGTACGTACCTCTGTCGGTCATAAATGTTGTATCCTCCTCATCTTTCGGGTGCATGCGAATTTGATTATATCCAGAGAATGCATCCATAAATTTGAGGTGTTTGTGGCCCGAGGTCGCATCCACCAGTTGGTCGATCTTGGGGAGTGAGAAATTATCCTTCAGGCATGCCCGATTGAGATTGGTGTAGTCTACACATATCTTCTACTTTCCTGAAGCTTTCTTGACCATCACCACATTAGCAAGTTAGTCAGGATACCATACCTCGTGGATGAAGCCCGTTGTAAGGAGCTTCTTGACTTCCTCGTTAATCGCCTTCTGCCGCTTTAAGATGAAACTCCTCTTCTTTTATCAAACCTGACGACAATTGGGATCGGCATTTAGCCTGTGGGTGATCACTTCTAGTGGGATCCCAAGCATGTCTACAGCAGTCCAAACGAAGATGTCCGCATTAGATCGCAGGAAACTGAGCGTATAGGATCATTCTTCTTCAGGCAGGAGGGCTCCCACCTGCACGATCTTCAAGGGATCCTCTCCCAAGGGGAAGGATAGCAAGGGCTCAACTGGTCCGTCCTTCGGCTCTGGTACTACCAGATTCGGTTGATCAATGGCTGGGCTCGGATCAGCCCCTCGCGGTCCTAAAATGGTCTGTAGGTAGTGCTGGACCAGCTGACGTGATCCTCTCATCTCCCCGATCCCCCAAAGGATTGGGAATTGAACGAAGAGACACCTTGTGGAGATGGTGGCAACAAGCAGGTTGAGTTCGGGATGCCCCAGGATCGCGTTGTAAGGCGGGGGAAGCCTTACGATGGTGAATGTTGTCAACACAATACTTTGCCGAGGTGGGGTCCCAGCAGTTATTGGGAGTGTAATCTCTCCCTCAACTCCAACTGAATCCCCAGTGAAGCCCACTAAGGGCGTGAACACTGGTTTTATTTGGTCGATGGACAAGTTCATCCTTGTGAAAGTATCATAAAAAAGGATGTCTACAGAGCTCCCACTGTCAATCATAATTCATTTTATAGGATGTTTTACTATCGTCATCTCAGCAACGACAGCATCATTATTTGGGTTATCTACCCTGGTTATCCCTTCTCCCTCACAGGGGAGTACATCATCATTCTCTTGTCTCCCCCTAGCCCTCTTCGAGGTTCTCACTGCCCCCCAGGAGATCATCCAAACCAGCTTCTCAATGGGCTGGTTGTCGATGGCGAGTGGTTGAGGTTCTTCATTCTGGGCTGTTGGGGGAGCTCCTCCCTCCATGCCCTTCCCAAGGTAGCCGTGCTTGATCAGGTCTTCTATCTCTCTCTTCAAGTGGTGACATTCCTCAATGTCATGGTTGTGATCCTGGTGGAAGCGGTAGTAGCGAGACCTGTTGCGCCCAGCAAACGGCATCAGCAAGGGAGGTCGATGCAGGAAGCGTTCACCCTCGATTTCTATCGGGATCATTGCTCTTGGGATGAGAAGAGGGGTGAGCTTTTAGTCTTTGGCGAGGTCGACTCTGGGTCTCAGCCCCGGTCGCTGGAACGGCACCGTCTTTTGGGCCGGGGGAGTGGATGTTTCCCCAATGGCCTGCCTCTTCGATGGCCTCCTATCCAACTTCCTTCTGATGTGATCCACCTCCTCCATGCGGATATACATGTGGGCATGGAGGAGGAGCTCCGAGTAGGTCTTCGAAGGCTTCTTGTCAAGGGAGTAGGTGAAGCGGGAGGTCCGTACCTCCTCTTCAGGGCATGGCGACTAGCTCGTCAAGGTGGTAGATCTCCAAGGTGGTGGCTCTAAACTGGGACACGTAGTCCCAGAGAGACTCTCAGTCCTACTGGCGGATCGAGAAGAGGCTGTCGGTATCACGTGGTACCTTTCTGCATGCATCGAAGTACACCATGTACTTTTTCTCCAACTGGGGGAAGGAGTCAATGCTTTCATACTCGAGTCTAGAGAACCAGGCTTGAGCAGCCTTCCTGAAGGTAGCCGAAAAGGCAGTGTAGAGGAGAGCATCAGTGGCCCCCTGGACCCTCATAAGGGACTTGTAGCTTTCCAGGTGGTCCAAGGGATCGGTTGTCCCATTGTAGAGATCAACCTGGGGCATGCAGAACCGACTGGGGATTGGTTCCTCTTGGATTCTGCGAGAGAAGAGGGGACGGGTGTCGTAACCTGTGGGCTCACTAGGGGAGCCCTGAATCTCTACAAACTAACAGGAGAGGTCAGCCATTTGCACTCCTGCTCTTCGAGGTGCCTCTCCGCCTGCAGTGGATGGCCTCGTTCGTGGACCCCTCAACGGAGGCCGTCAAGGGTGAAGGAGGTGCAGAGTGGGGGAACTCTCACCTGAGTTCCCAGCCATGCCGGTGCTGCTAGTGCGAGTATGCACCATGGTCCGAGATCGGGGAGCGGCTCTCCTGGTTGGTCGGGCCATCATGCTGCTTTTTCCCGGCCACCTGGTGGTCTCCTCGCGGGTGGGAGACTACATGCAACGGCCCCTCCCAGAAGGACCATAGGCTAGTACGAAAATCAGTGGCATGGGCTGCCGGCATCCCCGGCTACTACTGTGTTGCCAGGGACTGGTATCTCTGATGAAGCTGGCGTACTGCCATAGCCAGGGCATGGACCTGCTAGGCTAATGCGGTGATCTGGAGATCCATCGGAGGTGGCGGTGGTGGAGAGGGGAGCTCCCCCTTAGGGCCCTATAGGTCACCGCGATGGGGGGCCCCTGCTCGGCTAGTGGAAGCTTCACGCGCTCGCATTGTCACCATGGAGCTCTGGGCTTCTGCAAATGCTTTGCTGGTGATGGGAGACTCACTGTTGGACTTCCCTCGATCTCTGGTATTCTCTCCCTACCTACCTGGTGCACCAATCTATTGCCACCAAGATCGTCGTGTCTTGTAGCTCTGACATGGCACGGACTCGTCGGGCTCCCGTTGGATGCTTGGTCCTCTCCTGGCGCGACCTGCAAAAAAGAGGAGACCCGAGCTGGAGATTCCGGCAGAGACACTCCGACGGTCAAGTAAGTATGGGACGATCAAGGGGAACAAAATCTGTGGCGAAGAGCTTAAGGACTCTCCATGTAAAGGATGAAAGATGGAATTTGAAATGGAAAGACAGGGTCAAGTAGAGATCAGAGAGCTGGGAGGTTCTCTTGGATGGTTCCTTGCTCGTTTGCTCTTCAAGTCTTACCAGTTGCCTCTCCCCCCTCTCGGGGATCCTTTCTTCTGTTTTTATATGAGTAGGGGTGGCCCAGACCAAGCCTGGGGCTTCATTGAGATGTCCATTTCCTTATATCCCTTTCTAGAGGGGTTTTCCTTTATCTACAGCCTCCCCCCCGTCGGACCGCTCTGGAGGAGATCCTTCTATTTGGGGGTGATCGCTGGCGTAATACAGATCTTGTCCCTCTGATGGTGCAATTTCTCGTGAGAGAGGCGAGCGCCGTGTCGTCGAGTCCCGAGCCATGGTGGAGCGTTTCCATTCCGGGAGGGACCATCGGTGCGTCACAGGGCCTGTGGCCTTAATGGAATACTCCTCATGGAGGAAGTTCAGGTTCCGTGTTGCGAGGATCAGTGCCCTAGGTTTCACGATTGTTGACATGGCGGTGCGCCATAGGGTGTGAAGCCTGGCGGGGCATGCACTATACAGGACATGCGGGTGGCACGTTGCAGGGTTTGAATTTTCTGACAAGGCATGCACCACTTCTAGAAGGTTGCAAGTAACGGGAAGCTTCCACGTCGCAGTCTGTACCTCCGCTGGTCCTCCCTCTCTCTGTCGCTGGCGGGAACTTCGAACTCGGTAGGAGGAGAGGGGAGAGCTCGATTCGAAGAGCCTGACTCTAGAAGTGGGAGCATGACCTCGGCTGGGCACTCGACCCCAGATGCAAGGGGCCACCTTCGGAGAGCATGAGCACGACCCCGGCTGGGTGCCCGACCCCGAATGCGGGGGGCCGCCCTTGGAACGCATGAGCACGACCCCGGCTGGGTGCCCGACCCCGAATGAGGAGGGCTTGCCTTGGCATGCATGAGCATGACCCCGGTCGGGAGCTGACCTCAGACGGAGGGCTCACCCTATGAGCACGACTCTGGCTAGGAGCTGACCTCGGACGGAGGGCTCGCCTTGGCACACATTAGCATGATCCTAGCCGGGAGCTGACCTCAGATGGAAGGCTCGCCCTATGAGCATGACCCTGGTTGGGAGCTGACTTCAGATGGAGGGTTCGTCTTGGCACGCATGAGCACGACTCCAGCCGGGAGCTGACCTCAAACGGAGAGCTCATCCTATGAGCACGACCTCGGCTGGGAACTGACCTCGGATGGAGGGCTCGTCTTGACACGCATGAGCAGGACCCCAGCCGGGAGCTGACCTCGGACGGAGGGCTCATCCTATGAGCATGACCCCGATTGGGATTTGACCTCGAACAGAGGGCTCGTCCTATGAACACGACCCCGGCTGGAAGCTAACCTCGGACAGAGGGCTCACCTTGGCACACATGAGCACGACCCTGGCCGGGAGTTGACCTCAGATATAGGGCTCGCCCTATAAGCACGACCTCGTCTGGGAGCTAACCTCAGACGAAGGGCTCGCCTTGGCACACATGAGCACGACCTCGGTTGGGAACTGATCTCAGACGGAGGGCTCGCCCTATGAGCATGACCCCGGCTGGGAGCTGACCTCGGATGGAGGGGTCTTCAATTAGGCGCCGCATCCAGGTGGCAGTTTCCACCCACATGGCTGCCAGCTATTGCCATCATGGGCTCCATGTCAGCGTTATGCCACATCAATATCCATAATTTTTAAAGCCCTTTTCTAACATGTTCGATACAGGGCGACAATAAAGATGGTTCAGATCTGTCTCACCAACCGATGAGTATATCATCCTAGCTCCATCTAAGTATCAGAAGGACCATTAAAATCTAGCAAGTTCTTAACCAATCCTATACATCCATGCATTCAGGTTTCAAGAATTAATCTAAAATTTATTCAAGTCAACCATGATATCATATCTCAAATCTAGGATGCGTGGAATATGGAACAATAGTCCGTTCCACCTGAGCTACCACTTAGGTGGTGATTATTATGGTAGTTCAAAGGGATGTTATTATCTAAACGTACCATGAGATTATAAATTTAATACGGTAAACATACAATCAATCAGATGTTATTCCTTATTTTGTTAGAAATTAATGAATAATATGAAAATAAAATTGCAATCATTGTTAACCCAAGTCATAGTTGAATGGCTTTTTTTTAAAAAAAAAATTGACTGACAAAGATCTAGCAGGTTGGGGGTCAAAATGGGGTGCTACATCGGGGTAAAACCTCTTGTACCCCTTCGTTCAATAAAAAAATAAAATAAAACTGAGCTAAATAAAATATATTCTCCTATTGAATAACCATTGCAACAAAATGCCGTCAACCTTTACGGCGCTTTCAATATTTCTTATGAACGAACGCATATTTGGCCATATTAATTCCTCTTTCTGAATCAAACCCAAAACATCAATTTACCGAGTATCAAGACTTTCTGAAAAAATAATTTTTTTCCGAACTTTTGCCACGACTCCTCTTCTCAATAATTACTCATGCCGTGAAGAATATTCGCCGGACCGGACCTTTATAGGATTTCGATTTGGGACTCTTAGCTTCACTTCCCCTGCAAGAAATCCCGTCCTCAGAATTTGGATACCACGGGCCCTCTCTCTCGTGTGGATGCGACTCCTTCGCTCTTCCCAGATCCTAATCCATTGATCCATTCCGAGTCCCACAGTATTGGACTACCCTCACAAACTTGGAAAACAAGATGTTTCCTGAAAACTTTATCATTGAGTTGAGACGGCAGATAACAGCAATGGGGAGTCCTCTCCTGCTTCTTCTTGAAACTTCTTCCATTTGCACCATGAACACAGGCAGCAACGCTTCATAAAGGTAAAGGTAGCCGCTCTTCCCATCTTTCTTGTCCTTAATTTTTTTTTTTTTTTTTTTTTTTTTTTTTTGCCCCCTTAATCAAAAAAGAAACAGAACTTAAAAAGTTTTCTTTTTCTAGCTGGTGGATACCAACAAGAAATTTTAGAATGAAGTGATTCATAAAGGTGATCTTTTTGATGGTCTCTTGGTAAAGTATAATAAGAACCAATAGTTGTGATGACAAAATATTTAGCTTTATCTTTGTTCCCAGTTTGGAAAGGCGGGCTTGATGGGGGGCAAACACTTGTGGGTTCCTCCCACATTGGATTTCTCCTCGTTGAATAAAATCAAGATCTCTCCTCCTCTCAGGCTCCTCCCCAACACCCCCAACTTGGTCTCAGAACCTGAACCCCAACCCAACCCCATCACACTCCCTCCACCACCCAAACAACCCCACACCCACAACCCCTTATCCGATCTCATCACCTTCTTTGACAAGTCCTTTCAATCCATTCTACAATCCCGGCCCGCTGCCCCACCCCGCCGTCCGATTTCTCGATCGGAGTCTGGGTGCTTGGTGCCACTCTTTCGGCCCTATGTTGCCAAGGTGCCATGGCATGGAGGTGCGAGGGCCTTCTTGTCGCAGTTATTCCCGCGTTATGGCCATTACTGTGGCCCGAATTGGTCGAGCGGGAAGGACGGAGGCTCGATGCTGTGGGATCGGCGGCCTATTGATTGGCTGGACTTCTGCTGCTACTGCCATGATATTGGCTATGACACGCATGACCAGGCTAAACTCCTCAAGGCAGACCTTGCGTTCCTGGAGTGCTTGGAGAAGCCACGGATGGCGACCAAGGGAGGAGCCCATGTCGCCCTTCTCTACAGAGCTATGTGTATTGCAGGTATAAATGCAATTCTGATTCTTTTTGGTACTTCAGCTTTTTGGGGAATTTAACAGTGGGAAACTAGCTTGATGATATTTTTATCTATTATTAAATCTTGCAGGGTTAAGGTACATACTCATACCTTATAGGATGCAGCTGTTGAGATTACAAGCTGGGCCATCATTTGTGGAGGTGTTTGGGAATTTTATGAGTAAAGTAACAATGCCAGGAAAGATTGCAACTGCAAACCATAAGGAAAAGTTGTGAATATGACTATGTAACTCCACCTAGGTTGGTCTGGTAAAGCTCATCCTCTTATAATCTGTGAATTCAATGGCTTGGTATTCTTGAGCAATAAGGAGCACTGCAGCTGCTTATGATCATGGATTCAGTTGGCAAGATGCGACTATTTTCGAATTTGATTTACATGGTTTCTTGCTAGATTGCACATATTGTTAATATTTTTGCCTATTATGTTGTAGGTTAAAGGAAACTAGCTAATGCACAACATTAGTTACTTGACTCGTATGTAAAGCTACAAGGAGCTTGTTATATAAACCCTTTGGTAGATCAACATGAGATCAATTGATAATTCTAATATGGGCATTTTGTCCATTAAATGTCTTACATTGTCATGAATCTGTTGATCCTTTTTAATTTTATAGGCATTTTCTCCAATAATTGTCTTACTTTTTTGTGAATCAGTTGATCCTCTTTTTAAATTTTATAAGCACCTGGGCTGTGCGTGCACATGCACCTGGACCTGGTTTGCTCTTGGACCTATGATGGTCTTCTCTTAAATTTTCTGATACCTGGGTTTTGCAATTTGGATTAAATCGAGATGTTTTCTCAACAATCTCTACTTTGACTCGGCATTTAACATTCATCTAACTTTAAGATCTTGTAACTAGCATTCACATGTTCTAGGATAAATACCTGACTGATTATAGATGGTTAAACATGGTAGTTGAGCCAGGCCATTCGATCACATCTCCGTCTTGTGCTTTATTCACCTTAACATGATATCTATTCAAAATAGCTTCTTATGGTAATAAAAACTTCATCGTACGACGTCACCTGTCATTCTTCTAAGTCTCTCATCTCGTATCCGATCCACCTGCATCTGGAATTTCACTTCGCGTCGAGCTCCACCTTGCATCAGGAACTCTACCTCGTACTAAACTTTCTGAGATAGTATCCTCTATGCTTCTTCCCCTTCATAATGTTCTTATTATCACGGATAACCTTTACGATTCCATCACCAACTCTCCATATGTAGCCGTTTAAATCTAGTTTACTCAGATTAGATTCTTGCTAAAGTTGGGTATGTATCAAACCTTCTCCAATTTTTTCAATGTTCCATCATAAAGCCTTAAGCTGACTATCCATTCATCCTTGATCACACGGCTCAATCTGCCTGGTAGGTGGACAGCACCATTTCTACTATCTAAAGAGTCGAATAACTTCTCTCTGTAACATACATGATAGAAACATACAGAATCTAGAATCTACTGCGGGGAAAAAAGAGTTACTTCCTTGTACATTATAAGAAAATAACCTTCAGTATCGCTACCTTCGGTTACCATTGCAGCAGCACTCATCCAATTCTTGAGCTACGGACAATTTCTGACATGATGCACCAACTTGTCGCACTAATAGTACTTGATCTTGTTAGTATCCTTCGACTTGGACACCATGCGATCATCTATCATTCCGCCTTCTATTGCCAGCTCCTTTAGAGACCACCAACGCTGAGTTTAGTCTTGAACTTGAAGCTTGATTCTTTCGTCTAAGAATCTTGTTTTGAAAAAGCGTTGAAGTGATCCCTCCATCTTGATGGTACTCTTTCATACTTGAGAAATAGTCACTAAGAACTTGAAGGAGTGTAGAAGTGAGATAGCAAGATCAATGTTCTAGTCTTCTCAACCTTTTCATTTACACTGAGAAAATCAATAAGGATTCTTTGAAAATTGCTCAAATATTCCTGCACGCTATTCTTTGCTCATCCATAGTTGATAGAACTACTTCCAAAAAAAGAACGCATTAGTGAGAAACTTTGCCATGCATAATTCTTCGAGCTTCACTCATATCGTCATCGGGAAAGCCTCATTCAGCCTATAGATCACCATGTCATCTACAAATACAAGTGGATCGTATTACCATTTGCATTTGGAGCCGTTTCCAAATATTGTCCTTCATGGCCGGCCTTTTACATATGAGAACGTCAATCAATCTCTACTAGATGAGCATGTCTTTCACTCTTGCTTGTCAAAGAAAAAGATTGCTCTTTCTATCAAATCAGTTGATGTCAATTTGATTGTGTTTATTTTCTTTATTTTTTCCAATCTCGATCAATACAGACAATCTAGCTCTGATACCAATTGTTGTGGTACCACCTACCATGATATTACTTATTAGAAAATCCCTCATGAGGAATATGAATCCTCCCGCCTAAGATCACGATGTCACTCTTGATGCTACAAGAAAAGGAAGAAGAAAAAATATAATAGAAAATACAATCAATAAGGCATGCAAGATTTTACTACGAAAAAAGTTACAAAAAAGATCTTACACTCCCATTTTGTATAAAAAACTCAACAAGAAATCCAAAAATCTCTCTCACAGAATCTCTCAACTCTCAAGAAAACTCTCTAGCCCTTATAGACTTTCTCTGCCACTATCACTTCCTTTTTCTAACCTTCTGCTTCTTTTGTATATGCCTAGGACCGTGTACTGGTCTCCCTGGTCTCCCTGTCGAAGAACACTTCGACAGGACTTCAAAGGTTCAAACCGCGTCAAAAAAGAAGTCCAAACCGAGTCAAAATCATGTCAAACAGCCCGTGAACCCCGCATAAACCGTTGTATGTGCCGGCGCGGCACATGGACTAGCCTGCGGTCCATCATGTGCTGCATGGACCATGCGAAACGTGCAAGTATAGACAGTGCAGTGGGCTGCATGCGCTTGTGCGTGTGCCTGAGCCCAGGCCGAGCTTGGTCTGCTCTTGGGCTTGTGTTAGGTCTTCTCTTGGATTTTCTAGTGCCTGGGCTGTGCAATTTGGACCGAATCGAGGCATTTTCTCAACACTTGATACATAGGAAATTGTAACAAGGGAGTTCGATGATAAACCAAGGTTGGAGTTTGTCGGGTGACATTTGGATATTTAGCTAGTGGGCCCTTATCAAGTGCAATGTTTAAAGTGTCAAACCTTCAAGATCTCGGATGATGTCTTGAAGCAACTGATTGCTAGTTTCTTAGAATTAGACAGGACAATCTGCTAGTTTTTTGTGCTCTTGTAGCAACAAAGTCCTTGTAGTGAAAGAGAATGAAGATGTCAGGTTGCAGTGGAAGAGACCAATGTATGAAACATGCAACAGGGTTATTAGCATCTAAAAGTCAATATAATCTAAAACACGGGAGAACTTTTTTTCAGTTTGTAAGCACTGTGCTTTTAGGTAATCTGCAAAATATTGTTCATCGTTCAATCTGTATCGTTAATTTCGTAATAGCTCACTAAGCATACGAAAGATCAACGGAATAGATTAGCTTTTATAGGTATGAGGATGGCTATTTGAAATTTTGAACTGATGAATGAATAAAAACAAGTGCAAAATGAAGCTATTATTTTTTAAGAAAAAAATATAAAAAAAGAATTTAATTTCTAAGATTTAGAAAGGTTCAATCATATAGGTCATCATTATACATTTACTTCAGTACTATAGCCCATTGAGACATATTTTGCACATTTGAATAACACAATGGAATGATAAATTTGTATTGTTTAAAATCAAATAGACAAGCATTGGGAAATGGTTGTGACTTGTGAGCAATCTAGGGAAAACAGTTTGTAAACTAAAACTCATAAAATGTTACAGTAAGAAAAAGATGGCTGGCTTATGTAACTGGACTGGTATTCAGAACATTCTTTGTTTATATGGACTTGTTAATTTTGTAAGCATAATCTGTTCTAGTGAAATGTTCTTACGCTTTTCCTGAAATGCATCAAAGAGACTATCTGTTTTAGTGAAAATTGGACTGCTTCTACTGAATTATTTGTTCCTGGCTTGTCTGATTCATTACTGTTGCATCGGTGGGGACTGCTTGACAGGCGCAAATTTGCATGTGGATGTGCATAAACGGGCTACTTGTGTTTTCTCTCTCATTTCCTTTTGATTAACATGACCACAATTTGACCGATATTTGCAAGTAAACTTTAGTGTCACAAAAATATTACATTCCAAAAGAAAGTTATTTCAGTATCATGTATTAGTTAAAGCAATTCAGAGATGGAAACATTAGTAAATTGTGCTGGATGGAGACTAAAAACAGTTTCTAGTTAAAGGGGTCCAAGACTCTGAAGCAGGTTTTTCTTTACTAAAGTTTGCACAAATCAGGAATCAAAAGCAACCATACTTGATTGTTTTCAACTTGGCAATGGCATGAAAGAAAAAGGTCATTTGGCATGCGTTAATTTTGTCTAACAATTTCATGCATGCAAATGGGTGTTGTGGGTGGAAATGGCGACGATGATGATGATTTTTCTCTCCCCTTTCTGGAAAATGGTGGTAGTTACCAAATCTTGTCTACCTTAAACCCTAAGCAGCTATGGTCAACCAAAGCTTGAGAATGTTTTATAAAGAGATCTCAAGCTAATATATCAGTATTCTGAACTGTTGTTGTATTCTTGACCGAGGTCTTGGAAATGGAGTAATCTGCTGGAAGACTGAAAACATTAGATACCCTCTTGGGTACCTTCTGTTTGCATAGATTCTGGAAACTTTGGTGAGGGAAGAGGGAAATGTCTTATATAGAAAGTTTGAAGCCACAAAGTAAAATTAAAGAACAATATATGTGGTCTTGTTTGATTTTCTTTTACTAGCTTTATTTCCTAAGAGAATTCACAAATTGTTTACAGAGTTTATAGAAAATATGGTTGTTAATGCTGCAGAAGATCAAGAAAAGAAAAGAAAATGGCTGGTTCAATTCTCAGTGATCTATTAACTTAGGCAAAATCTACCTCCATTTATTACATATGTTTTCAATTTCCAAACCGTTGAGAAGGTGCTAACTCCTTTATTTTCCTATGAGATAGCCAAATTGCTTGCATGTACTGGTAGTTCCTTTAATAGTAGTTTAGAATTTCAGAAAATATTAAATATTCTGTGTTTTATGTGAAAGTAGTAAGGTGTCTTCATTCATACTGATAGGCAAAATAGATTCATTTTCCCTCATTTAAGTTGATTTCATAAATCAAAATTCTAGGTAATAGTAGTTAATCACTTTGATTTTTTTTTTAATCTAAAAATTATAAAATACTTATCAGGGTAGCAATCATTCGATAGGCTTAGATCCAGGAGCAATTGCATTCAAAAGAATTAGATTGAAAAATGTTGGGGGGGGAAAAAATGAGGGGTAATGAGCTTATTATCATTTCTTTCTTTAACCACTGGATTTTGGTTTGGATGGTACAATCTCTTGCCTTTCGGTTGGGAGGTGGGGGTTCAGTTCTGCAAGGTATCGATTCTTGCTTCAGTCCCTGATCTACGGGCCTCAAATCGTGCTTGCATTGGCTCAGTTTTCCAGGGGCTTAGATTCTAGCTTGGGAGGGATAGAGTAGATATAGATTAGGAGAAATTATTTGTTAGAACGGCTCTACTAGATATACCTTGGACCACTTAATGAAAAATCAATACATTATCTAAGATTAGAAAAAGATGCATGATTGATAATTTTGAATGAAAAAAGTTTTATTATTAATTATGATTGGCTAATTGATAGCTGTTGTTATTTTGAGTGGAAAATTATTTTTATTTTTTTAGATGATGTGATGGTTTTTTACCGAGTGGTTCAAGGTACATGTAATAGAACTGTTCTAACTAATAATTTGTATGGAATGACCCCTTCCAACTTAAAAAATAAATAAAAAAAAATTTGCACTACATTCTATTTTAATGATAAATGGATAGGGCAATGTATGTTATCTTTCTCTTATCGGTACCTGTTAGATCAATCCAAACTCCATTCGGCATGGTTGAACAAAGAATGAGCATTTACAGAGGAAGAATTTATACCTAGGTTGAAAACTTTGTAAACCAAAAGGTGTAGAAATATCCAGAGACTACATAACCAGCTGGGTTTTTCTTCCCTAGCGCAATGCCAACATTAACTTTACATGAATAATATATGAATAATCCGCAGGTAATCTGTGTGAGGGATGGATTCTTTCTTTCTTCTTCTTCTTCAAGGAAAACCTTCAAACTAACCATCCTGACAAATAACAAATATGCAATCATCCTTTAAGAGGAGCACAGAATCCCTAGGATTGCGTAATTTCGAGGCATCTTTACTTCATCAGAATTCTTCCGTAGGATCACTATTTCTCTATTAATTTTTGGCTGTTTGGAGAATGGGACACAGGTTGTATTTTTCTCATGAAAGAATGATTGACCTTGCTTCTCACAGATCCACCATTGGATATTACACAATGGTTGCCTGGGGAATGGAAAGGTTCAGAGTTCTTTGAGAGCTGTGTGGAGTGTGATCTGATGGGTGGCATCGCAAAGGAAGTTCAGTTATTCTGATACAACCCAGACCCCTGAAGAATTCATCCATGGATGATGTATCAAGGTATCCAAACAGGCCCTGCAGATAGAACTTCTAGCCTGTTACAACATCCCGCTTGATAAAAATAAAATTAAATTAAAGACAATGCTAAGGATCACCCATCATATCACAGCTTGGTCCATTGGTCCGACATGCAAATCATTGATTGGCTGAGTGATGTTCGAGGCCTGGCCAGTAACGCGAGTTTACAGTTTATAATTAAATACATATTAAAGTTCTACAATATTTTAAAATTTTAGTTATCAAATAATAAATAATTTTTTTTTTATAAAAAGATTTATTAGAAAGGTCTAATGACAATTTTGCCATCTAGTGTTATGCCAAATAAGACTCGAGGGTGTTTGCATGATCGCTGGAGTGGGTGAGGAATGTCTTCTCTTAGTTTTATTTATTATTTTTCAATAGAATGATGAACAGCTCTTTCCCGGATACTCTTGACCCAATGGAAAGTGAAAATTTTAAATATAACCGTTGTTACGTGGCACTTCATGTATCTGGGATATATCTTTAAAACATGGTTTCAAAGATGGATGCTTGACTCGTCAACCCATCCATCAACCTACCCATCAGCCAGAGCTAGTCACTGGAGTATATGCCAGAGCTTGCTACCATTCAATCTGTCACCCTATCTACCGGCCTATCAGCTGTGCTGAATCCAATATCGATCATCTAAATTATGGGAACAACTATCCCACGCCAATGATATCATCAGTAATAATGGCCCCTGCCATCCACAAGAGCGAATCAGGGTAATAACACCACAACGGCACGATCATGTCCCGATACTCTTGGAGTTGTCCATTTTTTCAGTCCTCTTCTATAAATAACCAGACCTCGAGGACCTCCAGTAAGCAATTCTTTCCCACGTTCACTACTTCTAATCTATTCCAAATCTTTGATTTAAGCATAAGAGGGTCCTTGCTAGAGCTAACTCTAACTGGGGACTTTATTTTGTAGGTCACTCTAGTGACGGCTCCTGCCAATCAACACCTTCTCCAATCTCGAGCCGGAATCTGCTGCAATAGATTGGCGCTAAAGGAATGGCTGTCAGGCCTATTTTATCGGAGGCGGTGAGCTCAGTGCTGGTTCGCACTGATAAGGATGGTTCCTAGTGGCCAGTCTACTATACCAGTAAGCTGCTCCATGACATGGAAATTAGGTATACTCGATCTGACAAGATTATTTTTGCTCTCATTATATCTGCACAGCATCTCATGCCCTACTTTCGAGCACATCCGATCGTGGTCCTCACAAACCAGCCTCTAAGGGCTATCTTGAGCATCCCTGATATGTCAGGGTGCCTAGCCAAGTGAGCGGTGAAGCTCAATGAGTTCAACATCACCTACTGTCCATGATCGGCATAAAAGGTCCAAGTCCTTGTTGATTTTCTGGTAGAGTGCACCTGGGCGGTCGAGGATCTGGAGGAAATGGACATGTGACCTGGGCCCGAGCAGGACTCAATCCCGGTAGAGATGATGTGGATTCTCCACGTCGACAATGTTGCCCAGAAATGGAGCCCAAGAGGGGGGGTGAATTGGGTCTTTTAAAATTTAAAGCAGTAATGTGAAGGTCTAGTGGTGTTTGTGAGTAATAAATTCAATGCTCTAGATAAAATATAGCGTGAAGCAGTAAATGAATAGCAATAACCAAAGAGCAAAAGAGAAAGAGGGCAAACACACACAAACACAAGGTTTATAGTGGTTCGGTGCAAACCTAGCACCTACGTCCACTCCCCAAGCCATCCTTAGAAATTTCACTATAATCCAATCAAGATTATAGCCGACTTGTTTTTCAAAAGGCTCACAAGTCAAAACCTATGTTGGTTTTGTCACCTAGGCTCACCAACAACCTTTTATACTTGTTTTGTCTTCGGGCTCACAAGTTAACCCTGGTTGGTTTTATCCCTTTGGCTCACTAACAAACCACAATACACCCTTGAAAGTAAGGTCAAATCACAATATAAAAAATAGATATACAATTTTAAAACTAAGATAAACTCTCTTCAAGAGTAGAATGGAAGCTTTGAAGCTCAAGTTGATGCTTTGTCTTGTCTCCTCCTTAGAATATCCTTCAAAAATACTTCTTTTGGAATGATGTAAGGATGAGCTTGTAGGCTTTTTCAGGGAATCAAACTATAAAAGGCTCTTGATGTGAAGTTCTTGAGAGAATATTGGCTTTTTGGCTTTCAATGGACTTCAATACACTTCAATGCCTTTAGAATGAAGTTGGTGGAGGTTAAATACAACAAGAAACTTCCAAAAAATGATGTGTGACCATTTGAGCCTCAAATCTAGCCATTTGGAGCTTGAAAAGCAAGTTCTGCAAGTCAGAAAAATAGATCTGTTAGGGCTGTCAAGCTTCAAGTGTCGATACTTGGCTCATCAGGTGTCGACACTTGGTTGTCAGGTGTCGATACTTGATTTCTAGGTATCGACACTTGAACTTTCAAGTGTCGACACTTGATGCACAGATGTCGACACTTGACACAAAAACCCTCAGATGGCAAAGTTCTGGATTTTCAAAAATCTCAGGCCTTGAGTCGACACTTGAAAACCTAAGTGTCGATACTTGAAATGTAGGTGTCGATACTTGAGTTCTGGGTGTCGATACTTAGCGTGCCAAGAATTTTTCTACATGCCAAATGCTGAAGTGTCGACACTTGGCTTCCCAGGTGTCGACACTTGAGACTGAAAAATTCAGGTTCAAGTGTAATTTGAGCCAAAAATACAACTATTGATATTGAAATTTAAATGAAACATAAATAAATAACAATTGAACATATAAAAGCCCTTTTATCATGAAGAGGATGTCCAGAATTGCATGAAATGCTCCGTGCCATGGCGTGCCATGATACATAAGTTTTTGAGATTTTGAGATGCTTTCTTCCTGAAAACTCATAGCTTGAAATACACGTTAGTATACAATATGCACTCAATGTTTTGTTATTCATCAAAATCATTGGGTGGAGCCAACAGACAACACATCTAATACCGAAGGGAGTGGAGTCGGGCTCACCCTTGCCAACTCTGAAGAGTCATCACCAAGTACGCGCTGCATTTCCTCTTCAAGGCAACCAACAATCAAGTCGAGTATGAGGCTCTCCTCACGGGATTGAAGGTGTCCCGCGAGCTAGGAGTAAAGTGCCTGAAGGTCTTCACGGACTCACAGCTCGTGGTGGGCCAAGTCTCCGATGAGTATGAAGCTCGGGATCCCATGATGGCGAAGTATCTGGACAAGGTGCATTCATACACAGCGAACCTCCAGCGCTTCAACATTTGCCACATCCCTCGCATGAAGAATACTTGAGCTGACATCCTTTCCAAGCTGGCGACCCTGCCAGATTCGTTACTGGAGCGTACCTTCATCGAATACCCCGAGGCCCCTAGCTTCGAGTCTACAACAGAGATCTAGCAGG
Organism: Areca catechu; assembly: GCA_021397845.1. Classification (NCBI taxonomy): domain Eukaryota; kingdom Viridiplantae; phylum Streptophyta; class Magnoliopsida; order Arecales; family Arecaceae; genus Areca; species Areca catechu. The sequence goes on from CM038046.1 coordinate 27,856,597, forward strand.
TCACCTTTGAGGCAAGCTAGATGGACCCCTACATCAAATACATTACCACTGGTGCTCTGCTCGAGGATCGCAAGGAAGCTGGCCTCCTCAAGAAGAAGGCCGTGTGCTTCGTGCTATTGGCGTGCAGCTCTATCAGAGGTCTTATTCCTATCCCTTGCTAAAGTGCTTAAAATCCTCGAAAGCTGTCTATGTGCTGCAAGAAATACACAAAGGCACCTGCGGGAATCATGTGGGAGGCAGGACTCTAGCTTATAAAGCTCTCCGGCAAGGATACTTCTGAGAGACCATGCAGGAAGACATCGCCGACTTTATGAGAAAGTGTGATCGTTGTCAGCATCACGCCTACATCCAACGTCAGCCGGCCACACCGCTCTCCCAACCCTGTACTTCGTGGTCGTTTGCCTAGTGGGGAATGGACATTCTGGGTCCCTTTCCTCCTACGTCCGATCAACAGAAGTACCTGATCATGGCCATTGACTACTTCCCAAGTAGGTTGAGGCCGAGCCCCTATCGTGGATCACCGAAGCCAAGGCTAGATCTTTCCTTTGGAAGTCAGTCGTCTACTGTTTCGAACTCTCACACTCGATCATCACCGACAACGGGAGGCAGTTTGACAATCAAGCTTTCGAAGAATTCTGTGCCGACCTCGACATCAGCCACCGCTTCACTTCAGTGGCACACCCTCAGACCAACAGGGAGGTCGAGATGACCAACCGAACCATCTTGCAAGGGCTCCTCACTAGACTGGACGAGGCTAAGGGTCGATGGGTCGAGAAACTCTCCAATGTGCTGTGGGCCTACCACACTACGCCTCGGGCGGCAACAGGTGAGATGCCTTTCAACCTTGTTTTCAGTTCAGAGGCTGTGACTCCGATGGAGGTAGGTCTGCCCACATTGCAGGTAGAGCAGTACAACAAGGCTGAGAGTCCGGCCCACCTTCTCCTCAACCTGGATCTTTTGGACGAGATAAGGAGCAAAGCTTGACTTTGGATGGCAGCATATCGGTAACGGGTAGCTCACTACTGCAACTCCCATGTCAGGCCCAAGACTTTCCATCCAAGCGACCTGGTTCTCAAGCGAGCAGAAGTATCCCAACCAGGAGAATGCGACAAACTCTTCCTGAACTAGGAAGGTCCTTACAAGGTGGTCGAGGCTCTGCCAAGCGGAGCCTACTACCTCGCTGGACTCGATGGCACCCGGCTCACCCGGACGTGGAATGCCAGCAATCTAAGGATGTACTACCAATAATGTAAGGCTTTTTCTTAATTATTAAAGTTCCATTTTGATGCAACATTATCTTTCACCTGTGCAGGAACTCATTCGCTTGACTCCATGTCCAGCGAAGAAAGCCGGAAAACTTACGAAGCCCTACACTCAAAGCCGGGAAACTTACAAAGCCCCGCACTCAAAGCCGGGAGACTTACGAAGCCCCGCACCTAAAATCAGGAAACTTACGAAGCCCCGCACCCAAAGTCGGGAGACTTATGAAGCCCCACACCCAAAGTCAGGAAACTTACGAAGCCCCACACCCAAAGTCAAAAAACTTACGAAGTCCCACATTCAAAGTCGGAAAACTTATGAAGCCTCGCACCCAAAGTCGGGAAACTTACAAAGCTCCATACTCATCCACCTGACTCCAAGTCCAACAAGGAAAGCTGGGAAACTTATGAAGCCCCGTTCTCAAAGTCGAAAAACTTACGAAGCCCCGCACTCAAAGCCAGGAAACTTACGAAGCCCCTCACTCATCCGCTCGACTCCAAGTACAGCAAGGAAAGTCGGGAAACTTACGAAGCCCCACACTCGAAGCCCGGAAACTCCTGAAGCCCCACACTTGTGACTCATTTATCCCATTCCCCCAAATCAAAGATGTAAGCTAGAAAACTTCAAAAGTCCTGCACTCATGCTGGCATGACTCCAGAACCACAGGAGCTGGAGTGTCCCCGTAATCCTCCTGGCCAATCGCAAGATTTTAGAATCGGCCAAGTGTGGCTAGGATCTGGGAAGGCTCACACTTGACAGTCATGAAGCCTATCTTCCTATCACGGAAAGGGAGAAAAATGGAGGGAAAAAGAACAAGGCAAAGTTCATCAACTGAGTAAGGCTTATTCCTCAATGCAAAAACTAGCCCTCCAAAGCCTAAGAAATCCCTGTTTGCCAAGAAATACTTCAAAGTATGTTAATAAAAAAAAAGAGAAGAAGAAGAAAAGTGAGAAAGGAAGGAAACACATCAGTTGGAAAAAGTTGTATTTATTTTTCAAATTTTCCTTTACATTAGTCAAGGCTCCCGACAGGCTGGGAAGACCTTCAAAAGCTTAAACATAAAGAAGATAGGAAAGCACTCAGCAAATGAAGAAACAATATAGTCATTGACTGAAGTTTGCCTTTACATCTGTGAAGACTCCCGACAGGTCGGGAAGTCCTTCAAAAAATCTAAGTACATAAAGAGAGGGGAAAAGAAAAATCCTAATCAAGCTTCGATCGTCGGCTCCTTCTCGGGCCGGCGAGTTACTTCCCCCGATGTTGGCGCGGCATCGGACGGAGGGGCATCTTGGGTGGCAGCAACTCTAGCTCTGGCCTCCTCTTCGATCTTCGGCTCTGACTCGACCTCAGCAGTGGGTGTTCTCGATGCCCTAGTGATGGCAGGCAGATTGGGGTAGATGATGTCTAGCCCCTTCAGTCCAAAGAGCCGACTGGCTTTATCCCGAAAGTCATTGAACCCCTTCTGATAGGAGTCCGGGACTACCTCAGCGACCTTGTTCGCAAAAGCTTCCAATGCCATGAACCGTGGGATGGCTTCAGTGGCCTCCTTATTTGCTGCTTCCATCAACGCAACTGCCACCGTGGCCTTCTCCGCTGATGCAGCAGCCCAGGCCGCCACCTCGTCAAGTTGAACTTGGAGGATCTGTACTCGTTCCTCCAAGTGCACCACCTTCGCTGTAAAGCTGGCCTCCCTCTCTGCCAGGTGAGAGGTCCTCTCCTTCTCCACCTTTAGAGCCCCATTGAGCTTAGCGGACTTCTTCTATAGCTCCGTTGCCGTCACTTGGGAGGTGGTCAGCTCGGCCTGGAGGGCCTTCACCTGACCCTCCAGCTCTTGTACCCGGGCAGCCTGAGTCCAGGCTTTGGCCTCGACGACATCCCTCTCCTTGCAGAGGCGGTGGTCCCACTTCATTATCCCCAAGCATGAATCCCGGATAAGCTGGGTATCAGCGACCACCTACAATAGTCGCACGGAGAAAGTTAGCCAATATCTACATGGGCAAGAAAAGAGAATGAAGTAACCAGGAAATGGCTTACCAATTGAAGTTGGCGGAACACCCTGGTAAGGACGTCCACTAGCTACCGACCACCTTTCTCTTGGCGATCTTGTGGCCAAATGATGGCATTCATTACCTGCTCCGCCAACTTTCCATCCCTCATCAACACCACGTCCGGAGGCATGTAGAGGGACATTTTCCTCATCCCTAACTTCGGTGTCGCTGATGGCTCCATGGGTCCTAGCATGGTCGTTAGCGGAGGCGCGGTGGCTATGGGCTGGACTCTGGTGGCTCCATTTGTTGACGGCGGGGCCGATCTCTCTGTGGCAATTTCTTTCTCCACCTCCACCACCTCCGGTCGAGGTGGAGTTTCAGTTCATGATGGGGCCACCAGGGCTACTGGCGCAACCCCCTCCATAGGTCCGGCCCCACTCCTGGGCCTGCAGGAAGAAGGTTAGACCGTCGATCCAAGTGCAGATGGCACCACGGAGGGCCTCTCACCGGGCCTCCGCTCTAGCTCCTCCCGGGCCTTCTTCACAGGCTCCTCTTCGGGCCCCGTGAAGGCGGCCCTCTTCCTCAACATATTGAGTTGTTCCATGGTGAACTTTATCCCTGTGATACAAAAAAAGATTGGTTAGTCACCTATTGAAGCAAAACATACTTTAAAGAGAAAGAAGCCCAGATGTCAAGCCTTACCCTGGGATTGGGCCGAGCTGACCCCAATGTCGATGAGGTTCCACTCGGTCAGCAGGTCCCGGAGAGCCAAGACCTCAATGGTGACGAGCCGGTCGTAAACATCCTTGTCGATCGGCTCGACAGAAGACTGATGATTGGGGGAGCGGTTTGGGTCACTCCAAACCCAGTCCACCCCCTCAACTGAGGCGAACAAGAACCTGCTCCTCCATCCCTTGATGGAAGAAGGTAGGTCTAGTTTGATGGCCCCCGGGCGGGGGCCACAAACCACCACCCATTATCAACTGGGTAGCGCTTCAGGATGAACAAGGCCCTGAAAAGAGAGAAACGTGCTATAATCTCATAGAAATGGCAAAGGATGATGAAACAAAAAATGATCCTGACAGTATTAGGGGTAAGTTGGGCTGGGACCAGATGGTAATTACTCAAGAAGGAGAGAAAGAAAGGATGGAAAGGAAGACGAAGGTCCCCGAAGAAAAAATCTTTGAATAGGGCAATCCGGCCCGGGCCACTAGAAGTGACCCGCTCCTCCAGTCCCGGGACTAAGAGCCGGATGGAATCATGGATCCCATATGCACTCCAGACATGGAGGAGGTCCTCGCGGGTCATCGCCGAAGCAATGCTAGAGGGACCAGCTGACTCCCTGACAAAAGGAGGAGGAGGAGCTGCAGGGGGTCCTATGAATATCCCCGTCCGACGGGGACCCCTGCGGATCACTACAGGAACTTCCTCCTCCTTGCTATCTGAGGAAGAAGGCCTTGGTCATGACGGCCCTGCCTTACCGAAATAATACGGGCGGGTGCCCTCTACCGGAGGAACTCATGGAGGAGAGCAGGAAGGAAAGAAGACAAGGAAAAGACAGAAAACCTATGGAACTCTATGAGATCTCCTCCAACACAAGCCAAAGGAGAAGAGAGGAGGAAGAAAGAAGGAAGAAGAAGGAAGGAAGGACTAACCTGCAAGGACTATGGACCAAGAATGCAAGAACGGGATGAAAGGAAGAAGGGAGCACTGCAAAAAGACCTTGCCCTCCTTGCTCGAAAAGTCCTTAAGGAGCAAAAAGATGAGCCCCTTCTTTCAAAAGCATGCAGGCCCCCATCGCATCGTACTGATTGAAAACGTGCATCCTCTCTTCTTCCCGGCCAACCAAAGCCCACCATGCATCAAGATCCGCCGGAGGCGATGCTTCGGTTTGAAGGCCATCGCTTCAAGCCCGGTGCAGCAATTATGGCCCTCCTAAACGGGCTGACATGGTGCCACCTCATTGGTGTGGAAGCACGATTTTCAGGGCATCGGCGTTCGAGGCATTAATAGCACAGGAGGAGCATCCTTCCATGTCAGTGTGATCATTACTTCCTTCGCTCCGAGCACCGCATCGTACTCTGGGCTCGAGAGTGGGGGGCACATGATGTGGCACTATCGCTGACATGGACCCATGCCGGATCCAACTGGTGACCATGCTGATAGAAGATGCCACCTAAATACGGAGACCAAATGAAGATCCGAGGTCAAGCTCCCGGTTGAGGTCAGCTCCCATCCGAGGTTAAGCTCCTGGTCGAAGTCATGCTCCCACCATCTGAGGTCGAGCTCCCGGTCGAGATTGTGCTCCCATCCGAGATTGAGCTCTCGGTCGAGGTCGTGCTCCTACCATCCGAGGTCGAGCACCCGACCGAGATCAGCTCCCATATGAGGTCGAGCTCCCAGTCGAGGTCGTGCTCCCACCATCCGAGGTTGAGCCCCTGGTCGAGGTCAGCCCCCATCCGAGGTCAAGCTCCCGGTCGAGGTCGTGCCCCACCATCCGAGGTCGAGCTCCCGATCGAGGTCGTGCCCCACTATCCGAGGTCGAGCTCCCGATCGAGGTCGTGTCCCATCATCCGAGGTCGAGCCCCTGGCCGAGGTCAGCTCCCATCCGAGGTCGAGCTCAAGATAGAGGTCATGCCCCTCCCATCCAAGATCAAGCCCCTGGTCGAGGTCAGCTCCCATCCGAGGTCGAGCTTCCGGTCAAGGTCATGCTCCCACCATCTGAGGTCGAGCCCATGGCCGAGGTCAGCTCCCATCGGAGGTCAAGCTCTCGATTGAGGTCGTGCTCTCACCTTTCGAGGTCGAGCCCTCAGTCGAGGTCAGCTCCCATCCGAGGTCGAGCTCCCGGTCGAGGTCATGCTCCCACCATCCAAGGTCCAACCCCGATCGAGGTCAGCTCCCATCCGAGGTCGAGCTCCCGGTCGAGGTTGTGCTCCCACCATCCAAGATCGAGCCCCCAGTCAAGGTTAGCTCCCATCCAAGGTTGAGCTCCCGGTCGAGGTCATGCTCCCACCATCCGAGGTCAAGCCCCTGATCGAGGTCAACTCCCATCGAGGTCGAGCTTCCAGTCGAGGTCGTGCTCCCACCATCTGAGGTCGAGCCCCCGATCGAGGTCAGCTCCCATCCAATGTCGAGCTCCCGATCGAGGTCGTGCTCCACCATCTGAGGTTGAGCTCCCAACCGAGGTCAGCTCTCATCGTGGTCAAGCTCCCGATCGAGGTCATGCTCTCATCATCCGAGGTTGAGCTCCCGAGATAGAGCTCCTGCTCTCCAGGATAGAATCACTGTCCGAAACCAGGAAGTGTCGTTAACTGCCAAGAGGTTAACCAAAGATAAGGAGAAGAAGATCAGAAGGAACTCAAGCCATGGACTGGGAACCCCAGACTATCGTGACCTGCAGAGAGTAGCACATACCCTACCGAAGGTTCAAGCTCTACAATGCACCACCCACACGTTCTGCGCAATGCGTGCTCCACCAAGTTCCAAGCCCTGTAGCATGGCACCCATGCCTATAGCCATGCAACCGAGGGCTTTAGCCCTCATGACACGAAACCCTGTACCTCCTCCAAGAGGAGCATCCTATTAAGGCCCCAGGTCCTACAACACTCCGACAGTCCCTCCTGAAATAGAAATACCCCACCATGGCTCAGGGCTCAATGGCATGGTGCCCGCATCCCACAAAAAACTGCACCACCAGAGGAACAAGACCTGTACTATATCGACGAACAACCCCTGATAGAAGTATCTCCTTTTGAGGACCGGTCCAACAGAGGGAGGCTGCTAACAAAGGAAAATCCCTCCCAAAAAGGGTACTATGAAAGCGACATCTCAATGAAGCTCCATACTTGGTTTGAGCCATTTCTCTAGTATAAAATAAAGGAATGGACCTCCGACGAAGAAAAGAAATGAATGGACCTCTGGTGAAGAGGGAGACAACTGGTAAGACAAAGAGAGCAAACGGGTAAGGATCCAACAAGGAGAACCTCCTAGCTCTCTAACCTCCACCTCCACTCATCTTCTACCTTTGAAATTTCATCTTTACTCCTCTAGATGAAGAAGCTCCAGAGCTCTTCGTCACTGAGGCTATGTTCTCCTTGATCGTCTCAACTTACTTGATTGCAGAGGTCCCAGCCAAAATTTTCGGTCCAGATCTTTTCTTTTTTGCAGGTCACACAGATCCAGGAGCTGACCGGAGAGAGGACTAAGTGCCCAGAGGAAGCCCGACGTACCCATAACATGTCAGAGCTATAAGCCATGGCGATCTAGGCGGCAACATATACTATATCTTGGTTCATAGTGAAAGTGCGATTGATATTTTGTATTTCTTGGCCTTTTCTTGGATAAATCTTTCTGTAGACCATTTAGAGAGGTATGGATCCCTCATACAGGATTTTTCTAGTGACCTAGTGCCTCTGGAAGAAATAATTACTCATAAAGACCAGTACCTACCCCCAACGAGTTATTGTTCATATGAATTTTTTGGTAATCAAGCTCCCGGCACCTTATAATGCAATCTTTGGACACTGGGATTATGCCCTTAATGCTGTGGTCTCTGTCAAATACTTGATGATGAAGTTTTCAACCAGTTATAGAGTTGGACAAATCAAAGGTAGCCAGACTATGGTACGATAGTGCTACAATGCTAGACTCCAGACCGGGATCCAATCCAACCCATTTCCTATAGGGTTGGACACAAGAGATAAATTATCCAAGAAACATGGTGAGCCATTGGGTGATCTACTGGAGATCCCCCTCTCAAAAGGAGACCCCGGTCAGATAGTCTGAATTAGCTTAGACCTAATAAAAGAAAGATTGATTACTTTTTTACAAGAAAACTTTGATGTGTTCTCCTGGTCTGCTATTGATATGCTTGGAATAGATCCAAATATGATAGTATACTAGCTGAACATCGACCCAACCTACCACCTGGTGAAGCAAAAAATGTGGAGCTTTATCTCAGAGTGGCAGAAGGCCATCATCGAGAAAGTTGATAAACTAGTCAAGACTGGATTTATTAGGAAGGTGATGCACCCTAACTGGCTGGCTAGCTAATGTAGTGCTTGTGAAGAAGGCAAATGGAAAGTGGCATATGTGTATAGTTTTCATCGATTTGAACAAAGCCTATCCTAAAGATATCTACCCTTTTCCTTGGATTAACCAATTGGTCAACACAACTTCCAGTCATGAGCTCCTTACCCTCATGGATGTCTTTTTTGGTTACAATTAGATATGGATGGTACCTGAAAATAAGGAGAAGACTGCTTTTATTACTGATCATGGGCCCTATTATTACAAAGTTATGCCCTTTGGCCTCAAGAAAACATATGCAACATATCAATACCTGATGAATAAATTTTTTAAAGATCAGATTAGTAGGAATATGGAAGTCTATGTGGATGACATGCTAGTTAAGAATCGATCCACTCGAGACCATATTACCAATCTCTAGGAGACCTTTAGCACACTACACTTATACAACATAAAGCTAAATCCAACGAAGTATTTGTTCGATGTAGCATCTAGTAAGTTTCTAGGCTTTATGGTGTCATGCCAAGGCATCAAGGCAAACCAACCCAGAGAAGATTCGGGTGATCCAAGATATGACCCCACCGAGTTACATTAAAGAGGTACAGTGCTTCACCGGGAAGGTAGTGGCCCTTAATCACTTCGTGTCCAGATTGGCGGAGAAGTGTCTTTCATTTTTCAAGATACTCAAGTAGCCGAGAGACTTCTAATGGACAATAAAGGCTTAACAGGCATTCAAGGAGCTGAAGAGATACCTCAGCTCTACACCTTTATTAAACAAGCCCGAGCCTGGTGAGAAGCTTTTCCTCTACCTTGTTATATCCCCCATCTCAATGAGTGCTATGCTTGTTCGAAAGGAAGGTCTAGAAGCCTATTTACTAGATCAGCAAGGTCCTTCACGATACTGAGACTAGATATACAAGGTTGGAGAACTTTATCTTCACCCTTATTACCTCTGCTAGAAAACTCCGGTCTTACTTTCAAGCATATAACAACACCCTTCTTATTGATTAATCCATGAAAGTGGCCCTCCATTGACCAGATACTTCAAAAAGGATATCTAAGTGGGCATTTGAGCTCTCTGAATTTGATGTGAGGTCTATCTAAGGCCTTTGATCAAAGCTCAAGTGCTTGTGACTTTGTCCTCGAATGCACCATATCGGAAGAAGACAAGATGCAGGCAGAAGGGTCAAGTTCCCAGGTTGATCTAGAAGAACAATGGACCTTGCATGTGGATGGCTCGTCAAGTTCATCTGGGTTAGGTGTAGGGCTGATATTGGCTCATCTTGAAGGAAATGTTGTTGAGTATATACTACTGTTTGACTTTTTTACTATCAATAATGAGGTAGAGTATGAAGCACTCATTGCCAGACTTAAGATTATAAAAGAGCTAGGAGTTGCGCACCTCACCATTTTTAGTAACTGTCAGCTGGTGGTGGGGCAAGTTAGAGATGAATATGAAGTCTAAGAGGAGAACATGAAGAAGTGCATTGGCAAGGCAAAGGACTTAACTAAATCCTTCCAAGGTTTCAACATTTGATAAGTGCCTAGGGTCAAAAATGCTAAGGTCGATGCGCTATCTAAGTTGGCAGCACTCTTGCCATCAGACCTTCGGAAGGATACCTACTTTGAAGTGCTAAAATAGCTAAGCCTTGAGGAGTCTCAGCTTGTCCAGTAGATTGATGAAAAGCCAGGCTATATCAACCCACTTTTCAAGTATCTCAAGTGAGAAAAATTATCCTCAGATCAGAAAGTGGCTTAAAACATAAAGTGCCAAGCTCTGCATTATATCATATATGATGATAAGTTGTACAAGTACTCATATTCCTTGCCTCTGCTGAAGTGCTTGCACCCATTCGAGGCAGATTATAAGCTAAGAAAAGTCCATGAGAAAGTCTATGAAAGCCACTTGGGTGGTAGGTCTTTGGCTTATAAGATACTTTGGCAAGACTATTATTGGTCTATTATATAGCAGCATGCAGTCGATTTTGTGTAGAAAAATAATCGCTACCAGAGGAACACCATTATTCAGCATTAGCTAGCATCACACTTGACTCCAATTGATGCTCCATAGCCTTTTGCCTAGTAGGGAATGGATATTCTCGGTCCAGTTCCTGAGCAACTAAATATCATAATTTTTTGTTGGTGGCCATTGATTACTTCACCAAACAGATCGAAGCCGAACCACTTACCCAGATCATGGAAGCTAGGGTGAAGAACTTTGTGTGAAAATCTATCATTTGTCGGTATGGTCCTCCTAGGATGATTATCATCGATAATGGCCACCAATATAGTGATGCACAATTTCATGAATTTTGCCAGGAGTTTGGCATCACCTAGCAGTTTACTTCGGTGGGGCATCCTCAAGCCAACAACGAAGTCAAAGTCACCACAAAACTCTCCTATAGGGTCTGAAGACCCAGCTCGATCAGGCAAAGGGATTTGGGTGGATGAACTCCACCATGTGCTATGGACTTATCAAATGATCCAGAGGATTCCAATCGAAGAAACATCTTTTAACCTTGCATTTGGGATTGAAGTTGTCTTCCCGATAAAGATTGGGCTCCCTTCATTCAGAGTTGAAAAATATAATGAGAATACAAACTCTGAGTGGCTTCGAGCAAACCTAGACCTGCTCGAGGAGAACAGAGAGCATGCCACAATGAGAATAGCTTGCAATCACCATAGGATGGCTAGGTACTACAATGCCCGAGTCAAGACCAAGGGGTTCAAAGTAGATGATCTGGTGCTCTAACAGGTCGATGTTTCATAGCCTACCAAGCAAGGAAAGCTATCGCCAAACTAGAAAGGCCCGTACCAAGTGGATAAAGTGATCTATCCTGGCACATATTGCCTGAAGCAGCTCAACCGGACTCCTCTTCCTGAACCCTGGAACTCTTCTAACCTCTTTATGTATTTTCGATGATGGAGTCTTATCAATAAATCCCAGATTTATTATTTAATGTACATGTCTTTTGCATAATGACTCGTATGTAATGCAACGGAAAATTAATCTTAGATGATCCTTGGAGAGTTAACCACTTGATGGACCCTCTCAAGCAATTATGCAAGTCAAAGGCCCTAAATGTCCAAGAGGTGAAGTACCACCTTGAAACCTGGTGAGAGATCCGGTAGCCTATGAGAAGTTGACTCGCTCAAGGATTGATGAAAGATCCTATAGCAATTGCCTCAGGGCATTGCTTAAACAAGCTATGTAAAGCAACCACTTCAAAGATATGGCACTATCAAGCTAGTTTTATATAGTAATTACCTCAGGACATTATCTAAGCATGCCATGTAAAGCAGCCACCTCGAAGATATAGCACTATATGAGCTAGTTCTATATGGCAATTATCTCAGGATATTTTTAAGCAGGCCATGTAAAACAGATGCCTCGAATATACAGTACTATATGAGCTACTTCTATATGGCAATTATCTCAGGACATTGCTTAAGCAGGCCATATAAAGTAGCCATCTCAAAGATATTATACTATCTAAGTTAGTTCTATATGGTAATTATCTTAGGGCATTGCTTAAATAGGCTATGTAAAGTAGCCACCTCGAAGATACGGCACTATCCGAGCTGATTCTATATAATAATTATCTCAAGGCATTACTTAAATAGGCCATGTAAAGTAGCTACCTCAAAGATATGGTACTGTCTGAGCTAATTTTGTATGGTAATTATTTTAAGGCATTGCTTAAACAAGTCATATAAAACAACCACTTGAAAGATACAGTGCTATCTGAGTTGATTTTGTATTGATAATTATCTCAAGATATTGCTTAAGCAGACTATGTAAAGTAGTTGCCTTAAAGATATGATGCTATCCGAGTTGATTCTATATGGCAATTATCTCAAGATATTGCTTGAGTAAGCCATATAAAGCAATTATCTCGAAGATATGGTGCTATCTAAGCTAGTTTTGTATGGCAATTATCTCAATGCATTGCTTAAGTAGGCCATGTAAAGCAACTGCCTTGAAGATATGGTGTTGTTCGAGCTGGTTCTATACAATAATTATCTCGAGGCATTGGTTAAGCAGGCCTTGTAAAGCCACAACCTCAAAGATACGATGCTATCCAAGCTAGTTCTATACGGTAATTATCTCAGGCATTGTTTAAGTAGGCCATGTAAAGCAGCTACCTCGAAGATATGGCACTGTCTGAGCTAGTTCTATATGATAATTATCTCAGGGCATTACTTAAATAGGCCATGTAAAGTGCTGCCTTGAAGATGCGACACTGTCCAAGCTAGTTCTGTATGATAATTATTTCAGGACATTGCTTAAATAGGCTATGTAAAGCAGCTACCTCTTAGATAGGGCACTATTTGAGCTAGTTCTGTATGGCAATCACCTCAAGGCATTATATAAGCATGCCATGTAAAGCAACTGTCTCAAAGATATGGTACTGTTCAAGCTGATCATGTATAGTAATTATCTTGAGGTATTGTTTAAGCAGGTCATGTAAAGTAGTAGCCTTGAAAAAGCAAAAGGATAAAATGATTGCCTCAGATTGATAACACTTGAGTCAACCTAGTTTTGTAATTGCTCATGGGAATGATGATCTGGATGAATACACTTAGAGCTTAACCATGACTTGAGAAGGCTTGATGGTTCCCTTGGAATCTCGAGGGTGGTTCAAAGCTTTGCGATTTTGGCTCAGACGTTCATCTACAAGCTATTTCGATCAACTATGTTGATTGAAGTTGATAAATCATTCACATGATCTATATGCCAAGGTTACTTAAGAATCTCTTATGAATTTATCCGATCAACAATTGGAGCTATCGTGATGAGCAACACCAAGTTATTACATTATCCAAGTTATTAAGCCATTCATGAGGTGAACGATTCCAAGACATTAAGTTATCAAGTCATTTGTGCTTTGATCGAAGCAAAGGTGAAGTTGTTAGAATATGTTTGTTCAATTTTATCCATTCATGACACAACTCAGAGACAACATTCAAGTAAAAAGATAATATTTAAACAAAAAGCTCCTTTATTGATTTAAAAGGGGATATTTATGATGACCTTTCAAAGGTTGGATAAAGTTTACAAAAAGAAAAGAAAAGAAAAATCCTATGATTCAATGGTTGGAGCATCTCTGGAGGCATCTTCCATGACTTTGCCCTTTTCAGGCCATAGGAGTTCATCCAAAAAATCTAAGTCCAATCCAGGACATTAGGCGGTGACCTTGTTACGAACAAACTTTATCCCCTCATTGTAAGCAGCAGTAGCGAAGTTAGCCTTCTCGTCATGGAAGTGCTCAGATGCCTGGAAGTCCTTCATGGCCTTTGAAGCAATGGCAACCTTTTCATCAAGGAATTCAACAGATGCCTAAAAGTCTTCCACGGCCTTCAAAATGGTGGCCTTGACCCTACTCTTAGCACCGCTCTTGACCTCCCTCATTTCTTATTTTGCCGCCTTGAGCAAGGCCTCCAGCCTCTTTATTGTCACCATCTGAGCTTCTCAAATGCCTTCTAATATGGAGTTTTCCTCCATGGCCCTTAGCAAAGCAACCTCAGCATCCTCGGCCCATTCTGTGGAAGCATTGACTTGTTTCCTAGCCTTTTCATTCATTTTGGTGAGCTTTTCTTGTAACATCTTGTTCTCTAGTTGGTGTTTTTTAGATTTGGACAACGCATCTTTTGTGTGCTCGAAGTACCCATTCATATATACAGCCATATATCAAGAAAGGTCTATTAGTAATAAAAATTGCATATAATATATCTAATTATAAAAATTTGTAGGCATGCCGGCTTACTTGGATAAAGCAATTTATCATGTTTCTCCATACGATAACCCGAGGCTCGGCTAGAAGCTTGTTCATGTCAGCAAGAAATATGAGCCCGAAGAAGACCTCGTGTACAAGCTTGTAATCCTCCAATGTAGAGGTCTTAAGCCTGGTGCAAGTGGAGGCTATACCGGATACTCCCTCTTGGGCTTGACAAGGGATAGGCTCATCCGAGGAGGTGGGGGTCTCCACCCTCTACTTGCCCTGACCTGAGGGGCAGAAATACCAAGCCTTACTTCGGCCTAGGGGGCAAGGGCTCTGATGGCTCCCTTGAGCTTTGGATCATCGATCACCTACTCAAGCTTGAGTAGTCAGAGGAGGGACCAAAAGCTCGATGGTGATAGGACGGGTAGGTTGCTCTGATCTCGAGTACTTTCAGGAAGTTGGCAATAGGGGAGGACTTCCATCCCTGAAGTGAATGCTTCAGCTGACCTCGGAATCCGTATGTCTCTTTTGCTATGAGGCATGACTATAGTTCCGCTCCGACCTCCTCGTGTCTTTATCCATCTTTCCAACAAAAACAATCCAAGATCAGTAATAAATGAGTAAATCAAATGAAAAGATAGCCTGAGGTAGGAGTTTAGATCTGCATGCACCTTGAGGGCTAGCCGGGTTGATTCCAAAGTTATATAACATCTACTCCGAGAGGAGATCCTTCAAGGTTGGCACCTAAAATTCATGCAAGACCTTGAACTCCTCCCTCTATCACTGATCCAAAATAGGTTCCTTAAGGACTAATTCCCGAAACTCTCCCCAATTGACAAAGTGCTAGGCCTCGCTAGAAGTCTTGGAAATAAAAAGGAAACATTTTTTCTAGTCATGTATGGCAAAAAGAGCGTCCTGAATCAGCAGGGGGATGCCTCTCTTCTATCAAGGTAATGCATACCACCACTCACTTGAGCCAGGATGTCTCTTAATGGTATAAAAAAAAAAAAAGAGAAATATTAGATTCGACCCTAGCTAAAAAATAGACTACGGTAAAATCATAGATATGTCATCATGAGTTCTGAGCAAACGAACATGGCAACATATCAAAAAATTTAAGAAAAGTAAAAAAAATGGATGAAGGGGAAGCCTCTACTTGGTTCGAAAGTATTCCTCATAAAAGCTTATCTGGCCCCGGGGTAGCAAGCATGCTTGATTATTTGGCCCTAGAACTTCCAATTAGAACTTCGAAGGGATAAGATAATCTTCATGGATTTGAACCAAATCTGTCTCCATATGTTTCGCTTGGAAGTTTAGCAAAACAAAGTCCGACTCCTCCTCTTCCTCCTCCAGAGCAATCTCCACTAAGGCTAAGGACTCCTCGGAGGCACTCATTTTGAAAATTGAAAAAGAAAAAGAACGATTGAAAAGTTTCAGTAACAAGGAAGAGACCAGGGAAGCAAGAAAGCTTAGGGTTCATGGCAAGAAGATGACTAAAAAACCCTAAGAAATAGGTATGGTCCTCTCTAAAGTTTAAATAGAGCTAAAGCTCGACCTTGGCAAGGCACTTTCTCCTAGAAAATTAATATGGGGAAAGACGAAAAGGCATAATCCGGTGGAAGGTGGCTGGATGGCTGACACGTGACCCACTCTTGCTGGACATGGAAACTACAACAAAAATGGTAGTTAATGACAATAACAGGTAGATCATGCTTCGCATGGCAATGGAAGCAACATGCCAAGGTCCATTGAGCAGACATGGTTCGAATTCTAACCATAAGTCCTAGTTCAGATTTCATGTCAGAATCAACTCCTTTGCCCACCATCTACCACAAGAAAGTTTGGACTTCGGGTCGAAGCAACTTTTCTGTCAACATACCCTTCCTGGGATATCTTGGTGTAAGTTCATGATCGGGTCATTAACTTCAGACTATGGATCAAACCCTAGACTACAGTTTAGAATGATCTACATGTGGATTTTGAATCAGACTTAGCAACACAAACCCGACTATAAATACTTAGGCCAGAATAATATTTAATATTACAAGATCAGTTAGTGACAAGTCAGAGACATTCAGAAACCTATTGATGATAAGTAAATGTATTGCAGCCGAGACACATTTACATACATTCAAAAATATGTAGAGGTATTTAATTTGAAGACATAATTTATGAAAATTCATCTTCATTGAATTCAAAATATGATTACAAGAAGAAGTGATTACATTCCTAAAGAAAGGAAAGAGTACATCGTAGGCAAAAAGAAGAAAAATACATTTATTTGGATCCCAAGTGATGAGGACATTAAGCAGATCCAGCCAGTCCAGATCCTAGCTAGTTCAAATCCAGCCAGACTAGATCCCAGCTAGTCCAGTCCAAATCTCAATGCCAGCCCAGCATGAATCTTAAAGATATCAGTCAACACAAATCTTGATATATTTTATGGGTGTACGAGGGATTTGGGATATCTCCGAATCGGAGATCCTTTTAGAGTTATCGGAATCCCTTAGTAGATCCAATTATTTTGAGTCTATCTTAGGATTTATGTTTATCTTTATTGATTGTTTTCTTGCTTTATTTAAGATGTTTTGTCATCGAATAAAAAGATAGCAAAGAATTTATTTTGAGAAAAAATCAGGGTGTGTCCCGACTCCTCCCCCCTCCTCTTGCTCGTCTCTTCCTGGTTCTACTTTCCCTCTTCTCGGTTATTTCTCTCCTCCTCCTCTCCTCTGTGTTTCCCTTCCCATTTCTGTTTCTCTTCCAAGTGACTCAACCGAAGCGACGCCCTCGACCAACCGGAGCTACCCACGTTCTCCTCACCAATCGGCACCTCCATCGTCCACTGAGACATTTTCATCAGCCTTCCACCCCCCCCCCCCACGACCATCGTTTCCATCGCCCACCATCGCCAGAAAATGAAGTCGGAATCCCTGCCAGCTCTATCTTCGCCCAAATCTAAGTTTTTCCTCATCTTCGCTCATGACAACTCAGCGACGTCCGATCTTTCGCCAGATCCACTGCTGCCGGATTCCTGCCGGCACTTCCTTCACCAAAATCGGCGACATCTCCTCCCTACTGTCGTGCCCTCCACGACCACCGCATGATCGCAGACAAACCCTGACGCAGAAACTACCTTCCCTGTCGATCGACACCGCCAGAAGCCATCGCCGCCTGTGAGAACCACCGTGCCAAGCCATTCCGCTGCAACTCCCCGTCTCCGCCCATGCAAGCCGTCGCTACAGCCGAAGCCCCTCTGTGAAGCCTCCCACCGGAACTCCTCTGCTCCACCACACCAGTCGACTTCGAGACCACTGCCGGCTGATCCGCCATCGCCACCCAATGCTGACACTGGCGAATCCAGCAGTAAGCCCTTCAGCCTCTGTTTTTTTTGGTGTTGATCTGTGGAGAAAAAAAAGGCTCAGCACAAATATGAAAGCAAATCACGTTCCTGCTGCCAACTTCTAAACTACACGGATCTCAGAGCAATTCCAAGATATGTGAAGCACGGTTTCCAAAGCCGCATAGATCCCAAAGCCTCACAGATATCGGAGCATTGGGTTTACTACTTTTTTTAATTTTGTCTGATTTGGGATTGACATTGCTTGTTTTTTTGGTGATTTAGGTCCGACAGTTTCAGATCTATCTCGCTCGCAAACCACTGGTCCGGATTTTGACTACCGCTAGACGATCTCATTCTTCCAGAATTCATGATATTCTATGTTTCGAGTGAGACCACTTCGATAACTTGAGCCAATCAATTGCTGGATTATCTTTTATTTAACTAGATCTAATTTTATTAAATTGGACAGCCCTAACCTAGTGGTTGTTCCTTAACGATCAACGGTCCCGAATCAATTTATTTTAGGTCTAGGATTTGTCGGCCCGTCTCGCACCATCTTGGTATCAGAGCAATAGGTTAGGTTAGGATCCATTTCAATTTTTATTTTTGCATGACAACTAGGTCAGGAATCAAGTATCAATCAAAACCTTCTTCCTTAGATAACAAAATAGATCCTAGTTTAGAAGCTGCCCTTCAAGGAATCATTGGTAAACTTGAAGCAATTGATAGCAAGTTAGGATCTTTGGATGCAAGGGTAGGAACCCTTGAGAAGGAACAACTAGTGAACACAAATCATCCTATTATGAACTCTTCATCAAGAGTTACAGATCCTAGAGTTACAGATCCTAGAGATCCTAGAGACCGAAATGATGACCCAGGTTATGATGGTGGTCATCTCGTATCCTTCAACCTAACCCTAGGGATCGACATGATTATCCAAGTTTTGATCAAACACTTAGACCTTATTGCAACCTAATTGATCAGGATGAACGAATCATGAGGAGTGTTAAGGTTGATGCCCCGAGTTTTGTAGGTCGCCTGGACCCCAAAGAATACATTGACTGGAAAGCTGATATGGATCACTATTTCACTTGGTATGACATGTTTGAGGATAGAAAAGTTAGGTTTGCCCATATGAGGTTGTTGGGTCAAGCCAAATTATATTGGCACAATGTCCAGAGATTAGCCACTCATATGAGACAGGACCCCATTGGAACATGGGATGAGATGAAGGATAAGCTTTGTGAGAAGTATCTTCCTGCATCTTATCAACAACGACTCCTGGACCAATGGCAAAGATTGACCCAAGGAACCGGATCTATAAATGATTACATTGATAAATTTGATGAATATCTTATGCGATGTAATGTGAGTGAAGACCCATCTGTCACTTTATCCCGATTTAGAGCTGGTCTGAGAGTGGATATCCAAAAAGAACTATTTTTGAGAGAGGTTTATAGTCTAGAGCAAGCATATCAATTAGCCTAGGACTATGAAAGATTCCAAAGAATGTCTATCACACGTAGACCTGAACCTTTTAGACCAGGAATTTTAGGTCCACAACCTAATATGAGTCAGGCTCCTGGTAGTCGACCCCGTCTATAACCCCACCAATTAAGAGAGATGAAAAAGGAAAAGGGATTATATGAGAGACTTCCCGAGGAAGTAGCTCTAAGATCCACTGCTTTAGATTTAACGGAATAGGTCATGTGGCTAGTCAATGTCCATCTAGAACCTTGCATATAGGGGCACTTGAAGAATATGAGGATCTAGGTGATGTCCTTGAAGAGGAAGTCTACACTACTGACCCAGGATTAGCCGATGCCTACGAAGAATATGACCATGAGGCTAGAGCTGAAGAACGATTAGGAGTGAATTTGATTAATATAAGTAATCAAATTAATAAACAACTAGCAGATTCTCATCAGCAAGTTAAGGATTTTGCTGAACAGTTTCCATCAGCAGGCCCATTCAAAATTTTAAAGAAAATTGGACTGAATACAAATGTTATTGAACTACCATTTGATTATGGGAATTATCCTATTTTTAATATTTTGGATCTAATTGAATATGAAGAACCAGCATTGACACCTAGTGATTTATTTGAGCCTGCATCTTCCTTTGAGAGTGACCCTCCTCTTGAGAGTCCACTAGCCCAAATGAGAGGAAAGCACGATGTGATCAAACTTATTTTGGACGAGCAGATCAAGTCTTTGAGGAGTCGAAACTGCTACCGCTACCTGGTTCACTGGCGAGGCAGACCGAAGTCAGAGGATTCCTGGATTACTGAAGAGGATCTACAGAACATTGATCCAAATCTATTTGAGTACCTCCAGCCTGACTCGACAGAGTTGAGATCTCCCCACCCCAGGAAAAATGATGGGGACATTGAGCAGATCCAGCCAGTCCAGATCTAGCCAGCCCAGATCCCAGCTAGTCCAGTCCGGATCTTGATGCCAGCTCAACATGAATCTTAAAGACATCAGTCAACACGAATCTTGATATATTTTATGGGTGTATGAGGGATTTGGGATATCTCCGAATCGGAGATCCTTTTAGAGTTATCGAAATCCCTTAGTAGTTTCGATTATTTTGAGTATGTTTTAAGATTTATGTTTATCTTTATCGGTTGTTTTCTTGCTTTATTTAAGATGTTTTGTCATCGAATAAAAAGATAGCAAAGAATTTATTTTGAGAAAAATCCAGAGTATGTCCCGACTCCTCCCCCCTCCTCTCGCTCGTCTCTTCCTGGTTCTACTTCCCCTCTTCTCGGTTCTTTCTCTCCTCCTCCTCTCCTCTGTATTTCCCTTCCCATTTCTGTTTCTCTTCCAAGTGACTCAACCGAAGTGACACCCTCGACCAACTGGAGCCACCCACGTTCTCCTCACCAATTGACGCCTCCATCGTCCACTGAGACATTTTCATCAGCCTTCCACCCCCCCCCCCCCGACCATCATTTCCGTCGCCCACCATCGCCAGAAAATGAAGTCGGCATCCCTGTCGGCTCTCTCTTCGCCCAGATCTAAGTTTTTCCTCATCTCCGCTCGCGACAACTCGGCGACGTCCGATCTTTCACCGGATCCACTGCTATCGAATTCGTGCCAGCACTTCCTTCATCGAAACCGGCGACATCTCTGCCCTGCTGTCGTGCCCTCCATGGCCACCGCACGACCATAGATGAACCCTATCGCAGAAAATACCTTCCCTGTCGATCGACACCGCCGGAAGCCATCGCTGCCTGTGAGAACCACCATGACGAGCCATTCCGCTACAGCTCCCCGTCTCTGCCCGTGCAAGCCGTTGTTGCAGCCGAAGCCCCTCCGTGAAGCCTCCCACCGGAACTCCTCTGCTCCACCATCGCTAGTCGACTCCGAGACCACTACCGGCCGATCCGCCATCGCCACCCAACGCCGACACCGACGAATCTAGCCGCAAGCCCTTCAGCCTCTATTTTTTTTGGTGTTGATCCGTGGAGAAAAAAAAGGCTCAGCACGAACGTGAAAGCAAATCACGTTCCTGCTGCCGACTTCTGAACTGCACGGATCTCAAAGCAGTTCCAAGATCTATGAAGCATGGTTTCCAGAGCCGCATAGATCCCAAAGACTCATAGATATTGGAGCTTTGGGTTTATTATTTTTTTTATTTTGTCTGATTTGGGATTGACATTGCTTGTTTTTTGGTGATTCAGGGCCGACGGTTTCAGATATATCTCGCTCGTGAACCACTGGTCCAGATTTCGACTACTGCTAGACGATCTCACTCTTCCAGAATTCATGATATTCCGTGTTTCAGGTGAGACTACTTCGATAACTTGAGCCAATCAATTACTGGATTATCTATTATTTAACTAGCTCTAATTTTATTAAATTGGACAGCCCTAACCTAGTGGACATTCCTTAACGATCAATGGTCCCGAATCAATTTATTTTAGGTCTAGAATTTATCGGCCCGTCCCACACCACCAAGGCCTTGATCTCTTCAGGATGAACCTCGGGGTCAGTCTGGATCATCGCATGAAATTGGGGTGCAGAAAGAGCCTACTCGGAGCCTGCCGTAAAGGCCCCCATATGGTCGTCCACCATAGCTTTCAAGCTCCCATTTGAAAGATCGGTTCTCAGGAGCTCAGCATGAGTACTTGGAAGAAACGCCTAGATCACCGCTCGAAACCAGTGAAGAAACCCTTCTTGCAAGCCTCTACCATGGCCTTGGTCCCCATCTTCCCAATCATTTCCACTTTTCTATTGGTAGAATTGGCCAAGAGCTCCGGGTCCATGAGTTAGTGGAGGAGGAATGTTCTATGATTGTTTTCTTTTTTCATTAGCTCCTCCACATGCTTAGCCTTCGACAAAGCTAAATGGAGCTTCTCCTGAAGCTTGGAAACTTAGATAGCTCAGTGGCCACTTGAGTCTCCTGTGTGGTCGAACCGGAGCCCTTGGGCAAAGCCTATGCCCTCCAAGAAAGGGAGCCTTTCGATGAATGAACCTTGGCGAGAGCAGTGACTTGACATTTCTCCCTCTCTCCTCTTCCCGTTCCCTTTTCAGGCACCTTATTTCATCTTAGGCACATGAATGGTCATTCTTAACCTCGACAACCTACTGCTCAAGGTCCTTTATTTGGGCTTCCACCTTGGAGATCACCTTGTCCTAACGATCGATCTTTTCCTAGACTTTCTAGAGGGCTTCTCTGCAGTAATCGACCTCCTTCGATAGATCAGTGTTGGCAACCTTCTCCTGTCCTAGCATGTACTCGAGCTAGTCCCTCACCACTATGAGCCCTTGCATCGAGGAAGCCAAGTCCGCAAAGTAGGCCAAGCAATGCCCTAGCTGTGCGAATCCCAAGGAAATTAATGGTCATTATGTTAGTCAAATGAAGTGCAATGGAAGGTGAAAAATGAAATATAATAATTACTTACTCGAATAAATGATTCTAGGGTATCAAAAATTTGGAAGGTCTGTCCCAGCAGCTACTGCTCTGTTGGCAGGAGGAGATCCCTAAGCATCTCAGCAGCCCTATTGAATTCTACTTGCACTACTTTCAGGGTGTAGAGTTCTACCACGCTGCTTCTGGGGGTACAGAGTTTTGTTTGTACTGCTTCCAAGGTGCAGGGTTCTGCTTCCACTACTTCCGGCATGTAGGATTTTCTTGCCGGTGGGCTTGTTGTACCTATCATCCCAACATGTGAACCGATGGTTCATAGACTAGTTGTACTGATCATTCCAATCGATGGGTCAGTGGTTAGTGGGCTGGTGGTATAAATCATCCCGTTTGTTGGATCAGCAACTCTATAGTTTCTTTTGAAACCCTCTCTATTGATATGATTGCTTCCACTACAAAGACCTCATCTGACAGAGTGGTGATGTTTTTGACCTCCATCGAAGCCTCCTCGAGTAGGCCACTACTTCCATCCAACAAGGATGGAGCTTGAGCGACATGTGGGGCAACTTCTTCCTCCATTGAAGCTGGTGTCAGAGGTGGTGCAACAGGAAGATCAACTAGTGCTAGGGACATTACAATTGAGGGACAATAGTATTGGTCATCGGAGCCGGGGGAGCAATTGCTAGTGCAATTTTTTGGCCTGTTTCCTTTGAAGCACCCTTTCGAGTGGTGCACAATCTTCTAGATTCATCTTGTCTCAAGAGAGCTAGAAGGAAAATCATAGAAGGCTTGGCTAGAAGAAATTTTTGGATAAACTCTAAAAGCAAGGGCACCAATTTAAATAGAGATGGGAAGGAGAGAAAGGTGGAAAGGTGCATTTATCGATTCAAAATTCCTAAAATATCCTATAAAAGTAAAGGGATACGATCACTTCGATTTCCCTAACAGGCAGCAACTGGTGGTGTTCAGACGCCACCCACACTAAATAATAGCTCTTCAAAATATGCGGGTAAGTCTTCCGGGATCCGAGGCATGACATCAATATTACTTCCTTAATCTAACCCACTTCTAGCTTATACCAAGGAGTAGGCACATTTATTGATTCAAAATTCCTAAAATATCCTATAATAGTAAAGGGATACGGTCACTTCGATTTCCTTAACAAGCAGCAACTAGTGGTGTTCAGATGCCACCCACATTAAATAATAGCTCTTAGAAATACACGGGTAAGTCTTCCGGGATCTAAGACATGACATCAGCATTACTTTCTTAGTCTAATCCACTTCTAGCTTATACTAGGAAGTAGGAGGGCAAGTGTCATGGGAGTACTTCGGATACCTCGGATATACCTTCGAAACATGGTTTCGGATATGGATGCTTGACTCACCGACCCATCCGCCAACCTACTTGTTGGCCAGGTTTAGTTGCTTAGGCATCGATCAGAGCATGCTGCTATTCGGTTTATGGATCCATCTATCGACCTATCAACTGTGTCGAACCTAATGTCAAAGTAACTTGACCATTATCAAGTATGGTCCTTTGACATGCTCCTTAAATAGTCCATTTCCGAGATTTCAAATAGCAAATCGTCCAAATCACGGGAATAACTATCCCACGCCGATGATATCACCAATAATAATGGCCCCCGCCATCCGCAAGAGTAAATCAAGGCAATAACATCACAACGGCATGGCCATGACTCAATATTCTTAAAATTTTCCATTTTCTCGGTCCTTTTCTATAAATAACTAAAGTTCCAAGAATCTTCGATAAGTAACTCTTTTCTACGCTCATAATTTCTATCCATTCTAGACCTCTAACTTGGATATTAGAGAGTCCTCACTAGAGTCAAAGAAGATTTTGTTTTATAAGTCACTCCCTTCTTCGATTTCGAGCTAGAATCTGCTGTAACAATTATCAAAGGCATTTTTAAAGTTAAAGGGTATCTATTAATCAAAAAAAAAATAAAGTTTAAAGCATAGCTTATTCGTAGAAAGGAAGGATAATTTAAATCTTTATAAAAATCAATTGCTAAATATCTTCAATATTCTATTCCGGTAGGGGAATAATACTGGGCGCTCGGCATGTGTACGGCGCAAGAACGTTGTTGCAATTGCCGGGATTTTTTGCTGTCCAAGAAACAGGAAATTGCTGGTATTTTTTTCCCCTCTCTCTTGATCTGGAACCCGGTGCCCTAGCTGGCGGAGGTTAAAAAGAACTCAAAAGTCTCGGCAATCCATCGATCCCTCCTAGCTTACTATGTGAAGAAGAAGAGCAAAGGCTTTCCGATCCCTTCCAAATTCTCCACTAGATCTCGCCGCTACGACGCCCGATGATGTCTCTCCATCAGAGGCAGCAGCAGCAGAAGCCTCTCGTCGACGCCTACCCCCTCTCCCCACGCTCTGGCTCCTATGACTTCTTCCCCCGGCGAACCATGTCCTTCTTCGGCCGCACCGGCCTCCTCGCCCTCCTCGCTCTCCTCGTCCTCCTCGGCGTCTTCCTCCCCTGGACCGGCCCTATGGAAGGCCTCTTCTTCTCCACCAACCGAGAGCGCTCTCTATCGCGATGGAGGGACTACACTCTGGCCCAAGCTGCCGCCTTTGTGGCCAAGAACGGCACCGTCATCGTCTGCGCCGTGAGCCAGCCCTACCTCCCCTTCCTCAACAACTGGCTCATCGGCATCTCCCGGCAGAGGCATCAGGACAAGGTGCTTGTCATCGCCGAGGACTATGCTACCCTCTACAAGGTCAACCAGAAGTGGCCAGGCCATGCCGTTTTGATCCCTCCCGCTCCCGATGCCCAGACTGCTCACAAGTTTGGTTCTCAGGTAATTGTTCCCCTCTATTTTTGAAGCACATTGTCACCTTAGTTCTTGGATTAATTGTATATTGTGTTAGAAAAGATATTAATTTGCATGTTTCTTGTAGATGCGACATCTTTGGTTATGCTTGCTTGTAGCAAGTTGAATCTTTTTGAACTTTAGAGGATATTTATGGTGGTTTTTGTATTTTAGGGCAGTTGGGCTGATTGGATCATATATGACAGGGTTTCTTCAATTTTACGTCCCGCAGGCCTCGGCATCTGCTGCATATTCTGGAGCTGGGATATAATGTGATGTACAATGACGTGGATATGGTCTGGTTGGCGGACCCATTTCCTTATCTCGAAGGGAACCATGATGTCTACTTCACGGATGACATGGCTGCTGTAAGTGTCATTTTGTAAAACCATCTTCAAATTCTAAAGAGATACCGGCATGTCGAACATCAAGTGGAGGGAACAAAATTATGAGCTTTCTCTGCTTTTGTTGATATTAGAGAAGATGGAGTTTGCTTATTAAGTCATTTTTGTTGAGGTGGCAGTCGAAATTGCCTTTGCTCTCAACAATTTTATACTTTTCATAGTAATTGATTTGGAACTGACAGGTGAAACCTCTGAATCACCCTCATGATTTGCCACCTCCTGGGAAAAAGGGGCGAACATATATCTGCAGCTGTATGATTTTTCTTCATCCTACAAAAGGAGCGAAGGAAGTGATAAAGAAGTGGATTGATGAACTACAAGAACAGCCATGGTCTAAGAAAAGGAAAGCAAATGACCAACCTGCTTTTAACTGGGCTTTGAACAAAACTGCTGGCCAGGTGCGTTATGTCATGCAGTATTAAATGTTCATAAACTTAGTTGTTTGTTTCTAATTGATAGAATTGCATTAACTTTCTGCAGATTTTGGAATTGAGTCATTATAATAGTATAGTTGATTAAGGATTTTTTTGAACCAATATGGTTAAAAAATCAATAAATATGTGTATATTTTTAATGGGACCTAAATTTTGTATGATTTAAATATTTAAAGCCAGAACTTTTACATATAGTTTGAAGGCTTTTGTTTTTATCCTGCACCAGCCTTAGATAATGAATAATGAGTTTTTAAATGAGAATATTAGTTAACATGTTGAAAATATATGCACTTAAATCAGATTTCTTGCCCTGGGTATATATGGAATAAGATAGAATTTTGTGAAGAGGTAAGGGTCTTGGCCTAGGGGAACTGTGAGCCGTAGTGTGCCTTCATGAGGATATGGCTACAACTGATTGTTAGTAGTATGGGGATTCTTTTTATAATTTGTCAAAAAATGATATTTCAAGTAAGATCTGGGATGTCAACATTATGAAAAGAAGAGAAGTGTCTAGGAAATTTTTAAGATCGAAGAGGTTGGGGAGAGGGTTGCTGGAGTAGAGTGAGAAGGGAGATCAAATGATCTTAGAATTGGTATGTGGAAGTGATGTTGACTGATAAGGGGAGAATTCATCTTCTACTAGCTTAGATAAGACATTTGAGAAAATTCTTGTTATGATACAAGTTTACTCCCTTATCCCTTTGTAAAGATTTTTAGCCTATGATTGCTAATTCTTGATCTGCTTTCAACAATAATTGGCTCCTTATCAATTTATAACATGGTTAAATGCCCAGGTTCCTATAGTGGAAGCCGTTATAATGTTTGCTTATGATTCCCATGGTGGAAGCCATTATTGGTATAATTGTAGTTTTCACCTTGCACATTGTTCTTTACTTCATCTACAATCCATCAAGCTAACAAATCCATGCACTCTTTTGAATCAACATGAAGAAAATTGTTTTATCTTCATTATCATCCTCTAGACTTCAAGAAGATGCACTTGGACTTCAAGATGCACCAGGTGTTGCCATAACATATTAGAAGGCAACATAATGGCATGGTTTATTATTGCGGGTTCTTTGAAAACCGTGCACATGAGTGATGGTAAAATGATTCAGGCATGTGCTTGATGTTTGGAAAGTGACCTGGGATTCCTTCAGTTTCATGATCTTCCTTCCTTTGTGGGGTGAAAAAAGTGGATATGGAGACACAGGCTTCTTAAAAAATTGTGAATGATGATGTGCTTAGGGAGCCGGTGTAGGGATAGATCTCAAAGCAGGTGTGTTAACTAAAAAGAAGGGTATGCATGTATGTGTTCTTGGATGTACCTTTTGACAAATGACCATGTTGTTTGTTCTAATGATTGGATTTTGTAAGTATTCTCTTCTCTATACAGAGGTTTTTCCTACCGATGCCTGAAATCCAACCCATAATGGTTAATATTCATCTATGCATTATTTTGTTTTGCTTGTTTACTTGCCTTTTTTCTGTTCAGACGACTCCCTTTGCATTAAAATTTATATCAAAATGCTAGGCTCTTTCAAACTGTGGTGTTTCATTTGATGGATACTTAATGCTAATGGTGAAAAATTTAGCTGCAGGTGGATCTTTATCTTCTGCCCCAGGCTGCATTTCCATCAGGAGGCTTGTATTTTAAAAATGATACATGGGTACAGGAAACTAAAGGCATGCATGTCATCGTTCACAACAACTACATCACTGGCTTTGATAAGAAGATCAAAAGGTTTCGTGATTATGGGCTCTGGTTGGTGGATGACCACAGCCATGAATCACCACTTGGTAAAATGTAAGCAAGCAGTGAAGAACTTGCTGTTTTACAATGCGATGGCACAAAACCGTAGCTATGTTTTCCTCGGCTTGTTAGGTGGCAAGAGCTTACCTGTCACGTGACAGGCCACGTTGACAAGCACGCAAATGAGATGAAATTGATCAAATTAAATTGTTTTGCTCTTCCTTTCCCTCTATAATTCTTAGCTATATTTTTCTTCTGCACTTGTAAGTTACGTGAATTGATCAGTTTTTTTTTCTGGACACATTAAACATATAGGAAATTAGAGCAGTATGAACCTTCTTATGACATGTTTCACTTTACCATTCGATCTTGTTGTTTCAGAACCTTTCAACTCCGATGTCACCTAGCCTCCGAACCTTCATTGTCTTATATAGCTGGGACAGGCAAGCGAGATCCATGAAACAGTGGCTGTTTGTTTTCCCTCTTTTCTTGTTCTTGGGGGTAGGTGTTTGCGGTGCATGGGCTTATTCCTTTTTTCTCACAGAAAAGTCTTTCTGCATCGTGTGCGGTGCAGAAAATTCATCATGGCCTGTACCATATTTTTTTATTGGTCCAAACATATATATTATAATATGATGGGATAGGAACTGAGCGTAATTAGCATTAATTATCATTCAGCTTTTATTTGAAATTTTTGTTCAGACCAAAATATCCTTCTTTCTAGCATTTTTTCTGCATGGATGTCGTAGGTTTTGAACTATGATGTTGTAGCTTTTGAATTAGGATATCGTAGCTTTTGAACTAGGATGTCGTAATACTGTTTCGGGTTTTAATTTATATTTTTCTGTAAGGATGTCGTAGGTTTTGAACTAAGATGTCGTAGCTTCTGAATTAAGGTGTCGTAATACCGTTTCAAGTTTTAATTTATATTTTTCTGCACGGGTGTTATAGATTTTGAGCTAGGATATTGTAACTTTTGAACTAGGATGTCGTAATAGTTTCTGGTTTTAATTTATATTTTTTTGCAGGGGTGTTGTAGCTTTTGAATTAGGGTATCGTAATACTGTTTCTAGTCATTTTTGAATCAGGATGTCGTAGATTTTGAACTAAGGTGTCGTAAATTTTGAACTAAGATGTCGTAATATTGTTTCAGGTCATTTTTGAACCAGGATGTCATAATTTTTGAAATAGAGAGTTGTAAATTTTGAACTAGGATGTCGTAATATTGTTTCAGATCATTTTTTAAATCAGAATGTCATAGATTTTAAAATGAAATGTCAAAGCTTTTGAACTAGGATGTCGTAAATGTATTTTGATCTGGACAAAAATTTTAATTAATACTAGTCATCTCAGCTTTTGTTCTATCATGCTACACTGAATATTTTTGGATCAATAAGAACGTGCGGTGCAGGCACGTGCACAAAGAATTACTCTTTTCTCACTCCAAGAAGACAAACATGAATGACGTTGTATATTGACATTTTAGTCCATATGAAGATTAAAGGCCATTTCAGTTCAGAAAGACTTGGATTAGATGGCACTGTAGGATAAATCATGGCATCCTCCAACGCTATTACCATAACTGAGATCATACATTTAACACAACATTTCAAACACTCAAATTTAGATCGCTGTTAATGTATCCAAGTACACTGACTGAAACAAGAACCAAGGAGGGGAAAGCATTATCTTGTTCGCATTTCATTTTCTGTATCCAATAGAATATAAAACCCTCCCCTGTAAACTATTTGTCATAGAGCAACTTTCTTGATAACATTGTTTTAAGGTAGAGTACAAAATGGGATTTTCACTGATGAAATACAGCTAATCCAATCACTCCAGTTTACACGGGACAAATGACAGAAAGAAGTAAAATAGAGTGAAACAACATTTACATTGGTATTTAGTCTTTACAGGGTGAAAGAACTTCACCAGAAGGGTTGACTCCTACATCTGAGTCAACAAAATGGTAAAACATATCATATGACATAGATAAAGGATGTACAAGTGGTTATACACGTCCCTCTCATCTTGGACTGTTCCACGGAGGGGAGGATTTGTATGCTAATCCATGCGAGGGTGTTCCATGGCTCAAATCAAGACTATGCAATTGTTCCATGAGTTGGGATCTTCGTTCTTTGAAGAAGTCAAGACGGGTTGTCAGTTCCACCAATGTAGAAGATGCCACTGACGGTTGCCTTTGATATTCCATACCCTGCAAGGATAAAACTTGATTACAATGACGCGCATGGGAGTAAAACTGGTCAACATATTTGGCAGATGGCTTTCCTTACCTCCGTTATTCCAGGAGTATCATTAGCAATTACAGCAATGGTTTCTAATTGCATGCTTGTTGATGCCTCCATACCTATTGATTCGCTCACAATTGTCTCCAAAGAATCTCTCCAAGAAAGCTTGTTGGAAGTAGCATGAGGTAGTACTTGCGGCTTAATGTTCCACCAATCTGCTCCAGACAAGCTTTCCTGTATCGAGCCTTGAGCATTAAGATTTGAGATGACATTCATTCGCAGCAAACTTATACTGGCCTGTCAACAGGCTTTCACATCCTCACTACTTTGTCAAACCAGCTTTAATCCCTCATGACATAATTATCACATTCGAATTTTTCTGCTTCTTATATCGAACTATCAACATGGGATATCACGGGTACACATTTTCATAGTCACTCCATGGTAACATGTCATAAGATTTAATAGGCTAGTATTACTGTAGATTCTACAAATGAAGAACAAATTCAATCCCGCCCCCCCCCCCTAAACACTTTACACCATAAAATTTTCAAGCAAACAAGAACTATGTACCGAAAAGAAATGAGAATGGCTTCATGTTTATGCTCAATAGGTTGCATAGACCTATGCCACGTGTCTGCATAGACCATTTTATATAACAGTGACAAATAAAATTGCTTAGACCCACATGTTTTTGTTTCTACTTGTGAAAACTAAAAAATGGTGATCTCATATTAGATTCTTATCATACTTTCAATCCATCATCTAAGATAAAGAAGAATTAAAACATAAAACAACAAAAAAAGGCCAATCAGATGCTTGACTGGACTTCTTAACAACTACCCAATATTCACCTAGTAGTGTGCAGGGAAGTGGACTAACTTGTATGCATGAAGGCCGCATAACCCACAAGCATGAAGAATCTTATCAAAAAACCGAGGCAAATGGGGTCCACAACTGGTTTTCAAGGTTGTCTCAAAAAGTATTTAAATTACTTTTAGGACAAATTTGGCTAAATAACTTATGATTTATCTTGTAAGTCACAAGTTTAGCCTAATGATCTTTGGGATTTATTTTAATAAGTTTCTGAAACAAAAAATGCAGGCAGCATAGGTCCCCTATCAGTGTTGGTCTGACAAGTTTTGATGTATAATTGTTGAATAAGCACCTTAGGACACTAGACAGAAGACTACATATCAAAGTTAAAAATAAAAGGAGCTTGATAGTTGCAACCATTCAACAAAATACTGATTATACAATTATTAACTAGATCAACATATTTTAGCATTTATTTCACTAAGAATGATTAAAAGTCAAGCAAAATCGTGTATATATATATATATACATACATACATACATATACATAACAGTGCTATCTCTAAATGTTTAGAAGGTGATAGCAATGTAAAATTTTTCTACGTTGTAGAAGGTGAAAATGGATCACATAATACCTATCTGATCCAAATCTATCAAAATTTGGACACAAACTTTAGCATCCAACAAATGTTCATATTCGCACCTGGCAAAGAAAGAAGATACTCCTATGAATACACAAATATCCAACTTGTATATGGATATCTAAATCGATCTTCAAACCTACTTTGTCACGATAGCTCTAATACACTCCATAGGAAATTAAGTGATAACATCAGTATGTTTTGAATATAATTTTCTTCCATGGAGCAACATTCTTACATTTCACCCTTACATGGTCACCCTTTTAATCCAATGCATGTAGCTTAGAAGAACTATTAGGATCCCCTAAAGGAGTCATCTACTAAAGTAGATGTGGTCTCTGTTGTTTTTCATATAATCATTTGTTTGTTTCAGAAACATAATAAAACAAAGTCTGGAAGCTTGTATATTTACTCTGGGTTAATAAAACATAAAGTGGAATACTATCCTACCCAGGAAGTTTAGCTGTCTATTTCATATCCATACCATTAATATCCAATTTGTATCTGTATCAGTTGAAAATATAGATTCAGATTTTGGCGTCTCATTAACATTCATGCCCATATTTGTTGTTTACCAAATAAAAATGGAAATGGATATGGATATGCTAATACCTGATCCATATCTGATCCATTTTCACACTCCTGCATTGATTATTAATTTATTACTATGAAGATATAACATTACCACTTCATAGAATCAAGCATGCATGCAAACAGCTTGTTATTGATCCATCTTTTCATGCTACCATGATATTTATTCAATTTAATTCTTTTTCAATTTCCTTTACTTATTCAATTTCAATTTCTTTATCATTTTTAAGTATTTTAACTTTAAAATTTTTGCAGCAAAATTCATTTCGATAGTTTTAAAACTAACCTGCTTGGTTCATTTCTATTACCAAATCATCATATATGCAGAAAATGAAGATACTACATTGTTAAGGATACGAAGAAGTCGAATTTATGATCTCAAGTCAACCTCCAAGAACTATTTCGGCATTGCTTTATTACCTTTCACTAAACATAAAATATAACAAATTTTTCGAGGGCCTTTAGTGACAATACATACCACTTTAGCACAACTTTTCCTAGATACTACTTATTGTCATGTTGCTTCCCAGGGCATCTTTAAAGAGTCAAATGCCTGAGATCTCTCGTCTCTACAAACCATGCTTTTTCTTTTGTCCAAATTATTAGCACATAAATTTATAAAAATTAAAACAGAACTAAATGTTTCTTGCTTGAAATGCTCGAAGATAATGCTTAAATGACAGAAAAGAAAATGAATTTTCTGCAGAAGCATATTATAGGGATAGTGTTATCACCAGAACCCAAAGAGGAAATGTCTAAAAAAAAAGGCAATAAGGATTAAAAGTTTTAACTATATACAGGCATATGAGACAGTAGTTGTTTGGACTTGCCTCGTTTCTTTGTTTCCTCTCATGGTTGCAGAAAGCAAGGCCCATCTCAAAATCCTTCTGAATAACCTTCCTGCAGAATATTTAAAAACAAAAAGATTGTGGCAACAAGATCAGACCATAGAATGTCTCTATCGGATCAAGTAAATAACCAAGTAATTTGTGTTGATCGATAAGTTAGTCCACGTATAATCACAGAGATAAGCTCAGTTAACCAAAAGTTCAACCGAATGAAACAAATTTAAGTTCATGATTATCATGCATGCCAAGAAAAAGGGTGTTCTAGAATTGACTGACATTGTAAAGCCAAATACATCATTCTTGACAAGTAACAATCAAGTTCCCTACTATTTGGCAAAGTCATTTCCTCATTTAAGATTTCCTCAATAAAAGAAACTTGTAGGGATGCAAATGGATCAGGTCAATTCAGGTTGACCATTGGAATGGGCAGGGACTATTGTCATATGGATTAAAACAGGTTGGATGGAAATAGGAAAATGCCCACGCACCGACAGGTCTGGTTGTCAATTTTGATCAGGCCTTGATTTCGTTCATTACATGCTACAAAATAAATCAGTATAAAGGAATGGTCCCTTGTGAATAAGATTAAAAATGAAAACTAATTTGGCATCAAAACCCATTAAGGACTACATTAAGTGTAGCCAACAACAAACACAAGTTATACCTTTATAGAAGTCATTCAATCATCCAACCAAACAAATCAACTTCAAGTCACAGTCATTTATCAAGGTTGGATTAGACCACACATGTTTCAATTTTGGAAGTTCTAGCCTAGTTTTATTTAATTTTTTTTAAAAAAAAGGCAACTAAAAATTAACAAAAGAACATAAAAATACTGAGGTAAAAAGTTATCAATTCTCTTGGTTCATACCCTCGTTAGACATTTTCTTTGAAATTTCCGGACCCTACTGAACTGCAGTCCTTGCAGTTCCCTTGAACCCCTTTCATAATGATTTCATCAGGATATGAAGATATGAGATACTTCTAATGGCTATGTGCTTGTTTTGGCACCTCTTCCTAACCATTTGGTATTAATTTGGTGTTCCTGAGCATTCTTGAACTTTCTATTGGCTCTACCTGCATCTTTTGGCTTTTTTGCTGGTTTCTTCTTCTGAACTAGGTTTGCAAATTTAAGACCATCAACCTGGTGCCCTTTTTTCATTGACCAAATTAAAAGGGGTGAAACACGTGGAATTTCTAGGGGTCCATCCATCCTAGTACTACTCTTGCCGAAGCATGCTTAACCTAGCACCCTTTTCAAATGTGGATACGATCTATTTGCCACAAAAACATTAGACAAACCTGATTCGGTTGTCTTGATACTCAGCACAGCAAAGGATATTTCTGGCATTGAACTTGATCAGATAAGCAGTTAAGATGTCAGGTTGGTTGCTCTTCCTATTTTAATTGTCGGTTTTTTCAAATCATTTGCATATTTAAGAACTCATAGATACCATAAATAAGTTATAATCACAAGCCTAATGTGACACAAACTGGTGAAAATTTATTGTAGGCATTTAGATGCATAACATGGAGGGTAGTTATGAAACAAATAACTGGAGATACAAGTAGAGAGGTGTACTAACTTATATACAAAACTACATCTATGTTCTGACCAAGAATTCATGTCCCAACTGTATTATGTCATGCCATGCTGACAGGGTGCTGGCACTGGGCATTCATGGATATTGACCCATGGCACCATATATCAGCTGTCAAAATGGCATGGGTCAATGTGGCTTAGTAGTACTAAGTACCAACCCAGTTTTTTCTTACCTTTCATTGTTTCAGAATTTCACAGCACAGCTGGCCAGCACACCCACAGCACCTGCATTTGAATCCTATGGTGCCATCTGACATTTCCCATATAATAAAAGTGCTGTCTGTTTTACAATGCTCCTATCCATCGAAAAAAATATACAGCAGACACATAATATACATATTATACATCTTAACATAGGGCATGAAATTTTCTACTCAAACAAATTACACGGTATACAAATATAAAAAGTTGAGATGATTGATACGTCAACACTAACAATTTACTTGATAGATAAAACTAGTGTTTACATGCCTGAATGTGAGAAGCATGATAGATTCCTTGTGCTTATTTACAAAAAATAAAAAATAAAAAAATGGTTTAGACTTTAGACAAATTACAAATTCAAAAACTGAAACTAGGTAGGTCAAATTGTCTCACTGCTGTGCGAGATGGGTCGGAAGGTGTTGACAGCGATCACCAGCATGTGAGAGAGATCCATGGTCATTTTGATGTTGTTGATTAAGTTGAAGATGGAGTTCTGCAACCTTCTGTTTTAACCTTGCAACATCAGCCTCGGCAAGGGCAATCTCCTCAAGCTCTGCCCTTGTCTTCAGAGTAAGTTAAAAAGCTTAAGGTCATAACTCAGCAAAATCCACAACTTTCTGCAAAGAATGATGAACAGGAAAAAGAACATGCAGACCTTAGAGCCCATGGCACGTGAGCTAGAAAACTGTCCAGAAGACATGCTCAAGCCAACCTCCAGAGCAGCTCTAAGGTCCCTCTCAGCTTGTAACTGCTCTTGTAGCCTTGAGACCTTAAAAAATAGTCAACAGAATGATAATAACATATTTTCAGAAAAGACATAGTTGCCTGCTATAAAAATTCACTTCAATAAATGCAAACAATGTGAAAACATGTGATTGCATATCAGATAGTTTGCTTACACAACCGCATTTGGTTATCCTCACAAAGTCATTCATGGTGGGGCTGACAATACAGGCAGGTCAGGACACGAATTGGTCAGAGTAGAAAATGCTCAACCCCAAATCCATAACCACATTTGGCCAGTTCAACAAAATACAAACCCACATACAACATATCCAAGTCAACTTATTTAAAAATGAACTTAAAAAACTAACTTTAAAAAATAAATATGTTTCTATAAACTAGCAGGTGAACTTAAAAAATTAATATGTTTTTATAAACTAGCAGGTAGCAGCTGTCTTAGAATTTATATTTACATACAATTCAAGTAGTAGTACTGTCAGAACAATGGATGTAAGGAGCATTTACAAAAGATGATCCCACAGGGAAGAAGATTAACTGAC
The DNA here is from genome assembly GCA_021397845.1 of Areca catechu. NCBI lineage: Eukaryota > Viridiplantae > Streptophyta > Magnoliopsida > Arecales > Arecaceae > Areca > Areca catechu. The sequence continues at coordinate 27,892,476 of CM038046.1, forward strand.
AGTATAGAAAAAAACGTGAAGACTGACAACCACAGAAAAGCAAAAGCATTAAACTAAGTCCCGACAAAAATTGCTAACAAAGTGACTAGTAATTGTAATATAAGATGGTTTTATAAAAATAAAAAGAAAACAAGTGTTATGCCATCCAATCTATGGCTGTCTTGCAAGCAAGCCTTTGTGAGCAGCTTGTACTTGGCCAAGTTCAGCTCATCTTTAGCTCACTCAACTAGGTTGGCTCACTAGAGCTTGGCTCTATTTAGCCCAAAATAGGAATAGATAACATAGTAGATAAATAATAATATTTTACTTATTATTCATAAATAAAAATCTATTTTTATCTAACAATGATTATAATTTAATACTATTTATACATAAAATAATGTATTTTGAACGTAATATTTAATATATAAAAGCTTTGTGGGATGGCAATCTCTCCGTATTCTCTTAACAAGCTGTTCATGAGCAAATTTGAGTTCCACTGAACATGACATGAGCTGGCAAGAGCTCGCCTCAATTACAAAGCAAGCTGAGCATGAGCTAAGCCTGGCTGGCTCACTCGAGTCTAGCATATTTACACCTGCCAATCAGATAAGGATCTTATATATCCACCTACCTGACATGAGTTTGCAAAGGTTGAGTATTGGCCATGTATGCAGAAAAAGATTTTTCAAATACTAGGTACAACCATATAAAAAGAAATTTTTTCTTACTCCATTCCTTAACCTTTTTGGAGATTAGTCTCGGAACTTTTTACCCCAACAACTTCAAACAAACAAACATATGAAACTTAATAAGCTTCACTGGAAGCATAAAAGAAAATAACATACATCTTGTTCTAGAGCTAAGCGCCGTTCATGCAAAGCCTGCTTTCTTCTTTCCAGACTTGCCTGTAGAATAGCATTTCCTTTGGCCTGAGAAAGTATTTTTCATCGATGTCAGTAAGAGTTCGGCCAGTCTATATCCTGTCACGTCCCAAGAAAATTCTCATACCTCTTTAGCGATCCTAATCCGGAGGTCATTCTTTGTTATCTCAAGCCTTTGGATAGCAAGCCTGACACAGGATATGTTACAAGTTTATCAAGAATATTTGTGATGCAGAAACTGAAAGAAAAATGTCTTTGTTACCACTGTCTTCCAGTTAAAATGTTCAGGTCAAAAGAGATAAGACAATGCTTCATACATACGGTTGCACATGGACAGTTCGAGAATAGATCTACAACTTCATCACAAATTTCAAACAATGAAACATCTTTGATGGTAGCAATATTTCCATCAGCAGAACCCACAATATGAAATAATTGTTTAACTTAATGATTCTCATAGAAATGTCAGATTGGTTACATATCAATGACTGGACTTCCAGGATATACAATGGAGGAAAAAGAAATCTTTCTTGGAATAAAATTTATGCTTCAAAAAAAAAAAAAAAAAGCAGAACTACCTTTCATTCCGTATTAGCACAGAAATGTGCATATAGAGAAGATGCATGAAGGAGACGAAGTCCAGTGACTTGACTTCAAGATTGCAAAAAAAATAATAAGTTGAAATACAATGGACAATCTTAATTTGAAAGGGTAAATAACATAATTTACAAGAACCAGAAGAGTCTCACAAGGATAAAGGATGTTGACATTAACCATTGCAAGACTGGAAAAGTAAATTTATTGGGCCATTATGTGATCTGAAGACAAGATTTCCTTCTCCCAGAATTACCACAAACTCCAAAAATTCAAGCTTAAAATATCTCCACTCTGTTTCTCAGTTCAAGAAAAGCAGAACTCAACTTCCCTTTTCCATAATCCTCATCCATGACACCTTACCCTCTAACATGATACAGAAAACAAAGTGGAGCAAAAAAGTGTTGCCAGAGTGTGAACTGTTTGGTGCCAAAGTCAGAATCAATAAATAAATCCACAAAGCAGAATTGTCAGAAATGGGGGACCAGTACTTTGATTGAGATATATTGCACCTGACCTATCTAATCCAGCACAGTTGACTGGTAATTAAATTATCGGTGCAGAGAAATTGGGAATAGCAAATAGGCTCCTCATTAATTTCTCAGACAAATAGTTCCCATCTTTCTTTGTTACTTCAAATTATATCTTCTATAATTAGAGAAATACAAACCTGAAGATAAAGCTGATTTTGGATGTAGAATGTGCTATGGATAGTCAAATGCAATTAGATATTAGACATATGACAATCTTGCAAAATTCCTGAAAAAAATCTACATAAACCATAAAAAAGGCATTTAAAAGCAGTCTATCTTGGAAATTTTTCCTAGTTAGATCCTTGTATATCAGTTAGATCGATCCGTGCCCTGAAACATGCCAAGGCTTACAACGATAAAGTTGACCTTGCAGCAGTCTGGATTGTTCTGACTCCTGACTAGCATGCACCAGCATGAGTTGATACAGATCAGTTTGGGTTGATATGCATAAGACATGGGTAACTGTCCATATATCATGCCAATACCTTGCTGTCACCGTCCAGCACGACACAATATTTGAGCCATGACCCAGTACAAGTACTAACAACTTTGTCAAAACAGAAATTATTCAGATGAAACCAACCAGTCTGTTAGGTGGCAAACCTCGACCAGTTTCCAATGGTAAGATCTCATGATGAATACCTTGGTGGAAATGGTTTTTCTGGGAAAAAGTTTGAATCATTTTCTATATTAATAGTTAAACAAATTCAAATTTGATTCAACTAATTTAGTCTAAAAGAACAACAAGTTGGGTTCTAGGTGGTTCAGTTGTAGTTCAAGTAACCCAAAATCTACAACAATTCATTCACAATTTCTTATTTATGAAGTGACTTTTTTTTTTCCAAGGGATGGAGTTTCTTTTGCACTCAGAAAGCTGTCAACAAGGGGAAATGAATGCATCTTCTATCATTTCAAAAGTTGTAATTTTTTTTTAAAAAAAAAATCTCTCATTAAAGGAAATGGCTTCAGCTGCTTGACAAAAAATTATGATGCCTTTCAGTGGGACAACAGAACTCAAGAGAAGTCTAGCACATCTTAAAGAAAGATGATCAACTCAGAAAACCTACCAAAAGTTCAGGAGAGAATATCAAGATAGTTCATTAGTTCATTTTTTTCCCCCATTATCATTTTGCTGAGGATTTGTTATTTGCTTTCCCATTGTAGAAATTGTCCATACCTTACCATCTAAGGAAGAAGGGCATGCACATACACGCACGCGATCAAAAAGAGAGAGAGAGAGAGATTATGATAGTACAGCCATGTGATCCAATAATGGGTACTTCTAGATTACATTAGATACTCTTAGACTGCATTTGATATTGCTGAAGTTACAAATCAAAAATACATGAGACAGGAACTAGACTACTTACTCTTCTTCACCAGACGAATCAACTGACTCCACTGATTGATTCTTTCTGGCCTATAAAATTGATAAGCATGACATCAGAAATCTATTAGATACATTTTATATTGAAAATATAGAAAGCATTCCTACAATAATTAGATTGGGAAAATTACTTTTAGCACAAATATAAAAGAAAATTTCCTTAGCAATAAACATATAAATGATTATTGCAAAGAAGCATTTATGAAGAATTGAAATCCATAATATTCTACATAATTACAGGAGGAACCAAGGAGGTTAGGACAGTAATTCAAACTCTAGATTTAGACATATAACAGACCCAAGATAATAACCATCCAAAACAACAATTGCAGGAAAAGGAAAGACAATAAGAAAGACATTTCAAAACTTTTAAGGATTTGTCACAGTGAGCTCCATTTTTCAGAAATAACAGGATTTCACAGTCAAGTAATCCAGAGTATCATCAAAGTAACTCACAATATTGCGTCCCCAATAATTAGTTCGCGTTATTTGTGTGTGTGATCCATTTGGTTTGCTTGGATGCCTTTCCAAACAATATTCAGCTACATGACCTGGGAAAGACATTCCTGGATCAAAGGATGACAGGATCTCTCCCATTGATAGGGGATACTCATGGATAGGAAACACAACAGAAGTATCCTTCTCAGTCATTGAGTTATCAATAGTTTTATTTGCAGAATCACGTTCATGTAATTCAGCTTGGAAACCTCTAGTTATCTCTATATTTGTTGCTAAATCCTGATTATCTTTAGGAGAATCAGCATCTGAGTCATCACCAGCAAAGACCTGTTTTTCACACATCAGAAAAAGACTTCAATTTAACAGAAAGGTGAGTAACTCTAAGAAACAAAGTCAAGCTGACTATGGATAAAATATCAAGCCAAACACAAAAAAATCAATATTGATACATGTTATCGCAGGATAAAGCACACTCACTGGCTGGAAACAACATTAAACCATTTTGGTCAGGCAATAATGTAATACCATCACAAACAAGCACTTCCAATTATAGCACCAATTTATGTATGAGCACTATAAACATGATGAACGATTTGCTAAAGAATGCAAGACTCAGGAAATCATTGGTCACAGTAAAAGGCTTTATTCACGTTGACTAAAGTCATCACAAAAAGTTCTGCATTTTTTATACTATTATAAATGCTATATACACTATATGTTTGTTGCCTAAAATGTTCTACAAAGGATTCCCCACCTGCTCCAAAATATTGCACCCATTTCCTCATTCCTCATGCTTCAACTACATGTTGAAATCTAGCACTATTTTGCAAAATCAACCCAAGCTCTGTAAGTAAATAACTTATTGCTTTTACACTTCTGAATATGCAGTTATGCATTTCTTCAAAAGACAGCAAGCAAAATCCTATTATTCTTTAATATATGACATTACAAAGGCTTCCTAGGTGCTTCTGTATCTAAAAATTTTTATACAAAGGATTCCTAGTTGCTTCTGTATCTACAAATATTCAAGTCTTTTAATTGTTTGCACCCCCCACCAACTCTTTGTTCAAGTAAGTAATGATTAACCTAACCAGCAAAACAGTTTGGTAGTACCCTGAAAAGGAAAACATGTTCTTTTTTATTTATTTTGTTGACATTTCACTATCTAAGAGGCATAATTTGTGGTAAAAGTGGCAAAATACAGCAGGGAAAAGGAAAAGACAAGTAAAATCCAGTTGAAGATCTTGGCATTTGTTACAATTTGATCACAAATTGTTATGCCCAAAAAAAGTAATTAAGGGCTTGTATAGCTATGATTGTCAAAAAAGACATCATAACGCCTGACAATCAGAAGAAGACAAACTACGTCCTTATACAGAAACTGACTGAACTTTAGCCCTGAAAACATGAAGAGGTGCATTAACCAGCTGAGGACCCACGTACATAAAATTTAATGTTCATTAAAAAATTAATGGTGCAAGTCATAGCCAAGGGACATTTAGACTAACTTGTACAGTATAGCTGTGAGAACAGTACATTTTCCATTTATACAGAAAAATGGTGGAATGGTTATGCAAGTTCATAGTTAACAGGTCAAAAGATTTATTTGAGTCAATGACCTTTCACTAGATAAATAATATCACAGCAAAATACATGAGTATCCTCAGTGAGAATAATCATATATTGAGCATATGTCTCTGCAGTCTGCACTTTGTCACCCTTATTTACTAATTCTATTAGAATTTTTTTATCTTTTCTGGAACATATATAAATTTGTCAGGAATTAGCATGGAAACGAAAGTCATGTGCAACAGGACCATCAGTCATTAAATAATGAGAAAAAATATGCCAATTACTAGAAGAATTATAAGCCCAATAAATAAGTCATCTACTTTGGAAAAGGTAGTTGGGTGCACTCTTTTAGGTAACCTGATTTAACAAATGAACTTTTCAGATGAGGCCCAGTCACTTGAACAAATAAGTCATTTGCAGATATCTTGATAGCAATTCAGGAAATAGAAAAAGGAATAGCACAGAACAAATTAATTTATAAAATTAAAGGGCTTTCTCTCTCTCTCTCTTGGAACAGTGAAATGTACAAATAACTAATATGAGAAAACGAACAAGAAGAAACACTAAGTTGGAGGACCAATGCAACATCAACCCACTGAAATGATGCATCAGGCAAATGGCATCTATTCATCATACCTCCAGATATATCGAACTTACCAATACGAGAAATGCCACCACTAGCTTTCAACTATAGGAATTGAAAAGTAATAGGTGTACTTACTAGTCAAATACTAATCAGAAATAGATTACTTAAGTACTAAATACATTGCCTACAAATAAATTAACCCGAGTCTGTTTCTCATTCCAAGTTAACATCGAATTGATCAACCATCATTTCTCAAGTTTTTCAGCTTCATGTTGCCACTAGTATATAACTATTGGATTCTTGTGCCACAAGTTATCTAATCCCGAGAACCTAGATTTTGTTCCTCGGCAGGTATAGTAGAACTTAGTTAGCAGTTATAATAACGCATTATGGTATTTTCAACCATATTTTAAAAGAACCCAGTCATATAGTACCATCAGCCTGTACACTTGCAGAGAGCAAATAGAAAATTTCTTCTAGGAAAGTAATCACCACATGACTTATGGCAATAATAAGGCAAATCAATATAATAATAGAGTATCAATGAAGTACTGGACTCAAGCAAATGACTTTAATATTTAATTTAGAAAAATGGAAAAAGGCACAAGTTTTAAAAAATTACCTCAATATTAGGGGATAAGATATAATTTGACAAGCCAAAACCCTTCAGGCTAGAGGTGAACTCATATTCATTTCACCTCTCTGGTTTATACATAATGAAGTCTAAAAATTCATGTTTAATAATGCACTTATATTACAGAGTTATGCTCACCAAATATTTCAAAGTCACCTTATGTATTGTAAATCTTTTATAAACATACAGACTAAACTATGTAACATCGACACATTATTCAGAAACATATCTGCCCATCCGCATGAAGTAGAAATATAATCATGCTCAAAAGATGTCTGCTATTTTAACCCAAATGGGTCCCTTTCTGAAGGTTTGATGTTTAAAGAGGATTTCTCATGATTGCTGGGTGAAATGCTAATGAATTGATGGAATGCTGAGTTGATCCCACCACCATCAAAAATGCCAATAATGTCATCATCATGAGAGAGAGAGAGAGAGAGAGTTTAAACTTAAACTATGAGCAATCATGATTAGACTAACCTTCATTGTGACCAAGAAATATATCTTAAACAGAATTAAACCCATCAAAAAGCTTCAAGAAAAAGGGATAAAATTTAAAAGCATTAAATAAATGTACATGTACCATGGACATGGAGATTGAGAACTGACATGTAGCAAGAAAAAGCAGCAATTCACCCCCCCACTACAATGCAGAAGATAAATAAACTGTAGCCTAAGAGCTTCTCAGCTTCACATCAGAAATATTAAAACATATTTTAAAAAACATAAGCCTCCTTAAAAAATGAATGAATGTGGTACAGAAAAATCTCAATAAAGTGAGAAGCATTATCGACCATGAAAAGCAAACCTTGTACTCATAAAGGTCAATGCCAACATATCCACTGCTTTCATTCAGTTTTCCACTAAGTACACATTCAGGATCATCATCCACTTCTGGATCTACATCATTTTCTGCATCTTGATATCCATTCTCTTTTACCCCAGCATTTCCATCCTCTGTTGATTCCTCAGTGCCACTATCTTCAACTTGGGGATCATGTGACAGAGAGCATCTGTCTAAATTATCATCCTACAAAGCAAGGATAACCCAGATGATCATGAAAATATAAAGAACAAAAAAAAGGATTAGACACTACATCCTGCAAAACAAGGATAACCCAGATGACCATGAAAATATGAACAAGAAACAAAGGAATAGACACAAGGCAAAAAATATCTACTGGTGTAAACATACATTCAAACATATGACAATGAAAAATAAACAGTTGCTAACAGCAAGCAATCATGACACTCAAAAGGTTTGGGATGAGTCTTGTAAGTAATAAAAATAATAAAGCAGGCAAATGAAAAAACATATACCCATTTACTCTGGAGGTCTTATTATATATTGGAGGTGAGGATAAAAGGATAGGAAGAAAATATATAAATAGAGACTGACGTTAGGCAAAACTGCAATATAGAAAACATAACTCCATTCTACCATTTTTATATTGCTGTCCCATTTCTAATAGTGCAACTTGCCCCTAAAAAAGATGCTTGGTAGCAAAGCCAGTCATGGAAATTTCTCAGGCACTACACAACCTTATAATCTTTCCTCATCATGCCAAGGACTGGATACCAGGTCTCACGCCCATACTGGTAAAAAGACCAGATAGTAAACTGTAGTGCTCACGGTATAAGCTCGATTGCCACAAGCACAGAAAAATGTGCTAGTTGTTAAAAGATATGCAGTTGAAAAGAATAATCATAATAAAGGTACACTTTTTAGGATCTAAACTAATTTGAAGTGTCTTTTAGACAAATATAAAGACATGTTTTGAACAAATAAGCATAAACTTTGAAAACTCTGTTGAAATCTAACAGCACAAATCATCCAAAATGTCTTTGCTAATTTTTTATTTTGAGAAATAATATCATACAAACAACCATCACATAACTGTAATGGGCATTTAGGTAATGAAAAAAATAACTCCCCCCATGCATCTGGTGAAGAATGCATAGTTCTTTTTCTGCCCCCAAATTTCAATGGTTTGGTTTAAATCCAAGGCAAGTTTAGTGATTATTAGGTGAAACAAAAAGGTAAAGAAAAAAAGGGTTACTTCGATGTCTAGCCTTTGATATGATACAAAAAGGTGACTCTATGTTGTTATTACATGTGACGTATAACTCAGTCTTTCAAATCCTAAAGAAACAGCAAAGAGTTTTGAGCCATCCTGTATAAACATGTGCATGTGGGACATGAGCAAAATGCTGTACCACAATGATTTGTCTTCTATAGTGTGCCAAATATTAAGCATTGATTTTGTCATATACACAGCAATATGGAGAGACAGATATGACAGAGGTATGCAGTCCACGTTCATATGCATAACCCAATAGGATGTGATAGGAATCAGCATTTTAGTCCATGATTTGCACTAATTCATGGTTTTAATATCCCCTTCTTGAACAGCCTTGATTGTTAGAAATCTCCTGATGAACATTGTATGTACAAATTGCAATCCACTAATACTCACCAAATCAAAATCAATCACAATAACTATTAGAGTTTAGTGCATAATAAACCACACTTGACCTAAGCCAGGTCTCACAATGGCAGTCAGACTTTTCCCCCAAGTAAAATAATATTACACAAAGAAAATCAAGTAGACAACATGATATTTTTTTCGTTTCTAAAATTGAGCCTAAGCTACTTCTTCAGTTCCCCACCAAACGCACCTAGACTTCATAATTTTTTACTCCATTATATCAGGGACTTTGATAATTATATCTGCATATTTGAAAATAAACCCTGATTTAACCTTTTTTTTTCTAGCAAAACTCATTCTTTAGTGGTGAAGCACCAAATCTTACTCTGGTTCCACATTAACGCACTCCAAGATTATATGTTTGGACAAGCACCAAATATTCAATAATAATTGCATGCATTTACTCTTCATGATTACTGATCCATGGATCAAAATTGCATACACAACTTCTTTACAATTACATTAAGATTTTCTTGCAGACAGATTTTACAAGAATGTATTTATGAGTACAGGATCTTGTTCTAAAACCTCACATCTATGCTATTCATGTGCTATTGCTCTTCATATGTAGTGAGTTAGCATGTTCAAGGATGCAGCAAAATGAATAAAGCATAAAAAATATCACAAAATGAAAGGTTCGAAATGAAGAGAATATACAAATACACAACGTGCATACAAGAACATGCACACAGATAAGTATGATGGATGCGCATATATAAATATATGTTCAACCATACATGTAAATATGAAATTATGTAGACCCCAAAAATTGCTGCACAGATTTTCTCTAAAGGTCTGTTATTTCTCCTTTATACATCTTGGTTAAGTTCTATAAACTATGTTTTATGTTTTGCTAATATAAAATGCATGAATCAAACAAATCTTAAAATCAGTGATGAACATTTAATATAGTACAGGTGTTGATTGGACCATTTGCAAAACTTACCAAACTATTTCGAATGCAATACTTAGCTTCCATTTTATCATTTTATTACATGACAACTCTTATATTTTTCCCACTTTCCTTTTTCTAAAATTGTGTCATTTAGTGGTTTCAGTTCCACCCATAGATAAAAATGCCGTGAACTCTGAGTTTAATTTCTTGACAGGGTTGGTAGCTCATTAAGATGGTAAATTATACCAATTAAAATTATTTTCTTAGCAATTATTAGAGCCACAGCATAAACCAAAACAGACGATCAATGATGCTTTCTGAGAAATAACCTTTTGGCCCTCCAAATTACTTTCATAGTTCAACCAAGGAAGGAAATCAACCAAGCTATTTGTCCTATCAATATCTAAAGTAATTTTGAACCCTGTACCATTTATAGGAAAAACTAATTTGTCAGTTGACAAGAATCTCACATCAAAAATATTCTCGTACTCCTCTAAGAGAGTTGTGATGATGGCCTGAGCATTATTAGCAGCATTTGCTGCAGCCAGAAGCTGAGCAGAACCATCACCATTCATATCAAAGTCATCATCCATCTCACATTCACCAGCCAAAAGTGGGCGCAACAAAAGTGGTGCCATGCAAGCGGCAACAGCAGATGGAGTCATCCGATTCTCAGCAGTATGAGAGGCAATTGTGTGCATCATTTTTAAAATCCTGGAACCCATATTCACAATTGGATATGAAACCATGGTACATATACATAAATGATGACAGAACAATTCAACAAATGAAAGAAGGATACTTAATTCAGGAAAATAAAAAATCAGACACATTTCATGTTTGGTTGAGAGGTAAGAGTTGAGACACTCTGCATGGCCAAGGTTCCTATGGTTCGCATTCATAAATAATGGTATTCTCATCAGTCAGGCTTTGCATCAGCTATATGTGTTTCACAGGTTATCAGGTTTGCAAACCTAAGCTAGGTAGGGGTGAGACCAGTGCACAAAAAGGGTAGTTCTTCTTAATGCTTCAAATAGTACTCGCAATCAAGGATGATTCAGGAACTGCGACTCTGATGGCTATGCATGTCAGTTCTATGTTTACTGGTGGACAGTCATGTTGACTGTTGGTTAAATGTAGCTAGTAATAAAATCTAGGTGTACAATTTGAATCAATAGCTCAGTCTCTTGAGATCATAATTTCAAATTTGAGATCATTCACCATCACATTTGATCATGGTGATCGTTAGACCTGGGAGCACTACTGCATACTAAGGTATTGAAATAACTTCTTTGAGGCCAAAACAGAGTGCATGAATTGCACGTTATATGGACCTCACCAAGTGATCATGATTAATCCATCAGCAGGAATTAGTTATCTAATGACAAATCCACCCATATATATGTTCGTTATGAGGATCAGTCACAATTGGACTGCAAATCATGAATCCATGTACTTAGTCATTATTTTTCACATATTTTTGGAAACTAAACTATTATGATTACATTGTTGGCGTAAATGTGATACTCTGAAGCCTTGGAAGGCCAGGAGAGAAGTCATAGCGATAGCTTCAAGAGTCTAGGATCAGTTTAGGTTCTAGGACTAGGACCGACTTGGTCCTAGGATGGAGATTCAGCCCTTCATGGGCTTGAGGCCTAGGATTTTGGATCTCGAGGGGATTAATCCATGTTGGATCGGGTTTGGATCCAAGCAGGTGTAAGAGTGGGTCAAGTCATGCATGTACATGGTTTTAGATGAGTGCTCTCCTGATTGGATTAGTCTTAGAAGATATTTAAGTTAGATTAGGTTCATGTTTCCTATCCTATTCGGTTTAGGAGGGCTCTTTGGTCTATAAAAGGATACACCCATGTAAACCTAAAAAAGTGGAATCACAATGTAGACTCTACCTAAACCCTCTCTCTCTCCCTCTCTCCTCATGCCCCAGAAGCCTCACACCACCAAGAGGTTTAATGCCAACAAAAGTAGCACCACAAAGTTTCTAGCGCTAGGAAATAATAGCGCTAAGAGTCCCCAATGCCTGGGCTCTCTCTTCTCAAGTTTTGCGCACTGGTTTTATCAGGAAGAAGGGCTCTATCTGGAGTTCTTCATGTCTAGATTGGTCGCCCAAAACACCAGCAAGAGGTGCGCCCAAGGAACACCTAACGAGGACTCTTGGGCAGAAACAATTTTAGCACTAAGGAGTTCGGCGCTCCAAGTTAGTTGTCCGCCCCATCCCATCTTCCGCCCAAGTTCCAGCCAGGTGGAGGCGCACCCAAGAGCCCTATTTGAGAAGGATTTTTCCTCCAAATCAGAGTTGGAGCGGAAGATTGGTTTGGCACAAAGTTTGTTGGTGGGTAGAAGTGTATGACGCCAAGGCATCCTAGTCCCACTAGGATTCCTTGTTTGCTACTGTCCAAACCTCCAAAAGCCCTAAGATTCCTACGTGCCATTGCGTTTCAGGTCTGAAACCAGTGGAGCCATGTCCTAAAGGCCCAAGAAACTAGGCAAGGTGCGAAACGGAGGCTAGTGCGCGAAGTATCTAGGTTGCAGAATTTCCTGCACCTATATTTGACTATTAGTGCTGCTAGGGTTTGGTGTTTGCTGTCCTAAACGAGTTCAGATTGACATGAAATCTTGCTAAGGTACTCCTTGCTGGTCTCCAAAGGTCCACACAAAGGTTAGACGGTCCTACATACATTATTATCCTTTTAAAAGAGTTTCACATAATCGTTTCCAATCACAACCAAAACTGTTATGTTGCATGCACATGCTACCTACAGGTTGGATAATGCAAGGTTATTAGTTTCTTAGATGTATATACAGGAAACAGGGAAGAAAGGGATGGAAATGTAATATTTCAGTTTGCACAAGGGGCCTTCATAAGGCAATCAGCAACAGCGTTATCTCCATAGTTATAGTTAATTGCATAATGACCTGGAAAGAAAAAAGGGTTTCAACTAGATAGTTACCCTTCTTCACCTAGGGCTCCCTCAACCTCGCTTCTATAAATAGAACTGCGGAGGCCCTGCTGTATTGCATCACCGGGCTCCTGGGATTTTCTAAGGAAGCCCCTAATGATGTCACTTAGACAGCAGTGTCCAGCTCAAAGAATCTTTTTTAGATGCATCAGCAAACTGAGAAGACACCAAACAGTTAGATACTAATCATAATGAAATTAAAAGTGGCTTTTTGTTCTTCAAAACTGGTTCAGAATGTAGGTGCTGAAACAAATTTGGGAAATAACACAAACTCTTGTATCCCTTCAGTTAATCCCAGAGTTGGTTGAGAATTATATTTTGATAAAAATCTTTTGCTAAGACATTTAATATTAAATTTTAGGTTTTCTGGAGAATTTATAAGATTATATGATATCTATCTTAACAGTGTCTTTTTTCATAATTCTTGACAGTTAAAAATCTTTAAATGTATTTAAATACAACAAATAAAAAATCACGTATCTCACAATTTATATTTGTGAGAACTTAAAAGACCCATCTAAAGGTCATCAAAATTTACTAAACTTATGCCTTTATTACCCAGACACTATGGTTTACCCTAAAGTAAATGCAGCCAAAACTTCGAATATAGTATGAGAATGGCACTTGAACCCATTCCTACACCCAACAATCATACTAATGAACTAATCCCAAAGCACAAGTACAAATTGCTCAAAATTATTTGATCACACGGTAATTCAAGTGTTTGATGTTTTGCATCTCATTTTTATGGGCTTACTGTTAAAATATATCAACGGCTTCTATATGAATCTTCTCAAGTCTTAGTTGTCATCCAATCATAAGCAAATGTCTCAAGAATGTGATTTGTGCCTATAGCTATTTTGTTATCATTAGTTCATTACTTTTGTTTAGCTTGGATATGCTTTTGGTAATTTGTTACATTCTTGAATTGATATATTTCTAGGCTTCCTTGGATTCTCCTTTTAATGATCAGGTGTCCTCATTTGGACTTGGAATAAGATACAAGTTTACAAGTTTTCAAATTGTCCCAACATTAACCGGTGATCAACCAGGGCATATACTAGAAAGTTGGCCAGCATTAACAAAAAACCTTTTCTCCTTTGTGTTCCATATGATTCATATTTAAATTTTAAAACAAGTTTCTTCTTATCCTTACTTATTCCTAGTTTTTTATTTTTATTTCAAATGATACCAAGAATAAACAGTGTACTCGGTGTATGAGTATAGGGGATGCAATTGCTAGAGAATACCCGCTCTAACTATCCAGGTGCCAAGAAAATCATCAAAGATGATACTACTTCAAGAAGAACGTATAGACAAAAAGAGAAAGCAAAAGGAAAGAAGGAAAGAAACTTGGCTATTTGTCATTAATCAGCAGGGAGAGAATTTGGTTATCGCCCCCCTCAATTAGCCATTGAAGTATGGCATGTCAGTTGCTAGCACCAGTAGAATTAATTAAAAGAGCTGACATGCAAATAGTTAGTTTCTAAGACTTATTTGCAGATAAGATAGAAAAGAGGTGTAAATGCAGAAATTCCTTTGTTTACAAGCTACAAAAATAATGACATTTCAATATAAACCAACAAAACAAAAGTAAAAGTTGATATGGAATATAAAATCTATGTTACACATATCTTAGTTGTCCTTCTCCATTGATGTAGTTCCATGCTGGAATACAGCACGAGAAGATGCATTTGATTTGTAATGATCTTACAAATAAAATACCTAAGTTTTTGAACCATATACTTCCCCTCTAAACTTCAGCTTTGCATGCATTGATAAGTAGATATGATCAGTGACACAGTGAATTACAAACTAGTCACAAACCCATCTTCGAAACTCTTCCCCGAAATACACTCAAGTATGATGTTGCATCCCATGCATCATTTAGAATATGTAGAAGGCCACGATGCAAACTACATTCGACTTCGTAATGTGTCAAACATGTCTGTCAATCCTAGACCCTATTCTTCTGGTTCCAACGTCTCTCTAGCCAGCTCTCTAATAAATATTTCTCCTCCAACATTTAACAATCATGTCTATGTGGTGAGAAAAATGCCTTCAAATTTAGAGGTTCATAACTACATTTGGGGTTGGAATTGATTCGGGCCATGTAGGATTTTTAAGCAGCCCAACAAAACTCTCAGACTTCGCACCAAACCCAAGCCCAAAAAGTTTTTCCAGAGTTAGGATTGAACCCAGCCAATAAGCCCAGAGAGCTGACCTAAGCTCAAACTTGACACCTTGGGAACCCAAGCCCTCCCATGACTCAAAGCAGCAAACAAGAGCACGCGAGGGTCAGCTACTCAGCTTACCAATGTTGGTGATGGTGGTGCAAGCAAGGAGCGCATGGGAGCATCAAAAACAAGAGCGGAGGGAGGAAGAGGGGGCAATATTGATGGCAAGTTGGCAACAGCAGGCCAGGAGGTAGTGGGAGTGATGGAAGCATAGGGAGGAGAGAGGAGGTCAGGGTGGTGACTGCAGTACGAACAAGGTCGGGGAATGGCAGAAATAGAGGTGCAGGGAGGGGGATGGGGAGGTGGGGATGGCACCTGTGTTGATTGCACAAACAGCAATGGAGCAGCGAGGGTGAGAAAGGAGGGAGAGGGATCGGAGCAGCATCGGCATTGGCTGCACCAAGCTGGAATGGGAGCAACGGAAACAAAGGGATGCAAGCAGAGGAGGGGCAGGGGAGTTCAGCAGCAAGAGGAATGATGCTAGGTTAGGGTTGGGGTTTGAGGATAGGCAGAGGATGATGTGAGTGATGGACAAAGGAGTGGAGGAGAAGAGCAAGAAGAAGCAAGGAGGAATGCAGGGTGGAGAGGAAGAGGGTGGGAGAAAGAAGCAGAGAGAAAATGGGAAGTGGTGGCGTGAAGGTTAGGGTCCACGGGGGTGGGGCAGCGTAAGTTAGAGTTGGGGGATGACCTGGCCGGACCGTGGTATGGATCAAGTTTCAGACCAGGCTTGGGCTTGGCTGAGATTTATTTGGGCACTAAAACAAGACCCAAACCCTCTCGGGCCATGCCTGATGCCCAACTCAAAGTTGGCCTAGGCAACTCGGGCAGCCCAAGCCCATTTCCAACCCTAACTATATTTTGTATAATCTATCCAAAAGCAGTCCGAAGAAAGCAATAAGAGAATTGTAATGGTTAAAACTAACAGTTCAAATACCACAGGATTAAGAACAGCACTTATTACCAAAAACAATTATAATTAATATAGCAAGCTTCATAGGCAATGTAACTAGAGAACAGTTTTAAAAAAATCAGTGTATAATGACTGAGAAAATCATAGAAACAAAAAGAAATAACCTCTGCAACAACCGCCGGTTTGGTTCTGGGAATGTCTCAGATATTGCGGAACGCATAGCATTCATGCGAGCTTCCTTCCATTCAAGTCCTTATCAAGCATAGCATCCAGGTAGCAAATGATTAGTTCTAATTTCAAACCAGCCATAATGGGAAGGTAGGAAAATGCCTTTCTGCTTTGCTAGTAGCCTGGCTTTCCAGCTTTTAGCTGAGAAATACCACTTTAGCAAACAGAATAATCAGCATTTCTAAATACTTACAGTACAACTACAACAAGACAGTATATGAATGAAGAAGAAAAAAATAATAGCCACGACAAAAAAATAACGAAGGGGCCTTGTAACCAATCTCCATTCCTATGAGGAAAGAAATGTTCAGGATTTTGTTTTTCAAAAGTAGCAAACATGGGATAATCATGATGGTGACAAGAGCAATAAATAACAGTTAGCTGCAGCAAAGTGATAAGAATAGCTGCTCCATGCTGAGAATCGAAGTCACAAAATATTAGTTCGTGATTTCTTCCCAATATTCCAAAAAAGTGGTGTTCAAAAATCAAAATATTCTGCTTGATAAATGTATGGAGTTCAAAAAAACTGCAGAATGTACAGACGACTACATTAAATTTATCCAAAAATATGCCAAATTACTTACTGTAGGCTTCCCGCAATGCAGTACAACAGGATGCAGGAACTGGAGATGACGGTAGCTCCCGAAGAACATGCTACAAGACAGTCTCTTGAAAGTCAATCTTTTATACAGATAGGCATCTTAAACATATAATGCAATCAGGAAAAGACCATTCATCAACGTAAAAGTACCTTTACACAGTCACCAACAACATGGGCATCCTCATCTGCTGCAAATTCAGTCCTCCCTGATGAAAAATTAAAATAACATTCAGATCTGAAATTAAAGCAAGTCAAGATGTTTGCACAGCATTTGCATTCATGCAAATGCATTGACTAATCAATTGTGGGTGAATGCCATGATAGTACTAGACTAAGAATTTAAACCATATAAAAAAATCAACAAAACATCATAAACTGGGAATTTAGAGGAATTGTGTAACCTTGCTCATACTCTTGAACTCTACGATCAACTTCTTCAACATCCGCTGACTGTCTCAAGATTCCCTCAACTTTTGTTCCTGTCAGAGATTATTCATGATGCAGATTCGTGTAGTTTTGATAGTCAGAATCCAAAATGGATCCAGAAATATAACTACAGGTCTACTTCAGCATACGAGGAACGTAATTGACAAGAAATGTGAACTAAATAGATAGGTAACTTAAAGAAAGTTGCAGGATTTGTATTACTCAACATTTTTTCTTACAATGAACAAACTCACTAGAAAATAAATATATGAGGGGTATATGCATGGCAGAAGCAGCATAAATAGAAAGTACAATGCAATGTTAACTTGTTAAGTGATCTCATGAATTTTTTTCTTGCTTGATTTATCAGTGGAGTTCAAGTTAACAAGCTTTGGCTGAAATCTGCATAGCCGCAGATAGGTAGCCGGGTATACACTGCAAATACATCAGGAACTCTGTCTCATATATTACTTCATACCAAGACTGCCGAACCAGGCAAATTCAGGGCATACCGAACCAGACCAGTCAATTCAGTTCCAGAATCAAACCAAATTTCTTTATAAAAAACCCTCCTGAAGTACCAATCCTCTCCCTCTTTCCCTTTCTCTCAATTCTCCTCTCCTGATCTTCCTCTTACCTCTCCCCTCTCTCAATGCTCAGCAACAATGATGACTCTGCAGTGATGACACCGGCTAGAATTAGGTTCCATCACCACTGCCCACAAAGTACGCCTCCTCTCTCCCTCCCTCTCCTTCTCCCTCTCCCTCCCCCCAGTTCTGGTACATTTTGGCTTGGTATGGTACCTACAGTTGCCACACCAAATTGGTCATCGGCTGATATAACCTCCGGTACTGATTCGGCGGACCTTACTTTGCACAATGAAAACTCCAAATATCATAAAAATTGTGTATACTACTGAGCTGCATAGAAGGTTAAAACCTTGCGAAATGCAATTAAAAAGAATTGAAAGGCATAAAGAAAGCTTGCTCAGTTTTCAGATAAATGAAAAGGCATTACTTCCATGATTGTGGTCTGCGTCAACAAAAAATAACATTTTATTTCCTTGTTCTAGTTGTATCGTCCATGGTAAGCATCAAGCATTCAAGATTGTTTGACAACATGAACATGAAACAAGCAAGCAGGTCTTACCAGGACTTTCAGATCACAATTATAACCATAATTATAAAGCTTTGTCCAAACAGTTTCTTTCAGATCCCCATAATCAAACCAAGAAAATCTGATATACAAACAGACGAAAAATATACATGTGTGCCTTTGGGGAAGATTATGATAACAAAGATATTAGCAGTGTTGTATATGGCCGTGACATCATTAAGACACCCTAGGACATCATTTAAATGGGGGGAAAATGAGTGCAATATCATCATCTAAATGATGGAAAGGAAATATGATTACTCTGAATGCAATTATTGCACCCCTTAAAGACAAAAAAGCCTTTTAGCTCTTGGTACTAAATGTGCATGAGGCCAAGGGAGATATACTGGTCATTTCAGCTTACTCTGAATCAAGGTTTATGATACAAGTTTTGGTACCTATACCGATATCGAGTACAATGTTCATATGTTCTGGTTCTTGGTACCGATATTCGATAAGGGAGGCTTGCCAAGTATTGGTATTTGGTACGGTACTGGTTCAAGTCAATATGCATGGTATGGACTGATATGATTTGGTACCGCAAAACCAAGCTCCAAATTTATTTACACAATTTCTGTACACATGCCTCCTATGCTCATGCATCTTTACCCATAGTTCTTGGAACTGACTGAGTGCCATGGAGATCAGAAGCAGTCTACCAGCGAACCAATCTTAAAGACTACCCTGACGAGTATATGGGAAAACTACAGACAGCGTGACAAGTACCATCATCAAAGATTTAGCCTACGAGATAGCAAATACCAGTTCGTAATAGATAATATGGTTTATGGCATTCATCAGAAGCACCAGATATGAGAGTATATCCAAAATAGTGTAGGCTGATTTGGAACCTACCATGCTTCTCTAGAAAGCACAAAGCCTTTTCTAAGAAGGAAGGTCCTCCATCAATGTCTTCAAGTGCAAGCAAAATTGGTCTACCAACAACCAATGACTTGATCGGGCGCTTATCTCTCCCTGTGTAACATACAGCACCCAGTGAAGATTCAGAATCAGGAAAAGGCACATTTATCAGAAAATCAGATTTAGTTTATATTAAGCTATTTATAGCATGATCTTGTAGTTGAAAAGCACGAACAGTGTTGCATAGATCCTTCATATGTGTCAGCATTGTCATTACGAAATATTCCATTGTGTCCCATCACAAGGGCAGCATTTGGAGCTTGTGCAAGAGCATGTTCTAGTGCTGTTTTCCATTCAAATAAATCTTCTAATGTCTCTGCCTGGTATCCACACAAACAAGAAAATTTATGGCCCAAGAAATTACAAATTAATGATGCACGACAAACTAGAAGAGCAAGAATTTCATTGCAACTGAAGGATCTGGCAATAGAACAGATGGAGCACCTTAAGGGTGAATGCACGCCCATCACGTCCATCAGGAAACAAAACAGTCAGCAATTTTTTGTCTTCCCTAACCACCACACTGCAAATGAGAATTGAACAAGCACTTCCCAATGTAGTATTAATGCTAATATCCATAAATGGAAGCAACATAGTTTTCAAATGATTCAGAATAACATGTACCTCCCAGAATTATTTAGGTCAATACCCCCTAAAGTAAGATTCACTTCACCACCTCTCTCTGGTAGTGCACTCTGCAATATAACCAAATATCCCACGTGACTTTTCCCATGCCCGCTAAAATTGAGTGAATGAAGTTTTTGAAAACATGGTTAAAAAACATGAAATTATCAAAAATTGGACAAGCCACAAAATGGACAAAAAAATGAAATACAGAATAGGAAATTACTAATTTGTTGTGGTAAATGGCCACCAGTGCTCTCAGAGGATTCAGAATAAACAATGTACACTAGATTGCCAGCAAAATATATTAATTTATACATTATATTTGCTACTGAATTTGGTTTCACAATTACAACCAGAAGAGAAAGGAGAGAGACCGAAAGCAAGTTCAAGAACAACGTACAAAAACTTTTGGACAGGAAGGTTATAATTCCAAATAGAAATATGAAATAATGCCATAGTTTTAGGAATTAAATAGTAATTAAAGACAAATCTGTAACATGGCACAAACAAAACAATCTTTACACCAAAATTTGGCTTTCTTGTTGTACATAATTTATGTTAAGAAACATTTTAAGTGATACTAATCTAGGCATGTAGAGTTATCTGAATATCAGTTTCAGGGTCATACTCAACTGATATGTTGCAAATTTCTTCATAGCCTCTTCCAATATCTACCAAATCAAAGAAAGAAGACAAGAAATGCAATTAATAAAAAGGGAAGGCCACTGCTACCTCATCTCTGGCATCCAACTTTGAAAATCCATGATAGGCATGTGTCAGTGGCTCGAGTAAGTATCAAGCAATCAGTGAATTGTCTGACTCATCCAATAATGGAAAAAAACATTCACTTTACACCTTCACCGTTTTTATTTCATCAATGTTTATTGAAGAGATGTTAATTGTTATATTTTTGGGAAGATCAGTGCCATAAGATTTCATACAAGTGAAAGAAGACTTCTGGGTAATGCATATGGTAACGTTGGTCAACCCTCAACAATTAGCAAGTTGAGAAGCTGACATATATTCATCGCATATTAACAACATCATTTCATTTTTTCTACATTACATCTTCTAGACCATGAGCAATACTCATTATTGTTTGGACAAATTGAGAATGATTACTTTAGACAGGGGCCCAATTTAACTATCAATAATAACTTTGCAAACCATAATCAAGTTACTTGTATTAATGCAGTCCAATCAAATTGTACCATAAAGATGAAATAGTAGTATAAAATACTGACAGGATCACTTTTAAAGAAAACCAAAGATGTGCGCATGAGAATGAACCAACGCTTCTTCCATGATTTCCAACCAATTCCTGCAAAATAGCAACATAAGCATTAATATCACAGTCATACAAATAAAGCAAAAGGGAGGATGGAAAACAGAGAATAAATAATCAACACTATCAAAATATGCAAGTACTGAATGATAACAACAGGAAAGCGGCTCAAATGGGAGCCAGAGGAGAAGCATTTTTGGGTGCATAAGAGAGAAAGCATCCAGAAAAATTTTAAGAGAAAAAAGGGAGCAACTACAAAATGTTGGTATGGGTCGATATTAAGTTCCATCAAGTAATAGAAATTTCATATTTCGTGGATGTATGCATATCGTTTCAAGAGAATTTTTCAGATGTGTTCCTAGAAAAATATAAGTGGATGCCCAAGATAACAAATAGAAATTATTAAAATAAATCAATGTCGCTCTTAATTTAATATCACAGGAATCAATGTTTAAATTGACAATGTCAACAGTTTTACCAGTCAAGGCTGGTCAGTCTATTTTACGGCTCAAAACCGATCTTAACACTCATGCAAAGCATTCAATGGCAACCTAGGAATTTCAACAGCATTGATTAAAACATAATGTAAGTGTTCTTCAACGTAGTGAGTGTAATTGCACTGCCTACTTTAGCCTAAAGTGCTGGCACCCAGAATTTGAACATTAGTACGACACTTAGACATGGCTCCTTAAGGAGAAATTCCTAGATATTAAGGGGATCTGATGCTTAGATACACATGCATTGCGCCACACGAACCCAAGTCCAGGTAACAACAATAGGGGGTTTTGCAGAATATTCCCTTAGCACTCCAAAAATCTTCAGTTAATGAAATTTGTACTTAGTAAGTTCCTTAATATTTGATCAAGCAGCCACATAAAAGTGACATGGTTATACGCACTTGTATTAGCTGATTTACGCACCTCAACACAACACAAATTGGTTGATCAGGTATGCAAATTAAGTGGCCTCTAGATCTTTTTGCAACTATTTTCAAAAAGTGAGGTCCTCTCGAGATAATAATCCAGTGAAAAGAAACTTATAAGATGTACAATTCATAGGGATGCCTCCATCATGTCTCCTTCAGAAGCCAGTTTCAAATTATTGATCCTTTGAAGCACTATTTTAAACATTGCCTACATGTCATATCTTATCTTATCGAACAGAGCATGGCATATTTCATCTCCTCTCAATATTTTAAAACATTCAAAAAAAAAATCCAAAAAAGAGGAGTCCTATCTTCTACTTGATTCAGACATTTATTTCAAATATTTCTGAAAGAAGCATTTTTAGGTTATGTATTCCATGATTTTCTCCTATTTCTCATCCTAAGCATTTCAAGAGATTTTTTTTTTTTTTTTTTTTTTTTTGTATATTTTGCCTGTACAGGCTATAATTAAACCAATATGATTGTAAGCATACTTTATGCTCATAAATTTTTAGAACATCAAATGGTGGTTGAATTGGAAATCTATAATTGTATTGTAATAGCACCTGAGGAGCCTTGAGGATCTTGCAGTATCAACCAACCTTTACCATCAAAACTTGTGATGCAACCACAGCACTCTCTAAGAGTCTCATGCATGCAAAAAAAGGCAAAAAGATTATACTCTCTCCTATCTTTCTAGATATTCTTTGGTTGCAACAGTATGTATTATTTTCAGGGTAAAAAACACAGATGGATGATTTTGAGACTTATATTGATGGCAACATATTTAAATCAAAACAGCACAACTATGCCAGAAAGTGAAAGAAGCATATGCATGTACACATCCATGTACGTCTAAAATTAAATCATGCATAAAAAGGACTATCAAACTTGAATTCAAAAGTTGGGAGGAACTCATCTAAGAATGTTGAAGAAATGGGGAAAAAAATCTAACCTTTAGATGATATGAAGAGTGGTCCACTCTTAAACACCTGTTAAGGAAGTTGGAAGTTAGATGCAACACATATACATTTCAGTAAGTAATTTAAAAAAAAAAAAGGTGTTGCAGGGTTGGGGGGGAGGAGGACCATTAAAACACATCATATTTTAACTTATTCAAGAAAATCCATCTATTTTTATGAATATACTTAAGTTTACATTTAACAAACCTTAACAAAATCCCAACAGTTCCGACAGTGTCTTGCCAGGTACTTAATTATGTGCTGCATATGTGCCTAGTATGCTTGGATAACTAGCAAGGAAATGCTGATGCACAAAATAATTGCACAATCAGCCTGGAATGGAACACAATTAAGTCACATTATACATGCCGGTTAGACATGGTTGCAGTAGAGAATAAGAAGTCGTCAGCAAGAAAGTCAATGTTGCACAAGGCAATAGTTAAAAGAGACAAATAATAAGCACTAGACACACAGAGCACATCTCTTCATGGATTATATAGTTCAACAGAAACCAGGATCATGAAGCAAAGCATTTTGATACGTTGAAAAATCAATTTACACTGGTCCAAGTAGTGGCAAGTGACCATGTGGAGATTGGAGAGTGGAGTCAGAGTCATCCCTACATGAAAGAGGATCATCCATGTATGTGATTAAAAAAATCAACTTACACTGGTCCAAGAGTGCAAATCACAATCTGATACATAACAGGACCTTTATCATCCATGTATGTGATTAGAAACTCCTGATACACCTGACACTCGTGTTACATACCCATTAATAAATGAAAAGATGATTTGCAAACAGATGAAGTCCATACATACAATAAACTCCTTAAATCTGCAGCAGATCAAACATGTAGGGTTTTCAATAAAGTCAAATATGACAGACAGTACAAGACCATTAGGACTGTTCCTCCATTATAAGCACATGGATTTTTAATCTCAGGAAGTATAAATTAAGGATAGAAAATGAAAGCCATTCCCTTGTGATATCTGAGAAGTATGGTTAAAATTAATTCATGATGGGCAAATATAGACCAACTGTTAGTCCACAATTGAAAACACTTTGACATGTGTGTGACAAACTGACATTGTTGATTATACGTTTAGATAACCTAGCATGCAATTTGGCATCAAGGAATAGCTAACAGACTTGTGCCACGAGATGTATATTTGGCGGCTTATATGTCCTTAGCTTTAATATACAACAGGAATGGACATAATATCAAAAAATATGAAAATAGGGCAAATGAATTTTCTGACTGTAGAGACAGGGGTGTGGGATACAGAGTGGTACTAGAATAGAGCTAATGAGGAGACCAAGGTATTGCATACAGCGTACAGGGTGGAATCAGATCCAAGCAAATTAGGCCTGCTCTACTGGCCCAGACCACCTGGCTTGATTTTGGGCGGCAATATTGATTGGACACATGGCATGAGTGTCGGGTCACCAAGTGTCTAAAAGAGCCTAATGACCCAGACATGTATGTATCTTATATATGTAAAGTGCAATTATGTGATGATGCATTCATATAGTAAATGATAAGCTGGACACATGCTCCTTAAGTTCATAAAATTTGATAAAATGGTTGCTAATTGTTATGTTAGGCTTGATAACTTTCATACAAAAGTGCCAAAAGAAGACAAGTAATAATAATATCATTGTGATCTAATGGTATGACTATGAAGTGTCATTGCCATGACACGCCCCAAACATATCTGACAAATTAAAAAACCCCAAAATTTGTAGTGTCTAGGGAACACTGTTGAGTAGGCCTAGACAGGGTTTTAAGAATAATAAGACTAAAAAATATATAGATTGCTGTTTATAACATATCATGTAGACAAGCCTTGGTTGCATGATGCATCCCCTGTTTTTGGATCTCAAGCATGTGAGATCAAGGCGAATTAAAGTTGCGTTTGGTAGGCGATAATTTATCCAGATTACCGGTAATTTTAAATTGGACCCACCAGATAACCATGTTTGGTATTTTTTTAAGTGGTAATCTATCTTATAGTGGTAATCCGGATTACCTCTCATGTGGCAATCCAGATTACCTCAGGGAGAGGTGGCTATCCAGATGACCGGAGATGTAGTAATCCGGTATTTTTTTTACAAATTTGTCCTATCCTTTTCTCTTCTTCGGTGAAAGGGAAACCAGAGCCCTCTGAACAAGAGCAGCAGACTCTACCTTTGGACATTGAGCATGGCCTTGGCCTCGAGCTGCTCCTCCATTAGCATATCGCTCGTGTACTTGCCCAGCAACTCCTCAATGACCATCCTCTCGATCTCCTTCTCATCCGGCAACGGCACGTGGACCATGAACTCCTTGCTCCTCTCCCTCTCTTCCCTCTCCCTCTCCATCCTCCTCTCCTCCACGACATACTCCACCCCCTCGAAGAGTATCTCCATGGCTGATGCCGCGGTACCCACGGTCGCCACCTCCCCGCTCTTCATCACCTTCCTCGCCTCCCTCCTGATATGCTCCATCCTCCACCACTTGGCCACTGCCTTCTCCCTCATCTCGGCCGCCACAGGGCCCTCCAATTTCTCTAGGATTCCATCCTCATCGTCGCGATAGCTGTAGTAGCTGGCGTTAATGTGCTTGTAGATGTCGTAGCAGGAGCTGCACTTCTAAACCTCCGGGGGCTTCTCGAAAAGCTCGCAGATGTCGGGGAGCTTCTTGGCAGCGCCAAAGTAGCAATAGCCGAGGCCATGGCCACTGGGGTTGGGGACGTCGACGATGTTGCCCTTGAGGTCAGTCATCTTAGCCGAGTTCTTGGTGTAGGGGCCGCCGAGCTCCATAATGCGGCGCTCCAAATGGACGCGCTCGCAAAGGAGCTTGTAGATCTCATCGTTGAGATCGCGGAGACGGTGCTCCCCGAGGCCCTCGTTCTGGATCTCGACGAACTTGACGCCGATCTCGCGGAGAATCTCGGAGCGCCATCGGTGGGCCTTGACAAGGTCGCGACACTCGAAGGAAGAGGTAGGGGCGGTGCTCCTTAAGGATATTTTGAGAATTTGATGTTACATTACTGGTAATCTATGTCATACCAAACACGGTAATCAATCTTACTAACAGATTACCTGTTATACCAAACACAATAATCAGCATTACTGGCAATCTATCCAGTGATAATCTATCTTGTAGGCAATCCAAATTACCATTTAGGATTTCCTGGTGATCCACCAAACGCAACCTAAGATCTAACCAAGACACCGTTAGTTCCAAAAGAGAGAGACCTAGAACTTCATTTCAAACAGGATATCACATCCATGAAAAAGATCACACCCGACACCACCCCCCATTCATCTCCTCCTCTCCCTCTCATCTGCACCCTAGGTATCTCCAGCTAAAGGGATCCTCCATCCCATTCGAGCCAAATCCCAATAGAGAACCCATCCAAGACCTATATTCCTCATCCTCCTCTCTCTCTCTCTCTCCCTCACCACCCCTCCCCCATGCCTAGATTGGCTCCAACCATCCCACCTCCACCAATCACCAGCCATGAATTCCAACATGATCAGCTTGGCCATTTTTCATTCAAACTAGATATCATCCACTATGGGTGGCACCAAAGACCCCAACTATAGGAGGCACAAGCTTTCCGCCCACCACCTCCTCGCCATCATCCTTGTTCATGGTGGCAACAACAGCGACCAAGGATTGCCACATGAAGGTGAACGGTCAGTGGAGAAGGTTTAGATGATGACCCTCCATGCTACCTGAATCTTCTGGCTAACTCATGAGTCAACCACCGTACCGACCATGAGATCATTGAGTAGCTCTTTGCCACCCCCAGCCCTCCATCACTCTCACCATCAGCTTCGATGTTGCCACCTGTCCTGCCACTTTTGTCTTCTCTTCCATCACCTCACTTCCCTCCTCCCCCCATCCCCACTGCCATGACCATTGCCACCCTCCTCAATTGCCCCTCCACTGACTCTAGCTGGTTTCTTCATCATCAAGGGGGATGTAGTTCTATACTCCCATGGGTGAACTAGGTTTCTTCATTGCTATGGACAATTGGATGGAGTACCAAGTTGGGTGGAATCCAGTTCAAATGGAAGTAGAAAAGGTCTTTGATTTGATACATTATAAATAGCAATGTATAAATTTTTTTATCCAAGCATTTTATACCATCAAGGCAAACCTAAAACCAAGGGCCCTTTAAAATTTAGACTAGGCCCACATAGGCAAAAAACTATATAGGCCCAGCTAAACTCAATCCTACATCAAGTAATACACATATAATATATCAATTATTACATAATAAAATGTGTAATATCTATTTTGTTTAAAAATCAAGACCCACTCCATCTATTATCTAAAGTATTAGAACCTCAATAATTTGTCCATCTCCACCCACCTAACTCTCTCATGTCCACTTCTTTCTCTCCTCCCACATCCAACACAGCAAGAACCACAAAAGGCATGATGCATCCTATCCTCCCCTTTTCCTCTCTCCCTCACACATGACAAGCAAAATAAATTTTAAGGTGCTGGGTCACCCTCGCCTAATGTAGTGTGCCATCCCCTGCATCCTCTCTCTTCCCCCTCCACAACACATGAAACACATGCCACTAAATAGATTTGGTGCTCACTCACTTGGCCCTCATGTTGAACCCACAATTATTTGCAGCAACTCCCCGCCTCCACTCTCCCTCAATCCATGCCATAGAGCATGATTGGATCAAGCCAAGTCAGCCTCAAGACTCAGGTATAGCGGCTAAGTTAGGCTCAACTTGAATCACAGTTTGGGGTCAAGCCAAGCAAGGCTCAAAGCCTAATGGCCCTTGAAACTAAGCTTAGTTCCAAAGTGAACCCAATCTAGCCCTAGTGAATGCTTATATCTAGGTGAAATTAAATCCATTTACAAGATTCATGCCCATATTGTCATATAGGTGGCAATGGGCCAAAATAGTCCAAATGGCCCAAAAAGTTGGCCTAAAAAGCCCCAGATTAAGTTCACCAACTAGGACCAAGAATTAGGGCCCAGCCTAAAAAGGTTAGGTCATATTTTGGGTTTAGAATTTTGAAAATTTTCAAGTTGGCCCAATTTTGAGCGAGAGCCCAAGGGCATCCCAACCTAGCAAGTAGCCAAGTCTAGTTGTGCTCCAACCAAGCCTTTTTAGCCTATTCACATCAAGCCTGAGCTCAAGCCTCAATTTTTCAACTACAAATCGAGACTAGGCAGACCTTAACCTAGGTTTGCACTAGGTCAAATTGTTTGCACCTCTAGGAATATCCTCATAGTCATAGGAAAGGTATATTGGAGGATTATGTGAACTTTACAAGTTTTAGTCATGTAAACAAATAATAATACAACGTGCATACTGACAACTTTTCCAAGAAGGCAAAACTAACGAACTTGAACACTTGAAATGAACTATTTCAAAAGTGCACATGTATAGAAAAGAAATAGATATAAATCACTATAAGCAAAATTTGAGCTCAATATGATTGATGCAAAAGGCATATAGGACATAAAGATTGCAATTGAACAATTCATATGGTCCACTACACTATATTGCCTAAAATTGAAAAACAAATGCTTAATGTTACTTATCCATGCATCAATTGAATGCAAGACAGATGGTTCAGAGAGAGTTAATAGTCCAAAACGCATGGTGGGGATATATCATGAAGTTTAAATACAAAGGGCTATATCAATGGTTATTAGCTTATGCAAAACAACAACTTAAATGCTCTGGCAGGCACTTAAATTTCTATGCAATGCAGAGTTGTTTGAGTAGTGCTCATTTAAACATTCACAAAGAATTCTTGTGTTTTAACTTTTTAATCATTTTTGTGGTTGTTTGATACTCTAGATTGCTTTTTAAAAAAATCTTGT
Source organism: Areca catechu (assembly GCA_021397845.1). Taxonomy (NCBI): domain Eukaryota; kingdom Viridiplantae; phylum Streptophyta; class Magnoliopsida; order Arecales; family Arecaceae; genus Areca; species Areca catechu. The sequence continues at coordinate 27,921,598 of CM038046.1, forward strand.
GACATTAATTGAATACTTACTGTGCGCAATTTAATTTTCGTCTTGATCTACAAGTCATACATACCATTCAACATGTTGTCCATCCATTACCCAATCTACTGCACTTAGTCTAGCTTACATTGAGATATCAGATAAACTAAAATATGTGCAACAGTTACAATAACAAAAGTACAAATCAAGTTATGAGTTGTTGTAAATGACCTTTTGCTCAATTTACACCTAATGCCATGGCCTCCAATTCTACAACCTCATTGATGAAGAAAACATGAAACCTGCCTGCCCCCACCAAAAAAAAAAAAAGTTTATTGGTAAACATTGCATACTCTTGCAACCCCTCTCTTTGCTCCATGCACTTTTTCACTTTGCATTCTCTTCACTTTTAATTTTGTCATCTTACTTTCAATCTTCTTCTGATCTTGTCATTTTCATTTTTTTTGACCTATCAATTTCTAGTTGGTCTCTTCTTTCTTTTTCCTTTTCTTTACAACTCTGCACGCTCTTCACCTTTAGTTTTGTCATCTACCATCCAATTTTCTTCTAAACTAGAGCATCTTTTGGGTCGGAGTAAGTTTGTGCCAAGCCTAATCTCAATATCAAGAGCCTTGAAGCTGGCCCAAGCCCAACCTAGCTGGGCTATAGGTCGAACTTTCTCAACACAAACCCAACCTAACTCTCTATATGTCAAGCATAGGACTAACCGAATCGATCCTAGGGCATGGGTTGGTTCCCTACGTGTAAGAGGTAGGGAAAGCTTTGGAAGAGACATGGCAATAGGCCATGGACAGGGAGATAGAGGAAGAGGAGGGGAACGTAGAGGGTTTTCACTACAAAAGTGAAAGAGAGGAGGAAGAGAGAGGAGTGGGGGAATTTGGACATCAATGATGAGAAATGGAAGGAGGAGGGAGTCAACAGGAGGGTGGAGCAGCAGAGAGAAGTAAAGGAATAGGGGAGGACGAATGGGGGATTTCAAACAACGGCAATGAGAGAGTGAAGGAGGGTGTCAACAGGGAGATGGAGCGGCAACAATGTGGGAGGAGAGGAGGAGGAGGAGGAGCGGGTGGGTGTCTCGAGCAATAGCAACAAGAGAGGGAAGGAGAGGATCAACATGGAGGGTAGCAGTAGTGAGGAGGGAGAAGTGAAGGAACATAAGAGCAATGGGTGGGGGATCTTGAGCAATAATGACAAGAGAGGGAAGGAGGGAATCAACAGGGAGATGGGGTGGCAAACAAAAGGAAGGTGAGAAGAAACATTATAGATGAGAAGCAAATTAAGATATACTAATATATTATTTTTTTACTATTAATCAATAGTCGAGTTGGGATGAGTCAGCTGGGCCTATTCAAAATTTAATTAGCCCGTGCCTGGCACAAACTTCCTCGGGCCTCCAAACCTCAGCCCGGCCCCACTCAACAAGCCTAAAACTTGTGACCAGGCCCGCTCAAAATCAAGTCAAGTCAGGAGGGCCATATTAACTTTAGTCCGTCTATCTTCTTCTAATCATATAATTATATTTCTACTTTGATCCATCTGGTATCCTTTCTCCTAAAATTCACATTTATAAAGTCATATGATACTATTATTTTTATTTAGTTTAATTTTATTTTAGAATGTCATAGGATCCTCACAGTTCATAAACATATGTACTATTTGGCTGGGAATCAAAAAGAAAGCGCTTTCTGGTGGATCAACCTGACTATTTTCTTCTTTCAAATCAAGTGTATATCTACTTGCTTCTTAAGTTGGTTCTGATGACTCTGAAGTGGAGAAGGCAAGTCATTATGCTTGGATGCATAAAGGTTTCATGTTTCAACTAAGCAAGATGATTAAGTCAGGCCCTTACTTCACAGTACATCGCAATTGCACAGCTACAGACCACACAGCATTATTGGTCCATCTGCAGCTTTGCAATTACACCGTATTGCAGAATATCAAGAAGCTTTAGACATCACATGACGATAATCTAAAGATAGGCAGGGAACTTAATAACCACATCACCAACTTCCACACTCTCCCAAATTACAAACAAGCAAGAGAAGTTCAGCTTTTTTTTTTTTCTTTTTTTTTGTGGGGGGGTGCTGGAAAAGGTAGAAAATTTCTATCAAAAGTTTTAATGTCCTACAAAACCAAAACATGGTTAACTGAATAGCAGAATGCATGGAGCGCAGCAGCAATATCTTCTTCCAAAATTAGTAAACACTAAGCAACATCACAAAGATCACATTTTTAAAATCATTCACCACAAAAAGAAATAGAATAGAATCGCATTTTTAAAACAAAACCCCACTAAAACAAGTACAAATGGTGCAAACCACCCTACCGCGTTCGACGCTACGGCTCGATGGCGCTCGAACGGCGGCGCCGAGGGAGGAGCAGACGACATCACGCCCCAATCCCAGCAAACAACACTGGAAGCATCAGATCAGAACCGCTTCCATCCCGATCTCCGCCAAATCCTCAGATTCTGGCAAGAAATTAAACTAGAAACCCGAGAGGAAAAAAATGCGGGAACAAGACAATCCGGAAACCACCACCCCCACCGACACCAGAACTCATCTGCGGAACAACAACGGATCGGAACACAGTAAGGGGATATGGAGTGCGATTCGCGCGACGCAATGCCGACGACTTGGGGATTTCGGCGCTTCCCAGGATCAGTCCATTTAGGGTTTCCGTCCCCCGGCTTGGGGCACAAGAAAGCAAGGGACTGGATCAAGACGGGATAACGATGAGAGAGAAAGATGCATTCCCCTCTCTCTCTCTCTCTCTCTCCCTCCCACGCTCCCTCCCTCTCAACCTGTCGTAGTAAATAATAATGGACAATACACAGCTACGGAATCTCCAGTCTTATTAGCGAAATCTCGAGCTTTTTTCCTCTCTCAAGCAGAGAGAGAAGGAGAGAGTTGGGGGGGGGGGAGATTAGGTAGGTGGTGAAATGGTAAAAGGATTAATTAAAGAGGACTGGCATTGAATTGGGAGGTGGGTTAGGGGTTGCGGGTGACCGCGGTGGAGAAGGGAGTCGGAGATACCGCCACTCCCTCCACGGCGCTATTTCTTTTTGGCTCTTGGTTTATGGCTTTCAAAATTAAAATATTCTTCCACACGGTACGGCATTCGTGTTTTAAACTCAAAGCTGACGTGCCACCTCGGAGCAGGACCTCCGGACCTCCCTGTACGGCAACTGTAAATTTTTTTGGGTTAAAAATACGGTAGCCCAAAGATTTTATGCCAAGAATGGATATGGCCGTGCGTGTTGTAATAGCCATGCCACAAGTAATCGCATGGCTGCTGGACCATGTTATTTTTTTAGAAAAAAATTATATTTTTTTTATTATATTTTTTTAAAATAAACAATAAAAATTTATATTTATTATATTTATATCTGATAATTTAAAAAATCAATACTTACATTCATTTAAATTAATGATATTTTTTAAACTTATTTATAAAAAATCAAAATTATTCTAGACTGGGAGAAGGATGTAAATATGTATTTTTTTATTTTATTGGATGATTATTGTTGTAACCGTAACTCATCTTGACAAGCCAACCAAATCAATGACTAAGTAGAGGCAAACTATGGCTAGATAACTTTCCGAGTAATTTTAGTTAAAAAATTATGGCTTAGCAATCATGGTCGAGTAACTTTGACTGAATAATTATGGATGAGTAACCATGACCAAGTAACTTTAGTCGAGTAAATATGATACTTGAATTTAATTAACTTCGAACAACAGCAAATCCATCGATACATCCTCTGATACTTGAAGTCCATGACATCCGAGCAAGTGACAGAGACTAATTAACCATAGCTATCCCAGCAAAGATCGTGATGGACAAGGTCTCAACAAAAACTGCCATCATAACAAAAAGATGTCAATAGAAAATTTTCAATGGAGAAGATTTCAACATCTCAACAAATTTTGTTGCACATATCAGAGGATGCCACCTCCCAAACGGTATTCAGTTGCTCCACATAACTCAATAAATTGGTAACAATGGACCCCTGATAGATATGATTGTTACCGCTCATTATATGTTCATTATAGCGTTATCTCGTTATCTCCTTCTTAGCTCCGATTGTTATCCAAATATCCTTACTGACTTGAGCATCGGAGAGTCCCCCACCAATAACCACCGGTTAAGAAAAACTATTCTTGCAGGTCTTCCTCCAAGAGATACCTAGGAGTGGAACCTCATTCCATCGAAGAAGCCAGCAGGATTGCTCGGCACTGTCGAAGTTTTAGGGATAGATAATTTGGCTGCAACAACATGTTTTCCTTCAAGAGGCACCCAGAAGCAAGATCTCATCCCCGAAGAAGGCAGCAGGATTGCCCGGTGCCTCGAAAGTTCCGGGGACAGGTGAGTTAGCTATAATATATTGGCATATCAGATAGAAGAAAAAAGATTCAATAACTAAAAAGATCATGACGAGTATCAGAGATCGATATTCTTCAACAAGTAGATCAGTGATAGCTATTCGCAAGCCTGGGGGTAGATTAGGATTTAAGGCACGAATGCCACTAGGATCTGAGACATGAGCACCACCAAGCCTGCTAGAGCTCATTAAGGCTCACCAAAGTCCATGGGGCCCACTAACGCACCAACATTTATAGGGCCCACTAGCACATCCAAGACCATGGGATCCACCAGTATATAAAGCTCATGGGGCCCATAAGTTCACCAATGCCCGCAAGGCCCACCGACATACCAATGTGCGAGGGGCCTATCGGAGCATTTAAAATCACGTGCCCATCGATATATCAAACTAGCAAGGCCCATCGATGCATCGACATCTGCTGGGCCCACTAGCATATCCAAAATCGACATCTGCAGGGCCCATCGACAAATATAATCCCGCGGGGGCCATCAAAGTATGGAAGTATGCGGTGAAAGGATTATGCCCTATAAGCCAATATTTGTATCTCCCAGACCATTATAAATTGACAAGTTAATAAAGGCAATATTTTTTCATCATTCGCTGTGTCATTATATGATGAACCCCATAGATTAGGGCTATGGTCCTAGGGCTATGATGAGATCATACCAGTGAGATCTAAGGCCTTAAAACCCTAATCTAGAATATTCCTAGTCATGGGAACCCTGAGTTGGGGATCAGGGTTTCTGGTTAGACTGGCACATCCTATGTATGCTGAAAAGGGTGACTGCTCTCACAGTTACTTGTGTGGGACACTAATACAAGGATGTGGGTGCTCATTAGCGAATGAGTTCACTGAATAGATCCAGTTTGAGAACATCTAATGGACCCTTAGCTGCATGTCAATAGATGTTTCACATAGTGGGAGTTGTACAAGTAGTCCTATGACCTGAGACTGCCATAATACCTTATGTACATGAACCCATGCTTTGGTTCAATCTCAATCATGACACTGGGTCATGCACGAGGTTGATGCTGGGTATGGTGAATTGTATATGAAGGTAATGAGTAGGTCAACAAGGAATTGATCACTCCTAGTAGGAGGAGATTGCATCCAGCCAAATTAGGTCAGATGATGATTCAGGAAATCTTTGATCAAAGTACAGATATTAGAAATGATTTCTAATATCGAATTAATTGAATCATTAGTGTATGACTGAGCTGGGAATGAGTATAAACTGGTTTTGACATGATTCCATATCCATAGTTATATTCGGGATGCAAGATGATTAAAGGATCGAATTGTACGGGAACTTTCCACTGAAGGGTAGTTTTGGAATTTCACCAGAATTTCCATATCTTCCGGGTAGACATGACACGTTGCTAGACGTCAATCTTGTCTTGTGGGTTGATCAAATTAAATGTTTTAATTGGATCACAAATTAGGAGGAGTCCTAATTGACTAACTCGAGTTAGCTTGATTTGACCTAAATCGATTAGAATGAGTTCTGATCAAGTTAGGTCAACTTGCACTCGGACCCACTGCTGGCTAGGTATGGAACCCAATGGGTCACACACTTAGGACAGATAATCAAGGATTTAATTTGGAATTAAATCTCGTTTGCAGATGAACACACTAGCATGTGTTGCAAACCATGGCTTCTACTTGAATCGGATTCGAGTTAGGGTTCCGATTTGGTCTTTTTTAGATCCAAATTCATTCCGTTTTGAATCTAATTGAAGATTCAAAACATTGGGCTAACAGTAGGCTAGCAATTGGGCTAACCTAAGAGGCTAAACCCCTTTCCCACATCGCCTAAAACCCCTCCCCCTCTCTTCCCACGCGCGCGCGCAAGGAGAAGAGTCCACACGCGCGTGGACTCTCTCCAAGTCGTGTCTTTGCGTGAAAAGAAAGAAAATGACCGGCGTTTTTGGCTGATGAGGCGTGGATCAGAGTCCACCTAGGCGTGGACTCTTCAAAAATTGGAATTACCGTGAAAAGAAAGAAAAAACACCGAAGGGGCGCGACTCTTCTTTCTGCGCGCGCCCTTCTGAGTTTTTCACGATCCCTCTTCGCGTCTTTCCATCCCAAAGGCCGTGAGATTAATCCCAAAGGCCGTGAGATTAATCCCAAGGGCCGTGAGATAAAGAGAGAAGACGTGAGAAGGGAGAGAGGGACGTGAGAGGATGTTTTCAAATGAGAAGGCGCCTCTCTGTCGCCTATTTAAGAAGAAGGCTTCACCGTAAAATTTCATTCCAGATTTTCTACGGCGAAGCCTTGCTTCTCTTTCCTTCTCCCTCTCCAGAAGATTGTTTCCCCCTCCTCTCTTTCCTCTTTGATTCCTTTACAGAGCCTAGGCTCTGTCGAATCTCAGAACAGAAGGAGAGTCAGAGAGAGAAACTCTCCGACGGTAAAGGAAGAAGGCGCCTCTTATCTTTCTTTCTTACATTAAGACAACTTTTGTCTTAATTTTCTTCTCCCTCCAAGACAAGCCTTGTCTCATTTTAGGACAAGGGCTTATTCTTAAGACAAGAGTGTCTTAAGGGGCCAAAGTTGCTAAAAACTAGGAGAAGAGTAAGAGAGAAAGTTTTAGTCCCCGTTTGGCTAGAGGAGTCCTAGCCAATAGCCCATATATCAAGTTCTTGGGGTAGAACTTGATTGGAAGGAACCCAATTGAGGAGTCACTGTCTTGATCATCTGCCCGTGTGGATCACCATCGGAGGGCGGACAAGTGGACGCCTGGTGTGTTCAAAAGGTTACTCAATTTGGAGTTTATTTCTACATCGGATTGGATATAGCGATCTGAGGTTAGTATCTAAACTATGTTTAAATTTGGACATGCATGTAGTCATAAGTTTTAATTGCTAATAAGGAGATTTTGGGATTAGGGTTCGGACCTGATTTCATAAAATTTTGAAATCCACACTTCCGCACTGGTTCCCGAATCCAACATGCGGGCCCATCAATGCAACATGCTCCTCGAGCCCATCCGGCTGACTAACAACCGGTTGAAAAAAATAGCCGTGTTTTCATACCTTTATCTTGGATCTCACTCCCATCCGGTCAACTAATAATTGGTCAAAGAAAATTGCTACATCCACAACCTCTATCTTGGATCTTACTTCCATCTAGTTAACTAACAATCGATAAAAAAAAATGATTATGTTCTCAATCTCCATCCTGGGTCTCACTTTTATTCGGTTTAATTGATACCCGGCTGAAGAAGATGGCTACGTTATCATATTTTCATCTTGGATTTCATCTAATTCGATAGATTAATAATCGGTCGAAGAAGACAGCTGTATTTTCAACCTCAATCTTGGATCTCACTCCTATCCAGTCGACAAATAGTCGGTCAAAGAAGTCGGCTACGTCTACAACCTTCATCTTAGATCCCACTTCCATCTAATCGATTGACACCCAGTAGATAAAGATGACTGCATTCAGCACCTACATCTCATTCAGGTTTTACTTCCATTCATATTTGGATTTTGCTCTCATTCTTATTCAAGTTTTACTCAAATTCTTATTTGGGTTTCACTTCCATTTTTATTTAGATTCGAGCTCGACTCCCATTCTTATTCGAGTTTTACTCCCATTCTTATTCGAATCTCACTCCCAATTTTATTTTTCTCTCATTTTTACTTAGGTTTTACTCCCATTCTTATTTGGATTTGGGCTCTACTCTCATTTTTACTTGGGTCTCACTCCCATTCTTACTTAGATATCACTATCATTCTTATTCAAGTCCCATTCCTATTTTTATTGGGGTTCGGGCCTTATTCCCATTCTTACTTGAATCTCATTCTTATTTTTATTCGGGTTTTATCTACATTTTTATTCGAGTCTTACTCCTATTCTTATTCGGGTCTTACTCCCACTCTTATTCGGATTCGAGCCCTGCTCCTATTCTTACTAGAGTCTCACTTTCATTCTTGCTCAGGTCTCTCTTATTCTTATTCGAATCTCACTCCCACTCTTATTTAGATCTTACTCCCCTCCGACTGCTCAACAACCATCAATAAAATTCTACCGTGATTTCAAAGTACGAATACCACCACAAGTTGAGACCGAAGAAAGTGACCCTACTCCCTTCATTCAAAAATTGGTAGCATTTTGGGCTCGAGAGTGGAGGGCAATGTTATGATGACAACTCGACTACTGGTCTCAACAAACCAACAAAATCGATGACTAAGCTAGAGGCAAACTATGGCCTAATAACTTTAACCGAGTAATTATAGCCAAGCAACCATGGTCGAGTAACTTTGACTGAGCAACCATGGACTGGTAACTATGGCCGAGTAACTATGGATGAGCAACTATAAACGAGCAACTATGGCCGAGTAACTTTGGTCGAGTATGACACTTGAGCTCAAGTATCTTCGAGCAACAGCAAGCTCATCGATACGACATCCTTTGGCCCTTAAAGTTCATGATATCTGTGTAAGTGACGGAGGTCAATTAACTACAGCCATCATAGCATAGATCATAGTAAATAATGTCTCACCAAAAAATTCTATCCTAATGAGAAAAAAACAACAAAAAAGTTTCTAGGGCATACGATCTCGACATCATAATGGATTTTGTTACACATGTCAGAAGAAGCTACATCTTAAACATCATTCAGTTGCTATATGTAATCCTATAAAATGGTAAGAGCGGATCTCCAATAGGTATGCTAGTTACCACCCACTACATGTTTATTCAAGCTTTCTTTCACCATCTCCTTCTCAGCTCGATTGTTGTTCAAATCTCCTTACTGACTCGAGCATCGGAGAGTCCTTCATCGATAACCATTAGTTAAGGGGTACTGTTCTTGCAGGTCTTCCTTTGAGAGGTGCCTAGGAATAGAACTTCATCCTATTAGAGAAGGCAGAGGGATTAGCGGCACTGACAAAATTCTAGGAGCAAATGATTTGGCCGCAACAACTATTATATCATTAAAATTATTTTTATTATTTTATAGTTTTTTTCTAATGCAGCATTTGGATTCGATTTAAGATTAATGATTTGATTAGCATTACGTCTAGTTACAGGTTAAAGTGTTAAATAAAGATTAGTCTAAAGAAGATATAGGTAAGTTTTTCAAATTATTAAATATATGTATAATTTATATTTAATTTTTTTAAAAATAATTTATTTAAATCAAAAAATGGACATATATTTTTATTGATATGTATATAACTGAAAAGTTTGGATACTATCTCCATATAATTTATCCGAAGATACAAGGACTTGTAAGTTCAAAGATATTATATTTTTTTTTAAAAAAAAAATCCTGAATACTCTCCGCTTGATATAATGAAAAAAATCACGTAATATATATATTATAAATAAAAATTTTAATCAAAAATTAATTTATTTTATAAATAATCGATATTTTTTATTAAAATGGGTATATTTTGTATCCATTACTTTAATTAAGATTTAGGTGAATCTAAGCATTTCATTCTACCGATCATAACTACCCATATCATGACTATGTGGACTCCACATAGCATATAAAATAACACATGATGGTTATCCTCGTGGGTCTCCTAATATTTGATTTTTATAAAAGTTATTAGGCAAGTTCTATTTATGCTTTAATCCTTTGTTTCCCAACCGGAGGCGGCCTCCGTGTGTTATTAAGCTTGCGGGTGAACAAAGGAGTGGAAAGAGTCGGTGCGTTTTGGTTTAAGTACGTATTTGGAGTTCCATTATTTTTCTTTTTTTGGGAGTCCATATTGGTCACGGCACACGTGACACGTCTTTGTCTTTTTTTTTCTAAAGAAACGTCTTTGTCGTGGAGACAGGACAAACAGAAGGCGGTCGCCAGCTCACAAAACATTGTCGGTCGGACATTATTTACTGTACAACATAAATAACTTATTAATTAAAATTATTAAATATATAATAAAATATTTTATAAAAAAATATTAAATATAATAATATATTATTATCGCATACGAAATAAAGAAAATAAAGAAAAAAATAATTAATCATGATCCGTATCGAATCAATAATTTTGAATAATCTAATCTCCAATCTTAAAAAAATTATTATATCGACCCAAGTCACCAACCCCAATCTCAAAGCATATAAATGGTGGATAAGGAGCACTTCTTGTTTAGGACTCCTTTGGTGAGAAGTAAAAAAATGAAATGACAATTCTCGAGAAGTGAAAAGCAAAACACTTATTTAGTTAAAGGTTTTTTTTTTTTGAAAAATAAGAAATAAAAATTATTAAAAAGATGGGTTTTATATTTTTTTTAAAAGATAAAAAATAATAATTTTTTTTTATTTTTTAAAATATTCTTTAAAGATTAATAATTAAGATTTTATAAATAATAGATAAATGAATAGAATGAAATAATAAATAATAATATACACCAAGTTCATATAATATTTTAATATAATATTTTATAATATAATATTTTTAATATTTTAATGGTGATATATAAAATGATCATATATTTATACTGATATAATATTTTTGTTAATATTAATATAATACTTATATCAATATTAATATTAATATTTGTTGCCGTCCGGATCGTCGTGGCTCGCAGCTCCTACGTGGTGTCGGACAGTACCTTCTTTCACCTGGTGTTCGCCACATGTACCCGATCCTGCAAAAGAAAGGAGATCCGGGTCAGGGAACTCGGCGAGGGTACTTCGACGGTCAAGTCAGTAGGATGATATAGGGAAACAAATCCTTCCCGATGGATCCTGAGTTGGTTTCCACTCCAGAATGTCACGAATGAAAATGATAGAATGGGGATTGGAGAGGAGAAGGAGGTCGCGAGTAGTGGTGGCTATGGCCGTTGGAACTCTTCGGGGGAGTTCTTTGGTAGCTGAGATGCTTCAGGTCTCCTGGTGTTCCCTCCTCCTCCTCGCTTATCTTTCCTCGAAGGCCCTCTAGGATCTCTTATAGGTGAGAGGCATCGTCAGCGTGGTGCCTCCCTTCGGCCTGGCCCTCCGGCTAGATCAGGATTGGTCACAGGCCCTCCGGCTAGATCAGGATTGGTCACAGGCCCTCCCCCGGACGTGAAGGGGCGCATGCCCCGTTTTCGATGGGGAGGTACGCCATGGGTTTCCCCCACTATGGCAGGGTGCCACGCTTGGGGTAAACCCACCAGAGCCTCGGTCCGAGGGTGGATGCCACAAGGTCAAAACCCTCTTCTTCCGGGTAGTGCAGTAGGTTGGTGGAGAAGTGCGGTGCCTTGGGCAGGGCATCCTTTCCCATATGGTGTTTATGGTGGTTTGAAGGGGATCCGTCACTTCGGCAAGATACTCCCCTGTAGGTCCACGCACCTTTTCCTCCTTAGGCTTCTAGGCGGCGTGCTAACACCTGCCAGACGTGTCAGCTTTTTCATGCCGTGACTGGGTCCCAATTGGAATGACAGTGTTTGCCTCTTCCACCGTCATAGGAGCACCCACGGGAAAGGTCACATCATCTTGCCGATTAATATCTGGTCCATTGGCGAGGTCGACTGCGACCCCAGGAACGAACCTCAAATAGAGGTTGTTTCGATGGACGGGTTCGGAGAGCGGGAACATGACCTCTGCCGGGGTCCGACCTCAGGAAAACCACTCTGGCACGAGGTGCGAGGCAAGACCTCAGCCGCGGTTCGACTTCAGTGGAACCGCTCCGGCACGAGGTGCGAGGCAAGATCTCAGCCGGGGTTCGACTTCAGTAGAACCACTCCGGCATGAGGTGCGAAGCAGGACCTCAGCCGGGGTTCGACTTCAGTGGAACCACTCCGGCACGAGGTGACCGAAGAGCGGAGCTGAGCTGGCGCCTCCGCCAGCGTGGCCTCCACCCGGATCTGAGAGGGTTTCCATGTCAGCGATCTTGCCATATCAATATTAATATAATATTAATGTATATATATTAATATTATATTATTATTTATATAATATTTGAAAATAAAAATATATAATTTAATATTTATAAAAAAATATAATAAATATTTTATGTATTAAAAAAAATACATGTTTAACTAAACATAAACTATCACTTTCTTTTAGCAAACCAAATGAGTTTTTAAAAATAAAAATAATGCGGCGGGTATAGAAGTAGACCATTAGACCTGGTCCATCCAATAATGCTAGAACATTGGGTCCTTTCCTTCGTAACCGGGACCACTGCCATGTGGGATGCGTGCGTTTTCTCCGAGCTCGGCATTATTACACCCCAAGAAGAATGGGAAGACCAGTCCCAAAAGTCCATGAGAAACGGTTCCACTCGTGGATTTTTGTTGCGTCTGGGATTTGACATGCAGTAGAACCGCATTTGGACCGATTCAATTCAACAAGAAGCTCCCCTACCATTTAATTTTTGAGAAGGAACATGATTAATGCGCACAACAACAAAAAAAAAAAAGTCAACTAGTTCTCATTTATGAATCCTTATTTTTATCTGAATTTCAATTTCGATCGTTATTTTCAAGGATGATTTAGATGTTGCATGTTCCAACAAGATGAAACAAAGAAGATTTTTTTTTTTTTTTAAAAAAAATTTTATAAGTCAAGAGTCTTATGGACGGATCATATTGTAACAGTACCTAAAATATTATGTCATAACAACAATAATAACTAGTCCTACCTAATTCTCATTTGCCTCCTTTTCCACCTTAGCTTATTTTCCCCAAACTTTACTCGATACCTCCGCACACCAAATATGAACATTTTGTGCAACTCAAATGAGGGAAGCTCCTCTTAAAGCCTTTAATATTTATATAAAAAAAATATTGGGGTAATATTATCGAAGATTTGGCAACTAGTATAAAAGAAAAATATTGGTCACACAAAAAATCCATGCCTAAGGTCATGATTCAACTCATACTTTTTTTTTCATTTATATGAAACCCTGACTCGAGTTGAGTTAAAGCTCTGATCCATACCTAGCCCATTGAAATTTTGTTAGATGATTGCATGGAAAAATCCTTGCCCAATGCTCAGCCTAAATAGAACCGAAAAGTAAGGGACGTCAGGTGCCAAATTAGAAACATCCGGGCTTCATCCTTGATGGGACTTCACATCACAAAGTTTTGAAAAATTGTGCCCAGCTCGTATAGAAATCAATATAATATTTAAAAATAAATCGTACTTGTTATGATGGGAGGACATTATTAGTCTCTCATTAATTATGAATCAAAAAAAATCCTAGCTTATAACAAAGATACCATTCTTCTCGTGTAAGATATTTTTTTATATTGAAATCAAAAAAATAAAATCATGAGATTCTAGAATGGACAATATCTCATATACTTGCTAAATCAATAATTAGTAAAAAAAATTATCTATAATTAAACTAAGAGTAGTAGTTGGCCGTTGCCATAATTTTTCTAAATTTTAAAATATATATACTTGAATATTCTAGTCCCACCTGAGTATTATACAAATTTAAATAAAAAAATAGAGTGACAAGAAGTAAAAACTCGGATTGTCAATACTAGGATGAAACAAACTTTAGCTTCTAATCTGTTGTACTCATTGACCAAATCCTATTATTTAATATTATATCGTGCAAGGCAAGTAGCAAAATTTATACTTATATCAAATAATAATATTTGTTATCTATACTGTACACAAAAATAATAATTTTGAAATTTAAAAATATTCTTTTTTATTCCTTTCTAATTCCATTTATCATTTTTTTATTTTAATAATACCCTCTCATTAATCTAAATATTATATTAACCAAAGCTTTCTTTTAGAAAAAAACATCTTCTCAAATTGAAATGTTGCTCAACCACCCTTCAAACACACTCTCATGTAGAGTATCTCTTCCCTCTTCTTTCCCTATCATTGTCACGCCCCGAATCCAGTACTGAAATTGGCTATGTGACCGGCCGCACAATCCTAGGTTTTATCCTAGAGATCATGCAAGATTAAAAAAATTTCATTGCAACTTCAATCCTCCATAATATTATTGACCACAATTCATAAGAAAATACATAATACAAAGGAAATAATACAACTCATATGATTACAATTTCAGTCATCCTTTAGTTATCCGATTGGTATTAATGACTCTCTAGATAATTCTCATTTCTCCACGAATCCAATCCACCATCAAGCTCAGATATCCTGCATGACTCTGAGAAAATAGGGGTTGTGAGCTTTACATCCCAGTAAGGTCTCTAAACAGTCACACCAATAATAATATAACTTGAAAATAACTGGCAAACCATAATTTATCCGATCATGCAACCAAAATAACTCGAATATCAAATATACAAACATTTGATAATATTATGTTTTTTTTTTATCTTTCCATTATTTATGCTTATTCTTTAGGGTTCTAAACTAACCACGGTCATGTTCTAGCTCATGACTGGCAATCTCGATATCACACTTCAGCCTGTGACGTGGCAATCTTATTGTCCATGCCTGTGACTGGCAATATCATTGTCCATGCCATGTGACTGGCAATATCATTGTCCATGCCTGTGACGGCAATATCAGTAACCACGATCCTGTGGCATGGCTAGTCCAAATATTGTATTTACTTGATTAACACTTCATCAACCCACTTCATGTAGTCAAATCATGTCATTTACAGTTTTTCAATAACCAGCATCATGGTCCAACCCATTCAAAGATAACTTTACTTGATAAAACATGGTATACAGAAACATAAATAATAATAACACCAATTATACTGTTCATTATGAAAGTCAACTATACCATGCAAAAATAAATCATGCATGTCAATGTTCATGTATATGGATAAGATACATATATAAGACTGGTGATCATGTCCAGATATCCTTACCTCACTAGAGACAACCAACACGCCTGATATTGGTTCATACATGGAATCCGTACAAAGCCCTTCTGCTTAGAAGGCTGCCCCTCTACAATAACAATTTTTAATATAAATAATTATAGGATAATTTGTAAACCAAAATCTTTTACTTATAAAATCCTAACTCCATGAATTCCAAGAAAGAAAGCTTTCAAATTTTCCCCTTCAATATTTATTTTTTTTCCTCTTTCTCTCTCTTCCTCTACTCTTCTTTCTCTCCCTTCTTCATCTATCCACTTTCTCTCTCTCCTCCTTCTCTCTCTTCTTCCTCTCTCTTCTTCATCTATCCTCTTTCTCTCTCCTCTATTTTTTATCTCTCTTCTTTTTCCTTTCTTTTTTTCCCCTTTTTCTCTTTCCTTTTCTTTTTTCCTTTTTTTTCTTTTTTTTTCCCGTTCCCTTCTCCTCTCCGTCTCCACTGAACGGAGTCCCCACCCCCCATCTTTTTTTATTGTGTTGAAATTAACTTGGCTTGCCGACTTCAACCCAAAAAAACCTAAGTTTCACAACCATATGCTCTCTCTCTCTCTCTCTCTCTCTCTCTCTCTCTCTCTCTCTCTCTCACAACCTATATTTCCTTCCCTACCTCTCTCCTATCTATGTAAATCCAATCCCCAACCATCCTCTACAAACTATATGTATATATATATATATATATTAATTTAATAATTTAAATATTTTAATTTAATTTTATATTTATATATTTTAATTTTATATCATATTTAATCTTATTTTAAAAATTATTGATACTATTATTATTATTATTATTATTATTATTATTATTATTAATGAACTTACTTTTATATGTTCATGTTTTTGATCATTTTTTATATGTTTAAATTGTTCAAATTTCATTCTTATGCTATGTACACCTTTTTTTAATTTTATTTTTCCACAATATTTTCTTTTTAATTTATTTCATTAGTCATATTTTTATATTTTATTTTTATTTCTCATTTATCTTTCACTATTTAAATATGTTAGTCAATGTTTACACTATATTTTAACTAATGATGGCATTCAAAGGATGAAAGTAGGATGATGATAGAGATGGGTCTAAACTATAGGTAGTGTTTGGATACAAAAAATTAAATTTTGGAATAGGAATACCAATTTTCAAGAAATAGCTATTCATTATTGTTATTCCAAATTTTTGTTTGGTTGGAAATATGAAATAACAAATTTATTCTAGCATAATTATTGCAGTGAAGCCCACTACATAGAAATAAAATGATCTGGAATAAGCTATTCCATAGTCTACCACGAAATAGCTATTTTAGAATACCAAAAGTTGACTGAAATAGCTTATTCAAGATAGCACACCTTAATTTTCATAGCTGTTTAGAGGAATAACCTGGAATAAAGACTTATGGGTTAGAATATGGCATCCTTACACAACCTTAAATTATAGTAGCAATTTGAATAAGCTTGAAAATGGCTCAGAACAAGATCTATCATTTCACAAGTTAGGTGAAGACAGTATTGGCTAGAAAAAAGTTTAAATATCATGAACAGGTCAAAGAAAAATCAACTATGACAAATTTGAGGACAATCAAGTATGATGATTTATGGAAAATCATAAGTTTAGCATATAGTACAAAATCATGCAATTACTATAATATGAATAGTAGAGAATAGTTAATGTTGCCGTCCAGATCGTCGTGGCCTGTAGCTTGATGTGTGATGCATGCGTTGGGCTCCCTTTGGATACTTGTCCTCTTTTCGGTTAGCTCCTTGATCAGTTTGTCTTGCAAAAAAGAGGAGACTCGGGCCGAGAATTCCAGTAGGGACACTCCGATGATCAAATCAGTTAGGACAATCAAGGAGAACAAAGCCTCTGTGATGGAGGATTGGGATACCTCTACGTAGAGGAGTAAATAAAATGGAGCAAAGAAAAGTAGAGTGGATGGGAGTTAGAGGCAGGGAAGTTCCTCCTGGTGGTTCCTTACCCGTTTGCTCTCTTTGTCTTTCCAGTTGGCTCCCTCTTCGTTGGAGGTCCCTTCTTTCATTTTATATGGGAGAAATGATTCAGACCAGGTCTGGAACTTCATCGGGAAGTCACTTTCTCGATACCCTCTTTTGACGGGGTTTTCTTCTATTAGCGGCCTCCCCCTGTCAGACCGATCCTTAGAAGGAGATCTTTCTATCGGGGGTATTCATCGATGCAACCAGGTCTTGTCCCTCTAGTGGTGTAGTTTCCCGCGAGAGGTGCAAGCGCCATGCTGCTGAGCCCTGAGCCATGGTGGAGCGTTTTCATTCCAGGAGGGACCATCAGGGTGTTGCAGGGCCTGAAGCCTTAAAAGGATACTCCTCTTGGAGGAGGCGCAGGTGGCGTGTCACAAGAACTGGAGCCCTGGTTGCATGGTGGAGGGTGCAGGCGGCGTGTGGTAGGGCCTAAAACATGATGGAGCATGCATCACGCAGAGGATGTAGGTGGCGTGTTGCAGTGTTTGTAGCCTGCAGCCCTCGTGCCATGGTTTGAATTCCTTCTGTCTTCTTTTCCTCATTCTTGGTTGATCCTTTACCAGTCGATGACGCCTTTTGGTCCTGGACAGTGATTCTATCTTGGAAAGCAGGAGCTCTATCTCGGGAGCTCGACCTCAGAAAGTGGGAGAACAATCTTGACCAGGAGATCGACCCTAGATGGGAGCTGACCTCGGTTGAGGGCTCGACCTTGAAAGATGGGAGCAAGATCTCGGTCGGGTGCTTGACCCTGGATGGGAGCTGACCTCGATCGAGGGCTCGACCTCGGAAGGCGGGAGCATGACCTCGACCGGGGGCTCGACCTTGGAAGGCGAGAGCATGACCTCGGCCGGGAGCTCGACCCTGGATGGGAGTTGACCTCGACCAGGGGCTCGACCTTGGAAGGCGGGAGCAAGACCTCGGTCGGGAGCTTGACCCTGGATGGGAGCTGACCTCGGCTGGGGGCTTGACCTCAGAAGGCGGGAGCACGACCTCGACCAGGAGCTCGATCCTGGATGGAAGCTGACCTTGACCAGGGGCTCAGACTTGGAAGGCGGGAGCATGACCTCGACTGGGGGCTTGACCTCGGAAGGTGAGAGTATGACCGCAACCAGGAGCTTGACTCTGGATAGGAGCTGACTTCGGCCAGGGGCTCGACCTTTGAAGGCAGGAGCACGACCTCGACCAGGAGCTCGACCCTGGACGGGAGCTGACCTCCACTGGGGCTCGACATTTGAAGGCAGGAGCACAACCTCGACCAGGAACTCGACCTTGGATCTTCATTTGGTCACCGCATCCAGGTGGCATCTTCTGCCAGTATGGCTGCTAGCTGGGTCTGGCATGGGCTCCACGTCAATGATAGTGTCATATCAGTTAGTGCTAGCAAGTTAAGATTGTGAAAGTTCTTGAATGTTAGGCATTAGAATCCATGCTACCAACCTTTTTCTATATCTTCTTTTTTGTTATTAGATATAAGTGATACATTTACATGCTCACACAAACTTGCCAAGGAATTGTTAAAGGATTTTCTAGCTAATAGTTAGTAATTTATATTTAAAAGTATTATATTATTTTTTATTTAACCTATAAATCATATTATATTTTTATTAAATTACTTGCATATACTTTTATTTTTTATTACAATAATTTAAATATCTTAAATACTTATTATTTAAATTTTATAAATAATTTGTTTTAATTATCATGGAGTTTCTTTTTTCATGTCATTTTAATTGCATATTATAAATTTTAATTTATTTTATTTAACCATATATTTATATTTATTGTCTTTAATATTAACTATTCATATATATTTAAAATATTATTATAAATATTTTGTTTTAGTGATTATTAACTTTGTCAAAGATAAATTATACATGCTTAATTTACTCATAATTATAATAGTGGAACTAACAACCACCATCAACTATCTACCCACTGAGTTTGGATCGTTTCTTTTGTGTGGAAAGATGATTCACTTTGTCTTGGGATGTACATCATTGGACAGTATAGCAACTACTATAAAATATTTTTTTTAAAAAATATTATTTTTATATTATTTTTCTTGAATGTATGATTATTTAAAACTTATTTATAGATCTATTATTATTGTAATGATATTTCATCAAAAATTTGAAAAATAAAAAATATAATATATAATGTACAGTGTTGTTGCCCAGGTGGCTTATCCAAGAGGGAGGTGAATTGGATAATAAAAATTTTTGCAAGTATGTGCTCCTTTTCAAAGTTTTTAGTATGGTATGTGCTGTGAGTTAAGTGACTAATGCGGAAGCAAGAACACAAGAAATACAATCACAAACATAGTAGATTTTATAGTGGTTCGGAGCTACCTAGCTCCTACATCCACTATCCAAGATACTACTTGGGTTTTCACTATATTCACCCTCAGAATATAGTCGGATTATTTTCACGGGCTCATAATCCAAAACCCAAACTTGGTTTTATCCCGGACTCACCAAAAACCCAATACAATGTTAGTTTTATTCGGGCTCACTAACAACCCACTCTTGGTTTTCAAAGGCTCACCAAAAATCTTTACAAACCTAAGTTTCAGCTCCTGCTATACTTGGAACAATTTAAACAAAGAGTAGAAAATACAAAGCAACTCTATGACAAACCGAAGTTGCCGAATGGTTGCAGTTGTAGCACTTGAGAAGCACTCTTGATTTCTCTTGGAATGCTCTTCAAGGCTTCTAGCTTCTTCAATAAATGCCTCAATAATTCAGATGGAAGTTAGGTGTGGTCTTAAGTGCTCTCTCGAGCGTTCTTTCAAAAGCTTATTAATTTTTCATTCACTGCTCATCCTCTTCTTCAAAAGTGACTCAAATCCTTTAAATATATTTTGCTTAACTGATTTCAGGTGGATATAGCCGTTATAGATCGTTGGGATTCGAAATATGATCGTTGGAGCACTTTTTGCATTCAAAAAGAAAGTTCTGGAATTAGTCGTTACTCACTTGGAACCGTTATTCGAGTTGGCTCGGATGGGTTGAGTCGGCTCGGTTGGGTTGAGTCGACTCGATTTCTCAGGTAGGTCAAAACTTCACTCTGGTCAAGTCAGCTCTTCTGCTTCGAGTCGACTCGCCTGGCTGGTTCTTCAGAACTGAGATTTTTTGAATTCTGGAAGAGTCGGCTCTTTTGCACATGAGTCGGCTCGGCTGTTTGTCTAAGAAACTTTTACTTTGATCAAGTCGCCTCGACTTTCCTCAAGTTGGCTCGAATTCTTAGAACTTCAGAAATCACACTTTGCCAGAGTCGGCTCTTCATTCTTGAGTTGGCTCGAATGTCTGCGTGCCGTGCCAAACCTCGAGTTGGCTCTTCTACTTTGAGTCGGCTCTTGGTACTTGTGTCCAAAAACTTTTCAAACTTCTCATATTTCTTCCAAAGACATTCAATCAAGTCCAGAAGCTCTCCAACTTCATCAAGACTAAATCTAAGAGATTTAAACAAGAAAAATACATAGAGATAGCCTATTTTCATAAATATATAGTTGATTTTTCTTTGGGGCTTTTCATTATAAAGTACATTTCTAAAAATAAGCTTGTTATACACCAAGGTTGTAGGAAGAGTGGTCTTTCATTTAAAACATCCTACAAAAATTTAGAAAACACTTGGAAAAATTTAGTAATTAAATGCATGCTCCAATATTTGGTTATCATCAAAATCATTCCAGGGGTCAACAATCTCTCCTTTTTTGATGATGACAAAATATTGCATATGGAAAAATTTTGTAGATATGAGTATAGAGATATTTAAACATATCAAGGTAACTTGTGTATGACTTTAAAAATAGAGACATATCCATATGTATCAACAAGTATCATGAATATATTGAAAGTATCATAACTTATCAACAAAGTATCAAAGCTTTTGAATTAGATATAATGTGTATCAGAGTTAATATATATTAAAAGTTGTTTTTGCCTACTATGAATTGAAGTCAATAATGTATCAAGGCAAGTTGATCATCAAAATATATCAGAGTTTGCAACTGTATTAAAAGATGTATCAGAGTTTAAAGTAGCAAAAGGTATTAAAGTTAGCAAGTATGTATCGGAGCTATTATCAGAGCTATTAAAGATAGCAGAAATGTATCAGAGCTCAGAGTTAGCAAGAATGTATCAAAGCTATTAGAAGCTAGAGATGAATCAGAGCAAATTATGATCAAAGCAAATTTAAGCAAATTTTGAGTAACAGGGATAACTCTCCCTGTTACATGCATAACCATGCACATTTTCAATAGATTTGCCAAAAGATTTTGCTAGTTTTCCATGCACATACATTACATGCTATTTTTCATGCACATACACTTACTCCCCCTTTTTGTCATCAATCAAAAAGGTTTTGTTTGAAATATCCTTGTCAATGCTTAATATGACTCCCCCTTAATAGTAAATTTTGAAATAGAATAAGAGGATTAATAACATTATTTGAGATAATTTCACATTCTCATAGATTTTTCAAATTGCAAGTGTTCATTAGAATTCTCTTGAAGTGTTACTTCTCTTTGTTAGGTTAATTGACCATTCAAAGATGCAATAAGATATAAAAAAGAAGTAAAGAACACATAGATTTGCAAATAAACATTTCATTACTATAAAAAGAAGTACAATGCATCAAAATACAAAAGCTTGTTCTTCTTACAGGATACATAAAAAAGAAACAACAAAAAGATACACCAACTAGTCTTCTTCCTCACCAGAGGAAGAGTCAATTTCTAATACAATGGAGGAGATCTTAGTCTTCAAAGGTTTGAATCTAAGATCTCGATTTCTAGTCCTAGTTGGGGCCTTAAAAACTTTGGATTTTTGCTTAAGCCTAAATTTGGGTTTCGCACTAGTTGGGGTAGGCTCAACTTTAACATCAGTAGGTGGTACAGGGGGCTATGAAGCAAGAGGTGTAGGATCAAACAATCCTGGTATAGAAGGAGGTGGTGACTGAGCAGGTGGCGGTCTGGAAGCTAATGCTCCAAAAGTCTCAACAACAGATGATAATCTGGAAATGAATAACCAAAGTGTATCAACCTTGGAGGATAATCCTTGAATTCCCTACTGAAGGCTGTCCAGTGAAGCAGTGTGCTGAGTAGCAAAAGTATTTGCTGCTCCCCTGACTCTACCAAAGTCAGAACGCAAGTCTCTCAACTCATCCTGAAAATCATCCACGTCTGCGGTCGACTCTCAACTACCTCAACTCTAGAAGTCAATTGACTCAGCTCTATCCTGATCTCCTAAAGTCCATTATCAACATTTTGATGAAGCTCGCCAAACATCGAAGAGAAGGTGCTCGTCAAGAACTCTGAAAGCTATCTCAACTGTTGTGTAATAAAGGCCTGTGAAGCAGTCGGTACGGTGATCGATGCTGAAGGTGCTGATGGAGCAACTGAAGGTCCTGGTGGAGTCCTAGGACTACCAGGCTATCGTTGCTCCTCAGTCTTAGCCTCTGTAACATGATCATCATCATCATCACCTCTGTTAGCAGCAGTCTCAGTGTCAGCCAAGGGGTGCTCTGCCTGATCATCCTCATCCTCATCTGAAGAAGGGTGAACCACCCTCTGTCCTGACACCCTCTTCGTCCAAACTCCCTCAACCTGATGGTAGCCCATCCACTGTAGGGACTTCATCGAATAGGTATCAATATGATGCAGTGGTCTACCGTCCTCTCCAGTAAGGTCGATCCCAAAGTCCTGAAATAGTAAAGTGAAAACCATGCCATAGGGAAGGCAGGTTTTCACCCTCCTTGCTGCTTCCCTCATATGAACCAGCATAATGTACAGAAGATTGAGGGCCCACCCCTCAATCAAGCATCTCATAAAGACCAAATCTTGCTCGCTCACCCAATCAAATCGGTCTATCCTCGACAAAAAGATCCTGCTAATCATGTTGTGCAACATCTCATTTCCAGTGACAACATATTAGCTTGCACATTCCCCACACCATCTACATTTCTTCTCTTAAGGATGGTTCTAAGGGTTCTCTTCTTATCTTTTAACACTAAGTGATTCAGTCCTTCATTAGGCATGTGCAAAATATTACTTAATCTTTCCTCATCCATAATTAACCTTACTCCCTTGACAGTTGATTCAATGTGATATTCTCCCAGGGTAAGGTTTTCATAAAAGGTCCTTACTAAATTAGGATAAGTCAGAGTGTCTAAAGAACAAAAGTCACTCCACCCTTGAGCCTCTATCCAATCTCCTATTCTGAGCCCTAGTTCTTCCAAGAATGAGAAAATTATTCTTCTTCCACTGGTAACTGGGTGGTTTGCCATTGAGATTACCTGTCTCGACGGAGAAGGAAACTCATTCCTTTCTTCCTCTTGTTCTTGAACAGGGGTCGACTCCTCTTCTCTGTGCTTTGACCTTCTTTCCCTCTATGCACTAGATTCCGCATGCCTTGCTCTCTTCCATACTGCCATCCTTGGAGCCATAACCAGAAATCAAAGGTGGGAGAGGATGAAATTCAAGGAATGTGGGGTAGAGAGTGTGGTCCCTAGGCTTTGGAAGGATTTTTTGGTAGTTCGGCTAAGGTTCAACAGGAAATATAAGCCCCAGGTTTGGTCCTACAGGTTATATAAAAATGCCTAGCCTGACATTCGAGTCGGTTCGGCCATAAGTATGACTGCTCAAGTCGGCTTAAGCAAAAATACTCAGAAAAGGTTCTAAAATACTCTAAAAGATTTCTAATGATAGAAGGACATTATGTAAGGTGGTCATTGTCCTTAAATTGATGTAGGAGGCCTTCTAGATAATTTTTCCTTAATTTAGAAGAAAATAGGTTAGAAATTCTAAAAAGGGTCACATGACCCTAATTCTCCTCTAATAATTTCAAATCTTTCTTCATTAAGTGGCTTAGTAAAGATGTTAGCAAGTTAATTTTCTGTTGGAATGAATTCAAGTTCAATTAATCCATTTTGTACATAATCCCTAATGAAGTGATGTCTAATTTCTAAATATTTTGTTCTTGAATGCTGAATTAGATTTTTTGTCAAATTAATAGCACTTGTGTTATCACATTTGATAGGAATTTTTATTTGAATAACACCATAGTCTTCTAGTTGTTGCTTAATCCATAACACTTGTGTACAACAACTCCCTGCAGCTACAATTTTGCCTCAGCAGTAGATAGTGCTCCAGAGTTTTGTTTCTTACAGTGCCATGAAATTAAGTTCAACCCTAAAAACTGGCAAGTACCGCTAGTACTTTTTCTATCAATTTTACATCCACCATAATCAGCATCAGAAAAACCAATTAAATCTAATGAAGATTGCTTAGAATATCATAGACCATGATTACTTATTCTTTTAAGATATTTTATGATTCTTTTAATAGCAAGTATATGTGATTTTTTATGATTTGATTGAAATCTAGCACATATACATACACTGAACAAGATATCAAGCCTAATTGCAGTTAAATACAACAGCGATCCAATCATACCTCGATAAAGCTTTTGATCAATGTTGTCGCCGTCTTCATCTTTATCTAAACTACAGGAGGGACTCATGGGTGTGCTCATTTCTTTGGATGACTCCATACCAAACTTCTTAATGATCTCCTTGATATACTTTGCTTGGTTGATAAAAATTCATTCCTTTGTTTGCTTAATTTAGAGTCCTAGGAAATAGGTTAGTTCACCCATTAAGCTCATTTCAAATTCACCCTGCATTAACTCAGCAAATTCTTTACAGAGATCCTCATTAGTTGCACAAAAAATAATGTCATCTACATAAATCTGTATAACTAACATATCATTCTCTTTCTTTTTAATAAATAAAGTTGTATCTACATTGCCTCTAACAAAGTTATTTTCAAGTAAAAACTTGCTTAATCTATCATACCATACTCTAGGTGCCTGTTTTAATCCATACAATGCTTTATTAAGTTTAAAAACATGATTTGGAAGAACATGATTTTCAAAACCTGGTGGTTGTTCTACAAAAACTTTTTTCGAAATAAATCCATTCAAAATATACTTTTTACATCCATTTGAAATAATTTAAAATTCATGTAGCAAGCAAATGCAAGTAATAATCTAATGACTTCTAATCTTGCTACGGGTGCATAGGTTTCATCAAAATCTATTCATTCTTCTTGATTATAACCTTTAGCCACTAATCTTGCTTTATTTCTAATTACTTTTTTCTTGTTCATCCAGTTTATTTCTATAAACCCATTTAGTTTCTATTACAGGATGGTTTGAGGGTCTGTTCACTAGGATCCATACATTATTTCTTTCAAATTGGTTAAGTTCTTCATGCATGGCCATCATCCAATTATGATCATTTTCAACTTCTTCTATGAAATGTGGCTCTACTTGTGAAATAAATGCTAGGTTATCATGTGCTTCTCAAAGCAATGACCTAGTCCTAACACCTTGTGAGGGATTACCTATAATTAAATCTCTAGGATGTGAAGTTACATACCTCCATTTCCTTGGTAGATCACCATGATCTTTACTTACCACATCTTCTCCTTCTTGAGTTGGTTTGTCCTTCAAGCTCATATCTTTTATTGCTTGATCAAGTGTACCTGCATCATTGTCTATATACTCTTCTTTTCTAGAAGGTGAGGGATTAAATTCATTACAAATGACATGAATAGATTCTTTTACTGTTAATGTTCTTTTATCAAACACTCTATAAGCTTTGCTATTGATTGAATAACCCAGAAATATAGCTTCATCAGATTTAGCATCAAACTTTCCTAGGTTATCATTTCTATTGTTTAACACAAGGCATTTACAACCAAATACATGAAAATAATGAATGCTTGATTTTCTATCATTCCAAAGTTCATAGGGGGTTTTCTTTAAAATTGATCTTATCAAAACATGATTCAAAATGTAACAGGCAGTGTTCATCGTTTCTGCCCAAAAGTATCTTAGGAGATTGTCTTCATATAACATTGTTCGGGCCATCTCTTTCAAAGTCCTATTCTTTCTCTCTACAACACCATCTTGCTATGGTGTTCTAGGAGCAGAGAAGTTGTGATCAATGCCGTGCTCAGTGCAATAATCATCAAAATACTGATTTTCAAATTCTATGATGTGATCACTCCTAATTGAAATAACTGAAAGATTTTTCTGGTTTGAAACTTTATTATGAAATTTTTGGAAAAGTTTAAAAGCTTCATCCTTGTGTGCAATGAATAAAATCCAAGTAAATCTCGAAAAATTATCTACTATCATAAGTCCATATTTCATACCATATAGGCTTGTAGTTCTAGTTGGTTCAAATAGATCCATATGTAGTAGCTCAAGTGGTCTAGAAGTAGAAACCGATTTTTTCGATTTAAAACTCTTATAGTTTGTTTACCCAATTGACATGCATCACAAACATGTTCAAAATCAACTTTGAATTTAGATAAACCACTAACTAGATTTTTGAAAATAAATTTGGATATTGTATGCATGCTAGCATGACCTAATCTTCTATGTTAAAGTAAGCTAGACTCCTTGGTTTTAGCATTCATTGCTGTAAGACTTGTACTACTAGATATGGCTAGATCATTTAAATCTACCACATATATGTTTCCAAGTCTATGTCCAATGAGCTTAGTGCTAGAATCAAGTAAGTTAGTTACAATGCACATTGAAGATTTAAAGACAACCTTGAAGCCTCTATCACATAATTGATTAATACTTAATAAATTATGCTTCAAATTTTCAACTAGCAATACATTTTCAATGAATGTAGAAGGGGTTATTCTGATCTTACCGATGCCAATTATCTTTTCCTTACCATTGTCACCAAAAGTGACCATTCCTCCATCTTTCATCTATAGGGTGATGAATTATTTCTTGTCACCCATCATATGTCTTGAACAGCCGTTGTCCAGATACCATCTTTTCTTTGTGTTTTGGGCTGCAAGACATTCCTCATCTTCAAGACCCATTAAACATATGTTCGCTATTTTTGTGGTCTCTTCTTTTTCATATGAAGTTGACTCCTTGCCGTCGCTTCAAGTTGCAACCATTGCTTTCTTCTTCTTCTTATAAGTTTTCTTCAAGTTTAGACAATATGATCTGAAGTGCCCTGGTTTCTTACATTCGTAGCAAATAGGTTATTGCTCTTTATCTTTATCTTTTTCCTTTTCCTTGTCCTTGTAGTATTCTCCTTTTCTATGAAACTTTTTCCAGTATCTTCCCTTTTTCTTGCCCATAAATTTCCTGAATCTCCTCACCACAAGTGCAATATCATCATTTTCTAGTTCATCTTTCAAGGAGGGGCTTTCTTCATCAATTTCCTCTTCTTGTTTCTTCAACTCTACAGCAGCTTTGAAGGCAATTGACTTCTTTTTCTTGATGTCATCTTTATTTCTATGCTGCATAGTGAGCTCATGTGTGATCAAGGATCCCAATAGTTCATTCAGTGGTAATGTGTTAAGGTCCTTGGCCTCTTGAATTGTAATAACTTTCGGGTCCCATTTGTCTGGAAGTGATCTCAAAATCTTTTGCACGAGATCTACATTAGAATAAGTCCTGCCAAGACTCTTCAAACCGTTAATAATATCTATAAAGGGTGAGAACATAGTAGATATAGTCTCATTCGATTTTGATATGGCCAGACCGCTGACGTGGAGTACACCTCAGATCCAGCTGGTAGCCAGGCAGGTAGATAGCGCCGCGTCAAGTTCTCTTTTGAGCTTCCCCGCCAGGTGGCCTCGCCAACGACTGTGCCCACCTTGGCCCGAGCTCGGCACCCCTGCTCCTTTGCTAGATGGCTCCCCCAGGTTGAGCCCAGGTGGCCTCACCAACGGTCGTGCCCACCTCGACCCGAGCTCAGCACCTCTACTTTTTTGCCAGGTAGCTTTCCAAGGGTCGAGCCCATCTCGACCAGAGTCGAGCCCTCCTCTGTTCCTTCACCAGGTGGCTCCCCAAAGAATCGAGCCCATCTCGGTCGGAGTCGAGCCCTCCTCTGCTCCTTCGCCAGGTGGCTCCCCAAGGGTCGAACCCACCTCGGCCCGAGCTCAGCACCTTCGCTCCTTCGCCAGGTGGCTTCCCAAGGGTCGAGCCCACCTCGACCAGAGTCGAGCCCTGCTCCGCTCCTTCTCCAGGTGGCTTCACAAGGGTCGAGCCTACCTCAGTTGAAGTTGAGCCCTCCTCTGTTCCTTCGCCAGGTGGTTCCCTAAGGGTCGAGCCCACCTCGACCAGAGTCGAGCCCTCCTCCGCTCATTTACCAGGTGGCTCCCCAAGGGTCGAGCCCACCTCGGCCTAAGCTTGGCACCTCCGCTCCTTCACCAGGTGTCTCTCTAAGGATCGAGCCCACCTTGGTCGGAGTCGAGCCCTGCTCCGCTCCTCTGCCAGGTGGCTCCCCAAGGGTCGAGCCCACCTCGGTCAGAGTCGAGCCCTGCCCACTCCTTCGCCGGGTGGCTCACCAAGGGTGGAGCCCACCTCGACCGAAGTCGATCCCTCCTCCGCTCCTTCGCCAGGTGGCTTCCTAAGGGTCGAGCCCATCTCGGCCGGAGTCGAGCCCTCCTCCGCTCCTTCGCCATATGGCTCCCCAAGGGTCAAGCCCACCTTGATCAGAGTCGAGCCTTGCTTCGCTCCTTCGCCATGTGGCTCCCCAAGGGTCAGCCCACCTCCGCTCCTTCACCAGGTGGCTCTCCAAGGGTCGAGCCCACCTCGGCCAAAGTCGAGCCCTCTCTTTGGAAGCTTCGGGAAGGACGAAGGTGCTAGCCCCAAGATCTCCATTGAGGCAGACGCGCGTAGTACGACGCACCCAGTATAGCACCTCCTAAATCTGTAATGGTACACGTAACATCGTTTGCATAAGTTTAGGAGGGGCACCCTGATCGAGATGTCAGATTCTATGGCCGACCACCTGGAACCCCCCTGAAGGAGAAGGCCGCATTCAACATCTCAAACCCGAGGGCGGCTGTGCCCAGATCAAGGTTCAACCTAATTTTCCCCTTCGTGACAACACACCGGGCAAGAAAGTTCACAACTTAACTCCTAACTATAAGAGGAAATGTCCTTGGGGGAGCGGCCAACGGGCACCGTTGACCCTTGAGCCCCCCAGAGAGGGCAAATCGAGGCACCGGAGCAATCGGCGACCTACAAAGGCACCAACGGGCAAGAAAGAAGGTAACCAGTCAAAAGAGGGCAAACACACGAAGGATCGGGACGAGCGACTTGAAGGCAGAAGGCTCTTAGAGGACTCCTGGAGCCCCGCGAGCACAGTCGCCGCAACTTAAGCTCTGTCCCTCTCTCATTTTCTCTTACTCAATCCCTCATTCAAAACTCCTCTAAGCATGATGACTGAAGTGGGATTCACCTTAGGGGATCTGTTCTGCTTTGCCATCCATTGACTTGATCATCGGAGCACCCTCGTCAGGATTCCCAGCCTGAGTCTCTAATACTATTTTGCAAGTCCAAAAATGCTTGGATTTCGGAGTAAAGGGGCAGATGTCCGATGCCACTTCGTAGCTGCAGGCCACGATAGTATGGTCGACAACAGATTAGCATGCCAGGAAGGGGAGAAAAGCCCTTGTACAAGCCCCCCATGAGCTTGACAGCTCAACTCAAAGCATGGTGGTAACTCGCGGAAGAGAAGCTTCCACCAGCCGAGTGGGAGACATCCCCTCTCCTCCAGGCCCACATAGCCCAGAGAGGGAGCTTCTCGCTCCTCCTCAACTGCCCACGACAGACATCCAGTACGCCGCACTTGTCCAAAAGATGTAGGCATTGACCGCAACTGTGAGGCAATTGCAGTATCAGCAGCGCTCCCTGGTCACTCAACCTTAGCTAGGGACCCCCGCGGCC
The DNA here is from genome assembly GCA_021397845.1 of Areca catechu. Taxonomy (NCBI): domain Eukaryota; kingdom Viridiplantae; phylum Streptophyta; class Magnoliopsida; order Arecales; family Arecaceae; genus Areca; species Areca catechu. The sequence continues at coordinate 27,951,513 of CM038046.1, forward strand.
CAAGCCGTGGGCTCCCGCGAAAGCCTGTGCTCCATCCAAGGTAGGCCATCCCATCTACGGGCCACAACCAATCCCTGCGGGAGTCACCAGACCCATGCGAAGAGAAACCACTCTGGGTCGACGGATCGGGAGAGTCGATCCCTGACGGACGATAATGCCATCGTCAAGCATGGTAAGCACCGCCGGGGCAAGGCCCCTCGTTGCGACCACCCCCAGTTATCAACTCCTTCTTCCCCAGCGGCCTCAATGGAAGGCTCCACTAACAAGGCCATCCGGTGCCTGGCCAAGAGATGCCTAGAAGAGCAAGAGCACAAGCTAGCGGAGCTCTCCCACCAGTTTGCCAATATACAGGGCTCCTCCAAATAGCCAGCAAGCTATGATGCCCGACCCCCCTTCTTCCGGGATATTCAAGAGGAACTGATTCCGAGTCGGTTCTGCATGCCTCAGGTGGATCCCTTTGATGGAACCACCGACCCCCTGGACCACCTGGAGAGCTATCAAGCTCTCATGAGAGTCCAGGGGGCGATGGACGCCCTCTTATGCATCACCTTTCTGGCCACCTTCCGGAAGGCCACTCGAGTCTGGTTCACCCATCTCGAGCCCGAAAGCATCGACTCCTTTCAATAGCTGGAGAGGAGATTCGTGGCCCACTTCGATGCTTGTCGAAAGGTGCCACAAGAGGTAGATAGCCTCTTCTCTATTCGGCAGCAAGATTGTGAGCTCCTGTGGGACTATTAACCCGATTAAAAGCTGCTGCCTTGGAGATCTATAGTTTGGACAAGCCCGTCGTCATGCTAGCATTGAAGCAAGGGCTTAAGACCTCCCGCTTGACTTATTCTTTGGACAAGAAGCCATTGAAGACATACTCTGAACTCCTCCTCCGCGTCCATAAGTACATCCGCATCGAGGAGGCCGACCGTACCAGGAGAGAGCTGGACAGGAAGCCTTCGAAGAAGCCTACCCCAAGAGACGTGCTTGGACCATGGAGACCTGGGCTGCCTGTGGACTTCCAAACGGGACCGAAGTTGAGAGATGGTCCCTTTCTCAAGAAGACCTTCACTCCCCTCCTCACTCCAAGATCAAAAATTTTGATGGAGATTGAGGGAAAGCTCTACCTGTGTCGACCTCCCCCGTTGAGGCCATCAAGCGGTCATGACAAGATGAAGTATTGCCAGTTCCGTCATGACCATGACTATGATATTAAGGACTGCTGCAACTTGAGAAGGAAAATAGAAGACCTGATTAGAAGAGGCTACCTCAGGAAGTTCGTGAGGAGTGAGGTTCCGACGGAGGATCAACCACTTGTGGCTCTTCCCTTATTCCTGCAGTTGATAATCGGCCCACTAAGAAGCCTATGGGCATGATTTCTTGGGGAATAGAGCGTGCATTGAAGAGAGCCCGGGAGGGAGGAGATCTGGAAAATGTACTCCCCTTTATGAAGGGGAAGGGAGGTGAGGAAGAAAATGTTAACAACGATGCTATCATGGTCAAGATGACCATCGCCAAGCATCCTGTAAGACATATCATGGTTGATAGTGCGAGCTCCACGGATATGCTTTTTTACAATGCTTTCTCTCGGATGAACTTGTCCCCCAATCGGCTAAGGCCAGTGCACACCTCTCTTATGGGATTTATCGGAGATTCAGTAAGAGTCGAGGAAAAAATTACTCCCTGTCACCATCGGGTCACCACCCTGATAAAGCACGATTATGATGACCTTTATCGTCGTCAGACTCTCATCGCCATACAATGCTATCCTAGGCCACCCCAGGCTCAACCTACTAGATGCGGTCATATCTACTAAGAGGTTGTTGGTGCAGTTCTCGACCGCTTACGGTGTGGGAGAGATGAGGGGGGCAGCTTAACTCGTCTCGCGTTGCTTGCAGGCTATCCCAAGGGTTCGAAGTGCCAAGCTCAACTTCGACATCGATGACCTCGATCAAAGGGCACAGGACCCTAGGGGTGGCCCCGTCGAGCACCTTTTGATGCATCCTCTTAGCTCGAACCCACTGAAGATGGTGCAGGTAAGATTCCAACTACCAGAAGATGAACGGGCTCACCTGCTTAGTTTCCTCCGAGCGAATGCGGATGTGTTCGCATGGACTGTGGCAGATATGTCAGGTATTCCTCTAGATCTCATCATCCATCAGTTGAAGATTGATCCGAAGTACCGTCCAGTTTGATAGAAGAAGAGGAGCTTCATCTCGGAGAGGCAGAAGGCTATCAACGACGAAGTGGAAAAGCTCCTTACCGCCGGATTCATTCACGAAGTGCAATATCCCAGCTGGCTGGCAAACATAGTTAGGGTTAAGAAGAGCAACAAAAAATGGAGGATCTGTGTAGATTACACTGATCTCAACCGCTTGCCCAAAAGATAGCTTCCCCCTTTCGAAGATTGACCAGCTCGTGGATGCCACCTCGGGGCGCCGCCTCCTCTTCTTCATGGACATATTTTTCGGGTACAACTAGATCTAGATGCATCCAGAGGATGAGAAACACACTGCCTTCATCACGGAACCGGGACATACTGCTACAAAATGATGCCCTTCGGCCTGAGGAATGCTGATGTCACGTACCAGCGGCTGGTCAACAAGATCTTTAAAGACCAAATTGGTTGCAACATGTAGGTGTATGTGGATGACATGCTCGTCATGAGCAAGCTAACCTCGGACCATGTCGATGAATTGGCGGAGACCTTTCACAACCTTTGCTTCCATCAAATGAAGTTGAACCAGGCGAAGTGAGCCTTTGGCATGGCGGCGAAAAAGTTTCTTGGCTTCATGGTCATCCAAAGGGGGATAGAGGCTAACCCGGAGAAGGTCCGAGTGATTCTTGACATGGAGCAGCCCACCTCCAAGAAGCAAGTTCAGCAACTCACCGGTCGGATAGCAGCCCTGAGCCAATTCATCTCATGATTTGTCGATCATTGTCAACCCTTTTTCAAGGTACTGCGGAAGATGCATGACTTCACTTGGATGAAGGAGTGCTAGGAGGCCTTCAAAGAGCTGAAGAAGACCCTGGCATCACCATCACTGCTCTCCTGACCAAAGGAGGGAGAGGAGCTTCTCTTGTACTTGGCGGTCACTCTGGAGGCCATCAGCTCGGTCCTGGTCCGTACGGATGAAGGAGAAATTAGAGGCCCGTGTACTACACGAGCAAACTTCTCCGTGATGCTGAAGTCAGGTACTCTCGGTTCGAGAAGTTAATTTTTGCACTCATCGTGTCTGCCAGCACCTCAGGCTTTATTTCCAAGTACACCCAATCGTGGTTCTGACGGATCAACCATTGAAAGCCGTACTAAGTCGCCCAGACACATCCGGATGCTTGGCGAAGTGGGTGCTGAAACTTAGCTAGTTTGACATCGCCTATCACCCGAGATCATCCATGAAGGCTCAGGTACTGGCTGACTTCCTGGTTGAGTATGCAAGCTTGGGCGAGGGGCTGGAAGAAAGCCCCCAGGTGCAACAGTCGAGACCCGAACCGGAGGAGGACATCTGGGTTCTACATGTGGACGGAGCATTCAAGTCCGGTGGAAGTGGAGCTGGACTCATCCTCGCCAACAGTGAAGGAGTCATCGCTGAATGCACACTCCACTTCCAGTTTGCTGCCACCAATAACTAAGCAGAATATGAAGCGCTCCTTGTGGGACTGAGAGTCTCCCGCGAACTGGGCATCCATAGCTTGAAAGTCTTCACAACTCATAATTGGTGGCTGGGCTGGTCCGCTAGCAAGGAAGGCCAGATTCTGATGACTCTTGGATCTCCCGAGAAGAATTACAAGAATTGGACCCAGACCTCTTGGAGAGATACCAGAGCCAACTTGAGCCTTACTCGACAGGGTCGAGTTCCTCCCACCCTGGGAGAATTGGTGCGGGCACCAGACTCAGAAGAAGACTTCAGAGCTCCATTTGGATCTCTGATTGACATTGCCCGAGAAATTAGGGTTTGTAATAAAGGTTGACCTGGTCAACCAGTTTATTTATTTTATTTATTTCTTGAGTCACCATTTAAATTTTGTTGAGTCATGTTGACTCGGTGCAAGTCCCAATGTGGTTTCAATTTGGTCCAAAATGGTGCCACATTTCTCTTCCAATCAACTCAAGGTTCAAGCAAGTGGAGACCACACTCCAAGCCACACGCCCAGCCACACTCCGAGCACACGCCAGAGTCCAGGAGGCACCATAGAGGCATCCCAGTGTCATGGTCCCCACATCCAAAGAAGAAAAAATCAAATTGGAGGCTAAATTAAAGGAGGCGCCCACACCTGCCTAATTTACCTAAGCAAAGAAGGAAGAAAACTTCTCTTGGAGAATAAATCAAAGAAGGACATCCAACCTACTCCTAATTGAATTTCAAATCAAAATCAAAGAGCATAACTTGGAGTGGAAGAAAAGAAGAAATACCATAAGAAGAAGAGGACTCCAAATCCAAATCCAACTCCAAAGGAGGTGCCATAAAAGTTCCAAAACAATTCCTTTATGGCCGTCCCAATTTTTTTTGGACTCTTGGTTGGCCAAGGGAGAGGATTTTCTACCTAATCTAGGGGTTGGAAGAGTTTAGTCCCACATGGGAATTTGTACAAGCTAGGAGAAAATTTTAGGTCTATATAATAGACCTCTCTTTGTAACTTTAAAAAAATGAATGAAGAAATTTATTTTTTTTGCTATTCTCTTGTGTTGAGTGACCTAGGTTTCTCTTCTTCCGCACTATTCTAAGTGTTGAGCTCCGTGAGGGGGTAATCCGGGTTCCATTGGAGCCTTGAGGAGGTGAGAGATCTCCATCTTTATCCAAAACCCTAGGTTAGCCACTTGAAATTCCAAAACCCTAGCCACCTTTCATTATTTTCCATCCACCAAACCCTAGATCCATCCATCTCCCACGGCCTCTCTCTCTCTACAAGTCCAGGCCGTCCACCTTCATCCAGATCCAGTCCGGCTACTTCAGATCCAGAGCAAGTTCCAAGGAAAATCACATCAGCATCCATGAGAATCCAGTTTCCAGCAATTTCGATCTTCAAGTTCATCAACCTGGTAAATCTTTTCCTTGACTCTCTGATTCCATCAATTGTTTTTCTTCTCTTCCAGATCTTGAGTTCAGGAGAAGCCCACCCGCCAAAGGACCAGTACTGGAGGATCCATTGCGAAGAAATCTGAATCCGAGGATCCAACAATCTGCTCGGGAGAGTTCTTCCACCAAAATCTGTGAAGATCATTGTCTGGTTAGGTAAACCATCTCTTCTCTTTATTTCTGTTCTGCTGAAAGTTCGGAGCGAAACCCTAGGTCTGGGAATTTCTCAACCCCCAGCGATCCGTTGCTTCTGAACTACTCTGATACTTTAGTTTCCTTAAATATGTGCTTTCAATTATCATATTAGTCTCTTTCAATGTTAGGTTAACTTTTCTTTGATTTGAAGCCAACTTCTACAAACATATAAAAACAACAAAAAAATTAGTTAATCTTAATCTACTTTCGCATCGCGTCCCTTTATTTGTTCTGCATCATTTTTGGTATCAGAGCTTTCGTGCTGCATCACCATCGCTTCACCTCGGTAGCACATCCTCGGACCGATGGAGAGGCCAAGGTGACCAACCGAACTATCCTCTAGGGACTCCGAACCAGACTGGACCAAGCCAATGATAGGTGGGTCGAAGAACTTCCTGGTGGCGTACCACACAATGCCGAGGATGGCCACAGATGAAACACCATTCAACCTCGTCTTCGGTGCAGAAGCGGCGATCCCGGTGGAACTAAGTCTGCCAACATTACGAGTGGAACAGTACGACGATGTCGAGAACCCGGCATGGCTCCTGCTAAATCTAGACTTACTTGAAGAGACAAGGGACAAGGCTCGAGTCCGCATGGCAGCCTACCGGCAATGGGTGGCCAGATACTATAACTCCAGGGTGAGGCCGAAGTCCTTCCGCCCGGGAGATCTGGTGTTGCGACGGGCGGAAGCCTCCCAACCTCGAGAGTGTGGCAAGCTCTCTCCAAATTGGGAAGGCCCTTATAGGGTGGTTGAAGCCCTTCCTCACGGGGCCTATTATTTTGCCAAGCTCGATGGGGCACGATTTCCATGGACGTGGAATGCTGCCAACTTGAGGATGTATTACCAATAATGTAAGACCTCCTAACATTAATAATGAAATTCTCTTTAGCACGATGCTTGTCTCTGTCTCGTAGGACTATCGAAGCCTGGAGTTCAGTCTGGTAGTGAAAGCCCAGAGTTCAGTCCGACAGCGAAAGCCCGGAGTCCAATTTGACAATCAAAGACCGGAAGCTCTAGGAGCCTGGCACCTAAAGCCCGGAGTCCAGTTCGGCAATCAAAGATCGGAAGCTCCAAAAGCCTAGCACCTAATGCCTAGAGTCCAGTCCAGTAATCAAAGATCGGAAGCTCCAGAAGCTCGGCACCTAAATCCTGGAGTCCAGTCTGGCAGCAAAAGCCCGGAGATCAATCCGGCAGCAAAAGCCTTGAGTTCAGCAAAAGACCGGAAACTCTTCAAGCCCGGCATTGGAAACTCCTGAAGCCCAGGAAACAAAGACCGAAAACTCTTCAAGCCAAGCACTGGAAACTCCTGAAGCCCAGGAAACAAAGATCGGAAACTATTCAAGCCCGGCACCGGAAACTCTTGAAGCATGGGAATCAAAGATCGGAAACTCCGGAAGCCCGGCACCTAAAGTCCAGACTCCCGTTAGGCAACCAAAGACCGAAAACCCCGGCACCAGAAGCTCATGAAGCCCGGGAACTTAAGGCCGGAAGCCCCGGTAACAGAAACTCCAAGGGTCCAGTACTGAAGCCTGGAAGCCTCCAAAATCTTGCTTTCTTACCGAGAGTCAAAGTTGAACTTCTAGCCAAAGTCGTACACTTGGCTTTGGCAGAAACCTAGGGATCCCATATCCGCCATCGACCTCAAGGAGGGTCAAAGTTTGAAGTCGGACAAGATTGAAGCAAATAAAATTGCAAGTAGCATGGAAAGACAAAACATAATATCAAAATAGAAAGATGTGAAGAAAGAAGAGCTTCATTTCTATCATAAGGTTTTTACAAGTGAAGAGGACCCCGATAGGCCGGGCGATCCCAAAGAAAACAAAATGAAAAATCCTATGCTAGATACAAAGTACAAAATGAAGAAGGACCCAGGGTCACTGGGTCGCCGGCTCCCTCCCAGGTTGGTCGGCCTCTGTGTCGCCAGTTGCCTGCTCGGCTGGCTGCCCGGCGGTCACCTCCTCAGTCGCCCCTGAAGATGCCCCTGGCTCCTCAGGCTGCTCATTGGTGCCGCCAATAGTGATGCCTCCCAGGTCGAGCTCTAGGAAAAGTGAGGCCACCCTCTCCCGGCAGACCTCGAATCCCTTCAGGAATGAATCCACGGTAGCCTTGTGGATCTCATCCTGAAACTCCTAGGATGCTCGAAACTTTGGCACAGCCTCGCGGGCATCCCTCTGTGTAGCTTCCAATAGCCCGATGTCATATGTCATCTTTATTTTGGCCGCTGCCAGCTCTGCCAAAACTTTCTCGACCCGGGTCTCCGGAGCTTGGGATCGCCCCTCCAAGTGATTGACCTCCGTCACGATCTCCTCGATGCGGCGCTGGGTCAGTATCCTCTCCTCGGAGAGGGATGTCTCAAGGTCCTTGGTCCGCTCCTCAGCTCGGGCCAAATCCCGTCGGAGGACCCTGTTGCTATCCTTCAGCTCTTGCCCCTTCTCCATCAACTCCTTCACGTCAGCCGCAAGCTTGGCCAGCTTTCTCTCCTTGTCGGCTTCCTTCTTCGCCACGTTGGTAAGGAATTCCCGGAGCAAGAGCACGTCGGTCCTGATCTGCATCAAAGAAGGAGGTCAGACTTTCTAAAATCCAACTGGAACATTAAAAATAAAGGAAAATGCTAGGTACTTACCAAGAAGAGCTGAGGGAGGATCCCAAGTACAGCAGTAGTGTAGTCTATGCCTCCTTTCAAGTGCCGGTCCCGAGGTTGGACTGTGTACTCCATCATCATCTCCACCATTCCTTGATCCCAGATGATGGAGGAGTTTATCGAAATCCCGACTAGTGCATGACGGGGCTCTGAGGCTAGCTGCGCTGGGTACCTTCAGCCTGCGAGGATGTGGGCCGCGGGGCAACCGCAGCCGTCACAACTACAGCCATCGCCGGAACACTGGCCACTGTGACCGTAGAAGGTGTCGGGCGTGCTGGTCGCTCCTCCTCCCTTCCCCCATCGATGTCAACGACCTTCGGGAGTGTAGTCAACTACCGAGGTGGCCGAGGAGCCAGTTCCACCGTCCTCTGCTCCGAGGTTGAAGTGGGCTTGGGCTCCGGGTCTGCTTCCACCTGGGCCCTCTTCGGCATACGGTCCCGGGCCCCAGTCGAAGTGCTCCTTTTATGAGTTGACTCCATCAAGTTGTTTATCGAGAACTTCATCCCTGAGAAAGAAAAGGATCAAAGGAGATCAGAAAAAAAAGAGAAAAGATAAGAGAAAGAGTGAGGCGTGGAGCCTCACCAATTACCCGAATCGGGCTAATCCCGGTCTCGAACAAGTTCTGCTCCAAGAGCAGAACCTCAAGGGAGGGAAGCTCATCACTGAGCAGCTGAGAGAAGGCTTCTCGGTCGACCGGCATTACGTGAAAATTTCGGTTCAGGGATCGGTCCGGCTCACTCCATACCCAGTCAACGTCCCCAACCGAAGCAAAGAAGAACCGGTTCTTCCACCCGTTGATGGTCGTAGGGAGGTCGAATCGGAGGCACTTAGGCCGAGGGGAAAGGGACCACCACCCATCATCGGTGGAGAGGCTCTTCAGGGTAAACAAGGCCTTGAACAACGAAAAATGGGCAACGAACCCATGGAAATGATAGAACATGATGAAGGCAAAATCTGACCCTAATGGCATTAGGAGCCAACTGGGCCAGAACGAGGCGGAAGTAGCTAAGAAAGGAAAGGAAAAAAGGGTGGAGTGGAAAACGAAGACCGCCGGCAAGGAAGTCTTCGTAGAAAGCAACCTGGCTAGGGTCGCTCGAGGTAACCCGCTCCCCCGGTCCTGGGAGTAAGAGCTGGATAGAATCTGGGATCCTGAATAGATCCCGGATCGTAGAAAGATCTTCTCCGGTCATCGTCGAGGCAAAGTCGGAGAGATCAGAGGAAGCCTTTGCCGCCGAAGGGGCAACGATAAAGGCAGGAGGAAGAACAGGGGCAGGAAAAGGAACCCTAGGGGCCCTAGGGCTTCCGATAACTATTCCATCGGGATGCAGGCACCTCCGGACTTCGAGAGGGACTTCGTCTTCCGATGAGGAGGACGACGGAGTTCTCAGCCGGGAGGGACCTGCCTTGTTCGGATTGGTGGAGAAGCGAGGGCGTTGTCCCGAAGGAGCCATTGGAAGAAGAAAGGTTTGAGAAGAAGAGAAGATGGACAGAAAACCTAAAGAAGGGCTCGGTTCACCTAAAACAGAGGGAAGGACCAGAGTCTGAGAAGAAGCAGGAGAAGAAGGGAAGATCGCATGGGACTCATCTGATTGTTTTGGTGAAGAAAGGTGACCTAAGAGAAGAAGAGGGATCACTACAACCGCCAGCTAGGTGCGAGAAAATCGAAAGACCTCGTTTCCGGAAAGTCCCCTCTCTTTTCAAAGCCAATCGATAGCGACCGTACAAACCTTTTTTCGCCCCCGCCATTAGATGAGCGTCACGTGTGAAGGCGCCCGGCGACGATGCTTCTAGCTACTGAAAATCACCTCGAGTCTGGCACGGTGCAATTATGGTTCGTTGATATCACGAACATGGTGCCTGCGCATTGGACCTCGGGTGCGACATGCGGAGCAGTGGCAATCATGGAAATAATTACAGAAGATTTTTATTCTTCCATGTTATCTCTGCATTAACTTCCCATGTCCCAACCGCGGCACTTCGATGGGACTTGGAAGTGGGGGGCAAATGATATGGCCATACCACTGATGTGGAGTACACCTTGGATCCAGCTGACAGCTAGGCAGGCAGATAGCACTGCGTCAAGTTCTCGTTCGAGCTCCCCCGCCAGGTGGCCTTGCCAACGGTCGCGCCCACCTCGACCCTAGCTCAGCACCCCTGCTCCTTCGCTAGATGGCTCCCCCAGTTCGAGCCTAGGTGGCCTCATCAATGGTCGCACCACCTTGGCCCAAGCTCGGCACCTCTGCTCCTTCACCAGGTGGCTCCCCAAGGGTTGAGCCCACCTCGATCAAAGTCGAGCCCTCCTCCGTTCCTTCGCCAGGTGGCTCCCCAAGTGTCGAGCCCATCTTGGCCCGAGCTCGACACCTCCGTTCCTTCACCAGGTGGCTCCCCAAGGGTCGAGCCCACCTTAGCCGGAGTCAAGCCCTGCTCCGCTCCTTCGTCAGGTGGCTCCCCAAGGGTCGAGCCAACCTCGGCCGGAGTCAAGCCCTGCTCCACTCTTTCGCCAAGTGGCTCCCCAAGGGTCGAGCCCACCTCGATCGAAGTCGAGCCCTTCTCCACTCCTTCGCTAGGTGGCTCCTTAAGGGTCGAGCCCATCTCAGTCGGAGTCGAGCCCTCCTCCGCTCCTTCGCTAGGTGGCTCCCCAAGGGTCGAACCCACCTCGGCCAGAGTCGTGCCCTGCTCCGCTCCTTCGCCAAGTGGCTCTCCAAGGGTTGAGCCCACCTCGATCGAAGTCGAACCCTCGCTTTGGAAGTTTGGGAAGGATGAAGGTGCCATCCCCAAGATCACCGTCGAGGCAGACACGTGCAGTGCGGTGCGGGCAGTACGGTGCCCCCCAAATCTGTAACGGTACATGTAACCTCGTTTGCACCAGTTTGGAAGGGGTGCCCCAATCGAGATGTCAGATCCTACGGTCGACCATCTAGAACCCCCCAAAGGAGATGGCCGCATTCAACATCTCAGACCCGAGGGTGCCTGTGCCAAGATTGAGGTTCCACCTAATTCCCCCCTTCGTGACAACATACCGGGCGAGACAAGTTCATAACTTAACTCATAACTATAAGAGGAAATGACCTCAGAGGAGCGCACCGTTGACCCTTGAGCCCCCCAGAGAGGGTATATCGAGGCACTGGAACAATCGGTGACCTACAAAGGCACCAACGGGCAAGAAAGAAGGTAAGCAATCAAAAGAGGGCAAACACACGAAGGATCGGGATGAGTGACTTGAAGGTAGAAGGCTCCTAGAGGACTCCTGGAACCCCACGAGCACAGTCACCGTAACTTAAGCACTGTCCCTCTCTCATTTTCTCTTACTCAATCCCTCATTCAAAACTCCTCTAAGCACGGTGACCGAAGTGGGATCCATCTTAGGGGATCTGTTCCGCTTTGCCATCCGCTGACTTGATCGTTGGAGTGCCCTCACTGGGATCCTCGGCCCGGGTCTTCAACACTGTTTTGCAGGTCCGGGAATACCTGGATTTTGGAGTAAAGGGGTAGACGTCCGGCGCTACTTCACAACTACAGGCCACGACGGTAAGGTCGACAACAGGTTCCATCTTAAACAGTTCATAGTTATGTACAAGAAGATTAAGTTTAGATGTTTTCACTTGAAAAGTTCCTTCATGGGTTACCTCAAGTTTATCCTAAATTTCTTTTGCTGATGTGCAAGTGGAATTTTGATTAAACTCATTTGCGTCCAAAGCACAATATAACAAGTTCATGGCTTTGGCATCCAGCTTACCCATTTTCATGTCGTATTCATCCCATTTCTCTTCAGGTTTTGGGACATCCACGCCATCAATTTTTTTCATGGATGTGTGAGGTCCCTTAAGAATGACCTTCCATAATTGAAAATCTACTGCTTGAATATATATTTTCATTCGGTCTTTCCAGTAGGTGTAGTTAGTGCCTGTGAATAGTGGAGGTCTATTTATGGATTGGCCTTCGGCCAAAGAAGTACTCATAGGGTTTGCCATATGATCTTTACTCTAAGTAAATTCAGAGACACTGCTCTGATACCAGTTGTTGCCCAGGTGACTTACCCAGGGGGGTGAATTGGCTAATAAAAATTTTTGCAATTATGTGCTCCTTTTCAAAGTTCTTAGTGTGGTATGTGCTGTGAGTTAAGTGACTAATGTGGAAGCAAGTAAGAACACAAGAAACACAATCACAAATACAACAGATTTTATAGTGGTTCGGAGATACCTAGCTCCTACATCCACTACCTAAGATACCACTTAGGATTTTCACTATATTTACCCTCGGAATATAGTCGGATTATTTTTATGGGCTTACAATCCAAAACTCAAACTTGGTTTGATCCCGGGCTCACCAAAAACCTAATACAATGTTAGTTTTATCACTAACAACCCACTCTTGGTTTTCAAAGGCTCACCAAAAACCTTTACAAACCCAAGTTTCAGCTCCTATTATACTTAGAACAATTTAAACAAAGAGTAGAAAACACAAAGTAACTCTATGACAAACCGAAGTTGCCGGATGGTTGCAGTTGTAGCACTTGAGAAGCCTTCTTGATTGCTCTTTGAATGCTCTTCAAGGCTTCTAGCTTCTTCAATAAATGCCTCAAGGATTTAAATAGAAGTTAGGTGTGGTCTTGAGTGCTCTCTTGAATGCTCTCTTGAGTGTTCTTTCAAAAGCTCATTAATTTTTCATTCACTGCTCATTCTCTTCTTCAAAGATGATTCAAATCCCTTAGATATATTCTCCTTAACTGATTTCAGGTGGATATAGTCGTTGTAGACCATTGGAATTCGAAATGTGACCGTTGGAGCACTTTTTGGGTTCAAAAAGAAAGTTTTGGAACTAACCGTTACTCACTTAGAACCGTCATTCGAGTCGGCTCGGATGGGTCGAGTCGGCTCGGTTTCTTGGGTAGGTCAAAACTTCACTCTGGTCGAGTCGGCTCTTCTGCTTCGAGTCGGCTCACCTGGCTGGTTCTTAAGAACTAAGATTTTCTGAACTCTAGAAGAGTCGGCTCTTCGCATATGAGTCAGCTCGGCTATTTATTTGAGAAACTTTTACTCTGGTCGAGTCGGCTTGAATTCTTAAAACTTCAGAAATTACACTCTGCCAGAGTCGGCTCGAATGTTTGCATGCCAGAATACTGCGTGCCATGCCAAACCTTGAGTCGGCTCTTCTGCTTTGAGTCGGCTCTTGGTACTTGTGTCCAAAAACTTTCCAAACTTCTCATATTTCTTCTAAAGACATTCAATCAAGTCTATAAGCTCTCCAACTTCATCAAGACTAAGTCTAAGAGATTTAAACAAGAAAAATACATAGAGAGCCCATTTTCATAAATATATAGTTGATTTTTCTTTGAGACTTTTCATTACAAAGTATATTTTTAAAACTAAGCTTGTCTTACACCAAGGTTGTAGGAAGAGTGGTCTTTCATTTAAAACATCCTACAAAAACTTAGAAAACACTTGGAAAGAGTTAGTAATTAAATGCATGCTCCAATATTTGGTTATCATCAAAATCATTCCAGGAGTCAACAAGTATATTATAATAATATATAATTATATTATTATATATTATTAAAATAATATAATATTATTTATAAATAAATATTATAATATTATATAATAGTATTATACTATAGGAAAAAAGGTATTAAATGTTATAATATATAATATTATTGCATTATAATGATGATATATTAGCTTATCGTAGATTGCTTATATTAAAATTTATAGTAGATATTATTATAATAAAATAATAATATAGTATATATTATAATATTAGTATATGCATTATATTATAATATTATATAATAGTATTATATTATTTTATCAAAATAATATAATAAATTATAATAACATGATGTATTGTTATAAAAGTATATTATATTAGCAAACTATCATATTATTATATGATAATAAATATTATATTATAGGAGAATAGATAATATAATTGTTGCCGATCTCGTCGCCGCGCCCGTGCCTCGGATCCGTGGATCCTCCCTGACCATCTGGCATCTGGAGCCTCCCTGGCTGGAGCAAACCTGCAAGAAGGGGTTAGGAGACCCTGGCCGGGGATCCCGGCGAGGGAGCTCCGACGGTCAAGTCAGTAGACGACGAGAAGGAACAGATTCTCCAAGACGGGCCCCCCGAAGGAGTCCCAGACTCAGAGAATTTACTAGCAAGAAAGGTGCTATAGGGACCAGAAACTCGGCCGGGCCTCCTTGCCGAGCTCACACCAAGCGATCCCCTCTCGGGACCCTGGATCTCACTCTCGGAGCGAGGCTTTTGGCCATTGTTTCTCGTTTGTCCCTTGCTTGATCAGCTTACCTTGTCGTCCCCAGCTTCCTTCCTTTTATCTCTGCCCGCTGTTCGCCTGTCTTCTCCTCCTGGGAGGCCCTCCTTCCTATTCTTTCCCCTTCCCCTCTTGGTGTTGAGGGTCAAATGGCTTTCCGACCTCGTTCGCCGAGCCCAGCGAGGAAAGGGCAAAGACAGAGAGGGTGGTTGTGCCGGCAAGGCGGCCGGTCAGACCTCGGGCCCAGTGAGAGCGTTTTCCTTCCCAAGTGTAGGTGCCGTCCGTTTACGGGCCCTGTTTTGTCAGAGCTGCGCCTCTCGACTGCGGGACCTGTCGGGCTGATGTAAGTGACGTTTCGCGGGCCACCGCCATTCATACGGGATGCCGCCTGTGATGCGCATGGCTCGAGAGGCGACCTCGGAACCTGCGCCTCTTTCTTTGGGATTTTCTCTGTACGGGCGGCCTGACCTCGGTCGAGGTGGATCCCTCCTGGGTGGACACCTGGCGAGGTGGCAGGAGGTCGCCTGCTTCGGCCGAGGTGGATCCGTCTCCGGGGGCCACCTGGCGAAGGAGCGAAGATTCGGCCGACCTCAGCCTAGGCGGACCCCTCCTGGGTGGACGCCTGGCGAGGTGGCAGGAGGTCGCCTGGCTTCAGCCGAGGTGGACCCGTCTCCGGGGGCCACCTGGCAAAGGAGCGAAGAAGCGGCCGACCTCGGCCTAGGCGGACCCCTCCTGGGTGGACGCCTGGCGAGGTGGCAGGAGGTCGCCTGGCTTCGGCCGAGGTGGACCCGTCTCCAGGGGCCACCTGGCGAAGGAGCGAAGATTCGGCCGACCTCGGCCTAGGCGGACCCCTCCTGGGTGGACGCCTAGCGAGGTGGACCCGTCTCCGGGGGTCATCTGGCGAAGGGGCGAAGATTCGGCCGACCTCGCCTAGGCGGACCCCTCCTGGATGGACGCCTGGCGAGGTGGTAGGAGGAGCCCCGAACCGAGCTCGACTTCGGCGAGGGCGGTTTCGTCTTGGGAAGTCGTCTGGTGAAGTAGCTTGGCCGAGCTCGATTTCGACAATGTGGCGCCGGCTCGGCCGAAGAAACCTCCACGTGGCTCGATCATATCTGACGATATCTGAGCCCAGCCATGTCATCGTTACGGCCGTAACAGTTACCCCCCAGCCCGCCGTTCCGTTGGGGCATCGTAGAACGGAACGTCGGGATTTAATGCAGATATGACGTGGGGAGGCGAAGATCTTGCATCATAATTGCCACAATCTTCGTCGCCGCTTCTCGATGCGCCCGAAACCCTATAGGAAGCCGCCACGCGTCGCCCACTTGCCCGCAATAAATGCGTCGCTTCGAGGCAGAGGCCGTTACCCTGCTAACGAGGCATCGGTGTCGGGCGTGCGTCCACATGGCGATCACTCAGTGGCTCGGGGCAGAATGACGGGTACGGCCGCTGTCGACTGAGTTTGAAAAGGAGGGGACTTTCCGAAATGAGGCCTTTCCCCTTGCTCCGTGGGCGGTTAGCTGCAGGCTAACTTTCGTTGCCCCGCGTTCGCTTGGTGTATTTTCGGTGAGTGCCTCCATCCCTCTTTCTAGTTCCCCTCTCCTCCTTCTTCTCTTAATCTTTATCTCTTTCTTTGTCATGGCGCGTCGTCGCTATGCTTCTTCTAATCCGGACGAGGCCGGTCCGTCCCGGTCGAGGACTCCATCTTCTTCCTCCTCAGAGGAGGAAACGATTCCGGAGGAGATCCGTAGACGTCTGCAACCCGGGGGTGTCACCATCGGCATCCCCAGGGGGGTCCGGTCTCCTCCGGTCGCTCCCGCTCTGCCTCTTCTTTCTCTTCCTGCTCCGTCTCTTCTTCCCACCGGTCCCTCCGGTCATGCTTCCACCATGACCGAGGGCGATCTTTCTTTACTCCGGGAGGCCTACGGCATCCCGGGATCAATCCGTCTATTCGTTCCGCGGCCCGGGGAGCGCGTCACCATGAGTGGCCCCGGCCGCATAGCCTTCTACGAAGACTTCTTCCTCGGGGGTCTTCGATTTCCTCTGCACCCCTTCTTCCTCTCTTTTCTTAGCCATTTTCGACTTGTTCCGGCCCAGTTGGCTCCCAATGCCATCCGGGTCATCTTCTCCTTCATAGTTTTTTGTCACTTTCACGGGTTCGTTGCCCGTTTCTCCCTCTTCAGGGCCATGTTCACCCTGAAGAGGTACTCCACCGATGACGGCTGGTGGTATATTTCTCCCCGGCCCAGGTGTCTCCGGTTCGACCTCCCTTCTTCTATCAAGGGCTGGAATAGCCGATTTTTCTTTGCCTCGGTCGAAGATGTCGACTGGGCCTGGAGTGAACCGGACCGGTCTCTGAACCGGAACTCCCAGGTTGAGTCAGCAGACCAGGAGGCCTACTCCCTGCTCCTGAGTGACGTGGTCCCGGCGCTCGAGGTTCTGCTCTCAGAGCAGAATCTTTTTGAGGCCGGGATCAGTCCCATCTGTGAGTCGGGTGAGATTCGGTCCTCCCTTGACTCTTGCATTCTTTTTTCTTCATAACCAAGTTGGCTGACCTTCTACTCTTTTGCATTGCAGGTATGAAGTTCTCACTGGAGAGCCTCCTGGAGGGCGCAGCCCAGAGAGACGTCCCGGAGGTGGATGAGCCTGCGGCCAAGAGGGCTCGCACTGAGGCGAGCCAGGAGATTGCGCTGGCGACTGCACCTAGCCCAGCGGCCACTGCTCCCCCGCCCAGGTTGCCTCGGGGCAGGGCCGTTGATTCCTCGGCTACCAGACCCGGTGGTGCTACCGTCAAGGGGGCTCCGCCGCCCGAAGCTCCGTCCAGCGCCGGCCCTATCGTCACCGCGGCTTCGATGGCGCAGCCCGTGTCCTTCGCCGGCCCGTCGACTGCGATCCCTGCTGGAGGGGCAGCCGCCGCCGGAGCCGACCTAATGGCTCCGCCACCGGTGATCACCCACCGGTGTTCAGTCATCCGCGACAAGGGGCTCGCGGAGAAGGTGATGGAGTACGCCTCCACGGCCCGGGATCGCCGAGCTCGGGGCGGCCGGGACTATGCTGATGCTTTGCTCGGGATCCTCCCGCAGCTCTTTACGGTGAGCCTGAACTCGCTTTCTTCTGTCTTTCGTGGCCTCGGGTGTTCTTTCTTCTAACCCGGTTGCTTCACTTGTGCAGATTGGGAATGACGTTCTCCTACTGAGGAACTTCCTCATATGGAACGCGAAGAGGGATGCCGAGAAGGAGAAGAAGCTCGACAAGCTCGCGGCCGACGTCAAGGATCTCATGGAAAAGGGGGTCGAGCTGCGAGCAAGCAATCAAGCCCTTCAGATTGACCTGGCGCGCACCGAGGGGCGGAACAAGGAGCTGGAGTCTTCTCTGTCGGAGGAGAGGATCTCCCACCAGCGTCGCGCGGAGGAGGACGCAGCGGAGAGGGCTCGTCTTCAGGCCCACTCCCAGTGGCTGGAGCGCCAGCTGGAGGAGGCCCGGCGAGATGCAAACGCGGCGAAGGAGCGGAGTGCGTACGTCAACGGACTCCTGGAGGCCACGAAGCGGGAGGCGCAGGAGGCCATCCCGAAGTTCCGGGCTTCCGACGAGTACATGTCGGAGGTCCGGGAGGCCACCGTGGACTCCTTCCTGAAGGGGTTCCGGATGTGCCGGGAGAAGGTAGGGGCCTTCTACCCCGAGCTTGACCTCAGTGGGGTTGTGCTCGGAGGTAGGAGGAAGGAGCTGAGAGCAGAGCCTCCGGTGCGGCCGACGCCACGCCTGCGGCCCCGTCGACCGGCGAAGTCGTGGCTCCGGAGCAGCCGCCTGAGCCGGCCGCCGCTGAAGGCGAGGATGCGGAGCGCGCGACCCCGGCGGAGGGCTCCGACCCCGCACCAAACTGAGCCACCGTCTTCTCGCCCTTCTCCGTTGTCGTAGTTGTACCCTTTTTTTCTTTTTTTTTTTGGGGACTCCCGGCCTGTCAGGATTCCCAGCTTTGTATCTTTCCTTGGATTAATGAAATTATCTTTTGACTAAGTCTCGAGTTCGCTTTCTTCTCCGCTTTCCCATCTCCTCTTTTTCTTTCTGGAGACGTTGATGTGGAGTGCCGAAACGAACGTAGACCTGGTCCCGTCCGTCGCTCAAATCGAAGGTTGGGACACCCCGGACCACGTGGCGTCAGGGTAGGCCTTGAGCAGGTCCGTCTTTGGGATCGCCTTCATATTCGCGTGGGCGAAGTGGTTTCTGCCCCGCCTTCCAGGTCAAAGCCGGGGACCTCCGGACTGAGTCCCGGGGGCCGCAGGCTTTCTCAAGCCTTGCACGGCTTGCCGGGCTGTTCTCCGGGCTTGCATGGGCGAACTGGGTTCTGTCCCACCTTCCAGGCCGAAGCCCAGGATCTCCGGACTGAACCCCGGGGCCGCAGGCTTTCTCAAGCCTTGCACGGCTTGCCGAGCTATTCTCCGGGCTTGCATGGACGAACTGGGTTCTGTCCCACCTTCCAGGCCGAAGTCCAGGATCTCCGGACTGAACCCCGGGGCCGCAGGATTTCTCAAGCCTTGCGCGGCTTGCCGAGCTATTCTCCGGGCTTGCATGGGCGAACTGGGTTCTGTCCCACCTTCCAGGCCGAAGCCCAGGATCTCCGGACTGAACCCCGGGGCCGCAGGCTTTCTCAAGCCTTGCGTGGCTTGCCGAGCTGTTCTCCGGGCTTGCATGGGCAAACTGGGTTCTGTCCCACCTTCCAGAACGAAGCCCAGGATCTCCGGACTGAACCCCGGGGCCGCAGGATTTCTCAAGCCTTGCGCGGCTTGCCGAGCTGTTCTCAGGGCTTGCGTGGGCGAACTGGGTTCTGTCCCACCTTCCAGGTCGAAGCCCAGGGTCTCCCGCTTCCTTCGGCCGTCGGCCATGATCGGGCATGCCGAGCTTAGGGCCATGCGTCGGTTTTCCTACAAAGTGAGAAGAGAGCGTTTGAAGTAAGGGAACTTTATTGCAGGAGTGAGGAACCTTACATTACTGATAATACATTCTTAGGTTCGAGGCGTTCCACGTCCGGGGGAACCTGGCACCTCCCAACTCCTCCAGGTAGTAGGCACCGTGAGGGAGGGCTTCTACTACCCGGTATGGGCCCTCCCAGTTGGGCGAGAGCTTGCTGCATTCCCGTGGCTGAGAAGCTTCAGTGCGCCGAAGGACCAAATCTCCGGGACGAAAAATCTTCGGCCGCACTCAGGAGTTGTAATACCTGGCCACACGCTGCCTATACGCCGCCATTCGAACTCGGGCCTTATCCCTCATCTCCTCAAGAAGGTCAAGGTTGAGCATCATCCTGGCGGGGTTTTCTGTCTCGTCATATTGCTCTACACGCAGCGTGGGTAGGCTGAGCTCGATCGGGATGACCGCCTCGGCTCCGAAGATGAGGTTGAACGGGGTCTCGTCGGTAGCCGTCCTCGGGGTGGTGTGGTATGCCCAGAGGATGCTGGGGAGCTCGTCGGCCCACCTGCCCTTGGCCTGGTCCAGTCGCGTGCGGAGGACCTGAAGAATGGTCCTGTTCGTGACTTCGGCCTCTCCATTGGTCTGGGGATGCACCACCGAGGTGAAGCGATGCCTGATGCCGAGGTCGCTGCAGAACTCTTCGAACTCCCGGCAGTCGAACTGGCGCCCGTTGTCAGTAACCATGGTGTGGGGGAGGCCGAAGCGGCAAACGATCGACTTCCAAAAGAACTTGGCGACGTTTGCTTTGGTGATCCTCGCCAAGGGTTCGGCCTCGACCCACTTTGTGAAGTAGTCGATGGCCACTATCAAGAACTTTCGCTGTCCAGACGCCGGCGGGAATGGGCCCAGAAGGTCCATCCCCCACTGGGCGAACAGCCAGGGAGCTGAGAGCTGGGAGATTGGGTTGGAGGGCTGCTGTTGCACCGTGGCATGATGCTGGCACCGGTCGCACTTCTTCACGAAGTCAGCGGCGTCTTCCTTCATCGTCTCCCAGAAGTAGCCCTGACGGAGGGCCTTGTACGCCAATGCCCTGCCCCCCATGTGGTTCCCGCAAACACCTTCGTGAATCTCTTGGAGCACGAGCTTGGCTTCCGTGGGTCCTACACACTTGAGGAGGGGATAGGAGTAGGATCTTCGATACAATTGCCCATCCATCAGGACGAACCGCACGGCTTTCTTTCTGATAAGGCGAGGCACCTCGCGGTCCTCCGGCAGGGTGCCACTAGTGATGTATTCAGCGTACTTGTCCATCCAGCTGGGTTCATGGCTGACCCGATGGACCTCCACCGGTGCCTCGAGGCTTGTGATCTCAAGGTGCTCCACATGAGCGCGGCCCAGCATCGAGTCCGGCAGGGTTGCCAGCCGAGAGAGAGTATCCGCACGGGCGTTCTCCCTGCGGGGGATATGGAAGATGTTGAAGCACCGGAATCTGGACGCGCCCGCCTTAACGAGCTCCAAGTATTTCGCCATTTGGGGGTCATGTGCGGCATACTCCCCGGAGACCTGTCCCGCCACGAGCTGGGAATCAGTGAAAGCTTTGAGGTTGGTCACGCCCAGCTCGCGGGAGACCCTCAGCCCGGCAAGAAGTGCTTCGTACTTCGCCTGGTTATTTGTCGCGGGGAATTGGAAACGGAGCGCGCATTCGGCGATGACCCCATCGCTGTTGGCAAGGATGAGTCCGGCTCCGCTCCCGCCAGAGTTCGAGGCTCCGTCCATATGGAGGATCCAGGCGTCCTCTCCGGGCTCACCGGGGCCTATCTCCATCGGCTGGCCTGAGGGGCCTTCCTCGGGCTCCTTGCCCAAGCCTGCACATTCGACCAAGAAGTCGGCCAGCACCTGTGCCTTCATAGCCGACCTTGGCCTGTACGTGATGTCGAACTCGCTGAGCTTCAGTGCCCACTTTGCCAATCATCCCGAAGTATCGGGTCGGCTGAGCACCGCTTTCAGCGGTTGATCCGTCAGGACAGCGATGGGGTGCGCTTGGAAATAGGGCCTGAGATGCTGGGTAGACACTATTAGCGCAAAAACGAGTTTCTCGGGCCGAGAATACCTGAGCTCCGCGTCACGGAGAAGCTTGCTGGTATAGTACACCGGCCGCTGGACTCCTTGGCCATCGGTCCGAACCAGGACCGAGCTGACGGCTTCCGGGGTGACCGCCAGGTAGAGGATGAGTTCCTCCCCCTCCTCGGGCCTGGACAGCAACGGTGGCGACGCGAGCATCTTCTTCAGCTCCTCGAAGGCCTTCTGGCATTCCTCGGTCCAAGCGAAGTAGTTCATCTTTCTCAGCACCTTAAAGAAGGGACGGCAGCGGTCTGCCGACCTGGAGATAAAGCGGCTGAGGGCCGTAACTCGGCCGGTGAGTTGCTGCACTTGCTTCTTGGAGGCGGGCTGCTCCATGTCCAGGATGGCCTGGACCTTCTCCGGGTTGGCGTCAATTCCTCTTTGGGTCACCATGAATCCTAGGATTTTCCCGGCGGAGACGCCGAAGGCGCACTTCACCGGGTTCAGCTTCATCTGATGACGTCGGAGGTTGCCGAATGTCTCCGCCAAGTCAGCCACGTGGTCCGAATCGGGTTTGCTCATTACTAGCATGTCGTCCACGTACACCTGCATGTTGCGGCCGATCTGGTCCTTGAAAATCCTGTTGACCAGACGCTGGTACGTTGCTCCAGCATTCTTGAGGCCGAATGGCATCATCCTGTAGCAAAAAGTCCCGCGATCGGTTATGAAGGCGGTATGCTCTTCGTCCTTCGGGCTCATTCGGATCTGGTTGTATCCAGAGAAGGCGTCCATGAATGACAGGAGGCGATGTCCCGAGGTGGTGTCGACCAGCTAGTCGATCTTTGGAAGAGGGAAGCTGTCCTTTGGGCAAGCTCGGTTGAGGTTGGTGTAGTCCACACAGATCCTCCACTTACCACTACTCTTTCTTACCATGACCACGTTTGCTAGCCAGCTGGGATACTAGACTTCCCGCACAAAACCGGCGGCGAGGAGTTTCTCCACTTCCTCGTTGATGGCCTTTTGTCTTTCCATGGCGAAGCTCCTCTTCTTCTGGCCGACCGGGCGGCAGCTTGGGTCCACGTTTAACCTGTGCATGATGACCTCGGGCGGAATGCCCGGCATGTCGGCCGCTGACCAGGCGAACACGTCAGCGTTCGCGCGGAGGAACTCCAGCAGGCGGGTCCGTTCTTCTTCAGGGAGCTGGGCCCCGACTTGCACCGTCTTCAGCGGGTCCGAACCGAGGGGAAAAGTCAGCAGGCGCTCTACGGGCCCTCCCCTGGGTTCCTTCTCTCTTAGGTCGAGGTCGTCGACATTGGGGGCGAGCTCCGCGCCCCGGGCCCCGGGTCCGTCTGGAGGCAAAGCGGGACTGGCTGGGTCATTCCCTTCATCTCTCCGAGCCCGGAAGGCGTGGGGAACTGCACCAACAACCTTTTCGTGGAGATCGTGGCGTCCAGTTGGTTGAGCCCGGGACGCCCGAGAATGGCGTTGTAAGGCGAAGGGAGTCTGACGACGGTAAACGTTATCAGGATGGTCGTCTGCCGGGGTGGGGATCCGGCGGTGACCGGGAGAGTGATCTCCCCTTCGACCCCCACGGAGTCCCCTGTAAAACCTACTAGGGGGGGTATGTACCGGTCTCAGCTGATCGTGGGACAAATTCATCCGAGAGAAGGCATCGTAAAAAAGCACGTCAGCCGAGCTTCCACTATCCACCATGATTCGATGTACAGGATGCTTCACGATGGTCATCTCGACCACCACGGCATCGTTGTTTACATTGTCATTAATTTCCACTCCCTTGGGAGGGATTACATTCTCCGGGACTTCCCGGGCTCTCTTCATTGCTCGGCCGGACCCGCGTGAGACCATGCCCACGGGCTTCTCCGTTGGGCGGTTGTTGATCGCGGGGACAGGCGGTAAGGCCGCGAGCGGCTGCCCTTCAGAGGGGACCTCATTCTTGACGAACTTCCTGAGGTAACCCCTCCCGATCAGCTCCTCAATCTCCCGCTTCAGATGGCGACACTCCTCCGTGTCATGTCCGTGTTCGCGGTGGAACTGGCAGTACTTTGATTTGTCTCGGGCGGCTCTCGGGTTCTGAGGTGGAGGTCGGTGGAGGTAGCGCTCGCCCTCGATTTCCATGAGGATCTTCGTTCGAGGTGCGAGGAGAGGGGTGTACCTCCGCTCGGGAGTGGCTTCGCCCCTCGGCCTTGGATTCGGGCGAAGGTCGGCAGACGGCCCGGGCCTCCGAGCTCCTGGGGCGTCCCTCGGGAGCGGCTTCTTCGGAGTCTTCCCGTCCAGCTCTCGACGGGTGCGGTCAGCCTCCTCCGCTCGGATGTACTTGTGGGCGCGGAGGAGGAGCTCGGAGTACGTCCTGGGCGGCTTCTTGTCCAGGGAATAGGTCAGGCGGGACGTCTTGAGCTCGCGCTTCAAAGCCAGCATGGCGACGGGCTCGTCCAAGCTGTAGATCTCCAGGGCTGCGGTCTTGAACCGGGTGATGTAGTCCCGGAGCAGCTCCTGGTCCTGCTGGCGGATGGAGAAGAGGCTGTCCACCTCTCTTGGCACCTTTCGGCAAGCGTCGAAGTGCGCCACGAACTTTCCTTCCAACTGCTGGAAGGAGCAGATGGATCCGAGCTCGAGGCGGGTGAACCAGACTCGAGCGGCCTTCCGAAGGGTCGCCGGGAAGGCGATGCACAGAAGGGCATCGGTGGCGCCCTGGACCCTCATGAGAGCTTTATAGCTCTCCAAATGGTCCAGGGGGTCGGTGGTCCCGTCGTAGGGGTCCACCTGCGGCATGCGGAACCGTTTCGGGATCGGTTCCGCCTGGATTTCTTCAGAGAAAGGGGGGCGGGAGTCGTAGCCCGCCGGGTCAGCCGACGAGTTCTGCAGGTCGGCGAACCGTCGGGCGAACTCCGCCAACTTGCGCTCGTGCTCTTCCAGGCGCCTCTCGGCCTGGCGCCTGATGGCTTCGTCGGTGGAGTCTTCCACCGAGACTGCAGGTGAAGGGGGCGCCGATCGGTCTCGGCGCGAGGTCTGGCCTCGGCGTCGCTTGCTGCGATGCACCGTTTTGGCCCCATCGACCGGGGATCGACTCTCGTGATCCTCCAAACCGGAATAGTTTCTCTTCCCGTCCAACTCTCGACGGGTGCGGTCGGCCTCCTCCGCTCGGATGTACTTATGGGCGCGGAGGAGGAGCTCGGAGTACGTCCTGGGTGGCTTCTTGTCCAGGGAGTAGGTCAGGCGGGACGTCTTGAGCCCGCGCTTCAAAGCCAGCATGGCGACGGGCTCGTCCAGGCTGTAGATTTCCAGGGCTGCGATCTTGAACCGGGTGATGTAGTCCCGGAGCAGCTCCTGGTCTTGTTGGCGGATGGAGAAGAGGCTGTCCACCTCCCTCGGCACCTTTCGACAGGCGTCGAAGTGCGCCACAAACTTTCCTTCCAGCTGGTGGAAGGAGCAAATGGATCCGGGCTCGAGGCGGGTGAACCAGACTCTAGCGGCCTTCCGGAGAGTGGCCGGGAAGGCGATGCACAAAAGAGCGTCGGTGGCCCCCTGGACCCTCATGAGAGCTTTGTAGCACTCCAGATGGTCCAAAGGGTCGGTGGTCCCGTCGTAGGTATCCACCTGCGGCATGCGGAACCATTTTGGGATCGGCTTCGCCTGGATTTCTTCAGAGAAGGGGGGACGGGAGTCGTAGCCCGTCGGGTCCGCCGACGAGTTCTGCAGGTCGGCAAATCGGCGGGCGAACTCCGCTAGCTTGCGCTCATGCTCCTCCAGGCGCCTCTCAGCCTGGCGCCTGATGACTTCGTCGGTGGAGTCTTCCACCGAGGCTGCGGGTGAAGGGGGCGCCGATCGGTCTCGGCGCGAAGTCAGGCCTCGGTGTCACTTGCTGCGATGCGCCGTTTCGGCTTCATCGGCTAGGGATCGACTCTCGTGATCCTCCGAACCGGAGTAGTTTCCTTTTGCGGGAGCTTGGTGGCTCCCACGGGGGTTGGAGACTGCCCTCGGGTTGGATGGCCTGCCCTGAATGGAGCGCAGCTCCCACGCTGCCCCACGGCCCGGGCCGCGGGGGTCCCTGGTTGCTGCTGCGTGGCCAGGGACCGCTGCTGATGCTGAAGCTGCCGGACCGCCGAGGTCAAGGTCTGCAGCTGTTGGATGACGGCCGCAAGGGGTCCGTCTGTTGAGGTAGACTGTGGTGGAAGAGGAGGGGGAGCTGGAAGCTCCCTCTCCGGGCTGTGGGCCCCTTGAGGGGAGTGAACCTCCCCCACACGGCTGGTGGATGCCTCGCGCCCACGAGTGACCACCATTGTCAGAGAGCGCGACACCTGCAGAAAGCTGGCTCTCTCTAGGGGTTGTTGTTCTGCCCCTCCTACCTGGTGCGCCAATCTGTTGCCGATCTCGTCGCCGCGCCCGTGCCTCGGATCCGTGGATCCTCCCTGACCGCCTGGCGTCCGGAGCCTCCCTGGCTGGAGTGAACCTGCAAGAAGGGGTTAGGAGACCCTGGCCGGGGATCCCGGCGAGGGAGCTCCGATGGTCAAGTCAGTAGACGACGAGAAGGAACAGATTCTCCAAGATGGGCCCCCCGAAGGAGTCCCAGACTCAAAGAATTTACTAGCAAGAAAGGTGCTATAGGGACCAGAAACTCGGCCGGGCCTCCTTGCTGAGCTCACGCCAAGCGATCCCCTCTCGGGACCCTGGATCTCACTCTCGGAGCGGGGCTTTTGGCCACTGTTTCTCGTTTGTCCCTTGCTTGATCAGCTTACCTTGTCGTCCCCAGCTTCCTTCCTTTTATCTCTGCCCGTTGTTCACCTGTCTTCTCCTCCTGGGAGGCCCTCCTTCCTATTCTTTCCCCTTTCCCCTCTTGGTGTTGAGGGTCAGGTGGCTTTTCGACCTCGTTCGCCGAGCCCAGCGGGGAAAGGGCAAAGACAGAGAGGGTGGTTGTGCCGGCAAGGCGGCCGGTCAGACCTCGGGCCCAGTAAGAGTGTTTTCCTTCCCAAGTGTAGGTGCCATCCGTTTACGGGCCCTGTTTTGTCAGAGCCGCGCCTCTCGACTGCGGGACCTGTCGGGCTGATGTAAGTGACGTTTCGCGGGCCGCCACCATTCGTACGGGGCGCCGCCTGTGATGCGCACGGCTCGAGGGGCGACCTCGGAACCTGCGCCTCTTTCTTTGGGATTTTCTCTGTACGGGCGGCCTGACCTCGGCCGAGGTGGACCCCTCCTAGGTGGACACCTGGCGAGGTGGCAGGAGGTCGCCTGCTTCGGCCGAGGTGGACCCGTCTCCGGGGGCCACCTGGCGAAGGAGCGAAGATTCGGCCGACCTCGGCCTAGGCGGACCCCTCCTGGGTGGACGCCTGGCGAGGTGGCAGGAGGTCGCCTGGCTTCGGCCGAGGTGGACCCGTCTCCGGGGGCCACCTGGCGAAGGAGCGAAGAAGCGGCCGACCTCGGCCTAGGCGGACCCCTCTTGGGTGGACGCCTGGCGAGGTGGCAGGAGGTCGCCTGGCTTCGGCCGAGGTGGACCCGTCTCCAGGGGCCACCTGGCGAAGGAGCGAAGATTTGGCCGACCTCGGCCTAGGCGGACCCCTCCTGGGTGGATGCCTGGCGAGGTGGCAGGAGGTTGCCTGGCTTCGGCCGAGGTGGACCCGTCTCCGGGGACCATCTGGCGAAGGGGCGAAGATTCGACCGACCTCGCCTAGGCGGATCCCTCCTGGGTGGACGCTTGGCGAGGTGGTAGGAGGAGCCCCGAACCGAGCTCGACTTCGGCGAGGGCGGTTTCGTCTTGGGAAGTCATCTAGTGAAGTAGCTTGGCCGAGCTCGATTTTGGCAATGTGGCGTCGGCTCGGCCGAAGAAACCTCCACGTGGCTCGATCATATCTGACGGTATCTGCGCCCGGCCACGTCATCGTTACGGCCGTAACAATAATATATAATATTATTATTTTATAATGATATATTAGCTTATATTAGATTACTTATATTAAAATAATAATATAGTATATATTATAATAATAGTATATGCATTATATTATAATATTATATAATAGATATTATTATATTATATATTTTATCACATCATTTGGAAGAGCTTTTATTGAAAGTAAATCCCAGGAACAAGAGTTTTCATTGTCCAGAACCCATTACAATTATACATAATTTCTACTATATACCAGTTCTGAATTTTAAAAATATTTGTCCAAGATTTCAACTTTTGTTTACCCTCTCCCTTCCTAAAATATATATATTTAAAAAAATCCCATCACATCCTAACATACAAAAAAATATCCCATCATAGTTACATTTTAAATAAATTATTTATGTATATAAATATCCCATAGTTGACAAATAATTATGATGAGTATGAAATATACAAATAAAAATTAAAAATTAAAAAAATTAAGAATTTTAATATATCAAATAAGCAAATAAATTAAGATGAAGAAAATTTGAAATTATTTATAATTCAAGTTAATCATAGCAAGTATAAAATTTTATAATAAAATTACATTCTAAAAAATTGATTACAATTTTAAATTAAAAAATAGAAAATATAAATAAATTTTATAATTTGAAAATTTCAAGGGTTTGTTTAGGGTTTAGTTTTAGGTTTTGGTTTGGTTGAAGTGTTTAGGATTTAGATTTTAAAGTTTAGTAAGTCATATACGATGAAAAATAAAATTAATTACATAAACAAAAAAATAAATTGTGATCAATACATAAATGGATCCTAAATGTCTATCCTAAGTTTCACACGGTAGTCATCTCCTCCTGCGTGCAGGTTACTTTTGATGATGCATTTGTTTTGCTTCACTGATCTCTCATGCTCTATCAGATACTCTACCTTAGTGAATACCTCATACGTAGCTCCTTCCTGTGTTGATCCCTCATTTATAAACTCTCCTTCATGGTATGAGTATCCCCAGCACGCAGTTCGACGCAGCAGCATAATCAAAATGTGCAGCATCATTCTTAGCAAACGTGAACCATCTTATGTCCTTATAAAGATAACTAGCCATAGACATGTACAGAGTGAACTCTGACATCAGATACAGAGAGGTATCGTATTATCTAGCACCTCGTCTGTGCTGAGCTGAATGAGGTGCTCCCAATGATGATACATACAAAAAAGGCAAAGGAGTCTTGTCCTTTCTATTAATGTCATGACCAAATATACCAAACTGGATATATGAATGCTCATTAACGGCATAAAGGATGGTCTGATAAATGTCCAGGATGGGTCGTGAGGACATGGATATGGAACCTCGCAAAGCAAGCTAGTATATCATTGCCATGCCACCACTTTAAAATATACAAGCATGTAATTAGTTATACAAAATAAAAATTATCTATGAAGAAGGATAAATAAAAAATTAAATCTTTACTAGAAAATCAAACATCGCATTATCACGATTAACAAACCACCGAGTGATGCTATGGTACCACTGCATATATGGATCATGATAATCCATGGTCCTATCAATAGGAGCATCATCTATAATATAATCTCAATGACTCTCCCATAACTGAACATAATGCTGATGAGTGATGGACCAGTCCTGATCGTCTTATCCTCCGAGGTTCAGCAATATAGTGCAGCATCTGTATCACATTGATTTGGAATGGACTAGTGGATCCTGAACTACCACACCACTCTATCAGTGAAGTGCTACTCTATAATATGGAAATAAATAAGTGGCACTTGGCTACACCACATATCCTGACCATTCAAACAGTAATCTGGTAGGTGTGTAAGAATGTCAAGAGTATATAACTATCATATTATCTATTTTATGAAGAATATGAAACATAAAATATTAAACAAAATAATGTAAAAGATATATATTTAAAAAAAAACATTTTTAGTCCTTACTTCCTCCGATCTCTATCGATCAAGATATTATCAATATGAATTGAGAATATGTATTGATACCTCCGAGATCGAAAAAGTATCTTTCCATCTGTACATAAAACATATTACATGAATTACATAACTCAATATACATCATTAATAAAGAATATCAATAAAATTTAATGCTCACCTTGTCCCTGACAGATCCTGTGGCAATGCATCTCTACTATTATCTAGATCCATCATAGGAACTACAACCGATCGATCTAATCTACGGGGTATCAAAATCGAAAATCTATCCCATGCCCATAGCTGTAGTAATATTAGAGGTCCGGCTATACCATGAGCATCTCTCCTACTCGCTTTATACATCTCTTTGTACAACCAAGCAAAGCCTGTAGTATACCAACTGTAATGTCCAGCAGTCTTGAAATCCTATAATAATGGGAGAAATATGAGATGCATCACATTTCCTGGCCTATCCATGAACAAACACTATCCATATGATGTAAAATACAAGCTCTAGCATAACACTATATCGCTATCTCATCAATATCATGGGCTAACTCATGGAACGGTTTTGTTAGCCATACCATGCTCAGCCATGATCCCTATAGTCTATCATGTGGTAGAATGACTCCTAATAAATGGTGACAAACCTGATTCCAATTCACCCATGTAGTGCCCGTCATCGATAGAACATTAATTGGCAAACCTAACTGGATGGCGATATCTTGGAGGGTGATAGTGCACTCTCCCTGTGGTAGATAAAATGTACAAGTCTCTGGATGCCACGGCTCTACGAATGCCATAAAGAAATGCCAGTCTAGTTTCTAGCTATATAAATCCTACATGAATAAGGCCATAGAATCTGGCCTACAACAGGTAAGGTACTATGCACCAGTTCAATGGTGTCAACCTGCAAATAACTAGTTCTCTACATTAACACTGCAAAAAAGCTCTTTCCTGACCACTCCATACGAAAGATGATCAATGGCTATCCTAGTTATATAATATGAAGCAATCTGCTAGGCTTAGATCCATATATATATAATATGCTGTAAGTATTAAATAAATAATATTTTAATTTTTTTATTATCTAGAAATTATATAATTATATTTTACTAAATATATTACATAATCCCGAACTTCACTATGGAAAAAAACAAATTATATTAATATATAATCAAAGATCAAAGTATAACCCTAGCTTACCATACAACTCAAAATATAATAGAAAAAAATGGGCCTTGAACAACAACACAAATCCAAGTAAGTATATCATGAGACAATACCTATACATATCAAAACAAAAATAGATACAAAATGAGAACAAGAAACCATCAAAATCCATGAAATACAATAGCACTCATATAGATATAATGATAGCATATAACAGAAACCAATAAAGTAAAAAAGCATTCTTGATGATGCAATAAATATAATTTTGTGGCTTGAACAAATAAACAGCAACATTCTTTTACTTACACCCACCTCCCATCCTGGCATATCAATTGGTATAAAATATAAAAATATAAATCACATCAATCAAGTTCATGTCATATACAATAAACCAATGATATGTAAATAGAAATTAATCTGTTAAAAATACCTATGGCATGGAGGAAATATGCTATAACTAATCTATATTTCTAGTTCTTGGACATGTCCGTCTATCATGTCTTTCCTCTTGATAGACTTTATACTTGGGTCTATTGCCAGTTTTCCTTTAATCCATCTCTTCCCTAAGTCTGAAGGAACATGTGTATCCTTTTATAACAAGCATGCTTTATCCGGTACAATGATACTACCGTGACTTAATTGTGATCAATATTCTTGGTATGGAATGGATTGAAATTGATGTGTATGTTTGATATAATTTTTAAAGTATAGTATCGATCAATATATTATAAAAATTAATTGCAATATGTGCACATGCAGTTATGACTTCTGAGTAAGGTAAATGATAGTACTATAATTTTTGACGTGTACATGTACACTCCAAAAATCTTACGATCTATAATTTAATAAAATATTAATTATCTTATAGATTATATACTATGGACTACTTATTAAATAGGTAGATGCTGTAATAGTCACATGAGTATTATTGCTTTTGTTCATGTAAGGCCCATACATTATCATTTGGACTTGAAATACGCTACTAGCTCTATCAAATTTTGTAATAGTGTATGATGTAACTTTGGATTGCTTGGCGATTACATGATGCATAACAAAATGAGTAAATCTTTCATTCCTATCAATTACATTAACTGCTTGGGCATGTTGATCATCGAAGTATGATACAAGTCGAAAGAATGTCAACTGCACTAATATAGTTATCTATAGAAATCGAGCATTTTAAAAACTTCATTAAAATGCTTTGATAGATTAGCAATCATCATTCTATACCTTTGATCATCATCATGTGCACATATCCATTTATTGAAAGGGATATCACTCAGTCATTAAACAATTTATGGATTAGATTTTTCAATATTATTTATATATTTCTGAAGCTTTCTAACTTGTATTTGCATTTTGACTTTTTTGATCATATTCCTTAATTTTGAATCCCAAAGTCTTGTATTGAAATTGCTTGCCACATGATGCATGCAATAAATATAATTTATATTTGGTGGTTGCCAATCCAGATGCTCTTTTTTTACTACAACTAATGTATTGGGATGCCGATATAAAATTTGGCAAATAATCTGGCATGAGAAAATAAAAATTCTTATAAAAGTTAGAAACCAATCCTAAGATCAGTAGACTCTTCATCCATTACAGAAACTACAAATAGAAAAATTTGATTATTTCCATCAATAATAGTTACAATAATTTAACTACTCTCTATATTTTTCATATAAAAATGTAACATCAATACTAATCACCGGTCGGTAATATTAAAATCCTTCAATTGAGGGTGTAAAAGTCCAGAAAATATGATCAAATTACGTACATACTGGATGCCTTGTGGAGTGTTGATGAATTTCATCCAAGAGTCCGGATTAAATTTCTCTACAACACGTAATTACTTAAACAATAATTTATATAATTTATCCCAATCTTCAAATATTATGGCTATTGCTTTTTACTTGGCCTCCTATGACTTTCTATAACTAGGCATATAATTAACTCTTTTCTTTATCCCTGCACCAAGTCTAGTAACGGAAATTGTAAGTATTTCTTTTAGTAGATCACGTATTTCATTGATAATTAAAATGGAGTCTAATCTAAAATGATCATGAGACATTATTGCAGATTTGCATATATGAGGACTAGTATATTGTGTGATCTTAGAGTAATTGTATCACTTAATTGCTCTTAGTATCTATTAGCATCTTAACTCTCTATTTTTATATTTAATAACCCACAGCTTTAGCTCCGACTTAATAACCTTGAATTTGTAATATCTATCAATTGAATACTGCTTTATTATAGTTTACAATTCTACTTTATCTATAAAATGAAATCCTTTATGTAACTTTTTATCTCTTTCCCATACAACACACTGTACTTATAGTAAAGAATATATTGACATATTAGCAACTACCCAATCAACCTGAATGAATATTCTTAAAGGAGCTTCAAATACAATATAATTTAGAACATTTATTTTGATAAATTTACTGTATCATGTTAACTTTCTATTAACATCCCGAGCTTCATTTTCTACATCATCTTTACTTGCTACACCATTTTTATAAAAAAGTTGATTATTTATATGAATCGTATCATCAACAACTATCTATAGTGATGCTTGTTAGATAATACTCTCTAGTATATTACTATCCATTATACGAAATTGGTTCTCTATATATCTTGAACTAGTATTCGCTGGAGTACTATCTATAATATTTAGATTAGAATATGAAACAACCCGTTCATTGATATGAGTTATTGCTATTTTTTGAATAACTACTTCATAATCATTCCATTTATAAATATGTTGAGGATCTTCAATGGATTATATATCTATGTACAACTCTACACCTGATAGACATGGATGCGAAATTATAGTTGAAAACATTATTTCCATATCCTCATAATTGATAACTGAAATAGGTTCATACTTTATTAATGTTGGCTGCACAATCTATGAATATCTATATATAATCATCATTTTATTCCTTATTCTGTTTATACGGAAGACTATATAACTTGTTCTCCAATTCTTCATATATCATTCCATATTTAATTCTAATTACCTTTTCCAATTCCCAATTATACTCAATACAACATGTTCTATTAATAATAGAACCATTAATATAACATAAGACCATGATTGTTTCTCCCATATTTCACTACATGTTTAATAAATAAAATAAATTTAGAGATGCTATCAAAAAATTAATATATACATATACGAAAATTTATCCCAAAAAAAGAAAAAAAATATACAATCAAAAGTAATTAATAAGTAAAAATATTAAAAATATGATACTCACAAATAGATAAGTAATTATCCAATATATAACTATAAACATGCATATTACATATACCTTTTAAAGCTAAGCAAGCATAGAAGAAGAAAAAAAAAATCTCCTCGTTTAAGGACAATGCTACATCATATTTTAGATTCGACATCAATGTATGGAGCTTAAAATGATTTACATAATAAATATATCCTATCATTAACTAATAGATAAAGTTAGGTCCTATCATATTCAGGAATTACATTAAGTATATATGTCAATTATAGTAATCAAACAATATGCAATATGAGCCGAAAAAATTTGACAACATTTTTTTTAGTTCTCTCTATACTGTTGAAGATATGTAAGGAGAACTAAAGAAAAATACTGTTCGAAATTTTTTTTGAATCCTCAACATACTATTTGATTACTGTAATTACCTATAGAATTAATTAAAAATTTCAAACTGTCCAAACTGGATAATCAATTGACCAATATATATAATTCTTTTATTTATACAAAAATATATAAATATACAGATGCCATGGAATATATACATTAATCAAAAGATGGATCTATAATTCTATAAAATATAAATTCTATAAATACAAATACCTAATTAATTATTTAAATTAACATGTAATTGTAAAACATGAGCATGCCAATAACACTAATTCATATGTATTAAAATATGAATTCAAAATTATGCAGAGATTTATTATAAATCTTTTAAAAAATGAATGGCACAGAATCAAATTGAGCCTGCATATACCTTTAATAGGGATTATACAAATTAAACATTGCTTAATGAATTGCTTATTATGACTGCACAGACTGCTTGTTAAAAAAAATGGATGTTCCAATGCATGGTGCTTATGCTGCTATAAAGTTTGAGAGGTTTAGATATTTAAAGCATCATCTCCACACAGAAGGGCTATTTCCATATTTTGAACTTGGAATACCCGGGTCACATT
Organism: Areca catechu; assembly: GCA_021397845.1. Lineage (NCBI taxonomy): Eukaryota > Viridiplantae > Streptophyta > Magnoliopsida > Arecales > Arecaceae > Areca > Areca catechu. The sequence continues at coordinate 27,985,878 of CM038046.1, forward strand.
GAAGCAACCTTAGTAAGCTACTGAAAAGATTAGGTACCGAATATGTTACAAGTATATATGGAAAGCCCAACAGAATGTTATCAAGTGGCTAAGAAAGAATGAAGGCCCTTTACACCATAATTTGACAAAATCAATCATGGTCAACAAATGGCACACCATCTTATACCTCAAAACACATATAACCAGTAATTAATAGGAAATAAGCAGTTGTGAACCTTGCTTACCGGTTGGACAGCTTTAAAAAAATTGGGGTGTACATGATTCGATTTTTTTGTTTCGCATTATCTAATTTTCTAAATCATATATAATCTTAGAAATGATAAACGAACCACTTTGAATAGATCCGCAATACCAAATAATGGGCAAACAAGAAATTATACATAAAGATTTGATTAAGTTCTAGATATAATAAATCTCTCTCTTTCTCCTACCTTTATTTCAAAATGATTTTGTATCGTCTACAGTTGAATTTTAGCTTTTTGGTAACAAATATAACATAAAATAAAAAAATTAGTTCTCCCAAAAAAAGTATTTTTCTAAAAAAATGAACTAGGATCATTGAGAAATGTTGAGTTGAACTTATCCAAAGAAGAGGGTGGCAGCCATGGAAGATAAGTGGGGATGCACTGCATGGCTAAAGAGGGGCAGGGGGGCCTAAAATCGCTTAGGGTCTAGGAGACCAGAAATTACTTAGAGATGATAGGTGGGGATACACTGCATGGCCGAAGAGGGGCAAGGGGACCGAAATTGCTCGGGATCCGGGCAGAAAAATGCTTGGGGATCCAGAAAAGCTCTCGATCAGTCAGACGAAGACGAAAAAAATACTGAGATAAAATCATAAATTCAACTTACAATTTTACTTAAAAATCATAGATTTAACATGTGATTGCTCTACTTGGTTGCTATATTGCCGCATGTGTTTCGTGAAATGCCACGTGTCATCACTTTTAGCCAAACTACTGTATATCCATAAATAAATTTAAACTATGGATAATTTTATAAATATTTAATATTTTTTTAAAAAAATTATATTGTGAAATAATAAATAAATAGAAAAAAAATCAAAATGCTTTAACATTTGTGCAATATACCACCTATAGGGGTGCAGAAGATACATTCCGAATTTTACTCCACGAGGAAAAGTTATTGGACGGACCAAGTCTAATGAACGTACAGAAACAGTACAATAAATTTCCATCTTAGTTTTAATTTCTAATAATTTTAAATATAAATATGGGTATCTTGCATGATGATTGATGAATGATTATTGAACTAATTTCAGGATCTCGTCCATCTAATAATTTTTTTCTCGATCGGCGCCCACCTCGTTTGTTAGCCGAACTTTACAGGCTCGGGGCCACATGCGTCCACGAAGGTCGAGCAAGTCAAAGTCAACTGATCCAACCGAAAAGATATTTGTATACGCTACCAGCAATCATGCGTCCGGCTTTTTATTTATTTATTTAAATAAAGAGATAAATTTCGATACAGTTATCTTCATAAACTCTCGGGCCTGTAGATAATGTTCAATGCAAACTGCTCAAATTTATATAAATTTTTCTATCTAAAGATAAGTATGTGAACCTGATACTATCAAGATGTCGGTTAGTAGAACATGAACAAAGAGAGATCCTGATAAGTGATGTCTCACTGGCATCAACGATCTTAAGCAACTTACATTGATGACTTGCGAAGAAGTAGATGTACGTTGTGTCTGGGTATCAACATTCCTGTGAGCCGGTGTGTCCAATTTGTTTCACTTCAGATGTAAATACCTTACGGTGTCGACATCTATGCTATTCTCTATTTAATAAGACAGACAGAGCTATTAACCGGGCCATCTATTTTGTTATATATCATTTTGGTAAATTTTATTGGAACGATATTATTACTTTATCTTTTCGGACTGATTAAATAAGTTATGCTAGAACATGTTTGAACTCGCAAGAATCTTCAAAAAATTAATTAAGGATTTACCGATAACTTATCAAAGATTAAAAATGGATTCAATTTTCTTTTTGACTTGTATTATAATATCCTGGTTTAATTTTAAATAATCACTGATTTATTCTTTGAACCAATTTCAATTTTTTGATTTATTAGTCAAATCAATATACTAAGGAAAATATCTCTTGGACTTGAAGAAGATTCTGATCCACAAAAAATATATCGTATGTCTTCGGCTTCGTATCCTTATCTTGGTCCGAAGACCAAGCCTATTAACCTTGTGACTCCGGCTTTGTATCTTTATCTTGGTCCGAAGACTAAGCCTATCGACCTTGTATCTTCGGCTTCATATCTTTATCTTGGTCCAAAGATCAAGCCCATCAATTCAACACCTCCAGCTTCGTACCTTCAGCATAGTCCGAAGAGTATGTTATCTTATCTTCAGGATGGCTATAAATGTTTACTTATTTTTCCTTGTTGTTTCCAAAGAAACTCTTCCGAAGTGTATAGCTAACATTCCCTTTAGAAGCGCTACTAAAGAGAATGTTGAGTTCGCTTCAGATCTATTCTAGAAAAGAATGAGGCATATTAAACATATGGACTTTTTCAACCCAAAAACAGTTGAAGTCTATTATGGTTATTGCAACCGTCCACATGGTCAAAATTCTCAGATTGGATAACTATGAAATAACTAATTTTCCGACCACCACTACTTACAGTTATGAGGAGGTTTCATTTGCCAACTCCCATAACCGTAAGTAGTTGCATTGAAGCCTATAAATACTAGTAAGAGGGGACACTCGAGGTAAGCTAAGCTCGTTCCCAGCAATTCGAATTCTTTCCTTTCCCTCTCTACTTTTAAGCTCTCCATTATGCTGTGTGAGGCCCAGTTCTGATTGGGCTGAAGTCGGCGGCCCTTGCCGACTTCAGTTCAAAATTTATTTGGCTCGGAAGTTCTGATTTTCCAGCGGAGATTTCGGAGAAGCCCATCGATGCCGCCGGAGGTGGGGGGGATAAGGGTCTTCCTCGGGTTTTTTAGGGACATCGGGTGCCTCTGTTGATCCCGAATACCCTCCTATCGGTGGACGCCGACGGCTCCTTCGCGTGTCCCAGTCCTCGCCGGAGTGCTCTCCACCGGTGGTCGCTGCGATCGGAACCTATCTCACCGGTAAGTCCTTCTTTCTCGGGGAAATGTTGGGTGTAGGGGTGTTTGGCGGGGACGAAGGAAGAATCCGGTCGGTTCTTTTTTTTCCGTGGAACCGTGGGAAAGGGCCGGTGATGGGAGGTCGCCGCCGAATTCCTCCTCTCCTTCCGGCAAAACTTTCTGGGCGGTCGATCACAGGGATCGCCGCCGTTCCTCTGCTCGCATTGGGGGGGATATTGGTCGGCCTGTTAATAGAGAATGATATCTCTGTTAACAGGGGTGGGGGTTTAGCCCTGTGCTCACCGGCTGATGGTCGGACGACCGTCGTAGGGACCGCCGGTCTCTTCCCTTTCCTCCAGCGAATGCTACTTGGTGGTCAGACGGGAGGATCGCCGTCGATCCTCCCTGGTTCTTCCATGAAGTCGGGACGAGCACTGTGGCGGACGAGTTGGCCTGGGCTCGGTTTAACTGGGCCTTGTTGGGCCAGGCTCGGCTGAGCCAGGCCTTGTTGGGCCAGGCTCGGTTGAGCCATGCTCTGTTGAGCTGGGCCTATTACCTTGGATGGGCCGACCTAGTAAAGGCACCATTAGGAAAATAAATAATAATAATAATAATTAAAAGAGAGAGAAAAAAAAAAAGAAGGTGGAGGAAGGGAGGAAAGGAACTGTTTGGGGATGTCCCAAGGAATTTAATTTATGTTTAATTTCTTTTATAGGAATTAATTATATCAAATTATAAATAATATAATTTGTGATACAGGATTGTCATCGTCCCTGGAAAACCGGGTTTAGTGCTTAATTGGTGAAATTGTAAGTTATCACTCACCGATATAACTTTTACCATGCATGATTATTTGACTCTTAATTAAATTTTTACGGCTTATATTTATACTGCATACATGTATCTTGATGCGTTATGAAATTTAAACAAAGACTAAGATGTAATAATTATGGGTTGAGTTGATTTTAGCTGCTCTCTAGTCCGACTATGATCACACGAGGACTAAGACTCCTTTTGGGCCTCCAGCGGGGCTATCGCTGGCACATGACCGATGAGCGGTATGTGACACAGGAATTAGTTGTTTTATTCCAGCACATGCTGGGAAGCATGTTTCTCGTGTGATACTCAGAGCTAGTTTCCTTTTAGGTCTCCAGCGGGGCTATCGCTGGCACATCACCGATGTGCGGTATGTGACACAGGATCTAGACTCTTTTGGGGCGAGCCACGGGCCGATCGTGGCCATAGTATGAGGGACTAAGTGAGTGTGTATGGATGGCTATCCTAAAATTTGTATGATGCCAGAAAAATAAATAAGAAGGTTAATAATGAGAAATGGTTTATATTTTATGGTTGCTTGCATGTATGGAGTTACTCCTGATTCATGGTAAATTTATATTTGTGACACATGATGACTTACTGAGTTTAGGGAAAACTCATTCTTTTCCCTTGCATTTTTTTTTCAGGACCAGAGGAACACATGGGCCAGGGATTCAATCAGTGAGGCTTAGGATCTAGTGGACATTATTATTTTTATTGTTGATATTTGATTATGTTAAATGTGTGTCGGTTGGCTTTATGAACATTTGAATCTACTTGCCTAGGTTTAATTCTTATGGTTTAATTGCCTGGTTGTTCATTTTATTTGAGAAATGGTTGGTTCAGGCCTGGTATGTCCCTAAGAAGGTTGAACCCCAGAACATACGGCCGTCTGTCGCACATCTGGCCCAGGTCTTGGGGTTGGGGCGCGACAGATTTAGTGGTATCAGGGCCAGGCTTGTCTTAAAAATCAAGATGTTATAGATAGTGAGAGCGGGGTAGAGATAATTAGGAAAAGTTTAAATTAATAAAAGTACAAGTAAGGTTATATTATTTAACTGACTAACTTTTGTGACATAGGTTTAATGGCTCGGACCTGATCCATGAGGATGTCAAATCAAAATGATCACGCTTCTCGAGCTCATGATACTTCGCAAGCAGCGGGTCCATCTCGGGCGGCCGACGCCTTCATGACTCGTAGCCCATCACCTGATCAGGGCGAGAGCCGAGCAGTTAGTCCTCCTCCTCTGTAGCATGATAGGAGGACAGCCAATTCTGATGGTTAGGTGGTAGGTCTTATCCAGGCTCTAACTGGACTTGTGCAGAAAATGAGGCAGCAGGGAAGTAGGGGTGGTCAGTCTTTTGAGATTGATCGGGGGATCACTGAATTTAAGAAGTTGGCGCCTCCTACTTTTGAGGGTTCTACTGAACCTACTGAATCTTTGAAATGGTTGAAGGAAATGGAGAAGGTCTTTGCCTGCATGGACTGCACAGATCGAGAAAAGGTTCGCTTTGCAGCTTATCAATTGAAAGGCGAAGCTTCGGAATGGTGGGATGCTGTCAGGAGACAATATGGTAATGAAGAGCCAATTACTTGGGACATCTTTCGTCAAGAGTTCCTGGATATGTATTTTCCTGAAAGTCTCAAATTTGAGAAAGAGAGTGAATTTACAAGATTGATACAAGGAAGCTTGACAGTGGCACAATATGAAGCCAAGTTTATAGAACTGTCCCGCTTTGCTCCGGAGTTGGTGGCCACGGATTATATCATAGCTCGGAGATTTGAGAAAGGGCTTAAACCCAGGATTCATGTTGGAGTAAGACCCATGCAGCTGGCCTCGTACTGGGACGTCGTTAGTAAAGCAAAAATTGTGGAGCAGGAGGTTTATAATATGCAGCAAGAGAGGGAACGACAGTTGAGGAAGAGATCCAGACCTGATGGGTAGCGAGGGAACCAACACTCTGGCAAACAACCTAGACAGAAGGGAAATCAAAGGCAGGATCCAGGTCCTCAGCAGGGTAATGGTCCTCGTTGCAGGAGATGTCAAGGTTTTCATTTGGAGCAGGATTGTCGTTGGTTTTCTGGGGCTTGTTTTAATTATGGTCAGCAGGGCCACAAAGCTATGGATTGCCCTCGTCCTCAAAATCCTGGGTATCAACATACCTTCCAGAATGCACTGCGACCGCCTGCACCTCCTCCTTCAAATGTACTAGCTTTTATCCAGGGACAACCTTCAGCTTATGGATCTGGTGAGCGCCAGAAGCAGAAGACCCAGGCTCGTGTGTATGCTCTGACTCAGCAAGATGCTCAGGCATCGAATGCTGTGGTGACAGGTAATTTCATAGATTTTTTTTTTTTTAGTTGGTTAAATTGAGTTCATATAATCATAAGTTAGAATTTAATTATCTGGTAGGTACCATCAAAGTAGTCTCTTCTTATGCCCGTGTTTTATTTGATTCTGGAGCAACACACTCTTTTATCTCAGCTGGATTTACTAAGAAGGCTGGTATGAAACCAATACCTCTGAATTTTGAGATCGGAGTGTCCATTCCAAATGGGAGAAGTATCATGGTCAACATGATTTGTCCATCCTGCACTCTAAGCATTGAAAATCATGATTTTTCATCTGATCTAATAGTTTTGGAAATGGAGGAGTTTGATATTATCTTGGAAATGGATTGGTTGGCCTTTTATCATGCCACTGTAGACTGTTTCGGGAAGAGAGTAGTTTTCCACCCTCCAGATCAGGAACCTTTTGGTTTCTCTGGCAGTGAAGTGAAGGCCCCTATTAGAATGGTTATAGCTATGCAAGCTAACAGGATGCTGAGGCAAGGCTGTGCAGGATATTTGGCCAATGTTATGGATTTCCAGCAGGAAGAAAAGAAGTTGGAAAACATTCCGATTGTGAAGGAATTTCCGGATGTATTTCCAGATGAATTGCCAGGATTGCCTCCTGATAGAGAGGTGGAATTTTCTATTGATCTCATACCCAGTGCAGAACCTATGTCTAAGGCTTCCTATAGGATGGCACCAGCTGAATTGAAAGAACTTAAAGAACAACTCCAGGATCTGCTTGATAAGGGATTTATCAGGCCGAGTGTTTCACCGTGGGGTGCTCTGGTACTTTTTGTCAGGAAGAAGGATGGAAGCTTGAGGTTGTGTATTGATTATCGAGAACTGAACAAGTTGATAATCCGAAATAAGTACCCCCTTCCCAGAATTGATGATCTTTTTGACCAATTGCAAGGTGCTCAGGTGTTTTCAAAAATTGATCTGCGGTCCGGATATTATCAGTTGAAAATTAAGAATGAGGATATATCCAAGACAGCCTTTTGGACTAGATATGGGCATTATGAATTTCTGGTGATGCCTTTCGGATTGACGAATGCTCCGGCAGCTTTCATGGACATGATGAATAGGATATTCAGATCATATTTGGATCAGTGTGTGGTAGTATTTATTGATGACATTTTGATATATTCTAAGAACCCGGAAGATCATGAAGAACATTTGAGGAGAATCTTACATATACTAAAGGAGCAGAGGTTGTATGCAAAACTGAAGAAATGTCAATTCTGGCTCGATAATATTTCTTTTCTTGGCCACACAGTCTCTAAAGAAGGAATATCTGTTGACCCAGCAAAGATTGAAGCAATTGTTGAATGGAATAGACCAACTAATGTGACTGAAGTCCATAGTTTTCTGGGACTAGCTGGTTATTACTGAAGGTTTGTGGAGGGATTTTCCCATATAGCCTTGCCACTGACCCAGCTAACTCATAAAGGGATTAAATTTGTTTGGTCTGATGATTGTGAGAAAAGCTTCTAAGAGTTGAAGAAGTGCTTGGTGTCAGCTCCTATCCTTATCCTACCATCTGGAAGTGAGGGTTTTACTATTTACAGTGATGCCTCTAGAAAAGGGTTAGGATGTGTTCTTATGCAAAAGGAGAAGGTAGTGGCCTACGCATCTAGGTAGCTTAAAACACATGAATTGAACTACCCTACTCATGATTTGGAACTAGCTACCATAATTTTTGCCTTGAAGATTTGGAGACATTATTTGTATGGAGTATCTTGTGAGATTTTTACTGATCATAAAAGTCTTAAATATTTATTTACCCAGAAAGAGTTAAACTTGAGGCAAAGAAGATGGTTGGAGCTGATCAAAGACTATGATATGAAAATAAGTTATCATCCGGGAAAAGCAAATGTAGTGGCTGATGCATTGAGCAGGAAGGCCAGAGGTAGCTTAGCAACCTTAACCACTTCTCAAGGAGAAATTCTTCAAGATTTTGGAAAGCTGAATTTGGAGATCCAGTTGCATAACTCTAAATTCTCACTTGCTACTCTTAAGATACAATCTACCCTGATTGATAGAATTAAGGCATCTTAGAAGAGTGATTCAGAATTGCAAAAGATCAGAGAGAAGATGCAATCTGGGACAATCTCAGAATTTCGAATTCATGAGGATGGATCTTTAAGGTTTAAAAATAGATTGTGTGTTCTAAGGGATGCAAGTCTAAAGAAAGAAATCTTGATCGATGCCCACAACTCTATTTACACTATTCATCCTGGGAGTACAAAAATGTATAGATATCTTAAAGAGAACTTTTGGTGGAGGGGTATGAAAAGGGAAATAGCCATGTTTGTGGCTCAATGCTTAACTTGTCAACAAATTAAGGCTGAGCATCAGAGACCAGCGGGACCACTACAACCCCTAGCTATTCCTGTATGGAAATGGGAGAATGTCACAATGGACTTTGTTACCGGATTGCTGAGGACTCTCAGAGGATTTGATGCTATTTGGGTTGTTGTAGATCGATTGACAAAGTCAGCTCATTTCTTACCTATCAAGGTTAATTTCTCCATGGAAAGGCTAGCTAAATTATATATTGATGAGAATGTTAGATTGCATGGTATTCCTGTATCAATTGTATATGATAGGGATACTAGATTTGTTTCTCAATTTTGGAGGAGTTTGCATCAAGCTATGAAAACCAAGCTGGAGTTTAGTATAGCCTTTCATCCTCAAACAGATGGACAGTCAAAGAGAACAATCCAGACACTAGAGGATATGTTGAGAGCATGTGTTTTTGATTTGAAGGGGTCTTGGGATAAACATTTGTCACTGATAGAATTTGCATATAACAACAGTTATCAAGCAACCATTAAGATGGCACCTTTTGAAGCACTGTATGGGAGGAGATGTAGGACCCCGGTATGTTGGGATGATGTTAGCGAGAGAAAACTCTTGGGACCAGATATTGTGCTGCAGACCATAGATAAAATTCAACTTATTAGGAGGCTATTGCTTACAGCTCAGAGTCGACAAAAGAGTTATGCAGATAATCGAAGAAGAGAACTGGAATTTCAGGTGGGAGATCATGTACTTCTTAAAGTGTCCCCTACTAAAGGAGTCATGAGATTTGGGGTACGAGGGAAGCTAAGCCCTCGGTATGTGGGTCCTTTTGAGATCATAGAAAAAATTGGAGCGGTGGCTTATCGGCTTGCTTTGCCACCTTCTCTTGCTGGAGTACATAATGTTTTCCATGTTTCTATGCTAAGAAAGTATGTACCTGATCCAAGTCATGTAGTTAAATTGGGACCACTTCAATTCAGGGAAGATTTGTCTTATGAGGAACAACCAGTGAAGGTGGTGGATAGAAAAGAACAAGTCTTGAGACGACACATCATTCCTTATGTTAAAGTCCAATGGAGTAATCATTCAGAACGAGAAGCCACTTGGGAGTTGGAAGAAATCATGAAAGTTAAATATCCTCAACTTTTCCAGGATCCAGGTATGTAAATTTCGAGGGCGAATTTTTTTTTTTTAGGTGGGGAGAATGTGAGGCCCAGTTCTGATTGGGCTGATTTTGAGCTGAAGTTGGCGGCCCTTGCCGACTTCAGTTCAAAATTTATTTGGTTCAGAAGTTCGGATTTTCTGGCGGAGATTTCGGAGAAGCCCGTCGACGCCGCCGGAGGTGGGGGGGATAAGGGTCTTCCTCAGGTTTTTTAGGGACATCGGGTGCCTCTGTTGATCCCGAATACCCTCTTATCGGTGGATGTCGATGGCTCCTTCGCGTGACCCAGCCCTCGCTGGAGTGCTCTCCACCGGTGGTCGCTGCGATCGGAACCTATCTCGCCGGTAAGTCCTTCTTCCTCGGGGGAATGTTGGGTGTAGGGGTGTTTGGCGGGGAGGAAGGAAGAATCCGGTCGGTTCCTTTTTTTTCGTGGAATCGTGGGAAAGGGCCGACGATGGGAGGTCGCCGCCGGATTCCTCCTCTCCTTCCGGCAAAACTTTCTGGGCGGTTGATCACAGGGATCGCCGTCGTTCCTCCGCTCGCATGGGGGGGGCGATATTGGTCGGCCTGTTAATAGAGAATGATATCTCTGTTAACAGGGGTGGGGGTTTAGCCCTGTGCTCTCCGGCTGACGGTCGGACGGCCGCCATAGGGACCGCCGGTCTCTTCCCTTTCCCCCGGCGATGCTTCTTGGTGGTCGGACGGGAGGATTGCCATCGATCCTCCCTGGTTCTTTCGTGAAGTCGAGACGAGCACTGTGGCGGACGAGTTGGCCTGGGCTCGGTTTAACCGGGCCTTGTTGGGCCGGGCTCGGCTGAGCCAGGCCTTGTTGGGCCAGGCTCGGTTGAGCCATGCTCTGTTGGGCTGGGCCTATTATCTTGGATGGGCCGACCCAGTAAAGACACCATTAGGAAAATAAATAATAATAATAATAATTAAAAGAGAGAGAGAGAAAAAAAGAAGGTGGAGGAAGGGAGGAAAGGAACTGTTTGGGGATGTCCCAAGGAATTTAATTTATGTTTAATTTCTTTTATAGGAATTAATTATATCAAATTATAAATAATATAATTTGTGATACAGGATCGTCATCGTCCCTGGAAAATCGGGTTTAGTGCTTAGTTGGTGAAATTGTAAGTTATCACTCACCGATATAACTTTTACCATGCATGATTATTTGACTCTTAATTAAATTTTTACGGCTTATATTTATATTGCATACATGTATCTTGATGTGTTATGAAATTTAAATAAAGACTAAGATGTAATAGTTATGGGTTGAGTTGATTTTAGCTGCTCTCTAGTCCGACTATGATCACACGAGGACTAAGACTCCTTTTAGGCCTCCAGCGGGGCTATCGCTGGCACATGACCGATGAGCGGTATGTGACACAGGAGTTAGTTGTTTTATTCCAGTACATGCTGGGAAGCATGTTTCTCGTGTGATACTCAGAGCTAGTTTCCTTTTGGGCCTCCAGCGGGGCTATTGCTGGCACATCACCGATGTGCAGTATGTGACACAGGATTTAGACTCTTTTGGCACGAGCCATGGGCCGATCGTGGCCATAGTATGAGGGACTAAGTGAGTGTGTATGGATGGCCATCCTAAAATTTGTATGATACCAGAAAAATAAATAAGAAGGTTAATAATGAGAAATGGCTTATATTTTATGGTTGCTCGCATGTATGGAGTTACTCATGATTCATGGTAAATTTATATTTGTGACATATGATGACTTACTGAGTTTAGGGAAAACTCATTCTTTTCCCTTGCATTTTTTTTTCGGGACCAGAGGAACACATGGGCCAGGGATTCAATCAGTGAGGCTTAGGATCTAGTGGACATTATTATTTTTATTGTTGATATTTGGTTATGTTAAATGTGTGTCGGTTGGCTTTATGAACATTTGAATCTACTTGCCTAGGTTTAATTCTTATGGTTTAATTGCCTGGTTGTTCATTTTATTTGAGAAATGGTTGGTTCAGGCCTGGTATGTCCCTGGGAAGGTTGAACCCCAGAACATACGGTCGTCTGTCGCACATCTGGCCCAGGTCTTGGGGTTGGGGCGCGACATTCTGCCTGAGTTCTTGCTGACTTTGGCATCAGAGTATCCCCCACCGGAAGATTTCTAGTCAGGGGATCTGTTTTGCAAGTCCTGAACGGCGACGAACCACTTCATCCGGTCTGCAAGGATTCAGCATCAACAGATTGCCGCACCTGGTAGGGGAAGATCTGTTTCCTCTGTTCAAAGGAGAGCTCTATTCAAGCGAAAATGGTGAAAGCAAAGGTTCAGAACGTATCTATGAGCAAGGAACAACATGCTCCTCCAGCGGATTAGGGAATGCAGCCTCCTATGCTAATGGTGAGGTAGCAGCAGTTCGAAGCCCTTCTAAACATGGTAGACGCCTTGACGGCGTTGGTTCAAAACTTGCAAGAAGCTGCTGCTCAAAGGCAATGTCCACCACCTGTTCCACAGCCCAACCATCAACCTGAAAGAGAAGAAGAACGACATCGAGAGCTCACTCCAAGTCTTTCACGGATCCGATCATCTCATGATCGCTACATTTCCCCTACGGATCGATAAACAGGGGGATCACAGTGGAAAGAAAAGGATCAGATGCTCTCTCTCTATTTCTTCCAGAAGTTTTGCACCTGAAGGGACTAGACAGAGAGAGAAACTGTGAATTTGAAGAGAAATTCAAATCCATGCAAGCAGAAATAGCCAGAATTTTGGATATGAGAAGGAATGATGAGGTTATAGCTTTCAACTCTCAGCCTCCATTTTCTGATCATATAATGGATGAAGTTATCCCCAGGCATTTCAAGATCCCACATTTAGAGACTTATGATGGGACTTCGGATCCTCTTGACCATCTAGAGAGTTATAAGGCTCACATGATGGTGCAAGGAGTAACCGATGCTTTTTACTGTCTTGCTTTTCCTGCTACATTGAAGATATCTGCTAGAATGTGGTATTCGAGCTTGCCACTGAAAACTATTCATTCTTTCACTGAATTGGAGTGGCAGTTTGTCTCGCACTTTAGAATATGCCAGAAGATGTCATGCAACACTGATAGTTTGTTTCTCCTCCAGCAGAATGAATGAGAGAGTTTGAAGGAATTTGTGCACCGTTTTAATTCGGCCACTTTGGAAATACCAAATCTGAATGAGCATGTGGCCATGTCTGCCTTGAAGAAAGGTCTTAAATCATCCAGGTTCACTTTCTCCTTGGACAAAAGATTTCCATTGAGCTATGCCAAATTACTGGCGAGGGCTCAGAAGTACGCTGCTGCTGAAGAGCAAGTGGCAAGCCAAAGACTTGCAGAAGGAAGATACCCTTCTAAGAAGAAAAGCACCAAGGGACCAAACATGCCCACATCCTCTAACAATGCTTTAGTTCCTAGGCGTAGTCCCAGATCCAAGCAGCAGAATAACCGGTTTGATGCCTACACATCTCTCCACTTACCAAGAAAGAAAATTCTGCTGGAAATTGAGAAGGAAAATTACTTTTAAAGGCCACGTCCCCTGAAGACATCTGCAAAAGCGAGGGACAAGAGCAAATACTATCGATTCCACCGGGATCATGGCCACAACATCAAGGAGTGTTTTCAGCTTCGGGATGCCATTGAAGACCTGATAAAAAGGGGATATCTAGGAAAATACATTAACAGCCTAAAATCTCAAGCCAAAGCAACAACTCTTCCAAGGATATTTGATGAAGCCGATTTGCCTCACCAAAATCAATTGATGGGAATGTTGGTATGCTTCATCGGTCAGCCACATGGGATATTGAAGCTGAAGAAAATATTCCTAAAAGGTTCAAGAGAAAAAATTTTATCACTTTTTCTGATGAAGATGTTCAAGGTGTCCAACTTTCACATGATGTCCCTGTCATGGTCTCAGCTGTCATAGCGAAATATGATATAGAAAGAATCTTGATTAATAATGGAAGTTCAGTTGATGTTTTGCTGTATGATGCCTTTCTTCGGATGGGATTATCTAGATGTGAATTACGAAGGTCTCTCATTCCTATAACTGGTTTAGGTGGAAATCAAGTTGGAGTTGAAGGTGAAACAATTTTGCCCGTGACTTTTGGGTCCGAACCATTTCAAAGAACCCTTCCCATCAATTTCATTGTGGTTGAAACATCTTTGGCTTATAATACAATCTTGGACCATCCAGCATTAAATAAGTTCAGGGCCATAGTGTCCACGTTTCACCTTTTGGTTCGGTTTCCTACCAGGTCAGGCATTGGAAAAGTAAGGGGGGATCAAAGGATCGCTCACCAGTGTCTGATGATCCAAAATAAACAAACAGTCAAGTCCTTGATGCTTGACCAGTTAAATTCAAGAGATGAAGCTAAAGACTATGGAGAACCAGTGAAGAAAACACTTTTTGTGCAATTATCCGAAGATGACCTAACAAAACTTATACAAATTGACAACTTACTAGATGAAGAGTCAAAGGCAAAATTAATTACCTTTCTCCGAGGTAATGCTGATATTTTTGCTTCGACAGCTTCAGACATGCCCAGAATTCCACATGATGTGATCACACATCGCTTAGAAGTGACTCCCAGCTATAAGCCTGTACGGCAAAAGAAGATAAATTTTGCTCCAAAAAGGCAGAAGGTTATTGATGAAGTGGTTAATAAGTTGCTTGAGGGTAACTTCATAAGAGAAGTACAATATCCGAATTGGTTGGCAAATGTAGTTATGGTAAAAAAATCAAACGGCAAATGGAGGATTTGCATAGACTATACTGATCTTAATAAGGCATGTCCAAAGGACAGTTTTCCTTTGCCAAAAATTGATCAATTAGTTGACGCCATGGCTGGTCATCAATTGTTAAGTTTTATAGATGCATTCTCAGGCTATAACCAGATCTGAATGGATCCTGAGGATGAAGAAAAAATTGCTTTTATTATAAAAAAAGGACTTTACTGTTATAAGGTAATGCCCTTTGGATTAAAAAATGCTAAGGCAACTTTATAAAGACTCATCAACAAAGTCTTCAAAAATCAGATTGGGAGAAATATGGAGCTTATATTGATGATATGATTGTGAAAAGTTTTCATATGTCTGATTACATTACAGATCTGAAGGAGTCTTTTGATGCTCTTAGACACCATTGGATTGAATCCAACTAAATGTGTTTTCAGTGTAACTTTTGAAAAATTTCTAGGATACTTGGTTACCAAGCGAGGGATTGAAGTTAACCCAGAAAAGATCCAAGCACTTCGGTCAATGAGGCATCCGACTTGCAAAAAAGAAGTACAGAGGTTAACAGGAAGAGTTGCTTCTTTAAGCCGATTCATTTCCCGATCTGCAGAAAGATGTTTACCCTTTTTCAAGGTTCTTCACCAAATCCAAAATTTTAAATGGACAGAGGATTGCAAAGTTGCCTTCGACAAGTTGAAATAATACTTAGAAAATCCTCCTTTGCTCTCTAAGCCCTGTGAGGGAGAGACACTTTACTTATACTTATTAGCTTCTGATGAGGCAGTTAGTTCGGTGCTGGTACGAAGAGATGCCAATCACCTACAAAAGTCGATCTACTATACTAGTAAAGTGTTGCATGAAGCAGAAGTTCGATACCCCAGAGTGCAAAAGATTATCTTTTCTTTAGTGGTTGCAGCAAAGCATCTTCGGCCCTATTTTCAAGCCCATTCCATTGTGGTTCTGATGGATCAGCCCTTAAAAGCCATTCTTCATTGTCCTAATACCTCAAGAAGGATAGCTAAATGTGCTGTTAAGTTGGGAGAGTTTGATATTGAGTTTCAGCCTAGGTCAGCAATAAAAGCACAGATTTTGGTGATTTCATAGCAGAATGTACATGGAGATCTGAAGAGGGCTAGCCAAGAGCCGAAGAGGAGAGTGCAGAAGATGGTCCGGAATTTATTTGGATGCTACATGTAGATGGTGCTTCAAACACTAATGGTTGAGAAGCAGTTCTAATTTTGGCTAGTCCGAATGGGCAAGTTATTGAATATGCTCTTCAGTTTTCTTTCCAAGCTTCAAATAATTAGGCAGAGTATGAAACACTTATTGCTGGGCTTAGAATCTCCCAAAAATTGGAGATTAAGAGGATCAAAGTTTTTTCTGATTCACATCTGGTGGTGAATCAAGTAAAAGGTGATTTCGAAGCCCGGAATCCAAATATGATTCAGTACTTAGAAAAAAGCCTGATATCTGGGTTAGAGCATTTTGAGATTGTTCATGTATCAAGGATGGAAAATTCTCGGGCAGATGCTCTTTCGAGACTTGCAACTACTGCACCATATTTCCTTGGGAAGACATATGTGGAATATCTTGAGGATCCCAGCATATTAGAGCCCATAATTGAAGTATGTCAAGTTGAAAATGAACTTTCATTGATGGACCCTATTCTTAAATTTCTGAAAGAAGGCACCCTCTCGAAGACAAGCTAGAAGCTAAATGGCTTCGATGAATGGCCTCTCAATATGTGATCTTGAATGAAACATTATATAAGAGGTCCTTCACGCAGCCTTTATTGAAATGTTTGTGTCCGTCTGATACTGATTTGCACTCAAGGAAGTGCATGAAGGAATATGTGGAGATCATCTAGGAGGCAGATCTTTGGCTTACAAAATAATCCGTCAAGGTTATTATTGGCCAACCATCCAAAAGGCTCTGCAGAATTGTTCAAAGATGTGATTACTGTCAAAGATACTTCAATGTACAAAGACGACTTGCGAATCAGTTAACTCCATTGACAGCTCTTTGACCTTTTGCACAATAGGGAATGGACATTCTTGGTTCGTTTCCTCCGGCTTCTGGGCAGCGAAAACTTTTCATAATGGCTATTGATTATTTCACAAAGTGGGTCGAAGCCGAAGCATTGGCACAGATCACTGAAGAAAAAGTTGAAAATTTCATGAAAAACTTCATCATCTTCCATTTTGGAATTCCTTTTCTAAAATAACTGACAACGAAAGATAATTTAATAATCCAAAATTCAAGAGCTTTTGCATTCAATATCACATTCTTTACAAGCTTACTTCGATGGAACATCCTCAATGTAATGGAGAAGCTAAAGTGACAAATATAACCATTTTTCATGGTCTTAAAACTAGATTAAATGATGCAATGGATCGTGGGCCGATGAATTGAACTCAGTTCTTTGGACATACCGAACCACTTCCAGAATAGCTACTGGTGAATCTCCATTTCATTTATCTTATAGCACTGAAGCAGTTCTTCCTGTAGAGGTCTCCTTACAATCACTATGGATTGATTAGTATAAAGAGCCCGAAAATTTTGAACGCCGAAGAGTCGACCTGGATTTGTTACAAGGTACACAACTTCAGGCACAATTGAAAATGGCTATATACCAGCAAAAAATTGTAAGATACTATAATTCTCGTGTAAAAGAATGAATCTTTCGTCCTGAGGATTTATGGTGGGGACACCGGAGGCACCAGAATAAGACAGAGGCTTTTCAACCCTCTGTGAATTGATCCATAATTTATGAGTCCATCTGTAATAAGGGCTTAGCCCATCTGAGTCCATTTTAGTTGTTATTTGAGTCTTTTGAGTTTCAGTTCTGTACTTGTCAGCTCATGTTGAGCTAGTTCAGTCCAGTGTTAGTCAGCTCATGTCGAGCTAATTTTATTTTTTTGAGTCCTGTTCAACCATATTGAAGACTCAAGACCACATCATACAAGTGAAGACTAAGTCCAACCAGATTGAAGACATGGAAGTATAGCCCAAGTCCAACCCAGCTTGAAGATTTGAAGACCCTAGGAGGAAAATTCAGAAAACCCTGATTTCTTGCAGATGCCCTCAAGATGCCCAGATTTCCTTCCAGATGCCAAAATATATTCATATACTAAGGCATCCATGATTTTAGAGGTCCATCTGCATCCTAGCCCAAAGAAATCAAGCCTAGGTGCCAAGCCCAAGCCCTAAAGAAGCAAGATACCAAGGAATATTCCTGCTACATGGCTACCAGGCCACCCCAGCTTCCAGAGGCCCAAATCCATGCATCCGAGCCCCTTTGGGCCGGCCTCTTGCTGCTCCTAGAAGCCCAACACGCCCCCCTAGGTGTCCTTGGAGTGTTGGCCAAGTCAAGAGAATTTTTAAGAATTTTTTCTACCTAATATTTCCTTATTTTCTAGCTAGGGTTTGAGAGGGAAAAGGATTCTTATGTAAAGACTTATGTGCCCTTACTTGGAGCCCAAGGTTAAGGGTCTATTTAAGGGACCCTAGCCTCTTATATGAAACCTAATTTTTGATATGAATTAAAATCTTGAGTTCTTCTATTGAGTGTGATACCCTGCTGTGTGCATAAAGGGGTTTGTGAGAGTTTTTTCTTCCCAGTGCTGCAATCATCTTCCTGCTGCCAACAAGCCTCTCAGATCCCTGGACGCCCACTCCAAAAGAAGCCTTCCCTTGCTATTTTCCCTTTGTTTTCTTGTTCTTTTATGAGTTTTCTAACCCCTGACAGGTCGTTTGCAGGTCCCCGAGTTCCTACGAATCCAACGACTCCAGCCAAGCCTCAATCGGATCACCGAGCAGAAAGCCGGGTATCCGCGGGTCTTTGGCTCGATTTTCCAGGTCGCATCCGTCGAAGAATGAGAGACCCCTTGCTGCGATCTTCACAGACGTTGTCAGGTACACCCCCTCTACCTCCAGTAGTTTTATTGTAGGAGAACTTGCCCTAACCGAGGCTTCTCAGCCCCGGCGATCCTTCTTTTCTACTTTTCTAGGTCCTAATTTGTATGCTGATCTTCTAAAATTCATATAAAACTCCCTACAACTTATTTTAATCTAAAATTCGGGAATTAATCACTCAACCCCACATATAAAACATACAAAAAAAATTGCATGCATATTAGTCCCCCATCAATTTAGTTCTGCGAAAGTTTGAAGTATCCAAACCAACCGAACAAGGTAAACTTTCTCCCACATGGGAAGGTCCATATCGAGTTAAAGAGGTTATTCGACCTGGGACTTATTGATTGGAAACCTTAGAAGGTATTCTACTACATCGACCTTGGAATGTACAAAACCTCCGCGAGTATTATCAATAAAGGTTTTTATTCAAGGTCATCAAGATAGATTTAACTATTCTATCTTCATTTCTCTTCTAAAAAGGCATGAGAAGGATCTACATGATTTACCTCGTAAAGTACCGAGGTAGGCTTAACCAGCCTATCTTAATTTTCTTTTCTTTAAGGCATAAGAATGATCTCCGTGATCTACCTTACGAAGTACCGAGGTGGGCATGATCAGTCTGTTTTAATTCTATTTCTAAAAAGTATAAGAATGATCTCCATGATTTATTCTATGAAATGCCGAGGTAGGCCTGATCGGCCTATCTTAATCTTTAATTAAAAGGCATAAGGGTGATCCAAGAGACCTATCTTGTAAAGATAACAAGGGTGAATCAACCTCTCATTTACGTGTGAACGACCAACACGATCTGAATTTTCCTAAGTCCGAAGACTTAGCATATTTTCAAGTCCAAAGATTTAGCTTTCTCATTTAGAGACTCGGTATTATCTCTTTTCAATTATATGGAATTATCCTAAGTCCGAAGACTTAGCGTATTTTCAAGTCCGAAGATTTAGCTTTCTTATCTGAAGACTTAGTATTACCTCTTCTCAATTATATGGAATAATCCTAAGTCTGAAGACTTAACGTATTTTCAAGTCCGAAGACTTGGTATTTTTATCTGGAGACTTGATGTTATCTCTTGAAATTATCCTAAGTCCGAAGACTTAGTGCATTTTTCAGATCCAGAAACTTGATATTATTATTTGCAGACTTGGTGTCTTAAAGTCTTAGGATCATTCTTATTCTGATATTGTTATTTAATACAATATAATCTTGGATCAAATTTTTGGAATTTTGTTTCTTAAAGGTTATATTACTCTAAGTCCGAAGACTTGGCATTATTTTATACTTCGAAGGTTCCAATCATATTTTAATCCGAGAACTTTATATTTGGGAAAATTTCTATTCACTCACATGTACATTCACAAAGAAATCTCATTGAAAAAAAAAATTTCATTGATAAGATGTTTTACATTATTTCAAAAAGGAAAAAGGAGAAGGAAAAAGTTACATATCACCCTCCATTAGAGTATTTTCAGCTTAGGTGAGGTCGATCGGATCAATCACTTCTTTGGCTGTTGTTGGTGCTTCGGAGGGACCTTCCTGTGATTTAGGCTTACTTGGATCTTCGAGAACAAATAGTTGAATTCCCGAAATATCTAGATTTGGGTAAAGGTTTTGCACCCTCTCACTCCATCATTGAAGCCTCCCTTATAGCTATGGGACCATGCTTCAGTCATTTTGTCTTCAAAAGCTGAAGACGCCTCATAATCTTTTATCGCCTATCTCAGTTGATCTTTTAAAGATCGAATCTCCTCAGCTGATGATTTGACCTTTCCAATTGCCTCTTCGACCTTCTTGACAACTTCTTCAATTTTCTGATGGGCTTTCTTGAGTAAAGACTTCAAAGACTGGATCTTTTTCTGCTTCTTCTTAAGTCTTGCCTTTTGTTCAGAGTTCTTTGATTGGATTTTTTCCGTATTAGCTTTCAGACTCTGAACAAAAGCATCACTTTGGGCAAGCTTCTCCTCCATAGCCTGCCTTCATTCCTCGACTATTGTCTTCTCAGCATTAGCCATTTTTACCATTTTCTTCATTCTCTTATAGTTATCTCTAAAATCAAAAATACCTTCTTCCATGATAGTGATATCATGGATCATCTGCATTGACAAATATATAGGTTAGCAACGGCAGATCTATACTTCGAAAACATTAAAATCCGATGCTTACCTGTAGTGCAGATGAGTATACTGAGTTAGAGACATCTTCAATACACCGGGACTTGGTATTGTCCTAATCCTTGGGAAGAAGCGTGCACTTCATCAGCTCCTTGGCTAGCTTAGGGTTCTCCAAGCCCCGCGCTTCAGAAAAGATAGTAAAATCCATATTACAACCTTTTTCTGAAGGGGCGCTCATTCTGGGATCATCTTCGGAGCGATATTTTGCTTTTTCCTTTCCTTTCTCCTTCGGAGATACGAGGAGGGACTCCTTGTCAAATGCCGAATCACATTGATCTGGAGAGGGCATCGGATGGGGACTTTTCGTTGGGGACCTCCTTGGAGATGGACTTCTTGAAGGTTCAGGTGGACTTGGTAGAGAAGTGGGAGGCATTTCTTCGTTCGACATGGGCCTCATCGGAGGCGTGCTCGAGTCCTCTTCAGCTCTTGCTTTCTTGTGAGCTTCGGACTCTGTTGGAACTAGTACCACCCTTTTTCTTGAAGCTTGTCAAACTTTTTCAAGATTCGGCCTCATTGGTTCACCTGCAGTAAAAAAAAAGACAATTTCATCATGCATATATACATATAAAAAAAGGGGAGAGAAGAAAAATCCGAAGACCACTGTGTATACCAAATGCTAGGACTTCTCTGATATGGGCACGGTGAAGGTTTGCTTCCTTCAGCAATTCTTTAAACATGGGAATTTTTTGCTCTGATAAAGTTTAAAAGTCCTTGAGATCAGCTTTTAGAACCCTCTTCCCAGCGTTTGCATCCAAACATGGAGCTTTCCATTCAGTATTGAACCCCCAGTTATTGTAGTATACGAAGAAAAAATAGGGTTTCCATCCATGTATAGCACTAGGAGTCCCTTTTATTAGTCTCCGGCCTGGCCGAGGACCTATGACCCACCATCCCTTACCATGAAAGTCTCTTTTTAATATAAAGAGTTAGGTAAATAGGAAAATCTTCGGCTCCACGTTCCGAAGCTTGCAAAGAACTAGAAACTTGCAGATATTCCTAAAGCTGTTCGAAGTCAGCTGAGCTGGAACTATTTGATAAAGGTTAAAAATCTTTGTGAAAAAAGGATGAAGTGGAAGCCAGAGACCAGCCTTAAGGTGGTCTTTGTATATGGCAATCAACTTCATGGGGGGGTTATCTACCCTTTCTTCAGGTTTTGGAAGGATTGTTTTGAAAGTTCGTGGAATGTGAAAGCGGTGCCTAACACTTTCTAGCTTGTCAGCGAAGGGAGCTGGCAATAGTATCGGGAGATCTCTCCGGACTCCTCTTTCTACCCGAACCTTTTCTCCTGCTGGTTTCACCCTTCGGCAAACCCCTACTAGTGAAAGGATTTTTAGCGGACTCTGACATTGCAAAGAAACAAAAAGAAAGAGAGAGGAAGGACTCCTACCTCAGAAAGAGAGAGGAAGGACTCCTACCTCCGAAAGAGACGAAAATGACTGGGCGCAGTGCAGAGCGAGAGGAAGAAGGAATGGGGGTGCAAAGAAGTTCTTTTTGTGAAGTTCTTCTCCTTTTTATAGTGAAGTAATGGGATTTCGCGATGGTTCGGAGATCTCCTCGATCATGCACCGTATCGACGGCCTCGATCATGGATACGATTTTCTAAGAACCCTCTATTAATGAGACGGTGATTGTGATCCGCGTGAAAAGCCATGAATGGCCAGGATGGTCTTTCAACTGTGATCAAGCCTCAAATGACTGGCAGGTATCTTACCTCGATCGAATAAAACCCCCTTTTTGCAAAAATTCCTTAAAGAGTTTTTCCATATTCGAAATGTCTTTTTGAAGCAGCGAATAAAAAGGTGACACGTGCTTCAGCACGTCCCTTGCGCCACCAAGCAGTTATTACAAATGACAGGTGTCAGGGTTCAGCGCCATTATTACTTGTCAATTACTATAAAACGACAAATTTAATACTCTTATTTTTTGAAATTAAATCATTTCAAACTTGGGAGTGGGGGGCAGCTGTTATAATATCCTGGTTTAATTTTAAATAATCACTGGTTTATTCTTTGAACTAATTTCATTTTTTTGGTTTATTAGTCAAATCAATACACTAAGGGAAATATCTCCTGGACTTGATGAAGATTCTGATCCACAAAAAGATATATCGTATGTCTTCGGCTTCGTATCCTTATCTTGGTCCGAAGACCAAGCCTATTAATCTTGTGACTCCAGCTTCGTATCTTTATCTTGGTCCGAAGACTAAGCCTATTGACCTTGTATCTTCGGCTTCGTATCTTTATCTTGGTCCGAAGATCAAGCCTATCAATTCAACACCTCCAGCTTCGTACCTTCATCATAGTCCGAAGAGTATGTTATCTTATCTTCAGGATGGCTGTAAGTGTTTACCTATTTTTTCTTATTGTTTCCAAAGAAACTTTTTCGAAGTGTATAGCTAACATTCCCTTTAGGAGCGCTACTAAAGAGAATATTGAGTTCACATTGAATCTATTCTAGAAAAGAATGAGGCATATTAAATATGTGGGCTTTTTCAACCCAAAAATAGTTGAAGTCTATTCTGGTTGTTGCAACCGTCCACATGGTCAAAATCCTCAGATTGGATAACTATGAAATAACTAATTTTTCGACCACCACTACTTACAGTTATGAGGAGCCAACTCCCATAACCGTAAGTAGTTGCATTGAAGCCTATAAATACTGGTAAGAGGGGACACTCGAGGTAAGCTAAGCTTATCCCAGCAATTCAAATTTTTTCCTTTCCCTCTCTACTTTCAAGCTCTCTGATGTGGTGATGGCGGACAAGAAGAAACCTGGGGTTATTCGGAAATGGAAAAAAAAACCTAAAGCAAACCAAGGATCGTGGGATGGCTAAGAAGCCTCCCGGGACTAGGATAGGACGACCCCGAAAGTCCTAAAACAGCCAGACTCTTTTGATTTTCAGTTTTCTTGGCGGAGGTGGCGAAGGAAGGACGGGAATAGGAGACAGGGGACTAGAACTCATGGACCTTGGGACTCATCCTAACGAAGAGACCTCTCACCTCTAAGACATTACGCCCTCCTAGATACTTGGAGGCACTAGGATGAATCTCAAGGTCACGAGAGGAAATAGGGATAGACATGAAGATGGGAGAAAAGAATGGAGATACCTGGGGCCTCACACCCCTCGACGTCCCGAAGGACGAAGGCAAACGGGCCTCAGCCCATAACCACACACAAGTGGAAAAACACTTTCAAAAATTCATTTTTTCATCAACTACTTTATTACAAGAGGAGTATGGGTATTTATAGATGCCAAAATCCCTTTTGAAATTCAAAAATAAAATCCCCTGAAATCCTTCCTTGATTTTGAATTCAAATTCAAAATCAAAATTCCAAATTTTCCAAATTACATTCATTAAAAAAAAAAAACCAAATAAATCCCGTTTATTTGAATTTTGAAATCCCCTCCGCTTTGAAATTCGTGTCGTTCCAAAATTCGTACGGAACAATCTCCTTCCAGCTGCTTTGAGAAGCGTGTGAAGCTTCTTGGACTGCTTTGAGAAGCATGCAGAAAACTCTTTCACAGTCGAGCAAAAGGGGGGCCGGATCTCTGGTGGCCGGCCCAGCGGGCTGCGGGCCGGCACGGCGACGCGCTAGCGGGCGGGCGGTGGCTCGCCAGCGGGCGGGCGGGGCAGCACGGCGGCACGGACGGGCGGGGCAGCACGGCGGCACGGACGGGCGGCACGGGGCGTCACGGGCGCCCGTTCACCTTCCGTGGCCGTGGGCGGCGGCATGGCACCGGCAAGGCCTCCGGCCTGCCGGGCGACGGCGGGCGGTCGGGCAAAGGCAGGCGAGCAACGGTGGCAGATGGCGATGGGCGACGTTTGGTCTTCCCACGGCCGACCCTTCGTCTTCCGCGGGCGGGGAGGCAGACGCTGGGGTTTCCGGCGAGGGCGGGGCCGGCGGGCACCGGCGGGCGGGTCGACGGAGACGGCCGGGGATCGGGCACGGTGGATCTGGGACCGGCAGCGAAAAAATCGGTGTTCTGGGCGATGGTTTTGAGGAAGAAGAAGATAGGAATAGCGGAGGGATAACTCGGGAATAAACCTGGAATAAAATAGGAATAAAAGGGATAGGCATAATAGCGAGAATAACTAAAAAAATTCTAAAAAAAAATAAAAAGAGAAACCCGAATGGGTTTCGGGTCCCCCATCATTCTCCTGCAGCACGAAGAACTCGACTCCGACGAGTTTGAGAACGAAGCAAATCCTAGTCCGCTGCTGGCTCTGATACCAATTTGATGTGGTGATGGCGGACACGAAGAAACCTGGGGTTATTCGGAAATGGGAAAAAAAACCTAAAGCAAACCAAGGATCGTGGGAGGGCTAAGAAGCCTCCCGGGACTAGGATAGGATGATCCCGAAAGTCCGAAAATAGCCAGACTCTTTTGATTTTCAGTTTTCTTGGCGGAGGGGGCGAAGGAAGGATGGGGATGGGAGACAGAGGACTGGAACTCATGGACCTTGGGACTCATTCTAACAAAGAGACCTCTCACCTCTAAGGCATTACGCCCTCTTCGATACTTGGAGGCACTAGGATGAATCTCAAGGTCACGAGGGAAAACAGGGATAGACATGAAGATGGGAGAAAAGAATGGAGATACCTGGGGTCTCACACCCCTCGATGTCCCGAAGGACGAAAGCAAGTTGGGGCCTCACATCCCTCGACGTCCCGAAGGACGAAGGCAAACGGGCCTCAGCCTATAACCACACACAAGTGGAAAAACACTTTCAAAAATTTATTTTTTCATCAACTACTTTATTACAAGAGGAGTATGGGTATTTATAGATGCCCAAATCCCTTTTGAAATTCAAAAATAAAATCCCCTGAAATCTTCCCTCGATTTTGAATTCAAATTCAAAATCAAAATTCCAAATTTCCCAAATTATATTCATTAAGAAAAAAATACCAAATAAATCCCGTTTATTTGAATTTTGAAATCCCCTCCATTTTGAAATTTGTGTCGCTCCAAAATTCGTGCAGAACAGTCTCCTTCCAGCTGCTTTGAGAAGCGTGAGAAGCTTCTTGGGCTACTTTGAGAAGCGTGCAGAAAACTCCTTCACAGCCGAGCAACAGGGGGCTGGATCTCCGGTGGCCGGCCCAGCGGGCGGTGGCGGGGCGGCATGGCGGCGCGCCAGCGGGCGGTGGCGGGGCGGCATGGCGGCGCGGACGGGCGGCACGAGGCGTCACGGGCACCCGTTCACCTTCCATGGCCGTGGGCGGCGGCATGGCACCGGTGATGCCTCCGGCCTGCCGGGCGAGGGCGGGGCGGCGGGCACCGGCGAGCAGGCCGGCGGAGATGGCCGGGTATCGGGCACGACGGATCTGGGACCGGCAGCGAAAAAATCGGTGTTCTAGGCGATGGTTTTGAGGAAGAAGAAGATAGGAATAGCAGAGGGATAACTCGGGAATAAACCTGGAATAAAACAGGAATAAAAGGGATAGGTAGAATAGAGGGAATAACTAAAAAAATTCTAAAAAAATAAAAAGAGAAACCCGGATGGGTTTCGGGTCCCCCATCACTCTCCATTATGCTGTCTGAGTTCTTGCTGATTTTGGCATCGGAGTATATTCGTCGGAAGATTTCCGGTCAGGGGATCTGTTTTGCAGGTCCTGGATGGTGGCGAACCAGCGGGTGAACCATTCTATCCGGTCGGCAAGGATTCAGCGTCAACTTGTAAAAGAAATTTTAACATAAAAAAAAATCAACAATGGGATTCTCCGATGAAAGGACACTATTTGAGAGGAAGAATAGTAAAAGGAATAGAAAAAAATGAATACTAAAAAATTTATTTTTGGAAAATTTTCTTGATCTCCTATTTATGGGAGTAGAAAACAAAGTTAGTTAGACGATTATAACCGTTTGTAAGGTGGTTATGTCATTAAGAAAGTTGTTAAGTTTGTAAGATTGATTAGTAAAGTAGTTTATCGAGTGATCTCTTATATTTTTTGATAATTATTTTGTTTATTTTATATTAAATAAAGTTATGAAACTTTATACCTGGTTTATGACCGAAAGCATATTTGATGAGTTAGACATTTATTTGATGAGCTATTGAGTAACTTGTGTTTTAACAAAAATATCGAACTCCTAATCAAAAATGGTTGAATACTTTGTATCTGTTATAAGAGATTAACATACTATATCGGGTACAAAGGAATCTATATCCCATGCCCTTATAAAAGATCAAAATCTTGTATCTATTATAAGAGATCAGTGCTTGTATTTTATATTATATATATATATATATATATATATAATAGGTTATCCATACTATAATAAATATTTTTTATTGATATTTTCAAGGAATATTTTTTTAATTTTTTGAATTATATTCATATTTATTTTTGTACAAAATATCCATCTTATTAAAAATTTTTTTTTTTCATAAAACAAGCTCAAACTTGAGGGCACGTACGCTGAACGAATAGGTGATCTTATAACGGTTTTTTCTTAATAATAATAATTTTTAATATTTTATTTTCTAAATTAATGCCATCTCCATCCCAATTTCAAAACAAAAAAAATAAAAAAATAAAAAAACCCTGTTTTATTTACCGATTTAGGTGTACAGATCAAAAAAAAAAAAAAAAAAAAAAGGAAAAAGTGAAATCACATGTTGAACCCGCGATTCCAAAAAAATATGCATTTAATACGATGAAATTATTTTTTAATCAAAATTTATGAATTGCGGTTTTATAATTAAATCAAATATTACGAAGGTATTTTGAAAATTAAATCAAAATCATGAATTCGTGATTTTAATTTAATTATCAAAATACCCTTCATAATTTTTGATTTAATTACGAAGCTACCATTCATAAACTTTGATTTAATTATGAAAATGCTATTGATTGTTTATTTTTATAAGGATATTTAGGTAATTAAAAAAAATCCAT
Organism: Areca catechu; assembly: GCA_021397845.1. Lineage (NCBI taxonomy): Eukaryota > Viridiplantae > Streptophyta > Magnoliopsida > Arecales > Arecaceae > Areca > Areca catechu. The sequence goes on from CM038046.1 coordinate 28,013,303, forward strand.
GTCATTAAATGCCACCTTAAATATTCTTTTTTAATTAAATTTTAATCTGATAAAATTTTAAAAATTAAATAATAAAATTTAAAATAATATAATAAAATATTTAAAATAATAAAATAAAATTTAAAATATTTAAAATAACATAATAAATTTATAATATTTAAAATATTTAAAATAATATAATAAAATAAAAAAAATATTTAAAATAATATAATAAAATTTAAAATTTTTAATAAAATAAAAAAAAGTTACGGGTCACCCGGATTGGATATCGATCACTTATCTAAATTTTTTAAAAAAATTTTAAAAAAAATTACAAAAGTCCGGTCACCGTCCGATCACTGATCTGTTTGGGTACTGATACCGATCGAACTAGCAACTGGACTGGTATCGATCTTGTAACTGGACTGGCGGTCAGATTAGAATTGATCCAATCATCGGACCCTCGTGGCTGGACCGGCGGTCGGACCGGTGGCCGGATCCTGGTGACTTGATCGACCGTCAGATCGATGACCGACTGTCAGATTAGTGACCGGACTGGCAGCTAGACTGGCGATCGGATTGGCACCCATCTAGCAACCAAACTGGCTGTCGGATCGATGGCCGGAACCGGACTAGCTATCAGACTGGTGGCCGGATCGGCGATCGGACTGCAAAATTGTAGGTTATAATAATTTTTAAAATTATTATAGTATCATAATATTATTTTTAATTTTTTTTCTGATTTTTCTAATTTTTTATTTTTTATTAAAATTTAAAATAAACAAAATGAACCCGCGATTTCAAATATTTTTTTTATTTTTTTTGTTTTGAAATCGCAGATTCTACCCGTGATTTCACTTTTTCCTTTTTTTTTTTTTTTTTTTGGGTCCGTACATCTAAATCGGTAAATAAAATATGATTTTTTTTAAAATTTTTTTTGTTTTGAAATCGCGGGTTCTATCCGTGATTTTTTTTCTTTTTTCTTTTTTGGAGTCCGTACAACTAAATCGGTAAAAAAATTTGGAGTAGCATTAATTTAGGAATTAAAATATTAAAAACATTATTTAAAAAAAAACTCCTTATAAAGATCATAATGACATCATGTTGAGCTCATAAATAAATCACCTTGTTTTGGAACGTATTGTCTTGAAACCAAGTGGAGCCCATAAGACATTAAAAAAGGTTGACCATTGGCTAAATTCCGATTATTTAAACTCAAACATGCTCCTTTCCTTAATCAATAGTCATGTTACAAGATGCCTCTCTTTCTCGCTTACATTTATGATTGGTGGCTAGGCGTTGCCGCTGGAGTTGATTCGTCAAAAAGTGCAGACGTTGGTCACGGAAGTTTCAAGCTTTTATTTTCCAAGACATCGCTCATGGCCGCCACACCGAGTCAAACCTACATCCAAGCGTGCGTTCCCATCTGAACCAAACTTTCTCAGAAAAATTAATATCGTACGTATCACCAAACCCACCTTCCTTTTCTGCCCTTTATCTATTCATCACCCTAATCACCAAATGATTAACGATAATAAATATATACATATATTATATTTCAAATTGAATTACAGGCAATCTTTCCCCCTCCTCTGCGTATTTAATGGTAAAATATTTTTCTTAACTAATATAATAAAATAATAAATATTTATTAATATTTTTAATTATTATATCTAATAAAGTTTTTTATCATCGCATATCAAAACTATAATTTATAAAAATAATTGATAAAATGAGGATGTATTTTTATTATGTTTATTTTTCATTCTTTATAATAACTGTAATTGAATACATGCGGCTATGTTATATTCTTTATATACTTTTTATTATTGAAATATGGATAAATATATGGTCTTAGATCTATCTTGTTTCTTGTATTGTCAAGCAAGTATCGTAGTGGTACGAGATTGGTATATTTATTTTTGAATGAAAAATAATTATGTAAATTTATTATTTTATATCGAATATTTTTTTAATGGAACAGAGATCTTCAGGAATTGTTATACTATATTTATCCCTATCTTTTTATTTATATAAAAAAACATATAACTTATATGTTTTGTCAGGTAAATTTCGCAAGATTTGGTGGTAAAATCGTCCACTAAATTTAAATGAGTCCCGCGTCCGGTACCTCACCTTTCGCAATCACATTCAACTGGTCTACTTCCCAACCATTTTTTATTCCGCGTATCTTGATGCAACATCAGGCACCGCGGGTCCCACTTCCGATCATGGAAACGTGTCAACTCCTCATCTTCCAAGAGCATTTTACGCTGTCTGGTCGCTAACATCCGATCCTCCGTTCCCCCTGGAATGATAAGGCTCGGCCCTCGTCCTTTGTCCGTATAGCCTTCAGTTCAAACGCGAGCGATGGAGGTCAAGCTCCGCACCGCCAGATCGATGGTGAAGCGGCTGGATTCAGCGGCGGACGCCGACTCCGCCGCCAAGGCCATCGCCGAGATCCGCCTCCTCACAAAGCATGACCCGGAGATCCGGTCCGCCCTCGCCGATTCCGGCGCCATCCCCCTCCTCGCCGCCTACCTCCTCCCCGGCGGCCACTCCGCGGTCTCCCAGGAGAACGCCGCCGCCGCGCTTCTCAACATCTCTATCTCCACCCGCGAGGCCCTCATGTCCACCCCGGGCCTCCTCGACGCCCTCGCCGCCGCCATCCAGGTCCCCTCCACCTCCGCCGGCGCCGCCCAGCACGCCGCGGCCACCCTCTACAGTCTCCTCTCCGTCGACGCCTACCGCCCCATCATCGGATCCAAGCGCCCCCTCGTCTCCTCGCTCATCGCCCTCCTCCGTTCCCCCAAAACCTCTACACGATCCATCAAGGACGCGCTCAAGGCCCTCTTCGGTATCGCCCTCTACCCTCTCAACCGTCCAGCGATGGTCGATCTTGGCGCCGTCCCGGCGCTCTTCTCCCTCGTCGTCAAGGACGGCCGGACCGGCGTCGTCGAGGACACCACGGCGGTGATCGCCCAGGTGGCCGGGTGCTACGAGAGCGTCGACGCCTTCCGGAAGGTGGCCGGGGTTAGAGTTCTGGTGGATTTGGTGGACGTCGGCACGGGAGCGAGCGTGCGGGCGAGGGAGAACGCGGCGTCGGCGCTGCTGAACCTGGTGATGAGTGGCGGGGAGAAGGCGGCGAGCGACGTGCGTGAGATCGAAACGGCTGAGGCCGCCATCCGGGAGCTCGCCGGCGGTGGCGCTAGCGCGAGGGCGAAGAGCAAAGCAGAGTCGCTGATTAGGGTTTTGGAGAGCGGTCGAAGGGCCAATCTCCACCAGTTTGCCGATTTCGACGCCAACTCTTCGTCGCCGCCCCTTTCTACTTCGTCCGCCGCTACCACGGTTAATAATTAGATACTTTTTTAAAAAAAATTAATTTTATTTGATAGATTTAGACTGTGGTAATTATTTAATTTCCATTCTTTTGTTGGTCTAATTACTTGTTTATAAAACATGGCAATGGGCTTGTGCTAGGTTTGATGTAAGGTTACAGGACTCGTTAATCTTTCCTCGGATGAAGAAAACGTCTGTAAATAGATAAATTGAGATGATACATAGATTAGAAGCAATTGAGGTAATTTTTGCTTAAATTTCTTTGATTTGGTAAGTTCGAATTGTATATCGCTTTTATGTGCGTCACGTTTGCATTCATAGCTGTCCAGCCTGGGTTACGTTTTGTTCAAGATTTTTGGAGGGGGTGACATCAGTCAACACAAAAGGTGGAAAAATTTTTTAAAAATAGAGATCATATCTTAGAAAGTTTATATTAAAATTCTATAAATATAATAACTCTGTTGTCAGCAATCATGTCTGTTATTTATTTTAATATTTATCAATTAAAAAAATATTATTATTATTTTTTGGTAAAGGAAAGGAACCGGGTTTAAACTTGGTGCAGCTATTCTCGTATATTTTCGGGTAATATTCGAAGCAGGTAAGTAGATCAATCTGGTATCATTAAACTGCCGGGCCGATAGAACGGAAATAAAAAAGAGAGAATCATGGTCTTTCATCCAATCTAATCAGTCACGGATCCTAGAAAGTAATTTCTAGATTTATGGATCTTGTTTCGAATCCATGATACCAACCGGATTATCACCTTAATGGTATTAAAAAATTAGTTAAATAAACAAGAAAGTGGTTGAAAGGTGTGGATCGACATAATTTCATGGGGTGGTAGTTTAGAATTTATTGCATCAATGGGTGGTAGTTTAGAATTTATTGCATCAATTTGACAAGATGAAAGCGTTGATTCCGTGAATTATAGTGACTTGAGCTCTTCCTCTATCTTGGGCGGTGAAGTAGTTGGATCGTTCGGATCTTTCTTAAGGTCGTATACAACGGACTAGTTGGTTGCTTGTGCTTGTCTTTGTATACAATGGACTAATTGGTTTCTTCTTCTTGTTTTTTATGTCTTGTCCAAGGGAATCAGTTAAATTATGAAGAGGCACGTGAACGGAGCTTTTTCAAATTTGATCGAAACAAATTAACGGTTCAGGCCATCATGGATCTACCTTGGCTTAAGATTGGATGCCATTGTTTCTTTGACATCCTTTGTCCTCCTCCGGAAATTTGTTTACCCATGGCTGTCTATGGTTCAATTGTTGTGGTTTCCCATACCGCCATGGGTTCCTGGGGGAATACATGGTAGGGATAAGACTGGGCCCAACAATTACTGGTTGCAATAAACAGCGAGATTGCAATGCCATCCAGAGAACAATGTCCTTGACCCATACTGCCATGCACATTTATTGTCCGTCATAGCCAAGGTAGTGGTGGATGAGGCTGATAAATTAAAATATTTTTTATCCGTCAACGTGGGACGATGATAATCTGTCGTACCCATATTGTGATGCCTCGTTATAGTTGAGGCTACAAATGAATCAGGTTAGCCCGTAATTCGATCCGTTTAAATTCGATCCAATCCATTTTTAGAAACTCATGGATCTGCATCAGGTCCTAAAATTAGATTCATTCCATTTTTCAGGTTGAGTCTGAATTTACTGAATTTGGATTCAACCCGATCCGACCCGACTCGAACGTACTAGTATCAGTAGGATCATATCTATTTATACCTTTAAACTATAATTTAAAACTTGTATGAAACTTATTTTTAACATAGAGAGAGAATTATAATTAATTTTATATTTTAATTTATTTTGAAAATAATATGTTTGTTATGTATTTTATGATTAATAATGGTTGGCTATATAATAATTAAAATATAATTATTTATATTTTATTCAGACCATATCTAGATCTAATTTTTTTAAATTAGAAACAGGTTATTCATGGGTCCGATCCGATCCGAATGATTCATTGGATCGAAAATTCTGATAGTGGATCCAATCCAATCTGATCCGATTTTTTAGTGGGATGGATCCGGATCTAATATTAGAACTCGATCAAAAAATCGGATCGGATGGAGATCACTCATAACTCGATCGGATCCAACCCATTTGCATCTCTAATTATAGTCGGCTCTTTCCTGATAGAGAGAGGTTCCTCACCTTGGTCCGAGGCCAATTCAGCCTTGCTGGATCTTCTTCGACCTGGTTATCCTTGGGTAAGGAGTCTAGATGATCAATAATAAATGTTGTGGCCTATGCTGGCCCTGGCTTTGATATTATTTACCACAAACTCATGGTCCAAGATCTTAAGGGCATTCTTTTGTTAGTCGATATGGGATTATGGCACAATGTAATAACCATGTCCATGGAGTTAAAGGTTGGGAAAGAAAAAGAGAGGTAATTGAGCTGCACTGAGAAAGAGAGAAAGCTCATTGAATCCATGACGTCTTTGCAATTTCCTTCTATATGCTTTTCTAAATTGAATAAAGAATTAAGAATAATATGAAGATGTTCGATAGCTTATCCTTTATCATCTCTTGACAAAAACAGGAGTAGTGGAGGAGAGCTAGAGAGGGTCATGCAGAAAAGAAAATTTAGAGATCATGGACCCACGGTCCCAAATTTTGGGGCAGAAAAGGGACTCAAATCGATACCTTTGTAAAATATGAGATTGAGTAACCTGCTGCTTCTTTTGATAAGATAGTGATTTGTTGTGATAAACTCATGGAAGGTCGAGGTGGCAGTTCATGGTATTGGGCTAAGGTCTTTTCTTTCCTTTGCTTTTCTCTAAAGCAAATGAAGTGGGGAAGTTGTGACGATCGTTTGCACTCTAATTTTTTCATACATCATTTTTACTGGTCGCATGAAAAAGTCAAGATGATCCAGTCAAAACTGTGCCTGTTCGAGTTCTTTCATGATTTATAAATTAGTGGAGCCAAAAATGCTTCAATCCACCAAGAATTCCGAAAGTATATGGGACCTGGTGTATCATGACATGAATTAATACATATTTTATGCATTTAGACTTTGAATGCTATGATGACTACATCGATGTGCAAGCCTCTTTACATGCTATCCAGTCTAGTTGATGCCGAGCTATATTTAGGTATATGTCAATAATTAGTCAAGTTGCATTAAGGTCATGATAGATTTCTAAACTGATATGTAAATCAAATCTAAGATTTCAACCAATTTAATCCAACAGGTCAAGTTACTATTGCTAATGAGACATGGAAGTGATCCGACTCAATTCTTACCTTATTAAAAGAGGATTGGATAGCTAAAGCTTTCTTGCACAAGTTAATAAGCTTGAATATATTTTTTTTTATTAGTCAATATGGAACTATAACAATCTTCTCCACCTAATCTTGTGACACGCTTGTCACGATTGGTTCCTACCATATATATATATATATATATATATATAGAGAGAGAGAGAGAGAGAGAGAGAGAGAGAGAGCTTCTCATGGCCTGAATCCTACTTTATCCTACCAAATCCTCCTCAATCTTAGTACCCTCAATGAGAGGCCCATATGATTAATAAAGATGGTGATGTATATTAGGCATGGCTTTAATACTACTTATTATGGATTCTTCACGGTCTAAAAATTTAAAGGTTATATTGGCAAAGCTTTTGGAGAGTCAGAAATATTTCTTTAGCCATTACGATGGTGTTTTTTCTCAAAAGGATGATGTTTGGTAAAAAAAAAATTGGAAGCTGTTTTGGTTTTGGTAGAAAGTTGAAATAGTTTGCTTGTGAGAAATTTTGCTTATAAGCTTTTTTTTTTTTTTTTTTTTTTTTTTTCAAAAATATTTTTTGATAAATATGAAGAAGTGATTTTGACTTTAATAAACTTTTCATGGAATCCAAAATGCCTACTAACAAATACCATAATAATATTATTCTATGTATAAAATGTTAATATATAATAATAATAATAATAATATAATACATTATAGTAGAATATTGCATTATAATTATTAAGTAACATTAGCCATGTTATATTATTATCCTATATCATGTTGTATTGCATTACATTACATTATATTATATTCTAGTATATTTTATCATCCTATTATACTATAGCATATAATATTATATTATACTTTATTATAATAATATTATATTATATAATAATATTTTAACATGCGATAATATGTAATATTAAATTGTATTATACTACTTCACTATGCGATACTATATTTTATTGTCATTTCATTAGACTAAAATCACTTTCTCAATTTGATTATCAGGATATAGGTTAAAGCTTCAAAGTACTTTAAAAATGTAGTTACTAAAAAGTAAATAATTTTTTATAGAAACTGTATTTCCTTGAACTCTACTTTCCAAAAGTTCTACTTTCAAAGCTCTACTAAAGCTATTGAAAGGAGTACTAGTTTTGGTTAATAAACCTATATGACATATCTTTTATTAGTGATTCTGGAGCATTACCACGTAAGAATCCTGCACCTCTCAAAGAAAACCTTCCTCTAGCCCATTTCAGTTCTCTAGGAAGAATCCACATTGTCATCACTCCCAATCAGGAGCTTTGCAATTTGCAATTGAGTATTGGCAATGATTTATGTATGGTTGCATGTTGCAATGCACCTCCTTGTGAATCTCATTCATCTCCTCCTTGCCTTTGATTTCAGCACATTCACCCTACCATAAATAAAGAGGAGATATTATATGGACTATATATGAAATAGTTATTAGCACTTTACCTCTTCTTAAAATAATAATAATAATAATAATAATAATAATAATAATAATAATAATAATAAATAATAATAATAATAATAGCAAAATTCTACTTCCTAGCATTTAGCATTCCAAAATGCAAACACAAACCTAGTAGCCTATCTTTATTCATAATTGCTAATCTTTCTCCTTAGCCCATGCAAGAAAGAAGGAAAACGCTTGTGAAACCAGCTGATGTTATGCTGATGAAAAAAATGTGTATGGTCGATTGCTACAATTTTGGATTCCTTGAAATAGTTTTAATAACAATATGCTAGAACTAGTTCCTGGATAGCCAGGGAACTTGTCATGCTAGGTTTTCTCACGCATGATCCAACCTTCAGCTTTAGTTAAGAAGGTAATTCTTTCAAGTTGGGGAGGTCATACCATGGAAATGGACAACCATGCACCCTGAGGACAGCAAAAGGTGGCAGGAATTTACATGAGTAATTAATGAGCCCACTCTTTGGACCTAGAGTTTTCATTATGAGTTGGAGGAATTGGCTAGATTAGGCGTCAGGGTTTAACATCCAAAGTAGGAGAGTAGGAGTCCAAGCTGGTCAAAAGTAGGAGTGGTAATTTAATTAGCTAGGAATTTCATTAGAAACCAGAGACACCTTTATGATCCTATCTAATCTAACTTGCATGAAGCCAAAAAAAGAATATATATAGAATGTCTCTTTGAATGTTTGACTGCTTATTCTTGTGATATATATATATATATGGTGGAAATGGAAGAAGTAGGTAGATTGGAAGAAGTAGGTAGATTCCTTCCTATTTATTAATTAAGTAAAGAAGTTATGTGCCAGAGTTAAAAAAAGTGAAGTTCAAAATGTGAAGAGGTATCGACAAAATGGGCGATACACCAAGGAGACTAAGCTGCTTCATAGCTTATCATGACTTTCAGTTAATTTTTTAGTACAAAGTTGCTCCCAAGAATGAAATATATGTAAAGGTCTTTGAGGAGTTGTGTAGATGGAAGACTTTTTTTGGTGAAGATTATTGTATTTCTTTCTTTCTATATTTCCCAACATAGGGCTCTCCCCTTAGTGATGGCTGAAATTTTCATCACTTCCAGTTGGTTCTAAGATCATGCATGTTTGATGGTTGGCCTCTTAAGTTTAGCTAAATTTTGATGAAGTTCCACAAGCTACATGTAAATAAGTATTTTATGAATAAATGGGATCTAGACTCCACCCATTACCTATAAAGGGTGCATCTTAAGCTTACTTGCCAACCTTTTATAGTTAGTACTTCTCTAGTATAGAGTTTGTTTTTCTAAGCAAGCTAGAGGAATATCTTAATTTTTTCTAGAATAACTGCCTTTCAAATAGCTTTATCATATAGACAAACGAGACCTCCATTGTTGGTGAATCTGCAGGAGTCTACTGAAAAAGTATCATTTTGAGTGAGCTACCATGTAGAGTCTATTGAAAAAGTACCATTTTGAGTGAGCTACCATGTTGTCGCATTAACAATCTTTTAAGGTCTGATAAGAGGGAGCATGCCTTGAAGAGTCTCTAATTGCAAAGCTTGTTACATGCTTAAAGGATCTATGGGTTTGATTCTCCAAGTAAGGTATCTTCAGGACTATCGTGAGCTAATTGAACAGTTTGGTTTTAGTGATTTATAGTATAAGTCATCAAAAAGAGAAGGTATGTAGCGGTAATGAATCTAAAAGTTTTAAAATGGAATGCCATCATCCTGCCTTAGCTCGAAAGATTGATAATTTTAGGAAGCACTAAGTTGCTTGCCGACCTCATTCCATATATTTGGAGCATTTTTTGATTCACATTCCAATTCTTTTCTTTACATAGTGTTGCTGCGCTTACCCCTGGACCGGGCTTGCCTTGCTGTGCTGGAGAGCTCCTTAGCCGGCCAACCTGCAAAAGATTCCCTGGGCATCGAAGGTGCTCCAGCGGGGATGTGGATGGATGCGCCTCCCTATGGGGCGGTTGAGACGCCCACGAAGAGAGAGGCGATGCCCCCCCAGAGATCTATAAAAGGAGGGGCGACGCGCTCTGGAAAGGTTTTCTGGCTGCGGGTGTGCTCTGCTAGAGAGAACTCCTTCTTCCTCCGCGAGACCCGGCTCTTAGGAGTTCATATCCAGGTTAGCTCCCAAGTCCTTCTTCTTCAATATTAATGGCGACCACTAGTAGGGGCCCAGTCCATAGACCTAGGCAACTAGGGCCGAGTGAGATTTCATCGACCATGACCCGAGAGCGAGTCGAAAATCTCAGGGCCGTGTATGGAATCCCTACCATCCTGCACGTCACGCTGCCAGGCTGAGAGGGGAGAGCGAACAGTCCGTTAGGGCCAGGGACCTTGCCAATGTACGAGTCCCACCTCAAAGCCGGTCTGAGATTCCCGTTGCACCCTTTCTTTGTAGAGGTCTTCCGGCACTATAGGGTAACCCCGGCATAATTAATCCCGAACGGCATCCGGATCATATGCTGTTTCATCATATTGTGTAGTAGGGCCGGACTCGAACTTAGGTTACCCCTCTTCGGCGACTTTTTTCTCTTGAAGAAAGACTTTAGGAGCTGGGAATGGTGGATGTTCAGTCCCCGTCTCGGCCAAAAAATCTTAAAGTGTCTTCCGTCGGCCGTCCACGGGTGGAAGGCCCGGTTCTTTCTGGTGAGCAGTTTTCAGCCCTGGGGATTCGAGCCCTTGTGGAGGGAGCCGTGGGCAAGGCTCCGAGAGGGGAGGTCGATTCTGATGGCCGACCAAGCCAGTTTCAATGAAATCAGTGGAGCTGGTCCGACCGCGGCTTTTGAACTGCTGGGCGAAGACCGCCTTCACCGGGCAGGGATCAGCTCCCAGAGATTTTTAGGCAAGGGCCGAACTCCTTTCTCACAGTTTGCCCTCTTGTCTTTGTCATCTTTTTTTCTTTGACTAACCCTGGATTTCTTTGCAACAGATGGGTGGATGAGGAAGATAGATAAGGCCAAAGTCGTTAAGTGGGCGGCGCGAAAAAGGCCCACCCCAGGGTCGACTCATACATCGTCGGCCGAAAGGCAGAAGAAGAAGTGGGAGGAGAAGCCACCCGCACCCATCGTAGAGGTGGAGTCCGACGAGGATGACACCCCTCTTACTGAGGTGTTGGCCCAGAAGGCGTCTGGGGCTCCATCTATCGCCGGGGAGTCGGCCGTCCCATAGGAGCAGGAGTGGTCGGACCTACCCGGTGCACCGGACGTGCCAGCCTCTGCGCCCATCGGCCCGGACATAGCACGGCCCTCGGAGGTCAAGGGAAAGGGAACAGCTGCAGAAGAGGCCGACGAAGAGGGGGCTGAAGAGGAATCGAATGACGAAGTCCGCTAGGAGGAGTTCCAACACTGGAACGCTCTGGACTACCCCCGGAGAGCACGAAGCCTGCTCAGGGGGGCGATGACCGACTTCGACTAGGAGCGGTCAATCCAGAGAAACCTGAGCGATGTGGCGGTAGAGTCCTACCGTAATCTCATGAGGGTAAGGCACCTTACTTGATCCCTTGCTTCCTTTTCTCCTTCTTTCGGCCCTAACTTAGTCTCGTATGTGCAGCTCCTTCACGATATTTCACTGATGGAAGACGGCATCGGCTGGGTACTTCATGCAGCGAAAACTTCCGCCAAAAACAAGAGCTGGAGGCCGCTCGGATCGCCATGGAGGCAACCCAAGCTACTCTGGAGGCGTCCCTAAAATTCACGGAGGAGAGGGCGTCGGCCGCTCAAGCAGAGGCCGAATCATCGAAGGAGGCTCTGAAGGGGGCAGAGGGCTGACTGGCCGACCGGGAGGCCAGACTGAAGAAGAGGAAGGCAAAAGTGGCTTCCCTTATGCACCGGCTATAGGAGGAGGAAGGTCGATTCTTGGAGGCCGACAAAAGAGCACAGGCCGAAGGGGCCGCGGTAGCACAGCTGACCGGGAGGCAATAACGGCATATAAGGCCTCGCCCGACTTCGACGAGGAGGTCGAAGAGGCAGCATCGGACTTCTACAGAGAAGGTTACGACGACTGCTTGAAAAAGGTGGGCTTACTTTTCCCAGAACTGGACCTGTCAGACGCGGAACTGAAAGAGCCCGCGGAGGAGGGAGAGCCTCAAGTTGAAGGCAAAAATGAAGAGGCCGGAGCCGAAGCAGAGGCAGCGGACATCCTGGTCGAGCCCCCTAGCATTGCGGTCCTGTTGTACCTTTGATTGTAGCAAACGGGGCCGAAGTTGGGGCCCCTGATGTACCTTCCGTGGGTCCGACCTGAGGGGTTTGTAAAGGTCCGACCCACCTTTTGTAAGCGTCCACTTTTGGATTAAATGAAAAATCTTAGCCGTTGTCTCATGCGCATATGTGGGATAGATGCCTTCTTTCTTTCAAAATCTTTCTAAGTCTTTCCAGTCGGCTTCTCTATGTCATGGGTTACTTTCTTTCTCTTCTGAAATTTTTCAAAGTATTTTCGGTCGGCTTCTTGAGGTCCAAAGTGAGAATGTTGGCAATCGTTCAGTCCGGGCTCATGAACCAGGAGAATTGCTCCCCATTTGCTTCGTCAGGTGGCTCAGGTTTGCCATTTGTTCTTCACGCGATCCCTAATGGGCTATGTGCGGTGATTGCCGACCGGGGTCGGACTTTCGAAGTGGGTTGCCTTAGAGTCTCTGCCGACCGGAGTCAGACTTTCGGAGTGGGCTGCCCCAGAGCCTCTGCCGACCGAAGTTGGACTTTCGGAGTGGGCTGCCCTAGAGCCTCTACCGATCAGAGTCGGACTTTCGGAGTGATCTGCCCTAGAGCCTCTATCGACCAGAGTCGAACTTTCGGAGTGGGCTGCCCTAGAGTCTCTGCCGACCGGAGTCGGACTTTCGGAGTGGATTGCCCTAGAGCCTCTGCTGACCGGAGTCAGACTTTCGGAGTGGGCTTTCCTAGAGCCTTTGTCGACCGGAGTCGGACTTTCGGAGTGGGCTACCCTAGAGCTTCTGCCGACCGGAGTCGGACTTTTGGAGTGGGCTATCCTAGAGCCTCTGCCGACCGGAGTAGGACTTTCGGAGTGAGCTTGGAGGAAACCGTAGACTTTATTGATAATACTTGCGAAGATTGTCTACATTCCACGGGCGTGGTATTTGCTGCCCGTCCAACTGCTCAAGCCGGCAGGTCCCGGCCCGGATTACTTCACTGACTCGATAGGGACCCTCCTAATTAGGAGAAAGCTTTCCTTGCTCAGTCAGCCTCGAGATCTCCATCCTCCGCAAGACCAAGTCCCTAACCTGGAAGGTCCGTGCCTTAACCCTCGAGTTGTAATACCGAGCCATTTTCTGCAGGTAAGTCACCATCTTCATGCTTGCTTGATCATGGTTTCCTCTAGCAAATCCAGGTCAGCCCTTCGTTGTTCCGAGTTGGTCAGCTTGGTAAGGTGGTCAACCACAGGGATTGCAAAGAGATTTCTACAGGGATGACTGCCTCACTCCCATAGGTTAAGTTGAAAGGGGTTTCTCCGGTTGCTGTCCGAGCGGTGGTCCGGTATGCCCACAATACAGAATAAAGCTCTTCCGTCCAAAGTCCTTTGGCTTCATTCAGCCGAGTCTTCAACCCATGCAAGATCGTCCGGTTGGTGACTTCAGCCTCTCCGTTGGATTGTGGGTGGCCGACCGAGGTGAGCCGATGAGAAATGTGGTACTACTTGCAAAAATCTAGAAACCTCGAGTTGTCAAATTGCCTTCCATTATCTGTGATGATCATCCGTGGGATGCCGAATCAGAAGATAATGCAATTCCGGACGAAGTTCTCCACCTTGGCTTCCGTTATCTACGCCACTGCTTCAGCTTCCACCCATTTGGTAAAGTAATCAATGGCCACGAGAAGGAATTTTCGTTGGCCGGATGCTGGGGGAAAGGGTCCCAGGATGTTCATGCCCCATTGGGCAAATGGCCACGGCGCTGTAAGCGGGGTCAGCTGACTGGCGGGCCTTCTTTGGACTCCCGAGTACCTTTGACACGCGTCGCACCTCTACACGAAGTCTGACGCGTCTTTTTGAATTGTGGGCCAGTAATATCCCTGTCGGATAATTTTATAGGCCAAGGATCTCCCTCCAAGGTGGTCACCGCAAATGCCTTCATGCACTTCCCTGAGCGCATAATCTGCATCGGTCGGCCCCAAGCACTTCAGTAATAGTTGTGAGAATGACCACTTGTAGAGGGTTCCATCGAGGACGACGTATTTCGAAGTCGTCGAGCGCATACGCTTGGCTTCAACCGGGTCATCCAGAAGAGTGCCCTGAACCAGAAAGGCATGGATCGGGTGCATCTATGATGCCTCCTGCCCAACTTGATGGACGTCGGTCGTCTCTTCCGCAATGCTTGGATGTTGCAGATGCTCCACAAAGGTCCGGTTGGAGGTGCCGACCACAGCCGTGGCTAACCGTGACAGAGCGTCTGCCCGGGAGTTCTGCAGCCGAGGTATATGGAGAATCTTGAAAGACTTGAGCAAAGATGTAAAGCCTCGTACCTTGTTCAAGTACTTAGCCAGGGTTGGGTCCCTTGCTTCAAACTCACCCTTCACTTGGTTGACTATCAACTGGGAGTCCGAGAAGGCTCGGATCCTACTGATGCCCAACTCACCAGCTATCCTCAATCCTGCAAGTAGAGCTTCGTACTCCGCTTGGTTGTTAGATACTTGAAATGCAAAGTGTAGGACGTACTCTAGGCATTGTCCGTCAGGGTCGGGTAAAATCAGGCCTGCCTCACATTCGGCGAGATTGGAGGCTCCGTCTACATGGAGAGTCCATCCAGGTGGGCTCGCACTCTCCTGCTGGATTGGCCCCATGCACTTCGGCAATCGAAGGGGCGACCTCCGGCCCCCATGTGCATTCTGCAGTAAAATCAGCAATTACCTGGGCCTTCAGGGCCGACTGGTATCTAAAGGAGATGCCAAACTCGTCCAGCCTGACAGCTCACTTAGCGAGCCATCCAGAGGTGTCAGGACTTCAGAGGATTGCATTGAGGGGCTGGTCAGTCAGCACGACGATCGGGTGTGCTTGGAAATAGGGCCGTTGGCGCTTCGTCGCCATGACCGACGAGTAAACCAGCTTTTGGACTTTAGGATACCTTGTCTCAGTGTTGTGGAGGACTTTACTGATGTAATAGACAGGTTTCTGCTGGCCGTCTTTCCCCACCTGCACAAGGACAATGCTGACAGCTTCGTCTGAAGCCGACAAGTATAGGTATAGTGTCTCCCCCTCCATTGGTTTGGCCAACAGCGGGGGGTTCTTCAAGTAGTCCTTTAAGGCTTCGAAGGCCGACTGACACTCGTCAGTCCACTGAAAACGGTCCGACCGGTCTAAAGTTTTGAAGAAGGACAAAGACTTCTCAGCCGATCGGGAAATGAAGCGGTTGAGAGAGGCAATATGGCCCGTGAGCTCCTGCACCTGCTTCTTGCTGGTCAGATGTGCCATGTCCATGATGGCCTTAATCTTCTCAGGGTTAACCTCAATACTCCTTTGAGTGACCAAAAAATCGATGAATTTCCCGGAGGTCACCCCAAAGATGCACTTGGCAGGGTTTAACTTCATCCGATGACGTCTCAGCGCGTCGAAGAATTCTTGCAAGTCCCTGATATGGTCGGCCCTCCGGAGGCTCTTAACAATCATGTCGTCTACGTAAGCCTCCATATTTCTTCCGAGTTGTCCTTCAAAGACTCGGTTGATCAGCTGTTGGAAGGTGGCGCCCGCATTCTTCAGGCCGAAAGGCATCATCCTATAACAATACAACCCCCTGTCCGTGACAAAGGCTGTCTTCTCCTCGTCCTCAGGATGCATCTTGATTTGGTTGTACCCAGAGAACGCATCTATGAAGCTCAATAACTGGTGGCCGGCTGTGGCATCCACCAGTTGATCAATTTTTGGCGGGAAAAAGCTATCCTTCGGACAAGCCTTGTTGAGGTCCATATAGTCCACACAGATCCTCCACGTTCCACTGGCATTCTTCACCATAACGACATTGGCCACCTACTCCGGATAGTGGGACTCCCTGACAAACCCGGCGTCAAGGAGTTTTTTCACTTCTTCTTCAATTGCCTTTTGCCTTTTGGCAGCAAAGCTTCTTTTCTTCTATCGGACGGGTCTATACGCTGGATCCACCTTGAGTTGGTGAGTAATGACATCCGACGGGATGCCTGGCATGTTCGAGGCCGACCTGGCAAAAATATCAGCGTTACTTCTCAAGAACCCTATCAGCTCCTGTCGGGCTTCTTTGTTCAGGGTGCTCCCGATTTGAAGTACTTTAGTAGGATCATCCTCTATGAGTGGAACAAACACAACCTTTTCGACAGGCTGACCGTGGTCATCAGTTTCGTCCCTGGGATCCAGTTGTTCAAGTGTGGGGCGCCCCTCCAGCTGCCTATCATGAATGGCCAAGCATTGTCTGGCCGTCCTGCGGTCTCCCCTCAGTTCCCCGATCCCGTGACGAGTCGGGAACTTTGCCAGCAAATGATAAGTTGATACGATGGTGTGGAACTTGTTGAGGGCCGGTCGACCTAGGATGGCATTGTACGCCGAGGTTGTACGGAAGACCACAAAGTTGATAGGAAAAGTCCGTTGGCGGGGTTCCATCCTAAGAGTCACCCGGTAAGGTGATTTCCCCTTCTACTTCAACGGAGTTTCCCCCAAAGCCAGTGAGCGGTACTAAGGAATCCCGCAGCCTTGACCTAGACAAATTCATCTGAACAAAAGCATCATACAGCAAAACTTCCGCATAGCTTCCATTGTCTATAAGGACACGTTTTACATCATAATTGGCAATGATTGCCGACACAACGACAGGGTCATCTCCTGGGAGATGGGGTTCCAAAAGATCTTCATCAAAAAAACTGATAACACCGTAGCCCCTGGGCCTCTTCGTAATATCCTGGCCCCCTCCAGACCCCTGGTCGGACCTTCGGTGCAACATGCCAATGCTCCTGCCCGTTGGACGTTGATTGGGGAGTTCGGCCTCTTCAGGTGGATCCCTGACAGTTGAAGTTTCAGCCCGATCCCGGCGGGGACGGACGTACTTGCTCAGATATCCTCTCCTGATGAGGTCTTCGATAGCATCCTTCAGCTGGAGGCACTCCTCAGTGTCGTGCCCATGGTCCCTGTGGAACCGACAATACTTATTCTTGTTTCTGGCGGCAGGGGGGCCCCTCATCGGTCGAGGCCTTTGGAAGTAAGCCTCGTTCTCAATCTCCATGAGAATTTTCTCCCTCAGAAGGGAGAGGGGCGCATAAGTCTCAAACTTCTTAAAGAAATCTCTTGGCTTCGGGCTCCGGTGCCGAGTGGGTCGGCTGTCATCGCCAGGAGGTCGGATTGTGAGGGCTTTATCACCCCGCTTCTTAGTGGTCGATCTCCCCTCCGCTTGGCGGCGGCTTGCAGATTGCTCCTCCGCCAGGGCGTACTTGTGAGCCCTGGTCAACAGCTCGGTGTAGTCATTTGGAAACTTCTTGTACAGGGAGAATGTAAGCCTGGACGACCAGAGCCCTCTCTTGAAGGCGGACATTGCTACCGCCTCGTTCAAGTCTGGAACTTCCATGGCCATAGTTTGAAGTGGGCCATGTAGTCCCGGAGAGTCTCCCCCTCCTTCTGGAGTATGAGGAAAAGGCAGTCGATGTTCTTCGGGGCTCGACTGCATGTCCTGAAATGTGAAAGAAAAAGAGTCTCGAGAAGAAAAAGAGTCTCGAGTTGAGAAAAAGACTGGATCGTACCTGGTCGGATGGCCGCAAACCACATCCGGGCAGCCTTCTTCAAAGTGGCTGGAAAGGCGATACAGTGGAGGGCGTCAGAGGCGCCCTGTACCATCATATGGGCTTTGTGGGCGCCCAAATGATCCAGTGGATGGGTGGTACCATCGTAGGGGTCCACCTGGGGAATCTTGAAGTGTCGGGGGATAGGCTCCCCCAAGATCTCGGCAGAAAAAGGTGGGCGGGTGTCATAAGCCTTCCCCCCTTCGGCCTTCTGCCGTTCGATAATCTCCGCCATGCGCTTTTCCATGCGCATGATCTTACTGCCGTAGTCATGTGGGTCTTCAGTAGGGTGCCGACCACCGAGGGGAGCGGAGTCAGCGAAAGATGGGGAAGCCGACCTTGCTTTCTTCTCGCTGGTGTGAGCCCCCAAAGACCTCCGGGGCTCCGGAGTAGCATGGGAGAGAGGTGGCGGCTCCTCCGGCTGCTGACTCCCCCTGGCAGCCGGTTGGTGGTTGATGCTGGACACCGCGAGCGGCTACCGCCGATCATCAGCCACTTCTTGAAAATGCTGGACCGCTGAGGTGAGCGTTTCGATGCGATTTACTAGCATCTAGAACTGCTGCAGTCCCAGAGTGATGGTAGGCTTGGCAGCGGCGGCCATGGCATCCACTTCGTGAGGTGCTTCAGGCCTGTAGGGGGAATGCCTCCCTCTGGCATAGCCACTTCGCGTTCTTCCCCTCACCATCTGTAGCTTTCTTCAATCGATCTCTCCTTTTAGAGTAGAGAGCGGAACGGAGGTTCAACCGCCCTTCTTCTAGCGCCAATCTGTTGCTGCGCTTACCCCTGGACCGAGCTTGCCTTGCTATGCTGGAGAGCTCCTTAGCCGACCAACCTGCAAAAGATCCCCTGGGCGCCGGAGGTGCTCCTGCGGGAGAGTTGGGATATCTTCGGAGGAAAGCAGGAACCATGGAGGAGATAGCTAAAGGGAGTCATCTTGAATTGAAAATCGAGGGGTCATGGGATTGGCAGCCCTACATGTCGTTACGTTTGTAAAAACAAAATTAAAAAAAAAAAAAATGACAACCACTCTCTCCCTTCCCCGCATGCAACATACACGATCCGTACGCACGCCGTGCATGGATCCACGCACTTCCATATATTTTTAATCAATTTTAACCTTTTTTTAATTTTTTTAATTAATTCTTAATTTAATTTTATAACAATTAATTTTTAATTAAATTTTAAATTTAATTTTGTAACTACCATGATGGCTAGTTGAGGGCTTTTTAGAATTTTTTTTGAGATTTTAAGCCCATAAATAGGTCTCTATTCTAGTCCTACAAAGCATCCAAAAAAATTTCAAGCTCTCTCTCTTCTTTATTCTTTTATTCTAAAATTTTTAAAATTCCTTTTTTTTCTATCTTTTCCCGCTTTAAAATTTTTGGGCAGAATATGAACCGATCGGTGTCTGTTCGAGATCGTCCATCGACGAGCGTTGAGGTTTTTGGTTTCTGGGTTATATCTTGGAAGAGAGCGTGTGGCCCAACTGTTCTTCATACGAGAAGGATGTCAAATCTTCTTTAGGACAGTAGTTCTATCTGTCTTCGTACGAGAAGGATATCAAATCTTCTTTAGGACAGTAGTTCTATCCGTCTTCCAGACCAGAAATCCTAACCTTACTTTATTATATTTGAAAAATTTTGTTACACCAAATTAAATTATCCTGTCATATATGCCATAAAAAAATATTTTCAAATACTTTTAAAATTATATATATATATTCTATACATCATAACTAATCGAAGATTTGGATAATATTTCTACTTCAATAATACTATTTTAATTTATGATGAATATTTCCATCTCTCCCCATTATACAATACAATAAAGCAAAAATAATTTATATGCTACGCATATATTTTTTCATTTTAATTTATTCAAAAGCTCTCGTGCAAGTACATAAGCATTTTATGAATGCTAATTGTTCCTACCGATTAAGGGGCTAGAAGTCACTTCTTTAATTTCAAAGGACACTGGGAAGTTCCTTCTTGGATTCTAAATCATCGAGGCCTGATGGGCCACGACTTGTGAGGGTGTACTTATTAGGTAATGACCTATAGAGAAGCACATATATGGGCATGGTGGTCTTTCACACCTTGGTGTCCAGCTTGCACTACTGGTTAGTTCTTTTAGCAATGAGGTGAATTTCTTTTTATGCATTTTAAGTTGCAGCAAAGTGGCTCCCATCCCCGAGACAAAACACTAAATAAAAAATAATGCCTGGCAACAATGTACGATTTTACAAACTACAGTCTTAAGGTCCTCCAAGGTCAAAACTTACATACAACAGTTATAATGCTATGATTAAAATTCTAATTGTCATGATAACCCAAAAAAAAAAAAAAAAAAACCTAACCTTTTGAAAGATTAAATCAGTCTACCTTTTTCTCCCAAATGGAATTGGAATATTTCATCGTACGAGTTAGAATCTTTGTATAAATGATGAACGGTTTGCTTGCATGAAGATCTTGATTTGCTCCCTTTTTTTTGCATTTTTGGTGTAACAAAATTTTTTGGCTTTATTTAATTGATGGTGTGTCTAGATAATGAGGTTTGGTTTGTGCTCACTTGATGTTATAGTTTGATATTATTAAACCGTGAGATCCAGGGCTAATTTTGGTTTGGTTAGAAGGATATCTTCTTCCTTTATTAATTGTTTTTTTGGGTGCTTGCTTGCTACCTAGGTATCCATGCATGAAGGAACTCTATATGTCGTTGATTTGATTAATTATCTAGCCACAACATATGTCAAATAAATACTTACCTAAATAAAGCACTATGAATTATTAGCATGAATCCTTATTGTTGCTGCAACTTTTTCCGAACCGGGCTTGGTTGGCTGTGGCTGGAGCGCTCCTCTCCCGGTTCCTGCAAAAAATCCCCAAGGACCGTTGGTATTCCGGTGGGGGATATTCTGATGCTTAAGTTAGCGGGAGCTTGAGGGCAACAGAATGGAGGAATCAAGGAGATAAGCTTATGGAGCAGGAAGAGAATACTTAGCCCTTTAGTCGAAGTCCCCCGTTACCTTATATAGGCACGGAATACTACCAAATTCTGTTATGGGATAGGTTGAGAATATCCGATTTGCCCCTAGGAGAATCAGGATAGTGGCCAGATGGCATCAGGACATGGCCACGTCATAGGTTCTGTTGCAACAGAATTCTGGTTCAGCTATAAAAGGCTTCTGGAGCTTTCAGATGAGGTCTTGCAGAAGTTGGGTCGATCGGACCTTCGATGAAGTGGGTCGGACGGACCCCTGAAGAAGTAGGTCGAACGGACCTCTACTACAGTGGGTCATTCGGACCTCTGCTGGAGTGGGTCGAACGGACCTCTACTACAGCGGGTCATTCGGACCTCTGTAGAGAGTCTTCGAACTTCTGGTGAAGTGGAGGATCTTTGGACCTCCGCTGAAGAAAAGTCTTTGGACCTCTAGAGAGGGTCTTCGGACTTCTGATGAAGTGGAGGATCTTTGGATCTCCGTTGAAGAAGAGTCTTGGGACCTCTGGAAAGGGTCTTCGGACTTCTGATGAAGTGGAGGATCTTTGGACCTTCGCTGAAGAAGAGTCTTTAGACTTTTGGAGAGGGTCTTCGAACTTTTGATGAAGTGGACGATCTTTGTGAAGGTGAAAAACATCTACACCTAGCATACAATATGCAAGAAAAACATGGCAGAAGATATGCATTTTAAAACAATTTTAAAGCATGCATAGTGGAAGGCTCGGTAGATAGATCTAAATGATCTACCGATCTGCCCGCAACAGGATCTAGTATAATAATCTAGCATGCAACATAACATCAAAGCAAGACAAAACCACAAATACAAAAGTACCATACCTTTATATCAAGAGAGAAGCAGTGGAAGGAGGAGGGTGCTTGAGCCACACACGTGTTTGGCCTCTACAGGAAATCCACACCTGGGCTTGACTTTGATCAACTCTCTCAGAGTGCTAGCTCTTCGGGATCCTTGGACTGATCTTCTTCTTTTAGGAAGACAAAAGAGGAGAGCTGGAACCTTTTTCCAAAGACTCTCTTCCCAAGACCTAGCTAGAATGCTAGGTAGCACACACCCAATCCCAAGACCTCACAAACCCTTCTCCTTATAGTAAACCCTTTTACTTTTCTCTCTAGCGGTGTTGTGTTGTAACCTCTGCAGCCTATAGAATGACCCTCATTTATAGGTGCAGCCATGAGAGGGAGAAGAAGGAAGGATGAGAGATGAGGGGAGAGAATGGGGGAGAGGATCAAGGTTATACTAAATGGGTCCAACCCAAAGGGTAAGTATGACCTTCATACCATAAAACCTTGGAGCCAAAACTGGTTTGAATTCGAAATTCAAACCAGGTCAAAACTTGCCCAAAATCCTCTTACAAAATTTTTCTAGAAATTTAGTTCTTCACAGGAAGTATCGACGCACGAAAATTGCCAAGTGTCGACACTTCACCAAGTATCGACACCTGCAAAATTTTAAGTGTCGACACTTGGAACAAAGTCAATCATATTGACTTCTGGTGACGACAAACGATTTCCAATCATCGATTAGCCACAAGATCAGATAGAAATCCTCTATGGTGTGTGACCCCATAGGTTCAAATACTAAGCCGCATTGGAACATTTTCAATACCAGTCAAAGTCCTTATCTAGCAATGATACCCGACGTCCGGATAGATCGAAGATGCAGAGCACCTCACAAGAACCTTTGGCATATGGTTGCTACATAATTCATCCTTTTGATCTCATAATGCTCAGGATGACCTGGGGTTCGACTGCCAACCCTAATTTGGTTTATCCAGATCATGTCTCAACCTCACAAATTCTGTGACTCCTCACAAGAACTACCTTGGCCAAGGTTTTGCTAAATTGAGACATAGTGAGTCATTCACTCCAAACTATTCTGAAAGGTCAATTCCATCTTGATCCACTACCGCTCTACAAGTACTTGACTGCACCCAGAAACCTTCTGTTACTGGATTAGAAATCCAGATAGTTCGGTATCAAAGTACAGTGAGTTGCTTGCAAGCTGCCATGGTGACCTCAGGTCTGAGGGACACATATACCCATATCCCTTAGCGAGCAACCCTTTGGCAGAAGGGAGCTCCGTAGATGATCACATTCAGTAAAATGCCATACATTTTACTTGCATGTCACACCAGCATCTCCACACTCATTGGTTAAGAGGACAACCAACAAATATGACATACAACAACCTACACTAGATACATCGTCATCCTATAATAATGTATCCTTTGATTGTGAACTAGTTTAAGAACTACTTGATATATCCTCTCTATATTAAACAATGTAGTTCTACAGACTCCATCACACAAGAGTTCTTTACAGGAAAATGTAAATATGATAGACATCCAAAATAAATAACTTTTATTTATTAAAAAAAATTCATATACAAATACAAAGATAGCACAACCGTCTATAGCCTAGATGATTGGCTTTGGGACAAAATTTCCAACAACTCCCACTTGGACTAAAGCCAATCAATACAGAATCTCATTCCCATTTTTCATTTACAACAGTCAAACTCTTGAACTCCGACGGCTTTAGTGAAGGGGTCAGTCAGGTTTTCCTTTCCATCGATCTTCAGAAGGTAAATGTCACCTCGTTCCATGATCTCTCGTACAAGGTGATAGCGCCACAGAATATGCTTTGTGCGGTGATGAGACTTCGGCTCTTTGGCTTGAGCAATGGCTCTAGTGTTGTCACAATACACTGGAACAGGACCATCCAGGGAAGGTGCCACTCCCAGCTTGCCAAGGAACTTCTGCAACCACACATCTTCCTTCGCTGCATCTAATGCTGTAATGTACTTTGCTTCGCAAACTGAGTCTGCCACAGTAGGCTGTTTGGAACTTTTCCAGCAGACACCTCCTCCGTTAAGGGTAAAGATAAATCCTGACACACTCTTGCTATCATCCTTATCTAATTGAAAATTGGAGTCAGTATACCCCACAAGTTTCAAGTCAAATTCTCCATAAATTAGCCATTGGTCCTTAGTATTTTGTAAATACTTAAGGATGGTCTTTACCACTTTCTAATGAGCTTCACCTGGGTCAGACTGGTATCTACTCACTGCGCTTAGTGAATATGCCACGTCTGGTCTAGTACATGTCATGGCGTATATGATAGAACCCACTGCCGAAGCATATGGAATTCTACTCATACGCTTTCTCTCTTCAGGAGTTGTCGCACAATTCCCTTTGGAGAGATCAATTCCAGTGCCTATCGGGAGATAGCCCTTCTTGGAATTTTTCATGCTAAACTATTTCAGCACAGTGTCGATGTACGTAGACTGGGATAGTCCTAGAAGCCTATTAGATCTATCTCTATAGATCTTCATACCTAGTATGTAAGAGGCTTCATCCAAGTCCTTCAGAGAGAACTGAGATGATAACCAGACCTTTATTTCTTGTAGTACTGGGATGTCATTCCCGATTAAAACAACGTCATCCACATACAATACAAGGAATACAATCACAGAACCATTAGCCCATTTATAAATGCAAAGTTCTTCTCCGTTCCTAACGAAGCTATACGACTTGATACATTTATCAAATCGCATGTTCCAACTCCTTGATACTTGCTTCAGTCCATATATGGACTTTTGAAGCTTGCACACCTTTGACTCGTCTGTGGATGTGAACCCTTCAGGTTGTATCATATACACCTCCTCTTCCAGCTCACCATCGAGGAAAGTTGTTCAGACATCCATTTGCTAGATCTCATAGTCAAAATGTGCTGCTAAAGCAAGCATAATCCGAATGGATTTAATCATTGTCACAGGGGAGAACGTTTCATCATAGTCAATACCATAACGTTGACAATATCCCTTGGCAACCAGACGGGCTTTATTGGTCTCCACCTGCCCGTTTGCGCTCCTTTTTTTTTTGAAAATTCATTTTCATCCAATGGATTTTATCCCTTCAGGTGTATCAATCAATGTCCATACATTGTTGATCTCCATGGACTCCATTTCGGATTTCATGGCTCCTACCATTTTTCAGAGTTGAACCTCTACATCGCATCCATATAGGTGATCGGATCCTCATTGTTCTTATCGAGTTCAATGGAATCACCGTCCCGGACCAAGAAACTGTAGTATCTGTTCGGTCGGTTCGGTAATCTACCGGATCTCCTTAATGGTTCCTGAGTGGGCTCTGGGCGTGATCTAATCACAGCCGGTTCTATGTTGTCCCTTAAGTGTGATGGTTCATCTACTTGTTGAACTTCACTAAGTTTAATTTTAGCGGCTACAGTCCCTTCACCAAGAAACTCCTTTTTCAAAAAGATAGCCTTAAGACCGACGAACAACTTTTGTTCCTCAGCTAAGTAGAAGTAATACCCCTTAGTGTTGCCTAGCAATGGAGCCTAAGAGGGGGGTGAATTGGATCTTTTAAAAATTAAAATAATTATGTGTAGGCCGCGTAATGTTTGTGGGTAATGCACTTAAGTATATACAGCGAAAAAATAATTAATAGAGAGCAGGAAGTAAAGTGCAAGTAATTAAAGAGAGATAATCATACACAAATGCCAAGTTTTATAATGGTTCGGTGCTCTTCAAGCACCTACGTCCACTCCCCAAGCTACCCTTGAAAATTTCCACTATAATCTTTTCAAAGATTACAGCCGACTTGTTTTTCAAGGCTCACAAGTCAAAACCTAAGTTGGTTTTGTCATCTAGGCTCACCAACAAACCTTTATACTTGTTTTATCTTTGGGCTTACAAGTCAACCCTAGTTGGTTTTGGCTCACCAACAACCTCACAACCTACTTTCAAGAACCTTGAAAGCTAGGTCAAACAATAATAAATTCAGAATACAAGAATTTAAATACAAGCAAACTCTCTTCTTAGAGTGGATGAGGAATCTTTGAAGCTCCTGAATGATTGTTTGATGTGACTTAACTTGGAATCTTCTCAAGAACACTTTTGGAAAGATGAAATGAAAGGAATGTAGGCTTTTTTAGTGGAATCTCTCCTTTTTAGCTTTTGAAAGTGGAGTTCTTAAAGAAGGACTTTAACTCTTGGATATTTCCTTGCTTTTCTCTCTTCTCTTGCTTCATGAATGAGTTTGGTGAAGCTTAAATACATGAAAAACATCCAAAAAATTATTTTAGACCGTTAAGGATCAAGAACTAGCCGTTAGAAGCTAAAAACCACAAATTTAGGCTGTCAGAAAATAGTTACGTTGATGCTGTCATAACCCAAGTGTCGATACTTGGCTGTCAGGTGTCGACACTTGGCTTCCAGGTGTCGGCACTTGAACTTTCAAATGTCGACACTTGATTCTCAGGTGTCGACACTTGACACAAAAATTCTATAAAGGCAAGTTCTGTATTTTTAAAAAGTCTTAGGCCTTGAGTCGACACTTGAGAACTTAAGTGTCGACACTTGAGTTTCAGGTGTCGATACTTGAGTTTTGAGTGTCGATACTTGGCATGCCATGAAAAATTTCTGCATGCCAAATGCTGAAGTGTCGATACTTAAGCTCCCAGGTGTCGATACTTGGTTCCGCAATTTTCAAAAGCAAGTGCCAAACATGCCAAAAACATAAAGATTTTTCATGAAACTTAAATGCAACATATATAAATAATAATTGAACTCATTTGTATCCTTTTTGGATGGAGAAGACTTCTCAAATCATGAAAAATGCTTTGTGCCAAAGTGTGCCATGATACTCTAACTTTGAGAATTTGAGATGCTTGATTCCTGAAAACTCATAACTACAAATAATCATTAGTACAAAATATGTACTCAACATTTTGTTATTCATCAAAATCACAGGGTAGAGCTAACAATCTCTCCCTTTTTGATGATGACAAAATCTTGAGTATATAAACATTCAAATTCAATTTTTATATATGATACTTCATAAACATGATCTCAAGCTTATACAACACAATTTTAATAGATGAGAGATATAATTTAAGCAAGAAACTACATTTACTCTCCCCCTTAGTGAAACATTTTGTGTTAGATCATTTCAGAGCATTTCGTATCAGAGCAAGTTTTAATTAAAGTATAAAATTTAAAATTTGAAAACTTTATATCCTACTCCCCTTTTTGTCAATCATTAAATAGTGAAGGGAGTAAAATCTCCCTTAATAAATGTACTTAGACAAAGAAGGTATCAGAGCTCATACAAGGTTTAGTTTTTCAAAAAATAAACAGGTATCAGAGCCTAAGAGTAGGGTATCAAAGTCAATATTGTCAAAGCAAAATTTAAACAATGTGAATTCAATGTAAGCATGAAAATAGAATATATATATATAAAAGAGTGTTTTTAGTACAAAATTTACTGAATCAATCAGCATACACTGAAACATACAACATAAAATGGAGTACATAAGCATGAACATAAGATAAATGATAACAACAATAGAATAAACATATGTGAGGCTAATCCTCATTAGATGGGATCTCAAAAGATATGGGACCGGTAATCCTGGACCTATGAGCTAGACCTCTAGGAGTCTTCATAATACCACGGCTCCTAGTCCTAGTAGAAAGTCCTATGTGGGGTAAAATCCTAGATGATCATGTAGAAGGAGATGGAAGAGCCTCAGCGGGTGTGATGAACACAGGAGCAGTGGAGATCTATGTGTCATTGGGATCAGCAGGAGGAATAGCAGGAGTCTATGGCTCTTGGTTGACCATCTCATAGCCATCTGCACCATCATCACTGTCGCTGTCACTGTCATGATCAATAACATCAGTCGCTCTATCATCACTCCCATCATCTCGGTCACCATCACCGACTGTATCGTCGTGTCCATCCAGGTGGTCATCATCATCAGCATCATCATATGGAACTGCAGGAGCTGCTGGAGGTAGAAGGGATCTAAGTAAATCCTCGATACGAGCAAATCTCACCTCCATGGTGCGACGCATCTTAGTGTGCTTCATAGCAGTATGGGCTCTAAGGCCCTCAATCTCGATACGCAACTGGGTCGTGCGGACACCTAATCCTACTATTTCGCTCTTGATGTCACTGAACTGCTGTCTGACGTGCTCCTCGAAAGATATATCAGTAGAAGATGGAGGAGTAGAAGGGGTAGCAGTAGGAGTCACCGGCTTAGGCTCTGACGCAGGTCCAACACGAGGAGGTGTAACTACTGGCCCTGATGGCTCGGCCTCGGCCTCTCTCAACTCATCCTCCTCGTTTGGCTCTTGACCAGATTCCCTATGAACCAGCGTCCAGCGACTAATCTATATCCCATTCGGTGAAAGGATCGCTCGTCATAGACATTTGTATGAAGTATCTCCTTGGAGGTCTCCCCCTCCAAAGGAACTCTGTAAGCACGGAAAAGATGAGTGAGAGCCATCCCGTATGGCAAGCAGTGCCTCCTCTGTGTCGCTACGTCTCTGATCTGGGATAACATCAGTGATAGAAGATCTATCTGTGTCCTCTTAGTCAAGCTCACCATGAGCATCAGCTCCCGCTTTGTAATGAAATCAAATCTGCCAGTCTTCGGGAGCAGGATCTGTGCAGTGATGTGATGAAGCAGACGCATCTTAACTGACAACTAGTTCGTGGTGACCGTAGCTACGCCGTGAACATCTTCTCTCTCTAGGATGCATCTGAGCGCCTCCTCTCTATCCTCAACAGCAAAAGTAGAAATCCCTCAGTATGGGATCTCCCAGACCTAACTCAGAACCTCCTCATATAGTGGAATCTGTATACCTCTGACTGTAGTGCACCAAAGTAAATGACGACAATCAGAGCCTCCATAAAACTCGCGCACCAAATATTGATAGTACCTCTCCTGCATGGTATAGAAGGATACTAACCCAGTATCCTAAAGTGTCTGTCTGATCTAAAAGTGCTGCCTGTCGAAGAACTCAAGATCTATCCGCCTGCCTGCTGCCACTACCTTTCCTGCCATCCTCTATGCAGGGAGTGACCCGGGGGCTACTGAACTACTGGTCTGTCCACTATCATGCCTAGCCTTCAATCTTCTCTCTGCTGAACTCTGATCAAACTTCCTCTTAACAGCCAATCTCTTCCTAGATCCCATGTCTACCAGCTGAGGGAAGGATGGAAGAAGGGGTAAACTTAAGGAATAGGGATAAGTCTAAAGAAGGCGTAGGGGAAAAGAATCAAAAACAATGGATCGGTCATGAATGTGACTAAAAGAAAGGGAAATGGAGGCTTGATTTTGATTTAAATCAACAAATATTTGAAGAAAATAACTTAGGTTTCTATTTAAAGGGGAATGAAACCAAATATGTCAGTTTAGGTTTAAGGTAAACTATAAAATAGTGAAATCGGAAGACACAGGTTGAAGAAAAAACAGTTAAATTCAGTGAAATCCAAAAATGCCGAGTAAAATTTATCTTCTACTCAGTAGAAAAATGAAATAAACAAGAGAAAACATCAAATGTGGTTGATTTTCTCCCAAAAACTCCAATCCAACAGTAAAATTGTGCGGAACAAAGGGTAAAATATTATATAAATCAGAAAATACAATATATAAACGATCCAAAGAGGAGTAATTCAAGAAATCCGAACACAAATCCAAAAGAATTAGAGATTTTCGGCCAAGAACCTTCAATGTAACAGTAAATCGGTGGAACAAGGGGCAAAAACAAGATATGAACCATAAAATCAAAGCACATAATCCGTTTAAATGAGAGAAATCCAAGAAATCCTAACTCAAATCAAGAGAAATAAGGGTTTTTGGTGGGAGAATTAGCAAATCATGGAAAAATGGAAGAAAACGATGAAAAAACCATGGGAAAACCAAAAAAAAAATTGGATTCACGGTGGAAAGTAAAGGGTTTTACCTAAAAAACGAGGGGTACGTGAGGAAGATCATTGTTCCAAGCTCCACGGACAGTAGGGGGACCACTAGGGCTTGAGTGGAGGGAAAGAAACCAAATAAAAAAAGATTCGGTGAAGCTCTAAGAAACCTGAAATTTCTGCAAGTATCAACACTTCAAATTTCTCAAGTGTCGACACTTGGTCAGGTGTCGACACTTCGTAAAATCCAAGTGTCGACACTTGGCCAAGAAATTTCCAAGAAAAAATAAAAAAAACTTTCAAAAAATCAAGGGATATTTTAAGAAGTTTTGGGACTCAATAAAAGTGATTTTGAGCAAAAATAAATTGGGTAGGGTGGAAATTGAGAGAGTTCTAAGAGAAAGGGTCAATGATTCCTAACTCTCTTCTAATCATACAAAATCTCTCTTCACTCAAGGGTTTGGTAAACACATCAGCTAGTTGATTATCAGTACATACAAATTCAAAGATTACATTAGATTTTTGTACATGATCTCTTATGAAATGATATCTTATTTTAATGTGTTTACTTCTTGAATGTTGCACATGATTCTTTGTTAAATTGATTGCACTAGTATTGTCACATCTTATAGGTGTCTTAATTAGTTTAATATCAAAATCTTCGAGTTGTTGTTTGATCCATAGGATTTGAGTACAACAGCTTTTAGCTGCTATATATTAGACTTCCGCCGTAGATAGAGCAATCGAATTCTGTTTCTTGCAACTCCATGAGATCAAATTAATCCCAAGAAACTGACAGGTTCTACTAGTACTTTTACGATCAAGTTTACACCCAGCAAAGTCAGCATCAGAATAAGCAATTAATTTAAATGAAGAATCTCTAAAGTACCAAAGACCAATATCAATTGTGCCAGATAGATATCTAAGTATGCGTTTAATAATCAAAAGATGAGACTCTTTAGGGTCAGACTGATATCTTGCACACATACAAACACTGAACATAATATCTGGCCTATTAGCAGTTAGGTATAGCAATGAGCCTATCATTCCTCTATAAAGCTTTTGGTCAATAGATTTACCTGATTCGTCTTTATCAAGCTTACAAGAGGAGCTCATTGGTGTACCTAAAGGCTTGGTGTTCTCCATCCCAAACTTCTTC
Source organism: Areca catechu (assembly GCA_021397845.1). Lineage (NCBI taxonomy): Eukaryota > Viridiplantae > Streptophyta > Magnoliopsida > Arecales > Arecaceae > Areca > Areca catechu. Next base: position 28,044,013 of record CM038046.1, read on the forward strand.
AGAATTTTTTTTGTATACTTGGCTTGGTTGATGAAGATTTTCTCTTTGATTTGCTTTATCTGGAGTCCAACGAAGAAGTTAAGTTCTCCCATCATGCTTATCTCGAACTCACCCTGCACTAACTTTGCAAACTCTTGACAAAGAGATTTGTCAGTAGTACCGAATATGATATTATCCACATACACTTGTACTACTAATAGATCATCATTCTTCTTTTTCAAAAACAAAGTACTATGTACATTACCTCTAGTAAAATCATTTTTGAGCAGGAAAGAACTTAAACGATCATACTAAGCTCTTGGAGCTTGTTTCAAACCATACAAAGCTTTATGAAGTTTAAAAACATGGTTTGGAAATTCATGATTTTCAAAACCAGATGGTTGTTCAACATAAAGTTCTTCTTTGATAAAACCATTCAAAAAGGCACTTTTGACATCCATTTAAAATAATTTAAAATCTATAAAACAAGTAAAAGCTAACAATAGCTTAACTGCCTCAAGTCTAGCAACAGGAGCAAATGTTTCATTAAAATCAATACCTTCCTCCTAATTGTATCTTTTGGCAACTAGTCTAGCTTTATTTCTTGTAACAATTCCATTTTCATCATGTTTGTTTCTAAAAATCCATTTTGTGCCAATAATTAAAACATTTGAAGGTCTATCTACTAAAGTCCAAACATTATTTCTTTTAAATTGATTAAGTTCATCTTGCATAGCATTAATCCAATTGCAATCATTTTCAGCTTCTTCAATAGTTTTAGATTCTATTTGAGATACAAATGCTAAATAATCACAAACATTTCTAAGAGATGATCGAGTACTTATACCTTTAGATGAATCACCAATGATAAGTTCTTTGGGATGTCCATGAGTATACCTCCATTTTTTAGGTAGAGGATCATGTAATGATGTATTTTTATTTTCTTGATCTTGACCTCTTTCATTGTTTTGATCATCTTCTTGTTCTTTGGTAGGTTCTTCATTGTTGTTCATTTCTTCAGTTCTTTTGGTACCTGTTTTATCACAAAGCACATCTTCTTTTCTAGAAAATTTCTTGTTAAATTCATCAAATACAACATGTATGGATTCTTCAATAACAAGAGTTCTTCTGTTGAAGATCCTGTATGCCTTGCTAGATGTAGAGTAGCCTAGAAAGATACTCTCATCTGACTTGGCATCAAATTTGCTTAAATTATCTTTACCATTGTTTAAGATGAAACAACGGTATCCAAAAACTCAAAAATATCTGATTGAAGGTTTTCTACCCTTCCAAAGCTCATAAGGTATTTTCTTTAAAATTGGTCGGATTAAAACATAGTTCAAAACATAGCATGCAGTGTTTATGGCTTCCGTCCAAAAATATCTAGGTAGGTCATTTTCGCAAAGCATGGTGCATGCCATTTCTTCAAGAGTTCTATTTTTCCTTTCTACCATCACATTTTGTTGAGGTCCTAGGTACAGAAAAATTGTGATGAATGCCATTTTCACTACAAAACTTATCAAATTCAGAATTTTCAAATTCGGTTCATGATCACTTCTCAAAGATATAATAGAAACGCCTTTTTTATTTGAAACTCTTTTATGAAATCTAATGAATGCAGAAAACGTTTCATCTTTGTATGCTAAAAACATGATCCATGTAAAATGTGAGAAATCATCTACAATAATTAGACCGTACTTCTTACCTCCCAAACTAGATGTTCTAGTTGGCCTAAAGAAGTCTATATGAAGCAACTCTAAGGGTCTAGATGTAGAGACTATTCCTTTTGGTTTAAAAGATGATTTGGTTTTTTTTCCAAGTTGACATGTACTACAAATCTTGCCATTTTCAAAACTAAGTTTTGGTAAATCTTTTATCAAATTCGTTTTGCTAAGTTTTGAAATCAAATGCATACTTACATGTCCTAGTCTACTATGCCAAAGCCAACTAGTTTCATTGATCTTGGCTTCCATTGCCACTAGTCATTGACTATTTTGAACAGGAAGATCATCAAGATCAACCATATAAATATCGACATGCCTGTGACCAATGAACTTAATACCATTGTCATCTAAACTAGAAACAATGCACATTGAAGATTCGAAAACAACTTTGAAATCCTTGTCACAAAATTGATTAATGCTAAGTAAATTGTGTTTCAAACCATCAACAAACAAAACATTTTCAATGTAAGTAGAAGGGGTGATATGGACTTTACCAATTCTGACAATCTTACCCTTTCCATTATCACCAAATATTACATTACCATCATTCTGATATTCAAGTGATGAGAACTGCTCCATATCTCCGGTCATGTGCCTTGAGTAACCGTTGTCGAGGTACCACATTCTTCTTTTATTGGTTGCAAGGCACACCTACAATAAAAATCAGGTGGAGACTTAAGGTACCCTAGTCATCTTGGGTCCTTTTAGGTTAGTGGTAATGGTTCCTTTTGAAACCCAAACTTTTTTAACATTGCTCATTTTTCTTTTATTGTACAAGTAAGATTTATATCCTATAATACCACAAGTATAGCAAGTAATAGATGATGATGCAGGCACAAAGAAATTCTTGAAAAAATTTTATTTCTTTTGAGTTTTGAAACCTAAACCGTCTTTATTAAAAACAACTCTTTGACTATTTAAAAGCATGTTCAATTTTTCAGAACTATATGTAAATTTCTCAACAAAAGGTTTTAACTTTTCAAGATTTTCTTTGTACTTTTTGTTTTCTTGCAAAATCTCATTATTTTGTTTTGAAAAGTTTTCATTTGATACAAAAGAGTTTTTCTTTTTCAAAACTTCCTTTTCTTTTTCAAGGAGAATAATTTTATCATTTAGCTTTTTATTTTGAAGAAGCAAGCAATCATTCTCAGTTGAAAACTTGTTATTTGCTTTAACCAAATCCAATTTTTGCCTTTTTAGTTCTTCATGCTTTGATTTCAGTTTTTGAAATTCAATAACTAATTCGTCAAAAACTTCATGCAATTCATCAAAAGTAAATTCATTTTCGGTTTCGGATAATATCTCATCATTATCGGCTAACAAACAGAAGTTTGCAACTTCTTGCTGTTCTTCCTCAGAACTAGAGTCCTCGCTATCACTCCAGGTTGCCATCATGGCCTTTTTTCTTAGTCTTCTTCTGCTCTTTTTAAGTAGAGGGCAGTCTATTTTGAAGTGGCTTGATTTCTTGCACTCAAAGCATGTGGGCTGCTCCTTCTCTTTCTCCTTCTCCTTCTCTTTGCTAGGCTCTCCTTTTAGAGGTTTCTTCTTGAAGTTATACTTCTTCTTTCTCATGAACCTTCTAAATTTTTTAGCCATGAGAGCCATCTCATCTTCTTCATCTTTTTCTTCTGAATCTTCACTTGATTCATCTTTGTTGGTGGACTTGAAAGCAATCACTTTCTTCTTCTTGTCAACATCCATATTCTTTTGCTTTAATGAAAGCTCATATGTCATTAATAAGCCCAACAATTGCTCGAGAGGAAGAGTGTTGACATCCTTGGTTTCTTCTATAGTAGTTACCTTGGCATCCCATGAAGCCAGAAGAGACATGAGAAGTTTTTTTACAAGTTCACCATTAAATATAATCTTTCCTAAGCTTCTCATGCCATTCATAATATTTGTGAACCTAGTATACATCTCACTTATAGATTCAGTAGGTTCCATTTTGAACATTTCATATATGTGAATGAGCATGTTAACTTTAATTATTTTCACTTGGTGTGTACCCTCATAGGTAACCTCAAGTGTGTCCCATATTTTCTTAGCGGAGAGACAGAGATTCTATTGAATTCACACGGATCCAAGGAGCAAAATAATAGATTCATAGCCTTAACACTAAGCTGTATTTGCTTAATATCATTCTTATCCCAATCATCTTCCATTTTGGGAGTGGGAATGCCATTAATCAACATAGTTGGCTGATGAGGACCTTTGACAATTGTCCTCCAAATATTATAATCAATGGCTTGTATGAATATATGTATGCAAGTTTTCTAATAAGTGTAGTTTGTGCCATTAAATAGTGGGGGACGGTTTGAAGCTTGACCTTCAACAACACCCATTCTTATTGGGCTGTCATGATCTTTTACTCAAGATCCTTGGACCTACAAGAGAGTACCAGTGCTCTGATATCACTTGTTGCCCAGAAATGGAGCTTAAGAGGGGGGATGAATTGGGTCTTTTAAAAATTAAAACAATTATGTGCAGGCCATGTAGTGTTTGTGGATAATGCACTTAAGTATATGCAGCGAAAAAATAATTAATAGAGAGCAGGAAGTAAAGTACAAGTAATTAAAGAGAGATAATCACATACAAACACCAAGTTTTATAGTGGTTCGGTGCTCTCCAAGCACTTACGTCCACTCTCCAAGCTCTTCTTTGGAATTTTCACTATAATCTCTTCAAAGATTACAGTCGACTTATTTTTCAAGGCTCACAAGTCAAAATTTAAGTTGGTTTTGTCACCTAGGCTCACCAACAAACCTTTACACTTGTTTTGTCTTTGGGCTCACAAGTCAACCCTAGTTGCTTTTGGCTCACCAATAACCTCATAACCTACTTTCAAGAACCTTGAAAGCTAGGTCAAACAATAATAAATTCAGAATACAAGAATTTAAACACAAGCAAACTCTCTTCTTATAGTGGATGAGGAATCTTTGAAGCTCTTGAATGATTGCTTGATGTAACTTGACTTGGAATCTTCTCAAGAATACTTTTGGAAAGATGAAATGAAAGGAATGTTGGCTTTTTCAGTGGAATATCTCATTTTTAGCTTTTGGAAGTGGTGTTCTTGAAGAAGGACTTTAACTCTTGGATGTTTCCTTGCTTTTCTCTCTTCTTTTGCTTCATGAATGAGTTTGATGAAGCTTAAATATATGAAAAACATCCAAAAAACTATTTTAGACCGTTTGGGATCAAGAACTAGCCGTTAGAAGTTAAAAATCATAAATTCAGGCTGTCAGAAAATAGTTTTGTTGAGGCTGTTAGAACCCGAGTGTCGATACTTGGCTATCAGGTGTGACACTTGGCTTCCAGGTGTCGACACTTGAACTTTCAAGTGTCGACATTTGACTCTCAGGTGTTGACACTTGATACAAAAATTCTCCAGAGCCAAGTTCTGTATTTTCAAAAAGTCTCAGGCCTTGAGTCGACACTTGTGAATTTAAGTGTCGACACTTGAGTTCTAAGTGTCGACACTTGGTGTGCCATGAAAAAGTTCTGCATGCCAAATGTTGAAGTGTCGACACTTGGGCTCCCAGGTGTCGACACTTGGTTCTGCAATTTTCAAAAGTAAGTGCCAAACATGCCAAAAACATAAAGATTTTTCATGAAACTTAAATGCAACATATATAAATAATAATTGAACTCATTTATGTCCTTTTTGGCTGGAGGAGACTTCTTAAATTATGAAAAATGCTTTGTGCCAAAGCATGCCACGATACTCTAACTTTGAGAATTTGAGGTGCTTGATTCTTGAAAACTCATAACTACAAATAATTATTAGTACAAAATATGTACTCAACATTTTGTTATTCATCAAAATCACAGGATAGAGCCAACACTTAGACTCTTTTGGATACCCAACAAATAGGCACCGGTCAGACCTAGGTCCAAGTTTGTCCATTTCCAAATGTTTAACATAAGCCGGGCACCCCCAAACCTGAAGGTGTAGTGTCGCTTATGTCCAGTCCATATCTCATATGGTGTTTTACTAATGGACTTACTTGGAGCCCTATTCAGAAGGTAATAGGTTGATTCTAAAGCATATCCCCAAAAGGAAACCGGTAGAGAAGCAAAGCCTATCATGGACCGAACCATGTCTAACAAGGTTCGATTCCTCCTCTCAGACACTCCATTTAATTGAGGTATCCCTGGAGGTGTCCACTGAGAGAGAATCCCATTGTTCTTGAGATATGTTAGAAACTCATCGGAAAGGTATTCACCATCTCAATCGGATCGAAGGATTTTGATACAATTTCCAGTTTGTTTTTCTACTTCACTACGATATCATTTGAATATTTTAAATGACTCAGATTTATGTCTCATCAAGAAGACAACAGTACCTTGAAAGGTCATCTATAAAAGTAATGAAATAAACATACCCACCCCTAGCATTAACATTCATGAGTCCGCATACATCAGTATGTACCAGACTCAGAATTTCTTTGGCTCGTTCACCTTTTCTAGTAAAAGGTGACTTAGTCATTTTTCCAAGAAGACATGACTCACAGGTTGTAAGTGAACTATCTTCACTAAAATCGAGGAGACCTTCCATTTTCAACCTATTTATCCTGTTCCTGTTGATATGACCTAGCCTACAATGTCATAGGTATGCTTCGCTGACATTATCTATCCTAGGACATTTGCTAGACATGTACATTGCACTAACAGGTCGTGATAGTACATAGATGCCATCACGCATTTGTCTAGTCAAAATTACAGAACCATTTTAAATGATTTTGCAAATGTCATTCTTTATTAATAGTTCATAATCATACATGGCCAATTGGCCTACAGAAATGACATTCAAAATGAAAGACAGACAAATGATATTCGTTCAAAATGACAGTACAGGACTCGAAAACAAGTTTAAGGACTCCCAATGCCAGAACTGGAACTTGGCTTCCATTTCCCATGTTCAAGAATCTCTCACCGTCCTCGAATCTTCTACTAACTTGAAGTCCCTGCAAAGAATTGCAAATGTGAATTGGACTTCCTGTATCAAATACCCAGTTAGTAGTATCGCAAACAAAGAAACTACAAGGTGTTATCATATAAATACCTTGTCTAGGACCATCCTGCAGCTTTCTCTTCTTGGACCTGTTCAGGTCAAGGGATGCAATATAAAGAGGATAGTTCCTCCTCCAGTAACCCTGCTTCTTGCAGAAGAAGCACTTTGCACGACTCTGATCAGCCTTTACTTTCTTGGCCTGACTAGGCCCAGAAGTACTTAGCACCTTTTTTCCTTTCTTAAAGGGATGATGCCCTCCCGAAGATCCTCCCACTAAATTCACCATCACTTTATTCAATTGGTGGTCTTTCTCATAAGTCTGCAGCAACCCCAATAGACCATGGTAGTTAATTGTAGGCTTATTCATTCTGTAATGATTGAGAAAATCTAGATAGGAAGAAGGGAGGGAATTCAGTATCGCATCTTTCCCAAGCTATTCATGCAAGGGACAACTGAGCTTGCCCAGGTGCTCAATCATCTCGATCATGTACAATACATGATCAGTGACTGAGGTTCCATCATGCATTCGCACGTTGTAGATAGCACAGGAGACCCTGTACCTCTCAACATCGTCCGGTACTCCAAAAGACTACTTTAACCTTTGAAGGATTTCTTCCGGCTGGGCTTTCTCGAACTTGTGACGAACTCGTCGTTCATTGTAGCCAACATAATGCATCAGACAGTAGTCCTATTAGAGAGCCACTTCTGATAAGTATCTCTGACCGAACCTCGAGCATTGGTAGCAGGGATCTCAAGTGCCGAATTCAATATCACATGTAGGATCCGTTCATGCTCCAGGACAATCGTGAGCTTTCGATATCAGCTATCGGAGTTGGATCCATTGAGTTTCTCGTTGTCGAGAAGAGACTGGAGAGACAGGTTGGAAGACATCTGAAAGGAAAACCAAAGCTAATTAGTGTATATGAATTATTAACCTAAAGACATGGACTTTAGTCTAAAGGTCCCTCCCATTATTTTGCTTAGATTGGTAGCCTCTACCTCCAATCCGAGGAATTACTTTAATTCTCTAGTAGGTACTAGAGTTTAATAGACAATACATGAGCCCGACTTTGTCCGATCCACCCATGCATGTCTAAAGGTAGGTTCTTTAACCGATTACTTCTCCAAGTAATCTCTAGTATTTGGGTTTTGCCCCAAGGAGCACTTCAATCGACCTTTAGGCCCCCTATTGAAGGTCTCGATTATGTCCAACCATTAACATGACAAAATTCAATGCTTCTAACTAACGAATGGTCAAGCCCGACTTTGGCCAGCCCACCTGACAATCGTTATGAGAGTCGCATTGAGCTATTATATTAGGAACAGCAATTCCAATAGCCCGATGAACACTCGATCTTTGGATCTGTCGATGAACACCGAACTACTGGACACATTACTATCCCATTTAATGGGAGGCAGGGACTAGGTTATCTCTATGACTTTATCCTTTTAAGGACCTAATAATTTAGAGGGTTTTTAATTTTAATATGATAGATGAAGAAATGAGAAGACATAGATTAACCTCCCACTGACCAAATCAGCAAACAAGGAGGGTTACACATAACTAATGATCCATGGGCACCTAAAATCAGTCAAGACTGATTAACCTTGAGTGACAAGGGTTAACACAAGTCAGTGAGCTATCCAATCAATCCTGATCGACCATATTAGCCAGGTAAGTGAGATCATGGGTTGGGTTCCGCCATTAACCATCTTGCCTTAGACACCAACAGAGTTGGACAGGTAAGAGGTAGCCCCAAAGAACTATGATGACAATGCCAAACTTATCTCGACACCAATCGGTTCATCAGACTCGATTAGACTAGCCTAAAGACTCGAACTTTTCACTGAGCCATAAATTAGGTCCATTTAGATTATGGACTAATCAATCTAACTATTAGAAAGATCTAGAGAAGAAATCCTAACTCAACATTTGATTAGATTAGTTCTCTAATTTGTCCAATGCATCTAAACTTAGGTTTAACCCAATCAAGGACTTAATAGAAGCTAACCCATGACCCTTAAGACTTATTGAAATGACTTAAGATCTTTGAATCACATTCTTAGAGTTCTTAGTCAATCTTAATTCAAAATTAAGTTCAATGGCCTTAAAATAAATTAAAATAATTTTAATTTACAGGTGCAAAACAATTTTACAAAAAAAAAATTCAAAATCTAAATTCACTGTTTTTTGCATTCTGCTGCCAAGTGTTGACACTTCCAGGTCAAGTGTCGACACTTAGCCTGAGACAGGAAAAATAGAATGCCAGAATCTGGCACAGACCCATGAGTCGACACTCAAGGGCAAGTGTTGGCTCACGAAACCCAAGTATCGACACTTCCTATCCAAGTGTCAACACTTCGCTTGAGACAGGAAAAAATAGTGACTTCAGATCCAATGTTTCTCTAAACATTCAACAAAACCGATCAAAACAATCATTTTAGATCTTATCTAAAGTTGTTTTATGATCATGTCATTAGATTAAAACATTTTTAATCTACAATTTCTTGCTTTTTATTTTTTTTTCAAGAGTCAATCACATCAGCACCCCTACATGCCATAGGAGATCCCATTGAATGGGAAAAGAGGGTCTTGCAGTCCTACTTCTCTCCTATGATCGGACAGCCATGGTAAAGCACTCAATCCAAGTACTTAAGAAGGATGTTATTAGCATGCTAGAATTATTATACTACAAAAATGAACCTATGGCTTTGACACCATTGAAGGTGAAAAATATCTATACCTAGCATACAATATGCAAGAAAAACAAGATAGAAGATATGCATTTTAAAATAATTTTAAAGCATGCACAGTGGAAGGCTTGGTAGATAGATCTAAACGATCTACCGATCTGCTCGCAATAGGATCTAGCATAATAATCTAGCATACAACATAACATCAAAGCAAGACAAAACCACAAATATAAAAGTACCATATCTTTATATCAAGAGAGAAGCAGTGGAAGGAGGAGGGCGCTCGAGCCACACACGTGTCTGGCCTCTATAGGAAATCTACACCTGGGCTCGACTCTGATCAACTCCCTTAGAGTGCTAGCTCTTCGAGATCTTTGGACCGATCTTCTTCTTCCAGGAAGACAAAAGAGGAGAGATGGAACCCTTTCCCAAAGACTCTCTTCCCAAGACCTAGCTAGAATGCTAGGTAGCACACACCCAATCCCAAGACCTCACAAAACCTTCTCCTTCTAGTAAACCCTTTGACTTTTCTCTCTAGTGGTGTTGTGTTGTAACCTCTGCAGCCTATAGAATGACCCTCATTTATAGGTACAGCCATGAGAGGGAGAAGAAGGAAGGAGGAGAGATGAGGGGAGAGAATGGGGGAGAGGATCAAGGTCATACCAAATGGGTCCAACCCAAAGAGGAAAGTATGACCTTCATACCATAAAACCTTGGAGCCAAAACTAGTTTGAATTTGAAATTCAACCTAGGTTAAAACTTGCCCAAAATCCTCCTATGAAATCTTCCCAGAAATTCAGTTCATCATAGGAAGTGTCGACACACGAAAATTGTCAAGTGTCGACACTTCACCAAGTGTTGACACCTGTAAGATTCCAAGTGTCGATACTTGGAACAAAGTCAATCATATTGATTTCTGGTGACGACAAATGATTCCCAATCATCGATTAGCCACAAGATCAGATAAAAATTCTCTATGGTGTATGACTCCATAGGTTCGAACACTAAGCTAGCACTGAAACATTTTCAGTACCAGTCAAAGTCCTCATCTAGCAATGATACCCGATGTCCGAATAGGTCGAAGATGCAGAGCATCTCACAAGAACCTCTGGCATATGGTTGCCATATAATTCATCCCTTTGACCTCATAATGTTCAGGATGATCTAGTGTTCGACTGCCAACCTTAATTTGGTTTATCCAGATCATGTCTCAACCTCACAAGTTCTGTGACTCCTCACAAGAACCACTATGGCCAAGGTTTTGCTAAATTGAGACATAATGAACCATTCACTCCAAACTATTTGGAGAGGTCAATTCCATCTTGATCTACCACCGCTCTACAAGTACTTGACTGCACCCAGAAACCTTCCATCACTGGATTAGAAATCTAAGTAGTCCGGTACCAAAGTACAGTGAGTTGCTTGCAAGCTGCCATGGTGACCTCAGGTCTGAGGGATATATATACCCATATCCCTTCGCGAGCAATCCTTTGGCAGAAGGGAGCTCTGCAGATGGTCACGTTCAGTAAAATATCATACATTTTACTTGCATGTCACACCAGTATCTCTACACTTCTTGGTTAAGAGGACAACCAACAAATATGATATACAACAACCTACACTTGATACATCGTCGTCCTATAACAATGTATCCTTTGGTTGTGAAACAGTTTAAGAACTACCTGATATATCCTCTCTATATCAAACAATGTAGTTCTAAGGACTCCATCACATAAGAGTTCTTTACAGGAAAATGTAGATGTGATGGACAGCCAAAATAAATAACTTTTATTTATTAAAAATAATTCATATACAAATACAAAGATAGCACAACCGTTTACAGCCTAGACGATTAGCTTTGGGACAATTCCCAACACTTTGGACCTCCGCTGAAGAAGAGTCTTCGGATCTCTAGAGAGGGTCTTCGAACTTATGGTGAGGTGGAGGATCTTTAGACCCCCACTGAAGAAGAGTCTTCGGATCTCTGGAGAGGGTCTTCGGACTTCTGATGAAGTGGAGGATCTTTGGACCCCCGCTGAAGAAGAGTCTTCGGATCTCTGGAGAGGGTCTTCGGACTTCTTTGAAGTGGAGGATCTTTGGGCCTCCGCTGAAGAAGAGTCTTCGGATCTCTGGAGAGGGTCTTCGGACTTCTGGTGAGGTGGAGGATCTTTGGATCTCCACTGAAGAAGAGTCTTCGGACCTTTAGAGAGGGTCTTCGGACTTCTGATGAGGTGAAGGATCTTTGGACCTCCGCTAAGGAAGAGTCTTCGAACCTCTGGAGAGGGTCTTCGGACTTCTGGTGAGGTGGAGGATCTTCGGACCTCTGGAATGAAAGAGAGTCTTCAGACCTCTTAAATGAAAGAGTCTTCGGACCTCTGGAGAGGGTCTTTGGACTTCTGGTGAAGTGGAGGATCTTTGGACCTCCGCTAAAGAAGAGTCTTCGGACCTCTAAAGAGGGTCTTCGGACTTTTGGTGAAGTGGAGGATCTTTGGAACTCCACTGAATAAGAGTCTTCGGACCTCTAGAGAGAGTCTTCGGACTTCTGATGAAGTGGAGGATCTTTGGACCTCCGCTGAAGAGGAGTCTTCGGACCTCTGAAGAGGGTCTTCGGACTTTTGGTGAAGTGGAGGATCTTTGGACCTCCATTGAAGAAGCATCTTCGGACCTTTGGAGAGGGTCTTCGGACTTCTGATGAAGTGGCAGATCTTTAGACCTCCACTGAAGAAGAGTCTTTGGACCTCTAGAGAGGGTCTTCGGACTTCTGGTGAAGTGGAGGATCTTTGGACCTCCGCTGAAGAAGAGTCTTCGGACCTCTGAAGAGGGTCTTCGGACTTCTAGTGAAGTGGAGGATCTTTGGACCTCTGATGAAGAAGAGTCTTCGGATCTCTGGAGAGGGTCTTCGAACTTTTGATGAAGTGGAGGATCTTTGGACCTCCACTGAAGAAGAGTCTTCGAACTTCTGGAATGAAAGAGGGTCGATCGAACCTCTGATGGAGTGGAGGATCTTCGGTCCTCCACTGAAGAAGAGGGTCTTTGGACCTTTGGAATGAAAGAGAGTCTTCGGACCTCTGAAATGAAAGAGTCTTCGGATCTCTGAAGTGGGTCTTTGGACCTCTGCTGAAGAGGAGGGTCTTTGAACCTCTGGAATGAAAGAGAGTCTTCAGACCTTTGAAATGAAAGTCTTCAGACCTCTGAAGTGGATCTTCGGACCTCCGTTGAAGAGGGTCTTCGGACCTCTGATGAGGGTCTTTGGACTTTTGATGAAGTAGAGGATCTTCGGACCTCCGCTGAAAAAGAGAGTCTTCGGACCTCTGATGAAGTGGAAGGTCTTCGGACCTCCGTTGAAGAAGAGGGTCTTCGGACCTCTGCTCTATCCCCACCGAAAAAAAATATTGGCTCTGGCCCGGTTCAGAGAAAAGTTGATTGGATATAACAATTGAAGAAATATGAATGAGCAATCCAAATTAAAGCTCTTTGTTGGTCATTATAATGTCCCCCATCCCTTTTGGAATCATGCGAGAGAGATCTTAGTCGTTCATTGGGACGTTGATTGTGCATCATCTGGTGTATCTCACTGTATGATTATATTTGAATTGCAATATTCAGATTAGGGTGACAATATTAATGAGAATTATGTAGTGTAATTATTTAATGCAAAGGTTCTATTGTGTCCATATTACTGCGACGCTCGAGCTTGGATCGGGTTCGCTAAAGTCCAATTCGAAATGAAGAAACTCCTTCACACCCTTTGCTTTTGCTTTCCCTCAGACCTAATCTGTTTTAGTCTAGACTCTGTGTTTAACTTGAGTGTCGGAGTGTTCCCCCACCGGAATCATTCTGGTGAGAGAACTTGTTTGTAGGATTCGGTTGGCCAAGAATTCCATCAAGCATCGAAGAAGGGTGAGATCAATCTGCCAAACTCGACTCCAGCGAACCCGATCCAAGCTCGAGCGTCGCAGTAATCTGGACACAACAGGTTCCATATGATATGATCATTCCTATAAGAGTACATGACCATATTTATTGCAATGGCTAATCATGAAACATTTCTTTTGCACTTCAAAATAATGGTCATTCCATGATCATGATTTTTCTTTGGAAGGTATGACATGCTATACATATATTGATCCCACAAATTGTGATAAATTCGGAGTATTTGCGAAGGACATATCATTTTAGGCATATGAATAAGAGGGAGAGAGAGAGTGTGTGTATGTTGAGGCTTAGTCATGTCTTGAAGTAGATCAAATAATACTTCAAAAACAAAATATATCTTATATTATAATTTTTATATTAATATTTTGAATGAATAATTTCTTTTTTCTTTGGTTTGACCAGGAACTTCGAATTATTTTTAATTTGGACATGAGTTCGATGATGACAAGGAATATTCTTACTTAAGATTGATTTGTGACAATGATTTTGTGGAGTAAGCTACGTGTTTTATATGGTTGCATGGAAGGAATCCCTTGCAAATTTTAATATTCTCTTGTAGAAGGTCACCTGCAGCGATTTATGATGGTAAAACAGACTACTTATTTCTTGGTTATATCATGGAGAAAGTGAATCCTTGTCTCAAATTCTCCATTTACCACTGTTTTCTACATCACCATTTGTATCTTCTTCTTGTTGTTTTGGTAAACACCATTTGTTTCTTCTTTTATCATCATATCTATCATGGCCCAATAACGGTACGTAGGATTTTTAAATGGTCTAGGGCTAGTAGGTAAATTCAATCAATTATTTTTTAATATTTCTAGACTTAAGAAAAAAAAGGCCAAGACTTAGGTGTGCAAATCATTATAATAGATTTCATTTTGCCTCCTTATTACATGTAGGCCATGCAACAACTTATGATTCAAAGATGCAACATGTCCTTCATAAATAATTGCTTTCATATGTCGACGTGAAGAAAAAATAAATTAAATATGAGAGGAATAGATTTCAAACTTCTAAAAAAGGACCTGTTCTTGATCATAGATTACTCACTATTTGAGGTTTATTTGGTCTCAGACTTAAACCCCCCCCCCCCCCCAACCCCAAAATAAAAAAAAGCTTTATTCTTGCGTGCAGGCCTGTAACAATTCATAATCCCAAGATATAACAAGTCCTTTGGTGAAGAAATAACAGAAAGCAACCATGTATAAAAAAAAGAAAAAGAAAAAAAGAGGCTAATCCTTGATCATAGATATCACTTACTACTAGCAACAAAGGTATGACATATTTGCAAGAGTATTGTTTTAATTTCTGTTGGGATATCCTGGTTCAGCTACGAACCGAACTCCGGTTCAATTGGACAAAGCCCTTTTCGTCGGACCACGGACTTCGGATCAGGAAAAATGCCAGGCCAACAGCAGGCAGCTCACTGCTTCTCACCGGACTACAACATCCAAAGGCCAGTCCAACGGATAACGTCTTCGGCTTTGACCGAAGATCAGATTTCTTATCGACTTCCGAAGACGTGCTCTTCGGTCCTTGCCGTAGACACGATCTCCAGCCATGGGAGAAATACCAAGTCTTCGGCCCACGCGAGGGGAAATCCGAAGATTGGACCACAATCTGGTCCAAATAGGCAATTGTAATCAACGGTTACAATCAGCATTCTCCATGCCACGATCATGGCGCGCAACTCCAGCTGCCACGTCTCTGATCTGGCCGGAACCGCTCAGTGACAATCCACGATCGCCAATCATAGGAGAAATTAACTCCCATGATCACCGGAAAAAGAGCGGGCCACAGGCCGGAGGCCTTCTTTTAAATAATGGTAAGAAGGATGGAGAGAGAGGTACGCACACATAGGCTCACACATATTCTAAGAGCTCTTTCTCTCAGACTCTTGACACCCTTCCCCATTCTGTGGCTGGGATCCGCCACTGACTTAGGCATTAGAGTGTCCCCCGCCGGAACAACCCCGGCAAGGGACCTGTTTTGCAGGTGAATCAGGGAGCGGTCTTGCGATGCAGCGGCTCCGACCGACCGATTCAGGGACTCCATGACAACAGATTGGCGTGCCAAGTAGGGAGGATCAGCACTCTTTAAGCTCTCTCCTAGACCAAGGGAAAGTAAGAAATTCTTGATGACGAGAGGAAAAACTCAAGTGGCTTCTACAAGCCGAAGTCGTGCTCCATCCCAGGGGGGCGCACCCTCGGGAGAGAACGATGTCCCACATCCTACGGTTGTCGTGAAACTACAGCAATTCGAAGCCCTCGTGAACCAGGTCACCAATCTCATGGTCATGGTTCAAGACTTCCAGAACAGAGCCTTTCCGGTGGGAAACCCACCGGCCTCGTCCAAACATAGCTCTCGGTCCCGAAGAAAGAGAGCCCCATGGGAGGATTCCATGCATCCCTCCCCCCATTCTCGGCCCTCTCCCGAAGGCCGAACTTCGAGGTTGCCTAGGTCCGCCAATTCCCTGCAAAAAGGGAAAAGGCCTAGGCAAATTCCCTCGCCCTCCTCCGAAGACTCCACTTCTGTGGATAGAGCGCAGAAGCAGACTCCCGATTACGACGGGAGATTCAGAGCCATCGAATCAGAGATGGCGAAGGCGCGAGAATAGAGAATGCGGGATCTGAAGGATCCTGACGACTTGATTGTGGGCGATCTACGCCCACCATACACCGATTGTATCATGGCCGAAGTCATTCCTCGGCACTTCAGGGTTCCCCAGATGGAATCCTACGATGGCACCTCCGAATCCCTCGACCATTTGGGCAGCTTCAAGGCCCATATGATGATCCAAGGAGCTTTGGACGCGATGTATTGCCTAGCGTTCCCAGCTACCTTGAAGAAGTCCGCTCGGATATGGTACTTGAGCCTGCGCCCAGGTACCATGATTCTTTTTCCGAGCTAGAAAAATTGTTTGTCTTGCATTTTAGGACCTGCTGCAAGACTCCACGAAATACGGATACACTGTTCCTCCTTCACCAGAATGAAGGAGAAAGCTTGCGAGATTACATCTCTAGGTTTAATGCGGCCACGCTTGAGATCGCCGATCTCAACGAGCACGTGGCCATATCTGCATTGAAGAAGGGGCTTCGTACCTCCAAGCTTACTTTTTTCCTGGATAAGAAGTTCTCTAAAAGCTATGCTGAGCTCTTGTCAAGGGCTCAGAAATATGCCGATGCCGAAGAGCAAGCAGCAAATCGATGACTGATCAAAGGAAAACCCCCTTCAAAAAAGAAGAATAACATGGGACAAGGTCCCCAAACTTCCAATAACAATGGCGGCAAATATACAGACCGTCGAAGAAGTCCTCCCAGGCCTAGAGCTTTGGGAGGAAGATTCGACTTCTACACCCCCCTCAATCTCCCTCGAGAGAAGATCCTCATGGAGATAGAGAAGGAGAACTATCTACAACAGCCCTGTCCCATGAAGGCTCCTCTTCCGTAAGGAATAGGAACAAATACTGCCGATTCCACCGGGACCACGGCCACAACACTGAAGAGTGCATCCAGCTGAAGGATGTAATTGAGGATCTCATCAAGAGAGGGTACTTGGGGTGGTACATCGGTTGCCAAGGACCTCGATCGGAAGCAATTGTTCCCCAGCCACCTCTCGAAGAGGCCGAATTGCCAAATTAAAGGCCCAACAATGGAGGTGTAGGGATGATACACCAACCCACTGACTGGAGAAGGGATGAGGACGATGCTCTAAAGCGACTTAAAGACAACAACTCTATCCTCTTCTCTGACGACGACCTTGTGGGAGTTCGGCTCCCACATGATGATCCCCTTGTAATCTCGATCGTAGTGGCCAATTATGATGTACAGCGAATCCTTGTTGATAATGGAAGTTCGATCGATGTCTTGATGTATGATACATTCTCTAAAATGTATTTGCCTAGACATCAACTGCGAAGATCCCCCATACTGCTCTCTGGTTTTGGGGACAACCAAGTTTATGCCGAGGGGAAATAGTGTTGCCTGTAACCCTTGGCACCGAACCTCGACAAAAGACACTACCAATCAACTTCACGGTGGTCCAGATCCCCTCAACATACAATATTATTCTGGGGCAGTCTGCCTTGAACAAGTTCCGAACCGTGATCTCCTCTCATTACCTCTTGGTGTGCTTCCCCACCAGGAACGGTATTGAAGAAGTTAGAGGAAACCAGAGGATAGCACTGCTGTGCCTGATGATCGAAGACAGGCATTTCAATGATTCGACAACTCCGGATCAGCTGGATCCAAGGGATGCAGCCACAAACCTTGGTGAGCCCATGGAGAGGACCATCCTAGTACCTTTGACAGAGGAAGATCCCTCTAGAGTTGTGCAGATCGGGAGCATGCTTGATGAGGAAACCAGAATGGAGTTGATCCATTTCCTCAGAGACAACATCGACGTCTTCGCCTGGTCGGCTTCGAAAATGCCAGGGATTCCTGCCGAAATAATCACTTATCGGCTGGAAGTTATCCCTGAGTATAAGCCAATACGGCAGAAGAAAAGGAGCTTCACTCCTGAAAGACAGCAAGCTGTGGACGAAGAAGTTGGCAAGCTCCTTAAAGCAGGGTTCATTCGAGAGGCCCGCTACGCCGAGTGGTTGGCCAATGTGGTAATAGTCAAGAAAGCTAGTGGCAAGTGGAGGATCTGCATCTACTATACAGACCTCAACAAGGCTTGCCCAAAAGATAGCTTCCCTCTCTCGAAGATTGATCAGCTGGTCGACGCTACTGCCGGCCACTAGTTGCTGAGCTTCATGGACGCTTTCTCCGGCTACAACCAAATTATAATGGATCCACAAGATGAGGAGAAGACGGCTTTTATCACTGATAAAGGTCTTTACTGCTACAAGATGATGCCGTTCGGCCTCAAGAATGCCGGAGCAACATTTCAAAGGCTGATCAACAAGGTATTCAAAAAGCAACTGAGGAGAAACATGGAGGCCTATGTTGACGACATGATCGTCAAAAGCCTCCTTCGAAAAGACCACATCCACGACTTGGAGGAATCATTCAGTGCTCTACGACGCTACCGCATGAAGCTAAACCCGGCAAAGTATGCCTTTGGGATCACTTCGGGCAAGTTCTTGGGCTTCCTTGTCACCAAACGAGGGATTGAGGCGAACCCTGAGAAGATTCAAGCTTTGAAAGATATGCGATATCCCTCATGCAAAAAGGAAGTCCAGCAGTTGACAGGGAGAATTGCCTCCCTCAGCATATTCATATCTCGGTCAGTCGAGAAATGCCTTCCGTTCTTCAAGGTACTCTGGCAGACAAAGGGCTTTGAATGGTTTGAAGACTGTCACATTGCCTTTGAGGAGCTGAAGAAGTACCTGGAGACCCCACCATTGCTCTCCAAGCCACAAGAAGGCGAGGTCCTCTACCTGTATCTTTCTGCTTCAGATGAAGCAATCAGTTCAGTTCTTGTCCGGAGAGATAAAGATGGATTCCACAAGCCGATCTACTACATCAGCAAGGTCTTGCATGACGCCGAGACGCGATATGCAAGGATGTAGAAGCTGATCTACTCTTTGGTGATTGCGGCAAAGCGGCCATATTTCCATGCCCACGCTATTGTGGTGCTAACCGATCAGCCTCTCAAGGTCATTCTTCGATCTCTAGACATCTCCGGAAGGATAGCCAAGTGGGCTATGAAGCTAAGTGAATTTGACATCAGCTTTCAGCCCCGAACGGCTATGAAGGCCCAGGTGCTCTCCGATTTTTTGGCTGAGTGTACCTGGAAGTCCGAAGATGAAGCATCTTTGGTAGAAGACGAAGTTTCGAAGGAGACGAAGTCCATCTGGGTGCTTCATATGGATGGAGCTTCCAATGCTACTGGATGCGGGGCTGGACTCATGTTGGCCGAACCTGATGGCCACACCATAGAGTACGCACTCCGGTTCTCCTTTCATGCCTCTAATAACCAGGCCGAATACGAGCCTTGCTCGCTGGATTTTGGATCGCCAAGGATCTGCGAGTCCAGCAACTTCGAGCCTTCTCAAACTCCTAGTTGGTTGTGAATCAAGTTAACGGAGAATATGCAGCAAAGGATCCAACCATGGTGCAGTACCTGGAGAAGGTACGGGCTTTATCCTCCCAACTGGAATATTTTGAGATCATCCATGTTCCATGATCAAAGAACTCCTGGGTGGATGCACTGTCTCGACTGGGAACTACGGCACCGGAATCTCTCGAGCACACCTTTGTTGAACATCTTGAAACTCCAAGCATAGCCGAAGAGGCTGCGAAGGTGCGCCAGATCGACGTTGAGCCAAGTTGGATGGATCCCATCATCAAGTTCCTGAATGAGGGAGAGCTACCCAAAGATAAGGCAGAGGCCAAGAAGATCCGTTGGATGGCGTCTCAGTACGTCATCTCAGACGGAACTCTCTATAAAAGATCGTTCTCTCAGCCACTGCTAAAATGCTTAGGACCGACAGATGCGGATTATGCTCTGAGAGAGGTCCACGAGGGCATATGCAGTGATCACTTGGGAGGCAGATCTCTGGCATACAAGATCATTCAACAGGGGTATTACTGGCCCTCCATCCAGAAGGACTCGGCTGATTTCATGCGAAAGTGTGACCAGTGCCAGAGGTACGCCAATGTACAGAGACAGCCTGTGAGTCACCTGACTCAACTGGCAGCCCCGTGGCCTTTTGCCCAGTGGGGAATGGACATTCTTGGCCCATTCCCGCTAGCATCAGGGCAAAGGAAGTTCCTCTTAGTGGCCATCGACTACTTCACGAAGTGGATAGAAGCCGAACCAATGGCCCAGATTACAGAAGGCAAGGTAGAAAATTTTGTAAAAAATTCCATCATATTCAGGTTCGGCATCCCACACGTCATCATCACGGACAACGGGAGACAGTTTGATAATCCGAAGTTCAAGGACTTCTACGCTCGGTATCATATCCAGCATCGGCTGACATCCGTTGCTCATCTGTAGTCCAACGGAGAAGCCGAAGTCACTAACCGGACCATTCTCCATGGTCTGAAGACAAGGTTGAACGCCGCCAAAGGGCTTTGGGTCGAAGAACTGACCTCCATTCTCTGGGCATACCGAACTATCCCGAGAACGGTCACCGGCGAGTCTCCGTTCAACCTGGCATACGGTACCGAAGCCGTGCTACCTATTGAAGTCTCCCTACAGTCCTTGAGAATTGACAACTATGAAGAGCCTGAGAATTCTGATCGAAGAAGGATTGATTTGGACTTGTTATCAAGCACCAGGCTCCAGGCCTAGATAAGGATGGCGATGTACCAGCAAAAGGTCGCCAAATACTACAACTCAAGGATGAAAGAGCAAACTTTCCGCACGGGGGACATGGTATTGCGAAGGACAGAGGTATCCAGCCAATGGAACAGGGTAAACTCTCCCCCAACTAAGAAGGCACATATCAAGTTGAAGAAGTCATTCGACCAGGAATATATCGACTCAAGATTCTGGAGGGGAAGATCCTATCCCGGCCCTGGAATGTACAAAACCTTTTCCTAAAATTTTTGTGCAAAGTTACTCAACCCTACTCAACTCAGAATGGCTAGTTGCATCAACTGAATGACAACAGTCTGAGTGACCCGACTGAAAAATCGGTCAACTATGCAAAGGAGAGTCTGATCCACTCACCTTATCGGTATGCTCGACGAGCGCAATAGATGGCCTAACTAGGCCACCAAGAAGATCAAAGGCGCAGGGATGGTTTTCGTAACCTACCCTACGGTGAATCCGAAGGCGCACCGAGACGGGCCTGAACAGCCTACCTTAATCACGACAGAAGTGCACAGGGACGGTGTAAACACCCTACCCTATGGAAAATCCGAAAACGTGCCTACAAGGACCACTGTCGTCCTTTCTGTCGACAAATGACATTCCAAGAACGGTCCAACCGATCTCATTTCTTCCCTATAGACCGAAAATGGTCTGCAGAGTCTACATTTCAGACAAAGCAGTGATACAATATATCACAAAAAATGCATGGGAAGAGGTAACAGAAAGGCACTTCATTTCTTTTTTCAATTTTTTTACAAAAAAAAAGAGAAAAGAAAGAGGAAACTCTCACAAAGAGAGAACAAAAAGAAAAAGAGAACTCTCAAAAAGAGAGACACAAAAAAAAGGACAGTAGCATCGGAAAGATGTGGAAAATCTTCAATAACCTCCCACCGGGTTTTTCCCGCACCGACGGGGGGAGATCTAGAGGGATGACGAAGGGCCCCCGGGGTTCCCGTCCGAACCAAAATCTGACTCTTCATCGAAGTCCGAATCAAATTCATGTCTGGGAAAGGGAACGGAGGGCTTGATATTGTCCAGGCCCTTCAAGTTATAAAACTTGAAGGCCTTCCTCCTGCATTCCCGGAACCCCTGATGGAAGGAGTCCAGAGCCACCTCGGTGACTTCCTCCTTGAAGGTAGCAGAAGCCCTGAAATCTGAGACGGCGTTCGTTGCCTCCCTCCTTGCTTCCTCCGCCTCTGTGGTTGCCACCGCGACCTGGGCCCGAGCCTCCCTCAGTTGGGCCTCCAACACGCGAACCCTCTTTTCAAGACGGTCCACGAGAGGCTCCTCATCGTCGTCACCCGGCCCAAAGGACTCCAGACTTCTCTTCCTTTTTGGATCAACGGCCCTTCTTTTTAAGGCTCGGCGAAGTTCAGAAGTGCTGAACCTCATTTCTAATAGAAGGAAGGAGTCTACAAAAACGATGGCCCTTGATAGCAGAAGGCAGGGCCCTATTTATAGAAACCCTGTACCCACGACCGACGGCGGGGAGGCATGCTCCACGTCCTTTCCCGGTCGTGTCAAAAGGCGCCATGTGTCCGGGCGACGCTTCAAGAACCAGAAAGTCACTTAGAAGCCATCCCCAGGACAACAACTGCCATCGCTTTGAATCCGAAGAAATCCTCATTGTGCGACGGCAACATTAATGGCTCCTTTTTGGAAAAGGGAGACTTGGCGGCACACAGGATGCAAGAAATCGCAACTGTACGAATATCAACATGCCACGTGGACAACAAAGATTATAATCAACTTTCCCTAATCGCTGGCTGACAGGGAGTTAATGCTTGTCCGCCCCAATGGACAAATTTAATATCAAAAGAAAGGTGACACCGGCCTAACTAGTCGTAGACGGTCTTCGACAACGGAGTTCTGATCCATTCCAGAGTTCATCTTCATCAACTATCAACTAAACGGTCTTCGGCCATGACTATTCGACTAAGCAGAATAAAGAATGGTAAAACCAGTTCAAGCTACATATGAAGCATAACATTGCAAATGCAAAGAAAGGAGAATTCATTTCAAAATCTGGAGATATTATCATACAAAATTCATTAATGATACAAAGGAGAAAGAAAGAAAATACATCCAAAGCAACTCAAGTCATTCAACATAGGCAGGAGGAGACTCTACACCACAGGACTGAAGCAACTTCTTAACCTGTTCTGAGAGGACCTCGTTAATCTGGGCCGGGACCGGAGAATCTTCTGCTTGGACTCTTCCAGCCTGAGCTTCTTCCTGGATCGGAATCAGAATTGGGGTCACCTCCAAATTCTTGATTGAGGTAGCAGCCTCTTCATCCGGACATGGCACCTCCTCGGCCTCTACTACGTCTTCGGCCTCCTCCACCTCCTCTTCTTCTTCTCCAGCTATATCGAAGGGAGGAATACCAGAAAGGTCGAGTTGAGGGAAGGCCTCCTTTACCCTGGAGAGTCCATTGTTAAAGCCGTGCTGGTAGCCGTACAAAGTTGCTTCATTGATCTCCACCTGAAATTGTGAAGATGCTCTGAAGTCTGTCACAGCATCGTCTACCCGCTTCCTCAAAGAAACAGACTCCCTCTTGGCGGCTTCAGACTCCAGGATCGCCTCTTTGGCCCACCTGGAAGCCTCCTCCATCGCCTTGGTCAGGCCTTCTATCTTCTCCTGATCCTCCCTGCCAGCCTGCTCCAGAGAGTCGACTTGTTTTCTACTCCTTCTCCACCCTGCCTCCTGTCCCGTCATTGTCAGATGGGCACTTTTTAGTTCGCCCTTCAGTTCGCGAACTTCATTGTTCACCCGGACAAGGCGGTCCTCCATAAACTGCCTCAGCTCTTCGGCAACTTCCTTTGCAGCTCTCGCAGTATGAAGCTCCTTCTTGAGACCATGGATGAGGCTGTCGACGTTCCCCAGGCCCTCCTCCATGAAGGTAAGGTCGTAGACCAACTGCATCAAAAGTGGGGGGTCATGAACCGAACAACTCTCAGGACAAAGGGAACGGCAAGGATCATACCTGTTGCAGGGCAGAGAAGGCAGAATTGGACACACTGGGAAGGTTTCGATTCCGAAGAACCGCCAAGTCATGAGACAGCAGCGTACCCTTCAACGCCTGCCTGGCTACGGTCGGGACCAGCAGTCCCCCCGTAGGTGAAAGCTCCAAGGAGTTCGTCGAACGTCCTTCAGCTGAAGAAGCCCTGCAGGCGAACTCCCCCTCGACTTGCCATGCTTTGCCCCTATCAACTGCAGGGGGGCAAAACGGTGGCACATTCACTCCCTGAGGCGGACTCCCCGTTGTGCAAACCGGGGAAGTAGCCACCGGAGGAGTTTCGACTGGGCAGGGTCTTGACGGAGCCCCCTCCGCGGCTGCTGCGTCTTCCCCTGAGGTACCCCGGGAAGACGAAGTACTTTGGTCCCCCTTGGGGCCATCCCTTTGAGCCCTCTTCCGAACTGCAAACCTGGTGAGAGGGGCCTGCGCTACCCTCTTCTCCGAAGTCTGATGGAGCCAGCTCACACTGGGCTTCATCCCGCCACCTACAAGCAAAATAGTCCACTTCAATTAACTGAGCCACAATGAAACCGGGAAAGGGGAATAGAAATTCCCATTGCTATACCTAATGAGGGGAATCTACTAATTCTCTCCCGATGGAGATTTCTCTCCTCTAACAGTTCCCGGATGGGAGCAACTTCGGAGTTGACCAGAAGATCGTAATCCGACTGATCAGCCGCCAAGACCTTCTTCCTGTCATTGGTGGTTAGACGAGGCTTCTTCCATACAGTGTCGAAGCCCCACGGATCAAAAGACAACACAAACACGAAGATGGGTTTCCACCCGTGGATGGCGCTGGGCATGTCCTTGATGACCTTGCGGCCTGATCTAGGGCCAATCACCCACCACCCATTGCTGTGGAAATCCCTCTTGAGAATAAAGAGGGCCATGAACAAATTGGTCCTAGCTTCTACATTTGTGATGCTGCACATGACCAGGAACTCGCAGAATTTCCGGATGCTGTTCGGGATCAACTGTGCCGGCACCACTTGGTACAAGCGGAAGATCTTGATGAAGAAGGGATGCAGGAGAAACCAAAGACCAGCTTTCAGATGATCTTCGTACATGGCTAGACACCCAGGGGGAGGTTCGTTCACTCGTTCCTCGAGTGCGGGGAGAACGAAGGGGAACTCCTCGAGAATGCAATAGCGTTCCCAGAGAAGGGCCACCTTACCCTAAGAAACTGAGCTGGGAATCGAACCCAGACCTACTATATCACCGGCCCCCGATGGCCCAACCTGTTCCACCTGACTCTCTACGGTTTCTTCCATGACAAAAGAATGAAGCAAGGGAGCAGGAGGAAGATTCTACCTGCGAAATAGACTGGTAGTTCGAAACAAGTTGGACGAAGGATGAAATGAGGTTGAAGAAGCTTCCTTAGCCAGACCTTCATCCTTCCCCAAAAGAAAAGCAAGGGTCTCTGAAGCCCTGCCAGGGTTGATTTGACCCAAGGTTATCCTGGGAGGTAACATGCCTTCAAATAACCGCCAGGATGAGGCGCACCCATCATCCAACAGACGAGGGAAAGCCACCACAACCATCCAAATCTCAACCAACAGAATGGCTTAACCATCGTGCAACGGGAAAAGGAAAGACGGCCCCAGGGCCGCCCACTTTTTCCTTCTTCCCCAACCTAGGAGTGATAGCTGTCCACCATCTGATTCCCAGATCATGATGGAAAGTCTAATCAGAGATCCCGTAATCATCCACTATATTGTCTCCCGGGAGGAAAATGACAAAGCACCAATACTCTCACTTCTCGAGGCAAATCTCCGCTTCGAAAACTTAGAGTAGGGGGACAACTATTGGGATATCCCGGTTCAGCTACGAACAGAACTCCGGCTTAACTAGACGAAGCCCTTTTCTCCAGACCACGGACTTCGGACCAGGAAAAAGGCCAGGCCAACTACAGACAGCTCACTGCTTCTCACCGGACTATAACATCCAAAGGCCAGTCCTACGAATAATGTCTTCGGCTTTGACCGAAGACCAGATTTCTTATCGACTTCTGAAGACGCGCTCTTCAGTCCCTGCCGTAGACACGATCTCCGGCCCTGGGGAAAACACCAAGTCTTCGGCCCATGCGAGGGGAAATCTGAAGATTGGACCACAATCTGGTTCAAATAGGCAATTGTAATCAACGGTTACAATCAGCATTCTCCATGCCACGATCATGGCACGCAACTCCAGCTGCCACGCCTCCGATCTAGCCGGAACCGCTCAGTGACAACCCACGATCGCCAATCATGGGAGAAATTAACTTCCATGATCACCGGAAAAAGAGCGGGCCACAGGCCGGAGGCCTTCTTTTAAATAATGGTAAGAAGGATGGAGAGAGAGGTACGCACACATAGGCTCACACATATTCTAAGAGCTCTTTCTCTCAGACTCTCGACATCCTTCCCCATTTTGTGGCTGGGATCCACCACTGACTTAGGCATCGGAGTGTCCCCCGTCGGAACAACCCCGGCAAGGGACTTGTTTTGCAGGTGAACTAGGAAGCGGTCCTGCGGTGCAACGGCTCCGACCGGCCGATTCAGGGACTCCATGCCAACAGTTTCTTTTTTGGGTATTTAGGATTATCATATTTCATAGGACATTGAGTATACTATAAGGATTCAAATTTTCATCTTCTAGATCCCATGAGAGGAGAAACTTGCCTTTGACCTTTGGATATATAGAGGACAGATAAACATATGGAGTAAAATAAAATAAATAAAAAATAACTTTAAATACTATATTCTTTGAATATACTATATCAAAGTGCCATTATAAGTCATAGCTACAAAGTTGAGACCAATCACTAATGCCCGGTAGTCGGTCCAACGTTAACCAATAGCTGTGTTCCAAACAGTTTAACTACCATTGCTACCTTGCCTTTCTAGAAACTGACAAACGAGTAAACTAGCATGCAAAAAATGATTTATGATCTCATCAATTGACTGTTATAATTTAAGTACCAAGATTTAGTTTCTAGACTAGAAAGGTTTCATGCATCTATTTATATCTTTTTTTAAGAGATTATGCATCCATGTATATCAATCATTACACCCTTCAAAATAACAATAGTTTTTCCTTTAAAGCTCCATATTCCCTTTGGTCAGGAAGGAGGTGCTCATCGCTAGATATACAGTGAGATATATTCTTCAGCCCAATTATCTGTGAAGCAGGATGTTAAGGGCCCGTTATGATGCTTAGAGTCAAGGATTCTAGATTCAGATTACTCGCGGATGCTCTTTTATCTAGAGGGAGATCTATGCCCGTGATCCTGTTGTGATGGTCCATGTTAGATATTTGATTGGTGATGTGTCCATGATTGATGTCAATCAGGATGCTTGGATCTCTAGCTTATCTCTATCCGGGTGGCCGACCTTTGTTAGCATGGAGGTTGTCGACAACTTTCGAATCTGTGAATTGTTGATGGATGACGGTAGAACTTGAAAAGTTCAAGGGATTACTAGACTGTCTGGAAGTCAGCTAGCGAATTGGATTCTTGTCATCTCGATTTTGAGTCATCGTTGCCAGGATCTAAGGGTATGAGGTCACTCTTGTTGTCCCAAGGTTCTTTCGAGCACCCTGTCTGATTTGCATAGGGGACCTTCTGATATGAGGATGGCGGCGGACTGGATCTGGAGACTGCCTATTTATCCAAGAGTGCACCTCTTCCTTTGGAAGATGGCTTAGGATCGCCTCCTTACGAGTAGGGATGGTAATTTTTACCTACTCGGTGTATACTCGACCCAACTCGACCCGCCTAATTTATAAATATATATGAATTATATAAAAAATCTGACTCGGATTCGGGTTCGGTATGGGTAGTAGTATACCTCGATCCAACCCTGACCCATTTATATATATAAAAAGTTATGATTATAAACTATTTAAGTAAATTAGATATGGGACGGATATATCTGACCTAACCCGATCCGATCCGTTTAGGTTTTAAGTAAACTAGATTTTATGAGATTGAGTATACCCGACCTGACTCGATCCAAACATGATTTTTTTATACCCGACCCGACCTGAGATGGGTATGCGGCGGGAAATTTTTTAGCGGGATAGGTATGGGTTTTGGGTGACCCGACCCGAACCCGATCCATTGCCATCCCTACCTACGAGGACTCTGCTCAGGCACAGTGGTATGGATCTATCGGTGTCTTGTCCGGTTTGTGGCTTAGAGGACGAATCCATTGAGCATGCCATTTTGAGCTGTCCTAGGGCGAGGTTGATTTGGAGGCTTGCTGGGAGATGGCCTTGGAATAAGGACGATGGACCATGGTTAGGCTCCTTCCTTAACATGCTCAGGCAGTATTCGGTTAAGGATGGCCGTTGTTGTGCCTACATCATCTATCAAATTTGATTGATAAAAAATGCTATGATTTTTGAGTTATGACCACTCCGGCACATCAGATTCTTTAGAGAGCCATGTTCATGATGATGGAGTATCACCATTTCGACATTGCTATATCTCTTGTGATCTCGGATTCCTGGGACTCTGATGCTACTTCAGTAGTGACCCGGAGGGCTATCTACATTTCCTGGGAGCCATCTCCTTTGGGATTTGTCAAGGTATATTTTGATAGTAGTGTTCTTGGTGCCTCTAGTAGTGCAGGGTATGTCATCTGGGATACTGAGGATAGGCTTCTAGCTATTGGGAGGTTCTTTCTTCATGAGTCTTTAGTTTCAAAAGCTGAGCTCAGAGTTGCATGGGCAGGTGTCATAAGAGCTACACAGGAGCTGTATGCGGAGAGGATTCTCGTTGAGGGAGATTCTACTACTGTTATTAGTTGGATTCAGGATAGGATGGAGCATTGCGATGCCTACCCTCTCCTTCATGACATCTGGAACTCTCTTGGATCTCCCAGGATGGTATCAGCTAGACATGTCTATCGGGAGGCAAATAGTGCAGCAATTGGGCTGCCTCCTTTGTTACTCAGCATTCTGGCGATTAATCCTGTTATCAGGGTGACAACATCCTCTACCTTTTCAGGGGTTTCTTCTCTTGATCTTTTGGACAACTCTTGTATCAAAGTTGTGTAACCACCTGTTTGTATCAAAAAAAAGAAAAAAAGGCTCCATGTTTGTTTTTAAACAATCACAATTCAAGTAGATACTTGTCAAAGGGGAGTAATGACTTCCAAATGGGAATGGTGATGAGATATGATGCTTATGCTTCTTATAGCATTGCCTTATGCATTATATTTTTAATTACTGCTTTTTAAGCAAAGAGTTTATATGTCCATTACAAATCCTTATCGGGGTAACCTATATAGATCAACACAAATCTTGAAGGCCATGAAGATCTAGCTAGCAAATACAAGCTTAATATAGGTAGACATATATGTCGAATAATCTTAAGCCTTTGGCGAGGAAGGGAACAAGGTATACGATGCAATGGGTATTGCTAAATTTCTCTATAGCTACGTAATTTTGATCATAGATTTAAAAATGAGGGGCCGAAGAGGAATGAGATAGCCATGATAACTTGTTGCAACCAGTTCCCTCAAAAATACCATAAATACTCTAAAATATTAGACAATAATGTTGTTATTTACTTCTTTTATGATATAATATTTGGTAGTATCATAAAAAAAAAAAAAAAATCCATCCAAAGGATCTAGAAGCTCCGGGACCACCAGGTAGACATACCTTGGCATGGACCATGTCCATGTCAATTTGGGACGGTGGAATTGAAATAAGACAGTACCAACCATCGAGATGATAGTTTAGTCGGTACCGATTGATGTTAACGTGCAATGTATGGAATTGATTATCTTGGTGAGACTAAAATAATATATTCATCCATACCATTTGGATATGGTAGAAAATGGTTGAGTCATCTTTGTTATCGTCGTGCATCAAAAATTTTCTAGCAGAGTGGGGTCATATGATCACCCCCCAACATTTTTCTTATTAAAAAAAAAAAAAAAAAAAGTAAGATATTGCCATCACCATATCAAGAAATCTTTGTTACTCCGGAAGGTGGGGATTTATGTTTTAATAAATCAAAATAGAAGAAGCTGGAAAAAACTCTGGTCTTGAATCTGACTAAAAAATTATACGAACAAGAGGCTCTTTGAAATGTAATTCAATAAGAATTTCTAAAGGGAAAATGTTTATTCTCTGATGATTTTCTCAAGTCATTGGATTGGTTTTCGTTAAAAAAAGTTGTTTTAATCTCGCAGTTCAATACTTATTAACCTTGTTATCCTTTTTGAGAGTCTTAGAAAGACTTGGCTATATGATGTCAGAATAAATTAATATGTGGGAAGATACATAAGATTTATATAAAATAAACTAATTAGCAAGTAATAAAATAAATAAACAAGCACAAATGTAAATAATAAAGAGATTATAAATGTGGTTTATAAATGGAGCCATCCCATGATACTATACTTTGAATAGTACAAGCCTCTCATGGTGCATAGGCATGTCTATACAAGATATATACCTATATGCAACATCAACCACCCTAACATTTATGGGCATGGAATGATAAAATTCCAATCCGTAGTCCCTTGCAAGCCTAGAGACTAATAAAATTATAAAACAAGGGTAAAACAACAACAACGAGCTCTAGTTCCCACCATTGCAGGAAGGCATGGTTTCAATTTGTGCTAGAACTACACACAAAACACTAATTTATAACATCTAGAAGGGTAGCAACATATGGTTATTTAGCTCTGTATCGAAGAGTTATTTGAAAGGACACGCTCATGGTTTTAGGAATTGGTAGAAGTGACCATGGTTAAAGAATTGGAGGATTGCGTGGGCAATGAGCGAAGAGTTTGTCCCAGGAAATTAAGGAAATATTCGGTTGGAGAAAGTTTGACTTTTGAAAACCATATTTTCATATCTATTTCCAAGAAAAATAGGTATGTCTTGATACTTCAATATCCAATTCCGACTCTTCTTCAATTTTTGAATTTTATTCGGATTCCAATTCTACTTATGAAACAAGAACATTCGAGGAACACGAGCATTTCGATTTTGACTATGAATCCGATTCTAATAGCGAACACCATGAAAATATTTAATAGAATTGAAAGGTAGCATGAATAAATAACCACTTTGTGATAAAATCTTGAATTGGATAATTAAATTATTAACATATGATCAAAGCCAGGATGGGTTCCAAAAGATGCTAAACACATTTTGATCCTTCTTATGGCTTAATTTGGATGGATTACAAGGCAGCCCAGACAACTATTGATGATCCCATGAATGTCATCACTCCAAGGTGTTGGTTGGTGAGCTAGGTGTTGCAGTGTAGGTATAGCTGACAAGGTATAGGCCAAGGCTTATATGAATATTAACAGGGCCAGTTTAATTATCAACCCTAAATAAGCCTTGAAACCAGCCCATGCACATTAATTCTACCATGCATGTCTGTGGAATGGATGAGCTCGGGAATTAAGAAGAATTTATGTGGAAAAATACTTCACAAATCACAATTAACTACTGGGTATGTGTTAATGATGCAAAGCAAACGAATTTCTAGCTACAAATACATTTTAACTTTTAAATTTTGCAGTGAGGACACATAAATACATTCACCATTCATCACTCTAATTTTGTTCTATGTTTAGGTACCGGTTATATATTATGTTTATTTATGTATGTATCATGAACATTGGATTTTAGTGCCATATTTGCCTTGAAATTTGACAAATTTGCTTCCCAATAACAAAAGCCATCCATTTGAACCTCCACCATCACCACATTTTTAAGCTTCTTGTAAATATTTGCGCTGAAGTTGAGACTATTCTTTTTTTTTTTTTTTTACCCTCTTCTTCTTCCTCCTCGTGCTTCATGAGAAATTTAATATAACTTTAGCGATTTGTGGGACCTAAAGCAGGTTGGAGTATGAATTACCACGGAAGTGAAACGTGGGTATGACTTTTTTGTGCGAGTGACGAGCATCAAAAGCTTTTTTCTTTATAAAATATTTCACATAAAATCAAAGTTATGGAACATGGAAGAATGTCAAACATGAAATATATACTAATTATTATTTTTTTTTTAAAAAAAAAAATTCATACAATGGTGAACGCAAGCGAATTGTAAGGGGCCAAAATTTTCACTCTAGCTGGGCGGACCTCCGGCACTGTAAAAATTTGAGAGAGATAAATACATGTGCATGCAAATGGTGCCACCATCGAGTACTATAATTTGAAACAAAAGAAAAACTTCTTAACAATGGCAATGTTCGACACCCAAGATCTTATGACACCAATCTCCATGTCAAACAGATGAGAGTTGGGCAACATGAGGTAAATTATCCTTTCCAGAATGACCCATTAACAAGGCACAATATAGGGGGAGCTCATTAAAAAAATTATCTTTCTTTCATTTTTCATTTTCATTTTTTTTCTTTTTTTAAATAAATAAATAAATTATATTAAAAAAAAAAAAAAAAAAAAAAAAAAACTCAACTTATATATGGTAGATAGGTCATGGGATCAGATGGGCTTAGCAGCATTTAGTGAGAAATTTGGAATCAATAGACACTCCTTTCCTAAAGTTTCAAACTAGTTTTCACCTTAAGTATAAACAAGCAGCTAATAGACCTCACCAAATAGTCATAATATATAACCAAAGGTCAACAGACAGGCGTTCTGAATATAGAGATTACCCGATTTAGGATTTAGGATTTTTTTAAAAAAAAACAATGTTTTCAGCCTTTATTATTGCTTAGGTGGAGTTTTTGTCCCCACCCCTACGAAGGAACGTGATACGGAATACATGTTTGCTTAGGTGGAGTTCTTCATATTCTCTTTAATATCTTCTACAAAATTTCTAAGTCGAGTTGGTCCACCAAAAACAAAACTTGAAATTAATATGGTCCCCAAGTTGACGCTATCCTTAGATTCATTGTATCCATATCAAAGAACAAACCCATAGGACATATAAAAAGCAAAGTAATTCCAAAAGCAACGCATCACTCACCAACGCCATCCTTGAAGCTGGAGCACGTAGTCTCTACCTATTGCCACCGGTCTCCCTCCCAAAGTCTTAAAAAAATGCCCACTTGAGTGCCAAGCACTGGCTTTTGATGTTGTCCTGAGTTGCCATGAAAGACTTATGAAAAAGGTGAAAAGAAAGTGGATAGAAATTAACACCAGCTAAACTAGACAGTTTCCAAATATCAGCACCTAGAAAGTGGCTAGTCCAAGGGAAGATGAACCTACCATTAAACTAGATAAAATTATAAAAAGGTGCCAACATTTACATCAACTCTTATTATTATTATTATTATTATTATTATTATTATTATGTTTAAGTATTTGATCGTTTTTATATTTTGCTTGTCTACAGTGTTGGGTAGGTATGCCTTTCCTGTGGCTGATGTTGTTTGTAATGAATATACTGATAGGAAACTATTGGAATTATAGCTTCATTGAAACTTTAGAGTAAGACTGGCACGCAAAGAACGTTGCATATTTCCTTTTTGTAATGTTAGATCTGACATGAACATTGTTCCATTGATTTAACCTGTATAGTTTCTGAACTTTTTTGGGAAGGTCAGCCAAGGAACAACGCATCTTTGGTATGCAAACAGCTTGCAACTTCAATTTATGTGGCTTCCGCTTGACATATCATGTGGCCTTGTTAAAATGCATTGAAGCCAGGTCCAATACACCATGTTTTTAGTGTAAAAATCTCCAGCAGAATGGTGAACAAGAAGTCAATTTTACCTTTTCGATTGTTGAATAAACATAGCATAATACGCAATATAGCATCATACCAACACTGGCACATGCCTTGCAATAGTCCTTGCTTACACAAATTTGTTTCATTTTCTCTACTTGGTTACACCATTTTTTTTAGCATGGGCTAATTTATACAACCATGAAAGCAAGGGGCTCCTCTTGGTTTTATTTATTGAATGGAAATCCAAGGGGATACGAGGTTTGTAGTATAGCAAAGACTTTAAGGTACCTGACCTTGGAAGAAGAACTTAAAGTACCATATTAATAAACAATCAGGTCGCCAAGACCTTTATATGTTCCAATCCATTGTATCTCTCCATGGCTTCCATTTTTCGCTTTCTTTTCAGACATAGGCTTGTACACAACCTTGGCTCTTAATTTGTTTTTGGATTTTCATTTCACAAGCCATCAGCTGCTCAGCCTCCCAAAGAATCTCCCTCCCTTCACTGGCTTTTTTTTTTTTTTCCCTCTCCTGATACATACGTGCAAAGAGAGCAAGATGATAAGCATATGGAGCATGACTTCAATGGAGGGCTAAGGGAAGAGTGGACTGACTTGGTTGGGAGTATCCTCAGCTCCTTTGTGAAGAAGGGTGAGATATAACAGGAGCAGCAGTTGCTGGAGGAGGAAAAGGGGGATCGATGGCTTTCGGTGCGACGGGAGTGCTGGTGCTGGTGGTGCTGACAGTAGTTCTTCTATTGCTGCCGCTTGTGCTGCCTCCTTTGCCACCACCGCCGCTGCCGCTCCTCTTGATCCCTGTTGCAATGTTGCTCCTCCTTGTCTTTCTTGCTCTCCTCCCATCCCACAACATATCAGCATCTTCTGACATCTCTCCTCATCAATAAATCAAAACCATCCATCCAAAAACTCTCCCATGCAAAATCACATACCCACATGTTGTCTATTATATTTCAGCAGCTTGGAAGAAAGAGAAGAGAGTACAGAAGTACAGAACCATTGATGGTAAGCTAATATAACATACAAAGATGGTGGAGATGTGGTCTTCTGTTCATTTATTCCATCATTTGGCCTTCTTTTTTTATTCCGTTAAATATGAATAACACAAACAGGTTGCTGCCACCGGGAGAACTTCTGCTCTGCCCAGTGCCATAGATTTAAGCTACCTTATTGAATGCAAGGAAAGAAGGAAAAAAAATAGGGGAAAACAAGAAGAAGAAATGATATGATCTCTATCCTTGGGCCAGTGATGGTGGTTGTGGTTGGGGGGTAGGATCTGTAGGTGGAGTCCAGGAGTAGAGGAGGAGGCCAGCCACAAGTACCACCGCCCCTGTGACAAAGCCTGCTGGCAATGATGATGCCACTCCGATGTATGGCAATGGCAGCGTGAAGGCGTAGATGGAGAGGGGAACTGCACCAAAATAAACAATGATGATCAGTTACTGTAGTTTTTCGAACATACAATGTATTTGGTCCTAAGGTTACAATGAAAGGAGAGATTACAAGAAACAAGAAAGTAGCAATTTTTTGCTTACATCATTCATGCGAAACATTGCTAATACTTTTGTCCAATTACTTAAGAATGTTGCACTAACAAGATCATGATAAAAGTGGCTTATGATTCAGGTTCATGTTCTTGTTGTCGACATGCTAAGAAAGAAAGTAGTTGGCAAGACTAGTAAGGCCTGGTTAAAACCACTCCAGGTCTCCATGGACGGCTTCCAGCATACAAAGTTTGAATACCATTGGCTTAGATTCCTCTCTTCGAAAAAGAAAAGAAGAATATAGTGGCTGCTGTTGACACGCTGCTGTCTTGACAGACCACATCTTACATGACAGCCAAAAGCAGCCAACTTTGTCCTGGACTGGGACAGGAGAGCAGCTTAGGTGACTACAAATCTTCCAAACATTACAGTGACATACTGAAGATAAGAGCAAATGGTTGGTATAAGAGAATATATGGTAAAGATATCCAATTCATTTGCTGTTTATTTTTCCTGTGTTCGAAGATGTCAAATGTGGTACCGAAATAATGGAAGATCTCTCAATTTGGCTCCTCCAGTAACATGAGATTAAACATGCTGATTAAACAAACTCATGCAACATTAATGACATGTACTTCCATTACTGTGGTGGAAATTGTCAGACATGTTAATTGCATGCGATGTCAGCCATGAAAGGGACTTCTCTGGATTAAAGAACAAGATACATTGTATGCTAGCACTTAAGTAATAATATTTTATTTCATTGAAGATATGCTTGGATCCTGATAATTTTACTGCTGCATTAACTTATGACATATGCTAGCATGACCTCTTCTCTAGTTTTGTTGACATTTTTATCCTGACTTTCAACCTAGACCTAGAGTCAACACTTTGATCTTTTATTTTAGCTTCTGCTTATTTGAATTTTTGATAATGATATAATAATTCTGGACATGCAAACCATTGATGACTGTTCAAATATATTTCTGGGTTTTCTCTACAGGACCGTTGCTTCAATAATATACATCAGAATCTGATTTTTGCAACAGTTATCAGGTTTGATTTGGCTACTCCTGTCCATCCTACGTGTGGACAAGACCCATATATCTTGCATGTTTATCTCAGTACAGGTCCGGTTCTTGTCATGTTGGTTAAGGCCTGGTTCTATTCTATTCAGCCTAGAGTTGACCAGATTAAGATTGGTCAGAACTGTTCTTTACATCCTGGCCAGGTCATAATTCAAAGCTTGCTGCTGCATTTATGATCCTCTACAAGGAAAAAAGAGTTTGACTGGATAGCATAAAACATGATCGATTGCTAGCAGGAATGGTACTTAAGATGGCAAAAACTCACACAATAGCTGTTGAACAGCAGACTTTGTAGTGGCCCAAACTATATTCCGTAAACCAAACTATGGGTAGATTAGATTTTGCCCCTGTTTTTGAAAAGGATAGAAGAGCCTGTTCAAGTGGGAGAAAAGGACCATCTATTTCTTGATCCCACAAGACCAAGCAACGTTTCAGATTCAACTCATTTGATGTCTACCCTCTGCCTCCCTAATATGGAAATGGACCTCTTATTTTGAATCGATTCCTTTTCACATATGACTTCTGCATGGCACCAGATGGAAAGTTTGGCTAACAGACATGAAACCAATTAATCTAGACTCTAGAGATAATGCATGATGTGACATTAGGAGTGGCAGACTAAGCCTCTGGAAGCAAAGAGATTTTAAAAGCTAGAGATGTGGTCTCTCCAGCATTTGGTTTAAGCAGATTGCATCAGTCACCGGACAACTTATATTTATCGCCCTCATTCTTGATATCTTGATCAAGCAATTTGATTCGTGTGAAGGTCCCCAAGAAACCATGTTGCCTAATACAACAATACATGTCTGGATATTTGCAACCCAATATACATTTGCAAGGGGAGCAATGGCCATCTTTAACATAAAGATGAGGAAGAAATTAGAAATCCTTCACCTCTCACAACTTTGAAATCTCAGTTTAGATCACTTCAGGGTAAGGAAGAATAGGGGGGGGGGGGGGGGGAAGGAAAATCAGATGGCTTCTCTCAACTCTTAAAGCACATCAAACAAAGGTCTCAAAGTTTGAACATATCTTACCATATCGATCTTGTATGTCACACTGTATTGATCCATTTCGACATGGGGGAATCATTTGGTTACAAATTGTGAGCAGGTATAGGGAACATATTGTGTTTTGTATTGTAGTGGCATGTGAATGGCATGGGGGTATACCATGAAATTTGAAACCTTGCATCAAGCAAGTCATTGTTCAGACCAAGGAACTCGGAATTGGTACCAGGCCCCGTACCAGTCACTGACCGGTATGGTACAGTACAGTATCGTACCCGTACCGGGCTCACAAAATCTTAAAAAAAATCTTTTCCCTTCCTATAAAAAAAAATCTTAACCTGAATCGGACACGAACCGGACCCGAACCGGGCGGTACGGTATGGTACCATACCATACCCTATGGAATATAATTTTTTTTATTTTTTTTAACGGTCCGGAGTGCCGAACCGTTTTTTATATATGAATCGTACTGGCTCTAGGCTGGTACGGTACTGTACGTCCCGTACCGGGCGATATGCGATGGTATCGCAAATCCTGGTTCAGACCATTCGTGCATTCCAGGCACATTTTCTTGTAAAATTCTCTCTATGAAAATAACAGTGACACCAACACCTTCCAGAATCAACCCAGACCCTATCCTCTTGTAAAACTTGAATGACATAATACTGCATAACTAATTTGCATTGAGAAGGAATTTCTTGATCCTATTCACTCTACTTGGGTTTTTTTTTTGATGGAAAATTAAAGCAAGGTTCTCTAGTCTAACTTTCATAAACCTTCAAAAAGGCTTTAATTAAGGTTACAATTTTTATTTTATTAGATGGATTTTAGTCCTTTCTAACTAGCACATTCTCCTTGACGTTAAAAAGTTAGATTTATTATAAATTATAAAAGTTGAGCTGAAGTCGGTCGGTCAGATAGGAATAAGTTTGAGACAGAAATTCTATGGTTTGCCAGTAACCCAAAAGCTCATCAAAGAGAGTTCCAAATCTGATCCATTTCTTCATCAAAAGATTATTTATGTACCATTGGATTTGCTCAAATCATATCAAAGAGAAAAATAGGTCAAATCTATTCTATTTCTTTGTTAGAAAAATGACCTTAGATTTGATAGATGAGTCAAAAGCTTGAACAAAAGGAGTTTTAATCAAGGTTTGAACTACCGACCAATTCGGCATATATTGCATGGTACGTATCACATCATTGGGGCCTCATTGTTTCGGTGGAGCTTAGTTCGAATGAAATGTCCACGAACTGTATGAACTAAATATGGACTGAACAATTCAGGGTGGTGGATTGAGGTCAGTTTGTCCTTGAACCGATCTCAGACTACTCCCTAAATGAGTGGTGCACTTGGATAGTGTTACAGGGTAGATGACCTGTTAAAAGTAATTATTGCGGGTATGTGAAAATTTGTTTTCGGCCAAGGTACCAATCCGAGTTCTTCCTTGAGACACAAGGTGCCAATCCAATCTCTTCCTTGAGGCATAGGATGCCAATCCGATATCTTATTCGAGGTACAGGATACCGAGCTGACATCTTATTAAAGCCAAGTACAAAGTTCCATAATTCTATTCAACATGAAGCACGTGTTAAGATCGTTAGAGCTATTACGACAAGATTGGTAAAGTAGTTATCAAGAAGTATAACATACCACTTAACAAGCCACTTCATGAACTGACCTCTTAATAGCCTAACCAACTCAACCACTTTCTTAATGGTATAACCATCTCACAAACGGTTATAATTGCCTAACCAACTCGGCCCTCTACCTTTATAAATATAAGGGCGAGAGGATATTCCAGGGATAACTTTTTCTAAGCACACACTCTCCATTTTCTTCTTACTGTTCTCC
Source organism: Areca catechu (assembly GCA_021397845.1). Taxonomy (NCBI): domain Eukaryota; kingdom Viridiplantae; phylum Streptophyta; class Magnoliopsida; order Arecales; family Arecaceae; genus Areca; species Areca catechu. Next base: position 28,082,756 of record CM038046.1, read on the forward strand.
CTCTCAAAGCTGACTTAAACATCGAAGTGTCCCCCTGCTGGAGAATCCCACCAAGTTTCTCCAGTGCTGAGGACCTTTTGTAGGTCAATGAAGGAAGAGATCAACTAGAACCACCTAAAGACCTCCAAGTCTTCGGTAAGAGATTAGTCAACCCCTTGAAGATCTCCTAGTCTTCGACAAGAGATCAGCCAACTATTTGAAGATCTCCTAGTCTTTAACAAGAGATCAGCCAACCACTTGAAGTCCTCCAAGTCTTCGGCAAGAGATTAGCCAACCACCTGAAGACCTCCAAGAGCCCAAATCCGCTCTTGCACTATTTACTTGATCAGCTCAGAGAAGTGCAGCAATGGTTGGCGCTAGAGGAAGAGCCTATGCCCAAACCATTCAAGAAAATGGCAAGAAAGAGACCACTTAATCATCCTATTTCCTAACATCGATCTTCTCAGAATACTCTTGGTACAGCAGAAGATGAGTTGGCACGATCTCAAACCTTCCCAAAAACTAGGGGGTAATAGCTATAGGACTGATATATTTTTACCTTCCAAGAAGGAGGATGACCCATCATTTCAAGATTGTGAAAAAAATTTGTAATACCTGATTGCATGTCCATAGCTTATGGAGCTGCCCAAGAGCTAGGCTCGTTCTTGATACAAAGCAACAAATCCCACATAATACTTTCTTATGCTCCATACCGGAAATAATGTAGAGTAAAATGGGAAGAAACAAGTCAAAGGCCAAATTAGGGAGACCTTAGCACTCCACTCCACATTGCTTGAGAATGGGCCCCTTTTGTTTGAGCAAGAAAGGACCGATCCGGACCCAAACCAAAATGAAGATGGAGGCAAGAAGAATATAGACCATAGGGCCACTATGGTTGGCGTCCTGTTATGTCCCCCCCATCAGCCCCTTCAAGAAAGGATACAGATGAACAATGACCTAGAAGGCGAAGAAGAGCTTCGCAAACAATGGGCCCCATGAACTATATCCATTGTTGATGGCATCGACACCCTAGCGACAACCCCCACCATGTTAAGGATGATTAGAGTGGTGGGAGGGTTGAGAAGGGTTGTCCACTTGAAGAGGTACAGGTCTCCAAACTTGGTGTCATCCATGGCCTTAGCGATGGCGGTGAAGTTGGTGTCTATACCAGCTACGACCTTAAGGAGACCCTGGAACACCGCAGAGGAATGCACCTACATGCCACATATGACCCAAAACTGCTCGTTTCGCCACCAGTCCTGGATGCTCACATTGCTCCACTGAAGTTCGAGGATTCCAGTGGCAATGATGGAGCTTGGTGATCAGGGAACTTTGTCCCCCAGCTTGCAGAGCTCATCTATGAAAGAAACAAAGGAATATGGAGAAAGATATGATGGTGGGGATTAACCGGTTGAGCCACCACCATAGGCAATGCCCCTCTTATCTTCAGGAAGGGAGGAGATGCCAGCTTAGCTGCATCCACCATTGACCGCTCCTTGCCGTAGAGGAAGCTAATCACCGGGGAGCTCTATGTGATGGACATCCTCTGCTTTCTTGTCAACGAGAACCTTGATTGTCCTCTCAAGGCTCTCATGAAGCCCATCTCTGACCTCCTCCAAAAAGGCGCCGTCCACATGCACCGGGTCAAGCCCCCTTTCTTGAGGGTTAGCTTCTCTAAGCAGAGTTGTTGATGCTAGAACCCTGGTGCTTGGTGATTGCACGCAACAGCAGGCTGTAGGCATCGTAAGATGACACCAAGTTGGGGACGAGCTCGTTGAAGAGATCTGCCACCTTCTCGCCGGTCCAAAGCACATTGATCAAAATCCCCTCTGCTCGCAACTTCTTTACATCTTCCGGCAGTCGATGAAGAAATCCAGGAACTACACAAACGACATGATCCGGGAGGTGTTCTCGCTGCATGTGCTCATCTCGTAGGTGATTATGTTCAAGAACCACGACCGAGTCAGGTCATCAATGGCGATCTTTGGAAGCAATAGCATCCCCTACACAAGGCCAGAGCTAACTGGTTGTCGTCAAAAATGCCGACATCGGTGTTCTTGTCAGAGCTAGGAGCCGCATGCCCCAGGTGCTCAAGCTTGGCAAGTGCCAGGGGCTAACTGATTTCTTATTAAGCCTGATCTTTAATTAAGTTCAGCTAGTGCTCAAATCCAGCTCTCTCTTGACAAGTGTTTGGAAACCTCTTGCTAGTGATACATGCCTACAGAAAATTATCCAAGCTCCAACCATGTATGTTTAAAATGATCAATTATTTTTGATATGATTGATATGTGGCACAAGTTAGCCTAGGAAGGAAACAAGTTTTCTTGACCTCCGATCTAACATTTTTTATCAAAAAGATTGTCAGGATGGTACAGGTTCATCTAGGGAGGGAATAAGTTTTCTTGATTTCCAATCTAGCATTCTTTATCAAAGAGAACGATAGGATGTCACAGGTTCGCTCAGGGAAGGAATAGGTTTTACCAACCTTTGATCTGGCATTCTTTACCAAAGAAATTGGCAGGATGGCACAAGTTCGCCTAGGGAGGGAACAGGTTTTCACGACCTCCGATCTGGCATTCTCTATCTAATATGATTAGATAGGCATAGGTCTACCAAAGATTCCGATCAGGTGTTCTGGTATTCTCTATTTAAAAGAGATTGAATTTTTTCTATTCGAAGAGATTGGATAGGCACAGATCTGTCCAAGATTCTAATTAGGTATACTGGCATTCTCTATTAAAAAAAGATCAAATTCTCTATTCAAAGAGATTGCATAGGCATAGATTTGTCCAAGATTCCGGTCAGGTATTCTAGCATTCTTTACTCAAAAGAGATAGGATTCTCTATTCAAAGAGGTCGAATAGGTACAGGTCTGTCTAAGATTTTGATCAGGTATTCTGGCATTCTCTATTCAAAAGATATTAGATTTTTTCTATTCAAAGAGATTGGATAGGCACAATTTTGCCCAAGATTTCGATCAGGAATTCTGGCATTCTCTGTTAAAAAAAGATCGGGTTTTCTCTATTCAAACTTCAAAGTGATTGGATAGGCACAGTAATTAGGAATCAACAATCAAGTATCATCTATCAAAATAATCAATTGAATTTCCATGTCAAAAGGCCTGTGAAATTTTTCGTTGTATTTTCGAGTTGAATTAAGTAAATCAATTCGATCTTGAAAATGGGGGGCAACTATTATAGTGTAGAGGACTTGTCAAAAGTAACTGCAGGTATGTGAAATTTTTTTTTTGGTTGGGGTGCCAATCCAAGCGTTTTCTTGAGGCACAGGATGTCAATCCGACCTCTTATTTGAGAAACAGAATGCCGAGCCGACCTCTTATTTTGATTAGGTACAAATTTCCATAACTCCATTCAACATGAAGTACATGTCTTAAAGTCGTTAAAACTGTTACGACAAGGTTGGTAAAGTAGTTATCAAGAAGTACAATAGACTACTTAATAAACTACTTCACGAATTGATTTCTTAATAGCCTAACCGACCCAACCACTTTCTTAACAGAGTAACCATCTCACAAACGGTTATAACGGCCCAACCAACTCAGCCCTCTGCTTCTATAAATAGGGGATCAAAGGGATCTTCTGGGGATAACTTTTTCTAAGCAATCACTCTACATTTTCTTCTTGCTGTTCTCCCTCTCAAAGCTAACTTAAGCATTGAAGTATCTCCCGCTGGAGAATCCTACCAAGTTTCTCCAGTGCCGAGGACCTTTTGCAGGTCAACGAAGGAAGAGATCAACCAGCACTACCTGCAGACCTCCAAGTCTTCGGCAAGAGATTAGCCAACCACCTGAAGACCTCCAAGCAAGGATCATTGAACCAGTATCGGGACCCATACCAGTCAATGACCGGTACAGTACCGTACCGATACATATATCGATCTTGGTAAATTGAGAAAAAAACTATCTTCATCCCCCTTTCAAGCAAGGATCGCTGAACCGGACTTGAACCGGGCCGAACTGGACCGTACCGGTCCGAACTGACCTGTACCATACCGAACCGACCCGTACCAGTCCGGTTTAGGTCAATTTTTATGGTTCGGGTTCTGAACTATTTTTTAGGACCGAATTAACCAGTTCTTGACCGTTACGGTACGGTATGCCCCGAATCGGACGATTTGGGATGGTTTCGAAAGCCCTGCCTCCAAGTCTTCAGTAAGAGATCAGCCAACCAGCCGAAGACCTAATCTTTGACAAGAGATCAGCTAACCACACGAAGACCTCCAAGTCTTTGACAAGAGATCAGCCAACCACTCGAAGACCGAGTCTTCAGCAAGAGATTAGCCAACCACTGGAAGACGTCATAGTCTTCGGCAAGAGATTAGCCAACCACCCGAAGACCTCCAAGTCTTTGGCAAGAGATCAACCAACTATCTGAAGACCTCCTAGAGCCCAAATCTACTCCAGCACTACTTGCTTGATCAACTTGGAGAGGTGCAGCAATAGATAGCGCATAGGAAATGGGTTAAAGGGTGATTCTCTTTTGTTTTCCTCTATTTGAAGGTGAAAATGAGAGGAAGGCAGGACAAGCTGCTATAAGGTTTTTGCACTAGATCAACTAATGTACAACCATTTTTTGAGCTAGAAAATTATTCTAGCTAGTTTATTTCCTTATGCTTTTTTAAAATTTCTATAAGTAATGCAATGATCAATTTGTGATTAATTAGCAAAAATAAGGAGAAACTTTATCAAATTAAAATAAAAACTTATTTGATCATATGATTCATGCCCTAGAGCAAAAAATCGAGATAAAAAAATTAACAAATTTTGGGATTTGATACAAAAACATATACCAAAATTCATGAAAATTCGAAAATAACATGATCAATTGATGTACATTCAGGTCCTTCAGGATTATTTTTGAATATGTTGTCAAGAAGGGACCTATCTACAATCTGACTAGAATAACTTGTTTTGGACAAAAGCTAGGTCACCATGCATTGGTTTTCCATGTGTACTGGCACCCACTAATGAAATAAACTGTTTAGCTTCTAAGTTGCTTGAGATTAGTTTCCCAATATACCCTTTCAATATGCACTTAACTTTTTTGACATGCCTGCTAGTTTTTCCTCTCATACCAAGCATCCATCCAAGTTCATCTTCTCATCCATGGAAGTCTATTTTTCATCTACTCCCTCTATATTTTTCATCCATGGTAGTTATAAATACAAGCCTAGCCCAGCCTGTAATCTTATAATTTTGCTGGTTGTACTGGCCTAATCTATGAATCCCATAAGATTTTTAGCCCAATCATCCAAATAGGCCCTAACTATCTTTGAAATACATTACTGCACGTAATAGAGAGAAGTGGTTCAAAATAGGAAATATAATATCAGCAATATTCCAATCATACTAAGTCATAGATCTATAGGAGCAATGATTTTCAAGCATGGAAATGACGTCCATAACAAGCATAGCCATGGCTATGTCACCATTGCTATATGTTTGAAGGATCTATTTCTTTTTTGAATTACTAATCAGATCACATAATAAATCCATAACAGATCTTCAAATCAACATCCTTTTAAACACCCAACATTCCAGATAACTCATCAAGGCAGAAAGATTGTACCGTATTTTAAATAATCATACTAGAGAACAATTATTATCATAAATGAGAGTCAAGAACATAATTCTATTCTATTCCTTCTAGATCTAATGATTGCCGATTGAAATCAAATCTATAGATCAGGGTTCGCCAAACCGTGCCATACTGGTCAGTTCGGGGCGTATCGAACCGAACCGGTGACCAGATGGCACAGTTCAGCCAATTTAAATGGCACCTGAGGTTTACAAATAAAAAATAAATAAAGAAAGAACCAGCCCGAACCGTGCCAAACCGGTCGGTTCGGCCAGTTCGAGACCGGTTCAGTTTGAACCGGTTCTTTTTTTTTTATTTTTTCATATTATATACTATAGATGTTAGGTGGGGGGATCTTAATAAACAGGCAGAGAGGTAGAGAGCTCCCTGCTTCTTTTTGTTCAATGAAGGAAGATAAGGCTATTTTTTCCTATTTCAAGCTAAATACCAACTAATTCAAGAGAAAGGTAGATTCAAAATATGTAGAGTTACCTTTTTCCCTCTTTTCCTCTCTCTTTTTTTTATAATTCATGAAAATTAAAAATTAAGAAAAAATGCTGTCAATTTTTTTTTGTTGGACATGATTTCAAAGTATATAATAGATTTAGGAAAGATCTACATAATGATACTAAGATCTTGATTTTTTGTTAAGTATATAATTTTTTAAATTAAAAATTAATTTTAAATTAAAATAATAATAAAAAATAAAAAATTTAATAAAAAATTTATATTATAGATTATTATTATGAAGCTCGTAAGCTATTTTTACTATAAATTTCGTATCAATTTATCCAAGTTTTGATGCGTCTTATGAATGGTGCTTTAGGTCTAAAATTAAAAAAAAAAAATCTTTAATGCATTTCCAGTATCTTAAAAAAATATATGTAGCATCTATGATAGGATCCTACATGAATCTAGGATCAAGATTTTTTTATAATATTTTTATTTTTCATATTTTTTAAATATAAAAAATTAAAAAAATATTTATTTAAATTAAAAATTTAAAAATAATTAGATTAACAAAGTATTAATTAATAAACATAATTATTGACCTTTTATGCAATTTAAATATTCATGTATGAATCTATCGATGAGGAAGAAGGATTCGGAGCGTGACATTGATTGGTTACATGGAGAAATGTACTCAGATCGATATCACTGGAGGTGTAAATGGTACAATATAGAATTCAAAGATGGTGGCTGGCAGTTATTCTGATATATCTGCATACCGATAGTGTCCACAGGAAATCCATCAGTTGAAGTATTTTGCTGATTTCAAAGCTGGAAAGAAAAGAACATCAAAGAAGAAGGCAGAGATGAACTGCAAAGCCATAGAACTACCTTCTTATTACTCCAGGAAGTCAAAGAGCATCTATTCCTTCTGATGAGGCATAGATGGAGGTTGCTATTCAGATGAGCTTGTATAAGCAGAGGCAGCTAGAGGAGACGCGCAGCCAGGGACAGCGATTTGGACCATCAATTTTTGAGTTGGGATCAGGATTGGGGTTTACAAGTATTGCAAGAGAGTCTGAGAGTTCAGGAGGATATCCTCAGTCAAAGAGCCCGTCAAGAGAGGCACCAACTGTATTGCAACCATGTTGAAAGCATTTGACAATAGAAGGAAGTCTTCCAGGAACATTCCAGTAGAAGCCATTATCCATGATGTCGATCCACATACCCTTCCTAGCAAAAATTCTAAGCAATAGAGGATTGACACCATACTGAAAAGGATAAAAAGAAGGATGTGACGGGCCATCAGATCCTGGTTTCATTTCAGTCATATTTTAATGCACATAGCAGACAATCTATATTATCGCTCTGCTATTTCATCTATACAGGCTACTGGTACAGGTATAAATCCTCTAGGATCGAGGGATATTTATGGTCAGCTTTTGGATAGTAATAAGAAACTAGAAAATTGGATTGCCTCCTATCAGAGCAAGTAGTCCATGTATGGCTTGACAGTAATGTGTGATGGTTGGACTGGTCCTACTAGACGGAGCATCATCAACTTCTTGACTTATTATGATGGAAAGACTTTTTTATAAATATATTAATGCTTCAAATCAGGTGCACGACAATAGTTATATCCTTAGATTGATAGAGGAGATTGATCAGGTGGGAAAACAGAATGTCGTGCAGGTCATCACAGATAATAGACCACAGTACATGACCGCAAGGCAGATCTTGATGCAGCGGCAACCGCATATTTTCTGGACTCCTTATGCTGCATATTGTATTGATCTCATGTTGATGGATATTAGAAAAATCCATAGGATGCAAAAGATAATTGAGTTAGCACAGATCATCACTAGATTCATCTATAACCATACATGGGTCTTATTATTGATGAGGAGCTTTACTAGAGGAGAAATGTTGAGACCAGGGATCATACGGTTTGCTACAAATTATATAGCACTTGATAGTCTTCTTGGCAAGAAAGTAGAGCTGCATCAAATATTTGTTAGTCAGGAGTGGCAGCAAAGTAGATATGCCAGGACAAATACTAAGGAAAGTAATGTCGAGAATTTAGTGACGAGACAAACATTCTGATAACGGGCTGAGAGGATAGTGGAGGCTATCAAGTCTATATATGAGATACTTTGGACCATGGACTCTGAAAGATATGGTTTAATGAGCTTCCTGTGTTACATGATGCAAAGGGCAAGGGAAAAGTCCAAGAAAAAGATCCAAGAGGTAGATCCAGCACATGTTACCGAGTATATCTGGATTATTGATGGACGGTGGAATTATCAAATGAGTTCGGATTTGTATCTAACAGGTACATAGTAATTTATGAGCTCCCTAAAATTTAAAATTAAATTATATTTGTGCAAGTATACTTGACTAATTTTTAAAATATATGTGCAGCTTACTATCTGAATCCGAGATTCCAATACTCCATACCGGATATTGCCATGGATGAATGCTTATGTCTGCCCTACGCAATATTATATACAAGATGGATCCCGATCCAGATATCGTAGTTGTGCCTAGAAGAAGTTAGGTTAAAATTGTTGAGTAATTTTTATTAGCACTAATTTCAACAAATAGCACATGATAATAATATTTTTTTTTTCCGGACGAAATTTTTTAAAGAGAATAGATTCTTTTGGATCCACTGTAGCCATCAGAAATAAATCAAAGATAAATCCTGGTAGGTACCACGAAATACCAAGTCTAATATTAGATTTAGATTAATTTTTTAAATTTTGCCGAATCTAAAATTCTAAATGATTTAATATCTTTTATAGCTGAATGGTGGGTGTATTTTGGTGAATTTGCAAAATATCTGAAAGTTCTTGCAGTCAAGATCCTCTCTTAGACGGTGTCATCTAGTGGATGTGAGCGTAACTGGTCTACATTTGGTTTTATCCACTCCAAGCAGAGAAACCATCTAAAATAGGAATGCCTCAACGATCATGTTTATATACACTATAATTTAAGGTTGAGGCTAAAGTGCATTCAGGAAGAAATTGAATTGAAATACTCCGATCTCATTGCAAGTACATATATTGATGAGGATGAAGATCCAATGATTGGATGGGTCGTGAGTCAGCAGCAAACACCAGAGCTTGATGAGCCAAAATCGCCTCCCCGACCAGCCAATTTTGTAGCTAGCGAGGCTGGAGTGGATGCTGAATAATGGATAACAAGCAATATTTCTCATAAGGCTCCAGCAGATACAGCACATCATCCCTCCCCGCAATCTATTAGGCCCAGAGACAGAAAAAGGAAAGGCAGTTATACCTCTATCGGAGCACTCAATTTATTCAGATTCAGATACCAGAAAGAGTGGTGCTAGTGCTTCTTCAGATAGTGGAGGATCTAGTGATCACGGAGGGACCGGAGGGCAGGTTTCGTGGCTGCCTATTCATCTTCGATTTACTGGTGAGTCGCAGTTTAGCCATGCCATACAGGATACAGACCATGGAGCACCAGCTGGTAGACCCCGTGGTGATCGATTCCATATAGGCGACGGGCTCTTCGAGGTCATTGAAGACAATACAGCTATAGCTCTTGCACATGGAGTAGGATCCATGGATGTATCAGGATCATCCTCATATTCAGGATCCTCTTACCCGCAGCTACTGATAGCTTGTGATCTATATGATGTGCATCTGAGACATCATCTTCCAGTAGTTATCCCATGCAGCTCGGAGCATCTTATGGATCTGATTTTGCTACTGGTATATCTGGATGGACCCCTGCACAGCTATATCATCAGTTTCTGGATACCTCTCAGAGTCGGAATCTCAGCGAGGAATCTACGATGAGTTATGATCCGTCATGCAAATCTCATGGGGTGACGTTACAGGAGTATCATGCTGCCTGACTAGAGGAATTTACTGATCTTCGTACACAGTATATAAATGATCCCGATATTTATAGACATCGACACTATCCGATTCTAAATATCAGTATATAATTATATTTATATTTTACCTTTCACTTTCATTAATTACTGATAATCTTACTTTAATTATCATTTTATATCTTATTTTAATTAGAATTAATGTATTAGCATTTTTTAAATCCTAAATCCTAAACCTTAAATCCTAAACTTTAAATCCTAAATCCTAAAGGCCTAAATACTAAGGTCTAGATCCTAAAAAAATAAAAAAAAATCCAAAATTCATTAACAAAAAAAAAGAAAATCGACATGCCCACCATATCATGTGTCGGTATGGTACCGAACCATACCGGCCCAGCACCGATACGGGTTTTGGTACCGGTACCGGGAACCTTGCTATAGATCAAAGTCCTTTAAAGGACTTTACACCCCAAGACTGGAAAACCACCATGAGAAGTGGAAGGTCTACAATACACCCTATATTGCTCGGTACAGGGCATGCCGTATAATACTAGTACATTATCGTGTACTATACTAATGCTTGGTACATTGTCTTGTACCATATTGAACAGCAAACCGACATTGTATTTTGTAATAGAAAGATACTAGTATGGGATCTAGTATCAAGATGACGAACCTTGGATGGACATGACCAAAGAAGCTAGGTTGTGTTTGGTAACCGGTAATTTTAAACTGGACCCACCAGATAACCTTGTTGGGTATTTTTTTAAACCGATAATCTATGTTATAGTGGTAATCTGGATTACCTTTCATGTAGCAATCCAGATTACCTCAGGGAAAGGTGGCTATCTACCAGATTATCGGAGATGTAATCTGGTATTTTTTTTTTTTACAAAATTGCCCCGTTCCTTTCGTTTTGGTGAGAACGAAACATTTCCCTTCTCCCTCTCATCTAGGTCCTCTAGGTATTGGTTGGGATCTCTTCTTAAATCTATATTTTATTTATAAAAAAATAATTTTTATATTTTAGCTATTTATTAAAAATATAATTTTTAAATATTTTATATTATTAAATATAAAATATTTAATATATTTATATTAAAATTGAAAAATTGAAAATTATTTTTTATACTAAATAAATATAAAAAATTATATATAATCTTTTATTTAATTTTATTTGTAATATTAGAAAATAAAATATTTTAAAACATATATTATATAACAATAGAGTGTAATATAATATAATTTAAATTATATATTACATTTTATAACATAACATAACATATATTATATTATATTAAATATAGTATAATATATTTAATATAATATAATATATAATAATATTATATAATACATTATTAACTATATAATTTTATAAAAGGTTATATTATAAAATATCAAATAATATAATACTATATTACATTACAAAATATCAAATAATATATTATATTAATGTACTATTATATTACATTACTATATTATATTATAATATATTTTTAATAAATTTGACTTAGGGATATTTTGGAAATTTGAGCTTATATTACTGGTAATCTATTTATCATACCAAATATAGTAATCAATCTTACTGATAGATTACCTGTGTATACCAAACATAGTAATCAACATTACTGGCAATCTATCTAGTGGTAATCTATCTTGCAAGTAATCCAGATTATCATTCAGGATTCCCTGGCGATCCACCAAATACAACCCTAGTATCTTTAGTGAATTTATTAAGAGAGGAGGGAGCACCAATCTAGATGAGATAGAGAGTACAATGGAAGAGATTAAGAAAGAGGAAAGGAGAATGTAGGGGTGATGTAGAAAGTTAAAGATGAATAACTTTGGAAAAGGGTGTTGATAGCCAATAGAAATGCATGGAAGGTCTCAGTTGCCTAGTTTCTATTTTTTAAAAAAATGTTAAATTTTATAATACTAATTTTAAAAGTTAAAAAAATAATTTCTAGAAAAAGGTAGAGTATTTGCAGTTTTGCACTTTTGATGCCAAGATTTGCAACCTAGGCAGCGAACCACGTAATGATACCATATTGGTACAATGCTGGTACATTCAATATAAGGGATTTGTTTGGCATACCAGTACTTAGTACACTCCCGATACCAAATATCGGTTTGGCACTGGTGCAACATAGTATGCTCAGTATGGGATGGTAAGCACCACCAAGGATTCAGGTCTCGGCGGGACATCCCACGGGACACTGGGACGGGGTATTATCCCATTTGTTAGGACAGAACATCCCACTAGCATCCCAGTGTCCTAATCGGGACACCTTGGGACATCCCCTGTCCCGAGTGTCGGGACAGGGCGGGACGCCGACGCGTATGATTTAGGCAATGCTTGGGTTCCACTTAAGGCTTTAAATTGTTGTAAATTCCAAATCCATCTGACCAAAAAAAATCCTCCTTTTGGGTTGATTTTTCTATATATTGTGGATGAATCCAGAATACATAGAAAACCTTGACTAGTATATCAAACTTAACATTGTCATTTTATTTCTTGAAAAAATATAGTATTTAGGCAAGAAAATATGAAAAACAACACAAAACTATAGTTTAAGGACCAAAAAAGGCCATACCAAGGGTGCTGGTTGCATATCTGTGTGCTCATCAATACACTTTGTTAGCATGATCTTTGATATGGTGCATGCCGTACCTAATCTTGGTTCATATAAAACCAATACTTGGTGTTTTGCACCTTTGTTTCAACAAGTTGATATGCCCAAACAATGAAGCCATAAATCCATTATTTCCTATTATAATTGAAAAAATAGACACTGATTGCTAGGTTTAGACATTGGTTTGGTTTGGTATTAAAGTATTTTCATAATTCATAACAATGGGGATTATTAGCCATTGTATTTGGTAATAATGGACAATAACAAAGATATTATGGTACTTCTTTCTTGCTAAAATCAATGTCAACTAAATACTTTCTTTAAAGAAGTTTGTACGAAGTTATGAATTGTTATTTTGTTCTTATAATGGCAGCTGTAAGAGATGCCAATTGAATAATTGATGCTATTTTGAAACCCGTATTTTTTTTTTTTAAGAAAAAAAGAGGAAACAAGTTGTATTTTGGTTCATCCCACTATAAAAATACAATTTGTGAACTCTTGGATGGCTTAATGACCCAAAGATTAATATTTTTGATAGGGAAAACTCTTGCTACCCCAACAACTATTAGTTCAATGTCAATCACAAACAAGAGGTTAGAATTTGGGTGATGTAATTGGTCAGACATTTCCGGCCTTCCAAAAGATTAACCATGTCATTTACCATTATTATTACCTAAACAAGAGTTGACTTGATTGGGTTTTGCTACAAGAGATTAGAATTCAGATGATATAATTGCTTAGACATTTTCCAACCTTCCAGAAGATGAACCATGTCATTTACTATTATCATTACTAAAACAAGTAAAAGATGACCGGTAATTAATTCGTGGTAAAATCAAAGATTGCCGAAATGGTACTTGGACCCATACTAGTCAGCGACCAGTTCGCACACGATATGGCTAGTCAAATAGGCATGCCATTTTTTTGTTTTATTTTTTCAATTCTTTTTGGTTTTTCATCTCTAATCATTTTTTTTTGTTTTTCATATCTTTAATTTTTTTTTTCTTGAATGATTTTAAGTCCAAATTGATGTTTGTTAATGTTATTTGATGTTTCTATTACCTCGATACACCCTTCTTCTTGTCACTTAATAGTATAAGTCACGACACCAATTACAAACCCAACTCCACTATTAGCTTCAACCTTCCTAGACTTTGGAATCCATGCAGTGCACCTCTTCGGTACCGAGGGCCCTACCTCAGCTACTGAGGTAGAATCAAAGTTGCACTCATAATAGCTATAATACCTCTCAGCTACTGAGGGCCCTAGTAGAAGAGTGGGTTGAGAGTTTGATGGCAATAATACCATAGGGTTGAGGAGTAAGTTCTTATCATAGGTGGTCTAGAGTTAGGTGTTGTCCAAGTCTCTCTATGTTCTAGTAGATGTCAGCAATGGAACTCACCATGCATTCTTTGGTCAAGACTTTTATGATGGTACCTATCGGCATACCCAAAAGGCCAAAGAGGAAATCCACCACCTCTTTGCTAGCTTCAGCAAAAAGGTTTGGCGGGAGGACTTGTTTATAAGAAGCTTCAAGCTCATCTTCGTGGCCATGTTGGGTGCTCTTGGGGAATGGCCTGTGTTCTAGAGAAAATCTTATATCATTTTTTTAATTTTTAAAATTTCTTAAAGATCTCTATTTTTTTTTGGTTTTTTAAAATAATTTTAGGTTCAAATTAAAGTTTTTTACATCCTTAATCATGCGTGACACTTATCTTTAGAGACAATTTTACAAGGACCAAGTATTATTGAATGCTAATATGCTCAAATCAATTAATAACATATGTTGTCGCTGCTCCCTGCTCAGTCACCGGAGGTGGCTGGAGAGGTGGCGCTTGCAGGATGTACCTACAAAAAAGTCCTGACCGGATGCAGGTCCGGCGAGGATTCTTCGATGCTCAAGTTAGATAGTAGGCAATAAAAGGAAGAAATGAGAGTGGAGAGTAGAGATGGAGTGGTCATCATACCTTGGGGGTTCTTAGGGAACCCTTTTTATAGGCAAGAGACGAGGGCATTTTCGGGATGAAAAACTCTCGATGGATTTGGTGAGAAGTGACAGGACTAAAAATCCTGTCATTCCGAGGGGTGTCAAAGGATCATTCCATCTATCTACCTTCCATTAATTAGGACTTTGTCCCTTGCGCGGAACATGCCATGTCCCTTAATGGTGACGTCGACTAATGTATGGAACTAGTCATGCTCCTCTTAATTACGAGAATTTGCTAAAGATTAGGAGATATGGTCTCCTAATCACGCAACCAAGTGCATGGGGCTGAGCATCAGTTGGTTCTTCTTTTGGTTGCCTTGAGGAGCATTGCCTGAGTATACAAGGGCCCAAGGTCGGTCCAAGTGCCTTGATCGAGGCCGAGGGTTAGCTAAGCCGAGAGGCCTAAGGCATGATTCTTCTTTGCACGGAGAACAGCGAGTCCTGGCTGTTGGAAATGGATCTTGGCCTACAGAGCCTTGGGATGCCAAGGGTGGAGGGTTGGCTCCCCATATCAGCATATAACCATAAAATAATACAATCAATCACATGTAGTTAAAATATACATATCGAGATCTAGAATCTCGTCGAGCACCAATGTTGCTCATAAATATTTGGATCATTTGCATAATGAGAAGGAACATCAAGCCATCCATCTATCCAAGTGGCATTATAGTTTTATATGTTCACCCAATAAGGTATGCATGTTAAATTATAGTTGTTCTCATATCTCTTGCTGAAACTTTGGCTCTAAAAGGTATCCTCGGGCTAATAGTATGGCTCTGGGGGGGCCCATTCTAATATGCCGGCAACAAAATCCAATCTATGAAAAGATGCTCTGGGATGTACGGGATAGTAGCCTTTAAAAGATGCCTTGAACACATCATTCCCATATTTGTATGGATCATAAGCTGTTTGTGACTTCAAGTAATAGGATCTAGAATATGATGATCAACCTGATATGTCCATAGATCCTACTCCACATGCAAGGTCATCTGCAGCTGTATCATATCTCAAACGATCTCGAAAGGCCTATAGCTTATATACAATTATATTCTCGCTGGGCTCTACTAGCTCGTGTACTATGATCCTTATCCTATATAGCATGCATAAACTGGAACTCATTAGTGAATCAAAAACCATCCTACGGCTGCATCTCATATATCGTAGTCTCCTATCCTCCACTCCTTTCCTGACCACCAGATCCAGTACCATTAGAAATGCTCTCACTACCCTCCTTGATATCTAAATCTGAGTGAGCTAACTCCTCCAATCTCTCCATCGAAGATGCAACTGCACTTCCTTTTCTTGTCTCTATGTTAAATAGCTTTTTGCCCTCCTCTCCTACCTTCCTTTGGCTAGCTATGCTAGGAGGATGGATGTAGACTTGCTCTCTGAGATGATCAGATAGCGCGCTGACCTCGTTTAAGCATCTCTTAGTCATCTGCATGAGGATGTCTCATACATAGAGTCACGTGATGAATGACTCCCTAGTAACACTTTTGACCATGGCTAATCAGCTAGAAGCCCACATGGCATATTGCCAATAACCCATAGCTCAATATCCTTCCTAACCTCACTTGCTACAAATCTAGTTAGACATGGAGACGATCCTGGCTCATCAATCTCCAGCTCCTACTGCGGGCCCAACAAGCTATCTGATCATCGGATCTTCATCATCACAAACAAATACATTTGCAGTCGGATCTGAGTACTTCAGCTTAACTTTCTACTAAATGCATTTCAACCTCAATCTCAAATTATAGTGACATATACAAGATTATTGAGACATCTTTATGTCAAATGGTTCCTCTGCTTGCTATGGATGAGGGCGAATGTAGACCAATCATGCTTATAGCTACTCGAGGAGACTGTCTGGAAGAGAATCCGGATAGCAAATCGTTTTAGATTTATTGCCGATAAACCAAAATGAATCCACCATTCAACTACAAAAGAATTCAGCAAAATTACGTATAAGACAATCATAATGCATTAGTAGCAATGCAACGTCAAGTAAGAGTTGTCATCATTGATATCTAATCTACTTGGATTCACTTATGTTTGATTATGACAGCTAATTTGCCTCTAAAACTTTCAATGCCTTCCTTAAATATTTTATATATATAAAATATACTTGTTATCAGGATTTTCGAAACTGTGCCAAATCGCTTGGTTTGGCCCATATTGAATCGTACCGGACCTGAACTAGGTTGGTTTGGCTATGGAAATTGGTTCCGTGGCCAAACTAATAGGAATTGCGTCGAACCAGACAGTTCGGCCTGGTTTCGATTTTTTTCTTTTTAAGGTGGCTGAGATAAGAGAAGGCCCGGAACTTCTCTTCTTTTTCCAATTTGTTTTCACAGTGACAATAATAGAAACATAAAAAAAATATAGAGAAATCAAAGATTAATTATATAATTTTTTTTCGACTTTTTCTTTGTAAAAGTCTATAAATATCTTATTTCATCCATATGAACCCTTTAAAGAACTTAATTTTGGATGATCAATTTTGTCAAAAATCTCAATAATATCATAATCTAAATCTACTAAACATGATTGTTCCATATCCTATCCTATTTTTAAGGTAAATTTTATCAAACAAAAATTTATTTCTTAATTTGTTAGAAAAATATTGGTAAATGCCAATACATCTCATTTGGAAGGATTTACAATAATTTGTTGCTTGTTTTTATTTAAAATTTCTAATAGACTTTTCGATCACAAGCATCATAATTATCAAAATTTATAAGTTTTTGCATAAAAAATACTTGCTTGCATAGGATTTCTTGCTTGAATTGGCTAATAGATGCTCACGAATATCTCAGCTTGACTATTTTCTAAAAAAATAATATACCACTATAGCTATTATATGAAAATCAAGAAAAGCACAACTATGGTTATATAAAGATAGAAAGATATTAAAAATTTAAAATGACAAGTAACAAGATGAAAAGGCATTAATTTGGATTTAAAATTATTCAAGAAATCCGAAAAAATTGATTACATACCTAAGAAATAAAAAAAAATTGGCATGCTGGTTTGATCGGCATGCCTGCCTATACTGTCGGTACAATACCGAATCAATACTATACCATACCAACTGGTGACCAGTATGGATACCAGTTCAGAAATTCTTGCTTATTATAATATGTTACTAGTTGAAGATAGAGTTAACAAAAACATACCACTTAATCTAACTTACCTCTTCTAGATACAATTGCAATTTCTGAATCGCGTTCCATCTTGCACATCATATTACATAGGATAGTTAGAAGCTTCTCATCCATATCTATCCCAGGTATGGTATACTAAAACATTGGATTCAAGTAGTAAGATATAGATAGATTTCATAATTATTAAAGCAAAGTTGCACAAGTACAAAAGTTTTTCAGAGCATTGTTGATTTCTTTCTTACTTGCTAGATACAAGTCCCTACCCATCTAGTAATTCCATTGACGTTCAATGATGTTGATGTACTCCTGGGCATATTTCGAATCTGCCATCTTGATCTGATTCTTTGTGCTCTTTATTATGTGATATAAGAAGCTTATCTGGGAATATCTCTCATTGTCCACGGTCCGAAGCACCTTAGATAAAGGTTAGATAGTCTTCACTATCCTCTCGACTCTCGTTTAGAATGTCTACCGCGTCATCAAGTCCTCGACATGACTCCCTTTAGTGTTGACACTCGCATATCTACTCTCCCACCACTTGGCATTGACAAATATTAGATGTAGACTTGCTTTTTTTCAAGAAGGCTATTAAATGTTATGTAATTCATAGCAAACCATATCATACCAGGTCTTGAGATCTCTCCCCTTGTGTATCTCTTGTATTAGTGACATGATCCATGTGTAGTTATAGATGATCTAGTGATTTTCTATACTAACTCCACTATTTGCTGCACTCTACGAAGCTTTCTGAAATTCATCAAGATGAGGTCGATACAATGTGCAGTACATGGGATCCAGTAAATCTAAGGTCACCACTCTATTAGGATCTCCCTTGCAGCCTTATATTGTGACCCACTATCGATAACAACCAACATGATATTTTGCTCACTAATATGATCAATCACTTCATTAACCTCAAGATGTACATAAAACGTGCACATGATCAGAAATATCAATTGCCTTATGAAAAAATATTTTTCCATCACAGTATATTAGATTGCTAATGCTCCATTTGGTAGGATCGGTCTAACCGTCACTCCACATGTGGGCCACTTGTTTTGATAGGATGCAATCTATTTGTTAGCTCCTTGTTAAGAAGCTTATCGTAGATGTCCTTCAATCCTGGAGGATCTACACTCAGGTTGGCAGCCTATATAGATGCAATGGCAGATCGATAGTATGTGCTACCTATCTACATTCACTGGGATGAAACCAAAGTGAAATTAGGATTCAATAGCTCCACATCTTTTTTCTTATCATTCAACTTATTGTCAATTCTCTATTGCTTTGAATCCTTGCTAGGGAAGGCGTGAGGATCCAAGCCATAGATAGTGGCTCATAGTGGAATATCTCCAGGGTGTTCCTATTACCAAAAGCTTCCAATATAGATGCAATACGGCTACCACCTCTATTGATGCTCTCCCTAATTTAGATCCTTCTGAACTATGACTCTTCTTTGGTAGTCGCAGAGCCCGACCTCGATATGATGGCCCAAATCAAGCCCTAGGCTTAGCCAATTCCTTAAGCTGCCACTGATATTCCAAGCTCACATCAATGGCAAACCAAATTCGTGCCTCCTCGTCATATGGAGTGGAGGCCTCCTTTGACTCTTTAAAGTGATAGTAAGGTGGTTTTGTGCCTTGGTAGTCCACCTCTACCTTCTTCGAAGCCCTCTCATTCACTATTTTGAAATCAACAAAGTGCTTCTTCAGATGGTGTACCTTCTATGGGCATTTCCGGCACATAGCTACATAGGGATAATTACCAAGTATTGCTTTAACCTAATTATCCCTCTCTTGAATTCTATATTGTACTAGTTGTGTTTTTAATGATGCCAATCTAAGAGCATTTGCTAATGATCTCAATCAATGTTACACTTTGAATCCTTCTTCATTGAATGATCCATTCTTGTAGGATTAAGAAGCACGCCAGTTTAATAATTTTGTAAATATAATAAAATTTTATTTTCTTCAAAAAATATTTTCTAGTTCAAAAAATGCTTCTAAATTATATAATACATTATTTTAATTTTTCATAATAACATCTATTTTTATTATTTTTTAGATTTAAAAATAATTTTAAAAATCATAAATTCTGAAAAATATGTTTTGTACTTCATAAAATGCTTCTAAATTATCTAATACATAGTACTAATTTTACTTAATTTTTGAGTTAATTTCTATTTTTATTAATTATTTAAATTCAAAATATTTTAAATTCAAAATATTTTAATTTCTATTTTTGTAAATAAATACCAAATTTATGTTGAGAGTAGCTTGCATGCCCCTAAATAATATTCTAATTTTAAAGTTATGTTTCAAGTTTTATTTTTAAAGTGTTTTTAATCTAAAAATATATTTTTAAATTTAAAAATTATATATTTAACGAAAATTAATGATTTTAGCATCATTATGTAGGTTATTCATAAATCTACAACATACAATAAAATCATGCCAAAATAAAAAATTTTGGCATGATCTTTTCTTGTTTTTCTAATATTAGGAATATCCAAACTCAAAAAAAAAGTGGAGATAGGGAAGACGGTTTGTATACTTTTTTTGATTTTTCCTTGGGTTGGGGGGAAGGGGTGTTGGAAAACCAAAGAAAATGATTTGAGGAGCTCAAGAAAGCTTTCTCAAGCATCTACCATCACTCAAATAATTAAGTAATGGATGAATCGGGCCAAATCGGCTCGTACCGCTACTAGCTTCGGCCTTGTATCGATTGAAACTGGATAGTCGTTCAGTCCAGTTTAGGCTATTTTCCAGATTTTAGGGATGAACTGTGCTGGTTCCACACTGGTTTGGCTCAATATGGGGTGTATAGGTAGTTCAGCCCGAGTAAGGCATTTTATGGGTGAAATCATCATTCAATTGAATGTATGACTCAGGGTTTCCGGTACCATCCAGTATGGGATGTACCGTACCGTACATGCCAAGAGCCGGTACGGTTCAAATATAAAAAATGGTCATGCACTCCGGACCGTTTAAAAAAATTAAAAAAATTATATTCAGTACAGTACGGTACTATACCGTACTGCCCTGTTTGGCTTGGTTTGGGTCCGGTTCGTGTCCGATTCAGGTTAAACAATTTTTTGATAAGGAAGGAAGATATTTTTTTAAAATTTTGTGAGCCCGGTACGGTACCGGTATGGTACGGTACCATACCATACCGGTCGGTGACCGGTATGGGGCCCGGTACCGGTTCCGAGTTCCTTGGTATGACTAAAAGGATCCCTATGTTAAATGGCAACCATCAACTTATTGGCCAGATACAAAAGAGAGCTGATAGTGACATGGTGGTACATCATACCACAACCCATCGCCATGAAAACTGTAAAGAACATCATAAATCTAGAGAGGAATACGGCACAACTTTGCAACTAGTCATGTTTGATATTGCTAAAGTAATCATTTCCAACATTTAGGGAGATAAACAGACAAGCATATATACAATGGACAGGAGCATACATAATACAACATAATATAATGTAACGTAGTGTAAAAGAGAAATTTTAGATGATGAACCTGAAAAAGTGGAGGCAAGGCAAGAGACCACTGCTGAAGAGATTTTGAGAAGATGTAACAATGATATATTGAATGCCATGTTAACAATGACAAACAACAGTGGTAGCAGCGGTGCTCCGTCACATCCTGTTATAAGCTGATATTGTTACTACCATCTCTTTAACTAATCTCATAAAAAGGTGATTATGTGATTAGAAAAAAAATATTATATTCTATTTACCATGTGTTTTTTTTGGGGGATTTAGTAGGGCTAAAACAGAAATAATAATTCAAGGAAAAAAATATCATGACTTAACTCATTTTATGTTGAATCTATTAATTAATTTTCCCTTTATTCTTGGTCTATGGTCTACTGAGACAATAATATCTAAAGTTCTAAACAATCCCACCCTATGAAAGATGAACATGGAGACTATCCTGGTTTGACTTGAGCTTTTCAAGTCATCATTCATAAGTAAATGGAGCAAATATATATATAGATAGATAGTATTGAGAGTATTGAATTCAAGAGATACTCTAGGAACATTCTGTCTGCTAATTTTTGTGTAGAACTACTTTAGACTCCACACAAGATTGCCAATCTCTACAACTGGTTTCTCTTTCTTTATTGTTGCCAACAAATCTAATTAGATCTGGATTTCTAGTCCAAATAAGAATTTGGTGTTTCTAATAATCAAAAACACTTTCTATGAAAATACACATCATAAGCAAGAATGTGAGGGAGAGAGAGAGAGAGACAGAGAGAGGCAGGGGGATATACTGAAAAGTAAAAAGGCATTCCTCCTCTCTCCAATTAATATCCTACATAATACCCACAATTCCCTTAATAAACAACTAATACTGGACTTTTTTTGTCTTATCCAGTTTCTCCTTAAATATTATCTACAATTTCCTTTAATTATGAAAGGCTGATAATGCATATTGCAGATGTTTCACTCCACCAAGTATCTTTTCAAGTAAGACCCCTCCTACATGATAGCATGTTCTTTTCTTTACCATACCACACAAAGTTAAATTAACATTCAGTTGAACTGAAAAATTATTACAAGCATTTGCTTTTTATGTGCAACCAAATTTCATGATGGTTTTTATAACAAACCAAAACAATATTTATAATTTTATATACGTACATAAGCGTTCGTGCATCCGTGGATCATTAGTTATAGAAAACAAGATATATCGTTTAATAGTACATGCAATTTCATTGATAAGTTGGCATAAATTTATATATTTTAAAATTGGTATTAAGTTAGCACAAAAATAACTCATAAAGTGCATAAAAAGATTATCTAGTTTGTGTTGCCTTAATAATTCTACAATATCACAATTCACAAAAATATTGTACAAATATTATGAAATTGCAAGTCATGATTTATCCATCATGTGTCTTGCATGTGCCAGTATACTAGTAGCTTAAAATTCACTATTACATATTAATTGAAAACAATACTCTTTCTCATCTATTTATGATAATATTTTCACTTAGAAGTTAATAATTTTTCCTTCCACTAAGTCAATGCAAAATGATTATCCTGATTCCTGAGGCTACAAGAGTGATTTACGAGATATAAAAGATATTTTTGTGAAGAACATGCACGATAAACTCAAAATCCAATATCATTCCTAACTCCTACAGGAAATGTCTTGTTGTTCCTTTGATTAAGATTTTTATGCACATCTTCATATGATCCCATCCTTTTTGTTCCAAACAATACATTCACTTAAAGCTCCTAATTCTTTCCACCTCTTTCTATATCACTCATGCACCTTCCTTCAAACCTTAATTTGCAAGTTTTAAAGTCTTCCCTCTAGTTCATGGATTGGAGTATCATACCATGTGTTCTATATCATACAGTACATACCATGGCTGTATGGCATAGGAGCATAGGCACAATATGAAGACAATTACCCTTTTATCCAGCACGTTGGTTTGTGCTAGATCAAATTGGTCCACTGATACAGACCTGCATTGGACCAGCATAGGACAGCATGGACCCATTTTGGTGTCAGCAAGTTTCAGCATGTGCATGAGCATATGATCAGCATGGGATGGTATGCACCTTGCCAGTTTATGATGGCCACAAGTACAACGCATGATATTTAATCCTCACTCCTATCTTACTTATAGAATGGCGTGATGTGTCAATGGAGTCCCCTCATCAATTATCTTTATAATGCAGCACCCTTAGAATCTTTCTCCACCTCCATTTTGAAGATGATTTAATGCCTTTTCACATTGATACCTTAAAATGTGCCATCAGTTATTAGTGAATCTACAATTGTTATTAGTGAATCTACAATTGAGACTTACAAAGGTATAAAGAATTTAAAGGCATCTCAAAAGCCATCACTTGTACTCTCAACTAGGAGTATGAAATGTATTGTGCCTAGACTAGTCTCATGTAAAATTAATTAATCATTTATTGATGACTAATTGCTATAATAGGGACTCACTTTGAAAAATGATGTGAAATTGTGAATAATATATATTTTTTTCTTTAGCGTGAGTAAATGAGAGCTGTAAGCATGTTTTATTGACTTTCTGCATCTTTGTCACAATGTACTAAATGTAGGTCATCTCCATCAAGCTATATATGGATGCAACTGATTGCATTCACCTTGCCAATCTGGATGCTAGTTTTATTAATTAATTAATTTGTTTATTTGAGAATAGGAGGGAGTTCCATCGGGGAGTTCCACCTGTATATTACTATGGGGGAGTCACTCCCCTCCATAATATGACTACTAGGGATAAAATCTTGGGGATGTAAAACAATTTCAACATAGGTGGTTTTAAAGGAAGGATTCGGGTAACTAGCAGTACTGGCCCATCCCTTTGGTACCATACTATTCTACATAATGATCAATATGCAGGGTGGGTTTAACACAATTGTTCATTTGCAAACAAGGATGCCTGCCTTTCTCGCATGAAATTGGTCGAGACAAGTTGGCACCCGCAGGCGGGTGGGGCGGGGGGTAACACTCCCTTTTCTTTTGGGTTCTTCATGGGTGTGCCTTAGACCGAAACATTAAAAAAGAGAGAGCCATGTTTAAGGATATTACAACATATCAATATTTATTAAAATTTCATTTTAAGTTAAAAAAGTCAAAATTGACCAATAAAACAAAAAAGAACAAAAAAATCCAGGTACCAACTACCCTAAGAGTTGCACTGACAAAATCTCAGCGTCGTACCATTCCAGGACCAAACTGGTATGGCTGATACCAGTATTTAAACTCATAGACCTTAAAGTGTTGATACTAACACCTACCATAGCATACTAAC
This sequence comes from Areca catechu, assembly GCA_021397845.1. NCBI lineage: Eukaryota > Viridiplantae > Streptophyta > Magnoliopsida > Arecales > Arecaceae > Areca > Areca catechu. The sequence continues at coordinate 28,107,250 of CM038046.1, forward strand.
ATATTGTGTCATACAAATAATTGCTGCTGATGATAGATAGATAAGGTGATGCCAATTGCCATGCATCAATATGATAGAACCGCATGGGGCATGCTAGGTATCAGCTCGTTATTGATATAGTATCACACAACTGGTACACTACAGACTGGTAATACATTGTACTTCAATCCTTGATCATAAGCTATCATGATTATGCTCCTGTCACTCAACATCATTCATAAATGTGTATATATGTATATTTGACTTTTGGATTTTCATTTCATGATGGCACTTCCAAAATATTCAATTTACTCATCTCCTTGAAGTTTGGTTGTATGTAGAGAAGGTTATGAGATCTATGTTTTCCAAATGACAGATTATCATAAGTAGAAATGGAATCCAAGCCCACAATTCGGATTTTGGTCAGGTAATTATTAGCTACCATCTCTACTCTCTAGCTGTACCCAATTATATCTCACATGAGCTTAACATTGAATAGCAAATGCAATAGAATTTAGTATTCATGGTATTTTAGTATAACTTTTATTACAAGATTATAAAATTCCCGAAAAAAGGAAACTACAGAAAGATGAATAAACGGAACAAGTTTTTAATGATGTACCACTTGATAATGATCCTATATTTAGGAAGCAGGCTGCTCCATCTCTAATGTATGTTGGCAACTGATTGAAAGGAACACCCCATAACTTTGACAAGAAAGGTAGTAAGAGACAAATAAATAGTGCCTGCATGAAAAAGGTTTTGTATAATTTTTACAAGGGTGAAATCATAAAATAAAGATGGAGATGTTCTATATGATTCAAAACAATGAATTCACACTGATGGTAGGGTTCTTACTTGAAAAGCAGATCCGAAAGAGTTCACAACAAAAAGATCAACTGATCCTCCCTGGAGAATATAGGCATTAATTGCAATTCAGTATTTTACATACATGATTCATGCACAACCCCGTGAACAGAAAATGTAACCAGAGAACCAATTAATAATCAAACCAAGCATGACTTTCTTGAAAAAGTAGATTATGTAGTACAACTCAAAGAAATTAATAATGCAAACATACACTACCTCCAATTTCTTGGTGGCATTCAAAAATATTGTTTCCTGCATATGACGACAGTATTGTATTGCATGAGAAGAAATTTGTCTTACAAGAGTTGACAATCAGATTTTAATTTCTGCTTTATGAATTAATACCTTCAACACTGTATCAGCAGCTTGAAACAAGAATGAGATTATCATCAATAGTGTCCAAAAAATTCCAGCATTTTTCAATGAATCACCAGCGCCAGATCCACTGTACAAGTTATAATCAATTATCATATAACATACTGTCTAGTGGCAGATTTATTAACTGGATGGAAGCCTTATCCACCAAAAGATAATGGGATTAAAGAACAGTGATCCTGAAATTTTTGGCATATATGATTAAGAAAGAGACATTACACTTAGCCCCTGCTAATTTGTAATCACGAGTACATGAATAAAAAAGGAAATACTAATTTGACAATGAAATAACAGGCATCATTGCAATTTATTTTTCCAATATTCTCTGAGAATTATAAAATGCATTACAGCAAATATAATAATCTTTTAAGAAGTCCTTTACAGAACATATTCTTATTTATAGAAAAAAAGGTTTTAGTCGGATATTTAAGTCATTGCAGGAATCCTTTAGTTAGCTGATGAGTTGTTCATTTCTTAGTGACATTTATGTAAATTTTGGAGACAATAGACAGCTGATTGTTGATGGGACAGCAGGCCTGCAGACTGGATTGCCTAGTTCAAGAAGGATAGAAGGCCAGCTTTCTCTAAGGTGGTTGAGACTGTTTTAGACTTTTAGTAATGATTTTCAGTATATTGATCAAGAATATATTAAGCATTGTTATCAGTCTCGTAGGTTGAGATGATGACGTATATGTGAGGGTGTCAATTGGTTCAGTTGGTAAACAGAGGGTTGCATCCCAATGAATTGGGTTTGAGTCCCACCCTCACCCCAGATTTGGCTGGGCTTCCTCTAGTCCTCATTCTCAAAAAAGAAAAAAAGAAAAGGATTATGAATTACATGGGACCCAAGGCCAATAAGTATGAAGCTGACCAATGATATATGTTGTTTGCACTTTGCAGAGCATACAATGTTGATTGATGAGAGGTACAACAATCTCAACAAAATCTCCATTACCTTGTACTTCATTTACACAACCCCTACTGACCCTTTAATATGCTTGATTAGTTTATACTTTATACCATATATCTGTCTTCACATTTGAAATTCTGCTACATTCAACTTGTCTGTATGGACCACTCTGTTGCCCAATGTTCCAAAATATAAAGCTAATATGTGCTTATTTATCAAAAGATATTAAATTAAATAAATGTTACTAGTTTAGTGGATTAATGTGTTGTAATTCTATTCATGTATTAGTGGTTATATTGGATGAATTAAGGTGTATAGGTGGTTATGGTTGACTGCTAAAAGGTGGTTATTGAGTAGAGTATAGGTATTCATGTTAATTATAATGAATTAAGGAGATTTAAGACAAATTTTTGTTCTTCTTTTGAACAAATTAGGAGGATCAACACCTTTTTCTGTCTATTTCATATTTTCCATTGTTATTTTAATTAGGCATATATCAAAAGCATTGCAGGCAATCTTGCCCTTCTATATACTTTTCTCATACATGTTGATAATAAAATACCCTAGAAGCTTCTTTCGACTTCATCCAACCAGTTCTACCTCTATAACATTCGTCCTCATCTATATCACCATTGTTTTGTATAATAAACACCATATAATGTTTCCAATCATTCTGCGGCATTTTTTTTGTCCATCAATCTTAATTGGGATGTTCTCAATAAATTTGTGTTTGGCATACTCTATTTTTGTTATGATAATTTAACAGTCTTCATATAGGCTTCTTGATTATCCAAATATCAAAGTTCATAAAGATTGTTTTTTAAGTTAAAACAAATTTCTTCTGTACTAAATTCACTGTCATTGTGCAGCGATATACTTCCATGATTAGAGGTCTAGTTGTTTGTAGTGGCTAATTGACTACATTTTCTCAATTAATACTTCTGTATCTTGAATTCAGTGGCTATACCTTCTTCAGCTTTTTCTACCTAGTTGCTTCAAATTTCAGATCTTGGGTTAGTATTTAAAGGTTATGATAAAGGAGTGGCATAAGAAAACCTAGGTAAAAGTTCTGAGGAAGGTTTTGCAAAGGTTTGCCGAAATAGAAGATGTTTCCTTAAGATTAGGAATTGAAATAATTGGTATGGCTTTTTAAATATGTTCATCAATATGGATAATAAACTAAAATGTTGAACCATAAGAAAACAATTTGGACTTTGAAACTAATATGCAGTATAACTGAAAAGGCTTATGCAATAAATCTCTATAGGTAGGAAAGAAATTGAAGTATCAATAGATGACAATATGAGATACATTGATTCTTGGATGATTTGGGCATCTGCAGAATATGCTACAGATGGTCCTTGATGAAGAAGTTTTTAGATGTGCAAGCCGAATAGGAGATTGGAGGAGGCCTCAAAGAGACGGATGAAGTACCATAAGGCATTGAAAGCATCGCTCATTTTTTTCTGGCTTTTCAAGGGAACAATATGATTATAAATCTGACACCAAATTGATGAAATGATATCTGCTTTTCAAGACTACATCTAAGTGTAAAGTGTTTAATTTTTAATAGTCATTCTGGATAACGTCTTGCTTATTTTTACACATTATCTCATGTACATCTGAGCATATCTCTTTGATATGGTGTCAGTCTCTCTTAAGTATGTATTCATAATTACCACCATCACTATGGAATGCTTTTATAAACACGTCATTCTAGTCCCATTTATGATGGCTCTATCAGAAAAGTTGCTGATGTTAAGAAACCTTTTTCAAAAATAAAAAGTTCATAGAATATGGCTTCAATATCTGAACTTCAGAAGGGTTTTGCAAGGACTCATGATTATGCTTTTATAATGAGGAAAACTCGAGAAGAATAGGCCAAGTTCAGGTGACACAACTGCATTAAGTTCCAAGTGAAAATTATCATGTCAATGTTTGTTTAAACTCAACCAACTTTTAATCTATTTTTCTAAATTACACATGCTGTTTTATATTTATTACCTTGCTACAGTTATTATCACACCAATGGCTACAAGAAAACAACCGAGTACTTGGTTGAATCTATATCGTCTCCCAAGAAAAACAACTGATAACAGAAGCTGCCAAACAAGAAAGGTCTGCAAAAGACATTAAAACAAATATATATCATGCAATCTGGATTCATTTATTTTGATATTATGACTAATGAAAAGCTGCATAACGTATCTTGTCACCTGAGATAAGATTGGAATTGATGCTCCAGAAAGAACAGCTGCCTCAACAAAAAGCAAACAAATAATATCTATGAGTGAAGCTTTCACATGTTAATAATCTAAATGAAAGACCCCAAAAAAAAAAAAAAAGACAGGAGACCCATGTCAAAGCAACAAAGGCACCATTAACAAATGGACATTCTTGAGACAAATTGGTATGTTCTACCTGTATGAATCACATATAGCCATTAAAGATCAGACAAACTATTTCAAATAACACAGAATTCTAATAGAACATTGGAACACAATTTCAGAGATACTAGCTCTAGAGCTTTCTTAAGTCTTATTATATGTGTATACCTGTATCATGTGCCAAAATTATCCTAATATATACTGTGGCCTATCACATTGTGCAATGCTGCTCGAAAAATATATAACCCTATCAATGCATATGCTCAAATACACTTATATTTTTTCTACTTCGGAGTACTGATTTTGTCAGAAAATAGGCATGCATTGTGAATTAAAACAACATATTTGACTCAACTAACTCAATTCTCCATCTTAATGATCTAGACATGCATCTTGGTGCTGGATTTCATAGCATAAGTCAAAGTTAAACCTAATATCAGCAAGTCAACTATCTAGCTGACGAAACTGTATTGCATCACATATTATATAGTAGCGCTATCTGTATGGTACATGGCTTACAACATGTTCAGCACATGAGAATGTATTGACTAATATTGGCCTGTATTATCTAAAAATTGATATCTGGCACTACAGGTTGACATCAACAAACAGGTTAAATTGTTAAAATCATACAAATTGATACACTGAGAAGCAGTTGGATTATTGTTATTGTAGTATACCTCCGGCTGCCATTCCTGATACTGCTGCCAGAGCCTCCAAGAGTCCTACAGCTAGATATGGAGTCTTTGGCAGAGAAAGCATCTCACTGGTAACAATCCCAGCATGATATCGAACATACAGGATAGAGAAGTAAACCACCACATATCTGTTAAACAAGCATGCATATATGGAAAAATCAAGATGATATCACTTGCTACAGTGGTAACCAACAAAGTTGCAGCCATTTATGTAAGAGACCAAATTATTGAAAAGTACGGCTGTAGAACAATAGTCCAATTTATAATATTTCCTGATCAATGAAGTTGACTGTCAGAACAGTGTTAATATTCCATGCTCTAAGTCCAAAGCATTGTACAAGTTAATTTTTTTTTGAAAAGTGATACGAACAAAATCTAATTGAATTTACAGTTGAACACAATGAGATACAGGATGAAACAGAAGTAACAAGTTTTTGGTGGTTCCCAGTGAAGCAATGAATTTGATCACTGCAAGAAACCACCCGCTACATTAAATTTTTTTAGCTCTCTAATATTTTTTTAGCTCTCTAATAGAACATGTAAAAATACAATACATGAATGAGATAGAAATAGGTAGCTGTGATTATTTGATTTGATCAAAATATTAAATACATCCCCACTTTTGGCAGCACTTCTTTTGCTATATATATATATATATATAATTCAGTGATAAAGCAACACAGCACATCTCATATACCCATTCACAACACCAACACAGCCCCCCAAGAAAAAATAAACCTCTGGTTCAAATATGCAAAATTATCTCAACATTCTTTGTCCACTCATGAAAAACCAAAATTCAAAGCATTCAAGTTTTCACAGCAAAGAATATTAATGTAAATGATGCCAAAGTTGGATGAGGAACAGAGTTGTATTTTTAAAATTCTACCCACTGCATGATCCATGGCTTTGATACTTAAAAGGGAGACAAGCCTATTCATGATCTTCTAGGACATATAGTCTCTTCAAAAGACACATAAGCTGATTATAGGACAGCTGTTGGAGCCTTGGAGGAATCACCAGACCAATCAGCATATATGAGAGCCTGGAGTTTTTACTGAGAAGATCAAAAAGAAATAAAAGTGCAAGCAGTGTTGAATGTCAAAGAAAGCATAAAGAACTATATAGTGAATGTAGAAAGAAGTGTTAATAGACTAGTTTACCATGCTCACCCTATGGACAATAATTGGCCAAAAGATGGTCCCGTGGGGAACAACAATCAAGCAAACACCAAAGTTCATCAAGGAAAGGCTCATGATTACTAGGATGAATCTTCATATATCTCCATCAGTGTGTCAAAAAGTGAGTTTAACTTGATAAGGTGATGATTAATTAAATTGAAGCTGAGCTTCTACGGCAATAAGTACCATGGATGAGTGAAGGTGACCTAGATATCAGCATCCAAACCTCTTTCCATCAAATATGGGTTGGGTATAAAGCACAATCAAAGTTGTAAAAGCTCCATGAAAGGATGGATCAAATTCTGTGACCTACTATCAACCAGATTTCGACCCTGTAGAAAATTTTGTCAAATTAGGAGGTCATGGAAAACTCAAGCAGAAAAGGACTAGCCATGTTCATTGCACTTAAAGGCCTTAAGCTCATGAAATCAAGAAGCAAGCCTCTAACTTTCCTGGAGACTTGACAAGAATAGAGTCACTAGACATAGGGAGAAGACGATAGCTTTGATATAGGAAGCTACATTCATCTCTAAACCATGAATAAGCCACAAAAGATGGACAAAACCCACTCCACACAGTGAAGGCAATCTCAAAAAATAAGCCACAGAGATGGATGAATATTTTATCTAAGATTGACAACAAGGAGTGCTAATTTAAGGGCAATTTTGGAAAAGCTCATTACTGACGATAATTATGTCACTGAATTAGAGAGATTGGACTACAATTCCATTAAAGGAGCAACAAGTAAGAAGCGCACACTTCAATTTATCTTAATGGAAAGTTCACAGAAGGCTTTCCCAATCTTTTCCATCTATTTAAGAAAAAAAGAAAAAAAAAATTGAGAAGAGAGAAGGATGCAGAATGTGTGAAAGGAAAAAAGCTGGAACCATGTTTGAACACAGTAGTAACCAAAAGAATATGAAGACCTTGTTTTAAGGGCATGAGTTTTCAAAAGGAAGCCTCAGTTCACCATCAGGAAATGCATTCCATATTCATTTTAAAAAATAGACCAAGCACAAAATGTGACATGGTCATGCTATATTGCTATTATATGTCTGACTAAGTTTAAGTGATAAAATACTAAAGTTGTTAATCATTCTATCATCAATGGTACTTAAAAATTATTTCGATCAGTGGGTACCCAATTGCTGCTTTAAAAATGTTTAGTACTCCAGTTCCAAGTTATAAGTGATTTTGAATTTTATTAGTTTTCTAAGAATACAATCATCACTTTGGAATGAACCACAAGCAGAGAGTTGCTTAAATACTACATGACCAAGAGATCAAGTTACATTTTAAGAATGTTGTATGCAAAGTAATTTTCAATTTACTTGTTGGTTTGCTCTCCATTTCTTCATAGATCACAGCTATAATTTATCAATATGGTGCAATGAAGGGCACCTCAAATTGATCTAGTCTTCATTTGCTTGAGAACATTACTGCTAACAGTCTAACACTGTTCCCAGTATAAAGGTTTGGCTCTGGGAAACCTCTTTGACATTCATTTCAGTCAAGATGCATCTATTTTCACTGTCCTTTTTGAAATCCTTATAGAGACTTCTGCTCGTATTGTCATATCATATCAATTGGTTTGACCAAAGTCTCAAATTTGGTAGGACATCCTACAGGATACTGGGATGGGGAACCATCTCAAGTCTCGGGGCAGGACCATCCTGCCATCATCCTAGTGTTTTAATTGCCATGTCTTGGTACATCTGCTGTCCCCAGTGGAAGGACTGGGCGGGATGGTAGCAAATCCCATTCCATGGGCAAACCAGGACAGCCCTGTCCCTATGTGATAGTCTTGAATTGTTGCAATTACCATGCCATATTCTTTGTATTCTAGTGCTTTGTAGTTTTACCGCATGGTACCTTTGCATTCTCATATTCATGATGTTCCTCAAGCGCCTATAAGCTTTTGGTGCCCTACCTTTGGACTCATGAAATATTGTTGTCCTCAATATTATTATAAATATTTTACCCCTTAAACTAATTGATGATGATATGGAACTCCAAAAAAACTGTCCAGTTCTTATACCCCATAAATGTATTTGGTTTAGCCTTTAATTATTGCTCAATTGTTTTGCATAATTATTATAAAATAACACATTATCTTTGGTCATGGAAATTCAAATGGATCATTTTCATTTCCGTTCACATTAGAATTGCATTTTGTGAATTTTAATTTTGGTCACACCAATTATAGACCATTATTCCTTTAAAGAATCTTTGACTACAATAATATTGTATCAACACTAATAATCACCTCGTCAAATATTACAGAGAGAACATCAATTAAAACTTAAAAGTATATATTCCAAAATAATATACATCACAACAAGAACTAAATATTTATCTCAAATTGTATGTAACAAGTGTCAAAAGATAAAGAGGCTTGAATGAACCTACCGTATCACAGCAATTAAAATCTCATTTTCCTAACCTTGTTTTATTGTATATGTCTTTCATGATATTAGCACCTTGAACAACACATTGGTCTTGACATGTCCAGATAACCTTTGCTGGTATCTTGTTATGATTTTTTGCATCAGTAAACCTGAGTTCTTTTATTACCACTCAAAAGGATTCATTTCATTGAAAATAAGGGACATAAATAAAAGGTTCAAACTTTTGTATTCTTCTCATATCCTCTTCAAATAAAATTATTTACTTTTAGGGCATCACCTTTCTTGGTTTCTTTTGTATAAGAAACATGACTAATAGTTGCTGGTTGGTAGGGGAACACAGTTAAAAAGCAAGTGCACAAGTTGAACAAGCTTAAACATGTTATGAGAAGTGCAACACCTAGTATATTGAACCAACTAATGATTTGTGTTGCCTTAGTTTGTTAATCATGATCTTAAGTCTTGATAGAGATATAGTTCACAAAAAATAACCATAGAAGAAGTGCTTCCTCTTTGAAACAGAAAATTATTGGAGAGCTTTGTCGGGACATCAATGATAAGGTGAAAGTATGTTTGCCATTAAATAATTTATCAAGGGAGTGCTCAAGTGAAGAGACAGTGCACTTCCCCCCATCTTTTGTACAATGATATGGTGGCTTGAAAGGTACGCAAAGATCACGACAAGAAAATTTATGGACTGATACACACAAACACATTCTCGCCATAAGAGGTGCAATGTACCATTCTGCTGCAGCAAGAAAGAGCTCGTAAATATTATGATCTAATAAGTGAATGCCATGTTGTACAGGTATGAGTTATGTGATCTTCATAAGCAAACAAGAGTGTGGACGATAAATTAGGCTCAAGATATTCTAGAGGGAACTGCATTAGTTGAGTTCTAACAGGTTTTATAGTGAGGACCTTTACATTAATGTAAATTAAACATCTATTGAAGTTTTCTAAAGTCTCTTATAACTTTCTTTGTTGCCCCTCATACCTTTCTTTGTGTCTAATCTATCTCCTTATTTTCAGCCATACTTCCATACCAAGAAATCAGATCAGTTGCCCAGCACATTTAGTTTCATTTATTACAAAGGTAATAAGACAGCACATCTAAGCCAAACTAGGTTAACTCCAGGTGTTAACTCCAGTTATAGATCGCTATTTAAAAATAAATAAAAAAAAAAAGTCCTAGGATCACTGTCATTTCAAGAAATTGGAAACTGATTAATGATAAATTATGCGCTCTCCAATAACTGACGCATGCCATGTTGGTAAATCAATTAGAACAGGTAAATTTGTAAAACAAGAAAAAGAAAGGGGTGTAAAAATTCTGCTTACAATCACGAAGTTCCACATTCAGGAAGAATGCAGACAGAGGAACAGTTTGAGTTAGAGGGAAAAGCAGGGGTCAAATAATTTGTCAAAAGTTTACCAAAGCATCCAAAATAATAAGCATTTGTCATGAATCAAAACAAATGTTTACAAAGGATTCGGAAAACCAAAAGTTAGAAACAAATCAAAATAAAAACATAGAATTATTGAAAAAGGCAACAAATTACAAGACTTACAAGGAACACAATGAAACCAACCGCACACATAACATCTTAATCTGCAAACCATTCTTTCAAAAATCCACCAATAATTCATGAAATATCTACAATTCGTGAATTATAACTTGGTTGGTCAAATCAGTTGAAAGAATGTAGTGAACAATCCATTATAAATTATAATTCAAATAGTTTTTCAATCACATGGGCCTGATACTTCTATTTAGGAATTCAAAACAACGATAAAAAAATTATCCAAATGCGTTCATGAGATTGTTTTGCAGCCATCAAAATTTGATACTCGCCAAGTCAAGATCCAACCGGATGCTGGGCCCCGCGTCACGTGCGTAACAGCCCCTGACCCTTCCAGTGCCAAATAAATCAGAAACGCACACACCCCAATAAAGCAATATCACACGGTAGCACTACAATGGCACCCACCCACCACGGGCCTGGGAATGCGTGGGGTTTACTCTTATCATCATGTATCTCGTCCTCTGTCGGCATGAGACTTTAGAACACCATGGTCCCCCGCTAAACATGTACCCTAGGTCCCAAATTTAACAAAGTCCACCCCCCCCCCCCCCCCCCCCAAAAAAAAAAAAAAAAAAGTAACAGAATCCTGACCGTCCATTGGCAGAGCAAATTACAATCATCGGAGGAGGATGGAGGGAGGAAACCAGGTACGTACCCGAACGTGGCGAGCTGGGCGAGAAAGAAAGGGTGCTGCTTGAGAGGCACCAGCGCGAGCTTGTACAGCACCCGGTTCCCGGTGCCCAGCAACGCCGTCAAGGCCGCCGCCACCACCACCTCCGCCCTCCTCTTCCGCCACCGCTCCACCTCCACATCCCCGACGCTGCCCCCCAGCGTGCATCCGCGCACCACGGGTCCCCTCCTCCTCCGCGGCCCGCCGTCGGTGGACCGGAGGACTACCGGATCAAGAAACCGGATCCCGCTTCTCGGGTCCAGGGACCGGAGGGCCCCTGTGACTGCGATGGCATCGCGAGGCTGAAGCAAAGAAAGGGAGATCGAGCGGTGGGGGTGGAACCACTGGAGGCGGTGATTCGACGGCAAGGAGGAAATCTGGAGATTGAGAGCTGGCCGGAAGGAGGCGGGCATCGCCACTGCCGTCGGAGAGAGGAGAATTGTTTCTTTGCTTTTCTTTGTGATTTTTTTTTTTTTTTTCCCTTGACTCGAGAGGGAAAAGGTTTTAAAGGGAGAGGAAGGGGGCCTTTTGTCGGGGTGGGGGGCGGGCGGCTGCGGCCGGGACGAAGCCGCCCCGCCTTTGGAGCGAAAGAGTATGGGGCCTTTCGTGGCGGGGCCCGCGGGAGATGTCAGTGCTGAGAGCAACGGACAGGCATTTCCGGCAGTGGAATAGCGATGCGTGCCAAGGCACTTATGCACATTGGACCGCTTCTGGTGAGCACGTGTCAGAGGTAATTGCGCAGGCGCGTGGATTGGCTGTTAGTGCAACCGCGCGGCGGACCTGTTAGATTCTCCTGACGCCTTTGTCTCGAGTTCCTTTTTTTTTTTGTTCTTTTTTTAATGTCTAGGGCTTGCGTAGACTGATACCCCGATGAAATTTGCGGTTGCGTTCGATTTAAAGAAGCCCATTATATTACTATATTTGATAGAGTAATTCTTTGTACACCGTGCGGTGCAGTAACTTCAGCATGGCCCGCACCGTACATGGCTATTGGTCCACGCTGGCACCACGTGGCTTGACGATAGGACGGGATATAGCATGATGGGAAGGATATAACAGGTTTTAATTTGAACGTGACTAGCATTAAATAGGATTCAGCTTTTATTTGAAAAATTCATCTAGCCTATTTCCTCCGCCTCATTTTATTCATTATCTTGCTTGGATTTATGGAAATTTTCGGTCTGAAACATGCTCTGGTTTCTGAAACATGTTCTGGTTTTTATCCAAGAAATCAAAAAAGGTTGAAGAAGAATCTCCCTTATGCTAAAATTTGCTCTGACAGTTCTGTTGCAGAAATCAACTTCTTTCTTCTATCTGAAAAAGTACTCTGTTTTGGTCTGAGACTGGAATAAGGCACCGAAGACTTCCTTTCTTTTGATCCGAGTTTGGAATAAGCCACCGAAGAGTTCTTCTATACGTTCAAGATAAAATGTCTTCTCCAACAGGAAGTAAAATATTTTTTTAGTTTTCTTTTTATAGTTCCTTTATTATACCAACTGTTTTGGTAGTTAGAGAAATTTATGGCACTCTGGGAGTCATAACTCAGTTCACAGATTATAGGTATTCCTAGTAGGAGGGGATAATAAATATAGTTTAAGTTTTTGTATAGGGATGTCGTAGCTTTATAACTAGGGTGTCGTAATATTTTAACTAGGGTGTCGTAACTTGAAAATCCCTTTTTTTTAAATCTTTTTCCTTCCTGATCTTTTTATAACAATCTAACAATCTTATTCAAGCCAATGCATGGTTGAAATGTTCCATGATGGAGGATAAAAGCTTTCATTTTCTGTTTTGTACCGATTTGTTCATGTTTCGATTTTTTTGATACCCAAATTTTTCCAGAAGCATTTTACTATATTGGGGGTATCATATATCATCAATGCATACCAAAACACTTCTTTTACGAGGATCAAAATCCATTTAAGTTTTTGTACAGGGATGTCGTAGCTTTATAACTAGGGTGTCGTAGTGTTTGAATTGGGGTGTCGTAATACTGTTTCAGCATATATTTTGAACTTTTTGCATCCATGTCATGTTATGACATCCTAGGAGTCGTAACTCAGTCCACAAGTGATAGGTTCTCGAGGTAGTAGGGGTTAGTATATTTAGTTTCATGTTTCATGATCGGGTATCGTAATATTTTAACTAGGGTGTCGTAACTTCTGAACTAAGGTGTCGTAACTTGAAAACCCATTTTTTTTTGAAATCTTTTTTCTTCTTGGTCTTTTTATCACAATCCAACAATCTTATTCAAGCCAATGCACGGTTGAAATGTCCAATGATGGAGGATAAAAGCTTTCATTTTCTATTTTGTACCGATTTGTTCATGTTTCGATTTTTTTGATACCCAAGTTTTTCCATAAGCATTTTACTATATTGGGGGTATCATATATCATCAATGCATACTGAAACACTTCTTTTACGAAGGATCAAAACATCCGATTTAAGTTTTTGTACAGGGATGTCGTAGCTTTATAACTAGGGTGTCGTAGTGTTTGAACTGGGGTGTCGTAATACTGTTTCAGCATATATTTTTGAACTTTTTGCATCCATGTCATGTTATGACATCCTAGGAGTCGTAACTCGGTCCACAAGTGATAGGTTCTCGAGGTAGTAGGGGTTAGTATATTTAGTTTCATGTTTCATGATCGGGTATCGTAATATTTTAACTAGGGTGTCGTAACTTGAAAACCCCTTTTTTTTGAAATCCTTTTTCTTCCTGGTTTTTTTATCACAATTCAACAATCTTATTCAAGCCAATGCACGGTTGAAATGTTCCATGATGGAGGATAAAAGCTTTCATTTTCTGTTTTGTACCGATTTGTTCATGTTTCGATTTTTTTGATACCAAGTTTTTCCATAAGCATTTTACTATATTGAGGGTATCATATATCATCAATGCATACCGAAACACTTCTTTTACGGAGGATCAAAACATCCAGTTTAAGTTTTTGTACAGGAGTGTCGTAGCTTTATAACTAGGGTGTCGTAGTGTTTGAACTGGGATGTCGTAATATTGTTTCAGCATATATTTCTGAACTTTTTGCATCCATGTTTTGTTATTGCACTGTCATGTTATATTCTATCCAATACATAACTCGTTATTTATTTTGTTGTAGATTAAATGTCATCTAAAACTATGTATATCAATGTTTATGAATTTCTATGCAGATATTTCTACATATGACACTAAAATTAGAAATTTGGATGAGGTTGCTGATGTTGTTTAGAAGAATGCACCTTCACCAATCACCCCGATCACAGAGAACGAGTCTGTTGAACCTAAAATTGGTATGGAGTTCAATTCCATAAATGATTTATATAATTTCTACAATGGATATGCAAGGAGAGTAGGTTTTGGAATCACAACAATGTGTAGTAGGTCCAACAACAACAAAGAAATATGCTTCAAGCACCTGGTATGTTGGAGGCAAGGAAAATCTAGAAAAATCGATAACTCCATGAATCCTAGGGATACTGGCAAAATTGATTGTAAGGCTTCGATAAAAGCAAGACTAAATTCTAAAAATGGTAAGTGGATATTGGTTGATGTTTTTCTAGAACATAACCATGAGCTATCCATATCATCAGCTGGTTATCTACGGTCCCATAGAAGGATCAGCACATCAGAAAAGGCAGAGATTAGCAATTTACATGCCGTGAATATTTTCACAAGTCAAATATACTCTGCCATGGCTAGAAGGAAAGGGGGTAGAAGACAATTAGATTTCACAGAAAAGGATGCTCATAATTTTATCTGTCGAGAACGTCAGAGTCAGCTGAAAGAAGGAGATGCACAGTCAATGGTAATCCATTTCACACAAATGCAAGTTAAAAATAAATTTCTTTTATATTTTTGACCTGAATGATAATGGACAGTTCAGGACTGTCTTCTGGATCCATCCTAGGTCAAGATTGGCAAGTACTTACTTTAGTGATGTATTGACATTTGACTCAACCTATTTGACAAATACATATCAAATGCCCTTTTGTCCATTTGTCTGAGTTAACCATCATGGACAATCCACGTTGCTTGGTTGCGCATTGTTATCAGATGAGACGACTGAGACATTTAAATGGGTATTCCAATCATGGCTGGATGCAAATGGTGGTCAACCACCTAATGCCATTATAACTGATCAAGATAAGGCAATCGAGGCTGCTGTCAGGGATGTTTTTCCCAATGCACGACATAGATTTTGTTTTGGCATATTTTGAAGAAGATTCCTGAAAAGATTGGCCATATTTGCACTGCAAATCCTAACTTTATGGTTGAGTTTGACGAGGCTATCTATGATTCAATTACCATAGTATCTTTCGAGGAAAGATGGCACATTTAATGGAGAAATATATAGAATGCAAGGTCGTATGTTGATTAAATGACATATATAAATGTCGGGATAAATGGGTTCTAGTTTATCTTAAAGATACATTTTTTGCAGGTTTGTTAGTCATTAAGAATAATTAATATTTATTTTTAAATTCTTGAGCAAACTTTTTATCTTATATGCTTCTATTTTTTGAATATTTATGAATAGGGATGTCAACTTCACAAAGGAGTGAGAGCATCAATCACTTCTTTGATGGGTTTATAAACTCGAAGACTACGCTCAAGGAATTCATCGATAAGTACGAAGATGCCTTGGAGAAAAGATATGAAGCAGAAAATGAGGAAGATAATAAAACATTGCAAACAAGTACTTTCCTAAAGACATCCTTTCCTTATGAGAGGCAAGCAGCAAGAAAATATACAAGGTGCATATTCAAAAAATTTCAGAATGAGGTCCTTGAAATGGCTGCATCAAATGCCAGATTACTTAAAGAAGTTGATAATCGTGATGTATATTATGTTAAATCATTTGAAAGAATTGAAGTTAATGAAATCAATAAGGAGATTATTAAAAATTACAAGGTTTCATATGACAAAACTATGGAGGATGTTAAATGCCAGTGTGGATCCTTTGAGTACAAAGGTTACTTGTGTAGGCATGCCTTATTGGTTCTTCATCAAAGTGAGATATTTCGTATCCTAGATAAGTACTTCTTGAATAGATGGTGCAAGGACATGAAATATCAATTCGACGATCTGGAATGCAACACTCAATTTTGTGATAAAAGCACGCGAAAATCATGGTACGCACTCAAGGAATTATTTAAATTCAGATGTCTTATTTTAAGTTTATATTAACTTATCATATGTCATGAAATCCTAATACGAATATTATGTTTTATTGATTGTAGATATGCTTTGATGAGTCATCGGATGATGAAGCTTGCAGAGATAGCCTCCATGTTTGAAGATGCATTCAATTTTGTGATGGAAGATCTTACACCATTATTCAGAAGAGCTATTGATGCTAATTGTGCAGCTAAGCAAAGCAAAGAACTTCTAATTCAGGATCCTGACCAACTTACTACGAAAGGTCATCCACGAGAGAATAAATTAAGAGTGGAGTCGAGAAGAAATCAAAGAGATCAAAAAAAAATTTGGATAAGGCTTCTGTTGACACTCCTGTGCAAAATGAGAGAAGAGTAGTACTAGCAAAAGGCAGACTTCCCATATTGTTGTGGAATTACCAGAAATAGTAATTGAACCCACTGTACCTTCTTCGGACCCTTTTTTAGATGAATTTGATGCTTATGTATGCAGTCAACTAACACAGGATAGGATATAAAATCCTGAATTATGGTATAGTCCTATATATGTACAGTCCTATATTTTTTTAGATTATTGAATGAAATTTCATACAGGATGTTTATGACTCCCATATTGACAAAAAATCCTTCTACCTGTGGTACAGGATGTTTACGACATCCTAGTTCAAAGGTTACGACACCCTAGTTCAAAGGTTACGACACCCTAGTTCAAAAAAAATAAACATGCAGAAAATATAAGATAAAATATTTATAATCCCTTCTACCTATGGTACATGTCATCATTGGATTGGCTATTAACTCCCAGATAATCAGAAATAGTCCCGGCTGCTTAAAAATCAATAAAATCACCTGAAATAGCATTACGACATCCTAGTTCAAAAGTTACGACACCCTAGTTCAAAACTTACGACACCCTAGTTCAAAAAAAAAACAAACATGCAGAAAATATAAGATAAAATATTTCTAATCCCTTCTACCTATGGTACATGTCATCCTTGGATTGGCTATTGACTCCCAGATAATATAGTTCCGGCTGCTTAAAAATCAATAAAATCACCTGAAACAGCATTACGACACTCTAGTTCAAAATTTACGACACCCTAGTTCAAAAAAAACAAACATGCAGAAAATATAAGATAAAATATTTCTAATCCCTTATACCTGTGGTACATGTCATTATTGGATAGGCTATTGACTCCCAGATAATCAGAAATAGTCCCGGCTACTTAAAAATCAATAAAATCACCTGAAACAGCATTACGACATCCTAGTTCAAAAGTTACGACATCCTAGTTCAAAACTTACGATACCCTAGTTCAAAATAAACAAACATACAGAAAATATAAGATAAAATATTTCTAATCCCTTCTAGTTGTGGTATATGTCATCATTGGATAGGCTATTGACTTCCAGATAATCAGAAATAGTCCCGGCTGCTTAAAAATCAATAAAATCACCTGAAATAGCATTACGACATCCTAGTTCAAAAGTTACGACATCCTAGTTCAAAACTTGCGACACCCTAGTTCAAAAAAAAAACATGCAGAAAATATAAGATAAAATATTTCTAATCCCTTCTACCTGTGGTACATGTCATTATTGGATAGGCTATTGACTCCCAGATAATCAGAAATAGTCCCGATTGCTTAAAAATCAATAAAATCACCTGAAACAGCATTACGATATCCTAGTTCAAAAATTATGACACCCTAGTTCAAAACCTACGACACCCTAGTTCAAATGCTACGACACTCTAGTATAAATACTACGACACCCTGTCAAAAATATAACATTCCTTTTATCATCATCACAGCAATGAAGAATTACAAAATATTGATTGAATGA
Source organism: Areca catechu (assembly GCA_021397845.1). Lineage (NCBI taxonomy): Eukaryota > Viridiplantae > Streptophyta > Magnoliopsida > Arecales > Arecaceae > Areca > Areca catechu. The sequence goes on from CM038046.1 coordinate 28,125,313, forward strand.
ATTACATAGAACTACATGTAATAAGATAATGATATTCAAAACAATACTGGTTGAATGAATCAAAAGAATTTTCCTTTGAGAATGATACTTAAAATATAATCCTCGAGTTAGTTACAAATTTGTGTAACATAATACAGAAATGAATGAATCGAAAAGAAAGAGTACATAACAAATAATTTGCTTTTATAGGCTAATATTTAACAGCACTTTCAATATTTTGATTCATACTCTCTCTCAAAATCTTGCTGCTAACTGGCGGCGGTACATGCTGATATCTTTTTCTGTGAAATCCCAAGTATCAGGCCTATCCCTGCAAGCAATAAAATCCATGTATTTCAAGCAAAACAACTCGCAGTCCAGTGATCCTGCAGCTTGGGAAGGGCATTCACTATTCTCTATCATTGACCATTTGGATACCTCACTATTATCACAGAATATGTGGAACATTGCACCTACTATCTTGTACCACTTCCTAGCATTTGCCTTGTACTTGGAATTGCGCTTTATCAATTCAGATGCATGAAAATCTTCTCTTGCATGTCCACTGCTACCAGGTGCTAGTGAGAATTTTCGGAGTTGATGATAGTGAAGAGAAATCGAAATTCCTTCTTACCTGAATCACTCACTGCATCAAAAATCATATTGCCGGCTGTTCCAGCAAGTTCATGACATGGTGATGTTGAGGTTAGGCACAAGCCATAAGTCATTACTGGAGCAACTATACTCTTATGATATCTTTCTGCATTCTCAGCCCAGTTCTTTGTAATGAACTCATGCCCGGCATCAATTATCTGTCAATACAATTTAAACTGATTAATTATAAAGTAAATATAATAATTATTAGAAAATATATCAGTACATACATAAAGATTAACAACAAAATGATGTAATACTCCATTACAAACATCTTCAACTATCATGTCATTGTTGATGAGATCAAAAAGATTTTTCCTAGTAATAGTAGCTCCGAATTTGTTGGTGTACATGACATCCCTAAAATTAATAAACATGAATGATATTATATATTCTTGATTATAAATTAGCATACATATTAGAAAAAAATAGGTGTACTTACGAGTTCATCTTTTCTTTCAAAAATGTATTGATCAAATTTTCATCATCTTCAATTTGAAAATTTAAATTTGATTCCTCAGGCTGAGATGTGCCCACCATCTTCAACTTTTTTTCGATGGGCCTGTTTCGAAAGCAGAATTAGCTACGATTTGGGAGGCCTTCGCAGTCTAGGTTCTTTTTTTACCCTCTTGATAAGTGAAGGAATCTGGATTTCTTCTTTTTCCCCCTCAACTCCCTCACTTACAAGGGTATCCTTAAATTTTTCATCAAAAATTTCTTCCACCTCAACCTCAGTATCTTCAGTATCCTCTCCCTCCGCCTCTTTCTGGCCTTCTGTATTGGTATGGTACCTTTATTTACCAATGAACTAAGAAGAGTTTCAACTATGGCTAGCCTCTTGTTTATTTTTTCAAGTTCAACCTTCACCTGTGCACAGCTTGCACAAGTTTTTTCTTTTTCGGAGGATGCTGCTGTTACTATTTCTTTAGAGAGAAGCCATTGTTCCGTTATTGTTGGCTCAATAGCTCCCTCCACCTGCAAGGAAAGAACAATAACAAAATAACCATACATTAATCATAATAATATATTGTTCATTAATATTATAATGAAAAAATATTTTTATTTACCAACTCATGAGGCTTCAAGTTTGTAAGGTCAACAATCTTTGTCTTCACCTGGCTGTCATACCATTTTAACAGCCTAGGCAATTTTTTTGGATATGTTGGGCTCTCAAGGTACTATGCTCAAGGAACCAAACCTGTACATAATAAACATGTATGTTAAATATATGGAAGATTTAAAATAAAATAATTATATTTTACTGCATCTTAATGACACTTACCAACAGAGCAGCTGTACACCCATACAGGGTTGGCTGCCTCCTAACCTTGTCGCTTCTTTCGGTTAGGACTGGCTGGTCGGATCTCAAGCAAACATTAGCATTTGGGAGAGACATAAGAGTCAACTCCATTATTGTGGTAGCCCAATCTATTTTATCCAGCTGGGATAAATCATCCAAGTAAGGGATGATAAATCTTGGGTAAGTTTGATTTGACTTTGGACACAAGAACGTTGCGAACATAAATGCAATCCATAATCTCACTGTGTCCTCGACATCCTCTTGTAGATTGGATGAATGAAGTCGGGCAATTAACTTCTCCAGCCCCTTATTTTGCATATTTAATTGTCTTCCAAATCTTCTGAATAACCGGCCCTTCTTAACTTGATCTTCCATTTTGATTTTCTTTCCGTGGCATGGCAGACCCAAAATCAGGCCAGGTCTTCCACGCTGAATATAAGTTCCTTGCCACAAAAAATAAACTTGTTTCCTCCCTTATAGCATCTAATAATTTCAGCTAGTAAGTAGACGCCCGTCGACAACAAACGGTTGCATGTCTATGAACGCATTGAAAGGAGTCTTTCGGATTATTTCTAAATGATAACTTGAGAAACTCATCTTCAAAACCTGTTCAGCATACACTGCTGGATTGCAATGGTTTTTAAACAATTATGAAGCCTTTAATCGGGGCAGCCGAAGTATTGGAAGATCACCTGAAAACATAAGTAAAATATAAATGTAAGTTAAGCAATTTCTGCATGGGTGTCGTAAGTTTTGAACTAGGGTATCGTAGATTTTGAACTAGGATGTCGTAATACTGTTTTGGCCATTTTGATTAATGTTACAGCATCTGTGATAATTTTATGACACCCTGGGAGTCATAAAACAAGCCATGGTTGCCATGTATTAGAGGTAGAGAGGTTAAAAACTTATTTTTCACAATATCTGCATGGGTGTCGTAAGTTTTGAACTAGGATGTCGTAGGTTTTGAACTAGGTGTCGTAATACTGTTTTAGACATTTTAATTAATGTTACAGCATCCGTGATAATTTTATGACACCCTGGGAGTCATAAAATAAGCCACGGTTGCCATGTGTTAGAGGTAGAAAGTTAAAAACTTATTTTTCATAATTTCTGCATGGATGTCGTAAGTTTTGAACTAGGGTATCGTAGGTTTTGAACTAGAATGTCGTAATACTGTTTTGGTCATTTTGACCATTTTGATTAATGTTACAGCATCCGTGGCAATTTTATAACACCCTGGGAGTCATAAAATAAGCCACGGTTGCCATGTATTAGAGGTAGAGGGATTAAAAATTTATTTTTTACAATTTTGCATGGGTGTCGTAGGTTTTGAACTAGGATGTCGTAATACTATTTTGGCCATTTTGATTAATGTTACAGCATCCGTGGCAATTTTATGACACCCTGGGAGTCATAAAACAAGCCACGGTTGCCATGTGTTAGAGGTAGAAGGGTTAAAAACTATTTTTCATAATTTCTGTATGGGTGTCGTAAGTTTTGAACTAGGATATCGTGGTTTTGAATTATGATGTCATAATATTATTTTGGCCATTTTGGCCATTTTGATTAATGTTACAGCATCCGTGGCAATTTTATGACATCCTAGGAGTCATAAAACAAGCCACGATTGCCATGTATTAGAGGTAGAGGGGTTAAAAACTTATTTTTCACAATTTCTGCATGGGTGTCGTAGGTTTTGAACTAGGGTGTCGTAATATATGAACTACGGTGTCATGATTTTATACTATGAAGACTTAATATTTTTTAAAAAATTATCGTGACATCCCTCTGTAAAGATAAATTTCAAAGATTGACATTAAAATAGTAAAATAGAAATTACGACATCCTAGTTCAAAACCTACGACACCGTTGTTCAAAACCTATGACACCGTTGTTCAAAACCATCGACATCCTTGTTCAAAACCTGGGGCACCCTAGTTTAAAAACTCCGATACCCTTGCAGAAATTGTAAAAAAAAAGTTCAGATGCTAAATGTCATATCCAAGCAGGAATCAAAAATTTTCCTAACCTATTTTTGCTTTTATAGCATTCTTGGGGACGGATCTTGAGGGGGTCTCATCACCTCCTGAATAAACAACGATCGGAGTACTTCCTTCCTCTATCTGCATTTCATTCTTGCGTTCTTTTCATGTTCATCGTCTGCGTTTAAAGACGAAACCACTTGTCTCCATTTTTCCAAGATTTCGAAGGCGTATCAAATGTTAAGGAAGATTACCAACGCTTTCTCGATCACCAAAGAGGAGCAAAAAATATAAAATGTATGTATCTGGGATGTCCAAAAATAATGGATGAACTCTGGGGTGGGGTGTCGTAGTGGCAAATATTTTTTTTTCCCTGTTTGCAGAATAAGAACCATTTTTTCGATACCGAAAATGATGAGGACAGAATGATCATTTTGCACGATTGAAAAGACTGCAGGGCGGCGTCTGCAGGCTTACGTATACCCTCTCGTCATGCCATATCCCGTCCCATCATCCAGCCACATGGTGCCAGCGTGGACCAATAGCCACGTGCGGTGCGGGCCACGCTGGAGTTGCTGCACCGCACGCGGTGCACAAAGAATTACTCTATTTGATAAGGTATTTTTAGGATAGTTCAGATTATCAAGTAATCTGTATTATTTTTTATAAAATAATCTAAATTATTTTTTTTGAAAAGAATGCCAACCCAGATTATATTTTTTAATAATATTATCCTCTTCTTCATTTTTTTTTCGTTCATTCTATGCCCTTTCGATAACCCCTCCATCGCTTGTTGACTGCACCATCCCTGTCGCCTGTCAACCATCCTCTAGCCTTCCTCATCGTTTATTAAATGATGATGGAGAAGGGTCCAGAAAGAAAGCACGGGAGATTTATCGGAATGAGGACACCAGGGCTTGCGAAGAGGGGTCACTTTCACAAGGCTCGTTGAGAAAAGGGCCATCGCTAGAGTTTGTAGAGGAGGGAAAGCCATATCAGAAACTCACGGGAGAGAGGTCACCATCACCAAGACTTGCTATGAGATTTTATAAATTTTTTATTTTTTATATAAAAATATATATTTTTATATTTTTTGTATAAAATATAAAATTATTTTTAATAAATAGATAAAATATAAATATATATTTTTATAAAAAATATATATTTAATTTATGGATAGTTTAAAATTTTGATTTTACATTATAAACATACCTTGCATGTACCAAACACAATAATCCATATTTTCTATAATCTACATTGTAAGTAATTCACGTTACTGACAATCTGCATTACCTTTTAAAATTGCCCGCAATAAGGATCCAAGAATCAATACCGAGATCCGTACTGGTCATTGATCGGTACAGTACCATACCGGGCTTCGTAAAACTAAAAAAATCTCCCCTCCCCATGGCTATATTATTTGATCTGAACTGGATTGAACCGGGTTCGAACTAGACTAAATCGATCGAAACTCATCAATACGATACTATACCATACCATTCTAATATGGAAACTTTTGGATTGTCTAAGGTTCCGGACCATTTTTCATACCTAACCGTATCAGCTCATGACCGGTACAGATCGGAACATCCCAAACTATATGATTCGAGATGATTTCGAAAACCCTTCCTGGCAATGTACCAAACTCAACCCGAATATTTTGGCAAATCGAGCTCAAGAGCCAAACAGTTCAATAAATTTAAGAGATCATTCTTTTATAGATAAATATTATAAAAAAATTAATCAACTTTTTTGTTGCCCAGTGATGGAGCAACCCAAGAGAGGGATGAATTGGGTTTTATAAAATTATTTGAACTATTTCAATAGATATAAAACAAGTATGTGATAAATGCAATTAAGTGTTTATGTTTTGCCAAAGTGTTTATGTGCTTCAAAATAATATGCAGCAGAAATTATAAAATAAATGCAAGAGTAAAATCAATCATACAAATACAATAAGTTTATAGTGGTTCGGTGCACTTCAAGGCACCTACATCCACTGTCCATGTTTTTCTTGAAAATTTTACTATAATCACCAAGGTTACAGTCGATTAGTTTTCTAAGCTCACTAATCAAAACCCAACTTGTTTTTCCGGGCTCACAAGTCAAAACCCCTTTTGGTTTTATAACTTAGGCTAACCAACAACCTCCGATGGTTTTACGGGCTCACCAACAACCTAGTTGGTTTTGATACAAAGGCTTACTAATAACCTTGTTGGTTTTCATACAAGGCTCACCAACAAACCTCTTTGGTTTTCCAAGGCTCATCAAAAATCTCTTTGATTTTCCAAGGCTTACCAAAAACCTTAATAAACAAAGTAAGCATAATATAAAAAGAATACGATAAAAACTTTCTTAAACAAAGCAAATATCTCTTTAAAGTCCTTGATTGTTGATGAAGAACTTGTCTTCAAGTTATTGAAGCCTTTAATTTTAGCTTGATGATGTGAACTTGGATGCACTCTCTTATCTTTAGAAGCTTGAAGGCTTGAACCACTCAACTTTTGAATCCTTGAAGGATATTCAATAATCTCACTAAAGGATTGCTTTTCCATTTGATTTTTTGTGTTTATATAGCTCTCTAAATCATAGATGACCGTTTATGACCGTTGGGGATGAAAAACTAGCTGTTTGAAGTAAGTTGGAATCAATTCTGCACTTCTGAAAAACTAGCCGTTACTCCAAGTATCGATACTTGAATCTGGTGAGTCGACACTTGATTTCTGTGAGTCGATACTTGGTTTCTGTGAGTTGATACTTGGTTTCTGTGAGTCAACACTTGGTTTCTGTGAGTCGACACTTGGATCAGTTCAAGGCAAAAATCCTGGATTTTCACAGTTCTATATTTTTCTTGTTCTTAGACCTTGAGTCGACACTTGAACTTCTTCATGAGTCGACACTTGCTTGTGCCAGTGCTGAAACTTGCTGAAACTTCTCCAAAATCAAACTTTAAGTCCTTCCAAGTCTTATGTTCCAAGATCCTTATAACTTGAAATTACATGAATTTGAAGGACTTCTTCAACTGAAATACAAGCATTTATTCATTCAACATGGATGAGTACTAAGATCTGATAAACACACTTAAAAATATAATTAGTACTCATATATATTTAAGTATTTTGTGAATCATCAAAATCAAGACCAGAATCAACAATCTCTCCTTTTTGATGATGACAAAACCTTTAAGTATATGAACAGGGTAAGCTTAAAAATTAATAATAACATAAATATGTAAATTCAAAATCAATGAGTATCAAGCTCCCCCTCAAAATATGATTTCAAAAAAAAAAATTAAACATTATCCTCCTTGCTAATTCTTTCTTTAAGATTAAAACATTCTGCTTTTTCTCTTCCTTTTACATTTTCTTTCATTTCTCATATAATTTTTCATGTTTATCAAATCTTTTCCCTTTTCATACTTAACATTTTTCTCCTCCTTTTTGTTATCATAAAAAAGGATGAAAGGCAATACAAAATAGGAATGAAGGTGGAAAGCATAGCAAGTAGATCATCAAAATCAATGCATGAAATCAATTAATCATGATACCAATTAAATATGATACTAATTGAACATGATACTACAAAATGACATGCACATGCAAAAAATAATTCAGTATATATTAGCTCTAATATACATAACTGATAGCAAGATAACAATCCATTCACCTCACTTGTTCATGGGATAAGGCCACAGTGGCACCCCAACACGTCATAAGAGATCCCAACACGTCATAAGAGACCCGATTAAATAGGAAGAGATGGTCTTTAAACCCTACTTAGCTCCTATGACTGGACGGCCATGGTGACTAACCCAATTCGAAGCAGTTACTGGAGCTCTTCTCTCTCTTTTTTTAAGATTCTTAATAAATCTTGATACCAAATAAATGTAACTTCCATCAAAGGATTAGATTTGAAAACAATGAGTATCAGAGCAATATAAAAATGATATCAAGAAAACATTGAAAGCATCATACATGACAACAAATCTTTGGATGCTCCCGTAAATATTATTCCTCCTTAAAAATATGCATTCATTGAGGAATAAAACATGAAAGCACAAGCATCATAATTTCAGACAATTTGAGATATGAACATACATACTAAGTTTGAAATCAAATATTTGAATTTTCAAGATATACATTATCTTCAAAAAACAAGAGATTGATCATTTAAATTTTTTTTGCATAATTTAAAATCCATTTGAAATGATTTGATATCCATACAAATGCTAGAAGTAATATGATACCAAGTCTAGCTACTGGATTAAGGATTTATCAATATGCATACATTCTTCTTAAATATAATCCTTAACTACTAGTTCTAGTCTTGATCAAAATCATTTCTAACTTAAGCATAGATGCCAAAAATGAAAACACATAAATCATAATATTTCACTTTAAATAGTTTAAAATTATATTAATCAAAATCAAGTGAAAGTCTGATAATCACAAGTTTAATCATGAGAGCATGAAATTCATCAACATCAAAAAGTTCATGATCATAACTGTTGCCGCCAGGATCACCATGACCTGTAGCTGCTGCCAGCGCCGGAGTGTGCTCTCCTCATTGCCTGATGGTCCTCTGGTCCTGGACCTGCAAAATAGGGGTTAGTGACCCGGGCCGGGGTTTTCGATGGTGGCACTCCGACGGTCAAGTCAGTGACGATCCAGGGGAACAGATCCTCCTGGTCGGGTCCCTCTTGATGGACTCCGCACTAGGAGGAGTAAAGGATGTGTGTGAGGACAGAAACGTTGCAGGGAGAGAATGATAGCGGGGACAAAGGGGTTCCCTGTTCCTCCGCCTCTCCTTGTTTTCCTCGTTTCCCGTCGACTATGGTGGTGGTGGTGGTGCTTCGCCCTCTTGATCGAGCTTGCGCTTGTGTTGGTGGTGCCATGACCCTCTTTCTAGTGGGGATTGCACCTCTCTCTTTTTTTTTTGTTCTAGCTTGTATTTTTGCCTGTGTTGTGGTTGTTGTTGTGCTACCTCCGAGTTTGTTGCAACTAGGTTACCATTGAGCGCTTGTCTCGGGATCTCCGCCGGGCTGTCAGGTATATGCGGCGGTATCCCGAGGAGTCTTTTCTGATTCATGATAAGGAGAGTTGGCAGGCGCTCCGACACTCCTCTTGGTCGCCTCATTCCGGGAAACCTGATAGTGCCTTGAATGGTGGGCCGTCGCCCATGGGATTCGAATCTCCTGGTTGGCTTCCTCTCTTGGGTGATCCGGGTGGTTGGTGAGGAGTGTGGCACCTCAATCAGCGTGCTTCTTTCCTTTCTAGTGTAACTGGCGGTTGCAGGTGGTCAGTACAATCTGGAAGGCGCTCCAGTGCAGTCCTCGAGCGGCTCGCCGACGTTCTGGGCTGGTGAGGACCTCGTCCGAGCTAGGGCTGAGCTGGAACGGCAGGGCTCGCTCCGACCTAGGCACTCCGAGCTTGCGGGGGCATCTTGGTGGAGGAAAGCAAAGTGCAGGCCCGGTCCAGAGGGCGCACGCTCGGAGAGCCTCCACATTGGCGGGTGAGCGTTGAGCTCGACTCCGACCACAGGGCTCTAACCTCCGAGGGTCTCACTCTGGAGGGCAGAAGGAGGACCCGGTCCAGAGGGCGCGCGCTCGGAGAGGTTCCACATTGGTGGGTGAGCACTGAGCTCGACCTTGACCATAGGGCACTAACCTTCGAGGGTCTCGCTCTGGAGGGCAGAAAGCGGACCCGGTCCAGAGGGTGCATGCTCGGAGATGCTCCACGTTGGCGGGTGAGCGCTGAGCTCAACCTTGACCACATGGCACTAACCTCCAAGGGTCTCACTCTAGAGGGCAGAAGGCGAACCCGGTTTAGAGGGCACGCGCTCGGAGAGGCTCCATATTGGCGGGTGAGCGTTGAGCTCGACTCCGATCACAGGGCACTAACCTCCGAGGGTCTCGCTTGGAGGGCAGAAGGTGGACCCGGTTCAGAGGGCGCATACTCGAAGAGGCTCCACATTGGCGGATGAGCATTGAGCTCGACCTCGATCACAGGGCACTAACCTCCGAGGGTCTCGCTCTGGAGGGTATGAGGCGGACCCGACCCAGAGAGCGCGCGCTCGGAGAGGCTCCACATTGGCAGGTGAGCGCTGAGCTCGACCTCGACCACAGGGCACTAATCTCCGAGGGTCTCACTCTAGAGGGCAGGATGCAGCTCCGACCTAGGCATCCCAAGCTCGCGGGCCCGACCTGGCGGAGGATAGAGCTCGGCTCGCTATCTTGAGGGAGCTCAGCTCAGCTCGGTAGTGGAGTCCGGGCTGGAGAGTTGACGCGGCATCTTTTCTTGACATGGTGCCTGTCGGTTCCTCCACGTCAGCGATCCCACCACATCATTTGCTCCCCACTCCTGAGGCTCGTTAGTGTGCGGTGCTCGGGTCGAAGGGAGTAATTGCGGTGCTGACGTGGAAAGGCAGAAATCTGGCACGATGATGGCCATGATGCTGGTGCTTCGGGGAATGGCCCTGCGGACCAATCCGGGGGTGCCATGTGGCCACGTCAAAGGAGCAGTTAATGTTGGGGCAGAATTCAGAGCGGTCGAGACACCATTTTTGCCGATGGGCAGCACGTGGCATGGATCCGTTGATGGAGGGGTTGAATCGGTACGAATCCATCGGGTCATTTCGAAATGAAAGGAGGGCCTTACCCGAAACATCTATTCTTTTTGAATTCTCCGTGCCTGCTGCTGCTGTGCCTAAGCTTCCTTCTTCCTCCCAGTTGCCTCGAGTTTTCTAAGGAACCATGTCGGTTTCTTCTTCCTTCTCCCCCTACTAGAATAGGGTTTTTCCTCCGGGTCTGGGGTCTTCTTTAGGTTGAGTCTCCTCTTCCGTCCCCCACTTCGAGTCCTTCATTCCTCTTGTTCTTGAGGATGTCCTGTTTTGGTCCAGGCTTCCGCCCCTCCACTGATCAGGGCGAGGCTGGTCCTTCCGAGCGAAGGCCAGCTTCTTCTTCTTCTTCTTCTGACGGGGAGGAAGATGCAACTCACTTTGAGCTCAGTAGGAGGCGTCCTCCCGGTCCGGTACTCATCAGGGAACCAGGATCCGGTTCTTCTCTCTCTCCTCCTTCTGTTCCCGCTTCTGAGTCCGTTCGGTCCACAGGTCTTGGCGGGGTCGCCTCGACGATCACCACCGAGGAACTACAGACCGCTCGGGATGTCTATGGCATCCCGCCTTCTGTCCGGCTCATGATCCCTCGTTTAGGGGAACGGGTCACTTCCAGTGGCCCGGGCCGTCTTGCATTTTATGAGGGAACCTTCTCTGGGGGTCTCCGATTTCCTTTCCATCCTTTCTTCCTGTCCGTCTTGGACAATTACCATTTGGTCCCTGCTCAGTGCCAGACACCATTAGGGTTATATTTTCTTTCATTGTGCTCTACCACCTCCACGAGTTTGTTGCCCGGTTTTCCTTGTTCAGGGCCTTCGTCGCCCTGAAGCGCCACCAAACTGAGGATGGGTGGTGGTCCTTGTCATCCCGCCCGAAGGGCATCAAGTTTGAGCTCCCCTCTTCCATCAAGGGATGGAAGAGTAAGTTTTTCTTTGTTGAGGTTGAGGGGGTCGACTGGGTCTGGAGCGATACAGACAAGTCCCCCAACCAAAATTTGTGGTCGATGCGGCTGACCGGGATGATTACGAGCAGCTCCACACCGCCCAGATTCCTCATCTCGAGGTCCTGTTATCTGAGCAGAACCTCGCTGACTCCGGATCGGTCTAACAAATGGGTTGGGTGAGTTCGACCTGAACTTTCCTTTTCCTTTTTCCCTTGCACTTCTTGCATTGTTTCGCATGGACTCTAACTATTGTGTGGCTTGCATGTAGGAATGATTTTCTCTGAGAATGACTTGTTGGTGATCACTCGGAAGAGGCCGTCGACCGGGCTGGCCAAGGAGCCTTCATCGAGGCGAGTCCGGGGCGAGAGCGCTCCTATGGCTGCCTCCACTGCAGCGATGGGTCCGGGTTCGGCTGCTCCAGCTGGTCCGAGCTCGGAGGTGGTTCGGGTTGCTCCCGCACCGGTGGAGAGGGCGGCATCTACAGCATCGAGGCTAGTCCGGGAGGCCCCTGCGGTGGAGCCCGAAGTAGTGGTCCGGGCGAGGGCCGCAGCTGCTGCTGCTGCACCCTACCATCCTCCGAGTCAGCCTATTATCGATATCAGGGATGAGGAGGTCCGGGCCGCGACCAGGGCCACGACCGAGGTGCCGCCTGCACCGGCACCAGCTTCTCAGCCTGCCCCCTGCGGCCCTGCAGTTACCAGGGCGAGACCGCCCACTCCGGTAGAAGGTCGAAGGGAGGAGTTGCGACGCCATCTCCCCTTCAAAATGGGGCCAGAAAGCTCGTTCCTCCGGAGCCCCGAGCTGGCCGAGTGCATGATGGATATCTCAATCCAGACATGTGACCGGCAGGACATGGCCGGGATGCGGCTGGCCGACGTCATCAGCGCCATCTTCCCCAGCTCTATTCGGTGAGCTGTTCCTTCCTCTCTTTTCTTTTCTTTTCTTTTTTTTTTGTCTGATCTCTTTTCTTGGTGTAGATCGGTGCCGAGGCCCTCTACATCAAGGGTCGCTACCAGAGCTGGGAGCGTCTCGAGCGACAACAGGCTGCCGAGATCGACTCCCTGAAAGCCGGCCTGAAGGAGAAGGTCAGAGCGAACGGGGCCCTTGAACTGAAGGTCAAGGGCCTTGAGGCACAGCTCGCCGATGCCGAGGGGCGAGCGAAGAAGCTTTTGGAGGCCCGCGACCTGGAGCAAAGCCATGCGAAGAAGGCCATTGAAGATCTCTCCTCCGTGGAGAAGAAGCTGAACTGGTATAGTGTCGAAGCTAATCGACACAAGGAGGCCTCTTGGGTGGCCCAGGCGGAGCTGGCAGCAGGGTGGGAGAAAATGGCCATAGCTGAGAAGGTGGCGGAGATGGCGGCCAACTCGGCGGAGGCTGCCAGGCTGGAGGCCGCCGAGTCGAGGAAGGTGGCTGCTGAGGCCAAGAAGGGCGTTGAGGATGCCGTTGCAAAATTCAAGGCTTCGGAGGAGTTCGTCATCGAAATTCAGCAGATGGCATCGGACTCCTTCTACAAGGGCTTCATGTTTTTGCACGGCCGAGTCGAGGCACTCGTCCCCGAGGAGAGCCGTAGCCGCCTCAGGTATCCTTCGGCCTCGGATGCTGAGCCCCACGAGGAGGTTGCTGCGGAAGCCGTGGCCTCAGAGCCTCCGATGTCAGCCGAAGCTGATCCATCCGAGGTTAGGGCTGCTCAGCCGAAAGCTCCTGAAAGCGGGAATTCTCAGCCTCCGGGCTCAACAGGAAAACCGGCCGGTGTAGAGTAGGCCTTCCCTTTCTTGCCTTATTTTGTATTTTTGTTTCTTGTACTTAGTCAGGGTCACCCGGCATGTCGGGGGCCCGCAAGACACTTGTAACTTGTGTTCAATCAATGAAACTTGAGTTTCTTTACCATCTATTTTCTTTGCCTGGCTCTTCCCTTTTTTCCCTCTTTCTTCCTCTCCCCTTCTTTCTCTCCTCTCTTTCTTCTTCTTCTTTTTTGTATATGAGTGGGGAGATCAGAGAGAAGGGCCTCACCCTGCTTGGGGTTGAGTTATGATACTCGAGAGCTGCTGGGCTTGAAGGTGTTGTTGACTGAGAGCCATGTGGCTCAAAAGTCTCTTGGCCAGAGATCTGAGCTCCGGTCTTAGGCTGGTGTCCTGGAGCTGGGCTCGGAGATGTTGGTGACTGAGAGCTGCGTGGCTCGAAGGTCTCTTGGCCGGAGGTCTGAGCTCCGGTCTTGAGTAGGCATCCTGGAGTTGGGCTCGGGGACGTTGTTGACTGAGAGCTGCGTGGCTCGAAGTTCTCTTGGCCAGAGATCTGAGCTCCGGTCTTGAGTAGGCATCCTGGGGCTGGGCTCGGGGATGTTGATGATTGAGAGCTGCATGGCTCGAAGTTCTCTTGGCCAGAGATCTGAGCTCCGGTCTGGAGTAGGCGTCCTGGAGCTGGGCTCGGGGACGTTGATGACTGAGAGCTGCTTGGCTCGAAGTTCTCTTGGCCGGAGATCTGAGCTCCGGTCTTAAGTAGGCGTCCTGGAGCTGGGCTCCGAGACGTTGATGACTGAGAGCTGCGTGGCTCGAAGTTCTCTTGACCGGAGATCTAAGCTCCGGTCTTGAGTAGGCATCCTGGAGCTGGGCTCGGGGACGTTGATGACTGAGAAGTGGCGGCTTGTTCCCCTCTCATTCTCTTTCTTTTCTTCCTCCCTCCTTTTTTCCTTTTTCTTCTTTTTTTTTTTTTGGACTGGGGAGATCAGAGAAGAGGGTTCTTGCCGTGTTCCCCACTCATTCTCTTTCTTTCCTTCCCCTCTCGTCTTCTTGTCAAGTGGGGAGATCAGAGAAGAGGGTGTTTGCCATGTTTCCCTCTCGTTCTCTTTCTTTCCTTCCCCTCTCGTCTTCTTTTCGAGTGAGGAGATCAGAGAAGAGGGTTACCGGACTTGATTGCCGTGGAGCTAGGCTCGAGACCTTCCTGGACGTGGAGCTAGGCTCGGGCCCAGGGGTTGCCTGAGGGCTTGGCTCAGGTCTTTGACATCTTGGAGCTAGGCTTGAGGCGTTAATGGGAGCTACTTGGCCCCATGATCTCTTGGCATCTCGGAGCTGGGCTCGAAGACGTTTGAGATTGAGAGCGGCTTGGCTCGATGTTCTCTTGGTCGGAGATCTGAGCTCCGGTCTTGAGTAGGCACCCTTGAGCTGGGCTCGGGGATGTTGTTGACTGAGAGCTACTTGGTTCAAAGTTCTCTTGGCTGGATATCTGAGCTCCGGTCCTGAGTAGGTCCTGGAGCTAGGCTCGGGGCATCCTGGAGCTGGGCTCGGGGACATTGTTGGCTGAGAGCTGCATGGCTCAAAGATCCCTTGACGTCTGGAGCTGGGCTCGGGGATGCTCAGATGGAGAGCTGCATGGCTCGAAGATCCTTGACGTCCTGGAGCTGGGCTCGGGGATGCTCGAGATGAGAGCTGCATGGCTTGAAGATCCCTTGACATCCTGGAGCTGGGCTCGGGGATGCTCGAGATGAAGAGCTGCATGGCTCGAAGATCCCTTGACGTCCTGGAGCTGGGCTCGGGGATGCTCGAGATGGAGAGCTGCATGGCTCGAAGATCCCTTGACATCCTGGAGCTGGGCTCGGGGACGCTCGAGATGGAGAGCTGCATGGCTCGAAGATCCCTTGACATGTCTGGAGCTGGGCTCGGGGATGCTTGAGATAGGAGAGCTACATGGCTCGAAGATCCCTTGACGTCTGGAGCTGGGCTCGGGGATGCTTGAGATGAGAGCTACATGGCTCGAAGATCTCTTGACGTCCTGGAGCTGGGCTCGGGGATGCTTGAGATGGAGAGCTACATGGCTCGAAGATCTCTTGACATCCTGGAGCTGGGCTCGGGGACGCTTGAGATGGAGAGCTGCATGGCTCGGAGATCCCCTGACGTTCTAGAACTAGGCTCGAGGGCGTCGTTGGTTCTTCCCTGCCAGACACATGGATACTCGTGCAAGGAAAAATCGTTATCATTATTATCGATAAGAAACCTTACCTTGTTGGTGGCGTCTTCGCAGGTCACGAACCCTCCTCTTTCGGGGGAGCCTGACGCCATCGGGATCTTTGAGGTAACAGGCCCCTTGTGATGGAGCTTCGGCCACCATGTAGGGGCCTGCCCGTGGTGGTTCGCGATCATCATCCTGACAACCGCGGCATCTTTATTTACCTTTTCCCTTTCAGCACAATGGGGAGTACATTCTCAGGGTCTCGTGCCCCCCAGGTCTTCTTGGACACGCGCGTAGCTCCCCCAGTGACCACGGCCACCGGCTCCACGGTAGGGCAGCTGTTGATGGTTGGAGACGGTGGGAGAGCAGCAAGCGCCTGGGACCCCGCTTGAAGTCTGCCCCCCGCAAACCTTTGCAGGTAGCCTTTCTTGATGAGCTTCTCGACCTTCTACTTGAGATTGCGGCATTTCTCGGTGTTGTGGTCATGATCGTGGTCGAGGCGATAATACTTTGTCTCATCACGACCGGTGGAAGACTTCGACGGTGGCGGGCATTGTAGCCCGCGGCTCACTAATTGAGCCTTGCATACCGGCGAACTGGCGGGAAAGCTCCGCCAGCTTGCACTCATGCTTCTCCAGGCGTGCTTTCGCTGCGTACCTGATGGCTTCGTCAATGGATCCTTTCACCAAAGGGGATGGAGAAGGTGACGTGGGTGCCCTTAGGCAGGGGGAGCCCCTTGCACGACTGGTAGAGGCCTTTCAAGCTTGTGTCGTCACCATTCTTTCGTGGAGTGTCACTCTGTAAAGAGGTGGAGGACTTGATCATGCTCGTCCCCCCTACCTGGTGCGCCAATCTGTTGCCGCCAGGATCGTCGTGGCCTGTAGCTGCTGCCGCACCAGAGTGCACTCTCCTCGTTTCCTGGTGGTCCTCTAGTCCTGGACCTGCAAAACAGGGGTTAGTGACCCAGGCCAGGGTTTCCGGTGGGGGCACTCCGACGGTCAAGTCAGTGACGATCCAGGAGAACAGATCCTCCTAGTTGGGCCCCTCTTGATGGACTCCACACTAGGAGGAGTAAAGGATGTGTGTGAGGACGGAAACGTTGCAGGGGGAGAATGATAGCGGGGACAGAGGGGTTCCCTGTTCCTCTGTCTCTCCTTGTTTCCCTCGTTTCCCGTCGACTATGGTGGTGGTGGTGGCGCTTCGCCCTCTTTGTCGAGCTTGCGCTTGTGTTGGTGGTGCCATGCCCCTCTTTCTGGTGGGGATTGCACCTCTCTCTTTTTTTTTTGTTCTGGCTTATGTTTTTGCCTGTGTGTTGTGGTTGTTGTTGTGTTACCTCCGAGTTTGTTGCAACTAGGTTACCGTTGAGCGCTTGTCTCGAGATCCCCGTCGGGCTGTCAGGCACATGCAGCGGTGTCCCGAGAAGTCTTTCCTAATTCATGATAAGGGGAGTTGTCAGGCGCTCCGACACTCCTCTTGGTTGCCTCATTCCGGGAAACCTGACAGTGCCTTGAATTATGGGCCGCCATCCACGGGATTCGAATCTCCCGGTTGGCTTCCTCTCTTGGATGATCCGGGTGGTTGGTGAGGAGTGTAGCACCTCGATCAGCGTGCTTCTTTCTTTTCTAGTATAACTGGCGGTTGTAGGTGGTCAGTACGGCCTGGAAGGCGCTCCAGTGCAGTCCTCGGGCGGCTCGCCAGCGTTCTGGGCTGGTGAGGACCTCGTCTGAGCTGGGGCTGAGCTGGAACGGCAGGGCTCGCTCCGACCTAAGCGCTCCGAGCTTGCGGGGGCATCTTGGTGGAGGAAGGCAAAGTGAGGGCCCGGTCTAGAGGGCA
The DNA here is from genome assembly GCA_021397845.1 of Areca catechu. Lineage (NCBI taxonomy): Eukaryota > Viridiplantae > Streptophyta > Magnoliopsida > Arecales > Arecaceae > Areca > Areca catechu. Next base: position 28,142,561 of record CM038046.1, read on the forward strand.
CGCGCTCGGAGAGTCTCTACATTGGCGGGTGAGCGTTGAGCTCAACTCCGACCACACGGCTCTAACCTCCGAGGGTCTCGCTCTGGAGGGTAGAAGGCGGACCTGGTCTAGAGGGCGCGCGTTCGAAGAGGCTTCACATTGGCGGGTGAGCGCTGAGCTCGACCTCGACCACAGGGCACTAACCTCCGAGGGTCTCGCTCTGGAGGGCAGAAGGCGGACCCGGTCTAGAGGGCACGCGCTCGGAGAGGCTCCACGTTGGCAGGTGAGCGCTGAGCTCGACCTCGACCATAGGGCACTAACCTTCGATGGTCTCGCTCTGGAGGGCAGAAGGCGAACCCGGTCCAGAGGGCGCGCGCTCGGAGAGGCTCCACATTGGCGGGTGAGCGCTGAGCTCGACCTCGACCACATGGCACTAACCTCCGAGGGTCTCGCTCTGGAGGGCAGAAGGCGGACCCGATCCAGAGGGTGCACGCTTGGAGAGGCTCCACGTTGGCGGGTGAGCGCTGAGCTCGACCTCGACCACAGGGCACTAACCTCCGAGGGTCTCGCTCTGGAGAGCAGAAGGCGACCCGGTCCAAAGGGCGCATGCTCGGAGAGGCTCCACATTGGCGGGTAAGCATTGAGCTCGACTCCGACCACAGGGCACTAACCTCCGAGGGTCTCGCTCTGGAGGGCAGAAGGCGGACCCGGTCCAAAGGGCGCGCGCTCGGAGAGGCTCCACATTGGCGGGTGAGCGCTGAGCTTGACCTCGACCACAGGGCACTAACCTCCGAGGGTCTCGCTTTGGAGGGCAGGAGGCGGACCCTGTCCAGAGGGCGCGCGCTCGGAGAGGCTCCACATTGGCGGGTCAGCGCTGAGCTCGACCTCGACCACAGGGCACTAACCTCCGAGGGTCTCGCTTTGGAGGGCAGGAGGCGGACCCGTTCCAGAGGGCGCGCGCTCGGAGAGGCTCCACATTGGCGGGTGAGCGCTAAGCTCGACCTCGACCACAGGGCACTAACCTCCGAGGGTGTCGCTCTGGAGGGCAGGATGCGAATCCGACCTAGGCATCCCGAGCTCGCGGGCCCGACCTGACGGAGGATAGAGCTCGACTCGCTATCTTGAGGGAGCTCAGCTAAGCTCATTTGTGGAGTCCGGGCTGGAGAGTTGACACGGCGTCTTTTCTTGACGTGGCGCCTGCGGTTCCTCCATGTCAACGATCCCACCACATCAATAACAAATGACTATTAGTCTAAATTTGATTCTAATTAATTAGTTGAAATAATTTTCAAAGCAATATGCAACTTTAAAAACATTTTTTATGAAGTAATTTAAGATACGTTAATTAAAATCAAGTACAGGTCTTATAATCACAAGTCTAATCATGATAGCATGAAATTCATCAACATTAAAAAGTTCATAATCATAACCAATGACTATAAGTTTAAACTTGATTCTAATTAATCATTTAAAATAATTTTTCAAAGTAATTGATGCAACATTTATAACAAATATTCAACTACATTTTCAATTATAAAAGGAAATGTTTAGAATTTACCAATATATATAATCCTTCCTTTACCATTTAGTCCAAAATGTAGCTTGTCCACTCATTGTATTGTCTTGTATAGCCATTTTTCAAAAACTTCCTTTCTTCATGTTGGGCTTGTAAAATATTCCTGCAAAATAAACTAGGTGGACAATTTTGGTACCCAAACTTTCTTGGATCCTTTAGGGTTAGTAAATATGGTTCCTTTTGGAACCCAATTTTTTCTTAATTTACATGGATATGCATTAAGTCCAAATTTTTCATATTTAAAACATGCAATATTGGAAGAAGTAGCAACAAAAAAATTCTTGTTTTTCAACTCAAAATTTTTTTTTTCTTTAAAAGCTCATCATTTGATACAAAAATCTTGGGCCTTGTTAGAATTTTTATTTTTTAATAAAATATTTTTCTCATTTGAAAACTTATTGCATAAATCTTTCAAATCAAAATTTTCTTTTTCTAAAATTTCTTTTTCTTTAGAAAGATTATTCTTATCAATTTCTAAAACATCAATCTTTATATTTAAATCATGATTTTTATTAGCAAGATTGGTGTTTTCAAGAGAAAAGCAATCTACATGTCTTTTTAATTTCTTGTACTCATTTTTTAATACTTTGTATTCATGTACAAGATCATTAAATGCATCATGTAATTCATCAAAGATAAAATCATATTCATTTTCAGAACATACCTCTTCCTCATTTGCCATGAAGCAAAGATGGGCAACTTCTTGTTCATCATCCGAACTTGAATCTTCGCTATCATTCCAAGTTGCCATCATTGCCTTGAATTTTTTTTGGCCTTGAGGGTTATTATCTTCTTCTTCTCTTGATCAGCAACCACTTCCTTTTGCCATAAGTTTAACTCATAGGTCATGAGTGAACCGATAAGCTTCTCCAAAGGTAAGGTTTCTACATCTTTAGCTTCTTAGATCGCCGTCACTTTGAATCCCATGATATTGGCAAAGATCTAAGAATTTTATTAACTAAATCAGCATTAGTATATACTTTTCCAAGAATTTTCAATTCATTAACAATAATCATAAATTTAGTATACATATCAGATATAGATTCATAGTGCAGCATTTTAAACATCTCAAAAGAATGTACAAGCAAATTAATTTTAGTATTTTTCACTTGAAGAGTACTCTCATGAGTAATCTCAAGTGTGTCCTATATCTCCTTCGCCTATGTATGATCCTATTGAATTCATTAAAGTCCAATACACAATAAAGCAAGTTCATTACTTTAGCATTAGTTTTAGATTGCTTAATGTCATATTCATTCCAAACCAATCCTCTTTGAGCTTTGGAATGAAAATGCAATTAACCAAAATGGAAGGAATATAAGGACCATTAACTATAACTTTCCAAAGATAATAACTAATAGATTGAACATAGGTGCACATGCGAGTTTTCCAAAAAGTATAATTAGTGCCATTGAAAAATGGTGGTTTATTAGTTGCATGTCTTGTAGCAAAACAAGTACCTTCTAGGGCTGCCATGATCTTTTAACTCAAAATCGTTGGATTCTTTGTAAAGCACAAAGTCTAGATATCAACGATTTTGAGTTCCGGGCTCTGATACCAATTGTTGCCCAGTGATGAAGCAACCCAAGAGGGGGAGTAAATTGGATTTTATAAAATTATTTGAACTATTTCAATAGATATAAAACAAGTATGTGATAATTGCAATTAAGTGCTTGTGTTTTGCCAAAGTGTTTGTGTGCTTCAAAATAATATGCAGCAGAAATTATAAAATAAATGCAAGAGTAAAATCAATCACACAAACACAAGTTTATAGTGGTTCGGTACACTCCAAGGCTCCTACATCCACTCCCCAAGTTTTCTTTGAAAATTTCACTATAATCACCAAGATTACAGTCGATTAGTTTTCTGGGCTCACTAATCAAAACCCAACTTGTTTTCCCGGGCTCACAAGTCAAAATCTCTTTGGTTTTACAACTTAGGCTAACCAACAACCTCCGATGATTTTACGGGCTCACCAACAACCTAGTTAGTTTTGATACAAAGGCTTACCAATAATCTTGTTGGTTTTCACACAAGGCTCACCAACAAACCTCTTTGATTTTCAAGGCTCACCAAAAACCTTAATAAACAAAGTAAGCACAATATGAAAAGAACATAATAAAAGCTTTCTTAAACAAATCAAATATCTCTTTGAAGTCCTTAATTATTGATGAAGAACTTGTCTTCAAGTTGTTGAAGTCTTTGATTGCAGCTTGATAATGTGAATTTGGATACACTTTCTTATCTTTGGAAGCTTGAAGGCTTGAATCACTCAACACTTGAATCCTTGAAGGAATTCAATAATCTCATCAAAGGATTGCTTCTCCATTTGATTTTTGATGTTTATATAGCTCTCAAAATCATAGATGGTTGTTTATGACCGTTGGGATGAAAAACTAGCCGTTTGAAGCAAGTTAGAATCAATTCTGCACTTCTGAAAAACTAGTCATTACTCCAAGTGTCGACACTTGAATCTGGTGAGTCGATACTTGATTTCTGTGAGTCAACACTTGGTTTCTTTGAGTCGACACTTGGGTCAGCTCAAGACAAAAATTCTGAATTTTCATAGTTCTGTATTTTTCTTGTTCTCAGGCCTTGAGTCGATACTTGAACTTCTTCATGAGTCGATACTTGCTTATGCCAGTGCTGAAATTTGCTAAAACTTCTCTAAAATCAAACTTTAAGTCTTTCCAAGTCTTCTTTATGTTTCAAAGTTCTTATAACTTGAAATTCCATGAATTTGAAGGTCTTCTTTAACTGAAATACAAGCATTTATTCATTCAACATGGATGAGTACTAAGATCTGATAAATACACTTGAAAATATAATTAGTACTCATATATACTTAAGTATTTTATCAATCATTAAAATCAAGACCAGAGTCAACATTTTTTTGTTAATCAATTTATCTATATTTTTACGCTTTTCAAGATGACTAAGTTATTTTTTTTAATAGTATTCACATGTGAAATGAAAGAAAAATCTTATCCAACTAGGATGGCTAAATTATTTTCCTACAAACCAGTAAATATTCCTAAAATATCCTCATTCTCATTTTCAATATCTCTATCATTTAGTATCTAATAACTTAATTATATACTACCATTTATACAATTTATATTTATAAAATATAAAAGGCATTATGAAAAGTATAAATAAATTTTAATAATTTATTCAAGAAAGTAGTAATACAAAAGAACATGGATAATAAATTTTAAAACTATTTTTTATATAAAAAGCATGAATAAAATATTTTTTATCTAAATATTGTTTTGCAAATATTTATATAGAAAAATATAATTTTTCAGATAAATTTTGTAAAAAAAAGATCCTAGAGAAAGTTGCACTTAAAAAATAAAAATTAAAAAAAGGGGAAAGAATAGATGGACCAGGTCACCATGAACTACATCAGACATCCCTGAACTTCATTTCATGTGCAATGGTAACACTAGCTTGGATGATTTCATTATAAATCTATCGTGGATCAGGTCCGTCTAAAAATTTCTTAAAGGAAGCGTCATTTTAAGTGATGCCTTAGCACGAGAAACTAGTTGAATAATAATTTTTTTTTACTAAAAAAGTTAATTTATTGTGCTTTCAAGAGACTAATTATAATGTATGTGAATGTATATTTTGGGTACTACCAAACGTTTCAGATATATGATAAAATTTTAAAATATTTTAATAAGGACCAGAGTTTAATATATTTTTTATTAAATTACTTAAAATTTATTTGATATTATAAATAAATCTAAATTTTATTATAAATAAAAAATATTATAAATTTGAATTTTGAAGAACATGAGATTTTACTTTGCTTAGAATCAAGAAAAAATCCTGAGTTTAGATCATTTTCTAAAATACTATAAGGACATGCAAGAGTTAAATAGTAGTTTTTGTTGAACGGGAATTAAATACTTCACAATGGATTTTCTAGCAAGAGGAAGGGTTCCAAAAAAATCTTTAAAATACTTATAGTTTACTCATCATCTAATTAAAATATGACTTGAATTGAACATATAAAATTTATTAGATAATTTTTTTTTAAGTGTTTAAAAATTTTAAATTTTATTCTAAACTTTAATTTAATATAATTAAATTATCTAACATTTAAATTCCTTCAATTTGGATCCTAGCTATGAATTTCATGTGGCTACTATAATAAACTTATCACATGCTGTCACTTTCTACATCATCGCCTAGCACCATATAAATAGGTCACGTGATATCATATAATGATCTCATCATAGAAACCAAATAAAATTTATAATCACAATCAAATTAAATAAATTTAATAATTTAATTACACTAAATTAAAGTTCAAGGAAAAAATTAAAATTCCTCAAATAGTTCAAGAATTTTTTGGATAATTAATCCGACCATATACACAAGATACGAGCCCCAACTTTGTTTATCCAAATGGACTCAGATTTGGCCCGATTTAGATCCAACGATTTTAGCTGATAGAAGGCAAATAGTTTTTACTTCCGCCGTATCCCTCGCATTTCTGACAAAGCTAATTGATTACACTTTCAGACTGACCTATTAGTGGATACTTCCGAGGATGAGGAGGACGAGAGCTAATTGTAATCCAAATTGTCATAAGTCCAACTCAAACCCAATCTTGATGTACAATAAGATGTACGACATTGATCCAGTAATTAACCTTTCCACTTCAATTAATATATTCTCATAATTATCTATAAAAGTGTATTTGTCACAAGAATGGGCATTTAGAATGGATTTCAGAGAAAAATGCGAGGAGTTGTGGAATAAGCCTCGCGCTTTGCCTTGTAAGCGAAGCACAAGAAATTGCCCCCAACTTTTTTTTTTTTGTTTTTTTTTTCTTTCCATCCCAAAAAACTTCTATTTTTTCTCGCACGAATGCAGAACCAAACAATGCCCTGATGACCATTCCGAAACACCTTTATCTACCACAGAGCTGCAATGCAAATGGAGCCAACTAAACATCATATACTTCAATAAAATTTTGATGGAATTTTGCAGGAAGAATTTCACCAAGGTAAACTGCCAAGTGAGATTTGATCATGTACTTTTCAGACAAGTTTAAATGACCTTGCTGCATATTATCTTTCTAAATATACAGATATCTGGGGGGAGAAAATAGACGAGGTCCTAATATTCCTGTTTTTTTTTTTGTTTGGGGGGGGGGGCGGGGGGGGGGGGGGGGGGGGGGGGGGGGTGGTCTTTGCAAGCGAAAATAGCAGCAGCTTGTTAAAGACTTTGGACCACAATGCAAGACCAAAGTCAGAAACAAAATGATCAAACTATCGTCTTGCAACAAAAATTGTAAACAATCAGCAGCCCAAGAGGTTGATTCACTCAAAATTGCTAGTCTTTTATGGCAAGGGACCTTCAATGCTCCTGTTCAGGTGCATAGGGGAGGACAGGTTATTGAAGATCTATAAATGACACCAAAGCTAAAAAGATATTGACTAAAATGAAAAATAAAAGGCAGGTAATGTATACATGGACTAGCTCTGTCTAAAGAATGCCACCTCATGGTACACCTCACGCTCTCACGCTCTGCCGAGTCTTTATCATTCGCTTCAGTGCTGCAAGCCAGAAGTTGCACTCGTCCCAGTCACTTGTTGTTAGGAGAACCTGTCACATTTAATATTAGTTGAATGAAGCATCCAGGAAAGCTGATGAACTCCAAGGACTAGCAAGCCTAATGGCATAAACAGTAAAAACAGGTTATCAGAAGGTAATCTAACTTAAAAAAGCACAGTGCTTTTTAGAAACATTTTTTAAAAAACTTTCTAAAGACAAACCTAAAAATCAAGCGTGTCACAAGATCTGGACCAAACTGCCAGACATAAGAAAACAAAAAGGGAGAGGGTTTAGGCAGCTTGTCTTCTTATAAGATTGGAATTCTATGTTCTTGACCAGAGAAGCCAGAGATACGATCCACAAAATAGTTCTGAAATGTTGTAAAGACTAGAAACGCCAGTTGCTGGTGACCTTATAATCCCGAGTCAAATAAATATCACTATCATTTTCAGCAGAAACTACTACAAAATCATGTGGTGTAGTGGCACAGTGAAAATGTTCTTGCAGCAGCAGAATAGCGCAAGCAACAAAAGTAAAATAATGACATAAAGGTGTATACTATAACTACAAAATTGTCCACTTAAAGGTCTCTTTTTTGTAATTTTATGTTCTGAAAAAAATCTGATTCTGTAATTAATGTCACAATAATAACTCCTGCAACTAATCAGCGTACCTGGATGTGCAATGCACCAACATAGTCCCCACCATCCAAGGCTTGGCAGAGTTGACCAAGTTTAGATGCAGCATTTGGAGATATGTCCCCACTATTAAGCTTCGCAAACAAAGCACCAATTTTCCTCGAATTGTCATCAATTTCACGCTTTTTAGAAGGATTTGCACGAGATCCTCCAAGAGCTTCTGATGTCTCATGGTAGAGTCTGGTCAATGTTGTGATAACAGGCCTCAACTCATCTGTAAGTGAACCAGCAAATGCATGTTAGCACTGCATATACGAGTCTATACATACTGCGATGCATCCTAGAGTTAGAACTGATGGCCCACATCTATGAACGTATACTGACACAAATCCCCACAATTACCTTACCCTGGAGAAACAGAAATGTCCAAAAGCATTGGTAAAACAAGAGCAACAACAAAGAGAATAAAAAAAAGTGGACCAATATTATCATGTACAAACAATTTGATACAGGTTTCAATTTGTTTCTATTCGGAATTATCACTTGCTTCCATGCTGCTAAATGATAATAGGCTTGGGATGTGAATGATATAAAATCAATTATGAAATTATTGAAAAAAAACAATGCCGGTTTCTTCTCACATTCAATTTTGTATTATACAAAGATCAACACTAGGGACCACAAGAAAAAAACCCTAAGGGTCCATTTGGTTGGGGTACATTAGATTACAGGATAATCTAACAATTTCTGGGAATCATTTATATGGAAAAATGATTGCGAAGAAAAGTAATTTTTAACATATTTGGTTGGTGAAAAAAATTCTCCAAAAAATGATATTAAAAAAAGATTACTACATTTGATAGGAGATAATCCTATATAGAAATATGGTTAAATTTATAAATATGCTTATCAACGAAAAATAATTTTTTAATACTAAGATAGCATTGTTATTTTCAATCAATTTTTATATGACTATAATCACATAATCCTTTATATAATATTATTTGCATTTTAATTGTTTTGTAAAAGCTTTTTATTGAATGAATTTTAAAAAATATCAAATAAAATTCAATGATGATAAATATATTTTATTGGGGGTATTTTTGTCAATTATGGATTATCACTGCTCAAAAAATTTAACAAATACTATCCCCTCAATAATATTTGTTTTACCTCCTCTCTTAGAAAAATAAGCAAGGGAACCATCACTTTTTTTACTCTCTCTTCCACTTTTTATACCAAACATGGTAATTTGACATAGGATTTGTTTTTCCATACCAGATTACCCCAACCAAATGCATTTCTAATAGTTAGCAAAAACTATCCATACCTACAATAGACAAATTGGGATATTCAGAAGAAAATCCAAATGTTGCCGAATTACTTTAAAAGAGTTCGACAAGCACCAGCTCTCATGGTTAATGAAATAATTTGAATTAAAAAAAATCATTTCTTACAATGAATACATTGACACAAATGCATATGTATGTATAGAAATATGCATGTATGTATGTTTGTTTAAGTAATATGCATGCATGTTTGTTTAGGTAATATGCATGCATGTTTGTTTAGGTAATATGCATGCATGTTTGTTTAGCCATGATGCATTTGTGAATTATTAGTTCCAATAAATTGAGATATCATGAGCTAACTAGAAACACAGGACTCGTTTGGTTTATGTATAGTGGAGGAAGAAAAAGGCACTTTCTAGGAAGTGGAGGAAGAAAAAGGCACTTTCTAGGAAACGGAAAGAAGGCCCTTTGTCTGGTTGGAGTTTTAAGAGAATGAAAAAAACTATTCCTATGGAAAGACACTTCCCATATTTCATGGAAAGTGGAAACTCATGGAGGTGGGTTTTGGGATTTTCCATGGGATGGAAAATGATGACCATTTTTTCTTTCCAAAAATACTCCTTTAAGATATATGACTAAAATTCTACAAATAACAAAATGGATGGTTAAGATGAAATATTGAATAATAATATTATCATAATATTTATATTAATATAAATACTATAATATTTATAAATATATTAATATTATCTTAATATTTATACTAAGATAATATTTTTATTAATATCAATATAATTTTTATATTAATATTTTAATATTAGTATTAACATAATATTATATTTATAATAAATTTATTTTATTTAAAATATTGATATTATATTAATATAACAAATCATTATGATCTAATGATATATTATAATATGTCAATATTATATTTATATTAATATAAATATAATATTATTATTTATACAAAGTTTGGGAGAAAAAATATATGATTTTATATCTATTAAGGATATAATAGGTATTTTATATAGTTTTTTTAGTTAAATGAATGTTCAACCAAATATAAGCCACTTTTCCATGGTTAACCAAGCATGCCAAAATCCTAGTTTTAGGAAATAACTTCCTGGGAAGAAAAGTTCCCATGAACCAAACGAGTCCACAATTTCTTCATCCTTGATATGATACTTAAAAATCAAATGTAAATATATAAAAATAAACTCATTTCCAATTGCAAAGGAACACTGATCATCAACCATACATAACTAATAAAAGGTGTTTCGAAAGAAATAAATGTTTCAGATTTTCAAGTGGTTGAAATGATCAGATTGCTGAAACAGGCATGGACCATCTTGGGGTGGTTCAGGCACCCGGGCCAAGAACATGTTTCCCATTGCTGTTTCACCCAAAATGCCACTGTTCTGGGTAAAACGGCTAAATGCTTCACCCTTTACCAGTTTCAGCTAAAGTGCTCTGACATGCAGCCAGTTGAAATATGGATTCAAATGAACTTCAGACTTAGATTCAAATTTTTGGCACAAGAATGTGGTACATTCTTTCTCACACTGTTTCTTTGATAAGCATGCCAAGCCCAATTTCTTATTAGGATATTTAGTCATTCCAGAGTTACGTGAATGACTAAGATTTAGGCAGGTCAGGGAAAGGAAGTAAAAGCATTGGTCTGACACAGTCCAAGGTCTCCAGAATATAGCTAGACAAGTCAACTATGGCTCCAAGGGTGGTAACTTGACTGATAAAATAAAATAATATCAACATCATTTTTTAAGCTATGTTTTGATAAGCATGGCTACATAGGTGCAACAAGGAAAGGTTAACTAAGCCAGACACGTGAATATGAGATATGTTTTTTCCAGGCCATTATATGTACGAACCAAAAGTGTGAGAGATACAAAGCCAATATTTTCAGATTAGTTCTGCCATTGATATTGGGCATGTATGTATTGAAATTACCAGGCACATTTGAAGTATCCACTGTTTGCACCGTAGGAGGAGGAGCTGGAGGAGCAGCAATTGGCTGCACTTGTGATGACGGGGGTGGACTACAAGGTTGCGCAGCGCTGACATTAGAACTCTGAACAAAACTTGGATTGCTAACCGGAATAAAACCCCTAGGTGCAGGGGTAGGTGCCACAGCTGCCGGAAATTTGGGACCAGTAACAAATCCCGGTTGTGATGCATCAACACCATGAGAAGTGGGTAAAGGTGATCCATATTGATATGTAGGATTAGCAACTCCCTGTCACAAACATGAAAAGAAACAAAAGCATTAATTAGTTAGAAAAAGTAAATATTGCTCCATGGTAAAGTACCAAGAATATACAGTGTACAGACCGGGTACAGCTGAGAACCCAAGCTGGGCTGCTGGTATTGATCCATGTTTTTAAGGGTGGGTGGGGTTGCAGGAACAAATGACCTCACTGCAGGCTGTGATGCAGCGGGAGGTGGGGCAAAACTTGGCTGTCATCAGATGAAATTGTTAGAGGCAAATAGACTGGTATAACAGAAAGCTTATTATGACAACAATAGAAGAGTACTTAAATAAGTAATGGTGAACAAAACATTTACCAATTCTTACCCAAAACCAAAACGTATTTCAAAAGGACCCAAGAAAAAATTAACATTTCATTAGCAAGAATTAAAATACTGGCAAGTTTGGAAAGCTTCTAAATGGTACATACTGAATTAGGATTCATTTCTCCTAATTCAATGAGGTCCTATCATCATATTTAATGAAGGATAGAACCTTGGAAGGCATAGACATCCATACGAAAGATAAGCAAGTAATAAACTTATAAATGAACTATGCTATGGGAAAGAAAGCGGAAAAGTTGAATGTACAGAGCTTGTGTAACAATCAGTAAGCCTCCACACGGGCATGATTTACGGTCCAATATTTATTGAAAGACATTTTGGGTTTTAACAATCATCAAATATTTGAAAGGAAAGGACCATCTTGTGTAACAATCAGTAAGCCTCCACACGGCATGATTTATGGTTCAACATTCATCGAAAGACACACACACATACATATATATATATATATACACTTTGAGAAGACTTGAAGAGTGAGGCTAAATTAAGTGTTGGTTCAGGATGTCAGATCATGGACCAGGTTTACCGCTGGCACAAAATTAATACAACAAACAGCACCGGCTCTGCAAGAGACAAGATGTGTCAGGTTTGAACAAGACCTATTATCAATCAATTAAGTCTAGCAGCATAAAGCTGTTTTAATGCAACTTTAGAATAAGAGAGATAATTATGCCGACTGGTATGAAAATAGCAAATTTAAACCGGAAACTCATAAAGTAGCAAGAAGGATACATACATCGGTGAAACAGGGGAAAATAGTTTTAACTTCATATTTAAGGATTGTTTGGCTTGCTGCAGGTCCAGCTGCATGGTGGGCAAGCCTTGTTCCATGGCCAATTTACCTACAAGATGACCCACAGCCCCAGGTTGTGCCCCGACTCCATGCCCTCTAACTTCACATCCCCTCCCCCCATCCCCCCCTCACCAACTGCTCCCCTCTTCTCCACCTCCTTCGCCTCTACCCCTCCCTTACTAGCACTGAACTACTGCTGCACACTTTCCCACCTCTTCCGCACCTCCCCTTGATGATGCCGGACCACTGCTTGGCCTCTCCTTTCCCTTGTCCTCTACCTCTACCCCTTTGCACACCCTATCTCACCTCTCGCAGACACCGGATCATCGGTTCCCCCCTCCTGTCCACCCTCAGCCGCCACTACATTTTTTTGCACCCCAAGACCCCCCAAATGATGGTGACAGCCACCGCTCTCCACCACCACTTGCTAGTGCTGCGCCCCTCTACCTTCTCTTTGTAGGTGACCCTTCACCTCTCCTTACCCCTCACCTCTTCCGCCTTCTGCAATCTCTCTCTCTTGCTGCCCTCCCCATCATATTTTCCTATTTCACTTCCAAAGAGGTGAGAGCCAACCTTCTGTAGGTCATTTGCATGCAACTCAAGTTGCATGCGGCTTGCTGTACAACAGTCCCTATCAGGCGTACCTTGCCATGCTAGCACCGGACCAATACCCGGTACAAGGAGCACATCAAGTGTTGGCCTGTACCAAGTGTATTGACACTGCACCAAAATGCCATTGGTACAAGGTCTGATACTAAAATTGCGAACCTTGCTCCAAATATCCTCTCAATTATATTTTGGGATTTACAATTTGGTAAAATTTGGATAGTTGAACAAGTCTTAGGATTGTTTCTTTTTATTTTGGGATCCAAATATTTATATAAGGTAAATATTTTCTTCTTGCAATAGGATATGAGGTTGGTTAAAAGTTTATTTTTAGGTCAAACTATGCAAATAAAATCTTATAATTATAATAGATAAGTTCGATGTCCTTAGAACTGCAACATATTATTTTCCACAAGTTTTGGTCCTCATTAAATAGGATTCCACATAGATCTACAAATTTTAGTATTCCAAGTGACTAACGATTCTAATCGCATGGGATGGGGCTTTCCCGTGTTTTCCATGACATGAGGCATGCCATCATCCTGCCTCGTCCTAACAATCTGGATGGGGGACACACCAACAAGATGTTGGGACACAACGATGGGATGGTGCCATGTCATGACACCTCACTGGACACACCACATGGACTTGAATCCTTGAGTAAATTTGAGACAGAAATCTGGTGGAGCAGGATATTTTCCTGCCCCCTCTTTAATTTATTTTTATTTCTCCTCCCTATTCAATTAATCTCATCAGCTGTTTTCCTCTTTTATCAATGGTCCATAACACTGTAAATCAGATCTGAGCCAAACTGATATGATTCCTACAAGTAGCCCACATTATCTCTCTAATAATTTACTAAAACACCTATAAACCCTAGCTTGATTCTCAAACCAACTGATCCTTTAAATCCCTTTATCATACCCTCTTGTATTAGATTACCTTACAGACAGTCTTTAAAAAATTATTCAAAATATTTTTTATTGAGAATTACCCAGTGAGCATTTAGTTTCCCTATTGATTGTTCAATCAATACTAACTCCCAATAACAAACCCTAGCAAGTTCCTACTGTCACTTTCCTTATGACAGAAATTGAAGTTTATCCTTTTAGTTCTTAGCAGCAAGCAAAGCAACTCCTTATAAACTCCAAAAGTTTCCGTACATTCTTCACCAAAGATCATGGATATGAAACCCTTATCTCTTAGGATCCTGTCTCAATTATAAAAGCAACAAAGGAAAACTGCTATCTTTACAATTACCAGAAAAGAAGGGAAAATTCAACTAAAATAAAATAAATACCTGTGGAACCTGGGGTGTCTGTGATGGAACAAACATCTGGGTTGGCTGCGCTGGCTGAAATGACACAGGATTGCCAGACTCCTGGAACTGTGTTTTGTATTGCACAGGTTGATATCCTACATAAGAGCCAGATGATGGTTGATAGCCTTCACCATATGGACTCGCAGGAATGCTCTGCAGCAGCTGGGAATGTGATTGATCCTAATTTAGAACACAAGAAAGACACCACAATGTGTAAAAGATGAAACTGTCCTTTAACTGAATGAAACATTAACCAAGAATAATTAAAAAAATCTATAAAAGAAGACCTGATAATATTGTTGAGAGTAGTCTACAACATTAAAGCCAGACTGGTCTGTTCCATACACAGATCCAGCATCTGGTACACTGGTTTCATAAGGTGAACTTTTCGGTGCATCTCTCTCTGCAAAAGAAAAGAATCAACATCAACATACTTCACCATGTCTATTTATTATAACTCAGAAAAAACAGCGAAAGTTTCTTTAGAATTTATCATCTTTCATCATGTTTTATTGCATGGGAAAATTAACATGTGCATATTGCATGGAAAATCAGCAGCTTTCTAATTATTTTCACATGAGATGATCCATGGTTATACACAGAAAGCATGTGTCTCAACTCTCAAGCAAATAAGAGGTAGAACTAAAGGGAGGGTAAAAGTGTTCCAAGAATTCATACTGGATAAGTGGTGAAGGTTCTGAAAAACATCCACGCACACTCTACTATCAAAGAAATTGGACCCCAACAGAGACAGCTATATTATTTTTGAAATGATTTAACAGAGTGAACTGATAGAAATTAATCACATTTACAAAATATTAAAAAACAGAAAGAAAATATTTTGTTAGAGAATGAACTGGCATCACAGTAAACATGATGATCCTTTGCACCTAACACAAGATCATAAGGATTGTATATACGAACGCAAGAATATCAGTTTCATTAAAATTTTCAAAACCATAATTTGGAAGAATTTCTGCAACCCCACCCAACTTCAACAGTCCCCTTCACCATCCACTCTGCCAACAAAATTTTCCTTGGCAGAGGCCCATCACAAAGGCATCTGGCCTTTCATTCATACTGAGATTATAAGCATGATTAAATGATCTAGCAAAGGGTTTAGTGCCAAAAAAAATTTTAGTAGCTGCATCACAAAGGCACATGGCCTTTTATTCATATCAAGTTTGCACATCTTTCATTCATGTTAAAATTATTTGCATGCTTAAGTGATCTAATGTGTTGTTATATCATTAAGGGGTGTCCAAGTGCAGGAGGCTCTCACCACTGTTAGGTTTAGGGAGGGTCAGATGTGTGCAGCCTTACCCTTGTGTGCAGAAAGGCTGTTTTCATGTTTCAAATCCATGATACCTAAGTTACAATGGACCAACATTATCGTTGTGCTAGAGCCTGCCCTTTGAATTGCTATATCATTATATTATAGTTTTTGATTGTCACCCAAGAATATTTCCATTTACTTGGTTTGACATGGTCCACTAACATTAGCTTGCAAATTTGGTCAAAACAACAGATGACAATGCTACCATGGAATGCTCTGCACATTACACTTGGTTTATGCCATGTAAGCTTCATCAATAAAAATGAAGCACATCCCAAAACTAAAAATAATCAAGGATTTAAACATCCATATAATATTTAATTATTGTTGATAACTGGAAATAAAATTCTAAATGTGGTAGAATAAGCATCTCTTAATATCTTAGAGAAAAGACAAATATGATGCTTTTTCATTATTTTTTTTTGCATAGTTGCATGAATGGGCAGGCAATATATTAGTTATTGTGAGTATGATATTCAAACCTACAAATTATAACAGACCAATAGTTTGGAGGATATCATCCTAGGTAGAACTTATGCAAGACAAATTAATAAGTCGATCAGATCAACTAACATATTCTTTAAAACCTAGATCCTTTATGGATACCGATCAAAGGTAGGGAGTTAAGAGTAACTCATATTTATTTTAGTTTTTGTCCCTAGTAGCCAAAGCTAGATCCCATGATCACTAAATAATGCTGCAACTCTGGAACACCAAGCTAAAATGCGATTGTGTGCAGGGTTTCCGTATGCATTTGTAGGTCTGTTATAACCTCAAACTAACACTAGCTTTTGATCTCAAGAATCTTTGTCTAAATCTAGAAATTAAATAAACATGCATGGGCTTTACCTAAATCACAAGAAAATCTATGTAGACTTGAAATTAGCTTGTTACAGAAATTAAGTTAAAAAATAAAAGCAGTAAGTTCTTGAATCATATACAACTCAAAAGCAGCTATATTTTCCATGTTACATATCAATAATTTCCCCAGATAAAACCATGAGAATGAACAAATGGCTCTTTTCTCTCATCTATCAAACTCAAATCATAACACAACTGGCACATAGATATTAAAGTTGACCCTCAGTCAATTTAAAACTTTAAAAAATAATCACAAATGCACAAACAAATATGCTGTTAATATGCTAACTTTTGATTGGTTCCAATCATTTCCACTCGATTGTTCAATTGTTGTGCTTTAAACGCTTCTACACTTTCTGGAAAATCTAGCAATGGATCAATTAGACATCCTAAACCTATAAAGATAGCTTCTATGAAATTCTTGCCAACTCATGGTGATTCCTTTTTGTCAACTTTAGAGAGGAAAAGGATTTATCAAGTCCAGGTGGATTTGTAGGCAATATAACTTATATTGCTACTGTTTGGGCTAGCCTCCGTAAAGACTCCACTTCATGAAAACAAAATTCATACAACTTAGAAAAAATTTTCTGACCTTTCTTTCGGTTAAATTATTTAAATAATTTTTATTGTAAAAAAGAGTTCCTCAATATTCTTCAAACATCAATCTGCAGAAAGTGAAACAAGAGGGAAAACATTAAGGGCCCGATTGGAAATTATTGGATTGGCCCAAATCCTATAGGATTGGGTAATCCTATGGGTAAAACTCCCATTTTCTTTCCTCTGTTTGGATGATTTAATTATAGGATAAAAAAATAAAAAATGAGTACTTCTATAAGAAAAAAATAATGAATTGGAAGGTCATTATTTTTTCCCCATCATTATCAGGCTCCAACATCCCCCCCCCCCTTCCCCATGTGATCTCCTCCCCCTCTCATTCACCTCCTCTCCCTCGCTCCCCCCCCCAACCTCCTTGCTGCTGATAGCTGGGGGAGCGGCGGTGGGGACGGGGTGAGGAAGTCATTATCATTGTGGAAGGAGACGATGGACTGGACGAAGGCGATACCGAAGAAGGAGATGAAATAGATGAGGGAGGCGAGGCCAATGACATGGAGCGGCATCGACTTGCACCACCACCGCATCTAGAAGACAAGGAAGGTGGCAAAGAGGGCAGAGAACATGAGATCCATGTGCTAGATAGGAAGAGGGAGGGTGTCCAATGCCTGGACCTGGGGCAGTGCAACAAATGCAGGGAGTGGCCTCCATTGGTTTTTCCTATATATTCCCCCAGTTTTTCCTCTATTTGTTCCTTTCTCAGGGTTCTCAATCGGGTGGGAGGCTTGGAGTGACCTAATAAGGAAGGTTACACAATGGCTAGGACTTTGTGTTGGATATTTATATACAGTAATTTAAATAAATAACATTAGCAATTTGAACTAAGCATAGATAATTGTGGCTTATTGGTTAAGATAGTGATTAGGCATCCAAAAATTTGAGATTCAAATCCTCATGCCCTCCTATTATTTATATATTTTTATAAAAAAATATTATGTATATATATATATATTAATTATGTATATATCTATATGTATTATAAAAATTTAACAAATTATAAAAAATTAATGAAAATTTATTTTATATATTTTATACATATATTTTTAATAAATTAATTATAAAAAAATATTATATATTATACAATTAAGTTTTGGTAGAAGGTATTCAAGGGACATTCCAAATTCAAATGGATTTTAATTTTAAATTCCAAACTCTTCCCAAATTTGATAGGGTACTGCAAACGAGTTAGGGATGGCATTGAGTATGGATCAGGTCAGCCAATATCCATATCCACCCTAAAATTAATTAAAAATTTTATACCCATATCCATCCAATATTCTTCTTGGATCAGGTTAGGTCAACTAGATAAGAGGGGTCGGTCGGATCGGATTGGATCATGTTGGATCCATGGTCATTTTTTTGTAAAAATTAATAATATATATACATATATAATCAGATTCGAGTAGCAAGTACTTGAGGGACAAATTTCAAACCCATCCCAAATCAGAACGAATTTTAATTTTAAATTTCAAAGACACAAAGTTATAACATCTTTTCTTGATATGAATTATTTTGTAATTCTAATTGTTAATATAATATTTTGATAATGATAGGTTTATTATTTTGGTAAAACAAGGGGTAGAGAGGAAAGAGGGAAGAGAAAAAAAAGGTGGGGGAGAAAATCTTAATTGATCATCCAAACATAGGATAGGATTCTTTACATGAAGTTTTTTTTGTATAGATTTGGTGTATAATCCTATAGGATCAAATTCTATATCCTATCATAATTTTTATCCTAAGTTTAAAAGTCCTAGAGATCCAAACAGGCCCTAAAATAGACTAAATAGTAATAGAATATATTACTTTTGCAAGGATGACAAATAAAATAGACCTCTAAAATGCAAAACAGCAAGTAATTTTTTATGACTACACACCACATGGTGACCATCACCCTCATAAGTCAAAAATTTATTATTTTACAGAAATAAACAAAATTTCCTGAATTCCATTTGCAGTTTAGTCGGTAGGATACCAAGTCAACGAAATGCGGCCAGGTTTAGTTTCCTGTGGAGTAGCACAAAATGAGGAACATGCTTATAAAGTTTCCTATAAGAGATATATACTGACTTTTGAATCAGAAAGATACTGTGGTATTCATATAACAGATTGAAGCTCTAGTTGGCCACCCTACCCAGATCAAGAAACTCATAGGCTTAGATAAAATGTCATAAGCTTAATTTAACTCTGAACTGCATTGCCTAGATGAAAACTTCCTTTTCCATTGATGTGAAAATTAATAATGGAGGGACTCAAGTAGGAGAAAGTGAGAGAGATTTCCTTTTTCCCTTCTCCTTTTTGTTGTGGTTTGTGTGCGTGCATGTTGGGAAACAGGGAAGAGGTGAGCATGTGAATGCACAAAAGGGTAGGATTGTAGGAAGCTTATACATCTATAGATCTAAGCCATTTTTCAGCAGTATCATAGTGAACCAAAGATAGGCACCTAAAATGGTCCAACCTTATGACTTCATTTTGTTCTGTTCCATCCAAACTACATAAAACAGCCATGCTACACATGCAAAATCCATAAGTCCATACACTTCAAAATATACAGAGGCCTATGTTGCTAACCAATATTTGGAGAAAAAAACTTGTGTGTGTTCTTTTTGACTGAAAAGTGGGGAAAAGGGGATTTTGCTCTTAATACTTGGCCTTATCCCTACATAAATGTTGGCTTTAAATATGCTCTGTCACCAAGCATTTCAATCCACGCCACAGCCATTTTCATTGCAAGCTTTTCCAAATCCTCACAACTTCCAACAATTTTACTTGAGGTCTTCCCTTCCCTTTCCTGACCCAATTTGCTCCATTCAATCTACATAAAATAGGTGCATAAATGCAAAATCCATATACTTTGAATGATGCAGAGGTCTGTGTTGAAAGCCAATAATTTGCAAAAACAAACAAAAAGAAACTCTTTTTAGCCTTCTTTCTGACAGAAAAGGAAAAGAACCTAGGGATAATACCATTAATATAATTTACCCAATCTTTATCATGAGGCCTTATCACAACATTTAGGTTTGGCTCTAGAGATGATTTTTCATGATCATTTCAATCCAGCATCACAGCCAATTTCATTGCAAACTTTTCCAAACGTTTGCAACTTCCAACAACAGCGCCTGAGGTCTTCCCTCCCCTTTTCTGACTCAGTGACACAAATCACGAAAAGACAAACTGAAGGGCCACTGCTTTGGGTGGCCTCCTCAAATATCAATGGCACATTCTCAAACTATATTAATCAGTTATCCCCCACCATGCCCTTAATTAGTAGAACCCTTCTGCTTCCTCTTGTTATCCATTTCAATTTTACCCCATATTCATCTGATAAATGTGAGAAACAAAAGAACCATGCTTATTCAATAATTCTTTTCAAAAACTAAAGGGGATAAAAGAACAAAAGCCATTTGTAATTTTGTAGTAACATTTAAACTACGAGCCATATGAATGAAGGCTCCTTCCTAGTTTACCATAGTTCTAGCTTCCAAGGCTTGTTGCACTTGTTTCATGAGCATGGAGTTTTCTATTGCCTAACATTATATCATATAGGTAGGCCTTGTTGTCTCATGAGATCTAATGTTCCATATAAATCTTTCTCTGATGCAGTCATTCTTTGCCTTGTCCTTCCTAGCTTGGCCAAAATATTCATATAAGCAAACTTGAGTTCATCCAACTCATCTTATGTTCTCGGTATTTCTTTGTTGGCCAAGATTACAAGGCATTAGAAATGTTTATGTTTACATTGTTATATGGGGCAAGTAAGATTCTGAGGCAAGTACCAATTAGATGTCTCAAGACACACCACATAGGCTTGCTAGGCCAGTGGTGGGACGATCCCTTCCCAACACTTAGAATCATGCCCCATCCTTGCAGGATGTCCCACTGAGACATGAATCCCTATCATGCACAAAACCTAAATAGAAGATTGATACTAAAATAATGATTCAAGTATTCTTATTTTATCTTAAATAAATGTATCTTTCTCCACAAGTGATAAAGTATCTTTTTAAGGATAAGTATGTTGGGGCAACGACCAGCATCATAAGTAGTTGTGGCAAGTGGCAACATTGTTGAGTTTATAGTCATCATGAGCTTAAACCAGTGGTAAGCACAAATCCATATTTCTTTGCATAATGAAAAAGAAATAGCATGTATACTATTTTCAAATGATATATGATGATTAATAACTTTAAGGACAAAGTTAAATGCCAAATTGGGAAAATATGGGAGGACAGCTTTTGTAGATTGGGGCATATACAGTATGATTATTTTCATATTCTTTGATTCATTATACAAAAGAACAAAGAGATCCAAAAGGATAACTATAATATCATAGATTTTAATGAACGGAGTGGTTTTTCTGGATATTATGTGACTAGGTGACAGCTTGGTAGTTTAAGGAACGCTTACACAAAAAGAATAAGAACATGGAACAAGGTAAAAACCATATGTTTGAAAAAATTAGACAAAAAAGAATTCCAAGAAAAAAATATTAGCATGGTAAGATTAAAAGAAAATGCACATATGGACAGATGATGAAAATGCAAAGGTGGATATGTGGTAAAACTAGGAAGCATAGAATAGGAAAAAAAAATAGGAGACAGATTAAGAACAAAGTAATCAAGAACCAATTAAAATGGTACGGGAATGTACAATGAATAACTATGGAGGCCATAGCAAGGACAGGTGCACAGACCTATTTTAGAGCCAAGGGATGAAGAAAGGCTGGTGGTAGAATCATGCTAACAATTAGAAAAGTCTAAAACAATACAACAGGTAGCCCTGATAGGAAGATTAGCGGAAGGGCTCATAATATACCCACCGGAAATAGTAGGGAGAAAAATTAATGGTCATATTTTTTATTAGGTTCATAAATTCAAACACAACTGGCTCAAAAGTTTCATATCATTTTAAATTTATATATCAAAACCAATGGTAAAGTATTAGAATATTCTCCTAGGAACATCACAATTATGCACATGAACCATGCCCAAAGATGCTCAAGTTATGTTCATACATTAAATACTCCCACTAGCTTTGCATTTCATGCAGATTCTGTAGGTTGGAAGCATGTCACAAAAATGATATTCAGCACAGCATATTGGTTAGTCAGAACCAAGGTTTTAAATCCCGTGGGACAGGGCTGTCCCGATTTTTTCCTGGAACGGGACGCGTCGGCATCCCGCCCCGTCCCGACACTTGGGACAGGGGATGTCCCAAGGTGTCCCGATTGGGACATTGAGACGCTGGTGGGATGTCCTGTCCTGACACATGGGATAATACCCCGTCCCGGTGTCCCGTGGGATGTCCCGCCGAGACCTGAATCCTTGGTCAGAACAACTTGACTGGAGAAGAAATTAGTTAAGGTACAATCATTATGATGAATTGATAAATTGTAAGGCAACTAGTCTTAAGGAGCACCTAGCTGACAGTTCGAGTAAATATTGATGTATAAAAGAATTTCCCTATTGCCATTATATCTCAATGGGAAGAAAAAAGCATATAAAAGAACACATATAAAACAAAAAGATGGATGAACAAATTATTAAACTAGCAAAGTGATTCTTTTGAGGACAAACACCAATGTCGTCCACTGGCTATTGTATTGCAGATGCCACACTGGTCATAGGATTTTGCTTGCCAAATCACATCAGGAAGATGCATGCAAGAGGATGAGACAAATTATGCATTCCACAAACTTTGGGTCAAGGATTCGGGTCCTGGCGGGACATCCCATGAGACACCGGAACTGAATATTATCCCATGTGTCGGGACAGGATATCCCGCTAGTGTCCCAGTATCCCAATCGAGACACCTTGAGACATCCCCTGTCCCGAGTGTCGGGACGGGGCGGGACGCCGACACGTCCCGTTCCAGGAAAAAACCGGGACAGCCCTATCCCACGGGATTTAGAACCTTGCTTTGGGTATCTAAATTGCTCCATTGGACCAGTAAAAGGATATCATAGTCTACATATTCTGTTATCAACAAAATAGTGCACCTACAATTATTTATAAATTTTAATCAGGAGGATATAGGTATTTTGTGGAAAGTTGAGATTGTTCAATACAGAAAACTCTAGTCAATTAAACCTACAAATTAAGCATACAAATCATACACTGGGCAAAAGTATCTAATTTATGTTTCACTACCTTCTGCTGAGAGAGCAATTCGATCCCGCAAGATAGCAAGTTCATGAGAAAATTCCTCTGATCCCAACAATTTTAGATACTCCATTGCAGTTGTAAGAAGCCCTTGGCTGGCAAGTAATTCAGCATAGTTCTCCACAAGCTTGGACAAAGATGCACTGAATCGCTTCTGACCACTTGCAAGTGCAAGGACCATAATCTTTTCCATAAGATCCTATTTAAAGCAAAAAAAAATATTAATCTACTGGTTATGTCATGATCATAGATGACATTTAGTTTATGATGATAGAAAATCACCTGAAGAAGGTCAACATAAGCCCTCCCTTCACATTCAGACTTGAGGCTGCGTGACCAAATTTCCACAGTTTTGTCAATGTTCCCAGCACAAATGTAACATAGGGTTGCTGCAAGTGTATTGCCAACAGTCATAAGTCTTGAAGCAAGAGTGTCGCACAGGACAGTCCATTCCTCCTTCTGTGCAAACTGTTGCACAATCAAGACAGAACAACTCATGATCAGACAAAGTAAATTAAACACACAACAAAAAAAAATGATTTACATTTAATGAGTAACAAGCATCAAATTAGGCAGGCATCCAGTCTTGATGTAAATTTCACCACAATTATAAGTGTAACCCAATAAGTTAATTTTACGTAAACGTAATCTACCATTCAGTGTTGTCAGAGTGGACGAAGTCCACCTAGATGCAAAGGCCAGCCCCTCTCACACCATCCAGGAAGATAAAAAAAAAAAGAAGACCTTCTAGTAACGAATCTACGACCTGTTGGTCATATAGGTACCTGGCCACTTAAACACTACCTTGAGCACAGGCAGCACTTATCCAAAAGATAAAAATATGCCACACAGTTTTACACTAGCCCTAGAATCCAACAAATAGTAGGAAAAAAGGACGCTGCTTGATATGTGTAGCAACTGTCCCAAAAACCAGATAAATCATTTATTATTTCATTCTTATTTCTGAATTTTCCTCTTCTTCCACTTATGCTTCATCTTTCTGATTCTATTTCGTTCAACTCTTTTAAACTCTTTCTTATTTATTTCTTTACTATTTACTTCACAAACAGGCCACAAAGACCCAAGTATTTCCTTTCTGATTATATTATTAACTCAAGTATTTTCCTCTTCTTCCACTTATGCTTCATCTTTCTGATTCTATTTCGTTCAACTCTTTTAAACTCTTTCTTATTTATTTCTTTATTATTTACTTCACAAACAGGCCACAAAGACCCAAGTATTTCCTTTTCCTTCTTTCCTGTCTTTTCAACTCTTACTCACAGCCCCTCCATCTCGTCTCTTCATTACTTATTTTCATCATTTATTTCATAAGCAATCACACTGTAGTCCCAAAACATTTTTCTTTCTTTGTTCTATATTACCTTTCTCTGCTTCCGGTATCTAACTGGAAGCTTCTGCCCTTATCTGCCACAATTTTCATGGCTCGATTCTTTCTCTTCTCAGATTTCACATTCTTTCACTGCTCCAATTAGAAAAGGTGAATCAAAAACACAATGTGAACTGACATGCTATTAAAATATTCTAGTTACGATTATTGGGTAGCAAGAGAATGGCATCATGTTCTGCACACTTTTGAAACATGAAAACCAAAATATAAGTAATCTATGTACATTCCCAACCATGGATCAAAGCAGACAGTATATATATTGTGAAAAGTAGATAAATACAACTGCTCAATAGCATTTGATTATTTTTATTGATTTAGGCATCTCAAGTGGTATAGATCTAAAAAGAGTGTGGTATGTATAAATATACATATATCTAAGAATGCAAAGGCAGCACGGGAGGAGTTCACAGTTCACACATAGCACTGAAACAACTAGGACACTTTCTTGCCTTTTCCTAGACTAATATAAGAGAGAAATTTAGGCTATAAACAAGATGAGCCAAGCCAATCTTTGGGAAGCTCAGGTTTTGCATTTTACATTAAAGCAGGGTTTAAACTTGGGATGAGCTCAAGCAAAGCTTAACTACAAATATTTAAAGTCGGTTCAATTCCTAATATTATAATCTTGTGTGAACCTAAAGCTTTGATGCATTTCTATGAGCCTGGAGTATTTCTTCCTTGAATGATCTCAGGCAAGCACATTATCAAGCCAAGCTGGTAGTCTTTATAAATTACCAGCTGAACTTCACTTTCTATGCATTAACAAGCCTTGAGCAACATCGACTAAAGAGATTGGTAAAAAAAAATGCCATATCGGAAAGGAAAAATAATTGGCCTCAACAAGACAGGCCTTTTTGAAAATATGAAATTAGTTTGATGTAAGGTTTCAAAATCTAGTAGTTGCCAGTTTATGCTGGCAAATAGCATGTGAGAGCCCATGCTAGCATGTGTTTAGTTCTATATTGATTGTATATTGGAGAGATCTTGGATACTAATACAAGTCCAAGCAGGGTTCTTCGAATTGTGCCGAACCGGCAGGTTCGAAGCGTACCGAACCGGACTGGTGGCTGGCTGGCACGGTTCGGCCATATAAAACGGTTCTGCGGCCTGCCCCATAAAAATTTATATATATATGTTATACCAGACCAAACCGGACCCGAACCGGTGCGGAACCAGTTGAAATAAGGCCGAACCGCTAGGTTCGATCGGTTCGAGCCCGATTTGGCCATGTTCAGGCCAGTTCAGGTGGGGGATTTTTTTTTTTTTTTTTTGTCATATGGCTACTGTAGCCATGTGACATAGTGGGGGGGGGCTTCTGAGAAAGCTCTTAAGAGCTTTAACAACAGAAAGCTCTTCGTTATTTGTTTTGCAACGACAAGAGAAAAAACTTAATCCATTTCAATGCAATCAAACATCCAGAAGTCGAAGAGGAGGGTAAAATCAAGGTACGTATAGCTTTCCTTTCCTCTATTTCCCTCTTTCCTCTCATTTTTTTTTAAAATCCGTGCAAAACAAAAAATTAAGAAGAAATGTCAAAATTTTTTGTTGGCTATGATTTTAAGTATATGGTAGATGTAGGATAGATCTACACAATGATGCTAAGATCTTGATTTTTTGTTAAGTACATAATTTTTTAAATTAAAAATTAATTTTGGATTAATAAATTAATTTAAAAAATAATTAGAAAAAAAAACTGTAATTATAAATTATTAATCTAGGACTCGTAAGCTACTCTCACTATAAATTTCATATCGATTTATTCAAGTTTTGATGCATCTCATGAATAGTGCATTAGGTCCTAAATTGAAGAAATATTGACTTTTAATACATTTTTAGGATCTTAAAAAAATATATGTAGCATGTATGATAAATCCTACATGAATCTAAAATTTATTTTTTTATTTTTTTATTCTTTAAATTTTTAAAATAAAAAATAAAAAATAATTTAAATTTTAAAAATTAGGTTAATAAAGTATTAATTAATAAATATTATTATTGACCTTATATGTAATTTAAATATTCAGGTATGAATCCATCAAGGAGGAAGAAGGATCCGGAACGAGACATTGCTGGTTGCATGGAGAGATGCTCTCGGGTCGGCATCACTGGAGGCGTAAATGGTGCAATACTGAATTCAAAGATGGGGGTAACAAGGTTAAAGCTGCACTTGGCTGGCGGCTATCCTGATGTATCTGCATACCGAAAGTGTCCACAGGAGGTTCGTCAGTTAATGAAGAAACACTTTGTTGATTTTAAAGCTGGGAAAAAAAGAGCAGCAAAAAAGAAGGCAGAGATGAAGCGCAGAGCCGAAGAACCACTTTCTTATTACTTCAGGAAGAGAGCATCCATTCCTTCTGATGAGAAGGCACAAATGGAGGCTGCTATTCAGGCGAGCTTGTATGAGCAGAAATAGCAGGAGGAGGTAGCCAGGCATAGACAGCAATTTGGGCTATCAACTTTTGAGTCAGGATCGGGATCCGCTTTTACTAATGCTGCAGAGTCTAAGATAGTTTAGGAGGATCTCCTCAGTCAGAGAGCCCATCTGGAGAGGCACCAGTCGTATTGCATCCATGTTATGAGCATTTGGCAATAGAAGGAAGTCTTCCAAGGACATTCCAGAGGGAGCTACTATTCATGATATCGATCCACATACCTTTTCCAGTAGAGATTCCAAGTAACAGAGGATTGACACAATGCTGAAAAAGGATAAAAAAAGGATATATAGCGGGCTATCTCCTCCTGGTTTCATTTCAGTCATATCCCAGCCCATGCAGCAGACAATCCATATTATCGCTCTGCATTTCATCTATACAGGCTGCTGGTGCAGGTGTAGATCCTCCAGCATCGAGGGATATCTATGGTTAGCTTCTGAACAGCAATAAGGAGCTAGAAGGATGGATATCCTCATATCAGAGCAAGTGGCCCGTGCATGGGTTAACGATGATGTGTGATGGTTGGACTGGTCCTACGATGGAGCATCGTCAATTTCTTGACTTATTATGATGAAAAGACTTTTTCCAGAAGTCTATTGATTGATGGTTGGACTGGTCCTACGACGGAGCATCGTCAATTTCTTGACTTATTATGATGGAAAGACTTTCCAGAAGTCTATTGATGCTTCAAATCAGGTGCACGACGCCAGTTATATCCTCAGATTAATGGAGGAGGCGATTGTTCAGGTGAGAGAGCACAATGTCGTGCCGGTCATCACTGATAATGGATTACAGTTCAGGGCCGCAGGGCAGATCTCGATGGAATGGCGATCACATATTTTCTGGACCCCTTGTACTGCATATTGTATAAACCTCATGTTGATGGATATTGAAAAAATTTGCAGGATGTAGAAAATTGTTGAGCTAGCACAGTCTATCACTAGATTTATATATAACCATACATGGATCTTATCATTGATAAGAAACTTTACGGGGAAAGAAATATTGAGACCATGGGTCACACAGTTTGCTACTAATTATATTGTACTTGATAGTTTTCTTGGCAAGAAAGCAAAGCTACGTCAGTATTTGTCGATTAGGAGTAGCAGCAGAGCAGATATGCCAGGACAAATACTAAGAAAAGTAATGTGAAAAATTTAGTGACGAGACAGACATTCTGGCAGCGAGCTGAGAGGATAGTGAAGGCTATCAAGCCTCTATATGAGGTACTTCGCGCCATGGACTCCGAGAGATATGCTCAGATGGGCTTCTTGTATTTCATAATACAAAGGGCAAAGAAAAAAATCCAGGAGGCAGATCCATCACATGTATCTGAGTATATCCGAATCATTAATGGACGGTGGAGTTATCAAATGAGTTCGGATTTGCATCAAGCAGGTCCGCAGTAATTTATGAAGTTCCTAAAAATTTAAATTCAATTAAATTTGTACAAGTACGCTTGACTAATTGTTAAAATATATGTGCAGCTAACTATCTGAATCCGAGATTTCAGTATTCCATACCAGACATTGCCATGGATGAAGATCTTATATCTGCCCTATGCAATGTTATATATAAGATGAAGCCCGATCTAGATGTCACTGCTATGTGCATAGAAAAAGTAAGTTAAAATTATTGAGTGATTTTTATGAGCATTAATTTCAACAAGTTACACATAATAACAAAACTTTTTTCTGGCAGACGAAATTTTTTAGGGAGAGCACAGATTCATTTGGATCTACTGTAGCAATTAGAAGTAAATCAAAGATAAATCTTGGTAGGTACTACTAAGGAGTAAGTGTAATATTATATCAGGATTAAATGTTTTATTTTGTCAAATTTAAAATTCTAAATGATGTAATGTCTTTTGAAGCTGAATGGTGGGTGCATTTTGGTGGATCTGCTAAAAATATGAAGGTTCTTGCAGTTAAAATTCTCTCCCAGATGGTGTCATCCAGTCGATGTAAGCACAACTGGTCTATATTTGGCCTTATCCACTCCAAGCAGAGGAACTATCTGAAACAGAAACGCTTCAACGATCTTGTATATGTACACTATAATTTAAGGTTGAGGCTAAAGTGTATTCAGAAAGTAGAATTGAAATATCCCGATCCCACTGCAAGTTCATATATTGTGAGAATGAAGATCAAATGATTGGGTGGGTCAACAACAGCCAGAGCTTGATGAGCCATGATCGCCTCCTCGACCAGCCAGTTTTATAGCTAATGAGGCTGGGGTGGATGCTGGACAATGGGCAACAAGCCATATTCCTCACAGGGCTCTAACAGATATAGCACATCATCCCTCCCCACCATATATTCGACCTGGAGACAGAGAGAAAGGAAAGGCAGTTGCACCTCCATCGGAGCACTCAGTCCATTCGATTCAGATACCAAAAAGAGTGATGATAGTGCTTCAGATAGTGGAGGATCTAGTGATCAGGAAGGGACCGGAGGACAGGAATCGCAGCCACCTATTCATATTCGATTCACTGGGAAGTCGCAGTTTAGCCATGCTACACAGGATACAGATCATGGATTACCATCTGATAGATCCCG
The DNA here is from genome assembly GCA_021397845.1 of Areca catechu. Lineage (NCBI taxonomy): Eukaryota > Viridiplantae > Streptophyta > Magnoliopsida > Arecales > Arecaceae > Areca > Areca catechu. The sequence goes on from CM038046.1 coordinate 28,172,318, forward strand.
TGATGATACGATTCCATATAGGCGATGGGCTCCGTGAGGTCGTTCGAGACATGATGCAACTGCAGCTCTTGCACGTGGAATAGGATCCATGGATGTATCTGGATCATCCTCATATTCAAAATCCTCTTATCCGCAACTACCAGCAGCTTTTGGTCCATATGATTCATATGGTGCATCCGAGACGTCATCTTCCAGTGGTTATTATCCCATGCAGTCCGGAGCATCTTATGGATCTGATTTTGCTGCTGGCATATTTGGATGGGCCCCTGCACTGCCATATCATCAGTCTCTGGATAACTCTCATAGTCGGGACATCAGAGAAGGATCTGCGATGAGTTATGATCCATCACGCATACCTCCTGGGATGACCTTAGAGAAGTATCATGCTATCTGGCTGGAGAAATATACCGATCTGCCTACAGAATACATAAATGATCCTTATATTTATGGACATCGACACTACACGATTTTAGAAATTGGTATGTAATTATATGTTTATGCTATATTTCACTTTCATTAATTACTGATAATCTTAGTTTAATTATCATTTTATATCTTATTTCAATTGAAAGTTGTCGTAAATCTTAGTATTTAGTCATAAATCTTTAAATCGGACATATCTTAAATTCTAAATTCCAAGCATTCAGGACTCCTAAATACTAAATTCTAAATCCTAAATCCTTAAAAAATAAAATAAAAACCTTAAAATCCCAAAATTCATCAAACAAAATTAAAAAAGAAATTGGGCATACCGGTTCAAACCAGCATGCCCCGCCGTACCGTGTATCGGCACGGTACGGCAAGATACCGTACCGATATCGGCCGATCACCGGTACGGCTTACGATACCGGTACCGGGAAACTTGAATCCAAGGAACTCAAGTAATACCTTTTGCCTAGCCTTTTTGGATAAGGTCCTAGGTCATTACAAATAGTATCAAAGTAGCATGGTCACATGGCCTTTGTGAACAAGGGGAAACAAGACCATGGGCCCTTTTATGGTTGACCATGAGTCAATCATGGTATTTTGATGCAGTGTATCAAGCCTTTATATTATTTTATTCATCAAGTCATCATTTTTTTTATTTCATTTGTGGTGTTTAATTCAATACAGCTTAATTTTTTGAGAATGATTGAATAGATTGACCCAAACCTAACCAAATCTTTTTGTTTTTTTTAGCTAATCAGAGATGCCAATCTATATTTGGAGGGAACACATGATTATCCAACAGATTTATCTTTTATTAGAGAAGAGGGAAAGAAAAGAAAAAAGGGAAAGAAAAAATAACATTTTTGGACCAATCAAAAAGAAGAAAAAAAGAAGAAAAGGGATTTCACATAAACCTTAAACCCTCCTCTCTCTACATATGGCTTCCCCTCTATATTCTGATTCATGGTTGCTTCTTCCTTGTGCTCAAATCAATCCCTCCTTCCCCTTGACTTCGTTCGGATCCTCCTTGCCTTTCATCCTTCCCGTGCTAGAGTTTGCCGCCGTGGTGCTGCTAACCTTGGTGTTCGTGGATAACCTGCATCTGATGAATCGGTTGCAACCTTGAACCTCACTGATCTTTTACTTCTCGTCTAAGGTAATCGATATTTCATATAACTATCGTAACCTATTACCTTCTTAACCTTCCATTAAAACTTATCCACTTTCTTTTAATAATTAAGCTTAGAAAGATTACATTCCTAGATGTTTCTTTTGAGACTATTATATCTACTTGGTGTTGGTGTATTGAACTCGATTGTTGACCTTTCATTTTTAGTTCTTATGATTACTATATCAAAATCTAGATTATATTGCTGCCAAATTTTGCTTTATTTCCTGCACTTGACTCTTAAGTTCAACTGAAAAGATCTTATCAAATTTAGATTCAGAATGTTGGATTGCATTTTATTGTTTAATCCCCCTTTTGCCATTGCATTGCTAATGTAAAGTGGCTACAGCTTTGTAATAGCACTTGTGGCCATATTAAGTGATATCAGAGCAAGTTCTGATCCAGGGGCTTTCATTCAGATGCATATTAGAACCCTATATCAGTGCACACACATTGCATGAACTTGTCCCACTTGCACTTCCTTCTTGTCTAGAAGAACTGAAAAAAAAAAGTGTTGAAAATCCATCTCTTGCATCTTATTGGCTGTCCACAACATCCTCAGGTCATTAACACCTCATTGTAGGACCATTAGCATCTCCAAATGGCAAACAATCACTTAGAAAACCCTAGGGATTGGAGAGAGGCATATGAAAGACAACAAGAGGCCATGAGAAATATTCAAAACCAACTGAATCAAATACAACAAATGTTAGCAGCCATGAACATGACTCATCAACGTGGTGGGGATGGAGCGACTGATTCTGGGAGCGACCCTGATGTAGAAGGATTCGACTTACCTCCTAGGAGAAACCAGCCAATCCAACATCAAGCGAACACCACACGTGGGGATCTAGGTATTAAGATAGGTGTCGGTGAGTTTGAGGGTAGGCTAAAACCCAAAGAATTCTTAGATTGGGTCGACAAGTTAGAACAATTCTTCCAGTGGCAAGAGTTCCCAAGGACAAAATAGTTAAGTTTGTCTCCCTTAATTGAAAGGTCATGCCTTAGGGAGCAAGTCCAAAATGATAGGGTTAGAAAATGCAAGGAGAAAAACACCTCTTAGGACATAATGAAAGAGAAACTTAAGAGGAAAATTTCTCCCAACCGATTATCGACAAATTTTATTCCAAAAACTTCCCAATCTTAGGCAGGGATCTAAGACGGTGCAAGAATACACTGAGGAATTTTATATCTTGCAGGCCTGCAATGACCTTAAGGAGGATGAAGAACAATAGATAGCTCGCTATCTTGCCAGGCTTTGCCCTCAAATTCAGGATTAATTAACTTTTCGCAATTCTGTAGGTCAATGTGGCCTACAATCAAGCACTTAAGGCCGAGTCCAAGTTGAAAAGGCAAATATATTGACAGGAAAACACCAGTAGGAAGACCGCTGTAGGAATCAAACCAGTCCTGAAAAATGACACCCAACCCCCTCCAAAACTTCTTGTTGACACAAAGGGTAAAGGGATTTTAGGTCCTAAGCCCTCGGGACCCAATATCACATGTTACAAGTATTGGCAACTGGGCCATAAGTCATGCGAGTGTCCTTCGAGGCTGTTTCAGCCTAAGACAAATTCGAGTGAATATGCCGACTAGAGTGAACAGGAAGAAGAGGTAGACGTGCAAGAGGAAGATACTATTGGAGACAGCGAGATAATTGATGCTGAAGTTACTAAACTGAACCTAGTGATCAATCGAGTCCCAGTAGCACCCAAAACTACCAAGGATGATTGGAGACAGCATAGTCTTTTCGAACTATTTGCAGTGCTTGGGAAAAATTCTACTCTGTCATAATTGACAGTGGAAGCTAGGAGATCTGTCTCCCGAAAGATGGTTGATTTTGTAGTTTGAGAATTATGCTGATTCCAAGTACTCCATCTCCATCATTGCATATAGCCTATATGAATATAAAAAGTAAAGAGGATAAGGCATGACCAGAAGAATTGTGTAAAATATGTGAATTTATCCGATTAAGGCATTATTTTTTGAAAAAAAAAACCTCTCCAGACAGGAAAAGACTACTTGTACAAAAAGTTCTGTTAGGTTCTTACTAGCAATCGGCGACCTTTTGTTCTTTTACTTCACAAAGACATTTTTTATTTTACTTAGCATAGCTTTTTGTCTCCTTGATAGCAAGAAGTTCTCCAAAAGTATGAAAGGCTGGAGGACTTCAAAAGTATGAAAGGCTCGAGGACTTTCCCGAGCTTCAGTTAAAAACTGAGAAGCTTGCACAACCTTATCGAATTGCCTGGTTTAAGGACAGGGACAAGGTTTCAGTAATGCAACGAAGTCTAGTTAAGTTTTCCATTGGGAAGACTTATCTGGTGAGGTTTCGTGTGATGTAGTGCCCATGGACGTATGTCACTTGCTTTTAGAAAGACCTTGGCAGTTTGACCATAGCACCATACATGACGGAAAGGAGAACATATACATAGTCACTAAGGACAACAAAAAGATTAGGCTGATTCCACTTAACAGTACATCAAAGCCAAAGCCTAAGTTAGACTTATCCCTACTTATCCCAAGAACCATCATCCACTGAGGGTAGAGCTGTCAATGGGTCGGGTCCGGACCCGAGACACGTGGGTCTGGACCCAACAAGTCCGGGTCTGGATCTCAATCTAGACCCGTTTACCCGGACCCGGATCCAGACCCGATTAGTCATAGTTAAATGGATCCGGATCTGGATATGTAATATCCAGACCCGACAGACCCGAGACCCGATTAAATAAAATAATACTATATATATTTATATATTTATACATATTTATATAAATATGGAACGTTGGATCGTAATCGAACGGTTAAAAATTGATCTCGTTGTTATTATAAGAACTTCCTTTAGGTGCCCTAGCCCTTTGGCCCTTCTCCCTTCCAGCCGCCCAGCCGTCGCAAATCCCTCGATCCCCATTCCGCTCCGACTCTCCATGACAGCATCTCTCCTTCCCCCTTCTCCCCATATCCCACCACCTCTACCTCCATCTCCTCCGCCGCCACCAAAATGCTCCACCGCCTTCTCCTCCCCATGTACATTCTCCTCCTCTCCCTCCCATTTCCCCTCCCCGCCGATGCCAAAGTTCCTCTCTACTCCAACTCCACCCACCACCCATATGCCCACCCAGACCCCGAATCGATCGTCCGTGAAGTCCAAAGGTAATCAATCCCCCTCTCAAACCTAGTTTTGATCTCTTATTCTCCTAACAATGCCGCTCTCCTGTGTTCCACCTCAAGCAAGTGGAGTCCTCCCGGCGACGAGCGCTGCTCCAGGCCAAGGAGAAAGACCAGTCATCGTGCCTCACCAGCAACCCGATCGACGATTGCTGGCGTTGCTCCGACGACTAGCAGTCCAATCAACAGCGGCTCGCCGACTGCGGCCTGGGGTTTGGCCGCGATGCCTTGGGAGGCAAGGGTGGCCCGATCTACATGGTGACCGACTCCTCCGACCGTGACCCAGTGAACCCCGCTCCCAGCACCCTCCGGCCTCCGCTATGGCGTCATCCAAGAGGACCCATTCTGGATCGTCTTCGCCAGAGACATGACCATCCGCCTCAACGAGGAGCTCATCGTGAACAGCTTCAAGACCATTGACGGTCGCGGTGTGAGGCTGCCGCTGCCCCTGTCCCAAATCGTCTTCTTCGGATCCGAGTCCCTGCCAAAATCGGTAAGAATTTTTTTTTTATAAGTTTGTTCGAGTCCGGGTTCGGGTTTGGATGCCCGGGATCCATTCGGGTTCGGGTCTGGTACTTTAAAAGTAGACCCGTCGGGTATTCGGGTCCGGGTCCGGGTCCAGTACCTAGAATCGGGTCCGGGTCTGGATATCTGGGTTCCGACCCGAACCCGACCCGTTGACAGCTCTAACTGAGGAGCAGTCCATGATAGTCTCAAACAAGTTCTGATTTGCCAAAAAACTGGCAGGATCCCTTATAATTTATGCCTTAGTGATTAAAGAAAAAACTGGAACTCTTGAGGTTCCCTCAACTATCCAACCACTGCTAGACAAATTTTCTAACATCATGCTGGAGGAACTCCCTAATGGCCTACTCCCTATGAGAGATATCTAGCACTGCATTAACCTGGTACCAAGGACGAGTCTCCCACACCTAGCCCATTATAGGATGAGCCCAGCAGAGCATGAACTGCATTGACAGGTCATTGACTTGTTGAAGAGGGGGTTACATTAGAGAGTATGAGTCATGTGGCTATGCCTGCTCTCCTCCCTACCAAAAGGGCCAAAACATGGTGGATGCGTATAGATAGTCGTGCTATCAACAAGATCATGATGAACTATAGGTTCCCCATCCCTAGGCTCAATGACATGCTACAGGGTGCAAAGATATTCTCTAAGGTCGACTTGAAGAGCAGAAATCACCGGTTCCATATCTGACTTGGAGATGAGTGGAAAACGGCATTCAAAACCAAAGGACTATATAAATGGTTGGTTATGTCCTTTGGGCTATCCAATGCCCCAAGCACTTTCATGTGTACCAAGAATTAGGTGTTGTGACCGTTCATCAGGAGCTTTGTCATGGTATACTTCGACGACGTTTTGATCTATATCAATAGTCCTAAACTCCATCTAAACCATCTGCAACAAGTGCTTCATATACTGAGAGAAAATCAGCTATATCTAAACCTTAAGAAGTGCACCCTTTTAACTGACATCATCATCTTCCTGGGCTATATTGTGTCTGCCAAGGGGATTAAAGTATATCTCACTAAGATCACGGCAATTTAAAGACTAGCCAACCCTGAAAACGATAACTGAGATTCGAAGCTTTCATGGGCTTGCATCGTTCTACCAAAGCTTCATTCAAAAGTGCAGTTCCTTGATTGCCTCGATCACTAACTGTTTGAAAGGGGAGAAATTTCGCTGGGCTCCTGAGATCAAACAAAGCTTCAAAATGGTTAAGGACAGACTCGGGACCGCACCCGCACTTGCCCTACCTAACTTTGATACTTTATTCGAAGTTGATTGTGATGCCTCACATGTGGGAATAGGGGCTGTGTTATCCCAAGAAAAGCGATCCATAGCCTTCTTTAGTGAGAAATTGAATAATGTTTGATCGCATTTTTCTACGTATGATCTTGAGTTCTATGCAATGGTGCAGGTCATTTTTCAAGAACTCTGATGACCAAAGCAAGAAGTAGATTAAATTTTAGCAGCCCATATCACCCACAAACTAATGGGTAGACAGAGATGGTAAATCGATCTTTGGATCGCTTAAGATGCTTGGCAGGTGAAAGACCAACACAGTGAGATTTAATCTCACCACAAGCTGAGTTTGCATATAATAGTTCCATCAACAGAACCCAGTAAAATCCCCATTTGAAGCCCTCTATAGCCGTCCTATTCCCCATTTTCTTGACTGAACATCCATTCCATATCCTGGTAGAGTTAGTGCAGAAGCCAAGTCCTACTTAAAACAGGTTCAAGAGGTGCAACAGCAGGTTCACAAAACATTGCAGGAGTCCACTGCCAAATATAAGGCAGCAGCAGACCTACACCGCTGGGATATGGATTTTAGTGAGGGACATAGTGTTTTGGTCTATTTCAGGAAGGAGAGATTTCCAGCTGGAATTCATAGCAAGTTGGACAGGAAGAAGTATGGGCTGCTCCAGATTCTCAAGAAGTTGGAGAAGAATACCTCCCCAATCTTCAATGTGAGTGATTTGTTCGAGTACCATGGAGACACACCCACTACTGTAGATGTCTAGGCACTACCTTTCATTGCAGCTACAAAGATGACATCAAAGGGCATGAAGAAGATTTTGGACATCCGCGAGACTAGGACACGTCGAGGTACACTACCGAGATTTGGTATGTTGGCAAAGACGTCTGATGATTGATAGCAGCAGGATTTTGAAGATAGAGTTGCACCAACTTCGAAAGGACCTATATTAGAGCTATCGGAGATTATCTCGATGGGGTCAAGATTTCTCCCACCCGGGGAGAATTGATGCAGTACATCAAGCCAATGTTTTATTCAAGTCATCACTTTTCTTTATTTTGTTTGTGGTGTTTGATTCAATCCAAGCTTAATTATTTTGAGAAAGATTGGATAGGTTGAACCAAACATAAACCAAATATTTTTGTTTATTTTTAGCCAATCAAAGATGCCAATCTAGATTTGTAAGAACCACATGATTCTACAATAGATTTACCATTTATTAAAGAAGACACAAAGAAAAGAAAAGGGAAAAGAGAAAAAAAAAAGAGGAAAAGAAAAAAATGGCATTCTTGGACTAGTCAAAAGGGAGAAGGAAAAAAGAAGAAAAGGGATCTCACAGAAACCCTAAACCCTCCTCTCTCTACAAACAACTTCCCCTCTATCTTCTGATTCGTGGTTGCTTCTTCCTCGCACTCAGATCGATCTCTCTTTTCTCTCCACTTCTTCAAGATCCTCGCCTTTCATCCTTCCCGTGCTGGAGTTTGCCCACCACGGTGCCGCTAACCTTGGTGGTCGTGAATACCCCGCATCTAGTGAACCGATTGCAAACTTGAACATCACCGATCTTTATCTTCTCATCCAAGGTAATCAGCATTTCACATAACCATTGTAACCTATTACCTTCTTAACCTTCTATCAAAACTTATCCACTTTCTTTTAATTATTAAGCTTGGAAAGATTACATTTATGGATATTTCTTTTGGGACTATTATATGTACTTGGTGAATAAAACTCAGTTGTTGACCTTTCATTTTTAATTTTTATGGTTGCTATTAATCAAAATCTCGATTATACTACTGCTGAGATTTGCTTTATTTCCTGCACTAGACTCTTAAGTTTAACTTAAAAAATCTTATCAAATTCAGATTTGGAATCTAGGATTGCATTTTGTCCTTTAATGCCCCTTTTCCCACTTCACTACTACCATAAAGTGGCTACAGCTCTGCAACAGTGCTTGCGGCTATATTATGTTTGTGATTGGATGCAAGTTATCTATGCTACATATGTGTTCAGTGCCACATCAATTATGCTGAGGAAATCTTGAGTACTTATATAGGGCAAGGAATTTAAGTAATAAATTTTAGCTAGCATTTTGGGGTGTGATGCTAGGTACCCCATGAATCATGACATGTGAGTATGGGTCACTATAGCATGGTATCAAGCCAACAATTCCTCTCTCCTTTTGCTTTGACACATCCTGGCCATGGGCTGGCATGCCTTGTGCCAGCAGCACTTGAATCATAGGCATCATCATGATTCATGACTTATAATTCGCACTGAGCCAATTTTGTTTAATTCATCAAAGAATAAGTTATAAATATGAAATTTGAGGGGTTATATTTTCCTAAACTTTAAAGCTAGCATCACATAATATTCCAAGCAAGCACCTATAAAGAGTATTGTTTGCATTTTAGAAGCCAAATACATGAAGGATCCACAAAAGACAGAAGCTAAGGTACACTTCAAAAGTTCAGCTGTTAGTAAGATAAAAATCATTATCCTCAAGTAGAGATTGATTTTCTAATTTGCTTAAGAGCAGAAGTCAAGTCGCCATGGAAGACTAAAAATATAAAAAGAATAAAAGATAAATGATGACATGTTTTTAGATTGCCAGATTAACATATATCACTAGTAGTGAAGAATGCACCTTTGAACAAGTTTGAACTTAGTTGCCAGAATTGGGAGTGGGTGGGGAAGCAGGTGCACGTGCAGGTGCAGGTAGATATTTTAAGAAATAGGTTTAGCAAAGAAGTGATTAGAAAGCGAGTGTTTGTTCAAGATTCTGGAAGTTTCCGAAGCAGGTGCCTTATCCTAGAGGAAGATTTCAGCTACTAAGGGGTAGGACAATACATGCAGAACCACTAGATATTATTATCTATAGATTGAACAAGGTTGATTGTCTTTGAGGCCTTAGATCTCTGATCAGTAAAGACTATAAATTTCCATTTTACTGAATAAAGCCATTCTATATTCTGTAGCTACTCACAGCAAAAGGTATGACCAAGAATCGCTGAACCGGTACCGGGACCCATACTAGTCAGCAGTGTCCATACCGTACCGTACCGGCATTATCTTTTTTAAAAAAAACAATCTTTCTCCCCCCTCTCAAGCAAGGATTGCTGAACCAAACATGAAATAGATCTGAACCGGGCCGAACCGAGCCCAAACTAGGCCGAACTTTACCTATTTTAATAGCTGAACTGTACCGGCTCTTAGTCGGTACGGTATGGTATGCCCCGTAACAGGCAGTACAGAACGGTTCCGTGAGCCCTATATGACCAAGAATTCCAAAAGGTTGCGTTGGTTTATTTCATAACATTAAATGACAAATCAGAAAACTTACTGTGCAAAGAAGAGCAAGTGTTTCCTTCCACGAATTAAGTGGTCTGGTATTAACAAGGCCCATGAGATCATTACTCACCATTGCCAAGACAACCTGAGGAGTCAATAAAATCAACATCAGAATGCATGAGATGCTACCATATCCGATCCAAACAAAATAAATCTTTGAAATGTAGCCCATAAGAATCCATTATAATGCCAGAAAGAAACTTTAACTGGATTCAAGACAACATCAGAATTTTAAGGAAAACAAAAACAGGCAAACCTTTAAATAAGGTGAGATGCTATTCTTAAGATACTGATCACGGGTGCTTTCCCACAATGAAGGACCCCCAACATGTGCAATAACTAGTGCATCTGCCATCCTATTTGCTCCAATGCACTGTAAAACTGCTCCCTTATAGTCTCCAACAACCAAAGCACGTTGAATACCATCATCAGTTGATGGATCAGTAGTCTCCACATGTTCTTGCGGTTCTTTCTGCATTTGCTTTCCATTAGGCACATTCCTGTCTTCCGAGATTGAGCTATCAATGGAACGTTGAAGATTATTAAAGAAGTCTTCTCCATCGTCAGTAGGGAATGCACTGCCTTCTCCACCTTCAGCCGATGCACCATTATGAAAACCAAGAGCATTTGTTAATTTTTTTCCAAGATCATCTGGTGCATTTTCACTTGTATCATCTGGTACATTGAAACCAAGATGAGCAAGTAACTTTGACCGAGCTGTTCCCTCTTCCTCAAACATAACTTTCAAAAAGCCCCAAGTTTCTTTGTCATCTTCAGATCTGTTGAAAAAAATTAAAAATCAATTGATGGATGAAAGTCTAATATCTCCAGAAGTGTATTACTTTATGGATATCACATACGCAGAATCCAGTGATTTCTTATCGCATAAAGTTCGCAATGAAGTTTTCTCCCCATTCTGAATTGCAGCTTCGAATTCAGTTGAACGGCTCACCAAAATATGTTCAGTAACCAAATTATACACGTAAACCTGAAACAAAAGATAGATTATAATATACAAGATAGAGAAACAGATGGAAGAAATAGCAAAAGTGTTGCATTACCTCAGAACCACTAGATGGAGTTCCTTGTGCTGAAGGACTTGGTCGAAATGAAACAAGCTTGCCTCCAAAACCGAAAGATACACCAGTTGGACGTTTCAACCACTTTGGAGCTCTGAAGCGTACTGAAGAAACAAGAGAGAGTTGTGAAACCCAGAAGAGGATTCATTCAATAAAATAGCAAAATCATTAGCCACATGAAAGGGAAGATATTGAAACAGCCGAATAAGCAACCTACAGATGCACCCATACTGTTAAGTTACATGGTTGTCATGGATATGGAAAAAGAACACAATTTCATAGGTAAAAAAGAAGATGGTACAATAATTACTTTGAGATTATTACAAACATGGAGAATAAGCCAACAAATGAGTTGAGCATTTTTTTTTATTTTCAGTTAATAGGTTCTTCGATTGCACCTCAAACTTTCAGGGCTACATATCTAGTGGGTTTTGAGTCCTAATATGCACAGAATTAATCTAAAGTTGAGTATTGGATTGTTTTGGGAAAGATTTAAGTCATTGCAATTTGCAATTGTGTTTTAAAATGTTGTTTCACCTAGTATAACAATATATTATATATTAATATTGAAGATTATATTATATATAGAATATAATAAAATATTATGTATTATAATATATTATAATGTATATTATATCATTATTATATGACTATATTATTATTAAATGGTTAAGGGAATATTGGGAACAAAATAAAAAACTTATTTTCCTGTCTCATGAGAAAATAACTTACCCACCTCCTGGGTGGATAAGACTTTCCTCTTTTTTAGTGGATAAATGCTATATATGAAAAGATAATTTACCCATCTAAAGAAGCATAAAAACATGGATAAGTTGGTTAATGGGAAAGTTGGTCAACTTTCGCATGATATTTATCAACCAAAGAACGAAACCATAATGGTATCACACTAATTTCTCCCATTTATTTATGCTGACCATGAGTTTCCCTTTTGCTCCCTTCCATGTTATCCATTCAATTTTTGGTTTCAGGAAACCACATCGAGTCTTTTTCTGGATATCATTTCCTAGGAAACTCTACACTGTGTGGGAAACATGTTCCAGTTAACTACAGGTAAGATGCACTCATAGAGCAATCATTTGAAATCTATTATCTATAAAAAGCTGTCCAGAATGTTGGAAAATGCATTAGCAATGAACTACAATACAAATGGACAAAATTATCTACCTGGAGCACCAAATTCACCCTCACTAGCACCATACCTACTGCAAGCCTGCATTAAGCGCAAAAAATTTAGAACTCCAATAATAACCTAAAATGAAAGAGAATTCAATACAAGCAAGGACTATAATTCATTATTCAAATAAAAAAATCTTTATAGTGTACAAATCAGTATCTCCTCATGATCAAATTAGGGGTGCAAATAGTTGAGCTACTCAAGCTCAACTTGACTCGACTATTATCGAGCTTGACTCAAGCTCAAGTAGGATACTTAGCTTGAAAGCTCACGAACTTATTCAAGTTTATATATATTTTTAATATTATTATTTTTATTTATAATATATTATTAGTAGGCTAAGGTTTGAATTTGAGCTCAAGTGTGGCTTAGTTGATATTTGAATCAAGTCAAGTTGATCTCTAGTTTTGCCCTTTTTTCATCGAGCCGGGCTCAAGCTTGGAATATTAAGGCTTGACTAATCTTAAGCCGAGTTCAAGCCCAAATATTTTGAATCGAGTTGAGCTCAAGCTCCTAGCTACTTGACTCAGCTCAGCTTGATTGCATCCCTATGATCAAACACATGATATCACAGTTCAATTTTCATATATGAACCGGACTCCGGATGAAAAATAAATGTAAGCGTTAAAGTGAAATCTGAATGCACAGCTTTACCAAGCTGCTCATTAGAAAACAAGGAATGTGTCATTAGATTCTCATATGAAGACAACTTAAAAGCATAACGGGATACGTAGACAGAGAACTAAAGATGATATCTGGGCTAACCAGTGTCACTACTCTAAATTCTGAAGAGGCTGAGCCAAAGGAACAACTGAATATGATAAAGTTATTTAAGTATCAAAGGACCCCACATAGCATGCTTACTGAAAACATGACAAATTACCTCCAAGTTTAATTTACAATTATTCGGTTACTCAATAGAAACTTAGAATTGTTCCATAACAAGCATCTTTCGGCATTCCACAAAAAAAAAAAGGGAGTATATCTTGCATTACTCAGATTACATTTTATTCTGAGGAAGCAGAATAATCCCCTTTAAAATCCTGATAAATTGTTCAGAAAACATGTTCATGAAAAAATGGCATCAGCTATAATGCTAACAACAAAAAGCCCTATATGCAGGACTCCTAATTCATTAGTCAAATATCACTCTGCCATTTATGTTATTTTCTACTCTTGTACATAAAGCAATCCCGAAAAATGACTGCACCAAATGCCAGAAAATAATAATAATAATAATTCTAGTTAGTGTAGGACTATACATGCTTGAGCAATGTAACTTTGAGCAGATTAAGAATTATTATGAGGTATAATATGGTTTTACCTCAATATTATATATTCCAATTTTTACATCAAATGAAGATGCTGATATGACCCCTGGAATTTTTGGGTACCAGTGAATATCAAAATTCCAATTCGTGCTAGCTGGTAATTCACATACTATCTGCAAAACATAAAAAATGATTAGTCATAGGTGACTCATGGAATAACTTCAGTGTTCACAATGGCATCTATTTAGAGAAGCGTTTGAGGCATTAAATTGCTTCCATACCTCCCCAGTAACTGTATCCCAGCAAATTGTTCTATTATCTTTGGCACAGGTAAGCAAAAATGAGCTGTCATATGGACACCATGACATGGCGATCACACCTGGCTTACACAGGAAACTCAAAATCAAAAAAAGGAAGCAAGTTTGTTTTTCCTTCTACAGATGTCTGAATTTATGTGTGCATTAGATAAGATTAAAAGTAATAAAAATAAAGGAAACACACCAACACAACCAGCAGGAAACATCTAAAACATAAAGGGAAAGCAACGAAGGCCCATCAGTAACAATGCAAGCAGGCACAAATAGTACAAAGTAATACATCCTTCTGTCTTGCTGATAACTTATAAGCACCATACATATTATAAACATCCTAGTATACCACTGGGCACCATAACTCATGCATGATATGGCTCATAAGTTTAATACTGCTACAGCCAATGCACTTTGATACATATCCTTTATTCCAAAGCGCATAGGGCCATTACCCAGTTATATTCCCAGCACTTCGGGGTCCTAGGAGGCATGGACTGGGAATAGACCTGATCACCTAACCTTCGGCATCTTTTTACTAGCAGCCTCAGGACTTTAAACCTGCACCATTGCGCATCTCAGCCTGAGCCTTTTACCATTGCACTAAGCACTAGCCCCTTTTTTGTTCCCAAGCTTGGGTGCAAAAGGTGGAAGGTTCAGACTATGCTGATAGCCAGTTGCAAAAAGCATGTCAAACCATGAAATAGATAGATATTCTATAATCATGAATATTTGGGTGTCCCCTTAACAAAAAAGGATCCATAAAAACAATCATAAATAGTGGGGCAAGGCTAGGTTATTAAATAAGTATTATTTACTTCTTTGATTAATTGGTGTTGTTCTCATTATCAAGACACACTAAATAAGCTATCTGACCAAAGATTTTGCATCAATATAAATTTATCTTGCCCATAGCCCTTAAGATTTTGCATCCTTTTCAATTTATCTCTTGATACTAGTTTTTTTATAACGATTCTATACAGGTACTTTGGTTAAGTTCCCATTCAACAATTTCATGTATTAACATTCTCATCTTTGTATAATCTTCCATCAATCACCAAAATCATATTATCCATACTCTTGCTATGCAAAATTTGATCCATATAACTAATTTGCACTCCCTTGTCTTAGCTATCACGCAGATAAATTTATCACCTACTTTTGAATCCTAAACATTTTAATCATCATTCTAACATTCCCAGTAGCTAAATGAATTTTTTTTTGTAGGACTATATTTTCACTTATTGTTGCTTTGTTTAATGCAAAGGACCAACTTTGTATTGCCATGATTGGGAGAGAATGCAACATAATGGTGCTTCTGATACTAGTATCCTAACCAATCCTCCCACATTCCTCAACATAGAGGCAACTGGTGCAGTGCTTACATGGGCCACCTAATTTTGCACATTTCTCACAAGAACAAAATTGATTTTTGGTGCATTGACACTTCAAAAATCTCAAAACAAACTAAAAAAAAAAAAAAAAGAAATTCATTTGGCTATTTCAGTTCAAAGGCCACCAAAACACTGTTCACTATATTCCTCAACCAAGGTTTAAAGATCTGTAACAAGGTTTGTGGAACCGGACGAACCACCTGATTCGAGACATTCCAAGCTATACTGGCAACAAAGAAGGTCAGCTGGAAGGCCTTCGGAAAACCTTAAATGAAACCGGCAAAACCATTGCTGGCTGCCTGGCTTCATTGTGCATGGGATTATTTTTAAAAAAAAACATTTGAAATAGAGACAAGGTCACCCCTGTTTCGAGCCCGCAACTCTGTGGGCAGCAATTTTGCAGTCTAGCAGCCTCTCCACTACCTTTCCCTCCCTCCTTTTCTTACCCTCTCCCTCTCTATTTCTCTCTCCCGGCTGCGATCTTAGAGAGGAAGCGAAGGCCTCTATGGGCCTCCGAGGGCCCTCGCGGCCCTCCGGTGGCCACTTAGACACCTCCGTTGCCTCCACCTTCTTCCCTCCCCTCCTCTCTCTCTTCCTCTCTTTCCCTCTCTCTTTTCCTCCTCTCTAGTTCATTCCTTCATTTTTGTGTAGGTTCGCGCCAGTCTGGTCTGATACGGGCTATACCAGCTTGTACCGCAAGCCAGCCAAAACGGGATCCGATTATAGTTCCACCTTCCTTGATCTATAACATATTCATATGTAGTGATTGTTTTTCTCAGAGTCAGGTATGGTACATAGAAAAGACAACAAATAGTACACTCAAATTTCAAGACCAAAGATGATGACAAATTGCAGGACTCAAATATGTAATAACAAAAAGTGCAAACCAGGATTTGCAATACCATTCCATACCGCCCGGTACGGGGTGTACCGCACCATATCGGCCAAGAGCCGGTACGGTTCACCTATCAAAAACGGTCCGAAGTGCCGGACTATTGAAAAAAAATTAAAATATATATATTACATGCCGGTATGGTACGGTACCATACTGATGTGTACTGATTGGTTCGGGTCCAGTTCGTGCCCGATTTAGGTCAAACAATTTTTTCATGGATAGGGAAGGAATTTTTTAAGGATTTTGTGAGTCCGGTACGGTACCATGCCATACAATACCGGTTGATGACCGGTACGGGATCCGGTATCGGTTCGGTATTCCTTGGTACAAACAATAATGCAATAAATCACTAAAAATATAAATGCATACTAAATTAACAAAAAAAAAAAGTTACATATATAAACAAGCAAAATGTCAAGATTTGTAAAGATAAGCAAGCTAAACCTTTTGTATGCCCTATAAACTCTCGTAATGGAGATATTGTTTTCCTTACATCCCAAACCTGCAAAAGAAATAAAATGAACAATCAAATCAAATGCATGTAGAAGTGGTTAGAATGTTTAGAATATGGAATTTCCACTGAAAAGAAAAAGGATAAAAGAACAGGTTTAATTCTGTTTGAGATTTGTTTCACTTCATTTCTCTATAAAAACCAGACAGAGCTGAATTAGAAAACTATTAAGACAAACCAGCAAAGCATACCAAACAAACCAATGGGTTTCAGCAGATTTTGGCTAAAATATTTCAATACGATAAACAAACCATGAAACCAAAATTTAAAACTTTCACTCAATTGAAATATGGAAATGATTGCAATAATCAGTAATGCAAAAATATTACTCTAAGAGAAGGTGAACTGTCATCATCGGATGCAATAATTAGTTGGGTAGAAATATCAGGATTCCACTGCAAAACAGAGCACCTCCTTCTATTTGAATCTGAAAAGCTGTTAGCAAGCACAAATGGACGCCATTAGTTAATAGTAGCCATGGAGATCTAGAACTTTCCTTTAAAATATTGAACAAGACCAAAATAAATATAACTTATAAACAAAGAACTTGCCTTGTAACAGGTTTCTGCTGTCTTAAATCCCAAACAACTGAAAATATGTAAAGGGGTGGGAAGAAAACCATATGAGTTGCTTATGCCCAAAAGGACAAAAAACAAAGAAAATAGAGATCCAAACCTGTCATCCCATTGTATGAAGTGGATGCCAATATATGTTGAAATTTGGGATTCCAAGACACAAAAGAAACTTCAGTTTGTGAACCAGAACCAACACTCTGCAGAAACATGACAGATTAAGTCTTATGCTTTTGCACATCATGCAGAACCAAATTTAAACTTGTATTTTGACCATTAAAAAGAAAATAAATCAACATCACATTAATATATTACCACCTTAAAAAAAGGAGTAATTGATACCACCAGAGTTTGTGACAGCCTATGATGCTGTAACAAGGTTGTGCCTTGAATGCGCTGAAAATGTGTGCTAAGGCTTCTTGAATTCTTGGAATTGAGATTACATTTCTAGACAAATGTTTAAACTAACTTTCATTTTTCTGCATAAAAGCAATTTTCCAGGAATGTCAACATTTGATTCTGATGGATGACACATGGCCATGATTCGTTTTACTTAGCTGTACCTTTTATTGTTGATATTGATGCACCATATCTTCCCAATGGCACCTATATCTCTGGAAAGAATTAAGAATCTCTGAGCCCAGGATTCTATAATTCCTTCAATTTTATGAACTTGGTCCTAACCTGAATTTTACACTTCCCATTATTTTGCTGAGGTTCCAAGATTTTACCTTCCAAAATTGTATCATGTTGACTGAGTTAGGCATGTAACATGTATCCAAAAGATAACAAAAAATAGAAATGCATGTTAAACATATGCATATGCATGGTCATAAGACAGTGGTGTTAATGTGCTGCCCTAAATGTATAGAAAAGTTTAACCAAGTTTAAGCAGTCCAAAAATGACTCCAAGAGCTGGAAAAAAACACACATACACACGTGCATTCACATGCATGCACCCATATATTTGACAGGCAATTAGGAAATGAGTCACAAACAAAGATCTTATTGATAAAGAAGCCAGCTGATGATATCATCCCAAACAGGCAAAATTCATCTACCTCAATGTGCATGATACACAGCCAGAAATAGCTATGCCAATTTCCTAGGACCACTGTATCCCTAAAAATTACTAATATCTAAACAAACTCCATAGGATATAGCTTCAGTGCATCAATCTGATGCAGATATTACAAAGCAGAATTATGCTAGGAGAGGCAGCATGGCAAAAGAGTAGGATGCCAATGCCTAGTGCAGCCTGCCCTCAAATATCTACAACTAGAAGATCGGCCCACAAAAGAAGCTCATACTTGAATCTAGAAAAGAGGTCCAGACCACTTAATGATAATCTAACATGCTTTTTTTATATCCAAAAATCATTCAAATCTGGTGTATTTCCTGATATTATAAATTTTAAGCTGAAGTTTGGTGACTTTGTGCCATCCATTCCGTAAAATTCTAGGACTGACATTTTAGAGGATCACATACATGGTGGGCTACCATCTAAAGATCAAGGTCTGCAATCTCGATATCCTATACTGTACCAGTACGTTACTAGTTCGGTATGGTACGGGTTAGTATAGTTCAATATGCATCCCGTACAGAAATAATTCTTGAACTATTTTTGTCAAATTTTATCATGGTAACTCTCAGTACAGGTTAGTACATCTCTGTACGGATGGTACACATCATCATATGCCTTGGTAGTACAGGGCGGTATGAGACTTGTATTGATCCAAATAGGGGTTTCATATAGGTTCTGACCTGGTACAATATGGTATGCCTCGTACCGAACAGTTTGAGATGGTCTAGTGGTCTATGCCAAAGATAGATTGTCCTCTCAATTTAATCTTATGAATCTTTTTGGATGGATAGCTAAGATTTTGATGACAAATTTTAAGACTCTCCCTGCAATTCTACATGATGAAGATTTAAAGGAACTACTCTCCAACCTGGAAACCTTTTCCTTAAACAAAGCTAAAAAAGATGAGGAAAAAGAATTTGATTTCAAGTTTATTTATAATCTAATCCATAGAAAAACAATAAAAGTGGAGGAAGCTTTCTCAAAGCCCTCATCAGTCCATATTACCAGGCATGTAAGTTTGCCCTAAGTTTTTTGCTTTTCTTATTACTAGTTTTCTTGGTATGCTAAGCCTTTATTTGCATTCCAAAGTAGTCCTATGAAGGATATAAGGAAAAAGAAGTTGGTCTTCAGGTATAAGGAGAGGACTACTGGTTTCTCCCTTTTGGCCCATTGTTGGTGTCCATTACTTTATGGTTTCTGTTTTGTCACTTTCCAATTGCAATAGGAGAAGAATAAGAACAGTAGGACATTACTTGAAAGTCTTGCTTTCAAGCTATGAAAATATTTTTTTACATTAGTTTCTATTTCATCTTTTATTTTCCTTTTTAGGTTTACTTAGTTCATCTCTTAGTATTTGATCATATAATATTTGAATATAGGAAAAAGAAGAGGAGAATAAGCAGTAACAATAAATATTCGGCAATTTCCTGCCTGCCTAGTTTTTTTTTAATTTCAGAAGATGAAACTTATCATCAGGGATAGCACTAGTTCATTTTTTACATGTATTCAAATAAAATTTGGAATGAATGTTTCTCTCCAATTTAACACATTTCTTAGTCAACACCAATGGCAAGTCACATTATGAACAACAATGGTTGTCTGGTTTTGAAAATCTTAGCACTTCCATTTATATAAGTAGTCTGTTTGAAATGTATCTCGCATACATATAAACCTGCTTGCTAAATGGCACCCATTTGCTTCAAATACTTGATCATGTAAGCTACTTGTAGACCTACCTTGAGAGGTGGGAAGAGATTAGGTTCAGGTGGGTTTGCCAGATCCCAGATGCAGAGCTCCCCCTCATCGGCCCCAGAAGCAAGCAGGTTTGGTGAATGTGTGTTGAACTCCAAACCACGAACCTGTTGTTAAAGGGACTCATGAACAATAAGAATATAATCCAAAAAACTTACAATTAAGCATCCACAGAGACAAAAAATAATTACCGGCCCTGTGTGCTTCTCAAGCCGTGCAACAAAAGCACCATCTGGATTCTCTGAACTGCAATTCAATTGTATCTTTCTCATTAGAATTGAAAGCCGTGATGATAAACTCTCAGACTAGGAACACTAGGTAAGATCAAGGCATATGAATCAAATGCAAAACATGAGAATAATTTACATCGAGATTTAGTATTGAAACACTACCAAATTTGCCGAACATCAAAAATTTGCCTAACAAAATCGGAACTTTATCGTTGGAAACTAGATATCTAGTAGTGTAATGTTGTTAAGTAGTGAAATCAGATTAATTCTTGATTAAATCTAAAGAGCAGCGAATTGAACAAGAGAAATTTCATCAGGAATACCCGATCAGCTTCAGGGGATTCCAAACGCTAATGCTTCCATCGCCGAGACCGCCAGCAACGAGGCCCAGGGAGTAGTCCTCAGATGCGGATCCCGCCCGTCCCCAGGATAGGCGGTTGAAGCGATCGGCGCTGGGGCAGGTGCCGACGACGGGGAGCTCGTGGGCGTCGGATTGGAAGTCCAGCTTGAAGATCTCGAGGTTGGCGGAGGAGCTGAAAGACAGATCAACGGCGCCGGCCATTGTCCCCGCCGCCAGGTACGGCGCGTCAGGGGCGAAGGCCGCGAGGGCCGATCGCGGTGCGCTCTTGATGCAGGCCATGGGAGGGCCGGAGATCTCGCCGGCAAAACCCTAGCTCGCCTCAGATCTAGGGTTTGGGAAACAGAGAGGGGATCTGGCGATCGAGAGAGCAGGGAGGACGAGGAGAGCGTTGATGGGGGACGTGGCTCGGCTTTTATTGATTTTCCGCCACCAAAGCTTCTTGCGATTCTTCAGGGCTCTGTTCGGGCTCAGGGACTTTGTAGGAAAATAGCGAGCGATGACATAAGAGAGATGATAGAAATGCTGGATGGATATACCACATATCAGGCCTTCAAATTTCACACTCGTACTTAATGGATTGCTGTGATACTGTCAAATCATTCCAATGTCTTCTGTTCATCGAATGGACGACGCATCTAAGAGAAAAATACTTAATGGATGGATATGATGTATGTCATGCATGAGATTGATCGAACAAAAAAATTCATGATCGAAGCACAGACGGTCGTGATCTTATGAGAGAAAACAATAATGGCAATGGCTTCCCTTATAATAAATAATTAAATATATTCACATTCTAGCCTAGCATGTGCGGATGCCTAACCTGCACCGTGGGATTTATAATTAAAAAAGTAAGAGCAATTCTTTGTGCACCATGTGCAGTGCAGCAAATTCAACATGGCCCATACCATATAATTTTATTGATCCAACGTGGCATGACGGAACAGGACAGTTCTCTACGAATACATAATCTGAAGACACCGTTCTGCAGTCTTTTCAAACTGACAAAATGATTATTCTGTCCTCATCGTTTTCAATATAAATTATGATACGAAAAATGATTCTTATCCTGCAAACATGAAAAAAAAATCCATTTGCACTACGACGTCCCATCCCAGAGTTCGTCCATTATTTTTGGATATCCCAGAGACCTCTATTTTATATTTTTGCTCCTCTTTGGTGGTCGAGAAGTCGTTGGTGATCTTTCTTCGATATTTGATACGTCTTCGAAATCTTGGAAATATGGAGACAAGTGGTTTCGTCTTTCAACGCAGACAACGAACACAAAAACAATGTAAGAAGGAAATGTAGATAGAGGAAGGAAGCACTGCAATCGTTGTTTATTCAGAAGGTGATGAAACCCCTTTAAGATCCATCCGAAAAGATACTACATAAGCAGAAACAGGTAAGAAAAATTTTTGATTCCTATTTGGAATGGACATTTGGCGTGTGAACTTTTTTTTTACAATTTATGTATGAGTGTCAGAGTTTTTTAACTAAGATGCCCCAGGTTTTGAACAAGAGTGTCATAGGTTTTTGTTAAATTAGAGGAGAAAAGAATAAAGATTTTTTATTAATATTTCATATCATTGTCTTAGGGGTCATACCCATTTTATACATGATTCATATTCTCCTTCAAAGGAAGGTAATGACCAATAATCCCAACAAGGAATGGCTTAACAAGGAATTGTTTTATAAGGAAGGGTCTCAAATGGAAACAAAGACCAGGCTAGGTTGTCCACACTCCCCCTCAAGATGAGGCGAAGATATCACGAAGCTTCATCTTGCTACAAATTGAAAAAAACATAGAACCACCAAGACTCTTTGTCAATATGTCTGCCAATTGTTCTGTAGATTTATAAAATGATAGATGTATAACTTTCTGATCAAGTTTCTCCTTGATGAAATGGCGGTCAATCTCTATGTGCTTAGTTCTGTCATGTTGAACAGGATTATTTGTAATGTTAATGGCCTCATGGTTGTCACAGAACAGAGAGAGGGGAGAAGATTGAAAAAGATGTAATTCAACAAGCAACCTTTTCAACCATAAAATCTCATAAATGCCTTAAGCCATAGCTCGGTATTCAGCCTCTGCACTAGATCGAGCGACAACATCTTGTTTCTTACTGCGCCAAGTCATAAGATTTCCACCAATAAAGTACAAGTGGATCGCCGATCATCTATAGAACCTGCCCAGTCAGCATCTGAATAGGCTTCAACTTTAAGATGTTCATGACGAGAGAAGAGAAGACCTCGTCCTGGGCAGCTCTTAAGATACTGAAGGATCCTGTACACAGCTTCCTGATGGCACTCACAGGGATCATGCATGTACTAACTTACAATACTGACTGCAAAGGCTATATCAGGTCTTGTATAGGAGAGATAGATCAATCTACCGATAAGACGTTGATATCGCTCACGATCTACTGGCTTACCACTATCAACAGTAAGACGATGAGTCTGCTCAATAGGGCTAGTAGCAGGTCGACATCCCAACATTCCTGTCTTAGTCAATAAATCTAAGACGTATTTTCGCTACGAAAGAAATATGCCATGGGATGACCTGGCAACTTCGATTCCAAGAAAGTATCGTAAATTATCCAAATCTTTGACTTCGAAAGATTGTGCCAATTGAGTCTTCAAGCGAGCCAGCTCTGGGAGATCATCTCCAGTAAGGATGATATCATCTACATAACAATTAGGATAGCAATCTTACCTTTATTATGGCAGAAGAACATGGTATGATCAGCATTACTTTGGAGGTAACCTATTTCGAGCATGGCACGACGAAAATGATCAAACCATGCCCTGGGTGACTGCTTTAATCCATAGAGTGACCGACGCAGACGGCATACCTTGCCAGCAGTTTCTGCACTAGTAAATCAGGAAGAATTTCCATATACACCTCCTCTTGAAGATCACCATGTAAGAAGGTATTTTTTACATCTAATTGAAATAGACTCCAATTAAGATTTGTTATACAAGATATGAGGGTCCGAATGGTGTTGATCTTTGCTACATGAGCAAAGGTCTCTTCGTAGTCAATGCCATAGGTTTGTGCATAACCTTTGGCAACAAGACATGCTTTACAGCGATCAACTTTGCCTTCAGGGGTCTACTTCACAGTATAAACCCGTTTGCAACCTACTACATGTTTTCCAGTAGGTAAGGGAACAAGCTCCCAACTCTTATTTTTTTCAAGGCTTGCAATTCTTCAAGCATTGATCCTTTCCACTTAGGATCTGACATAGCTTCTTTCCAGTGTGATGGTATAGAGATAGATTATATAGATGCAATAAATGACCTATATGTAGGTGAAATAGACTCATCGGAAACAAAATTAGCAATATCATAACTGATGTGGCGAGACCGCTGACGTTGGTAGCTGATGAGCGCCACGTCAAGAGATGCCGCCATGGCGGGCGCCATGGCGACGCCTCAGTTTGGAGCACTTTGCCGAGCTGAGTTGAGCTTCCCCAAGACAGCAAGTCGAGCTCAGTCCTCCGCCAGGTCGAGCTCATGAGCTCGACGCCTAGGTAGGAGCCGTCCTCCGCCCTCCAGAGCGAGACCCTTGAAGGCTAGTGCCCTGCGGTCGAGGTCGAGCCAAGAGCTCGCCCGCCGATATGGAGCCTCTCCGAGCACGCGCCCTCTGGACCGGGTCCGTCCTCCACCCTCCAAAGCGAGACCCTTGGAGGCTAATGCCTTGCGGTCGAGGTTGAGCCAAGAGCTCGCCCGCCGATGTGGAGCCTCTCCGAGCGCGCGCCCTCTGGACCGGGTCCGTCCTCCGCCCTCCAGAGCGAGACCCTTGGTGATGCGGCATGAAAATGCTTTCTATTGAGGATGAGTTAAAAGTTGAGCAATGAAAACCTAAACACATGAACTAGCTTTCAATCTAAGAGACTCAAGCAAGACCTAGAGAAAGATTTGGTAATTCTTAAACATATGCCACAATAATAGCCAGATTGTCCTAATAGAAGATTAAATCTAAGGCTAAATGATTAAGAACCTAGAGGTTAACCTTCAATATATCAGAAATGAAGAGATGAGGAAGATTTGTTATCAATGATGAGCTCTCTTTTTGAAGTGATAGACCCATAGTAACATTCGAATAAACCAATCCTGGATGAGAAGATGATCGTTCCGAGGAAATACGCCCCATCCATTCGTGCTCCTTTGGCAAGACGACGAGCTCTTGAACTCCGAATTAAAGAGAACCCTGCAAGGAAAGGATTAGAAATGGAATATTTGAAAAGATCAAAACACAAAGGAAAAGAGGAGATCATAAGAATTGTTCTTCTTATGGAGGCTCGAGAAACTCTTGTTAGAGAAGATGGGATCCATGGAAGGATGTTTCCTTGATGTCTTCTTCTTGGAAATGGAATTGACACTTGAAACTAGATGGAAGTTGTACGCCCAAAGAAGAAATGCTTCTCAAACTTCAAACTAGAACTTTATCTAAAGCTATAAGAGAACATCACAAACACTCAAATAATGGCAAGACAAAGAACTTCTTCTTCATTTCATTTTATCCCAAAAAAAATCCACTCCATACAATGGGGCGTTGGATCTCCTTTTATAAGCTACTAAGCCCTTTGTTTAAAATTTAAAAGAGATAAGAGATACATGTGATGGTTGAGAGATACATAGGATAGTTGAGAAATACATGGGATAGTTGAGAGATACATGGGATGGTTGGAGAGATATGGGGGGAAGTGGTTACATGAGGTGGAGGTTTAGTTTGGCGACCCAAATTTGAATTTGACTCCTTCTTGGTCGCCCACTTCAATGGGTGAGGTGGCACATGTGGTGGCAATCCTATTAGGTGGCATTGCTTGATGATGTGGATGATGATGTGGCACCCTCTAAGCTTGGTGAAGTGGCATGATGATGTAGTAATCCCAAGAAAAGTTGAGAGGTAGTTGCTTGGTAGTCTTTTGATGGTAGTTGATTGTTAGTTGCTCTGGTAGTTGACTGGTAGTTGTCTTGCTTGTATTATTCTGACAAGATAAAATTGTTTGCAAGTCGGGGTTGGATGTGCTGCATCAGGAGTCGATCCATAGTGAGTGAAGACTGTTGTCGGTGTCCGCACCAAATCTCCCGGGGTGACGAGAATTCGACCCTGTCAAATATGGTCCAATCTGGCTTTGATATTGTTCAAATAAATCCGGGTCCATTTGTTGCAGGTCCTCTCCAGTGATCCAAGAGTTGTCAGATTCAGGTCGCCCTTGCCAACGGAGCAAATAACGATAGTAGTCCTTGTTCCTGGTGGTGACAATCTTATCATCCAGAATATGTTCAATTTTCTCTCGTTTCTTTGGAAAGGTGGTTTGTGGACACTCTGGGACAAGTTCGCTCTCAAAAATAGGGTCAGGCCCATAAGGCTCACTAGGTATCATCATTGGTTCCTTATACTCTATTAAGTCTGAAACATTGAAGGTTGGACTGATACCTAGGTCAGAAGGTAAATCCAGTACATAAGCATTAGAGCTAATCTTCTTTATGACCTTGAATGGACCTGCGCCACGGGCATGTAATTCTTAAAAGTCCCTGATGGGAATCTTTCAGGTTTGAGTTTAATCATTACATGATCCCCTCATAGAATTCTTGACTCTCTTTCGTGAATTAGCCTTATGTTTATAGGATTCATTGCTCAAGTGAATTTTCTTGTTTATTTTATGATGTAAATCCTTAATATGTTGTGCATAGGATTCAGCAGACTCAGAAACTCGTGCATTTGTAGATAGTGGGATCAGATATAAAGGCTTCCTAGGTTTGTAACCATGGACTATTTCAAATGGACTTTTGCCCGTAGATTGACTGACCGAACTGTTATAAGCGAACTCAGCACGAGGCAATAACAAATCCCAGTTTCCTAGACTATCTTCCACTAGACATCTCAACAAATTTCCTAGACTTCTATTCACAACTTCGGTCTGTCCATCAGTCTGGGGGTGGTAGGTAGTTGAAAATTTCAGTCTGGTTCCTAATAGGTGCCAAAGGGTTTTCCAGAAGTAACTTGTAAAATGGACATCCCTATCATAAACAATGGTTTTTGATAGCCCATGTAGCCTAACAACTTGATCAAGAAAGAGCTTGGCTACCCTAGAGGCATCAGAAGTTTGGGAGCAGGGTAGGAAATGGGCCATCTTCGAAAATCGGTCGACCACTACAAAGATTGAATCATGTTTTCTAATGGTCTTGGGTAACCCTAGAACAAAGTCCATGCTAAGATCCTGCCATGGACACTCAGGTACAGGTAAAGAAGTGTATAACCCAGTATTCTGTTTCTGCTGTTTTGCAACAGCACATGTCCTACATCGGGCTACAAGGTTTGCTACCTGTCTCTTAAGGCTTGGCCAGTAGAATTGAGGAAGACCATTGTCGGTGTCCACACCACTCGGAGGCTAGTAACCTGCGGTCGAGGTCGAGCCAAGAGCTCGCCCGTCGATGTGGAGCCTCTCCGAGCACGTACCTCTGGACCGGGTCCGTCCTCCGCCCTCCAGAGCGAGACCCTCGGAGGCTAGTGCCCTGCGGTCGAGGTCGAGCCAAGAGCTCGCCCACTGATGTGGAGCCTCTCTGACCGCGCACCCTCTGGACCGGGTCCGTCCTCCGCCCTCCAGAGCGAGACCCTCGGAGGCTTGTGCCCTGCGATCGAGGTCGAGCCAAGAGCTCGTCTGCTGATGTGGAGCCTCTCCGAGTGCATGCCCTTTGGACCGGGCCCGCACTCTTCCCTCCTCCATCGAGGTGATCGCACGAGCTCGGAGCGCCCAGACCGGAGCAAACCCTGCCATCCCAGGACACCAGCGAGCTGCCCGAGGACCACGGAACGACACCCCCCATGCCGCCATAACTACCTGTCCGACCGTACTTCCAGGAAATGGGCCAGCCAGAGAGCACGCACCCCCAAGGCGGCGGCCCCTGGATCGAGGCTCTACCAGACTTCCTGAAATGGAGCAACCAGAGAGGATGTTAGAAGGAATGGGAGCTTCCCTTACCACCTATCATGAAAGGCGTCCCGTCCATGGCACAAAATCCTGTCCCATGCACCTGCCAACCCAGCGAGGATCCCGAGGCAAACTCCCAATGGCCAGTTTTCAACTACAAAGAACGATCGGCACCCCCAAAAGGGAGGGTAACAACAATAAAAAACCACACCAGTAGGAAAGAACTACAGTGTACCACCAATACACGCGCAAGCTCGTCCAAGAGAGTGAAGCGCTGCCACCAACACCACGATCGAGGGAAAGTCGCAGGAAAACAAGGAGAAGTGAAGGAACAGAGAACCCCTCTGTCCTCGCTATCACTCTCCCCCTGCTGCTTTTCTCCTTCTCCAACACATCTTTCACTCCTCCTAGCACGGAGTCCATCAAGAGGGGCCCGACCAGGAGGATTTGTTCCCCTGGATCGTCACTAACTTGACCGCCGGAGTGCCCCCGCTGGAAATCCCGGCCCAAGTCACTAATCCCTATTTCGCAGGTCCAAGAACAGAGGACCGCCAGGTAGCGAGAAGAGCGCACTTCGGCGCAGCAGCTATGGGCTACGACGGTCTTGGTGGCAACAATAACGATATCGAGAAGGAATAATATGAAGACGAGAAGCTTTTCTATGAGCAATAGATAGATTTAAAGTAGGATCAGAGAAAATATTACCATTGTCACATGGAGATGATGGAGCTGAGTCAGAAGAAGACTATTGGGTAGTAATAGAATGCACAATGGGCTCAGATGCAGATTCTCCTTGATGATTAGAGTCATTATCTGACTACTTACCAGTGTATTCTTGCTCCTCAAACACTGTAATCTCCCCCTCTCGACCAGTAGCTCTAGAAGGGATACTGGGAGAGCAAATAAACTGTTGGACAAAGGGCAGAGGAGCAGGAGGCTGAGTTATTGGAACAGCATCATAATAAGATTCAGTCTCACGAAAGGTCACATCCATACTGACAAAGATTCACTTTTTAGGAGAGTAATAGCACTTATAGCCCTTTTGTGTAGCAGGATAGCCCATAAAGACACATTTCAGAGATTTGGGATCAAGCTTGCCAACTGTAGGATAATGATCCCGGACAAAATATGTACATCCGAAGATGCGAGGGGGTACAATAAAAGAAGACTCTCCTTGAAGAGATGCAAGTGGTGCCTCGTACTCCAGAGCGCGAAGAGGCATGCGGTTGATCAGATAAGCTACAGTGAGAACTGCTTCACTCCATAAAGTTTTTGGAACCCGCATAGCAAATAATAAGGATCTAGCAACTTTTAAAAGGTGTCATTCTTTCATTCAGCAACACCGTTCTGGGCAGGGGTATCAACACAAGTAGTCTGGTGGACAATGCCATGAGTAGTAAGGTATTCATGAAACTCCTTATGCATATATTATGTGCCATTATCAGATCTCAGTATTTTAATCTTAGTACTGAATTGTATATCCACGAGCTTATAAAATTCTTTAAAGCAACGGATCACTTCATCTTTAGACTGCAGAAGATATACCCAGGTTACTCTACTGTAACAATCAATAAAAGTAACAAAATAACGATGCCCATAAAAAGAAGTAGGACGACAGGGTCCCCATACATCAGAGTGAACAATTTCAAAAGGCTTCTTACTACGAGTTCCAGAAGCCGGATAAGTAGTGCGCGTGTGCTTAGCATACTCATATGAATCACAAACTAACTTTTCTTTAGCACAAAAATGATATAAACTGGAAAATGAGCATGATAACATAGGAGATATGGCCGAGCTGACGGTGCTGTAACTGAAGTTCTTGCAGAGCATTATCAGAGGATGAAACAACCATACCAGCTTGCTGAGAATGAGTCTTTGGTTCTCCTTCATCCAAGTAGTAGAGCCCGTTGTGCATTTTACCATACCTAATCGTCTTCCCCATTGTCTGCTTCTGAAAAATACAATGAGTAGGAAAAAAAGTAATTGTACAATTCAGATCATTGGTAATTGAATGGATTGAGAGAAGATTAGTAGGAAAACTAGGGACATGTAAAGCCGTAGAGAGTTGTATGGTTGGTGTACAGTTGATGGAACCTTTCCTAGACACAGGCCGAAAAGAGCCATCAGCTATACGAACTCTGTCCGAACATAATGAGTAAGACTGAAAAATATCAAATTACCTGTCATATGCATAGTGGCACCATAATCAATTATCCATGTCTTAGAGGTATCAAAGTTAGCAATATTTACTGTACTAGACTTGATACGAGAGATATGGGATTGTGCAAAATAAGAATAAAAAATGGAAGGAGGAGAACTGGAAGAACTGCTTGGTAAACCGTTAGTAGATGATGGAGCATTGTTGGAAAAAATATTGAGACGGTCCATAATGTGGTGAAGCATTTCATCAGTAGAGAGTGAGCGTCCGGTATCAGTAGATAAGGAGCAGGAGGCAATGCCTTGGAGATGAGGCACCCCCTTCTGGGTGCTTAGAAAGATGTGCCTGAAAATGACCAGTGGATCCACCAAAACGTCCTCCTCCGCGATGGCCACCCTGACCATGCCCGGAGGGAAGACCATGCAGTTGCCAACAGGCATCACGTACATGTCCTGTTTTGTGATAATATGAGCATACTCGCATATCTTGGCTACCACGAGAATTTGATGGAGATTGAACTACCAATGCAGATCGGGCTATATCTGTAGGAGGAATCATCACCCGGCGACGAGTTTCTTCACTCAAAACAAGGGAGAAGACGTGTTCAAGAGAGGGGAGATCCATACTTCGACCCAAAATTTGAACTCTGATTGGGTCAAGATCATCATTGAGTTCAGCAAGAAAATCAAAGATTCGTTTTTCATCAGTGTATTTCTTGAACTCAAGGGCATCTTGCGAGCAACAGGCTTTGAAGGGACAATAAAAATCCAGCTCAGACCACATCTATTAGAGTTCGGCCATATAGGCAATAATAGAGAGTTCGCCCTGTCGTAGTGCACATACCCGGCGTTTGATCTCAAAAGCTTGAGCAGTGTTGCCCTGTTGGGAGTAAATTCGAGCAGCAGCCTTCCAAATTTCTCGGGCGGGGTCAAGGAAGGACATACCTTGAGCAACTGAAAGTACAATAGAGTTAAGAAGCCAAACCATCACAAGAGAGTTCTCTGATTTCCATTTTGATAATGCAGTCTCCTAATTGCGGCTTTTCAGTAGTTCGGTGAGAAATCCCTCAAATCCACGAGCTTTAATGTATAACCGCACATTCCAAGACCACATAAGATAAGTAAGAGGTCCATCAAACCGGATTGAAGAAATCAGAAGAGATAGATTATCCATCACCGTCCGAGAGCCAGGTATAGATCACCACAAAAAAATAGTTGCTCAAAGTTGCTCAAAGTAGGGCTAGAAAAATAAGGCTGCTAAATATGGTTACCTAAAAATAAGTCATGGAAAATGCCTGGGGCCTGCTGTCTTCGACCATAGAGATCCGGTAGCAAGAGGCTTCACGGTGCACGGTGTAGGGTATAGGACACGATCTTGGCCTTGTCCTCGTCCTCATCACGGGATGCATCGCAGGCCCAACACGGGCTTGGGCTTGTCAAAGGATGCAGCAGCAGGAGGCTTCATGATGCATGGCATAGCAGGAGCAGCAGCACGGTGCATGGTGTAGCAGCAGCAACAGGAGGCTTCTGGGCGGGCGTGGGTGGCATGGGCGTCGGAGGACGCAGCAACATGGGCACCAGGCGGGCGTGGGTGGCTTGGACGCTGAGCGGGAGTGGGCGGTGTGGATCGACGGTGTTGGTCAGCACTGTGCAGGGCGGCGATGGATCGGGGCGATGGCGACGGATCGGTGCTGTGCAGGGCGAGGGCGATGGGGCGGCGCTGTGCAGGGCGATGCTGGAAGGGCGGATTGATGCAGTGCAGGGCGGAGGAGGAGGTCGGTCTTGAAGTCCTGCGCGATCTCACGGATGAGGCGCTGGAAGAGGAGGAAGCGGAGGTCATGGGTGGCGCCGGGCGACGGTGATGTGGGTGCTTGTCGCAGAGCAGCGGCGTAGGAGCAGGGTTCGTTGGAGAAGCCGAAGAAGATGGTGGCTCAGTGGCAGCGGGTGCAGGGAAGAAGATAGGAATAGGTTAGGGATAAGATTGGAATAGGTTAGGAATAAGGTTGGAATATATGAGAATAAGAAGGAATAGATTGCTGGCTCTAATACCAAGTTGAATTAGAGGAGAAAAGAATAGAGATTTTTTATTAATATTTTATATCATTGTCTTAGGGGTCATATCTATTTTATACAGGATTCATATCCTCCTTCAAAGGAAGGTAATGATCAATAATCCCAACAAGGAATGGCTTAACAAGGAATTGCTTCATAAGGAAGGGTCTCAAATGGGAACAAAGACCAGGCTAGGCTGTCCACAGTTTTGAACAAGGGTGTCATAGGTTTTGAATAAGGATGTCGTAGGTTTTGAACTAGGGTGTCGTAATTTTTGTTTTACTATTTTAATATCAATATTTACAATTTATCTCTACAGAGGAATGCCAAGATAATTTTTTTAAAAATATTAAGTCTTCATAGTATAAAATCATGACACCGTAGTTCAGAAATTATGACATCATAGTTCAAAACCTATGACACACTAGTCCAAGACCTATGACATCCTAGTGGAAATTATGAAATAGGAATTTTTATCCTCTATACCTCTAATACATGGCAACCGTGGCTTGTTTTATAACTCACAGAGTGTCATAAAATTGCCACGGATGCTATAACATTATTCAAAATGACCAAAATAGTATTACGATATCCTAGTTCAAAATCTACAATACCCTAGTTTAAAACCTACGACACCCATGCAGAAATTATGAAATAAAATTTTTATCCTCTTTACCACTAATACATGGCAACCGTGGCTTGTTTTATGACTCCCAGAGTGTCATAAAATTGCCACGGATGCTATAACATTACTCAAAATGGCTAAAACAATATTACGATATCCTAGTTCAAAACTTACGATACCCTGTTTAAAACCTACAATACCCATGCAGAAATTATGAAATAGAAATTTTATCCTCTTTACCTCTGATACATGGCAACCATGGCTTGTTTTATGACTTTCAGAGTGTCATAAAATTGCCACGGATGCTATAACATTACTTAAAATGGTCAAAACAGTATTACGATATCCTAGTTCAAAACCTATGACATCCTAGTTTAAAACTTACGACACCCATGCAGAAATTATTAAATAGAAATTTTTATCCTCTCACCTTTAATACATGGCAACCGTGGCTTGTTTTATGACTCCCAAAGTGTCATAAAATTGCCACGGATGCTATAACATTACTCAAAATGATTAAAATAGTATTACGACATCCTAGTTTAAAACCTACAATACCTTAGTTTAAAACCTACGACAACCATGCAGAAATTATGAAATAGAAATTTTTATCCTCTCTACCTCTAATACATGGCAACCGTGGCTTATTTTTTGACTCCCAAAGTATCATAAAATTGTCACGGATGCCATAACATTACTCAAAATGGCCAAAATAGTATTACGATATCCTAGTTCAAAATCTACGACACCATAGTTTAAAATCTACGACACCCATGCAAAAAATTATGAAATAAAAATTTTTATCCTCCCTACCTCTAATACATGGCAACTGTGGCTTGTTTTATGACTCCTAGAGTATCATAAAATTGCCATGGATGCTATAACATTACTCAAAATGGCTAAAATAATATTATAATATCCTAGTTCAAAATCTACGATATCATAGTTTAAAACCTACGACATCCATGCAGAAATTGAAAAATAAAAGTTTATAACCACTCTAACTCTCATACATGTCAGCCGTGGCTTATTTTATGACTCCCAGAGTATCATAAAATTTATTATTTAAAATTTATTGATTAATATATATTTTTATTTTACTTATATTTCAGGTGATTTTACAGTGGTTCGGCTACCTAGAGTAAAGGCTTCACAATTGTTTAAAAACCATTACAAGCCAGCAGTGTATGTTGAACAAGTTTGAAAGATGGGTTTTACAAGTAATCATTTAGAAGTAATTCGAAATACTCCTTTCAATGCATTCATTGAGATGCAACCATTTATTGTTGATGGACGTCTACTGGCTGAAATTATTAGATGCTACAAGGGAAGAGACAAGTTTATTTTTTTTGGTAAGAAACTTATATTCAGCGTCGAAGATGTGGCCCTGATTTTGGATCTGCCATGCCATGGAAAGAAGATTGAAATGGAAGATCAAGATAAGAATGGTTGATTATTTAGACAATTTGGAAATGAATTAAATCTACAGAATAAGGGGCTGGAGAAGTTAATAGCTCAAATTCATTCATCAAATTTACAAGAGGATGTCGAGGACATTGTAAGATTATGGATTGCATATATGTTTGCAATGTTCTTGTGTCCAAAGTCAAATCAATCTTGTTCAAGATATATCATCCTTTATTTGGATGATTTATCCCAGCTAGGTCAACTAGATTGGGCTTACACAATAAGGGAGTTGACTCTTATATCTCTCCTAGATGCTGCTTTTTGTCTAAGATCCGAGAAGCCAATCCTAATCAAGAGAAGTGACAAAGTTAGGAGGCAATTAACCCTATATGGGTATACAGCTACTCTGGTGGTAAGTATCATTAATATGCAGCATAAGTATAATTGCATTTATTTTAAATCTTTTATATACTTAATGTACATGATTATTATGTACAGGTTTGGTTTCTTGAGCATAGTACCTTGAGAGTCCCAGCACATTCAAAAAAACTACCTAAGCTGTTAAAATAGTATGATAGCCGGTGAAGACAAAGATTGTTCAGCTTGTGAACTTGAAGCCTAATGAGTTGGTAAATTAAGATATTTTTTCATTATAATATTAATGAACAATATATCATTATGATTAATATAAGGTTATTTTATTATTATTCTTGGATTGTAGGTGGAGGGAGATATTGAGCCTACGACAATGAAACAGTGGCTTCTCACTGAAGAAACAGTAACAGCAGCATCCCCCCCCAAAAAAAAGTTATGCAAGCTGTGCACAAGTGAAGGCTGAATTTGAAAAGATTAAGAAGAGACTTGCGATAGTTGAAACCCTCCTTAATGATTTGGTAAATAAAGATAGCAATGGCAATAAAGAAGGGCAAAAAGGGGCGGAGGGAAATGATGTTGAGTCTGAGATGGAAGAAATTGTAGATGAAAAATCGAAGGATACCCTTGTAAGTGAGGTTGCTAAGGGGGAGAAAGAAAAATCTTAGATTCCTTCACTTATCAAGAGGATGACAAAAGAACATAGAGTGCAGAAGGCCTCTCAAATCACAATGGATTTTGCTTTTGAAACAAGATAACCCTCCAAAAAAATGAAGATAGTGGGCACATCTCAGCCCGATGAATCAAATTTGAATCTTCAAGTTGAAGATGATAAAAATTTGATCAACACCTTTTTGAAAAAAAAAGTTGAACTCGTAAGTTATAGAAGTTTTTTCTATTATGTATGTTGCTTTATGGTCGAAATGATATAATGTCCTTTATGTTTATTAATTTAGAGATGTCATCTTCACCAATAAATTTGGAGGCACATCACTGGGAGATCTGCTAAACAATCAGATGATAGTTGATGATGTAAGTAGTGAAGTATACATCATTTTATTTTTAGAATTTTATGAAATCATTTTACTTATAATTAATCAGTTTATATTGTATTGCCAGATAATTGATGCCGGGCAGGAGCTCATTACAAATAACTAGAAGGAGCATCCACAAAGATATCATAAGTATATAGTTGCACATGTAATGACCTCCGGCATGAGCCTAACTTCAGCATACCGTATCATGAACTTGCTGGAACAACCAGTAATATGATATTTGATAGAGTCAGTGATGAAGATAAGAAGGAATTTTGATTTCTCTTTACCATCATCAACTCCGACAATTCTCACTGGCACCTGGTTACGGTTGACATGCAAGAAAAAATTTTGATGCATCTGAATTCAATAAAACACAATTCCGAGTACAAAGCAAATACAAGGAAGTGGCACAAGATACTCGGGCCAATGTTTCACATTTTCTGTGATAATGCTGAGGTAACGAAATGGTCTATGCAAGAGATTGGAGACTGGCCTTCCCAACCTGTAGGATCACTGGACTGCGGTTTGTATTGCTTGAAATACATGGATTTCTTAGCCCGCAATGATAAGCCTGATACTTGAAATTTCACAGAAAATGATATAAGTATATACTGCCGCCAGTTAGCAGCAAAAATTTTGAGAGAGAGCTTGAATCAGAAGATTGATAGTGCTACTAAAAATTAGAATATAAAAGCAAATTTTTGAAAATGTACTTTTTCTTTTTGAATCATTCACTTCTGAATTATGTTACAGAAATTTGTAACTCAATTGAAATAGTAATGTTATGAATAAAAGTTTCTCATTTACATGTGGTTTTTGTATTTTTGATGTCATGTATCTCCGGAATGTCAAAATTCTTCGCTGATGTGATGATGGTATAAATGAATATTATGTTTGTTGATAGGGTCTCATAGTTTTTGAACTTGGATGTCGTAGGTTTTGAACTATGGTATCGTAGGTTTTGAACTATGATGTCGTAATACTGTTTTAGTATATTTGATTGATCTTATAGTAGCTGGGGCTATTTTTGATAATCCGGGAGTCAATAACCAAGCCAATGATGACATGTACCACAGGTAGGAGGGATGAGAATCATTTTATCTTATATTTTCTGCATGGTCATAATTTTTGAACTAGGATATCGTAGGTTTTGAACTAGGATATTGCAGGTTTTGAACTAGATTGTCGTAATACTGTTTCAGCATATTTGATTGATCTTATAGCAGCTAGGGCTATTTTTGACAATTTGGGAGTTAATAACCAAGCCAATGATGACATGTGCCACAGGTATGAGGAATTAGAATAATTTTATCTTATATTTTCTGCATAGTTGTAGTTTTTGAACTAGGATATCGTAGATTTTGAACTAGAGAGTCGTAATACTGTTTCAGCATATTTGATTGATCTTATAGCAGTCGAGACTATTTTTGATAATCTGGGAGTCAATAACCAAGCCAATGATGATATGTACCATAGGTAGGAGAGATTAGAATCATTTTATCTTATATTTTTTGCATGGTTGTAGTTTTTGAAGTAGGGTGTCATAGGTTTTGAATTAGGATGTCGTAATACTGTTTCAGCATGTTTGATTGATCTTATAGCAGCTGGGGCTATTTTTGACAATCTGGGAGTCAATAACCAAGCCAATGATGACATGTATCACAGGTAGGAGGGATTAGAATCGTTTTATTTTATATTTTCTGCATTGTTGTAGTTTTTGAACTAGGGTGTCGTAGATTTTGAACTAGGATATCGTAGGTTTTGAACTAAGGGGTCGTAATACTGTTTCAGCATATTTGATTGATCTTATAGTAGCTGGGGCTATTTTTGACAATCTGGGAGTGAATAACCAATCCAATGATGACATTTACCAAGGTAGGAAGGATTATAATTATTTTATCTTATATTTTCTGCATGGTTGTAGTTTTTGAAGTAGGGTGTGTATGTTTTGAATTATGATGTCGTAGCTTTTGAACTAGGGTATTGTAATACTGTTTTAACATATTTGATTGATCTTAAAGTAGCTAGGGCTATTTTTGACAATCTGGGAGTCAATAACCAAGCCAATAATGATATGTACCACAGGTAGGAGGGATTAGAATTGTTTTATCTTATATTTTCTGTATGGTTATAGTTTTTGAAGTAGGGTGTCGTAAGTTTTAAACTAGGATGTCGTAGATTTTGAACTAGGGTGTCGTAATACTGTTTCAGCATATTTGATTGATTTTATAGTAGTTTGGGCTATTTTTGATAATCTGGGAGTCAATAATTAAGCCAATGATGACATGTACCACAGGTAGGAGTGTTGACCCATGGAATGATTTTGATGATTACAAAATATTAGAGCATGTATGCTTTACTAATTCTTTCAATTACTCAAGAAATTTTGTAGGAAATTGTTTATCTTTACATTATTTAGTTTTCTAATTGGTTGAAAGGTTTTCCAACATTGTATAGACTCTTGTGTACTTCAAATTATAAAGCCCTAATTTTTCATCTATGTAATCTTGTAAAAGGACTATAAAATTATCAAAATAAGAGTGAGTAGATTAGTTCTTGTTGGAATCTTGATTTGAAGAACTTTGGATTAGTTTGAAGCATAAAATGGAGTTTTTGTAAGAGTCGACTCATGGATCAAGAGCCGACTCCCATTCTGGTACGGCACAAAAAATTCTAGAGTTTCAGTACCTCGAGTCGACTCAATGAAGAACCAATATTTTTTATGACCGAGACCTCGAGCCGACTCCAGCCCAAAAGAGCCGACTCATCCAGAGTTAGGTTTGTTGGTGACTATGACTTCGAGCCGACTCAACCCTAAAGTGCCGACTCAAGCAGAATTTGAATTTGCATTGACTGAGAGTTCGAGCTGACTCAACCAAGAAGAGCCGACTCATACAAAACTTTTATTTGGATTGTCTAAGACTTTGAGCCGACTCATGGACCTCGAGCCAACTCGAGTGATGGATTTTTGCAGTCTAATGGCTAGTTGCAGAATTTCATTTTTGAACTCCAAAAACCCTCCAACAGCTCTATTTCAGTTCTCTAGGCTCTACAATGGCTATTTCTGATGATGGAAGACTATAAAGGGGAGTATTTATGAAGATTTAAATAATTTTTGAGGTATTATTCATTAATTATTTTTTGGAAGTTGAAAAGTTTTCAAGTCTTTCACCAACTCACTTTAAGAGCATTCAAGATAGGATTCAAAGCTCCACCAACTATTCTTCATCATTGAATCTAACTTTTTGAAGAAACAAAGAAGCAGCTTGAAGAGCATTAAAGAGCATTCAAGGCTAGGCTTCACTTTGATCTTCATCGACAATACTCAAACAAGTTTGATTTGTTGTAAAGTTGCATTTTACTTTTGATACATTTTGTTTTCTCTCTAAGAACAGCAAGAGGCTGTGTCTTAAGAGAGGGTTAAAGGTTTTTAGGTGAGCCTTTTGAAAACCTAAGTTGGATTCTTGGTGATCCCAGTATAAAACCAAGTTTGGATTTTCTTTGGTGAGCCCAGTTCTAAAAATCAAAGGGATTTAGGTTATTGGTTAGCCTGTGTTAAAACCAAGTGTAAGGGTTTTCTTTGGTGATCCCGGTAAAACCAAAGTGTATAGGTTTGGATTGTGAGCCTATTAAAACAATTCGACTATATTCCGGTTGGGGGATATAGTAAAAATTCCAAGTGGTACATGGATAGTGGACGTAGGAGCGGGTTGCTTCGAGCCACTCTAAATTCCTTGTATTTGTGATTGTGCTTATTTAACTTTATTGCATTTATTTACTTGCTTCCGCATTACATATTGCACCATAACACTAAAAGAATTTTAAATTGTACATACTTGTTAAAGTTTTTATAATTCCAATTCACTCTCCTCTTGGAAAGCCACCTGGGCAACAAGTGGTATCAGAGCAGAGTCTGAAAATTACTTAGAGTAAAGATTGATGGCACATCCCATGAGCACTTTTTTGGTCGAAGGCCAATCCACAAATCGACCTCCACTCTTCACTAAAACTAATTATACATATTAGAAGGCTAGGATGAAAATATACATTCAAGTCGTAGACTTTCATTTATGAAAAATAATTCTAAAAGGACCTCACACACCCATTGTTAGAATTAATGATATTGAGGTTCCTAAACCGGAAGAGAAATGGGACAAAAATGATATGAAATTAGCTAAGCTGAATGCCAAAGCTATGAATTTACTCTATTGCACTTTAGACCCAAATGAGTTTAACAGAATTTTCACTTGTAATTCTGCTAAAGAAATTTGAGATAAGCTTGAGATCACACACGAAGGCACATCACAAGTTAAAACTTCAAAAATCAATCTTCTTGTGCACAATTATGAATTATTCAAAATGGATCCTAGTGAAACTATATCTGCTATATATACATGTTTTACTGATATTATAAATAGTCTTAAAAGTCTTGGTAGGACTTTTACTGATGCTGATCTAGTCCAAAAGGTTTTGAGATCTTTGCCAGATAAATGAGAAGCTAAAGTTACAACAATACAAGAGGTAAAGGACTTGAACACCCTACCATTGGATGAGCTGCTGGGATCATTAATTACTTATGAACTAGTCATGCAACAAAGAATAGATGAAGACTCTAAAAGGAAAAAGGCTATAGCATTTAAGGCTACTGAAGAAGACAAAGATGAAGATTCAGATATATCTGATGATGATGATCTAGAAAATGATGAAATCGCCTAAGTAATGAAAAAATTCAAAAGGTTTATGGGTAGAAAAAGAACAAACAGATGGAGAAAGCAATTTAGAAGAGGAAAATTTAGAAAAGAAAGAGAAAATGACAAAGAAAAGGATAAAGACAAGGACAAAGATCAAATTCCAATATGCTATGAGTGTAAGAAACCGGGACATATACGTCCTGATTGTCCAGAGATCAAAAAAAAGATGATTAAAAGAAAGAAAAAGAAGGCAATGCTTGTGGCATGGAGTGATAGTGACGAATCTACATCCACAAAAGAAGATGAAGATACAACAACAACTGCTCAGATCTATCTTATGAGTTTGAAGAATGAGGTAACTACTTCTGAACCTAATCTAGAATTTACTTATGATGAGCTTCATAATGCTTTTTGTGAATTATTAGTATAATACAAAAAAGCTGGTTTAAAAATGAAGAATTTGAAAAATAATTGTGATATGGTTGAAAAAGATAAAAATGAAATTTGTGAAAGAAATAAGATTTTACAAAGAAAATTAAGTTTGATTTATGAAAGACTTAAAACTACTGAATTTGAAAAAGAAGAACTTCTTGAAAAGAACAAAAGTTTGCAAAATGAAAATACTGATTTGCAAAAGAAGGTTCAAAAGCTTAAACCATTGGTTGAAAAATTAAGCTTAAGCTCTAACAAACTTGAACTAATTTTGAAAGATCAAAGAGATACAAATAATAAGTTTGGAATTGGTTATAAAGGTTCAAATTCAAATAATTTTTTGCATCCACATCATATGCTCCTAAATTCATTCATCAAAATAATATAGACCTAAATTTGCATCATCATATACTTTTTA
The DNA here is from genome assembly GCA_021397845.1 of Areca catechu. Lineage (NCBI taxonomy): Eukaryota > Viridiplantae > Streptophyta > Magnoliopsida > Arecales > Arecaceae > Areca > Areca catechu. The sequence continues at coordinate 28,213,002 of CM038046.1, forward strand.
TTCAAAGCCAAAAATTATCTGCTATGCTTGTAATAATGTTAGTCACAAAACATTTGAGTATCATTTGAAATATAATGGCAAGAAGAAAATCAAGAAAATTTGGGTTCCAAAAAGAACCAATTCTACTAACTTGCAAGGACCCAATAAAGCTTGAGTATCTAAATCTATTACCTGATTGTTTTGTAGGGATGTCTTGCAGCCACAAATATAAAGAAAATATGGTACCTTGATAGTGGCTGTTCAAGACACATGACGGGTGATATTGATCAATTCTTCATCCTAGAATAAAAGGATGGTGGCATGGTAACATTTGGTGATAATCACAAAGGAAGGATAATCAATATTAGTAAAATAAAAATCACTCCTTCAACCTTTATTGAGAATGTGTTACTTGTAAAAAAATTAAAGCATAATAATGAGCATTAGTCAACTTTGTGATTTTGGTTTTAATGTTTTCTTCAAGTCTTTAATGTGTATAATAGTTGATCCTCTTAACTCTAGTATAAAGTTTATTAGACATAGACTTGGTAATATTTATGTAGTAGATCTTAATGATCTAGCTATGTCAAGCAATACAAGTCTTATGGCAGTGAATGACAAGAGCAAGAAATCAAGTTTACTATGGTATAGGCAACTTGGACATGCTAGTATAGATACTATTATAAAACTTATTTCAAAAGATTTGGTTAAAGGTTTGCCAAAGTTCAAAATAAATTTTGATTATGTCTGTGATGCATGTCAATTAGAAAAGCAAGTGAGGAGGAGTTTTAAATCCAAAAACATTGTTTCTACTACTAGACCCTTAGAGCTACTTCACATGTACCTATTTGGACCTACTAGGATAACAAGCCTAGGTGGTATGAAGTATGACTTTGTGATTGTAGATGATTTTTCAATATACACCTGGATTTTATTTATTGCACATAAAAATGAAACTTTTAAAGTATTCAAAAGGTTTTACAAAAGAGTTTCAAACTTGAAAAATCTTTTTGTTATTTTTATTCATAGTGATCATGGTACGGAATTTAAAAATCAATATTTTGATCATTTTTGCACAAAGCACGGTATTGATCACAACTTCTCAGCTCCTAGAACATCACAGCAAAATGGTGTTGTAGAGATAAAGAATAGAACTTTGGAAAAAATGTCCAGAATAATGCTTTGTGAAGGAAATCTTCCAAAATACTTTTGGGCAGAAGCTGTAATACCGCTTGCTATATTTTGAGCAGAGTTTTAATTAGACCTATCATTAGAAAAATCCCCTATGAACTGTGGAACAATAGAAAGCCTAATATCAATTACTTCCATGTTTTCGATTGCAAATATTTTGTTCTGAACAATGGTAAAGACAGTCTTGGTAAGTTTGATGCAAAATCCGATGAGACTATCTTTCTTGGTTATTCTTCAAATAGTAAAGCCTATCGAGTTTTCAATTAAAGAACTTTGACTGTGGAAAAATCAATATATATGGTTTTCAATGAAACTGACATTACATCTTCTAGAAAAGAAAATTGTGCTGATGATGATGCAGGTGCACTTGAACATGGACTGAAGGATTTGACTCTCAAAGACAAACAAGCAGGTGAACAATATGAAGAAGTGGTAAGCAAAAATCATGACGATATATCTAAAGAATGGAGATATGTACACTCACATCCCCAAGAACTAATTATAGGAGATCTATCTCAATGTATTAGAACTAGAGCTGCACATAGGGATGCACATGATTTGATTGCTTTTGTATCTCATGTAGAACCACACACTATAGAAGAAGCTGAAACCGACCCTAATTGGATGTTAGCTATGCATGATGAGTTAAACCAATTTAGGCGAAATAATATTTGGACACTTATAAAAAGATCAAATGATTATCCTGTTATAGGCACTTGATGGATTTATAGAAACAAGCTAGATGAGCAAGGTAATGTAATTAGGAATAAGGCTAGACTGGTAGCTCAAGGTTACAATCAAGAAGAGGGAATAGATTTTGATGAGACCTATGCACTAATAGCTAGGCTAGATGCTATTAGATTACTCTTGGCATATGCATGTTTTATGGACTTTAAATTATTTTAAATGGATGTAAAGAGTACATTTCTAAATGATTTTCTATCTGAAGAGGTTTTTGTCAAACAACCACCTGGTTTTATCGATCACACATTTCTACATTATGTTTTTAAATTGAATAAAGCTTTATATGGTCTTAAATAGGCACCTAGAGCCTGGTATGATAGGTGCCAACCAAGCACCTACATCCACTCCCCAAGAATCCCTTGGGAATTTCACTAAGTTTGGGTTTATAACTTAAGCTCACTAACAACCTTTACAACTTGTTTTGTCTTCGGGCTCACAAGTCAAACCCTAGTTGGTTTCAAGGCTCACCAACAACCACCCTTGGTTTTACGGGATAACCAAGAACCTAAACAACTTGTTTTGGCTTCGGGCTCACAAGTAAAATCCTAGTTGGTTTCAAGGCTCACCAACAACCACTTTGGTTTTCAAAGGCTTACCAAAAACCTCTTTGGTTTTCCAAGGCTCACCAAAAACCTTAACTAAAACAATATAAGAGCAAGTATAAATGAATACAATAAAAGCTTTCTAAAATAAAGCAAATATCTCTTTGAAGCCCGTTGAGAGTTGATGAAGATCTTGTCTTCAAGTTGATGAAGCCTTTGATTGATGCTTGAGGATGTGAACTTTGGATGCTCTCTTTGAAACTTGGAAGCTTGAAGGCTTGAACCACTCAACTCTTGAATCCTTGAAGAATATTTAAAAATCTCACCAAAGGATTACTTCTCTAATTGATTTTTGATGTTTATATAGCCTCCCAACACTTAAATGACCGTTTATAGTCGTTAGGGAGGAAAATATGACCGTTTGGAAGCAAGTTGGAGAAGTTCTGCAGCCCAGAAAACTAGTCGTTACTGTTCAAGTGTCGACACTTCAGTTTCAAGTGTCGACACTTCAGTTTTCAGGTGTCGACACTTCACTTCCAAGTATCGATACTTCAGCTCCATGTGTCGACACTTCACTGAAAGAGCTTTCTGAAGTTTTCTGTTTGTCTCAGGCCTTGAGTCGACACTTCATTCTTCAAGTATCGACACTTGTTCCTCAGGTGTCGATACTTCATTTCCAAGTGTCGACACTTGCCTGTGCCATTACTGAAACATCTTCAAATTGAAACTTTAACCTCTTCAAGTCCTTCCATATTAATTCCAAAGTCCATATACTTGATTTTCCATTAATTTGAGGACTTTTTTAGCTGAAATACAAGCATTTTTTCATTCAACATGGATGAGTACTAAGATCTGAGAAATACACTTAAAACATAATTAGTACTCATATATACTTAAACATTTTATCAATCATCAAAATCAAGACCAGAGTCAATAGTTTTTCTTATTTTCTGCTTCATATCTTTTCTCCAATGCATCTTTGTACTTATCGATGAATTCCTTGAGCATAGTCTTGGAGTTTATAAATCCATCAAAGAAGTGATTATGCTCTCACTCCTTTGTGAAGTTGACATCCTATTCATAAATATTCAAAAAATAGAAGCATTTAAGATAAAACGTTTGTTAAAATTTTTAAAAAATGAACATTAATCATTCATAATGACTAAGAAACCTGCAAAGAATGTAGCTTTAAGATAAACTGGAACCAATTTATCTCGATATTTATATATGTCATTTAACCAATATACGGCCTTGTATTCTACATATTTCTCCATTAAATGTGCCCATCTTTCCTCGAAAGATACTATGGCAACTGAATCATATATCGTCTCTTCAAATTCAATCATAAATCTGGGATTTGTAATACAAATATGGCCAATCTTTTCAAGAATCTTTTTTTAAAATATGCCAAAGATAAAATCTATATCGTACATTGGGAAAAACATACTTAACAGCAACCTCGATTGTCTTATCTTGGTCAGTTATGATGGGATTAGGTGGTTGACCACCATTTGTATCCAACCATAATTGGAATATCCATTTGAATGTCTTAGTTGTCTCATCTGATAATAATGCGCAACCAAGCAATGTGGACTGTCCATGATGGTTGATTCCGATAAATGGATAAAAGGACATTTGATATATATTTGTCAAATAGGTTGAGTCAAAGGTCAGCACATTACTAAAGTAAGTGCTTACCAATCTTGACCTAGGATGGATCCAGAAGACAGTCCTGAGCTGTCCATTATCATTCAGGTCCAAAGTATAAAAGAAATTTGGATTTTTTACTTACATTTGTGTGAAACGGATTACCATTGACTGTGCATCTGCTTCTTTCAGCTGACTTTGACATTCTCGACAGATAAAATTATGAGCATCCTTTTCTGTGAAATTTAATTATCTTCTATCCCCTTTCCTTCTAGCCATGGTAGAGTATATTTGACTTATGGAAATATTCATAGCATGTAAATTGCTGATCTCTGCCTTTTCTGGTATGCTGATCCTCCTATGGGACCGTAGATAACTAGCTAATGATATGGACAGCTCATGGTTATGTTCTAGAAAAATATTAACCAATATCCACTTACCATTTTTAGAATTTAGTCTTACTTTTATCGAAACCTTACAATCAATTTTACTAGTATCACTAGGATTCATGGAGTTATCAATTTTTTTAGATTTTCCTTGCCTCCAACATGCAATGTGCTTGAAGCATATTTCTTTTTTGTTGTTGGACCTACTACACACTGTTGTGATTCCAAAACCTACTCTCCTTGCATATCCATTATAGAAATTGTATAAATCATTTGCAGAATTGAACTCCATACAAATTTTAGGATTAATAGACTCATTCTCTATAATCGGGGTTGTTGTTGCAGAATCACCAGGGTTGGACCTCTTCCTTGTTCTTCCTTTCTAAGATCTTGCAAAACAGAGAATGCCTTGTGCCAGGGATTCCGATGAAGACCCTCTGACGATCAAGTCAGTAGGACGATCGTGGAAAATGAAAGACCTTTGAGATGGGGAGCTTGGGGGACTCTCTATCTGCCAGAAGGTGGGGAGATGAGAAGAGAAGACCCATAATTAAAAGAGATGGGTTCTGAGAGTTACCTAGGGTTTGCCTTGCTTTACATTATATAGACGTAGAATAGCGCCAAAATCTGTTAGGGAGGAGGTCGAAAAAGACTGATTTGCCCCCAGGAGGATTTGAAGAGTGGCCACGTGGTGCCCGGACAAGGCGGCGTCGTGGGAGTAGTGGAGCAGTAATGCTGCCATGGCAGGATTCTGTTTGTAACAAAAGGGAATTCTGGAATTCTCTGGGCCCTGGAGTGAGTCGATCGGATGCCGACTGGGAGGGCCAGTCGGTCGTCTGAAGAGGAGTGTCCATCGAGACATCATTGAAGTGGGTCAGCTGTACCTCGATAGAAGTGGGTTAGTCGTACCTCAGCAGAAGTGGGTCAGCCATACCTTAGCAGAAGTGGGTCGTTTGGACCTCTCCTTCAGTGGGTCGATTCGGACCTCAGCTTCAGTGGGTCGGTTCGGACCTCAGCTTTAGTGGGTCGGTTCGAACCTCAGCTTCAGGTTGGTCGGCCTTTTGGGTGGTTGGCCTTCTGGGTGGTCGGCCTTCTTGGTGGTCGGCCATTTGGTGTAACAGTTGCCCCCCTTGCTCTTGGCCTTTGGAAGGGTTCACACCCTCAAAGGACGAGAGCAACATTAAATGCACCCATTTTTGAAGGCAGATCTGGAAGAAGATAGTGGATCTGCTCGGTAATGCTGCTTGTGACCATTTCCCGATTCAGGATACTGACTGGGGTACTGCTCCTTTGCAGCACATGGGCTGAGAAGGGCATGCCTGAGATGGGTAGAAGCAAGCCAGGGGCGGAGCCTTCTTGGGGCACTGTCGATGCACTACTTTACACGTCAGATTGTTATCTGGATCTTCTTTGCACCTGCATTCTGAGAAGCATACCTGGGATGAAACCAGACGGATCGAGGGAGCGCACGGGGGTGCGGAGATGGCCTTGGGGCCAGACCTGACGCAGAGCAGGCCGCGGGAGCGCACAAGAGCGCAGAGACGACAGCGGAAGCATGCCGGTGTGCGGAGATAGCTGTGGAAGTGCACGGGGGTGCGGAGATAGCCTTGGGGCCAGAACTAGCACGGAGCAGGTCGGGGTCGTCGGGCCACCCCCTAGCATGCGGATGCCGGAGCTGACGCGGGGCAAGCCGACGGGCATGGAGACGGTGCAGGGAGCATGCGGTGGCTCGAAGACATCTGACGACCGTGGGAAGAGCGTAGGGGCACGCGGAGATGTCCGACGGCCCCGGGAAGAGCATGGGGAGCGCGCGAAGACATCCGATGGTTGCTGGAAGAGCGCGGGGGCACGCGGAGATGTCCGACGGCCACGGGAAGAGCGTGCAGAGCATGCGGAGACATCCGACGGTGGCCACGGGAAGAGCGCGGGGAGCGCGCGGAGACATCCGATGGTGGCCGTACGGGCGCGCAAGGTGCGGAGATGGCCGACGGCCACGAGAAGATGCCGCGGGGGTGTGCGGGCCTGGCACGGAGCAGGCCGGGGTCGTCGGGCTGGTCCCCCAGCGTGCGAACATCGGAGTTGATGCGGGGCATGCCGACGGGTGCGGAGATGGCGCGGGGATGTCCGACGGCGGTCGTGGGGGCATGCTCAGATGTCCGACGGTGGCCGTGGGGGCGCGCGTGGCGTGGAGATGGCCGACAGCCGCAGGAAGATGCCGCGGGGGCCCGCGAGCCTGGTGCGGAGCAGGCCGGGGTCATCGGGCTGCCTCCTAGCGTGCGGACGTCGAAGCTCACACGGGGCAAGCCGACGGGCGTGGAGACGGCGTGTAGAGCTCGCAGTGATGTCTGACGGTGGCCGTGGGGGTGCTGGAGGCACGGAGATGGCCGACGGCCATGGGAAGATGCCGCAGGGGTGTGTGGAGATGTCCGACGGTGGCCATGCAGGCGCACGAGGTGCGGAGACGTTCGACGGCCATAGGAAGAGTGCCGGGGTGCGCGGAGACGTCTGATGGCCACGGGAAGAGCGCGGGGAGCGCGCGGAGATGTCCGACGGCGACCGTGGGAAGAGCACAGGGAGCGCACGGAGACGTTCGACGGCGGCCGTACGGGCGCGCGAGGCATGGAGATGGTCGACGATCGTAGGAAGATGCCACGGGGGTGCGCGGGCCTGGCACGGAGCAGGCCGGGGTCGTCGGGCTGCCCCCCCAGCATGCGGACGCCGGAGCTAACACGGGGCAAGCCGACAGGCATGAAGACAGCACGGGGAGTGCACGGGGATGTTCGACGGTGGCCGTGGGGGCGTGCGAGGCATGGAGATGGCTGACGGCCACGGGAAGATGCTGCGCGGGCACGCGAGCCTAGCGCGGGCAGGACGGGGTCATCGGGCTGCCCCCCCATCATGCGAACACCGGAGCTGATGGGGGCAAGTCGACGGGTGCGGAGATGGTGCGGGGAGCGCGCGGGGATGTCTGACGGTGGCCGTGGGGGAGCACGAGGTGCAGAGATGGCCGACGGCCACGGGAAGATGCCGTGGGGGCGCGCGGGCCTGGCGCGGAGTTGGCCGGGGTCATTGGGCTACCCCCCCTGCGTGCGGATGCCGGAGCTGACACGGGGCAAGTTGACGGCGAGCATCCGATGGCGACCACGGGGGCCCGACATGGCGTGGAGCGCGCGGGGCATCCTGACCGAGCAGAGGTAACCATAGGGGCGTGCAGATGCACGGAGCTGACGCGGGGGCGTCTGGATGCGCGGAGGTGATCGCGGGGGCATGCGTACGTGCGGAGCTGATGCGGGGGGTCTGGACGCGTGGAGTTGACCATGGACTGGAGCAGATCTGTGCTGGCAGTGGCCGAAGCGGAGGTTCAAGCTGCCCTCCTTCTAGCACCAATCTGTTACTGCAGAATCACCATGGTTGGACCTCTTCCTTGTTCTTCCTTTCCAAGATCCTGCAAAATAGAGAACGCCTTGTGCCGGGGATTTCGGCGAAGACACTCCGACGATCAAGTCAGTGGGACGATCGTGGGGAACGAAAGAACTCTAAGATGGAGAGCTTGGGGAACTCTCCATCAACCAGAGGGTGGGGAGATGAGAAGAGAAGACCCATAATTAAAAGAGATGGATTCTGAGAGTTACCTGGGGTCTGCCTTGTTTTACCTTATATAGACGTGGAATAGTGCCAAAATATGTTAGGGAGGAGGTCGAAAATGATCGATTTGCCCCTAGGAGGATCTGGAGAGTGGCCACGTGGTGCCCGGACAGGGCGGCGTCATGGGAGTAGTGGAGCAATACTGCTGCCGTGGTAGGATTCTGTTTGTAACATAAAGGATTTCTGGAATTCTCCGGGCCCTGGAGTGAGTCGGTCGAACGCCGACTGGGAGGGCCAGTCGATTGTCCGAAGAGGAGTGTCCGTCGAGACATCCTTAAAATGTGTCAGCCGTACCTCAGCAGAAGTGGGTCAGTCGTACCTCAGTAGAAGTGGGTCAGCTATACTTCACAAAAGTGGGTCAGTTCGGACCTTTGCTTCAGGTTGGTCGGCCTTTTGGATAGTCGGCCTTCTGGGTGGTCAGCCATTTGGTATAACAGGGGTGATAGGAGAAGGTGCATTCTTCTGAACAACATCAGCAACCTTGTCAAAATTATCATCTTGGGTTTTTCCAGATTTCTAATTTCAATGCCATATGTAAAAATATCTGCATAAAAAATCATAAATATTGATATACATAGTTTTAGTTGACATTTTATCTACAGTATAATAAATAATGAGTTATACACTATTGTGACACGATAGTGCAATAATACGGGCATAGAACCAATTATTTCTAAAAATAGAAATTTAAACTTATGACACCCTAGTTAAAAGATTATGACATCCGATCATAAAATATGAAACTAAATATAGTAACACCTACTACTTGGAGAACCTATCACTTATGGATTGATTTATAACTCGTAGGATGTCATAACATACTACGAATAAAAAAGGATCATAAATATATGCTGAAATAGTATTACGACAGCCTAATTCAAATACCACGATATCCTAGTTATAAACCTACGACATTCCTATATAAAAACTTAAACCGAATATTTTGATCCTCTGTAATAGAAGTGTTTCGGTATGAATTGCTGATATATGATACCCACAATATAGTAAAATGCTTCTGAGAAAACTTGAGTATCAAAACATCAAAACATGAATAACTCGATACAAAACAGAAAATAAAAGCTTTTATCCTCCATCATGGAACATTTCAACCATGTATTGGCTTTAATAAAATTGTTAGATTATAATAAAAAAACCAGGAAGAAAAAAATATAAAAAAAAAGAGTTTTCATTGAACAACACCCTAGTTTAGATGTTACGACATCCTAGTTAAAAGATTATGACACCCGATCATAAAACTTAAAATTAAATATACTAACCCTTACTACCTGGAGAACCTATCACTTGTGGACCGAGTTTTAACTCCTAGGATGTCATAACATGATATGGATGCAAAAAGATCATAAATATATATTGAAACAGTATTACGATATCCTAGTTCAAACACTACGATACCATAGTTATAAACCTACGACATCCCTGTATAAAATCTTAAACTGGATGTTTTGATCCTTCGTAATAGATGTATTTCGGTATGCATTGATGATATATGATACCCACAATATAGTAAAATGCTTATGAGAAAACTTGGGTATCAAAAACATCGAAACATGAATAACTCAGTACAAAATAGAAAATGAAAGCTTTTATCCTCTATCATGGGATATTTCAATCATGTATTGGCTTGAATAAGATTCTTAGACTATGATAAAAAGACCAGGAAGAAAAAAGATTTCAAAAAAAGGAGTTTTCATTGAACGATATCCTAGTTCAGAAGTTACGACACCCTAGTTAAAAGATTATGGCACCCGATCATAAAATATAAAACTAAATATACTGACCCCTACTACCTGGAGAACCTATCACTTGTGGATTGAGTTATGACTCCTAGGATATCATAACATGATATGGATGCAAAAAGTTCACAAATATATGCTGAAACAGTATTACGACATCCCAATTTAAATATTACGACACCTTAATTATAAACCTACGACATCCTTGCATAAAAAATTAAACCGAAAGTTTTGATCCTCCGTAATAGAAGTGTTTCGGTATGAATTACTGATATATGACACCCACAATATAATAAAATGCTTTCGAGAAAACTTGAGTATCAAAAATATTGAAACATGAACAACTCGGTACAAATCAGAAAATGAAAGCTCTACCTGGAGAACCTATCACTTGTGGATTGAGTATGACTCCTAGGATATCATAACATGATATGGATGCAAAAGTTTACAAATATATGCTGAAACAGTATTACGACATCCCAATTTAAATATTACGACACCTTAATTATAAACCTACGACATCCTTGCATAAAAAATTAAACCGAAAGTTTTGATCCTCCGTAATAGAAGTGTTTCGGTATGAATTACTGATATATGACACCCACAATATAATAAAATGCTTTCGAGAAAACTTGAGTATCAAAAATATTGAAACATGAACAACTCGGTACAAATCAGAAAATGAAAGCTTTTATTCTTCGTCATGGAACATTTCAACCGTGCATTGGCTTGAATAATACTGTTTGATTGTGATAAAAAGACCAGGAAGAAAAAGATTTAAAAAAAAAGAAGTATTCAAGTTACGACACCCTAGTTCAGAAGTTACGACATCCTAGTTAAAAGATTACGATACTCGATCATAAAACATGAAACTAAATATACTAACCCCTACTACTTGAAGAACCTATCACTTATGGACTGAGTTATGACTCCTAGGATATCATAACATGATATGGATGTAAAAGGTTCACAAATATATGCTGAACTACTATTACGACATCCCAGTTCAAACACTACAACACCCTAATTATAAACCTATGACTTCCCTGTATGAAAACTTAAACTATATTTATTATCCCTTTATACTAGAAATACCTATAACCTGTGGACTGAGTTATGACTCCCAGAGTGTCATTAACTTTCTCTAACTACAAAAATAGTTGGTGTAATAAAGGAATTATAAAAAAAAACTAAAAAAGATGCTTTACTTCCTGTTGGAGATGACATTTTATCTTGAACATATAGAAGAACTCTTCGATGGCTTATTCCGACCTCGGATTAAAACAAACGAAGTCTTCGGTGCCTTATTCCAACCTCGGACCAAAACAGAGTAATTTTTCAGATAAAGGAAGAAGTTATAATTTATATTTGAAAGTTGATTTCTGCAACAGAACTCTTAGAGTAGATTTTAAAGCGAGGGAGATTCTTTTTCAACCTTTATTGATTCCTTGGACAAAAACCAGAGCATGTTTCAGACTGAAACATTTCCATAAATCCAAGCAAGATGACAGGGAAAAAGGGACTGGAGGGAGGAAAAGGGTATTTTAGTCTGGATAAATATTTCAAATAAAAGTTGAAACCTAATTAATGCTAGTCATGCTTAACTTAAAACCTGTTATACCCCTCGTCCCGTCATGCCATATCCCGTCCAGTCATGCCACATTGGACCAATAGGAGCATGTGGTGCGGGCCACATTGGATTTGCTGCACCGCACATGGTGCACAAAGAATTGCTCAAAAAATAATATTGTAGGTTAAAGGATTGGTAACTCACAATGTACGTTTAGATATGGGTAACAGGTCGTGCCCAGTCCAGGCCCACCATGCCTCGGTTTAAATGGATTATGCTAATATTGTAGGCTAAAGGATGGGTAATGAACGGTACCTAGCATGGCCCATTCAAAACGAACCTCTAACCCATACCAATTAGCCCATTAGGCCCATGGGCCTAATGACCCACATGCTTTTATTTTTTAAAAGATTGATAGGCCATGGCACGACTCATGTGACCCGTAACAACATTTTTTATTTTTACTTTCAACAGGTATTTTTAAATTTTTTACCATTTACACACCCGCCCCTGCCCCCCTCTCTCCAAAAATAATATATGATGAAAATCAAATAGATAGCCTTAATATGTTAACCAAATGGAAAAGTATTAAAAACTAATATTTTATTATATCTACCGTTATACGTGATATCTTTGTTGTGTTGATTATCATAGTAGTATTGAAATCTACTTTTAATGTAAGTCGATGTGTTCCATATGAAAAGAGAAGTAGGATGATCGGCAATATATTTGAAATGCTTTTTGGTTTGATGTCGAGGTAAAACTTTAAAATAAAAGTAGACATGATACAATATCGAATGATAATGATACAAACACTACTGATAATTAGTAAAATTTTTATTATTTAATTTTTAATTTTTAATCTCTTATAATTATATCTTTTTATTTTTAAATTATTGAGATAAGTCATCTCTATTTTTTCTTTCTCCTTCATTGTATCCTGGAGCCCCCTTTCCTTCCTATATTATTTTGATTTTTTTAATAAATTGGTAAGGGTCCATGCTAAACCTCCCATTGTTATAAGGTAGCCTTTTGTTTTCACAAAAAAATCTAACAACCCTTCATTTTTTTTATATTTACTCCCTAATCTTTTTTAATTTATAAAAATAATTTTTAATAAATTCAAAAAAATTGTTATGGGCCGTTTCAAGTATAGCTCATCTTAAGGGGTCCAGCTAGCATGTAAGCCGTGTCGTGCCTGGCCCATAGGTCATACCAACCTAGGCCCTTTGGGCGGTGTCAGGCCTAGGCTGTGGGCCACAAATGCCCTTACCTGGCCTCTTTATTTAGGCCATAAATGTCCCAACATGATCTATTACTATAGCAAGCGAATCGTGCGAAGCCGAGCCATGCAATGGACGACCAAGCCTGATGTCCATGTTAATGATTATATTTACCTAAAATTAAAAAAATATATCTTAAATAATTTATGAATATATATATTATAATGTTGAATAATATATTTTGATAAATTAATGGGCTTAGGCCTATTCTAATCTTCATCATCTTTATCTTTTTTGTATTTAAGCTGCAATCTAAAAAGGGGAGGAGGGGGGAGAGTCAAAGAATTATTTGATTGAAAAATTTTCCTTAAAAAAAATTGATTCCAGCTATTTTTTCAATAAAAAAATCCAAAAACTTACATGCATTCTAAATCTAAATTACATAAATCATATTTTTTCTATAGAAGGTGCTAGCAATGTTTCCTTGGAGAAAAAAAAAAGGCAACGCTATATATATATATATAATTTGAAAAAAATAAAGAAGTAGAAATTAAAGTATTTTGATTATTAGGTTGTAATTGAAACCATTTTAGGAGTTATATCTTCAAAAGCTCAATGTAAATCTATTTCTCAAAAGTTGACATGATAGATTTTGGTTGAAATTGGGACAAAGATGGGCCAACCATAGAAACATTTTACAAATTATCATGTTGTAATTCAGTCTTTAAAAATATATTAGTTGCTTTGAAATTATAAACATTGTCACAAAAACTTTGGGGACAAAACATAATATGAAAATAAGATAAGCATGATGGACAATATTCTTGATAATGATTGAAAGACTAAATATGTCATATTTCGTACCTATTATAAAATTGGCAGCTGGAATGCTAATAATTTGCTCAGCCATTTTTTAAAAGATTATAAAAATCTATGTACTAGTCCCACTTCAACAGCTCAACTTAATTTAGACCTTCAAAAAAAAACCCATAATAAATATATTTAAACAAAAAAATCTATCCCTTTTTTAAAAATAAAATATAAGTTTTAAAAAGATATTATAATATTACCATGGCACAATGGGTTAATTGTCTCTACCACATTAATTGTACAAAAAGATATCACCATAAATTTTTATGGTAACTCTATAATTATAACATGCCTTTTAGCATCAATCATAGGAGGTGTTGATTGATTCAATAGTTGATTTGAACATAAATTTTATCCCCTAAAGAATTAATTCAATGTTTTAAGATATAGTGCATGCATATTATCATCACAAATATTGAAATATTATAATAAACCTGATAGTTATGCGGATCCAATTTCAATAATTTTTCTATTATTTTTTTATTGGTAGTGGATTCTTGTTAAGTGTTAACAATAACTCGTTACTTTAATTCTTTAAATTCGATTAGAGCAACTTGTACAATAACTATATATATCATTGAATAATCATATTTTGTTTATAGTATTTTTTTTGGCAAATCAATCTATAATTATAAAAAATAGCATTTCAACCTATTTTGATAACTTGCTATTTCCTTCATTTGTATATCACTGTAAAATCACGATGGTGAAGATATTGATAAATACATTTTTTTCTATTAAAAGAAAATAGGAAAAAATATTGTTAACCATTATAACGTGATATTTTCAACAAAAAATCATGAGGAAAAATTATTTATCTCTTCATGTCCTCATAGTCATACCTGTTAAAATAATAATGTTAGGGCCCTCCCGTTCTTTTTTGCAGACAATATTTTATAGTTTCTATTGATTTTCAAAATCACTCTATTCCCTTAATTAGGTTACCTTAATCTTTAAACCAACCTAGATATGTAACATTTCAAGCAAATCTATGGTTGTATCTCTATTTACCAACTTTCTTCTTATAAGGTATATTGAAAATTATCCTTTTTCTACATGTGAGAATATCATTCTCATAATCCATAGGATAAGTGTTTATTATTTTAGCTTATCAAACAAATCATTAATTTAAACACATTCATTATTAATAAGTTGCACATTATGTTTTCAAAAGGGAGTGGAGTGAAACTAACTAGGAATGAGGTGGTAGGATTTTCTCCTTTTTGAAGGAGAAAAAAGGAGAAATCATCGATGTTGGTATGTGGCAAGGCTGGCAATGTGAGGGCTTCCTTGCTAAATCCTACTTTAGGGCCTATTCCTCATTCATCTATGGTAGGCGATTTTCTTCCTCCCCTTTAGAAAGATGATGAGGGGAGGCTAATCGGCCATGGTTCTAGGTGGTTCAAGGCCAACACAGGTTTCGAACATAGGAGTTGACTAAGGGTACTAATGTGGAGGTGGTTTTGTTGGAGCAAACATTCACTAATGTGGTAGTGTTTACAAAGAATGATCTTCAACAATCCATGGCATGATGGCAACATGCTTTAATTGGTAATTTCCTTGGCCATGGGTTGCCATTCTATTTGTTCAAAAAAAGATGAAACTTTACTAAAATCCATAAGGGGATTTCCAAGTTTTAGCTCTTTCTGAGGATTTGTTGTTGTTTTTGTATCCATTAGAGGAAGCAAAAACCTGGATCTTTGAAAAAGGGCAATGGTCATTGGCTAGCTAGTTGCTAGCCTTAGAGCCATGGCAACTGGGGTTCTAACCTAGTAGATATGCAATCATCCAGGTTAGGTTTGGGTTAGGTTGCCTAAGTTGTGGTTGGAGCTATGGAAACCAAATAAGATTCAGAAAATAGTGGCTCGGTAGGAATACCATTGTTTTTGGATGACTGACAGCGAACTGCACTCGAATAGGGTATGCTTGTATTTGTGTGCTTCTGGGTCTAACAAATACTATTTGCCCTAAGCTAAGGTTAAGGTTCATGATGCTTGTATATGGAAGCAATTTATTTATGAAGAACTCCGTGAGGTGTGCTATGCATGTGGCCGCATTGGTATAACCCTAGAATCCTATGGATGTTCAAGAGCTAGTGAATCATCAGATCAATTGGTCTTTGGTCCCTTAATGGGTATAACCCTAGAACCCTAGAACTCCGTGGTTACCGCAATGACTAGCTCCTTGGCATCTAAAACCTCTTCTAGTGGTGGACAATTTGAGGTAGGTTGATGGGTACCTAAGGAGCCAGCTAAGTGATCTCCATCTCGGGATTAAGGGCTGCCTTCTTTGGTGGTGCATGTTTCTCTATCAATATTCTCTCTACTAATGAGTTCATACTTTGAGAAGATGCAAATTTCACAATATATATGGAGGTCCTGGATTCTTTGGTATTTGCTATGCAAGTTATGATTTTTTCTATTGAAAGGTGTAAGCAGAAGAAGTCACCTACCAAACCCATGTCCTCTCCTAGTGCATCTTCTCTACCATAGACAAAGCTTTTATTTCATAGTTCTGCTATCTCCTTGTCGGACAATCAAATTATTGAATAGGGAGCTTCATCGTCAAGAGAATGGAGTATGATTGTAATATTATGGTACTAACTGCATTGATACCACTCATCGAAGGATCACTCATATAGAATACGGATCCTTATTTCCAAGATCACGATTGTCGGTATCGATATTGCAAGAGAATGAAGAAGGAAAAAAAAGTGCAATTATTTAGGCATGCAAGATTTCATTATAAGAAAAAATAGATTTACAAGATTGGAACTCCCACTCTCAATCCCATATAATTCTTTCAACAGAAATCCCAAATATCTTTCTTAAGCTCTCAACTCTTAGCCCTTACAGGCTTTCTGGAGACCCTTTATTATTCTTTTGATCCTCATATATCTAGCCTCTGGTCCTCTATCCATGTCTTTATAGCCTCTGGTATGAAATGCGTCTCACCAATAGTCCAACGATCTAAATGCATTTAAATCGGAGTCCTGCAACCTCTCTAACTTGTATTTGAACTCAAACTAATTTCTGGTTGTCAATTGGCCTTGATCGTGCCAAAATCCACTCAAAATCAGTCAAATCCACTCAAATCATGTTCGAAGATGCACACGACCATCTAATCATCACACGAAGTGCATAGAACCGCTCAATCACACACGTGATCTATGAAACAACTCCGTAGACTAGTAGTCCATCGTGGACCATGACACCAAACAAAAGAAAAGGGAGGCATTGCTTTGGCATGGGCCATGCGCCTGCTTGGACCACACTGGTTACAGGTTGTGCTGGCCTCCGAGCCATGAGTGCTTGTAGGCTAGCCTGCTGGGTTTAGGCTATCCATTTTTTGTTTTAGATTAGATCTTCTTCCAAGCTTTTTCTAGGCTTCTTCAGGAACCAAATTCAAGGTACTTTTTTCAATAATCTCCACCTCAACTCAATATTCAGCCTTTACCTGACTTTGAATACTTCTTAAAGAATTTTGCCCCATGGTTTAGGACAAACGCCTGTTACTTATGATGGGCAAACATGGGAGTAGAGTCGGGCCGCTCATCCCAGCTCTGTCATGTGTCGTGTTGTTTGACCTAAAACCTGCTCGGGGAAGCCTCCTGCGATAATAGGAACTTTACCTTGCAACATCGTCTATCATCCTCCTGAATCTTGTATCTCGTACTCAATCCACCTGCTCCTGAAGCTCCATCTCACACTAGACTCTTATCTGCACCAAGGACTCCACCTTGTACTGGACTCCTTATTAAGAGGTAGTATCCTTTACACTTCTTCACCTGCAAAATAATACTACTACTGTGCAAGACCTTCAAGACCCCATCACCAGCTCTTCATTGTAACCGTTTGAATCCAGTTTACTAAGAAAAATTAAATTCTTGCAAAAACAGATATGTATTGGATCTCGTCCAATTTCTTCACTATCCTATCATTTACCTTCAAGTTGAATGTCCCGACACTCTCAATCGCACAGCTCAATCTGTCTGGAAGTGGATAGAACCCTTTGTATTCTTTAGAGAGTTGAATGGCCCCTCTTTGCAATAAATATGGTATGGATAGGTAGAATCTAAAATCCATTAGATTCTTGAGCTACCATCAGCCACCATCGTAGTAGCCTTCATCCAATTCTTGAGCTACGGGCAATCTCTAATATGATATTCCATCTCATCGTACTAGTAACACTTAATCCTGCTTGCATCCTTCAACTTGGACCATCTGATTCTTGAGTTGACTAGGCCACTCGTGGGCTAGCTTGCTGGGTAAGGCCGCCCAAATTTTGCTCTTTTTTGGGCTGGGTCTTCTTCCAAGCTTTTTTACGACTTCTTCAAGAATTGAATTTGAGATGCTTTTCCCAACATGTAAAGGTTTGGAAGCAAGTTAATCCATCTTATTCTAAGATATATTAAATTGCTCCAAAGGATTCATTTTCAAAAGCCAATCAGCCATATCACATTAACTTGCGGTCCATCAATTGCACTCGGCCATTTTTGGTAAGTAAGTTTCAACTAAAATCCCCGGGACAATGATACCTGTGCAAGCTGAGTCTTCCTCTAGTACCATGGAGACTGAGTCTGGGTTATCTTATGATTTACCTTCTACTATTAGTATGGAATTGTTGGGTGTTGACTATTGGGTATTGCTCCAAATAATAATATCTTGGGAGGTTTTCTACAAAAGGACCTAAACCTTTATCTTTATATTAGGCTTCTTCACCAATAGAGTTAGGGGATGCTCAAACTCTTATTCGATTGGAATTTCTTTTCCGAGAAACCCAATATCCTGCATGAGGCATGTGGAGATCATGTTCAAGTCACCTATGTCAGTTCTTTTTTCCCTTTCAAGAATGACAGAGAGAACCCTTGGTTGATTGCTCTCTATCTCAATCATTCATTGCTCTCTCAGTCCCAATCGACTTGTTTGTGCTTTGGCCATCAAAGGATCTTGTTGTCTTTGACCCACTGGTGACCCCCTCAGTGCATAAATTGCTTTGTTTTCTTCGTTATTCTCTTTTGTCTTGAGATTTCATCGAGTGCCTTTGTTCGTTAGTATTGTTCACCATTGGAAAGATATCGTTCTTCATTTATTGTCAAGACCAAGAAGGATATTATCCATCTCTCAGGTATTCTCTTCTCTTGATGCATCATTGAGGCTGAGAAAGATTGGTCCTTTCGGTATTTTGTTACCTCCTATTTAGTTTATTGTTGTCTCTTTATGATTTATCCAGGATCCTTTTATTGGATATTTTGTGTAGCCTTTGTATCTAATTTGAGATGGATTATATAGTAGATTGCTCCTCCTCGTAGATGTAGGCATATTTGCTGAACCACGTAAATTTCTTACTTTCTTTGTGCTTGTTTAGTTATGCCTGTGATATGTTCGATGAAATGCGTGAATGAGATAAAATACTAATTTGAAAGCCTAAATCAATCCAATCTGGTGCGCATAAATCCCAACATCAAGCGATAGTTGATGAACACATAATTTAGATACTAAAAGTATTAAATATCTTATTAATTAACTTTTATTAATTAGAACTTGATACTTCTTAATTTTTTTTTGCAGGAAATTAAAAAATTAGATCTATGCAATCTACCCGAACTCAAATTGGTCCAAACCAACCTATTGCATATCCCAAAGGTCTAAGAATCCTAAGAAGGAAGCTCGAGTCTGAGTCCATGCCATTCAAACTAGCAAATCATGGGACCAAATGGAGAATGATCCAAAGGACCATCAAATTTAAAATAAGAAAGAGTCTAAAAACCATAATTAATTAAAAAGAGAAGGGATGTGCTATCTTTTTGGCATAGAGAAATCAAGAAAAATTCATGATATGGGAACTTAAGAAGGAAAATAAAAAACTTCTAATTAAGAGGTTTTAATCCCATGGAGCTTAAGGTGCTAATTAAAGAAAGAACTGGGTGCTAATAATTAAGAAGGAAGTTTGAAGGGGGTGAAGTATTTTATGGGATATTAATTCTAATTAAAAAATAATTTGGCATGAAATCAAAAGAAGATTCAAAGATTTCTTGGAACCGTGATTTCATGGAATTCCTAGTTGGGCACTGATTTGGCATGGAGATTTAAGTCAAGAAAGGAAAAGAATATGGCATGAGATCTAGAGTCCAAAATCTATTGGACTCTTGAAAGATTCAAGGATTCAAGGGACAAAGCATCACTTCAAATTAGGAAAGGTATCTTATATTAGTATGGAGATTCAAATCAAATTAGTATAGAATTTATAGCATGAAAAATTAAAGAAAAAATACTTGAAGATTGGCATGGAGATTTAAATCAAAACAACTAGATTTATGGAAGAAAAGAAGGCAACAAGGGGAAGTATAATTGAGAAAAAAATTAGATTTGATATGGGATAGCAACTATGCAAATAAGCTTATAAAAGAGAGAAGCAAGAATCCATCAAGCCTTCTTTCATCCTCTCCTAGCTATTCTCCATACCACTCACCCTCTTCCTTTTCCATACCACCATCATCTCCATAGCCTCCATAAATCCTAACTAGCCTTCACATCATTCACCATCCTCTACCATAAACCCTAGTCCCTTCACCACCCTGCTCTACTTTCCTGCCTTTCTGAGTTGCTGCCCCATGTTCTGTTCCAACATGAAGATGATCATGAAGAACTCCTCCATGAAATGCTAACTCCCAGTGTCTCGAAAGATCACTGTAAACTTACGATGATAGTGTATTTATTTTCTTACCTTCTATACTGTCTTCTTTTTATATAATAAATAAAGACTTAATATTATTTCTTTATGTTTATGTCTTTTATCTGCTTTATATAAGATTATGATTTAGAATAGTTTATGACTTTTGGAATGAGCCATGATCTAAGAATATGGTTCATGCTTTTGAGATAGACTATTTCTAAACACAATCGATCTTATTTTATGTAATACAACCTTGACTAGCCTATACTCCAAAAGGATGGACCATGATCTACAGGTATGGGCTGTGCTCTTTCTAGATAGGCTATATATTGATTGACTACATACTTATAATTTACTATTAAGAAGGGTGCCAATTATCTAGCAAGAAAGAAATTGAAATCCCAAGATTTCTCTCTCACATTCGAATTCGGTGTTAATAATTAGTATTTTCCTTTACTTTGCTAATACTTGTTTGTTTAGTTTTCTTTTAAGAATCAATCAACATTTATTTCCTCTCAATCTATTACTCAAATACACTCAGCCCATAGTCCTCGTGGATATGAACTTGACTCACTACTACTTTCGTAGTTTTGAGTTAGAGATTTATATTATATTGCATACGATAGCGATTAGTAGCAAAGCCCCCTTTTGCTAATTATACTAAAACTTTAATGCATCAAAATAGTCCAGATATTTTGTATTTTTTTTGAAACTAGATTAGTTGTTTATGTGTTATCTAGAGTTCAAAGGTTCCCGGGGCCTCTTTAAGAAGTCTACCTAATTCTAGGAATTGGTTTATCTAGGAGTACTATCGTTGCTTGGAAAAAAATATGGGAGTTGTTCATTTTATGCATGTTAATAAGCAAATTGCTTTTGGAGTTTTTTCACTTCTTAATGAGCCTACTTGGATTCTAGGTGTGGTTTATGAAGTCCTCATATTTTTAGACTGTCATCAAGTTTGGATTCAAGTTTAGGATGTTTTAACTTTAGGTCTTTCACTTTTGCTCATAGGAGATTTTAATTATATTTTGCATGCTGAGGACAAAAGGGGTGGTAAGCCTTTTAGGGTTAATTGTGAAACTAGAAAGTTCTAGTCTTTCAGTCAGTACATGGGCCTTATTGACTTTGGTTTTTAAGGGTCTCAATGCACCTGGTGTAATAATTATCTTGGCTTAGCCAAGGTTTGGGAATGAATAGATGGAACATTTGTGTATGGTAGTTGGTTAGATTTGTACCCAAAATCAAAGGTCATGCATTTAACTTGGATTGCATCAGATCATTATCCATTATTAATTTTTGTAACTGAAAAGGAAGTAGAGGTCCAACTCCCTTTAGTTTTGAGAAATTATGGTTAACTAATAATGGTTTGTTTGAGGTTATTCAACATGCTTGGCACTTTTTGGACATCATTTACAAGTTGTCATTGTTATCAAACAACGTCAGTAGGGCTGTTAGAAGGTGAAAAAGGAGAATGAGGAATCTTTTTGTAAGGATGCAGCAATTGTATGATCAAATTCTTGCCTTGCAATTTCATGAGGCTTAGCAGGGACAATTATTTGTCTAAATGCACTCTTTCATGTTATCTCTCCTATATAAGTATAATAAAACAATATGTAGGCAGGAGGTTCTTTAGCATAAAAAATCATAGGCCATGTGGTTGTTGGAGGGTGATGCTAATACCTGGTTCTTTCATCAATTTATAGTATTAAGGTGACATAGAAACAAAATCCATAGTCTAGTTAATAACAAGAGGGAGTGTATTACTGATCCAACTGCAATTTTGGCTCTTTTGATTGATCATTTTATTCAATATTATTATTTGATGCAATGCTTGGGTATCTACATTCACCACTTATTTCCCCTACTATTACATCTATGCAAAATGATTTGTTAAGTAATTTTGCTATGGAGGAGGGATTGAGAAGGTGTTGCATAGTTTTCAGCCTGATAAGGCTCTTTGTCTAAATGAGTTTTCGGCTTTCTTTTTCCAAAAATACTAGCCTATTATCAAATCTGAGGTAATTCATGCTATCAAATTTTTTTTTTGTTGCATTCATGCCTACATCTTGGAAGAGGATTTTTATTATGTTATTGCTTAAAATACCTAATCCCTCGTCTCCATATGATTACCGGCCTATAAGTCTATGCAATGCCATATACAAAATTGTTTTAAAAGTGTTAGTATATAGGCTTAGGTTATTTTGCCTAGTTTGATATCTAAAGAATAAGGAACATTTGTAAATGGTAGTGATATACATCTAATTAATATTCTCTTGGTCTATATTTAGAGCTCCAAGATCTAGAATCTTAATATGTTAAAACTTAATATAGCGAAAGTATATGGTTAGGATTATTGGCTATTTCTCAGGAGCATACTCTATCAGTTTGGATTTCATCCTCGATTTGTTAAATGGGTTTAGGCTTGTGTCTTTCATCCACACTTTTCATTGTTAATCAAGGGGTCCCCTTCTATAAGGTTTTTTGGCTTCTAAGAGGCTTAGACTGGGTTGTCCTCTTTTTCCTTCTCTTTTTATTTTGTATTTTGATATATGTTCTAGACTTCTACATAGTGCTATCTAAAATCAGCTACTGAATGTTAGATTTAAAATCTAATATTTGTGGCCTAATTATCATCTTTTGTGTTCAAATTTTGAATTAATCATATGTATTGGATCAAAGTCCAATTGATTAAAGAAAACTATTCCTAATGAAACTAACCAAGCAGAACAGGAGTGAAACTCTAACTAAGATTTTAGTCTTCTAATGGGAGGGACATATGCAGCTATAATATAGGGGTTACTTGGTTCATTTTCTCTAACTTTCATAACAACGATGAACGGTTTCCCATCGATCGTCTACATAAAGAGAAGAGGGTGATGAGAGAGAAGACCAGTCATCTCGTGATCAAGGAGGGATATCTAAAGGACTACACGATCTACAGACGGGAACAATGGCTCAAGGTATGTCTTTCATAATTTATAGTTTTACATGTACATGAAAGCACGATTTAGGCATAAATGATTAGAGATTTTCCCAACATATAGTATCGGAGCGATGTTTAATGCTTTATGTTCATGCAATAATTTAAGATAAATTTTTGCTTAATTCCAAAATATTAAAATTATGTTTTATATTTTGGAATTAAATTAAAGATTGAAAAACTGATTTTGTTTTCCTTATGAAATTAAAATAAAATCTTTCTTATGGGAACGATCCCGGTTCCCTTTCCCATTTGGCCACCCATTAGGTGGTCCATCATCGAGCCACCATACCAAAATCCACCATATTATTATATTTTATTTATTTATTTGTATGGAATCATAGTTTAAATTAATAAATAAAATATATTAAGAGGGTCAAATGGGTTTTATTCTTCCCTTTTGGTCCGGTTTCTTTCCTGAATTTTGGAGAACACCGGTGGAAGAAATCTTGAAATTCGTTAATCATTGAAAGATGGGGATGGTGTAAGGTGATGATCCATGGCTGTTGAACGCATCCTGGTGGCCGGGAACGGTGGGTCGTGGCCATTGAAGGCATCTCGGTGGTCAGGAACAGTGGGCAAACCACCGGTCAAAGCCGGTACCAAACTTTGACCCATGGTTTGGGCTCGCTGGCGGTCGGGAGAAGGTCATCGGTAGTTAGGATGGACCAGTGATCCACTAGTTGTGATTGCTGAGGAAGAAAAAAAACCAAATGCTAGCCATATTTTGGATATTTTTTGGGATAAATTTGGTGGTTTTGATCTTTCTTCACCGTCGATTTTTAGTCTCAGAGTGGCTAGCGACAGGGTCGCCGGTGGCCAGGGAATGGCCATCGGTGGTGGGGTTCGGTTGATGACCCCCTAATGCGAAGATCCCAAGCTCAAAGCTGCCATTAATGGTGGTTTTGATGGTCGGTTGGGAGATGAAACATGGGGAAGAAGGAGAAAGGATTAATGGATTTCGGGTTTTGGGTTTTGGGTTTCGAGTTTCAACCCATTTAAAATCAAAACATGTTAATCAATTTAGTTAAGCCTAATCAAAGATATGATCGGATCCAATCACATTAGATCAATTTTAATTTGAATTAAAGAGATTTTTGCATTTTAGCCCCTATAAAAGTTTAAATTATATATAAGTCTAAACTAAAATTATATTTAAATTCCTGTCAATTCTTTAATTCTACTTTATAGTAAGCCCCTTGTATTATCTGTTATTTATAGTTTAGTCCTTTCTTATTGAATCTTGTTAAAACTGCTATAACTTGTTTATTTTATATCTGATTTAAATGATTTTGAGACGTTGGACTTGTAATGACTTGAAAAATATTTTTATTAAATTTTTCATGAATAATAAATATTTAAATATTTTTAAATATTTTTAAATTAGTTATAAGTAATTCTACTTACTATTATATTATTCAAGGGTATTTTTGCATAGTCCCAAAGGGTCTGTAGCGCTCTATAAATTTTGAGTAGATGAGTCTTTAAGGGCTAATGATTTTCTCTCTTATTATATTTTAAAATTATATAAAAGTATGTCTATTATAGTTGATCCAAAAGTGACTGTAATAAGACATAAAATTGATAGTTTTAGGTTAACCATCTTGAATTGCATAAAAACGAGGAGTTCTATATCCAAAGATGGGAATAACCTCGAATTTTTGTAATCATAGTTAGTTAAATTACTGAAGGTATAACTAATATAATGAATCATAATTTAAATATAAATTATATGTTTATGTCATAATTACTATTATTGCTTACATATTTTATATTATTATTTATTATAAAAGTTTTATATTTATGATTTATGTAATGCATGTCTTGGCATTATTATGTTTAAATTTATAATTAAATTAGTTACAACACTTATTGTATGTTATAATTCTTATCCAAAGATGTTTTATAGTTATATGATAAGTGTTATTAGTAAAATTATTATTTTTAAAATCTGTATCCTAAAGTAATTGTATGGATATTCTTCTATTTACAGCTATGATCCTTGCTTCACTCTCATCGTATTTAACTAATATTTTCATACTGAATGGATTAAATTATTCTAATTGGTACGAGCAGCTTCTTATTATTCTAGGATACCTGACTTAGATTTGGCTCTTTATAAACCTCAGCCTAATCCACCAACTCCTATAAGTTCTCCTGATCAAAAGAAATTATATGAAAAATGAGAGCATTCTAATAGATCGTCTCTTATGATTATTAAGAGCTCGCTATAGAGACATATGAGGATCTATTCCTGATAATAAATTGGCTTCTAGGTACCTTTTTCTGTATAGCAATAATTTACTAAATCAAATAAAACCCTGGCTGGTATTCTAATAAATAAGTTAATCTCTATGAAATATGATGGAATTTTTAGAGAATGAAAGTATATTATGGAAATATGTGATATAGCTAGAAAACTGAATGATCTAGGAATGATATTATCTAATTTTTTTTTTAATCTAATTTGTTCTTAACTCTCTTCCATCATAGTTTACTCAATTTAAAATCTACTATAACATACATAAAGAATCCTAGTCAATGAATATGCTCATTTCCCAATGTGTGCAAGAGGAAGAGAGATTGAGACAGGAAAGAGTTCCAATTGTTCACATGGTTTCTAAGAAGTGATTTAAAAGAAAGAAGGTGAAGAAAGGAAATAAAAGGCAGAACAATCCATCAAAAAAAGGTTCACACAAATTGAAATATTTCTTCAGTAATAAGGAGGGACATGTCAAGAAGGATTATGAAAAAAGAAAGAAATGGTTTGAAAAGAAGCGTATTCCTTTATCACTTATTTGTTATGAAATTAATTTTATTAATATTCTTTCTAATACTTAGTGGATTGATTCGGGTGCTGTAATTTATGTTTCTAATTCATTATAGAGATTTTTTTCAAGCTAGAAACTAAATGATAGAGAGCGATGGATCTTTATGGAGAATTAGATGAAGTCCAAGATTATTTCAGTTAGGACCTACAAATTTATTATAGATATCGATTTCTAATTAAATCTACATGATATCTTTTATGTTCCTTTAGTATCTAGGAATTTAGTATCATTAGCAAAACTTGATTTAGAAGTTTTTCATTTATTTTTGTAAACTTAAGTTTTAAATTAATAAAAAGTTTCATTTTAATTGGTATTGGAATATTATGTAATTGATTATATAAAATAAATTTGAATTCTTCTTTTGCACAATCTTTACTTGTTTTGAATGTCAATGTCGGAATGAAACGTAGTATTGTAAATAAGAGTTCTTCGATATTATGGCATAGACAATTAGGTCATATATCAAAAGAAAGGATAACTAGATTAGTTAAAGAAAATGTTTTACCAAATCTATATTTTAGTAATTTTGGTATGTGCATCGATTGTATTAAAAAAATAAATTAAAAGTAATAAAAAGTATGCTACTAGAAGTCAAGGACTCTTAGAATTGATACATACCAATATTTATGGCTATTTTTTATCTTATTTTGAAAGGCAAAGGTATTTTATCATATTTATTGATGATTTTTCATATCATGAATATGATTTTCTATTACATGAAAATTCTGAAGCTTTGAAAGCCTTTAAGATATATAAAGCTGAAGCAGAAAATCAATTGGATAGAAAAATTAAGGTTGTGAGATCTGATAGGGATGGTGAATATTATTGCAGATATGATGAATCTGGTTGTAATCTTGGACCTTTTGCCAAATTACTAGAATAATGTGGCATTGTAGCAAGTATACTATGCCAGAAAATCTTTAACAAAATAGTGTGGCTGAAAGACGTAATCGCACGTTGATGGACATGATAAGAAGTATGATTAGTAATTCAGTACTATCTTTATATTTATGGAGAGAAGCCTTGAAAATTGCTATGTATATCCTAAATCGTATTCCTAGTAAGGATGTTCCTAAAACTTCTTTCGAGTTATGGATGGGTAGGAAATCACATTTAGCATATTTACATATTTAGGATTGTCCTGCAGAGGCTCGATTATATAACCTACAATAAAAGAAATTGGATCCTAAAACTATTAGTTATTATTTTATTAGGTATCCAGAAAGGTTAAAAGATTTTAAGTTTTATTGTCCGTCACACACTATCAAAATTATTGAAATTGGAATAGCTAGGTTCATTAAAGATGGTAATAATAATGGGATTGGTGAACCATATGATATGGTGTTAGAGAAAATAAGAGAATCTTTTTCTATTACAGCAATACCTAGAGATGTTCCATATGAAATTATTTATCCTGAGATTGTGGAACATCAACAAGAGGCTGATACATCACATCTTGAATAGCTTGTCAATGAACTTGACCTGATTGAAAATAATCACAATAACACTAAACCTGGAGTATTATGGAGATCTGCTAGAATTAGGAGATCGGCTATTTCAGATGATTACATTATTTACTTTCAAGAATGTGATTATGCTATTAGAATTAAAGATGATCAAGTTTCATTTAAAGATGCCATGAATAGTAATAATTTTGAACTTTGATTAGATGCCATGAAAGATAAAATAGAATCCATGAATAAAAATCAAGTTTAGAAACTTATCGAATTACCTAAAAAATTTAAGTCTGTTGGTTGTAAGTAGATTTTTAAAACCAAATGAGACTCCAAAGGTAATATCAAAAGATATAAGGCTAGGCTTATAGCAAAGAGATTCACTTGAAAGAAGGAAATCAATTATTTTGAAATATTTTTATCAATTTTTGGAAAGGATTCATTCAGAACTATTATGGCATTAGTAGCTTATTTTAATTTAGAGCTATATCAAATAGATGTCAAGACTTCATTTTTGAATGAGAATTTACAAGAAGAGGTATATATGGAACAACCATAAGGATTTTTAATATAAGAAAATAAAATGTTGGTATGTAAATTAAAGAAATCTATATACGGTCTTAAACAAGCTTCCAAGAAATAGTACTTAAAATTTAATGATGCCATTGTATCATCAGAATTAAAGAAAATATTGCTGATCAATATATATATCCGAAAGTGAGTGGGAGTAAGTTTATATTTTTGGTCTATATGTAGATGATATTTTACTAGCTAGCAGTGATTTGGATCTCTTGTATAAAACTAAAAGATTTCTTTCTGAATATTTTGATATGAAAGATATGAAAGACGTTTCTTATATTCTTAGTATAGATTCCACCGTAATAGAAATAAAAGGTACTTAGTTTATTCTAGAAAAATTATATTACTAGGATCCTAAAAAGGTTTGGAATGTCAAGTTGTTCATCAAGTGAAGTACTAATTATTAAAGATGATAAATTCAGTAAATTTTAGTGTTTCAGGAGTGAGATTGAGAGAAATCAGATGAATGATATATCCTATGCATCTACAGTAAGTAGTTTGATGTATGCTCAAATATGTACTCATCCCGATATTAGTTTTGCTCTAAAAATACTTGATAGATGTCAAAGTGATCCAGGTATGGATCACTAGAAGGCCGCCAGTGATGCGATATCTTCAGGGGACTAAAAACTACATGTTCACTTATATAATGATTGATCAGTTGGAGGTGATCGG
The DNA here is from genome assembly GCA_021397845.1 of Areca catechu. Classification (NCBI taxonomy): domain Eukaryota; kingdom Viridiplantae; phylum Streptophyta; class Magnoliopsida; order Arecales; family Arecaceae; genus Areca; species Areca catechu. Next base: position 28,241,747 of record CM038046.1, read on the forward strand.
TTATTTAGATACAGATTATATCGATTGCCTTGATAACAAAAAGTTTATATCATGCTATATTTTTCTATTGATTGGTGAAGCAATCTCATAGAAGAGAATAATATAGTACATTAATGTCTACTCTACTATAGAAGCTGAATATATAAGTTGCTATGAGGCTTCTTCATGTGCTTTATGGTTGAGAAAATTTATCTCAGGGCTAGGAGTTATGGATTTTGATGTGGCTAGGCGCTAACATGGTGCCAGTGTGGCAATCTAGGTGGCCGATGTGGTAGCCCAAATTTGACGTGGCTATCTGTTGATGTGGCACCCGCGGTCCACACTTCGATCTAATAGAGCTCTTGGCAGGGTAGAGATCCTGGTAGAGTTGAGCTCCTGGCAGAGTAGAGCTCCTAGCAAGAGTAGAGCTCCTGGCCAAGTAGAGCTCCTAGTTGAGTAGAACTCCTGGCCAAGTAGAGCTTTTGGCCAACCTGAACCCGACCGTAAAAAGAGGTGGCTCCTGCAAGCCGGGGGAGGAAGAGAGGACTGAAGGATGCAGCAACCCCAGACAAGTGCGTGCCAACCTTCCTATGATTCAAAACTTGAAACTACTGATGCTCTGGACTGGAGAACTTGGATAACAGTGATCAGAACCCTGGACTTGGGCTTTAGCTTGTTGGTTCATTGTCAAGGGGAACCCTGTTCACAACTCAAGGACTTCGAAGGACCCTGCAATGAAGATCAAAGTTAAGGTTGAAGGATGCAAACATAAAGAAGGGATGGGAGAACTTGTGAACAAAGAAAAGATAATTGAGAAATGTTTTCCATCCTCTTCCTCCACGCCAAAGCCATTCTTTTTCCCTAGCAAAGCATCTTCCAAGCTCAAGTGAAGGCATTGGAGTCGGCCAGATCTACTCAAATTTTCTGTTCTTAGTTCATCAATTCTTCCATCCCTTCTATATGTTCCTATCCTTCTTCCTTAACTTTGATCTTCATTGCAGGGTCCTTCGAAGTCTTTGAGTTGTGGGCTGGGTTCACCTTAACAAAGAACAAACAAGCTGAAGCCCCAAGTCCAGGGTTCTGATCTCTGTTATCCAGATTCTTCAGTTCTGAGCATTGGTAGTTTCAAGGTATGAATCAAAAGAAGGTTGGAAAGCTCATCAAGGTAAGTCCACAATCATTAGCCCCTATTGTCTAGATCTTCTTCCTTCTTAGTTTAGGATTGTGTCTAATCAAGTAAAAGTCCAATTTCTTATAATCCTTAAGTCTTATTATGATGAGTACAATGCTAGTGTAATTAGGTTTCATTGCTCTACAAACCATATTCAAAACATTAATCATATGCGTTGCCGCATCAGCGTGCCCTCCCCGTTTGGCCCCTTACGAGGCCAGACATGATTGAAGAAAGCGAGGTCACCATCTCTACCGGACTTGTCGTGAAGGAGGAAAGATGCCTCTCCTGTCCTGTGCCTTCCACAGAGGTGTGCTCTATTGGAATAGGGAGCCGCATGGCTAAGCCTACAAATGGGTTGGGTTGATCCATAACCTAACATGACCCGACCCATTTAGACCTGATCCAACCCATTTTTATGGACTTGTAGATCCGGGTCGGGTTCTAAAATTAGATCCATTCCATTTTTCGGATCGAGTATGGGTTTACTGAATTTGGACCCAACCCGACCCAACCTGACCCGACTCGAATATATTAATACTATTAGGATCATATCTATTTGAATATTTAAATTATAATTTAAAATTTATATGAACTTATTTTTAACATATAAATAGAGTTATAATTATTTTTATATCTTAATTTATTTTAAAAATAATGTTGTTTGTTATCTATTTTATGATTAATAATAATTGGCTATGTAATTATTGAAGTATGGTTATCTATATTTCATCAAGATCATATTTAGATCTAATTGTTTTATATTAGAATCGAGTTATTTATAGATCCTATCCAACCCAAATGACTCATTAGATTGAAAATTCTAATAATGAACATGACCCAATCTGACCCGATTTTGTAGTGGGTTGGGTATGGGTCTAATATTAGGACCCGATCAAAGAATTGAGTCGGATTGGGGTCACTCATGACTCAATCCGACCTGACCCATTTGCACCCCTATGCATGGCACGCCGTCCCTCTTCCATGAAGAAGATCCTGCCAGGGCTCTGATCCCCGTGGGATCTGTGTCCTCCTCATAAAAACAAGTCCTACAACACACCACCTGCACCCATTGCAGAAGGGGCCCTACAGGGACTCCGATTTCTACCCTCATGAAGTACTGCCGAGCCTTCACCCTCCCCTATGAGAGTGTGCCCTAGCATACTACGTGCACCCGCTACAAGAGGACCCTGTCGGGACTCCAGTTTCTATCCCGTGAGATTCTGCTAAGCCTGCACCCTCCCCCAGGAGGATATGCCACAGCATGCCACCTACACTTGCTATAAAGGAGGCCCTGCCGGGACTCCAGCTTCAGTCCCGTGGGATCCTGTTACTCTATCAGGATGGGGTATGCGGTCAGGATATCTCATCCAGCCCACAAGCATCGAGTACCATATATATCAGTAAGAGGGACATCCGATGAAGGATCATCTAGTGCTAGGAGTGCACACCGATAAGGCATCCGACGATGTCTAGAGTGATCTACCTGGCCCCAGGACCCACCGAGCTATAGGTTGAAGGCAGTCGTGGTGGTAACAGATTGTATTTCCAAGCTATTAAGAATTTATTGTAATAATTTTGCTACAATTTTGTTCCCCAACAGTAGCAAGATTACCAATGCAAACAAGTATATTGATGTTAAATATCTTATCATAAATGAGAGAATTAGTAGTTATCAAGTGTCTATTGATTTTATTGGTACTGCTTGTATGTTAACTGATCTATTGACTAAAGGTTTATTATCCAAAGTTTTTAAAGAATATATAAAACTTATGGATGTTTGTCATTGAGATATTTAATTTATAATAGATACTTATTTGAGATCTCTTAATAATTTATTGACTACTATTACTTATGTTCAATTATTGTTTGTACATATTATGGTTGATTTTTATTAAAATTAAAGTAAACAGAAGGGTCATTTATATGACATTACAGTGAGACCATCATGATAGGCATTATAATTTTGATAACCTATACACTCTAATATATAAGACTAGGTTAAGTGAAAATTATTGATGTTATGATACATTGAAGAGAGTATGTCAATCAAGATATATAACTGTTGTTGCCGCCTAGATCGTCGTGGCCTGTAGCTGAAGTCGGCCTCGGTCCGCACCCTCGTCGCTTTGGAATCAACCTGCTCGTCGGGACCTGCAAAACAGAGGAGACCTGGGCCGGTGATCCCGGAGGGGGCACTCCGATGCTCAAGTTAGTGACGATCCATGGGAATAGATCCTCCTGGTCGAGCCCCTGAGATGGACTCCATGCTAGGAAGTGTAAATAATGTATTAGTGGAGTGAGAGTGAGCCGAGAGTGAAGTAGGAGAAGTAATGGCTTGGGAGGATTGGAGCTGGCTGGCTGTGTCCGTGCGATCCTTCCCGCGGATCTCCGGTAGCCTGGAGTCCTCAGGCCCCTCCTTTTTCTCTTCCGTGTGCCCTCTCCTCCTTTCTGTTTCACTCTCTTCGATTGACTTACCTTGCTTGGGACTGTGGATGGCTCTTTTAAGCTGCGATAGTTATCAGATGCCTGCCTCGGGATCTTTCCCTCGTCAGCAGGTGCGTGCGGCAATGTTTCATGCCATGGGCTGGACGTCTTCCCCGATTCATGATAAAGAACCTACCATGCACCCTGACATTCCTTTCGGTCACTCCATTTCAAAAAATTTGGTAGGGCCTCAGTTGGGGAGCCGCTGCCCCCGGGAATTTGAATCTTCTGGTGGAATTCCTTTTCTGGGTGGTGCAGAGGTTGGTGGAGAGCGCGGTGCCTCTATCGGGGAGCCTCTCCCTTTTTGGTGTAAGTGGCAGCTAGGGCATTCATCATGGCCTGGAGGGAGCCTCTTCATGGTCCTTGGGCGGCTCGTTGCCGTCTGTGGGGGGCGGCAACGTCCTTCGATCACTGGCACCTTCATCCGAGGTGCGGCCGATCTGGAGATGTGGAGCTCGACTCCGGCCTAGGCATCTCAACCTCGTGGGAGGCAGCCTGGTAGAGGAGGGCGGAGCTCGACTCCAGCCTAGGCGTCTTGACCTCACGAGAGGTAGCCTAGCGGAGGAGTGCAGAGCTCGACTTCGGCCTAGGTGTCTCAACCTCGTGGGAGGCAGCCTGGCGGAGGAGGGCGGAGCTCGACTCTGGCCTAGGCGTCTCGACCTCGCGGGAGGCAGCCTGGCGGAGGAGGGCGGAGCTTGACTCCAGCCTAGTTGTCTCGACCTCGTGGGAGGCAGCCTGGTGGAGGAGGGCAGAGCTCGACTTTAGCAGGGCATCTCGACCTTTGAGAGAGCTGAGCCTGGTGAAATAGTCCAAGGCAAGATGTCCGACATGGCAACTTTCTTCGACATGGCATCTGACACATATCACACGTCAGCGATCCCGCCACATCATTTGCCTCCCACTTCCATGTCCCGTTGGCATGCGGTGCTCGGGTCGAAGGGAGTAAATGCGGTGCTGACATGGAAAGGCAAAGATCTGGCACAATGATGTTCACGGTCGCCGGTGCTACGAGAGGCGGTTCTCCAAACCAACGCGAGGGAGCCATGTGGACACATCCGAGGAGCACTTATTGTCAGTGCAGAATTTGAAGTGACCGTAGTTGAAATGGAATGCCACCCTCGTCGATTACTGACACATGGTGCAGATCCGTCGGTGGCGGTGCTGTAACGGTACGGTTGGGTGCCCGATCACTTCGAAAGGAGAGGTAGTTTTTTCCAAAACATATCTTCTTTCAAATCTTCCGTGCCCGCAATCATACCGGAGCTCTTTCTTCCTCCTCCGGCTGTCCTTGTCCTCCCAGGTTCACCAGGTTCGTCTCCTTCCTCTCCCCCCGGTTGAGTAGAGACCTCTTCTAGGGTTAGGGCCTTCTTGGACTTCGTCCGTCTTTCTCTTCTTTTTTGCCAGTTGCCTTCATCATTTTCTTCCCAAATGTCTCGCTTCGGTCTCAACTTCTATCCTTTGATTGATCAAAGTGAGGCTGGGCCTTCTCGGCCGAGGCTGCCTTCTTCCTCTGATGAGGAGGAGGAAGAGACACGCTTCATGATCAGCAGGAGGCTCCACCCCACTGGGATTGTGATCAGGGAGCTCAAGGCCTGCCCCCCTCCTCCTCCTTCGCCCGAACCCATCCCCAAACCCTCTCGGTTGACAGGTCCTGGCGGGGTCATTTCGATGATCACTACCAAGAAACTTGCGGCCATCCGGGAGACCTATGGTGTCCCGGACTCCATCTGGCTTCGGTCCCTCGATCGGGGGAGCGGGTCACCTTTAGTGGCCCGCATCGGATTGCCTTCTACGAGGAGACTCTTGCAGGGGGCCTTCGATTTTCAATCCACCCGTTCTATCTTTCTGTGCTGAGCAATTATCGGCTGGTCCCTGCTCAGCTCATCCCCAATGCCATCAGAACAATCTTCTGCTTTATTGTCTTTTATCACTTCCACGAGATAGTTGCCCATTTTTTTTGTTCAGGGTCTTTTTAACCCTGAAGCACCACCCTTCCGATGAGGGGTGGTGGTCCATCTCTTCTCGCCTGAAGGGCATAAAGTTTGAGCTCCCCTCTTCCATCAAAGGATGGAAGAGCAAATATTTCTTTGCCTCAATCGAGGGAGTCGACTGGGTTTGGAGCGACCCAAATCAGTTTGCTAACCGAAACTCTGTGGTCGAACCGACTGATTGGGAGGTATACAACCAGCTTCGTGCTGACCAGGTCCTCCCTTGAGGTTCTGCTGTCAGAGCAGAACCTGTTCGAAGCCGGGGTCAACCTAATGCAGCAATTGGGTGAGTTCGGCTTGAGCACTATCTCCTTGTGTCTTCTCTTCGATTTTTCGAGCTCATAATTAATGCTTTTCTCCCTCGTGCAGGCATGAAGTTCACTTTGGACGACCTCCTCTCATTCTCCTAGAAGAGGGGCCCATCAGCAAGGGTTAGCGAGTCCCCCTCGAAAAGGCTCATGGAGAAGATGGCGTAAGGGTTGCACCCGCTGCGCCAGTCGAGCTTGCACCCGAGCCGAGTAGAATGGTTGCCGAGCCCATCCCCGAACCGTCGAGGCAGCGCGCTCTGCCGCCAGCCCCAGAGCCTGAGGTAGTCGCCCGGGCTAGATCCGATGTGGCTACTGCTGTGGTGGAGTCTTCTCCTCTAGAGATCGTCGAGGTCGAGGAGGGTGAGGAGCCAGAAAGGGTGGAGCTGGTGCCGTCAGAGCCATCTGGAGTGGAGCCGGGCTTCCACCATGCACCCGAAGCTTCTTCTGCCGGAGGAGCGGGGGATTTCGCATCGGCAGCAAACAGAAGGGATAGGGACTACTGCTGGGTGCCCTTCAAGTTGGCACCAAACATTTCCCTGGTCCAGGATCCGATCCTCGCTGAGCACATGATGGACTTTGCCGTCCAGTCATGCGACCAGTGGGAAAAGGTGGGGAAGCTTTTGGGCGACGCCATCAGTGGCACCTTCTCCCATCTCTTCTCTATAAGTACTTCTTCACTTCGCCTCGTTCCATCCTCTTTTTCTTTTTCCTGTGACTTACTTCTTCGGTGGTGTAGCTCGGCGCTGAACTCTTGCTGATCAGGGACTTCTATCGAAGCTGGGCTAGGAGGGATAGGGAGTGAGGGGTGGAGCTCGATTCCTTGAAGGCCAAGCTGAGGCAAAAGAATGATGAGGCCTGGGAGGCCAATATGAAGACTAAGGAGCTCCGTGGCGAAGTCACGAGCACCGAGAGGTGCTTAAGGATAGCTCCGAGCATACATGGTAAGACTAAGCTTGGAGGTCGATTTTGTTGATCCCGCTAGGTGTCTATAAGGTGCCAGGCTCCGGGAGTTTCCAGGCTTGAGAGCCGTACTGTGAGTCAAGCGGTAGATGGCGGACTTCTTAGAGGTTCTGCTGGCATCTCCGGATTGTGAGCATGGTGCCGGGCTCCTGGAGTTTCCGGTCTTTGGTGCCGAAGTGCTGGGCTCTGGTCTTTGGTGCCGGACCTGGGTCCGGGCTTTAGTACCAGAGAGCTGGACTCCGGTCTTTGGTACCAAAGAGCTGGGCTTCGGTCTTCGGTGTTGGAGTGCTGGGCTCCGGTCTTCGGTGCCGGAGTCTGGGCTTCGGTCTTCGGTGTCGGAGTGCTGGGCTTCGGTCTTCGGTGCTGGACCTGAGTCCGGGCTTTGGTGCCGAAGAGCTGGACTCTGATCTTTGGTGCCGGAGTGCTGGGCTCTGGTCTTCGGTGCCGGAGTGCTGGGCTCCGGGCTTCAAGGTTCCTGCAAGGCAAGGGTGATTTGTAAAAAGAAGATCTTTAGTAACATTGTTAGAGAGAAAGCTTTACATTACTGATAATATATTCTCAGGTTGCAAGCATTCCATGTGCACGGGAATCTGGAACCATCCAGGTCAGCTAGGTAATAGGCTCCATGAGGAAGAGCCTTTGCCACCTTATAGGGGCCTTCCCAGTTCGACGAGAGCTTGCCACATTTCCGAGGTTTGGATGCCTCGGCCCAGTGCAGCACCAGGTCGCCCGGGTGGAATATCTTTGGCTTTACCCGTGCATTGTAGTACCGAGCTAATCGCTGCCGGTAAGCTACCATTCGGAGTCGAGCCTTATCTCTGGTTTCCTCGAGGAGGTCCAAGTTAAGAAGAAGGCACGCTGGATTCTCCGCTTCATCATACTGCTGCACTCACAGCGTGGGCACGTCGAGCTTAACTGGGATGATGGCCTCCGTGCTGAAGACAAGACTGAAGGGCATCTCATCCGTTGCAGTCTTGGGCATTGGGTGGTAGGCCTAGAGAATGCTGGGGAGTTCTTCCGCCCACCTACCCTTGGCCTGGTCTAGCCTGGTTCTGAGTCCTTGGAGAATGGTCCGGTTGGTCACCTCGACTTCTCCGTTGGTCTGAGGATGAGCCACCTAGGTGAAGTGATACTGAATACCGAGCTCGGCACATAACTCTTCAAACTCCCGGTTGTCGAACTGTTGCCCGTTGTCGGTGATGATGCTTTGGGAGAGCTCGAAGCGGCAGATAATCAACTTCCAGAAGAACTGGCGGACCTTGGCCTCGGTGATCCATGCTAGTGGCTCCGCTTCTACCTACTTGGTGAAGTAGTCAATAGCCACTATTAGAAATTTTCGTTGCCCTGATGCAGGAGGAATGGGCCTAGGATGTCCATCCCCCACTGGGGAACGACCAAGGGGCGGAGAGCACGGAGAGCTGGGAGAGCAGCGCCGCTGGTTGATGCTGTATGTGGGCATGATGCTGGCACCGATCACATTTCTTCATGAAGTTGGTGGCATCCTCCCTCATGGTCTTCCAGTAGTAACCCTGGCGAAGGGCCTTGTATGCCAGTGTCCTTCCTCCCACGTGATTCCCGTAAAGACCTTCATGTATCTCTTGGAGTACGAGGGCTGCCTCTGCGGGTCTCAGGCATTTAAGGAGTGGGTAGGAGTAGGATCAGCGGTAGAGCTGCCCTTCCATCAGGACAAACCACGAGGCCTTCTTTTTTATGAGGCTGGTCTCTGTACAGTCTTTCGAAAGGATGCCATCAGTGATGCATCTGACGTACTTGTCCATCCAGCTCGACTCTGGGATGACCTACTGCACCTCTCCGAGAGCTTCGTTTCTTGGACTTTCGAGGTACTCGATGTCCGCACGCCCCAGTGATGAGTACGGCAGGGTCGTGAGTCTTGACAACGTGTCGGCACGAGCATTCTCTTCGCGGGGGATGTGGGAGATGCTGAAGCGTCGAAAGCTTGTCATGCTCGTGTGGACCCGCTCAAGGTATTTCATCATCTGGGGATCTCGGGCTTTATATTCTCGAAAACCTGTCCGGCCACCAGTTGGGAGTCGGTGAAGACTTTCAGGCTTCGTACACTCAGCTCGCGGGATACCCTTAGGCCTGTAAGGAGCACCTTGTATTTTGCCTGGTTATTTATTGCGGCAAACTTGAAGGAGAGTGCACACTCAGCCATAATCCCATTGCGTTTAATGAGGATGAGGCCTGCTCCACTCCCACCCATGTTGGACGCGCCGTCTACATGGAGGATCCAAGTCTCTTCCTCGGTTTCGGGCTCCGTTTGATGCTCCGAGGTGGTCTGCTCTAGTTCCTCGGCAAGTCCTGTGCACTCGACCAGGAAGTCGGCCAGAACTTGGGCCTTCTGGGATGACCTTGGACGGTATGCGATGTCGAACTCACTGAGCTTCAGTGCCCACTTAGTCAAACATCCGGATGTGTCTGGGCGACTTAGCATAGCCCTTAGGGGCTGGTCCATCACTACCATAATCGGATGTGCTTGGAAGTATGGCCTGAGATGCTGGGCAGACATGATAAGAGCAAAAATTAGTTTTTTTGGATTGGGTGTACCTGACCTCCGCATCTCAGAGTATTTTGCTGGCGTACACCGACTTTTGGGATCTGTCCTGATCCGTGCAGACAAGAACCGAGCTGACGGCCCCCGGGGTGACTGCCAGGTATAGCAGGAGCTCCTCTCCTTCCTTCAGCCTGGAGAGAAGTGGTGGCGACACCAAGATGTCCTTGAGTTCCTCGAAGGCTACTCTTTACTCTTCGGTCCAGGTGAAGTCGTGCATCTTGTGCAGTACCTTGAAGAAAGGAAGATAGCGGTCTGCCGACCTCGAGATGAACCGGATCAGTGCTACAATCCGGCCCATCAGGCGCTAGACTTGCTTCTTCGAGGTCGGATGCTCCATATCGATAATCGCCTGGACCTTCTCTGGGTTCACCTCGATCCCTCTTTAGGTCACCATGAAGCCAAGGAACTTTCTTGCTGCTACACCAAAGGTGCACTTCATAAGGTTCAGCTTCATCTTATGCTCCCGAAGATTGTGGAAGGCCTCCGCGAGGTCGGCAACATGGTCTGACCTCGGCTTGCTCATGACGAGCATGTCGTCCACGTACACCTGCATGTTCCTGCCAATCTGGTTCTCGAAGACTTGATTGACCAGTCGCTGGTATGTGGCGCCAGCGTTCTTCAAGCCGAACGGCATCATCTGGTAGCAATATATCCCCCGGTCGGTGATGAAGGCAGTGTGCTCCTCGTCCTCCGGGTATATCTGGATCTGATTATATCCGAAGAATGCATCCATGAAGAAGAGCAAGCGGTGCCCCGATGTGGCGTCCACTAACTGGTCGATCTTCGATAGAGGGAAACTGTCCTTTGGACAGGCTCGATTGAGATCGGTGTAGTCCATACAGATCCTCTATTTTTCATTATTCTTCTTGACCACACTACATTTGTCAGCCAGCTCGGATACTGCACTTCTCAAACAAAGTCAGCTGCGAGGAGTTTCTCTACCTCCTCATTGATCGCTTGTTGCCTCTCCGGGACAAAACTCCTTTTCTTCTGGCGAAAAGGATGATACTTCAGGTCGATGCTCAGCTTGTGGGTGATGACTTCAGGAAGAATCCTGGGCATGTCGGCCACCGTCCAGGCGAACACATCCGAGTTCGCCCGAAGAAACTCCAACAGGTGCGCACACTCATCTTCTTGCAGCTGCGCCCCAATCTGCACCGTCTTCGCCAGGTCGGCTCCGAGCGGATATGACAACAGGTGCTCGATTGGGCCACCTTTGGGCTCCTATGCCCTTTGGTCGAGGTCGGCTACGCCGAGGTCATGCTCGAAGGCTTTGGCCCCAGGGATGGTTTGGAGACAGTGCTGAACAGGCTGAGGTGCCCCCCTCATCTCCTCGATACCGTAGGGAGTAAGAAACTGCACCAATAGCCACTTCGTAGAGATGACCGCGTCAAGCAGGTTGAGCTCGGGTCGGCCAAGGATCACGTTATAGGCTGAGGGAAGCCTAACAACCATGAAGGTTATCATAACGATGCCCTACCGAGGTAGGGTCTCGGCAGTAATTGGGAGAGTAATCTCTCCCTCAACTCTGACAGCGTCTCCCATGAAACCGACAAGGGGAGTATGCACAGGTTTTAGCTGAGCTAAGAATAGATTCATCCTAGAGAAGGCATCATAGAAAAGGACATCAGTCAAACTTCCATTATCGACCATAATCCGTTTTATAGGATGCTTCGCGATCATCATTTCGACGACCATGGCATCATTGTTTACATTTTTATTTTTAACCCCCCTCTCCCCCACGAAGGAAAGTACATTCTCAAAACTTTCTCCCCCCGGGCCTTCTTGGAAGTATGCTGGACTCCCCAGCATATCACCCCACTGGCTTCTCGGTAGGATGGTTGTCGACTATAGGGATTGGAGGGAGAGCAGCGAGCACTTGAGCTTCTTCTAGAGGTCTGCCCCCCATGAACTTTCTGAGGTAGCCCCTCTTTATGAGGTCTTCAATCTCCTCTTTGAGGTGCCGGCATTCTTCGGTGTCGTGGTCGTGGTCGCGGTGGAACTGGCAATACTTCGTCCTGTCGCGACCATTAGACGGCTTCAGTGGAGGTGGGCACTGCAGGTAGTGCTCACCCTGGATGTCCATGAGGATCTTCATCCTCGGGGCAAGAAGAGGCATGAACCTTTCTTCCGGGATGGGGTCCCTCCTTGGCCTCGGCCCTTGGCGAAAGTTCGGTGTGGCTGGTCTGGACTTCCGCGTCCCAGATGTCTTCTCGGGAGCTAGCTTCTTCAGAGGTTTCCCATCCAGCTCTCTCCTCGTGCGATCCACCTCCTCGGCATGGATGTACTTCTAGATGCAGAGGAGGAGCTCAGAGTATGATTGGGAGGTTTTTTGTCGAGAGAGTTGGTCAGGCGAGATATCCTGAGCCCTCTCTTCAGCGCCAGCATAGCAACTGGCTCATCAAGGTTGTAGATCTCCAGTGTAGTAACATTGAAGCGGGCAACGTAGTTCCGTAGGAGATTGTGGTCCTGTTGCCTGATGGAGAAGAGGCTGTCTGCCTCTCGTGGTACCTTCTGGCAGGCATCGAAGTGGGCCACGAACTTTCGCTCTAGCTGAGCGAATGAACTAATGCTTTCCAGTTCAAGGCGGGTAAACTATACCCGAGCTGCCTTCCGGAGAGTGGCAGGAAAGGTGATGCAGAGGAGGGCGTCGGTCTCGTCCTGGACCCTCATGAGGGCCTTGTAGCTCTCGAGATGGTCTAGGGGGTCGGTGGTCCCATTGTAGGGATCCACCTGCGGCATGCGGAACCGGCTCGAAACCGACTCCTCTTGGACTTCTCGGGAGAAGGGGGGACGGGCGTCGTAATCCGCGAGCTCATTGGTGGAGCCCTGTAGATTTACAAATCGACGGGATAGCTCCACCAGCTTGCGCTCCTGTTCCTTTAGGTGCTTCTCTGCTGTGCACCTAATGGCCTCATCAGTTGAACCATCCACTAAGACCGATAGAGCTGGAGAAGGTGACATGTGAGGAGGTTCATGATGGGGAATCTTGCCTTTTCGACCTCGACGGGGTCTAGCTACGGCCCGCCCCAAGGTCGGGGACCGACTCTCCCAATCGGCAGACCGGTCTGTTGTCTCTTCGATGGGGTTTGACGGCTTTCTCGACGATCGGTGGTGGCCCGCGGCTATGAAGGCCTCCTTGGAAAGAACGCAAGCTGTCGCGGGATACTGCTGCATGGGCCACGGGAGTCCTTGGCTGCTGGTGGGTGGCCAAGGACCAGTGCTGGTGCTAGAGCTAGCGCACTGCTGCAGTGAGAAGCTACACCTGCTGGGTCAGTTGAGGGTCCGTTGAGGGTCCGTTGGGGGTGGTTGATGCGGAACAGGGTCTCCCTCTCTGGACTATGCGGGTCTCCACAGGAAGGGGGATCTCCCGCACGGCTGGTGGAGGCTTTTCTTGCTCGCGTCATCACCATCCTCCCAGTGAACAGCTTGCAAGGGGATTGGGTTGGGTCAGAATGCGTTTTGCCCCTCCCTTCTTGGTGCGCTAATCTGTTGCCGCTTAGATCGTCGTGGCCTGTAGTTGAAGCCAGCCTTGGTGTGCACCCTCATCGCTTTGGAATCAACCTGCTCGTTGGGACCTGCAAAATAGAGGAGACCCGGGCCGGTGATCCAGGAGTAGGCACTTCGACGCTCAAGTTAGTGATAATCTAGGAAAATAGATCCTTCTGGTCGAGCCCCTGAGACGGACTCCACGCTAGGAAGAGTAAATAATGTATTAGTGGAGTGAGAGTGAGCCGAGAGTGAAGTAGGAGAAGTAATGGCTTGGGAGGATTGGAGCTGGGTGGCTGTGTCCGTGCGATCCTTCTCGTGGATCTTCGGTAGCCTGGAGCCCTTAATCCCCTCCTTTTTTTCTCTATGTGCCCTTTCCTCCCTTCTGTTTCACTCTCCCCGATTGACTTACCTTGCTTGGGACTGTGGATGGCTCTTTTAAGCTGCGATAGTTATCAGACGCCTGCCTCGGGATCTTCCCCTCGTCAGTAGGCATGTGCAGCAATGTTTCGTGCCGTGGGCTGGACGTCTTCCTTGGTTCGTGATACAGAACCTACCATGCACCCTGACATTCCTTCCGATCGCTCCATTCTAGAAAATTTGGCAGGGCCTCGGTTGGGGAGCTGCCGTCCCCGGGGATTCGAATCTCTTGGTGGACTTCCTTTTCCGGGTGGTGTAGATGGTTGGTAGAGAGCGCGGTGCCTCTATCAAGAAGCCTCTCCCTTTTTGGTGTAAGTGGCAGCTGGGGCATTCATCGTGGGCTGGCGGGAGCCTCTTCATGGTCCTTTGGCGGCTCACCGCCATCTGTGGGGGGCGGCGACGTCCTTCGATCGCTGGCGCCTTCGTCCGAGGTGGGGCCGATCTAGAGAGGCGGAGCTTGACTCCGGCCTAGGTGTCTCGACCTCGCGAGAGGCAGCCTAGCGGAGGAGGGCTGAGCTCGACTCCGGCATAGGCATCTCGACCTTGCGGGAGGCAGCCTAGCGGAGGAGGGTGGAGCTCGACTCCGGCATAGGTATCTCGACCTCGCGGGAGGCAGCCTGGCGGAGGAGAGCAGAGCTTGACTTCGGCATAAGCATCTCGACCTCATGGGAGGTAGGCTAGTGGAGGAGGATGGAGCTCGACTTCGGCCTAGGCGCCTCGACCTCGCGGGAGGTAACCTGGCGGAGGAGGGCGGAGCTCGACTTTAGCAGGGTGTCTCGACCTTTGAGGGAGCCGAGCCCGGCGAAGGAGTCCGAGGTAAGATGTCCAACGTGGCAGCTTTCTCCGACATGGCATCCGACATAGATCACACGTCAGCGATCCCGCCACATCAACTGCCATGATCCGCATCAATGGTTTTCTACTTAATCAAAGTATAAAAGATTGGTTAAGGAATAGACAGTTAGACAAATTTTTAAAATGAGTGCACTCGTTGGGTCAATTTCAAAATTTGATTCAGTACTATTATTTTGTTTTAAAAATTAAAATATTTTATCAAAAGTTTTTTTTAAAAGTGATAATATAGGTCAAGTGGGAGAATATTAGATTTAAAATCTAATATTTATGGCCTAATTATTATCTTATTATGTTTAAATTTTGAATCAATCATATATACTGGATCAGAGTCCAGTTGATTAAGGAAAACTATTTCTAATAAAACTAATCAAGCAGAACTGGAGTAAAACTGTAACTAAAATTTTAGTCTTTTGATGGGAGAGACATGCAGCTATAAATATAGGGATTTACCTGGTCCCTTTTCTCCAACTCTCATAACAGTGGTGAACGGTTCCTCATCGATCGTCTATATAAGGAGAAGAGGGTGAGGAGAGAGAAGACCGGTCATCTTGCGATCAAGGAGGGATATCTAAAGGACTGCACGATCTATAGACCGGGATAATAGCTCAAGATATGTCTTCCATAATTTATGATGTTACATGTATATAAAAGTACGATCCAGGCATAAAGGATTAAAAATTTTTGCAATAGCTTATAGACCATAGGCAAACCCATCGATCTCTTATGTTTTTTATGCTATGACTATTTATCAGTGGCATGTGCGACAATTAGGGATGCTAGATGCCTTGGAACCATTATTGATACCTATTATCATCATTCAGGCCAAGTAATTAATTATACAAAGTCACATGCTACTTTTAGTCATTCTACACCTCTGTTTATTAAATACTCTATATGTCATATTTTGCATGTTGCTGAAAAACACATGCCTTGGCAATACTTAGATGTTCCTGTGTCTGTCAGAACCTTTTTGTACCTCTATGCATCATATTTTGTATGTTGCTGAAAAACTCATGCCTTGGCAATACTTGGGTGCTCCTGTGTTTGGTCGGCCCTTTATGCATTTGATTATCAGCCACTATCCAATAAAGTGACTAATTATATAACTACAAGGAAGTGGATAACTTTATCCTTTGCCGGTCGAGTTACATTAATTCATTATGTACTCTCTTCTATACCTTTACATGTCCTATCTTTTGTGTATGTTCCAACGAACGTTCTATATCAGTTGGAAAAGGAGATCAGGGCTTTTCTATGGGGACATCCAAGTGATGTCAAAGGCTTTCATTAGGTTGCATGGGGATAGGTATGTTTGCTTAAGGCAGAGAAAGGCTTTAGGGCTTTACTACACTCATTATTTGTTAGGAGGCACCAATGTTTATGTAAAACAGTGGCTCAACTAATTTTTGTCCTGCCTCCTAATGGCCCCAATTAAGTAGTGCTAATTAGTATCATTTTCATGGATCTTGGATGCATCATTCTACACCATTGTTCTGTGTTGTGCTGTAAGTTATGTGGAGTAGGTATTCATGTTTAATTTCAGTTTCAATGGTAAATAGGTTTAGGGGAATCTATTCCGCAATCCGCTGATGCTTGTTATCCAATCTGTGTGGCTCACATATATTAATATGAATTCTTAATATTTTAATCTTAGAGTGGTGGATTTGATATCTAACTCTCGTACTTGGTGTTTTTATAAACTAACTGACCTTTTTTTTGATGAGATGATGAAGCAGATTAATTTAATACCTATTTCACAGGGATGTTGGTATGATAAGCCAGCATGGAGGAATTCTAAACTTCTGGAGGTTTCTCTTAGGGATATGAAATATTTGGCACCATCACAGCTGCAATCTAACTCTACTTCTTTTCACTGGATTTGGAAGTTAAAATTACCCTCTTCGATGGCAGCTTAGGAAAGATAGATTGCCTACAAAAGCATTCCTTGCCTCTTTCCATGGCTTGTTGGCTGCAGCTTTGTAACATGTATCATTTACCTTTCTTTTCTTGTGATTTGCCAGCTTTGATGGCTTATATGGTGGATGCCGAGGTGAATCCAGATCAGAAGGTACTCATGGCATGTGTTGCATGGTTGCTGGGGAAATGCCATATGATAGAATTTTCAATCACCAAAGCTATACACCAATGCATGTAATTCGTAAAGCTTATGTGTTATCAAACTCTATGGCTATATCTACAAGACAGGCTTTGGTGACTCCATCCAGGCACTGGGGTTGTCATAATCAATAGAATAATTTACTTCCTGCCCCATGGAGTTATTAAGATAAATTTTTATGCTTCGGTGGTGGATACTAAATCGCCAACAGGTAAAGTCATATGGAATCATAATGCTAGACTCATACAAGTTATGGGTAAATTATTATCACAGTCTTCGGTTCCTTTAGTTGAACTGATTGCTACCATGTTATGGGTCCAAGTTGTGGTGCTAGATTTAAAAGTTTCTAACTATGATATCTGGGCTTTTTCAATATTTCTAGGGAAAAGTACATATATATCCCATTTTTTAAGGATTTAATGGCATAGAAACAATATCTTTCTGAATTTACAGTTTTCATATTTATATTGAAGCAAATCAATTGGCTGATTATATGGCAGCTAGGGCTCCTGCTGGTGATTGTACATGGCATTCTTAGACTGTGCTTGATTGGCATTGCACACAAATTTTGCAAGGAGATGGTTATGGTGTCAATTTTATGCACCAGTAATCTTGGTATGCGGGACAAAAATGCTTTGTATATGTTACCTTTCTCACTCAGCAATTGGATAATCCTTGAAACTGTGCTGATTTTGCTCATATAGTGTTTTATGAACTTTTTTGTTTCAGGTGGTTTGGGAAGTATATTCCATCACTTATGATCCTTTTCACAACAACTCTGACACTTATGCAGCAGTGCTAGACAATGCTATCTTCTTCTTTATTGTATCATATTCTTTCCTTGTTGCAATGGATATCTTATCATATAGTGGCAGTGGTATCCCTAATCATGTTTGTGCTATGTTAGTTAATGCTTCTTTTCATCTCTGGGTTCTTATATATCAAGTTAAGAAGCTTGGTTTATATGGAGTTTGAGTTTGTAGCTTTCATGCTTCACTTTTCTTTACATTTACATATGAGTTCTAAGCCATTATTTACTCTCATATTGGTATCCACTTTGTGGTATTTATTAATGGCCCAGGTTATTCTGCTGTTAGTCCTACATGATTCAACTCCGAGTGGGTCTTCTTTGCTGATTAGTGATTACTCTCTAGGATATTTGCAATAATTCTGGTCACTGTTATACTGGGTTGCTCTTCTTATTTGTGTGGTATATGCACCTGGTTCTTCATCATCTCATCTCCATCACTATACTTCAACAACCAATTATCAGCTAGGAGTTCTGGATTCAACTTGCTTCTAATTTATAGCAATGTTTCTGGTTGGCTTGCCAGATTACTTTAGGATGGTTGGTCAAGATGTATTATGTTCTTCTTCATGGGTTTTCACTGTTTTGCATTTGGCAATTTCAGTATGAATTTCTCAATACTCTATCTTCCATTCAGAAATTTCAGGTTTAATGTCATAGCAGTCCTGAAGTTTCTTCGTTGCTTCATCAATATATCATGCTTGGCTTTACTCAATTATATATACCAATTTTTGGGATTTACTTAGTTTTCAATGTCTCGCATGTTCATATATTCATTGTATCCTTTTTAGAAGATCTGATGCATCAATCACTTTTCTATATTCCGACTCCATCCTATTGTTTCTGGTCTTCAAGGGCAGCTTTATCAATTTTTGGATTGTACATCATCTTATATGTTCTTGCTGTTATGCCATCTACTTCATTTTATCTATGTCCTTATATAAATGTTTTAGGTTACTCTCTGTGTATGTATATAGCTTTTGTTTGGTTGTACAAATTACAATGTATACAGTTTCTATTTCTGAATCAATAAAGCTATGAGCTCCTCACTTTATTTTAACAAACACACACACACACACACATTCATTAAATGAGGGGTAAGTTGTCAACACTAAAATTAATTGTCAAACCTATGAAACTAATTTTCGGACTAACTTGAAATGATTTTTGATTTGAAATAAGCTTATCGAGCTTTTAAAAGCAACACCTAACATGCCTCAAGTTCGTCTCCGATCATGGAATGGCATACATATAATCAATCAATGAAGACAAAGCCTAATAATGAAATTAAAATTGGTCTAGTTATGAAATGGCATGCATATAATCAACCAATGAAGTTAAAGCCTAAAAATAGAAATAAAAATGGTCTTAATGGATCATGGTTATACATTTTTTGAATATGACTTCAATTTAAGTTTGGAGAAATTTAAGGATCATAAGTTGTGTGAATAGCCTGATCACTAATGTTCTTCCTAGTTCCAAATTAGGTAGTGTCACACCTCGAACCCAGTATCTGAGTCGGCCACGTGACATGGCCGCACAAATCATAGGGCATCACCCTAGAGATCGTGCTAGACCCAAAATATACAAAAATCTCATCATCTCCAGAAAATAATCAAATTCCATCAAAATAAATTCATAGTAATCAAATAATCAATTCATTCAATTACAAATAATCTATTGTTTATTAGCATCAAAAATAAAACTAACTAATCCATCTAATAAGTCATGCATTCGAATCGCATGCTCGACTTAACCCATGCTATGCATCTTGCAACTTTGAAAAGAAAAAGAAGTAGGAGGTAAGCTTTACAGTCCAGTAAGGATCTCCAGATACTCACACCAATAATAATATGAATTGAAAATAATAAGAAAATAATAATAGAACTAGGAATTATAGAATATTATATCATGTATCCAAAATGTCTCAACCATCATATATGATAAAACCACGTTTCATTCTTGTTATGCTCCAGTTTAATCAATAATCTTTTTTAGGATTTTGGACTAATCACAGTCATGCTTTAGCTCGTGACTGGCAAATCTCAAAATCAACCATATACTAACCACCCATAGCCAAGGGCTCGGTGATCCCATGTATTATCCATCCATGACTTGGTGATCTCACATATTATCTACTCATGGCTCGGCGATTCCATGTATTAACCACCCGTGACTCGGCGATTCCACGTATTATCCACCCGTGGTTCGACTATTTTCTATTTAACATGGCTAGTCCAAAGATTTTCAATAACCGGTATTGTGATGCAAATCATCCAAAAAATAATCATGTTGATACAAACATACTATATAAAAATTATAAATAATTATACTGGCAATTCGTGAAACAAATATGCATCATGAGAAACCAAAATCATGTAGTGCATAAATAATCATACATGCCAATAATCATGTCCAAGGATCAAATCATGCAATATAAAAATATATATATAAACTAGTAATTGTGTCTAAGAACCCTTACTTTTACTAGTGACAAACTTGATACTCCAGATACCAATCCATACCCAGATCCTCGATCTAGGTGCTAATAAACTTGCTCGATATTCTTCTAGCCGGAAAATTATCCTCATATATAATAATCTTAATATCAACAAACAATTATATGGCATAGCAATTATAGATTTCGACCCATTACCCAGGTTCCATGAATGGTCTACCCACCGATCCCTAGCCCCAACGTCACCATCTCCTTTATCCCTATGAGAGAGAAAAGAACAACCAAGGAAGAAAACTAAAGAAGAAATAAATAAATAAAATAAACAAGAAAGGGAAGAGAGACTTTCTCTCTCTTCCTCTTCCTTAGATCGAAGACCCTATCCCCTTCCCCACCCTTTTGCCATCCTTCACTCGACCATGGCAGCGAAGATCCCTAGGCCGACCACCTACGATGATCCCCAATGACAGCAAAGCAACCCAGCGACGCCCCAAACTATCAGTGATAGATAGATTAAGCAAGGAAGAAAAAGAACAAGGGAGGGATCCTATTCTGACATGGGTCCAGGGCCTCACTGGCCAAATCTTGATGGTGGCAAGGATGTCCCAATTGCTGCCTACATTGCCGACGATTGGCAGATCCAAATTGAAAATAGGGGAAGCCCTGTTTGCCACAGATTTGGTGCTCTGTCGATCCAATTCATGATGGTGACCCATCTAGAAGAAAGGAAAGAAGGAGAAGCATGCTTACCCCAATTTCGATGAGGTTCCCTCACCAGAATTAATGGAAATCGAAGCTCTTCATTGCCGGCACGGATGGTTTTGGAGTAGATGGCTTGAGAGAGGAGAGGTCCTCTTATAAGGCTTGGGGCTTCCCTTTTCTCGATGGAGTCAGAGAAGAGGACTCCCATTTCTCGTTGGAGTTGGAGAAGATGGAGGAAGACTCTGATTGGGAGTCTTTCTTTCTATTTTTTTAATAGGTCGGGTATTACATTTTTTCTTAAAATAATTTTATCCTCGAAATTAACATACTTGAAATTCAAAGAGTTATGGATACTTGTCCCTCATTTTTGCTTCAAGTTCCCAGGTAGCCTCTATCTCGTAGTGGTTGCTCCATTGTACCTTCATATATGGTATCATCCGATGTCGTAATACCTAATCCTTCTTACTCTTCAATTCGTATTAGAATATTCTCATAGGTCAGATCCTCCTGAAGATGCAATGGCTCATACTCTACTACATGACTCAGGTGTGGCATATACTTTCAAAGCCTTAATACATGAACTACATTATGCACACCTGATAAAGTCGGTGGTAATGCTACTCAGTAGGTCACCTCCCCGACCATGTCCAAAATTTCAAATAGATCCACATATCTCGGGCTCAATTTGCCATGCATTCCAAGTCTCATCACGTCTTTAGTGGGAGAAATTCTCAAAAAAATGGTCACTTAAAATTTTAGCTCTCTTCTCTTATTAGTATAGATCTTTTACTACTCTAAGCTGTACGAAGCCATACTCCAATTACTTGTACCTTGTCCATAGTTTGCTGCACTATTTTTGAAACCAATAATTTTCTTTCTCCTACATCGTCCTAGCCAATAAGAGATTTATATTTTCTGCCATAAATGCCTCAAAAGGTGCCATCTGGATGCTCGCTTAGTAACTATTATTATAAGTAAACCCTATCAATGATAAATGACTATCCTAGGCACCATCCAAGTCCATGATGCAAGCTCTTAGCATATCTTCCAGAATTTGGATGGTTCATTTTAATTATCCATTAGTTTGGGGATGGAAGGCTGTACTAAAATTTAATTTGATATCCAGAGCTTTGTGAAGACTTTTTCAAAATTATGAAACAAATTTACTATCTCGATTTGACATAATAGTAACCGGAACTCCATGCAATCTCATGATCTATTCCATATACAAACTTGCTAATCTTTCCAAAAGGAGCCCGACTCAAAAGGATAAGAAATGGGCTAATTTTGTTAATTGATTTACAATCACCCACACTGCATTATTAATTCTAGGGATTTTGGGCAAATTATCACAAAGTCCATGGTAATATATTTTTATTTTTACTAAGGGATCATGAGAGATTGCAATGGTCCGGCAGGTCTTTGATACTTGGCTTTTACCTGTTGACATACTAGGCATTGAGCCACATACTGTGCTATATCATTTTTCATACCAGACCACCAAAATTTTTTCTTAAATCTTGATACATCTTGGTGCCTCTTAGGTACATCATATAAGTCAAATTGTGAGTCTCCTTTAAAATCTCATTTTTTAATTCTTGAATCTTATAAACATACAATCTACCACCATAACATACCATCTACATATATATAGAATTCAAATTGGGCACCAGACTTTACTGTTTTTCTAATTTTCTATAATTTTAATTTTTTTTGAGATGATTTAATTATTTTAATCAGGGTAGGTTGTACTGCAAGATTAGTTAGTTAAACTTTAGGATCATGCAATCATATCTCAATCTTAGATTTTTTCAAATCCAACATAATGTGCTTTGAGTAGTAATTAAAGCCGCTATTTTACTTGAAAACTTTCTATTTAAAGCATCAGCTACCATATTTGCTTTTTTTGGATAATAAAATTGATGGTTAGGTCATAATCTTTTAGCAATTCCAACCATCTTCTTTGTCTCAAGTTTAACTCCTTTTGAGTAAAAATGTATTTTAAGCTTTTATGATCCATGAAAATCTCGTAGCGCTCACCATATAAGTATTCCCTCCATATTTTTAGGACAAAAACTACAGCTGCTAGTTTTAAATTATGCATAGGATAGTTCGACTCATATGGCTTTAACTATCTAGAGGCATAAGCTATCACTTTCCCATTTTCAATTAGGACATAGCAAGACCCTTACAAGATGCATTACTATATATGGTGAAATCTCCTGTTTCAGTAGGAATAGTTAGCACTGGAGCTGTCACCAATTATCTTTTCAACTCTTGAAATCTTTGCTTGTATTCACTTATCCATTTAAATTTTACTCACTTTTGGATCAAGCAAGTTAGAGGCATGGTAATAAAATAAAATTCTTCTATGAATCTTTGATAATATCCTACCATTTCCAGGAAACTGTGAACTTCGATAACATTAGTAGGTCTTTCCCAATTTATTGCTGCCTCAACTTTCTTCGGATCAATAAAGACTCCTTCCTTAGAGATGACATGCCCAAGAAAAGAGACATTATTTAACTAGAACTCACACATTTATAACTTGGCATACAACTTCTTCTCTTTGAAGGTTTGCAATACTATGCTCAAATGTTCATGCACTTGTGGGCTCCTTGAATAAATTAATATGTTTTCAATGAACACTACCACAAACTGATCCAGATAGGGTTTGAATACCTGATTCATGAGATCTATAAAAATAATATGTGCATTCGT
Organism: Areca catechu; assembly: GCA_021397845.1. NCBI lineage: Eukaryota > Viridiplantae > Streptophyta > Magnoliopsida > Arecales > Arecaceae > Areca > Areca catechu. The sequence goes on from CM038046.1 coordinate 28,264,781, forward strand.
CAAACTAAAGAGCATGACTAGGAACTCATAATGTCCATATATAGTTCTAAAAGCTATCTTAGGCACATCCTCAACCCTTATCTTTAATTGATGGTAGCCAAAATGAAGATTAATTTTTGAAAATACTTGTACCCCTTGCAATTGATCAAACAGGTCATCAATCCTCAATAAAGGATATTTATTTCATACTGTTGCACTGTTTAACTCTCGATAGTCTATACAAAGCTAAAAACTACCATCCTTCTTCTTTATAAATAATACTGGAACACTGCAGGAAGATATGCTAGGTCTGATAAATCTTTTATCTAGTAACTTTTGTAATTGCTCCTTGAGTTTTTTCAATTCAGCCAGAGCCATCATGTACAAAGCTTTAGAGATGGGTCCAGTGCCATGTATGAGATCAATGGAGAATTCGATCTCTCTATCAGGAGGTAACCCTTGCAGGTCATTTGGAAAAACCTCTGAAAATTTTTCATAGTAGGAATGTCCTCTAATATGAGCTTTTTTTGTTGTGTTTATTACTACAGCTAGAAACCCTTTACAACCCTTCCTAAGGAGTCACTTGGTATAAATGGCTAAAATCACTATTTGATGAGAGGGTAACTTGCTACTTGCAAAGTCAAACTCTGGCTAGCCAGGGACCCGGAACTTCACTGCTTTCTCAAAGCAATTAACGGAGGCATGATATACTACTAACCAATCCATTCCAAGGATTACATCAAAGTCCTTCATCTCTAGGATTATCAAATTTGCTTTCACCCCTCTATCCTCAATATCCAAAATGCAACCCTTGCAGCTTGAGTTGACTAAGATGACATCTCCACTTGGTGTAGAGACATGGAGATCAGTTTCCAAGGGTACAGAGGATAACTTATTATTTTCTTTAACAAGACTAGCTAATATAAAAGAACGAGTAGCACCGGGATCAAATAGAATATAAACATGGTAGATAATAACCTAATCATACTTATCACTACCGAATAAGAAGCATTGGCATCCTGCTTTGTGAGTGCATATACTCTCCCTTGGATTCTAGGCTTCTGTTGTCTTCCTCCTTGTTGATGTTCATCTTGAGGTATTCGGTTAACAGGTCCCTAGGAAGCTTGAGATGCTTGGGCTATGACTCCTTTCCACTATGATACACAACAGGCTTGTAACCCTCCTTGTTGCACTTGTAACATTTCTCTCCTAGCCACATGCAGTCTTGTTTAAGGTGAGGCCCACCATATTAATAACACTTAACATCATCTTTTTATTGAGTTTTATCATTTAGAGCAATATTGTTAAACTTTCTAGCCTTTGTATTGGTATTCTGGTTATATTGACCTTGATGTTTCCCCAATCTAGGCCTTTTCTTTAAAGCTTTTTTTCTTTTTATTTGAGTAATGTCCAAACCCCTTTCTATCACCAATGCTTTGTTGATAACCTCCTTACAAGTGGGTAGTTCAAATGCAGTCACCTATTGTTGGATCCAATCTCTAAGTCCATTCTCAAATTTTCTAGTCCAGATCCCCTCGTCTACTATCAGTGTCGAAGCATATTTGGATAGTTCTTCAAACTTTACTATATATTGGGCAACTATCATACTACCTTGTTCTAGGCGATCAAAATATCCAAATTTTTGAAATTGGATCATCTGAGGAAAGTATCTCTCATAAAAGACCCTCCTAAAGCCTTCCCTAAAGGTGCATCATTTGGTCTCGATTTTTCAAATTCTATATCCCACCAATCTGCTGCCTTATCTTGTAGTGTAAAAATGCTAAAAATTAACTATTTCTTCCATTGGACATCTTAGGGTCTAGAACACTCTCTATTACTTTCAACCTACCTTTGGCCTCCATAGGGTTAGAAGTTCCCTTGAATACCAGTGGAGTATACTTTTTGAAATCTATCAGTGTTATTTGATGCTCTTGTTGGATCCTGACTCCTTGCTGTCGCTGAGAAGTCCCTTATTACTATTGCTGTTATAGTAGTTGCTGCATAAACTATTATTGCTGTTGCATGAATTGTTGCTGCTGCATTCTACTATCTTTATGATACTAGTCATGGCAATGGATTTTGTTGCACTAGTAATTGCATAATCTGGAAGAGGCCAACTTGTTTCTCAGGCTAAACTTTAGGTCCACCCGAGGTTTCCGTTTCTATTATCCCAGTCTCTGGAGTATTATCCATGAGATTGTGCAGTTATCTTTGCTGGTGCCTACCACTATCTGGTGAGGGTCCAGCATCTTGCTGATTTGAGGGCTCACAGGCATTTGAGCCATCCACAAATCGTGTAGGCCTCCTAGCACATCCATGTCCGCCTCCACGTGTCATGGGATTCTATTATGATCATTGTTAGCATTCACGTATCACCTAAGTCTATAAAATATACTATTTTCTCCTACCCCAACCTATTGATCGACCTACACTCTCTCTTTCTTTGAACTTACATCCTAAGATTCTACAACCTAGGCTCTGATACCACTCTATCATGCCCCGAACTTGGCACCTAGGTCAGCCATGCGACATAGTCACAGAAATCCTAGGGTATCATCTTAGAGATCGTGTTAAGCCTAAAATATATAAAAATCTCATCATCTCTAGAAAATAACCAAATACCATTAAAATAAATTTATTGTAATAAAATGATTAACTCGTTCAATAACAAATAATCTAGTGTTCATTAGTATCAAAAATAGAACTGATTAGTCCATCTAATAAGTCATGCACTCAAATCTCATGCTTGACCCAACTTCATAATGCATCCTACAACTCTGAAAAGAAAAAGAAGTGGGAGGTGAGTGTTATAGCCCAGCAAGGACCTCTAGGTACTCACACAAATAATAATATAAATTAAATATTGATATGGCAACACCACTGACGTGGAGTATGTGACAGATCCAGCTGGATATCGTCGGTGCCACGTAGATTTTTCTTTCAAAATTTTTCGCAGACTAGGCGCTCCTGCTCCTTCGCCAGGTGGCACCCCAAGATAGGTCCACCTCGACCGAAGTCGAGCCTTCCTCTGCCACTTCGCCATGTGTCCGCCCGGGAGGGTTCCACCTCGACCGAATCTGGCAGCCCCTGCTCCCTCGCCAGGTGGCACCCCAAGACGGGTCCATCTTTGCCGAGATCGAGCCAGGCGCTCCTGCTCCTTCGCCAGGTGGCACCACAAGATGGGTCCACCTCGGCTGAAGTCGAGCCTTCCTCTGCCACTTCGCCAGGTGTCCGCCTGGGAGGGTTCCACCTCGGTCGAAGCTGGCAGCCCCTGTTCCCTCGCCAGGTGGCACCCCAAGACGGGTCCACCTCTGCCGAGGTCCAGCCAGGCGCTCCTGCTCCTTCACCAGGTGGCACCCCGAGATGGGTCCACCTCGGCCGAAGTCCAGCCTTCCTTTGCCACTTCGCCAGGTGTCCGCCCAAGAGGGTTCCACCTCGGCTGAAGCTGGCAGCCCCTGCTCCCTTGCCAGGTGGTGCCCCAAGACGGGTCCACCTCTGTCGAGCTCGAGCCAGGCGCTCTTGCTCCTTCACCAGGTGGAACCCCAAGATGGGTCCACCTCGATCAAAGTCGAGCCTTCCTCTGCCACTTCTCCAGGTGTCCGCCTGGGAGGGTTCCACCTCGGTCGAAGCTGGCAGCCCTTGCTCCCTCGCCAGGAGGCATCCCAAGATGGGTCCACCTCTGTCAAGCTCGAGCCAGGCGCTCCTGCTCCTTTGCCAGGTGGCACCCCAAGATGGGTCCACCTTGGTCGAAGTTGAGCCTTCCTCTGCCACTTCGCCAGGTGTCCGCCCAGGAGGGTTCCACCTAGATCGAAGCTGGCAGCCCCTGCTCCCTCACCAGGTGGCACCCCAAGACAGGTCCACCTCTGTCGAGCTCGAGCCAGGCGCTCCTGCTCCTTCACCAGGTGGCACCAAAGATGGGTCCACCTCGGTCGAAGTCGAGCCTTCCTCTACCACTTCGCCATGTGTCCGCCCAGGAGGGGTCCACCTTGGCCAAAGCTGGCAGCTCCCTGCTCCCTCGCCAGGTGGCACCCCAAAATGGGTCCACCTCTGTCGAGGTCGAGCCAGGCACTCCTGCTCCTTCGCCAGGTGGCACCCCAAGATGGGTCTACCTCGGCTGAAGTCAAGCCTTCCTCTGCCACTTCGCCAGGTGTTCGCCTAGGAGGGGTCCACCTCGGTCGAAGCTGGCAGCTCCCTGCTCCCTCGCCAGGTAGCACCCCAAGATGGGTCCACCTCTGTCGAGGTCGAGCCAGGCACTCCTCCTCCTTCGCCAGGTGGCACCCCAAGATGGATCCACCTCGATCGAAGTCGAGCCTTCCCCTGCCACTTCGCTAGGTGTCCGCCCGGGAGGGGTCCACCTCGGTCGAAGATGGCAGCTCCCTGCTCTCTCGCTAGGTGGCACCCGATGATGGGTTCACCTTTGTCGAGGTCAAGCCAGGTGCTCCTGCTCCTTCACCAGGTGGCACCTCGAGATGGGTCCACCTCGGCCAAAGTTGAACCTTCCTCTACCACTTCGCCAGGTGTCCGCCCAAGATGGGTCCACCTCGGTCGAAGCTGGCAGCTCCCTGCTCCCTCGCCAGGTGGCGCCCCAAGACGGGTCCACCTCTGTCTAGGTCGAGCCAGGCACTCCTGCTCCTTCGCCAAGTGGCACCCCAAGATGGGTCCACCTCGGCCAAAGTCAAGCCTTCCTCTGCCACTTCGCCAGGTGTCCACCCTGGAGGGGTCCACCTCGTTCGAATCTGGCAACTCCCAGCTCCCTCGCTAGGTGGCGCCCCAAGACGGGTCTACCTCTGCCGAGCTTGAGCCAGGCGCTCTTGCTCCTTCGCCAGGTGGCACCCCAAGATGGGTCCACCTCGACCGAAGTCGAGCCTTCCTCTACCACTTCGCCAGGTGTCCGCCCGGGAGGGGTCCACCTCGATCGAAGCTGGCAGCTCTCTGCTCCCTCGCCAGGTGGCGCCCCAAGATGGGTCCACCTTTGCCAAGGTCGAGCCAGACGCTCCTACTCCTTCACCAGGTGGCACCCCAAGATGGGTCCACCTCGGTCGAAGTTGAGCCTTCCTCTGCCACTTCGCCAGGTGTCCGCCCAGGATGGGTCCACCTCGACCGAAGCTGGCAGCTCCCTGCTCCCTCGCCAGGTGGTGCCCCAAGACGGGTCCACCTCTACCAAGGTTGAGCCAGGCGCTCCTGCTCCTTCGCCAGGTAGCACCCTGAGATGGGTCCACCTCGACCGAAGTTGAGTCTTCCTCTGCCACTTCTCCAGGTGTTCGCCCAGGATGGGTCCACCTCAGCTGAAGCTGGCAGCTCTCTGCTCCCTCGCTAGGTGGCATCCCAAGACGAGTCCACCTCTGTCGAGATCGAGCTAGGCCCTCCTGCTCCACCGCCTGGTGGCACCTCCTGATGGGTCCACCTCGGCTGCCTTACTCTACAAGGCCTCCGGGGGTCAGAGGCCCGGGCCACAAGGTCACTAATAGAGTCGGCAAGCGGCGCGCCCCGTACAGGGTTCCCAGTACGGCCCGCAACGGTACGCGAAATCTCATTTACGTCAGTTGAGGAGGGCCCCGTGATCGAGGTATTGAATCCTTGTGGCCAAGAACCCAGGAAATCCACAGTCAACGCCCCGAGATGAGGGCTCCCGTGCTTGGCTCGAGACGCCGCCAGATTCCTCCTTTTGTGACAACACGACGGATGAGGCGAGCTGGCCGCTTAACTCCCAGGCTCAAAGAAGAGGGTGGAAAAAGGGCGGGAGACCCCCGGAAACCTCCGGGGGAAGAAGCAAGGGCTGAGGACAGTCCGGTGGTATAAAAAGGATGGTGAAAGCGGACGGAGAAGGTAAGCCTGAGGGAGGAAGGATACCAAGAGATAACGATCCTAGGACCACCGAAAGTCCCCAGGCGCAAGTTCGACGGGTCCAACGTAGGGAGCTAGGTGTCAATCCCTCTCTTTTTCATACTTCTTTCATCAAAACCTCCTCTAAGCATGGGAATCCATCGGAAACCCGTCTTAGTGGACCTGTTCCATTTTACCGCTCTCTAACTTGATCGTCGGAGTGCCCCCACCGGGATCCCCGACCCGGGTCTCTAACCTTGTTTTGCAGGTCCGGAGACTTGAAAATCTTGAGGTGAGGGAGTCCAAGAGCCGGCGCCAGCTCATAAGCTATAGGCCACCGCAGTAAGATCGGCAACAGATTGGTGCGCTGGGTAGTGGGGCAGAACAACAACCCTGACGCAAGCAAGCTCTCTGTGAGCAAGAGAGTATCTCGACTATGGTGGTGACACGTGGACATGAAGCCTCCACCAGCCGAGCGGGAGTGGTTCCCTCTCCTCCGGGCCCGCGCAGCTCGGAGAGGGAACTTCCTACTCCACCTCCTCCTCCTCAGCTGTCCTCGGTGGATGGTCCTTTTGCGGCCATCGTCCAGCAGCTACAACACTGACTATGGTCGTGCAGCAGCTGCAGCATCAACAGCACTCCATGGCCACTCAGCCCCAGCCAGAGACCCCCGTGGAAGCCTGTGCTCCATCCAAGATAGGCCTTCCCATCCATGGGCAGTAACCAACCCCCGCGGGAGCCATCAAACTCCCGCAAAAAGAAACCACACTGGTTTGGCGGATCACGAGAGTAGATCCCCGACCGACGACCCTGAAGCAGTTCGGCATAGTAGGCACCACCGGGGCAAGGCCCCTCGCCGTGACCGATTGGCACCCCCTTCTCTGACGGCCTCGATGGAAGGATCCATCGATGAGGCCATCAGGCACCAGGCCAAGAGGTGCTTGGAGGAGCACGAGCTCAAGTTGGCAGAGTTCTCCCATCATTTTGCTAACATGCAGAGCTCCCCAAGCGAGCCGGTGGGCTACAACACCCAACCACCCTTCTCCCGGGAAATCAAAGAGGAACCGATCCCGAATTGATTCCGCGTGCCTCAGGTGGATCCCTACGATGGGACCACCGATCCCTTGGACCACTTAGAGAGCTATAAGGCTCTCATGAGGGTCCAGGGAGCGATGGATGCTCTTCTGTGCATTGCCTTTCTGACCACCCTCCGGAAGGCCGCTCGAGTTTGGTTCACCCGCCTCGAGCCAGAATCTATTAGCTCCTTCCACCAGCTGGAAGGAAAGTTTGTGGCACACTTCGATACCTGCCAGAAGGTGCCAAGGGAGGTGGATAGCCTCTTCTCCATCTGCCAGCAAGACTAGGAGCCGCTGCGGTACTACGTCACCCGCTTCAAGACTGTAGCCCTGGAGATTTATAGCCTAGACGAGCCCGTCGCCATGCTGGCATTGAAGCGAGGGCTCAAGACCTCCCTCCTGATGTATTCCCTGGACAAGAAGCCCCCCAAGATGTATTCCGAGCTCCTCCTCTGCATCCATAAGTACATCCGTGCTGAGGAGGCCGACCGTACCAGGCGAGAGCTGGACGGGAAGCCTTCGAAGAAGCCTACCCCGAGGGATGTCCCTGGGACCTGGAGTCCTGGACCATCTGCAGACTTCCGTCCGGGTCCGAAGCCGAAGAACGATGCTACCCCGGAGCGAACCTTCATCCCTCTCCTTGATCCTAGAACAAAGATCCTCATGGAGATCGAGGGTGAATGCTACCTCCGCCGACCTCCTCCTCAGAACCCAAGAAACATCCGTGACAAGATCAAGTACTGCCAGTTTCATCGTGATCACGGCCACGATACGGAGGAGTGCTATAATCTAAAATGGGAAATCGAGAAGTTGATCAAGAGGGGCTACCTCAGGAAGTTCATGAGAAGCGAGGCTCCGGCGAAGGACCAGCCGCTCGCGGCCCTTCCCCCGGTCCCTGCGGTTGACAACCGCCCTACAGAGAAACCAGTGGGCATGATCTCTTGGGGGATAGGGCGCGCATCGAAGAGAGCCCGGGAGGTGGGAGACCTAGAGAGTGTACTCCCCTTTGAAAAGGAGAATGAAGATGAAAATGTAAACAATGACGCGGTGGTGGTCGAGATGACCATCGCTAAGCATCCTGTACATCGCATTATGGTGGATAGTGGGAGCTCTACCGATGTACTTTTTTATGATGCTTCTCCCGAATGAATTTATCCCATGATCAGCTAAAGCTAGTGCACACCCCTCTCATGGGCTTCACTAGAGATTCCGTGGGAGTCGAGGGGGAGATTACTCTCCCCGTTATCGCGGATCCCCACCCCGGCAGAACACGGTCATGATGACCTTCACCGTTGTTCGACTCCCATCACCTTATAATGCTATCCTGGGCTGTCCAGGTCTCAACCAACTGGATATGGTCATCTCCACCAAAAGGTTGCTGGTGTAGTTCCCTATCACCTTTGGGAAGGGAGTGATGCCCAGCCTGTCCCGCACTGCTTGTAGGTTATCCTGGGGATCCGAGGTGCCAATTTCGGCCCTGACATTGATGACCTTGACCAGAGGGTGCAGGACCCTAGGGGAGGCCCTATGGAATGCTTGATGATGTACCCCCTCGGCTCGGACCCTCAGAAGATGGTGCAGGTGGGAGCCCAGCTCCCGGGGGATGAGTGAGCTTGCCTGCTAGATTTTCTCTGGGCGAATGCAGATGTGTTCGCCTAGTCCACTGCAGATATGCCAGGTATTCCCTCAGAAGTTATCACCCATCAACTGAAGATCGATCCGAGATGCCACCCGGTCTGCCAGAAGAAGGGGAGTTTTGTCGCAAAGAGACAGAAGGCAATTAATGAGGAAGTGGAAAATCTTCTCGCTGCCAGCTTTGTACGAGAAGTGTAGTATCCTAGTTGGCTGGCGAATGTGATAATGATGAAAAAGAATAACGGCAAGTGGAGGATCTGTGTGGACTACACCGACCTCAATCGAGCTTGCCCGAAAGATAGTTTTCCACTTCCCAAGATCGACCAGCTCGTGGACACTACCTCGGGACATCGCTTCCTCTCTTTCATGGGCACCTTCTTCGGGTACAACCAGATCCGAATGCACCCGGAGGAGGAGGAGCACATCACCTTCATCACAGATCGTGGGACCTACTGCTACAAGATGATGCCGTTCGGCCACAAGAACGCAGGCACCACGTACCAACATTTGGTCAATAAGGTCTTCAAGGACCAAATTGGCCGTAACATGCAGGTGTACGTGGATGGCATGCTGGTGATAAGCAAGCCGACCTCGGACCACGTCAGCGACTTGGCGGAAACCTTCAACAACCTCTGTCTCCACCAAATGAAGTTGAACCCGGTGAAGTGCTCTTTCGACGTATCGGCGGGGAAGTTCCTGGGCTTTATGGTGACCCAGAGAGGGATAGAAACCAACCCGGAGAAGGTTCAGGTGATCCTAGACATGGAGCAGCCTGCCTCCAAAAAGCAAGTGTAGCGGCTCACCGATCGAATAGCCGCTCTAAGCCAGTTTATCTCGAGATCCGCCGATCGCTACCAGCCCTTCTTCAAGGTGCTGAGGAAGATGCACGATTTTGCTTGGATGGAGGAGTGTCAGGCTGCATTTGAAGTACTGAAGAAGACGTTGGCGTCGCTGCCATTGCTCTCCCGGCCAGAGGAAGGAGAGGAGCTCCTCCTATACCTAGCGATCACTTTGGAGGTCATCAGCTCGGTCCTGGTCCGGATAGATGACAAAGGAATCCAAAGGTTGGTGTATTACACAAGCAAACTCCTCCGCGATGCGGAGCTCAGGTATTCTCGATCTGAGAAACTGATTTTTACGCTAATCGTGTCCACCTAGCACCTCAGTCCTTACTTCCAAGTGCACCCCATCGCGGTCCTGACGGATCAACCACTGAAAGCGGTGCTCAGCCGACCTGACACATCCGGACGCCTGGCGAAGTGGACGCTCAAGCTCAGCGAGTTCGACATCGCCTACCGGCCGAGGTCAGCCATGAAGGCACAGGTACTCACTGATTTTTTGGTTGAGTGTGCAGGCCTAGGCGACGGGGCAGAAGGGAGCCCCCAAGATCGACAGCCAGAACCTGGGCAGGAGGACATCTGGATCCTTCATGTGGACGGAGCCTCGAACTTTGACGGGAGCGGAGTCGGACTCATCCTCGCCAATAGCGAAGGAGTTGTCGCCGAATGTGCGCTTTACTTCCAGTTCGTCGCCACCAATAACCAGGCGAAGTACGAAGTGCTCCTCGCGGGGCTCAAAGTTTCCCGTAAGCTGGGAGTGGTCTGCCTTAGGATCTTCACCGACTCACAGTTGGTGGCAGGACAGGTGTCAGGAGAGTATGAGGCATGGGATCCCCAAATGGCGAGGTACCTAGAGCTCATGCGAGCAAGCACAGCGGGTTTTAGGCACTTTAGCGTCTCCCACATCCCGTGCAGGAAAAATGCTCGCGCAGACACTCTCTCCCGCCTGGCAACCTTGCTGGACTCATTGCTGGACCGTGCTTATATCGAGCATTTTCGAGCCCCGAGCTATGAGACATCCATGGAGGTCCAGTAGGTCAACCCATAGCCCAGCTGGATGGATAAGTACGTCGAATACATCACCAACGATACCTTGCCAGAGGATCGCGTGGCAGCCAGTCTCATTAAGAGGAAGGCCACACGGTTCATGCTGATGGATGGGCTACTGTACCGGAGATCCTACTCTTACCCACTCCTCAAGTGTCTGAGACCCACCGAAGCCACACTCGTGCTCTAGGAGATCCATGAGGGCATCTGTTCGAACCATATAGGGGATAGAATGCTGGCATATAAGGCCCTCTGCCAAGATTACTTCTGGGAGACAATGAAAGAAGGCATGGCTAACTTCGTGAAGAGGTGTGATCGATGTCAACGGCACGTTGTGGTTCAACGCCAGCCTGCTGCTCTACTCTCCCAGCTCTCCGCCCTCAAGCCATTTGTCCAGTGGGGGATGGATCTCCTCAGACCTTTTCCCCCTGCATCCGGGCAACGGAAGTTCTTGATTGTGGCTATTGACTACTTCATGAAGTGGGTCGAGGCCGAGTTGTTGGCCCATATCACAGAGGCAAATGTCACCAAATTCCTCTGGAAGTCGATCATCTGTCGTTTCGGCTTGCCCCACACCATCATCACCGACAATGGGCACCAGTTCGACTGTCGGGAGTTCGAGGAGTTTTGCAACGACCTCAGCATTCATCACCGCTTCATCTCAGTGGCACATCCTCAGACCAATGGAGAGGCCGAGGTGACAAACAGAACTATCCTGCAAGATCTTCGAACAAGACTGGACCAGGCCAAGGGAAGGTGGGCGGAGGAGCTTCCAAGCATCCTATGGGCATATCGTACCATCCCAAGGATGGCCACGGACGAGACCCCCTTCAACCTCGTCTTCGGTGTGGAAGTAGTTATTCCAGTAGAGCTCAGCCTGCCGACCTTGTGCATAGAGCAGTACAACGAGACGGAAAACCCCGCGCGGCTGCTACTGAACCTGGATCTCCTTGAAGAAACAAGGGACAGGGCCCGAGTTCGGATGGCGGCTTACCGGCAATGAGTGGCCAGATACTACAATTCCAGGGTGTGACCGAAGTCCTTCCGTTAGGAAGATTTAGTGTTGCGCCGCGCTGAGGCTTCCCAGTCGCGCGAGTGCGGCAAGCTCTCCCCAAATTGGGAAGGCCCTTATAGAGTGGCCGAGGCACTCCCCCAAGGAGCATATTACTTGGAGGAGCTTGGCGGATCCCGGTTCTCACGGACTTCGAATGCCTCGAACTTGAGGATGTATTATCAATAGTGTAAGAACTCTTAAACTTCAATAATAAAATCTTTTTATATGAAATGCCTGCTCTCGTCCCGTAGGACAATCGCCATCCATTTCTAAGTTCGGCGAGTAAGGGCATAGCAAAAGATATTCGAAGGTGCAAAGTCCCCTTCCATAAAAATCCTGGAGTTCAGTCCGGAGTGCCGCATGGAATTAAATTCTAATGTGCGGCCTCGGAGTTTAGTCCGAAGGAAGTTTCGGAGACCTAAGTCCCGGTCCCACTAATCCCGGAGATCAGCTTGGAGGGTCGTGCAAGGTTCAACTCCTGCCTGCGGCCCCTGGGTTCAGTCCGGAAGTTCGCACGGAACCTAGTTCCAAAGCGAAGGCCTGGACCTCGGTCTGGAAGGTGGAGTGGAGCCCAGTTCCTCCACAAGATCCCGAAGTTCATCCCAGAATGCCCCACGAAACTCAGTTTTGTTGGTTGGCCTCGGGGTTCAGTCCGGAAGATGCACATAATAAAAAAAAAGAAATGAGAGGAAAACCTAAGTCTCTTGCAGGCTACGAGGCTTAGAAAACCCCCGCCAGGAACCAGGAGGTCTCCGGCGCCTTGTCTCGAATCGGCAACTCGGATTACACATAAAAAAAGAAGAAAGAAAAAGAAGAGACAAGGCGGAATGACAGAAAAAGAATTTTCATTTCTATTGAAAGCTTTCTTATAAAAGAGGGCCCCGACAGGCCGGGTAACCCAAGGAAACAGAGAAGAAATCCATACAAGGAGCAAAATAAAAGAGAAGCCCCAAGGTCACTTTACCGCAGCCGCATCCTCCTCTGGCTGGGGGGCACCTTCGTCGCCGGTGGCATCGTCAGAAGGCCGCACGGGGGCCGCTGCCTCGGTGCCCTCTGCAGCTGAAGCTCCCTCGTCGGTCTCCTCCCTCCGGCCGCCTAGGACGACTCCGCTAAGATCGAGCTTAGAGAAGAAGGAACCTACCTTTTCCCGGCATATCTCGAAGCCCTTCAGGAAGGAGTCGACTGTCGCCTCGTGCAGCTCCGCCCTAAACTCCTCGGAACCTCGGTACGGCCTCCTGCACCTCCTTTTAAGATGCCTCCAGCAGCCTGTTGACATACGAGTTCTTCTCCTTGGCTGTGCTGAGTTCCTTGAGGACCTCCTCGACCTGGTGCTCCAGTGACTGGGATTGAGCCCTAAGGCGTGATACCTCTGCCGCGTCATCCTCAGCACGGTGTTGGTTCGAGATCCTCTCCTCAGACAGAGAGGTCTCGAGCTCCCTCATGCACCCCTCGGCACGACCCAGGTCCATCCGAAGGGCCTGGTTTCTCCCCCGCAACTCGACCCCATTTTCCATGAGGTCCTTCATGCCGGTTGCGAGCTTGCTAAGCCTCTTCTCCTTCTCGGCATCTTTCTTTGCATAGCTGGAGAGGAAGTTTCTCAGCAGCAGTACGTCAGTCCCGATCTATATCAGAGAGAGGACGGAATGTTAAAAAAACCCAACTGGAACATTAAAAGAAAAGAGCTCGGAACTTATTGTGAAGAGCAGGGGAAGGATGCCCAGGAGCTCGTCGGTGTAGTCCTGGCCGCCCCTCAGGCGACGGTCTCGGGGCATACTGGCGAACTCCATCATCCTTTTCGTGAGCCCTTGATCACGGATGATGGAGGAGCTGGAGTTGATCCCCGGCAGTGGAGGGTGAGCATTGGCAGCAGGCTAAGCGGCTGCCCCTCCGCTGGGCTGCGCGGCTGTCGATGGGGCCGCCTTCACCTTGGTGGCCACGGTGGGGATGATCGATGCGATGGCCGGTGCAGGCGCCACCCGGGAGGGTTCCGGCCTCCCCTCTCCCTCGACCCTATCGAGCTCGATGACAGGTACGTCGAGCACACGAGACTAGGGTGATCTGGGGGCAGGACTCATTGCCCAAGGGCCAGTAAGAGCAGCGGTAGCAACGGGCCCCTGGCTCGCCTCGGTGCGAGCTCTCTTTGGTGGAGCCTCCTGGGCCGCTTCAGCGGCACCCCTCTTCCGGACACCCTCCATCAGGCTTTCGACGGAGAACCTCATCCCTGGAGAAAGAAAACAGTCAGGCCAGTTCAAAAAGAAAGAAGTGGAAAGCAGAAAGCAAAGGTGAAAGAAGAAGATCCGGGATCTCACCCAGCTCTCGGATGGGACTGATCCCAGCCTCGAATAGATTCTGCTCTAAGAGTAGGACCTCGAGAGCCAGGACCATGTCACCCAGCATCTGAGAGTAAACCTCCTGGTCTGCCTGCTCGACCTGGGAGTTCCGGTTCGAGGACCGATTTGGCTCACTCCAGGCCTAGTCGACATCCTAGATCGAGGCAAAGAAGAAGCGATTCTTCCATCCCTAGATCGATGTGGGGAGGTCAAACCTAAGGCACCTAGGCCGGGATGAAAGATACCACCAGCCATCATCGGCAGAGTAGCGTTTCAGGGTGAAGAGGGCCCTGAACAATGAGAATGGGCAACAAATCTGTGAAAGTGATAGAGGACGATGAAGGCGAAGATGACCCGGATGGCATTGGGAGCCAACTGGGCCGGGACCAAGCGGAAGTGACTAAGAAAGGAGAGAAAGAAAGGGTGAAGGGGAAAACGAAGACCCCCGACAAGGAAGTCCTTGTAGAAAGTGACCCTCCCTTGGCCGTTCGAGGTTACTCGATCCCTTGGTCCCGGGAGAGAAAGATGGATCGAATCCAGGATCCCATACGTATCCCGGATTCAAGAAAGGTCATCTTCGGTCATCGTCGAGACGTAACCGAAGGGACCAGAAGAAGAGACCTCTGCCACCGGAGGAGGAAGAGTAGAGATGGGACGTGCGGAAACTATGAAGGGAGACCTAGGACCCCTAGGGATGCCTATGATCACAGTCCCTGGACGTGGTTGCCTTAGGACCTCGACTGGAATCTCTTCCCCCTCTAAGGAGGAAGACGATGAAGTCCTCAGCTGGGAAGGACCGGCCTCGTCCGGGTTGGAAGAAACGTGACGGCGACGCGCCATCGAAGAAGAAGAAACGAGAAGGAGATAGGTTCAAGGTAGCACGGAGTCGGGAGGTAGAAGAGGAAGGAAAGGTGTCGCAGGCACTCACCGAGATATTTTGTACCAAAGGATTGGCAACCCCTGGAGATGAAGAGAGATCACTGCAACTGCCGGCGATGTGTGAGAAAGCTAAGAGACCTCATTTCCGGAAAGTCCCCCTCCTTTTCAAACTCAATCGACAGTAGCCGTACACCTCTTTCCGGCCCAGGCCATCAGATGACCGCCACGTGGAGGAACACCCAACATCAATGCTTCGGTCCGATGAAAACTGCCTCCGATTCGAAATGGCGTATTAATGGCCCGTCAGACATGCAGACGTGGCGGCCTCCCACAGGGTCTCGGGCACGATGGAAGCGGCGGCGACGATCATGGCAATTATGGTGCAGGATTTTCTCCTTTTCCATGTCATCTCTGCATTAACTCCCCACGCCCCAAACCGCGGTGCTTCGATGGGACTTGGGGATGGGGGGCAATTGATATGGCAACACAGACGTGGAGTGTGTGACAGATCCAACTGGATATTGTCGGTGCCATGTGGATTTTTCTTTCAAAATTTTTCGGACTAGGAGCTCCTTCTCCTTCACCATGTGGCACCCCAAGATGGGTACACCTCGACCGAAGTCGAGCCTTCCTCTGCCACTTTGCCAGGTGTCCGCCCGGGAGGGTTCCACCTCGGTCGAAGCTGGCAGCCCTTGCTCCCTCGCCAGGTGGCACCCCAAGATGGGTCCACCTCTGTCGAGGTCGAGCCAGACGCTCCTGCTCCTTCGCTAGGTGGCACCCCAAGATGGATCCACCTCGGTCGAAGTTGAGCCTTCCTCTGCCACTTCACCAGGTGTCCGCCCGGGAGGGTTCCACCTCGGCCGAAGCTGGCAGCCCCTACTCCTTCGCCAGGTGGCGCCCCAAGATGGGTCCACCTCTACCGAGGTCAAGCCAGGCGCTCCTGCTCCTTTGCCAGGTGGCACCCAGAGATGGGTCCACCTCGGCTGAAGTCGAGCCTTCCTCTGCCACTTTGCCAGGTGTCCACCTAGGAGGGTTCCACCTCGATCGAAGCTGGCAGCCCCTGCTCCCTCGCCAGGTGGCACCCCAAGACGGGTCCACCTTTGCCGAGCTCGATCCAGGCACTCCTACTCCTTCGTCAGGTGGCACTCCAAGATGGGTCCACCTCAGCCGAAGTCGAGCCTTCCTCTGCCACTTCGCCAGGTGTCCGCCCGGGAAGGTTCCACCTCGGTCGAAGCTGGCAGCCCCTGCCACTCGCCAGGTGGTGCCCCAAGATGGGTCCACCTCTGTCGAGCTCGAGCCAAGCACTCCTGCTCTTTCGCCAGGTGGCACCCCAAGATGGGTCCACCTCGGTCGAAGTCGAGCCTTCCTCTGCCACTTCGCCAGGTGTCCGCCCGGGAGGGTTCCACCTCAGTCGAAGCTGGCAGCCCCTGCTCCCTCACCAGGTGGCACCCCAAGATGGGTCCACCTCTGTCGAGCTCGAGCCAGGCGCTCCTACTCCTTCGCCAGGTGGCACCCCAAGATGGGTCCACCTCGATCGAAGTCGAGCCTTCCTCTGCCACTTCGCAAGGTGTCCGCCCGGGAGGGGTCCACCTCGGCCGAAGCTAGCAGCTCCCTGCTCCCTCACCAGGTGGTGCCCCAAGACGGGTCCACCTCTGCCGAGGTTGAGCCAGATGCTCCTGCTCCTTCGCCAGGTGGCACCCTAAGATGGGTCCACCTCGACCGAAGTCGAGCCTTCATCTGCCACTTTGCAAGGTGTCCGCCTAGGAGGGGTCCACCTCGGTCAAAGCTGGCAGCTCCCTGCTCCCTCGCTAGGTGGTGCCCCAAGACGGGTCCACCTCTGCTGAGCTCGAGCCAGGCGCTCCTGTTCCTTCGCCAGGTGGCACCCCAAGATGGGTCTACCTCGACCGAAGTCGAGCCTTCCTCTGCCACTTCGCCAGGTGTCCGCCCGGGAGGGGTCCACCTCGGCTGAATCTGGCAGCTCCCAGCTTCCTCGCCAGGTAGTGCCCCAAGACGGGTCCACCTCTGCCGAAGTCGAGCCAGGCGCTCCTGCTCCTTCGCCAGGTGGCACCCCAAGATGGGTCCACCTCGGCCAAAGTTGAGCCTTCCTCTGCCACTTCGCCAGGTGTCCGCCCAGGATGGGTCCACCTCCCCGAGATGGAACTTAGGAAATCCACAATCAATGCCCCGAGATGAGGGCTCCCACGCTTGGCTCGAGACCCCGCCAGATTCCCCCTTTTGTGACAACACGACAGACGAGGTGAGCTGGCCGCTTAACTCCCAGGCTCAAAGAAGAGGGGGGAAAAAAGGCGGGAGACCCCCGAAAACCTCCGGGGGAAGAAACAAGGGCTGAGGACAGTCCAGTGGTATAAAAAGGACGGTGAAAGCGAACGGAGAAGGTAAGCCTGAGGGAGGAAGGATACCGAGAGATAACGATCTTAGGACCACCGGAAGTCCCCAGGCGCAAGTCCGGCGGGTCCAGCGCAAGGAGCTGGGCATCAACCCCTCTATTTTTCACACTTCTTTCTTTAAAACCTCCTCTAAGCATAGTAATCCATTGGAAACCCGTCTTAGTGGACCTGTTCCATCTTGCCGCTCTCTAACTTGACCGTCGGAGTACCCCCGCCGGGATCTCCGGCCCGAGTCTCTAACCTTGTTTTGCAGGTCCAGAGACTTGGAAATATTGAGGTGAGGGAGTCCAAGAGCCGGCGCCAGCTCATAAACTACAGGCCATCGCGGTAAGATCGGCAACAAATATAATAATAGAATTAGAAACCATAAAATATCATGTCATGCATCGAAAATAACTCAACCGTCATATATGATAAAACCATGTCTCATTCTTTTTATGTTTCAATTTAATTAATAGTCTTCTTTAGAATTTTGGACTAATCACAGTCACACTTCAGCCCGTGACTGGCAAATCTAAAGATTGACCATGTATTAACTGCCATGATCAGGGGTTCGACGATCCCATGTATTATCTGCTGTGGCTTGGTGATCCCACATATTATTTGCTCGTGGCTCGATGATCTCACGTATTATCCATCCATGGCTCAGTGATTCCACATTGTAACCGCCTATGGCTTGACGATTCCATATATTATCTGCCCATGGCTTTGCTATTCTCTTTTAACGTGGTTAGTCCAAATATTCCTTTCTTGATTATCAATTTATTAAATATCAAACATGTTTTAAAATTATATTTTTTTTTAAGATTTTCAATAATTGGTATCATGATTTTAAATCATCTAAAAAATAATCATATTGACAAAAAATATTATACAAAAATTATAAATAATCATACCGGCAATTCATAAAACAAATATATATTCTAAGAAACCGAACCATGCAGTGCATAAATAATCATACATGCTAATGGTCGTGTCTAAGGATCAAATCATGTAATGTAAATATATATTATATATAAATAAACTGATAATCATCTCCAAGAACCCTTACTTTTACTAGTGACAAACTTGATACTTCAGATACCAATCCATAGCCGAATCCTCAACCTAGGTACTAAAAAAGTCACTTAACATTCTCTTATCCAAAAAATTGTTCTCCTACACAATAACCTTAATATTAATAAACAATTATGTGACATAGCAATTGTAGATCTAGAACACACTATCCGGGTTCCATGAATGGTCCACCCATCGATCCCTAGCCTTAACTTCACCATCTCCCTTATCCCTAGGAGAGAGAAAAGAACAACAAAGAAGAAAACTAAAGAAGAAATAAATAAATAAATAAAATAAATAAGAAAGGGAAGATAGACTTTCTCTCTCTTCCTCTTCTTCTTCCTCGGACCAAAGATCCTATCCCCTCTCCCAACCCTTTTCCTCCCTTCACTTGACCACATTAGTGAAGATCCCTAGGGGTCGACCACCTGCGGTGACCCCCATTGACGACAGAGTAACCCAACGATGACCCCAAACCGTTGGTGATGGATCAAGCAATGAAGAAAAAGAACAAGGGAGAGATCCTGTTCCGACATGGGTTTGGGGCCTTGTTGGCCAAATCCTGATGGTGGCAAGGCCATCCTAGCTACTACCTCCATCGCTGGCGATCAACAGATCCAAAATGAAAACAAGGGAAGCCCTATTTGCCACAGATCTGGCACTCCGTCGATCCAATTTATGATGGTGACCTATTTGAAAGAAAGGGAAGAAGGAGAAGCTAGCTTACCTCAGTTAGGATGAGGTTCCCATGTTGATCGTCAGAGAAATCTTGAACCTCATCACTGGAATCAATGGAAATCAAAGCTCTTCCTTGCTGGCATAGACGGTTTTAGGGTGGATGGCTTGAGGGAGGAAAGGTCCTCATATATGGCTTGAGGCTTCCCTTTCCTTAGTTGAGTCAGAGGAGAGGACTCCCATTCCTCGTTGGAGTTGGAGAAGAGGGAGGAAGACTCTGATCGGGAGTCTTCTTTCCTTTTTTTAAAACAAATGGGCCAGGTATTATAGATAGATAGAAGTTTGATCATATACTAAGTGATGCAGTGTAAGATATAGTTAATAGGTACTATGACCAACTATATCATGCCAAGCATTGAAGGAGCCAACAGATTCATGGGCGAAGACTATGGGATTCAAAGATTGTTGGCAAAAGTTCTTATAAATTTTTCATTAAAGACTATCAAAATTTAGTCATGTTTCCATATCTATAACAATATAATAATAATAATTTATTTTTTAATTATTGAGTCTTGATGTGGCAGGATTGCTGATGTGGGATCATTGTCAGATGCCATGACGGACGAAGCTGCCACGTGGGATGCCTATGCCCGGACTCCTTTGCTCGGTGCGCTCCCTACGGGTCGAGATGCCGGGGCCGAAGTCGAGCTCTGCCTCTCCTTCGCCGGGTGCGCTCCCTCCGAGTCGAGATGCCGGGACCGAAGTCGAGCTCCGCCTCTCCTTCGCCCAGCGCGCTCCCTCCGGGTCGAGACACCGGGGCCAAAGTCGAGCTCCGTCTCTCTAGATCGGCTCCACCTCGGACAAAGAGATCTGTGGTCGAAGGAAGTCGCCATTCTCTCTAGATGGTGGCACGATGCCCAAGGACCATGAAAAGATGCCTGCCAGGCCGCGATGATGATCCCTACTGCCACTTACACCAAAATGGGAGGAATCCTCTGATCGAGACTCTGCATTCTCCACTAAACGGCTGTACCCTCCAAAATTGGAAGTCAACCAGTGGATCCGGATCCAGGAGGCGGCGGCCCATCTATCGAGGCTCTGTTAAGTTATCCAAAAGGGAGCGACCGAAGGAATGTCAACGTGAACGGTAGCTTCCATATCACCAAAATGGAAAGGTAATCTGTCCATGGCACGAAACATCGTCGCACGGGCCCACAAGCATGGGGAAGATCCCGAGGTAAGTGGCGCGCAACACCTCCAGCTAAAAGTGGCCTCTTAGATTCAAACAAGGTAAGTTTTTCTCAAGCATTCATTCAAGCAGAGATCCAGTCGAGTGAGGTCCAACGAGCAAGAAGGGGGTAGCGCACAGGAAGACAACACTCAAGGCTACCGCGAAATCCCCAGGAGGGGTCTAGACAGACACAGCCACCCAGCTCGAGCTCTTCTCTACTGTCACTCCCGCGATCTATGCTCGGCCCACTTGCACTCTCTCATATTACAAATTCTCCTCCTAGCGTGGAGTCCATCTTAGGGGCTCGACCAGGAGGATATGTTTTCCTGGATCGTTACTGACTTGACCATCAGAGTGCCCCTGCTGAAATCCCCGGCCCGGGTCACTAACTCTATTTTGCAGGTCCGGGCACCCGAGTAGGATCCCGAGCGACAGGAGCGCGTTCCGACCTCGACCTCAGCTACAGGCCACGATGATCTTGGCAGCAACAGATTGGTGCACCAGGTAGGGGTGGGACAGGATGCATTTTGATCCAACCCAGTCCCCTTGCAAGCAGCTCACCGGGAGGATGGTGACGACGCGAGCGAGAGAGGTCTCCACTAGCTATGCGAGAGATCTCCCTTCCCTGGGGACCCACATAGTCCAGAAGGGGAGCTCCCCGCCCCAGCTCAACCACCTCTGACGAACACTCAGCTGGCCACACTCACCAAGTAGATGCAGATTCTTACTACAGCAGTGTGCTAGCTCCAGCACCAGCACCGGTCCTTGGCTACCCACCAGCAGCCTAGGACTCCCGTGGTCCATGCCGCAGCATCCTGCGATAGCCTACATTCCTTCCAAGGAAGGCCTTCATAGTCGCGGGCCACCACTGACCACCAAGGTAGTCACCAGATCCCGGCGAAGAGACAACGGACCGGATCTGCCGATCGGGAGAGCCGGTCCCTGACCCTCGAGCGGGTAATAGCTAGACCCTGTCAGGTCGAAAAGGCAAGATCCCACGTCATTTGCCTCACATGTCACCTTCTCTGGCTCCATCAGCCTCCGCAAAAGGTTCAACTGATGAGGCCATCGGCGCATGGTAGAGAAGTGCCTAGAGGAATAGGAGCGCTAGCTGGCGGAGCTATCCCACCGATTTGTGAATCTATAGGGTTCCACCGATGAGCCAGCGGGCTACGATGCTCGTCCCCACTTTTCCCGAGAAGTCCAAGAGGAGCCAGTTCTGAACCAGTTCCGCATGCCGCAGGTGGATCCCTATGACGGGACCACCGACCCCCTGGATCATCTTGAGAGCTACAAGGCCCTCATGACGATCCAGGGCATGACCGACACCCTCCTCTACATCACCTTTCCTGCTACTCTCCGGAAGGCAGCTCGGGTATGGTTTTCCTGCCTTGAGCCAGAGAGCATTAGTTCATTCGCTCAACTGGAGCGGAAGTTCGTGGCTCACTTCGATGCCTGTTGGAAAGTGCCACAAGAGACAAACAACCTCTTCTCCATCAGGCAGTAGGACCACGAGCTCCTACGAGACTATGTGGCCCGTTTCAAGGTTGCCGTGCTGGAGATCTACAACCTTGATGAGCCAGTCGCTATGCTGGCACTGAAGAGAGGGCTCAGGACTTCCCGCCTGACCTACTCTCTTGATAAAAAGCCCTCCAAGACTTATTCCAAGCTCCTCCACTGAGTCTAGAAGTACATTCATACTTAGGAGGTAGACTGTACGAGGAGGGAGTTGGACGGAAGGCCTCTGAAAAAGCCAGCTCCCGGGGAGACCTCCGAGATGCGGAAACCCGGGTCAGCAGCATCAAACTTCCGCCGGGGGCTATAGCCAAGAAGAGACCCCATCCCGGAAGAGAACTTCACTCCTCTCCTCACCCCAAGGGCGAAGATCCTTATAGAGATCGAGGGTGAGCGCTATCTGAAGCACCCACCTCCGCTGAAGCCATCCACCGGTCGCGATAGGACAAAATACTGCTAGTTTCATCGCGATCAAGGCCACGACACTGAGGAATGCCGGAACCTCAAAAGGAAGATCGAAGAACTCATTAAGAGGGGCTACCTCGGAAGGTTAATTGGGGGCAGAGCCCCTGTGGAACCTCAGGCGCTCGCCGCTCTCCCTCCGGTACCTACAATCGATAATCGCCCCACCGAGAAGCTGGTGGGGAGATATGTTGAGGAGTCGAGCATGCTTCTAAGAAGGCCTGGGGTGGGGAAAATTTTGAGAATGTACTTCCCTTTGTGAGGGGAGGAGGGTTGAAAATAAAAATGTAAACAATGATGCCATGATCATCGAAATGACGATCGCGAAGCATCTTGTAAAACACATCATGGTTAATAGTGAAAGCTCCATGGATGTGCTTTTTTATGATGCTTTCTCTAGGATGAATCTATCCTCTGCTCAGCTTAGATCTGTGCACACATCCCTTGTTGGTTTCATAGGTGACTTTATAGGGGTCGAGGGAGAGATCACTCTCCCCGTTACTGCCGGGGCGCCACCTCGACAGAGTACCATAATGATGAATTTCACAGTTGTAAGGCTTTCCTCCGCCTATAATATGATCCTCGACCGACTCGAGCTCAACTTGCTTGACGCGGTCATTTCCACAAAGTGGCTGTTGGTGCAGTTTTCAATTCCTTACGGTGTCGGGGAGATGAGGGGGGCACCTCAGCCAATTCAACATTGCCTCCAAATAGTCCCCAGGGCCAAGGCTACCGAGGATGACCCCAACGCAGACGATTTTGACCAAAGGGCGCAGGACCCAGAGGTGGCTCGGTCGAGCGCCTGCTACCGTATCCTCTCGGAACCGACTCGACGAAGATGGTACAAATTGGGGTGCAGCTGCAAGATGATGAGCGAGCCCACCTGCTGGAGTTTCTCAGGACGAATGCCGATGTGTTTGCCTGGATGGCTACCGACATGCCCGGGATCCCACCAGAGATCATCACTCACAAGCTGAGCATCGACCCAAAGTATCGTCCTGTGTGGCAAAAGAAAAGAAGTTTTGCACCAGAGAGGCAAAGGGCGATCAACGAGGAGGTGGACAAACTCCTAGCGGCCGGCTTTGTCTAAGAAGTGCAGTATTCGAGCTGGTTGGCAAACATGGTTATGGTGAAGAAGAATAACGGAAAGTGAAGGATCTGTGTGGACTACACCGACCTCAATCGAGCCTGTCCGAAGGACAGCTTCCCTTTGCCGAAGATCGACCAGTTAGTGGATGCCACCTCGGGGCACTGCTTACTCTCCTTTATGGATGCATTCTCCGGATACAACCAGATCCATATGCACCCTGAGGACGAGGAGCACACTACTTTCATCATCGACCGAGGGACGTACTGCTACCGGATGATGCCGTTCGGCCTTAAGAATGCTGGTGCCACCTATCAGCAGCTCTGCGCCAGTGGCTCTGCTTCTATCCACTTGGTGAAGTAGTCAATTATTTGTTGCTTTGGGCTATCCCACAGCATCATCACTGATAACGGGCGGCAGTTCGACAACCAGGAATTCGAAGAATTTTGTACCAAGCTCGGCATCCAGCATCGTTTCACCTTGGTGGCTCATCCCCAAACCAATGGAGAAACCGAGGTAACCAACCGGACCATTCTCCAAGGGCTCAGAACCAGGCTAGACCAAGCCAAAGGTAGGTGGGCAAAAGAACTCCCCAGCATTTTCTGGGCCTACCATAAACACCCAGGACGGCAACGGATGAAACACCTTTCAATCTCACTTTTGGCACAGAAGCCGTTGTTCCAGTCAAACTTGGCATGCCCGTGCTATGGATAAAGTAGTACAATGAAGCAGAGAATCCGGCACACCTCCTTCTCAACTTAGACCTCCTTGAGGAAACTAGAGATAAGGCTCGACTCCGGATGGTGGCTTATAGGCAGCGTGTGGCCTAGTACTACAACGCGCGGGTAAAGCCGAAGGTCTTCCGCCCCAGTGACCTAGTGTTGCGTCAAGTTGAAGCGTCTCATCCCCGAGAGTGTGGCAAGTTCTCGCCAAACTGGGAAGGCCCCTACAAGGTGGTCGAAGCCCTTCCACATGGGGCTTACTATCTAGCGAGTCTGGACGGTGCTAGATTCCTGCGAACATGGAATGCTTGTAACCTGAGAATATATTATCAGTAATGTAAGGCCTTTTCCTAATAATAATAATGGTCCTTTTTTGTGCAAACCACTTTTGCCTTGCAGGGATGTCGCTACCTTGCCCGAGGTCCGGCATGCCAAAGCCCGGAGTCCAGTCCTTCGGTACCAAAGCCTGGAGTCTAGCTCTCCGGCACCGAAGCCCGGAGTCCAGTCCTTCGGCAACAAAGCCCGAAGCCTAGCTCTCCAGCACCGAAGCCTGGAGTCTAGTCCTTCGGCAACAAAGCCCGGAGTCCAGTTCTCCAGCACCAAAGACCGGTCAGCCCGGCACCAAAGCCCGGAGTCCAGTCCTTCGGCACCAAGGCTCGGAGCCTAGTGTCCAGCACCGAAGCCTGGAGTCCAGTCCTTCGGCAACAAAGCTTGGAGTCCAGTTCTCCGGCACCAAAGATCGGTCAGCCCCGCACCAAAGCCTGGAGTCCAGCACTCGACGTTCAAGCCCGGAGTCCAGCACTCCGGCGTTCAAGCCCGAAGCCCAGCTCTCCGGCATTCGAGCCCGGAGTCTAGCTCTCTGGCATCGAAGCCCGAAGTCCAGCTCTTCGGCACAGAAGCCCGGAGTCCAACTCTCCGGCACCGAAGCTCGGAGTCCAGTCCTTCGGCACCGAAGCCCGGAGCCCAGCTCTCCGGGGCTTGAACCCAGCTCTCCGGCGTTCAAGCCCGGAGCCCAGCTCTCCGGCGTTCAAGCCCGGAGCCCAGCTCTCCGATGTTCAAGCCCGGCGTCCAGCTCTCCGGCGTTCAAGCCCGGAGTCCAGCTCTCCGGTGTTCAAGCCCGGAGCCCAGCTCTCCAACATTCAAGCCCGAAGTCCAGCTCTCCGGCACCAAAGCCCAGAGTCCAGTCCTTCGGCACCAAAGCCTGGAGCCTAGCTCTCCGACACCGAAGCCTGGAGCCCAGCTCTCCAGCATTCAAGCTCAGATCCCGCGATCTCCGGCAACAAAGTCCAGAGCCTAGCTCTCCGGTGTTCAAGCCCGGATCCCATGCTCTCTTGCACCAAAGCCCGAAGCCCAGCTTTTCAGAATTCAAGCCCAGATCCCACGATCTCCGACAACAAAGCCCGGAGCCTAGCTCTCTGACGTTCAAGCCCAAATCCCATGCTCTCCAGCATTCAAGTTCGGAGCCCAGCTCCCCGGCACCGAAGCCGGATCCTAGCTCTCTAGCACTCAAGCCCGGAGTCCATCTCTCCAGCACCAAAGACTAGCCAACCTGGCACTTCAGGCCCGGAAACTCCTGAAGACCAGAGCCCCATAGTTATCTGGCATTTCCAACGAATACAACCTCCGAGCTCGACCTTGCCGCACACACCTGGAGTTGTTCCGGTGAGACCAAAAGGATCTTATCAAACAAAGCATTCATAAACTTTCATCCACTTCGCACACGAAGTGGAAGCAGCTCGGCAAGTTGAAGAGCTTCTCCCTAACTTCATCGCATGTTCGGCACAAAAAAAAAGAAAGGAAAAAGGAGGAAGAAGTTCTGAGCCAAGGTGACTGAAAGAAGTTACTTCATTGATAGCTGACAATTTGATACAAGTGTTTCTGGGCCCCAGCATGCCGGGTAGCCCAGGCCAAAAGCAAAGAAAAGAAAAATGACAAAGGGTCCTATCCTAATTGGCCAGCCCCTTCCCGAGATAGTGTGCTGCGGGGACATCATCTTTCGGGGCCTCAGGCTGCATGTCTTCGACTTCGGCGGCCACTGCCGGTGGAGCAAGATCGGAGGCTACGGCTGGCTCCTCGACAGTGCTCGGGTCTGGGGCCGCTTCCTTGTCCGGATTCCAAGATACCCGAGGAAGCTTCGGCCCTTCTCAGAGACGAAGCCCTCCACCTTGGAGTGGAGATACATAAAGCCCTTGTAGAAGGAGTCCGACGCTGCCTCATGGAACTCAACGGTGAACTCCTCCAAGGCCCTGTTTCTCGCCACGGCGTCCTCGACTCCCTTCTTTGTGGCCTCGGCCTGGCCGACCGCCTCGGTGGCTTGCTTCTTTGCCGCCTCTGTCGACTCGGCCACCGCTGCTGCCTCCTTCTTAGCAACGATGACCCTCTTCTCGGTGGCAATCAATCTCTCCCTTGCCGCCTCCAATTCGGCTTGGAGAGACTGGGCACGCCCCTTCTATCGAAGAGCTTCAGCATTGAACTCAGTCAGCCTCGACTCAATGGCCTTGAGTTCCTTTGCCTTGCTCTTCGAACGGCCCCATTCTTAGTCAAGGCCCTCTTGAAGTTCCTTCAAGTGCCTCTCGGCACTTGCGAGCTCCCCTCGGAGCTCCTTGTTCTTCATGCTGAGCTCCCAGGAGTCGTCATTTTTCTGCCTGAGCTCAGTCTTCACGGGCTCGACCTCCGCCTCTCGCTGTCAGTCCTTCTTCAACTAGTTCTTGTAGCAGTCTCTGATTAGAAGGAGCTCAGCACTGAGCCGCACCAAAGAAAGTATTGGCAACCAATGCAAAAGAGAGAAGGAAGAAATAAAGTAGGTGAAGTTGCTTACCGAGAAGAGCTAGGGGAATATGCCGCCGATTGCATCCCCCAGCAGTTTTCTGGCCTTCTCCCATCGGTCGCATGACTGGATCGCAAAACCCATCATGCTCTCCGCCAGACCCTGGTCCCGAACCAGGGAGACATTGGGTGCCAGCTTGAAGGGGACTCGGCGGTAGTCCCTCTCCCTCCTGCTCACCCCAGACATGGAGTTGCCCGCTCTGTCGGTTGAAGAAGCCTTAGGGATGTGGTGGGAGCTCGGCACCTCCTCAGACAGTGCCTCTGGCACCAGCTGTAGTCCCACTTGCTCCTCCTCCTCCTCAATGACGACGATCTCTGGGGGAGGAGGAGACATCACGGCAGCGGCTGCGGTAGTGGCCCTGGCCCGGACGACCACCTCAGGCTCCAGGGTCGGGACTAGCTCTCGCCACCTCGATCACTCTACCGCGGGAAAAGCAACCCTCTGGCCAAGCTCAGGCTTCACCTCGACCGCCCTCCCTCCTTGTTCAGGGATGATCTCGGCTTCCCTCCTGCTCGGCTCAGCCGGCGCGGCGGGAGCAGTCACCGCGCCACTCTCATCGCGAGCCCTCTTCGAGGGGGACTCGCCGACCGCTGCTAGAGGACCTCTCTTCCCGGTGATCGAGAGCAGGTCATCCAGTGAGAACTTCATGCCTGCACATAGAATGAAGAAAGTCAGTTCCAAGTTCAGAAAGACAAAATAAAAGGCACAAGGAGAAAAGTTCGAGCCGAACTCACCAAACTCTCTCGTTGGGTCGACCCTAGCTTCGAAGAGGTTCTGCTCTGATAGCAAAACCTCGAGGGAAGGAATCTGAACAGTATGGAGCTGCTCGAAGACCTCTCGATCAGTTGCTTCGACCGTGGAGTTTCGATTAGGGGACCGATTTGTGTCACTCCAAACCCAATCAACCCTCTCAACAGTTGCAAAAAAGTATTTACTCTTCCATCCTTTGATGGAAGAGGGGAGTTCAAACTTAATGCCCTTCGAGTGAGAAGAGATGGACCACCACCCCTCATCGAAAGGGTGGCGCTTTAAGGTAAAAAAGGCCCCAAACAAGGAAAAATGGGCTACAATCCTGTGAAAGTGATAGAGTACTATGAAGCAAAAAATGGTCTTCACAACATTCGGGACGAGCTGAGCAGGGATGAGATGGTTATTGCTCAGCACTGAAAGGAAGAAAGGATGAAAGGAAAATCGAAGTCCCCCAGTGAAGGTCTCTTCGTAGAGGGCAATCCAGCCCGGGCCATTGGAGATGACCCGTTCCCCTGGTCGAGGGACCAAGAGTCGGACGGAGTAGGGATGCCATAGATATCCCGGATGGTCGCTAGTTTCTCGGCAGAGATTCTCAAAGCAATCCTGCTAGGACTTGTTGACTGAGTAGGTTCGGGGACGGGTTCAGGTGGAGGAGGAGGGGGGCTGGCTCTGGGCTCCCTAATGACTATCCCGGTAGGGGGACGCCTCCTGCTAAACTCGAAGAGTGTTTCTTCCCCCTCCTCATCGGAGGAAGAAGAAGGTGGCCTCGGCCTAGAAGGCCCCGCCTCACCCTGGTTGGTTAAGGGACGAAAGTTGGGGCTGAAATGAGACATCCAAAAATATGAGAAAGATGAAGGCTTAAGAAGAAGAGGAAGATGGACTACGTTCGAGAAGACCCTAAGCTCAAAGAAAAATCTTACTCTACTGGGAGATGGGGGGAAAGAGACGAACTTGGTTTCTGGGGGAGTCTAAGATGGCCGGGGGAGAAGAGAAAACTTTGGTACGATGGCGGGCATGCAAGATTTGAAAGAGAAGGTGTTTTAGGAAAATCAGCCTTTCATTTCGAAGTGACCCGACATCTAACCGTACCGTTACAGCATCCCCGTCGACGGATTTGCACCACATGTCAACCATCAACGAATGGGATGCCCCGCATTGACCGTGGCTGCTCTGAATTTCATGTCAACAATAATTGCTCCTCAGACGTGTCCACGTGGCTCCCTCGCACTGGCTTGGAGAATCGTCTCATGAAAAGTCGACGATCGTGGTCATTATTGCATCGAATCTTTGCCTTTCCATGTCAGCACCACATTTACTCCCTTCGCCCCGAGCACTACGTGCCAACGGGCCTCAGGAGTGGGGGGCAAATGATGTGGCGAGATTGCTGATGTGGGATCCCTGTCAGACACCACGACGGACGAAGCTGCCACGTGGGATGCCTCTGCTCGGACTCCTTCACCCGGTGCACTCCCTCCGGGTCGAGACACCAGGGCCGAAGTCGAGCTCTGCCTCTCCTTCGCCCAGCACGCTCCCTCCGGGTCGAGACACCAGGGTCGAAGTCGAGCTCCACCTCTCCTTCGCCCAGTGCGCTCCCTCCAGGTCAAGACGCCGGGGCCGAAGTCGAGCTCCACCTCTCATTTGCCCGGCATGCTCCCTTCGGGTTGAGACGCCGGGGTCGAAGTCGAGCTCCACCTCTCCAGATCGGCTCCACCTCGGATGAAGAGATCTGCAGTCAGAGGAAGTCGCCGTTCTCTCTAGATGGTGGCCTGACACCCGAGGACCATGAAAAGATGCCTGCCATGCCGCTATGATGATCCCAGCTACCACTTACACCAAAATGAGAGGAATCTTCCAATCGAGGCTCTGCATCTCCACCAACCGGCTGCACCCTCCAAAATTGGAAGTCAACCAATGGATCCGGATCAAGGAGGCGGCGGTCCGTCGATCGAGGCTCTGCTAAGTTATCCAAAAGGGAGTGACCAGAAGGAATGTCAGCATGAACGGTAGCTTCCATATCACCAAAATGGAAAGGCAACCCGTCCACGGCACGAAATATCGCTGCACGTGCCCACAAGCATGGAAAAGATCATGAGGTAAGCAGCGCGCAACACCCCCAGCTAAAAGGGGCCTCTCATATTCAAACAAGGTAAGTTTTTCTCAAGCATTCATTCAAGCGGAGATCCAGTCGAGTGAGGTCCAACGAGCAAGAAGGGGGCAGCGCAAAGGAAGACAACGCTCAAGGCTACCGCGAAATCCCCAGGAGGGGTCTAGATGGACACAGCCACCCAGCTCGAGCTCTCCTCTGCTGTCACTCCCGTGATCTGTGCTAGGCCCACTCGCACTCTCTCACATCACAAATTCTCCTCCTAGCATGGAGTCCATCTTAGGGGCTCGACCAGGAGCATCTATTTTTCTGGATCGTTACTGATTTGACCATCGGAGTGCCCCCGCCGAAATCCTCGGCCCAGGTCACTAACTCTGTTTTGCAGGTCCGGACACCCGAGTAGGATCCCGAGCGACAGGAGTGCATTCCGATCTCGATCTCAACTACAGGCCACGACGATCTTGACGACAAGAAATCCCATTTCAAGTATGATTTTACATCATGTTTACTACTTGAATTAGGGTTAGAGTATCATATCCTATAAATAAACATGTAATATAGTGTAAGGACATCCTTTGAAATATTAATAAAATTCTTGTGAGAAATTCCTTGACCATGTGAAGAATTCTTCAATCTAATTTTCTTCTATTTGGATGCTGATCTTCGAAATATAAGCTCATTGATCAAATCATTCCTTCTTCCTTTTTTTTTTGCTACATCACTAAGTGAACCAGGTTAGATTCTGAATTACGTTCTTTAAATTAATTTTACATCTATCTTGATATATGATGGCAAGTTAGTTAGGATTTCAACAAGTATACTTTAAGGCACTAGAGACGACATGTGCACAACTTCAGAGAAACTCATCTCATGCTATCAATTGTGGTTAGGACTCATTTGGTTGAAAAGTATTAAGGGAAACTGGGAAGTGAAAATCCATAGGAGAAGTGGGTTTTGAGACTTTCTATGGGATGGGAAAAGTAAGGGCTCTTTTTCATTTCCAAAATACTTTTTAATTTTTAAAGCTAAAATTATGTAAAATATTAATAGATGGTTAAGATGAAATACATGATATTATCATAATATTTATATTAATATAATATAAAATTTATCTTGATATAAATATTATAATATTTATAATATATTAATATTTATATAAAATAATATTTAATATTATATTTAATCTATAATAAATTATTATGATATTATATTATATTATAATATATTAATATAATATTATTATTTATATCAAATTTGGAATTAAAAAGGTATGTTCTTATATCTATTAAAGATAAAATAGGTATTTTACATAATTTTCTTAGGAATTGGATGTTAAACCAAACATAAGCTATTCTTAAATAAACCACATTTTCATGTTAAACCAAACATGCTAAAATCTTATTTCTATGAAATCACTTTCTAGGAAGAAAATTTCTTTCCACAAACAAAATGAATCTTTAATTATTCTTTGCATACACCTGATTTTATAAATGAATTTTCCCTTTAACATGCGAGGTAAATAATCTGCATAACCAAATTAATCTCCTTAAAAGGATTCTCTCTGCCTCTGAAGAGCAAAATTTTGGTGGCTATATTTTTATTTGGAAGCTCCTATTTAAAAAACTACAATTTTTTTAATATAGCTTCAGGAACAGTCCCCAAGAGCAAGCCAACTCATCATATATTCAAGTCCTAAGCCTTTATCCGGGTTCCACTGCTTGAAAACAATGTAAAAGAACCACTATTTTTAACAAAAAAAGGGTGTTCCAAATCTTTCTCAATAAGATTTGGAACTTACAAGAAAGAATCCATAATGGAGGGAAAGTGACCGTTACAGTTGACAGTGTCTTCTTAGCAATAATTGAGAATGGTATGAGCTTCTTTAATCAACAAAGTTACACTTTCAAAAATCTTCCTCCAAAAGCTTCAAGAAGAAGCAACCACTACTGCAACTGATATATAAAAGAGCATCAAGAAAAATAAGATCTCTTCTTCTCCGCAGCACTAGATTCATAACCAACCTTTTCTGACCTTCGAAGATGATCGGATAGGTGGAGTCCTTGCATTTTGGATATCATTTGGATCTGCCGTGAAACAGAAATATCTTTACATAGAATTCCAACCATTCGAATACCAGACTTAGTAGTTTCTAGACATGGTATATGAAATAAATTTTAATATGGATTTCATTGCCATAATGATACTAGATAGATTATTAATAAAACATTGCAAATCTATAAATTTATCATCATATGTTAGCAGTACAAAATAAGAATGAACCAGATGCAGAAAGGAAATGGAACAAGCAGTTTGTAAATTTACCATAATATCTGCATCCTAACCAGCTAGATAAACGACTAAACAACCCAGAGTTTTCTGAATATTAAAGTTTATCACCATATAATCCATCTATCATAGCTCTCAAAAACATTTAAAACAAAAACATAGGATCCTGTTATTTGTGAAAAATGCATGCAAATGCATATGTTTGCACACAAGCATACACTCTGCCACCACATATTTATAGCAGTCTTATTATACATATCCATAAGGAAGATAGACAAGCTAAAGATGAAGATTGAAGAAAAAAAGAAAATCCACAAAAATCATAAGCTTGCCATTTAACCAGCCAGACATAGCAGTCCTGACTTGTGCCAGAGACAGGAAACCAGAAAATATGCGGAGAGGAAGTCATACTAGCCGTGGGTAAAAATTGAAGACTAGAAAAGACATTCAAGGGATCATATGCTGATAGTCTTACGATCTAGACAAACTATGCATGACTCTTTTGGAAATGAGGACAACTGAGCTGTTAATACAATTTCAAAGCAAGTCCTCAAAAGGTTAGAAGGCCCCTGGAGGTCTGGATATAATGCTACAACATCAAATATTAGCATACATCATTCTATATGTCTTCATATTATTCTCTTACTATTTCATATGTTATTTGATGCTCAAGTGAAATTCCTCAGTGGAGGATAAATCAGCAATCAACAAATTTGTGGAGAGCATTTAGCCATCTCAATTTATACTCACATGAATCAACTGATTTCCCACCAAGAGAAGATCTCCATGATACATCTGAACCTAGTGTCTGAACATTGGTTAATGATTGCCTCCTTCTTAACCTGGGATCACCTGTCATTGGTGACTTCACATCAAAATTGTTGCTTTTAGCAAATTTTGAAGGTGTTTTTGATCGAGACTGGATGTTCCTGTAATTAGAAAATGAAAAAAATTGTGTACTGACATGATTATTTTCTTAAATTAAATGATATGATTTACAAATGAATTCCTTCCATTTTGCTCAGCCAAACAGCTGTGGAATCATTTAACGATATTCAAATGCTTCAGCAAATTACCTGCTTTCAGAGCCATGAATATATTTTCCAATGCTCTGCAGAGATTTCCTTATATGAGATCCTTTGCTGCTAGCATTAATAGTGGAGCTCCTTGACTGAGATTTAGTAACAAAACTGGTCTCATCTGGAGTTGTCACTATCTCATCCAATTTTGCTGCTGGATCAAAAGTTTTCTGATGGGGATGTATTCGAGATCTGCTCTCCACCTCTGGCAGCAGACTGCAAGCTGAATTGCAAGGACCAGGAGAGCATTGATGGAAGGCCTCTGTAGCAACCATACTGCAGCAGTTCTCATTGCACAAGCTTGCTTTTGCAACTGCACAGTCTTGAAATGCTTCAGCACAAAGAATGTTCTCTTTAAGTGGCTTTCCTGTGGAGAATTTTGAATAAATCTGCCATCAAAAGGCAACAAATCAAACACTGTAACTAGTAAATCAATAACTAAATTCTATAAATAATGATAGCTTTACATGTGAAGCTGCAGTTTTAAGTTCTTGCTGTTTCTTTTCAACCTTGGAACCTTCTGAGCTCAATCTACGGTTATAAATTGGTGCATAATCTGTAGGAAGCTTAAGTCTTGATATAGGAGACTTCAGCACCTTTCTTTCATCTGGGTTGTTCACTATTGCATTCTTCAGAACAGTAGGATTCCCAGTGCTCAACCTTCGTGGACCTGGAGGGGTGCGCTCTGTAAATTGTTTCAATCTTTCCAAGTTTGGATTATTTTCTTTCATCTTTTGTGAAGAAATAGTCTTCTCCCCTTCCTTGATTGCCAATGCCTTCTTGAGACCATCTATCTGCAAAAATAAAGCTATTATAGTTATTATCAGCATCAGGTAGGATTATTGTGCATGCATGTCACGAAAGCCAGAGCATCTGCGAGTGGTAGATTTTTAAGAAGCAAAATTTCCAAAGAACATTGCTTTCAAATCAAACAGAGGGCATATGAAAACATCACCATTTAAGTTTTTCGGATAACACAAGTATGCATGCCTTTCATGGCAAAATCAGTCACTGGTACTTTGTGTGAACATATTAAAATTTTACATATTTTTATATCTGCAGCACATTGAATATTGAACAACTGATTACACTATCTTATTATCTCATATCCTATTGCCTTTTTCATATGAATAGCTAAAAGCCAGTTTATATGTCTACACATGGTGTCCACGTTATATCTCCCACAGGGGCTGAAGACAAGGAGTGTAGGGCCGAGTCATGGAGATGCCAGATTCCATTTAGAAGGTAGATTTTCCCGTGTCCCTGTCTTCTAAAAGTATCATGACATCTTGACCCTTACTGAAATAGTCTTTCTCTTCTCATTTCTACCTTTCTCCTTGTGTTCAGCTCAGGTGGGAGATATCTCAAGTTGCCTATTACCTCAACCAGACATTTGAAAAGGCCCTAGCTTAACTGAACTGCAAGTTCTTCATCATTATAGTGTATGACAAAGTAGTACTGCCATGTCATTTATACATGGAAAACCATATATACTTGCAATCATGAGAAAATCGCAAGGTGTAAATTAGCAAGAAATCATATAGAACCGAAAACTTTATTCAACTGTACCTGTTCTTTGAGTTCCCTGATCTCAGTGCTTTCTTTGTTCAAATGAGCAGCACCCAGTTCAACAGTTGATGCCCTCTGGGCAAATTTCAAGGTACTGATTGTCTCCCCATAAGAATCAGC
Source organism: Areca catechu (assembly GCA_021397845.1). Taxonomy (NCBI): domain Eukaryota; kingdom Viridiplantae; phylum Streptophyta; class Magnoliopsida; order Arecales; family Arecaceae; genus Areca; species Areca catechu. Next base: position 28,299,334 of record CM038046.1, read on the forward strand.
TTCTGGGCTCACATGAGCAAACATTAACATCTTTGCATTTCCACCTACAATGAACATTTCGACAAAATAAATAAGACTTCCCATCCATTTTAAAGCGCTGCACAGGTTTATATAAAAAAGCAAAAAGAAAAGGAGGTGAACTAGAACCTAGTGAGCTTTGTAGCAACTGTGTGAGCTTGCTATTTCTATATGGAATGTGAGAATTCTTCTGAGCTAAAGCTGTAATGACATCTCCCAAACAGGAAAGAGATTTGTTGATATGTTGTGCCTCCTTCAGTCTGTCTCCTGTGGCTTCAGATTTATCCACCCTCTCACTGCCAGCAAGGTCCACCATATGCAGGCAACTATGAATAGCACTGCCTGAAATGTCTTTACCGTGAATGTGTACTGTCAACACACTGCACACAAAATTTGCTATGGTCACTACAACAAGAAATCCCACAGACCATAAGTCTTGTAGCTGCCAGGAGATACAAATTTAGCAACCTGTGAGAGCGGCTGCTTCTGTGGTTCATTGCTGTTGAGCTAAATGCACGATTCTTCTCGCCCAATTTCATCAGATTGAGAACATCAGCAGTAGATTGCACAAGGTGCATGTTGGCATCTGGAAGGCTCAGCCAAACATTGCTTGAACAACTCCTAATTTCTAATGTACTGTCCTAGTTAAGAATCAACAAGCCGGTAAGAGAACCACTTTCACAATTCTTAAACAAGCAAAAAACAAAACTGACTAAAACTCCAGCATGAAAGGATATTTTGTGTTTGATGCATCTTCTGCCAGAAGATCGCGAACTTGCTCATTATAAATTTCGACCATCTGAACTCGTATCTCATATTTTACATCCTCCCTAATACTTGATATTTGAAATAGATCATTCAGAGCCATGTAATTGATTCCTATGTCTTTACTTGATCCGTTTGATGGGCCACACTGAAATGCAAAAAATATTTGCAAGAATAGTAAGTCCAATGAAATCAGAATTTTCAAGAATCACGTAGTATAAGCACTAACAAAAAGAATCTATTAAAAAAACATACCATGGTATGCGTTTTACCAGATCCTGTTTGACCATAGGCAAATATACATACATTATAGCCATCCATGACAGATCTTATTAAAGCTTGGGTGTCCCTATATACTTCATCTGCATAATTTTTAGATCAGAAATGATTTCCATGCACAGAACCTTTCTAAGGTAACTATAAATGGTGAAGGGATTACGCTGCATGGCAGTTGGGCCAAAAACTTTGTTGAACTGAAATATTTTTCGTGTAATTTGTGGTTTAAGTGGGTCAATAACCATCAATGAGCCATCATTTCCAATGTGATCTATTGTACATTTTGCTTCCTCATTGAACAGTGGCCTGATCCTGCAAAATACTCGGATATTTCCTGAAAAAAAAATAGTGAGAAATCTTCCTTCACTGTCATAACATAAAATATGTCTGTCTATGATGCAAACTTACCTTTTAATTCTTGAAGTGTGTTATACAGCTGCCGGTTTTCTTTGACAGCTTGATGATATCCATGAGCAGCCACAGATAACCCTCGAATCTGGACTCCTAAACCAAAATAAATAAAAACTTTTGAAACTTTAGACTATAGAAGCCAAACAGATTTAGATTATATGGACAAACATCTCCATATTCATTCAAATTTGCTTCTCCAAGGTTTCATTTGATTCAGGCTTAAAGGGGGTCTAAAGAGGAATAAAACCCCCATAACCCATTACACACCAAATGCTAGAAAAACAGCCATTTTATTCCAAGGGCAAAGTGGATATTTTAAAAAGTTGATAAAGCTATTTTTTTCCATTTAAGCCAAAGTAAACTATTCCACCCTGTAGCGTGGAAATTTACTCTATGATTAGAGTGAGAGAGGGAAACTACCAAGAAGAGGGAAATGAATACAACCTAATGGTTAGGCATGGTCTGTGGAATGCAAACTTGAGGAAACTTGCCAAAACTGTGAAAATTGATGTCCCTTAGATACATTGAAATTCAGCATTCCATGGTTTCATACGTTTTAAAAACTGGAACCAGTTCAATGTCAAAATGATTGTTACTTACCTAGTTGTGCAAAATCATTTTGTAATTGGGTCTGCAGAGTTATGAATTCAACCCTGGTCTGCAGTAGTAAAGTCTTGAGTTCCTGAAAAGTCAGTGAAGGCTTCAGTGACATTCCATCTAATATTCAGTAAACCAAATGAAAGAATGATGCTGACTGATGAAAGTAAGTTCTTTGTGCTGAAAGCAAAAAATAAGGAAACTGGTATTAGAACCTTGAAGAACAATACCAGAGTGGCGATTATGTTTGTTCATCAATATATTCTGATCTCATGCTGTGACGAGCAAACATATTCAGATGTATATCTTAAGCTAGCTGCATAGCATAACTAGGAAAGAAACGAAGGAATTAAGAGGACGAACAAGTTGTTCAAGTCGAGAGTTTATACCTTAGCCTTTGTCAACCTAAAAAAAAGAAGTCCTCTTGCTACATCCTAATGAAATATTAGGTACCCTATTTATTTTGTGTCATGTACAATAGTTATATGATTTTATGATGAATGAAGACAATCCTATACATATTAACTATATGAACCATGTTTCCCCTACATGTTTGGACATATATAAATGATGTTGAGTTGGAGCTTACATACACATGCATACTACATGCAAAAGGACCTCCTAGCTTTTAGGGGGAAAAGAAGAAATTGTAAATAATAACCTTATCTGGAGGCTCGCTGGCCAAGAACTTGCTGTCTACTATCAACTCTTCTTGAAATGCAGCATTTTATCACCAAAAAAATCTTTCCACAAGTGCCCAGCGAGCATACCTCATAAATGGGCACCTTTTACTAGAACAATTTGTTTTCTTTTTTCATGCTACAAAAACTTGAAAAATAAACCTGCACTACATAGTAGGAGACCATAGAGCAAACCTTTTTGGCATCATCTAAAGGCAAGGTTTTAAGTTCCGGTGGGGTTTCAAGTTCCAGTGGGATAGGGGGCATCCCAACCATCCTGTCCATTCCAAGGAGAAAATGTGACCTAGATGAGGTTGGGATTCTGAAACCCATTCATGTGAGGAGAGAAAAAGAAAGAGAAAAGGAAACACAAGAAGGAAAGATGGAGAAAAGATAAAGTGAAAGGAAAGAAGAAGAAGAAGAAAAGAAAAGAAAAGGAGAAGAAAAAGAAAGAAATGAAGGAAACAAAAAAGAAAAGATGAAGAAAAGGAAAAGGAAAATGAAAAAAGAAATAAAAGAGAGGATAAAAAAATGAAAAAAGGAATGTAGAAGAAAAAGAAAGGAAGGAAAAAAAAGAAAAAGAAACAAAGGATAAGAAGGTGAGAGAGATGGAGGATATCTACTAGGATGCATGACTCGGATCACTGCCAAGATAGAGCATGACAATAGGGTACCCCATTCCATGGAGAAATCAAGATACCCCTATTCCACAGGATTTTAAACCTTGCCTAAAGATACTCCAAATGGTCAAGAACCTAAGGCATTGGTGGTCATGCCTTATTTGGATTGGGTTTAGGTTAAAAAATTGTCTGGCTCAAGCTAGCTTAAGTTAAACATATATCAAGACATTCTTGGCTGGATATAGACCACTCCTAGCCTAATTTAGGACCAACGCAAAACTAAAAGTTTATATATACTTAATTTATGTATACATATATCGATTGATTAATTATTTAGGTCTAAGAATTTTTTTTTGGTTCTCTCATCTCTTATATAAGAGGCACAAGAAATATGCATACGAGGAGAGCATAACATATTCCCTTCTAGACCAAATATAATTCATTTCCCTCTTCCCCTATATTTTTCTCTTTCTTTACTTTTTTGACTAGGAATGGAGATATTATAATCAATACAATTTTCAATTGCAATTGCTGAACCTACAAGACCCTCTCCTTGGTCTATTTTGGAAGATAAAAATTGCCTTAACCTAGAGAATATCTTTAAAATGCTTTATCTATGTATATAATTCATTTCAGCTATTGTGATATACAACACACCTACCTAACAATGGCATTTAGTGTATTGAGAACAATCAATGCTTCTTTTTAGCATGGATCCCAAGTTGAAAAAATATATCTAATTATTGGAATTCAATTTCTATGTGTTGCCAAAGGGCTTAGGCATACAAAAATCCTTTAATCTAATAAGAACTCACCGCCCCTCCCCCCAAGAAACTAAAATATCAAGCAAAGGTAAACTCATCTTGGATCAGGGTCCACAGTACTAGAACCTATACTCATGTCGGTAGGCCAGTAGCATGGTATGGTACTGTGCCATCCCATCCTCCACACAAGCTAAAAAATGGAAAACCAGAGGGGGAGAGGGAGAGAGAGATAGGGAGGGAGGGAGGGGGAGAAAGGGAGATGCCTGGAGAGGGATAGGGGGCTCAAAAGCCCTCTTCACTTCCTCTGGTCTGTTAGGTGGAGCCAAGCCTTGTTTCAAGTGAAACAGGAGCTAGGCCTATTTTTTCTTTCTTTCTTTCTTTTTTTGGCTTCTTTAACTAAATTCGACACACGGTGTACCGACTTCACTTTAAAAAAATGGAAAAAAATTAGAAAAATGGGCCGAGCTTCTGTTTCATTCAAAACAAGGCTCGGCTCCACCTAGCGGATGATTGGAGGAGAAGAGGAGGGCTTCTAAGCCTCCTTCTCTCTCTCCCTTTCCTAGCATCTCTCTCCCCCCTCCCTCTCTATTTCCCTCTTATTCCTTCTACCTCTCCCCCTCCATCATTGATTTTTCAGTATTCGTATCCCAGTTCACCATCGACATGGCTTAACATGCCCTGAACTAGGCCATTCAGGACAATTCCATCGTCCATGTCTTGGATATTAATGAATTTTGCTGCAAGCGGTCTTGAATACATATCCAAAATCTTTTGGAAGAAAGGCACTAGTTGAAGGTCAAAGAAGTCACTTTCCTATAATAAATGGATCTATGACACTCTATGTAAAGCAAATCTCTAAGCAAGCGAGCAAGTTCAAGGTGAAGTTAAAGGCATTTCTATAACAATTTTCATGGCAATTGGCCATCTTAGTTCAAATAATGGGCAACTAAAAATAAGATCTCGCTCATCATGATCTTCAACTCTCACTACCTAAATGGGATAGTTGGTATTCCTATGTTGAGTATGACTATGGCTGATCACTTAATCTAGTCCAATGAGCAACACATATTCTCACTAGCTAAGCTTGTTACATGAAATCATAAAGAACAATATGTCATAGAAGTATGAGATCTTTTAAAGAAATGTGTGCCGCAGAAATGGAGTTCCAAAGATTAATTTTAAATGTCCAATCTTGCACATGCTGAAAAGTATTTCTATGGAACAACAAATGGACATGGAATACCAAGTTGCCAACCATGAAATAAAAGACTAACATACTAGTATAGTTGATTTATCTGGAAAGAGATGAAAACATCAATTAACTATTTATTTGACAAAAATATGGACAAATATTGAAATGGAATCCATGAGTAGAAACATCTAGCTAGAATAAAGGAATACTAACTTGACCTAATGAGATTTGCAATCCATAGGTCATGAAAAGAATTATCTAAAAGCTATGATCCCTATTATCCACAATTCCACACAAAGTGATATTTAATTATAGTATCATATTAAATTTCCTTCTCGCAAGAAGCTAATTCATGTATACCTTTCCTGATGATCTTTATCAAAGTCACCCTAATTAAGAGACTAATATGTTAGTTACAGAACAGAAACTAGACCCAAAGACATTGAAAATTGTTTAGACAACCCATTAAGTCCACTAAAGTCAGTTAGCTACCTAGAGAGGAATACAAGAAAGAAAGATCAAGAAGTCCACCTTCAAGAATAATATGAATATGTATTGAATGCATAACAATGGGCCTTGAATACCCTGTCTTTGGAATGTCTCTAATATCATCCTTTTAAAGTTGACAATACTATTAATAGGCCAGTTAAAACCAATCTATAATCAAATTGTTCCAAATTGATTCAAAGCTAAAGGTAATAAGGCTTTTACAAAAGAAGATGAACCTAAAGAAAATTTACAATGTATTTCATATAGGTTTAACTAATGGCATAATTTAATATGTCCATCACATGGAAAACTATTATGGGAATTCAAATTATACTATTATTATGGCAAAATAAGCTTAGAATATTTCTTCTTTCCTTCTCTCACTATGGTGGAAAATACAAATTGATATAATAAATGCTCAAATTATGTGGTAGACAAAAAAGTAATTTGGATCATTTGTCCTTTTAGAACACATTTGGAAAAGCATCATAAATGCTGATAACTTCCACCCCTAATATTCATAGGTACTCAAGTAGCCTACCTTTAGTTTACTTTCTTGTGCTTCCAAATGATTCCAATGATAGCAAGCACCTTTCCCCATGCACAATTTACAATGCTGCAAAAAAAAAAATCTACTTAATAAGAAAGCAAATACAAAATACAAATTTGTGAGCAAAACATCAACTTTGTTAATAGATCAACTTTCGCTACAATTTTACATGGAAGAACAAAATAGAATCATATAACTGCATTGCTGCCATACAAAAACTCCTCTCGTGCTTTTAAACAAGCAAATATCATCCAAAATTTATTTTTGATATCTTAAGCGGCTCATGGTTATCATGGTTTACCATTGAAATTAAATCGAGATGTCATATGTGGTGTTTAATATATTAATGAAATACTTGATATGTTTTGTAGGAATAGAGAATGTGCATGTGTCTATGTGTTCGTGTATAACATTTAATGAGATTCTAATTATTTGCAAGTGTTAACTAAAATGGCCTATATCATCCACTAAGGACAACAACCCCCACCCCAATGCTCAACCCTTCCAAAATGTAGTAACAAAGAGCAAACTATTTTTCATTGATAGCATTTTATCATGTCCATAAATTATATCATGATGAATTGTGCATGAAGCTCAATAAATTGTCATGAAGCCCATCCAATATCTTTGAACAATGTAATGATACAATTCAAACTATATCCCTATCTAAACTTCGCTAGAGTTATACTTTGATAAAAGTAAATTATATTCTATAATAAGACCAAAGTGTTATGAAAGCTGATGCTTCTTATTTATATTCTTTTAATATAAATGGAGTATAATATTTCGCATGACTACTGTTTCATAAGTTACATAATCAAGAAAGCAACTTATGGCTCATTTTTTGACATAAGGAGGAACAGATCCCCAAAACTTATAGTGCAGAAAAGTTTTATATGATAACACTTTTTAAAGTTTGGATGCTGACTTTATTCCTATAGTACAGCAGCTACACATCTTCCATGATCAAATTTTCCATTTTCAAGATCAATGTGATAATAATGTACCAAGCAAGCAAACAAACATCTCTTAAAGTTCTTCCTCCTCGCACCTTGGGTGAATTTTCAAACCTACTCTTATGTGAAGTATTTTCTATCCTTTTGAAGTATTCTCCTTTGGTTGAAGATTAAATATTCAATCTTTTTTTCTCTCCCCATGCTTTAGTAGATTTCATCATGGATCCTTCTGACTTGTAATTTTTCTTCCTTTAGCATTGCCTTGTGGTTAACATTCATCTTTCCTAAGGGACAATCTTTGTTCCACCAATGCACTTTACCAAAAGTGAGTTGAAATGATCATAAAGACTATTTGATGGTTGAGCATAGCCCTCTTGCTACATAATCCATCCTCTCTCTCTCTCTGAGTATTGTCTCTTGCTACATAATCTATCTTCTCAATCTTTCTTTAGAATCAACATCATTTACCAAACCTGATCTCCCTAATCCATATGATTATGTAGTCTATGTCTAATTTGTATTTCACATGTCAGCAATCATATATAAATTAGTTGCTTCACTTTAACACAAAATATTGTACATAGAAGTCAACATTCTTTCTCTTTATATACCATCCATCACTGGAGGAACTTGCCTAACTACTAAAATTAACAATCATTATCTTTATACACCATCTATGACCAGAGGAACACTTCAATTATCAACAAGCTTCTTATTACAATTTCCATCCATGTTATATTTTGCTTTGCTTTTTTTTAACTCTTCAACACAAATATGTGCCATACTCCTAGCAAGACCGCCACAGCCCTTAAATATTCATTGCTCATGCAAACAGCATGTTTCTGGTTCTTCAGCACATCTCTTAACTTGACCAGCTAAATTTGTAACATGAGTTAGGAGTGATGTCAACACTAAACCTCACAATCAAATCTTTGTGGATCAATCACAGAAGATGTGCTTAACTCCTAATACAAGTTTTCAGGGTCTTTCAAGTGCCAGATTCTAAATGCTGTGGGTTTTTTATTAGTGTGTGCATTTCTGTAAATCAAAGTTTCAAATGATGCATTATACTGTTACAGTGGACCACACATCCAAACTGTTACTGACAATTATAAAGGTTATAATGGTCATTATTTGCCTCAAAAAGTGTCTTTTAGAATGTCTATATTAATATAATCACTGTTATAACAGCATCATAACAAAAAATAATGGGCCATTAGCAGAAAATAATAGTGTGATCTTTCTATTCACTTTCATTATTTTTTGGATGGTACAATCAGTTTTGGAGGCAAATTTGATGCAAAAAATTTGAAATTTGAATGATAGTATTTTATATGGAGAAAAAGTCCAAGTGACAAAAAGCGGTTATATATGTTATAACAGACTATTAGAATGCTAAATAATGCATTATAACACCCATCAATTTCCCCTATTATGTAATGTAATGGTGGGGTGTCCAAATCATTATAACAATAATAATAATGGTTATAACACCATTATCATAAACCTTCATATACATGACAAAATTACACTAAACTCTCATTTTAAAAATCATTCAAGCTCAAATGTATCATATCAAATGTGCCTCCATTAATGTATTTCCATACATTTTACAGCAAGGCATTTTGATCTTTTTATCGTCGCATCACTTACAATGAGAAATGGTCTGATAGGTGCACAAAATGGTTGGTTAGCCCAACTACCCAGGATCCTAACGAATTAGTTGGTTGTAACAAATTGGAAGCCTAACTAACTAGGGAGTTCTAATTAGTTTGTTATTGGCCCAAGAATCCAAATCCTAATCGTCCATGTGATTGTAACCATCAAGAAGTGGTTAAGCCCATGTGAAGTCCAAGAAGGATCACGATGCCCAATCCAAGAAGGAGACCGCCCCGTGTGCCTATATATGAGAGGATGGGGCATGCGATTTGGATGTCTCACAGTGTGGAGTCCATAAGGACTTCTCATGGTCCTGGTTTTGGACCGTGAGGGCTTGAGGGCCATCCCTTGGGGCGGGGACCGTGAGGAGACCTCCTGGGTTTTAAGGAGGCCACGGTGTTGGGCTGCAGAGAGGTGCACGTAAGGAAGATATCACGTGGAGGGCTTGTGCCATGATAGTATTTCATGGGGCTTTGGAGAAGGGACGCATGTTGAGGTATTCTCCGTGCATGGCATACGTGGATTCTTGGAGCATGAGGCCTGCAAGAGAGAAGGCGTGCAGGACGGCGAGAAGCTTCTAGGTTTTCAGAAGGGCTGTCGGGTGTTGTCTTATTTGTTGTAACAAGATTCTTTTCCAAAGGAATAAAGCATTCTCTCTTTTTCTTCTACATCTCTTGTTCTTATCTGTTTGTGAATGTTGAATCCGAGAACAAGTTGTTGGACTGTATCCTTCCACGTTGCATCCGCTGTGTATAGGCACTGGTCCGGATCTTCCAACAAGTGGGATCAGTGCCTTGGAATTTTTCCAACAACCATCACCACATAGCTAATGCCTCCATCTCCACTACCATTGTTGCACTATTACTATCGTTACTGCCTCCACAACATCACCATCTACCACATATTTGGTGCCCTTGCCACACTACTATAGTCCTTGCAATTGCCACCACCATCACCACTGTCTCACGTTCACCACCCCACCAGCATCATTGCCACCTTCATTGTACCACCATCATACTTGCCAGGCTGCCACCAATACCATCATCATCTCCATTATATCTGCTACAACTGCCATCCTGTCGGTCACCTGATATGTTTGTTCTTGAAAAAATAATTGGTTATACCAAATATGTTCAATTTTTTACAAATTATAAAAAACAAAAATAAAATTTTTATTTTTCTATTTATAAAAGTAAGAAAAATGGAAGTGATGCCAAACAACCTTAATTGCATTCTTTATGCTTTCTCCTATCTTCTTTAGCTTACATAATTCAAAATATTAGAAAATCTCTTTCTGTAAAAGAAGGGCTACGTAAGTCCTAACATTTTTACGCATTCCAATTAAAGTTAGCTTTGTAAAATAGTTTTAGCTCATGCCAGACATTGAAATAAAGTTATAAACTAAATATGCAAACAGAATAAGGCCGTGTTTGGTTAAGCTTTTGGAGGCCAGAAAGCAATTTTTGACCCTCTAAAAGTATTTTTGGATGATACAGTGGTGTTTGGTAAAAAGTTAGGAAGCTATTTTAGCTTTGATAAAAAGCTGAAAAGGTCTACAAAAGTACTTTCTGGCCAATATTAGAAAGCTATTTTAATTTAAATTCAATGTTTGGACTTATCAAAATACCCACCAATAAATTCTTATAATTACATCTTATATCATATCATATTATATTATCATACTATAAATATAATATAATATAATAATAAATTAATATTATGATATATTATAAATATATAGTATAATCTATTATAGTATTATTATAATAAAAACACAATCTAATATAATAATATTTTATAATATTATAATATTATACTATTTGTTATAATCTATTATTAGATTAGATTGTAATCCATTATATTATATTACATTATAATTATAATAATATTATATTACAATATAATGTAATATAATATTATATTATATCATTATACGATAATAATATTATAAATAATAATATTTTAATATAAAATAATATATAGTATTATTCTCTTCTATATAATATTATGTAATGTCTTTTATTATCATTTTATCATACTAAAAGTACTTTTTTATTTTAGTTACCAAACATGTATTAAAGTTCCAAATCATTTTAAAAATGTGGTTACCAATTTTAAAGCATATGATCTCAAAGTTTTCAAACCCCTCAAAACCACGTACCAAAATAAGCACACACCAAATATAAATAGCTTATCCATTATAAAGAAATACTTTTATTATTGAAGTCCTCCTAAAAAGAGTTTCATCCTATATACGCAATCTCTATAAATGACTAAGCCTATATGACTACCGAAATCCAAAATTATTTCACAATGAATGACTTACATGCAGCTGTGCCAAAATAGAAGGTCCATTGATGGAAAATGATGAATGTACCTTGTCATCATGAGTTGTTATTGGGCCATTGATTGCTATAGTCCCTTCCAACAAGACATCTTGAAGAATTGATTTCAACTATATTTAGAATTGCATTGAAGAGTCTTTGGATTAGAATTTCCAATTATGTGGCAAGGATAAAACAAGTATAAATAATTACAATAAAATAAATCACACAAAACTACCATATACAATTGCAATATTGCATATCTAGTATGGCCTTAAAGACAAAAAAGGAAAACTAGTTTACATATGTTCGAACCACACAGAAAACATTAACAGAAGTTGAGGTCATGAATAATAAATAAGCATGCATTGTGTTAAAATGAAAATTTTTAGCAATAGAAATTTTTTTATTGAAGAATTCTTATTAGTTAGCTTCTTCTTCATGTTCAACATAGTCTTCAATTACCCCTAAATTAAAAGCCTCATTTAAGTAGAAAGTTTTTTTGGATCATTTCTTATTTGGCTATGAAAATGTTGAAGTTCCAATTATACATACATACATACATATATATATATATATACATACATACATATATATACACATACATATATACATACATATATATATACATATATATATATATATGTACATATATATATATATGTATATATATATGTACATATATATATATATGTATATATATATATGTACATATATATATATATATATATATATATGTACATATATATATATAGATCATTCCATATATTCCATGTCAATATATGTATCTTTGTGCTTCTGTAGCATGATTCAAGAAAGTTTAGGTCATAAATATGCAACTAAAGTCTTCCACTTATACATCCATCAAGAAAACAAGATTAGCAAGAAGAAAGCATTAATTCAAGATGGAATTGGGGGAAAGCAAGTGCATCATGTAAAACATCTCTATGAATAACAAAATTTAATGCCTATCTCTGACAAAGTGTTCATGTCAAAGTCATGAACAAAGTATGAACAAAGTGCGTATCTGACTATTTTAGCCAATGGATTCTAGTCAAGCTAGGGCCCCTCTTGGCTTGGTTTTTAAATTGGCCCAGTATATGTATGAGATATAACATTTTCATGGAGGAAGCCAATTGGCCGAGTTGGTAAAGTCTGTTTTTTGAATGTTGACTCAAGAGATCTAGGCTTCATCCTGTCGTCCACCCTCCTACTTTTCCACAAACAAAAAAGAGAAAAGCTTGGTTAGATGAATTCGGCAGTTTACTATACCTTTACTCTCATTTTGCTAGTTTATGGTTAGTTCATCCAATCAAATGAGATAGGGTAGACTAGAATACTTCATTGCCACATGAAGCAAGTATTATGCTCCTCATCATGTACATTTATATCCATGATAGTCCTGAGTTAAAGTCCAAGCATCATCATGGGAAACCATGCATTAAACATCATTTTCCTTAATAGTGTTAGCTATAAACTGCTAAAGGAGATGAGTGTTTTGATTATTTTGAATGCTCTCAAGGTACCCATTATACATACTAAAAAATGAGCTAGTGATACTTTAAGGTGAACTTTATTAGTTATTCTTTGTAAAGTAGAATTTCATTTTCCCATTGATGAGGAAAAACAAGATCCAAAAGAATGTTTAATTGGTTAATATTTACAAAATATCGTATCAAACCAATAGCTAATGGCCACCAACCCACTGAGTTCCATATTTTTCCACAAAATTGATAGCTCAAATTTTTCTATTATCAACATATGCAACATAACATGTACAAAGCAATGAACAAGTGTAATATCATAATCTGTAAACCCTAATTGCTTTTTTATATGTTGCTCCCTAAATGATTTGTAATAACTCCATCTTTGCATCTCTCTCATTACAAATAAAAATTTAAAAAATAAAGAAATCATGCTCCAGATGCAAAAGAAAGCATTTTATTGACCTTTCCACAATGTCATAAGTCATAACAAAAGATAACAGACTAGAACATTGCAAACCATGGGCATTTCATCAACATTGTTACATGTAGAACTGAACTTAAGATAACAGACTAGGACATTACTTATTTCTATCATATTTCTTCATGAAACTCTAACTCCTTTAATTTGGCAACACTAAATGATTCATTTGATTTGATTTTTTTTAAAAAAAAAATATGTGAAATGGAATGATATATTTAGAATTATCTATATGTACCTGTTGCTCTTCCAGACAACTTGACATGATTTTACTGAATAGCTTGATTGGATCCTGCAAGCATATTCAAATAAAATGTGTTAGTATGTCTAATGAATTTTTTAGGTGCAACTAGATTAGATGATATATTTAGCATGAATTATTACCTTTCCTCCCTGATTCCATGATTTTAAAAGGTTTTCATCGATGCTCTCCTTTGAATTAAACATATAATTAGAAAGCACTTGCACGAGCGAATCCATTGCATCTGACAAACCACATGGAAGAAATATCACATCAAGCATGAAAATACCATGCAAAGTTCCATCGAATAAGTCATAATCAGAATGACGTATAAAGGTTTCAAACATCTTGTAACAACCCAAGATCTTACACACAATAGCTAGCCACAGGATATTATTCAGATTGTTCATCCCTTTTTAAGTACTCAAGATCTTACCTATTGCACAACCAATGTGGGACTAAGCACATACTTGCATGGGTCCTCGTATATTCCCCTTATTGAAGCCTTGTTATGCTAAGGGTCCAAATCTGGTCAAATCCAATCGCAAGCACCATGATTAGCCCATGGTCAGCCCTAAAAGGCACGTGCTGCAATTTTCCCTAATCACACATGATCCATTTGGTTGGCTCTGCTCTGATGGCACTTGTAACAATGCAAAACCCCACCGAAAAAGTCTAGCTAAAAGGTATTATCAGGGTTCCTGGCCTTGTAGAAGCATCCAAAATCTACACAATGCACAACCAATATGAGACTAAACAAACACTAGCATGGGTCCTCGCACGTCCTATTAAAAGATTATAAATCTACTATGTTAAGCATTACTATGTTTTGAATCTAGACCTTCTATTACTATTCATGGTTTGTGCACCAAGCCCACATAGGAGGCACTGTTGTATTTCTCGTATTTGCCCATTTTACAAGGATTGGCCCTCCTCATATGTCCGGGAAAAGGAAGTTCAAAGATTTCATTCCCAAACCAAAAAAAAATCTGTACCTCGGTCCAAACATAAAGCAAATGATGGATGAAAGACAAAAAAGTCACTTAGAGGGATATGCCTAATGTCATATTGACAATAAAATATTCAAATAAATGAATAGCATTCTTCAAGAAGAACAAACCTTCACTCTTTTGATTCTCGTTCTGCATGGATTTTTGTTTCTTAGAGGTGGTTGACATGTCTAAGTGTCTACAAGAGACTGAGCTCAATGAGATGGTGTGTGACTGCATCCTGACAGCAGATTGTGGAACAACTGGGGATTTAGCAAGCTTCCAAGGCCCATTCCCTCCATTACACTGCTTCCCTTCATGATAAGATTTTAAGGCAAGAATACAGTCAACAATTTTTGCTGCTGATCCAGCCTCCAGAGTATCCTGCAGCAAGAAAAACATTGTGTGGCAACAGAGGAAGATATAATAGAAAGTAACTAAAGGAGTAGTCTTGGTTTTGGTTTCTAACCCTTTCAAGATCTGATGCCTCGAAGCTTGGCAACTTCAGGTGCCCAACAGCAACCAGGAAGTTGCGTATGTTTTCAAAGTACTGATAAGCTGGTAGAGGTTGGATATCCCATGCAGTGCCAATCGATGGATTAGCAACCACCTTGATGTAATGCCAACCCAAATCCAGTTAGATCTCATGAGAAAAGACAACTGGTAAGCACAAGCAAGAAAAGAAAGAAGCCAAATGAAGGACCATTAACATCGTACCTTGGGAACAACACCGGGCTGGATCTTGTTGATGGTGTTGCATAGTATGAGACCACTCCTCAGGCAAGAGAGAAATTCTTGCTCCGAGGGTTGTGGAGACAATCCGAGAGGTCCAGCCATGGTATCAAGCCACCTGGCGGCTTGGAATCGTCTGCAGGCTGCCAGAAGAAGAATAAGAATTGGTTAGTCAGATTGAAGGCAACAAAAACCAAGAATTCCTGCAAATATTCTAGAAATGGAAGTTGTAAAAGGAGAACACAAAGATTTTGAAGAAGAAATCTATTCGGAAAGAACTCGGAAAAAATGATTCCATTCACAAGCCAAACACCATGGCAAAGATCGAGACAACCCAAGAAAAGGGCATTTGAGCCCAAAAATGCAGAAAGATAAAGATTTTATCAAAACCCAAGAAAACTGAGTTCAAGATTTCATCAAAAGATCCCCTTTTTGGCAAAGGAACAAGGAAACGAATGCAAACTACACCAAAAGCCTATCAAAACAAAACCTTTGGACAACAACGAGAAGAAAAATACCAAAAGAAACAAAGAAACGGGAAGAAGAACAAAGAAAGATGGCGGAGCCAGAAAACAAGAGGCGAACCAGATTCTTCTGCCTTTCTTGATGCTAAACGACCATCTCGAAAAGAAACTCGGCATGGCTCCTCCATTGTTCCGCCTTCCTTCACTGCTTCCACCGCTGATTCTTGACCAGAGAAAGAGAGAAATCTGAGACTGGGGTTTCTGGAGGGGCGAAGATAGGGGGAGCGATCGCAGTCTTTGAGGGGATCCGAGAATATTAGTAACGGTTACGGTAAGGGAAAGAAGCGGAGGAATGTGGATGCTTTTTGAATTTGAATCGGTAGGCCCTCGTCAACACAGCCGTTGATGTTGGATCCTGGCCCTTCCGCGACGTATGTATATTATATATATATATATATATATATATATATATATATTATAAACCGGATCCTCCAAAAATTTTTGATAAAAAGTGTCGGACAAGTCAATGGCGCCTGGCACAATTTATTGCGAGACTTTTCTCACAACCACCCGTTAACCGGGATTTGAGCTCCGATTTAAATATTTTTTAATTAAAAAATTAAAAAATAAAATTAAAAAAATTAATAAAATAATTTTAGAGATCCAGTTAACTGATGATAGTAAAAAATTAAGAATATATATAATAAATCCTATTCACTCGGCTAACGCTAATGACAGTCAAGTTGACATATTCATCTTTGGATAGAGAATGACTGCGAAAAATTAATATGCGCCATGTATTAAATTAATATGCATCATGTATTAAATATTTTCTGGCTAAGATTAAGGGATCGTCTGGGAGTAGCCACCCCGGGATCGAACTCCTCTCCTTTTTTTGTTTAAACAAAAAAAAAAATATCGAACAAAACAATATCCTCAACAGCATAGACACTTCTATTAAATTAGATGAGAAGACTTTGCCTGAATGATTCGTCATATAAAAAATCATCCAATCCATCATCAAATTGGCTAATCGGTAGACTTGCCCGACATATGTATATTCTATATCTTTACTGCCATCAGAAGGACCATCAAAATCTTGATTGATGTTCACCTTAATATTTTTACGAATATAATAATATAATATTTGATAATCAGCCATTATGCATCCATGTTGCTTTGATTCAAGGTACAACCGGTGCAGTGCATGGATAAAATTTGTGTTTTCAATTACTTTTAAATTAAATTATAACAATGTGACAAATTATAATAAAAAATAATTTAATAATTAATTTTTTATTATATAGTAAATAATAAACTTTAAGGACCGGGGAAAGTTAGGCAGGAATGAGACCATCTCTTTTCCCTACTTTTTTTTCATGCTTAAAAAATATTGCTAGAATGAGGAGAATTAATTGCCTATTAAAGTCTCAATTAATTTAGTAACTCCCATATCTTGGAGAACAAAATTTAAGAAAAAATGATAAGAAATCCACCTTTATAAAAAGAGAAAAGAGGGGAACCGGGGGGGGGGGGGGGGGGGGTTTAAGCACTTCTAGCTATTTATTGTATTCTCTTTAATTTTCTCCTTTCTATTGTTCTCTAAATTCAACTAATTTAAACATCAAAGGATTCCCTGCTAGGCACACTCTGGCAAGAGGACTTCTTGATAAATATTCGGAACTCAAGAGAAGGTGCAACCTACTCGGTACTTGATCGAGTTCTTGTTGGAGTTTAGCGGCAACAATAACCAACCAACTCAATGTGCGAATGATAAACCATGCCAATAGTAACGATTTATGTTAGTGTGAAGACTTTAATATCACATTAATAAAGTTGGACTTCTGTAATTTCATGACAAAGGCCATCAATTAACAAGGTGATACTAGACTAATCGTAGCCATGCTTCAACCTATGATTAACATATAAAATACCATATTTTCGCCTGTAGCTAGCCATCAGCATACTGCATTTCTGCACATAGCTGGAGCTATCAATATATCATGTGCCTAGTCATGGCTAGCCATTAGCATACCACATTTCTACATGTAGCTAGCTACATGCAATGAACATGGCTTGTTTGATATCCCTTTTTTTTAAATTAATCACTATATCATACTAGGTGATATGGCGGAACGCTGACATGTAATCCATGTTAGATGCTGTTACAGCCGTGACAGTGACGTGGCCAGGCTCAGGTACCGCCAAATGCGATCGAGCCACGTGGAAGTTTTCCCGGCCGAGTCAGCGCCACGTCTTCAAGGCCAGGATCGGCAAGACTACACCGCCCGACGACTGCCTAAGGCAAACTGCCCTCGCCGAGGTCGAGCTCGGCTCGGAGTTCCTCTATCGCTCCATTGGCGCCCGGACCCAGGAGGGGTCCGCCTAAGTGAGGTCGGCCGAAGCTGGGCGACCTCCTGCCACCTCGCCAGGTGTCCACCCAGGAGGGGTCCGCCTAAGCCGAGGTCGGCCAATCCTTCGCCCTTCACCAGGTGGCCACCCGGAGACGGGTCCACCCCGGCCGAAGCCAGGCGACCTCCTGCCACCTCGCCAGGTGTCCACCTGGGAGGGGTCCACCTAGGCCGAGGTCGGCTGGTCCTTCGCCCTTCGCCAGGTGGCAACCCGGAGACGGGTCCACCCCGGCCGAAGCCAGGCGACCTCCTGCCACCTCGCCAGGTGTCCACCCGGGAGGGGTCCACCTAGGCCGAGGTCGGCTGGTCCTTCGCCCTTCGCCAGGTGGCAACCCGGAGACGGGTCCACCCCGGCCGAAGCCAGGCGACCTCCTGCCACCTCGCCAGGTGTCCACCCGGGAGGGGTCCACCTAGGCCGAGGTCGGCTGGTCCTTCGCTCCTCACCAGTTGGCCCCCGGAGACGGGTCCAACTCAGCCGAGGTCAGACCGCTCGTACGGAGAAGGTCCCAGGGAGAGAAACGGGCCCCGAGGCCATCCCTCGGACTGTACGAACCCCAGACGGCGCTCCGTACGGAGGGCGGCGGCACGCGGAACATCACTTGCATCGGCCCGACAGGTCCCACAGCCGAGAGACGCGATCCTGACGGAACAGGCCCCATAGATGGATGGCACCCACACTTGGGGAAGAGAGTGCTCTCGCTGGGCCCGAGGCCTGACCGGCCGCCTTGCCAGCGCCACCCTCCCCTTTTTCTCTTCTGTCTTTGCCTTTTCCCTGCTGGGCCCGGCGGACGAGGTCGGAAAGCCGCCTGGTCCCCTTCACCGAAAAGGGAAAAAAGAAAAGGACGGGGGAGGGAAGTCTCCGAGGAGGAAGAAACAAGCGCACGACGAAATGAGATAAAGAGGGAGGAATCTGGGGACGACAAGGTAAGCGAACAAGCCTGGGGAAGAAGAAGAAGCACCGGCACAAGGCCTTGCCCCGAGGGTAAAAACCCAGAAATCCCGAGAGGGGAACACTGGGTGTGAGCTCGGCTAGGAGGCCCAGCCGAGATTCTGGTCCCCAGAGCGTCTCTCTCACTAGCAAACTCTCTAAGTCTGGAACCCCTTCGGGGGTCCGTCTGGAGAGTCTGTTCCTTCTCGTCGTCTACTGACTTGACCGTCGGAGCTCCCTCGCCGGAATCCCCGGCCAGGGTCTTCTAACCCCTTTTTTTGCAGGTTCGCCGTGGGAAGGGAGGCTCCCTCGCCAGGCGGTCAGGAGGGATCGACGGATCCGCGGCACGGGCGCGGCGGCGAGAGCGACAACAGATGCCATGTCAGAGAAAGCTGCCATGACTGACACTCCTCCTCAGACTCCCTTGCCGGGCTGAGCACCTTCAGAATATTGGGGCGGCCTATCGAAGCCGAGTTCCGTCCTCTGCCAGGTCGGCTCCCGCAAGATTGGGACACCTAGGCCAGAGCCGAGGGATCTCCTCTGCCAGATTGAGCCCCTTTGAGGCTGAGCCCCCTCGAGATCGAGCCCCTTCGAGGTGGAGCCCTCTGGGCTAGAGTCGCGCCCAGCCCTCCTCCGCTAGGTCAAGCACCCTCGAGGTCAAGCCCCTTGGTCCGGAGTCGAGCCCAGCCCTCCTCCTTCAAGTGGAGCCTCTTCGAGGTCGAGCCCAGCCCCCCTCCGCTAGGTCGAGCCCCTTGGTCCAGAGTCGAGCCCAGCCCTCCTCCACCAAGTGGAGCCCCTTTGAGGTCGAGCCCCTCGGAGTCAAGCCTAGCCCTCCTCTACTAGGTCGAGCCCCATCGAATTCGAGCCCCTTGGTCCAGAGTCGAGCCCAGCCCTCCTCCGCCAAGTGGAGCCCCTTCGAGGTCGAGCCCCTCGGAGTCGAGCCTCGCCTCTCCAGTTTGGCCTCCACCTCGGACGAAGGCACCAGCAACCAAAGGGGCGACTCCGTCCTCCTTGGACACCGACGAGTCACCCGAGGACTGCAGGGAAGCACCCACCATGATGATCGCCCCCAACTGCCACTTATACCAGAAAGGAAAAAGCTCCCTGATCGAGGCGTTGTGCTCTCCACCGACCGTTTGCGCCACCCAAAAAAGGAAGTCAACCAAGAGATTCAAATCCTGGGGGTGGCTGCTCCCCAATCGAGGCCCTGCCAAGTTTCCTGGAATGGAGCGATCGGAAGGAATGTCAGACTGCATTATAGGTTTCCTTATCATGAACCAGGAAAGACGTCCCGTCCATGGCATGGAACACCGTCGCACGCATCTAATGGCATAGGGGAGATCCCGAGATAGGCGTTCAGCAACCACCTGGACTTAAAAGAGCCATCGACAGTCCCAACAGGGAGGTAAGGGTGAAAAATCCTCAGGCAAGCAAGAGGGAAAATGCCACACAAGAGAACCGCCAAGGAGACTGAGAATTCAAGGCTACCGGAGATCCGCGAGAAGGATCGCTCGAACACAGCCATCCAGCTCCAGTTCACCTTGGCCCCCACTTTTCCTAGCTCACTTGCACCCTACTCACACATTATTCACTCCTCCTAGCATGCAGTCCATCTCAGGGGCTTGACCAGGAGGATCTATTCTCCTGGATAGTCACTGACTTGATCATCGGAGTGCCCCCGCTGGAATCTCTGGCCCAGGTCTCTAACTATGTTTTGTAGGTCCCAAAGAGCAGGCCGGTCCCGAAGAGACGAGGGGTGACCCGACGTCGATAGTAGCTACGGGCCACGATAATCTTGGCGGCAATAGATTGGCATGCCAAGAACGGGGACGGCAGGTCCTTTGTTCCAAAAGCCAGTCCCTCTGCAAGCAAGTCCACCAGGAGGATGGTGACGATGCGAGCGAGAGAAGTCTTCACCAGCCATGCGGGAGACCCCCTTCCCATGGGGACCCGCACAGTCCGAAGGGGGAGCTCCCCGCTCCAGCTCAACCACCCCCAATGGGCCCTCAACTAGTCGCACTCGTCCAACAGGTGCAGCTTCTCACTACAGCAATGCGCCAGCTCTAGCACCAGCACCGGTCCTTGGCTACCCACTAGCAGCCGGGGACTCCCACAACCCACACCGCAACACTTCGCGATAGCCTACGCTCCTTCCAAGGAGGGCCCTCGCAACCGCGGGCCACCGCCGACCACTAGGGGAGCCACTAGACATCGGCAAAAAGGCAACGAGCCAGATCTACTGATCAGGAGAGCAGATCCCCGATGCTCGAGCAGGTAATAGCCAAACCCCGTCGAGGTCGAAAAGGCAAGACCCCCCATCACGGACACCACACCACGTCACCTTCTCCGTCTCCTTCGGCCTCAGTAAAGGGTTCAACCGATGAGGCCATCAGGCGCACAACCAAGAAGCGCCTGGAAGAGTAGGAGCGCAAGCTGGCGGAGCTATCCTGTCGATTTGCAAATATGCAGGGCTCTACTGACAAGCCAGCGGGCTATGACGCCCATCCCCCTTCTCCCGAGAGATCCAAGAGGAACCGATTCCCAACCGATTCCGTATGCCATAGGTGGATCCCTATGATAGGACCACCGACCCCCTGGATCACCTGGAAAGCTACAAGGCCCTCATGAGGGTCCAGGGGACCACCGATGCCCTCTTTTGTATCGCCTTCCCGGCAACCCTTCGGAAGGTGGCTCGGGTCTAGTTCACCCGCCTTGAGCCCGAAAGCAACAGCTCTTTCGCTCAGCTGGAGCGGAAGTTTGTGGCCCACTTCGATGCCTGTCGGAAGGTGCCACGAGAAGCAGATAGCCTCTTCTCCATTCGGCAGCAGGATCGCAAGCCACTTCGGGACTACGTGGCCCGCTTCAAGGTTGTCGTGTTGGAGATCTACAATCTTGATGAGCCAGTTGCCATGCTGGCACTAAAGCGAGGGCTTAGGACCTCACGCCTGACCTACTCGCTCGACAAGAAACCCCCCAAGACATACTCCGAGCTTCTCCTCCGAGTCCAAAAGTACATCCACGTTAAGGAGGTGGATCGTACAAGAAGGGAGCTGCACAGGAAGGCGCTGAAGAAGCCAACTCCCGTGGAGGCGCCCGGGATGCGGAAGCCAGGACCCCCAACTCTAAACTTCCGCCAGGGGCCGAGATCGAGGAGCGACCCCATTCCGGAGGAGAGTTTCACACCCCTCCTCGTCCCGAGGACGAAGATCCTCATGGAGATCGAAGGTGAGACTTACCTGAAGCGCCCACCTCCGATGAAGCCGTCCACTGGCCGCGACAAGATAAAGTACTGTCGTTTCCATCGTGACCACGGCCATGACATCGAGGAATGTCGCAACCTCAAGAGAGAAATCAAAGAACTCATAAGGAGAGGCTACCTTGAGAGGTACGTGGGGGGCAAGGCTCCGGCCGAACCTCAGGCGCTCGCCGCTCTCCTGCCAATCCCTGCAGTCGACAATAGCCTTACCGAGAAATCGATGGGGATGATATGCTGGGGAGCTGGGCGCGCTTCCAAGAAAGCCCTGGGGGCAAAGTGTTTTGAAAATGTACTCCCTTTTATGAGGGAAGGGAGAAATGGAGAAGAGAATGTAAATAATGATGACGTGGTCGTTGAGATGACGATCACAAAGCATCTTGTAAAGCGGATTATGGTCGATAGTGGAAGCTCAATTGAGATCCTTTTTTATGATGCCTTCTCCAGAATGAACCTGTCCTCCGCTCAGCTCAGACCTGTGCATGCTCCCCTTGTTGGTTTCACGGAGAACTCTGTAAGGGTTGAGGGAGAAATCTCTCTCCCAATCATTGCCGGGACCCCACCTCGGCATAACACTGTTATGATGACCTTCACGGTTGTTAGGCTTCCCTCAGCCTACAACATGATTCTTGGCTGACCTGGGCTCAACCTGCTCGACACCGTCATTTCCGCAAAGCAGTTGTTGGTACAGTTCCCCACCCCCTACGATGTTGGAGAAATAAGGAGGGCACCTCAGCCGGTACAACATTGTCTCCAGACTATCCTTGGAGCCAAAGTCCCCGAGGATGACCCCAGCATCGACGATCTCGACCAAATGGCGCAGGACACCAGGGGTGGCCCGGTCGAGCGCATGTTGTCTTATCCGCTCGGAGCTGACCAGGCGAAGACGGTGCAAATTGGGGCCTAGCTGCAAGATGAAGAGAGGGCCCACCTGTTGGAGTTCTTACGGGCGAATGCAAATGTGTTCTCTTGGACGGCGGCAGACATGCCAGGTATTCCCCCTGACATCATCACCCACAAGCTGACTATTAACCCAAAGCATCGGCCAGTTCGGCAGAAGAAGAGAAGCTTCGTCCCGGAGAGGTAGATGGTGATCAACGAGGAAGTGGACAAACTCCTCACTACCGGCTTCGTTCGGGAGGTACGATACCCGAGCTGGCTAGCAAATATAGTGATGGTAAAGAAGAGTAATGGTAAATGGAAGATCTGCGTAGACTATACCGACCTCAACAAGGCATGTCCAAAGGATAGATTCCCTCTATCAAAGATTGACCAGTTGGTGGATGCCACCTCAAGGCACCGGTTACTCTCCTTCATGGACGCATTCTCCATGTACAATTAGATCCGTATGCATCAAGAGAACGACGAGCACACCGCCTTCATCATTGACCGAGGGACGTACTGCTATAGGATGATATCCTTCGGCCTGAAGAATGCTGGGGCCACGTACCAGCGTCTGATCAACAGGGTCTTCAAAGACCAAATTGGTCGGAACATGCATGTTACATGGATGACATGCTTATCATGAGCAAGCCGAGCTCGGACCACATTGCCAACCTCGCCGAAGCCTTTCACAACCTCCAAAAACATCAGATGAAGCTGAACCCGGTAAAGTACGCTTTCGGAGTGGCGGCAGGAAAGTTTCTTGGCTTCATGGTCACCTAGAGGGGCATTGAAGCAAACCCGGAGAAGGTCCAGGCAATCATCGACATGAAGCACCCGACATCCAAGAAGTAGGTCCAGTGCCTAATGGGCCGGATTGCAGCTTTGAGTCGGTTCATCTCGAGATCAGTTGACCACTGCCTTTCCTTCTTCAAGGCACTTGCAAGATGCATGACTTCACCTGGACAGAGGAGTGCAGGACGACCTTCGAAGAATTGAAGGAGTTTCTGGAATCTCCGTCGCGGCTATCCGGATCGAAGGAAGGAGAGGAGCTCCTACTCTACCTAGCGGTCACACTTGGGGTCGTCAGCTCAATCCTCGTCTGCGTAGATGAGGGCGGATCTTAGAAGCCAGTATACTATACTAGCAAAATCCTCCGCGATGCAAAGATCAGGTATACTTGCTCCGAAAAACTCATTTTTGCTCTAATAATGTCTGCTAAGCACCTTAGGCCATACTTCCAAGCACATCCCATCGCGGTCATGACAGATTAGCCATTGAGGACCATACTTAGCCACCCTGAAACCTCTGGGAGGCTGGCTAAGTGGTCCCTGATGCTGAGCAAATTCGACATCGCATATCGGCCGAGGTCATCACAAAAGGTCCAGGTCCTAGCTGACTTCCTAGTCAAGTGCACGGGACTTGCCGAGGAGCTAGAGTAGACGAACCCGGAGCATCAAGTTAAGCTCGGAGCAGAGGAGGAGCCCTGGATCCTCCACGTCGATGGCGCGTCCAACACCGACGGGAGTAGAGCAGGCCTCATCCTCGTCAACAATGACGGGATCGTGGCAGAATGTGCTCTCCGCTTCAAATTCGTCGCGACAAACAACCAGGCAGAGTATGAGGCACTCCTCGCAAGCTTAAGGGTCTCCCACGAGCTGGGCATGCAAAGCCTGAAAGTCTTTACCAACTTCCAACTGGTGGCCGGACAAGTCTCCGGAGAATATGAAGCCAGAGATCCCCAGATGATGAAGTACCTAGAGCGAGTCTGCTCAAGCATGGCAGGTTTTCGATGCTTCAGCATCTCCCATATCCCCCGCAGAGAGAACGCTCGTGTGGATACACTGTCGAGACTCGCGACCTTGCCGGACTCGTCACTAGGGCGTGCCCACATCGAGTACCTCGAGAATCCAAGCTACGAAGCCTTGGATGAGGTGCAGCAAGTCATCCCGGAGCTGAGTTGGATGGACAGGTACATCAGATACATCATTGATGGCACCTTACCAGAGGACTTCACGGAAGCCGACATCATTAAGAAGAAAGCCTCCCGGTTTGTCCTGATGGATGGGCAGCTCTATCGCCGATCCTACTTCTACCCACTCCTGAAGTGCCTGAGGCCAGTAGAGGCAGCCTTCGTACTCCAAGAGATACATGAAGGCCTCTGCAGGAACCATATGGGATAAAGGATGCTGGCGTACAAAGCTCTCCACCAAGGATACTTCTATGAGACCATGATGGAGGACGCCGTCGACTTCGTGAAGAAGTGCGATAGATGTTAGCGCCACGCTCACATACAGCGCCAATCGGTGGTGCCGCTCTCCCAGCTCTCCACCCCTTTGCCTTTTACCCAGTAGGGAATGGACATCTTAGGGCCATTTCCCCTTGCACCGGGGCAACGGAGATTTCTACTAGTGGCTATTGACTACTTCACCAAGTGGATGGAAGCAGAGCCACTAGCACGGATCACGGAAGCCAAGGTCTGTCAGTTCTTCTGGAAATCAATCATCTGCCACTTCAGACTCCCCCACTACATCATCATCGATAATTGACGACAGTTCAACAACCGGGAGTTCGAAGGGTTTTGCGCCGAGCACGGCATCCAACACCGTTTCACCTCAATAGCTCATCCCCAAACAAACGGGGAAGCCGAGGTGACCAATCAGACCATCCTCCAGGGACTCAGGACTAGGCTGGACCGGGCTAAGGGCAAATGGGCAGAGGAACTTCCAAGTGTTCTATGGGCCTACCACACAATGCCCAGAATAGCCATGGACGAAACACCTTTCAACCTTGTTTTCGGTGCTGAGGCCATCGTCCTAGTTAAGCTCGGCATACCCACACTGCGGGTGCAGCAATATGATGAAGCAAAAAATTCGTCGTGCCTTCTACTTAACTTGGACCTCTTTGAAGAAACCAGGGACAAAGCTCGGTTCCAGAAGGCAGCATACCGGCAACGAGTGGCCCGGTATTACAATGCACGGGTAAGGCCAAAGGTCTTCCAACCTGGTGACCTGGTGCTGCACTGAGCCGAAGCATCTCAACCCCGTAAGTGCGACAAGCTCTCCCAAACTAGGAGGGCCCCTACAGGGTGGTCGAAGCTCTTCCACATGGAGCCTACTATCTCGAGGATCTGGACGATGCCAGATTCCCACAAACATGGAATGCCTGTAACTTGAGAATATATTATCAGTAGTGTAAGGCTTTCTCCTAATAATAATAAAGATTTTCTTTTGCATAAATCTCTCTCTATCTTGTAGGGATATCGCTGCCCGACCCAAGGTCTGGCACGCTCAAGCTCGGAGCCCAGCTCTCCGGCACCGAAACCCGAAGCCTAGCTCTACAGCATTAAAACCGGAGCTCAGCTCTCCAGCATTAAAGCATGGAGCCCAGCTCTCCAGCGTTCAAGCATGGAGCCCAGCTCTTAGGCATCGAAGCCCAGAGCCCAGCTCTTCGACATCGAAGCCCGGAGCTCAGCTCTCCGGCATCGAAACCCGGAGCCCAGCCCTCCGGCATTCAACGACGGAGCCCATCTCCCCGGCACTCAAACCCGGATCCCATGACTCTCCGGCACTGAAGCCCGGAGCCCAGCTCTTCGGCACTCAAGGACGGAGCCCAGCTCCCTGGCAGTCAAGCCCGGAGCCCAGCTCTCCGGCATTAGTAATGTAAGGTCTTTCCTCACTAATAATATAGATCCTCCTTATGCAAATCCTGGGAACCAAAGACCGGACCCTGCTCCGGCACCAGAAGCCTAGCTTCCTGGCATTCAAAGCCCGGATCTCACGCCCCTCCGGCACCAAAGACCGAACCCTACTCCGGCACCAGGAGCCTAGCTTCCTGGCACTCAAAGCCCGGATCTCACGCCCCTCCGGCACCAAAGACCGGACCCTGCTTCGACACCAGGAGCCTAGCTTCCTGGTATTCAAAGCCCGGATCTCATGCCCCTCCGGCACCAAAGACCGGACCCTGCTCCGGCACCAGGAGCCTAGCCTCCTGGCACTCAAAGTCTGGATCTCATGCCCCTCCGGTACCAAAGACCGGACCCTACTCTAGCACCAGGAACCTAGCTTCCTGGCATTCAAAGCCTGGATCTCATGCCCCTCCGGCACCAAAGACCGGACCCTGCTCCGGCACCAGGAGCCTAGCTTCCTGGCACTCAAAGCCTGGATCTCATGCCCCTCCGGCACCAGAGATTGGACCCTGCTCCGACACCAGGGCCCAAGCTTCCTAACGTCAAGCAGAGTAGAGGGATCTTCACAGTCACTTTGCCCCCAAGCTAGGCATGACCAAGCAAGTCAAGAACTCCTCCCTTACCTTTTCACTTATCCGGGGATCCACAGGAAGGGTCACCCGGGCACTTGGTGCTTCAGGGCCGTGCGCCCGCACAGGTACATGCATCCAGATGATCGAGAAGTGGAAAGGAGATGCTTGCAATACAAAGATACAAAAAAGAAAAAGAGACAAGTTGAGTCGGGTGAAAAATATTTTCATTACTTGGCAGAATGATACATTGATCCTGGGCCCCGACATGCCGGGCATCCCAAGTCAAAAATAAAAAAGAAAGGGATTACAGCTGCTATGGGCCCCTACTCTACTCGGCTAGTGCCGTTCCCGGATGGTGCCTAGGTGAGGTCTCACCCACTCCGGCCTCTGGGGCCGGGGCCTCTCTTTCAGCCACCACCACCGGCAGAGTCGGTTCAGCCACGGCTACACGCTCCTCTACTGTCGCTGGTGTGGGAGTTGAAGGTGTTCTTCTCGCGGTGCCCAAAAGGCGGAGGCCGACCATCTGCTTGTCCGAGAGAATGCCGTGCAGCAGGGACCGGTAGTACGCGAATCCCTTGAAGAAGGAGTCCATCGCCGCCTCTTTGAAATCAAGCTTGAACTCTGGGGAAGCCTTATAGCTGGCCACCGCCTCGGCAACTTCCTTCCTGGCAGCCTCTGCCAAACGGATCGCCTCGGCTGCCTCCTTTTCGGCAACCTCAGCCCAGCGGACTGCCTCAGCTACCTCCTTCTTCGTAGCTTCCGCTAAGCTGACTGCCATGGAGACCTTCCCCTCCGCTCTGGCAGCAGTATGCTCAGCAGCTGCGGCCTTCTTCTCGATGGAGGCAGCCTGCTCCTTCGTCGCCTCCAACTCAGCTCCGAGCTCCTTCAGCCGGGACCTCTTTGCTTTGAGCTCCTCCTCAAGCTCCTTCGAAAGCCGCTCGGTGCTCGCAACTTCATCCCAAAACCCTTTGACCCTCATGTTGGCCTCCCAGGCCTCGTCATTCTTCTGCCTCAGCTCGACCTTCAAGGAGTCGAGATCCACCTCTCACTCCCTGTCCCTCGTGGCCCAAGTGCGGCAGTAGTCACTGATGAGCAAAAGCTCAGCGCCTTACTGCATCGAAGAAGGTGTCATTCATGAAGACGAGAAAAGGAGAAGGGGGCGAGGCAAGGTAGGGAAGTACTTACGATGAAGAGGTGGGAGAAAGTAGCACTAATGGCATCGCCCAGGAGCTTCCCGGCCTTCTCCCGTCGATCACACGACTGGACAGCAAAGTCCATCATGCGCTCGACAAGGGCCGGGTCCTTGATTAGGGAGACGTTGGGTACCAGCTTGAAGGGCACCCGACGGTAGTCCCTATCCTTCTTGCTCGTCGCCAGCGCGGGGTCACTTGCTCCATCGGCAGGAGAAGCTTCTGATGCAAGCTGAGGGCTCGGCACCATTTTAGACGGTGCTGTCAACATCAGCCCCGCCCTTTCTGTCTCTCTGTCCTCCTTGACCTCGATGACCTCCGGAGGGGGAGACGCCACCGCAGCAGCAGTAGTGACAGATCTGGCCCGGGCAAAGACCTCGGTTTCTAGTGCCAGAACCAGATCATGCTACCTCAGAGGCTCGAGGACAGGCTCGGCGACCTCCTACTTAGCTCGAGAGTAGGCTCGATTAGCATGGCAAGTACTGCCCTCGCACCACCCTCTGTATGAGCCCGCTTCGAAGGGGACTCGCCGACTCTCTTTGCTTGGCCCCTCTCCTTGGAGAATGAGAGGAGCTCGTCCATGGAGAATTTCATGCCTGCACCAAGAAAGAAGACATCAGTTCTGAGTTTAAAAAGAAAGAAAGAAAAAAGAAAAAAAGAAAGAGAACAAATGAAAGGAAATGAGGTTTGAGCCGAACTCACCCAATGCTTGTATTGGGCTGACTCCAGCCTCGAACAGATTCTGCTTTGATAGCAGAACCTCGAGTGAAGGGATCTCAGCAAAGCGGAGATGGTCATATACCTCCCGATCGGCTGCCTCGATTGTAGAATTCTGGTTAGGGGACCGATCTTGATCGCTCCAAACCCAGTCGACCCCCTCAACCGAGGCAAAAAAGTATCTACTCTTCTACCCTTTGATGGAAGAGGGGAGTTCAAACCTAATGCCTCTTGGATGGGAAGAAAGAGACCACCACCCCTTCTCGGTGGGGTGGTGTTTCAGGGTAAAAAAGGCCTTGAACAAGGAAAAATGGGCAACTATCCCATGAAAGTGACATAAAACAATAAAACAAAAAATTGTCTTAACGGCATTTGGGACGAGTTAGGTAGGAGCAAGGCGGTAGTTGTTCAAGACAAAGAAAAAATGGATGGAATGGAAACTGAAGGCCCCCTGCGAGAGTTTCCTCGTAGAGGGCTATCTGGCATGGGCCACTGGAGGTGACCCGCTCTCCTGGTCGAGGGACTGAGAGCCGGATGGAGTCCAGGATCCCATAGGTCTCCTAGATGGTCGCAAGCTACACGATAGTGATCACCGAAGCAATCCCACCGGGACCTGTCGACCGAGGAGCTTCAGGAGCAGGCCTAGATGGAAGAAGAGGACAAGGTGGAGAAGAAGATGCAGGTTCCTTAATCAATATCCCTCTAGGTGCAGGTCTTCTACTGAACTCGAAGCACGCCAAATCCTCCTCCTCATCGGAAGAAGAAGGCGGCCTCGGCCTAGAAGGCCCGACCTCACCTTGGTTGGTTGTGGGGCGGAAGTTCGGGCTGAAGCGGGACATTGGGAAGAAGATGAAGACAGGGGACAGAGAAAGAAGGAAGCAAGAAAAGACGGACAAGTGTCCGGGGAAGAACCTAGCCTTAGAATGAAGTCTCTATTCGACCGGGATGGGGAGGAAGGAGACTAACCTAGTGAACCCGGGAAGACAAAGATAGCCGGGGGAGCGAAGGAAGAACTTTGGTACGATAGCGGGCATGCAGGATTTGAAAGAAGATATGTTTTGAAAAAGATTTCCTTTCCTTTCGAAGTGACCGGCGCCCAACCGTACCATTACAACTCCCCCACCGATGGATCCATGCCACATGTCATCAATCGGCAAGGTTGGCATTTTATTTTGATTGCGGACACTCTGAATTCTGTGCTCACAATAACTACTCCTCAGATATGTCAACGTGGCTCCTCCGGATAGGCTGGAAAAAAGGCTTCCCGAAGCACCGACGATCATGGCCATCATTACGCCAGATCCTCACCTTTCCATGTCAGCATTGTATTTACTCCCTTCACCTTGAGCACCCCGCACCAACGGGACTCGGGAGTGGGGGGCAAATGATGTGGCAGAACGCTGACGTGTAATCCCTATCAGATGCCATATCAGAGAAAGCTGCCACGATGGACACTCCTCCTCAGACTCCCTTGCTGGGCCGAGCTCCTTCAGAATATTGGGGTGGCCTGTCAAAGCCGAGTTTCATCCTCTGCCATGTCGGCTCCCACAAGATCGAGACACCTAGGCTAGAGCCGAGCGATCTCCTCCGCCAGATTGAGGCCCTTCGAGGCCGAGCCCCCTCGAGGTCGAGCCCTCTCGAGGTCGAGCCCCTCCAAGGTCAAGCCCTCTGGGCTGGAGTCACGCACAGCCCTTCTCCGCTAGGTCGAGCCCCTTGGTCCGAAGTCGAGCCCAGCCATCCTTCTCCAAGTGGAGCCCCTTCGAGGTCGAGCCCCTCGGAGTCGAGCCCAGCCCTCCTTCGCTAGGTCGAGCCCCCTCGAGGTCAAGCCCCTTGGTCCAGAGTCAAGCCCAGCCCTCCTTCGCCAAATGGAGCCCCTTCAAGGTCAAGCCCCTCGGAGTTGAGCCCAGCCCTCCTCCGCTAGGTCGAGCCCCTTGGTTCGGAGTCGAGCCCAGCCCTCTTCTGCCAAGTGGAGCCCCTTCGAGGTCAAGCCCCTCGGAGTCGAGCCCCACCTCTCCAGTTTGGCCTCCATCTCAAACGAAGGCGCCAGCAACCAAAGGGGCGATGCCATCCTCCTTGGATGCCGGCGAGCCATCCGAGGACTACAAGGAAGCACCCACCTGGCTGTGATGATCGCCCCCAGCTGCCACTTTCACCAGAAAGGAAGAAGCTCCCTGATCAAGGTGCTGCGCTCTCCACTGACCATCTGCGCCACCCGAAAGAGGAAGTCAACCAGGAGATTCGAATCTAGGAGGCGGCTACTCCCCAATCGAGGCCCTGCCAAGTTTTCCAGAATGGAGCGACCGGAAGGAATGTCAGAGCACATGGTAGGTTCCCTTATCACGAACCAGGAAAGACATCCCATCCACGGCACGGAACACCGCCGCACGCGTCTGCTAGCATAGGGGAGATCCCGAGGTAGGCGTTCAGCAACCACTTGGACTTAAAAGAGCCATCGACAGCCCCAACAGGGAGGTAAGGGTGAAAAATCTTCAAGCAAGCAAGAGGGAAGAGGCCACACAGGAGAACCGTTAAGAAGACTAAGAATTCAAGGCTACCGGAGATCTACGGGAAGGATTGCCCGGACACAGCCATCCAGCTCCAGTTCACCTCGACCCCCACTTTTTCCAGCTCACTTGCACCATACTCACACATTATTCACTCCTCCTAGCATGGAGTCCATCTCAGGGGCTCGACCAAGAGGATCTGTTCCTCTAGATCATCACTGACTTGACCATCAGAGTGCCCTCGCTGGAATCCCCAGCCCGAATCTCTAACTCTATTTTGCAGATCTCGAAGAGCAGGCCGGTCTTGAAGAGACAAGGGGCGACCCGATGCCGACAGCAGCTATGGGCCACGGCGATCTTGGCGGCAACACCAGGTTTTTTCATTAGTCCATTTAATAAATTATGATATCAAAAATAAGACAATGTTTATGATGAATGCAACTCAAATTTACTCCTCATAAACATAAAATATACATTGAAATAATTCAAACATAATATATATTCATGCATAATAATAACACTTGTACATGTAACAATCGAACCATGGCCATTCATCCTGTTGGCTTTTAACTTAGGTCTGACCATTTTAGAGGTGCTGAGTATCGCCACCTAGCTAGTTTGGTCCACTCTTGCAAAATACAATCAGCGTGCTTTTACTAGGATCTCTGATTTTGGTAATTTCTAAACACTTCTCATTTAATTTTGAATAAATTGATGTATACTAACAAGAGTTGGATACTTAAAATTTAGGATCAATTTTAAATTAGACACCCTAAATTATGGTAGCTATTATATGAAGGTTTTTTTTTGTGAAATTTTAGGCTATACCTGCTCTTGTGGATATCATTTGCTTGGTGGTTGGATTAGGTAAGAAAACCCCTACAAGTGCACCCATTATTACTATGCATGAATATATATTTGTATAAGTTTTTTCAATACATATTTATGGGGAAAAAAATTTGAGCATGCATGATGACATGGTCATGTTTGATAGCATATTTCATTAAACAGACTAAAGAATCAACATACAGCGGTTAGTTTGGAAAAAAGGAATAGGACTAGTTATGTTGACCATAGATAGCCAGCTACGGACAGGAACGTAGTATGTCAATGATAGTTAGCCAAGAATAAAAACATGATTTGTTGATAGCAAGAACTTGAAAAATATATTTTCTATAATAAAAGAAATTCTTGGTATATGTTGGCGAACATTCCTCACTACACAAAGGAAGAAATTTAATTACAGTAGAAATTTTGTAACTTTGGACATGCTCGACTAATAACAGTTTTCCCCACATATATCATGATTTTTGCCTATATATGTGGCAAGGAAGGTTTTTTAGCACAAAGTATCAAAAGAAGACACATTTCATTATGTTTAACTTATCCATCAGGAGTCCCTTGCAAGGCTTATTTTAAAGTAGGCTACCTCATGGGACATCATCGAGGCTTTTTTCTTTTTCTTTTTGTACATGCGGTGATCACACCACTTAATATAAGTAGATATGAGTGACATCATAATTTAGATTATGATCGCTCGAGACTGTGACATAAGTAATTAGAAAATAATATAATGGTTATTAGAAAATAATAGAATGATATCGAAACCTAGGTTATGATTACTTAGGACTGTAACATAAGTGATTAGGATATGATTTGAGTAATATCAAAATTTAGGTTATAGTGATAATTCATCAGAAATTTATTTGATAAAACTAGAGGATCTGATAAATTTATATCTGAGTGCGCAGCGAAAGTGTGGTGCTTAAAATTATTTAAAGCTAGTTAGAAATATTGATTCTTTAACCTGAAGGTCATGATAATGAAAGAGATTAAGTGAAACTCAATACAGATAATGGATGGTATGAATTGAGATCTAGATTACATGATCTTATAAGAAAAGCACTATGAAAGGTAAACTAATTAGGAGCTTGAGGATAATATAAGGATTGGATACTTTCAATGTTTAAACCTCGAGCAAGTAAATTTTGAGGATGAAATTATTTTAACAAAAAAAGAATGTAAGAACTGTGGAAACAGGGGACTCCTTTCCTTGTTTGACCAAACAAAGACCTTGCCAGAAAGACCAGCGAGGCTGTCGTGGATAAGTAGGAGAGGGACAGCGAAGCAACATGGGTGGGTAGAGTTCATCCTCAATCGAGAAAACCCACCATATAAGACTCTATCTCCTCTACTTAAGATTCTTTAAAGCTGCCCCTCATTGGCTCGATTCGAGGAAGGATCGAGCTCTCACTGGTGGTCAGACATCCCTCGACATCGTCGATAAGTCCTCTTGACCATTTATTATGTTTGATTGGGTGACGGCAAGGGGTTTCTTCCTTTATTTTTTCTTAGTTTAGGTTGGTAGCCGGACTGCTGTTGGCAGCGCCGCCTGTATGGTCTCCTCTTCATTCGGCCATGCTCCATCGAGCACCGCCATGGAAAGCCTTTTTGGTGGGAGCACCAGGATCTAACAAGATTACTGGGCCCTATCTGGTTTATTGATTTGGGTTTTGAGCCCTTGCCTGTGTGTCAAATTTTGTAATCAAGTAAGATTGAGTCCTGTAATAAGTTGAGGCAAGATGCCCAAGTTGGTTTGTCTCAATCCTAGTCTAGTTCAATTGAGTCCTATTGAGTCCTGTATATTTGTATTAGTCTAGTACTGGCCCAATTTTATACAAGAGAAGAGGATATCTAGTTTTGGAGTTCTATCAGGCTTCATCCAGGAGTTAATGGCCCTCACATCTGCCTTAATGGGTCTTGATTGCCGCCCCAGATACCAAGATTCCCCCCAGATTCCCCCCAGATGCCTTCCAGATGCCATAGTATATTCCAAGACCAAGGGCGCCCCATGATTCCAGGTATATGCCAGGCGCCCCAGCCCAAGAACATCTCAAGCCCAAGAGCCCAGTAAGAGGAGGCATCCCAGGCTTTTCTCCAAGTCCATTTCAAAATGGGTGCCCAAGGTTTTTCAGCCCAGGCACCAGGTCCATGCGCCCCAGCCCTTGGAAGCCAACTAGGGCCCATCTAATTTTCGCCCAAGCCCAAGGAGGATGCCCTTTGTTGCTACCTATGAGGTCCAAGCTGAATTCCAAGAGGAGCCCAAGCCTTTGACCGGTCCAAGGGAGGAAGAGAAGACTAGGTCAACATAAGAATTTTCCTTCCTAACCTATTAAGGATTTCTATTCCTAAGTTCTTTGGAAATTGTAATTACATTCAAAGTTTATAACCCTCTTCCTACTCAAATTATGTGATCCTATCCTAATTAGGAGAGGGCATGGGAACTCTTATAAATATCCCACCCCTCTTCCACTTGTATTCATATAACCTATTGATGAAATAAAACTCTGGTGCTTTGTTTTCTAGCATTGGTGTTCTTGTATTTTGTGTGGTTGTCCTTGTGTGCCCTAGCCGACCCCTACCTCCACGTCCAAGTCCTAATCTTCCACGCCCAAGGAGAAGAAACCCTAGCTGCCAATCAAGCTAAGGATCTTCTTCTTCCCTAGGCCGCCAGCTATTCCAAACCCTGATCCTTCTTTCTTCTAAAACCTAGTTTCTTTCCTTTATTTTCTTGTTTATTTGATTAACCTCTGATGCTTGCAGGATCCCTGTGGTGTTTTTCCTCAAAAAAGGAGGCCCTCTTTGCCTCCTAGACTGACCCAGCTAGCCATCTGATTCGAGGACTACAGGCTTGTCTTCCAAGCGTCGATCTCGACTGATGTATGATCTCTTCAGCGAAGGTTCTTCAAATCTTTGCCTTGTACAATCCTTCCCCCTCCTGATTTCTGATATGTTGAAGGTACGCTATCCTAAACTGGGGGTTTCTCAATTCCCGATATCTTATCTTTTATGCATGAGTTCTTTTGCGGGTATGATGTTTTCTTTCATTACGTACTTGCCTGCTGCCCTTTACTTGATTTCGAGACATTAGCCTGCAAATTAAAATTATAAAAAATTAAAAAAAAAATAGTTTCTATTTTCTTGCAATCATGGTAGTCTTAAGATCATCCCGCATCACTTTTTCCCTTCCTTCAGCTGTCGGAAGGTGGAAGGCTTGTTCGACCCAAGCACGGAAAAGAACCAAGGAAAGAAAGGAAGAAAAGAGAAAGAAGAAAAATAAAAGAAAAAGAAAAAAAGAGAAAGAGGAGAGAGAGAAGAGGAGAGAGAAAGAAGATAGAGAAGAGAGAGAAAGAGGAGAAAGAATAGAGAAGAGGAAAGAGAGAAAAAAATGGTGAGATAAATAAATAAATATTTAAGAAGGAAGATCTAAAGATTTCTTTCTTATAGGAATTAAAAAATTGTGAAGTTGGGGCTAGGGATCAGTGGATGAATCATTGGTGAAATCCGAATAGAAGGTTTGGATTTATAATTGAATTAATTATTAATATTATTATTATAGAAGGATATTTTTTAGACGGGAAACATCGAGCAAATCTCCGAGCACCTAGATCGGGATTCGATTATAGATCGGTATCTAATATGTTAAGTCTGTCACCGATAAAGGTAAGGATTTTATACATAATCATCGATTTATGGATATGTTTTATTGTATGATCCTTGGACATAAGCATTGGCATGCATGATTGTTTATGTATTATATATTTCGATTTTGCATGATAGATATTTGTGATTGCCGGTATTATTATTTTTTGTATGATATGTTCATATCAAATATGATTATTTAGATGATTTTAATTGTGATACCAGTCATTGGAAATCTTGAAAGAATATTGTGAAGCCCAGTTTAACTGGGCCACCTTGGGCTGAAGTCGGTAGCCCTTGTCGACTTTAGTTCAGAACCCAAAAAAAAATTAGTAGAAGCAGGGGACTAAGCCCTTGTTTATCCGATCGATGATCTCTCCAGAGAAGCTAAAAGGGGGCGCGTAGGGCAGTCGAACTTGGGCGATGGAGTGTCGTAGAGGGATGGGTGTCCAATCGGTTGAGGTGTTTCCCAGTTGGCCAACCCAAGAGGGGGGTGAATTGGGTTTAAAAAATTTTAACAAGTATGTGCCTTTTGAAAACTTTGGATGGTGAGTGAAGTGATTAGAGTATTGCAAGTGAAAGTAAATAATGATGCAAGAACAGCACAAATACCATAAAATTTAGAGTGGTTCGAAGCAACCCAACTCCTACATCCACTATCCAAGGTACATACTTGGGATTTCCACTATTTTCTTTCCGAATATTGCCAGATTGTTTTACAATGGGCTCACAATCTAAAACCCAATATAATGTTAGTTTTCTCAAGCTCACTAACAATCCAACTTGATTTTCAAGGCTCACCAATAACCTTTGAAACAATTTACAAGTCACAGCTCCCTGCTGCACTTGTAACAACTCAAAATAGAGTATAAAAGGAAGCAACACTTAAAACAAACCTAAAGATTTGAATGGTTACAGTTGAAGCTCTTAATGAGGCCTTCTTGAAAGCTTCTTTAATGCTCTTCAATACCTCTCTTAATACTTCAAAGATTGACTCAAGATGGTAGTTGAAAGTTGGTAAAGAACTTAAGTCTTTACTTGAAAGCTCTTGAAAATATTCAATACCCTCATGAAGATTGTTCAAAACTTGTTTAGATCTATCATTTATAGCCACTTGAAGTGTTCCCAGGTGAATATGGTCGTTAGAAACTCTTGTAAATCAAAAACTAGCCGTTTAAGAGTTTAAACTTCAAGAAATTTTACTTCTAGAACTAGCGGTTACTGTTCAAAAACTGGGATTCAAGTCGGCTCAAATGATTAAGTCGGCTCGGATGCTCGGACAAGTAAAAACTAAACTCTGTTAGAGTCGGCTCATTTCAATCGAGTCGGCTCGGTTGACTGGTTTTCTCAAAACTCAATTTCAGCTACTCTAAAGGAGTCGACTCGGATTGTCATTGAGTCGGCTCGGTTGGAAAGTATCAAATTTTTTTGTACCATGCCAAATCAATGTATCAGTTCTAGCATTGAGTCGGCTCGAGTGAACTTTCTCCAAATGCATTCAAACTTCTTCCAAACAACTTCCAACAACTTCTAAACCTAATCTAAGTTATTTATACTTAAATTTACAATAGTTTTGCCCTTTTTACAAGAATATACACTCAAAAAATCTTTAGGGCTCACAAATACATGAAACTTTTCTTTGTGTACATGAATTCATTACATTAGTCCTAGAAATGTAGAGTGAAAGATTGACCATGTAAATTGCCCTACAAAAACTTCTTAAGCAATGTGAAAAGTGTTAGTATCAAATACATGTTCCAATAATTTGTTATCATCAAAATCATTTCAGGGGTCAACATAAGGTTTCTCCCCGTATAGCAAGGACAACTCCATCGTTTTCCTCCTTAAAACTCCCCTATCATCGAGTTTTCCATCGATCTCCTCCACTTCTCTGGTGGCCAATCATTCCTGGACTGTCGTCGATGAGTCCTCCTCTCCCTATGCTCTTAATTTGCATGTTTAATCAGTTATCTGAAATGGATTTTGGGCTTGTTCCCCTTCCTGCCATGGATACGCCGGTTGACCCCGTCCCTTCTCTATCCGGTGATGTCCGATAAGCTTCCCTCCTCGTCCACCACCTTCCATGGCTTCCGAGATCATGGGAGGCTCGCTTGGGCCAAGCCAAGGAGAAGTCGAGGGAAGAAGAAGGGGGAAAGAAAAAAAAGAAGAGGAAGGAAAGAAAAAGAAGGAAAAAGAAAAAAAAGAAGGAAAAAAAGAGAAAAAGGAGAGACAAAGAGAGAGAGGAGAAAGAAAGAAGAGAGATAAAATGAAAGAGGAAGAGGAGAGATAAGAAAAAAATAAAAAATAAATAAATAAATAAATTTTATAAAATTAGTTTGGGTATTTAGGCTGTTTTTATTGATTAATACGATTTTCATCACCCGAACCTAAATAGATATCTAGATCGAGCCTAGTCTCAGACCAGACCGAAAAATCTTTTATCTTATTTAGATTTAGGATTAATTATTTTACTTATTTTATTAGAACCTTCATTAGTATGGGAGTATCGAGGATTTAGAGTTGAGTTGTGTGTTCTTGATAGAATCAATTTCAAGTGAGTTATCTTGACCTTTAGTATTGCATGCTAAATATGTTGTGATTATTGTACAATGTAAAATATGTATGGCATAATTTGATCTACATTGGGTTGCATTCATTGTCATGTGTGTTGGTATTATCGCTCTCTAGTCCAACTATGATCACACGAGGACCTAGTCTCCTTCCGGGCCTCGAGTGGGGCGATCACTGGTACATGACCGATGTGCAGTGTATGTAGTCAGGAGCTAGTTACCTTTTTATTTTTAGCTATGCATGGCAGTTGCTAGTACATAAGGCTGCAAATGGGTCGGGTTGACCCATGACCCAACCCGACCCGATCCATTTAGACCCAATCCAACCTATTTTTATGGACCCGTGGATCCGAGTTGGGTCCTAAAATTAGACCCGTTCCATTTTTCGGGTCGGGTCTGGGTTTACTAAATTTGGACCCGACCCGACCCGACCCGATTCGAACATACTAATACTATTAGAATTATATCTATTTGGACCTTTAAATTATAATTTAAAACTTGTATGGAACTAGTTATAATTATTTTTATATCTTAATTTATTTTAAAAATAATATTATTTGTTATATATTTTATAGTTAATAATAGTTATCTATGTAATAATTAAAATATAGTTGTCTATATTTTATTCGGATCATATTTAGATCCAAACTTTGTATATTAGAACTGGATTATTTATGGACCCGATCCAACCCGAATGACCCGTTGGATTGAAAATTCTAAAAGTGGACCCGACCCAACCCGACCCAATTTTCTAATGGATTGGGTCTAGGTCTACTATTAGGACCCGATCAAAAAACTTGGTCGGATCGGGGTCACTCAAGACCCGATCTGACCCGACCCATTTGCACCCCTACTGGTACATGTTGAGGATGTATGTTTTCTCATATGATATCAGAGTTAGTTTTCTTTCGGACCTCCAATGAGGCGATCACTGGTACAAGACCAATGTGCGGTATGTGTAGTCAGGATTTTAGTCTCTTTCGGGGCTAGCCATGGGCCGATTATGACCATAGTTAGAGGGACTAGGAGAGTAAAGTAAATGGTTGGCCATCCATAGTCATATCGTTTGTATGTAAATGTGCATATAATGTGATGTTACATTTTATTTTATTATGAGTTGGTTATACTGTGATGCATGATTGGTGTATGTTTGTAAATTGTTGTTAATATATTTATGGATATATTAGAGGTGTTAATAACTTATTGAGCTTGTATAGCTCACCCCCTATTTTTTTATATTTTTTATAGATCCGGAAGATCAATCAAGCTATGGGACCAATCAGTGTGGAACTAGGGTTTACGTATTAATCCCTTATTTTATGATTTATCCTAAATTTTAGTTAAATTTTATTTACCTGTTAACCTTTATGAAAAATTTTAGGAATAATAAATAATTTGTGAAATCTATTCTTTACCACTGCTTGGATATTGAATTGAAGGATATGCCTGGCATGATCTCTAGGGTGATACCTAGGGTTGTGCGGCCAGTTGCGTAGCCGATCCCGGTGTTAGATTCGAGGCGTGACAGAGTGGTATCAGAGCAAAGGTTTAAGATCAAGATGTTATAATTGATGAGAGTGGGATAAAATTATGATTATGATTAAGTATTTTGTAATAGTTGTTGATACTAAGAAGTTATTTAGGTGTATATTATAATTCCAAGAATTTTGCTAAGTATAGAAGGCTTACACGAATAAAATATTGGATTAAACTCTCCTAGCTTAAGTTTTGGAAGAATATCATTGAGGTTAGATAATGAATATATGGTGGTATATTTTGAGTTATATTATGAATTTGATTTAATTTAGAAATCTAATTTTGATAAAAATTAAAGACTGTGATATAGATGATTAGAAATTAATATGATGGTTATTAAGGCATGATAAAATGATATCGAAGCTTGCGTTATGATCATTTACAACTGTAACATAAATGAACAGGATAAATGATTAGGATATGAGTTGGATGATATTAAAAAAATTAGATTGGGTTACTGAATTTGGGCAGAATGATACTTGTGAGTATTGGATCATGTATAGAAGACATAGATTTTTTTTAAAATTTTGAGGCCAAAATTTTTTTTGTAGGAGGGGAGAATGTGAAGCCCAGTTTAACTAGGCCACCTTGGGCTGAAGTCGGCAGCCCTTGTCGACTTCAGTTTAAAACCCAGAAAAAAAATAGCAAAAATAGGGGACCGAGCCCCTTTTTATCCGATCGATGATCTCATCAGAGAAGCCAAAAGGGGGGGCCGTAGGGCAGTCAAACTCGGGCAGTGGAGTGTCATGGAGGGACGGGTGTCCGATCGATCGAGGTTTCTTCCTATACGGCAAGGACAACTCCATCGTTTTCCTCCTTAAAAACCTCCCTATCATCGAGTTTTCCATCAATCTCCTCCTCTTCTCCAGTGGCCAATCGTTCCTGGACTGTCATCGATGAGTCCTCCTCTTCCTAAGCTCTTAATTTGTATGTTTAATCAGTTATCTGAAATGGATTTTGGGCTCGTTCCTCTTCCAGTTGCTGCCCATGACCAGAACGGCCATGGATACACTGACCGACCTCGTCCCTTCTCTATCCAGCAAGCTTCCCTCCCTGTCCACTGCCTGCCATGGTTTCCAAGACCATGGGAGACTCGCTTAGGCCAAACCAAGGGGAAGTCGGGGGAAGAAGAAGGGGGAAAGAAAAAAAAGAAGAGGAAGAAAAAAAAAGAAGGAAAAAGAAAAATAAAGAAGAAAAGAAAAAAAAAGAGAAAGAGGAGAGAAAAAGAGAGAGAGGAGAGAGAAAGAAGAGAGAGAAAGAGGAGAGAGAAAGAAGAGAGAGAAAGAGGAGAGATAAAATGAAAGAGGAAGAGGAGAGAGAAGAAATAAATAAATAAATTTTATAAAATTGGTTTGGGTATTTAGATTGTTTGTATTGATTAATCTAATTTTCATCATCCAGACCTAAATAGATATCTAGAT
This sequence comes from Areca catechu, assembly GCA_021397845.1. Taxonomy (NCBI): domain Eukaryota; kingdom Viridiplantae; phylum Streptophyta; class Magnoliopsida; order Arecales; family Arecaceae; genus Areca; species Areca catechu. Next base: position 28,341,180 of record CM038046.1, read on the forward strand.
CGAGCCTAGTCTCAGACCATACCGAAAAATCTTTTATTTTATTTAGATTTAGGATTAATTATTTAACTTATTTTGTCAGAGCCTTCATTAGTATGGGAGTATCGAGGATCTAGAGTTGAGTCGTGTGTTCCTGATAGAATCAGTTTCAAGTAAGTTATCTTGACCTTTAGTATTACATGCTAAATATATTATGATTGTTGTGCAATGTAAAATGTATGTTGCATAATTTGATCTACATTGGGTTGCATTCATTGTCATGTATGTTAATGTTGTTGCTCTCTAGTCTGACTATGATCACACGAGGACCTAGTCTCCTTCCGGACCTTCAATGGGACGATCACTAGCACATGACCGATGTGCGGTATGTATAGTAGGAGCTAGTTGGCTTTTTATTTTTCGCCATGTGTGGCAGTTGCTGATACATACTGAGGATGCATGTTTTCTCGTGTGATATCAGAGTTAGCTTCTTTTCGGGCCTCCAGTAGGGCGATCACTGGTACATGATCGATGTGCGGTATGTATAGTCAGGATTCTAGTCTCTTTCGGGGCTAGCCATAGGCCGATTATGGCCATAGACAGAGGGACTAAGAGAGTAATGTAAATGGTTGGCCATCCATAGTCGTGTTGTTTATATGTGAATGTGCATATAATGTGATGTTGCATTTTATTTTATTGTGAGCTGGTTATAATATGATGCATGATTGGTGTATGTTTACAAATTATTGTTGATATATTTATGCATATATTAGAGGTGTTGATAACTTACTAAGCCTGTATAGCTCATCCCCTATTTTTCTATATTTTTATTTTGTTACATATTCGGAAGATCAATCGGGCTTCGAGACTAATCAGTGAGGAACTAGGGTTTAAGTGTTAATCCCTTATTTTATGATTTACCTTAAATTTTAGTTGAGTTTTATTTACCTGTTAACCTTTATGAAAAATTCTAGGATAATAAATAATTAATGAAATATATTCTTTACCACTGCTTGGATATTGAATTGAAGGATAGGCCTGGCATGATCTCTAGGATGATACCTAGGGTTGTGCGGCCGGTTGCATAGCCAATCCCGGTGCTGGATTCGGGGCGTGACAAATATGATTTGAAAACATGTTTAAGATTTAATAAAGTGATAATCAAGAAAAGAAGATATGTGGACTAGTAACACCATACAAAGAATAGCCGAGTCACGGATGGATAGTACATGAAATAGTTGGTCATGGACAGATGGTATGTGGAATAGCTGAACCACTGGCTGATAATATATGGAATAGTGAGCCATAAGTGAATAGTATGTGGGTTAGGTTGGCCACGGGCTGATAGTACATAGTCAATTTGAGATGTGCCCATCATAACATAAGCATGGCTGTGATTAGTCCAAAATCTTGAAAAAGATGGATGCCTTAATTGAAACATAAAAATGAAATATGGTTTTACCAAGGGTTTTATTATATATGATGATTAAGTTACCTTGGTTGCATGACATGATGTTTTATGATTACTGACACTACTATTATTTTCTTGCTATTTCCAAATCATATTACTATTAGTGTGAATGTATGGAATCCTTACTGGGCTATAAAGCTCATACCCTCTACTTTCTTTCCTTTTCAGAGTATACAGAATATTTGAGTTTAGTGGTGGATTGGATGTATAAGTGGAAGGATAAAAATATAGAGTTTTTTATACCGATCGGACAATTACAGAAAGACCAAATTTGTAATTATATGAGTGGTGTTATTTTCTTTATATTAGATATTCTTATATGAAATGTGAATAATAGTATCTTTTGAAATTGAAGTTGTAGTGGCTTTTTTAAAAAAAATATATCTTGCATGATTTCTAGGGCATGTTCTAGGGTTCATGCGGCCAGTCGCATGGCCAAACTGAGTATTAGGTCGGTCTCTAATATGCTCAGTGATATGGCTGTATCCACTGATATGGAGTCTATCTGGATGCCAGTTGTCAGCCAGCAGATGGAGGTGCCACCTAAGCTTGGCGCCTGAGCAAGGAGCTGAAGTGAGCCCCCTGTCGAGGTCAGTTTCCAGCCAAGGCCGAGCTCAAGCTGCCACCCAGCATAGGAGGGAAGGCGACAGGGATTCAAATCATGGCGAGAAAGAGAGTTACCTTCATCGAGACCCTGTTGCTGAGACAGTACAATTGATAGGCGGTAGCCCGCCGCTTGAAGCCTATGGAGGGGGGGCACATCGCCAGAGCACCAGGGCCCCCCAAGCCTCAGTTTACACGGATCAGGAAGGAATGTCCCCATCAAGGCATAGTTCTCTCTAGTCTACCGACTGCACCACCCATAAGTGGAAGGCCATACCAGAGGATTCAGACCCTGGGGTGGCCACTTGCATGCCGGTACTCTGCCAGGTTTTCCAAAACATGGCGACCCACCAGAACAACAGAGCCAACAATATAACCCCCTGCCTTAAAGGGATAAACGGGAGCTCACGCGCAGTTCCCGCGTGCTGCCAGATGTCACCCCATGGGACTCCCAAAAAAGAGAAACATCTGGAAAGCAAGAAGGAGAAGGGGTAAGGGAGGTAAAGGTTGGTACACAGAAGGGGGAGCAAAACGGACACAACGCTCTAGGGCTACCAGGGAATTCATCAGAAGAATTCCACGGACACAGCCAACTCTGCTCTAGCCCTCCTTCACTGCTAACACCCTACACTTACTTTCTTTTCTCAAAAACATGACCCCCGAATGTGGAAACCTCACCAGGATCTACGAAGGGGGATCTGATCCCCTAGATCGCCCATTGACTTAATCATTGGAGTGCCCCCATCGAAATCCCCGGCCCGGATCTCTTTTTCTTTTGTAGGGGTCTGGGAACGCACGCGGGATCCCAGGTGAGGGGGGCGATGCCCGACGCCATGCTGGAGCTACGGGCCATGATTGTCCAGGCGGCAACAAATTGGCATGCCAGGAAGGGGGCACCGAGCAAGATGTTGGAACATCAGCCAAACTAGTCCCCCCACCACGAAAGCAGTTCCACTTGAGGCATGGTGGTAACACGCACACAGGAAGCTTTCGCCCGTTGCGTGGAGGGCCCTCTTTCTCACGGAGGCCCACGTAGACTAGAGGGGAAGCTCCCCGCTCCACCACAACCTCCTTCGATGGATGTCCAACCCACCACACTTGTCCATCAAATGTAAGTGCTATCCACGGTGGTGCGACAGTTACAACACCGACAATGGTCCCTGGCTACCCAGCAGCAGCCAGGGACCCCTGCGGCCCAAGTCCCTGCCCCTCGTGGCAGTTTGCGTCCCATCCAAGAAAGGCCTTCACAGCCACAGGCCATGACTGATCCCCGGGGTAGCCTTCGAGTCCCGGCAGAGCAACAGAGGAGCGGGTCAATCGACCGGGAGAGCCAGTCCTTAGGCTTAAAGCGCGCCTCCCATAGGCACCATAGACGCTGCCAGAGCAAGGCCCCCCATCATGACCCTCCTCAGCGTTCGCCTCCATCCTCTCTAACAGCCCTGGCAGAAGACTCCACTGATGAGGCTACCAGGCATGTGCCAGAGAAGCACCTGGAGGAACAAGAGCGTAGGCTGGCATAGCTGTCCCGCCAGTTTGCCAACATGCAAGACTCCACCAAAGAGTCGGCGGGCTATGATGTCCGTTCCCCTTTCTCTTGAGAGATCTAAGAGGGGTCGATCCTGAGTCAGTTCTGCATGCCTCAGGTGGATCCCTACAACGGGACCACTAACCCCTTGGACCACCTAGAGAGCTACAAGGCTCTCATGAGAGTCCAGGGGGTGACAGATGCCCTCCTCTACATAGCCTTCCCCGCTACCCTACGGAAGGCCGCTCGGGTCTGGTTTACCCACCTCGAGCCTGAAAGGATCAGTTCCTTCGTGGAGCTAGAAAGAAGGTTCATGGTCCACTTCGACGCCTGTCGAGAGGTGCCACGAGAAGTCGATAGCCTTTTCTCCATCAGGCAGCAAGACCACGAGCCCTTGTGGGACTATGTGGCCCACTTCAAGGTTGCCATACTGGAGATCTACGACCTGGATGAGCCCATCGCCATGATGGCACTGAAGAGAGGGCTTCAGACTTCCCACCTGACTTACTCCATGGATAAGAAGCCATCGAAGATGTACTCTGACCTCCTCCTCCGCGTTCACAAGTATGCTCGTGCTGAGGAGGCAAACCGTGCCAGGAGAGAGCTGGATGGGAAGCATTTGAAAAGACAAGCTTTGGGGGAGGCTCTAAAGGCACGCAGGCCTGGGTCAAACCCCAGTTTTCGAGCGAGGCTCAAGCCAAAGGGCAGTCCCACTTCCGAAGAAGCATGCACCCCTTTCCTCGTCCCGAGATCAAAGATCCTCATGGAGATTGAGGGTGAATGCTACCTGCATCACCCTCCCCCATTGGGATCGTCCGGTGGCCATGACAAGACAAAATACTGTCGGTTCCACCATAACCACGGCCACGACATCGAGGACTGCCACCACCTCAAAAGAGAGATCAAAGATCTGAAAAGGAGGGGCTACCTCGAAAAGTTCATGGGGGGCAAGACCCCTACAGAGCTCCAGGTGCTTATGGCTCCTCCTCCTGCCCCTGCAGTTGATAACCGACCCACCGAGAGGCCCGTGGGCATGATATGTTGGGGGCAAGCTCTCCCCAGACTAGGAAGGCCCCTACTGAGTAGTCAAGATCCTTCCACCTGGAGCCTACCACCTCACCGAGATCGATGGCGAAGAAATTCTAAGGGCTCACCTTCAAAAATGTAAGGCTCCCCCCTTTTTAATAAAAGTTTTCTTTCAGTGCAATGTTGTCTTTGCCCTGCAGGAAAACCATCGCCTGACCCCAGGCCTGGCAATTCAAGCCGGGAACTCCTGAAGCCCCGCACCTGTCGCCATGCTCACAGTCCGGAGATGTTAGCGGGACTCCCTAGAAGTTTTGGCATCTACCGCCAGACTCACAGTTTGGCACCTCAAGCCAGGAAACTCCTGAAACCCCGCACCTGTCGCAGTGATCACAGTCTAGAGATGTCAGCAGGACTCCCTAGAAGTTTCGCCATCTACCACCAGACTCACAGTTCGGCACCTTAAGCCAGAAAACTCCTGAAGCCCCACACCTGTCACCATGCTCACAGTCTGGAGATGTCAACGGGACTCCCCATAAGTTCCACCATCTACTGCTAGACTCACAGTTCGGCATCTCAAGCTGGGAAACTCCTGAAGTCCCACACCTATCACCGTGCTCACAGTCTGGAGATGTCAGCAAGACTTCCCAGAAGTTTCACCATCTACCGTCAGACTCACAGTTTGGCACCTCAAGTTGGGAAACTCCTGAAGCCTCGCACCTGTCGCCGTGCTCACAGTCCGAAGATATCAGTGGAACTCCCCAGAAGTTCCACCATCTACCGCCAGACTCATAGTTCGGCATCTCAAGCTGGGAAACTCCTGAAGCCCCGCACCTGTCGCCATGCTCACAGTCTGGAGATGTCAGCAAGACTCCCTAGAAGTCTTGCCATCTACCGCCAAGCTTACAGTTCGGCATCCAAAGCCCGGAAACTCCTGAAGCCCGGCACCAAAGCCTAGAAACTCCCAAAGCCTAGCACCAAAGCCCGGAAACTCCTGAAGCCTGGCACCAAAGCCTGGAAACTCTCGAAGCCCAGCATTAAAGCCCGGAAACTCTCGAAGCCCAGCACCAAAGTTCGAAAACTCCCGAAGCCCGACACCAAAGTTTGAAAACTCCCGAAGCCCGGCCCTAAAGCCCGGAAACTCCTAAAGCCCGGTACTAAAGACCGGAAACTTCTGAAGCCCGGCACTAAAGCCTAAAAACTCCTGAAGCCAGGCATCAAAGCCCGGAAACTCCCAAAGCCCAGCACCTAAGCCTGAAAACTCCTGAAGCCAGGCACCCTAAGCCGGAAAACTCCTGAAGCCCCGTATATGTCACCATGCTCATAGTCCGGAGATGTCAGTGGGATGCCCTAGTGGTTCTGCCATCTACTGTCTAACTCACAGCCCGGCACCTCAAGCTAAGAAACTCCCAAAGTCCCGCATTCATCCCATTGGATCCCTAGTTTGAGGATGGCAAAGTGGGGCACTCTCGAAGGCCCACACCCCACCGGTTGGACTCAGAGCCAGTGAGGGCAATCTCAAGACTCCTCATGTCAAATTCTCGAACTTGACGGTCTCTCAGGGCCACACAGGCCCCCCCTTAAGCCATCCGCCAGCTCCTGGCTAACTGAAGAGGTTCAAGGCAACCACAAAAACAAAAATTCAGTGAAGCGAGAAGGACTTCATTGATGTTGCATGAAAAAGATACATTATCAAAGGACCCCCGACAGCCCGGGCGGTCCTTAAAATAAAAAGAAAGAAGGAAGATAAAAAGGGCAGGTTTTGGAGGGAGACTGGAGCCTATCCCTCAGCAGGCTTCTTCCCGGGATGGTGGATAGGCACGCCGATATCCTCTTGGGCCTCCATAGTCCCCACTGGCAGGACCTCCTCAGCGATAGGGGCAGGCTCCACCTCAGCAATGGTAGTGGGAGTCGTGGCTCCCCTTGAGCTTCCCCTTGAGCTTCCGCCAAGGCCGCCCTGGGAAGTGATAGGCCACCAAGGATTTGCAGACCCCGAACCCTTTGATGAAGAAATCCATGGCCGCCTCCTGGACTTCATCGGCAAACTCCGCTGAGGCCCTGAATCTGGGCACCGCCTCGGTGACTTCCTTCTTGGCGGCTTCCATCAAACCCACCGCCGTAGTAGCTTTCTCCTCGACAACCGAGCCTGCACCCCCTCCAAGCATGCCTGGAGGCCACTCATCAGCTCTTCTACCTGGGCAACACCATCCTTGAGCTCCTCCACCTGGCAGGAGGCCCAATCCCTTTCTCGAGCCAAGGATGCTTCGAGGTCCCTGATCCGATTCTCGGTATCGACCACTTCGGCTGGAGGATCCTATCCTTCTCCTCCAAGGCCTAAGCCCTGTCAGCCTACTCTCGTGCCTTAGCCACTAGCAACATCCTTTCCTGCTCCCACTAGGTGCAGTGGTCGCAAACGAGAAGAATGTCGGTCCTGATCTACACCATCAAAGATGTTAGCCCTGGCAGTTAGACTGAAGCAACAGAAAGGCAGAAGACAACCGTGAAGAGGAGAGGAAGAGTGCCAAGAAGGGCCTCTACCAGCATCCTACCTCCCCTCTCATGGCGGTCGCGTGACTGGACCATGAACTCCATCATGCGCTCTGCAAGCGCATGATCCTGGGTGACCGTCGAATTTGGTCTCATCCCAAGTACTGCCCTCTAGATAGCAGCCCTCCTCGGTGCTGAGGGTGCCACCGCGTCCGGGGGAGCCACCTCTGAAGGCATCTTATCTGGCAGTGGGGAGCTTGTCGTCGCAGGTGATGGCATCGATGATGGTTGCTCTACCACCCCTTCTCCCTCTGCGTCCACCTCGATGACTGCAGGAAGGTGGACCGCAACTGCTGGAACCGGCCTGGCTAATGTGCTCGTGCCAGGTTCTTAGGCTGGAAGCTGGGCTCGCTGCTTTGAAGGCCCAGGGACTGGTTCGACCGTTTGCCCCGTAGAGCTAGAGACTGAAGCAGGCCCCGCCTCTTGGCTGGGCTCAACCTGGGCCCTCTTTGGTGGAGCCTTCTCGGGCCCGGACGGTAACCCTCTCTTATGGGCAGCCTCCATAAGCTCTTGCATCGAGAACTTTATGCCTGCCAGAAGAAGAAGATAAAGTTCAGCAATAGGCCAAAAAGGGCTCATTGAAGAAGAGGTACCCCTTTGGACTCACCTCACCCATGGATCGGACTGATCCTGGTGTCGAACAAGTTCTGCTCTGATAGCAGAACCTTGAGAGGAGGGATCTGATTGGAGATAAGCTGGTCGTATACTCCTCGATCAGAGGCCTCAACTTGGGAGTTCCGATTTGGGTTTCGATTCGGATCACTCCAAACCCAGTCCATCCCTTCGATAGAAGCAAAGAAGAATTTTCTCTTCCATCCCTTGAAGGAAGAGGGGTACTCAAACTTTATCCCCCTCAGGCGAGGATAAACACACCACCACCCGTCCTCGGTCAGGTGGCGTTTCAAGATAAAAAAGGCTCTGAACAAAGAGAAGAGGGTGACAATCCCGTGGAAGTGGCAGAAAATAATGAAGCAGTTGATGACCCTAATGGCATTGGGAGCCAACTGGGCCAAAACAAGATGGTAGTTGCTTAGAAAAAAGAGAAAGAAGAGATGGAAAGGCAAGCGAAGGCCCCCGAGAAAGAACTCTCCGTAGAGGGCTATTCAACCTGGGCCACTAGAGGTGACCCGCTCCTCCTGTCATGGAACCGAGAGCCGAACAGAATGCGGGATCCCGTAGGTAGCCCAGATCACAGAGAGATCCTCCCTGGTGATCGTCGAAGCTATGCCCGAAGGGCCGATCAGACAGGAAGACCTAGAAGAAGCAATGGGAGTAGAAGAGACGGAAGGAGCAGGAGGGCCCCTGGGCTCATCGATGATTACTCCGGTTAGGCGAAGGTTTTTGTAGATGATGAGAGGGACCTCCTCCTCCTCGTCTGAAGATGGAGTTCTCAGTTGAGAGGGCCCTGCCCCAGCGGGGTTACTAGAAGAGCGGAGGTGTCAACCAGACGCAGCCATCTGAGATCAAAAAAAGGAGGTGTATAGGAAAAGGAGACCTGAGATCTCTACAGGAAGACTCAGCCTCGTCGAAAGAAAAGGAGAAGGCCCAAGGAGACAAACCTAGTTGTTAAGGAAAAAGACAGTCGGGAGAAGGAAGAAGCTCTGGCCCGGCGGTGAGTGGAAAAGTTTTGAAAGAGGCGACTAGGGGAAAAAGCTTACCCTCTCTTCAAAGCCACCAGACTGCAACCGTATGCCCTTTTAGCGCTCCCATTGTTGGATAAGCACCACGCGGCAACATCGCCCAAAGGTGACGCCCCGATGCAACAGAAATAACCTCGAGTCATACATCCATCATTATGCTTTCTCGGACCCGCTGATGTGGCACCCTCATGCTGGCCTTAAGGAATAGTGCACGAAGTGGTGGTGATCATGGCATTTAATGGTGCCAGATCTCAGCCTTTTCGCGTCAGCTCCATAATTACCTTCTTAGCCCCGAGTACGACATTTTATCAAGACTTGGAAATAGGAGACCAATGAAGAAACGACATCACTGGATCCCGCACGGATCCATTCGATGGAGATTGCAACCATAAGCTCTGTCCCATCAAGTCCTTCTGCTGGGCTGGCTCCCCCCATGTCGAGACTCTAGCGAAAGCCTGATTCCTCGAGTCCCTTTGCTGGGTTGGCTCCCCCCGGTCGAGACTCTAGCCGATGTCAGACTCCACCTTCTGCTGGGCTGGCTCCCTACAGGTCGAGACTCCAACTGAAGCCTGATTCCTCGAGTCCCTTCGCTACGTTAGCTCCACCATGGTCCAGACTCCAATTAAAGTCAGACTCCACCTTCTACTAGGCTAGCTCCCCCCAGGTCGAGACTCCAGGGAAAGCTCGATTCCTCGAGTCCCTTCACTGGGTTGGCTCCCTCTTGGTCGAGACTCCAGTCAAAGTCAGGCTCCATCTTCTGCTGGACTGGCTCCCCCCAGGTTGAGACTCTAGCAGAAGCTCGATCCCTCGAAGTCCTTCCACTATGTTGGCTCCCCCCAGGTCGAGACTCCAACGGAAGCCCGATTCCTCAAGTCCCTTCGCTGGGTTGGCTCCCCCCTGGTTGACACTCCAGCCGAAGTCAGACTCCACCCTCTGCTGGACTGGCTCCCCCTAGGTTGAGACTCCAGCAGAGACCAAATTTCTCTCCAAGTCTTCCCGCCGAGCTAGCTCCTCCAAAGTGCACACTCGCTCGCAGTTGCAATCTCCAACGGGCCTCCTTCGGAGCAGCTTAGATGGAGGAGGAGAAGAAGAAGAAGAAGGAGATAAGAAGGAGAAGCGCACAATAGTCAAAGCAAAAGCCTTCATTGATCAAAAGTCTCTTACATCTTACGGAGGTTCTCGACAGGCCAGGAAGCCTCCTAGAGATCTAAGTTACAAGTAAGAGAGGATCCTCCCTAACAGTACTCCCGGAAGCAGCTGGGGGAGCACCAGTCCTTCTTTCAGGTGGGCTTCCTAGGAAGGAGGATGGCGGTGCCTCCGTCTCTACCGGCCCGTTCTTCATAGGAAGTCGTCGAGTCTCTAGAGCCCAGCATCGATTCCACCTGGAGGATGCGGGTACCCTTCCGTGAATGAATATCTGAGGAAGGGGTACAACGATGCATCCTCCTCGACTGTGCCGTCATTCTTGGATTTCACCAATCTGATAATTCCAAGCTTAGCAGCGATCACTCCTCGTTAGGCCACTCTCAGTAGCGTCGCGGCAACCGTAGCCTTCTCCACGGTGATTGCAACCATCGCTGTCCCCTCATTCAATCGCATGACCAGGCGCACCTAGGAGGTTCGCAGGTAAGTTGCTTCCATCACATAAACAACCACCTCTCCTGCCCCCCGAGGCCTCTCCACTTTCTCCTCCTTCAGGGAAATCTCGAGCTCAGCAGACTTCTTCCTCGATCGGGATGCTCCCGCCCGGACACCGGCTGGACGTCCCAAGAGAAGCATCAGGCAACCTCCCGGACCTGAAGCATACCAGAAGACCTCCCTTGGCATAGCTAGGAGAGAAGAGTCAAAGAGAAAAGGTATTAGAGAGAAGAGGATGTTCTACGAAGGCCCATCCGCCTGTGCTTAAAAAGACGAGGGATGGCCTCTCTGTAATGGATCCTGCCGACCCCTCATACCGATTGAAGGTATGCACCTCATTAATTACCAGGCCAGCCAGAAGATGCCACGTGCTAGCGCCAGACAATCCGCGTGCTTCATTCTTAAAGGATTCGCTTTGACCCTAGAGGAGCATTTATGGCCACCATCAGAAAGCCAACGCCCCAAGCGCTGCATCATCTCCCGGGCTCGAGAGTGGGGATCAAATGATACGGCTGTATCCATTGATGTGGAGTCCATCTGGATGCCAATTATTAGCCAGCAGATGGAGGTGCCACCTAAGCCTAGCGCCCGAGTAAGGAGCCGAAGTGAGCCCCCTACCGAGGTTAGTTCCCGGCTGAGGCCGAGCTCAAACTGCCACCCAGCACAGGAGGGAAGGTGACAAGGATTCAAATCATAGCGGGAAAGAGAGTTACCTTCACCGAGACCCTGTCGCTGAGACAGTACAACTGACAAGCGGCAACCCGCCGCCTGAAGCCTACGGAGGGGAAGCGGCTCACCGGAGCACCAGGGCCCCCCAGGCCTCAGTTTACACCGATCAGGGAGGAACGTCCAAGTCAAGGCGCGGCGCTCCCCAATCTACTGACTGCACCACCCACAAGTGGAAGGCCGTGCCGGAGGATTCATACCCTGGGACGGTTGCCTACATGCCAGTGCTCTACCAGGTTTCCCAAAACATGGCGATCCACTAGAACAACAGAGCTCGCAACATAACTCTCTGCCTCAAAGGGATAAACGGGAGCTCACGCACAGTTCCCGCATGCTCCAGATGTCACCCCCAAGGACTCCCCGGAAAGGGAAACATCTGGAAAGCAAGGAGGAGGACACACACGGCCTCTCCACAACAAAAAACAAAGAAGGGCCTCCGAACGAAAGGAGAACAACAAGAGGCAAAAACCAACAAGGGATAAAGGAGGTAAAGGTTGGCACACAGAAGGGGGAGCAAACCAGATACAATGCTTTGGGGTTACTAAAAAATTCATCGGAAGAATCCCACGGACACAGCCGACCATACTCTAGCCCTCATTCTTTGCTAACACCCTACACTCACTTTCTTTTCTCAAAAATATGACCCGCGAACGTGGAAACCTCACCGGGATCTACGAAAGGGGATCTATTCTCATGGATCACCCACTAACTTGATCGTCGGAGTGCCCCCGTCAGAATTCCCGATCCGAGTCTCTTTTTCTTTTGTAGGGGTCCGGGAACGCGTGCGGGATCCCAAGCGAGGGGGCGACGCTCGACGCCGCGCTGGAGCTACGGGCCACGACGGTCTAGGCGGCAACACTTAGCAACGTAAGATGCAACATAATCAGCCATATTATTCGTCATGACAAAATCATGAAAGATATTTTAGATGTCACAGAAGAGCGGATGGATCTAGTTGCTTCATCTCAGTCCTGGATCTAGCTGATAATGATGGTAGAATCTCACTATAAAAATTCTCTCCATTCATAAAACTTGCCTCGTATAGAGAATACCTGTCCAAGCAACTCAAAGCTCAACTTCTAAAATAGAAAGTCAACAGATATGCATCCCTCGCCATTAGCAACCAAGCATCTGGATCTTGAATGACATACCATCATTCCAGCCATTTCTAATACTATTATCAAAATTTACTTTGATAAATCTTGAAGAAGAGGTCTTTCCGTAAATATAAAGAACCCTGATGCAAGAGTAGTATGAAAGTTTCATGCATCCAAAACATTTTAATGGGCAGGCTAGCGACATCAAAATAACCGTGCTTCGTAGCCAAGCTAACGGCCCTCTCTAATAGCCGGTATGCAGGACAACCTGGCCTCACAAATCATCGAAGCTTTTTAAAATTAACAAACATCTGAATAGGAAAAGACAATGCATCGAGTAGGTCCTAGCTTTCATATTCCAAAGTGAGAAACAGGCAACACGATTGTACACAGTATACCTTCCCTTTTGTCCTCGGAATTTAAGACATCAGTTTTGGATTCGAGCATATCCACCGATTTGTCCCATCCTCTGAATCCTAAAACCTTCCCTGACCTTCCAAACCCAGAATCCCCATTTTAAGTGCATTCATTACCAACAGTGAAAGAAACTGAAGGAAGGCAAAAGAGGAAGATCTTATTAATTTATTCTAAGATGCATTGCCCATCGTTCTACGTCTCCAAGACATTACCATTAACAACTTTGCATAAGAGAACGGCTTCATATAGCAACAATTTATTTTATAATTTTCTGTTAACACCTCCCATCAATTGTGTTATGATCATTACCCAACGGTTGTTTTAAAAATGATAAAAAAGCATACTCCATTTTATTCCCTTTCTAATTGTTCAGTTTCTCTACCTCTCATTTACCGTCATTTCCAGAGCCTCAAATTTCTCTTCCTTGAATTGATTCTATGGACCATCTTTCCTGGTGGGCAGAGTCCTCCTAAGCGGCTCCATTTCCAATGTTCTTCCTCAACCCCAGCGACAGGGCCCAAAAGGAGTCTAAAGACAAGGACATAACAAGACGGTGATGAGGATGCCGAGTATGGCCCATCTTCCATTCGCATCCACTTCGCCCACCGCAAGCCGGAGTCGGCCACCGGCCACTTCCCGACCACCCCGTGAGCGCCTCCCCTTCTCCCTCCCCCACCCCCTCCCGCGACGAGAGGTCGAGAGCGAGATCCAGATCCTCTCCTCCATGACCATCCGCAGGCCCCGGCTCGACAGCCTCGCCGGCGTCCGCCCCTGGTGGAGGAGCTAATTCCCAGCTGGACTCTATACGATCTCCTTCGCTCCGACCCCGGCCGCTCTCCAGACTGCCTCCCCGCCCTCCACTCCATCGAGTCCCCCGTCATCCACCGCGACGTCGAGTCGGCACCTCATCGACCGCCGCTCCAACGCCTGCCTTGGCGACTTTGGGCTCGCCATCCTCTTCTCTTCCGCCGCCGGCGGGGACCCTCGGCCAGCTCAACCCCTGCTACGTCACCTCGGAGAATCTCGGCACCAAGACCGGTGTCTTCAGCTTCGGCATCCTCCTCCTCGAGATCACGAGCAGCCGTATGGCCGTGGCGCTTCCCCTTTTAAAGAAACGCAAGATCCTGCCGCTCTACGACCCAAGAACTGCCTCGCCTAAGGCCACGTGGCACCTCGCGTCGCTCGCCGCCGGCGGCATCAGTTCGTGCAAAGAGAATCGACCGTCGATGGATTTAGTTGGTGTAGCAGCTAAGGCCGGGGCCAAGACGGTGCTAAAGATGAAGACGAGATCAAGCTGCCTTCCGAGTGTAAAGAATCCCGTCCTTGAAGGAATGCAAGAAGGGTGTTCTCGGATGCAGGCACGAGGGGAAGCAGGATTATACGGATCCAATGGATATCCAACCGATCCTAATAGGATGATTACAATTTAACTTGCTTGATTTATAAATAAATATAAATTATATAAAAAATTTAACTTGGATTTGGTTCATCGATAATAATATATTCCAATCCAAACTCGATCCGTTTATTTAAAAAATTCATGTTTATAAAAAAATTTAAGCAAATTGGATATGGGATGGATATATCCGATCCAACATGATCCGTTTAGATAGTAGTACATCCCCGACCGGATTCATTTAAGTTTTAAATAAACTAGATTTTATGAGTTCAGATATACTTGATCTGACTTGATCTAAATGTAGCTTTCATATACCTGACCCGATTTGATCCAAGATGGATATGGAGCGAGTATGGAGTAGAGAATTTTTTGACAGGCATGTATGGGTTTTGGGTGACCCAAGCCAAACCCAACCCGTTGCCATCCCTTAGTAGGAACCTAAATGGGAATTACCATTAGCAACCAGTAAGGGTAAGGCTAGGGATGCAGGTGCAGATCCCTGATTTGACCCGATTTTTAATTAAATTTTAATATCAAACCCATATCCAATATAATAAAGGATCGGTTCGGATCGGATCAGATTTAAGATCAAAATTTTTGATCCAATTAATTTTTCAGGTCAAGTTAAATTCATGTATAACCCGATCCTAATTTTAAAAATTGGACTTGAATCAGATCCAGATCAGATCTAAGCACGGTCCGGATCAAATATAATCCAATATATTTTAATTACCATATAACCAACTACTATTAATCTTATTAAATAAAAAACAAATAATATTATTTTCTAAATAATTAGAATATAAAAATAATTTTAAATATATCTTTATGTGAAAATATGATCATACGAATCTTAAATTATAACTTCGAGATTTAAATAGATTCAGATTCTAATGATATTATGATGTTCAGGTTGGGTTAGGTCCAAATTTACTAAACTAAACCCGTTCCAAAAAATGAAATAAGTTCAATTTTAGAATCTAACTTGGATTACGGATCCTTAAAAATGGATTGGATTTGATTGGATCTAAGCAAGTTAAATTCAGTCATGGATCAATCCAACCTATTTGCAATCTTGATTATAGAGGAACCAAAGCATAAGGGGAGTCCCATTGGAAGCATTCAACAAATTGGATTGGATAGGTTTGAGAAATTGGATGAAAAAGGAAAACTTGGGGTCAAACAGTTCTCATCTGATCTCGGTCCAACTAATTTGTTGTTAATCATTATTAATCAATGTGTTACTCAACATAAAGAGTAGGGATGATTTATGTGCCTGTCCATTCCAGCATGCCTATAGCTGCAAATGAGTTGGGTTAATCCGTAATCTTATATAATCAGCTTAAACCGGATCCAACTCATTTTCAAGAATCCACATATCTAGGTTGGGTTCTAAAATTAGACTTATTCCATTTTCTAGATCGGGTATGGATTTATCAACTTCGAACCTAACCTATTGCCGCTTGGATCACCATGGCCTGAAGCTCGAGCGAGATTCGGTCAGAGTTGAGCTCTCGCAAGAGGGTTAGGCTTCCCAGTGCGCAGTCCGTGCACCCGGTCGATTGGTCCTCCACTTACTCTTTCTTTTTTCCTCCCCTTTTCCATCGAAAGTCCCTCCTCTTTCTTATAGCAGTTGGTTTTGTCTTGCAAGGCTTAGAGCCCTCTTTCCCCTCTGTCCCCCCCAGAAGGGTCCTGTCCCGAAGGATTGCCTTGTTCCCAATGCCGTGCGGGACAAGGTCCGGAGTTCTTGGAGGGAGGTTCTGCAATGGGCGCAGGCGGCGTACTGTAGGGTTTGCGCCCTCGGTGGGGTGACCCACTGTGACAAGTATGAGTCGCATGCCACGGGGTCTGGCACCCCAACAGGGTACTCCTTCAGAAGGTGCAGGCGACGTGCTGCCAGGCCTAGAGGCCTAGGGGAGCACGTCCTGGCGGGAGATGCGAGTGGAGTGCTACAGGGTCTGAATCCCTAGCAGAGTACTCCCCCGCTGGAGGTGCAAGTAGCATGGTACGGGATCTAGAACTTTGATGGAGCACTCCTTTGCGGAGGGTGCAGATGACGTGCTGCCAAGCCTGATGGCCTGGAGGAGCACTGTCCTGGTGGGAGATGCAAGTGAAGTGCTGCAGGGCCTGGACCCCTGACGGAGTACTCCCCGTAGAAGGTACAGGCAGTATGCTACAAGGTCTGGAGCTCCGACAGGGCACCTCCATTGCAGAAGGTTCGACTCTCTAAGAGCCACGGTGGGTTCGACATGGATGGCGATGTTGCCCGTTGGGTCGCCATTCCAGCCACCCTAGTAGTTGCTCCTTGAGAGAGCACGCCCCCCTTTTCCTCCACCAGTCTTGCCATTGCGGTCATGGGGGCCCCTACCGTCTTTAGTATTTGGCCCAGTCGGGGGTTCTATCTGACCAAGACTCTCCTTGACCAGGAACTTACCTTGGACGGGAGCTCAACCTCAGCTAGGAGCTCACCTTGGATGGGAGCTCACCTTGGACAGGAGCTCGACCTCGACTGGGAGCTCACCTTTGATGGGAGCTCGACTTCGACTGAGAGCTCACCTTTGATGGGAGCTCGACCTCGGCTAGGGGCTCAACTTGGATGGGAGCTCACCTTGGACAAGAGCTCACCTCGAACAAGAGCTTTCTCGGACGGGGGCTCACCCTGGACGGGGGCTCACCCCGGACGGGAGCTCGACCTTGGCTGGTGCTCACCTCGGATGGGAGCTTGACCTCAGTTGGGAGCTCATCTTAGATGGGAGCTTGATCTTGGATGAGAGCTCATATATGGCACCCACCTGGTGGCTCCGCCTGCCACCTCAATTGTCTGCAGCATTTGATACGGACTCTACGTCAGCGGTTTGCCACATTAGGTGCCCTTCACTCTCGAGCCTAGAGCACGACACACACCCTCGGGCTTGGGATGAAGAGAGTAATGATATCGTTGACATGGGAGGGCATCGTGCCTGCACCATTTAATGCCTTGATCATCGATGGTTTGCAGATCGTGCCCTATGCCAATTGAGGGGCGCCACATTAGCGAGCATGGTGGCTCGTTATGATGGTTACACTTTGCCCGGTGCAGTTGCATGCGAACTGAAGCATCTTGTGTGGTGGAAATCGATACGTGGCCGAGATCCATTAGCCGCGGGAGGGGAGAAGATGCAAGCCTCACTTGGTGCAATGTGATAGGGCCTCGCTGTCTTTTTCAAAGAGGCCATTCCCCTCTGTTCCACTCTTTTAAAAATCTTCGAGGGAGCAAAACAGAGAGGGAAGAATGAGAGCCTTGTACCCATTTTGATAACCTTGGCCTAGGGTCTCCGCAGATCAGTCTTCTTCCTCGACCTTCTCTCCCTCTGCCCTGTGCCAACGAGATTTCTTTAGGATTTAGGTCCTTCTTTCTTTCCTTTGCCCCTTCCTTTTCGTGTCCATGAGTTGTCCTAGGGGCATGCACCACTGCTCGGACCGCCCAAGTGTGGTGGAGCTGTCCCGGTCGAGGCTTCCTCCCTCAGATAGTGAGGAGGAGGATGTCCCCTTCAGAGTCTCGCGAGGTCCCCAACGGATGGTGGACCCCGCACATCCTCTTTGCCTCCTCCTCCTTCTTCTTGCCAGGACCAGGCAGGTCCATATGGGATTGCTTCATTAATGACCCGGTCAGACGCCTTCCATCTTTGGAGCATTTACAGGATCCTAAACTCCATCCGATTCATGGCTTCGGGGCTAGAGGAATGGGTCACATCCAGCGGCCCAGACCGGATTGCCCTGTACGATGACTTCTTCGTTGCTGGGCTCTGTCTTCCTTTTCATCCCTTCTTTCTTTCCTTCCTTAGTCATTATAGGTTAGTTCCTGCCCAGCTCACCCCAAACTTTGTTAGGGTTATCTCTCCCTTCATTGTGTCGTGCCACTTTCATGGAATTGTCACCTACTTTTCTTTTTTAAGGCTCTTTTCATCCTGAAGCACCATCCCACCGATAGTGAGTGGTGATTCATGGCCCCTCACCCAGGGGCCCTTAAGTTTGACCTATCCACTTCCATCAAGGGATGGAAGAGTTGATTCTTTTTTGCCTCGATCAAGGGGCTTGATTGGACTTAGAGTGACCCCGACCGATCCCCAAACTAGAATGCTTGATGGAGCCAGTCGACCAAGAGGTGTACGACCAACTTGTCACCTCGGAGGTTCCTCGTGGGTGGGACCTCCTATCCAAACAAAACCTGTTTGACATCGGGTTCAGCCCTGTCTGTTCCTTAGGTAAGACCTCAGACCCGGGCCTTTTGACGGCACATAATAGGTAACAAAATTCCTTTTTGGATGGCAAATATGAGGTTCTCGGTGGATCAGATCAAACAAATGTCTCGCAAGTGGCCTGCATCCATGAGGCCAAGGGAGGAAACACCAAAAAGGCCTCGCGGGGAACCAAAGCAGAGGCCCTGTGAGGAGGCATCCTCCAGGCCCAAGGAAGAGAGCACCCGCAATTCCCCGGTGCCAACCATGGAGGTGGCCAGGGCCACAGTCGACGGGCCTAGCGGGTGTGCCACGGTCAAGGGGGAGATGCCTCTGGCTCTTTCGACAGCCCCCGAGATAATCGAGATCCTGCCATCCCCAGAAGTGGAGTAGATGATGGTCGTCATGCGGTGGGGGAAGGATCGACCCTATCGGCATCCACCGAGGTGGCAGATGTTTGGTTGACATTACCCGGGCCCCTTCCATCCACTGCACTAGGCCCTTCTTCATCAACGACACTGGGGCCTTCCACTTTCGTGGTGCCAGGACCCAAGATTACCAGGGTGTCCACCCTGGTGCCACCGGATGCCGCAACCACTCTCGACCTGGGGCTCATCGAGAGGATGCTGGAGTGCATCCTCCAGCCTCGAGATCGTCGGGAAAGGGCTGGCCAGCCGCTGGGGGCCATCATCTATGGGCTCTTCCCCTAGTTTCTAATGATGAGACTCCTTTTTTTTCTCTCTCTTTTTATGTGGCTGACCTCCTCCTCCCCCATCTCCAATTGTAGATGGTCCAGGACACCTTCCTCTGGTATGCTTGCATGGCCCTACTTTGACAGGATGCAGATTTCCATGGCAGGGCAGAGTCCGTGGAGGGAAAGGCCAAAGTCCTAGCATACCAAGTGGTGAACCTAGAGGGCCAGGTGAAGGGGCTAGAAGCTGACCTAGCTAGCTCCAGGGACATGGTGGCGGACCTGGAGATGTGGATGGAGGGCCTCAAGGAGGACTTGACTAGGAAGGAGGAACAGTTCACTCACCTGTCGGAGGAGGCCGCCTGTTCTGCCTCTGAGGTGATTTGCCTGCGGGGATAGCTGTAGGCTCTGTAAGTGCACCTTGACGCGACAGAGGTGCGGGCCATGACAGCCGAAGAGAAGGCTGTTGTTGCCATGGCAGTGATGGAGGCCATGTAGAGGGAGGCGACCGAGGCGATCCCATGGTTTAAGGCCTCGGAGGCCTTCATGGAGGAGGTGCGGGAGGCTATCTGGGATTCATTCCTCAAGAGCTTCAAGGAATGCAAGAAGAAGATGACCTAACTCTTCTACCTTCCGGATATGAATGACATTATCCCCAATGACCTCGAGGATGCCGGAGGTGAGGAGGCCCCTCCCGTGGAGGTCGACACAGTAGTAGATGCCACACCGAGAATCGATTTGTCATCTTCGTAGAGGCTGCAAGAAGCTGCCATGGAGTTTCGAAGGCACCACAAGGCCCTAGCCTCGGCCCTCGGCCCCTAGGTCGCTCTTTTCTTTTTCTTTTGGTATACTTAGAGCATTCTATTAGACTCCTCGACCGATCGAGGGTTCCTTTTCTGCAAAAAATTTTCACTTATCAATGAAAATCATGTTTACCTCACTTTATCATGTCCTAACCCCTTCATTGTTTGGTTCTTCAGGGGCATGGGTGGTTTGCAGCAGGTGAATGCGGGCCCTCCAAGACCCTGACTTTCTTCACCATACTTGGAGTCTAGCAGATGAGTGCAGGGCTTTGGGAGTCCTGGCTTCTTCTCCTGACTTGGAGTCGGGCGGATGAGTATGAGGCTTCGAGAGTCTTGGCTTTCTTCGTTAGACTTGGAGTCGGGCGATGAGTGCGGGGCTTCAGGAGTCTCGGCTTTCTTCGCCAAACTTGGAGTTGGGCAAATGAGTGCGGGACTTTGAGAGTCCCAGCTTTCTTCACCAGACTTGAAGTCAGGGGGATAAGTGCGTGACTTCGAAAGTTTTTGACTTTCTTCGCCAAACTTGGAGTCAGTGGATAAGTGCGGGGCTTCGAGAGTTCTCGACTTTCTTCACTAGACTTGGAGTCAGATGGATAAGTGTGGGGCTTCGGGAGTCCCAGCTTTCTTCATCAGACTTGAAGTCAGGCAGATAAGTGCGGGGCTTCGAAGTTCTCGGCTTTCTTTGCTAGACTTGGAGTCAAGTGGATAAGTGCGGGGCTTCGGGAGTTCCTGGCTTTCTTCACTAGACTTGGAGTTAGGCGGATGAGTGTGGGGCTTCGGAGTCCTGGCTTTCTCGCCAGACTTGGAGTCAGGAATGAGTGCATGGCTTTGGAGTCTTGACCTTCTTTACTAGACTTGAAGTCAAGCGAATAAGTACGGGGCTTCGAGAGTTCTCAACTTTCATTGCCAGACGTGGAGTCGGGCGGATAAGTGCGGGGCTTCAAAAGTTCTCGGCTTTCTTCGCCAGACTTAGAGTCAGGCATATGAGTGCGGGGTGTTGCCCAGGGATGAAGATGCAACCCAATAGGGGGGTGAATTAGACTTTAAAGTTTTTTGCAAGACTTTGAATAATGTGCCAATTCAAGCATGTGTTTGTGAGCATGATAATAAAGTGCAGCAGAAATAAAGAAATAAATACAAGAATAAAAATAATCACAAATACATAAAGATTTATAGTGGTTCGGTGCACTCCAAGGCACCTACATCCACTTTCCAAGTTTTCCTTGAAATTCATTATAATCATACAGATTATAGCCAACTTATTTTCCGGGCTCACAAGTCAAAACCCCTTGATTTTTACGGGCTAACCAAAAATCCTTTCATTTTCATGGGCTCACCAAAACCCCTTGGTTTTGCGGGCTAACCAAGAACCTAGTTGGTTTTATGGACTCACCAACAACCTATGTTGGTTTTATGGGATCACCAACAACCTTGATGATTTTTCGAGTTAACCAACAACCCAACTTATTTTCACAGGCTCACAAGTCAAAACCCTTATTATTTTTATCACATAGGCTCATCAACAACCTAGATGGTTTTCTAAAGGCTCATCATCAACCTAGATACTAGTTTCAATTCCATTGAAACTAGTAAGCAATACAAGTACAAGAATAATAATCAAAATATAAAAGCTTTCTTTTAAAAAGCGGATTTGTCTTTGAGGCACTTGATTATTGTGTTGAGCTTGTCTCCATGTTGTAGAAGCTTCAATGGATGCTTGAAGATGCCACTCTTGGAAGCTCCCTCTTCACTTTAAATCCTTGGAGGCTCAACACTCTCAATATTGAATCCTTAAAAATTCTTTATATATTTTTTCTTGTAAACCAAAGATTTATCATTCAAACCATGGATTCTCTTCTTTTCTAAGAGCTTAGTGGTGTATAAATAGCCTTCCATACCTTTTGACCATTTGTGACCGTTGGAGGAGAAAATATAGCCGTTGGAGCCAAGTTGGGGAAGTTCTGTATTTCAGAAAAACTAGCCATTACAATAAGTGTTGACACTTGACCTTTGTGAGTCGACACTTGACCAAAAATATCTTCTGAAGTCTTCTGCTCTGCACTGGTGAGTTGACACTTCATCTGGTTAGTTAACACCTTGAGTCGACATTTCAGTTCCGTGAGTCGACACTTGACCAAACTCCTGAAATCACCATATTCTGTATCCTGTTTGATCTCAGGCCTTGAGTCGACACTTCACTGTTCATGAGTCGACACTTGGGTCGATACTTAGATTTCATGAGTCGACACTTGGCTGCACCAGTGTTGAAACTTCTTCAAAATTAAATCTTGAGTACCTATATTTGATTTACACATTTAATGCACAATTAGTACTCAAATATACTTAAGTTTTTTGTCATAATCAAAACCAGAGTCAACACGGGGCTTCGGGAGTCTCGACTTTCTTCGCCAAACTTGGAGTCAGGTGGATAAGTGCGGGGCTTCGGGACTCCTAGCTTTCTTCACCATACTTGAAGTTAGGTGGGCGAGTGCCTTCCAAAAGGGAGGGGCCGAGTTGTGTCAAAAAAGAATCTTCCTTCATTCCTGACTGGGAATTGCACATTATTGGCAATACATTTTTAAATTTCTAGCATTCCATATTCGAGGAAGCTGGGCATCATTGACTTCGGTGAGCCGTAGGCTCCCTGTGACAGAGCCTTGACCACTTTGTAAGGACCTTCCTAGTTCGGGGATAACTTGCTGTGTTCTCTAGGTTGGGAAGCTTTGGCCCAGTGCAGGGCAAGATCGCCTGAGCAGAAGACCTTCAATTTTACACAAAAATTGTATTACCAGGCCACCCACTACTGGTATGCCGCCATGCGGAGCTGAGCCTTATCCCTTGTTTTTTTGAGTAGGTCTATGTTGAGGAGGAGGTGTGCTGGGTTCTTGACCTCATCGTATTGCTCAACCCTTAGCGTAGGGAGGCCCACCTCTACTGGGATCACAGCTTCGAAGTCAAAGACCAGGTTAAAGGGTGTTTATCCCATTACCGCCTGAGGTATAGTATGATAGGCCCATAGCACATTAGGGATCCCTTCTACCCAGCAATCCTTCACCTCATCTAGCTTGGTACGGAGTTCTTGAAGAATGGTCTGATTTGTTACCTCAGCCTCTTTGTTGGTTTGTGGATGAGCCATCGATGTGAAGCGATGGTAGATGTTTAGATTGACGTAGAATTCTTCGAATGCCTAATTGTCGAACTGTCGCTCATTGTCAGTAATGATGGTATGTGGAAGGCCAAAATGGCAGATGGCTGACTTTTAGAAAAAGAATCTCACCTTGCTTTCGATGATCCTCACCAAGGGTCCGGCCTCGATCCATTTGGTAAAGTAGTCGATGGCCACAATCAAGTACCTCCATTGACCGAATGCCAGGGGAATGGTCCTAAGATGTCAATCACCTATTGGGTGAATGACCACGGGAAAGAGAGTTGGGACAGCGGAGAGGTTGGCTAACGCTGGATGTGAGCATGTCTCTGGCAACGATCACACCTCCTCACGAAGTCGGTCGCATCTTCTTGCATGGTCTCTCAATAGTAACCTTGCTGGAGGGCCTTGTAAGCCAATATCCTACCCCCCACATGATTCTTACAGAAGCCCTCTTATATCTCCTGTAGAACATAGGCGGCCTCCATGAGCCTTAGGCATTTCAGTAGGGGGTAGGAGTAAGATCTCTGATAGAGCTGCTCGTCCATCATCACAAAACGGGCGGCCTTCTATTTAAGGAGGCCAGCTTCTACGCAATCCTCAAGCAAAGTACCATCGGTGATGTATCAGATGTAGGGATCATCTAGCTTGCTTCAAGGGTGACCTGCTGGACCTCTCTCGAGGCTTTGAGGCTGGGGGTCTCCAAATACTCGATGTAAGTGCGCCCCAGTAAAGAGTCCGGTAGGGTTGCAAACCTGGAGAGGGCGTTGGTGCGAGCGTTCTCCCCATGGGAGATATGAAAGATTTTGAAGCATTGGAGACCTGATGTGTATGAGCGCACCTAATCCAGGTACTTCACCATCATGGGATCCCGAGCCTCGAAATCTCCAGAGACATGTCCTGCCACGAGTTGCGAGTCTGTTAAGACATTCAAGCTCATCACACCCAGCTCGTGGGACACTTTAAGACTCGCCAGGAGCACCTCAACTCAACCTGGTTATGTGTTGCTTTGAAGAGAAAGTACAGCGTACATTCAGCCACCACTCCGTTTGAGTTGGCGAGGATGAGACCGGCCCCTCTCCCTCCTGTGTGGATGCCTTGTCCACATGGAGGATCCATGCCTTCTCCCCCATGGGCGGGTTCCATGCAGGTCCGGGGGAAGCCTCTTCCAGCTTCTCATCCATCCATGCATACTCTACTAGGAAGTCAGCCAGAACCTGTGCCTTCTAGGATGACCTCGAATGATAGGAGATGTCGAATTTCCTGAGCTTCACTACCCACTTGGCCAAATGTCTCGAAGTATCTGGGCGACTCAAGATAGCTCTTAGGGATTGGTTTGTAGGTTTTCTCCGAGGAACAGAAAATTGCAAGCGAACAGGCATCAATAGCCTGTCGCAGCGAAAGCAGATATAAAAATAATTTATATCTAATCATGCAATACATAAATAAATCTAATTTATTTAACATAAATTTCTAACATGCTACAACATATGAGAAAAATATCAGATCTGAAATAAAAATTATTTTAAGCATAAAATACTTACCTAGATCGCTATCCGGGATTGCTCTAAAAAGCATGCTGATCCGCTACCGAAAATCGGATTCTGTCGAGCCACGCAAACGGCCGGTCTCTGCTGGTATCCACATGAAGCTCTCATAATCGAGTTGTAGAGGGCACCAGATTACTAGATCCTTGCAGCCCTCTCCTCTTTCAGCAAATCCCCACTTTAAAAACTGTACCGATCCGAATCCGAACCGACTTTCGGCTTCTGTCTTGCAATCTTAAATCTGCAAGACCTTGGACCCTTTTCTCTCTTCTTTCTCTAGTAGAGCATCTCTCTAGATCTCTCAGAAGGAAGAAGAAATCACATAAGAGGGAGAAGAAAAACTTGGTGCTAGGAGAGAGACTCTCAAGTAAAAATGCCCAAGGAGAAGCTCATGGCCAAAAAGAAATATTCATGGTGGAAGGAGAATATTTTCCATGCCAATTATGATCTATTTAAATTCAAGTTCTCCCATCCCATCAAAACAAAACTCCAGTGTTTTATTTTATCTGGCTAGGATTTAAGAGGAGTGGAAGAGAAGGACTCTTCCCTCTCTTAATTAATTCACACCAACTCCATATTAGCGCCCTCCTCTTTCACGCCCCATATTATTTGTCGCACAAATGCATGGGTCCACTAGATTGGCATGTGGAGGGAAGGAGAGACAAAGAGAGAGAGAGTCCCAATCTAACTGGACTTTAGGTCATGGTCCGAATCTAATGATTTGACAGTCAAATCTAAGCCGATTTTAAATCCGATCGAACCATTTTGAAGAGGACATTGACCCAAATCAATTAGAATTAATTAATTGAGTCTAACTCAATTAAATTAAATCTAATTTAAATTAATTAATAATTAATCCATAATCAATTAATTATAACATTTACAATTAGGTCAAATATTAATTATAACACTTATAATTTGGTCCAAATTGAATTGCTGATTAATTACTTGAGCTCCTAATGTATGTGACCCCTCAGGTCCTATCCTGTCTGATAATGAGATATGCTATAATCTCCATATACATCATCGAAATTTCTTTCGACGGACTGAAACAATTTTAGCTCAACCCTAATTAGGATCATCGATCCGAAAACAATCCTAATGAGTTCTCATAATCCACCAGAGATACCTAGCAGTATATAATGGCAATCCAACAGAATAAGATTGGAACCCCTAGGTGTAGTTACCATGTGATTCGGTTCCTTTATCAAAATCCCAACATGATGTTAGTTATGGATACTCGTCAAACCCATCAGTCATATGCTTAATTAACTCAAGTCCAATTGTGATACTAATGAAAACACCTTTTCATTATCATCCTGCTATGGCCATAGACTTCTAGACTTAGTCTCATTAAGCTTGTATAGGATTATACCTTACTACTAAGACTGATAGATCCCTACAAGGGAATACCCTACTCCTACAATAAACTTACTGCAGCCAACGAACACCACAAGGTCCCATATGGATAGGAACCATGTGATTGTGCTGTCAAACTACAGCAACCTTATTGTGAGTAACTGAGATACTCTAGGTCAAGGAACTATTCACATGACTACAGCATCATGAAGTCATCGACGAGTGAGTAGCCATCCGTATAACTTCCTGTACTTGGTCATGCTCAGTATCGTTGATTTCTATCAACTACCTGCACTCTCACTCCAGTGTCACCACATTGTAGATTAAAAACTCATCTATCCAAAAGAAAAGTGATATGTGCACCAATTTTAATGGATCAATTACCGTCCTCATGATTTTTCAATAATCGGGAGCTTTTAGGATTACTCTATAAAGACACATGTCTCAGATTCTCAACTCTTGAGAATATATGCCATTGTCCATTAACTCCATGGACAATTCATAGACATAACAATATGAATAAAACTAATGCCCTTTAATTGATAAGGAAAATTAAGTACAAGGTTCATGCCCTAAATTAAAATATGTCAAGCCAACATGGCTTTCAGGGCATATATTTAACAATCTCTCACTTGCACTAAAGCCAATTGGCTACATATCTAAGTCCCATTTTCTCAAAGTGGACTTTAGCCTTCTGATGGCTCAGAGTCTTAGTCAGTGGGTCTGCCACGTTGTCCGTGGAGTCCACTTTTCGTACCTCAACATATTTTTTTTCGAGGTAGTCGCGTATGATATGAAACCACCGCTCAATATGCTTGAATTTCTGGTAGACCTGGGCTCCTTAGCTAGAGCTATTGCATCATTATTGTCACAATATATGGGGATGGCATTAGATGGTATCACTCCAAGCTTCGCAATGAACTTTTTGTACCAGAAGGCTTCTTTTACAGCTTCAGAGGAAGCGATGTACTCTGCTTCCATTATTGAATCTACTATGATGGGCTGCTTGAAACTTTTCCAACTAGTTGCCCCACCATTGCACAAAAATACATACCCTAATGTAGACTTTCTATCATCAAGATCATATATAAAGTCTAAGTCTATATATCCCTTTATCCCTAATTCTGAACTCCCATCGAAGATTAAGAATAAATCTTTAGTCCTTCTCAAGTACTTAAGAATGTTCTTCACAGCTATCCAGTGTTCTTCACCTGGATTCGACTGATATCTGCTCATGACATTCATAGCATGAGCTATATCAAGTCGAGTACATAACATGACATACATAAGGTTTCCAATTGCCGAATCATATGAATCTTGCTCATGCATTGAATCTCTTCAGGTGTGTTGGGACACATTTTCTTGGAGAGATTAATGCCATGCCGAAGAAGTAACAATCATCTTTTAGAGTTCTTCATGCTGAACCTTTTCAGCACTTCCTCTATGTATAATTTTTGTGAAAAGCCAAGCATCCGATTATAATTATCTCTATAGACCTTAATCCCCAAAATATAAGATGCTTCACCTAAGTCTTTTATAGAGAATTTCCAAGATAACCAACTTTTGACTGAAGTCAACATGGGAATTCATTCCCTATAAGGAGGATGTCATCCACGTACAATACGAGGAATGTCACTACCATCCCACTGGCCTTCCTGTAAACACATGGCTCATCCTCATTTTTGATAAAATCAAATGATTTGATTGCATCATCAAAATGAGTATTCCAACTCCGAGAAGCTTGCTTCAATCCATAGAGTGATCTATACAGCTTGCAAGTCTTATAATCTTCATCATTGAAAATGAAACCCAAAGGCTACTCCATATAGATATCTTCCTCAAGATATCCATTCAGGAATGTAGTTTTCACTTCCATTTGCCATATCTCATAATCATGATATGCTGCAATTGCAAGCAATGTACGAATGGATTTCAGCATAGCTACTGGTAAAAGGTACATGATAGTTAATGCTTTCACGTTAACTATACCCTTTCTCTACTAACCTAGCTTTAAAGGTCTCTACCTTACCATCTGTACCTATTTTTCTTTTGTAGATCCATTTACAACCAATAAGTACAATACCCTCTGGTGGATCCACTGAGGACCAAACTTGGTTAGAATGCATTGAATCAATTTTTGACTTCATAGCATTCAACCATTTCTTGGAGTCGATGTCTGACATCACCTCATCATAAGTCTTAGGATCAATCAATTGATCCTTGTCCCCAACAAGAAACATTTCCTTTATATCTCTGTAAGCATACCCAAGTACCTTTCAGGAGGTATGGAGACTCTAATAGACCTATGAGGTGGAAGAGCATTTACGTGTATTGGTTGATTAGGTTCGATCTGATCTCCAGCTAGCTGCTCCTCAAAGACTTTCTCATCGAGCTCAATGAACCTCCCACTACCACCTTCCTAAATAAACTATTTTTCAAGAAATGTGGTATGTCTGCTTACAATCACATTATGATCTTCTGGAAGGTAAAAGTAATATCTTAAAGTTTCTTTAGGATATCCTATAAATCGAGCTTTCACAGATCTAGATTCTAACTTATTCGCCATTAGTCTTTTGACATAGGCTGGACATCCTCAAATCTTGAAATGGACAAGACTTGGTTTCTTACCATGCCAAGTCTCATATGGTGTGGTAGGAACGGATTTAGATAGAACCCTATTTAGAATATAAATTGAAGTTTGTAGGGTATCTCCCCAAAAAAATAAAGATAAGTTAGTGAAGCTCATCATGGATCGGACCATATCTAATAATGTCCTATTTCTCCTCTCAGACACTCCGTTGAGCTGAGGCATACCAGGTGGAGTCTATTATGAGACTATGCCATTATCCTTAAGATAACCTAAAAATTTCCTACTAAGGTATTCACCTCCTCGATTTGATCGAAGAACCTTAAGGGTTTTACCTATTTATTTTTCTATCTCATGTCTGAATTCCTTAAACTTTTCAAAAGTTTCATATTTGTGTCTTATAAGAAACACATAACCATACAGTGAACAATCATCAGTAAAGGTTATGAAGTAGTAAAAACTATCCCTAGACGGCACATCAAATGGACCACACACATTAGTGTGTACCAGGGCAAGTAATTCTGTGGCCCTTTCTCCATGTCCTATAAATGGTAACTTGGTCATTTTTCCTTGAATACATGACTCACAAGGTGGGTATGATTCATAATTAACTGAATCTAGGATCCCATCCCTTTCCAGTTTTTTTATTCTGTCCTCACCTATATGATCGAGCTTTAGGTGCCACATGTATTTTTTATTTAGGTTATCTCTAAGACGTTTATGTCCTATGGCATTCACTTTAATTTTCTTGTTAATATTCAAAGATGCATCGGCATGCAAATGATAGAGACTATCAATTAAAATAGTTTTTGCAACCAATTTATTTCTCAAATAAATACTACAAAAGTCTTGATTGAATATAAATTCAAATCCTTCCTGTGCTAGCACAGAGACATAAATCAAATTTCTACTAGCTCCAGGCATAAAATAATGGTCACTAAGTACTAATCTAAACCCTAAAGGTAATACCAAAAAATATGATCCAACGACTTGAGCAGCAACTCTTGCTCCATTCCAATATGTAGGACCATCTCACCTTTTATCAGCATTCTACTTCTGTCTAGGCCTTGCATTGAAATGCATATATGAGCACTAGAGCCAGAGTCTAAAATCTAACTGGAAGTAGATGGAACTGTTAGGTTAGATTCAATAACAAGCATAGGCTTACCTTTAGAAGGTGCATCATCCTTCTGTTTCTTTAAGCTTTCCAGGTAGAGAGGACAATTCCTTTTCCAGTGGCCATTTGTATTGCAGTGGAAACATTTTTCTTTGCTAACCTTGGCTTTCTTGGGAGTGTCCTTCTTCTTCTGTTTGTTCTCCTTCTTCTACTTCTTTGCAGGTTTCTTCTTCTTCCAAGTAGACTTTTTTTTGGAGGAAGACTGCTACACAGAAAAAATAGAGCCCCTTGAATTTTTCAGGGTCCCCTCATTGCTTACCAGCATGTTCAATAATTCAGGCAAAGTATAATTCAACTTGTTTATATTATAGTTCATAAAAAATTGAGCATATGACTAGTCAAGGACTGGAGGATCAAATGCACCTGTAGCTCCTTATGAATTAGAATACCCAGCTTCTCAAGCTGTTCGATGTCCTTGATCATTGTCAAACAATGATCGTGCATTGACTGCCCTTCATGCATCTTGTTGTTGAAAAGCCTTTTCAACACTTCGAAATGTGCAATCCGACTTTGTTCACCATATAACTCTTGTAGGTGAATCAGAATCGATTTAGCAGTTGGCATATCTTCATGTTGGCTCTGCAATTCATTTGACATTGAGGCCAACATATAATACTTGATCTTATTATAATCTTCCATCCCTTTCTTATATGCAGTCATTTGATGAGTATTTGGATGGTCAGGTAAGACAGGGGGTTCTTGGTCAAGCATATAGTCCAACTTCTCAGAACTTGTTGACCCCATAAGTGATTTTGATAATAACCAAATATTAGATCATGCATATTTATTTCTAACAACTCTTCAAGTGCTTTACAAGTTTTTGTAGGATGATTTATTTGTTCAAACTTCAACTCTACATCTTTACTTCTTGTTTTGAGTTGTGTTGTAATCTGATTTTGTAAAGAAGAACCCAATGAAAAAGTTAAGAAAAATCTGTAAAAAGGATTACTTCTATGAGTGTGTGTGCCTTAAATTTATTTTGAGTTGGTGTGCATGAAAAGTGTAAGAGTGTTGGCAAGAGTCTTCTTGAAGTTTAATTATAGAAATCCTGAAGAAGTCACTCAAGTCGACCCAATATAATGAAGAGCCGACTCTACCTCATGGCATGCAACAAGGATTCTAGTATGTAGCAATCCGAGCCGACTCTAGTAAATCCGAGTCGACTGGAATAAGTTTGAGCCGACTCTTCCAGAGTCCAATTTTGAAGTTTTCTGAGAACAAGCTAGGCGAACCGACCTAAACCAGAAAGAGCCGACTCTGCTAGACCTAATTTTGAAGACCTGAGAAAGCGAGCTGATCCAAATTGCAACGAGCCGACTCTTTCAGAGTAAAGATTTTAGAACCTGAGAAGAAGAGCCGACCAAAGTTCAAGAGAGCCGACTCATCGAGTTCAAGATTTTCAAAGATAAAAGTTCGAGCCGACCCGAGCTATAAAGAGCCGACTCGTCTAGAGTGAAGTTTTACACCCTGAGACAAAGAGCCGACTGCACTGAAGAATTGGCAACTCAATCTATCGACTTGAAGGACCCAAGCCAACTCAAAGAAATCCGAGTCGACTCGAATATCGTATTCAAGTACATAACGGCTAGTTTTAGAATTTCTTTTTGAATGCCAAAAAGTACTCTAACGGTCATATGTCATATCCCAACAGTCTACAACGTCTCAAACTATATTGGAGTGATGGAAGACCATATATTTGAGGATTTTGAGCTTCCTTGAAGAATTATAATTAGAGAGTTCCTCAAAGTTTTGAAAGCTTCATTGAATATCCTACTCACCAACAAGGAAAAGAGTACAAGAGCATTCAAGTCAGTCTTCAAGTCTTGACCAACTCTGATCTGAAGCTTGAAGCAATTTGGAAAGAAGCCACTGAAGCAATTAAAGTGCCTTCAAGCACATTCAAGTGGACTTCTCTCAAGCTGCACTAGCAACTATCCGACAACTAGAGTTTGTCATTATTTGTTGCATTTATTCCAATTCATTTCTGAATTGTTTGGGTTATTGGTGAGCCCGTTTGAAAAATCAAATGGGTTCTTGGTGAGCCTTTGATAAAAACCAAGTGTTGGGTTCTTCGTGATCCTGGTAAAACCAAGTTAGGTTCTTGGTGATCTTGTGAAAACCAAGTTGGGTTTCTTTGATGATCCTATTTAAAACCAAAGGGTGTTGGATTTTCTTTGGTGATCCCGTTAAAACCAAAGTGTAGAGGTTTTGGATTGTGATCATATAAAACAGTCCTACTGTATTCGAGTGTGAATATAGTAAAATTTCAAGTGGTATCTTGGGTCGTGGGCGTAGGAGCTGAGTTGCTCCGAACCACT
Source organism: Areca catechu (assembly GCA_021397845.1). NCBI lineage: Eukaryota > Viridiplantae > Streptophyta > Magnoliopsida > Arecales > Arecaceae > Areca > Areca catechu. The sequence continues at coordinate 28,373,083 of CM038046.1, forward strand.
ATAAATCTTGTATGTTTGTGCTGTGCTTCTTCATTCTCATTTAGCTTCTACAAATCATTAATCTGCCACAGCACCTAACACTTTAAAAGGGATTTTTAATTGCACATTATCTGTTTAAATTTTTTTAAAATTTCTAATTCATCCCCTTCTTGGATAGCTACCTGGGCAACAACTGGTATCAGAGCAGTGTCTCTGATTACATTAGAATAAAGATTGATGGCTCATCCCATGAGTGTTGAAAATTGTGTCACAAAGCTAATCGTCTAAGTTGTAGATTGTTGTACTATTTTGTATATGAATTTTAAATAAATAAAAGTTATTTTTTTTGGCTGTCCATCATTTTACATTTTCCTATAAAGAACTCTTGTGTGATGGAGTCCTTAGAACTGCTTTGTTTTGATATAGAGAGGATATATCAAGTAATTATTAAACTGGTTCACAACCAAATGATATATTGTTATAGGACGACGATGTATCAAGTATAGATTGTTGTATGTCACATTTGTTGGTTGTCCTCTTAACCAAGGAGTGTGGAGACACTGGTATAACATGTAAGTGAAGTGTATGACATTTCACCGAACGTGACCATCTGCAGAGCTCCCTTCTGCCAAAGGGTTGCTCGCGAAGGGATATGGGTATATGTGTCCCTCAGACCTGAGGTCACCATGGCAGCTTGCAAGCAACTCACTATACTTTGATGCCGGACTACCTGGATTTCTAATCCAGTGATGGAAGGTTTCTGTGTATAGTCAAGTACTTATGGAGCGGTGGTGGATCAAAATGGAATTGACCTCTCCAAATAGTTTGGAGTGAATGATTCACTATGTTTTAATTCAACAAAACCTTGGCCAGGGTAGTTCTTGTGATGAGTCACAGAACTTGTGAGGTTGATACATAACTAGATAGACCAAATTAGGGTTGGCAGTTAAACCCTAGGTCATTCTGAGCATTATAAGGTCAAAGGGATGAATTATGCGGCAACCATATGCCAGAGGTTCTTGTGAGGTTCTCTACATCTTCGACCTATCCGGACGTCAAGTATAATTGCTAGATGAGGACTTTGACTGGTACTGGAAATATTCCAGTGCTACCGGCTTAGTGTTCAAACCTATAGGGTCACACATCATAGAGGATTTATATCTGATCTTGTGGCTAATCGACGATTGAGAATCGTTTGCCATCACCTGAAGTCAATATGATTGACTTTGCTCCAAGTGTCGACTCTTGGATTTTTGCAGGTGTCGACACTTGGTGAATTGTCGACACTTGGCCATTTTTGAGTGTCGATACTTCCTGTGACGAGCAATTTTCTGGGAGGATTTCGTAGAGGATTTTTAGGCAACTTTTGACCTGGTTTGAATTTCGAATTCAAACCATATTTGGCTCCAAGGTTTTATGGTATGAAGGTCATACTTTCCTCTTTGGGTTGGACCCATTTAGAATGACCCCGATCCTCTCCTCCATTCTCTCCCCTCATCTCTCCTCCTTTCTCTTTCTCCCTCTCCCTACTGCCTCTACAAATGAATGTCATTCTCAGGGGCTGCCAATGGTTGTTCCACAAATTTTTGAGAGAGGAAATAGAGAAAGGGCTGTGAGAGATTTTGGGATTGGGTGTGAGCTACCTAGCACTCTAGCTAGGTCTTGGGAGTGAGGTGTTGGGAAGGGGTTCCTGCTCTCATTCTAGGCTTCTTGGAAGAAGGAAATCGGCCAAGGATCTCGAGGAGCTAGCACTCTGAGGGAGTTTATCAGAGTCGAGCCCAGGTGTGGACATCCTATAGAGGCCAGATGCGTGTGTGGCTCGAGCGCTCTCCACCTTCTCGCTGCTCTTCTCAGCTTCTCTCCAGCACCCTCAGAGATATAGAGGTATGACCTTTATATTTATATTGATATCTTGTTTTTGATGTTATATGCATGTTAGATTATTATACTAGTTCCTGTTGCAGGCAGATCGGTAGATAGTTTAGATATATCTACCGAGCCTTCAGCTGTGCATGTCTTAAAAATATTTTAAAATGTATATTCTCTGTCCTCTTTTCTTGCATAATGTATGCTAGGTGTAGGTGTTTTTCATCTTCAATGAGTACATCCTTGGTGGAAGGCCAGTCAACTAATAGACCTCCACTCTTCATAGGCACAAATTATTCGTATTGGAAAGCAAGAATGAAAATCTATATAAAAGCTATTGATTTTCAATTATGGAAGGTCATTCTTAAAGGGCCACATGTTCCCATGATCAAAATTAATGGTGTAGATATCCCTAAACCTGAAGAGGAATGGGATGAACATAACATGAAATTAGAAGAATTAAATGCCAAAGTCATGAACTTGCTATACTGTGCTTTGGATTCAAACAAGTTTAATCGAATTTCCACTTGTTCTTCAGCAAAGAAAATTTGGGATAAACTTGAGATGACCCATGAAGGAACTTCCCAAGTAAAGACTTCAAATATTAATCTTTTAGTACACAATTATGAACTGTTGAAAATGGAACCTAATAAAAATATCTCTGCCATGTACACTAAATTTACAGATATTATTGATAGTTTGAAAAGTCTTGGCAGGGTTTACTCAAATGCTGATTTGGTATAGAAGAGACTGAGATCACTTCCAGATAAATGGGACCCTAAAGTTATTACCATCCAGGAAGCTAAAGATCTGAATACTCTATCCATGGATGAATTAATGGGCTCCCTCATCACACACGAATTAGCCATGCAGCATTGAACTAATGATGATCAGAAGAAGAAGAAAACTATTACATTTAAGGCTACATTGGAATCAAAGAATGATAAAGAGATGGAAGATGACTCTAGTTCCTCCGAAGATGATCTAGAAGATGAAGATATTGCAATGGTAATAAGGATATTTAGAAAGTTTATGGAAAAGAAGAAAGGAAGATTCAATAAAAAATTTCATAAACGAGGAGAACATTTCAAAGAAAAGGACAAGGACAAAGACAAAGAAATGGAACAAGTCCCCACCTGCTATGAATGTAAAAAATTGGGGCACATTCATCCGGATTGTCCACTGTTGAAGAAATTTTTCAAGAAAAAAAAGAAAGCGATGGTTGCCACATGGAGCAACAGTGAAGAATCCACCTCAATTGAAGAGGAAGAGATCATGAAAATAGCTAACATATGTCTAATGGGTCTCGAAGACGAGGTAACTTCTCCCAATGCTCAAATCAAATTTATTTTTGATGAGTTAAATTCTGTATTTCATGATCTATTATCTGAATTTAAGAAAGCTAGAGTAATGATTAGATCTCTTAAGAATATCAATGATTCTTTACTCAAAAAAAAAGATAAAATTTTAGAAAAGAATACTTTATTGCAAAAAGAACTTCATGACTTTTTTGAAAACTATAAAGTATTGAAAACTGAAAATAATGTTTATCATGACAAAAACAAGGTTTTATTGAATGAAAATCTTGAGTTGAAAAAGGATGTTGAAAAACTCAAACCACTTGTTGAAAAACTAACTCTGTCTTTTAACAAGCTTGAGTTGATTCTTAAAGAACAAAGAATTTCTGCAACAAAGCTGGAATATATTTTAATTCTTTAAATTTGAATTATATTTCAGCAACTACTTTTGTGAGACAAAAAGATATTGTTCCAAAGTTTACTTCTCAAAAAGCTTTTATGACAAAAGGTTCTACTTCTATTTCGAAAGCTATCTTGTATGTTCCTAAAAACTCAAATATAAAATTTGCTATTTCTACATCTCATACATCTAGAATTTCAAAGCATAAATCTTTTCAAAATTCTAGAATCAGATATTTTGATTGTAAAGAACTCGGACATAAAGCTTTTAAATGTAATACTATTAGAAATGTCCATAATCAATCAAGAAAGATTTGGATTCCTAAATGAACCACCTCAGCTAACTTGCAAGGATCCAGGTTAGCTTGGATACCTAAAAGAACTCCTTGATTATCTTGCAAAAATGTCTTGCAGCCCAGAAATTGAAGAAAAGATGGTGATTTGGGTTCCCAAAGGAACCACCTCAGCTAACCTGCAAGGATCCAAGTTAGCTTGGGTACCTAAAAGAACTTCTTGATTGTCTTGCAAAAATGTCTTACAGCCCAGAAATTGAAGAAAAGATGGTATCTCGATAGTGGCTATTCAAGGCATATGATGGGTGACAAGGATCAGTTCATCACCCTAGAAATGAAACAAGGAGGTATGGTTACTTTTGGAGACAATGGCAAGGGAAAAATAATCAGAATTGGTAAGATCAAAATAACCCCCTGTACTTTCATTGAAAATGTATTGCTAGCAGATAAATTGAAGCACAATTTATTGAGTATTAGTCAACTTTGTGATAAAGACTTCAAGGTTATCTTTGAATCATCTATGTGTATAGTAACAAACTCTCTTGACTCTAGTAGTAAATTCATTGGACATAGACTTGGAAATATTTATGTGATAGATCTAAATAATCTTACCATGTCAAGTAGTTCCAGTTTAGTTGCAATGAATGCTAAGACCAAGGAGTCTTGTTTGTTATAGCATAGACGATTAGGTCATGCTAGCATGCATACTATTTCCGAGTTAATTTCCAAAAATCTGGTTAGAGACATGCCTAAGTTTAAAGTTGATTTTGATCATGCTTGTAATGCATGCCAAATAGGTAAACAAACTAGGAGGAGATTTAAATCCAAAAATATGATTTCAACTACTAGACCTCTAGAACTACTTCACATGGACTTATTAAGGATCAACTAGGACTACAAGCCTAGGAGGTATGAAATATGCCCATTGTAGATAATTTTTCTAGATTTACATGGATTTTGTTTATTGCTCACAAAGATGAAACCTTCAAAGTATTTAGAAAATTTCATAAAAATGTTTCAAATCAGAAAAATCTTTCAATAATTTCAATTAGGAGTGATCACGGCACTGAATTTGAAAATAATTTTTTGATGATTATTGCACTGAAAACGGTATTGATCACAACTTCTCCGCTCCTAGAGCACCATAACAAAATGATGTTGTAGAGAGGAAAAATAGGACTTTGGAAGAAATGGCCCGAACAATGTTATGTGAAGGTAATCTTTCAAGGTACTTTTGGGCAAAAGTGGTGAACACTGCTTGTTATATTTTAAACTACGTTTTGATCCGTCCTATTTTGAAGAAAACCCCTTATGAGTTGTGGAATGAAAAGAAACCCAATATCAATTATTTTCATGTTTTTGGTTGTAAATACTTTGTGCTTAATAATGGTAAAGATAATCTATGAAAATTTGATGCAAAATCTGATAAAGCAATTTTTCTTGGTTATTCATTACATAGCAAAGCATATAGAGTATTTAATAAAAGGACTCTTATTGTTGAAGAGTCAATGCATGTTATTTTTAATGAAACTAACCCTTCACCTTCTAAGAAAGAAGAGTGTATAGATAATGATGCAGGCACAATTCAAAAAGAGATGGAAGACATGAGCATACAAGAAAGACCAATTGAAGAAGGAGAAGAAATGGTAAGTAAGGATCATACAGATCTACCAACAGAATGGAGGTACGCTACTTTCTATTCTAAAGAATTAATTATTGGTAATCCTTTACAAGGTATTAGGACTATGTCTGCACATAGAAATGCACATGACTACCTAGCCTTTGTATCATAAATAGAGCTGTCAATATGGGCTGACCTGGCTCTAACCCATATGGGCTTGCATTTTATAGGCCGGGCCGGGCTAAGCCCACTTGCACAAATAGGCTAAAAAAATCCAACCCGGCCCGACCCTATATGGGTCATGGGCTAAGGCCGGGCCAGCCTCCTATATGGGTCGTGGGCTAGGGCTAGGGCCGTGGGCTAGCATTAGAGCCATGGGCTAGGGCTAGGGCCGTGGGTTAGCATTAGAACCGTGGGCTAGGGCCATGGGCATTGAGATCATATAAGTATATAGCCCTCTCTGGTTCACCAATAGTAGCTCGATGATGACTATCGACATCGCGAAAGAGTTGGCGTCATCATCGATGTCACCTGCTATTCCTTCCTCCGCCAAAATAGGAGAGCAAAGCAGCAGCAAAGCCCCGATCGACCGGTCTCGAACTCCAGATGAATCAAAAATTCGAAAGAAGTTTGAATTATCGGAAGCCCGGAACTATCGAGTATTGTCGTATCGAAGTGAAAATGGGAATGGGAACAGCTGAACACTGCGAACAGAGAAGGGAAGTGGGAACGACGTGGAAGATTGAAAAAAAAATCAAAATATCTTTACGTTTTAAGTTTAAAATTTTAAACTTTTAATTTAACATGGACCATGGTTTACTTTGGTAAGTGGGCCTGGTAACCAATAACCTATTTACCATTTTCAATTTTGAATCTTTTAATTTTAATATATTTTTTAAAAAAAATTCTTGGCCCATGGGCTGGCTCGACCCTAACCCTGTTGAGCCCATGGACTACAAGGACTGGGCCAAAAAGCCCACTTACATAAATGGGCCAAATTTTTTCAGCCCGGCCTGGCCCATTTATAGGGCCAAATGGGCTGATCCATGGGCTCTGGCCCATTTTGACAAGTCTAATCACAAATAGAACCACATACCTTAGAAGAAGCTGAAAGTGACCCAAACTGGATGATGGCCATGCATGAAGAATTAAACCAGTTTGAAAGAAATAAGGTTTGGACATTAGTTAACAGACCTAAAGACCATCCAATCATAGGAACCAAATGGGTTTATAGGAATAAATTAGATGAACAAGGAAATATCATTAGAAATAAAGCTAGATTAGTGGCTAAGAGATATAGTTAAGAAGAAGGCATTAATTTTGATGAAACCCGTAGCAAGATTAGAAGCCATTAGATTACTTCTTGCATTTGCTTGCTATATGAATTTTAAACTTTTTTAAATGGATGTAAAAAGTATATTTTTAAATGGTTTTATCTCTGAACAAGTTTTTGTAGAATAACCACCGGGTTTTGAAAATCATGCTTTTCCAAACCATGTGTTTAAACTCAATAAAGCTTTATATGATTTGAAACAAGCTCCTAGAGCCTAGTATGATAGACTTAGCACTTTCTTGATTGAAAATAATTTTTCAAGAGGAAACGTTGATAAAACACTTTTCATCAAAAAGAATAACAATGACATATTAGTTATACAAATTTATGTTGACGATATTATATTTAGTGCAACTAATGAAAGTTTTTGTGAAGAATTTGCTAAGCTAATGCAGGGAGAATTTGAAATGAGCCTAATGGGTAAACTTAACTACTTCCTCGGACTACAAGTAAAGCAAACAAAGGAAAGGATATTCATCACCCAAGCCAAATACATCAAGGAAATAATCAAAATGTTTGGTATGGAGATGAGTAAACAAATGAGCACACCCATTAGCCCATCTTGCAAATTGGACAAAGATGAAAATGGATTCAATATTGACCAAAAGCTATATAGAGGTATGATCGGATCCTTATTATATTTAACTGCAAGTAGATCGGATATCTCGTATAGTGTATGTGTATGTGCTAGATTTCAATGTAATCTCAAAGAAACACATATGCTTGCTGTTAAAAGAATATTGAGATATTTGAAAGGTACAAGTAATCTGGGTCTTTGGTTTTCAAAACAATCATCTTTGAATTTAATTGAATTTTTGGATGCTGATTATGCTGGTTGTAAAATTGATAGAAAAAGCACTAGCGGTACATGCCAATTTCTAGGGTTGAATTTAATCTCATGGCATTGTAAGAAACAAAACTCGGTAGCACTTTTTACTGCTGAGGCAGAGTATGTTGCTGCATGGAGTTGTTGTGCACAAGTGTTATGGATTAAACAATAATTAGAAGACTTTGGGGTTACACAATCTAAAATTCCAATCAAATGTAATAACACAAGTGCTATAAATTTGACCAAAAATCTTATTCAGCATTCTAGGACTAAGCATATAAAGATTAGACACCATTTTATTAGAGATCATGTTTTGAATGGTGACATTGAACTAGAATTTATCCTAACTGAAAAATAATTAGCTGACATTTTTACTAAGCCACTAAACCAGGATAGATTTGAATTGCTCAGAGGAGAATTAGGGCTTTATGATCCTTTCTAGATTTTCTTAACCTAATTTCCTTTAAAATTAAGAAAAAATTATCTAGAAAACCTCTTGCAAACTATTCATGATTTTTGAACAACTTTCCTTAAAATTTCATTGCATCAAACTCAATTTCTAAATCATTTTATTTTTTTGTGGAAAGTTTCTATTCGAGTCGACTGGAGCAATTTTGCTTTGGTTGAGTCGGCTCGAATATCTAATTTTTCTGCTCTTGCTCTGGTCGAGCCGACTAGGTCAACCTGAAGTCTTGCCTAGCCGACTCGGTGTTTTAATTGTTCTGAGTTCGCTCTGGTCGAGCCAACTCGGATGTTTTTAGGATTGAGCAAGCCAACTTGAATGTCGGGAAATCGCTATTTAAGTAAGTCAGAGTAATCTTTTCTTGCTTTTAACTCTTTCTATTTCACTTCAAACTTACTCTACTCCACTCGGAACCTTTACCAATCTCTCAAAAACCATTCCCCAAAAGCTTGATTTCCTTATTCCTACAAACTTTATTGAAATGGATCCAAAGAGATCTGCACGGAAGATTCCACAAGCGACAGAATCAAGCAAATGCAGTGAAGATCTAAAAGGAAAGGGAGAAAAGAGAAAAAGGTCCACTCCAAAAGAAGAAACATCCCCTCTAACTGGGAAATCCACATCAATGGCCAACAGGCCTATTACTTGCAGAAGAAGGATTGATTTCTCCTACCTAGAAGAAATGGAAATGAAGATTGGAAGTTGGATAGACAACCAGGGTTGGAAGTATTTCTGCTCACTGGATATTCTGACCTACCCTTCTCTAGTACGAACTTTCTATGAAAACCTAATTCTTGAAGAGTACCATCTGGAATCAACTGTCAAGGGAATTAAAGTCATTATGGATGAAAAAAAGTTGGGCAACTTGCTTCAAATGCCAACGGACGGCGCCACCAAGCTTACCCTAACTGACAGAGAACACACTTTAAAGATCATTTTGGAAAAAGAAGATGTAAGCTCTATCCAACATGTTCAAGCCAACTTGCTGTCAAAAGAAATGAGACTTCTTCTCAATATAGTCAGTAGAATTTTTCTTCCCAGAACCGGTCACTTCGACTGGGTGAGTGAAAAGGACATGACTTTCATGGGACATCTAATTGAAGAAGAACCTCTTAACCTTCTGTTCATCATGATGATTCAAATGAGAGAAGCAGCTAGAAAAGTCAAAGCATGCCTACCCTACGGTATGGTTTTTGCCTTACTGTTTGAAGAAGCTGGAATTGATCTAACCAATGAGATAGGCAAGCCTCTACATCACTCAGACACTTATTCCTTCAATTCTCTTAAAAGAATGGGATACAAATTACAAGGAGTATGGATAAAGAAGATGTCTGGTCAAATTGCTGCTACTTCCTCATATGATGATGAACCTACTGCTATTGAAGCCAACAAATCTGGAAACAAGGATGAAGAAGGATCTAAACATGCAATGATAACTTCATCTAAACTTAAAGAGTTGATATTTCAAATGATGGAAACAATCTCTAACACACTGACAGGTCATATGAATTCTGCACTAGATGATCTAAGAAATTTAGTTAATGCCAGTCTGCAGAAAATGAGATCAGAACATATGCTTCACAGAGAGAAAATGGAAAAGAAAATGGAGAACTTTAAAAAAAAAATTAGAAGTATCCTACTGCAATCTTCAAAGGAAACTTTTGTTGCTGAGGATACTCCTGTACAGATCAACAAAGAGTTACTTGAGACTCCTGTTCAACCTTCTCCTATTCCTTCATCTGATCCACCTACAATCAAACCTAAACCTATTGAGACCAAGAAGAAGACAAAGACCAAGAAAACTAAGACACCTAGAGCCCCAGTTAGAACTAGATTCAGGGATTTAAGGTTTAAACCCCTGAAAACCAAAACCTCTGATAAGGTTATAGAGGTTGGCTCCTCTTCTTCAAGTGAAGAAGAAGAATAGGTTCATTAGCTAGTCATTTGGTTGTACTTATGACTTTTTTAATGCTTTACTTTCTATCAGAAACTTTGCAATGAATGTACTTTCTTCATACTTTGTAAGGCAAATTTCTTAATGAATTGAAAGCTCCTTTAATAATTTCTATTGTTGTCATGAGTTATCCTTCTAATCATACAATGTTTCTGATACAACTGTGATAAATTTTTAATTAGAATTTTTAATTGAATTTGAGAAAATGAAATTATCTCAAATAAATATTAAATACTTTCTCAATCTGTTTTAAAAATCTGAGCTTTATTGAAATCACCTTTTTGATTGCTTGACAAAAAAGGGGAGAATGGTATCTATAATTGAGCTATCATGAAAATTTCTAATATCTATGTTGAGCTTCCTACCAATTATTCTTAAAGTGCATAAAATGAATGAAAAAGGGGGAGCACAAAAGTGATAGTATTCAATTGAACCTAACTGCTATATTATTTTAAAACCTAAAGGAAGGGGGAGATTTTCTTAAAGAATGGCTTTATCTCTAAATCCTTCTCTTGCTTCGATTGCTCTATAAATTAGTCTTAAATATGTCAATATTTTTTCTACACTCTGATACTCCATGTTTGTGCTAATTCTAATTTTATGAAGCATTGCAAAGTCTAATACTTTGATATATACAAAAGCACTAACATCAATGATATACAATGATATCATCACTGGAGCTCTAATACTTATTTACAAACATAGTTAGCTCCAATACATATGAATATTCACTTTCAAATACTTTTATACATGTAAGTGTAAATAAATTTTCATGCCTAGTGTTTTGTCATCATCAAAAAGGGAGAGATTGTTGACCCCATAAGTGATTTTGATGATAACCAAACATTGGAGCATGCACATTTATTTCTAACAACTCTTCAAGTGCTTTACAAGTTTTTGTGGGATGATTTATTTGTTCAAACTTCAACTCCTACATCTTTACTTCCTGTTTTGAGTTGTGTTATAATCTGATTTTGTAAAGAAGAACCCAATAAAAAAGTTAAGAAAAATCTATAAAAAGGGTTACTTCTATGAGTGTGTGTGCCTTAAATTTATTTTGAGTTGGTGTGCATGAAAAGTGTAAGAGTGTTGGCAGGAGTCTTCTTGAAGTTTAATTGTAAAAATTCTGAAGAAGTCACTCGAACCGATCCAGTACAATGAAGAGCCGACTCTACCTCATGGCATGCAACAAGGATTCTGGTACGCAGCAATCCGACCCAACTCGAAGGTAACCGAGCTGACTCTAGTAAATCCGAGTCGACTGGAATAAGTCCGAGCTGACTCTTCCAGAGTCCAGTTTTGAAATTTTCTGAGAACAAGCCAAGCGAGCCGACCCAAACCAGAAAAAGCTGACTCTACCAGACCTAATTTTGAAGACCTGAGAAAGCGAGCTGACCTAAACTGCAACGAGCCGACTCTTCTAGAGTAAAGATTTCAGAACCTGAGAAGAAGAGCCAACCAAAGTTCAAGAGAGCCGACTCCTCGAGTTCAAGATTTTCAAAGATGAAAGTTCGAGCCGACCCGAGCTATAAAGAGCCGACTCGTCCAGAATGAAGTTTTGCACCCTAAGACAAAGAGCCGACTGCATTGAAGAATTAGCGACTCGACCTATCGACTCGAAGGATCCTAGCCGACTCGAAGAAATCCGAGCCAACTCGAATATCGTCTTCAGGTACATAACGACTAGTTCCAGAATTTCTTTTTGAATGTCAAAAAGTGCTCCAACGGTCATATGTCACATCCCAATGGTCTACAATGTCTCAAACTATCTTGGAGTGATGGAAGACCATATATTTGAGGGTTTTGAACTTCCTTGAAGAAAAATAATTAGAGAGTTCCTCAAAGTTTTGATCAGCTAATGGTGGAAGACCTATGACTTAGTATTTATTGGGAGCTTGGGTTCAGGTCTCTTCTAAATTGATCAGCTAAATCATGACTAATCAATTACATTAAGTTAGTACAATCTCATGTCTGACTACATTCAGTCAGCACAATCTCATGTCTGACTAAAATTAGTTAGCATGGGTGAACTCAAATAAAAAATGACCCTTTTGAAAACCAATCAACTAAATTGACCAATTCAGTTTGATCCATGGAAAGGTTCTGCCAATTTACCCTCTTTCCGCCAAACTAGTTGGTTAGAAAGAGTTAGCCCCAATTTAAACAATGATCGAAACCTTCCTTAGATACCAATTGACTGACAAGATTCAATTAGGTTAACTAATGATCTGGGCTAATCACTGAGCCAAATTAGGTCATAACGTATCGATTCACTATCAAATGAATCGATCTGACCAGACTACATCTAAAACCAATTTTGAGCACACTTGACCTAACCCTAATCATCATCCGATTAGGTTAAGTCACTTGCTCAAAATTAAATTAGGGTTATTAGTTGATCTAAACAAGCCCTAATCACCGTAGCCCAATCTCTAGACTTAATTTGTTCAACCTAAACCCTCATGCACCTAATTTGATTTTCTTGATTAAATCAATTTTAAAATTATGTTCAAGTGCATGACATCAATGGCTTATGATCATGAATCATATTTAAGATCTAAATCCTATTTTTGTGCATCACATACAACAACATACATAATCATAAATTGATCAAAACCCTTTCGAAAATCCTTTTTCAAAACCAGGTATACATCAAAGTAGGATAACCTTTGCACTATAGGGGGTAAACCCTATAGTAGGACAACTTTATGTCACTTTGTGCAACCCTTGATCAATTAAATTTCAGATTATTAAAATTAATTTCAGATCTAAAAATTATGATTTTAATTTTGAAAATAATTTCTTAAAACATGAAATTCTATGCTAGAACAATCTCATATTCAACATAGATCCAAAAAATCATAATCTATCTATCTGATATGAATATTTTCAGATCTGATTCACATGCATGCATGTTAAGAAGGAGAACCATGGCTCTGATACCACTGTAGGTTTTCTCCCAAGAATAAAAAATTATAATCGAACAGGCATCAACAGCCTGTCGCAGCGAAAGCAGATATAAAAATAATTTATATCTAATCATGTAATGCATAAATAAATCTAATTTATTTAACATAAACTCATAACATGCTGCAACATATAATAAAAATATCAAATCTAAAATAAGAATTATTTTTAGCATAAAATACTTACCTGGATCGCTATCCGAGATTGTTATGAAAAGCATGCAGATCCGCTATTGAAAATCGGGATTCTGTTGGAGCAGCGCAAATGCCCGGTCTCTGCTGGTATCCACACGAAGCTCTTACAACCGAGTTGTAGAGGGCATCGGACTGCTAGATCCTTGCAGCCCTCTCCTCTTTCAGCAAATCCTCAACTTTAAAAACTGTGCCGATCAGAATCCAGATCAGCTTTCAACTTTTATCTTGCAATCTTAGATATGCAAGATCTTGGACCCTTTTTTCTCTTCTTTCTCTAGTAAAGCATCTCTCTAGATCTCTCAAAAGGAAGAAGAAATCACATAAGAGGGAGAAGAAAAACTTGGCACCAGGAGAGAGACTCTCAAGTAAAAATGCCCAAGGAGAAGCTCACGGCCAAAGAGAAATATTCACGGTGGAAGGAGAATATTTTTCATGCCAATTGTGATCTATCTTGGTCGGCCACCTTTCTTCCTATTTAAATTCAAGTTCTCCCATCCCATCAAAATAAAACTCCAGTGTTTTATTTTATCTAGCTAGGATTTAAGAGGAGTGGAAGAGGACTCTTCCCTCTCTTAATTAATTCATGCTAACTCCATATTAGCGCCCTCCTCTTTCACGCTCCATATTATTTGTTGCACAAATGCATGGGCCCACTAGGTTGGCATGTAGAGGGAAGGGAAGATAAGGAGAGAGAGTCCCAGTCTAACTAGACTCTAGGTCATGATCCAAATATAATAATTTGACAGTCAAATCGAAGCCGATTTTAAATCCGATCGAACCATTTCGAAGAAGACATTGATCCAAATCAATTAGGATTAATTAATTGAGTATAACTCAATTAAATTAAATCTAATTTAAATTAATTAACAATTAATCCATAATCAATTAATTGTAACATTTACAATTAGGTCAAATATTAATTGTAACACTTACAATTAGGTCCAAATTGATTTGCTGATTGGTTACTTGAGCTCCTAATGTGTGTGACCCCTCAGGTCCTATCTTGTCTGGTAATGAGACATGCTATAATCTCCATTATACATCATCGAAACTCCTTTTGATGGACTGAAATAATTTCAGCTTAATCCTAATTAGGATCATCAATCCGAAAACAATTCTAATAGGCTCTCGTAATCTACATATGACACCTAGCAGTATGTAGTGGTAACCCAGCAGAATAAGATTGGAACCCCTAGGTGTAGTTACCATGTGATTCGATTTCTCTATCAAAATTTTGACATGATGTTGGTTACGGATACTCATCAAACCCATTAGTCATATGCTTAACTTAATTAACTCAAGTCCAATTGTGATACTAATGAAAACACCTTTTCATTATCACCCTGCTATGGTCATAAACTTCTAGACTTAGTCTCATTAAGCTTGCATAGGATTATACCTTACTACTAAGGTTGATAGATCCCTACAAGCGAACGCTCTACTCCTATAATAAACTTACTGCAGCCAATGAACATCGCAAGATCCTATATGGATAGGAACCATGTGATTGTGCTATCAAACTACAGCTACCTTATTGTGAGTAGATGAGACACTCTAGGTCAAGGAGCTATTCACACGACTACAGCATTAGGAAGTTATCGACGAGTGAGTAGCCATCTGTATAACTTCCTGTACTTGGTCATGCTTAGTATCGTTGATCTCTATCAACTACCTACACTCTCACTCCAGTGTCACCACACTGTAGGTCAGAGACTCATCTATCCAAAAGGGAAGTGATATGTGCACCAATTTTAACCGATTAATCACCATCCTCGCGATATTCCAATAATTGGGAGCTTTTAGGAGTTACTTTATAAAGACACATGTCTCAGATTCTTAACTCTTGAGAATATATATCATTGTCCATTAACTCCATGGATGATTCATAGACACAACAATATGAATGAAACTAATGTCTTTTAATTGATAAGGAAACTTAAGTACAAGGTTCATGCCCTAAATTAAAATGTGTCAAGCCAACATGGCTTTCAGGGCAGACATCTAACATGGTTTCCACATCGTGAAGTAGCTTGCTGGTGTAATACACTGGCCTTTGGACATCATCTCCATCAGTTCGGACTAGCACTGAGCTCACCATCCCTGGGAAGATCGCCAGGTAGAGGAGGAGCTCCTCTCCGCTCTCCAGCCTGGATAGTAATGGGGGGAGGCGAGGAACTTCTTCAGCTCCTTAAACACCTCCCAGCACTTCTCCGTCCATGCAAAATCATGCATCTGGCAGAGTGCCTTGAAGAATGACAAGCAACGCTCAACAGAGCGCGAGATGAAATGGCTTAAGGTGGAGATACTTTGGTCAGGTGTTAGACCTCCTTCGAAGTGGGATGCTTTTTATATTTGATCACTTGGATCTTCTCAGGGTTGATTTTGATCCCGTGCTGGGTGACCATGAAGCCTAAGAACTTACCTACTGCAACACTGAACACACACTTTGCTGGATTCAGTCTCATCTGATGGAGGCGAAGGTTGTTGAAAGCCTTCACCAGATCAACGATGTGGTATGAATCTTAGGCGCTCATTATGAGCATGTCATCCACATAGACTTGCATGTTTTAGCCTATTTGGTCTTTGAAGATTTTGTTAACCAGACATTGGTATGTCATCTTGGCATTCTTCAGGCTGAATGGTATCACCTTATAGCAAAATGTCCCTCAATCCATCATGAAGGCTGTATGCTCCTCGTTCTCCGGATGCATATGGATTTGGTTGTACCTAGAGAATGCATCCATGAACATAAGCAAACGGTACCCTGAGATGGCATCCACAAACTGATCAATCTTAGGTAGCAGGAAGCTGTTCTTTGGGCATGCCCGATTAAGGTCGGTGTAGTCCACACAGATCCTCTACTTTTTACTGGCCTTCTTGACCATAACTATGTTGTCTAGCCAGCTGGGGTATTCCACTTCACAAATGAAGCCTGTCACGAGAAGCTTTCTAACTTCTTCGTCTATCACCTTCTGCTTTTCCGGAGTGAAGCTTCTCTTCTTCTACTAGACCGGATGGCATTTGAAGTTGAAATTTAGCTTGTGTGTGATAATATTGGAAGGAATCCTAGGCATGTCCTCGGCCATCCAGGCTAAAATATTAGAGTTCACCTGCAAGAAACTTAGAAGGCGGGCCCTCTCTTTCTTTGGCAGGAGGGCTCCTACTTGCACCATCCTCAAGGGATCATCCCCGAGGGGAAATGATAACAGGCACTCCACTGACCCGCTTTTGGCCTCCTGCTCCCTTTGGTCCAGCTGGTCGACCGCAATGCCACCCTCAGCATACCTAGCATCGGGGACAGCCTGTAGGCAATGCTGGATTGGCTGGTGGGTCCCCCATATTTCCTCGACTCCATATGGGGTTGGGAACTGGACAAGGAGCCATCAGTTGGAGATGACTGCATTAAGCTGGTCGAGCCTTGGGCGGCCCAGAATCATGTTGTAGGCCGAAGGAAGCCTAACCACTATAAAGTTCATCATGACGGTGCTCTGTCGGGGCAGTGTCCTGATAGTAACGGGGAGGGTAACTTCTCCTTCGATCTACACGGAATCCCCGATGAAGCCCACCAGGGGGTGAATATCGGCTTCAACAGATCAGGGGACAGGTTCATTCTGGCAAAAGGATCATAAAAAAGGATATCGGTTAAGCTTACAATATCAACCATAATTCTCCTTATAAGATGTTTTGCTATCATCATTTCTACGATGATAGCATCATTGTTTGGGTTTTCTATCCCAGCTCCCCCCTCTCCCATAAAGGAGAGTACAACATCAACTCCCTTTCTTGCCCTGGCCCTTTTCAGCTCTCACCCTGGCCCCCAGGAGATCATCCCCATCGGCTTCTTTATGGACTGATTATTAATGGGAGGAGAAAGTGCCTCGGTTCCCTGGAGCCCCGATGGAGCTCTTCTGTCTACAAGCTTTCCAAGGTAGCCTTTCCTGATCAGGTCTTCAATCTCCCTCTTCAGGTGGCAGCACTTGATAATTATATTATATACAATATAAAAGTATTAATTTAATCATTAAACTATCTTTATTTATATTAATTTAATACTTTTATGTATCATTTTAGCAAATAAGACCGTCATTGCGAAGAGCTTGATTTTTGAAGTCCAAAGGTGCAAACAACACTCGAATTGGAGTTCAGACGGACCTAAAATTGAATTTTGAAAGTTTATATAAGAAATACACAAATATTAAAGCAGCCAGTCCACCATGGACCCGTTGCTTGGTCTATGGGAGCCTGCTTGGTCCACCATCTACCATTGCCAGTAGTCCATGGCCCATGGAGGATTTTTTAGCTGATCGCCTATCGAAGAAGCTGCTGTCGCTTCCCCCGCCGCCTCAAGCCACTACTCTCCTTCCTCGCCGGCTAGAGGAGATGCCGAAGAGTAATTTTCTGGCCGGACATCCCTTTTTACTATGATCGGTCATCACAAGATGCCCACCATCCCCATCACCACTGGCCATCTTCTCCCATTGCCGCCGCTCGCTGCTGCTTGTCGCCCGCCACTATCGGAGAAGCCATAACCACCATCTTCCAAGCCCTAGTCACAGCCACTATCCTGGTCATTTCATGGTCCTCTCATTTGCCCA
Source organism: Areca catechu (assembly GCA_021397845.1). Taxonomy (NCBI): domain Eukaryota; kingdom Viridiplantae; phylum Streptophyta; class Magnoliopsida; order Arecales; family Arecaceae; genus Areca; species Areca catechu. The sequence goes on from CM038046.1 coordinate 28,390,874, forward strand.
TCCAGCCACCTTCAAATGTCACAGATGCCGCCTCGAGCCACTGGAGTTGTCTCGAGCCACCCTCTTCGCCACCGGAGTCCGCCTCACGCCAGCTAGTCACTGCTCCCCCTTGTTCCATGATTTTCCTATTATCTCCCAAGCTCACTGCCCCTCCTCGACCTATGCCACCGCCGGTCACCGCCTCTCGCCGCCATTTGCCTATGCCCCCATCTCCATGGAGTCCACGTGGGACATGGGGATTTGGAGATCCGAGAGTCCGATCAGACTCTACTGTCAGAGAAGGAAAGAGTGCTGTCATCGATCCATCACATAGCAGATCGATGGCCCAAACTTCTCCCTGCGATATTCAGCTAATCTGGAGCCTAATTAAGCCCAAATTTGACTGGAAAGAAGCCCTAGCCATGATTTATTTAAAGGACCCCTGTGCTAAGAAGAAATCATCTTGGAGAGAGAAGTACAGTACAGGGTAGAAGGTCTAGCTTTGGATTGTGGGTTGGTCTCTAAGAGTGAGGTTTCTTATAGAAGAAGTTGTGCCATCTGTGCCATCTTTTCGCCTACTCCAATCTCCAGATCAAGATCTAAGGAGGAAGAAGAAGAGAAAGCCAGTTCACTTCGAGGAGTACAAAGGAAGAAGGGAGTTCTCGACCATCTTCCAACGAGGCTGCGCCGATCTACTTCTAGTATTTGTTACTATTTTTTTAGCTTATTTAGTTGTTATTTTCAATTCCTTGTAATCAGATTTTTTTTATGCAATTTAAATTTCTATTATTTATTTTTCTTGTAAGTAGATTCTAAAATCCAACTAGTAGATCGACCGTATCTCAGTTTTGTTTTTCTGTCATACTTTTAATTTCTATTTACCCGACTTTAAACTATTTTTTTTCTTTTTTTAAAAAAAATCAAAGATCTCAAATCATCTTAAGCACTGCCTTCTCCATGGATTCGACTCGACTTATCATTTCTATGTATTCTTAATTATATTTAGAAGCCGGTTAATTAAACTGATAGCCACGATGTCTTAACGATAACATCGTGGCCTATCAAGTTTTTGGCACCGTTGTCGGGGAAGGCACGATGCTAATATTTTTGACCTCTTTGATTTCTTGTAAATTTAGTGTACTAATTTTTTTCTTATTTTTTATGTAGATCAAAAAATTCAAAAAAAGAAAAAAAAAGAGAAGGAAATTATGTGATTTCGATGAGATCGATCCTAACCCTATATTCATTCCTTTTTTTTGTTACTCCTAATTAACTTTTTTCCTTTTCATATTAACCAAAAAAATTTTCTTTTTTTTATGATTAGTCTCTTTGTCAAATCTTTCTAAAAAAAAAGTTTTTCCTTTTAGATTTGTTTGCTTCTCTATTATTACTCCCTTCCTTTTTGAGCTACCATAAAAGATAAAAAAAAGGTTTTCCTTTTAAGTTTTTTTCCCTTTTTCAAATTTCTCTTTTAGTTTCTTCCTTTTTAACCAGAATTTTCTTTGTTTAAATTAGCATAACATAAAAAGGAAAAAAATAGTTGATCTTGATTAGTTTCCTTCTTTTTAAACTAATCCAAAAAAGAAAAAAATTTAAACTCCTTCCTTTTCAAGTGAACCTAAAAAAAGAAAAAAATTATTGACCTTTTAAATAACTGCCTTAAATATCATATTAGATTCTCTGCTTTAATTTAGAATCTCTACTTGCTTTATTTGTTTAACCTAATTTTGATCTTTTTCTCTCACACTTAATTAACCAAGATTAAAACCTAACTTTTATTTTTTTTTCTTTAATTACCATAACATAAAAAGAAAATAAAAAAAATTGATAACACTTAACTAAAATAGAGTAACTAAATAAAATTTAAAAAATTACTTCTTGTTTAAGACATCTCTCTATCATTGCATGGCATATTTTCATAATACATCTTAAGGACAATAACCCATTAATAAGATAAGGTGGGGATTTGAACATCCTTTCTTAGCTCACAAACTACCACCCCGTATTCAGCATGCCTAAGCCTGCTAATTAAAATTAACTAGACGTTAGCCCCTAAGAAACTCGAGCTCAATAGGACAAGGCATCCGAAAGAGTTGGCCATGTCAAAATTGGCTGATTGACTAGTATCTAGAAAAGGGGTTCAAGGATGATGTAGCCTTAAAGAAAGATGATTTTTAATTGGTTCCGTTGACTGACATGGCCAATTTTAATTGGTATCTAAGGAAAGCAATGAGGGACCCCGACCAATTTACCCTTACCTGGCCAGTTGATTAATCAGTTTCTGACTTGGAGGGCTCCAAAGTTGTCTTGGCACTTAGGAGCTGTCTAGATTTAGGATAACCCTAGGATAGAGAGTCCATGTATACTAACTTATTTGTAAATCATATCAATCCTAACTAATTCTTTTTTCTCTCTCTTTCAAAGATATAGGACTCCTTAGGTCTTCTTCTTTAGAACTCTTCTCCTTCTTCATCTCACCACTTCTCTTTAAAATAATAATGTAATAATAATAAATACATAAATAAATAAGGATTGCTCTGATCTAAAATTTTGATTACATATCCAAATAATCAGAATAATCCGATAAACTGAATCAGTGCCAAGAGAATGAATCCTTATAGTAGAGTACCCTTTCTCCCGGCATATTAAGTTTATTCGAGCCCCACTTATTTTGAGAGTGAGTGTCCAACGGGTACCAACCTCTTGAGTTTAGGTATGACCAAGTTTATCAAGATCAATCCAACCGACCTATAACTCAGGAGATAACCCATACTATAATGCCTATAATTCAGGTTGGGGGGCTCACCAGACTTTTCATGACAACCACATCTAGTGGTTACCCCGGCAACCCAAGGATTCATGTTCATAGAGACATCATATTATGATCAGCCCTATCTCCATTATCAACCTTCTCCAACTAATTATAGCCCATTATTTGAAAAGAGGGTATAGCAAGCACCATACCCACCTCCCCTATAGACCAACCTAGATATTGATAGGTTTGATCAATTTCAGCAAATAATTATAGTCCAACAACAATCCATTGACAGACTAATGGATCAAACTGACTAACAATTAATTGAGCTTAATAGAGAGGAGGGAGGTGAACTGCCTAGTCAACCCAAGAGTAACCAAGAGGGACCATATCTAGCTTAAGATTTTAATGACCCTCTATCTTTTCCTGAATAATCAACTCTGACTCTCGAGAATGAAATGGTCTTCGAACAACTTTGCACAATCATAAAGACCAATATAGACAATTTGGCTAAGACAAAAAAAATATAGAGAAATTAAACTTATGGGATGGACTAATTCCATCATTATCCCACTCACCTATGGCCCCATTCCTTAGTGCCCTAGAATCATTTATGCCTTTTGTTGCCTAGAAATGGAGCCCAGAGGGGGGGTGAATTGGGCCTTTTAAAAATTAAGACAAAAATATGAGAGGGACTAGTGGTGCTTGTGAACAATGATGAATTCAATGCAAGATGTTAGCAATAATTAAAGAGCAAGAGAGGAAGAGAGTAATCACACACAAACACAAGGTTTATAGTGGTTCGGTGCAAACCTAGCACCTACATCCACTCCCCAAGCCACCCTTAAGAATTTCACTATAATCCAAACTAGATTACAGTTGACTTGTTTTTCACAAGGCTCACAAGTCAAAACCTAAGTTGGTTTTATCACTTAGGCTTACCAACAAACCTTAACACTTGTTTTGTCTTCGGGCTCACAAGTTAACCCTAGTTGGTTTTATCCCTTTGGCTCACCAACAAACCACAATAACCTTTTTTCAAGACACCCTTGAAAGCAAGGTCAAATCACAATAAAACAGATATACAATTTAAAACTAAAACAAACTCTCTTCAAGAGTAGATTGGAATCTTTGAAGCTCAAGTAGATGCTTTGTTTCACTCTTCCTTGGAATCTCCTTCAAAGTGCTTCTTTTGGAATGAAGTAAGGATGAGCTTGTAGGCTTTTCAAGGAATCAAACTATAAGAGGCTTTTGATGTGAAGTATTTGAGAGAATATTGGCTTTTTGGCTTTTGAGTAGACTTGAATGCACTTCAATACACTTCCTTGTCTTTAAAATGAGGTTGGTGGAGGTTAAATACACCAAGAACCTTCCAAAAAATGGTTTGTGACCGTTGGTACCTCGAAAATAGCCGTTTGAAGCTTGAAAAGCAAGTTCTGCAAGCCAGAAAAATAGATCTGTTAGAGCTATCAGGCTGCAAGTGTCGACACTTGGCTGTCAGGTGTCGACACTTGGCTGTCAGGTATCGACACTTGATCTCTAGGTGTCGACACTTGAACTTTCAAGTGTCGACACTTGATGCACAGGTGTCGACACTTGACACAAAAATCCTCAAATTACAAAGTTCTGTATTTTCAAAATTCTCAGGCCTTGAGTCAACACTTGGAACCTAAGTGTCGACACTGGTGTTGACACTTGGATATAAGTGTCGACACTTGGCATGCCAAGGATTTTTGTCCGTGCCAAATGCTGAAGTGTCGACACTTGACTGTCCAAGTGTCGATACTTGAGACTGAAAAATCTCAGATTCAAGTGTAAATGCCTCGAAAACATAAATATAATTCTTGAAAACATAAACACATAATATTTAAACATTTAGATGCCCTTTTTCAATGAAGAGGATGCCCGAATTCGTGAGAATTGCTCCGTGCCATTACGTGCCATAAACCATAAGTTTTTGAGATTTTGAGGTGCTTTCTTCCTGAAAACTCACAACTTGAAATCCTCATTAGTATACAATATGCACTCAATGTTTTGTTATTCATCAAAATCACTGGGTGGAGCCAACAATCTCCCCCTTTTTGATGATGACAAAATCTTGAGTAAAATGGCAATACATTTCAGATTTTAACTATCATTATTTGTGAATATGAATTTTAGTCCATAAGAGAGGCAAAAACTTCAAAGATAGGAAGAATCAATCTCCCCCTTAATTAGATACTTCTTATTAAGGTAAACTTCAAAGATTCTTACAAGGTGAAACCACAAACAATACTTTTTCTCAACAAATTTAAGCATCTAAATAATTAATAAAATCAATACACTTTCTCCCCCTTTTTGCCAATCATTAGAAAGGGGAATAACCTCCCCCTCACAATGAGCATGGAGACAAAAAGATAGTAGAGAATCAAATAAGATAGATATCAGAGCCAAAAAAAAAAATTATACCAATTTAAAAGAATATCAGAGCTAAAAAAAAATATGCCAAGATAAAAGAGTATCAGAGCCAAAAAATAGTAAATTAATACATTGAAACACAAATAATGAGCACTGAACTGAAATATATATAATAGATAAGTTTTCAGTACAAAATTTGTTGAGACATCAGCAAGAGCTGAAACATACAGATATCATCAAAGTCATATAAATATCAAACATACAACATATGAGCTATAACAGACATCTGTGAGGCTAATCCTCATCAGATGGAACATCAAGACTGAATGGAGCACAGATCCTAGATCTAGTGGCTAATGTCCTAGGAGGTGCTAAAGCTCGACGACTCCTAGTACGGCCAGAAGGACCAAAGGCGGGTACAACCCTAGATGATCGAGTGGAAGGGGGTGAAAGAAGATCAGCTGGTGTAACAAGGTCCGGTGTGGAATCAGCCAAGGCAGTAGTAGGAGCTGGTGTAGTGGGAGGATCTCGACTGACCACCTCATAATCATCAGCACTGCCATCACTGTCACTGTCATGACCCACTACCTCTGTAGCTCGGTCGTCATCCTGATCACCACCCTCAACAGAATCAGCATGGTCGCTCTGGTGATCGCCGCCATCATCATCATCATCATCATCATCATCTGATGGAACGACTGCAGGGGCTGCAGGAGGTAAAAGGGATCTCAATAGATCCTCAATACGAGAGAATCCCTCCTCCATAGATCTGCGAATCTCAGCATACTCCGAGGTAGTATGTGCTCGTAGAAGCTCAACCTCGCTACGTAGCTGAGACATCTCACCCCTGATCTCTGTGAACTGCTCTCTGGCATGCTCCTCAAAAGATAGTCCTATAGAAGGTGGCAGAGGAGCTGAAGTATCAGGAGACAAATGCTCTGCCTGTGTCGATGGGATATCTACTGGAGGAAAAACTGCTGGCTCAGATGGTCCAGCCTCTGCCTCTCGAATCTCGTCCTCCTCATCTGGCTCCTAGCCAGACTCTCTGCGAACCCATCGACCTCCAACTAACCTGTATCCCATGCGGTGCAAAGACCTCTCGTCGTATACATCTGTGTGTAGTATCTCCTTGGGGATCTCCCCCTCCAATGATACTCCACACGCTCTGAATAGTCTGGTCAGTGCCATGCCGTACGGTAAACAGTGTCGGCGCTGTGTCGCAGCATCATGCATCTGAGTGAGCATCAGGGATGGAAGATCAATCTGTCTCCTCTCAATCAGGCTCGTCATCACCATCAACTCCCTCTCGGTGATGAAGTCAAACCTCCCAGTCTTCGGTAGTAGAATCCGTGCTGTGATGTGGTGCAATAGGCGCATCTCCAATGATAACTGGTTCGCGGTAACTACGGATATACCGCGAACGTCCTCTCTCTCAAGAATGCACCTAAACGCAGCCTCTCTATCATCTACCGAAAAGACACAGACTCCCCTCCGGGGGATCTCCCATACTCTGCTCAGAAGCTCATCTGTCAGTGAAATCTGAATACCCCTGACTGAAGTAGTCCACAGAAGTCGTCGACAGTCTAATGCACCATAAAACTCTCTCACTATGTGAGGATAGTACCTCTCCTGCATGGTGCAGAATGGTACTAATCCTGCATCAGTGAGTACCTGTTGAATACCAAAATGGTGCCTATCGAAACACTCCAAGTCGACTCTCCTCCCTGAGGCTACTAACTTCCCTGCCATCCTCTCTGCAGGGGGGAGCTCGATGTGGCTGTACTGCTAGGCTGTGCTGTATCAAATCTAGCCTTCGACCTCCTCTCAACACCATGACTGGGCCTCTCCCTAACTGCAAGTCTCTTCCTGGGACCCATTACAGCAAGCTGACCAGGGAAGAAGGAAGATAGGTTTAGAACTAAAGGACTGGCTACAGGTTGAGATAAGGAGAGTTTCATTTCTTTTTTTAAAAAAAATGTTCAGAAAGGTTTAGAAAACCAGAGTTTAAACCAATTTTGGGTTGCACAATACCTTAAACATCGTTTGGAAAAACCGTAAATCAGTTTAAAGTGGAATTTTTACAACTTATACTTTGATTAAATGACAATATTCCAAACATATATTTATAGAAAATATTTTTGTTCGTTAAAATATATTTGAACCTTTGGAAAATAATTTTTGTAAGGCCTAAAAAATCAAAACCCATGGGATTTGGATCTAAACACTTAGGGTTTTAGCAAATAGGTAAAATGTCGCAAATATATCATGAAAAACCTTTCTAAATCAATAATAAATGGATTTAGTATGTTTAATTTAATGAAAACCCAAATTATTTCGGCCAAAATCAATAAAACATATTTTTTGCGAAAAGTGGGTGAAAACGATCAAAAGACGAGGGAAATCCGAGAAAAATATGTTTAAATCACTATTCCCTCAAATGGAGTTTTAGAAATCCACTAAAACATGCAAAAATCCAGTTAGATTCATGAAAAATACTCGGAAAACCCCATTCAAGGTTGTTTGGTTCGAAAACGTCAAAACCAAAAACGAGAAAAAATAAAATAAAAATGGAAGGGGGAAATACCTGATTTGTGATGGATTAAAGGGTAAAAGGATGGATTTGGACAGAGGGGACCACTGTTGCAAGAAATCGGCGGGGGAAAGAAAATTACAAAATCCTCGGTCGGCCTTTTTAAAAACAGTTTCTGTTTCGCAAGTGTCGACACTTCGAATGTATCAAGTGTCGACACTTGGCCAAAAAATTTTGATAAAATCCAAAAAACTTTTAGAAAAAATAGGAAAAATTTAATCAGGTTTTTGGGGCTTTAATCAAGAGGTTTTGAGCTCTAGGATTTAGGTATAATTAATACTAAGAGAGTTTTAGGAGAATGGATCAATGATACCTAACTCTCTTCTAATCAGACAGAACCTATCCTCACTCAAGGGCTTGGTAAACACATCTGCCAACTGATCATCAGTACATACAAAATCAAGAATAACATTAGAGTTTTGTACATGATCTCTTATGAAATGATGTCTTATTTCAATGTGTTTACTTCTTGAATGTTGCACAGATTTTTAGATATGTTGATTGCACTAGTATTATCACATCTTATGGGTGTCTTAGTTAGTTTAATGCCAAAATCTTCGAGTTGTTGTTTGATCTAGAGGATTTGAGCACAACAGCTTCCAGCTGCTATATATTCGGCTTCCGCCGTAGATAAAGCAACTGAGTTCTGTTTCTTGCTACTCCAAGAGATCAAATTTACTCCAAGAAACTTACAAGTTTCACTAGTACTTTTACGATCAAGTTTACACCCAGCAAAGTCAGCATCAGAATAAGCAATCAATTCAAATGAAGAATCTCTAGAGTACCATAAACCAATTTTAATTGAGCCAGATAGATATCTAAGTATGTGTTTAACAGCCAAAAGATGAGACTTTTTAGGATTAGACTAATATCTAGCACACATACAGACACTAAACATGATATCTGGCCTACTGGCAGTAAGATATAACAATGAACCGATCATGCCACGATATAATTTTTGGTCTATAGACTTACCAGATTCATCCTTGTCAAGTCTACATGTAGAGCTCATAGGGGTACCTAAAGGCTTGGTGTTCTCCATCCCAAACTTCTTGAGTATTTCTTTTGTGTATTTCGTTTGGTTGATGAAGATCCCTTCTTTGGTTTGCTTTATTTGGAGTCCGAGAAAAAAATTCAGTTCTCCCATCATGCTCATCTTGAACTCACCCTGCATTAACTTTGCAAAATCTTGACAAAGAGATTCATTAGTAGCACAAATATTATATCATCTACATAGATTTGTACTACTAAGAGATCATCATTCTTTTTCTTTAAAAATAAAGTTTTATCTACATTACTTCTAGTAAAATCATTTTTGAGCAAAAAAGAGCTTAAACGATCATACCAAGCTCTTGGAGCTTGTTTCAATCCATATAAAGCTTTATGAAGTTTATAAACATGATTTAGAAATTCAGAATTTTCAAAACCAGGAGGTTGCTCAACGTAAACTTCTTCTTCAATTAATCCATTTAAAAAGGCACTTTTAACATCCATTTGATATAGTTTAAAATTCATGAAGCAAGCAAAAGCCAACAATAGCCTAATTGCCTCAAGTCTAGCCACAGGAGCAAAGGTTTCATCAAAATCTATTCCTTCCTCCTGATTGTATCCTTTGGCAACTAGTCTAGCCTTATTTCTAGTTACTACTCCATTTTCATCAAGTTTATTTTGAAAAACCCATTTTGTACCAATAATTGAAGTGTTTGAAGGCCTATCTACTATTGTCCAAACATTGTTCCTTTTAAATTGATTAAGTTTATCTTGCATAGCATTTATCCAATTACTATCATATTCAGCTTCCTCAATAGTTTTAGGTTCAATTTGAGACACAAAAGCTAAGTAATCACAGATATTTCTAAGGGATGATCGAGTACTTACACCTTTAGATGGATCACCTATAATTAGTTCTTTTGGGTGTCCATGAGCATACCTCCATTCTTTTGGTAATGGATCAACAGTTGATGTATTTTCATCACCTTGTGCTTGATCTCCTTCAATGTTTTGATCATCGTTCTGTTCCTTGGTAAGCCCTTCATTGTTGTTTATTTTTTCAGTTTTCTTGCTACATGTTTCATCAGAAAGTACATCTTCTTTTCTTGAAGATTTTTGGTTAGTTTCATCAAATACCACATGTATGGATTCTTCAATAACAAGTATTTTTTGTTGAAGACCCTGTATGCCTTACTAGATGTGGAGTAGCCTAGAAAGACTCTCTCATCTAATTTGGCATCAAATTTACTCAAATTATCTTTACCATTGTTTAAGATGAAACAACGGCATCCAAAAACATGAAAATAACGAATTGAGGGTTTTCTACCCTTCCAAAGCTCATAAGGTGTTTTCTTTAAAATCGGTCGAATTAAAACTCGATTTAAAATATAGCATGCAGTATTTATGGCTTCCGCCTAAAAATATCTAGGTAAATCATTTTCACAAAGCATGGTGCGTGCCATTTCTTCAAGAGTTCTATTTTTTCTTCTACTACCCCATTTTGTTGAGGTGTCCTAGGTGCAGAAAAATTGTGATGAATTCCATTTTCAAAATCAGCATTTTCAAATTCGGTTCCATGATCACTTCTCAAAGATACTACTGAAACACCTTTTTCATTCAAAACTCTTTTATGAAATCTAATGAATTCAGAAAAAGTTTCATCTTTATGTGCTAAAAACATGATCCATGTAAATCATGAGAAATCATCTACAATGACTAGACCATACTTCTTACCTCCAAAACTAGATGTTCTAGTTGGCCCAAAGAGGTCCATGTGAAGCAATTCCAAAGGTCTAGATGTAGAGATTACTCCTTTTGGTTTGAAAGAGGATTTTGTTTGTTTTCCAAGTTGACATGCACTGCAAATCTTATCTTTTTCAAAATTGAGTTTAGGCAAATCCTTTACCAAGTTCTTTTTGCTAAGTTTTGAAATTAAATGCATGCTTGATGTCCTAGTCTACGATGCCAAAGCCAACTAGTTTCATCGATCTTGGCTTCCATTGCCACTAGACATTGACATTTCTGAATAGGGAGATCATCAAGATCAACCATATAAATATTGCCATGCCTATGACCAATGAACTTAATGCCATTATCATCTAGACTAAAAACAATGCACAAAGAAGATTCAAAAACAACTTTAAAATTTTTGTCACAAAACTGACTAATGCTAAGCAAGTTATGTTTTAAACCATCAACATATAATACATTATCAATATAAGAGGTAGGGATGATATGGATTTTACCAATACCGATAATTTTGCCCTTTCCATTATCACCAAAAGTTACATTGCCACCATTTTGATATATGAGTGATGAGAACTGCTCTACATCTCCTGTCATATGCCTTGAGCAACCGCTATCAAGGTACCATATCCTTTTCTTATTGGTTGCAAGGCATACCTGCAATAAAGATCAAGTGGAGACTTTAGGTACCCAAGCCATCTTAGGTCCTTTTTGGTTAGTGGCATTGGTTCCTTTTGGAATCCAAACTTTCTTAGTGTTATTTAACTTTCTTTTGTTGCACATATAAGATTTATGTCCTTTGATACCACAAGTAAGCAAGTAATGGATGAAGATGCAGACACAAAGAAATTTTTAAAGAGTTTTTGTTTCTTATGAGTTCTGAATCCTAAACCTGCTTTGTCAAATACTGCTCTTTGGTTATTTAAGAGTAAATTCAATTTTTCAGAACTGTAAGTAAATTTTTCTACAAAAGGTTTTAGTTTTTCAATTTCTTCTTTATATCTTTTGTTTTCATTTAAAATTTCATTGCTTTGTTTTGACAAATTTTCATTTGAAAGTAAGTCACTTTTCTTTTTAAAGACATCCTTTTCTTTTTCAAGTGCCATAATCTTATCATTTAATTTTTTATTTTGAATAAGAAGGCATTCATTTTCATTTGAAAGGTTGTTATTTGTTTTGGCTAGATCCAAATTTTGCTTCTTTAAATCTTTATGTTTTGATTTTAACTTTTGAAATTCTATGACTAGTTCATCAAAAACTTTATGAAGCTCATCAAAAGTAAATTCATTTTCGGTTTCGGAACATACCTCATCATGATCGGCCATCAGACAGAAGTTTGCTACCTCCGCTGTTCTTTCTCAGAATTGGAGTCTTCACTTTCACTCCAGGTTGCCATCATGGCTTTCTTTCTCAGCTTTCTTCTGCTTTTCTTTAACAAGGGGCAGTCTACCTTGAAATGCCCGGGTTTTTTGCACTCAAAACATGTAGGCTGCTCCTTCTCCTTTTCTTTGTCCTTCTCTTTACTCGGCTCACCTTTCAGAGGTTTCTTTTTGTAGTTAAACTTTTTCTTCCTCATGAACCTTCTGAATTTTCTTGCTAACATAGCCGTCTCATCTTCTTCATCATCTTCTTCGGAGTCTTCGCTTGAGTCCTCTTTAGCAGTAGATTTGAACGCGATTGCCTTCTTCTTTTTGTCGACCTCTCCATTCTTTTGTTTGAGGGAGAGCTCATAGGTCATTAAAGAACCTAATAGTTGTTCCAGCGGGAGAGTGTTGACATCCTTAGCTTCTTCAATAGCTGTGACTTTTGCATCCGATAAAGCTGGTAGAGACCTGAGAAGTTTGTTCACAAGTTCACCGTTAGATATAATTTTTCCTAGGCTTCTCATGCCATTCACAATATTTGTGAACCTAGTATACATTTCACTAATTGACTCAGTAGGTTCCATTTTAAACATTTCATATGTGTGAATAAGCATGTTGACCTTGGTGGTTTTCACTTGGTGTGTACCCTCATGGGTAACCTCAAGTGTATCCCAAATCTTCTTGGCGGAGAGATAATTTGATATTCTATTAAATTCACATGGATCAAGAGAACAAAATAAAAGGTTCATAGCCTTAGCATTAACCTCGATTTGCTTAATGTCATTCTCATCCCAATCATCTTCCATTTTTGGAGTGAGAATGCCATTAATCAACATTGTAGGCTGATGAGGACCTTTTACAATTGTCCTCCACAAATTATAATCAAGAGCTTGAATAAATATGCGCATGCGTATCTTCCAGTATGTGTAATTTGTGCCATTAAAAAGTGGGGGACGATTTGAAGCTTGACCTTCAACAATACCCATTCCTATTGGGGCTGCCATGATCTTTTACTCAAGATCCTTGGACCTACAAGAGAGTACCGGTGCTCTGATACCACTTGTTGCCCAGAAATGGAGCCCAAGAGGGGGGGTGAATTGGGTCTTTTAAAAATTAAGACAAAAATATGAGAGGGACTAGTGGTGCTTGTGAACAATGATGAATTCAATGCAAGATGTTAGCAATAATTAAAGAGCAAGAGAGGAAGAGAGTAATCATACACAAACACAAGGTTTATAGTGGTTCGGTGCAAACCTAGCACCTACATCCACTCCCCAAGCCACCCTTGGGAATTTCACTATAATCCAAACTAGATTACAGTTGACTTGTTTTTCATAAGGCTCACAAGTCAAAACCTAAGTTGGTTTTATCACTTAGGCTTACCAACAAACCTTAACACTTGTTTTGTCTTCGGGCTCACAAGTTAACCCTAGTTGGTTTTATCCCTTTGGCTTACCAACAAACCACAATAACCTTCTTTCAAGACACCCTTGAAAGCAAGGTCAAATCATAATAAAATAGATATACAATTTAAAACTAAAACAAACTCTCTTCAAGAGTAGATTGGAATCTTTGAAGCTCAAGTAGATGCTTTGTCTTCACTCTTCCTTGGAATCTCCTTCAAAGTGCCTCTTTTGGAATGAAGTAAGGATGAGCTTGTAGGCTTTTCAAGGAATCAAACTATAAGAGGCTTTTGATGTGAAGTATTTGAGAGAATATTGGCTTTTTGGCTTTTGAGTAGACTTGAATGCACTTCAATACACTTCCTTGTCTTTAAAATGAGGTTGGTGGAGGTTATATACACCAAGAACCTTCCAAAAAATGGTTTGTGACCGTTGGTACCTCGGAAATAGCCGTTTGAAGCTTGAAAAGCAAGTTCTGCAAGCCAGAAAAATAGATCCGTTAGAGCTGTCAGGCTGCAAGTGTCGACACTCGGCTGTCAGGTGTCGACACTTGGCTGTCAAGTGTCGACACTTGATCTCTAGGTGTCGACACTTGAACTTTCAAGTGTCGACACTTGAACTTTCAAGTGTCGACACTTGAACTTTCAAGTGTCGACACTTGATGCACAGGTGTCGACACTTGACACAAAAATCCTCAAATTACAAAGTTCTGTATTTTCAAAATTCTCAGGCCTTGAGTTGACACTTGGAACCTAAATGTCGACACTTGGTGTCGACACTTGGATATAGGTGTCGACACTTGGCATGCCAAAGATTTTTGTCCGTGCCAAATGCTGAAGTGTCGACACTTGACTGTCCAGGTGTCGACACTTGAGACCGAAAAATCTGAGATTCAAGTGTAAATGCCTCGAAAACATAAATATAATTCTTGAAAACATAAACACATAATATTTAAACATTTAGATGCCCTTTTTCAATGAAGAGGATGCCCGGATTCGTGAGAATTGCTCCGTGCCATTACGTGCCATAAACCATAAGTTTTTGAGATTTTGAGGTGCTTTCTTCCTGAAAACTCATAACTTGAAATCCTCATTAATATACAATATGCACTCAATGTTTTGTTATTCATCAAAATCACTGGGTGGAGCCAACACCTTTTAATGAGATAGAAGAACAAATTGATGGAATGATGGAATTGGTAGAGACTTTTCAAGAACCACAAATGCATAACTCAATAGAAGAAGCTACTCTCATAATTCTTTCTCAAAATTTGTTCGATCCCTATCTAGCTCAACTCAGAGTAGATGATTTTAATGTAGATGGGTATAGTATTGAAGTGAATTACTCAATACAAATACCCTATTTTGAAACCATCCCATTTTTTATTGATGAATAGCAAGAGCCATCACCTAGTCCACTAATAGCTTCCTTATGAGAATCACCACCTGATCTAGAATTAAAATCACTTCCTGATGCATCCATTGAAACTCTCTCAGTGAGCCTTACCCAGGAAGCCCAACTTAGTGGTATTCTAAAAGCACATAAAAAAGCTATCGAGTGTGATATTACTAAAATGAAGGATCATGATCTAAAAGAATTTATAGCTGATTTTTTCATATTCGGCACTAATTTTGAGAACTGCTTTCAAAATCTTTTCATAGTATTAAAATGATGTATGGAGACAGGTTTAGTATTAATCTGGAAAAGGTGCCTACTCTGAAATGAAAAGAGATATTGATTCAACACATCATGCCCGAGAAAGGGAGTAGGGTAGATCAGCCCATAATTGAAGAAATTCCTAAGCAACCACCTCTAATCTTGACCCAACAAACATAATTTCTTTCTAATTATCATATGAACCATAATAATATTTTTTAAAATCCTGGAATAACATGCTTGCCCAGTTACTTTATTGATTCGGGTTAATCGTTATAGAGTACTCTATGAATATTTTTCTGCCGTGATGATAAGGCCTCCTGATTGACCCTATCCTTTTGATGTTATGAGAAACACACTAAAGTTAGCTATCTACTGGACTCTCTCATAATATCCGGTTGAAGATGTTAAACTTAGCGCTTATTGGGAGGCAACCCAATCTTTATTTTTATATTCTTAAAAATAAAATAAAAAATAATTGTATGGCTGAAGACATTAAACTTAGCACTAATTGGGAGGCAACCCAACAATCTCATTTTTTTCTTTAGTATAATTATAGGAACTTAGATGGAAGTACATAGCCCACTACTTCACGAGCCCACTACTTTACGAAGCCTTCTTTAACTCCCAAAGCACATTCATTCCAGGTGTACTCTTTTCTATTTCTCTTTACATATTACATCCTTTATTTTCTTTCTCCATTGAGGACAATGTCGATTAAGTTGTGGGGGAGAATAACTAATCTAATTAAGTTCTCAAGTATGATCAGAAGTAATTAGTTTTGTATCCAAATTTTATATCGACTTGAAGTTAATTAGGGACCCTAATCAATGATTGATTAATGGCCTAGATAGCTTTAGAGATACTAAGGGGCAAATCACTAAGAAAACCCAAAAGATGGTAGGGTGTTGACCAAGTTAAATTTTGGGAGTGATTCTAGAACTCTCTCCTTTCTTATCTTAATAAAGAATCTGCTTATTGAGAGTACGGGTGAAAATGTTGAGATATACAAAAAAATCCTTAAAAAAAATTAGAGAGTCGGTCTAATCTCACAGCTCTTCTTGAACTCTTACTGAGTAACCGGGTCCCTTCGCCTAAGTAAGGTTGTGGTTCTTGTCAAAAGGTGTGAAGGTCAAGAGATCTGTTAAGCAATGGCACCCTACTGAGTAACCGAGCCCTTTCGCCTAAGTAAGCATTATGGTTTATGTCAAAAGGTGAGGATGCTAATACTTAAGAGGTCAAGATATTGCACTGGACTTCTTAAAAAAAAGAAAAATAACAAAAGAACTAAAGTATAAAAAGATAACAAACCTGACTCAAATCAAGTTAGAGGATTTAAAGAGTAAGTTGGGGAGATAGTAATGAAGACCTCTAAGAATTTTTATGGTCAACACTCAACCACTAATTAGGTTGACTCAATGATCCAATGAAGTACATTTTTAATGATTTGGTCAGGTATCAGCTACCTTTAGAATTGCCTAAGTCAAC
The DNA here is from genome assembly GCA_021397845.1 of Areca catechu. NCBI lineage: Eukaryota > Viridiplantae > Streptophyta > Magnoliopsida > Arecales > Arecaceae > Areca > Areca catechu. The sequence goes on from CM038046.1 coordinate 28,407,242, forward strand.
TTTCAATTCAAGGATGAGTTTGTATACATAGCTAATTCATCTACTTTACTTGAGGACGAGCAAAGTTCAAGTTGGGAGGTATGATAATTATATTACATACACATATAAAAGTATTAATTTAATAATTAAACTATATTTATTTATATCAAATTAATACTTTTATATATTATTTGTAGGAAATATGATCGTCATTGTGAAGAGCTCGATTTTTGGAGTCCAACGATGCAAACGACAATTGAATCAAAGTTCAGACGGATCCAGAATTGAATTTTGAAAGTTTATATAAAAAATACACAAATATTAAAGCAGTCGGTCCACCATGGGTTGGTCGCTTGGTCTATGGGAGCCTTCCTGGTCCACCATCTGCCATTGCCAGCGATCCATGGTCCTGAGCCATGGACCATGGAGGATTTTTCAGCCGATCACTTGCTGGAGAAGCCACCGCTGCTTCCCCCACTGCCCCGAGCCACTGCTTTCCTTCCTCGCCGACTGGAGGAGATGTCGGAGAGTCATTTTTCGGTTGGACATCCCTTTTTACTTCGATCAGTGGTCACACACAGGTTGCCCACCATCCCCATCACCATCGGCCATCTCCTCCCATCACCGTCGCTCGCCGCAGCTTGCCGCCGCCGCTACCAGAGAAGCCACGACCACCATCTTCCAAGCCCTGGTCACGGCCACTGTCATGGTCATTTCATGGTCCTCTTGTTTGCCCATCCAGCCACCACCGATTGCTGCAAATGCTACCTCGAGCCACCGGAGTTGTCCCGAGCCACCCTCTCTGCCACTGGAGTCCGCCTCATGCTAGTAGGCATGCTCCCCCCTGTTCCATGATTTTCCTGTTATCTCCCCAGCTCACCGCCCCTCCTCGGCCTGTGCCACTGCCAGTCATTGCCTCTCACCATGGTTTGCCCGTCTCACCATTACCATGGAGTCCAAGTGGGACTCGAGGATTCGTAGATCCAAGAGTTCGGATCGAACTCTATTGCTAGAGAAGGAAGGAGTGCTGTTATCGATCCATCATGCAATAGATCGATGGCTCAGACTTCTTCTTGCGATATTCAGCCAATTTGGAGCCTGATTGAGCCCAAATTTGACTGGAAAGAAGCCCTAGCCAGGATCTATTTAAAGGGCCCCTGTGCTAAGAAGAAATCATCTTAGAGAGAGGAGTATGGTATAGGATAGGAGGTTCAGCTTTGGGTTGCGGGTTGCCCTTTAAAAGTGAGATTTCTTAAAGGAGAGCTATGCTGTCTATGCCATCTTTTCACCTGCACTAATCTCCAGATCAATATCCAAGGAGAAAGAAGCAGAGAAAGCTAGTTCACGTCGAAGAGTACGAAAGAAGAAGGGAGTTCTCAACCATTTTCCCGACGAGGCTGCACCGATCTACTTCCAGTCTTTGTTACTATTTTTTTTAGCTTATTTAGTCTTTATTTTCAATTCCTTGCAATCATATTTTTTTTATGTAATTTAAATTTGTATTATTTATTCTTCTTGCAAGTAGATGCTAAGATCCGACTAGCGGATCGACCATACCTCAGTTTTATTTTTCTGTCATACTTTTAATTTTATTTACCCGATTTAAACTATTTTTTTAAAAAAATTAAAGATTTCAAATCATCTTAAGCATACCTTCTCCGTGGATTCAACCCGACTCATCCTTTCTACATGTTCTTAATTGTATTTGGACTTTGGTTAATTAAACTGATAGCTATGGTGTCTTAACGATAATATTGCAACCTATCAACACTCCTCGATGTCATGGCCATGGTCCTGATAGAACTGGCAGTACCGGGACTTGTCATGGCCACCAGATGGCTTCAGCAGAGGAGGGCGATGTAAATAACATTCACCTTCAATTTCCATCAAGATTTTGGATCTTGGGGCGAGTAGAGGGGTATACTTCTCATCCGTTCCCTAGCTTGGGACCCGAATGGGAATTTAGAATAGCCTTGGGTCTGGGGGTCTCACCTAGCTTCCCTTGGGCTTGCTTCTTCAGGGGCTCCCATCAAACTCCCTCCTGGTGGATCAGCCTCCTCCGTGCGAATATACTTGTGGACGTGGAGAAGAAGCTCAGAATAGATCTTTGGGGACTTCTTATCAAAAGAGTAGGTGAAGCGGAAGGTCTTGAGTCCACTTTCCAGTGCCAACATGACAACGTGCTCATCCAAATTATAGATCTCTAGGGTGGCAACTTTAAAATGAGATACGTAGTCTCAGAGGGGCTCATGATCTTGTTATCGGATCGAAAAGAGGCTATCGTCTTGCATGGCACCTTTTGGCATGCATCAAAATATGCCACAAACTTCTTCTCCAGATGCTCAAAGGAGTTAATTCTCCTCGGCTCGAGGTGGGAATACCAAACTCGAGTGGCCTTTCGAAGCGTAGCTAGGAAGGCAATGCAAAGGAGGGCGTTAGTGACCCCTTGAACTCACATAAGAGCCTTGTAACTCTCAAGGTGTCCAAGGGATCGGTGATTCCATCATAAGGGTCCACCTGTAGCATGCGGAACCGGATGGGAATCGGTTCCTCTTAGATTCTATGAAAGAAAGGAGGGTAGGCATCATTGCCCGTGGGCTCACTCGAGAAGTTCTGCATGTCAGCAAACCGGCAGGCGAGCTCGACCAGCTTGCACTCTTGCTCCTCTAAGCACTTCTCAGCCTACCATCGGATGGCCTCATCCATCGACCCCTCCACCAAGACCGTCAAAGGAGTGGGAGGCGAGGATCGGAAAAGCTCATTCTTTGACCCTTTGCCATGTTGACGCCGACAGCGAGATACGGCTCCATGGTCCAAGGCCAGGGATTGGCATTCTCGGTCAACCGGTCCATCCCAGCACTATTTTCCAGGCCATCCTCAGGCTACCTCGAGGGTAGGATGCCACCCGTGGGTGCGACGTTCTTGCCCAAAAGGACCTTAGGCTGGTGCGGGTTCGGCGACCTGAGTTGCCAGGGTCCCGGGTTGCTGCTAAGTTACCAAGGATCGGTGCTAATGATGCAATTGGTGCACCACCACAGCCAGGGTCTAGACCTGTTGGATGAGTGCGATGATCTGTGGGTCTATTGCAGGCGGCGGTAGCGAAACAGGGGGCTTCGCCTCCGGACTGCACCAGTCACCGTGATGGGATGGTTCTCCCATGTGACTGATCGAGGCCTCTCGCACTCGGGTCACTACCATGAGACCACCAGACTCCATAGATGCCTTCTGGGTGGAGTGGTTTGTACCATGGATTGATCATCGTGCGATTCCATCGAATCCTACTTCCTAGCATGCCAATCTATTGCCACCTGGATCGTCATGGCCTGAAGCTAAGCAGGGTTCGGTCGGAGTTGAGCTCTCGCAAGAGGGCTAGGCTTGCTGTGTTGTCCTTGCACCCGGTCGATTTGTCCTCCACTTACTCTTTCTTTTTTCCTCCCCTTTTCCACCGAAAGTCCCTCCTCTTTCTTATAGAAATTGGTTCTGTCTTGCAAGGCTTAGAGCCCTCTTTCCCCTCTGTCCCTCCTAGGAGGGTCCTACCCCGAAGGACTGCCTTGTTCCCAAAGCTGTGCCGGACAAGGTCTGGAGTTCTCGGAGGGAGGTTTTGCAATGAGTGTAGGTAGCGTCCTACAGGGTTTGCACCCTTAGTGGGGCGACCCACTGCGACAAGAGCGAGCGGCGTGCCACAGGATTTGGCACAGCAACAGGGCACTCCTTCAGAAGGTGCAGGCGATGTGCTGCCGGGCCTAGAGGCCTAGGGGAGCACGGTCCTGGAGGGAGATGCAAGTGGAGTGCTACAGGGTCTAAATCCCTGGTGGAGCACTCCCCCGATGGAGGTGCAAGTAGCGTGGTACAGGATTTGGAACTTCGATGGAGCACTTCTCTGCGGAGGGTACAGGTAACGTGCTGCTGGGCCTGAAGGCCTGGAGGAGCACTATCCTGGCGGGAGATACAAGTGGAGTACTGCAGGGTCTAGATCCCTGGCGGAGTACTCCCCGTAAAGGGTACAGGCGACATGCTACAGGATTTGGAGCTACGGCAGGGCACCTCCATTGCAGAAGGTTCGACTCCTTAAGAGCCGCGATGGGTTCAGCGGGGTTGGCGATGTTGCCCGCTAGGTCGCCATCTTAGCCGCCGCAGTAGTTACTCCTTGAGGGAGCACGCCCCCCTTTTCCTCTGCCGGTCCTACCATCGTGGTCATGGGGGCCCTTGCCACCTTCAGTATTTGGCATGGCCGAGGGTTCCATCTGACCAAGACTCTCCTCGGCCAGGGACTTACCTCGGACAGAAGCTCAACCTCGGCGGGGAACTCATCTTGGACAGGAGCTTACCTCGAACAAGAGCTCACCTCGGCTGGGAGCTCACCTCGGACGGGAGCTCACCCCGGACGAGAGCTCGACCTTGGCTAGGGGCTCACCTCAGACAAGAGCTCGACCTTGGTTGGGAGTTAATCTCGGACAGGAGCTCGATCTCGAATGGGAGCTCAACAGATGGCGCCCACCTGGTGGCTCCACCTGCCATCTCAACCGCCAGCTGCGTCTAATACGGACTCCATGTCAGCGGTTCGCCACATCATAACCCAAATCTAGTAATACTATTAGGTTCCAAACTTATTTAAACCTCTAAGTTATGATTTAAGATTTGTATAGACCATATCTTTAATATAAAGATAGATTTAAAATTATTTTTATATTATTTATTTTGAAAGTAATATTATTTATTATCTATTTTGTGTGGTTAATAATAGTTAATTATATGGTCACTAAAATATGGTTGGTTATATTTGATCCATACCTAATCTAAATCCGAATTTTTTGTATTGAGACTTGGTTATGCATGGATCTAACTCAATCCGAATGATCCATTTGGTCAAAAATTTTAATCATGGATCTGACCCTATTCGACCTGACCTGATTTTCTATTAGGTTAGATCTAGGTCCAATATTAAACCCGATCAAGGAACTAAATAAAGTCAGAGTCATTCATGGCCCAGTTCAACCTGACTTACTTGTAACCCTAAGCATGCCATTTTGGTTTCTAGCTGAGCATGCATATGAAGTCCTAAGTTAGCATTGTTGCTGCAGTGTAGTTTGCATTAAGTTTGTACCTTCTTGTACCAAGAGATATGTATCCTACAAAGTCAATTTGCACTCTTTTTGCCATGGCTCATTGGAGCTTCTTTTTTTTTTTTCGGAATAAATATGCAACGGACTTGAATCCCTGGTACCTGTTATATTGCTTTCTAATGGTGTGAATGTTTGCTTCAATGTCCATCTATTTTTGGTTGATTCAAAGTTCATGTTTTTTTTGGTTCCAGTTGTATTTTTTCTTCATGCACACCTCGCAAAAGAGCCTGTCATTGACATTATATGACTTCACATTCAATTTTCACTTTGATTATCAAATTTTTGTAGTTATGCACAAAGTTAGCCTTGAACTGCTATGTCCCACCGGTGAATTTGGATGTTAGAATTCCATACTTTTTCTTAGTTTTTTATCTTTCCCATCTTTTTTGAGTCATCTTTCAGAGGTTTTCATGTCAGTGGATGGATGAAGTCTTTTCTGAAGAGGGGGCTACCACTCTCAAAGATTTCCATTAACATATTATTTAACAATCTAAGCCCATGAACTCGATTTTCACTTTAATTATGAACGTCAACTTAATTTGTTCAAGCCTTACACACCAAAAAGATCGACGACTGGAATTGTTTTCTTGAGGGCAAATTGCGTTTCAGAGGAGTCCTGGTTAAAATATAGTAGATTAGTCAGTAACCCCTTGTTCACTTCATAGCATTAGCATGGGTAAATCTGATTCTTTTTTATGTCAGTATGTCTCTATAAATGCTTGTGCAACTGAAGAATGTTCATTTTTTTGAAGTAATGAACAATTGACTATTTTCATGAACTATTCTATATGGAGAACTCAATGGTTTTCTAACTGTGAGAAGAACGATGTGATGATTGTCAATTGAATGCCATTTTTTCAATACATTATCATCTAATAAAATAAATTATGAATAAATGACTGTGTTATGCTCTCAAAATTGATGTCCTGCTTTCTTTGGAGTGCTTGGAGTTCACTTTGATTTGACTCAATATAATACATACAGCTCCAATCCAGAAAACAATAAGAGATCATCTGTACATGTATGCATATGAGAATGTTTCTCATTTTTTCAAATTCCTATAATGCCTCTAACGAGATTTCTTTGTGAAATGCCATCCCCCCTTTTGATACTTCAAATACTTTCTTATTCTAGGTCTGCAATCACGAAAATACCTTGCCAATCTGTTAGGCAATCCTGCTCACTCTCCACTCATCAAACTCTAATCCTAAATCCTCTTCCATTTTATTGGTTTGGAAACCTATGACCCTTCAAGAATTTTATCATGTAACATGAATAATTATAGACTGAAACTATATAATTCAAAGGCACCAAAATAGCTTCCCATCAAGATAGAAAATGGGAGGATGACCATATCCCTATTCCTGAAATCCTTCATGCATAAAATAAGTCAGATTTTTGTTTGATCGCAACAGCTACCATTCCCTCTAATGATTGCAAGATAAATATCTGTAATGAATGCATGAATAGCCCAAATATGAGAAACATGTGAGATAAAGTGGGATGACAGGGCAAAAGGACAATTAGCAAGGGTTACTTTTAGCCTAAAATAAGGGGATAAAACTACATCCCTGCCCCTGAAATGAGAGTTTTAACACCCTTGGCAAGGGATAAAGGCCTTTGATCAGACCTGCAATGTTGTCCAAAAAGATTGACTATTTGGCAGGATAAACCTCAGCAGGAGGACATTCAGACCTAACCTGCAAACAAATGGGTTGTTGGACATAGAGATGCATTCACTTAATTGCCATTGCTGGAGAATAGAGGTACAATCACTTTGTTGCCTTACAAAGTTATATAGAAGCAATACGAAACAGTCATCACCCTTCTCTGATCCATGAAGGGTCATGTGTATCGACGAAATTAAGCCTCCATTATTAGCCCCACTTCCATAAAAGCCTCCAAATTTGATGTCAATCATTCACCTCTATATAAAAACTTGAAAGAAGGAAAGAAGAAGTACAAATCTCGCTATGACCTTTACATCTATGGGGCCATAGCAGCTAAGTTGGTAATAACTCTTGCTTTCTATAAATATAAACTCATTCTTTTACATCAGATCTTTTTCATATAATTTATGCGGAATGTGGTGAGACAAGTGATTTCAAGTTACACACTGGGCGATTCTTGCTTAGGAATCCCTGCTACAGTGGTCAAGCATGAAGCAAAATTCAAGCACCAAAACTTGCTGGTTCATTAAATCGACTATAGCAGACAAAGCTATGAATCACGAGGGCCATCAAATGATTGACTCTTCCTCAAATTCCAATGAAGGCCTTCATGAATGCTTCGGAGGAAGTCGCTGGTGGAATCCACTTGACAAGCTGTAGGCACTGGCCAAGGTGCCATGCTACAGATGAGTGCATCACCAGCAGCTAACTGTTTCCTGTCCTTGCCATCAAAAGATGCCCAGGCGTGTCCTCTGCTGTTAAAAGGGACTTGCACCCGCAAAGTCACATACTCAGGTAATATCAGAGGCCTGAATGACAAAGAATGTGGGCAGATTGGTGTGAAGAGCATCCCGGGTACCTGCAATTCGAATATTTCAGAAACAGCTTCCGTTGTAAAAACTACATTCTGACATTTCGGTATACAAGTATGTGGTGTAGATACCAGTGGATATTACTTAGAATGTGAGTTTCTCTATTGCTCAAATTTTTAATCAATACGTTGGAGATTGGTGATATGATCACTGATTGGGTTATCCTTGCCACCAATGTGGTTGCAAATTTTTCTTTTTCTCATGCTCTTTAATTAAAGCAAGACAATGAAATTCATAAGTGAAACCTAAAAACCTGAAAGGGCATCATTAAAGGGCTTGAAGCCTTCAAATCAATGACTTTATCCATTTAAAACTATACAAAAAATCAAATTATGTGATAGAAATGGCCTCTCCTATATGCCAGAATGACAGCATCAGAAATTTATTGTCATGTTTAGCACATACAAATAAGGATTCGGATCCCGACAGGATGTCTTGTGGGACACCGAAACGGGATACCATCTCATGTGTTGGGACAGGATGTCCCGCCAACATCCCAGTGTTCCAATCGGGACACCTTGTGACATCCCTTATCCTGAGTGTCGGGATGGGGCGGGATGCCAATGCATCCCGTTCCATGAAAAAACTGGGACAGTCCCGTCCCACAGGATTTAAAACCTTGCATACAAGCACACATTCTTCTTTCAAGGTATTAAATCTTTTATTCTTGACAGTAATTTATAGGAAGTATAATCAGCAAAAGAACTTCCAACTGATTCACAACAAAGGAACGCCACATCATTTAAGAGGAGACAAAAATCAGGGATTCACACTCTCCTCAATGTCAAAAAGAAACTATGACAAAGAAACAAGTTAATAAAGTCAAACTCATACATGTGAACATGGTAGAAGCTCAAATACCTTGGATAGGACATGATAAGAATTTTCCCAAGACAATAATGAATTCTGAATTTGATTCAAGGATAAAATTTGCTAGGAGTTAAATCATAATTCTCCTAAAACTGTTGTTAAAGAAAATAATGTGTTAAGGAATGACGGCCTAGTATTCTAAAAAATAATCTTAATTTACCTCAGTATTTAAAAAACACATCTAGTAATGTAAATCTTTTTTAGTTCGTTTCAGTATAACTGTGACATCAATTCTCTTTTAAATCCTTTGGAACAGGCGTGTCCTAGTTTCTCCATGGAACAGGATGTCCCACTATCCCACAAAGTCCTGGCAGTGGCACAATCATGCATCCCAGACTCCCAATAGATAACCTCTATCTCTCTTCCCTTCTTCTTCCTCTCTTTCCTTCCTTTCTTTTTCTTCCATCCTCTTTTCTTTTTTTCATTTAACTTCTTCTTTCCTTTCACTTTTTCCTTTTCTTCATCTTTCCTTTTTCTTCTTCTCTCCTCATGTGGTCTCAGAGTCCTAACCCCATCCCAGTCACATTTTTTTCATAAGAAAAGGATAGAATGGCTAGGATGGCTGGGACACCCTCTATCCTACCAGGACATAAAACCTTGATATGTAGTTATGAACCCAAGTCAAGTGAGGTTCGATGTTCCAATCCTTTAAAAGATATATTTATTTTAGAAAACAAGAATCTGAAGCTCAAGTTTAGAGGGTAAAGATGAAAGTCAAAACATACCTGTGGATGGACCATTGATCCTCCAGCTGCTAGAGAGTATGCTGTGCTTCCAGATGTTGTTGATAAAATTAAGCCATCCCCTTGCACGAGTGTAACAAAGGAGTTGTCACAATAGCATTCTAGATAGGTAAGGTAGGATGATATCCCACGGTCAATTGTAACTTCATTTAGGACCAGGATGGGCTCCTCAGTCTCTAGTTCATCCTTGGCAGCTTCTCGGATAACATGGCATTGTAACCGGTGGCGCAATGTGATGCTAATTGGTCCCTTCAAAATTGTATCCAAACAATCCCGATAATGCTCGCTTTCTTGATTATGTTAAAGATCACTAGAAAACTGTAATATATATAAGATATAGATCTTGAAGAAATAAAGAGAATATCTTTTTGGAAAGAAATTAACATGCACATGCACAGTAATGTGGCCAAATTTCTAAAAGGATAAGGCATATCTTTCATCTTTTGTCATTTGGATTTAAGATCTACCGAACATAAATCTATAGAAAAAACAGTTTGAACTTTCTGTAAGCATTATTTAAATACACCTTGTCTTCATATAATCATCATGATAGACATGCAATCTAATGAACATGAACCAAAGCATCAGTTTCAACACGAAGGGAGATATCATAGATAGTGTAAAAGAAGCATAGTAAACATGATGGATCAATCATGAATCTGATCCGTTAATAAAGTTTACTACTGGTTTGCTAAGAACTTAGGATGGTAGAATTGTTCTTTGAATTGAGCTCTAGGGTTTATTACATCTTTGTCTAGACTCTCTTGTACTTCAGAGGAACCTTAGAGGTTTCCTGTAATTGGATAAGCTTGAACTCTGTATCCTACATGCCAACAAGTACCAAGTTTTCTCCACAACTGGGAAAGCACCTCAAATGTACGTGGGAAGTATTCAGAGTGCTTTTTTTAAAAATATTTTGAAAAACAGGAAAGGAAACTAAGTATTAGACACATACATGCCCAAGAAGGATCCAACAAGTATCTATATCCAACGTGCATTAGATATGAACATGGCATGTGATTTGAAGTATCTGCACTTCCTAGGCCTCAACTAGTGATCAGAATCTGAGCTGAATGTTTTCAAACTTATCCGGATTGTGTTTGACAATTTAAAATGCATAAGGTTCATACAACTCAATGAGGCATGCAAAAACTTGCGCCATGATACTCACTTATCACTATCTTCTCCATGACATAGGACTATATTTTCCAACAAAATATTTTGAGATGGGAGACAAGGCAAAGACTAACACACCATCTGTACCAGCCCATAGTACTTGGTACCTACCTTACCAACTGAGGACCGGTACACAGCACCTTGGACAGATTTGCAGATGACTTGACCACACCCTAACCCATATCACCATCTGTCCCAGCACATACTGCTTGGTACCTTCCCCACATTGCCCCATGCCACTTAGTACACGTTTTTCCCTGGCATTTGATCTGACAACATACCAAGCCATGCCAAAACCAACCCAAATACTGTGATATGTAGTATGTACCATGCTAGCTGGTGACTAGTATGGATTCATACATTGATTTTTATATCCTTTGACAAGAGCAATATAGGAAATGAATACCCAATCATATCAAGAACAAGGAGGAAAAAAACTCCATAGAAGTCGGGCATTTTAAACCATGGACATTGGTTTAAAGCGAACAAACATGTCCAAGAGGATATGGATGGAAATGTGGGCAATCCCTAATCCTATCTTTAAGAACAACCTTGAAAAGAAAGAGATTTTTATGCTTACAAAGATCCAAGATCAGCTGAAATGAATCATGTACTGTTGTACTGCCCCAAACCATTCAATATGGGCATACCATACTATATCAGGTTGGAACTGGTACAAAACTTATATTTGGGTTGGTAGTTGGTACAAACCTTGTACCACCCCATACCACCCATACCAAGGCAAACTAAGGTGCATTACCAACCCATACTGAGGCGAACAAATCCATGCCAAGCAGTACCAAGGTAAAAAGTGAGAAAAATGTAATGAGGACATTGGCAAGAAGAAGAAATTACAAACTAATGATCTTTGGTTGTAGTCCCATTTCTTTTTTTCAGGTTCCCACAAAATCATGAAGCATCTCTTGAAGACCCCAATTTTATGAAGCAAATTGAAGACCCCTTCTCCAAGCCCATGGGCCGACCAAGCCTTGAAGAAATTCTCTACCATGAAAGCCTACTTGAGGACCAAATTTTAAAGACCATGTGGAAGGATGAGATAAAGCCAAGTGTTGCAAGGAAATAATGCCACATGGAGTTTCTAGAATTCTCTTGTTATGATTAATTGTTAGAAGAACTAATCTTGTAATTAGCTACCAACTAAACTTGAATTAGTTGGTCCCTTAATCCTCTTCCTTGGCCTATGAATAGGGACCAAGGCCCCCTCTTGTAAGCATTGAATGATGAATTGAGTTGAATGAATGAAAGTTCCCTTGTTTGAGTTCTCTTCCATTTTGCCTAGTTCTCTTGAGTTCTTCCTAGAATTTTGAGTGCTTTCTTTGATTTTCTTTGGAGTATTGAGTTTGATCCTAAATTGGAGTGAGTACTTTGAGTTTTGGAGTGCCATAGTTCCATTTCCAAGTTCATCTACACAAGATCCAAATAGCCCAAGAAGAGAAGTGCTACCCAAAAAATTCCAGCAATTCTCTTCACTTCTCTTATTAATTCCTTCATTTTTCCTCCATTTCTTTGAATTTCAACCTCACCTTGACTCTTTGCAGGTTCTTCTTGCTAATTTGAAGACAAAGATGAAGGCTCCATGCCAATGATCCAAGCTCCAATGGTGAATCCAAGAAGGGAGTGGAGATCTTGCCTCTAGCCTTCAATTTTTTTGAGTGGTGAGTGTTACCCTTCTACTTGAGCTTAATTTCTCTTCATTGTTGGGAAGAAAACCTCTTGATCCTTAGATCTGAGGTCATTAAAGGTTGCTTAGCCTAGTTGAGGGTTTCTATGCCCTTGGATCCTATATTTTATTTTTTTGAAAGGAAGCTTGCACAAGGGTGTCAGATTTTCTGCTCACCTAGTCTCTAGCTCGAATTTGTTCATCCCTTCCACCCATGAATTCGGCCATATTTGGACCTCTAATGCTGATATATTGTTGCTAGGTAAGTAGATCACATCCCCACACACCCATTTCATCAAATTCGTCCCCCATCAAAATGGTTCCAAAGCCATTTCGATATTGGTGCAATATCATACAACATTGTACCGAACCACACCATACCAAATTGGTAATATACTAATACAACACTCAAATAAATAAATAAATATATATATAATTTTCTTTGTTTGAACAATAAAAAATAAATATTAAGAGTGAGTAGATCCTCCACAGACTTCTCTAGCCATATTTTGCACATACTTTCTGTAAGTCTAAAGAAGTTTCAACTCATTGGATTTTTAATACTGAGATCAAATCAAGACAACAAACAAGTATTCTATGAACAGAAAAGCTTGAGCTTCTTCCTCCTATTCACATTACTTGAATGGCCAATTATAAAGGATTAGGAACAAATAATGGTTCTAGTGAGGATTAAGTAATTATTTTCTGTCTTTTTTTTTCCCACTTTCATACAAAACCTACAAAAACTCTTATCAAGAATACAAGAGTTTTTTCAAACTAATCTGATATAGCCCTCCTAATTGGCATCAATTGCTCTCTAACAAAGCCAAAAATATTTTATAGAGCAATACCAAGTTTTTGTAGGAAAGAAAGAGTAAGGCAAAATTTACACAACTAGAACAAATATCCTAGATTGTTTTTTTCCTTCAGAGCATAGTTTTATTTATTTGGTGAGATATGAGCTAGTTAAGTTTTACAATCCATAATTTACTTTAACCGAGTAATTCAGGCAACATACACTCTTAAAATTGCTATAATATAGCCCTCCAAGGATCTTCCTCCAATTAACCTTGTCATGTAGTTCATTAAATTGATCATTTTTAATAAAGTTGCTCAATCGAATGCCATATAGATAAGTTATAAACTCCGAAAGTTAGAATTGTGTGCAACAAGCTAAGCTAATGGGAAATGTTTCAGTGGAGCTACTGAAAACTAGATGATAATGGCATGACGTAATTAGATATACTTGTCAAATTTAGGCACCCTATGGTTATGATATATTGAAGAAAGCTTTTCAAACAGAACCTATATTCAATAGGTGTGTGCATGCACGCGAGACATGCATGCACAAATTTGTGCACTATAGCAGTTGGTGAGACATGCATGCACAAATTTGTGCACTATAGCAGTTGGTCAGAAATTAATAACCTCAATAACTTTTGATGTTCTTATGAAGGTTTCTAATTGGCAATTTATTAACATCATTGTGACATGGAAAGCAATGATTGGTGATGATATCTCTATGTGCAAGTAGAGGGAAAAACATGGTGCATGTAGGATCCCATTTTCCACATGTCATGGGATCGACAACTCCTCTCAGAGTAATGGCTGTGACATGTTAGAAATGTTACTTCAACTATAACTGACAAACACCTCAAATAAAAGCATAAGACCTTCATAAATAATGATGCATGCAATATTTTGAGAAGAAACCTATCCATGACAAATTTGAGCAACAACTGCTGCAAAGTCAAACAAGAATAACTATTTATGGAAGAGCGATAAATTTATAAGAAGAATAGACACAAGAATCAGGAATATTAAAACCTAGACACGATACTAAATTAAATTGATACATTCAGAAATGGAAAAACAGCAATCATTGCTCAAATGGTGCAGACAAAAGATTGAATGATGAAATTCAGAGTCAAAATAACAAAAATAAGAAAGAACGATAAGTGGATACGGAAAGGAGTCATAAAACCCAATGATCCTAGGGAAAATGGCACAACAGGAGGAATTGGTCCTTTAAACAATGATGCTGCCTGCACAAAGAAATTAAATTAAAACTCCAAACCAAAGATTCAATATCGAAGCAACTTCAAATAGTAATAGTTGGTTAATTAAGTCAAGTAGTGATGCTAAATTTGCAATTAAAGATATTAGCACTTCTAGAACTAAAAGTCAATCTGCAAAAACAAAACTACATTAGATATTTCTTAGGGAAATGCAGATGGTAATTGAATAAATTACATAGGTATTTCTTAGGGCAATGCAGATGATCTGGAATGGTTCCGAAAATCCTGGACTGAAGACCCCATACTTAGAAATGATAAAGCTTAGTGTTAATTAAGTGATTCACATGGAGCTAACAAATGTCATCACTTGTGTCATGACATAAGTCCAAAGAAGACAATCAGGTAAAACAATAAAAGAACTGTCAAGGAATGCAATCATCAAAGATAGATATATAAATTTATTAAAATTAGTTGAGGGTGCCAACTGGTAAAGTCGGTAAAGTCTCTTGAATTGATATAAGATATCTAGGTTCAATGCTGCCCTCATTCCAGATTTTGGCCACGGTTCCACCTTAGTTCCCAGTACATACATATACACATACACATTTGCTTCACAAGTTAGAAACACAGTGCTTTGCTAATATATCTGTGAACCCTTTTGTAAACAACCATCAACAAAAAATGGAGTACTAATTAGGACTTAGGAATATACTTTTAAGGTAAACAGAGTTGCAAGCTTCAGCAGAGATAACAATAAATATTAGACATAATGTAAATGAAAAGTGAGCTTTGAGCAATAAGAGGAGCATTGTAATAAACAGATTTGATCATTAACATGCAGCTATTCAGACTGTTTTAGAACATTATTGTATAAAATTATGTTCACCCTAGCTAGCAAGTCTGACACACCACCTCAGAGCTTTAAATCAAGGTTTTCCAAACCGTGCCGAACCGGCTGATTCAGGGCATACCGAACTGGACCGATGGCCGGCGGGCATGGTTCGGCCATATAAATCGGCACAGGCCCTTTTAAAAAACAAAAATAATAATAATAATAACTTACCGCACCGAACCAGACCCGAACCGATGCGAACCGGACCCGAACTGGTCGAAACGGGCCCGAACCGGCCGATTCGGCCCGGTTCGGTTCGGTACGGCTTGGGAAGAGGGGGGCCAAATTTTTTGGAATTGTCACATGGCTACTGTAGCCATGTGACATTTTGTCTAGGGGGAGATGCCTTTCCTTTTAATTAAGGAAAGGCACAGAGAGCTCGTAGGAGCTCTCTGTGCCCTCTGCTGCAGCGCACTATGGAAGGAAAAACGCAGAAAAAAAATTCATGGATCAATTTCAACCCAATTCAACCTGCAAAAATCGAAGGGGTAGGTAGAATCAAGGTACGTATACCTTTCTTTTTCGTATTTTTATTTTTCGTATCGTTAATTTTTGTTAAAATCCGTGCAAAATAGAAAATTAAGAAGAAATACTGTCAAGATTTATTTGTTGGCAATGATTTTAGAGTATGTGGTAGATCTACACAATGATATATAATTTTTTAAATTAAAAATTAATTTTGGATTAATAAATTAATTTAAAAAATAATTAGAAAAAAAACTGTAATTATAAATTATTAATCTAGGGCTTGTAAGCTACTCTCACTATAAATTTCATGTCGATTTATTCAAGTTTGGTGCATCTCATGAGTAGTGCCCGTAGGTTTTAAATTGAAAAAAAATTGACTTTTAATGCATTTTTAGGATCTTAAAAAAATATATGTAGCATGTATGATGGAATCCTACATGAATCTAAAATTTAAATTTTTTTTTATTTTTCTTTATTTTTTGAATTTTTTAAATAAAAAAATTAATTAAATAAATTAAATTTTAAAAATTAGGTTAATAAAGTGTTAATTAATAAAGATTATTATTGACCTTATATATAATTTAAATATTCAGGTATGGATCCATCAAGGAAGAAGAAGGATCCGGAGCGGAACAATTGGCTGGTTACAAGGAGAGATACTCTCGGGTCAGCATCACTGGAGGTGTAAATGGTGCAATACCGAATTCAAAGGTGAGGGGTAACAAGGTTGAAGCAGCACTTGGCTGGCAGCTATCCTGATGTATCTGCATGCCGACAGTGTCCACAGGAGGTCCGTCAGTTGATGAAGAAACACTTTGCTGATTTTAAAGCTGGAAAGGAAATAGTAGTAAAGAAGAAGGCAGAGGTAGATCGCAGAACCGCAGAACCACCTTTTTATCACTCCAGTGAGTCAGAGAAAGCATCTATTCCTTCTGATGAGGAGGCACAGATGGAGGCTGCTATTCAGGCGAGCTTGTATGAGCAGAGGCAGCATGAGGAGGCAGCCAGGCATAGACAGCGATTCGGGCCATCAGCTTTTGAGTCAGGATCGGGATCCACTTCTGCTAGTGCTCCAAGAGAGTCTGAGATACAGTTTAGGAGGACCTCAGTCAGAGAGCCCGTCAGGAGAGGCACCGGCCATATTGCATCCATGTTGGGAGCATTTGGCAGTAGGAGGAAGTCTTCTAGGCCCAAGGACATTCCAGAGGGAGCCACTATCCATGATGTCGATCCACATGCATTTTCCAGTAGAGATTCCAAGCAATAGAGGATTGACACAATGCTGAAAAAGGATAAGAAGAAGGATATGTGGCGGGCCATTTTCTCCTGGTTTCATTTCAGTCATATCCCAGCCCATGCAGCAGACAATCCATATTATCGCTCTGCTATTTCATCTATACATGCTGCTGGTGCAGGTGTAGATCCTCCAGCATCGAGGGATATCTATGGTCATCTTTTAGACAGCAATAAGGAGGAGCTAGAAGGATGGATATCCTCATATCAGAGCAAGTGGCCTGTGTATGGATTGACGGTGGTGTGATGATTGGACTGGTCCTACTAGATGGAGCATCATCAATTTTTTGACTTATTATGATGGGAAGACTTTTTTTCAGAAGTCTATTGATGCTTCAAATCAGGTGCACGATGCCAGTTATATCCTTAGATTGATGGAGGAGGTGATTGATCAGGTGGGAGAGCATAATGTCGTGCAGGTCATCACTGATAATGGACCACAGTACAGGACCGCAAGGCAGATCTTGATGGAGCGGCGGCCGCATATTTTCTGGACCCCTTGTGCTGCACATTATATAGACCTCATGTTGATGGATATTGGTAAAATTCGCAGGGTGCAGAAGATTATTGAGCTAGTACAGTCTATCACCAGATTTATATATAACCATACATGGGTCTTATCATTGATGAGAAGCTTTACAGGAAGGAAATATTGAGATCAGGGGTCACACGGTTTGTAACTAATTACATTGCACTTGATAGTCTTCTTGGCAAGAAAGCAGAGATGCATCAGATGTTTGTCAGTCATGACTGGCAGGAGAGCAGGTATGCCAGGACAAATACTGAGAAAAACAATATGGAGAATTTAGTGACGAGACAGACATTCTGGCAGCGGGCTGAGAGGGTAGTGGAGGCTATCAAGCCTCTATATGAGGTACTTCGTGCCGTGGACTCCGAGAGGTATGCTCAGATGGGCTTCTTATATTTCATGATGCAAAGGACAAAGAAAAAGATCTAGGAGGCAGATCCATCACATACATATAAGTATATCCAGATCATTGATGGACGGTGGAGTTATCAAATGAGTTCGGATTTGCATCTAGCAGGTACGTAATATTTTATGAAATCCCTAAAAATTAAGTTTCAATTAGATTCATACAAGTACGCTTGACTGATTCTTAAAATATATGTGCAGCTTACTATCTAAATCCAAGATTTCAGTACTCCGTACCGGACATTGTCATAGATGAGGATCTTATATCTGTCCTGCGCAATGTTATATATAAGATGGAGCCCGATCCAGATATCGCTGCTATGTACCTTGAAGAAGTAAGTTATGTTGAAATTATTGAATGATTTTTAAGAACATTAATTTCAACAAGCTAACAAATTTTATTCTGGCAGACGAAATTTTTTAGGGAGGGCACAGATTCATTTGGATCCACTATAGTGGTCAGAAGTAAATCAAAGATGAATCCTGGTAGGTACTACTAAGGAGTAAGTCTAATATTATATCAGGATTAAATTTTTTATTTTGCTAAATCTAAAATTCTAAATGATATAATGTCTTTTGCAATTGAATGATGGGTGCATTTTGGTGGATCTGCTAAAAATTTGAAAGTTCTTGCAGTGAAGATCCTCTCCCAGACAACGTCCTCCAGTGGATGTAAACGCAATTGATCTACATTTGGTCTTATCCACTCCAAGCAGAGGAATTGTCTGAAACAGAAACGCCTCAACGATCTTGTATATATACACTATAATTTAAGGTTGAGGCTAAAATATATTCAGGAAGAAGTAGAATTGAAATATCCGGATCCCAATGCAAGTTCATATGTTGATGATGATGAAGATCCAATGATTGGATGGATCATGGATCAGCGCAGATGCCAGAGCTTGATGAGCCAGGATCGCCTCCTCGACCAGCCAGTTTTGTAGCTAATGAGGCTGGGGTGGATGATAGACAATGGACAACAAGTCATATTCCTCACAGGGCTCCAGCAGATACAGCACATCATCCGTCCCCACCATCTAGTAGACCTGAAGACAGAGGAAAAGGAAAGGCAGTTGTACCTCCATCAATGTGCTCAGTCCACTCAAATTCAGATACCAGAGACAGTGATGATAGTGCTTCAGATAGTGGAGGATCTAGTGATCAGGGAGGGGCAGGAGGACGGGAGTCGCAGCCACCTGTTCATATTTGATTCACTAGGGAGTCGTAGTTTAGCCATGCCACGCAGGATACAGATCATGGAGTACCATCTGATAGACCCCATGGTGATACAATTTCATATAGGCAACGAGCTCCACGTGGTCGTTCAGGACACGATACAGCTGCAGATCTTGCACGTGGAGTAGGATCCATGAATGTATCTGAATCATCCTCATATTCAAGATCCTCTTATCCGCAACTACCGGTAACTTCTGGACTGAATCATCCTCATATTCAAGATCCTCTTATCCGCAACTACCGGTAACTTCTGGTCCATATGATCCATATGGTGCATCCGAGACGTCAGCATCCAGTGGTTATTATCCCGGAGCATCTTATGTATCTGATTTTGTTGCTGGTATATTTGGATTCCCCCCTGCACTGCCATATCATCAGTCTCTGGACAGCTCTCAGAGTCGGGACATCAGAGAGGGATCTGCGATTAGTTATGACCCATCACGCATACCTCCTGGGATGAGCTTAGAGGAGTATCATGCTGCCTGGCAGGAGGGACATGCCAAATTTCCTACAGAGTACATACATGATCCCTATATTTATGGACGTCGTCACTCTACCCGATTCTAGACATTGATATGTAATTATATGTTTATGCCACATTTTACTTTCATTAATTGCTGATAATCTTAGTTTAATTATCATTTTTTTTATTTCAATTGAAAATAGTCCTAAATATTAGTATTTAGTCATAAACCCTAAAGAGGTACGCCATCCTAAATCCTAAATCCTAAACCCTAAAGCCTAAACACTAAATTCTTCCTAAACGCTAAAACCTAAACCCTTAAAAAATTTATTAAAAACCTTAAAATTACAAAAAAAAAAATTGGGCATACCAGTTTGAACCGGTACACCCCGCCGTACCGTGTGTCGGCACGGTACGGTTCGGTACCGAACCGGTACCGGCCGGCCATCGGTACGGCACCCGGTACCGGTACCGGGAACCTTGCTTTAAATCCTAAGACTAATTAGGAGGCACAAATGGCATTGTCCAATGTTTTTCTTTCCTACTACCCTTCATCATCTATTGCTTTATATCCACCTCAAGAAGGAAGCAACCACCCATTTAACCTAAGGGTACCTTACAACTGTCACATAACCAAGTAGGAAGGACAGGAAGCAGGAATATCCTGTCAACTTGACACATCCAGAGGTTGGAACAAACAAACAATCACCAAGATCTGGGAATTGTTAAACACATTCCTAACATAAGAGGTCCAAGAAAACTTTCAAGCATGGAATATATAGCAAGGGGTGACCAATTCATAACATAATTTGCACTTGAAAACAAAACTATGTGACCATCACCACTGCCCTATGACGTAAAATATAACTCAAGGAGTTGCTTATAACCACAATAATCAAACGCTGTCCCTACTATTTGAGTGAGTTGTTTGTATCACTTTTGCCAATCATCAACTTAGGTCTTCCCCTCATATTTCTGGATCCTTCAACGTAGATCTGACATCTGAGCACTACCTTCTTACTGGAATTAATTAAAATTATCATTTCACGAGCTCATTGTTAGAATCTTAATTGATTTCCATTATGTTTTTATTGATTACTGCAACTCCAACTGCTCCAACAATCTTGCTCCACTTTCTTTTGTAGTTTTACCAAGCACCTCTCTCATTAATCTCTACCATGCACCTTTTATTCATTCAGGTGTCTCTCATTGGCCTACATTCTGCATCATCTAAAGTAGTATTCCTTATCGTGTTTTACATGATTTTCCTTCAAGGTATCAGGGCATGTGTTAGCTACACTAACACAGTAGAATCCTCCCTCCAGTTTCCCCTTCACCTAGCTCTGATTCTACTACCGTCTTCATCTATCTCCCCAA
The DNA here is from genome assembly GCA_021397845.1 of Areca catechu. Taxonomy (NCBI): domain Eukaryota; kingdom Viridiplantae; phylum Streptophyta; class Magnoliopsida; order Arecales; family Arecaceae; genus Areca; species Areca catechu. Next base: position 28,428,037 of record CM038046.1, read on the forward strand.
TATGGTAGATGGCAACATGCTTTTAAGATTATGAAATAAAGCATGCTGTGTCACCTCTTGGCCATCAAATTCAATTGAGGTTTCATTTTCATTTTCCTTTTCCTTTCACTGAACTTGCATTATAAATAGGCCTTTTTTGTTCTGCTAGTTATTAGACACCTATTCACCAAGAATTTTATTATTTAAACCTAGCATTTAACAGTTTAACTAAATATAGTTGTCCTTGATCAAAACAAAATCACTTGTAAATAAGGCACAGTGGCACACCTTGGTATGTGTCACAAGGAGATACTTTGTAAAATTTGCACTAATAGGATATACCGATATTTGCAATTCAGTAAACCAACAGGTATAGAAGCAAACTGTGAGTAACCTATCTTAACATTGTGGGTGGATGTGTAGACTTTGTTATGCGATTTAATGCATGATTTTTAAATGTAGAGTGTGTACTAATCGATCCCAGCATATCAAATTTGCATGTCCAAACTAAAGTTCACATAAAACATTCCCTTTTTGAAATCATTGTGTTGAAGAAAAAAAAAATCATAATACTTAAATCTCTACCCTAATTTTTTTAAAAAAAAATCTTGAAATGCAAATCATACAACAGGTAGTGCAGGCATCAACCTTCAAACTACTTTATAAAGTTCACAAGCATTTAGTTTTGCTTTTTCTAAAAAAAAAAAAAAACCAGTTTGCTTCAGAAAGTAACAATGTACATGTCCACAGTATCTAGGTTATTTGGTTAGAGAGATTGTTGTACATGGTAAACATTTTAAATTAGAGATCATGAACATAACTGTCCTACCCATTCTTTAAATGCCACACTAAATAATATTTACATAAATCTATAATACACTTGAATACCATCTAACCAAGGGCAATTGATTTCGTGCATTTTTACGAGGTGTGCTAAAATGCTCTTGCAAGCTATTGGTCTTGTTAGAGACATAAAAATCCCAAAGCACGGTTGATAATGAATTGGAAGAAAGCACTTGAAGGAAGATGTCAGCCAGATTCTCTGAGCAGGTGTATTACAGAGAAATCTTGTTTAAACATACATATCCACAAAAAATGTAGTCATCCAGTATGATAAATTGTGCAAGCATGAAAGATGGAAATTGGAGCCATTTCAATAGCACTTTCATAGTCACAGTGCATTTGTAGACTAAATGAGTAATTCCAAGCTTCAAAAGTGTACAGCAAAGCTGATAGAGGTTCGCAGAAGTACCAGCATGGCATTAGCATTTAGCGTTGGCACTAAACTAAGTAACCGATCATGGCTTGTAGGACTCACATGATGGAATATAACCTAGAACTGGAAAGATTCAAAAGCCAGTTAAATACCGTGTAGGATCAGGATCCCCTGCTCAATCAGCACATCAGCAGGCAGCTAGTTAAATCCGGATGGGTCTTCAAGGAAATGTACAGAAGTCTCTAGTCACATCTGCCATAGATACAATGAACTGAATGAAGGATATATTTTGTTGCTTGCAAAGGTCTGACGTGCTCAAAGAAATGCACTGTCTGGAGTAGTGGAGGACCGTAGGTAAGATAGTGCAGTCCACTGAATATACTCTAATAGGACATAGGATCTTGGAGAGTGTCCCATATAGAGTTATATTTCCAAATGAGAACAGTCAGTGTGGCAAGGTGTTCTAGGGTTAACGGAACATTTGACAGAAGCATCTTTTAAAACGAGATATTTCTGCTACGTCACTTCTGATTTTGACTGTCAATAAATTAAAATAACTGTTGAGAAAATGCCTCGATTCGGTGCTTGAAAGAAGCCCAGTGCTAAGCACATGAAAAATAGCCCAAGGAAAAAAAAGAAAGAAGAGGAACTGGGCCCACAGATCAGACCGCCCGGATCTAGTAGGCCGGCCTGACCACGCAGCCCAGTGCTGCGCGCCCGCCATAAAAAATAGCCCAAGAAAAGAAAACGAGGAAGAAGAGCAACTAGGCCCGCAGACTAGGCCACCCGGACCCAGCAGGCCAGCCCAATTGCACGGCCCAGCGGCGTGTGCGCGGGCACTGGCCTAGGCCCATGCAGGTGCATGCTTGCGCAGTCGGACAGTGGCCCAGGCCCAATCCCCACTGATTTTTTCCTCTTTTCCTTATGTACATAGCACACGGATCTTGATGCGGTCCACAGGAGGAAATCGAGTGGCATACGTGCGATGATCAAGTGATCGGGCGACTAAGCCCTAATCGCACGATGATCGGACAGCTGAGAGCGTCCATCAGCATGTTGTGCATGATTTGACCTGATTTGAGCATAATTTTTGATGCAATCAAAGTTGATAGACATCCAGAAGTGGAGTTGTAGTCAGACTGGTGTTGGAAGAGCTACAGGACTCCGATTTGGATGCGGTTTGGACTGTTGGACTCCTAATGAGACGCTCTTCGTAGCATAGGCTATAAAAACGTGGACAAAGGAGCAGGCTAGGCGTGAAGATCAAAAGAATGGAGAAGGATTTTCAACAAGCTTGCAGGGGTCGTGCGTTGAGAGCTTGTGCATGGGATTTTGGAATTTCTTGTTAAGAGATATGTACGAGGTTAAAAGTGAAAGTTTCTAATCTTATAAGTTATTTTTTTCATAGTGAAACCTTGCATGCCTATCTAATTATAACTTATATTTTGTCTCTTCTTCATTCTCTTGCTGCATCGACACCGACAATCATGAACCTGAATCGGGGATCCGTATTCCGTACAAGAGATTCTCTCAACGAGTGGTATCAATGTTAGATGTATGCCCTAAAAGTCAAGTTGGCTTGACACATTATAATTTTTAGGGCATGAACTTTGTACTTAATTTTTTCTTATTAATAAAAGGGCATTATTTTCATTCATATTGATGTGTCTATGAATCGTCCATGGAGTTAAAGGGCAATGAAACATTCTCAAGAGTTGAAAATCTGAGGGATGTGTCTTTATAGATTAACTCCTAAAAGCTCCTGATTGTTGGAATGTTACGAGGACGGTGATTGATCTGTTAAAATCGATGCACAGATCACTTCCCTTTTGGGTAGATGAGTCTCTAACCTACAGTGTAGTGACACTGGAGTGAGAGTGCAGGTGGTTGATAGAGATCAACGGTATTGAGCGTGACCAAGTACAGGAAGTTATACGGAAACTATTCCAAGGATTCAGGTCCCGGCGGGACATCCCACGGGACACCGGAACGGGGTATTATTCCATGTATCGGGACAGGACATCCCGCTAGTGTCCTAGTGTCCCAATCGGGACACCTTGGGACATCCTTTGTCCCGAGTGTTGGGACGGGGCGGGACGCCAATGTGTCACGTTCCAGGAAAAAACCGAGACAGCCCTGTTCCACGGGATTTAAAACCTTTGACTACTCACTCGTCAATAACTTCCTGATGCTGTAGTTATGTAAATAGTTCTTTGACCTAGAGTGTCTCAGCTATTCACAATAAGGTTGCTGTAGTTTGACAGCACAAACACATGGTTCCTATCCATTCGGGACCTTGCAGTGTTCGTTGGCTGTAGTAAATTTATTGTAGGAGTAAGGTGTTCACTTGTAGGGATCTATCAGCCTTAGTAGTAAGGTATAATCCTATGCAGCTTAATGTGACTAAGTCCAGAAGTCTATGACCATAGCAGGATGATAATGAAAAGGATGTTTTCATTAGTATCACAATTAGACTTGAGTCGATTAAGTTAAGCATATGACTGATGGGTTTGACGAGTATCCGTAACCAACATCAAGTCGGGATTTTTGATAGAGAAATCGAATCACATGGTAACTACACCTAGGGATTCCAATCTTATTATGCTGGGTTGCCACTACATACTGCTAGGTATCACTGATGAATTGTGAAAGCCCATTAGGATCATTCTCGGATCGATGATCCTAATTAGGATTGAGCAGAAATTGTTTCTGTCCATCGAAAGGAGTTTCGATGATGTATAATAGAGATTATAGCATGTCTTATTACCAGACAGGATAGGACCTGAGGGGTCACACACATTAGGAGCTTAAGTAATCAATCAGCAAATCAAAATGTTACTAAATTTGGCAATTTTAGTATATTTGGACCTAATTGTAAATGTTACAATTAATAAATTATGGATTAGTTATTAATTGAATTAAATTATATTTAATTTAATTGAGTTAGACTCAATTAATTGATCCTAATTACGTAGGATCAATAGCCTTTTCGAAATGGTTCGATCGGATTTAAAATTGGCTTCGATTTGACTATCAAATCAATTAATTTGGACCATCACTTAGAGTCCAGTTGGACTGGGACTCTCTCTCCTTGTCTCTCCTTGTCTCCACACGCCAACAAGTGGGCCCAAGTGTTTTGTGCGACAAAAGAAAAGTGGGCGTGAAAAGAGGTGGGCGCTAAAAGTGTTTAGGCATGGAGAATTTTAAGAGGGAAGAGTCCTCTTCTACTTCTCTTAAATTTTAAATCAATTTAGATAGATTAGTTTAAACTTCTCTCTTTTTGGCGTGGAGGAATTGGAGAAAGGATTTACCGTGAATCATAAAAGGGGAGAGGGGGTGGCTAGCCAATATGCTTCTCCCTTTTTGGCATGATTTTCTTTTAGGCGTCAATAGCAAAGATTTGCTCTCTTAGGTGTCCTCTTCCTTTTATATATTTTTCTCCTTGTGTGAGATCTAGAAAGATATTCTACAAGAGAAAGAAGAAAGAAAAAGAAAGAGATCCTACATCTTGCAAATCTCAGTTTGCAAGATACAAGCCAGTTCAAGAAAAGCCGGTCCAGATTCGGATTGGCACAATTTTTAAAGCGGCTGATTTACTAAAAGTGGAGAAGACTGCAAGGATCTAGTAGTCCAGTGCTCTCTACGACTCGGTTACATGAGCTCTGTATGGATACCAGCAGAGGCCGGGCAATTGCGCGGCTCCGGTAGAATCCTGATTTTAAAAACGGATCAACACATTTTTCAGAGCAGGCCAGGATAGCGATCCAGGTAAGTTTTATGTTCAAAATAATTTTATTTTCAGATCTGATATTTTTCTCATATATCACAGCATATTAGAAATTTATGATGAATAAATTAGATTTATTTATAAATTGCATTATTAGATATAAAATAGTTTTTATATCTACTTCCGCTGCGTCCGGCTTTTGATGCCTGATATTATGCAATTTAATGTTCCTGAGAGAAATCCAACAATCAGTGCAGTTGATACCACAATAACTAGTATCAAAGCTTCGACTGGTCATGTTGATTAAGATCAAAGGAGAGGACAGGCATAATCAAGTTGAAGATCAGCCAGTTCAACGAAAAAAATAATCTCTCTAACAAGCGAGGGTGAAAGATATACTTATCCAGCAGGGACTAATCGATCTCTCATGTGCGAGGAAAGGCCAGCCATCATGGATGTACTTATCTAGCAAGGGTTGATCAAAGCTCCATGTACTGAGCGAGATTTTTTTCAATTATACTATAGAAGAAGCTCGATGAGCTGTACATGATAAAATCCCTTACCAACACGTTGTTCATTTGAAAGCAGTTCTACCAACTATGGATGACCAAAGGACATAACATGTAGCACCTCAGTAGTTTTTAAAGGATCCTCATCGATCTTCTCAGTATTGGTGATTAAATTGAGAAGACTAGGACGCTGGTCTTGCTTTCATCCTTACCACAATCCTTCAAGTTCTTAGTGCCTGCTCTTCCCTTCTAGTGGGGAAGAGCACCATCAAGATGGAGGTCACCTCGGCATTATTCCAAAATGAGATTCTCAAGCAAGAGAGCCAAGCTTCAAGTTCAGGCGGGAACTTAGCATTGATGATTTCTGGAAGAGCAGATGGTAGAAGGCGAAACGACAGAGGATCGCAAGACAGGCAGTCTAGATCGAAGAATGCAAGAAAGATAGTGCTATCGATGTGACGAGCTGGGACATCATGTCAGAGATTATCCATAGCTCAAGGATCGGACGAGGGCTACTGCGGTAGTGGTCGATGATATCAATGACGGATACATCAGTGATGCACTCATGGTATCCAATGAGGTATCACCTTCTTCCTAGTGGATTTTAAATTCTGCATGTCCACATCATATCTATTGCAGAAGAGCTGTTTGACTCTCTGGAAAGCAGAAAGGATGTTGTCTACTTGTCAGACAAATTGAGTTGTGTGATCGCGTGCATCAGGATAATCAACTTGGAGGTGCATGATGAAACAATGAAGAAACTAGACGAGATCCGATGCATACCTAGTTTTCGCAGAAATCTATTTTTTCCTAATAAACTGGACTCAAATGACTACATGTGAAGAGCCAGTGATGAAGTTCTGAAGGTCTTGTATGGTAATAGGATCGTTTTGCAGGAAAAGAAGCAAAAAAAATACTACCTCTTAACAGAGAGTCCGATGCAAGGTAGAGTCCTGGTATAGACAGGAGTCCAGTACGAGGTGAAGCTTCGAGAGCAGGTAGATCGAACACGAGATGCGAGACTCGGAAGGACGACAGGTAACATCGCAAGGTAAAGTTCCTATTACTGCATGAGGCTTCCTTAAGTAGATCTCAACTCGAGATGAGCATAACATATAACGGAGATGGGATCGAGCGGCCTGTCTCAACTTCCATATTTGTCTATCCATGATTAGCAGGCGTTCGTCCTAGGATATGGGAACAAAATTCTTCAAGAAGCTCTCAAAATCAAGTGGTGACCGAATATCGAGCTGAGATGAAAGTTGTTGGGAAAATGTCTCGATTTGGCCCCTGAAAGAAGCTCATAACCCAGTGAAAAGTCCATGAAAAATAGCATAAGAAAAAGAAAAAAGATGAAGAGGAACTAGGTCCACTGACCATGCTGCTTGGACCCAGCATGCTAGCCTGATCGTGCAGCCCAATGACGCACACGTGGGCACTAGCCCAGGCCCAGGCAGACGGGCACACAACAACCCAGGCCCAAGCCCCGTCGATTTTTTCCCCTTTTCCCTGTGTACGTAGTGCAAGCGACGATTGCGCGATCGACAAGTAAGCGACGATTGCGCAAACAGGTGGCTGAGAACCGATCGCGCGATAATCGGATGGCTGGGAGCATTCGCCGGCATGTTGCATATGATTTGGCCCTATTTGAGCATAGTTTTTTATGCGATTGAGGTTGATTGACAACCAGAAGTGGATCTGCAGTCAAACTGGTGTTGCAAGAGCTGCAGGACTCCGATTTGAATGCAGTTTGGACCATTGAACTCCTGGTGAAACGCTCTTTGTAGCAAAGAGACCATAAAAACATAGACAAAGAAGCAGATTGGGCGTGAGGATAAAAAGAGGTGAAAGATTTCCAGAAAGCTTGCAGGAGCTATGCATTGAGAACTTCTATAAGATATTTTGGGATTTCTTGTTAAGAGACTTGTATGGGATTAAGAGTGAAAGTTTCTAATCTTGTAAGTTATTTTTTTCATAGTGAAACCTTGTGTGCTCGTCTAATTATATCTTGTATTTTATCTCTTCTTCTTTCTCATGCGGTATCAACACCAACAATCATGATCTTGGGATCAAAGATCTATATTCCGCACAAGGGATTCCCCGATACAAGTGGTATCAGAGCAAGTTGATACCACCACAACAATAATAATAAGATAAGAATATGAGAAGAATGGTGAAGGAGAGGAAACAATTTACTCGTATTTCTTGATACCTATAGGTTATAAAGGTGTTACAGAATTTCAAAAACCAAGCTTAAGCTTCTTCAAGACCATATAAAGCCCTTCCCAGCCAAGAAACATGGATTGATGCATTGTGATGAGAGAAGCCTAGTGATTTTTAAGTAGACATGTTTAACCTGACCATTGACAAAGGCATTCTTTGCATCCTATTGATGAGGAAAATCTTAAAAAATTATAACAATTATGGACCCTTGTGAGTTGTGACAACTTAACTGACATCCCTAAATAATAATAAGCAATCATTTTTCCTATTTTAGCTAATTTCTTTAGTCAATTCAAGACTTGACTAAAACTGGTACGTGGAGCTGGTAGATCATTTATTATAATATAAGGCTAAACTTTGATTCTGTGGAAGTTACATATGCACAATCAAGTTTACAGGACTTGGTGAATATTTGAAAATAAGATTGGAAGAATCTATATTTTCTTTTGTTCACTTGGATATGGCATTTGACATGATAAAATTGTCGAACAACAATTGATTTTATAAAATCTTAGTTCAGACTTTGTCTGAATAAAAGAATTGGGGACTCATGAAGCTGGAACCTAGAGAATACAAAAACAATGTCTGTCCAAAACCACAACCATCCTTCAAGTTGACGTATTTCTTGGTTCAAACATATGATTTAACTACCAATCTGCAAGATCCATGCAAGTTCATGAGATTGGTGGAAATGTATTTAGGCATTTTTTATATGGTTATAATACATTTGTCCTTATACAATGGATTATAAAAGCACTGAATAATCATGTTGGACATCCTAATATACTAGTCAATACATTGCAATACAACCAACAGACATTTGGTGCAGTAACATATTTAGCCCAATAGGTTGGCAGCTGTTCCTCACCAAGAGATCATTAAAATGACTAGAGTTATGCAAATCCAATACATATGGATTGTTAGATGTATGTCCTAGAAGCCAATTTAGCAAACACATATTTACTTTCTAGGATATAATTTTGTATTTAATATTCTAAATTGGACTATTTTATCCAATGATCGCTGAACCGATACCGGGACTATACCGGTCAGTGACCGGTATGGTACGGTATGGTACCAGTCTTAAAAATTTGAGATAAAAAATGTCTTGCTCCCCCTTCTCAAGCAAAGATCGTTGAACCAAACCTGAACCGGATCCCAATCGAGCCAAATCGGATCAAACCGGGCGGTACGTACTAGTACGGTACTGTACCATATCGTACCGATATTGAATATAATATTTTTTTAACGATCCAGAGGCCGGACCATTTTTTATAGATGAACCGTACCGACTCTTGGTTGGTATGGTACGGTAAGCCCCATACCAGGCGATACAAGATGGTACCGTAAATCCTGATTTTATCCATACATATTTTGTGTCCATGTATCATCCAAGAAATTAATGAAAAATGATATATTTTCAAAACTTGAAAATTTGAGATATATGTCATGATAGATTAAGTCCTAAATGCTCCCGATCATTGGATCATCACAGGGACGGTAATTGAACCGTCAAGATTGGTGTACCTATCGCTTCCCTTTTGGATAGATGAGTCTCAAGTCTACAGTGTAAGAACATTGAAGCGAGAGTGTATATGGTTGTTAGAGAACAACGGTACTGAGCATGACCAAATACGAGAAGTCACATGGATATCTATTCACTTGTCAGTGATTTCTCAATACTATAGTTGTGTTAGTTCCTTGACCTGCGATACCTTGGTCACTCGAAATAGGGTTGCTATAGTTTGACAAGCACATAAACATGGTCCCTAGCCATTCAGGGTCTTGTAATATACGTTGGTTGCAATAGATTCGCCATAGAAGTTGAGTATGCCTATAGGAGATCTATCAGTCTTAGTAGTCTTATGCGACCTAAGAGATTGAGTCCTTAAATCTATGACCATAGCAGCATGATAATGGAAAGAAGTTTTCATGGAAATCACAATTGGGCTCATGCTAATTAAAGTCTTGCATATGATGAATGCTTAAAATTTGATGAAATTCCAAAACCTGCATCCTGTCAGTGTCAGGACTCTCGATAGAACTTAATCATACAGTAACTATATCTAGGAATTCATCTTTCTATTCTGCTGGATTGCTACTATATACTGCTAGGTATCATTGATGGATTGTAAGAACTCAATAGAATTTATTTTCAGATAAACGATCCTTGTTGGAATTAAATTAGAATTGTTCCAGTCCATTGAAAGAATTTCGATAATACTATGATAGAAATCATGGTATGTTTCACTACCAGACAAAATGAAACTTGAGAGGTCACACACAAAAAGGACTTGACCTGATCATGAGCTTGGATCGAAATCAAATTATCAATTGATTTAATGATTAGGATTAATTTGTAAGAGTTACAAATTTAGTAACTGCTAATTGTTAGCACTAGGAACTTAATTGTAAGAGTTACAATACAATTGAACTTAATTAAATTATGGATCAACTCCAAATTAATTTTAATTTTATTTAATTTAATTGGGCTTGACATAATTTAAGTCTAATTGGATTTAATAATCCAAATCGGACTTAGAATTTCATTCCTATCTAGAATAGGATTGATAGACTTTTCGAATACAATTCGAATTGGATTCGAATTGAACCCAATTGACCAGGACACCTAAACCTAATAGGATTGGGTTTAAACTCTCTCAAGATGGCATGGAATAAGAGTTTGTATGGCATTTTTGCGGTGGAAGACTTGGCATGTGCAAATCCTAAGAGAAGGCATGCCAAGAATTGGCACCCCTCTTTGGATTTCTCTCTATTCACTTGATAAATTATATCCTAAACTGAATTCCTATTTGATTTAGGATTGGGTTTATCAGGTCTATGGGGGCACGGACTCTCATTTGTGCGACAAAGGAAGTGAGAAAAAAAATATGTTGCGCCAAACATCTTTTTCACTGCAAGTTTTTCCTCATCACAATTTCTTCTTCATGCCAAACTCCCTTTTTGTCGCCCACTTCCTATTTTGAATAAGATTCAGATTAGGTTGGATTCTTATCACTAGGTTGGCATGTAATTGCTGGTGATATGTGCGACATATCACAAATATAAGGAGAAAAAAATTGGGGCATGCGCTAGTCTTTATGTTTCATTGTATCTATTCCTTACCGCAACCTTGGTTTTTCTACCACCCCCTTCTTGATTCCTTTATCCTACTCCATGCCTAGAATCCTTTAAGAGAGGGTTTTGACTTTTGAGAGAGGAGATCAAGGGAGAGGAAAAAGGTTTTCTTCTCCCTTGCATCCTAGAAGAAGTCGGAAATGGTTTGTGTCAAGAGTTCGCGCAAAGGCTACTGCGAACTTCTTCCTGTTCAATTTCTAGAAGAGGGAGATCCAGAACCAAGCCGGATGAGAAGTTTGCAGAGCTAGCACTTCAGTAGCCTCATAGACTTGATCAGGAATAGGCTCCATGTGGATAACAGCAAAGGCCAGGCATGTGCACAGCTTCGATAGGAATCCCGAGTATCCACCAAATTTGACCCGATTCAAGGAGGAAAGCACTTAGAGGTAAGTTATTTTCTTTTCTCAGATTTTTTTTTTTTTTTTTTCAGATATGATAATCTAATCTTCATAAGCATGTTTAGATCCTGCTATAGGTGCTTTAATTATTTTTGCATGATGTCTTATGAAAAGTGATTTCATAACTATGGCTTCCGTTGCTCTAGGGTTTATAATTCTGCAGATTTTTAGTATGCTGGCACCTAGGATTCCTCCATGGATCTCTCGCCCTCTGTTTAGGGTACTAGGCAATCTTCTATGTTAGATGATTGTCTAACAGCTTGAGATGAGGAAGTCTTCTTTTATTTATTTTATTTATTTTTTGGTCAGGAATCAGCTATGATTAGAAGCCTTTCATACGGAAATGCATATGTTCTCTTCGTCATGAGATTTGCATCCATAGCCAATGGATGTTACTCTAGGAGCAGGGTAACAGTCCAGCTCAAAAGAAATGGAGTCACTTGCAAGTGGAGACATCCACCCACAGTGCTGGGCACGTGCAATGCACTTAAGCAGAACAATGGATGGCTGTCATTTGCAACTTGATTGAGCATTTTTATTTATTTATATAAACTGATAAATACACTCCCACTTTTGGCTAATGCATTTGTTTTGTTCCTTTCTTCTAAGAAAAGAGGAATGTATTATTAAATGTTGGGGTTTATAAAGCCACCAGGTACATCAATTAATTAAAGATGGGACTCAAAGATTGCTCAGCGCATAAAGTCACAGACCAGTTGGACACACCCCCAAGAGTTTGCATTATCACAATAGACTGCAATGTTGCACAATAATGAAATGTTTATAAAGCCTTCTATGATCACAAATACATAGAAGGCACATCCCAACATGAGAATTAAACACAACCCATGTTTTAATTAATCTTCTCACAAAAATATACTACCAAGTGAAGCAGTTCAACTTACGTAGGCTAAGCACTATAACTATAAAATGGATCGATGAAAGCCTACCAATAATCACAATTTTATATCTAAACAATTACTTGTAGAATAGGTTTGCACATAATGAATTTGAGCAATCTTTTTCTAAAAGAACAGATGCCAGATCAGTATATCAAAGAACCGAAAATACATACCCAAAGAACTGTTCCATCACCACCAAGAGTTACAACAAGATCGACCTTTGTGTGCAGGAGCTTTATTTCCTCATCTATAACATATTGTTGGTTAGTTGAAGATGAAGAAAGTATCATGCTTTAATTCAAATATTGAAAAACCAATCAACACTTAAGCTTTAAGCTATCCAATTTTAGAAGAGTATAATAGAAAGATGATAATGACTTATTAAAAAAATAAACAAATAAATAACTATCCAGTTAATTAAAAACTAGTATAATTTACAACTTGTAAACAGAAGATCATGTCATGATCCATAACATGAATTAGAAACTTCATGAAAAGAAGGTTATTATATTACTTAAAGGACGTGAACCACAGACTTCAGGTTTCTCTAAGAAAAAATAGCAGGTTAACTGAGATTAAAATTTTACTAAGAAGCAAAACAGCATCGATTGTATCATGTTATGTTTTGTATCTCACTAATTGATAAGGATATTTCACTTGACAAGATTGTGGACATTGGTGTTACCATTAAATCATCCTTAACAGTATAGGTCACAACACCCTTCACAAACCCACCACCAGCACCACCATTGGCTTCCACCTTCCCGAACTTGGGATCCACCCAGGGCATCTCTTTTGATGTGCTTCAGTGCAATGATATAATGATGCAGAAAAATTACTCCCAAACATCAAAAAGCATCATTTAGGGTGTACCAAAATGACATAAACATCAAGAAACATCAAATTAGACTTAAGATCATTCAAAAAAACCCAAAGAAATTATTAGTTTCCATTAAACCCTGGAAAAAATGAAAAAAACCAAAAAAAAGTGTGCCAATTCTTTCTATTATTTATCATCCCCTTGATCATGGACTCTTTCATAACTTTGATTCCTTTGCTTTTTCCTCCTCTTTCTCCAATATGATTTTAGTTCAGATACAGTTTTAATGTAAATCAGGACAACGGAATTGGTATCCAAGGCCATTGATCCAGGGAGGCTAGTTTTGAAGCTATTGATAAAAATTTGCAAAAGAAGGCAGGTTTGATTTCTGAAGAAGAAGATTTTTCTTTTTAGAGAATTTAGCTACATAGAGTTCTTATTTATTTTAGGAAAGGATGTGAACCGCATTTGTTATCTATGGAAATTTAACATGGCCGTTAGTCTTGTACTTTCAGACTTAAAGTTAGGAAACAAAGAAATTTTTTTTTTCAAAAAAAAAAAGTTGAATTGATAGATTCCATGAAAAAATCCTCCTCTCGATGATGGACTATATCAGAATTCTTATCCTCTAATTTTCCTTTCCTTTCTCAGATATGATCTTAGTCCACATCCAGTACTCAATATAGATCAGATTTCCAGGGAATTGTGTATTCCAATCTTAACAAGTAACATCTGCCCTTATATCAAGATGATCAATTGCCATTGATTTTAACAAAACATCAACTAGTTAAAATGCCACAGCATCATCTCTTAGGCCATGATAACAATTCTTCATTATCTATGAACAAGTACCCAAAGGTTAAATTTTACACTTCATATAGTAAACATGTAACTATTTTCTATGGCGAACTACTTATATGTCTTATTCACATTATCTACATACCTCTCTTGTCTTCATGTTTATATGTGGAGGTGTCTGACTGTACATGTATTTGACATATGAACATGTGCTCTTAATTTCCTACCTATTTCGGAACTGTAAAGGCAGAAGGAGCAAGTAAAAAGCCTTCTATTTTTGTCATAGCTGTCTTTCTTGGAGAGGTCTATATGTTCTTTATCGCTACAAGGTTTCGAGTAATGGAAAAAACCAGAATGTACCTGGCATAATACCATACCACTAAGGTATCAATAACTGGTACACTGTACAATACCAACTATAGGTACTGAAACTAGTACTTAAAACCTTGAGCATGGCATTCCATTAACAGTTGTCCAATGTGTCCTTTGACAGGAAATTCATGTCTAGAACAAAAGAATTAAACAAATTATTTAAGAGAAAGACTTGGTTAAAGGCTCGGTGCAGACAAAAAATGCACTCTTAAGAACAAAGCTCTAGAATTTACATATCTGCCTCTACATGAATTCGCGTATACAAAAAAATTAAAAAAGTTATTTGAGAGAAAGACTTGGTTAAGGGCTTTGTGCGGACAAAAAATGCACTCTAAGAACAAAGCTCTAGAATTTACAGATAGAGAATTTGCAAAAACACTTCAGAATATTTAACAATGGTATGAATTGTGAAAGGTTACATGAATTCGTGCATGATTAAGATTGTCACTTACCATTTTCCCATGTCTGCACAAATATAAAGTAAGGAGACTCCATTAGAAGTTCAGTCTTTACGCGAGGCTCCACAAAAACATGTATTTTTTTATGTTCTTTTAGCCATCTGCATATATCAAATGAAGCAGGATAAATCTCTTCATAAGACAAAACCAAATACTTAAGTTTTAGAAAAGTAATTTCCAAGGATCACTGAACCGGTACCGGGACCCATACCGGTTAGTGACTGGTATAGTACAGTACCGTACCAGTCTTGGTGAATTGAGAAAAAATTATCTTCCTCCTCCCTCTCAACTAATAACCCAGAAAAAAATTGAAAACCGGTTCAAACCGGTCCGACCAGACCGAATCGGTCCCGAACTGATCGGTTCATCGCAGTTCGGGCCGATTCGGGACCGATTCGGACTGGTTCATAATTTTTTTAAATATTTTTAAAGGGAGAATTGATTTTTATAGCCGAACCATGCCGGTTTGGCGCTGGTCTGGTTCGGTACAGGCCGAACCGGCCGGTTTGGTACGGTTAGGCGACCCTTGGTAATTTCTAAAAAATAACTGGTACTATTTGGTAGCCCATAATGAAAAGGTAACACTTTGATCTAGTAAAATATAGCTTGAGTCAGGGCCAATATACTACAAGCATGTCTATCATCTCCATATGCAATTCTAAAATTTACATTCTCTTTTGATTAAGGACTAAAAAATGTGTGGCATGTCCCATGCTCACGCCAATCATGGGCTAAACAAAGAGTGCATATATTTATACCTAGAATTAGCAAAACTTTCTTGAAGTATTATCAAATTCTTCATAAATTCTTCTTAGCAATTTTATCACAGCGTATTGAAATAGTCTTTCATTAAATTTGTTTTGGATTTAAATAATTAAATATATGGACATGTAAAACTAAATTATAAAGGCTAAAATATACAATATGTATGGACATGTAAAACTAAATTATAAAGGCTAAAATATACAATATGTATGGACATGTAAAACTAAATTATAAAGGCTAAAATATACAATATGTACAAAAGTCAAAAATACGTATGGAGTCTTCTATGGACAATAAACAAAGTGTGCAAATATGAATGCATACCATCAGGTTCCTATGTTATACCATATATTTATCATTCGCATTTAGTGCAGTGGTATGTTTGTAAGGACTCAAAGTCAAGGTTATTGTATCGATTGGTATCGTACTGTATACCAAGCATATCATACCAGTACCGAACCAATATGCAGTCTTATATTGTATTAACACTTGGTACACCTCATCATCTTGTCTTGTACCGTGTACAAACACTGTAATAGAATGGTATTAGTATGGGGTCAGGTATCAAGATAGCGAACCTTGCTCAAAGTTTCTTATAATTGATAGAAAAATGAACTCCATTAGTGAAATAGTTTGAACTTTGATCGCTCTAACATATACTACTTGTTCTACAGTTGATTGCAGTCCCCTAAAGAGACAAATAATGAGACAAGACAAGATGGAGAGAAATTTGAATATACTTATGAGTAAAGGTGTATTTTTTTTTTTTTTGGTGGGTGGGGGGCCACTTAAAGGATTTTCAGGTTGTGTTACCCTTTATTACAATTGAATAAGTATATGGGAAATGAGTGAATAAAATGTTCTCAATTTTTGGTAGGTCATAATAAGTGCCTATTAAAGTGTAGACCAATGTCTTACTTACAATTGATGAAAAGGATCATGAAAGAAGATAATGCTTTTTTCAAGACTGCATTTTTGGTGAAAACATGCATATTAGGAAATTCAGCTTGGTTACATCTATCTTACCACTACCCAAAATATGGAGTGGGTTAGTTACAACTATCTTACCTCTACCCATACCATTACCTAGAACATAAGAGTGGTACAACCAAGGATCGCTGAACCAGCACCGGGACCCGTACTGGTCAGTTGCCGGTATGGTACGATACAGTCCGTACCGTATCGATACATGCACCGAGACTAAAAAATGATAAAAAATTCTCTTCCTCCTCCCTCTCAAGCAAAGATTATTAAACCAGACTTGAACCAGACCCGAACCAAGCCGAACCAAGCCAAACCGAGCCCGAACCAGACAGTACGGTACGGTATGCTACAGTATCGTACCATACCGTACAGAATTTATTTTTTAAATTTTTTTAACGGTCCGGGGTGCCGGACCGTTTTTTATATGTGAACCGTACCAGCTCTTGGCCGGTACTGTATGGTACATCCTGTACCGCAAACCCTGGGTACAACCATTCAGAATATAGGAGTAGCAGAGGGAGGATAACTATCACATATGACAATAGTGGTTCATGTGGCACAAACAATAAGGACAAGTGTCAATAGTTAAATAGGGCACCTGTCCTAGTAATTAATGAGAGCCACTTATAAATATCCAATTGTAATCCTAATAAAGGGATCCTTTTGCTGATCTATGAAACATGTTTATCTTTATTTTAGGTTATCTTCTTCTATCTTTTAATTATTTGCTTTTAGTTTCCCAGTAGGACTCTAATTTACCGGTTGGAGTAGTAGCCCTTGCTACACTCTTTCCTTCCAAACAGGCAGTAACGATAGTGAAAGTCCATAAAGGGTACCTGGATTCATGCTACTCATCATCATCCTTCTATTATCATCTTCCCAACTAATCTGACACTGACAGCACACCCATGCATCTACCCATGCTAGCTCTGAGAGTTGTCATCCTTCTCCCTACCACCCTAGTGAGAGAAAAAGGACACCAACAAGCTTTGTGGCATGCCCATCTCCCTCCAAATGGTTGAAAAGAGAGCAAGCAAACAAGTTCTTTGGCACGGCTGGTAGAACTTTTTATATAGCTACCATCATGCAGTTGCAAAGGAAGATCAATGAAGCTATTTCAAGCAAAGTGACCACCGGCCTAAGTCCACTTATGGAGTGATCCATGGCATCTTTGATTTTAGTGCTTGAATAGGACAGAAGGCTTGTTTCTATCATCAAGAGCCAATATTATAAGGCTATAAGCTACTACATATTCTAGCATATACTATGGCAGAATTAATCAATCATGTCTTCAACTGCCCATCTATCTTTGCATAAAAATGTTGGGGTCTTCGAGGAACCTGACTTTGGGATTTCGAACTATTAGGAGGAGGTTGAAGGCTATCTTATGGAATCCTCAAGATTTACAAACTGAGGCAAGGTAGAAACCCTACCAGCAGGTATGAGATTATACTCCAACAAACCAAGAATCCATACTTAGATCAATGTTGGATAGATGTTTCAGCTTGAAACTTACAATCTCAATTTACAAAAGGTTGCCGTTAACAAGCTTGATAAGACTATGCTGACACAATTCTTTGATAGTGGAATTGATTACTTAATAGATGGGAGGCCGTGTTACAGCCTTACATTACTAGCCGTCCCCATTATGAAGGGTAGGGGGCAACTTCTTGATTGATGCTACAAGATTTTCTTTGGTTAGTACATGTCCTAAGTCCATATGCTTGGAGGCAAGCTTGGCAATGAGTCTTACCTCCAACAGATCCTTCTTGGTTTCTACTTAATGCTCAAGTTTGGATCTTACCACCACCATATCCTCCATAGTTTCTACCTACTGCTCAAATTTATGTCTTGCCTCTACTAGATCCTTGATAAGCTTCAAAGCAGCCAAGTTGAATGTTATCCAAGTCCAAAATTAGGCCAATAGATACAGTGTCAGATACATCCCATCACCCTCCTAACCATTGACTAATGAAATGTGGAGGGTATTGTTTACACCACATCCAAATCGACAACTGCAATCTAAAGGCCAATGCACCAAGGGAGGTATACGCCAAAACACCAAGGATGCATGCCAAAAGAATGTAGTGTAGATTGACAAAGGCGGGAGCTATTAGCCCAAAACGAGACCTTAGTGGAGCAAAGTACAAGGATGGTGATAGGTTATCGATCACAACTATCTATGCATGAGAGGAGTGAGACACTTACACCTATCTTATCACTATCCAAAATATGAAGAAATGGAATAGTCACACCTACCCATACCATTATCACTACCTTGAACATGGAAAGTGTGGCACAACTACTAGGATATAAGAGTAGTGGATAGAGGAGAACTACCATGCACGACAATAATGGTCCATGTGGTGCAAACCAAAAAAAACAAATGTCAAGATTTAAGTAGTGACACCTATCCTGCTAGTTAATGGAAGCCACTTACAAATATCAAATTGTAATCCCAAGAAAGAGATCCTTTCACCAATCAATGAAACAAGTTTATCCTTATCTTTAAGTTATCCTTGTTTTATCTTTAAAGTATTTTCTTTTAGTTTTCTAATAGGACTCTAATTTACTAATAGGAGTAGCAGTAGTACTTTGATCGCAGCTTTAGCTGTACCTTATTTTTCTTTCTTCCAAATAAAAAGTGTGATGGTAGTGAAAGTCCTTGAAGATCAAGGCATACGAACCCATGCTACTTGTGGCAAAAGGCTCATGGCTCGATACATGAGGTATTGTCTGCTCTGGCCCATAAGCCTCACAGTTTTCTCTCTGGATTCCAATTCAAAAAGCGCCTTATGCGGGAAGGCTAGTCCTATTCTATATAAGCCGAAGTTTTCCTCGACTCATAATCAATGTGAGACTAATGGTGCCCTCCTTCCTTATTATCACCATAGCATCCCCCTCCCATCTGGCTTATATAGGAAGGGACCACCCTTCCCGCATGAGGCACCTTCAGGACTGGAATCCAAAGAGGCAAAACCATGAGGTCCATGGACCAGAGCAGACAATACCTTATGTATTGAGCCATGATCCCTTGGTTGCAACAAGTAGCATAGATCCATATGCCTTAATCTTCAAGGACCTTCACTACCATCACATTGCCTATTTAGAAAAATGGAAAGATAAGGTGTAGCTGGAGCTGCGATCAAAGTACTACTAGTAGTAAATTAGAGTCCTATTAGGAAACTGAAAACAAATATTTTAAAGATAAAAGCAAGGATAACTAAAAAATAAAGATAAACCGGTTTCATTGATTGGCAAAAGGATCCCTTTCTTGGGATTACAATTTGATATTTATAAGCGGCTCCCATTAACTACTAGGATAGGTGTCACTACTTACTTTTAACATTTGTTTTTTCTAGTTTGCACCACATGAACCATTATTGTCATGCATGGCAGTTATCTTCTATCCACTAACTCTTATATCCTAAGTAGTTGTGCCAATCCTCCCATGTTCTGGATAGTGGCATAGGTAGGTGTGACCAAGGATTCAAATCCCGGCGGGACATCCCACGGGACAGGACATCCCACTAGCATCCTAGTGTACCAATCGGGACACATTAGGACATCCTCTGTCCCAAGTATCGGGACGGGGCGGAACGTCGACGCATCCCGTTCCAGGAAAAAATCGGGACAGCCCTGTCCCACGGGATTTAAAACCTTGGGTGTGACTACCCCACTTCTCCATATTTTGGATAGTGGTAAAATAGGTGTGACTGCCCCACTCTTCCCATGTATAGATAGTTGAAGATCAAGGCACATGGACCCATGCTACTTGTTGCGGACAAGGACTCGTAGCTCCACACGTGAGGTATTGTTCGCTCTGGCCTATGGGCCTCACGATTTTGTCCCTCTGGATTCCAAACCAAAAGATGACTCATGCAGGAAGGGTGGTCCCATCCTATACAAGTCAAAGTCTTCCTTGACTCACAACCAATGTCGGACTAATAGTACCCTCCTTATTATATCAGCCTAGCCCTCCCCCCAATTAGAAGGGAGTCTATGTATGGGCAAGAGGTGCCCTCCTTCCTTATTATCACCACGGCCTCCTCATCAAGGGAAAGCTTATATTTAGGCGAGACATGTATCATAATTGCAAGTTTAGGACCAACATAGACCACCACTATTGTAGCCAAGGGTTCGTGGCTCAGCATGTGAAGTATTATCTACACTGGCCTATGGACGTCACAGTTTTGCCCCTAGAGTCTCCCTTGACCTACAACAAATTTGGGACTAATGGTGCCCTCCCTCCTAACTAGGGGAGAGAAGGGGAATCCAGGAAAGTCTTAAGTCCACTCCTCTACTCTCTATTCTCCGATCGCTCGCTGACTTGAGTGTCGATGGGTCCCCACCAAAAATACTTCCGGTTGGGGACTTCTTTTTGCAAGACTGGACTGCACCTGCTTGAAGTTCACTTCTTCACCACAACTTGCTACTTCCAAGCCAACCTCAACTCCAGCTTGTTGATCGGTAGCAGCACTACTAATCATCATTCATCTATTATCTCATTTTTAGCTAATTCGATACTGATAGCACACTCGTGCATCTATCCAACCTAGCCACAAGACTTGTCACCCTTCCCACTACGAGCTCGGCTAGAGAAAAAGGGTACCAACAAGATTTCTGGAACACCCATCTCCCTCTTGATGGTCGAAAAGAGAAGAGGCAAGCAAAGGGATATTTCTTTATGTATATATGTAGGTATATATGTCTATGTGTGTGTGAATATGTATACATGTACACACATATACATATATACATACTCCTTTATACGTACATGCATTTTGTTATGTAAACATACATACAGATTACTCAATACCTTATATTTCTAAGTAGTATAAGCATCAACATTTGATTAATTATATTTAGTGGAAATAGATCTAAAATGTGAGAACCCACATAACAGCTATGTAGCTGGAATTTAAGTCATATCATGGCTATTCTTACTAAATGAACTTAAATCCTTTTAATGGTTGTAATACCGATTTCAATACATATACTAGAAATGCGCTGCTGCAGTATCCGTCCATGGTACCAACAATCAATATACCCCGCATCAAGGATCACTAAACCAGTACCGAGACCTGTATCGATCAGTGATCGGTACAGTATGATACCGTATTGTACCAATATATACCGATGTTGGTGAAATTGAGAAAAAACTCCCCCCTCCTCTCAAGCAAGGATCACTGAACCGGACCCGAACTAGGCCAAATCAAGCCCGAACTGGACTAAATCGGGCGAAACACATCGGTACGGTACCGTACCATACTGGTTCGGTTCAGAGCATTTTACATGGTCGGGGCCCCGAACCATTTTTCAGGGCCGAACTGTATCAGTTCTTGGCCGGTACATTTTGGTACATCCTGAATCGGGCAATTCAGGACAGTTCCGAAAACCTTGCCCTGCATACTAAGTATTGATTCACTATTGGTAAAACCTGGTACCAAGTAGTACAATTTGACATGGCAAACCATGCTCTTTTTCAAGTGTCGTATCAAGATAAATTGGATAGTTGGCTCAGTAAGATTAGATCCCATCATAAGCAAACATGGTTAAAGATGATAACAAGTATTGTAGGACCGCCTAACCCTCACGTAGACCTTTGGAGACCAACAAGGAGTGCCTCAGCAAGATTTCACATCAATCTGAACTTGTTTAGGGCAGTAAACACCAAACCTTGGCAATACAAATCGTTAACCTGGGTGCAGAAAATTTTGCAACCTAGATACTTTGTGCACTAGCCTCCATTTCGCACCCACCTAATTTCTTGAGCCTCTAGGATGTGGCTCCATCGGTTTTAGACTTGAAACCCACGTTTCTCTGGACTGGGGTCTTAGAGGATTTGAGTAGGGGTGCACAAAAAACCCACGTGCTTCTTTAGCTAGTGCTAATACTCCTATAGCGCCAATCCAACTGGGACTAGGAATAGAAGTCCTACTCCTATTGGATCTTGGACGGCACTCTAGGAGAACTTTGGTACTTCACCTCTTAGCCAAATCAGCACACAAACCCTTTGGTTGGGGTGGTTTATGCGGCAGTAAACACAACTTGTGCGACAAGGATTCCTTGGCGAATGGATTCAAGCACTAACAATTCTAGTGCTAAATCTCCTAGAGGCTTGCTTCTCCACGTGAGCACAGGACTCTTGTTTAAAGAGTCTTGGGCACCCCTTTTCCTGATTATCTAGTTGACCAAATAGCAGAGTGGAGGAGAGAGAGTCCCAAGCATGGGGAACACCTTGTGCCAAAACCTCCTTAGCACTAGAAACCTTCTTAGCGATACTTCTCTTTGGGGCGTTGATTCTTTAGTATGGAACTCCTTAGGACAGCATGAGAAGAGAGGGAGAGAGGAGAGAGGCTTGGTTTACATTAGGTTTACATGGTGTACCCTTTTATAGACCAAAAGGCTTTCCTAATCCAAATAGGAATAGGAACATAAACCTAAACCCTAACTCAAACTTCTTTCAAGGCTAATCTAATTAGTAGAGTACTTACCCAAGCCCATATATACTCATGACTTAAACCACTCTCACACCCACTTAGACTAAAATCGGATCCAACATAGATTAGCCCCCTCAAGATGCAAAACCCTGGGTCTTAAGCCTGTGGAGGGCCGAACCTCCACCCAAGGACCAAACGGGTTCTAGCCTTAGGACACAAACATGTCCTAGACTCCTAGAGCCATCGCCATAACTCCTCTCCTGGCCTTTCAAGGCTTGGAAGCACCATATCTGTACCAACAATCTCTACCTTAGTGTTCCCAAGTCTTGGCAAATCCTGCATAATCCTGCTATTGTTGCACGCTCTAACAGCTCCCTGTGCAAATCTCATTACGATGCCAATCCCTTCAGCCCTGGAGCTCCCCTGGAGAACTCTGAAACGACCGCCTCTACCTGGGCTGAAGATCCTTGCTTGTATGTGGACACCCTCCTGTATTTTGTTGGCATCTTTCTCTTCTGCACCTGCACTAACCATCGCTTCAACATCTCCTAGAGGGACTGCAACTTCCCTGTCTGGGCTCGGACCCACCTCACTTCCAGGGCTCACCTCAACCTTATCATAGGCATCTAGGTCCTCTCTCGCTACAACACATGTATATGATTCCATCTCCTCAAGGCCACTCCTCTCCGATGCCTGCACATCCCATATCGATTCGTGCAATGCGTCACTACTACTAGTGCTGGAATCTTGCTCCTTCCATTGCACCCTTTGGTCTTGAATATATGCCAAACCTCCCTCTGCATGTGGAGGCACCTTTGGATGATGCTCCACCTAAATCTCGACTCCTACTGGTGCTCTGACAAAAAGAAAATCAGAAATCGCAGTCAACTATCCAATGCTGCCCTGTTGGACCTCCTGCTACTTCTCTACCACCGATACCATTTTGGATTTTCCTAACCTCCCGAGCTCTTTTGAAACCACCAAGAGAAAGTCCTCTCCCTCTTAATCAGTAGCAAAACTCATGGAATCAGTCCCTTCTCTTCCTTGCACTTCTTTCAAAGTGAACAGTTTCGCTTAAAGTGCCCTACTTCATTGCACTTGAAGCACCTTGCCTCTTTGCTAGCTTTTCGGGACTTTAACCGTCCTCTTTACTTGCTACCATCCTTCCCTCTCTTGGACTTCTCTCCTATAATGAGAAACTTCTGTAAAATACCATGCTTTGTCATCCATTCCCTCTGCTCCTTGGACCTAAGCACCAATACCAGGATTTGCAATACCGCCCTGTACCGCCCAGTACAGGGCATACCTTACCATACTGGCCAAGAGCCGGTACGGTCCATCTATAAAAAACGGTCTAGCCTCTGGATCGTTGAAAAAAATAAAAAATATATATATTTCATACTAGTACGATATGGTACCATATTAGTGCGTACCGCTCGGTTCAGTCTGATTCGAGCTTGATTTGGCTCGGTTCGGATCCGATTCAGGTCCAGTTCAACGATCCTTGCTTGAAAGGGGAGAGGAAGACAGTTTTTTCTCAAATTTTTAAGACCAGTACACGTACCAGTATGGTACGGTACGGTATGGTACGGTTGCTGACTGGTATAGATCCCGGTACCGATTCAGTGATCCTTAATTGATATCTTCTCATAGTGCAGCATCTCCTTACCATTAAGGAGAGTCATCACCAATAGATCAAAGTTACCGGATAGCGAATATAGCAATAGCAAGCTCTTGTCCTCTTCCATCTTCATCCCTAGGTTTGGCAAATCCATATTCATCTAGTCGAATTGCTGAATATGCCCAACTATGTCTCTGCCTTCCTGCATCTAAAGGATGTATGTTGCTTCTTCAGCATCAACTTGTTGCACATGTTCTTTCCATAACCCCTTGGGTGATCTCTAGTCTAGCACGCCGTACAACACCTCATCCGCTAAACAGCCCATGATTGTCGAAAATGCCTTCTCCAACAAACTCCATTGCTTTTCTATCATATCCTCTGGCTTTTCTTCCAAAACGAATCCAATCCAAATGGGACTAGCAAATCCTCCACCCTCGCCCTCCACATCAAAAAGCTTTCCTTCTCGTCAAACTTCTCAAACTCCACTTTCATCCCATTGCTCACGATGATGCCAGACACGATCACAAACAAAACTAAAAGTAGAATTAAAAAGCATACCATGGAATAGGGTGTGCAGATTTTATGAATGACAGCCTTCGCTTCCTACTTATCACTTAGTTATGATACCGATTGTAGGACTGCCTAACCTTCGCATGACCTTCAGAGACCAGCAAGGAGTACCTCAGCAAGATTTCACATCAATCTAAACTCGTTTGGGGCAGCAAACACCAAACTCTAGCAGCACCAATCGTCAAACCTAGGGACAAAAAATTCTGCAACCTAGGTACTTCGTGCTCCAACCTTCGTTTCGCACCCCACCTGGTTTCTTAAGCCTCTAGGATGTGGCTCCATTGGTTTCGGACTTAAAACCCACGTTTCTCTGGACTGGGGAGGATTTGAGTAGGGGTGTACAAAAAACCCATAAGCTTCTTTAGCTAGCGCTAATACTTCTCTAGTGCCAATCCAACTTGGACTAGGAAATCCAACTTGGACTAGGAATAGAAGTCCTATTCCTATTGGATCTTGGATGGCACTCTAGGAGAGCTTTGGTACTTAACCTCCTAGCCAAATTAGCTACAAACCCTTTGGTTGGGGTGGTTTATGCAGCAGCAAACACAACTCCTTGTGCAACAAGGATTCCTTGGGCGAATGGATTCAAGCGCTAAATCTCCTAGAGGCTTGCTTCTCCACGTGCATCCAAGACTCCTATTTGGGGAGTCTTGGGCGCCCCTTTTCCTGGTTATCTAGTTGACCAGACAGCAGAGTGGAGTAAATCCCAGACATGAGGAACACCTTGCACCAAAACCTCGTTAGTGCTAAAAACCTTCTTAGCACTACTCTTTGGGGCGTTGATTCTTTGGCATGGAACTCCTTAGGATGGCATGAGGAGAGAGGGAGAGAGGAGAGAGAGGTTTTGGATTAGGAAAAGAAAGAGTCTCCATTATGACTCCTAGGACATTAGATTTACATGGTGTGCCCTTTTATAGACCAAAGGGCTCTCCCAATCCAAATAGGAATAGGAATATAAATCTAAACCCTAACTCAACAAACTTCTCCTAAGGCTAAGCCAATTAGGAAACCACTCATCCAAGCCCATGTACACCCATGACTTGATCCACTCTCACACCCACTTGGACTAAAATCCAATCCAACATGGCTTAGTCCCCTCAAGATCCAAAACCCTGAACCTCGAGCCCGTGAAGGGCCAAACCTTCATCCTATGACCAAATTGGTCCTAATTCTAGGATCCAAACCTGTCCTAGACTCCTGAAGCCAAGGTTCACGGAACTGTCCCGTACCGCCCAGTACGGGACATACCGTACCGTACCAGCCAAGAGCCAGTACGGTTCACGTATAAAAATCGGTACAACATTAAAAAAATAAAAAAAAAATTAATTCCATACTGGTACGAACCGCCTGGTTCAGGCTCGATTGGGTCCGGTTCGAGTCGATTCGGGCTCGGTTCATGTTCGGTTCAGCGAGAGGGGGGAGAGATTTTTTTTTTTAATTTAGTATGCCGGTACACATGTCGTACGGTACGTATGGACCGTACCATACCGTACCGCCGGCTGACCGGTATGGGTCCCGGTACTGATTCAGCGGACCTTGCCTAAAGCCATTGCCATGACTCCTCTTTTGACCTTTCAAGGCTTGAAAGTACCACATCTACGCCAACAAGTATCTTCATTGGGTTTCAAGTTATGCATGATTTGGATATATTTATGCTTTGTCCACTACTAAGTTACAAATTTTTATAATACATGGAAGCAATCGAGAGAAGGGAGCTTGAAGTAAACAGTATTTATGAGAAGAGCAAGGCCATGTCCACATGTGCAACCCCTCGTGAACCAATGTGGCTAGGTTAGGCTAGGCATGCATCAGCTGATCACACCATGCCGATAGTCATGCATGGATGGCAGTGAACATGACAGGGATTTTTCCTTTGGAAAGGGTAGTTCAAGTCAATAAGTGCAATTAGAAGCAAGAGCAAGGTTATTCGGTCACTTCACAACGATTTACCAAATTCATTTTTCTTCCCATGTTACATAACATCAAAGAGTGTCCCTTTTCTACCTTCGAAATGGTCCTATTCACTTTCCACCTTGCAATAAGGGTTATTTTTCTTGTCCAGATCCTGCTATGTCATCAACTGGCCACCTTTCGACCACTAAAATTTGTTCCATCTAACAATAGATCTTTTCAACCTGCTTTACTATTCAGTTTGAGTTATCTAGGACTCCTCAAAAAGAAACTAAATCAGCCTAGTAAATACACATAACAAAGGACTTGCAAGCCACGATAACTCCCAAAATTCAAATCCAATCACGGTTTCTGAAGGACATATAACAATTAAACATTCAGCAGCTAAAACCTCCAAACTGGCATCCAAGAATTCCAGTTAAACTTCAAACCCCTAAAAGAATCTGATAACTTAAATGAAAAATATCCTAATCAAGGTTTACGGAACCATCCTATACTGTCCAATACGGAGCATACCGTACCATACCGACCAAGAGCCGGTACGGTCCACCTATAAAAAATGGTCCTGTTTCATGTATAAAAAATGGTTCGAAGTACCAACCATTGGAAAAAATAAAAAAAATTATATTTACCATACTGTACCGGTGCATACCGCCCGGTTCGACCCTATTTGGGCTCGGTTCGGGTCCAGTTTATACCGGATTCAGGTCAAACACTTTTTTCATGAATAAGAAAGGAATTTTTTTAAGATTTTGTAGGCCCGGTACAGGATCCGGTATGGAGATCGGTACCGGTTCAGTATTCCTTGATCCTATTAGAACTAGAAATACAAAATAAAATAAGCACTGAAGGGCAGGTAGTCCTTTTCAAATCAGGGCTTCTTTAGATCAGTTAAAGCAAGCCATAAGGCCCTCTTCGAAGCCCCTTGCTGCATCAGCATTGTGGCTTTAAAACTTCTAATGCAAAAGCAAATTAAACTACAAGAACTAGTGTATATGACATACAAATAATTAAATTAAGTGCACAAATGACAAATTAGTTTTGTTTATGATTCAATATAGTTAAACTAGTTTTGTTTTCATTTGGAGGCATCACCGAGTTGCTTACACAGATGAATGCACTTTTTTTTTCTCAAATAGATAATTTAATAGACTCATCAGATAACTTATGTTGTAAAGCACTAAAAAGGAACACCTAGACACTTCTTTTACATTTGTAACCGTCACCACCAGGCAGCTCACATTGTAACCCAGATAATAGAACTTATCTGGAATCTTCAGAAATACCAAAAAATTTCAGAATTGTAATATTAAGAGTAGTTGCTGCTTCAGCTTTCAAGTAAATATTTACAGTATACAACATCAAACTTTTTGACACAAAAAAGGAAAAAGGAACTCATTCTGCAACTATAAAAATATTAATTTGAGAATTCTTAAATCTTTAAAAGACTCACCAATAAGAAACAAACATTGTAAGGAAAATTGGGGAAAAAAAATCCAAAACTGCAGAAACAATAATAAAACTATCTCAGCAAGCACACCTGACCATTTCAGCACATAGCAAACGAACAGAGGTAGAATTTGGTTTGGTCAAAATAAGAACGGTGTGTGGCTGGGATTCCCATTTCAGCAAAATCTGGATAAATACATCTTCCAGTTAGTCACAAAATAAGACATAAAAATATCTGCAGCCAAATGTAACAATTACAAACACAAACAACACTTCAAACTGCATGGCATATCAGATTAACTAATAACACAAACTACAAACAGGAAGCAGAAGTTTCATAGAAAGATAATTTTATCTAGCTTAGTATGCTATAGTCCAAGTGAAAAGCTATGGAGCAAAGTAAATATACCTGCTTACTGCTGCGCTCTGCAGTTGTTATGTTTCCCTTTTCAAAAGACACAATTTCATGCTTGTGCTGACCACTTTTGTCTCCATTGCATCCCCATGCAAGCCTAAATGATGCCTGGTTTATGTAAAACAGTCACAGACCCACACCTTATGATCACTCATATTAATTTTAGGAAGGTTAAGAGTGCTTTCAAAAATAACTTGACCTGGAAGCAGACTAAATCGAAACTTTTGTCAGTGGCAAAGTAAGCATTCATCAAAAATAGATAACAAGAATGATGTCCAGATCCCATTAAAAAAAAAAATGAATCAGTTGTTGTTACTTCATACTCGACTCATACAAAACTCATGGAACTAGGCTTAGAAGCTAAAAATAGCCTCATTTAAGAAACTAATAAATATACACATGCCACAAGCATCAAACTGTATTTCCTAAAGTTGGGCTTGACTTTATATATTTTACTTTGCCATTGCTTCCAATTTAAATCAAGCCCCTAAAATGGAAAGTGTCAAATATATTAGAACGAACTTACTTTATCACAAAGTCCGCAATCTTGGTATTGGGTACCTTGGTACATTACCAGTTTGGTATGCCACAGGTCAGTAAAATACAGTGTGCATCCCATTATCAAAATAGCTCTCGAACCATTTTTCTCACTTTTCATCTCGGAACAGGTTACTATGCCTCAGTACAGGAAGGTACAAGATGGTATGGAAGCTGTATGACCCAAATATGAGTTTCATAATGGTACAGTACCACCCACACCACACAGTTTAGGGTCATACAACAATCCATGCTTTATCATGCATTCAGTGTGTTACATTAGATATGATATGCTATCAGTCATTAAAATAGCTTGTAGTGTTTTGGGCTGAGAACTAGTATGCTATGTACCGATAGTGGCAAGCTACAAAATACATCAGTATGCTGATGTTTCTCCAATGAAAACCTTGCCTTTCTAGTCCATAATAATAACTAAGCCATGACCTGGCATTTTGTGGTTAGCTTTACCAATGATAACTCACAAAACATTCCTATCTACCTCTAATGTTGTTTGAAAATTCCATTCATGTTCCCTTTTCTTCCTGAATCCTTCGATAAATACCAAAGTATCTCGATTTACTAAAGCCCCTTAAGATCTACACTTTACACGCCCATACCATCTGAGTCAATGCTTTACCCTTAATAGGTGCACCTCTTAGAACTCTAATATACTCTTTCCTCTATCCTTTCTAGTTTTACCGCACATCCATCTCAGCAATTTATTTTATTTTTGGGCTATGTTCAATATTTTCTTGGACACTTTCTTAGCCACATGACATAGTAACCTCTCATTTTATAAATTCCTGCCTCAAATCCTCAAGGTATGTGTTGATGACATAACACCCTGAAAAAACCTGTCCATTCATTGAACCAACTCCAATGCTAAGTTTGCTTCACAAGAATGAGAAAGAAAACAAAGAACTGGAATAAAATGAAATAGGAATGGAAAATAGGGAATTGAAAAATTAGATAACAAAACATTATAAATTTATAATGTTATAATGGTCGGTGTTCTTCATTTTCACTGATTCATCCTAATGAAATAATATCTTTAAATTCAATTGTAACCAAATTATTCATTTCCATTGTATAACACAATTTCCATTGGCAGGTTCATACCAGGCATATAATTCCCATTTTATACCACAAATGCTGCTATTTAGTTCATATCAGAAAAAAGACTTTGCAAAAGAGGTGCTACAGGCAAGAGCTCAAGCATACCAAGAATTGTAATTCTTTTAAGGAACTTGGATAGTGTCCAAAAAATGGAGATGATAAGCAAAATTATTACTACAAATGCAAGAAAACCTACTATAGTGCGTCATGTTTTTCTTAATGCTGAAACAGTTGCAAGCAAGGATCGCTGAACCGGTACCGAGACCCGTACCGGTCAACGGCCGGTATGGTACAGTATGGTCCGTACCGTACCGTACCGGCATGTGTACCGGTATTTTTTTAAAAAAAAACAATCTTTCTCTCCCCTCTCAAACAAAGATTTCTGTTTGAAACATGAAATAGATCCGAACCAGGCCGAACCGAGCCTGAACCAGGTGGTACGGTACACTACAGTACCGTACCATATCGTATGGAATTTAATTTTTTTAAAAATTTTTTTAATGGTCCGAGTGCCGGACCGTTTTATATGCATGAACCGCACCGACTCTTGGCCAGTACGGTATGATACGGCCCATACCGGGCGGTACAGGACGGTACCACAAACCCTGGCTGCAAGCATATAAGACTTAGTAAGTTTCAAGTCCCTTTCACAATGAAAGAGGGGTGAGAAAACTGAACTTTTGTTGCAGTCATTCAGATAAAGAGAGTTTAGAAAAGGCCTATAAGGAGGAAGCAAGTAGTACGGTAGTACTGCATCAAATTTGCTTTAACTACTAATTGCAGATAACTTTGTTGAACCTAATTGTTGCTACACCACTCCAAGCTGGACAAGCCAGACATGATGAGATGGCAGTAGGTTCCCAAGGATCTAGAAGTTCTTTGAAGGAGTAGTCAACAACTTCCAGCATAGACTTAAGCAGCACCCAAACCTGCAAAAGAAGTCCTTGACATTGAAGAAATTATTGGGATTTCTCTAGTAGGAACTCTTCAATATTTAAGTCAACTTAGAGAGGTAGAATAGTGAGAAGAAAATAGTAAGAAAGTGTGTAAGAAAGTCTCCTGGAGTTTCCCTTGACCTCCTATTTATAAAGATTTAGGACCGAGTTGGTTAGGCAGTTGTAACCGTTTGTAAAGTGGTTACATTATTAAGAAAATTGTTAAATCGATTAGGCCGTTAAGAGATTAATATGTGAAGTGATTTGTTAAGTAGTCTATTATACTTTTTGATAACTACTTTTCCAACCTTGTTGTAACAGCTCTAATGACTTTAAGACATATGCTTCACGTTAAATGAAGTTTTGAAACTCTGGCTCAAGTAAACGATCGGTACCTGTCCGATGAGAATAATTGAGTAACATGTGCTTCAAATAAGTGATCGACTCATGGCCATCGGATATCCTGTATCTCGAATAAGTGATTGGCTTCTAGCCGTCCGGCACCTTGTACCTTAAATAAGTGATCAGCTTTTGGCCATCGGGCACCGTGTCTCAAATAAGTGATCGGCTCCTGGTCATTTTAGTTGAGCAACCTATGATTCAGATAAATGATCGACTCCTAGCCGTCTGGCATCCTGTGCCTCAAATAAATGATCGGCTCCTGGTCATCAGGCACCCTGTGTCTCAATAAGTGATCGGCTCCTAACCATCGGCATTCTATATCCTAAATAAGTGATCGACCATGGTCATTAGACATCCTGTGCCTCAAATAAGTGATCGGATCCTGGTCATCGGACATTCCGTGCCTCAAATAAGTGATCAGATCCTGACTGTTTTGTACTCTATACCTCAAATAAGTGATCGACTCCTGACCGTCTAGCACCCTGTGTCTCAGATAAATGATCAGTTCATGGTCATGTGGCATCCTATATCTCAAATAAATGATCAGCTCATGGTCATGTGATATCCTATGCCTCAATAAATGATCGGTACCTGACCGTCGGGTATCCTGTACCTCAAATAAATGATCGGCTCCTGACCGTTAGGCATCCTATGCCTCAAATAAATGATCGATTCTTGGCCATCGAGCATCCTATGCCTCAAATAAATGATTGATTACTGGCCATCTAGCATCCTGTGCCTCAAATAAATGATCGACTCCTGGCTATCTGGCATCCTATGCTTCAAATAAGTGATCAGCTCTTAGCCGTCTGGCATCCTGTGCTTTAATAAGTGATCAATTCTTGACCGTCAAATATCCTGTACCTTAATAAATAATTGGCTCCTGGCCATCGGGCATCCTGTGCCTCAAGTGAGTGATTGGCTTATGGCCATCAAGCATCTTGTGCCTCAAATAAACAATCGGCTTCTGGCTGTTTGGTACCTTGTATCTCAATAAGTGATCAACTCCTTGCCGAATACTTTTATGTATGCCAAGCAATTATTTATAACAGGTAATCTAGCCTGTAACACTAATTTCATCTACTGCTGGTGAAAACCCATTCGATAGCATTGGCAACAGGCTATTGCCTTTGGTTTCTAAATCTAATGTATCATTGTGTTAGATTGTCTACACCTTTTGGTATCTAATACCATGGTCTCTCATCATATCTATCAAATGCATCAGTAGATTTATTTCCCCTTTATGCAAATATTATATACCGGTCTTCTTTGCTTAAACCATCTAGATATCACTTATTCTTTTGCCAGTCAGTGCAATTATGTATTTGTGATGGTACCGTTTGGTGAATGTGACATTACCTAGGTACATAACATAGGTGTCAAGTGTTCAGGCAAGGAATACTGAATCGGTACCGAAACCCATATCGATCATCGACCAGGCCCATAAAATTACAAAAAATCTTGTTTTCAATGGCTATATTGTTTAACTTGAACCGGACCTGAATCGAGCCCGAATCGGGCAAAATGCACCGTATCAGTATGTACCGTACTGGTACGGTATAGCATTTTTTGAATAGTTTAGGATTCCGCACCATTTTTCATGGCTGAACCATATCGGTACGGTATGCCCCGAACCGGGCAATTCGGGACGGTATCGAGAACCTTGTATCCAGGTATCCAAAAGTGTCGATTCAGGATCTTCAAAAGACTAGATATGTGGACACACTCATATTATATAGACATGTCCCTAAACATGTACAAATATGTATATAATGAATCAAGGTTTTAAATCCTGTGGGACAGGGCTATCCCGGTTTTTTCCTAGAGCGGGACGCATCAGCGTCCCGCCCCGTCCCAACACTCGGACAAGGAATGTCCCAAGATGTCCCGATTAGGACACTGGGACACTGGCGAGATGTTCTGTCCCAACACATGGAATAATATCCCATCCCGGTGTCCCGTGGGATGTCTCGTCGGGACCTGAATCCTTATAATGAATAATTTATTGGATTAATTGCTTTCTAATTTTATAGAATTTATAAATTCTTTGCCAAATATTATGGTAGCATTTGGCATCACTTCCAGATTTCAATTTTCAAGTTCTTTAAAACTTATATGGATTTCTATTTTTCTCTAAAAACTGAAAATACAAACCTCTTTTTAGTAGTCACTTCGATTGCGATAGGCAGCAGTGATAATGGAGATAGTGGTGGTGGTATCTGTGGCCAATGGTTGAAGGTGGTGGTCAGCAATGATGCCAGCAATGGTCGATAGTCGGTGGCGACAGTGGCCGACAACTGGTGATTGGCAAGTCTTCGAGATACTTGGAGTGCTAGCTCCTTCGCATGTTCCTTTTCTAGATTGGATCTGCAGCCTTTTTCAAGAACTAGAACTAGAAAGCTGAAAATTGAATACTTCACGCTGCGAAAGGAATTTCTCCTAGAACAACTAGAAAATTCTGAATTTTTTTTTTCTTAAACTCTCTTAATTGGCATCTCTCTCTCTCTGTTTTGCAGGGTTTTAGACGTGGAATAAAGGGGAGAAGACAGATGGGATGACAGATAGAGGTAGGGAGAAGAATTATTAAGATTGTCGCATGCCCCGACTCTCCTCTCTTTTTAATGTGGTATTTGTCGCACAATTCCCAGATAAATCATGCCTAAAACAGATTAGTTTCATCCTAGTTCAAATACAATGAGATTAGAATTAATTCTAATCAAACAGGAGTCCTAATAGGATAAGAAACGTGATTAGCGCCTCCTTTTTCTTATTGCAAGCCAAGGAAGAAATAATGTGAAAACTTGTCGCACAATCCTTCTCTTAGTTGGCCAATCAGTGAGAATAAAGCCCAATCCAATTGGGTTAGGTGTCTACTTTAATTAGGTTCAAATTTGACTCGATTTAGACTTAAAAATGGAGCCTAATTCGAATCGAATTCGAAAAGGCTGTCAATCCAATTCCAAATAGAATTCAATTCTTAGTCCAACTAAAAAAATAAAACCTAATTAGACTTTAGTTAAATCAAGCCCAATTAAATTAAATCTGATTTAAATTATTAGGATTTAATTCATAATTTAATTAAATCCAATTATATTGCAACATTTATAAATAAATTTTTTATACTAATAATTAGCAATTGCTAAATTCGTAACCCTTATAAATTAGCAATTTCTAAATTTAATTTATCAATCTAATTGATAATTTAGATTTGATCTAAGCTCTTGATCAGGTCAAGTCCTTTTTGTATGTGATCTTTCATTCTAATATATCTAGTAGTAAGACTTATTATGTTCCCTATCATAGTATCATCGAAACTCTTTCGATGGACTGAAACTATTCTGACTCAATCTTAACAAGGATTGTTGATCCGAAAACGATCATAATGAATTCTCACAATCCACCGTAATACCAGCAATATGTAGTGGCAACCAAGCAAATTAGAAAGATGAACTCCTAGATGTAGTTATCGTATGATCAAATTCCTTTATCAAAAGTCCTGACATGATACAAGTCATGGAAACTCGTCAAACCCTAAGCATCCGTCATATGCTAAACTTAGTTAGCTTGAGTCCAATTGTAATTCCAATGAAAACTCAGCTTGAGTCCAATCATAATTCCAATGAAAACTCCTTTCCATCATCATGCTACTATAGTCACAAATTTAAGGACTCAGTCTATTAGGTCTCATAGAACTATACCTCAACTACTAAAGCCAATAGTTTCCTATAAATGCACTCTCTACTCCTACAGTGAACCTATCGCAGTCAACAAACACAGCCCCGAATGGCTAGGAACCATGTTTATGTGCTGTCAAACTAAAGCAACCCCAATGAGTAGCTAAGACATTGCAGGTCAAGAAACTACTCACATAATTACAGCATCAAGAAGTCACTGACTAGTGAGTAGTCATCCATGTGACTTCTCCTACTTGGACACCCTCAGTATCGCTGATCTGTATCAATCACTTGCATTCTTGTTCATACATTGTAGACCCGAGATTTGTCTATCTTAAAGGAAAGCAATCCTTGCACCAGCCTTGATGGATCGATCACTTCCTCGTGATGATCTAACGACCGATAATGATCCATGTCTCAAATTCTCAACTCTTGAGAATACGTATCATTATCCATTAACTTCATGGACAATTCATAGACACATCATATATAAATGATAAAGAAAAAAATGCCCAACTTTATTGATTTCAATTACTTAAGTATAAAAATGTCCTAGAATAAATACAATGTGTCATGCCAACTTGGCTTCTAGGACATACATCTAACAATCTCCCACTTGCACTAAAGCCAATTGGTCATATATCTAAGTCCCATCTTTTCAAGATGGACTTCAGTCTTCTGCTGGCTCAACTACTTCGTTAGTGGATCTGCTATATTGTTTGCAGAGTCTACTCTTGACACCTTAACGTACATTTTCTTGAGAAAGTCGCATATGATATGAAATCGCCGCTCGATGTGCCTGGACTTTTGATGAGACATGGGCCCCTTAGCAAGGGCTATGGTGTCATTGTTGTCACAGTACAAAGGGATGGATCTAATGGCATCACTTCGAGCTCTGCAATAAATTTCTTGTACTAAAAGGCTTCCTTCGTAGCTTCAAAGGTGGTAACGTACTCAGCTTCCATGGTAGAATTAGCAATAATAAATTGCTTGGAACTTTTCT
Organism: Areca catechu; assembly: GCA_021397845.1. Taxonomy (NCBI): domain Eukaryota; kingdom Viridiplantae; phylum Streptophyta; class Magnoliopsida; order Arecales; family Arecaceae; genus Areca; species Areca catechu. Next base: position 28,464,402 of record CM038046.1, read on the forward strand.
AGCTAGTAGAACCACCATTGCAAAGGAACACACATCCTGATGTAGAGCTTCTATCATCAAGATCAGATATAAAATATGAATCAATGTATCCCTCTATTCGCAACTCAGAACTTCTTTCAAAGGCTAAGAACAAATCTTAGTTCTTCTTAAGTACTTAAAGATGTTCTTCATAATAGTCCAGTGTCTTGCCTGGATTCAACTGATACCTGCTCCTGACACAGCAAGGGCAATATCAGGTCAAGTACATAACATGGCATACATAAAACTCTCTATTATCAAAGTATGGATCTTGCTCATGTGCTGTATCTCCTTAGGTATGCTAGAACACATCTTCTTGAAAAGATTGATGCCATGCTGAAGGGATAATAATCCCCTCTTAGAGTTCTCCATGCTGAACCTTTTCAGCATTTCCTCTATATATATTTTCCAGGATTTGCAGCACCATCCCGAACCGCTCGATACGGGCCGTATCGACCAAGAGCTAGTACGGTTCATATAGAAAAAATGGTTTGGCACTTCGGACCGTTAAAAATATAAAAAATTATATTCCGTACGATGTACCGTACCGTATCGTATCATCCGGTTCGGGCTCGGTTCGGTCCGGTTCGGGTTAAACAACTTTTTGATAGGATGGAAGGGATTTTTTTAAAGTTTTGTGGGCCTGGTATGGGGCCTAGTATCGGTTCCGAGTTCCTTGATATTTTCTGTGAAAGGCAAGCACCTGATTCGGTCTATCTCATATACCTTAATTCCTAAAATATAAGATGCTTCACTTAGGTCTTTCATGAAAAAATTTTAAAAATTTTTTAGATAACCAACTATAAATTGAAGTTAGCATGAAAATGCCATTAACAATTAAGAGGATGTCATCCATGTACAATACGAGAAATGTCACAGCCCTCCCACTGACCTTCTTGTATACACAAGGCTTTTCGTTCTTGATGAAATCAAACGATTTGATTGTATCATTGAAACGAGTGTTCCAACTCCGAAGCTTACTTTAATCCATAAATGGATCTACGTAGCTTGCAGACTTTATGATCCTCCTCACTGGAAGTAAAACTCAAAAGCTGCTCCATATAGATATCTTCCTCAATATATTTTTTAAGAAATGCAATTTTCATATCTGTCATATTTCATAATCATGAAATGCTGCAATAGCAAGCAATGTATAGATGGATTTCAGTATAGTTACCGACAAAAAGGTATCTTGATAGTCAATGCCTTCAAGCTAACTATACCCCTTCGCCGTTAGTCTAGCTTTATAGGTCTCTACCTTACCATCTGCACCTATCTTCTCTTTATAGATCCATTTACATCCAATAGATACTATACCCTCAGGTGGATCTACTAAGGACCAAACTTGGTTCGAATGCATTGAATCAATTTCTACTTCATAGCACTCAATCATTTCTCAAAATCGATGTCTGACATCGTCTCATCATAGATCTTAAGATCAACTATTTGATCCTTGTGTTCTATAAGAAACATTTCCTTTTATATCCCTTGTAAGTATACCAAACCAAAATACCTTTTAGGAGAATGGGAGACTATACTAGATCTACAAGGTGGTGGAGCAACTACTCTACTGGTTCATTGGATTCAACCTGATCTCCAGCTGGCCGCTCTTCAGAGACTTTCTCATCGAGCTCAATTAATATCCCACTATCACTATCCTGAATAAATTATTTATCTAGGAATATGGCATACCGGCTTATAATTACATTGTGTCTTCTGGGAAGTAAAAATAATACCCTATAGATTTTTTAGGATATAATATAAAGCGAGCTTTCATAAACCTGGACTCTAATTTGTTTGCCATTAATCTCTTAACATTGGTTGGACATCCCCAAATCTTGAGATGACCAAGACTTGGTTTTTTATCATGCCACATCTTATATGGTATGGTAGGAATGGACTAAGAGAGAACCCTATTTAAAATATAAATTGAAGTTTACAGGGCAAGTCCCCAAAAAAATACAGGTAGGTCAATGAAGCTCATCATGGACCGGACCATATCTAATAGGATCCTATTCCTCCTTTCAGACACCGCATTGAATTGAGATGTGCTAGGAGGAGTCCACTATAAGACTATGCCATTGTCCTTGAGATAATCCAAGAATTTTTTACTAAGATATTCTCCTCCCGATCTGACCATAGAACCTTAAAGAATTTTTCTATTTGCTTTTTTACTTTATGTCTGAATTTCTTAAACTTTTCAAAGGCTTCAAACTTGTGTCTTATAAGAAACACATACCCATACCGTAAGTAATCATCGATAAAAGTAATGAAGTACTGAAAACCACCCCCACGCTGTACATCAAATGGTTCACACACATCAATGTGTACTAAAGCAAGTAATTTAGTGGCTCTCTCTCCATATCCAATAAAGGATAATTTGATCATTTTTCCTTAAAGGCATGATTCACAAACTAGATGACTGAATTAATGAGTCTAGGATTCCATCATTTTCCAATTTGTTAATCCTGTCCTCTCCAATGTGACCAAGCTTAAAGTGCCATATATACTTTTGGTTTGGGTCATCTCTAGGTCGCTTATATCCTACAATATTTATTATTTGCCCGTTAATGTTTATAGATGCATCAGCATGCAAATGATATAGACTGTCTATCAAAAAAGCTCTTGTAATTAATTTATTTCTCAAATAAATTGAACAAAATCTTTATTAAAAAAATTCATAACCTTCCTGTACTAGCACAGAGATAAATTAAAATTCTGCTAGCTATAGGTACATGATAATAGTCTTTTATGATCAAATTAAATCCTAATGGCAATGACAGAGGGTATGCTCCACCGGCAACTGCAACATTCTTGTTCCATTACCGATATGCAGGATCATCTTTCCTTCCCTCAGCGCTCTACTTCCTACCAGACCTTACATTGAAGCACATATATGAGCACTAGAACCAGAGTCTAATATTCAACTAGAAGTAAAAGATACCATAATGTTTGATTCAATAATGAGTATGAACATACCTTCTGAAGGTGCATCCGCCTTCTATTTCTTCAGGTTCTCTAGGTACAGCAGACAATCTCTCTTCCAATGACTCTCTATGTTGCAGTGGAAACACTTTTCTTTGTTAGCAATAGACTTCTTTTGAGCATCCTTCTTCTTTGGCTTGTTCTCCTTCTGCTTCATCGCTAGCTTCTTCTTCCAAGTAGATTTTCCCTTAGAGGAAGATGCCTGCTCCACAGCTAGAACAGAGCCCCTTGAACTTTTCAAGATTTCCTCATTACTTACCAGTATGTTTAATAACTCAGGCAAAGTGTAACTCAGTTTGTTCGTATTGTAGTTCACGACGAACTAAGCAAATAAAGTATTAAGGATTGAAGGATCAAATCAACTTGCAGTTTCCTATGGGTCAGAATGCCCAGCTTCTCAAGCTATTCTATGTCTTTGATCATTGTTGGATTGACTGCCCTTCGTGCATTTTGATATTAAAAACCTTTTAGAGATCTCAAAACGCACGGTGCGACTCCGCTCACCATATAACTCTTACAGGTAAGTGAGTATAGCCTTGACAGTTGACATATCCTCATGCTAACTCTGCATTCTGCAACTCATTTGACATCGAAGCTAGCATGTAACACTTTACCTTGTTATCATCTTCCATCCATTTTTCGTGTGTTGTCGATTGATGAGCACTAGGATGGTTAGCTAAGGTAGGGGGTCTTGGTCAAACATAGCCCAACTTCTCCGAACTCAAAACAATTTTGAAGTCCCTGAACCAGTCTTTATAGTTTAGGCCAACAAGTCGATTGGATTCAAGAATACAGGCTAATGGATTGGAAGCTAGACATGATTTAATTATGAGGATAGAAGATTAAGTTAGACTTTTGTACTTAATTATACAAATTATTTCAGGAACTTTAAGTAACAATTTTGACTTCCACTATTTTCATAAATCTCACCCTCTCGTGAAGATGTAGAAATTCCTACACAACTAAGACTTCTAGTGGATGCTACGGTCCCAGTTATTGATAACTGGCTATACTGATGAATAGACAACTCTTATCCAATGCTTCTCAAGCACGTTATAGTAACTTGGTCTCTAAGTCCTAAAGCCTCACCATGCCCAGTTATTGGCCCAATTCTTAGTTAAGTTAGATCCACCGTTAATGCTTAGATAAAACCGTCATTGGGTCCCTCACCGTGCCCAGTTATTAGACCCAACCCCATCTATACCTAGCAACATCTCATGTTTATAGAATGAGTGCATCTTTGTGGTACAACTGAACCACTATAACCAGCCGAGAACGGTCAATACCAGTAGAACGCCTGCACACTTACAACAATGGAAAACCTAAGACTTAATATTTATGGAAAGATTGGGGTTTAAGTCTCATCAAAATTAGTCGGCCCAATCTCATGTCTGACTAACCGGGTTTAGGTCAGCATAATCACATGTCTAACAAAACTAGTCAGCATGGATGAACTTGAATCAAAAAGCAAACTAATCAAATACTTAATCGATCAAATTGGCCAGGTGAGTTATATCAATTGAAGGGTTCTGCCATTTTTTGCTTTCCTTAGACACCAACTAAGTTGGCCAAGTAAGAGTTAGTCCCAATTAATTACCATGATCAAAACTTGCTTTACATACCAATTATCTAATAAGTATGAATAGGTCAGCCTGTGACTCAAGCTCGGACACTGAGTCAAATTAGGTCTTAAATTGATTAATTCATATCAAGTATGAATCAATGTGACCAAACTATATCCAAGATCAATTTTGAGCTCCTTTGACCTAACCCTAATCAATAATTGATTAGGTTCGATCAACTATCCAAAATCGAAGCAGGATTCTAGCCTAATCTAATCAAAATTCTAATATGTAATCTAATCATTAGACCTAATTGTAGTACCCGCATCCACATCTATGAAATGAAAAATTAAAATCTAAAACCGATTTTAGATTATGTTTAATTTCGTGGAATTAATGACTTATGATCATGAATTGATTTGTCAGATCTAAACCCTAATTTATGTATCTCTTTCATCTTGTTTTAGATCAAACTGATTAAGTTACATCTTATATAATTAATTTTAGATCTAAAACATGAACCTAATTTCCTTTTCATGTTCATCATAAGTCAAATCACAAGCGACACCTCTACACGTCATAAAAGATCCATTGAATGGGAAGAGAGAGCCTTGAAATTCTACTTAGCTCTTATGACCGAACGACCATGGTGATGTACCCAATCCGAGTACTTGGCAAAAGAAACTATAATAAATTAATCATGAAATTAATTTACTTTATTTTTAGGTCTTAAATTAAAACTATAATATATCATATATATCAGAAAATTCAGATCTTAATATTATGGATTTTATGTTTCGAAAATAATTTTCAAAACAACTAATCTTGTGATATGATAACCTTTTCACTCATCACAAAATTAATTAAATCCAATCAAAAACTTCAAATATAAAGAGGATTCAAATCTGAAACTAAACATGCAAGTTTGTAAACCATGGCTTTGATACCACTATTGGAATCGATAGATGAAAGCATACTAAAATCGGTTCACGAAAATCCTAATCGCAGAAGTAATAACTATGAAAACTTTTTCCATAAATGCATGCAAATTTAAATCAAATAAATCTTCATTTATAATACAAACTAACATGCTTAGAATCATAGAAAAAATCAAATATGAATTTTTAAAATTAGATGAGAAGAAAATAACACATGAATCACAAATCCTTTTCTTCTTCTAATCGAATTCGGATTTGGCTGAATCTTAGGATTTATGTCGGAGCCATGAAAATATGCGACTCCTACTGGTATCCACACGAGATGAGGTCCTAATCGAGTTCTCGAGATCCCCAGAGTGCTAGCTCCTTCGCAAGCCCCTCTTTTGGCTTAGATCTGTAGCCTCCTTCTAAAACTAGAACTAGAAGGCTAAAAACCGAACACTTCGCTCTGCATAAGGGATTTCTCCTATAACACCTAGAGAAAAAATCTGAATTTTTTTTGCTCTTGATCCTCTCTTAATTTGCCCTCCCTCTCTCTGTTTTACAGGGTTTTAGGCATGGAATAAAGGGGAGAAGAGAGATGGGAAGACAAATAGCGGCAGGGAGAAGAAGAATTATTAAGATTGTCGCATGCCCTAACTCTCCTCCGGTCCTCCCTTTTTAAGATGGTATTTGTCGCACAATTCTCGGATAAATCATGCATAAAATAGATTAGTTTCATCATACTTCAAATATAATGAGATTAGGATTAATTCTAATTAAATAGGAATCCTAATAGGATAAGAAACTTGATTAGCGCCTCCTTTTTCTTATCGTATGCCAAGGAAGAAATAACGTGAAACTTGTCGCACAATCCTTCTCCTAGTCGGCCAATCTGAGAGAATAAGCCCAATCCAATTGGATTAGGTGTCTAATTTAATTAGATTCAAATTTGACTCGATTTGGACTTAAATTGAGTCCAATTCGAATCAAATTTGAAAAGGTTGTCAATCCTATTCCAAATAGGATTCAATTCCTAGTCCAACTAAGAAAATTAAACCCAATTAACTTTAATTAAATCAAGCCCAATTAAATTAAATTTGATTTAAATTAATTAAGATATAATTCATAATTTAATTAAATATAATTATTTTGCAATATTTGCAATTAAATCCTTGTGCTAATATTTAGCAGCTGCTAAATTCATAACTCTTACAAAATAGTAGTTTCTAAATTTAAATCATCAATCAAATTGATGATTTAGATTTGATCCAAGTTCTTGATCAGGTTAAGCCTTTTTTGTGCATAACCTCTCAGGTTCTAATTTGTCTGGTAATGAGATATATTATGATCCCTATCATAGTATCATCGAAACTCTTTCGATGGATCGAAACTCTTTCGATGGATCGAAACTCTTTCGATGGATCGAAACTCTTTCGATGGATCGAAACTCTTTCGATGGATCGAAACTCTTTCGATGGATCGAAACTCTTTCGATGGATCGATCTTTCGATCATTGATCCAAAAACAATCCTAATGAGTTCTCTCACGATCCACCCATGACATTTAGCAGTATGCAGTGACAACCCAGCAAATCAGAAAGATGAACATCTAGGTATAGTTATCGTGTGATCAAGTTTCTATATCGAAAGTCCTAACAGGATGCAGGTCATGGAAACTCATCAAACCTTAAGCATCTGTCGTATGCTAACTTAATTAGATTGAGTCTAATCGTGATTCCAATAAAAACTTCTTTCCATTATCACGTTACTATGGCCATGGATTTAAGGACTCGTCTATTAAATCAAATTGAACTATACCTCAATTACTAAGGCCAATAGTTCTCTATAAGTGCACTCTCTACTCCTATAGTGAACCTGCCGCAACCAACAAACACTACAAGGCCCCTAATGGCTAGGAACCATATTATGTCCTATCAAACTACAGCAATTCCACTGTGGGTAGTCGAGGCACCGCAAGTCAAGGAACTACTTACATAACTACATCGAGAAGTCACTGACGAGTAATCATCATATGTGACTTCTTGTTACTTTATCTGCTCAATACCGTTGATCTGTATCAACCACTTGCATTCTCACTCACACACCAAAAACACGAGACTCGTCTATCCTAAAGGGAAGTGATCCTTGCACCAGTCTTAATGGATCGATCACTGTTCTCGTGATGATCCAACGACCGGGAGCATTTAGGAGTTAACCTATAATAACACATGTCTCAAATTCTCAACTCTTGAAAATATGTGTCATTATTTATTAACTCTATGGACAATTCATAGACACATCATATATGAATGGTAAAGAAAAAAATCCTCAACTTTATTGATTTTAATAAATAAGGTATAAAAATGTCCTAGAATAGATATAATGTATCATGCCAACTTGGCTTCTAGGACATATATCTAACAGTTAAGGTGCAAGCAGAAGCAAAAAGATAACATAATTTGCATATGAAAGCATTAAGTCAAGGATACAAGTGAGTAGAAGACGACAAGAGTGATTAATGCTGCTAGGATAAAACTGGCAGAACTCGCAAAAAACCTCTCCTACAACAAAGGGAATGAGATTTTCTTAAATAACCCAAAAAATAAAATACCTTGTCAACTTTTACAATAAACTTGATGCAAGAAAAATAAAATAAAAACTAAAAAGTTCGTTCAACTAGAAGACTCTAAATCTAAACCCGAACTAAAAAAATCAAAAACAAGAATGGGAAAGTAAACAAAGCTAGGATAACCGGTTAAATTCTCACTAACTGAAACCTTGGATCTAGCTAAAGTCACACACATCTTCACTAGTTTCCCTCCAACATCACACTAGATTCACATAGAGTATAGGGCCTTCTAGAGTCACACCGCAACAAAAAGGAGACTTTGAGTCATAGGAAAATTGCTATGGAGTTGCACCATGGTAACTGGAGTCACAACATTAATAGATCTCATAAAGATAGCTCAAGATGTTCAATTCAGTTCACCATGTTGCAAAAAGAAGTTTTTTTTTTTTTTTTTTTTTTTTTTGGGGGGGGGTGGGGGGTGGGGGGTGGGGGCGGTGTATTTATAGTGTGCTAGTGGCCTTACAATGACTAGACATAATGCCTCTGAATTCGATCGGGCTCGCAAAATCCAGGTAGCTTCTTCCTCCCCTAGAATCATGAGCACCTGCATTGATGTGTCTACCTGCCAAAGAAGGCTTCTAGAAACAAATCTTGCACCTTAATGATGCCTCTAGATGCTAAACCTGTTCCAACGATGAACCATGTACCATTAGATGGTTTGGATGGACCATTGGATGACTCCCAAGCTCGGACTCAAAAAATCAACTGACCGCAAGTTTGGGATGTCCAAACTATTCTAGTGATGCCCTTATCGCTATCAGATGTGTTCTAATGATAGGGTTCTGCCATCAAAATACATCGGACTACACTGACACAAGTTTAATATTTCTCCCATAACTTTCTTGTCTGACCTCCAAAGGTGCAATTCCAGGTGCACAGGAAAGTTTACTCCATGTCGAACATAATGGAAGTGGTTTGTGCCAAAATTCTGTGAGCGCTATTTTTGGTGAACTTTTAAAGTTGCTACTACGGTGCTACCCATGACTTATCCTAATGCTACAAATATTTGAGCTCCTTGGACACCTATAAGTCAGCCTCCACATATTCACGCACGGCCATCAATTTTGGCTTCCCTAGTGTCGCCCATGATGCTTTGGTGCTAATCCTTTGGCCTTTGCACAAATCTTAAGGTGAAGGTATATTTCAGGTTGCATAACTCATGCTTTCACACAACATACAAAAACACAGGTATACAGCGACACCAACACATCAATACATATAGATTTGGGTGTCTATGTTGTCTTTTTATGATTATCTATCCAAGGTTTGCCATCTCAGTATTAAACCTAGTACTGGTACCATCCAATATAATATCGATATGTGGTTTGGTATGGTACTGCAGTGTCGGTACAGTATGCCATACCAGTACAATACGTCCCATTCTAAAAGATACAGGGTGGTACGGTAAACCTTGGATTATCTAATAATAGGCCAATAGACATCAAGGTTTGATGTAATTGTACTTTATTGGTACAATATGGGTCATTATGGTACACCCCCCTATCAACACATGGAACGCTATTGAAGATGAGATAGTATTTGTGCCATATATCGACACAATACTTTATCAAGGTCCGTTACCACACCAGTATGATACAATATGCTTGGTACCAAGTGGCACGGGAGACACAATAAACCATGTTAGACAAAACAATATATACTATTATATATGAAATAACCATAAATAGTTCAAAATTAAGCATGCGATAGCAATTAAAAGAAAACTCCCTTATTTTCTTATATACCATCTCTTTAGCTGTTTAGCATACTATTTTGAACCTCATGAGAAAAGATTCACCAATGTTTACAATTCTAACAAAACATATGAGAAAATGGTGCTACATATCTTTTCTCAAATGGCAAATAATGTAAATTATATTTGATTGAAAACATGACAAATTATTGGTGTCTTGCAGAAATTTCTAGATGAAAGTTGTTGTGCAGCAAAATTTATTTATCATTGGAAAATAGTTGTAAAATAATAGCAACTCATAAAAAGTAATTAGAATGACCATGTATAAGGAAAATATTAAAGGTAGAAAGCCTGAAGAAGCTAAGCTAAGAGAAAAAAGTGAAGAACCACAAGAAAATCCCAAACTTACTTTTCTCGCAACCCTTCTGCCAGCCAATTTGGAGCTTGCATCTGTGTCTTCATCCCTCAGAATCTCGTGTGAACAAATGCCATGCTTCCCACAACATTTTTCACTTTGTTCCATGGTGGATTATGCACCTTTAATTCACTGGATGAATTGTCCGGCTTTAAATCTTTAGAAAGATCATGACAACCTTCCAATTCCAATGATAGTGCTACAAGACAAGGAACCATTTACATGTTAATGGGTGCTCCTGATAAGCACAAAAAAAGACTATACTAAAGGGCAACACTGTATCACTCAGATAGCATATCAAAACTCAAATGTTGTTCTTGTCATGTGAACTGTTCTTCAGAGTTTTTAGACATAAATGGTGAAAGACATAAATATCCCAACCTCCATATAATCATGTGGAGGGAAAAAAAAGATCACACCCATAAACTGTACCTACAAAGATATGATGTTAAAGAAAGAAAAGGAAATGCCTAGGATGCTTTTCCTTTATCATTTTGATAGAAACTTCACACATATACAGATAGTTATTTTGCTTTCACATTAAAAAGCTAAATACATGATATATGCACCATGAATAATTCCTTAATAAGGTAATAATTTAATAATAACCCCAATAGCCAGAGGCAGTTATCTAGTTGGCCTTTGGCTCGAATTTAACCAAACATTTTCTGATAAATCATGAAATGAGAAAGTGGGATATAACTCATACATCAGAGGGGCAAAGAGATGGATCAATTGCTCCTCTTTGTCCATCACTTAAGGTTTGGCCAAAGGAATGTCCTCCTGGGAACCTGCCACTCTCAATAGTACAAAGCAAGGATCACTGAACTAGTACCGGAACCCGTACCAATCAATGACCGGTATGGTACGGTACTATACCGTACTATACTGGTACATGGTGAATTAAGAAAAAAACTATCTTCCTCCTCTCTCTCGAGCAAGGATCGCTCAACCGGATCCGAACTAGGTTGAATCGAGCCCAAATCGGATTGAACCGGGCCGTACCGATCCGAACCGACCCATACCGTAATAAACCGACCCGTATCGATCCAGTTCAGATCAATTTTTATGATTCGGATCCCGAACCATTTTTTAGGACTAAAATGTATCGGTTCTTGGCCAGTATGGTATGGTACACCCCGAACCGGGCGGCTCAAGACGGTACCAAAAACCCTAGTATAGAGTGATAAAAAGTTTAAGTTTGCATTTACATCTCTCAATACATAAAAAGGCCCATATGGTCCCCTAGGACAAAATAGGTAATATATCAAATCTATTACTGACTTAATGAACCATAATGGTACAAATCTGACCATATAAAACATTTTAAAAAATAATTGCTAATATTTATACACTATAGAAAACAGTTATTAGTAGTTTTTAATATCTACAGTATGGTAAATTTGATCAACACTCTGACCTTATCTGGACATTTGCAAGTGAAAGATCCCCTGTTCTACATTTAATTTACATCCAAAAACAACCTCAGTCACACCAATGTGTTCCAATTATGCATAGCGGCCACTTACACAATATGGCCCTAGACACTACAATGAACCTTCAATATAGTAGCTTTCAATTGTTAGTTTCATCTGGATTGATTCTCAAATCTTTTCAGCATAAGATAGAACCACCCATTGTTCTGAAACTATGATTCAAGAAAAAGGCACTCTACCTCTTTTGACATTTTTACTACAACACAATATGCCTAGCCTTACCCACGCCTATGAACGTTTCAAGTATAAGGAACCAAAAGACTATTTCGTGATGTACACTAAGCAAAATGAGACCTCAATGGCATCTCTGCCCAAACAGACCCATAATATGAATGGCTTTAACGACAACTCCCCATTCTTCTGGTTTGAGATCAAGAACATTCTGGGATTGCCCAAAAGTCTCAGATTTTGGGAAAACAAGAAACCTAAGAACAACTATATAGTGGAGTATTATTGCCATGATAGACAAGTGACCACCCAAGGCAAGTGAATGACAGCCCATTTTTCATTTTCTATAATTGGCACTTGTAAGATCTAGCAAAAAAAATGGTTATTTATCCACATATGCACTATCCAGTTGACACCTCTATCACCTCTTTCAGTCATTACCAAATGGCATGATTGCAAGTGCAAGTGTATTGCAAAAAGGCAAAATGGTCAAAATTATCTGGTTCTCACTTACAAGGGAAGAGAACAACTTCAAATTGGTGAGCCACCATATGAAGCTGCAAGCAGTATTTTGAAACCGGTGCTCCTTATTATGATATTGTAGGTACTTGAACTGGCAGTTGGCAAGCATATCCGATGATGTATAACATGTGAACACTATAGTGTGCAGACATAGCCTCAGGCCCTCAGTATAAGTTGACATAGTTTCAACAACAAAGATACAAAGATGAGATAGTAATGGATATATGTGTGTGTGTGTATGTATATGTATATATGTGTGTACATATATATGTCTATACACACACACACACCCATATATATATATATATAGAGAGAGAGAGAGACTAGGATACACTCAAGTGGATCTCCATGCAAATCTGATTAGGTGAAGATTGAATGATGGGGGTCCGATATGGATGACCCAAGTCATTGGATGTGATCTACTACCTCTGGATTACTTACAACCCAAAAAACATATGGTTTGAAAACAACTAACCTATGCATTAAGCGGTCCAAAAGTGGACAGTCTAAATAACACTAAATTATATATGTCGATGCATAGGCTATGGGTCTCCAAATTACATGATTTTTGATATGTAAGCAACTTAAAGGTGGTAGATCATATCTAACTACTTGGGCCACTAATTTGGAACCCCCATTGTCCCATGTAGACCTGATTGGATCTAAGCGGAGCCCCACTCAGCAAGTAGCTAGATTCATCAAAAATACACGTTTCTTTGGTGTAGAAAGTATAGAAAGAAAATGAATTGTAAAAAAAACTCGGATAGAGACTACACATTTATCTTGACTATTTATATACACATAAGATTAAATATAAGGAGTATTTCTTGGATCAATAAGTTACCTTTATTCTTAAGCTGCAGGTTGCGTGCTCTCTCCAATTCATATTTACGCTTCCATTCAGCTGCCTCTGCTTGAGCAGCAGCCTTTCCTTCTGCAACACGTCTTAATGCCTTTGCAACAGCTAACCATTACAAGATTGCATAAGTCCATGGCACAGATATATAGATAAATATAGGCAACCAAGCACAGCCACAATATTGGAAATAAATAGATAGACAGATAGATAGTTAAATAAAGGATCAAATAGGAAGGTAAATAATGTATAAAATAAATTCAAGAGATTCAATTTCAAAACTCATTATGAAAACTGATAACAAGGATATACAAGATAAGGAAAATATACAAGCTTCTCAGAATCACAGAAATCTTCAAAAATAACAGACTTCGAAAAAAAAATATGGCCTGTTATAAAAGATAAGTACCAACAACATGACACCTTTTAGATCCTCTTCAGCAAAGAAAAGATGTAATTTTTTTAAAGCCACGGACTGTATGCTTCTTTTCCATATCAATGATAAAACCAATCACTTTTCTCTGAACTGGACAAAAAGTTATTACATTAAACTTATAAACTTATGATAATAATGGATTTGATCTAGATTAAATTTATTCTTTTTATTTTTTATTTTCTGCAGTAATTAGTCAATAGGAGAAGCAAAAAGGTTTTAGAATATAATATTCATAAAATATGGATTGCTTTCCCTTCCAAAGCCAGACTTGATATAGACTTGTTTGTCTTAGGAATATTGATTTTCACACAAGTCAAAGGGTATATTTCAGGAGGAAAACATGAAATTTCTGCTAATATTTCTCTTCTCGATCAAGCCAGTCTAAGGGAAGTAACATCAGAAGATCCTGACCCCACTAATTCTTCCTAAAGATTTGCAAGCAGCAGGGGGGGGGGCAGATTGAACTCCTTGAAGTGCCAATAGACATGCATTACGCAGCATGCTGCATACTGTGCCAGTGCCTTGCTGGCACATGATGCTAGCATGGTACTGGTCAGGTGTTAGTTCTTGGCAACCACTAATGCCAGTATACCTCAATCCACGCTTTTCTGATCCAGTTGGAATGACCAGTGATATATAAAAAGTTGATCTAGGACCAACATTCATAGACAAGCACTACAAGGAGAACTCACACTAAATTTGGTCCCTTTTTTTCTGAGAATCTACTTAAAATAAGACAGACAATTCCTTGCAAGATCTGCTTTATCATGGAGACATGCTCTCCAGGATCAGATTATATCAACATAGTTGAAATTAAAGAATGCATTAATGACATAGGAACTTACTAAAAAAAGATCCCAACAACAAAAATAGCACGCCATGATGCTACTACTGCAGCATCTCAAGATGAATGCATTTAACAATATGTCTAAGGGTGATCTTATGTAGAAGCAACTATACTGATTTAGTGGTCATAGTATATGAATGATGCATTAATGACACAGGAACATAGAAGCTATGAGAACTAGAATGTTGATGATGAAGTTGGTCAATCAGTGCTAGACCAAGGAAAAGGTCAAGTGTAGGAAGGGGGATGATAAGTCCATAGAGGCCACGGCACAGGGAGGAACAACCCCAAGGCTGCCCAAAGGAGCAAAGGGAAGACCGGAGTCTAAAGTTCGTGTCAGGTTATGAAATCATTTTAAACTCTTTCAAAGTTCTAGAAAGTGAGGCTGAGGATTTAACTTGTGGTTGTTGATTCTTCCTATCATCCTTCATTTATTAAAATACAAGAATTAATTTTAGATTGGATCCTTTTTATATTAACAACTGCATGCACATCAGCAAGGATTAGGACCCAGTCCCGGAACCAATATCGGTCTAATCATGTATTGATACAACACCAGGATGCTCCTGTCCCAACACTCAAGATGGGCTGGCATCCTGTTACTCTACCAGGACGTGTCCAAATCCTTTTTTTATTTTGTTAGTTTTTAATGTTTACTATTTTTTGTTGGTTTGTAATGGATTTTAAAATCATTTTAGCCCCTTAAGTAGGAATGCACCAAGACACCACTTCTAGCAAGTTTTTACCAATTTTTTTTGTTTTCTTCAATCTTTAGCAAGTTAATGTTTTTACTGAATTTGTAATCAATGTTTAGAAGTTTTAATGTCCTTAAATAGGATTTTTGAGTCAATTGTTGGGTATATAGTGCTATAATTACCAATGCCCATGGTTCAAATAAAATATGAAAATTACCATGTAGATATAACACCACTCATCACTTATGAATTATATTATGAACAAGAAAATTGTGTGTTTAATTAAAATAACATCCTACTCACATTAAGTTCTGATCTGACAACAATTCAATTGCATGTGTGCACTAATAGCACAAACATGCCACAAATTTTTCTTCTGAAAATTGTTTATGTATTATTTTTAATAATTAATATAATTTTATGAAAATATATAGTAAAAAATATTGTTGTAGGTTGATCCATGCTCTACAACTTATCAAAATTTCATGCCAAATGGGACCCCGCTGTCTAGGCTGGTACCAGATGACCCAGCTAGCCGATCCCAACTAGTTCCCACTGAGATACCCGATACAACCCAAGACATAAAAAAATGGGGTCCAACAGGTGTCCTGATTTCCATTCTCTTAGTGGAATGGTATGATACCAGCGAGATGCGGGTACCATTGAGATTGGAATCCTTGCATATCATGTTATTATACAGATTTCATCCTCAATATCAGATCTCATGAATAATATGGCAATTATAGCCAACATTATTTTTTTCAACTAAATACCTTCTTTGTACTTATTCACAAGACTAGCAATATAAATCATATTGTTGGTGCAAAAGATTGAATTGCTGGATTGAGATCACCAAGTTAGTTAAGGATCGTGGTAAATTACGACAGAGAACAATATGTAGAAGAGAGGGACAAGGAAGTATTATTAAAAATATTTACATTTATGGTTTAGGTATACACTTGCAACTAAAAAATAGTAAAAACCACCTAATGCGTAGTTCAGGATCTATGGTCTCACTATTTACATTTCTTATGTTTCTAGCCATCCAAGGAACTTGCAAACTCAGTCTCTAATAGCATGGTGACAACTGCAGATCATAAAGAAAATGGATGATAAAATTGGAGTAGGAAATAAAAAGGAAACTATAGTTCCACGCTATGGCAGTCTCAACAACATCTTCTGCTATATATAATGGGAATTCCTCACAATCCAGCACTTTCGAGGCATTTTGCATTATACAAGCGGCTCTCATCACTCACTCTAATACATGTCACTCTTCTTTTTCTCAAAGGTAATTAACAATTTTGTATGAAGATAGTTGATCCCATTAAACCAGTACTAATCCCTATTAATCTTGGTGCTAATCTTCTTTCTTCCATTTTTTTTACTCATACACAATCTTCTTATTTTTTTAATCCTTTCTCTATCTCTTTTTCTCAGACATGCTATATGAAAAAAAAAACCTAGAATCCCCTTAACTTCCTGTATTAATCCCCTTATTTTTTTTTTTTTCCTTTTACAGCTACCTCACTTCTGTCCCACTAACTCCACCTCCATAGAAAAGGAAGAAGCAAGGTTCACAACATCAATACTGAACCCTGCATCAGTACTATCTTGGTAAAGTGACACTATGCCAGGTACAGGGTCAATTCAGCATACCAATACATTGTACACACCTTGTACCACTTATCGGTTCAGTAACCGGTATGATAGTGCGTGCCTGGTTTATGTTGGTATGGACTGGTACGGCATACCATGGGAACAAGTGCATCATTAGAACACCAAGCCCAAGGGCACATGGTCTCTATCACAACAAAAAAGTATCCAAAACTGAGTAATCCTAAAACTCCCAAAAGTCAGCAAGCTGTGGATCTCTCTCCTACAGCACAAGCCTCTATTACCATTAGTAGATGCATTAATATGCAGTCATACCATGCCATCAATACTATCATTTATAAAGTTATGAAATCACGAAATCTATAAGCATTTATTACTTCACAGGAAAAAAAAAAAATTCATTTTATGGTTAACTATCTAACACCCATTGTGCTATTAAATAATGGCATCAACCTATTCTGATAACATCAACAAATCACGTTACATAGATAATTGAATATGGAATCATCTTACTCCTTAGAGCCTCTGAGAACTCAACAAGATGGTCATCAGATGTCCTAAAGGGTGGTTGATGAAGATATTCATAGATGGCCTTTTCTGAATCAAAGGCAGGAGTCGGATCCAGAAAACCATTCTCCTCTGCAATGGAGCAGGCTACATCAAGGTTCACCTTATCAACAGATACCTGTTTCAAGGAGAATCTTTTTTAAGATCGGGGCTTGGCATGAAACAGCATCACATCAAGAGTAACCAAATGCAGGTTCGCTAAACTACAAGAAACTCCAAGAGAAGATGCTTGCCTGTAATATCTGTTAAAGCATAGAATGTAATAATACATCACAATCAAAAAAAAAAAAAAAACTCAGTATAACAATCAAAATTGTAGGGACAAAAGGTGGTATTTTGCTACGTTCTCTACCATACAATAATATCATATGTGAAATAAATAGTGATAATATAAATATTTTTGAAAGATAAAAGAATAGCTACTTTATCTAAAAGTGTACATATTCTTAAAGAGAACTTTCATCTTAAGTTTTATGTCTTATACTACCTAATATAATAATAGAAGAGCAAAATCATTTAATTTTGCCTAATCTGTCTTATGTTTACATAATCTTGATGCAAATTATATCAAATATAAATGGTAGAAAAGCATGATACTCAATCCAAAGATAAAATAAAACATATATTCTAGACTGATGTAAAACTAAAACCACCGATGGCAAAATTCAAAAGAATTACTTAAAGAAGAAATACAAGAGACATCTAGTGCCTTAAAGAAGATTGAATATGCTCGGGAGATTGATCAATTTTCAGTAATACATATATGTGTGTATGTGTGTATGTATGTATGTATTTATGTCCGCATGGGAACAAGCTCAGCAGTTACATTAACAATAAAACACAAATCATCTTACAAAGATTAAATGCATATTGTATCATAAATGAATGGTGCACTGCACGAATGAATTACATTAACAATAGAACACAAATCATCTTACAAAGATTAAATGCATATTGTATCATAAATGAATGGTGCACAGCACGAATTAATATCTGAAAGTTGAAATGATACAATTTGCGGCTAGTGTGTACAGAAAATCATTTCAAAATTCATAATGATGAGGAAGTAAAGAAATAGCATGAACGTGCTGATGATGTCCAAGAAAGAGGAAAGGGAGGAGTCAGGCTCAAACTATACAAGCCAAAAGAGTGGAATATGAAGTAAAAGATTGGTCACATTAATTAGGATGACAACAACAGTCGAAATAACAATGAAGAAAATGGATAATCGATAGCTGGAGAAATTGGAGAAGGTGCTGGTGCCACTCTTAGGATGCCTATGACAATCCAGAGGATGATGCCATATCCGATATGTGTTGCTTCTAGATAGCTAATGTAATAGGGCACAAGAAGTCTAGTTCCATGATGTTAATTTCTGTGAATTTTAAACTTGATTTTTATATTATCTATGCACTCATTGTTGCAGTTGACAATGTTTAATTACAAGTGGAAGATGTGCAGACAATAAATTGGCATTGTTAGACACTAGTTTGAAGCAGTGACAACAACAGGCTCGGATCTTTGGCTCATCTCAAGTATGAAAAAACAATGTAACTAGCTGTATTTTGATTGTTCGAGGTAAGGTTGCAAGTTCCAGGCAACTATTCCATAATTATGGAAGTTAAACAGCTAAGCAGTGTCAGACTCCCTTCCATTTTCAATATTCATACATTTTATGTATCAAGATGGACCATTACACAGTTAAAAAATTTGAAAAAATATTTAAAGTATTAAAATCAATCACTTTGTATAAAACAATGATTACAAAGAATTAACTGTTGAAACAAAAGACCTGCAAATTGGGAGATACATTTTAGTCAATACGGGACATAATGCAGTCATCAACTCCAGGAGTAAAAGGATAGAAGACATATGCGGCATATTTTCATATAGAAAATGGATGAGAATTCGTGTTAATACCATGAGAAACTCTAGCAGGAGTAAAAGGATAGAAGACATATGCCAGCTCACCCACTACACACAACACATATGCATGCACATGCACATGCACGCGGGGTCAAGCTCATACACTAATTTCTATTTTCTTTTTTGGAGGCTTTTTTTCATAATTGTTGCAAAATCCTTTTTTTTTTTTTTTTTTTGGGGGGGGTGGGGGGGGGGGGGGGGGGACTAATAAACAAGCCCTTAACTGCTCAAATCATGAGAAGCTGAATAGATTGGAATACAGACCATGCGAGCTGGTTGGATGACTACTTTTGTCCAAACTTATAATCTAAACAAACACATGTTGTCCTTGAAAAGCATTCTCCAAGATCATCTTTCTTTTTCTAATTGCCGTACTCGTTCTCCCATATTCTCCATATCATCCATCTCCTCATTCTCCCATATTCTCTACATCATCCATCTCCTGACCAAGAAACCCTGTCTTCTTAAACCTCGAAGTAGTGTTTCACCAAAAGACTTCCATAACCAAACAGAATTCCAAAGCCGCAAAAGGCCCACCATTAATGCAAACCACTCCCTCCAGCAATCAAAAAACTATGCTAAAAGTCGAAAATCAACCGAAAAAGAGAGAAAGAAAAGCCAAAGGAAACATATTTCAAGCAATCACCAATCGAAACAAGATTGCAATACAACCCAATGATTACGAACCTTTGGATTCGAATCTTGGTGAGACATGGCGGGAGGAGGATGCGGAGGTGCGGCGCGGCGGATCGCCGAAACCTCCTCCCTCGGCCTCGCCTGGCGATTCTGTGGGGTAGTTTGGTGGGCGGAGGAGGGCTTCAAAATAGAAAGGGTAGAAAGGGTGGGGGGCGGGCGCGCCTTGGAGACGGGAGCTACTGAAAGCGTTACCGATTTCTTATCAAAAAAAGTGTTACCGATTTGGCCTGCGAAGTAGTTGGATTTTCTCAAATCTAATTCCCTTTTTTTATTTTTTTTTTAATACAAGAGGTGAGGGGAGTCGGCGCCCAAGGCTGGAAGTGGGGCCAGAGGCGTTACTGCGTGTCACGGGCGCACTAGATGACCGAAGTGCTCGCGTCACGTGATCCCGCCTCCCGGTCAACGCGGAGAAAGTAGGGTAAGGGACTTTTGGCGTTTATGAGAAGTAAATATAAACCTTGTTCTTTTTTTCTTTGTAAGTAATATTAAGCCCTTTCACACCCTGCCAATGTTCCCCCGGAAAATTGGAAGAAATTGGTGAAAAAAGGTTTCCATACAAATAAGTAAATAAATAAAATTGTTCTTGCGCTTCGCCTACGTAAACTGATTCTGAATTTGTTTTTCTTTTTTTTTTGATGGATAAAATATATTGTACAAATTTATGAAAAATATATATTTGCTTAATGGAATTTATGAGATTATTTTTTGGATAAATTTGATTATTTAAATTATCCAAGTATGGATACATTTGAGGGAGTCCAGAAATAAAATATTAAAAAATTGAACAGAAACTCACAAGATATATAAAATTGAAAGGATTGAAACTTGATGGACGCATCATTTCCTTCATAGTAGATTAAAAAATAATATTTATTTTTTCTTTTTATGTTATTTATAAATTTTTTTGTTGAAAACTTGTGAAATTTTAATTAATTATACTATGCTATTGATGTTTTATTATCATAACTTTTTAAATTTATTGATGTTTACATGCAACAAAGGATGATTATCTAAAAACCATCACTTCAGAAATTCAATAGATTAGCGTGAAATTATCTTATTACATCTCAATTCAATGATCCATTAAAACAAGAGAAGAAAACTCCACGTTGACTGAGTATCATTTTTATTTAAGTATTTTTATCTAAATTATATATAAATATATTTACTTATTTATTTATTTATTCAAGTTAAAAAAAAGCTTCCTGAGTGGTATCCTAATTAAATATTATTTACATTTCTAGTTCTCTATCTTTTCCAAGATTTATTTGATTTCTTCTATATTTATATATTGGAGTTAAAAAAAAAAAATTATTGCTGAGGCAGTAGCTTGGTTGGTAGAGATTTTGCCTCGCTATCAATCGGTCATGGATTTGAGACATGATCCTGAAATTTTTTTGGAACACGTGATCATGGGTGCACAGAGATTTATTCCCCTATTTTTTTTCCTACCAAAAATTTTTTTCCTACCAAAAAAAAAATCTCATTTTTTTTGTTAAACGAAAAGGAAAAGAAGTTAGACCCCGGACGTGGCCACCCTCCAGACGGTCTCCCAATCCCAGCCAACATCAACATGACTATCACTGGCGCCAGCCGAGTGAACGACCACCAGCCAACAAGAACTCCAAGATTATTTTATTAAATTTTTTCTTTTTTTGATTTTACTCCTGGACTATTTTTCTATTTTTTATTTTACTTCCGGACTTTCCAGTCAAAGATTATTTTATTAAATTTTCTTTTTTTTTGATTTTACTCCTAGACTATTTTTCTATTTTTTATTTTATTTCTGGACTTTTCGATCGAAATATGTTTAAATCATGATTCGAACTCCTGCCAGCTGATTGTGCGATAAATTTCACAACAACTATGCCACGCACAGGTGGCTAAAAAAAAAAAAAAAAATTCTCATTGTCCAGGTGTTTTATAAAATGTATTATTCTTATGCATTTCCCAATATATATGAATTTCCGCTTTTCCTACCGTTTACAAACTTGGTCCGGTCCAACAGAAAAAGCTGCCTCCTGTTGACTTCCAACCGTGTGACCATCAAACTTAGTTGCCTGTTCCCTTTTTAGTGACTCCACGCCACTGATGAGGATACCCAAGCCAATGAACGGTGAGGTGATGAGGGGTCCACCTAAACTGGTTGTAACCAACTTTGTTTAAAAGCAGTACCTTTGCGAATTTGAGTATTAATTGAGGACTTTGTCAAATGCTGGCGGAAAAGGCGGGTTGGACAATAAAAGGATGGTCCTGCTCTTGGCCTTGGCCCTTGGTTGAGTTGGTGGTTGGTAAAATAGATGCGTCGACTTAGACGGGCAAAGAAAAAGACTTTGCAAGGAATTTGTTGCGCGGTGACCATGAGAGAATGGGTAGGTGAACGTTAGCAACACCATCACGCAACTTTTTAGGCCCTATATTTAGTGAATTGATCAATATTACCAATAAAGTCAAAAAAAAAAAAAAATCATGTACGGTAATGCATGATCTCTATAATATTTTTTGATTATGTTTGCAATCCATCATAATTTAATGAATCTCATTATATTATTATATTATTATATTACATATATTTGAATGGTAATCTATCCTGTTCGGTAATCTGAACTTTTTAAGCCCTATATTTAGTGAATTGATCAATATTACCAATAAAGTCAAAAAAAAAAAAAGATCATGTACGGTAATGCATGATCTCTGTAATATTTTTAGATTACATTTGCAATCCATCATAATTTAATGAATCTCATATATTATTATATTATTATATTACATATTATTTGGATGGTAATCTATCCTGTTCGGTAATCTGCATTATTTTTTTTCATGTTATCTCTAAAATAAATGATAATCCAGATTATCACCTTCCAAATAATCTTGATTACCAAATTATTCTCTCATTTTTCCTTCCTCTTCCATTACATATAATATATATTATATTTTATAATATAATATAATAAATATAATATTATTAATATTATATTATATTATTATATATTATATAAATTATTTTTTTAATTTTATATTATTATATTAATATATATATTATTTTATATTTTATAATATAAAATACATTATATTATTATATTAAATAATTTAATATATAAATTTAATATTTTATTTAATATTTTTAAAGAAAGTATTAAATATATCATCAATTTAATATATAATTTTTATATTAAATTAATTTAATATTAAAATACTTTTTATTTTTATATATTTTAATATAAATTATTAAAAAATTATATTTTTAATAAATGGATAAAATATAAATTTGATTTAGGAATATTTTGAGATTTTGATTTTATATTATGCAACATTATCTATATATATGAAACACAGTAATCCATATTATTTGCAATCAATATTATTATCAATCCACGTTACTAGTAATCCATATTATCTTTAAAAAATACCTAATAATGCATCAAATGCAACCTTAATGCATTCTATAGTCATCATCGAGAAATAAATGCCCATCAAATAAAGGGACCTTATGTTTTTTTTTTTTGTAATAAACAATTTTTTTAAAAAAATTATATTTTTTTAGATAAATATTTTTGAACAAAATTTAGATAAAAAATAATTTATTCATATTCATTTACATATGCTAAAATGATTTTGAAATATATTATCCATGTTTTTCTGCATTACTATTTTTTTAAAATAAGTTGTTAAAATTTATTTATATTTTTCTAATATCTTTCACAAATATAAATGATATAGATAACTAAATTATTGGATATTAAATGATGTAGATATTAGAAATGAGTAAACTATTTACTAGTCGATAGAAAAATAATTTAGCCATTATCAGATAAATAAGATTTTTTTATTAACTTATTTATCTTGAAAAGTATAAGAATATGGATAATTGGTTAATAAAAAAGTTGATAACTTTTTCATAACATTTATCCAAAAAAATAGACTATATATACTATATAACATGTATTTTATTTGATAACTACCTAATTTTATTGGACCAAGTTTTATGGTATATATATATAGAGAGAGAGAGGATGGATTGATTCAAATGTCTTTGTTTGGTAGTTAAGTTTTATTGGGTCCATATTTGGTATGACTTGATTGGCATGATCAGATTGGTGCGGATCATGTCAATTATAGGATTAAGAATTATTTTGGACAGCATAAACAAATCTTATTTTTTATGTTTGAAATCTTAAGCGGTCCCATGCAAATAAAAGGTCTAGTTTCTAGGTTTAATCTTAATATTCTTGTGGGCCCGGATAAGGATTTATTCACAGCTAAATGGGATAGCGATTATGCCAACTGTTGCATCATGAATGGCTCGGGTGGATGCCAGGGATAATTGAAGGGATTTTTTTTAAAATAATTTTTTTAATTAAATATTTATGAAAGTGGGTCTTACCTGATATATTTTCTAAAATAGCGTGGACCATGTCAATAATAGGATTAAGAATTATTTTGGACAGCATAAACAAGCCTTACTTTTTTATGTTTGAAATATTATGCGGTCCCGTGCAAATAAAAGGCCTAGTTTCTAGGTTTAATCTTAACATTCTTGTGGGCCCGGATAAGGATTTATTCACGGCTAAATGGGATAGCGTCTTATGCCAACTGCATCATGAATGGCGCAGGTGGATGCCATGATAATCGAAGGGATTTTTTTAAATAATATTTTTTATTAAATACTTATGAAAGTGAATCTTATCAAATATATTTTTTAAAATAGGTTACTTGCATAATAAAAAAAGAAGGCGAAATCATAGATTGTACCTACGATTTCACATTGAGTAATCACAAGTATAACCTACGATTTCCTGCTTCAAAATTTAATAATAAAAATAATATTTTTTTAAAAACTAATAATTTTTTAAAAAAATAAAAATTTTAAAAATAAAAATATAATAACATTATGTTATAATAATATATTATGATATATTTTATATTATAATAAATATTTTAGATTCTAAAATATAAATAAATATATTATATATATTAAAATTATATATTATATATTATAATATAATATATTTGTTGATGTATGCGTACCGGTCATGGCGGTGGTGACGGCGATATCGTATCGAGTACAATCGGCGCAGCATGACGGGATGGGACATCCATCAAACAACAGGGCTGAAGGAAACGGGATGCGAGGACGGTGATGTCGATGCGAGCCCGAGCACCCACCTATCTGTATCCTTGAGACTTGATCATATTGCGGGACAGATCCAGTCACCAGCACGGCATGCGGCTCTAATGCAAGCAGCATCTGTCGGTGTAGCAAGGCTAATGGAGGTTATCGAGATAGTAATCGCCGCTCGGCACATCGATAGTATATGGCCTTGCATACGTACAGTTGCATGGTCATACCATTGGGACATTCCCAATAGTCATGGCATGTAATGGGTCCGACTGCCATGGTGGTGCGTAGTTTCACTGCACGCGATGCCCGTTGGTGTGTCGCGCTTTGGGGGCATTCTCGCCGGTCGCTGATGCGCATCGCTACGCATCATAATTAAATCACTAACTTGCTACTATGCAGATAATGTAAATCAGGTTTGAATCCACAGGAACTTTAGATAGTTATTTTGAAAGTCAAATTAAACAATAAAGATTTAATTACTAAGAGATTCTACTAACTCTAACTAGCTTATATAATATAATATTATTTAATCAATTGAAAAGAGTCCCGGGATTTCTTGAGGTTACTTGACATGTAGTCGATACTCCCCTTCTCTGTAAATGATTCGTGCACCACCTATTCAGATATAACCTATTTGTAGAGATCACAACTCGTACATATTTGATCACGGTCTATTTCTTGAAATATAGATTAGTCAAAATAGTTTGCGCAGAATATCAAAAGAATCTTTATTCCATAAAAGGCATAGTACAAAAAATAAATAAAATAAATAAACTGCCTGTTACAAATAATCCAAGGATCTTTCGTGAACTAAAAAAATCTAGCCTTCCATGGATCTTCAGGCCAGCATCTTTGACTTGTAGTTGGACCTGGACATCATCTTCGCAAGAAGTGGATGGGAGCGAGATGGAATGCGGAGTGGACAGAAAAAGTGAAATGGGACAGAAAGTGGAGTAAGTAGAAAGGATCCCGAACTCCTTCGTCGAGTGGCTACATGGCTTCCTTTATAGGAAAAGAACAGTGCGTAGAGCCCGCGTGGGAACCGCGTCAGTTTCAATCGCTATCTGCCTCAACTGATCCATTTCGCATCCTCATCCGCACACCTATATGCGCAATCCCCGATTCTGTTCCAACGCACCGCTGCTTTGCTCCGCGTATCTTTCCACCGATCGTGCACCTACTCGCATGATGCCCGGCTTCTGACATTTTCTTCTTCTTCGAACATCTTGGTCCCCATCCCGACAACAGATTGGTGAGGCGATGACCGAAAGAAGCCATCGATGGTCTCAGGGAAGAAGCACAGTTGGACAGCTTGTCTGTGGAAGTGGAGACCGGCTGGAGGAAGATGGCCGGTGGGAACTTGGAGGGGATGGCTGTGAGGAGGCATGCGGTAGCTCCGGATGCAGGGGTAGACAGACCGGTGCTGGGATATTTTCCAATGGCTGGATGAAGATGGCGGTCCTGGCGGAGACGATGGATATTTTCCATATGAACTCCGATTTGGATCCGATTTGTGCCGTTGGGCTCTATAAATCGAAGTCTATACATTGATGATCTTCTTTCCTATCAATGATATATAAAAATATCAATTCTAAGTAAATAAAGATAATTTAATCATTAAATTAATACTCTTGTATATAATTTTTAGTCGCACTATCCGACTAGTCTGATCGCCATGGTGGTGCTCGGCTCTACTGCATGTGATGCCCGTCAGCATGGCATGATCAACAAGAATACCGCATGTTAAAATAATATATTATAATATAAATAATAATATATTATTACTTATATATAATATATAATATATTATATCATTATTTTAATAATAAATATATTATATATTATATACTATAATACATAATATACATTATATTATATATAGTATAATATATAATATATATTACATTATATATTTGTCGTGGCCGATATGTATGCATCAACAAATATACTATATTATAATTTATATTTTATAATTTAATATATAATATTTTTTTATTGTATTTTATAATATAAAATAGTTATTATAATAAAAAATATATTATAACATAATATTATAATATAATGTTATTATATTTTTATTTTAAAAATATTTTAAATATTTTATAAAATTTACTATATTTTTTAAATTTTATTATTTTTACTATTTTTTATTAAATTTTTAAGTAGGAAATCATATATTATAGCTGTGATTTTTTAATAAGAAATTGTAAGTACAACCTTATTGACTCCACTAATTGATTTTGATGATAAGCAAAATAGTTAAGTATAAGTTGAGGACTAATGATTTGCTTTAAGTGTGTTTTTATTGAAAAGGCGCTCACAAAATTTGAAGAAGCCAAATTATCTTGAAGAAGCCAAGTTTCAAAGAAAAGTTTGCTTAAAGAGGACTTGGACATTTAAGAGATAGTTGAATGGATGGCCAAGCTAAGTGAAAACTTGTTCCAGCTCAAATTCAGCAGTTTCTGTGTATTTTTCAGTAAAGCATCGACTCAAAGTGTCGACACATGACATGAAGTGTCGACACATGACATGAAGTGTCGACACATGACATGAAGTGTCGACACATAACATGAAGTGTCAACACATGAAGAAGAAGTGTCGACTCAGGACGATACATGGACCTGAGGTTTCGACTCAAGGTGTCGACTCAACTGAGAAGGTATCGATACATCTGAGATTTCTAGAGAATCTGATTGGAGATTTTTGAACTATGTGTCTACTCAAGAAGAACATGTGTCAACCTTATGTGTCGACTCAACTAAGGAAGTGTCGATACATGAAGTTCTGGCAATAGTAACGGTTAGTTTTTTTCAAACGCGGAACTCATCCAAAATGCCTCCAATGGCTAGTTTTTCAAGTGTAACAGCTAGATTTTGGTTTTGAGTCCTTGGGAGGGTATTTATTTGCTCCAAATCAAATCTAAACACATGATATTGAATACCATTAAAGAATTTTGAGAGAAAAGAATAGAGAAGAGCTTTACTCCTATTCATTCAAGTTTCAACCACTCACAAACCAAAGGAAGCCTCCAAACATTCAAAAGCCATCAAGAGCATTAAAGATCATTCAATCTTGAGCATTCGAAAGGCTTCAACAAGTGCAAAGTAACTCTACTTCGAGCTACATCGAGATATTCGCTTTGTTATTGAAAGCTTACATTGGTTCTTTATTTCTAAACCTTATTTCTTATAAGGGTTCTTGGTTAGCCTATTGTAAAACAAAGTGAGATTATTGGTAAGCCTTAGAAAACCAATTAGGTTGGTGGTTAGCCCATAAGACCACTAAGGTTCTTGGTTAGCCTGGAAAATCAGGGGAGGTTGTTGGTTAGCCTTATGAAAACCAATTAGGTTCTTAGTTAGCCCACAAAACCAAGTGAGGTTGTGACTTATGATCCTTGTAAAATAAGTCAGGTTTTGATTAGTGAGCCCGGAAAACTAATCGGCTGTAATTGTGTGATTATAGTGAATTTCCAAGAAAATCTTGGGAAGTGGATGTAGGTGCATTGGTTGGTACCGAACCACTATAGCTTTTGATGTTTGTAATTACTTGATCTCTCGCTCCTTGCTCTTTATTTATTGCTCTTAATTTTCGCTGCACTTTTATTTTAGAGCATTGCATTTAAATCATAGTACCTTGCTATATATATATATACTTGTTGAATTGGATTTCTTTGCTTAGTATCTAGTTTTATAAAGTTTGTAGCTTGTTATATTAAGTTAGCATTATTGAGTATTAATTTTTAGAAACCCAATTCACCCTCCCTCTTGGATTGCTTACTGGGCAAAAAACTTGCAATTTCTCTCCCCTTCCTTTCCACGTATACATGATAACCTACCTTGGAAAATATATTCAAGAACACTCACTATCATAAATATTTAATAAAAAAACATATCATTTTTAAAAAAAACTCGATAATTAGATATCTTTTATTTATGTCACAGAGGCCCTGCAGATTCCTGTTGTCCCGTGTATGTATGTAAAAATAAAAGTCATGCCTTATAAGAAATAAAAATAATAATGTAAGTTTACCAAGGGATTAAATTATTATTTTAATATTATTGCTGTTACCGCCAAGATCGTCGTGGCCCGTAGCTGCTGTCGAAGCACGCTTCCTTCGCTGTCTCGCTGTCCGGTGATCCTGGACTTGCAAAATAGGGGTTAGTGACCCAGGCTAGGGTTTCCGGCGGGGGCACTCCGACGGTCAAGTCAGTGACGATCCAAGGGAACAGATCCTCCTGGTCGAGCCCCTCTTGATGGACTCCACACTAGGAGGAGTGATCGGTGTGAGAGTGGGATGCAAATGTGTCGGGGGAAGTGTGGCCTGGTTAGAGGGAGTCTCTGTGTGGCCCTTCCGCCCGACCTTGCTTGTGGATGCTGGTGGTGTCGTGCTCCTCTTCTTGGTGGAGCTTGCACTTGTGTTTCAGTGGTATGGCTTGTGCCTTGCTTGTCTGTGTTATGGGTGTTACCTCCAAGTTTTTGTGAACTAGGTTACCGTTGGGCATTTGTCTTGGGATCTCCACCGGGCTGTGAGGCACGTGCGGTGGTGTTTCAAAGAGCTTTTCCCGATCTGTGATAGGGGAAGCTGTCATGTGCTTCGACGTTCCCCTCGGTCGCCTCGTTCTAGGAAACCTGGCAGTACCTCGATTGGTGAGCCACCATCCCTGGGATTTGAATCTCCTGGTTGACTCCTTTCTTGGGTGGTCCAGGCGGTTGGTGAGGAGAGTGGCGCCTCGATCAGCAGGCCTCTCCCCTTTCTGGTGTAACTGGTGGCTACAGGCGGTCAGTACGGCTCGGCAGGCATCTCAGCATAGTCCTCGGGTGGCTCATCGGTGTCCTGAGAGGGTGGTGCCCATGTCCAAGCTGGGGCTGAGCTGGAATGACAGGGCTCGCTCCGACTTAGATGCCCCGAGCTTACGGGGTCACCTTGCTGGAGGAGGATAGAATGCGGGCCCGGTCCAGAGGGCGCGCGCTCGGAGAGGCTCCACGTGGCGGAGGAGGGCTGAGCCCGACTCCGACCACAGGGCTCGATCTCCGAGGGTCTCGCTCTGGAGGGCAGGCTGCGGGCTCGGTCCAGAGGGTGCGCGCTTAGAGAGGCTCCACGTGGAGGAGGAGGGCTGAGCCCGACTCCGATCACAGGGCTCGATCTCCGAGGGTCTGGCTCTGGAGGATAGGGTGTGGGCCCGGCCCAAAGGGCGCGCGCTCGGAGAGGCTCCACGTGGCGGAGGAGGGCTGAGCTCGACTCCGACCACAGGGCTCGATCTTCGAGGGTCTCGCTCTGGAGGGCAAAGTGCGGCTCCGGTCCAGGCGTCCCGAACTCGCGGAACCGACCTGGTGGAGAACGGAGCTCGGCTCATCGGCTCGTTGCCTCGAGGGAGCTCAGCTCGGCAGGGGAGTCTGGGCAGGACAATTGACGTGGCATCCGACATGGTGGCTTCCTTTGGCATGGCGCCTGTCAGCTCCCCCATGTCAGCATCCCACCATATCAGTTGCCATCAAATCACCTATCACTAGACTCTCACAGTGCCTAAGGGTCTTTCAGTTTACTCTGATAAAAATGGAAAGATGCTTCACTACTAAAACATGTAAAAAGATTCCTGGACTGGAATTACTGGCGGGGATACTCCTACGCTCAAATTAGTGAATGAAAAATAAGAAGCTACAGCGGCTGGAGATAAGAGTTGACGATAGTCCGATGAATGTATGAGCGATCATATGAGAATGTACCTTGCCAGAGGTTCTCTGACCTATTTGTATGGTTGCATGAAATAACAAAATACTATTGGAGAGGTGGCCATTTTTGGCAAGCATAACCAACTCTGCTGAGATGGAAAAATCTTGACTCCTAGAATCTTCACCATTGCATCTTTCTGTTATGATGTCAAGATCTGTTAGGATCTTACCTATCATGATCCATGCTGGATAGATATGATAGAGTGGGTCGCCAGCTACTCGAATGTCGTGGACACCAAGTAGAAGAAAAGACGTAGCTGCGTGTGAGGGTGCATTGAGTTAGTCCATCCGACTAGCTAGTCGGTTCCAAGTAGGAGGTCGACAGGTGGACACAAGGGGTGCCATGGTAGTCAGACTCAGTGGATCACTACTACTTGGCTTGGAAGCAGCTAGTCAGTCCAAATGGGATTAGCTACTCAGTTGACTCTGTTGCCAGTGCTTTCAAGCCAATGAAGTGGTTGATGTCGGCACTCCTCCCTAGTCGGTAGCTTGGTTGCTTCGAGTCGAGTATCTAGGTCCGCCAACACTGGTGGCACAGTTGGTGGTCCGACTAATCACCGAGGCCAAGTCAGTAGTTGACATATCATACATGATAATTAAATATGCTATCATTGGAGGGAGTGAATTCTTTATGATAGGACATAAAATGCTATGTCACTAGGATTTGGTGGGGATTTTTTTGTTGTACATATTTGCTCGGCCTGCATCATCGCTAGTGGTGGAGGCAAGGCCTCTGAGTCTGACCCAAGTTAGCCCATTTGTGTCTAAGGAGGTCCCTCTCAAGTCCAGGGAGGGGGGAGGTGATTGAAATGATGGCAAGGGTGAGGTGGAGTTCTTCCATGTTCAGAGACTCGGGGTTCGCTGAGAAGCTTCTTAACCTAATCCATCTCCCCCAAGAATAGGAGGAGAGGAGGTCTTGATGGGTTGACAAGGTCCTTGCCGACCTCTTCCCTCAAGTACTTGGGTAAGTATTTTTTGGTCTCTACTCGAGTGATGGTTTGGAATGCCGAGTAGTTAACTCATACTTATTGACTCATGTCTTGATTTTGATGAATAACAAAATATTTAAGTATATTTGAGTACTAATTGTATGTTAAAAGTGTGTTTATCAAAATAAGGTAATCATCAAAGTTATAGTATTGAAAGGTTTATAATGCTTGACAAGCAGTTGAAGAAGTCTCTTAAACTAATGGATTTTCAAGTTTATGGACTTTGGTACATAAGAATGACTTTAAAGGACTCAAATTTTAAATTTGGACAAGTTTCAGCAATGTTTCAACCAAGTGTCGACTCATGAAATTGAAGTGTCGACTCATAGAAGCTTGAGTTGATACGTAGAAAATGTTTCAGCTGGTACGCTGAAGTGTCGACTCATGATCAGCCAAGTGCCGACTCAATGTTTGAGACCAAAAAGAAGATAGAACTTGCTGATTTCAGGAATTTGCTCAAGTATCGACTCATGAAGATGAAATGTTGACTCAAGTGCCGACTCACCAGAAGAAGTGTCAATACACCAGTGCATTCCAGAGAGCTTCAAAAAACTTTTTAGACTCAAGTGTCGACTCATGATTTGAAGTGTCGACTCAAAGTGTCGACTCATGGATTGAAATATCGACACTTACAGGTCTGACTGAACAGTAACGGCTAGTTTTTTGAAGCACAGAACTTCTTTAACTTATGTTTAACAGTTATTTTCTCCTCTCCAATGGCTATAAACTGTCCTTTAAAGCTTGGAAAGGTATTTAAAGCCCACCAACACAAGAGGGAAGTATTCATTGACAATTTATTGAAAATTCATTGAGTATTCATTATCTTTTAGTGAAGTTGAGCCTTCAAGCATTCAAGTCCATATTCTCAAGCATTGATTAAGGCTTCAACAACTTGAAGACAAGCTTCTCAATAACAATCAAGAGCTTTATTTAGTTTATTTGCTTTTTGAGAAAGCTTATTATACTTTTATATTATATTTGAGTTATTTTTGTTGTTACTAGTTTCAAGGATATTGAAACTAGTATTGAGGTTTGTTGATGAGCCTTGAGTGAAAACCAACTTGGTTTGTTGGTGAGCCTTGAGTGAAAACCAACTTAGATTATTGGTAAGCCTTGTGTTGAAATCCAACTAGATTTTTGGTAAGCCTTGTGTTAAAAACCAACTAGATTTTTGGTTAGCCTTGTGAAAAACAAGAGGTTTTGATTAGTGAGCCTGGAAAACTAATCTAATGTAATCAAGGTTGGATTATAGTAAAATTATTAAGGAAAGCTTGAAAGTGGATGTACGTATTTTGGAATACACTGAACCATTATAAACCTTTGTATTTGTGATTGCTATGTACTCTTTTTGTATTTACTTTACTACTTCTACTGTACATTATTATGGAGCACACAAATACTTTGAAAACATACTAGCACCTGTTTAATTCTTGCAAAAAAATTTAGAAATCCAATTCACCCCTCTCTTGGATTGCTTTAGCTGGGCAACAAGTGGTATCAGAATCTTATACTCAGCTAAATTGGTCTAACCGCCTTGAGTTAAAGATCTATGGCAGCCCCAATAGGTACTGGTGTTGTTAAGGGTCAAGCCTCAAATAGACCACCATTTTTCAATGGTATTATACATATTGAAAAACTCGCATGCATATTTATATGCATTTTATTGATTATAATCTTTGGAAAGTAGTAGTTAAAGGTCCATATGTTTCTTCAATTTTGGTTAATGGCATTTCCATTTCCAAGCTTGAAGAATATTGGGATGTAAACGATATTAAGCAATCTGAGCTTAATGCCAAAGCAATGAACTTGCTTTATTGCGTATTGGATCCTAGTGAATTCAATAAGATTTCTATGTGCATCGACAAAGAAAATATGGAACATACTTGAATTACACATGAGAGTACCCATCAAGTAAAAAATACAAAAATAAATATGCTTGTATATATATGAAATGTTTAGAATGGAGCATTATGATCTATAACTGATATGTATACAAGATTTACTAACATTGTAAATAGTATAAGAAGTAATGGCAAAGTTATGTCTAACGCTGACCTTGTTAATAAAATTCTTAGATCTTTGTCATCTCATTGGGATCCAAAGGTGATGGCTATTCAAGAAGTGAAAGATGTTAAACCTTACCTTTGGAGCAACTCATCGGTTTACTTATGACTTATGAGTTGAACCTAAAGCAAAAGGAAGTGGATGCTGATGAGAAGAAAAAGAAAATAATTGCCCTCAAGGCCTCGGCAACTAAAGAAGCTAAAGTAAGCATTCGGAAGAGGGAGAAAAAGAAGATAAGAAAGCTCTTATAGCTAGAAAATTCATGACATTCACAAGAAAGTAGGCCAAAAAGAAGTTCAAGAAGAAGGCAATGATGGCAACTTAGAGTGAGAGTGAGGACTCAAGCTTCGAGAAGGAACAAGCACAAAAAATAGCCAATCTTTGTCTTATAGCAAATAGGAAGAGATAAATTATGAACTTGACTTTACCTTTGATGAATTAAGAGATGCCTTTGAAGATCTTGTGCATGAATATAAAATATTAAAAATTGAGCACAAGAAATTAAAGAAGCAAGCTGATTCTTTTTCTTTTGAAGACAACAATCTTGAAAATAAAAATGAAGAATTAAAAGCCAAGGTTGCTTTTTTGGAAAAGGAAAAGAATGCTCTTTCAAAAGAGATAGAAATTCTAAAAAGATCCAAGATTTTTGTTTCAAATGATGAGCTTATAAAGAAGAACAAAGACCTTGAGTTGGAGAATAGGAAGTTTAAAGAAGTGCTTGATAGAGTCAAGCCTTTTGTTAACAAATTTACGTTTAGTTCTGAAAAATTGAATCTATTATTGAATAGTCAATGTGCAGATTTTAACAAAGCCGGTTTCGGGTATAAACCTCAAAAATAA
Source organism: Areca catechu (assembly GCA_021397845.1). NCBI lineage: Eukaryota > Viridiplantae > Streptophyta > Magnoliopsida > Arecales > Arecaceae > Areca > Areca catechu. The sequence goes on from CM038046.1 coordinate 28,499,197, forward strand.
CAAAAATATTTCAAAAACTTCTTTGTTCCTGCATCTTCTAGTATTACATGCTATTGTTGTGGAAAATTGAGACATAAAGCATATATGTGTAACAAAAGAAAACTGAATACTTCTAACAATATTTGAGTTCCAAAATGAACCATCTATACTAACCCAAAAGGATCCAAGAAATCTTGGGTACCAAAACTGTCCACTTGATATATTTTGCAAGAATGTCTTACAGCCCAACAAGAAGAAAGGAAGATGGTATTTGAATAGTGGCTGTACAAGATATATGATGAGTGGACCAACTATATTTTGGACATAATGATAAATAAATGACTATCTATATTGGTGAAATCTAACTATCTCTTTCCATGTTTATTGAAAAAAAATATTAGTTGAAACAAAACTTATTGCATATTAGTCATTTTATGATAAATATTTCAAGGTTACATCTAAATATTCTCTATGTGTCACTAGTAGTTTTGATAATTGTCTTAACTACTTAATTAGAATCAAATCAAGACTTATAGCCAATGAATGTGATCATGAACAAGAGATTGATTTTAATGAATCTTATGTACACCTAATTAGACTTGTAGCTATAAGACTTTCACTTGATTTTGGTTGATATATTTTCAGCTATTTCAAGTGAATGTGATGATTTCTATTTCTAGACTCTCTTTTCTATGTTTATGCCAAAATTATATGGTTTCCATGAATTCTACTTAATTTTGTACTGCATGATATCTATTATTGAACTAGAAATGGTATTGTAATTAGGAACAAAGCTAGACTAGTAGCTAAGGGTTACAATCAAGAAGAAGGAATTGATTTCGATGATACCTTTGTTCCAGTAGCTAGACTTGAAGCTATTAGATTACTTCTTGCATTTGCATGTTTAATGGATTTTAAATTACTTTAAATGGATGTTAAAAGTACCTTGTTAAATGGATACATAACAAAAAAGATATATGTAGAACAACCTCCTGGTTTTGAAGATCGTACATTTCCTGACCATGTTTTTAAATTGCATAAAGTGTTTTTAAACCATAAAGAGCTTGGTATTTAAAATAGGCCCCACGTGCATTGTATGAAAAATTAAAAAAAAAAAATTGATAATAGCTTTACTAGGGATCATGTAGATACTACCTTATTTTTAAAGGAAAAGACTGATAATCTCTTAGTAGTACAAATCTATATTATGATATTATCTTTGGTGCCACTAATGAATCTCTTTGTCAAGAATTTGCTAAGCTTATGCAGGATGAGTTCGAGATGAGCATGATGGAAAAATTAAGCTACGTTCTCGAACTCCATATCAAACAAACTAATAAAAAGATCTTCATTAACCAAGCTAAATACACAAAAGAGATTTTGAAAAAGTTTGGGATGAAGAAGACTAAACCTATTGGCATACCTATGAGCCCTTTATGTAAGCTTGACAAAGATGAATCTGGTAAGAAAGTATATCAAAAATTTTATAGAAATATCATTGGATCATTATTGTACTTAACTACCAGTAGATCAGATATCATGTTTAGTGTATGCATGTATACAAGATATCAGTCTGAACCTAAATAATCACATTTATTAGCTATTAAACGCATACTTAGATATTTATATGGCTCTATTGATATTGGATTGTGGTACTCTAAGGACTCAGTAATAGATTTAATTGTATATTCTGATGCTAATTTTGTTGGATGTAAATTAGATAGAAAAAGTACATCTGGAACCTGTCAATTTCTTGGAGTAAATTTAATTTCTTGATTTAGCAAGAAACAAAATTCAGTTGCACTATCCATAATTGAAGCTGAGTATATTATAGCTGGAAGTTGTTATACTTAAATCTTGTGGATTAAATAATAACTCGAAGATTTTGGCATCAAATTAACTAAAACACCCATAAGATGTGATAATACAAGTGTAATAAACTTAACTAAAAATCCTGTACAATATTCAAGAAGTAAGCACATAGAAATTAGACATCACTTCATTAGGGATCATGTTCAAAATAATGATGTTTTGCTTGAGTTTGTTTGTACTAAAAAATAACTAGTTGATATTCTGACCAAGCCACTTAATAAAGATAGGTTCAGTATGATTAGAAAAGAATTAGGGGTCATTAATCCTTTTGATTAGATCTCAATCAATCCTTATGACCTTTGGAATTTTTTTGAAAATTTCTTGACCTAATGTCCTTGAAACTCATGATCAATCATTATTAGCTATTTAAATCAACTCCCTTAATCTTATTTATGATTTTTGCCTTTTTTTTTGATTTTTTTCGAAGTGTCGGCACATCGTGGTGTCAACACTTGGACTAACCCGTGAGTCGATACTTGATCAGCAGAAATGGTGATCAAATAGGGCAAACAATCTTATTTTTCTCCTATTTCCCTTGAGCTGACACCTCTTCTTCCTGAGCCCTTGCCTCCGTTAGTTCCCGTTTATGGTTCTAACATTTCTATTTTGAGTTTTTGAGCCCATTTTGCCTCACATTTCCTTGATCCTCATGGTTTGACCATGATTAGTGCTCGTTTCCCTCTCCTTATTGGTATTTCTCTATTCTCTGGACAATGGAACCCAGGATGCAGTTGGAGAGGAGGCCACGATCAGTTTCTCGGGTGTGGAGCATCGCACCAAGGCTAGACTTGACTCTCATCAGTGGACAGAGGCTCTAGTGCAGCGTGATCCTCTGGCTTGCCCACCACCAGCTCCTAAAGCAGACTGCATGGCCTCCAAGGCCATTGTAGGGGGACATCGGGTGGACTTTGATTTCGTTGACCAGTAACACTTCAGGATCGGAGACTGGCTAAGAGATGTCAGGATTAGTCCAGTTCTGTACTCTCCATGAGAGATTTTATCCAGCCTTGATAAGAGAGTTCTATAGGACTCTGGCCGAGGTGCAGATGGATGGATCGGAGAGGTTAGAGATATCTCTATTCCACTATCTACAGAGATACGGAGCCGCATCTGGGAGATTCCCATGAGGGGGACTGTTACAGATTCTCTTGGAGATCGGATCAGCGATTCAAATGCATTTTAGAGAGACATGACCTGGGTGAGGGAACCACTATTGTTGCATCGTAGTTATTAGTGGAGATGAGGCTTCTTCATCACATTGTGGCCCGGATCCCACCATCTATCGCTTGACTCACGGCTTGGCGAATCAAGAAGTTCCAGAAGTTCCGCACTTAACCACCTTGCTCACAATTCGGAGATGTCAGCTAGGAAACTCTTGAAATCCCACCATCTATCACTTGACTCACAGCTTGGTGAATCAAGAAGTTCTAGAAGTTCCACACTTAACCACCTTGCTCACAGTCCGAGATGTTATTTAGGAAACTCGTGAAATCCCACTATCTACTGCTTGACTCACAGCTTGGCGAATCAAGAAGTTCCAGAAGTTCCGCACTTAATCGCCTTGCTCACAGTCCGGAGATGTCAGCTGGAAAACTCCTGAAATTCCATCATCTACCGCTTGACTCATAGCTTGGCGATCAAGGAGTTCCAGAAGTCCTGCACTCGGGTCTGAATGACTTCAAGACCAGAAAAACAGGGATGAAGTATTCTCAGAAACCTTCGTGCCAATCCTAAGGCTCCATAATCAACTCGCAGCAACTAAGGCCTAAGAGAGGCACACACCTATGGTGACCATGAAGTCTATTTCCTTACCATGCAAAAGGATAAAGGAATTGAAAAAAAAAAAGATAAGTCAAAGCTACGTATATTAGTCGGGTTGGACTATTCCTTCATTATAGAGATAAGTCCTTTACAAACTCTAAAGGATCCTTCGAAAGTATCTCAAGGCAAAAAAAAAGAAGAAAAGAAGACAAGTAAATGGGGGACAATAGTTGGAAAGAAAAAGATGTCTTCATTAATAGAATGATTTCTTTACATCCTATGAAAGCTCTCAACAGGCCGGGAAGCCTTCTAAAATCTAAGTTACAAAACAAAGGAAAGGAAAAAAGTTCAAGTCTTGCTCACGGCTCCTTTCCTGGCCGGCGAGCGACTCCTTCTGATGATGGTGGTGGGTCCTGGGCAACAGCGACTCCGGGTTTGACCACGTTCACCTCCGGCTCTGGCTCCATCTCCACGGTGGGCATCCTTGGTCTCATGGGGACAGGCAGTGTGGGGAGGATATCTTCCAATCCCTTCGATCCAAGAAGATGGATGGCCTTTCCATGGAAATCATTGAAACCCTGGTGGAAGGAGTCCAACACTACCTCGGCGACCTCATCCTTGAAGGCTTCGGATGCATTGAACATGGGGACGGCCTCGGTAGCTTCCTTCTTGGCCATCTCCATTAGCGCAACGATGGCTATGGCCTTTTCCAAGGTTGCCACGGTCCGGGCCGCCTCCTCTTCAAGCTGCACCTGGAGGCTCTACGCTCTCCCCTCCAGGCGGGCCACCTCCACCGTGGAGGCAACTAACTTCTCGATCCTACAGAGGCTCTCCCCCTTCTCTTCCTTTAGGGCCTGCTCGAGCTCGGCAGATTTCTTCTCCAAGCCGGTCGCCCTCACCTCTGCACCGGCCAGCTGGTCCTAGAGGACTTTTATTTGGCCCTCCAGTTCTTGAACCCGGGCAGCTTGGGCCCGGGCCTCGTCCCTCTCCTTTCGGAGGCGGGACTCCCTCTTCATCATCCCCAAGCAGGAGTCCCTGAGGAGCTGAACATCAAGGCCCACCTGCATGAAGAACAACAGTCAGAACCTTTACAGATAAAAAAAAGAAAGTGAAGCAACCAAGAAGGTGGCTTACTGAGAAGAGATGGAGGAACACCCCGGTGAAGATGTCCACCACTGGCCAACTGGTCCTCTCTTGGCGATCCAGCGGTTGGGCAAGGGCGATCAGCACATCCTTAGCCAACTTTCCATTCTCCGTCAGCCTGGCATCAAGGCATGATGATGGATATTTTCTTCGACTTCAACCTTGGCATCTCGGACGACTCCGAGGGTTCCAGGGTAGTGGCCAGTGGGGACACGGCGATGGCAGACCAGTCAATGGAAGGCCTGTCCCCAGATGGCGGTGCTGGGCTCCTTGTGGCAACATCTCTCACCACCTACTCCACCTCCGGCTGTGATGGAGCTTCGGTTCTTGTAGGGGCCACCGGAGGTACTGGCATGGCCCCTCTACTGGTCAAGCCTCCCTCCGGGGCTTATGGGCTAGAGGATGGAATGGTGGCCCAGGCACGGTCGGTGCAGCGGGAGCCCCCTCCTGATGGGCCTCCGTCCCGACTCCTCTTGGGTTTTCTTTGTAGGTTCCCCTTCGGGCCCCTTCGGGCCTTCGCGCGGAGGAGCCCTCTTCTTGGACATGTGTTGGAGCTCGTCCATTGAGAACCTCATCTCTGTGGAATGCAAAGAAGACCGATCAGTCATTCATCAAAAGTAGATATCAAACTCGAAAGAAAAAGAAGAAGCCTGGTATCAAGCTTTACCTTGAGGTGGGGCCTGGCTGACTCCGACATCGATAAGATTCCTCTCAGTCAACAGATCCCGAAAGGCTGGAACCTCAGAAGTGATGAGCCGATCGAATATCTTTTTATCGGCCGACTCAACTATAGATTGTCGGTTGGGGAAGCGATCTGGGTCACTCCAAACCCAATTCACCCCCTTAACTTAGGCAAAGAGAAACTTAACCTTCCATCCCTTGATGGAGGAAGGCAGGTCAAGCTTGAGGGTCCCCGGGCAGGGGACCACAAACCACCATCCATTGTCGGATGGGTGGCGCTTCAAGGTTAACAAGGCCTTGAAGAGGGAGAAACAAGCAACAATCTCGTGGAAGTGGCAAAGAACGATGAAGTAGAAGATAGTTCGGACAATATTGGAAGCAAGCTGGGCCGGGACCAAGTGATAATTGCTCAGAAAAGAGAAGAAGAAGGGATGGAAGGGAAGACGAAGACCCCCAAAGAAGAAGTCTTTATACAGGGCGATTCGGCTCGGGCCACTAGAGGTCACCCGTTCCTCCAGTCTTGGAACAGAAAGCTGGATGGAGTCAAGCACTCCAAACGCTTTTCGGATGCAGAGGAGGTCCTCACCAGTCATTGACGAAGCAATGTCGGAGGGACCGCCAGACTCCCTAATCGGAGTAGAAGCCTAACAGGAATAAAAGGAGGAGGTGGAGGAGCCGCAGGGTGTCTAATAACAATCCCCGGCTAGTGGGGACCCCTACGGACTATAAAAGAAGCTTCCTCCTCCTCGCTGTCCGAGGAAGGAGGCCTCGGTTGGGATGGCCCCACCTCACCAAAAAAATCCGAGCGACGGCACCCACCACCGAAGGAACTCATGGTGAGCGAAGAAGAGGAAGGCAAAGAGGAGAAGGAAGTCTAGAGACCTAACAAGAGCTCTCCTTCAGCACGGGCCGAAGGAGAAGAATAGAAGAAGCAAAGGAATGAAGAAGAAGGAGGGAGAGGTCTGACCTGCTAGAAACTTCGAACTCTGGAGCAAGGAGGAAGATTGGGGAAGAAGATGAGCACTGCAGCCTCTATGCTTGGAACACCCTTAAGGGATAAGAGGGCAGGAGGGCAAGTCCCTTTCAAGCGCCTACAGAGTCTCGTTGCCTCGTACAAGTCAAAGACGCGTGCCTCTTTGTCTCCCTGGCCAATCGAAGCTCACCACGTGTCTGGATCCGCTGAGGGCGATGCTTCGATTCGAAGGTGGCCGCGTCGGTTTCGATGCAGTAATTATAGTGTCCTTGAAGGAAGGCTGACATGGCATTGCTTCGTTGGGGCGGATGCATGATCTCCGGAGCACCAGCGCTCGAGGCATTAATGGTGTAGGAAATGCACCCCTCCATGTCAGCGCGATCATTACTCTCATCGCCCCGAGCACTGTTTCGTTCCTCGGGCTCGAGAGTAGAGAGCATCTGATGTGGCACAACCGCTGACATGGAGCCTATGTTGACGACAGCTGGGCACCGCATGGGTGAAAAGTGCCACCCGGATGCAGTGCTCAAACAAAGACCCAAGGCGAGCCCTCCATCCGAGGTCAGCTCCCAATCGGGGTCGTGCTCATAGGACGAGCCCTCCATCTGAGGTTAGCTCCCAGCCGGGGTCGTGCTCATGCATACCAAGATGAGCCTTCTGTTCGAAGTCAGCTCTCAGTCGGGGTCATGCTCATAGGGCAAGCCCTCCATCCGAGGTCGGCTCTCAGCCATGGTCATACTCATGCATGCCAAGGCGAGCCCTCTTCCCGAGGTCAGCTCCCAGCCGTGGTCGTGCTCATAGGGCGAACCCTCATCCGAGATCAGCTCCTAGCTAGGATCGTGCTCATGTATAGCAAGGCGAGCCCTCCATCTAAGGTCAACTCCCAGCCGGGGTCATGCTCATAGGACAAGCCCTTCGTCTGAGGTCAGCTCCCGGCTAGGGTCGTGCTCATGCATGCCAAGGCGAGCCCTCCGCCCGAGGTCAACTCCCAGCCGGGGTCGTGCTCATAGGGCGAGCCCTTCGTTTGAGGTCAGCTCCCGGTCGAGGTCGTGCTCATGCGTGCCAAGACGAGCCCTCCGTCCAAGGTCAGCTCCCAGCGGGGTTGTGCTCATAGGGCGAGCCCTCCGTCCGAGGTTAACTCCCGGCCGGGGTCATGCTCATGCGTTCCAAGGGCGGGCCCCTGCATCCGGGGTCGGGCGCCCAGCCGGGGTCGTGCTCATACTTTCTGAAGGCGGTCTCCCGCATCCAGGGTCGAGCGCCCAGCCGAGGTCGTGCTTCCGCTTCCAAAGTCAGGCTCTCGAATCGAGCTCTCTCCTTTCCTCCTGCCGAGTTCGGAGTTCCCGCTAGCGAAAAAAGAGGGAGGACCAGCGAAGATACGGACTGCGACGTGGAAGCTTCCAGCTATCTGCAACCTCCCAGAAGTGGTGCACGTCCTGCCAGAAAATTCAAACTCTGTAACGTGCCATCCGCATGTTCTGCATAATGTATGCTCCGTTAGGCTCCACACCTTGTGGTGCACTGCCACGTCGACAACCGTGCAATCAAGGGCTCTGATCCTCGCGACACGGAAACTGAACCTCCTCCAAGAGGAATATTTCATTAAGGCCATAGGCCCTGCGACACTCCGACAATCCCTCATGGAATAGAAATGCTCCACCATGGCTCGGGGCTTAGCGGCACGGCGCCTGCCCTTCCATGAAAAATTGCACCACCGAGGGACAAGATTTGTACTACACCCGTGATCACCCCAAATAGAAGGATCTCTTCCAGAGGACCGGTCCGACAGAGGGGAAGCTGCAGACAAAGGAGAACCCCTCCAAAAAGGGATATAAGGAAAGAGATATCTCAGTAAAGCCCCAGGCTCAGTCTGGACCACTCCTACCCACATAAAGACAGAAGAAATGACTCCCAAGAGGGAGGAGAGAGGCAACTGGTAAGACTCAAAGAGCAAACCGGCAAGGAACTAGCCAAGAAAACCTCTCAACTCTTCGATCTCTACTCGACCCGGTCTTTCCATTTCAATTCCATTTTTCATCCTCCACGCGGAGAGTCCCCAAGCCCTTCGCCACAGAGGTTATGTTCCCTTGATTATCCCAAATTGATTTAATCGTCGGAGTGTCCTGTCGGAATCTCCAGTCCGGGTCTCTCTTTTTTACAGGCCACACCGGAAGAGGATCGAGCGCCCAATGGGAGCCCGACGAGTCCCCGCCATGTCAGAGCTACAGGCAATGGCGATCTTGACAGCAACATCATGCATTAGCAAGGGATTAATACAAAAAATACTTTTTTGCCTAAGTTCTAGATCTGTAAGCAAGATTATGCAAATATTTTCACAATTGCCAATATAAGATTTTAGAAAAACCCACACGTTTCTTTATTACATGAAAAATATTTAGTACCTGCACATCCCAATGTTTGGCGCTAAACTAAAGAAGTTTCTGCAATGAACTTTGATGGAAAGTCTTTATGAAAATACATATTGACTCACAAAAATTATAGATAAATTGACATATTAAATTAGAAAAGTACATGCTTTTTTTTGTTTAAGCATCTTCATTCCAATGATTTTCAAAATTATGCTTGGGAAAACAACATGAATAACAAATTTGAACTACCTACTCAAGTTGCAACATAAAAGAGAGAAAATAGTACGTGGAAAGGCCAAATTATTAATATCAATCTCATGCAAAACCTTATCAAAGCCATGAAATCATCAATTATAATAAATCCAACAGTAATCATCACCAAGAGAAGTGGAGATTCATCAATTGCAAGATCTCCGAGATCAAATTCGATAGAGAGAATAGGCCTGCAAAATCACGATTACAAGATTCACTTGAAAGAATGGAAGAAAAAAATTTAAAAATAAATTTCCTTTCTTACTTTGCTTTATATTAAGGTAGCGAAGGCCAGAGCATGCAGAGCCAAACAAGGCTTACCTTTTCCAAGCTCTCCCTCCTCTCCACCCTCCAGGCCCTCTCCCTCTCCTGCAATCATCTCAAATAAATTAAATAATTAAAAAAAAATTTTGACATAGAGGGGGTGTTTCAATACAATATAATTAAATGCACGCGAGAGACGAAGGGTTATTTCAATATAAGTTAAATGCACGTAAACACGTGCATGGAATGTCAAATCTCTGATTAAATGCATGCAAACATAAGCCTAGAAGGCGTTGTATTCTTAAAATGTCAATCATTGGGAAGGGGGGGTACTTTGATCATTTAGATAAAAATAAATTAAATTTTTGATTAAATGCATATGAATAAAGGCTTGGAAGGCGTTGTATTCTTGAAACGTCGTCTCAAGGGCAATTTGATCATTTAGATAGAAATAAATCAAAATCCTGATTACATACAGGTGAATACAGGCCTGGAAGGCACTGTATTCTTTAAACGTTATCATATAGGTGAAAATAAATAGAGGGAGAAGATAAATAAAGATGCATGTATGTATGTATGTTCCATCACATTTTATGGGCATTCAAAAGAAAGAGAGGAACACAAAACAATCCATCCCTGATAGTCAAACTTAGTCCTACGTGACACATTTGCAACATGGAATTACTCCATAATCTCACATATTAGCACACGATTTCATCTCTAATATCCCTTTATCATTTTATAAATATTATATAGATTTTCTAAAATGTATAATCTTTTTTGTAAAATAGTTTTTATAAAAAAAAAAGTAAGATAAGAAATCTATTTTTGATAATATTCCTGAGGTTTGATGACTTGTCAATTTTGTAAAAATGGATTTTATGAAAAATAATCAAATAACTATTTTGGCAAAACTCTTTCATTTGAGGATTTTACAAGCCTATTTTACTAAAACTCGTCAATTAAAGAGCCTCCAGGTGATATGTGCACTGTCGTCTTTATTCAATTTTGCTTAGAAATATTACTTGGTTCCTGGACATGTAACAAAGCTAAGGTTACTGAAGTTTTATTTTAAAAATTCTATGGAAACTAATGTGCATGCATTACTTAAGTTTTGATATGCATTTCTTGCTTGATGGTTGGAGTTACTGGGCATGGCGATTAGTTAAGATGGTATTTATGAGTCCAAATCCCTTTTAAACTTAAAACAATTCAATACCATAACCAAAAAAGTTAACCAGAAAATATTATTTGGATTCCCTGATCCTGTATAGATATGCAAGATATTTTTAATAAATGATCGTATAGATCCAAATACATGCCTGAACAGATTCTCACATACTTTCCATGTTTAGATCTTGATATTCTTGTTAGGCTAAAGATCCAAATCTAAATATTCATTCATGAATACCACGATAGGCTCATGGCTAATCTAATATACCTATGGTACAATTTTTATAATTTACAAAGAGTATGGTTCAGGTCTATTCTAATCCTATTTATAGCAATTTAGATCTCATTCAAAAATATTAGTCCAAAAATATTATTTAGATTTTTCGATCCTATATAAATATTTAAGATCTTTTTAGTAAATAATCAATATTCAATTAAATACATGTTCATATAGATCCTGACAAAACTATTTTTATCTATTTATTATCTTGATTTTCTTTTCTTGACCTACATATCTATTTGTTATTTTGATCTTTTCTTTCCTTGACCTGCAATAAGTTATTATCCAATCCTATCCTGAGTTGTTTTTAACTTGTTCATTCCTTCGTATGCATAATCTAGGTCTAATAGGAGATGGGTCTAGTAGTTAGTTAGCACCTCAAGTATTAGTCTGGTTCCGGGCTAAAGGACCATGAAGAGCCGGATATCGAAGGCCAAGGGCTAATAATAGCAGTATGGATCTCATAATTATTTATTATTTAAAATTTAATCAATAACCATAAAAAAAATTTCAAAGAATTTTTTATAAATGATAAAAAAATATATTATATAATTTAATTGAACCATGTAAACTCTTTTTTCGATGTATATTTAATGCTTGAAGTATATTTTTGTTAAAAATTTTGAATGTTAAAAATATCTGTAACAAAAATTATGACATCCAGTAATTTATGTTATAATATTTTGTTGATTTGAATTATAATATTCATGTATCATGATACCAAAAAATATTTTTATTATTAAAATATTTTAATTTTTTTTAATAATAAAAATATTCTTGTATTATGTTTATAAAAAAATATTTTTATTATTTAAACATAAATTTAATATCTATAATTTATTTTTTAAATAATAAAAAAATTTATAATACTTATTTATAAATAAAATATTATAATTTTGTTTATAAAATATTATAAAAAAATTTCAATGAAAATATTCGAAAGGAGAGGGAGGCTGGCAATCTGTTGGCAGGCAAAGAATTACTCAAAAATTTATTTTAAGCTTTGCTAGGGGTGTGCCAGTCCCGTGCGGTAGTGCAACGCATGGGCGACGCGCGAGGGCCCCAGTGGCAAGCCACCGTCATGTACCCTCCCCCACAAAATATTAATTTAATATCATGGTAGGTTGATTGCCCACGTATCAGATATTAAACTGATAAGAACAGATACTACACTTGATCTTAGCCAAAAGGCCGAGAAAGGTATGAGCATTGACGGTGGCCATTCCTCCCGTTGTATAGCCATCCCTCCATCTGAGACTTCTCTCGGCATTCGATGTGGGACTAAAAAGCTAAAACCGCTCCTTAACCTTCCAAAGTGCTGACACTTCGCGTTCATCTTCGACCTCTCACTCTCCTTCAATGGCAATTTCTTATTTCCGGCGAACCCGGCGATGATGGCAACAACGGTGGCAGAGAAAGGGGTAGAGAAGAAGAACCAAACTCCGAACCAAGAAGGTACTCCGACGCCCAATACTCTTCTCCCATATCGTAGCCATCCAATCCAATCCATCATCAAATTGGACGATTTCAATGGAGCATCCGCATGATTAGACAAGATGGAGAAGAAAAATCAGAATAAGCCGGATATTTTTTGCCACGATGTCTCGATCTTTGGCTGTCAAAAAGAGAGGCGAGAAGACAGATGGGACTGTAAAAAAAAAAAAAAAAAATGCAAGCTAAAATTTAGATGCTGCTTTTGAGTTCGCAGCCCAATGTTGGAAGCATTTAGTAAGGATTCAGATAATTGAGTCTATATCACTAAAGCTATCTGATCAAAAATCATAAGTTTTGACAATTTCTGCTCTATACACCTCCCATCAACACGAAAATAGATAGTTTTTATTATTTTAGTATGCTAAAATATAAATATAAAATATTTATATTGAGAGTTTTTTTTGTTGATCATAATGTATATATATTAAAAATATACTTATTAAAAATTAATGCATGTTGATGCTTAGTTCATGACAAACCATTTTTCATATCATTTTAACAATTTAGTTTTACACTCACTTGATACATAAAGTAGAGACCATCAAAATATATAATTTTTTATTTTAAAATATTTTTGTGGTGTACATCTCGATTAATAATGTCAATTTTCGATTGAGATGTCTTCCTTCTTAAAAAAAATATAGTTCATCTCTCTTTATATGTAAGTACAATAAAAAATATCTATCCTTATATTTATATAATGCCTTTATTAGAAAGCATCAAAATATATTATATTTCAATGAATTTCAGTAGAGCAGATTATAATTAATAATATGGTTCTTTGATTTTTCAATGAATTTCGTCGCTTAACCTCCTCGGGTGTGAGCGTAGGCAAGTTTATTACGTAACCGACGATGAATCCAAGTCTATCTCGGAAGGAAGGGTTTGATACCTCTCACCAAGGATACTATTTTCAATAGGAGATCTTCTGGAGAGCTCCAGGGTTGAGAAATTTTCTTGTTGATCATAATTTATATATATTAAAATATATTTTCATTAAAAATTAATGCATGTTGATGCTTAGTTCATGACAAACCATTTTTCGTATCATTTTAACAATTTATTTTTATGCTCACTTGATACATAAAGTAGAGACCATCAAAATATATAATTTTTGATTTTAAAATATTTTTATGGTGTACATCTGGATTAATAATGTCAATTTTCGATTGAGATGTCTTCCTTCACAAAAAAAAGTATAGTTCATCTCTCTTTATATATAAGTATAATGAAAAATATCTATCCTTACATCTATATAATGCATTTGTTAGAAACCATCAAAATATATTATTTTTCAATGAATTTTAGTAGTGTAGATCATAATTAATAATATGGTTCTTTGATTTTTCAATGAATTTCGTCGCTTACCCCCACCCCCGCCCCCCCACACCCAGGTATGAGCGTAGACAAGTTTATCACGTAACTGGCAATGAATCCAAGTCTACCTCGGGAGGAAGGGTTTGGTAATACTCACCAGGGGTACCATTTTCACCGGGAGATCCTCTAGAGAGCTCCAAAGTTGCAAGAGATCCACTGTCAGCTACGAGGGGGCCTATAGATCCAAAAAATGATAGAGGCTAATCATTAGGGGTGGGCTCTTGGAGCATTAACGATGATTGTCCGTTGTTTGAAGTAGGCACCACAAATCCTAAGGCCAGAAAGGTCTAGTTATGTCTTCTTTTGCTTCAATCTTTGTAATTATCTTTTTGTAGCCTTTGGGCATCTTATTTAGAAAGTAATGAAACATTTTTCCTTTCCGTATTGTCTTCATTCAGGCATGTATAATCCATAAAATATCCTTCTCTAGGAATGACTAGGACTACGGTCACTAGTTATTCCCAAGTTTTGATTGCCCAAGATTTGATCACTCACCATAAGTACTTGAGTGTCTCTAGACTTTAGCCAATCATTCGTTGGTTCGAATTCAGCAATCATTGATCGATAGAGGGACTCTGACTAAGTGCTACCCAATCACTTGGTGCCAATGGACGTTGATCGCTTGAGGGCTCTGGCCAAGCGCTACTCGATCACTTGGAACTAGTGGGCACTGATTGCCTAAGGGCTTTGATCAAGTGCTACTTAGTCACTTGGAGCCAGTGGGCATTGATCGTTCGAGGGCTTTGACTGAGCTCTAGAGCAAGTAGCCGCTGATCGCCTGAGGGCTCTGATTGAGTGCTACTCAGTCACTTGGAGCTAGTAGGTGTTGATCGCTTGAGAGCTCTAACCGAGTACTACTCGGTCACTTGGAGCCAATGGGTGCTAATTACCTGTGGGCTCTAATCGAGTGCTACTCGATCACTTAGAGCCATTGGACATTGATCGCTTGAGGACTTTAATCGAGCGCTACTCAGTCACTTGGAGCCATTGGACTCTATATTGGCCTTAGGGCTCTAACCGAGTACTACTCGATCACTTGGAGCAAGTGGGTGCTGATCACTTGTGGGCTCTGACTGAGCACTCTCTATCACTTAGAGTAAGTAGGTACTGATCGTCTGAGAGCTCTGACTAAATGCTACTCGATCCTTGGAGCCAGTGGGCACTGATCACCTGAGTGCTTTGGCCGAGTGCTACTCGGTCACTTAGAGCTAGTGGGTGCTAATTGCTTATGGGTTATGATCAAGTGCTACTCGATCACTTAGAGCCATTGGGCATTGATCACCTGAGGACTCTAACAGAGTACTACTTAGTCACTTGGAGCCATTGGGTACTGTGTTGACCTTAGAGCTTTGATCGAGTACTACTCGATCACTTGGAACCAATAGGTGCTGATCATCTATGGGTTCTGACTGAGTGCTACTCGGTCACTTGGAGCTATTGGACAATGTATTGGTCTTGGAGCTCTGACCGAATGCTACTTGGTCACTTGGAACTAATGAATGCTAATCGCCTGTGAGCTCTGACCGAGCCTTACTCGATCACTTGGAGCCAGTGGATGCTGATCACTTGTAGACTCTGACCGAGCACTACTGGTCACTTAAAGTCATCGGGCACTAATTACTTGTGGGTTCTGATCAAGCACTGCTCGATCACTTAAAGCTAGTGGATGTTGATTGCACGTGGACTCTGATTGAGCGCTACTCGATCATTTAGAGCCAGTAGGCATTGATCACCTTAGTGGTATCTCGATTTCTCTATCCTTTGGGAACCCCCTTCACTTGGAAGCTCCACTTAGCATGATAGTTAGCTTTCAAGAAGCATTGACTGGTTACGCTTTAATGAAGATGGGTCTTTCAAGCGCTATTCACAAAAAGATGAAGTTCGAGGAAACCCGCTACTGCCTCAATCTCTCCTTTCCTATAATGCTTATTTTTCGAGAAGATGATACCTACCAAATTCTTGTTGGGTATATGGGTGATGGAATTTGCTTTTGGCTTATTAAAAAATGATGGCTAGGAGGTATCGGGCCTTCATAATCCTTCTCCTGCCACCATGTTGCCAGAAATCTTCCAAGAGTTATCATAATTGGCCTTCGATAAAGGCATCGGAGTCACAAGATTGCTCTTTTTGAAAGAAGGGTTCTCCTTGGGAAGGACTTCATGGGTATCTGGTGTCATTGCTGGACCACCACTATTGCAGTCAATTGGTGGACTTAATAGTCGCCTGTCAATCTGCATCATTGTAGCTATAGCTGGCCGGTGGACTTGATGCAAGCCAAAGGGCTCAAGCTCCATGCTGCGTCCTCCAAACGTTCCTTAGGGGACTACCTTTCTTTATTGGGGAGGTAGATTGGGAGCTCTCCCCAGAGGTTATGGATGGTGGGAGCAGCACGAGGGTGAATTGGGGTTAGCTTCCCAACTTCCCGACTGGCCCTCACTCACCTGCGAGCTTCTTCCTTTCGACGGTGGGCTACTTTGCTGAATGCTACCACTCGCTCCACTTCTACTTCGTCCTCCTTGTTAGGGTCACCGGGTATGCTCCTCATCACACTGGCTATTTCCTAGAGGAGAGTACAGTGCCCATGCCCTCGATCACTCCCTGTCTTCCTAGTCATCTCCTCGAGAGCTCTGGTACATTTGATCATTCAAAAGACAATCCCAACTCTATAAAAGAGCTAGGGATTCCAAGAGACATCTAGTCCTTCGATGGAAGTTGTTGTTTATTCTCTACATTAGAAGTGTAGAACTTACTATTATTAACTGAGAGGCTCTAAATCCATGTAATTCAGTCATAAGGCTATACGTGTGTAACCCTATCTTTAGCAATAAAAAACTTTTTGATATTTTTGTGCTTTTGTTACACCCATTGTCTTTTTGAGTTGCATCCATTTCATGTTGCATGATCACAAGGTTGTATCTGGTAAGAGGTCCAAACAATCTATCACGGTACCTTCTATCTTAGTCTTTCCAATCTTAGGTTATGGAAACCCAATTACATCTCTGATCGCCAGGATCTATGGACTTCCGATCGTTATTTTTTTGATCACTAGAGCCTATAAGCCTCTGATCATTATTTTTTTGATTGCTAGAACCTATAGGCTTTTGATCGTTATTCTTTTGATTGCTAGAGCCTATAAACTTCCGATCGCTAGAGTCTATGGACTTCCAATCATCATATTTCTAATTGCTAGAGCATGTGAACTTTCAATTATCATTTTTCTAATTGCTGGAGCCTGTGGGCCTTCGATCATCATTTTTCCATTCACTAGGGGGCCTCCGATCATTATTTTTTTGATCGCTGGGACCTATGGACCTCCGATCATTATTTTTTCGATCATTGGAGCCTATGGGCCCCCGATCGTTATTTTTTCGATAAGCTATGGGCTTTTGATCATTATTTTTTTAATCGCTGGAGCATGTTAGCTTTTGATCATTATTTTTTTAATCCCTGGAACCTATGGACTTCTGATTATCATTTTTTCGATCGTTGGAGCCTATGGACTTCTGATTGTTATTTTTTCGATCACTGGAGCCTATGGGCTTCCAATCATTATTGATGATTCTATCTTTGGTTAAGGATCCCTTGCATTAGTCTTCTAAAGGTGAATCCCTTAGGCTAATAGATTTCTAAGCCTCCTAACATGCGGTTTTAATCCAACGAGCAACTTAACTTTTAACCAAAAATGGTCTTAGATAAGGCTCGGGGACTTTCGTTAAAGGACCCTTTCAACCATAGTCATTAACAAGAAAATAAGCCTTTATTTAAATAAATGGGACATATTACTAATGATAGATCTGTAGATTTACGGAGTTCCATGGTCAAAATAGAGGAGTTCCATCCAATTGCTTCAATTAATAGGTCCTTGGCTTGATAATATCTTCCACCTGGTAAGGCCCTTCCTAGTTTGGTGAGAGCTAGCCTCTTTGACCAGGTTGAAAAATTTATACTCAGCATAGCACTAGATTACCGATCTTGAAAACTTTACCTCGGACCTTGGCGTTAAAGTAATAAGTGACTCTATGCTGATATGCTGCCATCCTAATGTGCACCTTCTTCCGAACCTTGTCTATCGAGTCCAGGTCTGTAGTCTCCTTTTCATGTTGGTTTGCTGTTATAATTTATGACTTGTGCCAAGGGTATTCCGATTTTGACAGGTATCACCATTTCAATCCCAAAAGCTAGGTTGAAGGGGTCTCTCCTGTTGGAACTCTTGGCATGGTTTGGTATGCCCAAAGAACATAGTGGAGCTTATCGACCCATGATCCTTTGCCCTTGCCGAGCCTCTTCTTGATTTTTTTGTAAGATAACCTGATTTGTAACCTCAGCTTCTCCGTTGGCTTGGAGATATGACACTGAGATGAGGTGGTGTGAAATTTCTTGGTCTTCATAAAATGCTTCAAATCGAGCATGAATAAACTATCATTCATTGTCAATGATCAGTACCTAAGGAATGTCGAATCTGCAGATAATAGCCTTTCATATGAAGTATATTGCTTTCAACTCAGTGATATGGAATATTGTTCAGCTTCTACCCACCTTGTAAAGTAGTCAATGGTTGTCAGCCGGAACTTGCATTGCCCCAAAACTGGAGGGAATGGATCAAGGATGTCCATCTCCTATTATGTAAAAGGCCATGGGACACATATGAGAGTAATCAGCATGGCCGGGAGATATTGAATGTTGGCATTTTTTTGACAGGCATCACATTTCATTATAAATATCTCGATATCTTGCAGCATAGTTGACCAATAATAGCCTTATTGGAGTAACTTGTATGCTATGACTCTTTTCTTGAGGTGATCCCTATAGGGCCCTTCATGAAGCTTCCTTAATACAAATTTCATCTTCGACGGTTGCAGTCATCAAAGGAGGGACATAGAAAATGATCACTTGTAGAATTTTCCCTCATATACCAAGTATTTGGAAGATTTGTGCTTGATCTTGTAGGCCATTTTTTGGTCTACAAGAAGTGACCTCTCTTAGGAAGTTGATCGGCAGGTCAATCCAATATGGCTCGTCATCGAGCTACATGATTTTTGATGGCTCCTCGATGGTCGATCTTTTGATTTGCTAGAAATAGGCTCCTCGGGGGAGTGCCATAGGTACTGTAGTTACTGTTTTGGCCAATAAGTCCTCCTGGGAGTTATCTTCCCTTGAAAGCTATCTAATCTCAAGACTATGGAGGCCATTGGTCAACTCCTTGATCTTTTGAAGATATTTGATCATGTTTTTCTCTCGAGCCTCGGAGTCACCTTTGATGTGGCTGACAACCAATTGAGAGTCGCTATAGATCCTTAGATCTTGCACTCCCAACTCCTTAGCAATATCGAGTCCTGCTATCAGGGCCTCATATTCAACCTCATTATTGATTGCAGGGAGTTCAAAGCATAGACCATTCTCAACGATGACTCCTTCGGGGTTGACAATGACCACTCTCATCCCTGATCCTTCGAGGTTGGATGATCTATCTACACATATCTCCTAGGTATCATTTAAGCTCGGAGGGATGTTCGATGCTAGTTTTGATGGCTCTGTTGCCTCTGGCTCGAGTGGCTCATCAGGAATAGTACATTCGACCAGAAAGTCATCAGTATTTGGACTTTGAACGATGGCTTGGGTTGATACTTAATATCAAAATCTAAGAGCTCGATCACCCATTTCATGATATGTCCGGACATATCGGGTCGATGGAGGATATTCTTCATGGATTGATTGGTCAATAAGATGATGGTGTGATCCTGGAAATATGGATAATGTTTCAAAGTAGTGATAAGGAGAGTGTATACCAGCTTCTCCAGCTTTGAATATCGAATCTTCGTATCTCTTAAAATCCTACTAACATTGTAAATATATTTTTGGATCTTATTCTTCTCTTGAATCAGCATTACACTCATCACTGAGGGGGGTTGCTAAATACAGGAATAATTCTTCATCAAGATTTAGCCTCCCTAGTAGCGAAGGGGAGCTGAGATAACCCTTGAGATAATCGAAGGCTTTCTGGCATTTCTCCATCCACCGAAAGTCTTCAGGTACTTTAGTTTGGAAAAATGGAAGGTAGTGCTTAGCCAATTTATAGATGAATATGCTGAGGGTTGCAATCCTTCTAGTGAGGTGCTAGACATCCTTGACCATCATTGGCTGGTTCATATCACAGATGGCTTTGATTTTCTTCGAGTTAGCCTTCATCCCCTATTGGAGACAATAAAATCTAAAAATTTATCCAAAGCCACTCCGAAGGCACATTTAGTAAGTTCAACTTCATTCGATATCTCTTGAGTGTGTTAAAAGTCTCCCGTAGGTCTTCAACATGGGTCCTGATAATTTTGCTTTTGACAAGCATGTCATTCATGTACACTTTCATATTTTGCCCGATCTGGTATTTAAAAACTTTGTTTACCAGGTGCTTGCATTCTTTAGCCCAAATGGCATAACCCTGTAACAAAAGAGACCTCAATCAATAATAAAAGCAATTTTATCCTTATCTTTCATATCCATCTAGATTTGGTTATATCTAGAGAAGGCATCCATAAAGCTGAGAAAATCATGGCCCAAAGTTATATTGACCATTTGATTGATACATGGCAACAAGTTGCCATCTTTTGGACATGCTATGTTGAGATCGATGAAGTCTATGTAAATTCTTCATTTACCATTTATCTTTTTCACCATAACTGGGTTAGTGATCCATTCTGAATAGGTAGTCTTCCAAATGAAATCAGTGCCAAGTAACTTATCGACCTCTTCAGAAATAGTTTTTTGGTGCTCGGCATGAAGTTCTATTTCTTTTGCTTGATGAGTCAACATTTAGGATCCATCTTCAACCGTGTACTACCATCGAGGGATCAATGCCTGGCATATCTATGGGTGCCCAAGTAAAGATATAAGTATTTTTTTGTAAAAATGAGATCAGCTAGTATTTAATTACCTGATCTAAGTTAGAGTTGACCCTAAATGTATGTTCAGGATTGCCATAGGCTAGGGGTACGGGAATGAGGTCCCCTGTCGGTTCTCCTCGTTATTTGGTTAGGTCATCTTGAGTGTCAAGACCTTTGATTAGATAGTCCTCGGCTATTCTTTTTCCTAGAAGCTTGATGCAGTAATAGTATTGTGCTAGACTTTGATCCCCATGGATCTTTTCAATCCCATACATAGTTGGAAATTTTACTTTTAGATAATAGGTAGAGACAACAGCTTGAAAGGTATTGAGACCCAGTCATCCGAAAATAACATTGCATGCTGAGGGTGTTTGGACAACCAGGAAATCTACTTGAATGATGGATCATAGAGGATAGTGTCCCATCTTACCGATAGAGTAGTCATTCCCTCCATCTGGATAGCATCTCTCATGAACCCTACTAGAGAGAAATTCATCTAGACCAGTTGTTCGGGGGACATCCCCATTTTTAAAAGTACATCGAAGTATAAAATATTTACTAAGATTCCATTGTCAATGAGGATATGATGTACATTATAGTTTTCAACATTCAGAGTGACAACTACCATATCATCGTGCTGAACTAGATACCCTCATCATCTTCATCAGGAAAAACTATTGGCGCTTTATGCCTTTTTGCTAGCTAAGTAGGTCGGCAGCATCCCCCCACTAATCATTTTCACGTTTCCTGATGATATGGGATCACCCCCCTCAGGAGGTGGAAGCGACTATGGTTGTTCAACTGGTCATGAAGATCTTGGCCGCTCTCTCGACCTTCTCTATTATTGAATGAATCAATTGAGATGATCCTGCCTGATCAATTCTTCAATCTTGTCTCCCAACTAGATAACTCTTCGGTGTCATAGCCATGGTCCCGATGATATAAATAAATTTGTTCTAATTTCTTCTTGCCAATTGTATATGTATTCTTTGAGGCTCTAGAATGTGCTCCTTAATCTCCATTAGCACCTTTTCTCTTGTCATGTTTAGAAAAGTATAGGTGTATAACTTCCCTAGCGGTGTGCTTGAGGGGCCTCCCTAGATTGACGATCTTTGAAGAACCTGTTTCTCTCTCTCGAAGGATCTGAAGTGAGGTCGAGTTCTCCTTTTTCACCTTGGGAAGACTTGGTGACCTCATATTTCCTTACCAGCCCCCAGTGTGAAAGTGGGTGAACCTTCTTCCAATATAAGAGCTTCTTCCATTCGAGCATATATTTTGACTCTGGCTAACAACACTATGATAACCTTAGGATATATTTTGGCCAATAATTTTCTAAGATCATTTACTAGCAATGCTTTCACCAGAGCTGACATGACAATGGATTGATCCAGCTTGCGAATCTCCAAAGTGGATACATTGAAATAACTTACAAAGGTTTGGATCATCTTGTCCTCCTTCTATTTAAGGGTATGGAGATAATCTGTACACTGCTGCAGTCTTTGATTGCTAATAAAGTGGTTAGTGAATGCTCAGCACAATTGTTCAAAGGAGTGTACTGATTCTAACTTCAGACTAGAATACTAGTGCTGAGCCATTTCCTTTAGAGTGGAGGGAAAAGCTTAAAAATAAAATCTTCTCTTCAAATACTTTATAGCATTAGTCATATCTTTGTCTTCGATTCTAGCTATCCTATCCTGAATGATCCATATCTTCTAATAACTTCAAGAGACTAACAACAAGTATCAACTATGATATCTACAAATAATCCAACGTATTGTCCTTCATCCATGTCATTCTTAAATATCGGATTAGGTAACTTTAATTTCTTGGTTACTTCGATCAAAATCATTTTTTAAGACAACTTAATTACCTCCATTTTCTATAATTATCATCACAAAAGATCAATTATATTTTTATATATAGCTGAATTTTCAATTAAACTATAAACATATATAAAATTGATCATTATATAAATGCACTTCCCTACATAATATTGATTATTTTTATAACATCACTAACACTGCTTTCAATGATTTAACTAACAAAGACATATCTGCATGCAATATATATTCATTTGAAAGTCATTCATAATGATTATAAACTTAAAGCTCCCACAAAACCAATACAATAAGATTAAGGTGGCGATCTTCTAAACTTACGCCTAATAGTAGATAACAATCTAAATTGTTTAAATGATAATTTATAAATAATATTTAGTCCGATGCTAATGTATCATAATAAAAAAAATTTAATGACTTGATCATTAATTTTACCGGTAATCACATAATATTATGGGTACTATTTCCAATTTATTCCATCACAACCTCAAAAGTTCTTCATCCAAATAAATCAAATTCTTGACTATTTATTGCTATTCTTTGTACTCCGTATTCCAAGGTCCAAAGAAATCCTTACTAATCACAAATCCGAATCTAGTACTATTTCAATTATAGTACCTAGCAATAAAAATCTATTACTCCGATACCACTTCTTGTCACACCCCCAACCCAAAAATACTATAGATAAGGAATGTGACAACCGGTATATACTCGTAAGATGGGGATCCAAAATATATAAGGTGACAACCTATTCAATAAAATTAATATAAATAATATACTTCTCGCATAGGTAGTGGTGCTAACTAGAACAACTAATATAATACTTATATCTCAAAATACTGATATTTAAAGTATTTACATAACATCCTTAAATAAATATTAATATACAACCATTGATCCAAAAAGAGAATAATTATGATCTCTAAATTAGCTTTACCTCTACATTTAACCAAAATGTCGATTCTACTTTCCAAAATGATATTCCTATATCTAAAAAATATATATGAATAATATGAGCTTCGTGACTTAGTATGTAACCAAAACAAATCGAGGCAATCAAACAAATATAATAAGCAAATATACATGATATAATAATTAATTTATCTATTTTATTATTGATAATCAGAATCATGTATCCACATTTATAACACAACCATCCACTTCAAAACTCATGTACGATGTATAATATTGCAAACCAATATTAAAACTAAATGATTATACTTAAAATTTCTAACAAAATTGTATATATGTATTTCAAAAATGTACATTTAACTCATCAGTCCATACAACTATAGCCACATATATCCCTATGATGGGGCTTAAAGTATCATATTTAATCCCTATAGAGTAGGTCTAAAGTATCAAAATTTTGAATTATGCAATGTCAAATGCCAACAAATAACCCCTATTAGCAAGGTCCAAAATATCGCACTTAACCTCTACGATATAGGTCTAAAGTATCAATCCAGATTATGCAATACCAAATGCTAATGTATAAACCCCATTAGCAGGGTCTAAAATGTAGGTAGACTGAGAGCTGTATAGCTATTCATAATTTAATTACTATTATCATCATTAGCATATATGCATTTTGAATATTATGCAATTTCAGGAATCTGTATCAATCTCAAATTGTATAAACCTAATGAATACTCAGATCAATATTGCCAATCATATTTCATGCAAGTTCTGATTCAATATAATTAATAAATAATCCAAATTTCAAAAATTGATAATTATAAATTTAATATTCATATCAACTATATCTAAAATAACGGTTACTTTGCAGCTACAAATCCACCGGTATTCTAAATACTCTTCTGAGGTTCTTTAAGACCTAATAATTTAATATTATAAATACGCTTCAAATCGGCAGCATGATCATATTTTTAAAATTAATTTTGAAAAATCCTAAAATTCTTATTTCTAATTATTTGGCATTGTAATAAAAAATAATCACTAATCTTGTCCTGTTTTTGGTCATAGGAGGAGCAACGGAAATGGTACTGCAAAATCCTTAAAGATTTGTATCTCAAGTCTACTATCACACCTACCTCGAAAAGAGAAGAGGAAGAGAGAGAACATGGAGAGATAGAGAGACGATGCAAAAACAAGGCTAAGAGAGAAAGAATATGGGAGAGAGAGCACATGAAGGAGAAACAACATGTCAGAGATGAAAGTGTGCCCATGGGAGAGGGAAAGGGAGTAGGAGGGAGAGAGATGCAGAAAAATGATGGCTCGAGAAAGAGAAAGGAAGTGCTCAGGAGAAAATACAAGAGAATGCTAGTGGCCAAAATAAAAAAATAAAGCTCACAACATGCATGATGAATTCATGCAGCCAAGCCCACTCTTGCCCCCCCCCCCCCCGACCTATCCAATTATACTGCCTCAACTGATAACAAAAAAGATAAAGGAGAAAAAAATAAAAAGTTTATGGGCCCTACAAGTCCTGGCTCTAGGTGGCTTTTGATCGGTCAGAGCCTCAATGACTTTTGATCCATTGAAGGAGTCTTTGATCGGCTCTAAAATTCAATGACCTTTGATCGATCCTGGATCCAAGTGGTCTTTGATTAGCTAGAGCCTCAATGGTCTTTGAACAGTCCTAGCTCCAAGTGGCCTTTGATCAGCCAAAGCCTCAATGACTTTTGATCAGCCCATGCCTTGACAACCTTTGATCGGGTTTGCAAAAAGTTCGATCAATTTTAAATCTAAGTGCTCGACTCTTCAATAGCCTACAATTCACCTACTTAATCTAATCATGGTGACTTATGATTTAATAAATAGTAAGGATTTATGAAAGAACCTTAGATCAACTCAGCTAGTAAAGGTCTCAATACAACCAATGAGCTATTGTCTAACTATGAAACAAAATCAACAATAATTGTTACAGCACAGAACAAGTAGAAATAGGTGTATATAAGAATTTTATTAAATCAAAAATGCCTGAAGGTTATAGAAGGGCTATCACCAAAAACAAGCGACAATGAAGAAAAAAGAATTTACAAGGGATTATTCATTTCTAACCTCCAAGCTCTTGACAATGTCCATCTCACGAATCTTCACTCCACAAGGTGCATAGCGAGGAGCAATAAACTCCAAAAATTAGTATAAGCCCACCTCACCAATCTCAGCAAGAAATTTGTTTAAGTTCTTCTCCGAAGAAAGTAAATGCACTACAAAAAAAATTTAAATATTATCAACTGTAATTAGCAGCGACCATTATTAACAACCACAAAATCGATCATAAAATTTTTTCATCGCTATTACTATTAGCAATAGAGTGACAGATGATTGACTTTTAGCAACAAGTCCACTAAAATGTTTAAAATTCTAATTTTTTAAGATTTTCTAAATTTTTTTATTAGTGATGAAACTTTTTTATTAGTGACGATAATTCCATTGTTAAAATATTTGAAATTTTATTTTTTTTAAAAGAAAAATTATTGGTGATGGATATTTTTTATTTGTGACAAGCAAAACTGTCACTAAAATGTTTAAAATTCTAAACTTTTTTTTAAAAAAACTCTGAAATTTTTATTGGCGATGAAATTTTTTTATTAGTGATGGTATGGCCGTCGCTAAAATACTTGAGATTCTAAGTATTTTTAAATATTTTAAACTTTGTATTAGTAATGGAGGTTTTTTACTGTAGATAATAGTGGCACTAAAATTAATAATTTAGTGACCACTATTAGCGATGGCATGCATAGTCTCGCTAATAGTGATCTTATTTGGATCCCCAGGAAGCCCGAACTGGAAAAAAAATTCTCGAAAACTTTTTCCCTCACCCCACAACCCCCCGTCTCCCCTTTCCCAGCTCCCCCACTCCCCGCTAGCTCCCCCTCCCTTGCTAGTGCCCCTCCCCCACTAGCGTGCTGCACCGCCTCTACCCCGCTGGGTCCCCCTCCCCAATTCCAAAAAAAAAAGGTTTTGTTTACCCTCCCCCACCTCCCTTTCCCAGTCAGTTCCGTCTCCCTCGCCAGCTCTCCCTCCCTCGCCAATGGTGCTTGCCGGCTCCTCCTCTCCCATCGGCTCCCCCTTCCCTGTCAGCTCCCCCTCCCTTGTCAGCTCCCCCTCCCCCACCAGCTCCCCTTTTCCGTGGTCATGCCCAATCATTCTTCTCGTGCCGTAGCCTTCCATTTTTCTTCCTCGCTCCTCGTGCCCACTAGCTTCCCTTCTCCTACCGACTCCCCCTCTTCTGCCAACTCCTCCCTTGCCAGCTCCCCCTACTCGTGGTCATACCCGATCACCCTCCCTATACCATCGCCTCCCATTCTTCTCCCCCCTATCGATGCTCTTCTATCGTCGGACATGGGTCTACTCCAGAACCTCAGTCCCTCATGCATGCCAAAACTACCATCCCCCATCAATCCATTCTGGTGCCTCAGTCCCTCTCTACATATCAGATCGCCATCCCCCATTTATGGGGTCGGTCATCCATGGATCCGACTGATATTGTATGGCTTACCTTGTATTTGTAGTATGAGTATTAGCGACGATGATGGTGATGGCACTAGAGCCATCATTAAAAATTAATTTTTTTTATATTAATAAAAACTAATTAGATAATTATTTAGTTAATTAGTTATTTATTTAATTAATTAGTTATTTCTTTAATTAATTAGACATTTATCTATTGATTTAATTAATTAGATATTTATTTAGTTAGTTAATTAATTAATTAATTAGATATTAATTTAATTATGTAAATAATTAATTAGGCATGTATGGATACATGTTCTGTATGCATGAGATTTAGGTCTTGGCATGTAATTGGGCTGGAATTGGACTCAAGTTGGGCCGATGGGCTTTGCGTCGGCCCAAAATTGAACCAGGCTTTGGGCCAAGCCTGAAGTAGTTCAGGCTAGGCTTAGGCCTAATAATAGAGCTTATTTAATTTTTGGATCAAGCTTGGGCACCCCTTTAGCCCAGCCTAATCCAAGCGTGGCCCGCCAACCCATAAAGAGAAGGTGCTGCTAGTGGTCAATGCGATCGAGGATCAGAGGATGAGGGAGACCTTGATGTTGGTGGAGGTGACGCGATGGTGGTGGAGGTTATCAAGCTTGCCGAGGAGGGCAGAGTCGAGGCGAGTATTGAGGCAAAGGGCATAGGTGCGGATAAGGTGGTGAAGTTTTAGGAGTCATCGTAGAAGGTGAAAAGGTCAAGGAGGAGGCGGTGGCAAGGGGGTACGGAGAGGGCCTTGCGGAAGAAGTCGGGACTGGCATCATGGAGGGCATGAAAGGCATTAATAAGGGACTTGAGGGCGATGACCTAGTTGCTAGTACAGGAGAGGTCAGGGAAAGGGTTGGGATGCTAGCGGTGACAACAAGGGAGAAGGACTTGTTGAGGATGATGACCTCGGTTATGAGGCGGTCATCGATAGGAACCTCATTGTACATGGGAGGTAGCCTTCAAGATGGCGACTTTGAGGTTGGCGACGTCAATAATATAGCATGAAGACATTGGAGAGCCCAAGGGAGTCCGTGTCATGGATCATTATTTGGAGGACTACTAGTAGTAATAGAGAGGGGTTCGGATCCTCATTTATGAGTAGGGTGGTGGAGAGCATGGGAGCTAGACCCCTGGGGTATTCGGGTCTAGGTCTGGGTTCAATAATTAAGGTTAGATCCAAGTCTAGATATATAGGTTCTAATCCGAATCCAATTCGTTGATAGTTTTAAGATAAAGCAAGCAAAACAACAAGATAAGAGAAAATCAAACTCCCTCTCTCTGTGAGAACTAAAGAAAAGAAGAGGAGGAGATGGAGAACAAGGAGAGTAGGAATTAGAGATTCTCGCTTGTTGTTGATTTCATTTATTATGGAGATCCTAACTCTTTTTTTATATTTAGTTCATCAATATTTATGTGATCATAGGCTGGTCTTATATCATCAAGTACAATCTCTGATTGTGGATTAAATTATGTTTCAATTCATATGATCTAAACAAAGTCGACAGTTCATATACATTAAAACATGAATTAATCAACAACCAGAGATTGCACTTGGTGATGTTAAGCTAGCCAATGACACAAATGTTATTACTAAAGATGAAGAAAGAGTTAAAATTTTTATAGTGAATGAAGTCAACAATCAAGTTAGAATCTTTAATTGCTGCTATCTCCTTGATCTTGATCTCCTCCTTTACTTTTCTTTAGTGCTCATAGAGAGAGGGACTTTAGTTTTTTCTTCTCTTGTTTTGTGTGTTTTATCTTAGATGTATCAATGGGTCAGGTTCAGGTCAGAACCTAAATATTCAGATTTGAACCTAATCTTAGTAATTATTAGACCTGGACCTGAATCCAAATACCTGATGACTCTACCTCTCATGCCCCTATGCTCTCCACAAGAAAATATTATAAAAACTAAGAAGATCAAGAAGGAAAGAAGGAACAAAAAGCCTCAAGCTTGCTCAGGAATGTATCCTCATACATTCCAAGTTGACTTAGAGGTGGATTATTCACTCAGTTATCAAATTCAGGGAGTCTAGGGTGAACTCCCACGGGATTTCATATTGGTCAATGAAAAGGTGAAAAAAATTAGAAACTAGATATACCGAATTAATCAATGAAAAGGTATTCTTCAATTATACTTAAGATACTACAATTCTCTCCAACTCCATCATTTAGGTGGTGATAGTAGCAGTGATGCAATTATCGCACCGGCCATTCCAATATCTTCCATTCAAAGGTGAGCATCCATAATCATGCCTTAGCATCAAAGTAGCTTAGTGCTAAGTGGCAACTAGCTCTCTGTTGACTTCATTCACTATCAATATTCTAACTCTTTTTTTATCTTTAGTTATATTATTTACATGATCATGAGTTGGCCTAATATCACCAAGGATAATTTCTGATCATGGATTAATTCATATTTCAACATATATAAATTCATATGCATTGAAACATGAATTAATCCATGATCAAAGATTGCACTTGGTGATATTAGACTAGTCCATGATATAAATGATATAAATAAAGATGAAGAAAGAGTTTAAATTTTGATTATAAATGAAATCAACAGTGAGCTAGTTGTCACTTAGTCCTAAATTGCTTTGATGCGAAGGCATGATGATAGATGCTCTCCTTAGAATGGAAGGTATTGAGAATGGCAATGCGATAGCTGCATCACTACTACTGTTGCCAATCGAATGATGGAGTTGGAAAGGACTGTAATATTTTAAGTATAATTAAAGACACATTTTGGTTGACCAATTTGATATATCTAGTTTCTAATTTCTTCTACTATTTTCTTTGTAATCATTTTAAATCTTGCATTTCCACTCATAATTATATAATTAATTTGATGAATCTATTTATTTTTATTTTTAGAGATTATATATCATATCTTCCAAAGGTCGAAATTATGCCCGTCGGGGATAGACCTCTAAAGGACAGAGCTCTGGAGGAGAGAGCAATCGTGCTACCAGCTCACATGGTTCTATGCCACTCACACCACATGATAAAAATTAAAACTTTAGATATTTCGTTTTATATTATTTTATACTTTATTATTTAATATAATATTATATATATTAAATATTATTTTATTAGGTTCAGAGGATGTGGGGTTACCAATGACCCCACAGTCATGCGCAACAATGATCAGCTCATCTTAGACTCAGCACCATGGTCGAGGACCTGCTCGGCTCATAGCACGTTCGACTTGACCAGAGAATAGAGAGCTCATTCACATTCAGAGCTATTCGTAAGTACTACATCTTCAATTAATATTTCTAAAATTTAAACATTTTAGAGCTAATATTTATTATTAAATTTTAATTTTGCAGTACATTCAGAAAGACTGGAGTGTCTCAGGTGATTATTGAGATTATTCACCAACTGATGCTAGGCCCGGTGAATGAGTTATCCAGTTGGTTGTCGGGAGCTCATGATGCAGCTTGGTAGTGTTCCTAGTTAGTCAGATGTATTTAATTTTTATATTCACAAAGTGTTTGTATTTTAATTAATTTATATAAGTTTGCTTTTAATTATAGTTGTACTATCGATTCAAGACATCGTAGGTGAGGAGGCTGGCCATCCGATCTTCGAGGAGGTGGCCGCACATAGGTTTCGAGATAGGTTGCACAGTCTTAAGTAGTTCACCATAGAGCATTTCAGTTCCGAATCAGCATCGGACTGGAAGTCTTTTAGGGATCACTAGATGTGGACGGAAGTATGGAAGGCCCTCTGCAACCAGTGGAGCACTGAGAAGTACTTCAATAGGCAATAGGGGGCATGGTAAAATCATATCGCCTGATAGGAACCAATCAAGCATATTGGTGGCTCTATCGGCATGCATGTAGTGATCGATAGATTGGTAAGAATTCTATGTTTCTATTAATTTCATATTAAATTGATAAGATATATTTTAATTAATTTATTTTTATTATTTATTTATTGTAGGCATGGTAGCACCGAGCTAGCTACAATTATGGAAGGCCACACACCAATCCAGGAGGACTGGTAATTACTTAGATCTGAGATCTCAAAGTATCGTGATAAGTACTTAAAACTTTAAGTATTAATTTATATATATATTGATATGTATAATTAAACTAATCAATTTATAAATTGTATGGGTGAATTTTACTGAGATGTTATAGCGCGGCATGGTGAGGACCCATCCTCTCAGTCCCTCTTGATCTCAAGGGATGGCTCAGGGCCACCAGAGGGTTAAGTAGGAGCTGGGTCATAGGATTTGGCCATAACTTCGACCCTTCAATAGCTCGGTACTCTATGGTATCCACATCTTAGACTTTGACAACCTAGACATAGAGTGATGCACATGTCAAAAACATCATGACCCATGTACTTGCCCAGTGATCTAGAGCATCCGGGAAGCCATCTACGTTACGATCATTGATATTCTCTAGAATCCACATCTGTATGATCAACTGGCCTCATTATCATAGCCATTATTGCTGCCTATATCACCATGGCCTGCAGCTCCTACATGGCACCAGTGAGTGGGCTTCCTGCCTGGTACCCTCCAAGCATGACCGGTCTTGCAAAAGAAAGGAGATTCGAGTTGGAGATCCTGGTGGAGATACTTTGATGATCAAGTCAGTGGGCGATCAAGGTGAACAGATCCTCCTTAGCAGAGCCCAGAGTGGTCTCCACGTTGAGAGGATTCTTGAAGAGACAGAGTAGGAGTTTGAGTGGTGGGAGCTTGAATGATGGTAGCTACTATAGTGAGAGCTCTTGGAAAAGTTTTCGAGTGTTCCTCTTGGCCTTTAAGCTTCACTTGCTTACTTCCGCTTGCACTGGTTCTGCTTGTTTTTTACTCATTTACTCGTTGCTTGTGCTTACCTTTGCCAGAGGCCCCCTTTGAGCTCCTTATAGAAGCGTGACTCATCTGGAAGAGCATAGGGCCTGGTGTGGTGCTTATTGGAGGATGTTTCTTGGTACGTGGATAACCTTCTACCAGCAACCAACCTCATAAACTTATATTGGAAGTGACGGCAACAGGGGATTGAAGCAATCAGCCTAGCAGGAATTTAGCCTTCATGTGCAGAAATCTTCTAACTTGTTCAGAGTGCCATGAACGTTCCAGATATGATATCGATGTGAAACCATCTCTCTTGGGACCTTCAACCAGTGAAGATTGAACCCTCCAAATCTCTTGGTCGAACTCCAAAAGGGTAGAGAGAGGGATGACTCTAAATGTGCTAGGCGCTAGGTTTCCTACTTGGACTAGGAGTCCCTAAGCGCTAAGGAATTATCTCCTTCCTAGGGTATGGCGGCTTGGATATTGATTTTTCCCTAATAGAGAGTGACAAACCAGAGAGGAAGAGAGGGAGGGAAAAGATGGATATCAGAGAGAAAAGGTTATTTTATTATGACAGCTCTAATCAGCCCCATATACAAAGTATATATATACTAGGTCACCATGACCTAATCCTAAAACTCCCATAGGCTAACTTAATGCATAATTGGGTTTTCCAAGCCCAAGTACATCCTTGACTCAGCTCAATCACACATACCTAGGACTCAAAACCAGTCCAATATAAATTGGTCCCTTGAGGCCCAAGTCTCCTGAACCTCAAGATCCGAAAGGCTAACAATCTTTCATCCTAGGGCCCAAACTAGTCCTAGAAATTTCATGACAGTATCATGATCATTGGACCTTAGCCTTAGCCTTGGTCCCCTGAGCCTTGGAAGCACCACATAAGACCCAACAATCTCCACCTTGGTGCTTCAAGGCTTCAGCCAACTCCATCTTGTCCACAAGCTACATTAGTGCCACACGCTTGCGAAAGCTATTACGCGGTACAACCTTCGTTAGTGCATCTACTGGATTCTTTTTGGTATGTACCTTCACCAGCTCCACCTCGCCATCCTCCATGAGCTCTATGATCCGATGGTATCTGATGTCGATGTGCTTGGTTCGAGCATGATATATAGAGTTCTATGCAAGTAGAAGTGCACTCTGGCTATTGCAATGCACCCTGACATCCTCGTGTTCGAGGCCCATCTCCAATGCTAGACCCTTCAGCCACAGGGCCTCCTTTACTATCTCTGTAACTCTGATATACTCCGCCTCGGTGGTTGATAATGCCGTAATAGGTTGCAAGCAGGATCTACATGATACAGGACCTCCATATATGCTAAATATGAAACCTATCGTTGAACAATGGTGTCTACATCTCCATCGAAATCTGCATCCACGAACCCTCCTATCAGCCCTCGAGCCTCTTTGGACATGTTGGAGTGTCCCTCAGCACCTCCTCACTATCTGTAGTAGATGCTAACTCCAACCGTGACTGCGAAGTACCTGAAGACTCCCTTCAGTGCTCGCCAGTGCTCCCTACCATGCTATGCTATGAACCTGCTCACCTAACTCACTACATGGGTGATATCCGGCCTACAACATACTATTGTGTACATGAGACTACCTACACCAAAGGCATATGGCACCCTCTCCATCTCCTAAATCTCCACCTCAGTCCATGGTGCCATGGTCTTCGAGAGTCGGAAGTGTTCGACTATTGGCAGCTCTGTCAGCTTTGCTTCCTTCATCCCATACCTCTTCAAAATCTTCTTTATATAGCCACCTTGAGATAAATGCAGCACCCTTTTGTTTTGATCTCTAAAGATTTCCATGCTTAGGATCTTCCTCGCAGGTTCCAAATCCTTCATCTCAAACTTCCAAGACAAAGCTGCCTTTAATTCCTGCACTATCTGCTTACTCTTGCATGTTATCAGCATGTCATCCATATACAAGAGTAAGTAGATCCTAGAACCATCATCAAGAGTTCTCATGTATACAAAAGAGTCATGATCGCACCTGAAAAGTCCAATGCTTCTCACAAAATTATCGAACCACTTGTACCATTGCCTTGGCAACTGCTTGAGCGCGTACAGCGACTTCTGCAGCAAACAAACTTTCCCTTCTGATCCTGGTGCTCTGAAACCTGGTGGCTGCTCCATGTAGATGCTCTCCTCTAGGTATCCATAGAGAAATGTCGTCTTGACATCCATTTGCTCTAGCTCCAAGTCTTGAGCTGCTACGATGCTCAGCAGGACCCTGATGGAAGTATGTCTGACGACGGGAGAGAAAACCTCACTGAAGTCTATTTCTTCTCTCTGTGAGTAACCTTTGGCAACCAAACGAGCTTTGAATATGATGCCTCCTTGTTCCAAAGGTCCCTCCTTGCATTGGTAAACACATTTGCACCCTATGGATTTCTTTCCCTGTGGCAACTGCACCAACTGCTATGTATCATTCTTGTGGAGAGATTACATATCCTTAGACATTGCTTGGACCCACCTCTCTTTGTCTGGGCTCTCCATAGCCTCCTTGTAGGTATATGGGTCTCTATTGGCTATCACCAGGGTATATGACACCATCTCTCCGAAGCCATATCGATCAGGTTGCCTGATGGTCCTCTTGGGCTTATGCAGCGCAACCTCGATATCTCTCCTAGGCCAGCCTACTCCCGCTGGTCCTCCTAGCCTCGATCATTCATCCGATCTCTCTCCATATGTAGAGGCACCCTCTGAGAGTGCTTCACCTGAATGTCCAATCCTCTAGATGCACCTACAAGTGGCAAAATAGATAAAGAGGTAAGCTGTCCAGTGCTGCCTCGCTGGATCTCTGCTACTCCTGCTACTCCTCCGTGCCACCTGACCTCTCATCAAAGGTCACATCCCTACTGATAACGACCTTCTTCTCCAAGGGATCCTACATCCTATACCCCTTGACTCCTTGTGGATACCCCAAGAACACCATCCTCTTTGACTTGGCATCCAACTTACTATGCTCACCAGCATCGATGTGCACATAGGCCGTGCACCCAAAAATACATGATAATAAAGCCCAATCCTCCTTCTAGACCATCTCTCCTCTGGAATACCACCATCTAACTTTATATGTGGTGACCGATTGACCAAATAGCAGGATATGTCAACTGTATCAACCCAGAATGCCTTAGGAAGCCCTGCCTGTAGCCTCATGCATCTTGCTTTCTCCATAAGGGTTCGATTGATTCTCTCAGCCATGCCATTTTGCTGAGGAGTCCCTCTAACCAAGAAGTGCCTTTTGATGCCACACTCCTCATAAAAGTGTTGGAACTCTCTGCTGGTGAACTCACCATCGTTGTCGAACCTCAAGCATTTTACATTGCACCTTGCTCCTTCTCAACTTCTTCTTTCTACACCTTAAACTTTTAGAAGACCTCTAATTTTTTCCTCATGAAGTAGACCCACACTTTTCTTGAAAAATCATCTATCAAGGTTAAGAAGTACCTCGCTCCATTTCTGGCTAAAACTGGAGACGGTCCCCACACATCGTGTGAACTAGCTCCAGTGGAGCTACACAGTGGGCTGAACTGCTACTGAAGTGGACCCTTCTCTGCTTTCCCATCTAGCACGGCTCACAAACATCTAAAATGTCACCAACCAGATCTGAAATTGATCCATGCTTGCTCAGTTCCTTCATCCCATGATCTCCCATATGGTCCAGGCGGTAGTGCCACAATCTATAGTTTCCCTGTAGATCTTATGCTGTCGCTGTTGTATCAAATTGCCCCATCACAACTAACCCCTCAATCCTATAAAGATTATTGTCCATCCTCCTACCTCTCATCATAAATATGGCTCCATTGCAGATATTAAGTACTCCACTCTTGGCTCGACTGCTGAAGTTGTAACCGCATCCTCCAGGTAGCCCAGTGACCCATATTTTTTTCAGCTCAGGAACATGCTTGATATTGGTCAGTATCCTCACGATCTCATTGAACATCCTCACTCATACACTCCCAATACCAGCAACCTTGCACGATTGATCATCTTCAAGTGTCACACTTCCTGTTGCCCAGGTGGTTTCCCAAGAGGGGGGTGAATTGGGATTATAAAAACTTTAGCAAGTATGTGTAATTTAAAATTATTTTAGTGTTGAGATGATATATGCAATGCAGAAGCAAGTAAATAAATGTAATAAAGTTAAACAAGCATAATTACAAACACAAGAAACTTAGAGTGGTTCGGAGCAACCCGCTCCTACATCCACTACCCAAGCACCACTTGGGATTTTCACTATATCCTTCCTAGAATACAATTAGATTATTTTACCGGGATCACAATCCAAACCCAACTCCCTTTGGTTTTTATACCTGGCTCACCAAAGAAACCCACCCTTGGTTTTACACCGGGCTTACCAAAAACCCAAACTTGGTTTTCACGGGCTCACCAAAAACCCAAAACAAAAATAAGAAAAATAAACAAGTAAACAATGCAACAAAATACAAACTCCTTGAGAGTGGATGGTTGTAGCTTTAGCCCATTGAATGTAGCTCTTCTAAGCTCTCCTCTTTCTTCAAATAAAGCTTCAAGAGTTGTGATAGGAAGTGAAGAACTCTCTCTTGAATTTGAACATTGAAGCTCTCTCCAAAATCTGAAATATAAACTTGAAAAACTCTTTTTCTTCAATTTTTCTTCCCCTTTTTTTGATCCATCATATATAAGTTTTGGAAGTGTTCCCAGGTTGTTTTGACCATTGGAGTGCCTTGGGAATCAAAATATGACCGTTTGGAACTGTTGGAAGGAAGAAAAATAATTTTTGCAACTAGCCTTTACGGTTTGAAAGTGCAGAGCTCGAGTCAGCTCGAGCCATTCGAGTCGGCTCGAAGTCTCAGTCAAGAAAAACACAAACTCTGGACGAGTCGACTCTTTTGGGTCGAGTCGGCTCGAAGTTTCAGAATAATTATAGTTTGCCATTCTGGAGTCAGCTCTTGGTCCATGAGTTGGCTCGAGCTGAACTTCTTCAAATACTTCCAAACCATTCCAAACTTCTTCCAAACCACTTCAAACATCATATAAACCTATGATACTCTACAAAAACAATCTTTACAAAGATAATTAGTAACATATCATGCATCAATGTTTTGTAATCATCAAAATCAATCCTAGGATCAACAATCTCCCCTTTTTGATGATGACAAAACATTGGACATGAAAAATAATTTTAGCATAAAATTAAATCTATAAAAGATTGTATTTCAAGTAAATTAATAAATATCATATAAGCAATAAGCTCCCCTTAATTTGTCAATATATTTCAAAAATAAAATTTTTCTCTTTTCAAATGTTCTTTTTCATAACACCTTATATCTCTCCCCCTTTTTGACATCAACAAAAAATATTCTTAACCATTCTTTAAGGGGATACTAATCATTGATTTTATAATACCACAAGAATATTAGGATATTTTGAGACAATTTTATCTTGTTTTTATTTCCTTCATATTCTTGCCAATAAATTCTCTTTTTCTCCCCCCTTTCTTTATGCTATCAATTGTTACAAATACTAATTGTTGGGGGTATCAAAATTCTTAATTCTTCTTTTATCTAACACATACACTCCTCTCTCTTTCACATTTATTCTAAGCATTCATGCAAGAGAGTAATGTAAAACATAGTATCAATAAAAATAAATAAATATCAATAGAAGAATTAAAATCATGAGTTTATAAAAATTATCAAAATCAATCTATACCCATGATCAATTTAAAACATTAAGTATGCTAGCACATCTCAAATTATCAATGTTAGAGTAAGCTAGAACTCTTGATTTCATGGTTCATTGCCACAAGACTTGAATATCAATCATACCTCAAACATTCAAAATGTTTCAAGTCAAAGTTCAATGAATTTCACATAATCAAGAATACTAGTAACTTTTGCATGGTTAACATTTAACTTATCTTGAAGCATCAAATATAATAAACATAGCAAATTGCTTCAAGTAAATGACTAGCATTACATATATCAAAAAGTAAGGAAGGGTTTGAGTAAATTATACCAATATGAATAATCTTTCATTTGCCATTATTTCTACAAACCATTAGTCCACTTGCTCTAACTTTAGGATGAAGACTTGCTCTTCTACCCTACTTCATGCCTTGCACAGCCACTTTATCATTGCAATCTTTTTTTTCTTATGATGGGCTACAAGACAAACCTGCAAAATAGCTAAGTGGATATTTTTGGTACCCAAATCTTTTTGGATTCATTGGAGTTAGTACATGTGGTTCCTTTTGAAATCCAAACTTTCTTTACATCATTTTTCTTTTTCTTTCTAAAGTTAAAAAGATAAGCTTTATGCCCAACTCTTTTACAACAAAAATAAATAACATTAGATTTTTGAAATTCGTTTTGAGCTGAAATCTTTCTTTCAACAAAATTAGAATATGAATTACAATCAATTTCAGCTCTACTACTTGAAAATCTTTGATTGCTTAATAATAACTCAAGCTTATCTGAACTTAAAGTCAATTTATCAACTAAAGGCTTGAGTTTCTCATTTTCTTTTTGTAACCTTTGATTTTCTTCATGAAATACTTCATTCTTTTCAAGATATTCAATCTTTTCTTTTTGAAGAGTTTTACAATTTTCAGAAATAGAGTTTAATTCAATTTACAAAACATGATATTTTTCCAAAGCATCATTTCTTTCATTTTGAAGCATATCATATGATAGTTTTAAGATTTGATGCTTAGTTCCTAACTTTTTATATTCAGAAAATAAATCACAAAAAACATCATTAAGTTCATTAAATATAAATTCTGAGTTAGGTATAGAATTTATCTCATTTTGTTGAACTGTAAAGCATGTGTTGGTAGTTTTTGATTGCTTTATATTATCACTTAAGCTTGAATCTTCGCTGTCGCTCCAAGTGGCTGTCAATGCCTTCTTTTCTTTTCTTTCTCTTTGTATGGCTCCCCCTTAGCCATATACTTCTTTTTTCTGAATCTGCCCTTACCCATAAATTTTCTAAACTTTTTTATAACCAGGGCTAATTCATCTTCATTTTGCTCCTCTTCGGATGGTGAACTTGTGAACTTTTCTTTATTTTCTTCAGTAGCCGCCTTGAGTGTAATTATTTTCTTTTTCTTTTCCTCATCTTCACTCCGCCGCTTCATTGTGAGTTCATGAGTGATGAGTGATCCGAGAAGCTCTTCTAATGACATATTGTTTAGATTCTTTGCCTCTTGAATTGCAGTTACTTTAGGATCCCAAATTCTTGGCAAAGATCGAAGAATCTTTTGAACCATATTTGCATTAGAGCACATTCTATCAAAACTTTTCAAATTGTTAGTAATGTTAGTAAACCTCGAAAACATTTCAGAAATAGATTCATGAGGTTTCATTTTAAATATTTCATAATCATGCATGAGCATATTGATCTTGGAGTTTCTAACTTGTGTTGTGCCTTCATGAGTGATTTCAAGTTTATCCCAAATTTCTTTTGCAAAGGTGCAAGTAGAAATCCGGTTAAACTTATTGGCATCTAAAGCACAATACAAGAGGTTCATTGCTCTTGCATTCAACTCTTCCATTTGTATTTCATAAACATTCCAATCTAATTCCAATTTTGGAATGTTTATGCCATCAACATTTATCATGGGTGTAGGAGGTTTTCTTAAAATAATTTTCCATAATTTGAAATCTATAGCTTGAATATAAATTTTTATGCGTGCTTTCCAATAGCTATAGTTTATGCCGATAAAAATTGGAGGTCGTGTAGAACATTGCCCTTCAGCAAGATGTGTGCTCATGTGGGTAGCCATAAATCTTTACTCTAAGAATGATTCAGAGACACTGCTCTGATACCACTTGTTGCCCTGGTGGCTTTCCAAGATGGGGATGAATTGGGATTATAAAAACTTTAGCAAGTATGTGCAATTTAAAATACTTTCAGTGTTGTGGTGATATATGTAATGCGGAAGCAAGTAAATAAATGTAATGAAGTTAAATAAGCATAATCACAAACATAAGGAATTTAGAGTGGTTCGGAGCAACCTGCTCCTACGTCCACTATCTAAGCACCACTTGGAATTTCCACTATATCCTTCATAGTATACTGTCGGATTGTTTTATCGGGATCACATTCCAAACCCAACTCCTTTTGGTTTTTACATCGGGCTCACCAAAGAAACCAACTCTTGGTTTTACACCGGGCTTACCAAGAATCCAAACTTGATTTTCACGGGCTCACCAAAAACCCAAAACAAAAACAAGGAAAATAAACAAGTAAACAATGAAACACAAAATACAAACTCCTTGAGAGTGGATGGTTGTAGCTTTAGCCCATTGAATGTAGCTCTTCTAAGCTCTCCTCTTTCTTCAAATAAAGCTTCAAGAGTTGTGATAGAAAGTGAAGAACCCTCTCTTGAATTTGAACATTGAAGCTCTCTCCAAAATCTGAAATATAAACTTGAAAAACTATTTTTCTTTAATTTTTCTTCCCCTCTTCACTTTGATCCATCATATATAAGTTTTGGAAGTGTTCCCAGGTTGTTTTGACCATTGGAGTGCCTTGGGAATCGAAATATGACCATTTGGAACGTTGGAAGGAAGAAAAATAATTTCTGCAACTAGCCGTTACCGTTTGAAAGTGCAGAGCTCGAGTCAGCTCGAGCAATTCGAGTCGGCTCGAAGTCTCAGTCAAGAAAAATACAAACTCTAGACGAGTCGACTCTTTTGGATCGAGTCGGCTCGAAGTTTCAGAATAATTACAGTTCTGCCATTCTAGAGTCAGCTCTTGGTCTATGAGTCGGCTCGAGCTGAACGTCTTCAAATACTTCCAAACCACTCCAAACTTCTTCCAAACCACTCAAACATCATCTAAACCTATGATACTCTACAAAAACAATCTTTACAAAGATAATTAGTAACATATCATGCATCGATGTTTTATAATCATCAAAATCAATCCTAGGGTCAACACTTCCCTCATCGATCTTGGTATAGGTCGAAACTAAGACCGGTTCATGATATAATGATGAGAACAGGCTGAATCCAAGGTCCATATATCTGTGTACAATCTATGATCATCTGATACCACCAAGAGGTCATCCTCCACCTCTTTATCAGCCAAGGCACTCACCAAATCCGATCCTCCTGTGTCTCCCTTCTTGTTCTTCAACTGAGGACAATCCCGTCAAAAGTGCCCAGTCTCATTGCACTTAAAGCACCTTGCATCTTTCATGCTCTTGCTCTTCCTTCTGGACTTCAACCATCCTCTCTGCTTGGACCTCTCCCTTCCCCTTCCAGACCTTTCCCAATGACCAAGCCCTCCTGGGAAATTCCTTCTTTGGTTAGCTTCTACCTCTGCTCATTGGAATGTAGCATTGAGATCGTGTCTTCATACTCCAGGGTCTCCTTGCCGTACAGCAGCGTAGTAACCAAAGCATCAAAGGAAGGGGGCAGCGAGCATAGCAATAGCAAGGACTTGTACTTCTCCTCGAACTTGATCCCAATATTCAGCAACTCATTGCATATCTGGTCGAGCTTCTGAATGTGATCTTTTATGTTTTCGCCTTCCTGCATCCAAAGGCTATAGAGATGCTTCTTTAGCATCAACTTATTGCATATGTTCTTCCCCATGTAGAGCGCATGCAACTTTGACCTGAGATCTTTTGGAGTCCTCTCCTCACCACAAAATAGAGAGCCACATCCATCAAGCACCCTCTGATCATCGCACGGGCCTTCCTTTTCATGAACATCCATTGCTTCTCTGACACCTCGTCAGGCTTTTCCTCCAAAGCCGATCCAGCTCTAACTGGACAAGGAGATCTTCAACTCGAACTTCCCACATGAAAAAGTTTCCTTTCTCATCAAACTTCTTGAAATCCACCTTCATGCTAGTACTCATGGCTGGATCCTAGCCAAACATACAATAATAAAAAACAAACACCATAGGATTGTGAAGTACCTTAACAGGCCCTTGCTAAAATTTCAGCAATTGAAGATCTGCAATTTCTGGCATCTCCCACAAACTCCACGCAACTCGAGCTCTGATACCACTTATTGGAGGACGTTTTCATGTGTGTAGAAAACCTTTTACCAGCAACCAACCTCAAAAACTTATATTGTAAGTAGTAGCAACAGGGGATTGAAGCAATCAGCCTAGCAGGAATTCAGACTTCTTGTGCAGAAATCTCCTAACTTGTTCAGAGTGCCCTGAGCGTTCTAGATATGATATTGACATGAAACTACCTCTCTTGGGACCTCTAGCCTGTGAGGATTCAACCCTCTAATGCTCTTGGTTGAACTCCAATAGGGTAAAGGGAGGGAAGACTCCAAAGGTGCTAGGCGCTAGGTTTCCTACTTGGACTAGGAGTCCCTAGGCGCTAAGAAATTCTCTCCTTCCTAGGGTATGGCAGCTTAGATATTAATTTCTCCTTGATAAAGAGTGACAAACCAGAGAGGAAGAGAAGAAAGAAGAAGATGGATATCAGGGAGAAAAGGTTATTTCATTATGACGCTCTAATCAACCCCATATACAAAGTATATATATACTAGGTCACCATGACCTAACCCTAAAATTCCCATAGGCCAACTTAATGCATAATTGAGTTTTCCAAGCTCAAGTACACCCTTGACTCAGCCCAATCACACAAACCTAGGACTCAAAATTAGCCTAATATAAGTTGGCCCCTTGAGGCCCAAGTTTCCTAAACCTCGAGAACCGAAAGGCTAATAGCTTTTCATCCTAGGACCCAAATTAGTTCTAGAAATTTCATGACAGCATCATGATTATTGGACCTTGGTCTTAGCCTTGGTCCCCTGAGCCTTGGAAACACCATATGAGACCCAACAGTGCTCCCTGAGAGCATCTTCTGAGGTTGGAGCATAGGTCTGTCCCCTCTCCTTTGAGAAGAGGGAGACAAGACCCGTAGCCCTCATCCGGAAATTCTGCCATGGGTGCAGGCAAAGTACTATGAAGTGCACATCCCTTCCGTGGTGAGTGCGAGTGGCATGCCACAGGACCTGACATCCTGACAGGATACTGCTTCTTCCGAACAGTATGCCACCATGTCTAAGGGACATGGCAGAGCACTGGCCTGGCGGGAGGTGCTACGGGGCTTGAGATCCCTAGTAAAACTTTCTCCTTCCGGGTGGTATTGGCAGTAGGTTGAAAGGCACGATGCTCCGGGTAGAGCGCCTTTCCATAGAAGGTGTCGATAATAAGTTGGGAGGCCTGGTGCTTCGACTGGTTGCTCCACCATAGGGGATATAGGCTGCATGCCTTGGCAGAGTGCCTCTCCTCAGAGGTTGCAGGCGGCATACCTTGGCAGAGTGCCACTCCACAGTGGTGGCAGGCGGCATGCCTTGGCGGAGTGCCACTCCATAGTGGTAGCAGTTTCTCTGAGTGACACAGAGGTCCCGGTGGGGATGGTGACACCTCCTGCTGGGGCCACTATCTCGGCCACTCCTAAGGCTACTAGAGTAAGAGATTGAGTCCACCTGTCTTTGTCCATGCTTGACTTCAAGTGAGTAGTTGACCTTGACCGGGAACACGACCTCAGCAGGGAGCTCGACCTCGGCAGGGAGCTCGACCTCGGCAGGGAGCTAGACCTCGACAGGGAGCTCGACCTCGAGCAGGAGCTCCACCTCGGGCCAGAGCTCGACCTTGGATGGGAGCTCGACCTCGACAAGGTGCTCAAGCTCAGCATCTAGCTGGTGCCTTCTGCCAGCCTGTCCGCCAGCTGGATTAGATGTGGGCTCCACGTTGGTGGTCATGCCATATTAGATGCCCCCCACTCTCGAGTCTAGAGCATGATGCGGCGCTCGGGACGAAGGAAGTTATGGTGATGCTGACATGGAAGGATGCTTTAGCCTGTACCATTTAATGCCTCGATCATTGATGACTCGCATATCATGCCTCAAAGCCTATGAGGGAGCGCTACATCAGCTGGCACCAAGGGGAGTGATGATTTGCGCTCAGCCTGAAGCAATTTTCGACATGTCGAAGCACCATTCCCAGAAGATCTCAATGTGTGGCGAGCATCCAGTAGTTTGTGCATAACGAAGCACCACTCTCAATAAATTTTGGCACGTGGCCAGCATCTGTTGGGCGAAGAGGTGAAAGGATGCACGTTTCGATCAGTACAATCTGACAGGGCATTGTCAGGCCATTTGAAGAGAGGCCATTTTGCCTTAGCCAATTCTTTAGAAACTTCGAGCGAGGGAGCAGGAAGAGCCAGAGCCTTTTTCACCTAGTTCCAACTCTCTCACCCGAGGCATTCAGGTCAGTCCTCCCTCCTTCTACTTCCTTCCTCTCCTTTGGCCTATGCTGAAGGGGGTTAGTTAGGGTCCTTAGATCCATCTTTTCCCATTTCTTCTTCTTCTTTTATGATGATTCCTTCCAGCTAGAGGCACCACTGCCTGGACCATTCCGATAGGCAATCCCATCCCGACCGAGGCCTCCTTCTCCTGATAGCGAGGAGGAGGAAGTTCCTCTTAGGATTCGTAGGGGTCCTTCCCGGATGGGGATAGTCATAGGTCACCCTAAGGTTCCTTCTCCTCCCCCTCCTTCTTCCCACTATGATTTGGCCAGTCCTTCGAGCATTGCTTCGACGATGACCCAGGAAGACCTCCTTCATCTCCGGAGCACCTACAGGATTTTGGACTTTGTCCGGCTCTTGATTCTGGGGCCAGAGGAGCAGGTCACCTCCGGTGGCCCGGCCTGGATTGCTTTGTACGAGAACTTCTTTCTTAGGGGCCTTCGTCTTCCTCTTCAACCCTTCTTCCTCTCTTTTT
Source organism: Areca catechu (assembly GCA_021397845.1). Classification (NCBI taxonomy): domain Eukaryota; kingdom Viridiplantae; phylum Streptophyta; class Magnoliopsida; order Arecales; family Arecaceae; genus Areca; species Areca catechu. The sequence continues at coordinate 28,543,571 of CM038046.1, forward strand.
TCAGTAACTTTTGTTTAGTCCCAGCCCAACTTGCTCCAAATGTAGTTAGGATCATCTCTTGTTTTTCCATCCTCTATCATTTTCATGTGATTGTTGCCTATTTTTCTTTGTTCAGGGCCTTCTTCATCCTAAAGCGCCATTCGGTCGATAACGGGTTATGGTTCATGGCCCCCCGCCCCGGGGCCATCAAATTTGATATACCTACTTCCATCAAAGGATGGAAGAATAGATTTTTCTTCATCTCAGTTGAGGGAGTTGATTGGGTTTGGAGTGACCCAGATCGCACCCCCAACCGGATGCCCAAGTGGAGGCCACAAACCGGGAGGTGTACGACCGGTTTGTCACTTTCGAGATTACTCTCTTCGGGATCTGATCGAAAATAACTTGTTCGAGGCTGGGGTCAGCCCAATCCGATCCTTGGGTAAGGCCCAAAACCCCTACTTCTTTTTTGAATCCTTCTTTGCTTTGAGTCTAATTGAAATCTTCTTCTCTTTGCAGGCATGAAATTTTTCATGGATCAGATTTTGGAGATGTCCTGGAAAAGGCATGCATCTCCCGAGCCCAGGCAAGATCCACAAAAGAGAGCCAAGGAAGACCTGGGGTGGAGGCCCACCATGGAGGCTTCGGCCAGCCCAGGAGAGAGGAGGCCTGGGCTGGTCCCAACAACATCTGGGCCAATGGCCTAGACATCCACGTGCGGGCCCAGCAAGAGCACCACGGTTGGAGAGGGGGCCACATAAGCCCCTCAGGCGGTGCCTTCCCATGCCGAAGTCCCACCATCGCTGAAGGTGGTGGAAGTGGCGGCCAGCACGGCAACCAGAGAGAGGCCGATGCTGCCGGTGGCCGTAGAAGTGGTCGCCACTCAACCAGTGACCTCGATGCCTCCACCATTGACCACTCCGGGCCCGGCGGCATCCTCCATGACAACCACCACAGGGGTGGCCAAGGTTATGATTGCGGTACCACCAAATACGACGGTCACCCTCGACCCTGCACTGGCAAGAGGATGGTCGAGTTCGCCGTCCAACCACGTGACCATCGAGAGAGAAGAGGCAAGCAGCTGGCGACCACCATCATGCCTGTTCCCCTAATTGATGGCGATAAGTCTTCTCTTCCTTAATCTTTCTCTCATTACTTATGTTGATTTGACTAACATTTCTGCTATTGCAGGTAGCCATTGATGCCCTGCTAATCTGGGACTCCTGCCTGGCATTGGCAAAGCGGGATGTCATCTACCGAAAGTGCTTGGAGGCTTTGAGGCGGAGGCCCGAGTGCAAACCCGACGAGTGCAAGAACTGGAGGGGTAGACCAGAGCCCTCCAAACTGAAGTGGCTGGTACCAAGGCCACGATGGCTAAGCTGGAGGGTCGAGCGAGGGATCTTGAGGTGGCCCTAGTAGCGGAGAGGGAGAAGGCTACCCACTAGGTGGAGGAGTCAGTCGCGGAGGTGGCATGCCTGGAGGGGCAGGCACAGACCCTCTAGGCCCACCTTGAAGCAGCGATGGCCCAGGCCGTGGCTACGGAAGAGAAGGCGACGGTGGTGGTCGCACTGATGGAGATGGCAAAGAAGGACGCCGCCAAAGTCATGCCAAAGTTCAAGGCCTCAGAGGTATTCGTCGATGAGGTCCGGGAGGCAGTCCTTGATTCCTTCCTCAAGGGGTACGAGGACTGCAAGAAGAAGGTGGCCCAGGCCTTCTCTTACAATGGCCTAGAGTCCATCATCCCGGACGTGCTGGGTGCCTGTGACGGAGAGGAGGCCCTACCAGAAGAGGCCATGCAGGGACAAACGCAGAGCCAAACTCCGAGGCCGGGGCTGCCACGTGGGAGGCCGAAACTGGGATGGCCACCACACCAGAGGTCGAGGTGGTGGAGGTCACTGATCTAGTCACCCCTCCCACTGAAGCTTCGTAGAGGACCGACGAGGTGCCCGACAGCCTGGCAAGGCACTGGCAGAGTCCCCATTATGTAGATTTTTTCTTTTCTTTCAATACTTAGATACTTTGGGGGATGTTTTGATGTAAGCTTTTGCTTCAAAGTAATGAAAGACAAACTTTAAACCAAATATGTCTCTTCCTTCTTTTATTCCCTTTCTTCTTTTGTACTTGGTAGATTTTGAGGGGCTCCCTAGTCTGTCGGGGAGTCCTTCTCATTGTAAAGACTTTTACCTTCAACAAAGTTTTTGGTTCTGCAATGACTTCATCTGGATTCTTTCTTTTCTATATGGTGCAAATATGGACCATATAAACCACACAATAGCCAAGTGTAGGGTTCCCAGGGTCTCGGCCCTCTTTGTCGGACAGGAAGTCATGCAAATGAGAATGCAGGGCTTTTGGAGTCTTCCAGCTTTCCTCGCCAAACTATGAGTCAAGCGGTAGATAGTGGAGCTTCGGAGATTTCCCGACTTACATCTCCAGACTGTGAGCAAGGTGGTTAAGCGCAGGGCTTCATAAATTTTCTGGCTTGATTTGTCAAACTGTGAGTCAAGTGATAAATAGTGGAGCTTCGAAAGTTTCCTAGCTTGCATCTCTACATTGTGAGCAAGGCGGTTGGAGTGCGGGGCTTCTGAAGTTTCCTGGCTTGATTTGCCGAACTGTGAGTCAAGTGATAGACAGCGGGGCTTTGAAGTTTCCCGGCTTATATCTCCGGACGTGAGTAAGGTATATCTCCGGACCGTGAGTAAGGTGGTTGAAGTGCAGGGCTTCTAGAGTTTTCCTTCTTGATTTGCCGAACTGTGAGTCAAGCAGTAGATAGTGGGGCTTCAAAAATTTTCCGGCTTACATCTCTGGACTGTGAGTAAGGCAATTGGAGTGCGGGGCTTTTGGAGTTTTCCAGCTTGATTTGTTAAACTGTGAGTCAAGTGATAGACAGCGAGGCTTCAAAAGTATCTCGGCTTACATCTTGGGACTGTGAGTAAGGTAATTGAAGTACGGGGCTTCTAGAGTTTCTCGGCTTGATTTGTCGAACTATGAGTCAAGCGGTAGATAGCTGGGCTTCGAAAGTTTCCTAGCTTATATCTTTGGGCTATGAGTAAGGCAGTTGGAGTGCGGGGCTTCTGGAGTTTCCTAGCTTGATTTGTCAAACTATGAGTCAAGTGATAGATAGCGGGGCTTCGAAAGTTTCCTGGCTTACATCTTCGGACTGTGAGTAAGGTGATTGGAGTGCAGGGCTTCTAGAGTTTCCCGACTTGCATCGCTGAACTTGGAGTCCAACGAATAGAGTTCCAGCATAGATGAGAAATAGTGTTGTACCAAAAAGAAACTATTATTATTAAAGGAGAGTCTTATACCATTGGTAGTACATTCTCAGGTTGCCAGCATTCCAGGTCCAAGGGAATTAGGTGCCATCAAGCCCGGCGAGATAGTAGGTTCCATGTGACAGGGCCTCGACCACCTTGTAGGGACCTTCCTAGTTCGAAAAAAGTTTGCCACATTTTCTAGACTGTGAGACTTCAGCACGCCATAGGACTAAGTCACTCGAGAGGAAGGCCTTCGGCTTCACACGTGAATTATAGAACCGGGTCACCTGTTGCCTGTAGGCTGCCATACAGAGCTGAGCTTTGTCCCTTGTCTCTTCCAGCAGGTCTAGGTTGAGCAAGAGGCAAACTGATTCTCAACTTCATTATATTGCTCTACCCATACTATGGGTAGACCCACCTCCACTGGGATCACAACCTCAGAACCAAAGATGAGATTGAAAGGTGTCTCATCTGTTGCTTCCAAGGTATGGTGTGGTAGGCCCATAATACGCTAGGGAGCTCCTCGACCCATCGGCCCTAGGCCTTGTCCAGTTTGGTGCGAGCCCTTGGAGGATGGTCCAGTTGATCACCTTGGCCTTCCCATTAGTCTGAGGGTGAGCCATCGAAGTGAAGCGATGACAGATGTTGAGATCGGTGCAGAACTTCTTATATGTTTGGTTATTAAATTGCTATCCATTGTTGGTGATGATTGAATGGGGAAGACCGAAATGGTAGATGACCGATTTCTAGAGGAAGGATCTGGCCCTGGCTTCAGTGATCCATGCCAGTAGCTCGGTCTCGACCGACTTTATGAAGTAGTCGATGGCTATAATCAGATACTTTCATTGACCGGATGCTGGGAGAAAGGGATCCAAGATGTCCATTCCTTATTAGGTGAATGGCCACAAAGCGAAGAGTTGGGAGAGTGGCGTGGCCGACTGGCGTTGTATGTTAGCGTGCTGTTGACAACGGTCGCACCTCCTCACAAAGTCAGCAGCATCTTCCCACATGGTCTCCCAGTAGTATCCTTGTCGGAGGGCTTTATATGCTAGCATCCTGCCCCCCACATGGTTCCCACAGAGGCCCTCGTGTATCTCCTAGAGCACATAGGCCACCTCTAAGGGTCTCATACACTTTAACAGGAGATAGGAGTGGGACCTTTGGTAGAGCTACCCGTCCATCAATATGAAGTGCATGGTCTTCTTCTTGAGGAAACCGGCTTCCATGCAGTTCTCCAGCAGGGTGCCATCGATAATGTACCTGATGTAGCAGTCCATCCAACTAGCCTCAGGGGTGACCTGCTGGACTTCACCTGGAGTCTCGTAGCTGGGCATCTCCAAGTATTCGATGTAGGTGTGCCCTAGCGACGAGTACGGCAAAGTTGTAAGTCTGGAGAGAGCATCGACATGGATGTTTTCTCCACGAGGGATATGAGAGATGCTAAAATACTGGAAGCCTGTCGTGCTTGAATGCACCTGCTCCAGATATATTGCCATCTAAGGATCTCGGGCTTCAAACTCTCTTAAGACTTGACCCGCGACTAATTACGAGTCGATGAAGACTCTCAGGCTTGACACACCCAGCTTGTGGGATACCTTTAAGCCCACGAGGAGCGCTTAATACTCAGCATGGTTATTTGTGGCTTTGAATAAGAAGCGCAATGCGTACTCGACCATGACCCAGTCAGAATTGGCAAGGATGAGGCTAGATTTGCTTCCTCCCATGTTGGATATGCCATCCACATGGAGGATCCATGCTGTCTCATTGACCGACAATTTTAATGGATGTTCGGGGGAGTCCTCTTCTGGTTCTTCACTTGTCTAGGCGCACTCCACCAGAAAGTCAGCCAGTACCTGTGCCTTCTGAGATGGCCTTGGATGATAGGTGATGTCAAACTCGCTAAGCTTCACCGCCCATTTAGCCAAACATCTGGATGTGTCCAATTAGCTAAGGATGGCCCTTACAGGCTGGTCGATGAGGACCACTATTGGGTGTGCTTGGAAGTATGGCCTGAGATGTTGAGCAGACATGATGAGCGCAAAAATATTTTTTTCAGAGTGGGTGTACCTGGTCTCTGCATCTTGAAGCAGCTTGCTAGTGTAGTACACTGGTCTCTAGACTCCGTCTCCGTCTATGCAAACAAGCACTGAGCTGATGGCCCCTGAGGAGATTGCCAGGTACATGAGAAGTTCTTCCCTAACTTTTGGCCTAGAGAGCAGTGGTGGAGATGCAAGGAACCTCTTCAGCTCCTTGAAGGCTTCTCAACACTCCTGCATCCAAGTGAAGTCATTTAGCCTGCACAGCACCTTGAAGAAGCGCAGCAATGATCGACAGAGTGCGAGATGAACCGTCTTAGAGCCATAATCCAACCGGTTAGGCACTGGACCTGTTTCTTTAAGGTAAGGTGCTCCATGTCGATGATTGCCTATACCTTCTTGGGGTTAGCCTCGATCCCTCTTTGAATGACCATAAAGCCCAAGAACTTTCCAGCAGTGATGCCGAAGGTGCACTTGGTTGGATTCAGCTTCATTTGGTGAAGACAGAGGTTGCGGAAGGCTTTAGCAAGGTCTGCGACATGGTCTGACTCTTGGCCACTCATGACGAGCATGTCATCCACGTAGACCTGCACATTATGGCCATTTGATCTTTGAAGACCTTATTGACCAAGCACTAGTATGTGGCCCCAGCGTTCTTCAAATCGAATGGTATCATCTTGTAGCAGTAGGTCCCTCGATCTGTAATGAAGGCAGTGTGCTCCTCACCTTTTGAGTGCATCTGGATCTAGTTATATACGGAGAATGCATCCATGAAATTGAGTAAGCGATGCCATGAGATGGCATCCACTAGCTGGTCAATCTTGGAAAGAGAAAGCTATATTTTAGACAGGCTTGATTGAGGTCGGTGTATTCAACACATATCCTCTATTTTTCATTGGCCTTCTTGACTATAACTATGTTCGCCAATCAGCTGGGGTAATGGACTTCTCGGATGAAGCCTGCAGTGAGGAGCTTTTCCACCTCTTCATTGATTACCTTCTATCTCTTCGAGGTGAAGCTCCTCTTCTTCTGCTAGATCGGGCGATATTTTAGATCGATGTTCAGCCTATAGGTAATGATGTTGGAAGGAATCCTAGGCATGTCCATCGTGGTCCAAGCAAAAGCATCAGCATTTGCTCGGAGGAAACTCAGGAGGCGAGCCCTTTCGTCTTCATGTAGCTGGGCTCCTACTTGCACAGTCTTCAAAGGGTCCGTCCCGAGAGGGAAAGATAACAAGCTCTCGACCGAGCTACCCTTGTCATCCTGTGCTCTTTGATCAAGCTGGTCAGTGACCAGGTCCTCTCCGGCACTCCTAGCCCCAGGGATGGTCTATAGGCAGTGTTGAACTAGCTGTAGGGTCCCCCTCATCTTTCCTATTCCATAGGAGGTTTGGAACTAAACTAGGAGCCATTTCGTAGATATGACCGTGTTGAGCAGATTAAGCCCAGGATGGCCAAGGATCACGTTATATGCTGAAGGGAGCCTAACAACCATGAAAGTCATTATTATAGTGCTCTGCCAGGGAGGCATCCCAGTAATGACTGGGAGAGTAATCTCTCCCTCCACCCTTACTGAATCTCCAGTAAAGCCAACCAGAGGGGTGTGCACCAGCCTCAATAGAGTAGGAGATAGATTCATCTTGGAGAAAGCATCATAAAAAAGGATGTCAATCAAACTTCCACTATCGACCATAATCCATTTTACAGGATCATCTCGATGACAACAGCATTGTTATTTACATTCTCCACCCCAGTTTCCCTTTCCTTCATAAAGGGGAGTATATTATTAGACCCTTCCCCCACCCTGATTCTCTTCAAGCCATACTCTATCCCCTAGGAGATCATGCCCACTGGTCTCTCAGTGGGCTGGTTGTCGACAGGAGGAAGTTCTACAAGTGCCTAGGGCTCGAACGGGGTTTTGCCTCCCATGAATTTTCTGAGATAGCCTCTCCTGATAAGGTCTTCGATCTTTCTCTTGAGGTGGCAGCATTTCTCGGTGTCATGACCGTGGTCACGGTGGAACTAGTAGTATTTCATTTTGTCGCGACCACCAGACAGCCTCAATAGGGGAGGGCGATGTAGGTAGTGCTCGTCTTTGATCTCCATAAAGATTTTGGATCTTGGGATGAGGAGAGGGGTGTACCTTTCTTCCTAGACAGGAGTGCTCTTCGACTTTGAGCCCGCTGATGCGGGACTAATATGCATGCAATTCTTTTTGTATGTTTTATATGTGGGGTTAGGTGATTAATTCCCGAATTTTAGATCAAAATTAGTTATAGGAAATTTTGAATGAATTTTTGAAGCCAAACATACAGATTAGAACCTAGAAAAGTACTAAAGAAGGATCGCCGGGGCTGAGAAGCCTCGGTTAGAACAAGTTCTCCTACAATATAATTACTGGAGGTAGAGGGGTTGTACCTGACAACGTCTGAAGTACCCGGTGAAGATCGTAGTGAAGGGATCTCTCGTTCCTCGATGGATGCGGCCTGGAAAATCGAGCCAAAGACCCGCGGATACTCGGCTTTCTGCTCGGTGGTCCGATTGAGGCTTGGCTGGAGTCGTTGGATTCGTAGGAACTCGAAAACCTGCAAACGACCTGTCAGGGGTTAGAAAACTCAAAGGAGATCAAGAAAATAAAGGAAAACGGCAAAGGGGAAAGGAATTTTGGAGTGGATGGCCAAGGCTCTGGAGGATTGGCTGGCGACAGGATGATGGTTGCAGCACCGGGAAGAAGTACTCTCAAACCCCTTTATGCACACAGCAGGATAATCACTCAAAGCAATAGAAGAACTCAAGGTTTATTTCATATATCAAAATCTATCCTCATACAAGAGACTAGGGTCCTTTAAATAGACCCTTAGTCTTGGGCTCCAAGTAAGGATACATTAGTCTTTACATAAGAATCATTTTCCCTCTCAAACCCTAGCTAGAAAATAAGGAAACATTAGGTAGAAAAATCCCTAAAAATTCTCTTGACTTGGCCAACACTCCAAGGATGCCTAGGGGGCATGTTGGGCTTCTAAGAGCATCAAGAGGCCGGCCTAAAGGGGCTTGGGTGCATGGGCTTGGGCCTCTGGAAGCTGGGGTGGCCTAGTAGCCAGGTAGCAAGAATATTCCTTGGTATCTTGCTTTTTAGGGACTTAGGCTTGGCGCCTGGGCTTGATTTCTTTGGGCTAGGATGCAGATGGACATCTAAAATCATGGATGCCTTGGTCTATGAATATATTTTGGCATCTGGAAGGGAATTTGGGCATCTGGAGGGCATCTGCAAGGAATCAGGATTTTCTGAATTTTCCTCCTAGGATTTTTAAATCTTCAAGCTGGGTTGGACTTGAGCTCAACTTCCATATCTTCAATCAGGTTGGACTTGGTCTTCACTTGTATGATGTGGTCTTAAGTCTTCAGTATACTTGGACAGGACTCAAAAAAAATAAAAAATTAGCTCAATATGAGCTGACTAGCATTGGACTGAACTAGCTCAACATGAGCTGACTAGCATTGGACTGAACTAGATCAACATGAGCTGACTAGTACAGAACTGAAATAACAACTCAAAAGACTCAAATAACAACTAAAATGGACTCAGATGGGCTAAGCCCTTATTACAGATGGACTCATAAATTATTGATCAATTCATAGAGGGTTGAAAAGCCTCTATCTTATTCTGGTGCCTTTGGTGTCCCCACCACCCGCTCAGAGGTTCGAGGTTGCCCTAGGCCCGTGCATCTCGAAGGGCTCCCCCTGGGGCTACTTCTTCAAGGGCCTCCTGTCTATTTCCCTCTTGGTCTGGTCTACTTCCTCTACTCGGTGTATTTGTATGCCTAGAGGAGGAGCTCGGAGTAGGTCTTTGGAGGATTCTTGTCGAGGAAGTAGGTGAAACAGGAGGTCCTGAGCCCCCTCTTCAGTGCCAACATGATGACGGGCTCATCCGGGTTGTAGATCTCCAGGGTGGTGACTTTGAAATGGGACATGTAGTCCCATAAGGACTCATAGTTTTGCTAGCAGATAGAGAAGAGGCTATCAGCTTCGCATGGTACCTTCCGACAGGTGTCGAAGTGTGTCACAAACTTCTTCTCCAACTGTTCAAAGGAGTCAATGCTCCTTGCCTCGAGGTGGGTGCACCTGACTCGAGTGGCCTTCCGTAGCATAGTTGGAAAGGCGATATAGAGAAGGGCATCAGTGGCCCCCTGGATGCTTATAAGTGCCTTGTAGCTTTTGAGGTGGTTTTGGGGGTCGGTAGTCCTGTCGTAGGGATCCACGTGAGGCATATGGAACTGGCGGGAATCGATTCCTCTTGGATTCTATGGGAGAAAGGGGAACCGGTGTCATAGCTCGTGGGCTCATGCGAAGAGCCCGTAGATTGGCAAACTAACAGGATAGCTCGGCTAGCTTATGCTCTTGCTCCTCCATGCGCCTCTCAACTCGATGCCTGATAGCCTTGTCGGTGAACCTTCTGCTGAGGCTATCGAAGGAGTGGGAGATGAGAGGCGGAGGTCATGCCGGGGGGCCTTGTCATGGTGGTGTCTACAATGCCATGAGGTGCCATGATCCAGGACCAGGGATTGGTTGTCCTAGCCAGCCGAACCACTCCATTACCTCTTTCTTGGGATTCGGAGGCTCCCCCGAGGATAGGATATGGCCCACAGATGTGATGACCTTCCTTGGAAGGATCGCAAGCTGCCATGGGATCCGATAGCTTGGGCCATAGGGGTTCCTGGCTGCTGTTGGGTCACTAAGGACCGGTGTTGATGGTGCAACTGCTGTTTAACCACAGCCAGGGTCTAGACCTACTGGGCGAATGCGGTGAGCTACGGGTCTGCTAGAGGTAGCGATGGCGGAGCAGGGTGCTCCCTTTTTGGGCTATGTGGTCGCCGTGGTGAAGGGGGTCTCCCACGCGATTGACGGAGACCTGCTGCACATGCATCACCACCATATTGTCAGCAAGATTCTTCAAGTAATGAGGGGCTTGGCCTAAACTGGCTGCCCCCTACATGGTGCGCTAATCTATTGCCACCTGATTGCCATGGCCTACAGCTCCTACATGGCACCGGTGAGTGGGCTTCTTGCCTGGTACCCTCCAAGCACGATCGGTCTTGTAAAAGAAAGGAGACCCGGGCCAGGAATCCCAGTGGGGGCACTTTGACGATCAAGTCAGTGGGCGATCAAGGAAAACAGATTCTCCTTAGAGAAGCCCGAAGTGGTTCTTGAAGAGATAAAGTAGGAGTTTGAGTGGTGGGATCTTGAATGATGGTAGCTGCTACAGCAGGAGCTCTTGGGAAAGTCTTCAAGTGTTCTTCTTGCCCTTTGAGCTTCACTTGCTTGCTTCTGCTTGCACCGGTTTCTGCTTGTTTTTACTCCTTCACTCGTTGCTTGTGCTTACCTTTGCCGAAGGCCTCCTTTGAGCTCCTTATAGAAGCGTGACTCATCTAGCAGAGTATAGGGCCCTGGTGTGGTGCTCCTTGAGAGCGTCTCCTGTGGGGGTGGAGCGTAGGTCTGTCCCCTCTCCTCCTAAGAAGAGGGAGACAAGACCCGTAGCCCTCGTTCGGAGGTTCTGCCATGGGTGAAGGCAAAGTACTATGAAATGCGCATCTCTTCCGTGGTGAATGCAAGTGGCATGCCAGGGGACCTGACACCCTGACAGGATACTGCTTCTTCTAGGCGATGAGCTACCATGTCTGGGGGACGTGGTAGAGCACTGGCCTACGGGAGGTGCTATAAGGCTTGAGACCCCTAGTAAAACTTTTCCCTTTTGGGTGGTACAGGAGGTAGGTTGAAAGGTACGATGCTTTAGACAGAGCAACTTTCCATAGAAGGTGCCAATAGTAAGCTGAGAGGCCTAGTGCTCCGACGGGATGCTCCACTTCAGGGGATACAGGCGGCATACGCTAGCGGAGTACCCCTTCTCAGAGGTTGCAAGTAGCATGCCCTGGCGGAGTGCTACTCCACAGTGATGGCAGGCGGCATGCCCTGGTGGAGTGCCACTCCATAGTGGTGGCAATTTCTCTGAGTGACACAGAGGTCCCGGTGGGGATGGTGACACCTCTTGCTGGGGTCACTATCTCGGTCGCTCCTAAGATTGCTCGAGGGGGAGACTAAGTCCACCTGTCTTTCTCCATGCTTGACTTCAAGTGAGTAGTTGACCTTGACCAAGAACGCGATTTCAGCAGGGAGCTTGACCTCGGCAGAGAGCTCGACCTCGGTAGGGAGCTCGACCTCGAACGGGAGCTCGACCTCGAACGGGAGCTCGACTTCGGCAAAGAGCTTAACCTTAGCATCCAGTGGTACCTTCTGCCAGCCTGTTCTCCAGCTTGATCAGACGCAGGCTCCATGTCGACGGTAATGCCATAACGGCCATCATAGCATGCAGGTCTATTAATAAATTCTTTAATTTACTTATTTTAAATTTATATATTAAAAAACTTATAATATTTTATTTTTTTTATTACATGATGCTAGGATATCCAGCTCTCATTCACCAGCTACTAGAGAGGATGCACAGGAGCCAGAGCAGGAGAAGGAGGACGAGGATGATGACACAAAGGATCTCATATGATTTTTTTGTTTTGATATTATGTATTTAATTTTTTACTTATAAAATAGCATAAATTTGAAAAAAAAAATAAAAATATATAATTTATACTTTTAATATAATATAATTAGCTTTTTAATTTATAATTATGGTTGTTAATTGTTAATTTAGTTCTAATAGGGTTTAAAAACTATAATTAGTTATTATTAAAATTAAAATATTTTTTTAAAAAAATATTTACTATTTTTTTTTAAAAAAATAAATAAATATTATCACTAAATCATTATTATCGATGGCTGTAATTTTTAGCGATGACATTTTTTTTTGGCTGCTAATAATTTTTCTATTTAATTATTTTTTAAACTAAAAATATTATTAGCAATGGTAGCTGCCATCGCTAAATGTTGTTTCTAATAACTGTTATTAGTAATGGATTAAAAAGTCATCGCTAATAATGGTAATTAGTGACAAAATTTTATGCAAGAAATATTAGCGATAGTAATCCTACTATTTGCGATGATAATTAGCCATCGCTAATAATCAATTTTATTGTAATGATGGAAGAGATCAAGATCTAGATAGAGTATCTAGACCATATTCCTACCAGCACTATGGCCAACGATGTGGTCAAGATCAAATATTTCATGCATGTATTTTCTCCCTCAGGTGTTTGTCTGCCCTTGGGATCCCCTATGCCCTTGGAGCTTCCTTGCTCGGCACGTCTCCAATGGAGACTGTTCCCTGCTCGGCTCAGAGACAGTCACGGTGACTTGTTTTGATTTGGCTTTAGAATCGATCACCGTACCCTTACTTTTTAATGACAACTTGAAGCTCGAAATCCTCTCCTGAGCATTGTGCAGTTTGTTCTAGAGCTGCACCATATGAGCAATCGACCCCTATCTCGCCTCCCGGTAGCAATCAATAGCTCCAGGGTAAAGATCTCCTCTCAAATAGAGTAAAGCTGGCTACAAGCTAGGAATGATTTGGTAGCTGCATCCCAAGTCACCTTCTTAGCTATCTCAGATAGTCTCTTTGACTTCGCAGCCAAGCTGGCCTTTTCGATGGTGCATGCTTTGTCCTCTCACCAGATCTTTGCTCGAAGATGATCGATCTCCTTGTTGGCTTTCCTGAGCACCTTTCGTGCCCTTGATAGCTCTTTCTTTCAATCGGCAGCCTTCTTGCTTGCCGCTTTGAGCTTTTCCTCCATGCTATCAATATGGAACCTGACTTTATGGCTCTTGGGAGTGGCTCGGTCAGTATAGGTTTTTTCAATGAAGGCTCGATATTATGAATACATCCATACAACTAATGGACAAACAATGCGATAAGAAATGATCAAAAGGTAAAAATTTTCATTTCATTTCATTAATAAAAAGTTATCTTACAGAAATAAAAAGAAAAAGGAAAAAGTACAAGTACAAGTATTTTAATCCCTGGCTTGCCTTGGAGATCAGCAAAGCTTGGAGAGGCCTCAGATGGACCAACCATGGCCTCGATACAAGGAAGCTCTGGCATGGAGATTGGAGCAGCATCTTCATGCTCAGAGAGGGAGGGCTCTTCCTCAAAACTCTCCCAGCTCATCCAGACATGAGAGATCCAGCTCGGGGTACTAAGTCATGACCTAGAGATGGTAGTCTACTCGACCTAGTTTGTGACCCTCTTGGAAGGCCTCCTCGTTGAACTTTATTCGTTCATCATATAATTCCTCCAACATCCTGAAGGTCGTTATTATAATTATATGGTTTCCTAATATATTAACTTTCTCTAATTACCAAAACAGTTTGAGTAACAAAGGAATTATAAAAAAAAACTAAACAAGATTCTATGTAAGATTTTTTACTTTCTATTGAAGATAATATTTTATCTTGAAGTTATAGAAGAAGTCTTCGGTGGTTTATTCCAATCTCGAACCAAAAGTTTTTCCTTATACCTGTATTTCAGAATATTTTTTAGACCCAGGAAGAATCTTCTTCATCCTCAAACACTACTTGATATCTTAGATTAGAGACGCAGAACACTTTTTCAAAGTGAGGAAGAAGCTTATATTAATATTCAAAAATTGATTCTTTCGATCGGACTCTCAGAGCACATTTCAGAGCGATGGAGATTTTTCCTTCAACATTTGACTGATTTCTTAGAACCTAAAGTCAAAGCATGTTTCAGAAAACTAAAATATTTAGCTAGAAGTACCAGGAAGAATATTTTAGAATCAGCAAAATCCAAGCAAGATGGTGAGAAAAAGTAAGTTGGAGGGAAAGGGTATATTGGTCTGCATAAAAAATTCAAAAAAAAGTTGAACGGGTATTAATGAACGTCACACTCGACAATTAACCCGTTATCTTGCCAGTGATACGGACTCCCGTCCTATCCCGTCAAGTCACATAGTATTGACGTTGATTAATAAGAAATAACGGTACGGGCCAGATAAGATTTTCTGCACCACACGCGGTGCACAAAGACTTACTCCTGCAGGTAGACATGTGTCGTGAGTTGCTGCCTGCCCAGCCTACTGAAGCCCACCCAAAACAACCATTTTGGGTGGGCTTCAGTCAAGATTTTGGGCTTCGTAAGCACGAAAAATAGGCTTGTCCAGCGAATGGGTCGAAGTTAGGCTCGGAGATTAAAGCCTAACTCAAGCTTGACTTGGTACAATTTTTTTTAAAATTTTATTGTATTATTTGTTTATGTCATATTGCAGGTTTAATCGGCAATTATTGTTGATAGGTCAACGTAAAGCTAAAAAATCTTATTGTAGTTTGTTGATAGTATTTAATTATTCATATTAAGTATTTTAATTTGAAATTAAAAAAAAAAAGTCTAAATCATGATTTAGCCTAAAGCTTCCGGTCCGAGGTTGGTCCAGCTCTCCTGGCCCGCTCGGGATCTATTAAATTTTTTGTATCATGGAGATGGTATAGAAAAAATACATAAATATAGATAGATCATATAAATATCATTTTTTAATATATATAATTTTATTTTTAGTTAAAAATTTTAAATAATAAAATTTTTTATTTTTTTTAAAAAAATTATGATATCGGTTGGTTTGGACCGTTAGGTTATGATATCTTCGTGTTCAAGATATCATAAATCTATTCATATGATTTTACAAGAAAAATATTTTATTATTAAAAAAATTTATAAATTTATAAAAATAAAAAATATTTTTAAATTTTATGACATCACGTGAAAATTATGTTGTTCATAAATTTAACTTTGAAGATTATAAAAAAAATATTTTTATCATTCAAATTTTTTTAAAAAAATAAATTACAAGCATTAAATACATAATTAAACGGTAATAATGTTCCTTTCTTTTATAATATTTCATGATTCTAAAAAAAATATTTTTATTATTAAAATTTTTAAAATTTTTTAATAATAAAAATATTTTTTATTCGTGTAACATTCCATGAATATAATCATGATATCTTGCTGACGAGGATATCATAATCCAAGTTAAAAAAATATCTTGATCTAAATCATGTACCATAATTTTTTATTAAAAATATTTTTAATATTTAAAGTTATTAGAAAAAATTATAAATATTAAATGCGCATCAAACTACGGAAGCGTTCCACGGCGGGGTGCAGAGAATTTCTCATTAGTTTAACCATGCCGTGAAGCGCCATGCGAGCCCGGCCAGTGAGCAGATGGTCTAACATTAAACCACCTTACGCCAACTCGCAGCATTTGGGAACCTAGCAGTTGCGGTTTAATCCGCGCAACGCTCCCAAACGATCAGAAGAATTCCTGAATCTCGCCGGGGGCTGAGGCATCCATGGCCGACGGCGGAGAAATTCCCGAGGACCAAGGCGGCAACCGCGCTCCAACTCCGGTCTCGTCCACTGCCGTTCTTCCATCTCCGTCGACGGCCACCGCTCCCTTCCACTTCGACATCTCGACTTTCACCCACACCCCTTTCTACTGGTAACCTTCTCTCTTATCATCCTTCATTTTGCTCATTCCTTACTGTAATTCGTCCACTCCACCTTCTGGCATGTCATCCATATATTAGAAAAGTGTGATTTTTTTTTTTCCTTTTTTTTAATTGTAGTGAATTTTTTTCCTTTTTGTTAATTGTAACTGTTCATGGTTGTGGAATGGGTCCATGCCACCATTTGGAGATGAATCTTGGCTAATTAATTGGTATTTTGCTCTTTTTATGGTACTGTACAATATGCCTGCTTTTAAAAAAAGGTAGAATATATATATACTGCCAAGTGGTGCAGACCAGAGATGCTGGTGTAGCTGACCGACCGACAACCCTTGTTATTGAGGATTAGAGTATATCTACTGGGATTTGACATATTTTTATAATTGGCTCTCAACAAGATGCCAATCCTCTGAGTTGCCGGGCATTTTTGGGGAAGAGAGGGACCTGTCATGAAATCTGAAGGGCTAGTTGGTGGATAGGAAGGCTTGGCATTTGACTTGACTTATCAGTTAGAATGTTGGATATTTTGAGCTCATGAACCGGAGAGCAATTTGTTTTTAGGTTGTCCTAGATTTGGAATGCATGATGAGAGAATAAAATGTTTTTTTCATCTTCGAGGTGTAGTTTCTTTGCAATTGATACAAATTGAACATGATACCAGTTATAAACAAAATTGAGACCCGACCAAGTTGATTTTTTAAGCTGACTGTCGGTACAGAAATTCTGCTTGATCCTTTTGTGCAGGCTTCTTGGTTAATAACGATGCTATTTTGATTGGATAAAGTCTGATTCTTGTCCTCATAGGGCATAAACACTAGTTTGACTTGTCTTGTAAAATTGTGCTTAGGCACATTCTAGCTAGCAGAACATCAAAATTCCAAATTTCAGTCTCTAAATGTGGATGAAAATAAACCAATTGTTTACGTTTTTCTATCTTTTTGGAGAACCTTAGTGCTTTTAAATCTGTTTGCATTCTTGGCACAATTGCATTCTTCAGGTGTTCTTGCCCCCCCCCTCTCTCTCAGATATGCCTGCTATTGTGCGGTATGGCTTGGTACAACAAACC
Source organism: Areca catechu (assembly GCA_021397845.1). NCBI lineage: Eukaryota > Viridiplantae > Streptophyta > Magnoliopsida > Arecales > Arecaceae > Areca > Areca catechu. The sequence continues at coordinate 28,560,372 of CM038046.1, forward strand.
TTGGCTGGAACCTAAAATAGAACCTTGAATAAATAAAAGATGTAATATTGAGAACAACTTGGTTGAAGGGTTTTTTTTTGGTGGTTGAGGATGCTCAAGCCATGACACTCGGAGGAATGAACTCCATGCCTTTCTGGAGAGTACAGTATTGATGGATTTGATCAATCTTGCAAAACTGATACAAAGACTTTACCAATTTGTCAATTGGGCAAAAACCTGGAAGTATTAGGGACATTTACTTAAAATCTAAGACCGAATGCTAAATAGATTGATGCAACTGTACTAGTTGCCCCATGTTTTAAAGAGAGAGAAGGAATTCATGACAATGTTTGTTGTTGCAATTGCCTTTACCCTTGATTTGTTGTTAAACCAAATTTATGCAAAGACCACCTTCTGCAACAGGACTTTAGATTAAAAAAATATTACATCAGTCACTTGAAGGATTTGTAGTAAAAGGGAAAGAATTTATGGAAGTTAACCAACTTCGTGCTCAGTTGTTCATGAAAAGTTTCATATGGTAGTCCTATCACTTAAACTAATGTTTGCTTCCTTATTAATCTTTTTCTGTGCTTGATACTGCTTATTCTGTTCAGTGACGAATTTTTCATGTTATGTAGTTTTTTGTAAGGGCTGACTGCTAAGACTGAGATCACCAGAGTTTTTTTTTATAAGGGATGATTTTCTCAACAAGCAGGGAAAATTGTATTAAATTGGTTAAGGTTAAAGGGGTGAAATTTATCTGTATACTTGGGAAGCAGCCAGAGGATTTACGCATTGCAGTGAGGCACATTTGAAGAAACTCGTGTTGTAGAATGGAAGAATAAAAATGTACTCCAAATTGTTAGAGTCTTTATGCTGGGGTTGTGACATTCTTGCAGAATCAAACAGCCCCAATACCAGCTCTCTCTCTCCTCCTTTTCTGGCTTCGCATTGGAGATATATCAAATTTTTATTTTCTTTTGAAGTCTGTACCGTCTTTGAAGATTTTAGTTTTTTAAATTCTATATGTAATTTGGTATCCGATTGTAACTAAGATTTGTTTATTCCTCTGCTATCGGGTTCGATCTAAACCAGAGAAGGCAACATATCTGTTGCAGAGAAAATACTATTACCAGCTCGTTTATAGTACCCATATACTGAGGAAGTCTCCCTTCCCAAAAGGCCATTGCCTTACATTATTTTTCCCTTAAATTTTTCTCTTCCTATGGTAACTTCAAGTTTGATTACAACACAGAGGTTTCTCTTTTGAAAACTTTGAGTAGACTAGTACCACGTGGTAGTTGACTTAGTTTAATCAATTCATTCTCATTGACCTGTGCATGTTTTATCTCTTGCCTTCTGTACTTTAAACAGGTCTCATTCAGAAAATAGGATAGGTCTAAGGTGTTAGATTGGTTTCTGTGGGCAGTAATGATTGCCACAAAAAACAACCAGTGGCATGGAAGAAAGCATGTTTCATCTATTTGTATTGATCTTCTTGGCTTAGGTGGCTAAAAGACAATTCTAAGAATTTAACTTGTGTAGATCTGCTATTTTTTTTTAACTCGAATGCCTTATGTTTATATTTGCCAAGCGGAATCGTGGAATCATTTTTCATTAAGCCAAAGTGGACTGACTTATTTTTATTTTCTATTCTCATTGAATAAATACATGTGAATGGCATGGGCAGTGCTACTTTCCTCTATCATTAGCATGCCATATACTTCTTCGATTATCTCCTTTTTATTTTTTGAGTTTTCATCTATTTATACGCAACTTACTGCTAGGGTCTGAGTTTCTGATTTTTACTTACTATCCTTTAATAGCGAGGAGAATATCTATTTGCTTTGTAAGAAATTATGTACAATTGAGGTTGCTGATCCAACAGGGGATGATCTTTTTGTCGTGTTCATATCCAATAAAGAGAAAAAGGTATATCTCTTTCATTTATGTCAACCTTTCCCAACAACCTTCCAATAATTCAAGTCTCATTAAGCCAACAGAGTTTTTATTTTATTTTCTTGTTTTTTTTTCACCCCTGTCCTTATTTTCCTTTTAGTATTCCTTGGTTTTAATCGCTTACGTTATGATGTATTGAGTTGTGATGTTAGTATGCAAAGAAATAGAATGTCATGACTTTTGTGATAGAGGAATAGCAATGTTTTGTTTTCTATCCTTATGTTTTATGTGTTGGAATATAACCTTGCCTGCATGATCGTAGTTAAAGTAAATGTGAAAACATAACCTAGTAAAAATACATGCTTTCTTTATAAAAAAAAAACTCTAGACAAACCTACAATAGAAACAGAAATGGTTTAGGACTCGTTTGGTTCACGGAAAGAATTTTTCTTCCCAGGAAATAACTTTCTGGGAAATAACTTCTAGGAAGAAATTTCTTAGGAATAAGATTTTGGCATGTTTGGTTGCCTATTAAATTTAGCTGTCTAGAAATGTGATGATCTTTGAGGCCGAGGCCATCCCGGCTTATCGGGTTCTCCAGAGAGCTAGATTCATGACGATGGAATATCACCAGTTTGGCATTGTCGCCTTCCTTGTAATTCCAGATTCCTGGGACTTCCATGCTGTCTAGACAGCACCCGGAGGGCTATTTATATTTCCTGGGAGCCCCCTCATTTGGAATTTATAAAGATGAACTATGGTGTTCACGGTGCTGATGGTGGTGCAGGTTATGTCATCCGGGTTGATGACGAGAGGCTTCTTGCGGCTGAGGGAATTTTTCTTCATGATCCGTCTGTCCCAGAAGCGGAACTCAAAGTTGCATGGGCTGGTATCGTCAAAGCTATCCAGCATCTGCATGCTCACAGAATTATTATTGAGGGTGACTCTTCTATCGTTATTATTGGATTCAGGACAGGTCGAGTCATTGTGATGCCCATCCTCTCCTTCATGATATTTGGAAGTTCCTGCAGCTTCCTATGATAGCTACAGCCCGCCATGTCTATCGGGAGGTAAACTGTGCTGCAGACTGGGTTGCCTCCTATGTTGCTCAGTATTCTACTAAGTGGTCCTGGTCCCAGGGCGATAGCATTCCTCTACCCTTTCGAGGGTTTCTTTCTCTCTTGATCTTTTGGGCTGCCCTCGCACCAGAGCTGTGTGACCGTCCGGCTGTACTAAAACAAAATGGCTTTTTCATAATAACCTATATTTGGTTGAGTAGTACTTTTCTAAGAAAAATATATAAAATATCTATTATACCCTTAATAGATATAAGATCATATCTTTTTTTGCTCACAAGCTTTATGTAAATAATAATATTATATTTATATTAAGAAAAATATAATAGTAATATATTATAATATAATATTAAATTATACTAATTTATTATATTAATATAATACTAATGTATATGTATTAATATAATATTAATATTTTAATATAATAAACTTATTATGGATATTAATATAATATTAATATTTTAATATAATAAACTTATTATAGATATTAATATAATATTAATATAGATACTATATTTATATTAATATAAATATTATATTTTATTATATCAATATATTAGGATAATATTACTATTTAGTATTTTATCTTAACTGTTCATTAAAATTTTACAAAATTTTAGCCATTAATCTAAAAATGATATTTTTGGAAAGAAAAAAAGGCTACCATTTTTCATGTCATGCGAAATGCCAAAACCCACCTCCCCATGGATTTTCACTTTCCATGAAATATGGGAAGTGTTTTCCCATAACAAGACATTTTTCTATTCTCTCCCTTTTTAAAACTCTAACCAAACAAAAGGCTTGCTTTCCACTTCCTAGGAATTGCCATTTCCCACACCCACTTCCCGTCAACCAAATAAGTCCTTAAAATAAATAGAAAAATCTGAGGGTGTATCCATGCATGCCAAATGTGTGTCATGCACTAACTACATGCCATGAGTTTTAGTCAAAGGATCAACACGGCGTGGTACCTACAAGTACCATGCAGACCCATGATCAGCATGGGTACAAAAGCAGTATGCAAATTCTTACTTGGAATAAGATGCTTTCTAGAGGATCACAATGCAGTAATGAAAAATTCCTAAATGGGCAATTCATTTTACAACATTTTCTTTTCAGAATGCATAAAAGAAGCTCCTTACCCACAGTTTCTCACTTGGCTTCAAAAGGTTTTTCTGACTTCCAGTAAGCATATCTCTGATAAAGCTTTCATGTTGAATGGCAAGATGAATAGTGGGTTTTCAGCATCCTTTTCAAACCAAAAATCCTAATTCACCCTATATATCTTTAAAAAAGAAATTCCCTAAACACCTCATGTTATTTATCTTCTCTTTGTTGTTAATTCATGTCACTCATGCCTACTTCTGATATAATCATAGTCATAACAAGTGAGTAAATGACAGACCCATCATCTTAATTTTCTCATAAAAAAAGAGAGACAAAATTTTGGAAGCCTATAAGATCATACTTTGTAAAGTGAGTCTATCCTCTCAAAAGAAAAAAAATTCATAAATCCGCCGATTCTCATAGTACGGGCGTACTTGGTTGATCAGTTTATCCTAACTCTTCAAGCTATTGAAGAAAGTTATATATTCTGAAAATTATTGTTCACGAGTATTTCCAACATTTCTAATCCTACTTTTCTTTTTTACCTGGAGATTTTGTGAATCCTGATGCAAAAATTTTGATACACCTTTAGGTTCCACTATGGAATCAGAAGGCTAGTAAAAGAATTGATGGACTGGTGTTGTGGGACTACCATGTGATCTGCATTCAGGTGAATGCTGAAATTTTTCAGAATTCTGCAAGTAACTGGGCCTGACCAGTCGAGCAATTTATTTTCTTGAGGATGTTACAGGATATTTAGGTATACTCCTTTCTAATTACTGAACACTGATATAGTCATTTGTCTCGTGACTGCTCCTGATACACAGGGTAAGTCGCAGAGAAAGAGAGAAAGCAATGCTCATCCTCTGGTGTGGGATTTGGATTCAAGTCTTCCTTTCCCTTTCCCTCTTAACCAATATTTTGCTGAAGCTATTCGCCCACTTTTGTTTGTCAATTCCAGATATAGCAGGTATTTCTTTCCCTTGAACATGAACCATTGTGCACAATATATTATAATGGCTTGCATTTCAATTTATCCATTCACACACAAATGCATATCTTGAAACAGATGCATAGACACTCTATGTATGTATATGCATATATGCATGCAGATATATACCTACATATGCATACATATTATTGGAAAAATAAGTTTATACATGTACACATGCATTCATGTGTATCCATGCATATTTACATGCATGATTATATATGTGCACACATATAATTGCATGATTTATAGCAAGGAACTTGGAACCGATATCGGGTCCCGTACTGGTCAGTGATCGGTATGTATCATACCGTATTGTACTAGCCCTGTACCGGGCCCACAAAATTTTTAAAAAATTCCTTCCATCCCTATCAAAAAATTGTTTAACCTGAACCGGACCCGGACCGGGCCGGACCGAGCAGTACCATACCGTAGCATATGGAATATAATTTTTAAATTTTTTTTAATGGTCTGGCATTTTTTATATATGAACCATACTGGTACGGGATGGTACCGCAAATCCTGATTTATAGTTCTCTAAAAACAATCAAGGAGCTTAATGTCAATAATTAACTAATTGCTACATGAATTGCATCATAGTACCTAGATTTTGCTGCTAGATTGTTGCATTTGTTGCTTAAATTGCTTCTTGCCAAACACCTGCTTTGTAGATTCTTCCAATTCCCTCACCCAAATTATGATCTCATCATACCAATGAAGTTGTGGCTATCTTAATGACATGAACGGAAACCTGTTAATCAACACGATGCTCTTGGGTAAATTTTATTCACAATAATGCCTAATTTAGTCATCTAATGACCGTGATTTTATAAACCAACTTACATATGGAAGGGAATAAAATCCCAGATTTGAACATTTTGAAGAAGAATTAATTTCTGAACCTAGTCCTTTTACTTGATGAAAGGCTGCTAACTTCAACATATTTATGTGCCTCCTGGTGAGAATGAACTGCTTTAAAAGAACATATAAAGTTTTCAGAGTATGCATTAATTGGAGCAATTGCTTCAGCAATATTGTTCACATAGAAAAGGAATGATAAGGCCAAAAGTCGCAAATGGTAAATTAGTACATCAACACATCAAAGAGAGGCCAACCGACAGACTGGTCAATGCAAAACATATGAGAAGATAAGTGTGCAGTTGGGGAAGAGGGATTGGCGTCAACTTGGAGCCATCATAAGTAATGATGTGAGAGATGGTTGAGAGGCATGCCCATAATTGGAATGGGTATTCCAACATTTAGACTCCTTACAGCTAATAAGATATCCTGGGCCGTGGTAATCTATTTTCTGAAAACAACCGAGAAGGGACTAATTTCGAGCCCTTGTGCCCCAAACCCCCCCACCCCAAAAAAAAAAAAAAAAAAAAACCACCAACAGCTTGATTTGCTTCCCAGAATAGTGAATGGCAAATTCAAGGAGTTATTTAGCTGGTCACATGCTATTTATGCCTTTTCTTTCTTTTTATTGGTATTTGGTCATTGCCCACAACTGGGCTTAAAAGCACTGAAAACTGCTTGTAGGGATCTTAATTTGAGCTTGGTGGCACAAACTAATTTTTTGCTTGGGTGAATGTTCTAGTGCATATTTGAATTCCTTGGACTTCTGCTTGTGCCCCTCTACTCTTGTTTTTTTCCTTTTTTTAGTTCCTTACTTTCTTTTTATGCATAAATTCTCAAACTGTCATCCATATGTCATCTCATTTGTCCTTCCTCTAAACCATAACCCATAGGTTTAGAAATTTAAGCTCAGAACTTTCCCGTTCTACTCCTAATGAAACAGAAATAAATTAAATGGAATAATTGACATGGTGTCTCATGGGTGATATAGCTTATATTTGATGCCTTAGATTTTTCCGAGAAAGATATTTGTGTTTTCTCAAGGAACTAATACACAAAATGAAGGTTGTTTGACGCTTAAAAAATCCATGTTTGGTATTTGCTTCCATTTCTTTTCTGCCATTTTAAAGGCAGAGACATGATATTTGAGGCAAGAAACATGTTTGGTTGTGTCCTTATTGTTTTTCATTTTTATAAATCATTTCCAAAACTTGAAAACCTTGGAAGGGAATTTTTTTTTGCTCTCAATAAATAAAAGGGTAAAAAGGGGTAAATATTTGTCATCCCTTAACCTTGATCTCCACCATTACCACCATTGCATTCATCATCATCACTACCCCTTCACCTCTATTGCCGGTGCCTGCCATCTTTGCTATTCTCGCCACCATTATGGTCACTGCCCTCAGCACCACTACCATGGCAACCAACCATGTTCCCATACCCCTCCACCAGCACGAGCACCATCCTCATAGCCACCTCCTCTATGGCCACTGCCACTCCCACTCCCACTGCCACCATCCTTCCATCCTCGCCACTGTGCTATTATATTGCTGCCACTACTGCTGCACGTTGTTACTACCACAACAATGCTTTCCACTGCCACCCACCACCACCACTTGCCACTACCATTAGCCACCTCTACCAGCACCAATTACTACTACCAAAACTGTCACCACCATGGCTGCAACAACTAATTAAGCTAGCAACATTTGTGCCACAACACCTAGCTACCTTCATTGCCATCAAACTTGTTTCTATTTCAGAACACAGAAAAGAAATCAAAAAAATGGAAAAAAAATATAAAAACCAAAAATGTTTACAATGCAAAAGCAGCCAAACAAAACAAAATTTCTTTCCTGTGTAATTTGTCTTGTTCAAGCATCACATTGAAAAAAGTATTGACTGGTACTGGTTGATACGGTTGGTATGACCCTGGATTTTGGAACAGCCTATTGGGGCCCAAGTTTTTCTTTCCTTCTTTTATTGTTTGAATGCTATGTTTTTACATAAATATGATATGTTTTTTGATTTCAATGCCCTAGTTATCCTTGTCAACATGCAAGAAATTTTTTTAGCTGCTAGTTTGACACATAATTCATCATAACTTGCAATCAAAACTTCATTAAGAAAATATATTTGTGCATTGAAAATAGAAATGCAATTAGGTTTTCTGAACCCTAGTGAACCCTGAATTCATATGCCACTAAATTTACACACAACATAATCCCTACCTTTAAATTTCCCCAATTTTCAAAGAATTAAAGAAAAGGGTGGATGGAGACCATTCCCCGGCTAGAAGCTTGTTTGTAGCCCCAAACCTGGCAATTCAAGCTCACTTCTGTGAGGATCCTCATTGTTCTCACGTCCAAACTCCCTATTGTAGCTGATACCACCTTCATAGGTGAAAAAGTGGGGAAAATCCAAAGTTCAGCTGTGCTGATTGCCACTGGGTGATACTGATCACTTTGACAATGATTTGGGACCAATCTGCCCCGGTTCAATATGATTTGGGCAATTCAAGCCTGATTTAGCCAAATCAGGTGTATCAGCCCTCCTGTACCGCAACTGACTGGCATGGTACATTATGGCTGTTGGAGGCTGGCATGCACGAGTTTCAAATCTTTAAATGAAAAACAGTCTAAGATACAGAACTTTCAGCAGCATCAATTTACATGCCTTAGCATGTTTCATTTCTATAAGTTTATTAAATCGTTCCACAAGCAGCTGAACAAACATATCCTGATATCCTGTACAGGCTTTTTCGGGTGGTTCATGCTCCCCTGTTTCTTCGTTTCTTTGCATCAGATAGAGAACACATGAAGGATTCCCAAGGGAATTGGATTTCCTTGCCTCCTACGTATGGACCTATCATTGCTGCAGGTACATTCTTGTAGTTTACCAAAACCATACTTTAATCGCTTTATAAGATGTGTTGAATCCTTGTTACAAAATTTAAAGGGTCTAAATTTATTTCAACTATTTTTTTTCATGCTTGTGAGGATTTTTTTTTTTCTTTGCATGATGAAGATCTGATTAAGTTGAAGGGACACTAGTTCTGGTTTTTGATATATCCAGTATTCTTGATATAAATAATTGAACTAATATGTTTGTTACCATAATATGTTTGTAACTTACTGGGAATTTGCTGAGTTAACTCAGATCTCTGATTATCTGTGAAGTGAATACTGCATGCTATCTCGCCATCCAAATATTGAATTCTTTTTATTTCTATATGCTCTCCATTTGTGCATGTCACTCATCTCATGTTATTCGTTGTCAAGATATTATATTAATACATTAAGCATTTTAAGCATTCTGGAGACTCATCCCATTTCTCTTCTTCTTTTCTGTATTCATGTAGATGGAACCATGAATAATCTTAATGAGTACATCCAAATGCTTGCTGCAGACGTTGTGACAAACTTGGAGGACTTCATCGATGGTGTATACTCCAGCAAATATGGCGTGGTGGTAAGTGAAAGAATGCTGAAAGAGTTCTTTTCTCAAATCTAACGGTGATATTTTTTGCTTTTATTTTTATAATGGGAATATATTGTATTCAAAGTGATCATTGTAAGAAGGAATTCTGTAACAAATTTTGATACCTAACCATTGGAAGCTTCGGATAATATATTGGTTACTAACCAAGTTACATCATAGTTACTAACCTCAAGTTACTAACCTCATCATTTGTTCAGATAATGACTTTTCTTTTTTATAATTCTCTTTCATGATACAGGGCATTCTTGTCGAATTCCTCATTTGCACAATATGTCATGTTTTTAGCTTCACCTTTTGTCACACCTGAGCCCGAGACTTGAGCTAGGCATACGATAGATGGTGGCATATCCTTCTAATCTCATTAAATATGTAAGATCCATTTTTTTATTTTCAAATCATTTAAAATATAAATAATAATAAAATAATAATTAATCCAACTTCTTAATTACTAAATAATGGTGAAAAAGTCTAGTCATTTTTTTTTAAAGAAACAAATCAATAATTTATCCAATTTCTAAGCTTCTCAAGGTATAATTCCAAGTCCCGACTATTCCATAGCATCTGAAAAAGGAAGAAAAGATAAGATATAATGAACAACACGAGTCTATTAAGTCATCATAATCTCTAGTTCATGAAATATAAAATTGAATGGTTATATATCAGATCAATCAATATAAATTTTTCATTATATATATTTGATTACAATATATTTTTAAAAATAATCTAAGATAGTAATTCACCAACACTTTTCTAATCTCTCTGACTATGATCACGATCGATCCATGACTAGTCCCAAAAAAACTAGATCATAATTATATATCCATCAGTCATGTGCTAGTGATCATTTTATTAAAAGTCCAAAAGGATACTTGCTTTGATGTTACATAAGAAAATATGCATTCTCAGCATGTGCCAATGATCGTCCCATTTGGTTAGGTCCAGAAGGAAATCAGTTCTTGACTACACATACTGTCCATCGATCATGTATCAGTGATCATTCTACTAGAAGTCCAGAAGGAGACTAGATCTTAACTCATATGATCATAATCGGATTAGAGAGCACTGCAATTAATAATAATACATTTTTTGATGTAAATTAATATAATATATTTTTAAATATTCATGCATATTTAATTTAACATTTTATCAAATCATGTCCTTATATAAAGTATTTATTTGAATAATATAATAATAATTAAATCTTTAAATCAAATCAAGCATAATAAAATATACTAGGGATAGGGATAATTTATAAAAAATTGATTCTATCAGAAATATGTGACTCAAATTTTAGATCCGGCACTCCTTTACTGACAATTAAGATCTTGACAAAATAAGTTATTTATATAATTAATCATTAATTCAAGAAAAGAAAATAAGGATAGAGATTTTTGATCTAGTCTAGGTCTGGTTCAATCTAGATATCCATTTGGGTCCAATCAATGGTGATCGAGTTAATTAGTAAGGAATTAATCTGAATACCATATGATTAACGTCCAATCAAAAATTATTTTCATAAAATTTAGATCTCCTTTTTCAAATATTTATTTACTCTTTCACCTCCCTCTCTTTCTCTCTTCTCTTTTTTTTTTTTTGCTTTTTTTGCTTTCTTTTTTTTCTTTGGTTTAGTCCAAATAGGGCCTTTCTATGGCTTCAGAGAACCGAGGAAGGGGGGTTTCAGGTGGTGACTCAATGGAGCATAGCCACAAAGGGAAGCAAGGTAAAGATGCTACTGTAATCGACAATGGTGGTCCAGCCACCAACAAAAGAACCGAGAAGGGAGAAAAGAACAAAACGACGCATCGTCCCTTACTACCATGGTAGCGACATAAATGGCCAAAGAAAAATAGAGGGGGAGAGGGCTTACGGACAAGGGTGGTAATAGCGAGGACACTATCGGTGGTGCTCGATTCCGGCAGCAAAAGGAGCCGAACGGCTTAAGACTTCTAAATCAAAAAAAGGCAGAGGAATTAGAAAGGAATGGGAGGAGTCTTTGGATGGTCGAGGCTTAGCTTCGAGGGTTCTACAGCTGTTGGTACTACGGAAGAAGGCGGAGGGGCTTGGTTTTGGCTCGATTAGAGACAATGACTAGGGGTTATAAAGAGAAAAAAATTGAGAAGATAAACTTGGCTGTGATAAGACCAACCATTTTCAACAACCACTAATAAACGTGTCCAAGCCCCGCGACCCCTGTGCCGGCCTCTGGTGACCAAAACGGCCACAATTCCAACCTTACCCCATGATTTAGGCTCTCGGAACAGGAGATAGAGTATTTTTCTATTTTGATTTTTTTTTTTTTTATATTGAAATAGACTGGGATTGCCGACTTTAGCCCCGATTCTCGTACCTGTCATTCAAAATATGAAATATTTTGCTGCCAATTAATTGCTGATTAATTTAAAAACCACTAGTGAATTGCAAAATTCAAGGTCTATTTATAAAAATGTCTCATTGTTAAGAGAAAAAAGTTGATCATGCTTGGCACAGTCAGGTGCCTGGATCTACCATTGATGGAGACAGCCCTTCTATCTTAAATAAAATATGATCTTTCCTTTGTTTTCTTGCTGTTATTGTGTTTTCTGCTAAAAAATTGTCTAAAGTCAGACCTGTAGTCCACTTGGTGTTTGCCAAGTTCGGGTAACTGAAATGGATCATCCAGACAATATTCCTTTTTTTATCACTACTTTAAGGCATGTTTGGTCGGAAACGGTGATGCCTCTGGAAGGGGAATGAAAACGGATGATTTCCATTCCAATTATTTGATTAGAAAGAATTTTATTCCAATTTCTATTCTAGTGAGGAACCAGAATGTTCCACTCTTTCAAAAATCAATTCCCTCCTTAATATTCAAATCATATTTTGATTTTGATTTCATAAGGCTATTCCGATTTGCGTTCCAATTCATTTAGATTCCGTTCATTTTGATTTCGCTTCTGATCATCACGAGCCAAATCCATCATTCAGGATTAGAAATGGACGGTCCAAAATTCATTATCTCGAACTGGGCTGAACCAGCTTAATAAATTTCGAACCAGCCTGAAATTGGTTCAGGCTTCTGACCAAATTTTAAGTATATCGGATTAGTTTTCGGGCTGTAAAATAAAGTTCATTTAATTTTTGGACCAAAAAAATATCCGGATTCGATCCAAAAATTTTTAAAATATAATATTTAGACCGGCCCATTTTCAATCATACCATCATTAATATTTCGGCATTAGCTCAGGCAATTCCATTTCAGTTTAGGCTTTGGTTGTGATGTCTTTTCCGAGCAAAGCTAGCAAGAATTTATTTTGTGATGAGGAATATATGTGCGGTCAATTGGCTGGAAGTTTTCTGGTGTCAAATGGGCGAAGCTATACGAGTGCATTTTTCGACCAGAAGGAAAGATACGAGTGCATGTGTGTTACTCTTCTTCAATATTGGCCCTAAAGCCTTTATTTGTCATTTTGCCAAATGAAACAAATGCTCTGCCATCATTGATGTCCTCGGGGATGTTTTGTGATTTTTTTTATCAATTTTTTTGAATTGTATTCACCTTCGTCCAGTAACCTAAATTGCCGGTTCAATAAATAAATGCTCTGCCATCATCGTGAATCATGTTCCATTGCTTTATGCCTAAAAATAAGAAAGGTATTAAAGTTATAATTTTAGATTTTTTAGTTCACTTTATAGTAACCAAGCATCTTTCTGAATAAATGTGTCATCATCATCATAGTATATAAAACATAAAAACTCTTGAAGAGGGAAGCAAACTGTTTATGATAGCTCAAACTTGGTTCAATAACAAGCATGTTTAGACTCATTCAAGTAGGAAGTATGGCATGCTTGAAAACATTTTGAAGTTCCCATCATAAACAAACTCTGACCATCTTAGGTTTGCAAAGCAAATTGTGAGGCCCAGGGCCGTTTTGGGCTGAAGTCGGCAGCCTTTGCCGATTTCATCCGGAACTCAGAAAAAAAAATAAAAGGAGAAGTCCACGTCCGGGAGCAGGAGATTTCAATCCAACCAGGGTCTTCGCTGGAGATCGCGGTGGTCGGCGTTGGGGAGTTGGGATTGATCAGCGGAGGAGTCGGAGAGGAAGGTCGACAGTGTGGGAGAGAAGGATTCCTTCCTATAAAGGAAGACTTCTCCGCGTGTCTCAACCCATTTCGAAGTCGTCTTCCTCCGGAGCGGCTGATTCTGTCGCCGACCTCACCGGTATGTACACTATCCTCTAATTTCCGCTTGAGCGGGGGCATGAGCAATGGCGGCCGGCGGGAACCCGTCTCCTCTTGAGCATGGGCTCGAGCGGGGACAACCGGCCGGGGGGGATCCATTTTACCTTTTTTGGGATTTTGGTGGATGCTTGGACGGCCGCTGGTGGTCGTGTTGTCGTCTCCTTATGTCAGTCAGGCCCCCTTTTCGGTGGCCATCTCCCATGGTTGCCGCCGGCAGCTGTGGGGAGGCCCCCTTTTCGGTGGCCATCTCCCATGGTTGCAAGCTGTGGGGAGCATCGGTCAAGGAGAGAGGAGCATCTGGGAGAGGGGATTACCTTATTTTTGGATTTCTGGCAAGTGGCCGGATGGCCGTCTAGGTCGCCGCCAGTCTCTCCTCCTTCTGGTCTTCCGTTGGCTAAGGGGGATTGGCTTGGTAGGGGAGATGGCGGCGGGTTGAGAGAAAGAAGGGAGACAGAGTCGAGTGAAGGAAGAAAATCGAGTTGACTCGATTAGCAGGGTGAGTCAATTCGGTTGGCAGGTTGGGTTGACTTGGTCAACAAAATCGAGTTGACTCGGTTTGCAGGGATGAGTTGACTAGGTCAACATAATTGGGTCTATGGGATGTGTTGACTCGATTTTCTGGGATGGGCTATTCGGTGAAAGCAAAATTTGGAGAGAGAAAGGATAGGAAAAAAAAAGTGAAAGAGAGAACTGGGATTCGAGGATGTTTCGGAAAATTTAGTTTTCTTCTTAGTTCTTATTTAGATATGTATAAAAATTAACAGGATGATTAATAAATAAAAGGATTTGTGGTACGGGATCGTTGTTGTCCTTGGAAGATCAAGTCTAGTGCTGGATTACACGTAATTGGTAGATGCTCTTCGGTAAGTTATCTTGACCTTTGATGCTGTATGCCAATATGTATATATTTATGAATTAGTAAATATATGTAATATATCTGCATTTGATTATATTGGATTGCATGCATCGTGTTGGATGGGTGCATTGTGTTGGTATAGGTGCATTGTGTCGGTGTGGGTGCTCTCTAGTCCGGCTATGATCATACGAGGACCTAATCTCCTTTTGGGCCTCCAGTGGGGCTATCGTTGGCATATGACCGTTGAGCGGTATGTGATACAGGAGCTAGTTGCCTTATTTTAGCCATGCATGGCAAGCACATGCAGAGGATATATGTTTCTCGTGTGATACTCAGAGCTAGTTTTCTTTTTGGGCCTCCAGCGAGGCTATCGCTGGCACATGACTGTTAAGCGGTATGTGACACAGGATCTAGTCTCTTTCGGGGCGAGCCACGGGTCGATCGTGGCCATAGTCAGAGGGATTAGGAGAGTAGAGTAAATGATTGGCCATCCATAGTCGTGTCACGTCTATGTCGGTTGCATTTAAGTATACATATATGCATCATGTTGTTGGTTATATTATTATATTGATGGACATCTTGTTGTATGATGTGTTATGCTTGTTGTTATTAGTGGTATATTGGTGTATGTATATTGAAGGTAATGATAACTTACTAAGCCTATATAGCTCATCCCTGTTTTTCTATGTTTTTGTTGCAGATCCGGAAAATCAAGTGGGCTTTGGGACCAATCAGTGAGGAGTAGAGTTTAGGTGTTGATCTATGAGTTTATATTAAATTTTAGTTGAATTTTATGAAAAATTCTTGGAATCAATAAATAATTAGTGAAATTTGTTCCTTACAACTATTTGGATGTTGAATTAAAGGTTAGGCCTGGCATGATCTCTAGGATGATACCTAGGATTGTGCGGTCGGTCACGTAGCCGATCCTAGATCTAGATTTAGGATGTGATAGAGTGGTATCAGAGCAAAAGTTTAAGATCAAGATAACTTAGTTAGTGAGAGTGGGATAGAATTAGGATTTTGATTGAATATTCCAGAATAATTATCGATACCGAGAAATTATTTAATTCCCTTTGATAGGTGTATGTTATACATTTAAGGGTTTTGTTAAGTATTGAAGGCTTGCATGAATAAAATGTTGGATTAAAATTCCCTAGCTTAATTTTTGGAAGAATATTATCGAGATTAGATAATGGATATATGGAGCTATATTTTGAGATATGTCATGAATTTGATTTACTTTGGAAATTTGATTGTGATATAATTACAGACTGTGATATAAGTGATTAGAAATTAATATGATGATTATTAAGGCATGATTGAATGATATTGAAGCTTGGATTATGATCTCTTAAGACCGATATAAGTGATTAGGATGTGATTCGAATGATATTGAAGTTTAGGTTGCAATCGTTATGGATTATAATTTAAAAGTTATTTGAACTTAGTATTAAGATTAGTTAGGATATGATGGATTCAAAGTATGGATTTATAATCTTTAGGTATTGTGCATAGAATTGATATATGATTAGCATAATAGAGGAATATGATTTTTGTAGAGATTGATCTTGGATGAATGTAAAAGGCTAAATGGTGGATACTAGTTGATCATGATAAGTAAACATATTATGGATATTGAAGAGCTGGATAAGATTTGTCTTCATCTCTGATAAATGGTTTGATCCAGCTTCAGGAGTAGTGGATTAGAAGTATAATATATTGTAGTATGCTAAATATATATTTTCAGTTGTTAATCAGAAGATATGGATGAAGATCATGATAGCTTGCAAGTTTTGTTAAAATTTGGATTATAAATTTGGGGACTGTTGCAAGCTGTTGATGATGTAAGTTATGAAAGAGTTTAATGAGATTAAGAAGGAGAATTTTTCGATGAATCTATATGTGGATTATGCAATGGAAATATATTTTAGATAATGCATAGATTTGTAATTTGCTATTAGCAGATTAAAGGATATTATGTGGTCATGGCATACATATCTTGGTAAAATCTTTGATGGTTTACGTTAGCGATTTTGGATTGGATTATTTGATCTTCCATATGTTTATGGAGCTTAATGGATATGTTGAACTCCAAGTCATTTATCTTGTTAGAGTTAATGTTAACTTTCCAAGAGAAAAGTTGATCTAAATTATTCAATTGAATTGTTAAGGAAAACATAAATAGTTTGAATTGGGACCAGAATTATTGATGTATTGAATGGATGATACAATTTTATGTAAAGACTTTAAATGTAGGAAGTGGATCAGAATTTAAATTTGATGTGATATGCTCGAGGCCTAATAAGGACAAGAAAATTTAATAGTTTTGATCTCAATATTTGAAGGTTGGATTCTGTTGTGAAGTGGTGGTATCCTTGTTAGAAATTTACCTAATCAAATTAGAGAATTTGAAAATTTATATCAGAGTGCGCAGTGGAAGAATGGTGGATTAAAGTGTATTATGATAAATGAATAAGAGATCTTATTGGGATTACCGAATTTTGGACAAATGAATCATGTGAGTTTTGGATTGCGCATCTTTGAGTTTTGGAAGACTTAAATTTCTTTTAAAAAAAAATTCGAGGATGAAATATTTTTGTTAGGAGGGGAGAATGTGAAGCCCAGGGCTGTTTTGGGCTGAAGTCAGCAGCCTTTGCAATCTTCATTCAGAACTCAAAAAAAAAAAGGAGAAGTCCGCGTTTGGGAGCAGGGGATTTCAATCCAACCAGGGTCTTCGCCAGAGATCGCGGTGGTCGGTGTTGGGGAGTTGGGATTGATCGGCGAAGGAGTCAGAGAGGAAGGTCCATAGCATGGGGGAGAAGGATTCCTTCCTATAAGGGAAGACTTCTCCATGTGTCTTGACCCATTTCAAAGTCATCTTCCTCCGGAGCGGCCAATTCCATCGCCGACCTCGTCGGTATGTTCCCTATCCTCTAATTTTCGCTTGAGCGTGGGCACGAGCAATGGTAGCCAGCGGGAACCTGTCTCCTCTTGAGTGTGGGCTCGAGCGGGGATGACCGGCTGGGGGGGGGAATCCATTTTACCTTTTTGGGATTTTGGTGGGTGCTCGGATGGCCGCCGGTGGTCGTGCTGTCGTCCGCTTTTGTCAGTCAGGCCCCCTTCTCGGTGGCCATCTCCCATGGCTGCCGCCGGCAGCTGTGGGGAGGCCGACTCGGTCAAGCCGAGAGAGGAGCATCTGGGAGAGGGGTTTACCTTATTTTTGGGTTTCCGACAGGTGGCCGGATGGCCGTCTGGGTCACCACCAGTCTCTCCTCCTTCCGGTCTTCCATTGGCTAAGGGGGATTGGCTTGGTAGGGGTGATGGCGGCGGGTTGAGAGAAAGAAGGGAGATAGAGTCGAGTGAAGGAAGAAAATCAAGTTGACTCGGTTAGTAGGGTGAGTCAACTCGGTTGGCAGGTTCGGTTGACTCGATCAACAGAACCGAGTTGACTCGATTTGCAGGGTTGAGTTGACTCTGTCAACAGAATTGGGTCTATGGGATGTGTTGACTCGGTTTTCTGGGATGGGCTGTTCGGTGAAAGCAAAATTTGGAGAGAGAAAGGAAAGGAAAAAAAAGTGAAAGAAAGAACTGGGATTCGATGGTATTTCGAAGAATTTAGTTTTTTCCTTAGTTCTTATTTAGATATGTATAAAAATTAACAGGATGATTAATAAATAAAAAATTTGTAGTACAAGATCATTGTTGTCCTTGGAAGATCAGGTCTAGTGCTGGATTATACATAGTTGGTGGATGATCTTCGGTAAGTTATCTTGATCTCTGATGTTGTATGCCAATATGCATATATTTATGAATTAGTAAATATATGTAATATATCTGCATTTGATTGCATTGGATTGCGTGCATCGTATTGGTGTAGGCCATTGTGTTAGTGTGAGTGCATTGTGTGGTGTAGGTGCATTATGTCGGTGTGGGTGCTCTCTAGTCCGACTATAATCATACGAGGACCTAGTCTCCTTTTGGGCCTCCAGCGGGGCTATCGCCGGTACATGACCATTGAGCGATATGTGACACAAGAGCTAGTTGCCTTAATGTAGCCATGCATGGCAGGCATATGCAGAGGATGCATGTTTCTCGTGTGATACTCAGAGCTAGTTTTCCTTTTGGGCCTCCAGCGGGGCTATCGCTGGTACATGACTGTTGAGCGGTATGTGACACAAGATCTAGTCTCTTTCGGGACGAGCCACGGGCCGATCGTGTCCATAGTTAGAGGGACTAGGAGAGTTGAGTGCATGGTTGGCCATCCATAGTCGTGTCACGTCTATGTCAGTTGCATTTAAGTGTACATATTTGCATCATGTTGTTGGTTATATTATTATATTGCTGGATATCTTGTTGTATGATGTGTTATGCTTGTTGTTATTGGTGGCATATTGGTGTATGTATATTAGAGGTGTTGATGCTGAATTCCCGTCGACCGGATGGAGTGGTTCGTCCGCCGGACCGCCGTCGACCGGAACCTGCAAAATAGATCCCTTGACCGAAAATTTTCTGGCGAGGACACTCCGATGCCAAAGTCAGAAGGAACTCATACAGCAGAATGGAGAGCTTCAAAGCAGAGAGGGAAAGGAGAAGAATTCGAATTTCTGGGAGTGAGCCCAGCTTATCTCGAGTGTCCCCTCTTACCAGTATTTATAGGCTCCAACGTAACTGCTTACGGTTATGAGAGTTAGCAGATGCAACCTTCTTATAACTGTAAGTAGTGGCAATCGAAAAATCAGTTATTTCGAAGCTTATTAGCAGATGCAACCTTCTTATAACTATAAGTAGTGGCAATCGAAAAATCAGTTATTTCGAAGCTTATCCAATTTAAGAATTTCGACCATGTGGGTGGTTGCAATAACCAGAATAGACTTCAACTGTTTTGGGGTTGGAAAAGCCCACATGTTTGATATGCCTTTCTTTTCTAGAGTAGATCCGAAGTGAGCTCAACATTCTCTTTAGTAGTGCTCCTAAAGAGAATGTTAGCTATACACTTCAGAGAAATTTCTTTGGAAATAATAAAGAAAGATAAACACTTACAGTCCTGAATACGAGATAATATGCTCTTCGGATTATGTAGAAGGAATAAAAGCCGACAATATTTAATTGAAAGGCTTGGTCTTCGGACCAAGATAACTATTCGAAGCCAAAGACTTAAAGACGTCAGGCATGCTCTTCGGGCCAAGATAAAGATATGAAGCCGAAGATATAAGCTGAATCCACGTCGACCGGATGGAGTGGTTCGTCCATCGGATCGCCATCGACCGGAACCTGCAAAATAGATTCCCTTGACCATAAATTTTTCGGCGGGGGACACTCCAATGCCAAAGTCAGAAGGAACTCAGGCAGCAGAATGGAGAGCTTCAAAGCAGAGAGGGAAAGGAGAATAATTCGAATTTCTGGGAGTGAGCCCAGCTTACCTCGAGTGTCCCCTCTTACCAGTATTTATAGGCTTCAACGTAACTGCTTACGGTTATGAGAGTTGGCAGATACAACCTCTTCATAATTGTAAGTAGTGGCGGTCGGAAAATCAGTTATTTCAGAGCTTATCCAATATGAGGATTTCGATCATATGGGTGGTTGCAACAACCAGAACAGACTTCAACTGTTTTGGGGTTGGAAAAGCCTACATGTTTAATATGCCTTTCTTTTCTAGAGTAGATCCGAAGTGAACTCAACATTATCTTTAGTAGCGCTCCTAAAGAGAATGTTAGCTATACACTTCAGAGAAGTTTCTTTGGAAATAACAAAGAAAGATAAACACTTACAGTCCTGAATACGAGATAATATGCTCTTCGGATTATGTAGAAGGAATAAAAGCCGACGAAGTCTAATTGAAAGGCTTGGTCTTCGGACCAAGATAACTATTCGGAGCTGAAGACATAAAGATGTCAGGCATGCTCTTCGGGCGAAAATAAAGATACGAAGCCGAAAATATAAAGATGTTAGATATGGTCTTCGGACCAGGCTGAAGATATAAGATCGAAGAAAAGAATAACATCTCATAGGCATACTCTTCGGATCAGGCTGAAGATATAAGACCAAAGAAAAGAATAACATATCTCAGGCATACTCTTCGGACCATACTAAAGAGATTTCCTTTAGTGCATTGATTCAGCTAATAGACTAAAAATTTAAAATTGGTTCGACAGATGGACTGTTCAATATTTTATATTAAACCAGATTATCATAACAGATGCCCTCCACTCCTAAGTTCGAAATAATTTTATTTCGAAAATAGGAGTACCAGAATTTGTCGTTTACGAAAAATGGAGGATCAACGATGACGGATCTTTGATAACTGTCATTCATAATAACTGCTTGGTGGCTTGGAAATCGTGCTAAGAATATGTGTCATCTCCCTATTGCTGTCCAAAAAGACAGTACAGATTTGAAAAGCCTGGCTGATCTTTTTATTAAATTTTGGGATGAAGATTCATCGAAGTATAAAGTCTTCGGACTTGAAATAAAGTTAAATGCTCCGAAGCTTAATGCAACAAGTCTCCGGATTTAAAATAATACTAAATCTTCAAACTTAGGATAATTGAGAATAATCCTGAGATTTAGAAAAGACACCAAGTCTGAAGATGATAATACTAAGTCTTCGGACTTGAAATAATACTAAGTCTTTGGACTTAGAATAATTAAGAATAATCCTGAGATTTAGAAAAGGTACCAAGTCTGCAAATAATAATACCAAGTTTTTGAATCAAGTCTCCAGATAAGAAAGCCAAATCTTCAGGCTTGAAAACACGCTAAGTCTTCGAACTTAGGAAAAATGAATAATCCTGTGATCTTGAGAAGATATCAAGTTTCCATATAACAATACCAAGTCTTCGAACTTGAAATAATACTAAGTCTTCGGACTTAGGATAAATGAACAATCTTGATCTTGAGAGATCAAGTTTCCAAACAATAATACCAAGTCTTCGGACTTGAAAATAATGCTAAGTCTTCGGACTTAGGATAAATGAACAATCTTAATCTTGAGAGATCAAGTTTCCAAACAATAATACCAAGTCTTCGGACTTGAAAATAATGCTAAGTCTTCGGACTTAGGATAAATGAACAATCTTGATCTTGACAGATCAAGTTTCCAAACAATAATACCAAGTCTTCGGACTTGAAAATAATGCTAAGTCTTCGGACTTAGGATAAATGAACAATCTTGATCTTGAAAGATCAAGTTTCCAAACATAATACAAAGTCTTCGAACTTGAAAATAATGTTAAGTCTTCAGACTTAGGATAAATGAACAATCTTGATCTTGAGAGATCAAGTTTCCAAATGATAATACCAAGTCTTCGGACTTGAAAATAAACTAAGTCTTCGGACTTGAAAATAAACTAAGTCTTCGAACTTAGGATAATTGAGAATAACTCTGAGACTTTGAAGAAATAATACCAAGTCTTCAGATAATAATATCAAGTCTTCGGACTTGAAAATATACTAAGTCTTCGGGCTTAGGATAATTGAGAATAATTCTGAGACTTTGAAGAAATAATACCAAGTCTTCGAACTTGAAAATATACTAAGTCTTCGGACTTGAAAATAAACTAAGTCTTCAGACTTAGGATAATTGAAAATAACTCTGAGACTTTGAAGAAATAATACCAAGTCTTCGGACTTGAAAATATACTAAGTCTTCGGACTTGAAAATAAACTAATTCTTTGGACTTAGGATAATTGAGAATAACTCTAAGACTTTGAAGAAATAATACCACTCTTCGGACTTGAAAATATACTAAGTCTTCGGATTTAGGATAAAATAGACCATGTAGGTCACCTGCATCTTCATTATGAATGAAAGGTTAATTAACCTTTGACATTTTTACGGGATAGATCGTTTTGATCACCCTTATACCTTTTATTAAAGATTAAGATAAGCTGATCAAGCCTATCTTGGCATTTCATAGAGTAGATCACGAAGATCATTCTCATACCTTTTTAGAAATAAAATTAAGACAGGCTGATCATGCTCACCTCGGTACTTCGTAAGGTAGATCATGGAGATAATCCTTATGCCTTTTTGATTAAGACGGACTGATTAAGCCCAACTCGGCACTTTGTAAGGTAGATTACGGAAATCATCCTTATGCCTTAAAAGAAAAAAGATTAAGACAGGCTGGTCAAGCCCACCTCGGCACTTCATAAGATAGATCACGTGGATCATCCTTGTACCTTTTTAAAAGGGGATGAAGATAGAATAGTTTAATCTATCTTGATAACTTTTAATTAAAACCTTTATTGATAATCCCCCACCTGTCGATCTGGAGGGAAGGCATAACGATCATGAGATGAACGGATCCGTGAGAAACTTGGAGTGAATTCTCGACGTCGATCCTCTCTCCTTTCAGTTTGATGGCAGGGCTATGAGATGGGTGGAGGACACTGCCTTTGAACAACAGTCTCCATCAACATTGGAGGTGGCATGCTATCATCCACCAGTGGGTTGTTTGCCTGAGAAGCAGGCTGATCTCTGCTTGCAGAAGCATTCTGGATCTCCCCTTTCATCATTTCTGCTTGATCAAAGTTCTCCTTTAATAAGAGGAAAATAGATTTTCCCCACGCCATTTTGCTTTGCAAAAATTCTCCTTCAACTAGAGAAACAGATCTTCCCCGTCATCATTTTTGCTTTGCAGAAATTCTCCTTCAACTGGAGGAAACATATCTTCTCCTTCACCATTTTTGCTTTGCAGAAATTCTCCTTCAACTAGAGAAAACAGATCTTCTTCTTCACCATTTTTGCTTTGCAGAAATTCTCCTTCAACTAGAGAAAACAGATCTTCTCTTCACCATTTTTGCTTTGCAGAAATTCTCCTTCAACTAGAGAAAACAGATCTTTCTCTATCTGGCGCGCCAATCTGTGACGCTGAATCCCCGTCGACCGGATGGAGTGGTTCGTCCGTCGGACCGCCATCGACCAGAACATGCAAAACAGATCTCCTTGACCAGAAATTTTTCGGCGGGGACACTCCGATGCCAAAGTCAGAATGAACTCAGGCAGCAGAATGGAGAGCTTCAAAGCAGAGAGGGAAAGGAAAAGAATTTCGAATTTATGGGAGTGAGCCCAGTTTACATCGAGTGTCCCCTCTTACCAGTATTTATAGGCTCCAACGTAACTACTTACCGTTATGAGGAGGTTGCATCTGCTAACTCTCATAACCGTAAGCAGTTACGTTGGAGCCGTTGGAGCCTATAAATACTGGTAAGAGGGGACACTCGAGGTAAGCTGGGTCACTCCCAGAAATTCGAATTCTTCTCCTTTCCCTCTCTGCTTTGAAGCTCTCCATTCTGCTACCTGAGTTCCTTCTGACTTTGGTATCGGAGTGTCCCCCGCTAAAAAATTTCCGGTCAAGGGGATCTGTTTTGCAGGTTCCGATCGACGGCGGTCGCGGCGGACGAACCACTCCATCGATCGTGGGGATTCAGCATTAATAGGAGGTAATGATAACTTATTGAGCCTGTGTAGCTCATTCTTGTTTTTCTATATTTTGTTGCAGATCCAGAAAATCAAGCGGGCTTTGGGACCAGTCAGTGAGGAGTTAGGTTTAGGTGTTGATCTCTAAGTTTATATTAAATTTTAGTCGAATTTTATGAAAAATTATTGGAATCAATAAATAATTAGTGAAATTTGTTCCTTATCATTATTAGATGTTAAATTGAAGGTTAGGCCTAGCATGATCTCTAGATGATATTTAGGATTGTGCAACGATCATGTATCAATCCTAAATCTAAATTCAGGACATGATACAAATAGAAGCTCAGCTCAACCTGATGAAGCTTGTTCAGCTTCAGTTCGAATCAGAGCCATCTGAATGTGTCAAGATGATGTCGAGGTGGCCCGAGCTGAGTCCTGGTAACTTGTTGCTCAGCGCCACTCATTACACCCTTTCCGAACCTCTGTCACACTCATCCAAAAAAATAAAATAAAAAAAAAAAAAGAAAAAGAAAAAAAAAAAAACACACGCAGGGGAAAAAATCCATCTTTTGTATTTGGCTAAAGTGGACAGCTCAAAGCGAAATTTTGCAGATTATATGATAAAATCATACATGCCGTTAAAAAGAAAAAAAATGAAACTGGAGAAGCATATCAACAGCATTATATATATTAATATTATATATATATATATATATTATATATATATATGGCCATTCTTATGTTAATAAAAGATTTAGCTAAAAAGCATGTTATTTTCGATTCCTGTCTCATTTCTTCTTTACATTTAGTATTAGAACAGTGGTCAGGGACCATTATACCTACAAGGGCAGGATCTTGAAAGATTATCAAAGAAAGTTAGACCATGCCACCACCAAAAGAAAATAATATTATATTTAAAACAAATAAAGCTAGGAAAATTTATGTTTGCAATCAAGATTATACTAAAGGAGGAAATGCTAAAGTACATTAGGTGCACAACAATACCTCAAGCTACATGAATATACTAGCCATACTTCAATAACTTTGAACTTTGGAAAGAAAAAAAAAAAAACTTACCGAGCGGAGGAGGAGGAGGAGGAGGGGGGGTGGTCGGCAACGGCTCGATTGACCGGGAGATCACGGACGGTGCTACGTCGGCGGACCGAGGGGAGCGGAGGAGGAGGGGGAGAGCTGGGGGGGGGGGATAGGGCCGCGGCGGTCGAACGGGGGGGGAGGAGGAGGAGGAGGGGGGGGGAGGAGGAGGAGGAGGAGTTTGGGGGGGGGGTGGGGGTTCGGCGGCGGACCGAGCGGGGGGGAGGAGGAGGAGAAGGAGGAGGAGTTCGGGGGGGGGGGGGGGGGGGGTTGGTTTGGCGGCTGCAAAAATTAGGGCTCGGGTGGGTGGGGGGTAACTTGGAGTCCGGCGACGCTTATAAGCGTCGCCAAAAGTTCTGGACTCTGGCGACGCTTATAAGCATCACTAAATAACCTGGGAAACTCTGGCGACGCTTATAAGCGTCGCCAAATGTCTGGAACTTTGGCGACCCTTTAAAGCGTCGGCAAAGGACACGGACTTCAGCGACACTTAAAAGCGTCGGTAAATGTACGATCCGGCGACATTTAAAGCGTCGGCAAAGATCCCTGGACTCCGCGACGCTTAAAAGCGTCGGGGTAAATGTGTACCACGGCGACGCTAAAAGAGTCGGCAAAGGTCCCAAACTCTGGCGACGCTTTAAGTGTCGGTAAAGGTCCTGACGCTAAAAAGCGTCGACAAATGTCCGATCCGACGATGCTTATAAGAGTCGGCAAAAGTCCCTGGACTCCGCGACGCTTAAAAGCGTCGGTAAATGTCCCAAGTCTGGCGATGCTTAAAAGCGTCGGCAAATGTCCCAAACTCCGGTGACGCTTACAAGCGTTGGCAAATATCCCGGATTTCAGCGGGATGGTCCGGCGATGCTTAAAAGCGTCGGTAAAACTCAGGGTTAATTGCCAACGCTTAAAAACGTCGGCGGACTTTCAGTTTTGCCAGCGCTTTCAAAAGCGTCGGGGGGTTCTGGTTCTTCCCAACGCTTCACAGAAGCGTCGCCAGAAAAAGGTCGGGATTACCGAAGAGATACTGAATAATCAAGTTATTGGACATTGAATAAAAGATATTAAAAATCAAGAAAAAAATATTTTTTAAATAAATAAGATATTTATTTTATTAGTTGATGAAAATTAATTTAGTTATTTTCTAAATGATAAAGTTTTTCACTGATTCAAACAAATATACCAGAAAAAATAATTTATTTTATTAAAAATATAAAATTTAAATAATTTGTCAATAAAAATATTATTATTTTATAATATTTATTTATAAAACAACGGGTCCACAAGAGAACATGAATCCACTAATAACTTACTTTCTAGAATCGGCCATCTCCATCGCTGTGCCCTGGGTTGTCCTTGCCTACACAATATGTGCACATGGTCTATATATAGAAGATGGAGACAACCCAATAGTGCTCCAATAAGAGGCCAACCCGTGGTTGGCCACGTGGCCCGACATAAGTGATGCGGAGATGCGTGGAGGGGAGGGCATTGGCCACGACCATACAAATACTCAACTACCACTACCTGTGTTTTAGTGGAGATATAGGAAAAGTGACAAACATAACAGCCAGTAGAACGGTGCACATTTAAACTCACCAGCCAAAGCATCTTTAGTACGGCTACAATGATAGTATAGTTGGTAGACATCTTGTCTCGTTTATTATTAATTAATTATAGATTTGAAATACGATTTCATGAATAATTGATTAAATTTAATTTTTTTTTTAAATCTTGATATAAATGAGAGATCAGAATCTTTTCCTTTTATTCCGTTTTACTAGCTGTTCTACCAATCGACACTTAGTAGTATCATATTGATGTATATCATTATAGTAAAAAAAAACTGCGAAAATCTAAATACTTATTATTATAAGAAAAAAAATTATAAAAATTTGAACATCTCGAATCAATGATTATCCGATAAAATGAGAGCATGCGGGATAGTTACACCGAATTTATCTTCCCTATCCATTTCTTTTATAATAATAAAAAAAAAAAAAAAATCTTTACGTTGTCGTCTCTCCCCGCATGTATTGTGATCTATCAGCAGCGAGAAATTTTTAGATAAAATAAATTTTATCATGAATAAAAGTTTTTCATCCAATCACATATCAACTATAATTAGCATTAATAATTACATCAATCATAAATGGATAGCAAGGTTTTGTCGACGGTAATTTATTCTATCCAAAAAAATTTTCTGCCATATGATCACCGTCAAGACTCATCCAACTCCCCCTCACCACCATGCCATAAGCTTTGACCTCTCTCTCACAGGTATTATATATCCTACAGTAACTCCAAAGAAATTCTTGGGACATCAAAACAAGGTTGAAGTATTGGTCCTATGGCATTCCTCTCTTTGTCAAGCTTTCATCCTAGTTCCACACATCACCACTGCTTAATTCCTTTCCCTCCCCCCCTCCCACCATCTCAAAACCTACCATCTTCAACGCTAAGCCCTTGTTCCTCGACTCAAACACAACCACCTCGTTGAAATGCTCATCCACACCACTTGAACTTTCTTCTCATTGTGTTGAAGATGAAGAGCAGCTTCTCCACCATGTTTGGAGGAAGATCCATGGCTCCGACGACTGGACCGGCCTTCTCGACCCCATGAACCCCCTCCTCCGCAGCGAGATCATCCGCTACGGAGAATTCGCTCAGGCCTGCTACGACGCCTTCGATTTCGATCCCCACTCCAAGTACTGCGGCACCTGCAAATACTCCGGCAACCGCTTCTTCGACCGGCTTCACATGGACGGCCATGGCTACGAGATCAGCCGATATCTCTACGCCACCTCCAACATCAACCTCCCCAACTTCTTCCAAAAAAAGCGTCTGCGCAACGTGTGGAGCACCCATGCCAATTGGATGGGTTACATCGCCGTCGCCAGAGACCCCCTCGAGATTGCTCGACTTGGCCGGCGTGACATCGTTATCGCTTGGCGAGGCACCGTCACGTACCTTGAGTGGATCCACGACCTCAAAGACATCCTAACGCCGGCGTACTTCGGCGACGACCCCTCAATCAAGGTCGAGTCCGGCTTCTTGGATTTGTACACCATGAAGGAGCACCAGTGCAACTACTGCTCCTTCTCATCCAGAGAACAAGTACTAGCCGATGTCAAAAGACTGGTAGAAAGATTCAACGGCGAAGAGCTTAGCATTACGGTCACCGGGCACAGTCTGGGAGCGGCGTTAGCTTTGCTCAGTGCTTACGACATCGCCGAGATGGGGCTAAACGTTAGAGATGACGGGGAGATGATACCGGTGACGGTGTTCTCCTACTCGGGACCGAGAGTAGGGAATCTGAGGTTCAAATTGAGATGCGAGGAGCTGGGGGTGAAGGTGCTGAGGGTGATCAACGTGCATGACCGGGTGCCGAGCGTGCCGGGGATAATTGCGAACGAGAAGTTCCAGTACCAGAGGTTGGTGGAGGAGTTGATGTCGTTCCCGTGGAGCTACGCGCATGTGGGAGTGGAGCTGGCGTTGGATCACACGGAGTCGCCGTACCTGAAGGAGACGGCGGACGCGCGGTGCTTGCATAATTTGGAGGCCCATTTGCACCTGGTGGATGGGTATCATGGGAAGGGGAGGGGGTTCGAGTCGGCGGTGGGGAGGGACGTGGCGTGGTGAACAAGAGCTGCGACTTCTTGAGGGAGGAGCTGGGGGTGCCGCCGAGGTGGTGGCAGGATGAGAACAAGGGGATGGTGAGGGGTGAGGATGGACGGTGGCTGGTGCCGGAGAGGGCTCGGATGGAGGCGCATCCGACGGACACGGCTCAGCACCTTGAGAAGGTGCTCAAGGGTGGGAGGCTACCGCGCTTGGAACCCCATAATGCTATATATATCGACTATCCTCGTACCCCAGGTTCCATCATCTGCTGATGGAATAGCCTAACTATAGTTCTACTTTAGTTATTTTATTAACAACAGTAGGATATATATATATTTATTAATCTGAGTTCTAATCTCTCAACTATATTAACCAGTTGATTGGCTATATAATATGCATGGTTTGACTTTTTTTTTTTAAGACAAAATTTATTATTATTTTTTAATAATAATTATTACGGTAGATTCCGGTTTGAGATTGGAGAAGGCGTTGGATACATGAACAGATCCATCATTGGAGTGACATGTAAAAAAGTCTCCTATAAAAATTGGCTTCAATGATAATCCTTCGATATTCAAATCAAAGATTCGGACGGAACGAAAAGAAGTGGTGAGCTATGGATAATTACTTACCGGGGGTTCTCGGAGTCTTTGTTATTTAGAGATGATGGTTGAGTTAAATGGATAATATCGGTCATAATTATGCCGTCATGGGATTATTCTCCTGATTGCTGCCACGAAAGGAGGAGATCATTACTGGTGACAACATGCACATTATTTTAATCTTTATATGCTCTCCACACGAAGGCATTTTATTTTTGGCATCTTCTACATGATAAGAATGGTTGCTATATGAGTCAAGAAGCCATTAATAGATCACCTGGATAATAAAATTTAAGTGGAATCTAGCAACTTGGCATGATATAGGTTTGCCACTTATAAGGCCAACAAAATAGTCTTGATTTGAGACTTACATAAAAATATCTCAAACATTGTAGATCCGGCGTTTCAAAATATCTCTCAAAACAATAATAATAATAATTGTTCAATAGTACTTGGATACCAAAAAATAATAATTCTCAGAATAGGAATATCAATTTTCAAGAAATAGTCATTCATCCTTGTTATTCCAGATTTATATTCGATTTGAAATATATAATAATACTTTATTCCGGTATAATTATTACAGTGGAGTCTATCATATAGAAATAAAATGATCTAGAATAAACTATTTCATGGTTCACCATGAAATAACTATTTTAAATATTAAGGGTCGACTAAAATAATTTATTTTGGATGGCTTATCTTGATTTCTGTTTATGTTTGGAAAGGAGGGATGGGGAATAAATTGGAATAAAAATTTATTCTAGGTGGAGTTAAAGGTAACCAACACTGCCTACGTTCAAGAATTACATATGCGGCGCATTTTTTTTTTTTTTTTTGGTGAATTAGGTGCCTCTGCGTTGTATCCTGATTTATAATAAGAGGAACTACTGATTCAAGAATTGAGCGGCACTTCCTGGTTTTGGGAATTGGGCCATATGTGTCAGGCCATGACCTTGGGCCCAATCATCTATTTTAAACCTTCTTGGCTTCTAGTAATTAATCCATGGAGGACTAAATCTTGTACTTGATCCTCAGCCCTCATGTATGGACCAGTTTAAATTTTCTTTAAATCAATCCATTAATTTTTAATCAGATTCTGTGCCCGTTCGTTCTTCGGAGTCGATTTCTATTACTCTTCCGGGTGCACTACATGTTACCGCTTCAACTTGGAAAGAGCCACACTTCACCCTAGCGTGTCATCGTTTAAGTCCTCCAGGAGTCCCATTCTTCAAAAGCTACATTTTACCACACCTTTGCAATAGCGCGCACTTCTAAGCTCCATGCTCGAGCCCTTCACTTAAACATGATACCTTGCTTTATCAAGTTTACTGGTTATATCTGCTCGGCTTATTTCAGTCACCATAACTCAGCTTCACCACAATGTTGGATGAACGTCTCTGATTCGGTCCCTAAAAAAGCTCAGGATAGGTAAAAAACCCAACATGAAGCCCAATCCAAAAGAGAAAAAAAAATTCAAGCCACCCGGACCAAATAGGCCAGCCCGACCGCGCGACTAAGCACGGCACATGCATGCAGGTGGACAAACGATTGGCCCAAGCCCACATGAGCGGGTGCGCGCGGCATGCGTAGGCAGGCCCACACCTAGGCGGCGCTGCTTGTTTCCCCTCCATGCGGTGTTTTAGTGGTCCACGAAGGTAGGCGGTGTGTGGACGAATTACTACAGTCTACGTGCACGATTGGATGCTCCAAACATCGTGCCGGTGCGATCCAATGATTGGGGTCGATGCCGACAGATGTTTAGCACATACTTCGCACGATCAAACGGCCAAACGTGATCCCCGCTTCGACCTGGCAGCCAGAGAAATCGATCTGATATTGTTTAAGCCTATTCTGCATGATCAAGCCTAATTTGCCCATGATTTTTGGCTTGATCAAAAGCAGATCGATGGTCATAGTTGATATACAGTTCAGCTACGAATTGAAGATGCTACATAACTGCGATTTGGGTACGGTTTAGATCATTGGACTTCCAGTAAAACACTCATCATAGTAGAGGTTATAAAACATGGACAGAGAAGCAGGCTGGGCATGAGGATGAAAAGAATAGTGAAGGATTTCCAGAGAGCGGCTAAGTTGAGAGTTGTGAGAGAAATTTTCGAATTTCTTGTTAAGAGACTTGTACAGAATTGAAAGTAGGAGTTTCCAATCTTATAAGTTTATTTTTCTCATAATAAAATCTTACATATCCAAATTGTTTGTCTTTTATTTCATTTTTCTCTTTTCCTTCTCCCATGACATCAACACCGATAATCATGATCCTGGAAATAAGGATCTGTACTCCATACGAGCGATCTCCCAACAGGTGGTATCGGTACATTTGATACCATAACAACTGGTATTAGAGTAAGTTGATACCATAATAACCGGTATCAAAATCCCAGTTTTTCATGATTGATCGTGATCAAAGAAGATGGAGAGGATATGTATAATCAAGTTAGAGATCAGCTGGTTTGACGAGAAAAGCAATTTCTCCCTTTGGCGGACGGGGATCAAAGATGTGCTTATCCAATAGGGGCTAATCAATGCTTTCATGTACAAGGAGAGGCTAGGCACTATGGAGGAGAAGACTTGGAGGTGGCTCTACATGCAGGCGATGAGTACGATCTACTTGTATTTAGCGAATGATATGACGATTCATATACTGAGCGAGACTTTTCCGATGATACTATGAAAGAAGTTTGAAGAGTTGTACATGACGAAGTTCCTCGCCAACATATAGTTTCTTTGAAAGTAGTTCTACCAACTGTAAATAACCGAGGGGCAGAGCATGCAGGAGCATCTCAGTAATTTTAGAGGATTCTCCCTATCACAGTTCTTCGAGTCCTTGGTAACTACTCTTCTAGTTAGAACGGCACTATCAAGACGAAGGAGGTCATCTCGATGTTATCTATAATAAGGTTCTCATGTAGGAGAACCAGGCTTTAAGTTTAAATGGAAACTTAGCATTAGCAGTTTTTTGAAGAAGTAGATGACAGAAGGCGAAGCGATAGAGAATCACAATAAGGACGATCCAGGTTGAAACATATGAGTAGGATCAAGTGTTATCGATGAGATGAGCTGGGGCATCATGCCAAAGATTGTCCGCTACTCAAAGATCGAATGAGGGCTACTACGGTAGTGGCTGATAGCAGCGATGATGGATATATCAGTGATGCATTTACGGTATTCGATGAGATATCTCTCTCTTCCTAATAGATTTTAGATTTTGTATATCCATATCATATATGTTATAGAGAAGAGCTGTTGACTCTCTAGAAAGTAGAGAGAGTTCTGTCCAATTACCATATGGATCGAGCTGTGCGATCAAGGATATCAGGATAGTTAACTTGAAAATATATGATAGGATAATGAAAAAATTAAACGAGGTCTGATGCATACCCAGTTTTAGCAAGATTCAATTTTTCTTAGCAAACCAGATTCAAATGGCTATACATGAAGAGCCAATGATAGAATCCTGAAGGTCCTGCACGGTAGTAAGATCATTTTACAGGGAAAGAAGCAAGGAGGGCACTATCTTTTGTTAGGGAGTTTAATACGAGATGGAGTCCCTGGTATAGATAGGAGTCTAGTACAAGATGGAGCTCCAGGAGTAGGTGGATCGGGTATGAGATGCGAGACTCGGGAGGATGATAGGTGACATTACAAGGTAAAGTTTCTAATGCCGTAGAAGGCTTCCTCGAGTAGGTCTCAGGTCGAGTTGAGCACAATATATGATGGAGATGAGATCGATGGCCTATCTCGACTCCCATGTTTACCCATCTATGATTAACAGTGTTCGTCCCAAGGCATGGGGATGAAATCCTTCAAGAAGTTCTCAAAGTTAGGTGAAGGCCAAACATCGAGTTAAAGTGAAGGTTGTTGGATGAATGCTTCAAATTCTGCCCTTTAAGAAGTCCAGGATAGGTAAGAAATCCATTGAGAAGCCTAGCTCAAGAGAGAAAAAAATTATTTCAAACCACCCGAACCTAGCAGGCCGGCCCGACTGCATGGCCCAGTGGCACGTGCATGGGCATGCAGGTGAGTGCGCGATCAACCCAGGCCCACACGAGCAAGCACGCGGATGTGGGCCCAAGCCTAGGCGGTGCTGCTTGTTTCCCCTTCACGTGATGTTTCGGCAATCTACAAAGGCAAGCGGTGCATGGATAGATCAGCACGGTCTACTGCATGATCGGACACTCTAGACGTCATGTAGGCTCGATCTAATGGTTGGCATTGATGCCGATCATGATTTGAGGTGTTCAGCATGGACTTCGCGCAATCAAACGGTCGAACACGATCCCTACTTCGATCTGACAGCTAGAAATTGATCCGACATTGTTTAAGCCTATTATGCATGATCTGGCCCGGTTTGCATGCAATTTTTGGTGTGATCAAAGGTAGATCAATGGTTAGAGCTGATTTGGAGTTTAATTGCAAATTGGAGTGGTTACAAGACTCCGATTTGGATGCGATTTAGACTGTTGGACTGCTGGTGAGATGTTCTTCGTGGTGAAGGCTACAAAACATCGACAAAGAAACAGGCTGGGCATGAGGATCAAAAGAGTGATGAAAGGTCTCTAAAGAATGGCTAAGTTGAGAGCTTATGAGAGGGATTTTGGGATTTCTTGTCAAAATACTTGTACATGGTTGAGAGTGAAAGTTTCAATCCTATAAATTTATTTTTTTTATAGTGAAACTTTGCATGCCTAAATTGTTTATACCTTTTATTTTATTTTTCTTCTTCATTCTTTTATGGCATCAATATCGATAATCATAATCTTGGAAATAGAAATCTGTATTCCATATGAATAATCTCTCAATAAGTGATATCAGTATAGTTGATATTATAATAACCAGTATCAGAGTAACTTGATACCATAATACACAACATATTACTATTCTTTGTGTAAGAGCTGCTAATTCCAACATATTACCTTGTTCAGAGATGGGTTAGGATGGCCAGGGAGTCACAACATTGAATTTTAAGTTGCTAAGTTTTAGGTCCAATCATTCATATATTTGAATATATCTGACTTGTGACCCTTAACACTTAGAACCATTTGTTGTAATAGTAGGGAGAAAAATAATTAATCTATTGCTATATTGAGAATGAGCTCAATAGCATGTAGGGATTTTGTAGTGCTCCCAAGTCTTAGAGAGACTTGGAAGGCCATGGCAAGGATGTTCGAAGATCCCTAGGGCTTAGGGGCGTGTCCCAAGCAGGTCCTAGATGTATTCCAGGGATTTCCAAGGATGCTCTAAGTTTCAGTTTTATCTCATGTGACTTAGTGGAGAGTTTTTGAGAGACTGTAACATAACCCGGTTTTTGGGTTATGGGGTTTAAGTCCAAGAATTAGTTAGTTGGTTGCAACCATCTTAGGAAGCCCCAAACCGTCCATGTGATTATATAGAGGGGACATCGATTTAGAGGGGCGTGAGAGAGGAATCAGCGTGAGGGTTATATCATGTGGAAGAAGGGCTTGAGCGTAGAGGTCTTCCACGGGTTTGGAGAAGGGGATTTTGCATGAGGGAGTCCGCAAGGTGGAGTTGCTTCTCAGGTATCAAAGAGCCGCTGGTTCTTGATTGTAATCAAGGTTTCTTCTCCAATGATTTATAAAAATCAGTCTTTCTTTTCTCTTAATCTCTTCTATTACTTCTCATACTTTTTGGTTTATAAAGAAGGCTGCCATCATCACGTCAGGGTCTCTCCCATGGTGCTTCCGCAGTATATACTCTGATTTGGAATTTTCTAACAAGTGGTATCAGAGCGGGTTTCGAGCATGGAGAGAGAAGTTTTCTACCCCAGGATCCCATTGATTTTGGAGAAGGGTTCAGATCTGGGGCTTCTGTCAATCACCCTTTCATCAAGTTCCTTCTTTAGGGTTTTCAATATTTCGTTGTTGGTGATTGTTCTGGATCATGGAAGGCAGCAGGGTGAAGATTGGTATGAAGAAGTTTGATGGAAAAGGGAGTTTCACTATGTAGAAGGTTAAGGTGGAAGACTTGCTGGTTCATATGTAATTAGATCTGGCTTTGGAAGATAGGCCAGGGGGTATAATGACAAGGAGTAGATGTCATTGGAGAAAAGGGCATGTGCCACGATTAGGGCTTGTATAGCGGATGAGGTTTTGTATGACATGTTAGAGGAGAAGACATCTAAGGGATAATGGTCAAGGTTGCACACCATGTATATGGAGAAGAATATGTACAACAAGTTGGTGCTGAAGAAGCAACTGTACAGCCTTCGGATGCAAGAGGGTGGGGATGCTGCAGGACACATTCAGCGGTTCGACCGGATGAGCATGGATTTGCTCAACATTGGGGTGGATTTAGAAGAGAAAGATAAAAGTCTGCTACTTTTATGTTCACTACCTAGGAGCTTCGATCCGTTGGTGACTACACTGCTATATGCAAAGGAGACGCTGGTGTATAAGGAGATCATATCAGTGCTAAGGTCCAATGAGCAGTTGGAATGGATGAAAAAGGGGGAGGTCTTCTAGAAGGGTTTGGCTGTATCAAAAAGGCCAAGAAAATGGAAGAAGAAGGGTGAACAGGTAGGACGGGTACAGTCCAGGAAAGGTAGATGGCTGGTAAGTGCTACAGGTGTGGTGTAGCAGGGCACTTTAAGCGGGAGTGTCCGCTTAGGAAGAAGTGCAAGGATGGAGAAAAGGAAAGCCTAGATTTCTTAGGTTCAGTCGCTGGGTTAAAGAAAGAGTCGAATGAACTCTTTGTTTCGGAGAAGCCTACGGGAGGCAGTGTATCTGAAACGGTCTTGGAGGGGTCCGCGGGATGCGGAGGGTTCGAGGAGGCAGCAACTGGATACAAGGTTCAGGTGCAGGCTCAGCAGGGTAGCATTGAGTTGTTGGCCTCGGAATTTCATTCTGTGGCATCATGTGGACTTCAGTTTCAAGTGGAGCATCGGGGAGAGGTGGCTTCACGGGTAGAGCAGGTTTTGACACGAGGTCAGAGCAGAGGGGTGCATAAGGAGGAGTCATATCCCAGCACCAGCGCCAAGGGTGCTCCGAGGCAGGTGGAGCAGTGTGCACAGGTAGTCAGGAGTGGCTCTGAGGAGATGGTATCAGGTAGAACTCCAGTTCCAACGAGTGCCAGTTCGAGTTCGCTGGGTTCTCTCCAGGAAAGTCCAAGGAAAAGACTGATACAGCTGCCAGGTATGAGGAAGGCTACAATGGTGGTGCCAAGGTACAAGCAAGGATTTTCAACTGTGGAAGCAGTCATCCCAAAGGCCTCCAAGGGCGTGCAACAGCTGAAGGGTGTTGGCAGAGACAAAGAGATCCGCACAAGAGGCTGTCAGGACACACAGTTACAGCAGGGTTGTGTAGGAGGACATTGCCAGGTTTGCCAAGGCTTGGGGGCACCAAGGTTGAAATTATAGGGATTTGTGGTGCTCCCAAGCCTTGGAGATACTTGGAAGGCCATGGCATGGATGTTCGAGGATCCCTGGAGCTTGGGAGCGTGTTCTAAATATATTCCAGGGATTTTCTGGAGGTGTTCCAATGATGCTCTAAGTTTTAGCTTTATCTCATGTGACTTAGGGGAGTTTTTGAGAGACTGTAATATAATCCAGTTTGTGGGTTATGGGGTTTAAGTCCAAGAATTAATTGGTTGGTTGCAACCATCTTAGGAAGCCTCAAACCACCTATGTGATTATATAGAGGGGATGTCGATTTAGAGGGGCGTGAGAGAGGAATCAGCATTAGGGTTACATCACGCAGAAGAAGGACTTGAGCGTGGAGGTCTTCCACGAGTTTGGAGAAGGGGATCTTGTGTGAGGGAGTCCGCAAGGTGGAGTTGCTTCTCGGATATCAGAGAGGCGCTGGTTCTTAATTGTAATCAAGGTTTCTTCTCCAAAGATTAATAAATATCAGTCTCTCTTTTCTCCTAATCTCTTCTATTACTTCTCATACTTCTTGGTTTATAAAGAATGTTGCCATCATTATATTAGGGTCTCTCCTATAGTATTTCTGTGGCATATACTCTGATCTGGGATTTTCTAACAAAGCAAAGCTTCCATTATCATGGAAGTTGCAATCAATCACACATGATAATAGGAATTGGATGGATATTAAAAAATGAAAAGAAAGGCAAACATGACATGAGAAAGAAAATTGTTTAGATTGGGAGAGGGAACAAACATATTCCAACATGGGAAAGCACGCTGCCTTTTTTTTTTTTTTTTATCCATGCCAAGACAAAAATACAGCTATCTTAATTTCTTTAATTAACTGAAAAAACCATGCCACTTTTTTTTTTTTTTTTTATAAAACAAAAGGGATCGGGGAAGAAAAATTCCTGTTGTAGCTGCCCCCACTGGGCCCTTGCCCCGCCAAGGCATGAACGATTCGGATAGCTATTTAGTCGCAATATCCTCCCCACCCGAAGGTGAGTATGTCAGCCTGATTCCACAAAGCTGTCATAGTAGAATGCTCCCTTCCGTTCCCAGTCACGTGCTCCAAGAAAAATTTCTGGATTTAATCGATTCACCGCAAAGATCATACCTCAAACTCATGATCGGAGAGACATGAGCAAAAGCACCAACCAACTGTGCTACCACCTTAGTGGTATGCCATCTTTGTTTTCAATCACATACTATATCGATTGTAATTGCAAAGGTATGGTTAATATTTGTAGCAATCTGTTTGAATTGTATTACACACCTGCAAGCTTGTTATCATTCCCCAAAGGAGTGAAATGAAATGATATTGTACCCCTTACAAAAAAAAAAAAAAAAAAAAAAAGAAAAGGAAAGGGATAAACTAGATGCTGGGCGGTGCAACACATAGAATAATAATTTTAACATTTGATATAATTTAAAATTTATTTTTAAAAAATTACCATCTATTTAATTTATTATAGCTAAAATTTTAAATTTATTTTAAAATTTTGATATTTAAAAAATATATTGAAATAAAGACACGGAAGTATGGTATAAATTTTGAAAAAAAACTCTTTTCAAAATTAAGCTTGATTTCCATAAAATATATTATATAAAAAGTATAATTTTGAATAAAAAAATTTAAAAAAATGATAATCGATATCATTGAATCGGTATTATTTTAGTTATAGATAGAAAGTAGAGGTGGTAATCAGGTCAAGTCAAGTATATACGAAACAGATCATATACATGTCGGATCAGAAAAGTCTCAATCTCAATTCGATCTATTTATTAAACATATTATAATTTAAAATTTGAACATGATCTATTTAATAAACAGATAATCCAATTCGATCCATTTAATTTATTTATTAAATAAATAACCTACTAACCTGACCTGATTCGATCTGTCTAATACATTTAATAATTGAATAACATATTTATCCAATCTAATATATTTAATAAGAAGATAATCTATTTATCTAATCCAGTTTATTTATCTATTAAATAAATTAAATGAATCGATTTGTTTACCATCCGAATTTATTTATTTAAAATTTAAATTTGTTTATAGTGGGTTGAACCCGGATGAGATTGGCAGATCACTGGATCAGGTTATAAGTTGCACCGTCAGAAGATAAGAAAAATTAGATAGGAGTGTATCTTCACGTGGAAGAAGGATTTAACTCTCTTTGCACGTATTCACCATTGGATTGGCATCCACACAGATATTAAAGCAACCGAACATGGGTTGACGGTCCTCAAAGCGACTAGTTCGGTGATCTAACGGTGGATTCGCGCGAAGGAAGGGTAAATCCTTCTTTTACGTGAAAGAGACAACAGCTACCGATCGACGATCCAATGATGATATTGGATGATCCCAGCGCTGCTCTCCGCCAATAAAAGAAACGTACGCATATCGACCGCCCGCTCTCCCCAGCTCTACATCTCTCTAAGCTCTCGACCTCTCGCCGCCGGCCGAATGGCAGTGTTTCGTGTCGGCATGGCGGCCGTCGTCTCGGTGTCGCCGTCCTCCGCCCTCCCTAGCCGCCGCTCTCTCCTCCTCCGTCGGACCACAGCCGCCGCTCCTCCTCGCGGCGTCCCCCTCCGCCCTCCTCCCCCCGGCGCCCCCCGCCGGACCGCCCGCCCCGTCTTTGCTTCGCTGCCAGCCTCTTCCACGGAGGAGGTTCCCGTCTCCTCCGCTGCAGGTTATCCATTACCCCGGTCCTTCTCTTTATCTTCTTCCACTTCTTGGATTTTCTTGGATTTTTGTAAGAATCATGGATTTTTTTGTCTCTCTAAATTGAGATCATGTACTGATGTTTGTGGTGTGGATCATGTTGGGTACTGCAAGTAGTGATGTTCTATAAAAAAATTGATTTAAGAAACTGTTGCTTGGTGTCTGCATAAGGACTTTATAGTGATTCTTTAATGCCTTGGTGGATGGTAGGTTCGCTGGCGGTTCTGAATTTTCCATCTTGGTTCCCTCACGGTAGCTAAAAATATGATATTAACAAATTTAAGAAAAATGGAATTTGAGTAAATAATATGCACTTATTAGGCAAGAGATTCCTATAGTTTGGTCAAAAATGAACGAGCGCTCAACCATGGTTGTGATACCTTTGTTTCTGACATCC
Source organism: Areca catechu (assembly GCA_021397845.1). Classification (NCBI taxonomy): domain Eukaryota; kingdom Viridiplantae; phylum Streptophyta; class Magnoliopsida; order Arecales; family Arecaceae; genus Areca; species Areca catechu. Next base: position 28,600,123 of record CM038046.1, read on the forward strand.
GCATGACCTTTTTTAATAGAAAGTGTGCTGGTAGTCGGTTTTAGAGATAGAGTTAACAAAATCTCCATTGTATCTGACTTTCTCTGTGGAATAACAGTCCTTGTGCTGACTATTAATGCGTGGAACTTAAAGTTGGAATAACCTTTGGTGAGTTTGGTCCAGTCATTGAATTCTGGATTTGGGGGTACAGTATGTGCCTGAACTCATAGTTCATGTCTCGAAAGCAGCAGCAGTCATTTAATATGGAAGTTAGTCATGAGGACATTTATATATGTGCTCAAAACCACCAATTTTGGTACCATCTGTTTAAGAGGTGCTTTATGGTTTACAATATGTTGATTCATAATGAATATGGGTTCATGGCTGAATGTCTTTTTTCCACCAATTTCTCTATTCCCTCTCACACTTCATCTTCTCTATTCGATTATAAAGGGATGCTGCTATTTGCCTTCCAGTTGGAGATTTTGTCAGTCAACCTGGCATGATGAGGCTTCTGATCAGCAACTCTTTTCTTTATGTCAATTTCTAATTTAAAACTTCCATCTTGAATTCTCATGCTACTTTTGCTTTGGTAAGTTTAGCAAAGAAGAATGTTCACATGAGGCCTTATTCAAGCTATACACAAATCCCTGAACATCCCCTGGTAACTTCATTCCCTAGTTCTTTGTCTATCCTCTCTAAATAATGTTATTATCCTAAGATGTGTGGCGGAGTGCACAGGATCTCTCACAAATTTTGATCTTCGAGGTGTGGACATGTTACATTGTTTGGTGAGAGAACTGAAGTGCATTCATATTTCAATTCCTTGATAGAAATCAACGTAATTGCTTTGTTAAACATATGTCAATTTAACCCCATTATGGAATAAAAAAGCTTGTAGAGGATGAGACTCATGACAAGCAATTTCTAACAAGAACACTTGTTGGATTGGTGTTTTGGTTGGAGTCTTTTAATCTGATCCATTACTCTCTTTAAAGTATGTCAGACTTGATTATAATTTCACTTTTTCTCATAAGAACTTGGGACTGACATTGAATGTAGTCCTTAATTGCATAAATGGTGACAGAGGCTTAAAAATAATAGTGTAGAAAATGTAAGTCAAAATCAAGATGACTGACATCTAAGATAGTGCTTGATTTGAATGAATGGTGAAAGACGGTTTTAGAAAAAAAGCTAAGGATTTCTATGTTTTATGAAGTTATGGTTAATTTATATGTCATGGGCAGAGAAACAGGATTCAGAAGTAAGTTGGTGGGGAAAAGAGATTTGTAAAAATTGGTAAAAAGGGAACTCAAGAGACCTTAACAATTACTAACATGAACACATGAATTAGTCAGACTATTCACCACAAGTTTCCAAAAGAGCATCAATGTATTGTTCTAATAAGTTGTCGATTCTACAAAATCTCAAAACATTTCCATTTTGTTATGTTTATTTTTGTGAGCACTTGATTGCTTGTATAGTCTGGATTTTACCGATTTTTAAAAGCATCTTTCATGTTTGCTTCATAAATTTGTTAATTATAACACCACTTATTGTGCACATGCTTATATGCAGTGGATCCGGTGAACGATGATTTATAATCTAGGCTAGCTGCAAACTATATGGTAGGCACAGTCATAGAAAAGCAAGTGTAGAACTTTAATAAGAAATCAATCTTTTATGAAGAGAGTTTATTCATAACTTCATCTCTTATGAGCAAGGAGAATAATTTAGGAGGGAGTCCACCTCCTGTGAGTTACGCAAGAACTGGCTAGAGATAGAAGCAATCCAGTCTGTTGAGAGTAAAAAGTTATAGGGGATATTTTGGGAGGTTGGTATTTTGAAAATAGGGAAGCTTCACCTCGCATATTAACATGCAATCCATTGAGAGTGTTACATTATGGGGATATTTTGGGAGGGACGTATTTTGAGTAGGAGGTAATTTGTTGAAAGTAAAACATTATAAGGATGTTTTGAGAGGAGTGTATTTCGGAGAACAGGAAAGTTTTTACATGCCATATTGACACACTTATATAGTTTTAGCCTTTTAGGGATGTGTGAACTAGCTCTTTTGAGCTTGTCAGTCCACTGATCATGTGATTCCTTTTTGGCAAGCCAAAAGCCAGGCTATTATATCTAACTTAAGCATCATTGTATTTGGTTTTGCATTATAAATTGCATTTGTAAGTACATATCCCAAATCCACTTTTTTAAAATTGATTTGTCAAGAAGTTCAAACTTCATAACATGCTTTAACAATTTTGTTTTGCTGATCACCTTACATATCTATCATCAGTGGCATGCTATTTGTTAATTCTCGAAAGCTAGTGAAATAATTCTTTGACCTATATTTCTTGCAGTTCCTTCTAGTGGAATCGAGAATTTGGTGATCATAGGTTCTGGTCCAGCTGGATACACTGCAGCAATTTATGCAGCTCGTGCAAATTTGAAGCCACTTGTGTTTGAAGGGTATCAAATGGGTGGTGTTCCAGGAGGGCAGTTGATGACTACCACCGAAGTCGAAAACTTTCCTGGGTTTCCAGATGGCATAACTGGTCCTGATTTAATGGATAGGTAATACAACGCTTTTGCCATTCGTTTGCTCACTTGTTTCTTCTCTTTCTCTTGTTTCTCATTGTACATGGAGTTGCATATTTGTGTATAGAGTTGCTTATCAACTGCAACCAACTGGTGATTAAATTTATTTCCTTATTAAATATCTTGCAATTGTATATTGACTAGGATTCGTCGTCAAGCTGAGCGTTGGGGTGCAGAACTTTTTCAAGAAGATGTTGAATTTGTTGACGTGAGGAGCAGTCCATTTACCATCCGGAGCAGTGAGCGTGAGGTGATATTTTGTAGTCTTGTTTATACCTGTGTGCATGTGCATGCATATGTGCACACACATGTTTGGGCTTGCATTTCTTAAGGAACAATTTAAATAAAACTTCACCATATAATAACTGGCTTGTAAAATCAGCTGAGATGGAGATCAGACAAAATAAGCAATCATGAGATATTAATGTCCCTATTTTAGTTTTATTTAATGATTCTCCTTAAGCTGCATGTAATGTATTATGAATCCTCCAGTGCCATCTATACAATAATACAATGAAAATTTGATTGTTAACCTTAACTGGACAACTACATGTTTGATAAAGCCTAACACTATAATTTGAGACAAGTAGAATCTGATAACAAAAAATGCAAAATTTATTTTCTTTTCATGAAATATGTCCATCATTGCAAGGTATTTTAGTTATTAGAAGAGGATGTGAATGCAAAATAAAAATCTGCTTTTGTTGTTAATACAATAATCTCTTTTCAATTAAATTTCTATTTTAATATTGCTAGTTGTTTCTCTTTGTATATTTTAGGTAAAGTGCCACAGTCTTATCATAGCAACAGGAGCAACAGCTAAAAGGCTTAGGTTACCTCATGAAGATGAATTTTGGAGTAGAGGAATAAGTGCTTGTGCAATATGTGATGGAGCATCTCCATTATTTAAAGGACAAGTTCTTGCAGTTGTTGGAGGAGGTGATACAGCTACTGAGGAAGCATTATATTTAACCAAATATGCACGTCATGTACACTTACTTGTTCGTAAAAACCAGCTACGAGCATCAAAAGCAATGCAAGACAGGTAAATTGTCTGTGCAGTTTTTCTAACATTTGTTAGTCTGATGTTTGCTACAACCTTTACTGATGTTATTTCCAACAAATATGGGCATTATTAATAAACTTCAACTATTGGATAATTATATTAGAATAAGAACATCTTTCTGGATAAAATATCATCTTTCTCATAGCAGCAAATCTGTTACCTTGAGTTGCCACTTTAACAAGTTATTAAGCATAGAGTTGTGCAGACCTAATTTGTGAGATTCATCCAAGATCTCTGATTTCTCTGGTTACAGTTTCATCATGTATATAAATCTTCCACTTTAATTTTCTCTGTTTATTGTCTACTGTTAATTAGATCCAACTCCTTTTTGAGGTTTCATGAATAGAGTGCCACCTAAGAAATTAAATATCTAGTTCTTTCCCAACTGCAGCAAGTTGATGATCATGGTGTCTTATAGTTTGTTCCATGTGTCTTATCTTAGCCATTTCAGGCCATTGAGACCTTTATGTAGGTATCTCATAATATATTATATACAGTAAAACATGTAAAGGCATTAGTTCTTATAAATTACAAATTTATTAATGTGAAGAGGTTTTCGGTCTCAATTTTGAGATCCACAATCAACATTATTAAAGGTTTGAAAAGGAGATTGAGCCTGGTCAATAGTTCAACGGTGTGGAATTTGAGGTCTGGGATACAAAACATCGTGTTCTATCTAGATTAATTAAAATAACTATTCTAAAGGCAATCGTATATTATTGCAAATAAATTGTATAAGTATTGATGATGATAAAATTTCAACTCCTTGAATGTTTTTTTAACAGGTTAATTCTGGCGAATGTTTCAGAGTATTCAACAATCGAAATATTACAGTGCACTTCAATACCGAAGTTGTGGATGCTGTCAGTAATAACAAAGGCCAGATGTCAGGCATTGTAGTTAAAAGAGTTGATACTGGAGAGGATTCAATCCTAGAGGTAAAAGGTCTCTTTTATGGAATAGGACATACACCAAACAGCCATTTGTTAGAAGGTCAAGTCGAACTTGATAGCTCAGGCTACATCTTAGTCAAAGAAGGGACAGCAAAAACTTCAGTTGAAGGTGTCTTTGCTGCTGGTGATGTGCAGGTACTGCTCAGCAGAGTGTCAGTGCATTCTTGTAATTATTAATTTTCTTAGTATTGATGTTTGCTGGTCCATTATATTCTTGAAAGCATTTTCCACATAGATGGTAGGGCAGATAATGTGAGGGAAATTGCTTGCCATCCTTGATTTCTGTTTCTGTGACTTCATTTATATTTGCATGTGGAGGCCTTTTTTCTTGTGTATCTTTCAAAATATGTTGAAGTCCGATTTCATCATTTCTTTCCCATATTTTTTTTTATTTATTTTATAGTTGTTCTCTGACTCTTTAGTTATCTTGATATTTTTTAAATTGAAATAACTCACATGATTATATATGACTTCTAAATTTTCAGAAAGAAACTGTCGTAATCATGATTGTCATCATCATCATTACTCTAATTCAATTTCCATCAAATTGGATTCAGCTATGGAGCAAATCTCTAAGCTGAGAAGTATCTAAATCTGTCTATTAGAAAGAATTCTAGCAAAAATGTTAGGCCTTTCCTTTGTATCTAGATTGATATTCTTTTTCATTGGACATCTAAGACAAATTATTAGTATCTAGATCTTCTTCAATATATTATTATACTTGAGTGCAAGGATCGCTGAACTAGTATCGGGACCTGTACCTGTCAATGATCGGTATGGTACAGTATCGTACCATACCGGGATCCATACCGGACCCGAAGAAACTGAGAAACAAATCCCCCTTTCCTCATGGCTATATTATCCAACCCAAACCAGACCTGAACAGGATTGAACCGGGTGAAAGTCACTGGTATGATACTGTACCTGTCTGGTTTGGGATTTTTTAGATGGTTCAAAATTTTGAACTATTTTCCATGGCCAAACCATACTAGTTCTTGGCCGGTTTGGTTCGGTACATCTCGAACCGGGTGGTGCGATAGTTTGGAAAACCCTGCTTGAGTGGAACCTTGCAAGCAATTATTTTTTTTAATGCATGCCTCACTGCCAAAGGGCAGTTTATAATACCTCCCTAAATCAGTTTAAGTATGCAGATTGCCATTTATGATTTTCAATAGTAGTACAAATATACCTGGTAACTAGGATCTCGGTAACTAAAATCTTTAATTTTACCAACAGCATGAATACAGTTTGGTTTTCTTTAAATTGTGCAGAATAGCATGGTTTTTATTCTTTAATTGCACATTTTCAATTAGACGAACAATCAATTCATTATGGGCATGCCCTATTCTCTCTCTCTCTCTCTCTCTCTTTCTCTCTTTCTCTCATTATTGTGTGTGCGTGGGCATGTTTGTAGTTTGCTTTCCCAGCCAGCTGCCCTTGCATGCATGCATTTTTTTTTTTTTAATTTAAGGATAGATGGATGGGTGGGTTGGGTGTAACGACCTAGGACCTCACCTAGTACATAGCTGATGTGGGACTCAACACAAGCCTGCATAGGCTTTCACATGCTCCCTCTATTTAAGCCTAAGAATCCTTACTAAGCTAAGGGTCCAAATCCATCCAAATCTAATTACAAGTACTATAAATCCTTTTGTAAACACCATGATCAGCTTATAATCAGCCCAAATGGGCCCATGCTGCAATGTCCGTTAATTCACATGGTCCATGTGCTAGGTCCACTCTAATATTAATGCTTAATTATCTTGGACCTTATCCAGAAAAACTAGCCGGAAGATATTATTTGGGTTCATTGGTCTTATATAACCATCCAAGATCTATCCCATGCATAGCTGATTTGGGACTAAATACATGCTCACATAAGTCCTTATATTGGGGTCTGTAAATTGTGGAGATCCTATATTACCAATTTACATGTTCAGCACTTTGCTGCATGATTGCTTCATGCCAGAGGATTTTGATTTTTGTTTTATGTATGCTTAGCACAACATTGGTAGAGTAAGAAATGCTACTTTAACAAGAGCCAAGGTCAAATGGGATTTAACATGGAAAGGACATGCTAGATTATTCTGCTTATATATGGACCTTTTTCAAACTTACTTCTGATGCTTTGCAGTCATCATATTTTGCATGAAAGTCACAGTTTGACATCTTGAATTCTTGATACTTATTCAGTTGCAAAGATGCCCTCGTATATATGTTGAGAGGACCAAGTAATGAGTACAGGTGCCTATGAATTGTGAAATGTGTGAGAAAAAAAAGTCACAAAGCTTGGTTCATGGATTATTTAACTTTTTATGGAAATAAATGATGCACAAAAATAGACAAAAGTGATGGATCATACATGGGATAAGGCTAGTCCATTTGTTATTGCTAATAATTAGTGAGACAGGATGCACCATGAACCATGATGCTTCAGTGACTCCTGTTTTATGATTTAGATATTTGCGATGATCTGTACTGATTAGATATCTGTATTTTACAGGGTGCAATCAGATCCATGGCCTCAAACCAAACCTTAATGGAAACCATTGGATATAGATTTGCTTTAAATCTGTTTTATTTGCAACTTCCTGGAGATTTGGGCTAGAACTTGGAAATTTAAAGAAATAAAATTGGAAACCTAAACAAGTCATCGGGTCTTTTTTTAAACGTTATGCATAGATATATTTTACTATGCAGGCAATCTTTTAACATTAGCAGTATTGCTTGTGTATGTTATGACAATTTGCTATACTACTAAGAGAAATGAATTTATTATAGAGATTGTCATGAATTTAGAGGCATTCATGATGAAAAATAAGTAATGTAATTATATAGTTTTACACAGATAAGGCAAAATCTAAGAGTGTTCAATTGAAAATAATGAATCAAAATTTTGAATTAGGCCAAAGTAAGTATATTCCTTTTCATCAACACTGTTTGGTCTGGACTCTGGATAACTTTTAATCATGATGGGCAAAGACATGATATTAAGATTTAGATATTTGTCATTTTGCAATAGCAAAAGTTTAAGGTTTGGGTACTCATCAGTGCAAAGATATGGATACACAGAAATACATCAACTATGTAAAATGCAAACTAAGACACACAGACTTATGCATGTATGTGTGTATGCAGACATGCATCTTTCAGAGATAGATTTTGCAATAGCGAGATTTAGGATTTGGGGCCCTGTCATGTGAAAATATTGTTTGATGAAAATAAATTGACTATGTAAGATAAACTCATATACTTATATAGACATATATTTGTATAAATAAATATATTTATGGACACCTAAATGTGAATATATGCAAATGTATGTATATTTTGGAACTTGGACATGTGATTCTGTTAGATTTTGCAATAAAAAATCAGAGTTTTGAGATTGCTCTTTGCAGAGGATTGTCTTTTTCCTTACAGAAAACATACTCTATGTAAAATGTGAATGAATATGCATGCAGAAATTTATATTTGTGTTTGTATGATGTCATTCTTTTTTCTTTTTGGTTAATGTTCTTTCATTTTTCTAAAGAGAATTGTTCTTGTTTGCATTCATCAACATGTTTACTAGACATAATTCTAAATATTTGTGAATAAATCCTTAAGACTTGCATTCATGTTAAGTTCACCATGGGCTTGTAAAATTGCATAAACAAACTCTTAAGTTAGACTTTTTTCTTGGTATAATACTTTTAGATGTGCAACTCCAAGAAAAAAAAATGCTCTTTGATAATTACATGATATGCAAATCAATCAATGCTCTACTGCTTGTCGAGGATCATTAACGACAGAGGAACAAAGTAAAAAAAAAAATGTACTGTGTCTCTTATGATACCACCATGTGCTTGTAATCTTTGTTCATCTGTCAACTGGTTCCTCTGCTTTGACAAACAATATCAGGCATCCTTACCTCCCTGGATATTATTAACTGGACTGACTTCATATTTGTTATAAGTCAGTTTTGTATTGATTCATTTGGATCCATCTTTCTTCTGCAGTTAATTGACAACATGATCCATTCCTCTCATCTCTTTTCCATAGCATATATAATCTTGATTGGAGTTGGAGTTCTGCTAATTTCAACAGAAGTTCTTTCTATTTAGGGTTTTATATGTCCATAATCATAGCCATAAACTTCAAAACTTTTTCCACCTCTTTGGGGTTGGATATTGAGTTTGGATCCAATTCATAGTTTGCCATGCTTTTTACAATGGGCTGTCTAGCAAGTGTCAACTTTATATTTTTATCCTGTCTTCAGACCTTCATTGGTGATGTTTCCTTAAATGTCCGTGCTATTAAGATTTTAACAAGGGAAACAAAATGGTGTCTTTGATGATATTTCAGGTTATTTATGTGTAGGGTGAAGGACCTTAGCTGCCCTGTTATTAAAATTTTGTTCCTCATTGTGATTTTAAGCTAAGGAAGAGGTATGAGTATGACCACTACTAACTGTCCATATCGATCCTTTGTTTGTTTCCAAAATATATTATTCGTGATTTTCATTGTCCAGAAGACCTATATACAGTTGCCTAAATAATTATTATTCATGATCCTTACAATTAATGGATTATGCTGATAGGATCATGACTGGAGGCAAGCGATAACTGCTGCTGGATCTGGATGTATTGCTGCTTTATTGGTGGAGAGATACCTAGTTTCCAATGATGTCCTTGTGGAATTTCATCAGGTAAATCTGTCACTCTCTGAGAGCACCATCATTTCAGGTTAATAATATTTAAGGTAGAACCTGTCAATCTATTTGGTTAAAGGTGATTCATCAAAATTGGATACTGGGTTAGTGGTAATTACCACAACATTTTAAATTATTGGTGATTTCCCCGCCAGTTTTGCTTCTGGTTTTTAATTTACTCTTTGGTAATTGCTTTTGATGTCCCATAGGTTGTGTCAAAAAAGATCTTTTTCTGGCATAGAGCATATTGTTTTTCTTGTAACTCCTCCTTTTTCCTCCCAACAGCCTGTAGCTGAAAAGGTAAGGAAGGAAATTACAGACAGGGATGTAGAAATGGGTTTTGACATAGCGCGAACAATGCACAAGGGCCAGGTATATATACAACAGGACTTCTGCATATCTGACTGGGTCTGAGGTTATCACTGTTGGACAATCTGTGGCATTAATTTTGAGTTATTCTTTTTTTTTCACAGTATGCACTTAGGAAATTGTACCATGAAAGCCCAAGGCTACTATGTGTTTTATACACTGCACCAACATGTGGTCCTTGTAGGACTTTAAAACCAATTTTAGGCAAGGTACTGTTACATGATTTTCCATTTATTTAATTCATATCTGCGTATAATACTTTGCATAGATATCATGTCATTACAGATTCTCTTTGTGCTTTACAGATTCTGTTTTTCCATTTCATTCCGTTGTCATGTTCTCTATCATGTTGTCCATCTTCAAACTTCATCTTCTAAATTGATGCCGTGTAAAAAACAACAAGTGCTAAAGCTCTTGATTCTCATGTCTTAATGACCAAAGACTTGAGGTTGGTGAGCCAATTGCCAATCCAGATAGATATTGTTGGCTTCTATGCCTGCTTATATTTATCAATGTTGCTTCTCCTCTCTATCAGTATATGCACGCCTTGTGATATGCTATGTAAAACGGTTGTACATAGAAATGTTCAGCAAAAGAATGTTCCATTGATAATCTGGTTTTGTAACCTTTTGAAATGCATTTTTGGTCATGCTTTTTGATGAGGTTGACCCTTCTTCTGCTATCCGTCAGCTGGCCATAATTAGGAAATCTGCAACTCTAACTTATTAGAAATTCTCTTGTGTATTCCATGTGATCAAGAGCAACAAAATCTATCAGTTTTAAGTTGGAATAGAATTTATTCATTTGTGTTTGTGAACATGTAGTCATTTCTACAAACTCAGTGGCTTATGTAATGCTGGTAGGATCACCATGTTTTTAAAGCTTGTACAAGAACTGGGCAGTTATTAGTGGAAATCAAATAATTGTAAAAACATGATGGCTACAGTATATTTTCTTCACATCAGCACAGTTGAGATCCCCCTATATCATAGCATCATTCTTAGATGTTTTGGATCCTTAAATTGTATTCATCATGATATTTTGTTCCAATGGCCTGTTTGTAAGAATGCAATTAGTAATGAGCCAATCATCATGCTCTCTGCGCCCGCCGCCGCACCCCCCCACCCCCCCCCCCGCCCTTTCTCTTTTTCTCTAAAATATATTGGATTATCCAAATTGAAAGTTGAACCTGCAAACTTCTCATACTTGGTATCGTAGTTCCAACATGAGAGGGAGTTATAGGGACTCATTCTGTGTGGCATTTTGTTCTTTTCTGTATTTTTGTTATCCAAAGTGGTTAAATTATGTTATCAGACCTCCTAACATCCTTGAGCCATAGCAATTTATTGTTTTTTTCAAAAAATAGCCATGTATTGTTGGACACTAACCTGGGGTCAAAAACTTACTCAAAATAGCATCCCTGGGACACCCTAATGCTTAGGATTGGGGAATTTGCTGTTGGATTTCTTGTCTGTTCTGACCCCAGGTCTTTCCCCCTGCCATTTTGTTATTTTTGTCTTTTTTCTTCCTTTTTTTCTCACTTACAAGTTACAATCAGTCACATATTCCATATATATTGAGGCATTTATTTAATCTTCTTTTCTTTCTTCTGTCTTTTAGTTGGTTCATGCATATCTTAATTTTGCTAGGGGACATGTTTTTGTCAAGTTTTGACTTTGCAATCAAGCCCAATGATGAAATTCTCTTTTGAGCTGTTGGGTCACCACAGGTTATTAAAGAGACCTTTGGTCATACTTAAGTTGATTCCTTATCTTGCATCTTCTCATCCCTTTCTTTGTTTTCTTCTTCTTCTTCTTTTTTTTTTGATCTGGATGATGCCAGCTGATCTCACCAGCCTTCAAAATTTCCTTTGCTTCTTGTGTGTGAGATCACCATGGTTTACATGGTAGATCTCGTGTTTGTGCTCTTCCCTGCATGTTAAACACACAAGATTGTCATGACAGGAGGGCATTTCATATTAATATATGAACTTTAGATATGATTGTTTTTCAAAAATATGATGTGAGAAGTCCATGACGTTGTTGATTCTCTTTGCCCTTTGCAAGTATCTGATTGTTGCTGAAGTATGTACTCACCTATGGATTCAAAAATCAGTCAAGTGTTTTCAGGAATTTAAGCTATTCTTTTAAGTTGGACAAATCATCTACGGTGATTAACTAGTTTTAAGGTGTGTTGTAGAAAAACATGGAAAAGTACATTACTTGTTTTTAGGGTATAGGTTATATTCCAAGATAGATGGATGAGAACAAGATGGTACCATGGTTATGGATCACTACTGTCCTGCAAGCCAAATGCCAATGTTATGTTTGTAAGACTCCATGGTGGATATAGGCAATGTGCTACAGCACATAGTTGTGTTGAATCATTGTAGTTGAAGTATGTTTTATTAGGAGATTCCAAATTGATATGCATTTAAGTTGTATGTTGACAATAGGCAGCATGCCATAGTGCCAATATTCTGAATTTTAATGTTCAAATGGAATATGTTGAAGTTATCTTTATTTTGTCAGGAAATACAGATTAAAGTGCTTATTCTTGCATCTCATCAAGTTGATGGGGGATTGCTCCAACTTTTTTCTTTCTATAAATTTATGTAAATTTCAGCTTACATGGTATGATATTTGTTTTGTTATCATAACTAAATAGGAAGCTTTCTTTCATGGCAGGTAATAGATGAATTTGATCAGAATGTACACTTTGTTGAAATTGACATTGAGGAAGATCCTGAAATTGCGGAAGCAGCAGGAATTATGGGAACACCCTGTGTGCAATTTTTCAAAAATAAGGAAATGCTCAAGTGAGGCTGCTTCCTTTTAGGATTTTGTTAGCTCATCTACATATAAATTTTTTGCATATGTTCATGCTTGTGTGCATCAGCTGTCTCGCTGCTACCTATGAAACATGTATAGCAGAGCTTCTTTATCTTCAGAAGGGTTTCGCTTCATTTACATATGATCAAAAAAAGGTGTTGCAATGTTAAGTTGCTACAGCATCTGATTTGATCAGGTAATTCATGATTTTTGTAAAGAGCATTGCATGTGAAAGCTAACATCTGAATAACATCTCAATACCAAAAGGAGTTTCACTGCAAAGACACATCCTTTGTTTGCTTATACATATCATCACTCGACATCTTCTATATTCATGTCACAGATTTTAAGTGCCAAAATTTAGTGATTTTGTGGGTACTTTATATATGAAGAGACTTATTGCATTCAATGAAAGCTTATCTGTGTAAATCTGATGGAAGCTATAAGAAAGATCTTAAAATGATAGCATATGTGAAATGTTGCCTTGGGTGGAAACAATGACAAGAAATGACACATAAAGCTGGTGAATTGGTTAGCTGCTTCCTGCTTTTTATTGGCAGGAGACCTATAGGCAACAAAGAGGGGTAGTTCTTGCCCAAATGACCCTAGCCCCCTAAGCATTGCTGAAGGCAGGGTTTGATCCTAGGTCATTTGGTACCATTTTCAAAGACTTTACTAGCTTGGTAAGCTGGCACCTTCATTGGCTATTTCTTGGTTGCTTTTGAAATTTACACATTCTTTGGGGACAATTTTGACTTGTTCAATGCAGATTTATCCATAATCTTGTGATTGGTTTGCAACATACTTGTTTTAAGGTTTAAATCCTATGGGACAGGGCTGTTCTGGTTTTCCTATGGGATATGCCGCCATCGTACCCCATCCCAATACTTTGGGATAGAGAATATCCCAAGACATGCTGATCGAGATGCTGAAATAATGGCAAGATGTTCCTGTCCTGACACTAAAGATAGTATCCCATCTTAATGTCTTGTAGGATGTTTAGCCAGGACTCAAGTCCTTGACTTATATATATTATGGACTAGTAATTTTAAGGTTTTTAGCCATAACTAGTTTACATAAAATCTAAGAATCTTGGTTTCAAATGTGTAAGAACCTTTTAGATTTAGATGGATGTGTGATAACCAGACTTGTGCATGCATTGATTTGAGCCAGGTTCATACTGAGCCATAAATCTTTTTTGACATCAAATCTTTAGGCTTGAGCCTGATCTGGTTAGGCCTAACCTCTATGACCCAAGTCTACCATAATAGTAATTGTCCTGGTTAAATGGGAGAGAGAGCATGGAAGGAGACAAGGGAAGAGGATGAGGGAGGGAGAGAGAGTGAGGGGGAGGGGGAGAGGGAATAGAGGTGTCAGCTATAGAGTGGGGTGGAGGAGAGGATGGAAGAGGAGGATGTTGATTGTGGGGAGAGAGGGAGAAAGAGAGCGGAGTGAGAAAGGAGTAATAGTGGTAGTGGAGCATAGAGGTGCGGTGGTGCATGAGAGAGAGAGGAGGGGGGAGGGGTTAGGGGTGGAGTGAAGAAGCACCATGATGCATGCCATATCATATTAGTACACTGTCTCATGCTGTACCAATATTCGGTATGTTATCTTATACCATGCTGAACCACATACCGATACTGTAATAGGATGATATTGGTATGGGGTCCGATACTAAGATGGCAAACTTTGCTAGGAAGGGTTATTAGATTTATGATTTCTCTCCCTCTTTTCTTTTTCTTTGTAAATTTTTATGTAGTATTATATATATATATAAGATTTAGGCTGGGCCAAGTTAAAAAATAGCAAGCCTGAGCATGACTTGATTTTGTTTTGGCTTGAAGAATTGAGTCTTGGCGCAAACTGCAGGCTGAAAACTTGAGCTTGTGCTCAGTAAAAATTAGGCCACATCGAGTCTGTGTAGGTCTAGCTTTAATATGAAGAATATTTGTTTAATAAGAAAAATTATTGAAGATCCAAGTCTAAAATAGCCTAATTCTTTAAAAATATGCAACCTTCCATGTTAAATTCCCTTCAACCTTGTGAATTCAAATTCAAGCAAGTCTTATCTAGTATCCGATTTCTCACAAGTTAAGAATTTTGCTTTTGCTCCTTGAAGATATCTAAGGTCTGACCATAAGTTCTTATCTAGTAGCAAGAAGTCTTGAATTAGGATGCTAAGTGGTGTGAGAGCCCTAGAATTATTAGAGTATTTTTTTTATAGATAGAAGGATTAAGGTTCAAATATAACCAAATCCTTCCATGTTCTTTTTGATGGATGTCTGTGCTAGGGCTGTAAATGGGCTGCGACCTGAATGGCCCGAAGACCCGACCCTGAAAAAGTTGGCTCTAGGCTCAGGAGTTAGGGCCATGAGCTAGGCTCGGGCCTAGAAAGAATTGTCTAAATAATTTTCAGCTTGGCCCAAGCTGCAAATTTGATAAGAAAATCATAGATCCCCACCCCCAAAAGAAAAATTCTTGAGCCTGGTTGTGCTTGGGCTTGATACCTGGTCTGGGCTTTGGCCTGGGATTTGAATGTCGAGTTTGCTTTGGTCTTAGTAGGGTGCAAACGAGCCGAGTTGCTCACGAGCTACTCGAGCTCGATTCAAGTCCAAGCTCAACTCAACTCAGTTATTATTGAGCTCGAGTCAAACTCGAATAGTTTTTTGAGTTGAGCTTGAATAGCAGAATATTCGACTCAATAGCTTACAAACCTATTTGAGTTTATATATATTTTTAATAATATTATATATGTATATATATTATTAGTAGGCTAAGGCTTAATTTTGAGTTTAAACTCGAGCTTGAGTATGGCTCGATTGATATTCAAGTCGATCTTGAGTTTTGCCTATTTTTTATCAAGCTGAGCTCGAGCTCGAAATATTGCTCGATCGATCTTTAGCCGAGTTCCAAGCTTAAATATTTTGAATCGAGTTGAGCTTGAGCTTCTAGCTACTTGGCTTGGCGATTGCATCCTTAGGTTCTAAGTCCAACCTGTCTCATTGACGAGTAACATCTGTACATATTTGCAAGTGATCAGTATAGAACAAATTAGAGAACCTAAAAAAGATTTTGGAAATGGCAACAAAACATAATTTATTCTAGTAGGATTTGAGCCCAAACTCTATTGGTTGAACACCCATGATGCACTATTTAAATTGAAAAGGCACCATAGCTGGTTTTGACCTGTGACATTTTTAATGCCAATAGTGTTGGAGGTCACTGACCATGCAATAAGTGGTTGCAAAGTGGTCGATTTAGTTAGTTCCGATGATGCTTAATTTATTATTATTATTATTATTATTTTGTTTCTTTGATTGTTTCCCATCCTTATAGCTAGAATATGCAAACAATGTAAATAAATCAAAGTTACCTTCAGTTTCTGCTGAAGCAGCTGGCTTGGCTAAAGTTGTGATTGAAATACAAATTATTTTTAATAAAAGAGGCTTCTTATTATCTAGGAGAAAGTTAAGCTTATAATAATTCAGGTAGACTCAATGTCCTAGACATGGAGAATTTTGACCTTTGGAGGGGAGACTTTTTTAGTTTGAGTTGAAGATTTTGTGAAGAATTGGAACTCTTGATGGAAGTTGTGAGAAAGATCTTACCATCTTTGTTAGAACAGTATGACAGATAAATGAATGGTGGGTTATGGCTACACCAAAGGTACAGGACAAACCAGATACAATCCTTTCCAATAAAAGGGAGGAGTTGCTCAATTTTTGTGATGGTTTTTTTTTTTTAAATGAGTGGCTCCAATTGGAGGGGGCAACAAATCAATTGATTTCTGGTAGGATTTCATACCATTTGTAACCATGCCATATGTTTCTTAGCATTCACGCAAAAGCGAAGGGTTGTATTCATCGTACCTTTATGCACAAGAAACATTATATCATTTGATGTTCCATTCTTCTTTGCATTCTTTGGAGAAATTTATACCCTGACAACTGATGTTCTGAAAATGCTGCATCAATATTATGTGTTCAATTCCTTATTTACGTTAAACTGGTTATCATACTAAATAATATGAACCTGGAGTTTTGAGATCCTTATGTAACTTACTTTTTGGTATGTTATGCTGCTAATCCTGATAGTCTTTGGACATTGCAGGATTGTATCCGGTGTGAAAATGAAGAAAGAATACAGAGAATTTATTGAGGCAAACAAATGAGCGTAGCTGTTTAATTGCACTTAATAATTTTTCCATTCATTTAGTTTCTGT
Organism: Areca catechu; assembly: GCA_021397845.1. NCBI lineage: Eukaryota > Viridiplantae > Streptophyta > Magnoliopsida > Arecales > Arecaceae > Areca > Areca catechu. The sequence continues at coordinate 28,616,837 of CM038046.1, forward strand.
TTTGATCGTTCATGCTGCCATTTGAAATGGCCAATTTTTACATGTTTCCCCAGATCTAAATCTGTACCCTTAATTATGTATAAAGAATTATTAGATATATCAGCTTGAAAATTCCCTCATTTGCGAAGGAAATTCTGTTGCAAATCTGGTTCAGAGATCATGTGCATTGATCTTCTTACTGTCTACAGGAATTGTTTACAGGAATTGTTTACCGGGTCTTTCCCTCGTCTTTAAGGTGCAAATAAAATTGCCATGTCGATATTATATTTACTGTGTAAATATCATATTGCTCCACTGAAAATTATGACCAAAAATCAGATATTAGTATATTACTTTCTTCTCAATTTTTATATTTATATGCTACAAAGGAAATAATCTGCTGAGTTGATGCCTTCTTTCATATCTCAAATAATCTCTTAGTTTGTGGTTCATGGTTAGTTTCTTTTTTATTCCCTTTTTCGTCGTTGAATTTGTTAACATCAATTGCAGAAGCAAATCATGTTTAAGATTGGATCATCAGACCTCCAAGGTTTTGAAACTAGATTTCCCCCCCCCCCCCCAACCTTTTTGCGAGCTGGATATACCACCAATATGACTCTCTCTAGAGAGAGAGAGATCATGCATGCAGGATCATAAGTTGAAGCTACACTCGAGACTTAAACATACCAAGACATTATTCTTGAGGATATCTGTTAAAATTGTAGACTGAGTATGATATATGTTACAAGTCTCTACCACCCCCCCAACCCCACCAAAATAAAATAAAATAAAATAATAATAATAATAATAATTAATAAAATAAATAAAAATGAAGAATCCTCTTGTAGTTTCCGGAATTGTCATCCTAGGTCCTGGCCTCCCATGGGAGCTCAGAAAAGACAGAGCACTGCCTGCCATCATGTATTAACCGTTGGTTGCCATTCTATTGTTTCATGCTGTTCGTTTTTCATATTTGCCTGATCTCAAAACTTCTATACTTTGCCAAAAGGGGGCCATATTTTGAAAATACAAGTGATGTAAGTTGTGAAGAATATGACCTAATGGATTAGGATGCTGTATTGGATATTAACTTGTATGGTGGATATGAGGCCTAGATTCCTTTTTTCCTTTTTTTTTTTTTCTTCTCTTTTTTATTGAAAAGAAGAGGCCTGCACACCAAAAAGAAAAAAGAGAAAAGACCTAGATCGCACGCTGACAGTTTTCTATTCTGCTTCATGAAAAGAATCGGTATGGGGAATCCAATCAAGCAGCTCGTTGGCTCTTCGAAGAAAGTTTATATTCTCTTGCCATAGGGATGGTGACCGTGTCCAACTCTATCCATACTGATGCTAATGCTGTTGATTTTCCTGCATCACTAACGTAGTTGTTGGATAAAGAAAATAGACAGAAGACCGAAGAGATGAAGAAACCGGCATTTGTTTTTTTATACCTCACCAATCCCCATCGCCTCCCACTTGGGATGGGAAGGTAAGAAGCCAGTCTTTATTCGAGGTGCCGCAGGTTTTTCGTAATTCCAACATTATGTGACACTGGCCAATTACCTTAATGGATGGAAATTTTGGGGTTCCAATTTCCAAAAGATGCTGGCTTGACAGTTGGCACAGTCTCTTCCTCATCTTTCTAATCATCCATTCGTCCTCGTTGGATTATAAAATAATAACAAAGTGGCCTAACTAATGACGGCGACTTGGGTTCCAATCCCCATCAATAATCCTAATTCAGCCAAATCAATCGAAGCCCCCAAAAAATAGGCTACTGAACTTTTTTACGGTTAAGAAATTTTTTTATTATATTTTTTACATTAATTATATTTTTATATGTGGGCAAGTTCGTATTCAAAGTTCATGCATGGAAACAGGGGATTTTAGTGGCCACGCTAAATCTAGGAGGGACCTCGAAGGGGACTCGGCGATTATTATTGACCTGAAATAGGGTTTGCCTTGCAATTTTCTATTTTATCCTCGAAATCCAACGGTTTAGAGGGCAACCATCACACACATCCTGATCGTCCAAGGGAGACACCGATTCAGCAAAACCCGCACCCAAAACCGTTACATGTTACCATTCCAAGCGTCTCTCTTATCCTCTAGAGCTTGCTCGCCTTGCACGCAGCGCTAGAGAGCCCGCGTAGCTCCCAACCAAGCGGCGATGATGGCTACAGCCGCCGCCGCCGCCGCCGTCGCCTCCCCCTCTTCCCTCTCCCCACCGGCCCCCATCGCCTGCCCCAAGCCCGCCGTTGCCCCTCTCTCCGTCCGCCCCTTCTCCACCTCCTCCTCCTCCTCCTCCTCCTCCTCCTACCCCTCCTTGGCCCTTCACACACTTCATTCCCGCAGTAGATGCCTTCCCATCGCCTCCCGGAAATCCACCCGCAGCGAGGCCGCCGTCGCCGCCGCCGCTCCCGCAACCGCCACCGAAACTGACGTGGTGGAGGACGATGAGGGCACCTCGGAGGTCGCCGCCGAAGCGCCGTCCCCGCCGTCCAAGCAAAAGACCGGCAAAGCCGCCTTGACCCTCAAGAGGGATAGGGTACTTCCTCTTCCGATCTTTGTCTTCGTCTTCTTCTTCTTTACTCCGCGTTTGTGTTTGTCTGCCAAAAGTTTAGAGGTACTAGTGAAAAGGCCTCCGATAAACGTGGTGTTTTGATGGCAGACGAGGTCGAAGAGGTTCTTGGAGATCCAGAAGCTGAGGGAGAACAAGAAGGAGTATGATGTACCGACGGCCGTGGCGCTTGTGAAGCAGATGTCTAACCTTAGGTTTGTCGAGTCCGCGGAGGCCCATTTCCGGCTTAACATTGATCCCAAATACAATGACCAACAGCTGAGGGCCACGGTTTGGAATTTCAATAAATTCCTTTCTTCGTTGCATTATAAATTTATTTTTTGGTTAGTGTTTATGGGTTGACTGCGTATCTGTTGTTCTATCTTCTTGCAGGTGAATTTGCCCAGGGGGACGGGGCAGACTGTTAAGGTGGCTGTTCTAACACAAGGCGGGTAGCTAGAAACTTGTGCTGTTAAAGTGGCCTATCTCGCATATCTAAACAAAAGTTTAAGTACTTTTTACATGATATCTTTTGCTTTCTCAGCAAGACTTATGAGTTTTCTACTTTTTCATTATAATATTACAATCTGATTTCAATAATTTGATTTTCGTATTTTAACTGTTATGTTTCTGACTGTAATTTCTTGACAGCTAGTCGATCTCTCAGCAATTAATTGTTCTAGATTGGTATAAAGCTTTAGATAAAGCTAGTCTCTGATTGTGTTGACATTAGAAGTATCTTGTTTGTGGAACATGCTTATTTCCTATATTTTCATGATATTTTCATTTGTTTTGCATGAAAATTTTGATTTCAAAGATGTATTGCTTCTTAGGAAGGTTCAGTATCTCATTCAATTCATGCAAACTGTACTGAACTGTGCATTTCATTGTGTTAGTCTTAAATCGGATGGATTTAAAGCCATCCATCAAAAACTGCTTCTGTTCAATCTCTGAAGTCTGACTCCATGGTTGTCCATTGCTGTTATATCAATACATGACTGCACAAATCATGAGTCTCTAGTACATTTTCGACAGAGAAACATGAGAAGAGTACATTAATAAAATAGGAGTGTGTATAGAGCAGTCTTGACCTACATAATAATGTTCTCTTCTCATGGCATAAATTCTGCTTCAACATCTCATTGGTTGAAGGAATCATGCAACCATCAATCAGATGCCCTGCTCTGGATAAGTCACATAATCATGACTGCCAATTGCTAGTTTTGCAAAAGACTCAGAGTTTTGGCAGAGTTCTCAGCTTGTTTATTAGGCAATTCTGACACTACAAAATGTTAACTTTATCATAGTCCAAAACTTTGGTATGCATGAAAATCCAGCAAATTCACTTCTGTTGATTAATTTGCAAAACTCTATCAAATCCTAAACCAATCCATGGATCCTCCATTTTCACTCACAGCTTAGAATCTCATAGAATGAATTTTGTTTAAATTCCCACGTTCTTGTTCTATTTGTATCTAATTTGAGGCATGATTAGAAATTGCGGAAGGCTTATAATTTCATTTCTACTGAAAAAACCTTTTTGAATTTCCTATTGATCCATGGTAGGTCCAACAGCTGATCAACCAATGGAATCACAAACTCTTAAGTTTCTTTAACACCAGAATTTTTTTCCTTGTAAATCAGTTGGTATCCTGTTTACCTTTTCCACTTATCCACAGTCCTCCCCTCCTGAATACCAGAAAATTTGTTTATTCCTTGATGCAAAACATCAAAGCCCAAACTAATCCATGGATCCTTTATCCCTAGACATAAGCTTTCAATGCTATATGATATTTCCATGAAGGTAGCCCCTTTTTGATAGTTCAAACTAAGTCTAACTTAAATGATATTTGGAAATTATAGGAGACATATAGTTCTAGTTCTATATTAGCAACACTGATCCATAGAATATCCATCACCTGATCAACCCTTGAATAATAATTCACTCAATTATGAGTCATCTTTCCTATTCAGATCCTCCATCATCATGTTATAAAATCCAATGAAAGTTTTTTTCGTTAATTGGATGATGTCTTCTCAATTTTTTGTAACTTAAGAAGAATGTAACCTTGGCCATTTCTTCAGCTTACAGCTGCAAGCATAATGAAACCAACGTTTAGTATAATGGGATGCCCAAAGTAACTACCTTATTGGAGGCAATTCTTTTTCTTAATACAGTGAAACTTCTTTGCTCTTCCAACATCTAGATTTCTCACTTTGTGAAAAAATGGCATTTCATCAACTTTCAGACTTTTGGGTATCAAAGGCAGCTCGGGAATGGACAAGGGTTAAGTATAGTGTGATGGTGTTCCTATAATAGCTGTAGATAGCCTTTGGAGGGCAATCATAGTAAAATGGTGCTCATTATGATGCCCATGCATTCATGCCTAAAGTTAGACTTGGAGTGTTAAAATGTGCCTAGCAATTCAGAATCTTGCAAAAATATTTCATGTTTCTGTTTTTGTCACGGATCAAAGAAGTCTATTAAAGTTGGTAGGATAAGGAATTCTTGGACCATGTTGGGTTTCTTGCATGAATAGGTGGTGATTGTGAATTTATGGATGAGTTTTCCTCAATAAGGACAACTTTTTTAGAGCAGACCTGAAATCGGGTCATGTCATTATTGATGATGGAGCTGCTCAGCAGATCAAGGTGAGGTTGAACATAGACTAAACAACAGGGTTATAAACTTAATGAGAATTGTCCTATATCGCCTGAGTGGCCTAGACTGTCACTAAAGATTCATCTTAAAGTGGAGCCCATCCAACATTGCTTTCAAATTAGTCAGCCTAAAGCAGCAGTTGATTATCAAAGTTGAACAATTAATAGAAATTTATCTTTGTAGGCATAATCGGAGACATTTTTAACTATGCAATACATAATTCAATATAGAGCCTTTTTTATTTTTGGTTTACTATGATGATGGTGTTCCATTAATTTTACTTGGGCAAGCTTTTCAAAACTTTACTCTTCCTGAATCTTATATGTATTAGGTTTAAATTTTATAGGTGAAAAGATCGATGAAGCAAAAAATGCAGGAGCTGATGTAGTTGGTGGAGAAGATCTAATAGAACAAATAAAGGGAGGATTCATGGAGTTTGATAAGCTAATCGCTTCTCCAGATATGATGCCCAAGGCATGTATCTTATATTCAAAAAGGGATTTTTTTCTCTTTTCCTTTTCTTTTAAATTTTCAAGTTGACACATATAGAGTATGTAAACAAACTAAGTCAAGGCAGTTTATACTTTTATTTTTTATAAAAAAAGCATTTCACCTACTATTAAATATATAATACTGCTTCAATGCTAATGAAGTGAGATTTTAAACTGCCATTTAAATTATTTTACTATATGATTAAAAAAGGAACCTTTGGTTGAAGGAACTAAAATTAATCAGCGCCTTTTTTATTTTGTTAAGCTTTTAATCACTAACTTCTAACTGCTTAACCACACAATACCTGCTATGGTGGCTAGCTTTAGATTGTTATATGAAGTATTCTACAAAATTCTTTATGGTTATTGTTTTAAATTTTAATAACATGACATATTAGTTATCTATCCTGGAAATGATATACAGACTGCAGGCATGATTGTTACATGTAAATACTTTTCTTTTTTTATTTGAAATTGCATAGCGTATTAGAAATAATGGTTTGCTTTTGACTGACATGGTTAATGTAGGCATGACCCTGTCACACGTAGAACTGCTAGCTTCATACTTGTTGTATCAAGTTGCAGCACGGTCTAAAATAGATATTAGAAAAAATTTCCCCTCATTTGTACATCATCTAGCTCTTGAAAAGAGACTCACCGGTGCCTATATAAGCTTTTGAAAATCACTTTTTCATGATATTGACTAAGTTATCACACTTAGAAAGTAAAGAAATTAAATGAAAACAACTGATTTGCACTTAAACTTCCTAATTTTGAAATTACTCTACATGCATTATCTTTCTGTGAGGTCTAGAAAAAAGAGAAAGAAAGCATTAAGGGCGGCAGGCTATGTATCTCTAGCTACAGGTATAGTCAGTTTTTTTTAAAGAATTCTTTGAAAAGAAATGAGTCAATGAGTAGTCAGCCTATCCACTCTCCTGTCAGTAGGACTCTTAAGATATGAAATGTCTTTCATCATCTGTGGTTGGGACTTGTCTGGAATGCTGAAAGAGTGCTCCTAGATAATATAGGAGATTTGGAAGTGGCTGGTAGCAGAAAACACGTCCTCTCTGCTTTTCCCTTTTTTCTTTTATCTCTCACTAACCATATGCTGCTCCTGATGCATTAATAACCCATCTAAATTAATATACTTCTCCCTAGATAAATAATACTCACTAACCATATTTTTTTCTGTGATATGTTTTTCTTATATACATGCATTCCCTTTCACATCTTTGCCTTATAACTGGTAAGCTTGTTGTAGAATGTCTAACTTGAGCAGAACTTTTAGAGACCATCTAAGTGCTTCAGTAACCTTTAGTGGAACATTAACTAAAGGTGCATCATTTCCTTTGATTGTGCTAATCAAAATCCATATTCCAAAAAACAATGTCTTCTGCAATTTCAGTAGTAAACCTACTTTTCCTCTTTAATCACTGTCAGTCATACTTTTGTTATGACCTTATGATTGCTTTATAGGCTTAGTTATCTGGATTGTTAATTGTTAATTAGCATTCTAGTGGAGGCCTGGGTTAATATAAATTGTCAAAATTCATTGATAAGCTCCTTTGATGGTTTCTTGTGTTCGTATTGCATACACAATCAAGGTTTACATCCTCTTGGAAGAGATGCAACATAAAATCAAAAAGCCCTGGCCTGCCTTGTTACATAATGCAGCTTGACTTAGGATTAATATTGGTTTTGTTTGATCTGATGCTCTATGGCTATTTGGGGAGCAGGGTGGATAAAACATATATCCGAACCATGGATGGCAGATTTAGAGAGGATGTTTTGTTGGACATTGTTGTTATTGTACAGTGAAGATGCCCATTTGGTCTACTTTTCAAATCAATTTAAAGTGGCCATTCGAGGCTTTCCAGAGAAGAAAAATGAAAGTTAAATCTGAGACTTCATTGATAAATAATAATAATAATAATAATAAAGAATTTACCAACTAGTATGATAGAATCATTGAATCAACTAGAATGTGCAATGGAGCACTTTAACAAAACATTATCAGGAGATTGAGGCCTTAGATCTTAAACATCTCACTTAATTGTGAATTGGATTAAAAGTTATGTGATTTTAAGAGCTCAAATTGGTTATCTTCATCTTCTTTTGTGCTTACAGTTTTTTTGAGTATAGCTGCAAATAAAACTCTTTGGTGATAATATTCAATAAAAATGTGGCAAAGTCTACACGATCATGTTATCTGTGTCATTTTTAATTAAAGTTGACTCAGTAATTATTTGTTTATGCCAAGGTTCCCGGTACCGGTACCGGGTGCCGTATCGGCGGCCGGCCGGTACCGGTTCGGTACCGAACCGTACCGTGCCGACACACGGTACGGCGGGGCATACCGGTCCAAACCGGTAGGACCGGTACACCCAATTTTTTTTTTGTTTTTTTTGGTTTTTTTGTAAGTTTAAGATATTTATTTTAATTTTTAAGGGTTTAGGGTTTATTTTTTAAGGATTTAGGCCGGTTTAGGGTTTAGGCCGGTTTAGGATTTAGGGTTTAGGCTGGTTTAGGATTTAGGATTTAGGACTAAATACTAATATTTAGGACTATTTTTAATTGAAATAAAAAAAAATGATAATTAAACTAAGATTATCAGCAATTAATGAAAGTAAAATGTGTCATAAACATATAATTACATACCAATGTCTAGAATCGGGTAGAGTGACGATGTCCATAAATATAGGGATCATGTATGTACTCCGTAGGAAAGTCGGCATGTCCCTCCTGCCAGGCAGCATGATACTCTAAGCTCATCCCAGGAGGTATGCGTGACAGGTCATAACTAATCGCAGATCCCTCTCTGATGTCCCGACTCTAAGAGCTGTCCAGAGACTGACGATATGGCAGTGCAGGTGTAGGGGGAATCCAAATATACCAGCAACAAAATTAGATGCATAAGATTCTCCGGGATAATAACCACTGGATGCTGACGTTTCGGATGCACCATATGGATCATATGGACCATAAGCTGCCGGTAGCTGCGGATAAGAGGATCCTGAATATGAGGATGATCTAGATACATCCAAGGATCCTACTCCATGTGCAAGATCTGCAGCTGTATCGTGTCTCGAACCACCACGCGGAGCCCATCGCCTATATGGAATCGTATCATCATGAGGTCTATCAGATGGTGCTCCATGATCTGTATCTGCGTGGCATGGTAAAACTGCGACTTCCCAGTGAATCGAATAGGACTAGGAGGCTGCGACTCCTGTCCTCCTGTCCCTTCCTGATCACTAGATCCTCCACTATCTGAAGCACTATCATCACTGTCTTTGGTATCTGAATCTGAGTGGACTGAGTGCTTCGATGGAGGTGCAACTGCTTTTCCTTTTTCTCTGTCTCCAGGTCTACTAGATGGTGGGGACGGACGATGTGCTGTATCTGCTGGAGCCCTGCGAGGAATATGACTTGTTGCCCATTGTCTAGCATCCATCCCAGCCTCACTAGCTACAAAACTGGCTGGTTGAGGAGGCGATCCTGGCTCATCAAGCTCTGACTGCTATTGCTGCTGACCCATGACCCACCCAATCATTGGATCTTCATCCTCATCAATATATGAACTTGCAGTGGGATCAGGATATTTCAATTCTACTTCTTCCTGCATACATTTTAACCTCGACCTTAAATTATAGTGTACATACACAAGATCGTTGAGGCATTTCTGTTTCAGACGGTTCCTCTGTTTGGAGTGGATAAGATCAAATGTAGACCAATTGCGTTCACATCCACTAGAGGATACCGTCTGGGAGAGGATCTTCACTGCAAGAATCTTCAAATATTTGGCAGATCTACCAAAATGCACCCACCATTCAGCTGCAAAAGACATTACATCATTTAGAATTTTAGATTTGGCAAAATAAAAAACTTAATCCTGATATAATATTAGACTTACTCCTTAGTAATACCTACCAAGATTCATCTTTGATTTACTTCTGATCGCTACAGTGGATCTAAATGAATCTGTGCCCTCCCTAAAAAATTTTGTCTGTCAGAAAAAAATTTGTTAGCTTGTTGAAATTAATGCTATTAAAAATCATTCAATAATTTCAACCTAACTTACTTTTTCAAGGCACATAGCAGCGATATCTGGATCAGACTCCATCTTATATATAGCATTGCGCAGGGCAGACATAAGATCCTCGTCCATGGCAATGTCCGGTACAGAGTACTGAAATCTCGGATTTAGATAGTAAGATGCACATATATTTTAAGAATCAGTCAAGCGTACTTATATGAATCTAATTGAAACTTAATTTTTAGGGACTTCATAAAATACTACGTATCTGCTAGATGCAAATCCGAACTCATTTGATAACTCTACCGTCCATCAATGATCCGGATATACTCATGTGCATGTGATGGATCTGCCTCCTGGATCTTTTCTTTTGTCCTTTGCATCATGAAATATAAGAAGCCCAGTCCATCTGAGCATACCTCTCGGAGTCCATGGCACGAAGTACCTCATATAGAGGCTTGATAACCTTCACTACCCTCTCAGCCCGCTGCCAAAATGTATGTCTCGTCACTAAATTCTTCACATTGCGTTCCTCAGTATTTGCCCTGGCATATCTGCTCTCTTGCCAGTCCTGACTGACAAACATTTGACGCAGCTCTGCTTTCTTGTTAAGAAAACTATCAAGTGCAATGTAATTAGTTGCAAATCGTGTGACCCCCGATCTCAATATTTTCTCTCCTGTAAAGCTCCTTATCAATGATAAGACCCATGTATGGTTATATATAAATCTGGTGATAGACTGTGCTAGCTCAACAATCTTCTGCATTCTGTGAATTTTATCAATATCCATCAACATGAGGTCTATACAATGTGCAGCACAAGGGGTCCAGAAAATATGCGGCTGCCGCTCCATCAAGATCTGTCCTGCGGCCCTGTACTGTGGTCCATTATCAATGATAACCTGTACGACATTACGCTCTCCCACCTGATCAATCACCTCCTCCATCAATCTGAGGATATAACTGGCGTCGTGCACCTGATCTGAAGCATCAATAGATTTCTGAAAAGTCTTCCCATCATAATAAGTCAAGAAATTGATGATACTCCGTCTAGTAGGACCAGTCCAACCATCACACATCACCGTCAATCCATACACAGGCCACTTGCTCTAATATGAGAATATCCATCCTTCTAGTTCCTTATTGCTGTCCAGAAGATGACCATAGATATCCCTCGATGCTGGAGGATCTACACCTGCACTAGCAGCCTGTATAGATGAAATAGCAGAGCGATAATATGGATTGTCAGCTGCATGGGCTGGGATATGACTGAAATGAAACCAGGAGGAGATGGCCTACCACATATCCTTCTTCTTATCCTTCTTCAGCATTGTGTCAATTCTCTGTTGCTTTGAATCTCTACTGGAAAATGCATGTGGATCGACATCATGGATAGTGGCTCCCTCTGGAATGTCCCTGGGCCTGGAAGACTTCGTCCTACTGTCAAATGCTCCCAACATGGATGCAATACGGCCGGTGCCTCTCCTGACGGGCTCTCTGACTGAGGATGTCCTCCTAAACTGTCTTAGACTCTCCTGGAGCACTAGCAGAAGCGGATCCTGATCCTGACTCAAAAGCTGATGGCCCGAATCGCTCTCTGCCTGGCTGCCTCTGCTCATACAAGCTCGCCTGAATAGCAGCCTCTATCTGTGCCTCCTCATTAGAAGGAATAGATGCTTCCTCTGACTCCCTGGAATGATAAGAAGGTGGTTTTGTGGCTCTGCGGTCCACCTCTGCTTTCTTCTTTGCTGCTCTTTCCTTCCCAGCTTTAAACTCAGCAAAGTGTTTCTTCATCAACTGACAGACCTCCTGTGGACACTGTCGGCATGCAGATACATCAAGATAGCCGCCAGCCAAGTGCTGCTTCAACCTTGTTACTCATCCATCTTTGAATTCGGTATTGCACCATTTACACTTCCAGTGATGCCGACCCGAGAGCACTCTCCATGTAACAAGCCAATGTTCCGCTCCGGATCCTTCTTCTTCCTTGATGGATCCATACCTGAATATTTAAATTACATATAAGGTCAATAATAATGTTAATTAATTAACCGTTAATTAACCTAATTTTTAAAATTTAATTTATTTTTTTTATTTTTTTAATTAAAAAATTTAAAAAAAAAAATAAAATAAAATAAAATTTTAGATTGATGTAGGATTCCATCATACATGCTACATATATTTTTTTAAGAGCCTAGAAATGCATTAAAAATCACTTTTTTTTCAATTTAAGACCTACATGCACTATTCATGAGATGCACAAAACTTGAATAAATCGACATGAAATTTATAGAGAGAGTAGCTTACAAGCCCTAGATTAATAATTTTTAATTACAGTTTTTTTTCTAATTATTAATTTTTAATTAATTTATTAATCCGAAATTAATTTTTAATTTAATAAATTATATACTTAACAAAAAATTAAGATTTTAGTATCATTGTGTAGATCTATCCTAGATCTACAACATACTCTAAAATCATTCCCAACAAATAAATTTTGACAGCATTTCTTTTTAATTTTCTATTTTGTACGGATTTTAACAAAAAAATAACGATACGAAAGAAAAAAATATGGGAAAAGAAAGGTATACAGACCTTGATTCTAGCTTCTCCTTTGATTTTTGCAAGTTAGATTGGTTTTAAATTGATCCACGAATTTTTTTTTAGGATCAATTTCCTTCCACGGCGTTGCAGCAGAGAGCTCTTACGAGCTCTCTGCCTTTTTCATTGCTTAAAATCCAACGAAATCCCCCCCTCATAGCTGTCACATGGCTACAGTTCCGTATGACAAAAACAAAAACATAGGGGCCCACCTGCCCCCTCCCACCGTACCCGCCCGGAACCGTCTCGAACTGAGCCGAATCGTGCCGAACCGTCTGGTTCGGTCCCGTTTCGACCGATTCGAGTCCGGTACAGTGCAGAAACATTTTTTTTTTTTGGATTTTTTACGGTGGCTGTGCCGTTTTTTAAAGCCGAACCGTGCCGGCCGGCCGCCGGTCCAGTTCGGTACGCCCCGAACCGGCCGGTTTGGCACGGTTCGAAAAATCCTGGTTTATGCATTACTAAGAAAAGCTTCTAGCTTAAAATTTGAAGTTCTAAGTTGCTTGGCACATCATGTAATTTTATTACCATCCAGACTTCTAAGGTGTGTCTCCTTGCTCTATACCATGCTAGGAAGTCACAATAGTGGATTGTCTCTGCTACTAAAGGTTGGGGGGTGGGAAGAGAGCAAGTGAGAGAGATCTTGATGAACATACACACAATTGTTGATGACCTTAGCTTAGCAGGGCTTCCTATCACATGTAAACCTATGATGCACAAACATGCATACTTGTTGAGAAGTTTCTTTAAATACTTCAAATTTAATATGATTATCTTTTATTTTTTCCGACTTCAGCAATTCATGAATTTTTTTTAAAAATGACATTCTGAATTGCCCTGTTAATTTTGTTGAATTCTTACCATTCATTTGCCTGTATCAAAAACTGTTTATTTTTCATTTTTCATTCCTTAAATTTTATTGGTTTCTTTAAAACTTTTGTTGAAGGACAAACTTCTGCCTATAAAATACACATAGTTGATTTTGATACTGATATGATGTTTATATGTAGTTTATACAGGAAATCTACTTTACAAGATCCATGTCTAATTCTGGATAAACACCATAGACTTGAGAGTTTAAGAAGCCACTAGCATAATGGTTACTAAAATATCATGAACAGACTTGAAACCATGTAGTTCAGGCAAGAAGGAAGAAGACAACAGTAAGTGATTGTTTCTTGGAGTTACCAGGTGAACAATTCAATTACATAGTGGATGGAGGGGTGTCTACTAACTAGCCCACAATGTGGCATACTGGCATATTTGTTGATCAAGTAGTTACTCATGATCCACTAGAGATTAAAGCAACAGTGCAGTATGCAGGCAGTCAAGGGACCAGATATGCTGGTTGCATATGCGGGCACATATGCGGTTGGTAATTTTAACTATATAAAAATAAGTAAAATGTACTAAGTATATGCAAAATAATAATGCTGATATATTTTTATATAAATAATATAAATATTAATAGCAATGATAACTAATAATTAGCATTTATTATTTATTATTTATTATTAATAGCAATGATTACAACATCATTGAAACATTTGTCCAACTTAGCCATCAGTAAAAACATGCTCCATCCACCAGAGCCACATAAGAATGGCCACATATTTGGCACCATGATGCTAAGCAAGCCACATGTGCAACCATATTGTGCTAATTGAGCCACAGCTCCATAACACTAAATGGATTGACTTTTTGATCCATACGAAGTATAACTGCATATAGGAACTGTATATAGGCAATGAGGTGCGGTCAAGGTTGCATCCATGCATGTGGCCTTATGCACCACATTTCAAAACATGAGATTGAAGCGGTCACCTTTTAGAAGGACTAAAATTTGCACTATAGGACATATGGATGTCTGTTGAATTTCAAATTAAGTTCCAAGCATGATTTGCTATAGCAGACCATATCTCCCAGTATGGGGTGTATCCTTTTGTACCAATAGGGTCCCGAGACTCAGTATGTCTACCAAGTGTTGAGGTATATACCATGCTAACACTTGTTACGGGTGTACTGGTTGGGTATCAGTACAGCATCTGGTACCATGACTGCAAACCCCAAGTAACTTGCTTTACAAAAATAAACCACTACCTTGATATCTCTGCTTTGTACTTTGATGGACTTATGATTGTAAGTGTCAACATCTATTGAGGAAAGCCTATTTTCCAACAGAATATCTATCTTTGCCATGGGAGGCAAATGAATGAATGTGCCTGAGATTTGGATGCTCCCCAACTTGGACTTGTCATCAATTTTTTTTAAGAAGTAAATATTTGGTAATCATACAGGTGTAACCATGTAGGCTTTCCTGGATGAATGAATAATGTGGGTTCTCTAGCACCTAAAAGAAAAACGCTAGTCCATAATTTAAATATGTTGCATTGGTTAGGAGGTATCTAGGTTTTGTAATCACCTGCCAACTATATCAGCGGTGGAAACATGGCTAACCAGTTTGAAGATTTATTGTGCTAAAGTAAGTACCTTTCGAGAGAAAGCAGCCTTTGCTATTGATAATGATCAAAGCATTTTCATTAATAATAATCATTTACCTGCATAGGGCCACTAGATGACAACAATGTGCACTACTGAGAAAAGAAGCATAATTTTGCTAGTTATAGGTAACTAAAACCTAAAATAGCTCTTGAAGGACAAGTTACAAGGGCCCCAATTAGTCTTTAAAATGGACAAATGAAGGCAGATACTTTGCGATGATGTGGTGGGTTAGGATTACCTCCTCAGAGAGCATCATGGAGAAGCAGTTGTTTCTTGTCCATCTGATCGGATAGAGAAGAGCATAACTATTAATTGGGGCTATTATTACTAATGTCATGTAGAATGGTCATACACCTCCTAGGAATCTTATGTTCTTTTTCCTTTTTTTTCTGTTGAGATTGGGAGGGAACATTTATAAGATGTGCTATATACTTAACAGAACATGAGCAGCAAAACTGTCAGTGGTTGCATCTCCGGTATAAAGTGTAAAAATTATTATTCAAACTTCATTATATTGTGATCTTTCGAGACTCATCTTTTCTTTTTGCAGTTTTGTTACATTCAACCTTGCTTGTAACTGTTGTTTTTTTTTTTTTGTGATTTTGCATGCTTTCTGTGCTGCATTAATCTTTATATATTCAGATAGTTTTTGCTTCCATAATGGAAAGGTTTTCTGCATTTATTTGAACTTCATAATATATCGAAGACTAGCTAAACATAATGCCCTGCATGGAGATAGGTCTGAACTCTGAAGAATTGCTTTTTTTGTAATTTGACGTTGACTTTGCCATTGTAGAACAATCTACTGGTCAGTTTCATTTTGAAATTTTTTGAACTTCCTTCAGGTTGCCAGTTTGGGGAAGATTTTAGGACCACGAGGACTTATGCCAAATCCTAAAGCGGGTACAGTCACTACAGATATACCTCAGGTATGGCTGGATAATTTGCTGATATAAGCTGATACCATTTTGTAGTTTTGCTGTTTTCAATATTCAGTACCCACTAGTTGATCCTTGTATTGCTTTTTCTCTTGACTGGGTCTGTTCCTTCCTTGGACCTGACTACTACAGATTTCATCTGAGTTTAAAATTATGGGAATTTTTCATTGCTCAAAAAAATTCAGTTTCTTGACAACATAATCCTAGGTGCAACTAGAAAGAATGTAAAATTATCCTAGGTGCAACTAGAAAGAATGTAAAATTATCTAACATTTATAAATTCAGTTTTGCTAGGCTGAGTTACCTTTAGTTTAGGTGGTAAGGTTAGATCCTTCTGGTTTTGGAGCATGTTTTGGTTGAACTGAATAAGCATGCTTTAAAAAGTACCTTCATTTCTGACTAGGTTCAAATGTTGGCTTGAACCTTAACTGGGATGCTAGATTGAAGTATTAAGAAAAGCATAGACAGATTTCTGAAATATAAAGATAGTATACCATTGTTGAATTAAGAGATTCATCTAAAACATTTTAGGCATATTTTCATTTGCAGATTAATTGATGTACCACAAATTAGCTATCTTGTGTATAATTCTCATAGAAGTTACCTCCATACAGCAAATATGAGTCATGACACAAGGAGGCACCTGCACGTGCATGCACACACACATATATGATGGGTTCGTCAATACAGTTCATTTTTGAAATTTTCACCGGCATCTCAGTCAATACAGTTCATTTTTGAGGTGTACCATTGTTCATTTTCTGGTAAATGATTGGCCTTTCATTACAATTAAGTTTTCTAACCACATCTTATGTGAATGACTCGTCATAAGAGGCTTTTTTTTCCAATTAGTTTTTTTGCCTATGCCTTTATTTTCTACTCTCCAGGTTCCACCATGCTAATTCTATTTTAAATTGAGTAATTTTTCACTTCATCTGGACCAGTACAAAAGTGGTTTACTTATGGTACAGACTTTCCTTCTTTTCAGCCTTTGAGAATTCAAAGAAATAAACTTAAGGATTTAGAATTACGCGGCTAGTGTTTCAGGAACTATTGGTATTCCCATCTTCTGATAGTTACTTGATGATTTCTTTTAACTATAAACCATGCCCCTTGGTCGAATATGCCAGTTGGATTCTGTAGCATCAGTCAATAGTTTTAGAGGTCAAGAGACAATTATTATGTTCAGCTGCTGGATATGACAGGGAAATTATTTTCTGAAATTTGGAGTACTGACATTGTATAATAGGCACTTCTTTATGTCATGCAGTGGTCCAGGAAAGGAGTTCTTGGACTATATGAATTCCCACCTGTTTTTTTTTTTCAGAAAAAAGGGGTTACCAAAGATGCATCCATCATTCTGAATATTATTTCTATAGATCTTCCACTTAGAATGACTATTAAGATTGAATCACGTTATGCTCAACAAAATCTCATGTCATTGTTTTTATTTTTTCAACTACTTTAGCTGCTATACTTTTGAAATTTAATAATTATCATGGTATTCTGCTGGGTAGAAATTCTCTGATACAAGGACAATTACAGGCCATTCAAGAGTTCAAGAAGGGCAAAGTTGAATATCGAGCAGATAAGACTGGGATTGTTCACCTGCCTTTTGGAAAAGCCAACTTTCCTGATGAAGATCTTATCATAAATTTGATGGCTGCAGTTGTATGTTATTTACCTTCTTTCTAGAGCTCCAGTAATGTACCCAATGATGAGTTAGGTCAACATACAAAGAGATGCACTTATTTACATGGAACCTGACATTTTTTCCTGCGTATGATATTGCAGAGATCGGTAGAAACAAACAAACCTTCTGGCGCAAAAGGAGTATACTGGAAGAGTGCGCATATTTGCTCATCAATGGGGCCTTCCATTAGGTTAAATATTAGAGAAATGCTTGACTACAAGCCTCCTGCAGCGGTCTAAATGCTCTAGAAACATCTGTAAAGTTATTCTTCTCTGGAGGAGCTTATCCTCATCGTTACAAAATTGTCATTGCTCACTCACACAGGATGAAATGGGAAAAAGCAAAATGAGAGGTGGCAGTAGTTTGGTCCAGGTTTTTGGTGGTGTGGACCACCAATATCATGAGAGCTGATTGTTATCCTTGGGATGAAGTGGTCGTCAGTTGTATGTATTGTCCTTTCAGTAATGTATTTATTTTGTTCCAAGCTGGCAGCAGCGCATGCTTTGATTGAATTTTTTGCGACCCGTTGGAGCTATCTATATGAGCATTTTAGTTACTATAATTGCTACTCTCAAATGAGATAAAATACCTTCCTTCACGAGCCTGTTGTGGAAGTACCTACATGGAGATAATATTGTTGGTCTTTAGAATGCAAGTTTATCTGCACACAGGTTGTCACATGGCTGCATGGCGATTCACTGCAATTGTTCTTTGATGCTGAGAAGTCTTGCCTTCATCATTGAATTTGAGGTTGGGCGTGGTCTTATCATCATCAGTGTTGGGTTTTCACCAGTAACTGGTGATGAGAGTGCTGATCTTATTGCACCAGAACAAAATTTTCAACAAATGTTCACCTGCACTAATTCATGTTCTTAATTGAATTGCTTCATACATGCTTGCTAACATATAGTATCTTGAAAAATGCAAGCTGAGATTGAAGGTCTTCTGCTCGCCAAGCCTTGTCCAGCATGAGAATAAAATGACTGGAAAATTGAAGATTATTTTTTAGTTGCTTGCAAAGTGCAATTGGATTCTATTAAGTCCCATATTCATGGGATGTGAGCGATGGTTGGTCATGATTTTTTCACATTTTAACATGCGTCATGCTCCTGAAGTTTTGAATCTAAAGGTCGTCTTTGTTTTTGCTAGGACAAAAGTAGGAATGGATATCATTTTTCTCATTCAAGTCTATTTTGCTGGTTACTCGTTTGAGAATGGAAATGGTGATTTTAGAGATACTGGATTCCTCCTAAAATTTGATGAAACCAGACTCAAGTTGGTTGTGCGTCATTTCCCTTGGAATGGATATTTATTTAAATGATAATAAAAAGGAAATTACGATGTTTATTAATATAAATTGTTTTCTAAATGTATTATAATAATCTCATCGTGACTAGTTCCAAGCATGAATGAGAAAGGTGAAGGGTTGACATTGGGTTGACAGTTGACCTAAAAGTATGTCAATAATTATAAAATGAATCCTAATTTGATACACGTGAATGTTAGGGTGTACTCTATTCTATGCAATGCGCCATAACCTAACTTGACTGTGGTGAGAAATGGACAAGGGTTCGTTAGACCGTTGTCTATTAGGGACCTGTTGTAACATGATTTATTTATAGTATCAAATAAGCGAGGGTTGGTTATTCTTTTGCAAATGAACCACTACAATATGACAATTAGAATGACAAATGAGCATAGCTTGGTTAGCAAATTGCTCGCGAGCAATCCATGACAAATGAACAAGGATTATTTAGAATTAGGGCCTTTAGTAGTAGTCCAGTGCATGGCGTTATAGTAAGAGATGGGAAATTTCATCTATAAAGAAGGTAACTATACAGACGAAGAAAATTAGATTTGCTACTTAAAATATTGGAACTTTGATCAAATATAGTTGAAAACCAGTAGATATAATGACAATTAAGTAAGAATGCAATATTGCTTGCCTACAAGGAATTAAAATAAAAGATAGTAAATATAAGGATACAAAGGATAGTTATAAACTATCACATGTAAGTATGGATAATAATAGAAATGATGTAGAAATAGTAATTGACATGGAAATGAAAGATAAAATTGTAGATGTAAAAATGATAAGTGATTAGATTAATAGCTAATAAATTATTTTTAGACAAGGAGAATATTGATGTAGTTAATATTTATGCACTAACAAGTAGGTTTAGAAGAAATGATTATGTAGAAATTTTGGAGAGAAATGGATGGATTGATACATGATAATCTTGAAAGAGAAATGATACCTACAATTGGTGATCTAAATGGGCATGTAAGGAAAAGCAATATGGACATTGTTGTCCAGAGATGATGATGCAATCCAAGAGGGAGGTGAATTGGACTTTAAAAGTTTTTTGGCGATTCTTCAAATAATGTGCTAATTCAAAACATGTATTTGTGAGATAAAGATAATGTAAAGCGAAAATAAAGAAATAAATGCAACAATAAAAACAATCACAAACAAATCAAGTTTATAGCGGTTCGGTGCACTCCAAGGCATCTACATTCACTCACCAAGATCTCCTTGGGAATTCACTATAGTCTCACGATTACAGTCAACCTGTTTTCCTTGCTTACAAGTCAAACCCCTTGGTTTTCACTGGCAAATCAAAAATTTCTTGGTTTTCTAGGCTAACAAAAAATCTTGATGGTTTTGCGGGCTCACCAACAACCTAGATGATTTTTCGGGCTAACCAACAACCCAACTTGTTTTGTCTTCGGGCTCACAAGTCAAAACCCTAGTTGGTTTTATACACATAGGCTCACCAACAATCTTTGATGGTTTTCACTAGGCTCACCACCAACCTAGATACAAGAAATTAAGAATGAAAATAAAAAGCTTTCTTATAAAACGGATTTGTCGATGAAGCATTTGATTGTTGATGTTGAGCTTGTTTCCATGTTGTAGAAGCTTCAATGGATACTTGAAAATGTTGCTTTTGGAAGCTCCCTCTCCTCTTTGAATTCTTAGAGGCTCAACACTCAACAATTGGATCCTCAAAATATCCATTACATATTTTTACTTGGAAATCAAAGGATTTATCTTTCAAAACCATAGATCTTTTTTCCCATTGCTTTCCCAAGTGTTTAAATAGCCCTCCAAACCATATTTGACCATTGGTGACCGTTGGAGGAGAAAAACTAGCCATTGGAGCCAAGTTGGGGAAGTTCTGTACTTCAGAAAAAACTAGCCATTACAGTCAAGTGTCGACACTTGACCTCCAGGTGTTGATACTTGACTTCCAGGTGTCGACACTTCATTTCCAGGTGTTGACACTTCACTTCCAAGTATTGACACTTCATCTCCATGAGTCGACACTTGATCAAATATATTTTATGAAGTCTTCTGTTTTGTCTCAGGCCTTGAGTCGACACTTCACTCTTCAAGTGTCGACACTTAATCCTCAGGTATCGACATTTCATTTCTAGGTGTCGACACTTGCTTGTGCAAGGCTGAAACTTCTTCAAAATTCAGTTCTTTGAGTACCTGTAACTGATTTACACACTTAACGCACAATTAGTACTCAAATATATTTAAGTATTTTATCATAATCAAAACCAGAGTCAACAATTTCCTCCTTTTTGATAATAACAAAACCTTTAAGTATATAGATAAGGTAAGCTTAAAAATAAATATAACATGCTCCAAAAGATTAACTATAAGCATAGAGCAATATAGCAATGAAAAACATTGAGCTCCCCCTCAAAATATGATCTAAAAATAATTTTTCAAATACTCCCCCTCAACATATGATTTCTAAATTCTTTTCAAAGTTTTTCAAGATATTTTAACTTTCAAATTTTCAAATTTGGGCTTCCATGATCTTTAGCTCAAAATCGTTAGATTTTCAAACAGAGCACCGAGCTTTGATACCACTTGTTGCCCAGAGATGATGATGCAACCCAAGAGGGGAGGTGAATTGGACTTTAAAATTTTTTTGGCAATTCTTCAAATAATGTGCCAATTCAAAACATATGTTTGTAAGATAAAGATAATGTGCAGCGAAATAAAGAAATAAATGCAACAATAAAAACAATCACAAACAAATCAAGTTTATAGTGATTCGGTGCACTCCAAGGCACCTACATCCACTCCCCAAGATTCTCTTGGGGATTCACTATAATCTCACGATTACAGTCAACTTATTTTCAGGGCTCACAAGTCAAACTCCTTGGTTTTCACGGGCTAACCAAAAATTTCTTGGTTTTCCAAGCTAACCAAAAACTTGATGGTTTTGCCGGCTCACCAACAACCTAGATGGTTTTCCAGGCTAACCAACAACCCAACTTGTTTTGTCTTCAGGCTCACAAGTAAAAAACCCTAGTTGGTTTTATATACATAGGCTCACTAACAACCTTTGATGGTTTTCACTAGGCTCACCACCAACCTAGATAAAAGTAAATAAGAATGAAAATAAAAAGCTTTCTTACAAAGTGGATTTGTCGATGAAGTACTTGATTGTTGATGTTGAGCTTGTCTCCATGTTGTAGAAGCTTCAATGGATGCTTGAAAATGTTGCTCTTAGAAGCTCCCTCTCCTTTTTGAATTCTTAGAGGCTCAACACTCAATAATTGGATCATCAAAATATCCTTCATATATTTTTATTTGGAAATCAAAGGATTTATCTTTCAAAACCATGGATCTTTTTCTCCCTTGCTTCCCCAAGTGTTTAAATAGCCCTCCAAATCATATTTGACCATTGGTGACCGTTGGAGGAGAAAAACTATACGTTGAAGCTAAGTTGGAGAAGTTCTGCACTTCAGAAAAAACTAGCCGTTACAGTCAAGTGTCGACACTTGACCTCCAGGTGTCGACACTTGACTTCCAGGTGTCGACATTTCATTCTCCATGTGTCGACACTTCACTTCCAAGTGTCGATACTTCATCTCCATGAGTCGACACTTGATCAAATATGTTTTCTGAAGTTTTCTATTTTGTCTCAGGCCTTGAGTCGACACTTCACTCTTCAAGTGTCGACACTTGATCCTCAGGTATCGACACTTCATTTCTAGGTGTCGACACTTGCTTGTGCAAGGCTGAAACTTCTTCAAAATTCAGTTCTTTGAGTACCTATAACTGATTTACACACTTAACGCACAATTAGTACTCAAATATATTTAAGTCTTTTGTCATAATCAAAACCAGAGTCAACAGATATGATAGAGTACTTAGAGGATCTAGCTTTAGGTTAGAATATTTAGCAATTGCAAAAGAAGGGACAAGCCTGTAGTAAGCTTTAAGAGTGATTAAATTTGTCACAAATATATTAAGTTAATCGAGAGAAAAGAAAGATCAACATGTAAGGATTGTAAAGTGATAGTAGGAGAGAATTTAACTACACATATTAATTACTAGTCTTAGATTTATACTAAGTGCAGGAAAAAAAGAAATGAATAGATATTCAAAGCTAAAATAGTGGTATTTAGAATAGAAAGATATTATATTATTTAGGGATAAACTAAAAGATGGATATTGGAACTTAAAGGCTGAACCAACAGGACCAAATGGTCAATTATGAGTTTAGATACAAATATTGTAGAAGAGCCAAAATGGTATACATAAAGAACTTGGTAGGGGAATAATGAGGTGAATGTGGCAATTAGAACAAAATGGATTTACTTTAAATAATGACAAGGATAACATTTATGATAGATTGGGTTGAAAAGAAGGTAAGAATGAAATTTATAAAATTGGTAAAGCTAGAGAGAGGAGATCTAAAAACATAGATCAAGTTAGAAGCATTAAATGTAAGGATAATAGAATATTACTAAAAGATTTGAAAATTAAAGAATGATAGAGGTGTTATTTTTATTCGTACAATTCATAAAAGCTAAGGGAAGATTGTGTTGAAAATGATGCAAAAAGATGTGGTATTAGGACTATATAAAATGGCCATTAAATTTTAAAAAAATATCGGGGATATTGGCTTAAATTAATTTACTTAAACAAAGATTAAAAGATAATAATAACTATTTCAAGTAACCAACCTGTATTTATACTTGAAAGCTCAATAATAGAGGCTATTTTTTTGCTTAGACAATTAATACAAAAATATACAAAGAAAAGGAGGAAGAAGTCTATACATATTTTCATTGATGAAGAAACAACTTAGGACAAGGTACCAAAAAAAAATAATCTCGTGGACTTTAAGAAGTAAGAGTGTACATAAACAGTATATTGAAAAAGCTAAAAACATGTATGCCAAGGCATTGAAAAAAATGTTAGAAATGGTAGCAGGAGAAGATCTAAAATGATATTAATGGAGATTGTGAGGAAATATATAAAGAAACTTGAAAATATTAGATTATCTTTACATATGATTGCTTAGTAAATCAAGATCCATAAAAGGTGACTGAAATAGTTATAGGATTAGCATCAATCAAGTTACACCTTGTGCAATTTTTATAAAGGTACAACTTTTCTAAATGGGATAAAGAAAGTTTGGAATCAATAATTCAAGCTATTGGATGTGATATAATAATATTAATGTATTTTTATACTAAAAATCATATGATTTGGAAATCACTAGGTTATACATTAAGTAGTCAAAAAATGAGATAATTTAAATAATATGAAATAATATATATTTTTTGAGCATTGTATGCATAAGATGCTAAAAGACTCTAAATTATATAATTTTTGGTATGCACAAACAATTTAGAAGTAATGGATCACATTCAATAATTTAAACTTGATGTGAAACTCTTATTATCTAATTCTATGAAGAAAAATATGCAACTCTGTAAGAGTTACACTTCCTATAACTTCTACAAAACTATAACTTTTCTAAATTGAATGATGGAAGTATTATATTAATAATCCAAGTTATTGAATTTGATCTACTACACTAATATATTTATATACCAAAAATTATATAATTTGAAAATCTCTAGTTTATTCATCATTCCAATTTTACTGGATATCTCCAAAGAGATACCTCTTGTTTGTATATCAAGTGGTTAAAAGTTGGATAGCTTAAATGATATATATATATATATTTGATCACTTGAAGTGTAATCTAGAAGTCACCCCACAGGAGGTAGCGCAATTGGCACGGTCATTGGCTCACAACGAACATGTTCGTGATTCAAAACATGACGACATACTGATTTCAAAGAAATCCAGCTTAAACTGGATCGCAACGCAGGGTTGGGGGGTCAGCTAGGAAATGCCCGACTAGGATCTCTCTCTCCTTATGGCTAGATCGTCCGTATGTCCATTTGGTTTCTAGGGGGTGCTGGATTGACGTACTCATCATTTGGTGGGAAGAAGCTATATAAATCTAGTACTCCAAATCGAACATGACCTAAAAAGGTGGGGGCCTCACGATAGCAATGAGGGGTAGCTATGCCAGAAGCCCCTCCAACTCCTTTTTCCTATAAAAAAAAGTACAATCTAGAAATCTCTAAATCATTTGATTTTTATGTGTAAATAGATAGTAAATCACTTCCAACAATCTTAGACTATTGATTTGGAACCCTTATCATCCAAATCAAAAACAAGATGCAACTCTTAGAGCTGCACTAGCTGATACTTGATCCTGACTCTTTTATGTCAAGTTCAAGTCACACTTTATGCAACTCTTATACAATACTTACAATAACAAAATGTTCTATTAACCATATAACGTATTATCTTTTATACATGAATAATGTTAAGATATACTGCATATTATTTTGTAAATGCAAATATTATTGAAAATTGTATTAAATGCTAACTATTGTATTGCATTATATTATGTTATCTCAACTATATTGTTTTATTAAATATTGTTATGAATTATTAGCTTTCATTTTTGTAGAGTTTTATTAAAATGAAAACAGCTTTCTATCGCATCTCAAATAAATTTTTGTCTAAGAACTCCCCAAGGAGCTTTTCCCCAATAGACTTTACATAAGTTTTTGTAATCATATTGCTAGAAAGCTATTTCAAAGTTTTTATCGCATACTTCAAATTACTTGAAAGTGATTTTAATCATTCAAAAAGCATATTTTGACCTTCCATGGTAATGCTAAATGGGACAATCATGCTTGTTTACAACGCTAAAATTTACAATGTTTAACAAAACCGAGAGCTGAAAATACGGGCATAAATGATAGATGGTAGTCAATCCAAGCCCAAGGGCTCAGTCTCGATTCCATGTTCCTGCTCTGAAATACCAGAAGGATTATACAGAATCTATGTTGAGAAACTTAACCTCAGTCGAGTTCTCAAGGTTTAAAATACCGATGACGCTCAATTAGCATAAGCCTCAATAATCATCATATTTGCAATAAGGAGTGGTAATATTACCAAAGATTGTTATTTCCAGGACTATAAAGATAGCCATCATCCCCTATAAATGGCATTCATAAGTGCTATGGTGGCATAATTATCTATATGCAGTTTATTGATCTGAAAACAAATAAATTAACTCTCGTGATATCTGACAGGCTATTGCAATTGTAATGCCATGAGCTAAGATGGATCAAGAAGGAATGAGGCGAAGCATTTGCATACAACCAATGGCGTTTAGGATTCTATATCCAGACTCTCTCTAAATACATTCAATTATAAATCACCTACCACTTCACAAACAATGGAGATCAAACCAACAACCAAACAGTACTTAAGGATCAAATTGCAGACCTTGCATCTTAAACAACCAGCTGCTGTTCGCCCATTTATATGTAGGATCATTTTTGTTACTGGAAATACAATGAAGCTATTCCTCACCAAAAATGTTCATAAAGCAAATGGTGTGCTTGTCCATCTGGAGAATTAACAACCGCAGCCAGCCTGTTGCCACATTGGAGAGAGAAATGCTGTTTACCCATAACCAGTGCAACTATTTGAGCATTATGATATCCATATCATTGAACAAGACAATTCTGATAACTAACAGGCTTTGGTTAGAGTATATTTCACCAAAATGGAGGGAACAAAGGCTATGTTTTGATCAAATTGGTTGAGAAAATAGTATTCCCCACACAAGACACTAACAAAAAAGCAACCCCTGAATGGTACACTGATATAGAATGATAAAAAAGAACAGAGATGAATTTATGCTCCACCAGCGAGAAACTACAATATCAAGTGCTCAGGCAACTGATTGAACAGCTCTCTCAAAGCTATCTTCAGCAGAGGAGGCACGCTGAACAAGCATATGATCAGGATGTGACAGCTTCAACTGGCTGCAGAAGCAAAAATAGCAATGAATTTCAGCAGCACTCAACTTGGACTACATTCCTATAATGCATTATAGTGCAGAATTTGCTTCAAATAAATGTACATAGTAGGATGAGGATGTTAAAGGCAATCATTCTTGGAGATCAGGCAAGGCAGTTAGGCCTCTGCCTAAAGGCTAACAAGGGATCTAAAGCTACATGCAAACCATGGCAGATTCCCATATGCCTAGAGTGCATCTAATATCTTAGTCAAGGCCAAGAAGAGCAACCAGTGAAGCTCAGTTGAATGAGAGGATTTCATATGTTCTGGATTCATTGCAATATGCTTTTCATTACTAATATTAGCATAAATATGAAAATTTTATCATTCTTAGCAGTTACAGTACAATTACAATGTATTGGCAATTTGGTATTGATTTGATATATAAATGAAAGTAACAGTAAGCAATTTAATCAAGATGCTTTCTTGCAGCTCTTTTCCTGGACCATACCGGCTTCTTCCTACAGCTTTATTTAATATCACAAAAAAGACCACAGATTAGAGGCTAAAGATCAACAGAGGTTCAAATTAGATGTAACATTATGGCTCTATTAAACAGGGAAAACAGATCATGTTTAAATCCAATTTATATAAAAATTGATCCACTGACAGGAGGCTATAAATGAGATTTCTTGACATGACATGATACATCATCTTGTTAAATACAATTCTGGGGACATGTTTGGCAATTGTCCAGTCACAAGTCACTGGTTTCCACTAAATTCCAATGGTTTGTATGTCCATGGGTAAAGCTCAAAGAAAAGGTTATGAAGTCCTGATCTTAAAGTAGACAGCAACCAATGATAAGCAAATAATGTTCAAACTTTAAAGATGGGTGGGAGAAAACTGAAAATATTTCCCATTCCGGACACCATAAAACAAGATTTTCATGGGCATGATAACAGAAGTAAAATAAGAGTGCCCCAGTAATAGAAGGAAAAAGGATATAGTGACTCATGCATACAAGTTAAATCTTATCAATGAATACAAAACGTATGTATCAATATCTTGTCAATTAATACAAAAAACATGCATGGCAAAGGCACAATCTTTTTAAAATTTAACAAAAAGAACTTTTGTTCTCATATCTATCATTTCTACACTTTTTAGCATGCTTTAAGAGCTTGCCCTCTTCTTATTTACATTTCTATTAATAAAAAACAAAATAAGCTCTGTGGATTCATTAGAGGTAGTAAACAAGGAGTGCAACAAATAAAAATAAAGGGTAAAAGCTCAAGAATTTCTTAGATGAACACTTTCTCAATTACAATAGATGTTTAACACGATTATGCGATGTATACATGATACAGCTATTTGTAACCAACATCTCTATAGAGACGACCTTTTTTCTGAAACCTGCAAGACTAGTTTGACTTCCCAAGTTTCATATCCAGCTTAACACCTCAAGGTTTCCAGTACAAGAGCAACATATGGTTGATTTCATGTACTGAACAAAATCATGGTTCAGTAAAATCAAAGTAGGGATTTTTTTCTCCTGAACATGACAATTTTCTACAATTATGTGTTTAGAAAAAGCAAACCAGAAATGCATGCCATTTAGATTCTTAATATTCAATTTTTCATACAGCATTACACTCACGTACTTGAGGTATCGAGCTGAAGATTTGCCCAGGTGAAGACTACATACGACTAGGTTGGCCAGTGTTTCTGCATCTTTGGCATCCTGCACAAACCAGAAAACAGAATCTTGAGTTTCTAAGTCATGGTGCAACATTGTCCTTCACAAGTCTCTGAAATAAAGACAATACATAAAGAAAATCAAAAATTATATAAATGCATAAGATAGGATGTTAGAAGCTTACCTTGTTAAGTGCTTCCAGCAATAGGGATTCAGCTTCATCAAAGCGCCCCATGTGTATACAACAGACAGCCTTACCATTCAGAATCAAAGGAGTCATCTGGTTCTTCTCAGAGAAATCTTGGAAGATAAGATATGCCTCCTGTATCTTTGAACCACCCTGACATAGCAAATCAATAAAATTATGATACACAACAAATAGCTAGGAGTATCTTGACACAAACAGGTATTCAAAAATAAATACATAAAAATAAAGAAGGCTTACCATTGCCAGGTTTACCCATGCATTAGCAAGTTGTGTCAGTGTATGATCTTCATCAATTTGTAGCATGATCTTCAGTTGTTTCTCTGCGTGGTCGGACCTGTGCATCTTAAGGTATATTTGAACATTCAATGCATGCCTGGAAACAAGAAGCTTGGTCAGATCATTATAGATTTAAGAGTTGTTTAGTGCCGGTCAATAGAATGTGAGGCATGGACAAAATCAACAGTTGCCAGAGCCAACAATATCTTTTTTATACTCTACCACCTCTCAATATACTCATGGCATTTGCATGCATTGGCATCACTTTTTGATATCCATCATACTATTCTAAGTGCATCTTGTTTGAAAACATTTCTCACATCAGGATCTGTACTTTTGTTTCTACCACAAAAGCTAAAAGCATAACATAGAATAAAGTATTAGAAGTCAGAAAAGAAAACCACTCTGGAATCTAAGTATGAAGTTGCACATAGGAGGAAAAGAAATAAATGAATGCACAAGGAAACTAACTGAAATTTTAGTATGAGATGCCTCTCTATAAAATATGCAGAACTACTACTGTGTCCATTGATTTGAATGAGCTTGACAAAAATATAGAAATTAGAATCCAACAAACAGCTAATTCTTTGCAAAAGAACAAACTGAGCATCCCAAAAAATGCTTGCAATCCATAAAATTGGGTTTTGAAAGGAGAGGGAGGGGGTCTTAGCCAGAACGGTTTAACATGCTCAGGTGAATTCCGTCACAGAAATGTCGCTACTAATTCAAGAAAAACATAATTTTTCAAGGTTTCTAAGCAATGCTACAAGGCAAATAATAAGTCAATGACTGGAGTTGCATGCAGGAAGCACTTGGATCTATCAAGTTTAGCCTAAAGGACAATGGCACATATTAGGTGATATATCATGCCCTGGAACATGATGGCTTTCATGATTCTATCCTACCCATTATTCCTTTGCTTCATTCATTCATTAATTAGCAAAAAGAATCACATAATAAGGAAATCAATAGGATCAATCCACTGTCATCACTGTTAAACAAACACATGAAGGATGAACTGTTACACAAGCACAAAGAATCAAATATTAAGTAAAAAATTTTGGGCATGAATTTCTTAATTTTATGACTACGAACTCAATTATAACTTATCAAATTTCAACATCTAATGTAATATCCAACATGGACCAATATGGATCAATATGGACTGTCATGTATGCTAAACAAGCCCTAGAACATCTAGCATGGTATATTACAGAATCCAGTCTGTTACCAACAGCTAACAATCTTATTCTATGGAATACATCATTCCATTCACATTTTTGTTCGACCAGGAGCAAATTCCACATCATCGTCTTCCACCAGTTGGTGAGCAAAATAGGCAATCTAACAGTATGAAGTTCCAGAACTTACATGTGACTGAAAAATGAGTATTGCTTTGGCAAGACCAAAGAAATGTACTGCTTTCTCTTGACATGATTATTAACTAAAACCTTGAAATTGTGCCACCCAAGCCCCACCAACAAAATCCACAATGCTTTAAGCTAACCACCATCATTTAAATAAATCAGTAGAAACATAGTCTTAAAATATGTAAGTTTATATAATTTAGTATCCTTGCTACACGTCTTATACATACAAGAGAGTGTTAACTTCTTCTAGTATTACACAATGCATATTAATACTTAAGCGGTATCTATTAACGGACAATTTGGTTGGACATACAAAGTGATATCTATTAATGAAACAATTTGGTTAAATTTATGTCTAGACAATTATCCCTCTCTTTGCAATGGATTTGCAATCAAAGTTAGTTGTTGACCAAGATGGATTTGGATTTTTTAGGCCCACAATATATTCAAGGCCACATATGGAAAGTGTTGATTTGCTCTTTGTTGTTATGGTCATATTATCAATTTAAAAAGAAAATAAAAAAGGAAAGAGTAATCAGCTTCACCTGAAGCCTACCTTGTACACCCTCCTCATAGTTTCCCTTCCCTGTCCACTATCCTCTCTTTCCTGCTTAATCTCAACTCAACTCCCCTCAACCGCCACCACCATGCTCAACCTTTCTGCTACATATGGTAGCTACAAGCATGTAGCAACATCTACCTTGACACATCAGCTACATGTCTAAAACCCCAACCCAGTGTTCTTGGTACCATCCCGAACTACCTGGTTTGGGACGCGTACTGTACCAGCCAAGAGCCGGTACGGTTCAGCCATAAAAACAGTCCAGAGTGCCGAACAATTCAAAAAAGTGAAAAAAATTCTGTATCATACCAGCGCAGACCGCCTGGTTCGGGCCTGGTCCGATTCAGATTAAACAATATAGTCATGAAAAAGAGAGAATTTTTTACAATTTCATGGATCCAGTACGGGATCCAATATAGTACGGTACAATATGGTACTGTACCATACCGGTAAGTGACCAGTATGGGGCCCGGTACCGGTTTAGTATTCCTTGCCCCAACCCCAAGCTCTCAATCTGTCTCCCTGCTCCAACTTTAGTTTCTCTACTCACCTCTCATGTCTTCATACTTCCACCACAACTATATGCCCAATTCTGTATCCTGGATCCCAGGAAAACGGCATCCTTCTTTACTGTTATGCACTGAGTCATGCCTTTTGCACAGAACATCCCCTCCCCCCTCCCAACCCACACCCAGAAAAGAATAAAGAAAAAGAGAGGTTCGGGGCTTTGAGATTCATGGCAAGACTGTCCGGGGCTTTGCAATTCATGGCAAGGCTTGGACAGTGCTTGAGCTACCTGTTCCTGACCAAACCCCTGCTTGTCATCAACCCTATCCTCAAGTTCCTACCATGCATTCAAGATGTGTTAGCATGAAACCAAAAGACATCCTTATGATCGTTATTTGTGAGGAACCAACAGTAATCCTAGTTTATCAAGGGCCTTTTCAAGTGCTTAAAAGCCTAATGATGCATGCATGCAAGCCTTTTCAAGTGCTTTGTAGCTTAATGACTGACTGGCAGACAGAGACATATGCATGCATGCACGCACTAATTATAAGTCCATCTTTCCTGCATTAATAGTTTAATATATAATATCTACTTTTCTTGAATACAGTGATATTTAAAATTGTTAACAACGAGGTCTCTGACTAGGAGCCACATCCTAAAATTTCCAAATTCCACCTTCTTCCACACACACACACACACACATGCATTTATGTATTTATAAGAAAATATTTTCATGTAAAAGAGCTTGGGACTCACAATTCCATTGTTCCTCCAGAGTTGGTGTGCTTGAGAGCCTCAACATAGTTCTGTTCATGCATGTAAATGATCCCTGCAATCAGCCGAAGAGCATGGTTGTTTCCAATTGCTGCATCATTCAGCCACTCTTGGAGACTTGCAATTGCAGATTCCTTAAGAATAAAAGGCAACAAAAACCTCATTAGAATCAATAACTGCCAAGACCAAGCACAAAAGAAAGACCAAAAAGACAAGGTGCAAACGAGCACATTAGCCATAATTCAAGTGTGTATTAACTGTACATAATTTTATGCACATTAAATGCAATAAAGATACAAAGGTTAAAACCACAAAAAAATATAGCAAGAAAAATGAAAAAAGACAGCACAAAATGCATAAATCGCAAGACCGGGCATTTACAAGCAGCAAAACTGTTTGCTTCCCGTGATCCAGAAAAAATCAAAAATAAACAAAAGCCTCCTACAAGCCTGTTGTCACAGTGTTTGCCATCAAATCTGGTCCTCTGCTAATGAAGTTAAATTGTTATTCCATTCTCATTCAAAAGATTAAGAAGATTGATACTCCAAGACACAGTGACTCTGTGTGTGTGTGTGTGTGTGTGAGAGAGAGAGAGAGAGAGAGATTGTCTTCATTAAAAAATTCTCACGACGGCCCAATTTAGAGCACTCACCATTCCCCTCTGCAGATCTGAGTATTCCTATTCCCCTTAAAAAAACCAATCCATCTCCCATCATATCAAATTATTTAAGTATCATTCACAAAAGAAACTAAACATACTTTAGATATCGGCCCATCAGGCATTTTTGCAATCCTTTTCATAGGTAAACAAGTCATTAGTAAAACAAATGGAAAGTAACTTACAATCCCACTAGCAAAAAATTCCAAATAAATATCAATCAAAATTTAAATCTAGTACACAAGACATCATTTGATCAGCATCATCCATGTCAAGCTAGAAGAGCACACAAATGCAGACAAGCAAGGAAACTTTGATGAAAAACCCTGAAAATATAAACCAGAATTAGGACACATGGTAGAGTCAAACAAAAGAAGGAAGCCACCAATGTGGGCAAGAAACTGAACATGGGACATACGAAGATTGAAAAGTTTCCTAAAACTGAATTATTTATATGGACTACCAACTCTATTTAACCAAGAAATCCATTAGATAACTAGAAGTAAATTCAGAACAATTAAAATCATCAACATAGGTTAGGACCTAGATAGTTGGGATGCATTGTCAATGAATGATTGAACACATTTGCAAGCTCCTGCACAAGATGACAAGCAATTTCAGAATTTGTATTCTGAAAAATTGTTAGGTGGCATTGCAAGTTAAAAAAAAAAAAAATCACAATTATCTACCTGCATAACATTCTTAAAGTATTAAATTTTCAAACCAAATAAAGTAGGGATGACAAATTACACCCTTTTATTGACAAACTAAGCAAGTGGAAGAGATGCTAAAGTTGACTTACATAATATCAATATAATCTCCGGACTAATTGACTGAGTAATCCTAAACCCATTATCTAAAAAATATCACAATATGATAGTAAAAACAAAGAATTTCGAAATTCTTTAGTGATTTTAGGTTGTGAATGTTGGTATCTGGTTGTTCATGCAACGATAATTCAAATCACACTAGGGCAGCTTAGACCATCATACTCTGTAAAACTGAATAAAGGTCCGCTAGATAAAGAGGAGAAAAAAGCCCTTTTTGGATTTAGACCAATTTATTTTAGCTCTCAAGCCAAGAAAATTGATAAGAATTAAATGGATGATTAAATTGTTAAAGGCAAAAATAGAAGAACAAATTTGGAGAAGATTATTGTATTGTTGGCCAATGTGGTTTAGAAAGCCAAGTTTTCATATGAGTTTCTTTATGAAGACCAGAATTTAAAGTTTTGACGAGAGTAAGAAATCAGTCTTCAAGTCTTTACAGGAGTCTAGTTCATTAATATGCTAATGGGGAGGAGTCGCATTGTATGGTTTTTTTGAGGCTTTGAAATGAAAAACTAAGATCTATACTTTTTAGCTAGAATTAATCTGAAACCTTGGTCAATTTTGTAACTTACAGCAAAACAAATTTAAGGGGTCAAATATATATTAAACATGGGGACACTGCTTATGATCCCTTCACTTCATTGAAAACCATGAAGAATTTTCTCAAGATTGCACTCAAACTTAGGAGTTTTAAGAAGATTCAAAAATATTGTCACTTTAGATTCAAAGAAAAAAAATTAGAGAAAAGTATATCTTTTGGCACAACTCTGGATACCCTAGATCTCAAATATCATAGGCATGTGATTCATCATGTGCAAAATTTTCATCAAATGTTGAGAAGATATGCTACATATTAATTGATGCAGAACATGATTTTTTTAGTTTTTTATTGAATGAACCTCTACTTGCATGAAACTACCAAAACAATAAAACTAAAGATACTCAGCAACAGAATATGCTCTAAAAGGATACCGATGGATTTTCTTGATCTGTTTTATATTTTTCAGTTTATAAGATTATATGTTTTGGAATTTTTTATATTTTTTGGCCAAAAACTGTCACAATTAAAGCCAAAACTATAAAGCAGACCCAAAAATCAAATCTTCGTGGACCCAGCCACGACCAAAACCAAAACCAAAACCAAGTTTTTAATTTTTGGCAATGTTTTACCAAAAAATATTACAAGTGCCAGCACCACTCATCTTTTCCTCTTATCCTTATTCAAAAGACTATCAATCTATAACAGTTCCTATCCTATATATGTTACATTTTTCTTCCATCTTGTAGGTAAAAAGACCCTCGTTACTTAAGAAATCTGGGACTTTTAAAGAGATGGTATAAAATGGGATATTCCACCTTCTCCCTGGTTGGCAAGAAATAAGATTTGATTGGTCAAAGAGCCTGAATAGCGAGCACAAAGGCAAAAGATTTCTGCTACTAAACTTGAAATAGGCAATTTCTTAGCAGTGATTCTTCAATAGTTTTCAAGATTAACAAGTTTTCGTTTAGCTCCCCGAATATTTTTTTGTTCTCTTCAATTATTTAATTCGCAACACATCTCACAAAGGTGAGAAACAACTATTCTAATTGATAGAACGAAATGCTGCAGTAAAACCCTTGACCACGACATACCCAAAATCTTTCCATCGTAATAATAATTCGACAATGCCCCAAAAAACATATCTCGAACGAAAATTTCACATCAGATCACAATAAAATACCAGCAATAAAGAAATCCATGAGAGATCAAAACTGTCATGATTTCAAACCTCCAGATCCGAACAAATTAAACCACGAGATCTGAAAAAAGGAGTCCAACCAAATCGAGATCCGGTGCCAGGAAACCAACCTTCTCTCCGGCGAGGTAGCGGGCGAGAAGCTTGACGGCTTGGAGGGCGGTGGGGGCGGAGGAGTCGATCTCGTTGATCACGAGCTGCAGATGAAAGAGATCAGAGAGGGAAAGAGGAAGGAAGATCAAAGATCACAGGAGAGGGAGAGAGACCTGGTAGGAGCCAAGGGCGATGTAGGAGCGGTAGACGATGGAGTCGCGCTCGACGGCGTCGTCGGGGGAGAGGTGGGAGATGTCGCTCTTGTTGATGGCGTCCTGGTACGCCCCCAAGTAGAAGCTGTTGCGGAGATTGAAGAGGTGGTCGGGACCCGACGAGGCCATTGCCGGCAAGTCGAACGAAAGAACCACGGTGAGGGAGCGAGTAAGAGAGAGAGAGAGAGAGAGAGGTGGAGGAGGAAGGAGTTGAGAGATCTGGTTTCGTGACTGCTTGCTGGGAACCAAAAATCCAAATTGGCGTTTTGCCTGACCTAGCAGCTTGCACGCTTGATGAGAAAAAAAAAAAAAAAAAAAAATATATATATATATATATATATATATATAATAATTAAATCTTTCTTATTTGTTTGTAATTTTTAATTTTTTTAATATTTATGTACTCTTCGAATATAATAATTAAATATTTTCTTTTCTATCTATGCGCTATTATGGTGTATAAAAAATTTTTAAATAAATAGATAGAGAATGATAATGAAAAAAATACTCATCACTTGGAGGTCCGAGAAAATCAATTTGATAAATTAATTATCATTTTTTTAATATCTTGATCACATTTCCGATCATGAAATGCAAAGAAAATAATTCAACAGCAACCTTTTATCTCATATTAATTTATATTATTTTCATGCATGAGTTATAATGTATAGTTTGGTAACCATTCATCGTATTTTTTATATAAAATTACCCATTTCGTTACTTATTATTTATTTAAATATATAATTGGGTGTATATATCTTACATCTTCCACTTGCACAATGATAGGCTTAACAATATTTTCAACCCAAAATATGATATTTTTTTATGATTATTCATATAGGCAATTAGATCATGCAACCCATAAAGGCATAAACACTCTTTTATATTGATGTGAACTTATCAGGGATATCATAGCTACTATTATTAACAATCGATACAGAAATATTTTATTGAATGTCACTTATTCTAAACACATTGATATATATCAATAATTAACACATACTTGATTCCTCAAAAATCATGTTTAGCTTTATTTACATAATATATATATTCACAAATATATATAAGAAGCTAAATTTAACTAACATATATATAATTGATCGACCGGTAAATATATACACACTATTAGTATAACTAATGTCCTTCCTTTCCTATTCATGCCTCTTAGTTTCAAATCAATTGCTTTCCTAATATGTCTCGTAAGGTTAATTATATTGATCATCGTTGAAAACATAGTAAGGTAACAAATATTGACATGTCGCTTTAAGACATAGTCGAAAGTCCATAAGGACAATAATAAAACTAAAATTTATTTATTCTAGAAAATTCACACAGTGAGATTGCAGGAATTTATTATTATTAATAATATATATATATATATATATATATATATATATATATCACTTTTCTTTTTTGGTCATTTTTATGCATGTAATATAAAATACATGCCATGGTAGTCTTTATTTTCACAATCGAAAAGAGCATGTCATTATTTATTTTATATATTACTACAATGTGGGTCTTTAGTATAGATATTTTCTCATATTTAACTTGAATTTAGTATTTGCTTACTTTCTTAGCATCATTATGCTCAAACTCAAATCTAATACTCTTTCAGGCCAATGCTTTAGTGGTGTTAAAGTATTCGATTCTTATGATAAAATTGGACCTCTAATCATTTTGTTCAAGCCAATATATAAAAATATATATATAATTAGCTCTTAATAATCTTTGTATCTTATATGCACATGTATTTATTTTTACCTAACTCTCATGTTAGAAGTGGTCACTTGTGTAAGAGAGCTAACTTTTTGCCTGACGGCATACTTTTTTTCTCATAACATATGCTTGTGCTAGTATATTTCAATAATATTGTAACTGAAAAAAAATGCACCATTCATTAATATTAAAGCTGATACAAGATATAGCATTTCTTAATCATTTATAATCTACACAGCCTCATGGAATTTGCATGGAAACAAATACATCTCTTCGAACGAGCTTAGTAAAGGGGTTGGTTAACATTTGTTACACAGAAATATATTTAGGCTCACTTCATTTTATGTCAGTATCTATTTTACAAAATTATTCTTAATATTTATATATTTTATTCTTCCATGATACCTTGGATTTTGACATAAACTAGTATTGCTTGACTATCACTATGCACTGTTACAGGTATGGTTAAGTCGCCCACTATTTCCAGACCTTGCACAAATCTTCTCAACCATATAACTTCTTGTACTGCTGATGAGTAAGCCATAAACTCAACATTTATGGTTGATAGTGCAATTCTAGTTTGTTTCTTGCTATTCCAGTATATGGTGCCATTATTGAGTAAGCAAACATAACCAAATATTGACTTCTGTTCATCTAAATCTCCTATCCAATCAACATCTAAATATCGATCCACATGCAAGTAATCTCCT
This sequence comes from Areca catechu, assembly GCA_021397845.1. Classification (NCBI taxonomy): domain Eukaryota; kingdom Viridiplantae; phylum Streptophyta; class Magnoliopsida; order Arecales; family Arecaceae; genus Areca; species Areca catechu. The sequence continues at coordinate 28,654,814 of CM038046.1, forward strand.
TCATAACATAGGAAATAGCCCGAGATGCCTTTGAGATATCTCATAATTTTCTTGATTGCTTTTCAATATTTTCTTTCAAGATTTGTTTGATAGTGACTTACTAGTCTAATGGCAAAACCAATATCTGGCCTAGTACATATAGTGGCATGTATTAAACTTCAAATAGCACTTTAGTAAGGAACTTTGGACTTCTCGTTCTTTTCTTCTACAATCTTAAGATACATATTAAGACTAAGGCCTTTTTCTTTTGCTATAGGAGTGTTAATAGGATTACAATGCTACATATGAAATCATTTCAGAATCTTCTTGATATAAGGTTCCTAAGAGAAAGCTAAAAATCTCCTAGAACATTATTATAAATTTTGACTTTCAAAATATATACAGCTTCTCCCATATCTTTTATCTCAAAATTTGATGCTAACCATCTTTTAATGGTATTCACAAACTCCTTGTTATTATCATCCAATAAAATATTATCAACATATAGTGACAAGATAACAAATTATCTCTATTATGCTTAATATACACACAATGATTTTCATTGATCATGTTAAAATTTTAAAATGATATAGCTTTATAAAATTTTAAATATCACTATCTGGATAACTATTTCAAGCTATATATTGTTCTATTTAATTTACAAACTCTATTCTCTTGACCTTTTGATCGTGAAGCCAACGGGTTGTGTTCTATATAGATTTCTTTATCTAATTTTCTATTGAGAAAAGCCGTCTTAACATCTATTTGATATAGCTCTAGATCCATTTGAACAACCATAGCTAGTATTAAGTGAATTGAGATAAACCTAACAATAGAAAAAAATGTTTTCTTATAGTCTATACCCTCCTGCTGGGTATAACTTTCTACTACCAATTATGCCTTGTACCTCTCGATTATTACATTTGTCTTTCTTTTAATTTTGAGAATCCATTTTTCCTAGTGACCTTTCATCCTTGTGGCAGATTAACCAAGTTCCAAACATGGTTTGCTTTTATTAACTCCATTTCCATGTCTATTACAATCTTCTACTCTTCTTTGGTAGAGCTAGATAAGGCTTCGTTAATCGACTTTGGTTTTGCTTCATCATGCAAAGCCAGCATAAACACCCCACCTTAATCCCAATAACATCTACGATGAATACTCTGATGAGTACTCTTTCATATTTGAGAGTTCTGAGATAATTTTCTTGAGGCAAAAAACTACTCCTACATGGATTAAGAGATTATTATAGTACCAACTACACCGATATCACTCTCTTGAAGAATTTCTTGTGCAGAATATAGATTTTCGTTTCTAGGATCATATTATCAGTGTCGATGCCATAAGAGAATGAAAAAAAAAATAATAAAATAAATATAATCAGTTGGGCATGTAATATTTAACTATGAGAAAATAAACTTATGAGATTAGAACTCTCACTCTCAACCTTGTACAATTTTCTCAACAAAAAATTCTAAATTTCTCTCTCAAACTCTTAACACTTAGCCTATACAGGCATTTTAGAGACCCTCCACCACTTTTTAATCCTCACACATCATTTCTAGTCCTTTGCCCTTATTTTTATAGCCTTTACAGTAAAGAGCATCTTACCAGGAGTCCAACGGTCTAAACTACATCTAAAATAGAGTCCTATAGCTCTCCCAACTCTGTTTTAACATCAGATCAACTCCTAGCCATTGACCAACCTTGATCTCACCGTAGTTCGTGTAGATCAAGTCCAAAAAATAGTTGAACACTACCTAGAGATGTGTAGAGATGGCAACAAAATCCAAATCCATGGATACCCGACCTGGTCTAACCTGATTAGGTCGGGAGCCAAAGCTTTAACTAGGTTTGGGCCAAGTTTGGATAAAATCCGAATGCTTAACTTAGATTTAGACCGGGATTGGATAGATATGCACCTAACCCAAACCTCGCTCGAACTATTTAAATATTTTAATATATATTATTAAATAGATTTTATCAATTATTACCTATTAGTTATTAAATTCTAAAATATTTAAACCCTTATCATTATTTTTCAAGAAGGAAATTGGAAAGGGCCCTAATCAGCTAATCCCCTGATTCTCCATTAATCCCCCAATTTATCGAAGCCTCGATTCATCTCTTTCCATCTTTCTGGCTCCCCTATTCCTCTTAGATCGGTGACCAAGCAGTGGTGATAACAAGCACAATGGTGATGGTGGCGGCCGCGATGGTGATGGTGGTGGCAACGACGGTGAGGACTGAAGAGCTCCATCCTTTCTCTTGCTCCAGTTCATCGTTTAAGTAAGTCGTCAAGTACTTTTTTTGTATTTTCATTGGCCATCGGCGATAGCAAGCACAACGGAGAATCTGATGCCATCTCCGATCCTTCTTTTCTCCTTCATGGCTTTGCCTCCTTGATTTCACCTGCCAGTGAACAACATCCGGCTTGGTCATCTCTTCCACTGATGTAGAAGTTCGAAACTCATGGAATTGGGGACTAGAGGTGGAGATGAGTGGTGTGGTAATGACTTGGGGATCATGGGATTGGGGACCGAAGGTAGAGGAGACGAGTGCATGGTGACAGTTTAAATCTTCATTGAATTATTTAAGGATCAAAGGATGACTATGAATTGTTTAAGGAGTACGGATGAGTGGTGACGATTTGGGAATCTGTGAATTATTTTAATCTTCATTGAACTGTTCGAGGACGAGTGGTGTGAATTGTTTAAGGGTGAGTGATGTTTTTTTTTTTTTTTTTGATAACAAGCGATGTGTTGAAGGATGTGGAAATTAGGAATTATTTTGGATAAGCCATTAATCCTTTCATTAAATTTAATTATTTAAGTCTTCAAGCATCTTAGTTTTCTAAGCATCTTAATACTTTATGCTTTCCTTTTTCTTAAAAAAGTTAATTATTTAAACTTTAAATATTTATTTAATAAAAAAGAAATAAAAAATTAATTTAGTAATAAATATTGAAGTATTGGATTATTAAAAAAATATGGAAACTATAGAATGAAGTGGGACCGTGGGTATGACTATTCAAGAATATGGGAGCTAAGAATATGGCTATTCATTATTAATTTAGTTATTATTAATTTGTGACTTTATACCATTAAATCTTTATATTCATGAATATTTTAATCTAATTATTTATATTTGTGGAATTATAGTTGTGTTGTATTTATATTTTTATGTTTGCAATATAGGAGCTATACATAGAAACAAAAACAAAAAGTACTGCTCAAATGGATCAACCACATGTGCTTGTTAGTAATTCTGTTATTGCTGTAAATTCAGACTAGCATATATACCAATTTACGTCACCTTGTATTTCTTCTGCTAGTGCAAGTTTAGACCAACATATATATATATAGATGAAACTAATAGCCAAGCTCAAGAAAAAGCTCCAAATAATGGCAACTTTAAAAGCATTGCTTAGAGTCATTTTACAAAGATCAATATTCATGAAGTTCCAAAGACAAAGTACAACTATTGTACTAAGTTGCTTAGTGGTGACTCAAAAAATAGGACAAGATATTTGCATAGTCACTACAAGGTATATCCAAGGAGGAGATATGGAGATATTAAATAAAAAAATTTGATGAATAAGCTTGCAAAGGATGAAACACAAACAATGTCAGTTTATTCATTTAATAAAGAAATTGGAAAAATAGAGCTAGCTACAATGATCCTTTTCCATGATTATCCTTTGAATATAATGGACCATGTTGGATTTAGGAGTTTTTTTAATATAGTATAACTATTATTCAAGATTCTTACCCGAAATACTATCAAAGATGAGATCAAGACTATATACAAGGAGGAGAAGAGACAACTAACAAATTTGATTAAGAAGAATAGAAGTAGGGTAGCAATCACCACTAACATATGATGGGAGACGAATTTGATGAAATGGGTATGTGGAGGTGTGATCTACTCGCTTAGAAATAACATACTAGCATTAGAGCTCTAGATATGGCCAAAATCATGCATAGAAGAAGTGAAGAATTTCAATCTGAAAACTAGGTGAGCAGAATTCTAAACACCCTTTGTGCAAGCTTTCTTTTAAGAAAATAAAGAGTAAGATCTAAGGGCATAGAATCCTCAAAGTAGGCTAAGCTACCTTTAAGAACCTTAGATCTAAGGATCAAGAGGGTCTTTTCCCAACAATGAGAAGAAATCAAAGCTCAAATGGAAGGAAAACACTCACCACTCAAAAATTGAAGGCTAGAGACAAGATCTATACTCCCTTCTTGGATTTACCATTGGAGCTTTGATCCTTGGCATGGAGCCTTCATCATCATCTTCAAATTATCAAGAAGAACCTGCAAAAGAGTCAAGGTAAGGTCGTGATTCAAAGAAATTAAGGGAAGAGGAAGGAATCAACAAAGAGAAGTGAAGAGAGTTGCTGGAATTTTTGGGCAGCACTTCCTCTTCTTCTTGGACTACTTGGATCTTAGGTAGAAAAGCTTGAAAATGGAACTATGGTCCTTCAAACTCAAGGCACTCACTCAAACTCAAGATCAAACTCAATACTCCAACTCAAACTTCAAGAGAAATACTCAAAACACCAAGGAGAACTCATGAACTTGGCAAGGTGGAAGAGAACACAAACTAGCAAGCTTTCATTCAACTCAAGTAATTCATATCATACAAGAGGGGGCCTTGGTCCCTATTTATAGGCCAAGGGCAGCCAATTTGGACGGCAAAGAAGGGGATTAAGAGACTAACTAATTCAAGTTTAGTTGGTAGCTAATTACATGATTAGTTCCTAGTAACTAATTCCTAGTAACTTATCCTAACAAAAGAAATTTTAGAAGCTCTATGTGGCACCATCTCCTTGCAACACTTGTCTTCATCTAATCCTTCCACATGTTCTTTAAAGTTTGGTCTTTCAATAGGATTCAAAGTAGATGATTTCTTCATAGCCTGGCCGGCCCATGGGCTTGGAAAAGAAGTCTTCACTTGGTTTTGGTCTTGAACACTTCAAACTTGTTTCATGGAATTAGGAGTCTTCACTTCAAGAGGTGCTTCATACATTTATGGAAACTTGAAAAAGAAAAGATTGGATTACAATCAAAGATTGTTAGTTTATAATTTTTTTCTCTTGCCAATGTCCTCATTAATTCTTCTCGGGTGAAAAGAACTCAGCCTTGACGAGTATGGATCATTTTGGCTTTGGTCGTATCCAAGTATATCTGGATTGATCCTTTGTAGTTCTTCTTGAGTGATCCATGAATCTTTTGAATCAGGTCTACCTTGCCAATGGACCAAGATCATTGGAATATTTATTCCGGGTAGTGACAATCTTGTCATCTATGACCCTTTAAATTCTTTCTCTCTGCTTTGGTAGTGTGGCTGGTGGACACTTTGGGGTTGGCTCACTCTCAAGGGATGGATCAGATTCTAGGAACTCACTGGGAATCATTGTGGACTTTTTGTATCCTACCAGATCTGAGATATTAAAAATAGAGCTAATGCCAAAATTAGAAGGTAGGTCCAGCACATAAGCATTAGGTCCTATTCTTTTTATTATTTTGAAAGGACCTGCACCACGGGCATGGAGTTTCTTCATAGTTCCCGATGAAAACTATACAGGTTTTAGCCTGATCATTACAAAGTCCCCTAATTGAAATTCTTTGGCCCTTCTATGAGAATCAGCCATATGCTTGTAGCTCTTATTGCTTATTTGGATTTTCTTGCTAACCTCTTTGTATAGATCCTTAATATGTTGTGCATATGACTTAGCAGAATTGGATGTTCATGCATGCATGGGTAATGGAATGAGGTCGATTGGTTTTCGTTGTTTATACCCATGAAGAATCTCAAAAGGACTTTTTTCAGTGGACCTGTTAACTGAGCTATTATAGGCAAACTCTATACATGGTAGTAATAGGTCCCAATTCCCAGTATATTCTCCCACTAAACATCTCAACATGTTTCCAAGACTTCTATTTACCACTTTCGTTTTGCCATCAGTTTGGGAATGATAAGATGTGGAAAAGTTCAGCTTGGTTCCTAAAAGATGCCAAGGGGTCTTCCAAAAGTAATGGGTGAACTTCACATCCCTATCAGACACTATGGTTTTAGGTAACCCATGTAACCTAACCACTTTATCTAGGAATAATTTGGCCACTTTAGATGCATCAAAGGTTTGGGAACAAGGCAAAAAATGGGCCATCTTAGAGAATCAGTCGACTGCCACAAAAATAGAATCATGCTTCCTTAAGGTCTTTGGTAGTCCCAACACAAAGCCCATACTAATATCTTGCCATGGTTGATTAGGGACAGGTAACAGAGTGTATAGTTTAGTGTTTTGTTTTTGCATCTTGGCAACAGTACATGTTTTACACTGGGCTACAACTTGGACAATGTTTGTTTTCAAGCTAGGCCAATAGAATTGTTCCTCCAAAGCTAAAATAGTCTTATTCCTCCGAAAATGGCCTGCTAATCTCCCGACATGAATCTTCCAAATTAAGAACTATCGGATAGAAGTTCGGGGAACACATAATTTATTTCATTTGAAAAGAAACCCATCATGAAGGACATAGTCTTGATACTCCTTAGATGGTCCTAGACTGATAGACTCAAAAATCTTGCTAAAGTTAGGGCAACTCTTGTATTCCTCTTTTAACTTATTAAACCCTGTGACTTCAGTACTCAACGAAGTCAAAAGTATGGAACGTGGACTTAAAGCATTAGCCATTTTATTTTCAATCCCAGCATGGTGTTTCAGGACAAAGGTATAGGCTTGGATGTATTCTATCCATTTTCCATGCCTAGGGTTTAACTTCTTTTGGGAGCTAAGAAAATGGAGTGCTTCATGATCAAAAAATAGAACAAATTCTTGCGGTAACAAATAATGTCTCAAATGTTTCAAAGATTGAACTATCGCATATAACTCCTTATCATACGTGGAATACTTTAATTTCGCTCCATTTAATTTCTCACTAAAGAAAGCTATCGGGTGGTTTTCTTGACTTAGAACTCCTTCAATCCCTATTCTGGAAGCATCACAAGTAACCTCGAAAACTTTAGTGAAATCAGGTAATCTCAATATTGGTGCTTGGGACATTTTCTATTTTATTTCAAGGAAGGCTTTGCTAGCTTGTTTGGTCCACTCAAAATCTCCTTTTTTAATACAATCCGTGATTGGGGCGACGATGGTACTAAACCCTCTTATGAACCTCCTATAGAAAGTGGCAAGGCCGTAAAAACTACGGACATCATGTATACTCTTGGGTTCAGGCCACTCGATTATGGATCTAACTTTTTCGGGATCAACAGATATCCCTTTAGCAGTAACAATAAATCCTAGAAAGATCACTCTATTGGTCAAGAATTCACACTTTTTAAAATTGGCATAGAAATTCTCTTTTCTAAGGATGCAGCAAACTTGATGGAGGTGATCTAGATGGTCTTTCCTAGTTTTGCTATAGATAAGGATGTCATCAAAGTATACTACAATAAACTTCCCCATGAATGGCTTTAAAACTTGAGTCATGATTCGCATGAAAGTACTAGGGGCGTTAAATAGACCAAAGGGCATTACTAACCACTCATAAAGACCATCTTTTGTCTTAAATGCCATTTTCTATTCATCTCTAGGTCAAATCCTTACTTGGTGATATCCACTTTTAAGATCTATTTTGGAAAACACAGTGGCTCCGGTCATCATATCTAGTAAGTCATCAAGATGAGGAATGGAAAATCGATATTTGATCGTAATCTTGTTGATGGCATGACTATCAATGCACATTCTCCAACTGCCATCTTTCTTTAGGGTTAATAGGGCAGGTATGACACAAGGACTTAAACTCTCCCTAATGAACCCTTTTTGGAGGAGGTCTCCTACTTGTCTTTGTAATTCAGCATGTTCTGTAGGATTCATCCTATAGTGAGGTAAATTAGGTAAAGTGGCACCTGGAACTAAATTGATTGCATGTTGAATGTCCCTAAGTGGAGGTAGGTGGTCAGGTAAGTCTTCAGGGAATATGCCCTTAAAGTTCTCTAAAACCTTTGTGACTTCCTGAGGTGGCTCCTTAGGATCTTGTTCAGGTACTTCCCTAAGGGTTAAAATCCACATGGGTGATCCTTCTTTAATTTCTTTCTTCAAATCCTTAGCATTAATCAAATTCAAACTTGGCTTCTTTTCTTTCAATTTACTAGACCCTTTCTTGATATTGTCCTTAGGTAGGGTCAAGTTAATGGTAAGCCTTTTTCCAAGATGGGTGAAGGCACAAGAATTGGATTGACCATATAAAGTTGCATCATGATCATATAGCCATGGTCTACCCAAAATGATGCTACTTATCCCCATGGGTAGTACATCACACCATACTTGTTCCTGATAGGATTGAATTTGAGTGGGAACTTGACATCTGGATTTGATTGGAATGGATGTTGCATCTATCTAAGAAACTTTGAATGGGTTGGGATGGGGAACAGGGGTCAAATCTAAGGTCTTGAGGGCCTTAGTGGATATGGCATTTACACAACTTTCATTGTCTATGATGATTTTATAAACTTTATCCCCTATTTTGATAAATGTTTGAAGTATATATTTGTTCTTCTCCAATCCTCCTCCTTAATTTGGGTTAAAATCCTAACAACACCCAAATTCTTTTTGTTTCCAACCTTATCGCTGTGGCTTGCAGCTGTGAGTTGGTGCCGGACTGTGGTTCCTTTTGTTGCGGAATCCCGACGCTCCCGAACCTGCAAAACGAGGTTAGAGATCCGGGTTGGGGATCCCGGTGGGGGCACTCTGACGGTCAAGTTAGAGAGCAGTAAAATGGAACAGATCCACTAAGACAGATCCCTGTGAGGTTTCCGTGCTTAGAGGAATCTTTGATGAGAAGATGAGTAAAAATGAGAGGGATCAGTGCTCTGGTTCCTACAACCAGGCTCGTCGAGCTTGCTCCTGTGAGTTCCTCTAGAGCTCCTATCTCTGGATCGCCTCCTCTTCTCGTGTGCGTGCTTGCCCTCTCAATTGCTTACCTTCCTTCTTACCCGTGGTGTCCCTTTTGAGGTCGCTGGTCGTTGAATACCTTCGTGCCTCGATTCCCCCTCCTGGGGAGGCTCTGGAGGTCAGCGATGCTCAGCAACCGTCCTCCTAGGTCGATCCCCCTTACGGTCGAGAGTTAAGTGGTGAGCCAGTCTCGTCTGCCATGCAATCACAAAAGGAGGAACTTGGCGGGGTCCAAATCTTCGCGAAGGCACCCTTGGGCCTGAGTCATTGACCGTGGCTCTCCCTTTTTGGAGTACCAGGTTATCGGGCACCGGATTTGGTATCTTGAGTAGGGTGCCCCTTCTAAACTGGTACAAACGAGGTTTCGCACATCATTATAGGCCTGGGGATACCGTACTGGATGCACCGCCTGTTCGTGCCATCCTCAACAGCCTCCTTGGGGCTTGCGCCCTTGGTCCTCCCGTGCTCTGAAGAGAAGGCTGACTTCGATCGAGATGGACCCGTCTAGGGGTGCTACCTGGCAGAAGGAGCAGGGTGACAAGCTCGACTTCGATCGAGGTAGACCCATCTGGGGGTGCCACCTGGTGGGAGAGCAAAGTTAGGCCCACTTCGGCCAAGGTGGACCCCTCCCGGGTTGACACCTAGCGAAGGGGTAGAGACAAGCTCGACTTCGATTGAGGTGGACCCGTCAAGGGGTGCCACCTAGCGAAGGAGCAGAGGTGCCCTATTCGACTCCGGCCGAGATGAACCCATCTGGAGGTGCCACCTGGCGAAGGAGCAGAGACAGGGCCACTTCGACCGAGGTGGACCCCGCCTGGGTCGACACCTAGTGAAGTGGCAAAGGCCAGCTCGACTTCGACCGAGGTGGACCCATCTGGGGGCACCACCTAGCGAAGGAGCAGAGGTGCTCGGTTTGACTCCGGTCGAGGTGGACCCATCTGGGGGTGCCACCTGGCGAAGGAGCAGAGGCAGGGCCAATTCGATCGAGGTGGACCCCACCTGGGTCGACACCTGGTGAAGTGCAGAGGCCAGCTTGACTTCGATCGAGGTGGACCCATCTGGAGGTGCCACCTGGCGAAGGAGCAGGGGGAGCTTGGCTCGACTCAGCAAGGTGGGCCCATCTGGGGGTGCCACCTGGGAAGGAGCAAAGGCAGGGCCACTTCGATCAAGGTGGACCCCGCCTGGGTCGACACCTAGCGAAGTGGCAGAGGCCAGCTCGATTTTGATCGAGGTGGATCCATCTGGGGGCGTCACCTGGCGAAGGAGCAGGGGGAGCTTGGCTCGACTTCGACGAGGTGGGCCCATCTGGGGGTGCCACCTGGCAAAGGAGCAGAGACAGGGCCACTTCGATTGAGGTGGACCCCGCTTGGGTCGACACCTGGCGAAGTGGTAAAGGCCAGCTCGACTTTGACCGAGGTGGACCCATCTGGGGGTGCCACCTGGCGAAGGAGCAGGGGGAGCCTGACTCGACTTTGAAGAGGTGGGCCCATCTGGGGGCGCCACCAGGCAAAGGAGCAGAGGCAGGGCCACTTCGACAGAGGTGGACCCCGCCTCGGTCGACACCTGGCGAAGTGGCAGAGGTGCTGAGCTCGGCCCGAGGTTAGTTTGACTGCTAGCCAAGCCACCTAGAAGGAGAGCCCGGAGATGATGCCGCATGGTACCGCCTGGTGGCCAACTGGATCTGATGCACACTCCATGTCAGCGATGTTGCCATATCAATTGCCCCCCACTCCCAAGTCCCATCGAAGCGCCACTACAGGGATGTGGGGAGTCAATGTAGAGATGACGTGGGAGGACAAAAATCATGTGCAATAAATGCAGTGATCGCTGCCGCTCTGCTCATCATGCCCGAGATCCAATGCACGGGTGCCACGTCCACATGTTCAGTGGGTCATAATCACGCTGTGCCAGACTTGAGCTGGTTTCCAGCGAACCGAAGCATCTTCGTCGGGTGTCTTCACACGTGGCACTCATCTGATGGCTTAGGTGAAAAAAGGAGCTGTACGGCTGCCGTTGATTGGTTTGAAAAGAGATGAGACTTTCCGGAAACGAGGTCTTTTGGCTTTCTCACACTTCGCCGGTGGTTGCAACAGTCCCTCTTCTTCTCTCGGGTCACCATTCTTCCTTCTAAATTTTCCAGTGAGTGTCTGCGACCTATATTTTCTTCATCTGCTTCTTCTCGAGTCCTAGTCCTCCCGAACCAGGCCTTCCTTTTCCTTCTTCTTCTCGATGGATCCTTTGGGTCATTGTCACCATTTCTTTTATAACCCGGACGAGGCCAGTCCGTCCTGACCGAGGACTCCATCGCCCTCCTCTTCGGAGGATGACGTTCCCATCGACGTCCGACGGCGGTTGCTGCCGGGCGGTATAACCATCGGAGTCCCTAGGGCTCCTCCTATCATTCCTGCTATTCCTATCTTTGCCCTTCCCGCTCCGGTGGCAGAGACTCCTTCCGGTCCCTCCAGCTTCGTTTCGACGATGATTGAAGATTACCTTTCCTGGATTTGGGATACGTATGGGATCCCGGACTCTGTCCAGCTTTTACTTCCAGGGCCTAGGGATCGAGTGACTTCGAGTGGCCCTGGCAGAATTGCATTCTACGAGGACTTCCTTGCCGAGAGTCTTCGTTTTCCTCTTCACCCATTCTTTCTTTCCTTTCTTAGCCATTTTCGACTTGTTCCAGCCCAGTTGGCTCCCAATGTCATCAGGGTTATCTTCGCCTTCATAGTTTTCTTGCCACTTCCATGGATTTGTTGCCCGTTTTTCACTGTTTAGGGCCCTTTTCACCCTGAAGCGGTACTCCACCGATGACGGATGGTGGTATCTTTCTTTCTGGCCCACGTGCCTCCGGTTCGACCTTCCTACATCAATCAAGGGGTGGAAGCATCAGTTCTTCTTTGCTTCGGTTAGGGATGTCGACTGGGTCTGGAGTGAGCCGGATTGATCTCCAAACCGGAATTCTCAGGTTGAGCTGGCCGATCAGGAGGTTTATTCCCAGTTACTAGACGATGTAGTCCCTTCCCTCGAGGTTCTGCTCTCAAAGCAGAACTTGTTCGAGTCAGGGGTCAGCCCAATCTGGGCGATTGGTGGGCCTCTGCTCTTCTTTTTCCCTTTTTTTTTTATACTGACCTCTTCTCTTTTCAGGGATGAAGTTCTCAGTTGAAAGTCTAATGCAGGGGGCCCGAAGGAGAGGGGCTTCGGGCACGGCCCAAGAAACTCTTCCAAAGAGGGCCCGCATGGAGGCGGACTAAGGGCCTAGGCCCACCCAGCTTCAGAGCCCGGGCCCAGCCCATCCCTAGAGCAGGCCCCTGCCGCAGAGGTCGTCGACCTCGATGGGAGCGGAGGGGAGGTGTGACCGATGCCTCCCCCAATGGTCGTAGCGCCCACCGTTCCGGCGATGGCTACACCGGTGGTAGTGGCGCCGAGGACTTCTGCTCCACTGGCCAGAGAGACTTTGGCTCAGCCCTCCTCCTCCGAGCCTCACCCCGCACCACCAGAGCTTAGCAGCAATGCCCCCATCATCCACGACCAGGGCCTTGTGGAGAAGATTATGTGGACGCGCTGCTTGGGATCCTTCCCTTGCTCTTCACGGTAAGCATCTAGCTCTCCTTCTTAATGTTCCAGTCGGATTCTTTGAAAATCTTAACTCTTTCTTTGATGCAGATTGGGATCGACGTGCTCCTGCTCAGGAACTTCTTTCCTGCTTCAGCGAAGAGGGAGGCCGAGAAGGAGCGGACGATAGTGAAGGTCATCATGATCGTGCTCTGCTGGGTTGAAGTCCCGATGGTAACAGGGAGAGTGATCTCTCCCTCAACTCCTACAGAATCTCCGGTGAAACCTATAAGAGGGGTGTGTACTGGCTTCAGCCAATCATGAGATAAACTCATCCGGGAGAAAGCATCATAAAAAAGTATGTCGGTAGAGCTCCCACTATCAACCATAATCCGATGTACATGATGCTTAGCAATGGTCATTTCGACCACCACCGCATCGTTATTTACATTTTCACTTTCATTTTCACCTCCCTTCCCCTTTTCAAAAGGGAGTACATTTTCCAAGTCTCCTCCCTCCCGAGCTCTCTTTGACGCGTGCCCATTCCCCAAGAAATCATGTCCACCGGCTTCTCCATGGGGCGGTTATCTACTGCAAGAATAGGGGGAAGGGCCGCAAGTGGATGGTCCTCCACCGGGGCTTCTCTTCCCACGAACTTCTTGAGATAGCCCCTTTTGAAGAGGTCCTCGATCTCTCTCTTCAGGTTACGTCACTCCTCCATGTTATGGTCGTGGTCGCGATGGAACTGGCAGTACTTCATCTTGTCGCGATGATTCTTCGGGTTCTGAGGAGGAGGTCGGCGAAGGTAACCCTCGCCCTTGATCTCCATAAGGATTTTGGTTCTTGGAGCAAGGAGGGGAGTAAAGGTCCGCCCCAGAATGGGACCTTTCTTTGACTTTAGCCCCGACCGGAAGTCCGCAGGCGGCCCGGTCCTATGGGTCCCCTGAACATCCTTCGAGGCAGGCCTCTTCGAAGGCTTCCCATCCAGCTCTTTCCTGGTATGGTCAGCCTCCTCAGCTCGGATATACTTGTGGATGTGGAGGAGGAGTTCGGCATACGTCTTGGGTAGCTTTTTGTCCAACGAATACGTCAGATGGGAGATCTTGAGCCCTTGCTTCAACGCCAACATGGCGATGGGCTCATCCAAGCTATAGATTTCCAGGGCAGCAGTCTTGAAGCGGGTTACATAGTCCTGCAGGAGCTCCTGGTCTTGCTGGCAGATTGAGAAGAGGATATCCATCTCTCTCGACACCTTTCGACAAGCGTCAAAGTATGCCACAAACTTTTCTTCTAACTGCTAGAAGGAGTTGATAGATTCAGGCTCGAGGCGGGTGGACCAAACTCAAGCGGCCTTTTGGAGGGTGGCTGGGAAGGCAATGCACAGAAGGACATCCGTTGCCCCCTGGACTCTCATGAGAGCTTTATAGCTCTCAGGTGGTCCAAGGGATCGGTGGTCCCATCGTAGGGATCCACCTGAGGCATGCGGAACTTACTTGAGATCGGTTCCTCTTGGATTTCCTAGGAGAAGGGGGTCGGGCGTTATAGCCTACTGGCTCGATGGGGGAGCCCTGCATGTTGGCGAACTAGCGAAAGAGCTCTGCCAATTTGTACTCTTGCTTTTCCAGGCGCCTTTCAGCTAGACGCCTGATGGCCTCGTTAGTGGAACCTTCCACCAAGGTCGCTGGAGAAAAAGGTACCGATGGATCGCGGCAAGGGGCCTTGTCGCAGTGGCGCTTGCTGTGCTTGGTAGCATCATTGTTGTTCACCGGGGATCGGCTCTCATGGTTCCTCGACCCTGAATGATTTCTCTTCGCGGGGGTCTGGTGACTCCCGTGGGGATTGGTTGCTGCCCGCGAATGGGATGGCGTACCTTGGATGGAGCGCAAGCTTCCGCGAGGGCCCGCGGCTTGGGCCACGGGGGTCCCTGGCTAGGGTTGAGTCACCAGGGAGTGTTGCTGATGCTGTAGCTGCCTTATGGCCATGGTCAGTGTCTGCAATTGTTGGACAATGACAGCATCCTGACCGTCCATCGAGGGTAGCTAAGGAGGTGGAATAGGAGGAGCGGGGAGTTCCCTTTCTGGGCTTCGGGGGCCCGGAGAAGAGGGAACCTCCCCCGCCTGGCTGGTAGAGGCTTCACGTCCGCGAGTCACCACCATACTTGGGATCGAGCTACTCTCGAGCTCAAGGGGGGCTTACTCATATAGGGGCCTTGTTCTCCCCTTTCTGGCATGCCAATCTATTATCGCCTTACCGCTATGACCTGTAGCTGTGAGTTGGCGCCAATCTGCGGTCCCCTTTGCTGTGAAATCCTGACGCTCTCGAACCTGCAAAATGAGGTTAGAGACTCGGGCCAGGGATCCCAGCAGGGGCACTCCGACAGTCAACTTAGAGAGCGATAAAGTAGAACATATCCACTAAGACGGATCCCTGTGAGGTTTCTGTGCTTAGAGGAATCTTTGATGAAAAGATGAGTGAAAACGAGAGGGATCAGCGCTCTAGTTCCTGCAACCGGGCTCGTCGAGCTCGCTCCTGCAAGTTCCTCTGGAACTCCTGTCTCAGGATCGCCTCCTCTTCTCGTGTGCATGCTTGCCCTCTCGATTGCTTACCTTTCTTCTTGCCCGTGGTGTCCCTGTTGAGGTTGCTGGTTGTTGGATACCTTCGTGCCTCGATTCCCCCTCCTGGGGAGGCTCTGGAGGTCAACGACGCTCAGCGACCGTCTGGAGGTCAACGACACTCAGCGATCGTCCTCCCAGGTCGTTCCCCCTTACGGTCGGGAGTTAAGTGGTGAGCCGGTCTCGTCTGCCATGCAGTCACGAAAAGGGGAACTTGGTGGGGTCCCGATCCTTGTGAAGGCACCCTCGGGCCTAATGCATTGATCGTGGCTCTCCCTTTTTGGAGTACCAGGTTACCGAGCATCGGATTCGGTATCTCGAGCAGGGTAACCACACCGTACTGGATACGCCGCCTGTGCGTGCCATCCTCAGCAGCCTCCTCGGGGCTTGCACCCATGGTCCTCCCATGCTCCGCAGAGAAGGCTGACTTCGATCGAGGTGGACCCGTCTGGGGGTGCCACCTGGCAGAAGCAGCGGGGTGACATGCTCGACTCCGGCCGAGGTGGACCCATCTGGGGGTGCCACCTGGCGGGAGAGCAAAGTCATTTCCACTTTGACCAAGGTGGATCCCTCCCGGGTCGACACCTGGCGAAGGGGCAGAGACAAGCTCGACTTCGATCGAGATAGACCCGTCAAGGGATACCACCTAGCGAAGGACCAAAGGTGCCTGGCTCAACTCCGACCGAGGTGGACCCATCTGGGGGTACCACATGGCGAAGGAGTAGAGGCAAGGCCACTTCAACTGAGGTGGACCCCGCCTGGATCGACACTGGGCGAAGTGGCAGAGGCCAGCTTGACTTCGACCGAGGTGGACCCATTTGGGGGCGCCACCTGGCGAAGGAGCAGAGGTGCCCAGCTCGACTTTGGCCGAGGTGGACCCATCTGAGGGTGCCACTTGGCGAAAGAGAAGAGGTGCCCGACTCGACTTCGGCCAAGGTGGACCCATCTGGGGGTGCCACCTGACGAAGGAGCAGAGATAGGGCCAATTCGATTGAGGTGGACCCCGCTTGGGTCGACACCTAGCAAAGTGGCAGAGGCCAGCTTGACTTCGATCGAGGTGGACCCATCTAGGGGTGCCACCTGGCGAAGGAGCAGGGGGAGCCTAGCTCGACTTCGGCGAGGTGGGTCCATCTGGGGGTGCCACCTGGTGAAGGAGCAGAGGTAGGGCCACTTCGATCGAGGTGGACCCTGCTTGGGTCGACACCCGGTGAAGTGGCAGAGACCAGCTCGATTTCGATCGAGGTGGACCCATCTAGGGGTGCCACCTAATGAAGGAGCAGGGAGAGCCTGGCTCGACTTTGGCAAGGTGGGCCCATCTGGGGGCGCCACCTGGTGAAGGAGGAGAGGCAGGGCCACTTCGACCGAGGTGGACCCCACCTGGGTTGACACCTGGCGAAGTGGCAAAGGCTAGCTCGACTTCGATCGAGGTGGACCCATCTGGGAGCACCACCTGACGAAGGAGCACGGGGAGCCTGGCTCAACTTCGACGAGGTGGGCCCATCTGGGGGCGCCACCAGGCGAAGAAGCAGAGGCAGGGCCACTTCGATCGAGTGGACCCTGCCTGGGTCGATACTTGGTGAAGTGGCAAAGGTGTCAAGCTCGACCCAAGGTCGGCTTGATCGCTAGCCAAGCCACCTGGCAGGAGAGCCCGGAGATGATGCCGCGTGGTACCGCCTGGTGGCCAACTAGATCTGGCGCACACTTCACGTCAGCGATGTTGCCATATCACTCTTCATAATCAATTTCTTCTTCTTCCTCGACATACTCATTGATCAAGTTAGACTCAGCCTCATACACTTCTTCTTCAATTTCCTTAATGGGTTCATTCTCCTCATCAACTATCTCTCCTATGTGTAATGAATGGGTAGGGCATTGGTTGGAGTAGTGTCCCTTTTTGCTACATTTAAAGCATTGAACATTAGGGTTACTACTCTTTTAAATTAGAGAGGCCTTACCTTTATCACTTGCTTGACCTATTGGAGTACTAGGAATGGGTCTATTGGGTTGCATCTGATTAAATCCTGGTTTCTGAGTAGGGGTGCTAACCTTTCTTGGTTCGGGTCGCCTGGTTATTGGTCCCCTATGAAACCTCTCATAGTTTCTGGCTATCTGGTAAGCTTGGTCTAGGTCTATAATCTCTCTCAAAAATAATTCCCTTTGAATCTCTTCTCTTAGACCGGCTCTAAACCTAGACAAAGTCACAGCTTCTGATTCATCAATATTACACCTCATCGCAAATTCATCGAACTTGGCAATGTACTCTGATACAGTCTTAGTATCCTGATACAATCTTTGCCATTGGTTTAACAATCTCTGATGGTAGGACATAGGAAGGTACTTCTCTCTCAGCTTAGCTTTCATTGCTCTCCATATGGTTATGGGCATGTCTCTCCTTTGTCTAATTATTCTCTCGACATTCCTCCAGTATAACCTAGCTTGTCGAACCAATCTAAGCTTGGCAAATTTGTACTTCCTATCCTCGATCATTTCATACCATTCGAAGTATTGGTCCATCTCCCCTTCCCAGTCAATGTAAATCTTAGTTTCCAGGCTTCCATCAAAGATAGGAGCCTCTAGTCTAATGCTTCTCATGACCCTCTCATCTTGGTCTAAGTAATCCTGGTGGGGTCGCCTAGGGGTGTGATCATGGGTGAAATCAGATCGATAGGCTTGGTGAGTAGGCTTAGGTGACTCATGCTCGAAGTGGGCTCTACGGGCCTCCTCCATAAAATCAGGGTGAAGTCTTCTAGGATTGTACTCAGGGGTATGCTCAAAATGTTGGGCTCTTGGTCCTCTTGGAATTGACCTAGATGACTCGGGTTCAGTGGGGGTCTTTTCAAGGGTCCTAACTCTCTCTTTGACTTGACCTAGTTCCTTGTTAATTTGCCCTAATTGCTCAGTTACATGATCAAATTTTTCAGTTAGGGTCCTCATGATGAATTCAAGATTGGGATCCATGGATAATAACCAGACTAAGGGTGGACTTTGGTATAGGGCTTATAGGACACAATACAAGGATAAGCAATACAATGGGCAAGCAAACAAGACATAATTCTACGGCTCCTAGACCTAGAGTTCAAGAATACAAGACTTAACTAGGTACTACTTAAGAATGTAATCATCATGTCCACTGACCAGGTAAGAGATGGGATTGTGGGAGGCTCCCCTCGCTTTCGCAAGGTCCTAATTAAAAACCACAAGTCCGCTTAAGGCGTTTGCCATTTAACCTCTAGCCTTAGACACTAATTTCAAGGAATAAGTACAAACTCAAATAATACTTTGTCTTACCTTGCACTTGAACCCGACTTGTGGGTGTCCCTAGTTTAGGTTCTTACTTGATTTTACTTAGGGTTTAGGTCAATACAAATGTGGATGATTGTTTTGGGCTAAGGAAAGGTAATGACCTCCTTCCCTTATGTAATATTGAATGCCCTTAGGATATTTTAAAAATGGATGTAAATAATTTTAGCAAAACAATGAGCACAATCAACTATACTTAGCACAACTACATGAATTTTTAACCCAATTTTGAAATATCAAATAATGCAAATTTAAATTGAGTAATTCAAATCTTGAAGTCTAGATCCCAACAACCAATTTTAAAATTTTAAAATTTGAAATTTGATTAGAAAATTCATCCTTGGAGGCAAAGTGGTTAAAATATAAATTTCAGCTTCCAACTAATCTCCAGTTAACCTGAATTTGAAAATTCAAAATTTAAAATTTTTAAATCCAAAAAATTTGAAATAAAACTGACATGGTTAGCTCTCAGATTTGAAATCTCAGAATTTAACTTTTGACTTCAAATTAATTCGAATTTTGGTTGAAAAGGTAGTTTGAAGACAATTGCTAGAATGTTCTAGTAGTTTAGCTAACTCTTAACAACCTGAATTCAAATTTCAAATTCCAAATTCTAAACCTCTCTAAAATTTAAAATTCTAGTGGTAAATGATAAAACTTTAAATCTAGATCTCAGATCTAAAATTTAAAATTTATAAAAAATTTTTATATTTTTTAAAAAATTAAATGAAATGGAAGGCAGAAATAGAATTCTGGACAGAACTTCAAAAAAGACCTAAGGACTTGTATTTTTAAATCCAGAAATAAAAGGAAAATATTTTTTAAATTTTATATTTCGAACCTTGACACATTAAGGTACTGGAAAAGTATTTTTTTGGATTTTTTTAATCAATGTAAAAAATACAAAAAATTATAGAATTCTTGGAAGATAGTGAGATAGAATTTTAGCAGCTTGCAAAGCTTAACCTAGAAACAAAGCTCTGATACCAAAAAATTGATGGGGGATGAATTTGATGAAATGGGTGTGTGGAGGTGTAATCTACTCACTTAGAAATAACATACTAGCATTAGAGCTCCAGATATGGCCAAAATCATGCATAGAAGAGATGAAGAACTTCAATCTGAAAACTAGATTAGCAGAATTCTGAACACCCTTGTGCAAGCTTTCTTTCAATAAAATAAAAGGTAAAACTTAAGGGCATAGAATCCCTCAAACTAGGCTAAGCTACCTTTAAGAACCTCAGATCTAAGGATCAAGAGGGTCTTTTCTCAACAATGAGGAAAAATCAATGCTCAAATGGAAGGAAAATACTCACCACTCAATAATTGAAGGCTAGATACAAGATCTACACTCCGTTCTTGGATTTACCATCGGAGCTTTGATCCTTGGCATGGAGCCTTCATCATCATCTTCAAATCACCAAGAAGAACCTGCAAAAGAGTCAAGGTGATGTTGTGATTCAAAGAAATTAAGAAAAAAGGAAGGAATCAACAAAGAGAAGTGAAAAGAGTTGCTGAAATTTTTGGGCAGCACTTCCTCTTCTTCTTGGACTACTTGGTCTTAGGTAGAAAAGCTTGGAAATGGAACTATAGTCCTTCAAACTCAAGACACTCACTCAAACTCAAGATCAAACTCAACACTCCAACTCAAACTTCAAGAGAAATACTCAAAACACCAAGGAGAACTCATGAACTTGCAAGGTGGAAGAGAACACAAACTAGCAAGCTTTCATTCAACTCAAGTAATTCATATCATACAAGAGGAGGTCTTGGTCCCTATTTATAGGCCAAGGGCAGCCACTTTGGGCAGCAAAGAAGGGGATTAAGAGATCAACTAATTCAAATTTAGTTGGCAGCTAATTACATGATTAGTTCCTAGTAACTAATCCTAACAAAAAAAATCTAGAAGCTCCATGTGGCACCATCTCCTTGCAATACTTATTTTTATCTAATCCTTCCACATGTCCTTTAAAGTTTGGTCTTTCAATAGGCTTCAAAGTAGATGATTTCTTCATAGCTTGGCCGGCCCATGGGCTTGAAAAAGGAGTCTTCACTTGGTTTTGGTCTTGAATACTTCAAACTTGTTTCATGGAATTAGGAGTCTTCACTTTAAGAGGTGCTTCATATATTTATGGGAACTTAAAAAAGAAAAGATTGGACTACAACCAAAGATTGTTAGTTTATAGTTTCTTTCTCTTGCCAATGTCCTCATTAACATGTGGATAGCAAGCAATCAAAAGTGAGGTTACATGATTATCACCGCACACTTTATTGATCAAGATTAGGCATTATAAAGTCAAATTCTTAGGTAAGTATTCATATGTTGTATAATTTATGTTTGATGTACTTAAGTGACTTATTTTATATAGTTGCTAATAATTTATGATTTTGAATAGGTTTGCTTATGTTCCTTCTCTGCATACTATGATGAACCTTGCTGAAGTATTTATTATACATTTGTTGGATTGGAATGTTGACAGATAATTGTAGCACCAATGATGCAATGGTTAATATTCTAAAAGATAAGTTACAACTTAGTACTTTATCATTGAATGGTAAATTCTTACATATGCATTGTTGTACTCATATATTGAATTTAATTATGAAGGATAGCTTGGAGGTGATTAAAAAGAGATAGAAAATATTCGTGATAGTGTGGAGTATTGGATAGCATCATTTAAAAGGTATGAAAAGTTTGAAAAAATGGCTCACCAAATACGAGTTAATTGTACTAAAAAGATGGGTATTGACTATCCAATTAGGTGGAACTCAACTTTCTTAATGTTGGAACTGCTTTGATGTATAAAGATATTTTTGCTAGGTTGAAACAACGTGAGACAAGATTTAAATATGGTTCTAGTGATAATAATTGGATACTTGGTCAGGAAGTTTGTCATAAATTAAAATTATTTTATATAGTGATTGAGGTGTTTTCTGGTATCAATTTTCTACAGCTAATTTATATTTTCCAAAAATCTATGATGTGAGATTAGAGTTACTTAAGTGGCTTGAGTCTCCTTTTGAACTGATTGAGAAAATTGCTAAGGAGATGTTGACTAAATTTAACAAATATTGGGATGAGATCCATATTTTGATGGGGGTTGCTACAATTTTAGATCCAAAGTTCAAAATATCTTTGATTAAGTATTATTTTAGCAAAATTTACAAGGATATGGCTACTGACAAGATTGAGAAGTTACACGAAGTTTGTTATGAATTGCTTAATGAGTATCAATTCCATGCTAATATGAAAATGAAACATAAGAAAGACTCCAGTTTGATGTAGAGTGATCATGGACCTATGAATAATCAATTGGTCAATTTTGATTTATATGTACAAAGGAAAAAGAAGGCCAAAAGCACTTCAGTAAAAACTGAATCGGATTACTATTTGGAGGAGGATAAAATATCTCAATCTCTTTTTTTTGATATCTTACTTTAGTGGAAAATAAATGGATCTAAGTACTCAACATTGTAAATGATAGCTAAAGATTTGTTTGGCATCCCCGTAACCATTGTGGCTTCTAAATCTACTTTTAGTACTAGTGAGAGGTTGTTGATTCCATATCGCAGTTGATTACATCCTGAAATTATGGAAGCCTTAGTTTATGGTGGCAATTGGTCTGATAGAGATATTTTTATATATTGCATACTATTACTTTTCTTTAAATGAATTTTTTTATTTGATATGCTGATTGTTTAATATTTATGTAAATTAATTTATATTTTGTATAGATACTAATACTACACTTTCCAAAGGAGAATAAGAGAAGATTTGTGATGTTTTTGAAGATTTTGTAAGTGAAGACATCAACTCAAGTAAAAGTTTTTCTAGTAACTTTTTTATAAATTCTATTCTTCATGATCATTATAATCAATCATTACTAACTGTTACAGCCGTGACAGTGACGTGGCTAGGCTCAGGTACCACCGAATACGAGCAAGCCACGTGTATGTTTCCCCGGCCAAGTCAGCGCCCCATCCTCAAAGCCAGGTTTGGCAAGACTACACCACCCGACGACTGCCTGAGGCAAACCGCCCTCGCCGAGGTCGAGCTCGGCTCGGAATTCCTCTACCACCTCATTGGCGCCCGGGCCCGGAGGGGTCCGCCTAAGTGAGGTCGGCCGAGGTTGGGCGACCCCCTGCCACCTCGCCAGGTGTCCACCCAAGAGGGGTCCACCTAAGCCGAGGTCGGCTGATCCTTCGCCCTTCGCCAGGTGGCCACCCGGAGACGGGCCCACCTCGGCCGAAGCCAGGCGACCCCCTGCCACCTCGCCAGGTGTCCACCCAGGAGGGGTCCACCTAAGCCGAGGTCGGCTGATCCTTCGCCCTTCGCCAGGTGGCCACCCGGAGACGGGCCCACCTCGGCCGAAGCCAGGCGACCTCCTGCCACCTCGCCAGGTGTCCACCCAGGAGGGGTCCACCTAAGCCGAGGTCGGCTGATCCTTCGCCCTTCGCCAGGTGGCCACCTGGAGACGGGCCCACCTCGGCCGAAGCTAGGCGACCTCCTGCCACCTCGCCAGGTGTCCACCCAGGAGGGGTCCACCTAAGCCGAGGTCGGCTGATCCTTCGCCCTTCGCCAGGTGGCCACCCGGAGACGGGCCCACCTCGGCCGAAGCCAGGCGACCTCCTGCCACCTCGCCAGGTGTCCACCCAGGAGGGGTCCACCTAAGCCGAGGTCGGCTGATCCTTCGCCCTTCGCCAGGTGGCCACCCGGAGACGGGCCTACCTCGGCCGAAGCCAGGCGACCTCCTGCCACCTCGCCAGGTGTCCACCCAGGAGGGGTCCACCTAAGCCGAGGTCGGCCGATCCTTCGCCCTTCGCCAGGTGGCCACCCGGAGACGGGCCCACCTCGGCCGAAGCCAGGCGACCTCCTGCCACCTCGCCAGGTGTCCACCCAGGAGGGGTCCACCTAAGCCGAGGTCGGCTGACCCTTCGCCCCTCGCCAGTTGGCCCCCGGAGACGGGCCCAACTCAGCCGAGGTCAGACCGCTCGTACGAAGAGGGCCCTGGGGAGAGAGACGTGCCCCGAGGCCATCCCTCGGGCCGTACGAATCCCAGACGGCGTCCCGTACGAAGGGCGGCGGCACGCGGAACATCACTAGCATCGGCCCGACAGGTCCCGCAGCCGAGAGACGCAATCCTGACGACACAGGCCCCATAGATAGATGGCGCCCACGCTTGGGGAAGAGAGCGCTCTCACGGAGCCCGAGGCCTGACCGGCCGCTCTGCCAGCGCCGCCCTCCCCTCTTTCTCTCCTGTCTTTGCCTTTTCCCTGCTGGGCCTGGCGGACGAGGTCGGAAAGCCGCCTGGCCTCCTTCACCAAAAAGGGAAAAGAGAAGAGGACGGGGGAGGGAAGTTTCCGAGGAGGAAAAAGACAAATGCACGACGGAAGGAGATAAAGAGGGAAGAATCTGGGGACGACAAGGTAAGCCAATTAGCCTGGGGACAAGGAGGAAGCACCAGCACAAGGCCTTGCTCCGAGAGAGAAACCAGAGATCCCGAGAGGGGAATACTGGGCGTGAGCTCGGCAAGAAGGCCCAGCCAAGATTCTGGTCCCCAGAGCGTTTCCTTCACCAGTTAACTCTCTAAGTTTGGAGCCCTTTCGAGGGTCCGGCTGGAGAGTCTGTTCCTTCTCGTCATCTACTGACTTGACCGTCGGAGCTCCCTCGCCGGGATCCCCGGCCCGGGTCTTCTAACCCTTTTGTTGCAGGTTCTCCGCGGGAAGGGGGACTCCCTCGCCAGGCGGTCAGGAAGGATCGGCTGATCCATGGCACGGGCGCGGCGGCGAGAGCGGCAACACTAACAATAATAAATTATTTATAGATGAATCGGGTAAAGAATGATGTTGTAACTAAGGATTAATCAAGAATTGTTCTTTAAGTCTTTTTAAAACTTGGAACTTAGAGTTAGATGTACTTTTAAATTATGTTTATAACTTTATTTACTTTAGAAGTGATATAGAAGGATCACTGATATGGGGTTCCTCTCAGATCTAGCTGGCGGCCATGCTGGCAGAAAACACCACGTTCGGAGAGCCCCTTGGCCGAAGTGGCTCCCTTAAGGTTGAGCCCGATCAAGATCGTGACCTCGTTTTTCGAGCCCTTGGTCGGGGTGGCTTCCTCAAGGTTGAGTCCCGATCGAGGTCATGCCCTCGTTCTTCGAGCCCCTTGACTGGAGTGGCTCCCTCGAGATCGAGCCCCGATCGAGATCGTGCCCTCATTCTTCAATCCCCTTGATCAAAGTGGCTTTCTCGAGGTCGAGTCCCAATCGAGGTCGTTCCCTCGTTCTTCGAGCCCTTTGGTTGGAGTGGCTCCCTCGAGGTCGAGCCCTAGCCGAGGTCATGCCCTCGTTCTTAGAGACCCTTGGTTGGAGTGGCCCTTCGAGATCAAGCCCTGGCCGAGGTCGTGCCCTCGTTCTTCGAGCCCCTTGACTAAGTGGCTCCCTTGAGGTCGAGCCCCAGCCGAGGTCATGCCCTCGTTCTTCGAGCCCCTTGGCTGGAGTGGCCCCTCGAGGTCGAGCCCCGGTCGAGGTCATGCCCTCGTTCTTCGAGCCCCTTGGTCAGAGTGGCTCTCTCGAGGTCGAGCCCTGGTCGAGGTCGTGCTCTCGTTCTTCGAGCCCCTTGACCGGGATGAATCCCTCAAGGTCGAGCCTCGGTTGAGGTCATGCCCTCGTTCTTCAAGCCCCTTGACTAGGATGGCTCCCTCGAGGTCGAGCCCCAGTCGAGGTCATGCCCTCGTTCTTCGTGCCCCTTAGCCGGAGTGGCTCCCTCGAGATCGAGCCTGGGCCGAGGTCATGCCCTCGTCCTTCGAGTTCCTTGGCTGGAGTGGCTCCCTCGAGGTCGAACCCTCGACCAAAATCAGGCTCCTTCGCTTGAGGTCGACCCCTGGTCAGAGTCAACCTCTTTCCCAGAGTCATGTATGAATTTTTTAGGTGAATGCAGCCTCTTCCACGAGCGCCTCTAGGGCAAACGGGCAAGTGACATCGGTAGGTGGCGCCACCACCCTCGCTAGGACCTTGGCACGGTGTGGAGAGGCTGACATGCCTGAGGGGCGATGGCACGTTGCCTGGAATCTCTGAAGAAGTAGCACGTCACCATGGCACATCGACTGTGACCCCTGCAAGATGGCATTTCATCAGAGCATGCTGCCTATAGATGAGCATCCCGTCAGAGCATTAGGCCCCTCAGCCCACTATTGGCACCACCTGGAGAAGGGCACTCCACTCATGATGCTACACCCCTCTACCCACCATCTGTGTCACTCAGAAGAGAAAGGTTTTGTCAGGGAATTTAGACCCTGCAGTGTCTGCCTCCAGACCGGTGCTCTGCCAAGTCTCCCCAAACATGGGGGACAACACCAGAGAGGGGCAATGTGCTATCGGAGTGTCAGGACCCACGACGTATCTCATGTACCTGCCATGAAAGGGACATGCACTCCTCCATGCTCTACTACCACTGTCACTAATAGACCTCCCCCTCCGGGGGAGGGGAGAAGGAGGGCAGGCCTAGCCTCATCCACGAGAGAAGCACCCAGAGGAGGCCAAGCTAGAGCTCCGCACCCTATTGGAGGTGCCACTCATTTATAAGAAATCCAAAGAGGCCTCCGGCCAAGGTAAGCAAGAGGGGGTAGGCAATCCAGCAAGGCTTAGAGCACATCCGTAATACACCAGAACTTTTTAGGAGAGTTCCAACGGCTATGGCCACCACTGCTCAAGCCCTCCTTCTCGATCCTAACTCTCACCTTATCATTTCTTCAAGACCTCTAAGAGTGGAAACCACTTCGGGATCCACCGAGAAGGATCTGTTCTCCTTGATCGTCTACTGACTTGACCATTGGAGTGCCCCTGCCAGGATCCCCGACCCGAGTCTCCCTTCTTTTGTAGGACCAGGCATGTGCATTGGATGCCAAGCGAGAGGGACACTAGCCCATACCTCGCAGGAGCTGCAGGCCACGACGATCTAGACGGCAACAAAAGGTATTTAACTAAGCATTGTTGAATTTTATTTATCTAAGATAATTTAAATTTTATTTTGATTAAATATAGAACTAAGTGCTGTTAAACTAAAAATGTAGTTGAATTTTATTTATTTAAAGTATGTATGATTTATGGAATGGTAGATGGCTTTAGAGTTGACAAAAATTAAAAAAATGCTTAATGTGACTTAATTGGATTTGGACTGAATAAATCCAAATTACTCGATACTTGATTGAGACAGGTTTGAACAAAAAAATCTAGTTCCAATAGTAGTTGGGCTAGATTTGGATAGTTTATTAAATATTAGGATTTGGGTTTGGATAGTTAGAAACCTGGCCCGAACTCGGCCCATTGCCATCCCTAGGGATGGGCCAGATCATCCATCATGCTAATCAAATGCGTTCACCTGTTTGATCATACTAGGATGCATGTGAGCCACAAAGAAATCCCACTCGATTGTATTAAATGGCATTGTAGGCTGCACCTTAGCTCTTATGCACCATCCAGCCTCACTTTTCTAGCACTAAATGATGCTTGACCACATTAAATGCTTCCATGCTTCCACTGTACACTGCTCCACCAAATACCATGGGAGAAAAAAGTATGTATGGGGGGAGATTGCATAGGCCTGGGTCGGCTGGTGATAAGTGCATAAATTTAACCATAAGTGTATTAATTTATAGATCAAATTGATTTATTTAATTAAAATTAATATTTTTATATAGTGTTTTAAGGAAAGAACCCTACCAATGCGAAGAGTCAAATTTTTGGGATCCAATGGCACAAACGAAACTTAATTCAGAGTTCGGATGGCCCCGAAATAAAAATTTGAATTTTTTGAATTTGCACAGAAATTAAATCAGTCGGTCCACCATGGACCGACTGCTGGTTCATGGAAGCCCTGTTGGTCCATGGTTGCCATTATTGATGGTCCACGGTATAGACCCGTGGATCGCAGACCAAACCGAGTGCCATTCTCATCGAGGAAGTCGTCGGAGCTCCTCCTTTCATCGTCAGGAGCCTCCTTATGGCCAGGAACAAGCCGGAGAACCCTCTCATGGCTGAAGAAATCATTGTTCGAGTCACTGTCTTCCTCACAACGAATCCGTTGATGGCTGAAAAACCTAGATCCGTCACCCGCCTATCCTCTGTTCGCTGCACTCATACAGACCCTCACATCGTCGGAAATATCATCAGGGAGGCACTACTGAAATCGAAGCCCAGACTGTGATTGGTTTCTAGCCATTCCTCTATCAAGCAAAGCTAGTCGCCTCCCTGCTGCTGCCATCCCAGTTCTTCCCTTCCATTGTCCTGGAGCCACTACCAATCGTCGGTCTTCTTCTTCATGGTTGTCTGCTACCGAGTTGCCATCTTCCTCCCAGTCCTCCGGTCCGGGACACTGCCTAGCCATTCCACCGCCCTGTTCTTCGTCACTGTAGATCGCCCATCAGCTGGCCACCACCATCTAACATCATTCTGCCATCACCACTCCACCATGTTCGATCTCCATCAAGTAGCCACCTCCTCCCCTATTCAAGCTTCTGTCACCGTCTGTCTTCCCAAATTACCATGTTCATCTTCACCGTTTGTCCACTGTCGGTCATGTCCTCGGCACTGAGAAGAATGACCCACCTGTTGTCCTATTCGACCAACAATAATGCCATCTAGCTCTTCCGGACCACTGCCACCCATTCTCCAGATGGACTGACATGATGTCCGAATGAGAGGAAGGATTGATTTGATTCTCTAAATGGACTAACACAATATCCGATGAGAGGAAGGATTGATTTGTTCGATGAAATAGAAGTGGAGTTTAATTTTTGAGAAAGGATAAGAACAAGGTTGAGGCAGATCACGATAAGAACAAAAGCTGTTGAGGCAGATCACGATGAGAAACCAACATGGTTCCTACACGGGGCCAACTTCCCCTTCGCCTATATAAATCTTTGCTACCCATAGAATTATGCATTCCACTTCTATTCCACTTTTAGCCCATCGTCCTTTTCTTTTCTTGCCCCCTCCCTATCTCTTCTTCTCACTTTCTTCCACCCTTCCAACATATGAGAAGGAGAGTAAGCTAGGGAGAGAGAGCCTTTGTCAGTCAGATCTAGTTTATTTTTATTTTTATTTTCTTTAACTCCAAGCCTTGTTAATGGCTTAGGAGTTAAATATTTTGTAATCATATTTGATTAAAAATAAAAATTTATTTTTCTTATTTTGATTTATTGATTGTAATTTTTAATTCTAGCATTAGGATAGTTTTAATTTCTTGCAATTTATTTTACACCATTTAAATTCCTGTAATTAGTGTAGTTTTTATTTTTGCATATTTAAATTCTATAATTTAAATTTCAGCAAGTAGTTAGATTGATTTTAATTTTTCTAATAATTTTTAAAGTTTATAATTTAAATCATGTTTGGTTAAGCGAATCCTCTAGGGTTGGCGATGAAGCTAGGCTATGACTAGAGGCCCTTCCCTTGAATCTCTTCTTGGACTTGGATTTTTAAGATCTTTCTTGCTTTTTAAACTTCAGGCCAAGAAACTTGATGAGCTATTGTTGGGTTTCTATCCTTTCATAGTTCATGCTTGATTCGGTGCAAGAAGAGCAAAAGATAGAAGGCTCAACAATTTGTTTCTCTTTTCTCTTCTTTCTTTGTAAAACCTTGATGAATTATAGTTGAGTTAAAATCTTTTCATAATCCATACTTGGTTAATACGAAGGAAGAAGTTTGAAGGATGCTATAGGAGAGATCATTAGAGAAGTTTTCTGAATCATTTGTCTAGTGGATTTAAAAACGATCTTTAAATTATTTATCTTCTCTATTTAATTAACTTTTGCTTATTTTTGTCAGCTCCCTAAAGCAAGGGTTTGAACATAGTTCAAACACAAATTTCTCATGGGATCGACCCATACTCACAGGACGTGCTACTCTGCACATCGTGCACTTGAGATTAAATTAAAATTTATAATAGCTGACTGCACCCCTATGCACACACATGCTAGGCTACACGCCCGTGTGCACCCTTGTGCATGCGCGTATTGGGCCGCATGCCTGCACGCGCCCTTGTGCACGCATGTGCTGGGCTGCATGCCCGCACGCACTATGCACTAGGCTATGATTTTGCAAAAAGCTGGGCCTGTTATGGGCTTGAGTCAAGTTCTCCCTTCCTGGAGTGTTTTTTGTGGACTTCTCACATGTTCTTGGCTTCATTTGGGACCAAATCAAGATACTTTTTTTAATAGAGATTTACATTTACTATTTTCAACCTCATTCAATTTATATAATTGGATTTATTTATCTATCTTGCCTCTACTTGGAAACTCATTCTCTAAAAATGTGACATCTCGTGAATCAATTTCAATTACTCCTCCATCTGGATGTTCACCTATAAACATATATTCTTTTGAGTGTTCAATATATCTTATAAAGATACAATTTTTCCCTTTTAGATCCAATTTTTCATATTTATAAGAAGGATCATGAACATATGCTATAGACCCCAGGATCTCAAATTAGATAAATCATGTTTTTTACCTATCCATAATTCATATGGAGTTGACTTAATCGATTTAGAATGTATACAGTTTTAATGCATACACAATCATTAATGAAACATCTCTTTGATAAGAAATTGGAAGATTGGCCTTTGCCATCATAGACCCGATCATTTCTAATATGGTCCTATTTCTTCTCTCAGCTATTACATTCTACTATAGAGTTCCAGGAATGGTCAACTACCTATCTATTCCTTTTTCATTATACAGTTTCTTGAACTGTTAAGATAGATACTCTCTTCCTCCATCAGCTTTAAAAGTTTTAATTCTTTCATCTATTAAAATTCAACCAAGTTGATATATCGTTTGAAGTAATCTAGCGATCTGATCCATAAGAAATCAAACAGATATATCTAAATCAAGTATAGTCATCTATAAATGTAATGAAATAATATACACCGTATCTAGCTCCAACACTCATTGGATAATAGATGTCCGAATAAACTAATTATAATGGATAGTCTATCCTTCTCCCTTTTCTAAATGGTTTCTTAGTTATTTTTCTAGCTAAATAATGTTTATAATTAGTTAATTCTATTTTACCAACTAGATCCAAAAGTCCTTCCTTAACTAATTTATTCATTTTCTCTTGTCTAGTATGATCTGGTCTAGCATGCTATACTTTCACATTTATAATATTGGAAGAAGTGGTTAGAGAAAAATAACTACTATTATGATAAACATTAGTAAAATATCCATCATTCATAATAAAAAAACTATTTAACAAACATGCTAAAGTAAATAAAATGTCTTCACAATAGATATCTACAACATAACTATAAAAATATAAAGCATATTCTAAGTTAAGAGAAACATTCACAGAGATTAGATTGTGCCTTATGCCCAAAGCATAGAGAACATCATGCAAGTACAAGATTCTTTCATTATGTAAAGTCAGCTTACATGTTCTAATACCTTTGACTTCCAATCTTATATTATTACCTTAGAGCTATCAACAGGTCGGGTTTGGATCGGAACCTAGATATCCAGACCCAGACCCGATTTTAGCTACAGGACCCGGACCCGAATACCCGACGGGTCCAATTTTAAGGTATCAGACCCGGATCCGAATGGATCTCGGGTATCCAGACCTGAACCCGGACCCGAATATCACTATGGCCCATGGGCTTGTAAGTGTGGAGGATTCTATTCTTTTATTTTTTAACCGTTCGATTATGATCCAACGTCCCACATTTATATAAATATATATCATATTATTTTATTTAATCGGATTTTGGGTCTGTCGGGTCTGGATATGTAATATCCAAACCCGAATCCATTTAACTATGACTAATCGGGTACGGGTCCAGGTAAATGGGTCCAGATTGAGATCCAGATCCAGACCCATTGGGTCCAGACCCACGGGTCTCGGGTCCGGACCCGACCCGTTGACAGCTCTATATTACCTACATATATCTACCTTGTCCTTACTTTGACACAATGTACTCTACAAATGCTCCTCGATCTCTACTCATATGGTCCGTAGCTCATGAGTTTACAATCCATGTAGGATAAAAATTAGTAAGCAATATTATACTAAAAATGTAAATAGTACCTTACAAATTAGTATGAGGTGTTACCCTGTTTTACTTATTATACTTACGAGAAAAATGGCCCATCTTGCCATAACTAAAATACTTCATCTTAGATTTGTCCTTACATTTAAATTATTTACCTTTCTTGTTTCTTTTGAAGTTTTTCTTAAGCCCACGAGCAATTTTTTTTGCTTTCTTGCTCTTTCCCTTCTACATATGACCCTCATCTTTATTCTTAAAATTTGAAGTTTCTTTTGAACCTGAACCAACTAGGAAGACTTTCTCAGTACCTCTATCAAATACAAGGTGCTCTTCTTCAAGTTCAACATGTTAGGCAATATCTAAAAAGTTTTTGATATTATCATTATGGATCAGATTGAGCTTCATGTATTCCTAGCTATTAAGTAGAAAACACATCATCGCCTAGACTTGCTGCTCATCTATTAAGACATAACCAACTACTTTTAGCTTCCTAATTATCTTTGACATTTCATTCAAATATTCGCTTATAGTGTGATTAAGGTGCTTCTTAGATGTATCAAATTTGATAGTCAATTGTCTCAGTCTAGTCATAGTTATTTCATCAAGTTTCTTTTTCAGGTGCACCCACATCTCATGAATAGTGAGAAATAGTTTATACTTATTTACAAGATCATCTGTTATTATGCTTATCAGAATACTATATGCAGTGATATTTTTTGAATTCCAAATATGATAAGTCTCTTGATCTCTCCTATTCTGAGCATCGTTTCCCTCACCAGGATCAATTATGGTATTGTTGATAGCTTCCAAACTCTCTTGTTTCTCAAGAATATAGTGGATCTTTGTTTGCCAAATATTATAATTCTTGCCATCCATTTTTTTGCCTTTATTAAGGTCAGCAATAATGTTCTTTGATGCCATTCCAAATTATATAAACATTTAGTATGAAATAATTACTAGTACATTCTATCCAAAGCACATATTTATTTAACTTTGTAGTATGCACAAATAATGATAACCTTAATATAACTAACGGGATCGAAAGTTCACTATATTTCCAATCATCTTCCATATCTTATATTAGAATATCATTATTTATCATTTACTCTCAATAATAATTTTAGAACAATATGTATACTTTTAATTAACAGTTGCTCCCACTTAATCAAATATAATCGTATAATTAAACTTGCATTAAAAACTTAACTATCCATGAGTCAATATGACATAAGGAAAAAAAATACATATATACAAGCATATTTATAAATATGATTCAAATACAATGTATTAACAACAAAGATATCGGATTCTTCTTGTGATAGACTTCTTGATTTCTCTAAAAACTTGCCTAGGTACTGACTTTGATAAGCATAAAGTGCCTAAGAAAATATATCATGATGATAAAAATGAGGGCTCAAAGAGAGAGCAGTGATCTAGTGATGTTCCTTATCATGTACTCATTTATAAAAGCTTTCACTAACTAAGAGGATGTTTTATTTTGTTTAGATGATCCTAAAAAATATTCAATATATATTTCCAAAGATTAAGTAAAGTAGCTCTTAATACTAAAAACTATTGTTCCTCATTCATAATATATCCTATAAATATAATATTTTATATTATTTCATTCATTGACTATCTTGATATATTCAATTATGTCAATATTGGGTTCCATCTTATATTCATCCAATAGTCTCACCATTTCTCTAACTTATGCCCACCACTCTGGTGTTCTTATAGCTATAAAATTTCTGATCATAATTACTATTTTTTCTATAACAAATAAAAAAATAAAAAAATAAAGAAATGATATAGGCATCCAAAAGTCAAGATACAAAACTAGATTCAAAGTCTATTCTATTTTATTTCTATTACATATATATTATACCTATATATTTAGATACATGGAAATAGGAAGGTTAAGCACATTAAAAATATGTATATTAAGAGAAGACATGTTGCGAATGCTTGTCTCATCGGTGCCAATAAACATATGCATTTGGTTTGAGGGATACTATGTTATCTACCTTTCCTTCTTGAAGAATGTAAATTGTGTATCAAAAAAAATATGTTTCCTTTTTCTAATATATTATTCTTGAAAGTCGATATTAGAGATTAAATAGCCCACCATTATTGATGACCAAATGATGCCACTGGTGCATGATGCTTTGAACTCCATTTAATATCATTTATATGGTTGAGTAGTTAATGATTTAGTTACGAGTACAGGCACTCAGATTCAAATCATAAAACCTTTTTTTTGTTTTATTTTTAATCAAGAAGTACCTCCTGATCACTAAACTCGGGTTCTCAAATTTTTCCAATAAAATCTACATTATCACACATCATTCAAATGATGTTTTCTTTGTATTTGAATTTTTTTGTTTCAAATAAATATGAAAGGATTCAGATGATACATTCCGTCCCTTGGCAGAAAGACTTTTCATAATAAAATTGCAAGAAGTAATTTCTGTGCATTACTTGTAATTCCAAATAAAATCCATATCTCATTTAAATTTAAATTGGTTAAATCATACTTTGTAAGTAATGTGCATGTATATAAAAAATCATATTACAAAATAGCATATTCATGAATTTGCTATGTAAGACATAATTAAACACATAACGTATAATTTTATATTTAGACATAGGAAATGCATATTCAAACATATCTAGAAATAAATTTAATCCATGAAGTACTCTGATACTAATGTAAAAATTAATAAAAAATAGAAAGAGAATTTAGTGAGAAAATACTTATCTCTTGAAGGTTTAGATCCTAGAAAAATACCTTAATGAATTAAATATCATTTTCCTAAATATCTCGATCAAGTTTTTGATTATGAAATGAAAAGAAAATAAATACCACTACCTAAATTGCCTTTTATCTTTCATTGCTTTAAACTATTTTTCTTCTTTCCTGTGAAATCTTGAATTTCCAAGAGAGACTCCTTGAATTTAGAGAGGGCTTGAAGATTTTTTTGGTGAAGCATTCTGTATGGAGGAAAAAATAGAAACAAAAGAGTTAGATGGGTACACCTCGCTCAGCTCCCAGTGGGAGGGATGACTTCGAGACACTGCAAGCTAGGGTAAGGCTTGGCGAGGAGCTCGCCTCACCTTTTGAGCTAATCACCTCACCCGGGGG
This sequence comes from Areca catechu, assembly GCA_021397845.1. Classification (NCBI taxonomy): domain Eukaryota; kingdom Viridiplantae; phylum Streptophyta; class Magnoliopsida; order Arecales; family Arecaceae; genus Areca; species Areca catechu. The sequence goes on from CM038046.1 coordinate 28,689,411, forward strand.
GTTCGGCTTTGTAGTGGGATGACCCCAGGCTTAGCCTGTGCCCTAGGCTTGTCTTGTGCCTCGAGCTATTTGCCCTGCTTGGGGAAGGCATGTTGGCAAGTTAGCTCTACCACAAGCCTTGGCAGGGCCTGCTGAAGACTTTGCACCAAGATCGTTAGTGCTTGGACTTGCTTGGAGAGTTGTTAGAACTGTTCAATAGTGATAGTTGGGGCAACTGAATGTCCTACTTCTCCTTTCTCTAGTAGGACTAGGGAGGAGGTGGCCAAGGTTACAGACACCTTGACAGGGGTGAATGTGATAGCCCTTTTTTCCTTGGCTATAATGTGAACTAAGGGCAAAGTGGTACCAGAAGCAAACTCCAATCATCAATGAAATTTGAGTATGCAGTCCTTCCTCTAGTATCAATTTATTATGGATCTCCAGGAGATGGTGCTGACTCGAGCTCGACTCGAACAGGGCTGGAGTAGGAGTGGATGCTATAAGGAGTCAGGAGGCCTCGCCGGGTCCTATAGCTGGGAGTTGATCTTGCAAGACAGAGAAGTTCAGAAAGTTTGACATACCTGGGATAGGTTCATGGTGGTGGATCCTTTGATGCCTAAGTTAGTCTCTTGGAGAGACAAATACAGGAGGCTTGGATCCCCTCTGGGCTTGGATTAAGAGTGGAAGAGGAGTCAAAGAAGAAGCGAAGGGGAGAAAGAGAAGGATTGAATGAATCTGTGAAAGAAGGGGCTCTCAGTACATCCGAGTTCCACTTTCTAAGAGATGGCACACAGATGAGTGGAGTCATGGATGTTGATGTACTTTGGTGAAAATGGAAAGTGAGAGTGGATAGCCTACGAGGATCTCACTCAGGTGGCAAACTATGGAAGACTCAATATAGGAAGCTTAAGGTATGCCTAGATACAAGAGCAAGAAAAGAGATTTCTTTGTAGCGAAAGGAAAACCTGGAGGGTTTCTGGAAACCAGTTTATAGGCATGTACCTGATGCCTAAGAACAGGAAATGATGGTTGGCATACTCTGACTGTTGTAGGCATGCTCGAAATGAAAAATCATGCCTTGATAGGTAAGACAAGGAGTGGTGACAGTCACAGCATATCCCTATTACAGTGCATTCTCTAGGTGGCAAACATTGATGACCGCTGCAACGGAAGCGTGCATGGATGGGTGGACTAGGCAGGCTGGTGGTAGTTGACGTGCATGTCGAAGACTGGCGAGCATACATCTTCGAGTCCATGTGGTGGGGCGTTGGAAGGTAGCCCCATCACTTAATTTAGCTGACACGTGTACGAAGCGAGTTGGAGCAATTAGAACCTTAAATGAATGAAGGAAAAAAGATACAAAATATATCTTTCTCATCCTTTACTTAAATTTTTTTTTTTAATATGATTTCAATTCTTTCATGGAAATATTGACTTTTAAAAAAAAAAATCAAGGTACTAAAACATAGATGAAAAAAAACTATTTTGAGCTAGGAACATAAAACTTCATACAAAATAGGTAGATATGAAAGTAATTAGCATGTAATGGGGTTAAAATAGATTCTTTTAAAATATTCTCAGGTTGCAATTGGTGCATTATGAGGCAATCTTAAAAGGTAATATGGATTACTAGTAATATAGATTGCTGGTAATATTGATTATAGATAATGTGGATTATTATATTTGGTATATGTAGGTAATGTTACATAATATAAAATCAAATTTTTAAAATTTTTCTAAATCAAATATATATTTTTTCATTTATTAAAAATATATATATTTTATATATTTTATATTATAAATATAAAAATATATTTTATATTTATATTTTTTAATTTAAAAATTATTATTATGTTGAATAAATTTAATATAAAAAATTATGTATTAAATAGATGATATATTTAATACATTACTTAAATATATTAAATAATATATTTAATTTATATATTATAATACAAAATATTTTATATTAAAAAATATAAAATAATATATTATATTTTATCAATATAAATTTAAATATATTATATATTATTTAATATAATATATAAAATAATTAAATTTAAAAATATATAATATAATATGTGTTGCCACCAAGATCGTCATGGCCCGCAGTTGCTGTCGATGTTGGATCGTCCCTCGTCCTCTCCGGGTTTGCCGGCACTTCGGGACCTGCAAAATCGGGATTAGTGACCCGAGCCAGGGATACCGGTGGGGATACTCTGATGCTCAAGTCAGTGACGACCTAGTGAAACAGATCCTCCTGGTTGAGCCCCTCTTGATGGACTCCACACTAGGAGGAGTGAATGGTGTGAGTGTGGGGGTGCGAGCGTGCTAGGAGTGATGTTAGTCGAGGTGGGCTAGCTCTCCTGTGATGCTGAGAGGAGGCTTCTCCTTCACTCGCTTGGATGATGCTCTGTGGTGTAGTTTGCACTTGCATACCTTTTTTCCTCCCTTTCTAGGGATGTTGAATGCTCTTTTTAAGTCCATGTGACTGTTGGGCACCTTCCTTGGGATCCCCCCAGGCTATCAGGTGTGTGCGACGATGTTCCATGCCATGGATGGGATGTCTTTCCCGATCGTGATAGGAGAAATTGTCATGTGTCCTGATATTCCTTCCGGTCACCCCATTCCGGGAAGTCTTGCAGTGCCTCGATTGGGGGGGCTGCCACCTCCAGGATTCGAATCTCCTAGTTGACTTCCTCTTTCGGATGGTGCAGGTAGTTAGTGGAGAGTGCAGTGCTTTGGTCAGTGGGCTCCTTGCCTTTCTGGTGTAAGCGGTGGCCACATATAGCCATTATGGCTCGACAGGTGCTTCTTCACGGCCTTCGGGCTGCTCGCCGGTGTTTCGAGGAGGTGGCTCCATCCCCTTGTTGGCCGGTGGTGCCATCCGAGCTGGTTGCCAAACTGGAGAGCTGGGGCTCGGCTCCGACCCGGGAGGCTCGACCTCCGAAGGGCTCGACCTGGCGGAGGAGGGTTGAGCTCGACTCCGGCTTAGGGAGCTCAACCTCGGAGGGGCTCGATCTGGTGGAGGAGGTCGACACGCGATTCCAGCCCTGAGGGCTCGACCTGGTGGAGGAGGGCTGAGCTCGACTCTGGCTCAAGAAGCTCAGCCTCGAAGGGGCTCGATCTGGTGAAGGAGATTGCTCGATTTCGGCCTAGGTGCCCCGAGCTTGCGGGTGCTGACCTGGCGGAGGACGGAGCTCGGCTTTGACGGGCCACCTCGCTGATCTGAAGGAGCTCGGTCCGGCCAAAGGAGTCTAAGATGGGATGTCCATTATGGCAGACTTTCTGACATGGCATCTGATAGGGATTACACGTCAGCATGTTGGCTTCTTGCCACATCATTTGCCCCCCACTCCCAAGTCATGCTGGCACCGGGCGCTCGAGGCGAAGGGAGTAAATGCGCTGCTAACATGGTAAGGTGGGGATCTGGTGCGTCTCGGGTAGCAGTTTCTCCATCCTACCCAGTGGTGCCACATGGCCACGTCCGAGGAGCAGTTATTGCGGGCACAGAATCCAAAGCGGTCACAGTCGAAGCCAGACGTTAGCCATGTCGATGAGTGACGTGTGGAGCAGATCCGATGGCAGGGATTTGTAACGGTACAGTCGGGTGCCGGTCACTTTGAAAGGAAAAGTTACCTTTCCCGAAATATATCTTCTTTCAAATCTTTCGTGCCCGTCGCTGTACCGAAGTTCCTCTTTGGTTCGTCTGGCCATCCTTGTCCATCCACAGCTCCCAGCAGGTCAGTCCTCTTCCTTTTTGCTAGGTTGAGTAGGGTCTCCTCCTTCTCCCCTTGATCTTCTTAGGGCTAGGCTCATCTCAGGACCTTCATCTGCTTTCTTCTTCTTCCTTTGATCTTTCTCCGCCATGTCCCATTTCGGGCCTGGTTTTCGTCCTTCGACCAACCAGGGTGAAGCTAGGCCTTATAGGCCGAGGCCGCCATCATCTTCTTCTTCTGATGAGGGAGATGGGATGCGCTTCGAGCTTAGGAAGAGGCGTCGCCCTGTGGTATTGTCATTAGGGAGTCCGGTCTTAATCCTTCTTGTCCTTCTCATCCCCCTCTCCCTTCTGAACTCGTCCCCGAGCCTGTCCGGTCAACAAGTCCCGGCGGGATCGCTTCGATGATTTCTACCAAGGAATTGGGGACCATTCGGGATGTGGATGGCATCCCGTACTCCGTCCAGCTTTTAGTCCCCCGACCGGGGGACAGGGTTACTTCCAGTGGCCCGGGCCGAATTGCTTTCAATGAGGAGACCTTCTTGGGAGGGATCCGATTCCCTTTTCATCCCTTCTTCTTGTCTGTGCTGAGCAACTATCGTTTGGTTCCTGCTCAGCTAGTCCCTAATGCCATAAGGACTATCTTCTGCTTCATTGTGCTATGCCACTTCCACGGGATTGTTGCCCGTTTTTCCCTCTTCAGAGCCTTCTTCACTCTGACGCGCCACCCCACCGAAGATGGGTGGTGGTCCCTCTCTTCCCATCCAAGGGGGATCAAATTTGAACTTCCCTCTTCCATCAAAGGATGGAAGAGCAAGTTCTTCTTTGCCAAAGTTGAGGGGATTGACTGGGTGTGGAGCGACCCAGATCAATCTCCTAATAGGAATTCTGCAATCGAAGCGACCGATAAGGATGTTTACGAGCAGCTCTGAACTACTCAAATTCCTTCTCTCGAGGTTCTGTTATCAGAGCAGAACTTTGCCGAGGCCGGGGTCAGCCCAACAGGGGAGTTAGGTGAGTTTGGCTCGAGTCCTTTTTGCTTCCTTTAATCTGTTTCTCCTGGCCCAGTATTGACATTATGTCTTCTGCATACAGGTATGAGGTTCTCTATGGAAGATCTGCTCTTGATCACCCAGAAGAGGCCTCCGACAGGATTGGTGGAGGAACCTTCTCTGAAGAGGTCTCGTGGTGTGGGCGCATCGGTGGTCGCCCCCACGGAGCAGATCGAGCTGAGGAAAGAATCCGAGGTTGCCCCCGCACAGGCAAGGGGAGTGCGGCTGCCGCACCCGAGCCAGAGTGGAGGGCGGCCGGGTCTATGATGGAGCGGCCTGGGCGATGAGAGCCGATCCTCGCCTTGGAGCCTGAAATGGTCGTCCAAGCCAGGGTCGCCGCTGCAGCCGTCGCCATCATGTCACCCCCTCCTCCCGAGCTCATCGTCGTTGAGGAGGAGGACCGGGAAGGAGCAGATCCGGCACCGGGGGAGCCACTGGAGGGGGCGCCGAACTCGCAAACAGCCCCCGAGGCCTTTGCTGGCGGTGGAGCGGGTGATTCTGCCTCGAGGGCCATTAGGAGAGAGAGAGACTACCATCGGGTCCCATTCAAATTGGGGTCCAACATCTCATTGCTTCAGGATTCGATGCTGGTCGAACGCATGATAGATTTCTCCATCCAATCGTGCGATCGATGGGAGATGGCAGGGAAGGTACTGGGGGAGGCGATCAGCAGCATCTTCCCCCTACTCTTCATGGTAAGCGGGTCTAACATTCTGGAGCTCCCTTCCTTTTCCCCTACTCTTCCTCATATCTTGTTTGGTGCAGGTTGGAGCCAAGACGCTCGTTATCAAAGATTACTGCCAGAACTGGTTGAAGAACGACTAGTGACATGCAACCGAGGTCGAGGCTCTGAAGGCTGAGCTGAAGGAGAAGTCTGATGCCTCCCAAAAGCTCGATCTGAAGAACGAGAAGCTATAGGGTAGGCTCGCCGGTACTGAAAGGCAGTCGAAGGAGCTCCAAGAGGAGCTTGACAAGGAGCGGGGCCGTTCGAAGAGCAAGGCTGAGGAGCTCGTGGCCACTGAGAAGAGGTTGAGCTCATTCAACGCCGAAGCAGTCCGGCAGAAGGGGATCACCCAGTCCCTTTAGGCCGAGTTGGACACGGTGAAGAAGAAACTGGCCGTGGCCGAGAGGGAGGCAGCGAAGGTGGCCAAGTCAGTGGAGGCGGCAAAGGCATAAGCAACCGTTGCGAAGGAGGCTGAAGGGGCCGTAGATAGGTACAAGGCCTCGGAGGAGTTCATTGCCGAGTTCTACCAGACGGCGTCGGACTCCTTTTTTAAGGATTTCATGTACCTACATGACCGAATCGAGGGGTTCGTCCTCGACGAGGGCCGTAGCCGGCTCCTCTTCCCTCGAGCACCAGGCATGGATTCGGGTGTTGCAGAGGGATCAGCCGTCATCCCTAAACTTTCCCTGCCGGTGCCGGTTGCCGAGGCTGGAGATAAGGAGTCAAGAACCCCAAGTAGAGGAACTTCACCGCCGCGCAACCCTACCGATGAGGATGCCTGAGTAGAATAGGTTTCTATTTTTCCCTTTTTCAGCAACGGCCCGGGTCACCCGGCATGTCAGGGGCCCGAGAATATTTGTAAATGAACAACCTGTTTTTAATGGAATGAGTTTTTCTTGATCTGTCTTGACTTGAACACTTCAGGCCTTAACCTCTTCCTTCTCCCTTCCTTTCTCTTTTCTTTTCTTCTTTTCTTCTTTTTCTTTTACATATATATTCTTGCAATGGTACAGGAAGAGAGGTTTCCACCTTGATGCTGGATGTCCTGAAATCTAGTGCCATGGAGTTGAACCCTGGTCTTTGGCATCTTGGAGCTGGGCTCAGAGACTTAGTGGCCGAAGATCTGAGATCCGGGTCTTGATATCTCGGAGCTGGGCTCAGAGACTTAGTGGTCGAAGATCTGAGCTCCGGGCTTTGATGTATTGGAGCTGGACTCGAAGACTTGGTGGCCCGAGAGCTTGGCTCCGGGCTTAGAGGTCTCAGTGCTAGGCTCTGGGACCTGGTGGCTGGAAAGCTTGGTTCCGAGCTTTGATGTCTTGGAGCTAGGCTCAAAGACTTGGTGGCCGGAGAGCTTGGCTTTGGGCTTAGAGGTCTCAGCACTAGGCTCTGGGACCTGGTGGCTGGAAAGCTTGGTTCCGGGCTTTGATGTCTTGGAGCTAGGCTCGAAGACTTGGTGGCCAGAGAGCTTGGCTTCGGGTTCTGAGGTCTCGGTACTGGGCTCTGGGACTTGGTGGCCAGAAAGCTTGGTTCCGGGCTTTGATGTCTTGGAGCTAGGGTCAAAGACTTGGTGGCCGAAGAGCTTGGCTCTGGGCTTTGAGGTCTCGGTGCTAGGCTCTGGGACCTGGTGGTCGGAAAGCTTGGTTCCAGGCTTCGATGTCTTGGAGCTAGGCTCAACGACTTGGTGGTCAGAGAGCTTGGCTCCGGGCTTGGGTGTCCTGGAGTTGGGCTCGAAGACTTGGTGTCCGGAGAGTTTGGCTCCGGGCTTGGATGTCCTGGAGACGGGCTCGAAGACTTGGAGGCCGGAGATCTTGGCTCCAGGCTTGGATGTCCTGGAGCTGGGCTCGAAGACTTGGTGGCCGGAGAGCTTGGCTTCGGGCTTGGGTGTCCTGGAGCTGGGCTCGAAGACTTAGTGGTCGGAAGCTTGGATCCGGGCTTGGATGTCCTGGAGCTGGGCTCGAAGACTTGGTGGCCGGAGAGCTTAGCTCCGAGCTTAGGTGTCCTGGAGCAGGGCTCGAAGACTTGGTGGCCGGAGAGCTTGGCTTCGAGCTTGGGTGTCCTGGAGCCGGGCTCGAAGACTTGGTGGCCGGAGAGCTTGGCTCCGAGCTTGGGTGTCCTGGAGCCGGGCTCGAAGACTTGGTGGCCGGAAAGCTTGGCTCCGGCTTAGGTGTCCTGGAGCGGGGCTCAAAGACTTGGTGGCTGGAGAGCTTGGCTCCGGGCTTGGGTGTCTTGGAGCCGAGCTCAAAGACTTGGAGGCGGAGAGCTTGGCTCTGGGCTTGGATGTCCTGGAGCTGGGCTCGAAGACTTAGTGGCTGGAGAGCTTGGCTCCGGGCATGGGTGTCTTGGAGCTGGGCTAGAAGACTTGGTGGCCGGAGAGCTTGGCTCCGGGCTTGGGTGTCCTGGAGCTGGGCTCGAAGACTTGGTGGCTGGAGAGCTTGACTCCGGGCTTGGATGTCCTGGAGCCGGGCTCGAAGACTTGGTGTAGATTCTACTGCAAAGCAAGAAACGTTCGCACAAGGGAAACCTTAATCGTCGATGAGAAAGAACCTCACATTATTGGAGCCGGAGAATCGGGCCCCGCATCTGGACGTCGGGGAATTGTCCTTCGAGTTTCGGCATGCCTGGCCTTGGGCCGGGTAGTGGTATTCTTGCAAGATAAAAGGCAATCTGTGCAAAAGAGGGCCTTTATTATATTAAAAGATGAGCCTTACATTACTGATAATACTTTCTCAGGTTGCAGGCGTTCCATGTTTGAGGGAATCTAGTACCATCCAGATCCGCGAGGTAGTAAGCTCCATGCGAAAGAGCTTCGACCACCTTATAGGGGCCTTCCCAGTTTGGCAAGAGCTTGCCGCTCTCCCGGGGTTGAGACGCTTCAACTCGGCGGAGCACCAGGTTGCCAGTTCGAAAGACCTTGGGTCTTACTCGGGCGTTATAATATCGGGTAACTCGTTACCGGTATGCTGTCATTCAGAGCCAAGCTTTGTCTCTGGTCTCCTCGAGGAGGTCCAAGTTGAGCAGAAGGTGCACCGAGTTCTGCGCTTCGTCATATTGCTGCACCCGTAGCATGGGTAAGCTGAGCTCGACTGGGACCACGATCTCGGTGCTGAAGACAAGGTTGAAGGGTGTTTAGTTGGTCGCTGTTCTTGGCATTGTGTGGTAGGCCCAAAGAACACTTGGGAGTTGTTCTGCCCACCTGCCCTTGGCCTGGTCTAGTCTGGTCCTGAGTCCCTGGAGGATGGTTCGGTTGGTCACTTTGGCTTCTCCGTTTGTCTGGGGGTGAGCGACGGAGGTAAAATGGTGCTGGATGCCGTGTTCGACACAGAAACCTTCGAGCTCCCGATTGTCAAACTGCCGTCCGTTATCGGTGATGATGCAGCGGGGGAGTCCGAAATGATATATTATCAACTTCCAGAAGAATTGACGGACCTTGGCTTCTATGATTCACGCCAGTGGCTCCGCTTCCACCCATTTGGTGAAGTAGTCGATAGCCACCAGCAAGAACTTCCGTTGCCCTGGTGCAGGGAAAAATGGCCCCAAGATGTCCATTCCCTATTGGGTAAAGGGCCAAGGGGCAGAGAGCTGTGAGATCGGCGCTGTCGGCTAGCGATGTATGTAAGCATGACATTGATATTTGTCGCACCTCTTCAAAAATTCGATGGCATCCTCCCTCATGGTCTCCCAGAAGTATCCCTGGCGGAGAGCTTTGTACGCCAACATCCTCCCTCCCACATGGTTCCTGCAGAGGCCTTCATGTTTCTCCTAGAAAATGAAGGCTGCCTCTGCTGGTCTCAGGCACTTCAAAAGCGGGTGTGAGTAGGATCGGCGGTAGAGCTGTCCTTCCATTAGGACAAACTAGGAGGCTTTCTTTTTGACAAGGCCGGCCTCCGCACTGTCCTTGGGCAAAGTGCCATCAGTGATGTATCTGATATACCTATCCATCCAGCTCGGCTCCAGGATGACTTGGTGCATTTCCTCGGGAGTTTTGTAGCTTAGATTTTTGAGGTACTCAATGTATGCCCCGCCCCAGCGATGAGTTCGGCAAGATTACGAGCCTCGACAATGTATCCGCATGAGCGTTCTCCCCGTGGGGGATGTAGAAGATGTCGAAGCATTGGAAGCCTGTCATGCACAAGCAGACTCGCTCCAGGTACCTTATCATCTGGGGATCTCTAACTTCATACTTTCGGAAACATGTCTAGCCACCAGTTGGGAGTCGGTGAAGAACTTTAGGTTCTGGACACCTAGCTCGTGTGAGACCTTTAGCCCGCGAGGAGCACCTCATACTCCGCCTGGTTATTTGTTGCGGCAAATTTGAAATGGAGGGCACACTCTGCCATGACCCCGTCGATGTTAGCGAGAATGAGTCCTGCTTCGCTTCTGCCAGAGTTGGATGCGCCATCCACGTGGAGGATCCAAGGTTCCTCTTCCATGCTGGGCTCAACTTGGTGCTCCTTGGAAGTCTGCTCCGGCTCCTTGGCAAATCTCGTGCACTCGACAAGGAAGTCGGCCAGGACCTGGCCTTCTGTGACAACCTTGGTCGATACGCGATATCGAACTCACTCAGCATCATGGACCATTTAGCCAACGGCCCAGATGTTTCAGGGTGGCTGAGTATAGTCCTCGGTGGCTGGTTCGTTACCACCATAATTGGATGCGCTTGGAAGTAGGGCCTGATGCGCTTAGCAGATATTATTAGAGCAAAAATAAGTTTTTCGGAGCGGGTATACCTGATCTCCGTATCGCGGAGGATTTTGCTGGTGTAGTATACTGGCTTTTGAGATCCATCCTTATCCACATGGATGAGGACCGAGCTGACGGCTCTAGGTGTGACCGCCAGATAGAGCAACAACTCCTCCCCTTCCTTCAGCCGAGAAAGTAGTGGAGGAGAAGCCAGGAACTCTTTTAGCTCTTTAAAGGTCATCCTGCACTCCTCCGTCCAGGTGAAGTCGTGTATCTTGCGCAGCGCCTTGAAGAAGGGAAGGCAGCGATCGATCGACCTCGAGATGAACCAGCTCAGGACTGTAATGCGCCCCGTTAGATGCTAGACCTGCTTCTTGGACGTCGGGTGCTCCATGTCGACGATCGCTTGGACCGTCTCTGGGTTCGCTTCAATGCCTCTCTGAGTGACTATGAAGCCAAGGAACTTCCTTGCTACCACTCCGAAAGTGCACTTCGCTGGGTTCAGCTTCATTTGGTGCTTTCGGAGATTGTTGAAGGCTTCGACGAGGTCGGCGATGTTGTTCGAGCTCGGCTTGCTCATGACAAGCATGTCATCCACGTACACTTGCATGTTCCGGCCAATCTGATCTTTGAAGACCCTATTGACCAGATGCTGGTACGTAGCCCCAGCATTCTTCAGACCAAAGGTCATCATCTTGTAGCAGTAAGTCCCTTGGTCGGTAATGAAGGTAGTGTGCTCTTCGTCCCCTAGGTGCATCCGGATCTGATTGTATCCGGAGAATGTATCCATAAAGGAGAGAAGTCGGTGTCCCAAGATGGCGTCCACCAGTTGATCAATCTTTCGTAGGGGAAACTATCCTTCGGGCATGCCTTATTGAGGTCGGTGTAGTCCACGCAGATCTTCCATTTGTTGTGATTCTTCTTCACCATCACCACATTCGCCAGCCATCTTGGGTATTGGACTTCCCGAACGAACCCAGCGGCGAGGAGTTTGTCAACCTCTTCGTTGATTGCCGCCTACCTCTCAGGAGCGAAACTCCTCTTCTTTTGCCAAACTGGCCTGCACTTCGGGTTAATGCTCAACTTGTGAGTGATGATGTTAGAGGGAATACCTGGCATGTCAGCCACTGTCCAGGCGAAATGTCAGCGTTCGCCCGCAAGAACTCCAACAGGTGGGTTCTTTCCTCCTCTTGCAGCTGGGCCCCAACCTGTACCGTCTTCTCTTGATCGGCTCCAAGAGGAAAAGATAGTAGGCGCTCGATCGGGCCACCCCTAGGGTCTTGTGCCCTTTGGTCGAGCTCGTCCGCCCTGGGATCTTCCTCAGGGACTTTGGTACCCGGGAGAGTTTGAAAACAGTGTTGGATCGGCTGGGGTGCACCTCTCATTTCACCGACTCCGTAGGGAGTTGGAAACTGTACTAGCAACCGTCTCGTGGAGACGACGGCGTCGAGCAAATTGAGCCCAGGTCGGTTGAGGATCACATTGTAGGCCGAAGGCAGTCTAACTACTGTGAAGGTCATCATGATAGTGCTCTGCCAAGGTGGGATCCCGGTAGTGATTGGGAGAGTGATTTCTTCCTTAACCCTCACTAAATCTCCTATGAAACCGACAAGGGATGTGTGCATAGGTCTGAGCTGCACAAAAGACAAATTCATTCGGGAGAAGGCATCATAAAAAAGCACATCTATGGAGCTTCCACTATCAACCATGATGTATTTTACAGGATGCTTCACGATCGTCATCTCGACGACCACGGTATCGTTATTTACATTTTCTTCCCAATTTCTCCCTTCCCTCATAAAGAGGAGTACATCTTCAGGTTGCCCTGCCCCCCGGGCCTTCTTGGGCGTGCGCTCGACTCCCAAGCATATCATCCCCATCGGCTTCTCGGTAGGGTGGTTGTCCACTGCTGGTACCGGTGGGAGAGCGACAAGCACTTGAGGTTCTGCTTGAGGTCTGCCCCCCACGAACCTCTCGAGGTAGTCCCTCTTGATGAGTTCTTCGATCTCCTTCTTGAGGTTGCGGCATTCCTTGGTGTCATGGCTGTGGTAGCGGTGGTAGCGACAATACTTCATCTTGTCGCGGCTAGAGGACGGTCTCATTGAAGGTGGGTACTTCAGGTAGGGCTCACCTTCAATCTTCATTAGGATTTTCATCCTCGGGATGAGCAGGGGGTTGAGCGTCTCCTATGGGACTAGGGCGCACCTCGATCTCGACCCCTGGCAGATGTTCGGAGGCGGAAGCCCTGGCTTCCACATCCCGGATGTCTTGATAGGAGCTGCCTTCTTCACTGGCCTCCCATCTAGCTCCCTCATCGTACAGTCTGCCTCCTCGTTACGGATGTACTTTTGAGCTCGGAGGAGAAGCTTGGAGTAGCTCTTGGGGGGCTTCTTATCGAGCGAGTAGGTCAAGCTGGAGGTCCTGAGCCCTCGCTTTAGTGCCAGCATGGCGACTGGCTTTTCAAGATTATAAATCTCCAGAGCAGCAACTTTGAAGCGGGCCACGTAGTCTCGCAGAGGCTCGCGGTCCTATTGCCGGATGGAGAAGAGGCTATCTGCCTCTCGTGGTACCTTCCGACAGGCATCGAAATGAGCCATGAACTTTTGCTCCAGCTGAGCAAAAGAACTAATGGTTTCGGGCTCGAGGCAGGTGAACCAGACTCGAGCCACCTTTTGGAGGGTTGCTAGGAAGGCGATGTAAAGAAGGGCATCGGTGGCCCCCTGGATCCTCATGAAGGCCTTGTAGCTTTCTAAGTGGTCCAGGGGGTCGGTGGTCCCATCATAGGGATCTACCTGCGGCATTCGAAGCCAGCTAGGAATCGGTTCCTCTTGGATCTCTTGGGAGAAGGGGGGACGGGCGTCGTAGCCCGTTGGCTCATCAGTAAAGCCCTGCATGTTCATAAATCGATGGGATAACTCCGAAAGCTTGCGCTCGTGCTCCTTTAGGCGGTTCTCAGCTGTGCCCCTGATGGCTTCATCGGTAGAACCTTCTACGGAAAGGGATGCAGAAGGTGACATGGGTGCACGATGCCCATGAAGGAGGGACTTGCCTCTTCGACCTCGGCTTTGGATATCACTCGCTCGAGGGTAGGGGACTGGCTCTCCTTGCCAGGAGACTCGGCTCATTGTCTCTTCTCTGGAGTCAAATGACTGCCCCGGTGATCAATAGTAGCCCGTGGCTACGAAGGCCTTCCTTAGAAGGATCGTAGGCTGTCGTGGGGTGCTGCGACGTGGGCCGCTGCGACGTGGGCCTCGAGGGTTCCTGGCTGTTGGTGGGTGGCCAAGGATCGTTGCTGGTGCTGGAGCTGGCGCACTGCCGTAGTGAGGATTTGCATCTGTTGGATGAGTGTGGCCAGCTGGACATCCGCCGGAGGTGGTTGGGTGGGGGTGCGGGCACCAGACTCAGAAGAAGACTTCAGAGCTCCATCTGGATCTCTGATTAACCTTGCCCAAAGAATTAGGATTTTTGGCTTGTAATAAGGGTTGACTTGATCAACTCAATTTTAGTTTGAGTCTGTATTACCTGCATTTTTATTTTGTTGAGTCATGTTGACTCAGTAGTGGACTAGGGCTTCAACCTGGGGTGTTACATTTTCTCCCAAGGCCAAGCAAGTGGGCGCCACACTCCCAGCCACACTCCCAGCCATACGCCTGAGTCCAGGGGGCACCACATCTCCATCCAGTAGGCTTTGGTCCCCACACCACAGATAGCAGCTCCCCTCTTTCATACGCCAATTGAGGAGAAATCCACCAGGGGTCCACAAATCAAGGGGGCGGCCCAAGACTTCCCAAAAGAACCAAACTATGAAAGGGAAGAAATTCTCTTGGAGAGAAATTCAAGGAGGCGCCCATTACCTGCCAGAAATACTCAAAACAAAGTTAGAAGGAGCCATAACTTGGGGAGGAAGAAAAGGAGGAGTCCAAAAGAGTTGATCCATGGAAGGAAAAAAATTCTCTTGAAGATCCAAACAAGGAGGCGCCATCTACCTGCCTTTTATAACCCAAATCAAATTTTTTGGTACCTTGGCCGACCATATGTGTATGAATTATCCTGATTTGTAGATCCCCTCCTTTAGTCCCACATGGGAAGATGTAAAACCCTACTCTCTTGTAAAGTCCTATAAATTAAACCCCTCTTGTAAGTTTAAATCAATGAGATGAATGAAGCCAAATTTTTTTTGTGAGCAAACTTTGTGTTTTCTCTCTTCCGCACTTGCATCCAGGTGTTGAGCTCCGTGAGGGAGTAAATTCGGGTTCCCCAGGAACCTTGAGGAGGTGTGAGATCTCCAAAACCCAAATCCTAGGTTAGCCACTCCACTTCCAAACCCTAGCCGCCATCACCCTTCTCTTTCCACCAAGCCCTAGTCTATTCCACTTCTCACGGCCACCCTCTCCAAGTCCAGGCCGGCCACCAGCATCCAGCTCCAGTCCAGATACTTCAGATCTACAGCAGTTCTAAGAGGAAGTCAGATCGGCCTCCAGGAGAATCCTGATTTCAGCAACTTCAGCTTTCAAGTTCTTCAACCTGGTAAATCTTTTCTTGAGTATCTGAAATCCATCACTTGTTCCTCTTCTTTCCCAGATCTTGAGTCCAGGAGAAGTCGACCAAACCACAAGACCAGTATTGGAGGATCCATTGCGAAGATAGCCGACTCCGAGGATCCCACAATCTGCTCGAGAGAGTTCTTCCACCAAAATCCTGAGAAGATCACTGTCTGGTTAGTAAACCATCTCTCCTCTCTATTTCTGTTCTGTTGAAAGTTCAGAGCGAAACCCTAGGTCTGGGAGTTTCTCAACCCCCAGCGATCCGTTACTTCTGAACTATTCTGATAATTTAGTTTCTTCTAAATTGTGCTTTCAATCCTTACCTAGTTTCCTTCAACTTAGTTTAGCTTTACTTTGAGTCAAAGCCAATTTCTGAAATATAAAAAAATAAAATAAAATAAAAAAACAAAAAAAAAAGAAATTAATCCTAAATTTACTTCCGCATACACTTCTTTGTTCTTTGTTCTGCATCAGGTGGGAGCCGAGAGCTCGCCTTTTGGACCACGCGGGTTCCCTTGAGAAGGGGGGTCTCCTGCTCAGTTGGTGGAGACTTCTCTCGCCCGTGTCATCACCATCCTCCCGGTGGACCGCTTGTAGGGGGCTTATGCATGAACAAAACATGTCAACTCCAGTCTCCCCTACTTGGCGCTCCAATCTGTTACCGCCAAGATCGTCGTGGCCCGCAGCTGCTGTCGACGTCGGATCGTCCCTCATCCTCTCCGGGTTGGCTGGCACTTCGGGACCTGCAAAATCAGGATTAATGACCCGGGCCGAGGATACCAGCGGGGGCACTCCGATGCTCAAGTCAGTGACGACCCAGGGGAACAGATCCTCCTGGTCGAGCCCCTCTTGATAGACTCCATGCTAGGAGGAGTGAATGGTGTGAGTGTGGGGGTGCGAGCATGCTAGGAGTGATGTTAGTCGAGGTGGGCTAGCTCTCCTGTGACGCTGGAAGGAGGCTTCTTCTCTTTCACTCGCTTGGGTGATGCTCTGTGGTGTAGTTTGCACTTGCATACCCTTTTTTTTCTCCCTTTCTGGGGGCGTCGAATGCTCTTTTTAAGTCCAGATGACCGTTGGGTGCCTTCCTAGGGATTCTCCCAGGCTGCCAGGCATGTGCGACGGTGTTC
Source organism: Areca catechu (assembly GCA_021397845.1). Lineage (NCBI taxonomy): Eukaryota > Viridiplantae > Streptophyta > Magnoliopsida > Arecales > Arecaceae > Areca > Areca catechu. The sequence continues at coordinate 28,705,235 of CM038046.1, forward strand.
CGTGCCGTGGACGGGACGTCTTTCCCGATTCGTGATAGAAGAAATTGTTATGTGTCCTGACATTCCTTCCGGTCACCCCATTCCGGGAAGCCTTACAGTGCCTCGATTGGGGGGGCCGTCGCCTCCGGGATTCGAATCTCCTGGTTGACTTCCTCTTTCAGGCGGTGCAGGTAGTTGGTGGAGAGTGCAGCATTTTGGTCAGTGGGCTCCTTGCCTTTCTGGTATAAGCGGTGGCCGCAGATAGCCATCATGGCTCGACAGGTGCTTCTTCGTGGCCTTCGGGCTGCTCGCTGGTGTTTCAGGGAGGTGGCTCCATCCCCTTGTTGGTCAGTGGTGCCGTTTGAGCTGGTTGCCAAACTGGAGACCCGGGAGGCTCGACCTCCGAAGGGCTCGACCTGGTGAAGGAGGGCTGAGCTCCACTCCGGCTCATGGGGCTCGACCTCGGAGGGGCTCGATCCGGTGGAGGAGGTCGACACACAATTCTAGCCTAGAGGGCTCGTCCTCGAAAGGGCTCGACCTGGCGGAGGAGGGCTGAGCTCGACTCTGGCTCAAGAAGCTCAGCCTCGGAGGGGCTCGATCTGGCGAAGGAGATCACTCGGCTTCGGCCTAGGCATCCCGAGCTTGCGGGTGCCGACCTGGCGGAGGACGGAGCTCGGCTTTGACGGGCCGCCTCGCTGATCTGAACGAGCTCGGCTTTGACGGTCGGAGGTCATGTCTTCGGCATAGGTCGAGGACTTGATCTTTGATGTAGGTCGAAGACTATGTCTTCGACATAAATCGAAGACCGTGTCTTCGGGAGTCAGTGGAAGTCACTCCTCAGTCCAAGCTGAAGACCTTGTCTTCGGGGGTCGTAGGCCTGTTAAGAATTTTGGCTTGCCCATTGGTTGCCTGGTTTTTTTCGAATACCTCGGTTTGAAGTTTACGGTTAGGAAGAAATGTCTCTGACCGGTTGAACCGGTGGCTGGCTCGTACTTGGACCAAATATCCCAACAGTTGCCCCTTACTCTCAGTTTTCGAAGTGAAGATTTGCCTCGAAGAGTGAGAGTATTACTAGTTTATCATTTTCTTCCTAGGGGATGGTATAGTGGATGATTACAAAATCTCTGATTAGACCGTCTATCATAACTGCTAGCTGATTCGGGAATCAGACGATGGACAGCTGTCATTCCCTGATTGAGGGGTGAAAAAAGGAGTGGGCGGACCAGGGACTGCCTCTCCTTTTTCTGTGGCGTGACGGTTCAATCAATCTTTCGGTTGGGATTCGAGCGGTGGTTGTGGTCCCTTCCCGTCCCTTGGATGATGAGTGCGCTCCATCTTGGCTATTGATTTATATGGATTATGACCTTTGGTTTATACCATGTCAAATCAGCTTAGGGCCGTTTTAGGGTTGTGCGGCTATCTCGAACGTCCGTGGCGGGTTTATGAAGATGGTTCCGCTTATCAAGATGTTGTCTTAGAGCTTTTTTGTCTTTTTTTGAGAAGGAGAAAAGGTCCGGCTGAGGAAGCTTCTTCTACCTCACACTTTCAATTTTGGCTCAGCTTTCCCTGTTTTTGGCCATCAGTCCCTTCCACAGGTAGAATCTTCCCTCTGCTTCTTTGCTTTGTTTTTTTATCATGGCCGAGTTTGTAAGAAGCCAAAGGGAAAAAGTCAGGTCCTCGGGGGCCGATGATATAGTGAGTATGGAGTTAGTCTCCAGGCCCGTTTCACCAGGAAAGGTTGCTCATCTTCGAGAATGCTATCACGTTCCCAAAGGGCTTCCTCTAATCCTTTCCACATATGAGGAATGGGTGAACAAGCCTCCTACTGGGTGTTTGGCCATGTACGAAGACTATTTGAAGGTTGGCCTTCGATTTCCCTTATATCCTTTCTTCATCAAAATCTTTTGCCTGTACCAAGTAGTGCTTGCGCGGTTGACTTCGAATAGCATTCGAAACATCTGTGGATTTTTGGTCCGGTGTCATATAGCTAATGTGAACCTCAGGACCAATTTGTTTATTGCCCTTTTTGTGCTTAAGCGAGATTTCTATGGTAACGGATGGTGGGTGATTGGCCCTCGACCCGATCGCAAGATCATCAAGGATATGCCCAGTGCCATCACGGGTGGAAACCTATCTTCGTTTTTGTGTCGTCCCTCGAATCGTGGGGTTTCAGTAGTGATTAGAAGGAGTCGCGTTTAATTGCTAACGATAGGAAAAAGGTTTTGGTAGCTGATAAATCTGATTATGACTTGTTGACTGATTCGGAGGCCATTCCTATCTGCGAGTTGTTGGAGGAGAGGAATCTCCATCTTGCAGGGATCAGTGAGTTCCCTGTGTTAGGTATAAATGGTGAAAATTTTTACCTCTTCTCTTTCATTCCTGTTGTAGTTCAGTTGACTCAGAGGGATTTTTCTATTTGTAGGCGATGGAATGAAGCATAATTTGAGTTGGCTTCGCCAATCTTCTGAGAAGAGGACAGCTCAGGCCCCTCCTTCAAGGTCGGCGGTTCAAAAGAAGGCTCGAAGGGATGATCTTGAGAGGAATAGGAGTACTTCACCCTCCAGAGGAACCTCTGGAGGGGACGTGGCGCCAATGATGGAGGCCCCAACAGGGCCTCAGCTAGTTGATTCTCCATTGGCGGTTGTCTCTCCAATTCACACAAGGGAGAGTCCATCTCCGGTGGCTGATGTGCCTCTGCCTTGCCCCCTACTGCAGATAGGGGCAAGGCATGCAAGTCGAGAGGGAGCCTGTTCGGGAGGCTTCTCCAGCTGGGAGCCGTCCCGCGGACTCTTCGAGCTTTCCCCCATGGGGGGATTGTTGATCCCCACCGTGGCTAGGCGAGCGCTAAAGGATACATTGCTGTCTCATGATTTGGCCGTTATCCGAGGTGAAGCCTCACTAGAATATCCGACTCTGCCTTTTCTTTCCTGCAACAGGTGATATCCTCATCGTTTTTTCTTTGCCCGGAGGGTTGTTCGGTCCATAACCTTGTCTTGTCGATGTAGTTGGTTTACGACATCACCTTCATGGAGGAGGGTCTAGGTAATGTCGACAACCTCATCCATGGTCTTAAGGAAGAACTTCACACAACCAGGGCTGAAAAAGAAATGGCCGAAGAACTGAAGTAGTCTATGGAGAATCATCTCGCTTATGCAGACGCTAAAGTTTATGGCCTTAGGAATGAGCTGAAGAGCACCCACTTGACAATCATGGGGCAAGGGGCAGAGTTGAGGAAGAGTAGAAAATATGTCGATTCCTTGGAACAATACATCAGGAAGAATCAGGAAAAGATGGAGGACCTGACCAGGGCGGTTGAGGAGGCAACCAGGAGGGTTGAAGAGGCATCCTTAAGAGCCAAAAAGGCATCTTTAAGGGCCGGAGAGGTAGCCTTGGAGTCTGAGGCAGCTAGGAGAGAGTCTGAAATCCTGAAAGAGCTGGCGGGTAGAGTTGTATCGGATTTTAGGTAGTCCTCACAGTTCCAACAGGAAATGAATGAGGCGACCTTATATAGCTACCAGCACGATTTTAACGACAGACTCGTCAAGGTCAGTGAGGTTTTCCCTAACCTTGATCTTTCTGCTATCCCTGCTTTCGACATTGCGGAAGAAGAAGAAGAAGGAGTCGAGGCCATAGAGGAAATCATAGGGATGTCAAGTCCAAGGGAGGAGATCCCAATCGTGGTCGAGGATCCCAACATAATTTTGGTCCAGGTCGAAGAGGCTGAAGAGGTGCCAAGCTTGGGGGAAAAAGCTCCTGTCATAGCCAAATATTTGAATATAATTCTGATCCTGGCCCGAGAGGGAGTCAAAGCTGAGGAGGGGGTCCAGGTTGAAGACCCTCTGGACTCAACCCAAGTCGAGGAAACTCTCTTTGCGCAAATTGACCGGCTGCTCCAATCCTGCGATGCTGGGTCTCTTCCTATCGATGACTAGGGATCTGTGTAGCTTTAGGTGTTATATCTCTTCCTTACTTTCCTTTGAAATGTAACTGACAAACTCTCCTGAATTTCCAAGTGGCTTTCTCCTTTTTGTACATGTTATGTCATGTTTTTGAATATAGTTTAAGTAAAGTTGTTGGCTTTGGTGATGACTTGAACTATATTGCTCTTTCTCCTTTTTGGCCGAGGGGCCGAAGCCGAAGATTGTTTGGCTCGTGGTTGGCGTCGAAGACGAGTTCAGAAGCAAAATCGGAATGCCGTTGCTGACGACTGACCATGATCAGGCCAGGCTAACATCAGTCTACCTTCATAATTAATCCATCCATCTAGGAATGGGTATAACGGATAGGTGTCATTTTCCTGTTGACCGTTGATTAAGGAACATTGATTATGGTTCTCGTTGCCCATGTTGAGTGTGTCGATATTCGAACGGTCGCATCCTCATGCGTCCCGGGTGCCACCATATCCTCCCTTTTTGAAAGGGAGCCATTAATGCTGTCGCCGTATGATGAAGATTATTCTGGATTCGAAGTGCTGGCGGTTGCCATTTCCAAGAGTAGTTATTGGTGATCATACCACTCCCGAGCGGTCACCTGGAGTCTCGAGGTGTCACTCCAACACGTGGCATCTTTTGGTGCGCCTGGGAAAAGGAGTGGAGCACGTTTCCCTGTGGCCAGTCGTGGGTATAAGGTCCTTATAAATAGGGCCCTATCTCCTCCTATCAAAGGCCATCGCAATTTCAGACTCCCATTTTGGAAGTTTTCTTTCTTTCTCCAGCGTCCCAGCGAAATGAAGTTCAACATCTCCGAACTTAAGAAAGCAGCAAAGAAGAGGGCCTCCAAGGCCCTATCTGAGGGAGAGCCTAGCTCTAAGGCTCCTCGGAGAGGCGATGACGATGACCCGCAGGGGGTCATTGCTCGCCTGGAGAGGGAAATCCAAATCTTGGAGGCCCGCCTGGTGGAGGCCAAGAAGCGGGTTGAGGTCGCTGTTGCAGAGGCGGAGGAGTCTAGAAAGAGGTTGGCGGAGGCCATCTCGGACTTCATGGCTTCTCCTGTCTACAAAGATGAAGTTGCAAAGGCGGTCCTGGATTCATACCACTGGGGTTTCCGGGAGTATCGGGACAAGGTTTTTAAGTTCTTCAATTTGAAGGGCTTGGAAAACATTAGACCTTCCGTCCCCTTCCCCGGCCACGAGTTTGATTCTGACTTCGAAGAGGAGACGGAGTCAGACCCTGAAGGGAACATCGGAGCCTCTCCATCCTCCTTCCATGGCTTTGATGCCTCCCGCCGGTATGGGAAAGGGCCGACCGGCGGTCATTGAATCTACCTTCCCCCTCATCCGTAATGCTCCTTATCTTTTTTCTTTTTTTTTTTTGTAAAAGTTCGAAACTGAAATGAAGTTTTCAATTTCTTCCACTCTTCTTCTGTGATTTGTCATACTATGATATGTTGAAGATGTAAACTTTCCAAAACATTCGGGATCTGCAAAGAGATGTGAGATCGGCTGGGCCATCCCATCGAGTGTTTACTGTTGACAGGATGAATGATACGGGTTCACTCTAGCACATTTTCGGATTTACTGTAGGGTAAGGCGTCTAAGCCATCCCTGTGTCTTCCTGTCATGATTAAGGTAGGCTGTTTAGGCCTGCCTCGGTTTATCTTTGGACTTACCGTAGGGTAGGCTATAGAAACCATCCCTGCGCCTTCTTTGATGTAAGGTAGGCTGATTAGGCCCGCCCCGGCACGTCTTTAGGTTTTCTGTAGGGTAGGTTACGTGAAACGTCCCTGTGCCTTTGATCATTTTTGGCAGCCTGATTGGGCCGTCAGTTGCGCTCGTCGGGCATACCGATAAGGTAAGCGGATCAGGCTCTCCTTTGCATTGTTGGTCGATTCCTTAGATCATGCCATTTAGGCCGTTTGTCGTTCAGTTGAAGCAACGGGCCGTTCAGAGTTGGACAAATTTGCACGAAAGATTTAGGGGCCTATTTATTGATAGTATTTATAAAGATTTTGTACATTCCATGGCTGGGACAGAGTTTTACCATCTAGGGTCTTGAGTCAATATGTCTCTGGACGTATGACTTCTTCGACTTGGTATGGACCTTCCCAGTTAGGGGAAAGCTTATCCTGTTCTGTTGGCCTAGAACTTCTGCCCTTCGCAGCACCATGTCCCTTGTGCAGAAAATTTGCTTCTTTACTCTAAAATTGTAATACTTTGCGACCTTTTGCTGGTATGTCGCCATTTTCATTTGAGCCTGAAGCCTGGTACTCAGCAGCAGATCCAGGTCAACTTTTCTGCGATCGGAGTTTTTAGGCTCTTCGTATTTATCGATTCTTAGAAATTTGAGGGAGACTTCGATAGGAAGAACGGCTTCGGTACCGTATGCCAGGTTGAACGGGGACTCGCCGGTGGCTGTTCTCGGGATAATTCTGTATGTCCAGAGAACAGAGATCAGCTCTTCTGTCCAAAGTCCTTTGGCAGCGTTCAACCTCATCTTCAGACCATGGAGAATGGTCCGATTAGTTACTTAGACTTCTCCGTTGGGCCGCGAGTGGGCAACGGAAGTCAGCTTGTCTTGCACATGGTATCGAGCGCAGAAGTCTTTAAACTTCGAATTATCGAACTGCCTCCCATTATCAGTTATTATTGTATGTGGAATCCCGAACCGAAATATGATGGAGTTTTTGATAAAATTCTCATCCTTGCCCTCCATGATTTGAGCCAGTTGTTCGGCTTTGACTCACTTTGTGAAGTAGTCAATTGCCACAAGGAAAAATTTTCTCTGCCCAGATACGGGTGGAAATAGGCCAAGAATATCCATCCCCCACTGAGCGAAAGGCTAGGAGGCTGTCAGCTGGGTCAAGTGACTCGCTGGTTATCTTTGAATATTGGCATATCTCTGGCATTGATCACATCTTCGCACGAAGTCAGCCGAGTCCTTTTGGATGGAGGGCCAATATTATCCTTGGCGTATAATCTTATACGCTAAGGACCTGCCCCCCAAGTGATCACTACATATCCCCTTGTGGATTTCTCTCAAGGCGTAGTCGCATTTGACGGTCCCAAGCATTTCAGTAGAGGCTAAGAGAATGATCTTTTATAAAGAGCTCCGTCTAAGATGACATATTGAGATGCCATCCAACGGATCTTTTTGGTCTCTGCTTTGTCTTTCGGCAGTACACCCTTGTTCAAGAACTTAATGATGGGATCTATCCAGCTTGGCTCGGTCTCGATTTGGTGCACCTCCATAGCTTCTTCAGTTATACATGGGGCTTCAAGGTGTTCAACGAAGGTGTGGCCAAGGGATTTCGGGGTTGTAGTGGCTAGTCGAGACAACGCATCTGCTTGGGAGTTCTCCGATCGAAGAACATGGATGATTTCGAAGTATTCCAATTGAGAAGATAAGACTTGCACCTTTTCCAGGTACTGCACCATGGTGGGATCTCTGGCTTCATATTCTCCTTTAACTTGATTACCACCAACTGGGATTCCGAAAAAGCTTGAAGTCTCCAAACTCCTAAACTTTTGGTGATCCAAAGTCCTGCAAGCAGGGCTTTGTATTCGGCCTGATTATTTGAACCACGGAAGGATAACTGAAGTGCATACTCCATCGTGTGGCCGTCGGGTTCGGCTAGTATAAGGCTGGCTCCGCATCCAGCGGAATTGGAAGCTCTATCCACATGGAGTACCCAATCGGACTTCGTATTCTTCGAATTCCCTTCTTCTACTAGAGGCGCTTCATCTTCGGGCTTCCAAGTGCACTCAGCCAGGAAATCTAAAAGCACTTGGGCCTTCATAGCCGATCGGGACTGGAAGCTGATGTCGAACTCGCTTAGTTTTATAGCTCACTTGGCTATCCTTCCGAAGATATCAGGGGATCGGAGAACAGCTTTAAGGGGCTAATTGGTCAGCACCACGATGGCGTGGGCGTGGAAGTAAGGTCGTAGTCGCTTTGCCGTAATTATCAAAGAGTAGATCAGCTTCTGCATTTTCGAATATCTTGTTTCAGCATCATGCATAACTTTGCTGATATAGTAGATCGGCTTGTGAGAGCCGTCTTCTTCTCTTCGGACAAGGACTGAACTGATTGCTTCGTCCGAGGCGGAAAGGTATAAATAGAGCACCTCCCCCTCTTGAGGTTTAGAAAGTAAGGGCGGGGTCTCTAAGTACTTCTTCAACTCTTCAAAGGCAGTACGACAGTCTTCGATCCATTTGAAGCCCCGAGACTACTGAAGTACCTTAAAAAATGGAAGACATTTCTCGGCTGAACAAGAGATAAACCTATTTAAGGAGGCAATCCTCCCTGTTAGCTGTTGGACTTCCTTCTTGCATGATGGATGTCTCATGTCTTTGAGGGCCTGAATCTTCTCAGGATTTGCTTCAATCCCTCGTTTGGTAACAAGGAAACCCAAAAACTTACCTGAAGTAACCCTAAAGGTGCACTTCGTTATGTTTAGCTTCATTCGATAACGTCGCAAGGTGCTGAATGACTCCCCCAGGTCCTGGATGTGATCTTTTTTAAGAAGGCTTTTGACGATCATGTCATCGACATAGGCCTCCAGGTTTCTCTCCAACTATTCCTTGAACACCTTATTAATCAATCTCTGAAATGTTGCTCCAGCGTTCTTGAACCCAAATGGCATCATCTTGTAGCAATATAGACCTTTGTCGGTGATGAAGGCTGTTTTCTCCTCATCCCGGGGGTCTATTCGGATCTGATTCTAGCCGGAGAAGGCATCCATGAAACTTAGCAGTTGGTGGCTGGTAGTGGCGTCGACCAGTTGGTCAATTTTTGGGAGAGGAAAGCTATCCTTTGGGCAAGCCTTATTAAGGTCTGTGTAGTCGATGCAAATCCTCCACTTGCCATTAGCTTTCTTTACCATTACTACATTGGCCAACCACTCATGGTAGTGGGCTTCCCGGATGAACCCTGCCTTGAGGAGTTTGCTTACATCTTCATCTATTGCTTTTTGTCTTTCGGGGACAAAGCTTCTCTTCTTTTGTCGGACTGGCTTATATCCAGGAGCAACTTCCAGTCGATGAGTGATCATTTCGGCAGGAATTCCTGGCATATCCGAAGCCGACCAAGCGAAGACATCGGCATTATCTCTAGGAAAGCAGATCAGCTCCGTTCTGGTTTTTTCATCAAGCATGCTTCCAATCTGCACGACCTTGGTGGGGTCCACTTTAGTCAAGGGTACCGAGATAGTTCTCTCCATAGGTTCACCAGAATTTATAGTCAAGTCCCTCGGATCTAACTGATCTCAAGTTGTAGGATCATTAGAGTGCTTGTCTTGGATCATCAGGCATTGTCGCACTGTTCTTTGGTCTCCTCTTACATCTCCAACACCATTTCTGGTGGGAAAGCGCACCAGGAGGTAGTAGGATGACACTACGGTCCGGAATTTGTTCAAGGTAGGCCGTCCCAGAATGATGTTGTAGGCTGAAGGGGTTCAGACTATCATGAAATTGATTGGCAGTGTCTTTTGTCGAGGTTCGGTACTGAGAGTTACAGGTAATACTATTTCTCCCTTGGCATCAACCTGATTACCTCCAAAGCCGGAAAGTGGTATAGGGGACCTTCGTAGTTTGTCTCTAGGCAAACACATCCGAGAGAATGCATCGTAGATTAAGACATCGGTCGAACTTCCATTATCAACTAAGATTCGTTATACATCGTAATTGGCCACAACGGTCGAGATTACAAGAGGATCATCGTGCGGGAGCCGAACTCCCGTAAGGTCATCGTCGGAGAAGAGAAGAGAATAGCGTTGTTGTCTTTGAGTCGCTTCGGGACATCATCTTCGTCTCTTCTCCAGTTAATAGGTCGATGTATCATCCCTACGTCTCCATTGGTGGGCCTTTGATTCGGCAGCTCAACCTCTTCAGGAGCCGATTGGGGGACAGTAGCTTCTGACCAAAATCCTTGGTGACCAACGTACCGCCTCAAATACCCTCTCTTGATGAGATCCTTTATTGCATCTCTCAGTTGGATGCATTCTTCGGTATTATGGCCGTGGTCGCGGTGGAATCGGCAATATTTATTCCTTTCCCTTGTGGAAGAGGATGCCTTCATGGGACGTGGCCGCTGGAGATAGTTTTCTTTTTCTATCTCCAAGAGAATCTTCTTATGGGGGAGGTTGAGGGGGATATAGGAGTCGAATCTCCCATCCGATGTTCTGGGCCTGGGAGGACTCCTTCAGCGGTCAAGGGGGCTTGTCCCCTGTTGTTGGAAATAGGGGGGCCTTGTCCCCTGTTGTTTTTCTTCTTCGAAGGGGGCTTCCCTTCGATCAGTCGTCGATTCACCGCCTGCTCTTCGGCATCAGCATATTTTTGAGCCCTCGACAGGAGCTCAGCGTAGTTTTTGAAAAACTTCTTATCTAGGAAAAAGGTGAGCCTGGATGTACGAAGCCCCTTCTTCAATGCAGACATGGCCACATGCTCGTTTAGATCGGGGATTTCGAGTGTGGCCGCATTAAATCTAGAGATGTAATCTCGCAGACTTTCTCCTTCATTACGGTAAAGGAGGAACATTGTATCCGTATTCCGGGAGGTCTTGCGACAAGTCCTGAAATGTAAGATAAACAATTTCTCTAACTCGGAGAAGGAATTGATGGTACCTGGGCATATGCTCGAGTACCACATCCGAGCGGCTTTCTTTAAGGTGGCTGAGAACGCGAGATAGTACATCGCATCTGAAGCTCCCTGGATCATCATTTGAGCCTTAAAACTGTCTAAATGGTCAAAAGGATCGGATGTACCGTCGTAGGGTTCCATTTGGAGAACCCTGAAATGCCGAGGGATAACTTCGGCCATGACGCGATCGGTGTAGGGCGAGCCAGATCACACACCGCCAAATCATTGTGATCTCTTTGCTCCCGCATTCTCACCATCTCTGATTTGATGGCCTTGAATTTCCCATCGTAATTAGGGAGAGCCTGTTTTGGCGCTTTTTCTATGGGAGTAGAGTTTTCAGAGGAGGGTGAGGAAGTTTGCCTAGGTCTTTTCCCTCTTTGCGGGGAATCAGTGGGCCTAGGCATTCCTGAACTTCGGCCTTCAGGAGAGGGCTGAGGACGGGGAGAGAGATGTGTGGACCCCTCTTAAGGGGGATCGAAAGCTATGTCTGGAGATGGTCGGTGGATGCCCCACTTGGAAAGTTCTATTTTGGAAGTCTTGAACCATAGTCATGAGATTAGTGACCTGGTTCAGGAGGGCTTTGAACTGCTGCTGTCCCACGATAATTATGGGAGGTGGAATGTCGTTCTCTACCAGGGGTGCATTCTCCTGGGATGGAGCATGACTTCGACTCGCTGGGGCAATCTGAGTCCTTCCTTTTGCCATCGAAAATTTCTTACTTCCCCTTTGTCAAGGAGGGGAGTCTAACAATGCGAACCCTTTCGCCCCCCTACCTGGTGCGCCAATCTGTTGACATAGAGTCCCTTTTTCGACCGGACGGAGCTACTGGATCACAGGCCCGCTCCATGGTTCACCTGCAAAATAAATCCCTGACCGGAATTGCTCAGGCGGGGGACACTCCGATGCCAAAGTCAGAGACGGGCTCCAGCCATAGAATAGGGAAGATTTTGAAGAGGATCCAATGGAGAAGGGAAAGACTCCCAGGTTTTCGAGAGCATCTTTTGCCTTACCTGGAGCGTTCCCTCTTACCATTATTTATAAGGAGTTGTCCAGCTTGCGGTTCCGTTCTTCCTCCAGCGGTTACGATGGGGGAGTTAATTTCTTTCCCATAATTTGAAATTGTGGGTAGTTATTAAACGATTCTGGCAGCCAGACCGGAGACGTTTCCGCTGGAGTTATGCACCATGATTGCGTTCCGGAGATAGTCGATGATAATCGTTGCTTGACGTGTTCGTAGAGATTTGAGACAGATCGAGGATCCGCCTTCAGACTTCCCTTTCAGGGAGATTTGACTTCCCTTTCAAGGATATTCCATAATTGAATCAGGGAATGTCTTCGTCCTCGGACCCTTTCGAGATATATTGGAGGTCATGTCTTCGGCATAGGTCGAAGACTTGATCTTTGACCGTGTCTTCGGAAGTCAGTGGAAGTCACTCCTCAGTCCAGGCTAAGGACCTTGTCTTTGGAGGCCGTAGGCCTTTTAAGAATTTTGGCTTGCCCGTTGGTTGCCCGATTTTTTCTGAATACCTCGGTTTGAAGTTTACGATTTGGAAGAAATGTCTCTCACCGGTTGAACCGGTGGCTGGCTCGTACTTAGACCAACATATCCCAACATATTGTATGTTAAACAATTATACAAATTGATCATTCAATAATAAAAAAAATTAAAGTTCTATAAATTAGGGAGGGGCTTTTCCTCATGAAAAATGTGGAAACAACTTTACATCCATGACTCATTGGAAAAGTTTCTTAAAAAATATAAATTCTTTTACCGAAAAGGGTAACAAACTGCAAGTTGGACTAGGGTGGTTTCATAACACGTCGGCGGATCTCAAAGCACAAGAAGCAATCTCATGCGTGGATATTAAGATTTATTATTATAATATATAGGTTAAAGCACAAGAAGCAATCTCCATGCGTGGATATTAATATTTATTATTATAATATATAGGTTAGCTCTGAAGCATAACTTTCTTTCTACATTTGTTTTGATAAAATTATTTTGGGTGGAAGTTTCAAATTCATAATGGGACGTGCAATATTTTATGATAGCAACCGAATCCAAGAGCAAGTATTCCAACTTTATTTTGAGATGGCTTAAGGCTACAAAATAATGTAGTCAACAAATAATTACAATTATACTTAGTTCTAATATCCATGCAAAGGAAGTATTCTACACAAAGTGTGCAACTATAAGGAGCAAGATAGTCTACAAAAAGGACTTCATGAAAGATATGCTTGATAGGATTTTTTTTTTTTTTTTTGAGGGAGAGATGCTTGATAGGATTTTTTTTTTTGAATCTCATTAGAACTCATCAATGGATAGTTCAAAACCATACATTCATAGAGATTTAGGATGACATGGCCTAAATATGTCATGGTGATTTATGGATTAAGTAGGGAGCGGCCAGGTAGCATTTTTAAAATTTATCGGATTGTTTACTCGGGAAAAAAAAAAAAATGAAATGGACGTGGGTCTAATCCGATCATATAGTAATCATTAGATCATGACACATAAACCTTGAGTTTATGAACTACGGAGCATGATGGATGCAAAGATAGAAATAGATTATTAAATCGAGTGTTTTTAGTTTTAAGCAACCTTATGAAATTATTATTGATTTGGAAGTGTATTGCCGATGGTTTAGGTCAGATTTAGATGCTCAGATCCCCTGGATAAAAATTAAAGCTTGTGATTTTCTTAGTATAAAACTTATTCGCACTTTGATATATAGTATAGGTATAAATATATAAATATATAAATATATATATATATATGTACGTATATTTTGGAGTAGAGACGGTAATGTCGTGTTTTTAACTATCCAAATTCAAACCTGAATATCCAATAAACTATCCAAGTCTAGTCTAAACATTATTGTAACTGAATTTTTTTATCCAAATCTATCTCAATCGAGTATAGAATAATTTAGATTTATCCGATCCAAACCCAATTAAATCATATTAAATATTTTTATATTTTTATCAACTTTAAAGTCATCTGCTATTTTATAAATTATATATATATTAAATAAATAAAATTTAACTATTTTTTTATTTTAACAGTACTTAGTTCATATTCAATTAAAATAAAATATATTTAATATAATATATATTAGTTATATATATTAAAATATTAAAATAATTCGGGCCGGATTTGGGTCGGATGCATATTTATCCAGTTCCGATCTTAATTCAAAGTTAAGCATTCGGGTTTTATCCAAACCCGATCCAAATTCAATCAAAGCATCGACTACTTGGCCCAATCAGATCGGATTGGATCGGGTATTGATGAATTTAAATTTTTATTGCCATCCCAGAAGCAAAATATTAAAAATATGATAAAATGATTAAAAAGAGGGGATAAAATCGTGCTCGGGTTTTCTTTATTAATTCGAGAGATCCTAACAACTTGTGCGGTTGTCAATCCCTTCAAGTGTTATCATATTTATTTGAAGTTTTGGAACAAAAACTTCAAAACGGATGGAATTCACAGCCATCCCTTCCACGTGGATTGCACGTGCCGAACACTCAGAACCGGTGTTCGGCGCTGACTCCAGTCATCGAACCGACCTCGAACCCGGTTCGTTTGCAGCCCTAAATTGGTGCATGGTAGGAGGGCCCAGATAAAAAAGCCGCGGCAACTCTCTCTTCTTTTCTGGAACCTACTACTGCTTGCTCCCCGTTGCGCTCTTCCCCTTGCGGCGGCAGCGTTCTCGGCCTCGTGCGCTGCTCTTCCTCTTCGTCTTCGTTCTTCCGAGGAGGTTTGGTCGAAGGAGAAGAAGAATGGCGTTGGCGTTCGACGAGTACGGGAGGCCTTTCATCATCATAAAGGAGCAGGAGCAGAAGAGCCGGCTGAGGGGCTTGGAGGCGCAGAAGGCCAACATCTCGGCCGGGAAGGCAGTCGCTCGGATCCTCCGCACCTCCCTTGGACCCAAGGGCATGGACAAGATGCTCCAGAGCCCCGACGGCGATGTCACCATCAGTCAGTGCTCGGCCTATTGCCCTCTCTCCGTTTGATATATGTTGTATCTAGGGCTTGAAGGGGTTGGAAGGAATGAAGGAAATAAGTCTTTTTGTTTGCTTTTGACGCGTATCTGGTAGCAAAACGCCTATTTTTTCCTTATTTTTAAAATGTTATGTGGATGGATTTAGTGGTTGTTTGTTAGGGTTTCAGGAGATCGGAGAGAATGAAGAAAATGCTTGTTTTTGTTGTTTTTTTATGTGTATTTAGTAGCAAAAATGTTGGTTTTTAGGGTAACCGTTCGTTATGGATGGATTTGGGGGTTGATGATGGAGTTTGGAAAATAATAGTGGGTTTTAGTGGTGCTGTTAAGAAGAGATTGGGTGCGGGAGAGATGGCGGTTTTCGGTGTTTTCGACTGATCTGCTGTATGTGTAGCTTTCCAGCTCTGATTAGGATTTTCATCAATGGTTGATAGGGAGATGCGGTAATTGATAGATTTTGTTTGCCATTGATCCATACTCTTCTCCTGAAACATTTTTTTTTTTTTTAAAGTTGAGATTCTGATTCGAGGATTATTGGGATTTAAGGAAAGATTATTGGATTTGGATTGTAATTTTTGGGGAAATGAGAGATGGAAATTGCGGGATGGGTGAGTTGATGGCTTTCTGGTCATGGATTAATGCGTCTTGCTAGGATTGCATCCATTTTCTTGGACTAAGAGAGGATGGGAGATGTTGTAGTGCCTCTCTGAAACCTTCATGACATATGACAATCATGAAACTTGAAAAAATTTTGGTTGGAATTCTATTTGTTCATGGGAACTAGTGATGGGCTTTCAACAGTAATGTAATGCATCTGGTGGTGGCTGTAATGATGATAACCTGTTTTTTGAAGGTCAAGGGAGCAAATTATCTCAAAGTAGGAGCACCATTATAATTTCTATAGAAGAGTTCTCAAAACTTAAAACTAGACGGGACTAGTTTGAAAGACCATCTTATTATCCAATAGTTGCTTCCTTTTAGAAGGTTAATCATTTATGAGAAATGATGTAATCCATAAATATCTGACTCATTTCCAATTTCTGCATTATGCTGAATGTTATTTTTTGGTTATATGGACAGCAAATGATGGGGCAACAATCCTGGAGCAGATGGATGTGGATAACCAGATTGCAAAATTGATGGTGGAATTGTCCCGGAGTCAGGACTATGAAATTGGTGATGGTACCACTGGGGTCGTTGTTATTGCTGGTGCACTTCTAGAGCAGGCCGAGAAGCTTCTGGAACGTGGCATTCATCCTATTAGGATTGCAGAGGGCTATGAGATGGCCTCTAGGATAGCTGTGGAACATCTTGAACAAATATCCCAGAAATTTGAATTTAGTGTTAGTAATATTGAGCCTTTGGTGCAGACCTGCATGACCACATTGTCTTCGAAGATGTAAGCTTGATTAGTTATTAGTTTTTCTTTCATTTTTTTAAGCTCAATTATTTATTACTTTTTCTTTCATTTTTTTTAAGCAGAATGATTTACAGTTCTCTTCTTTTAGTATGTTTTGTCTTGATTCTTTTCATATTCAATGACTTTGTTGAATATTGATATTTATCCATTGTATTGTACTATGACAGTAAAATCTCTCTCTCTCTCTCTCTCTCTCTCTCTCTCTCTGATTTGCTTTACAGTCAGTCAGATGCTTATTGTTTGGTTTGTTTTTTTTATTCAAGTTTTTCTGAGATCACAATGCCAAGGATGTGTACAATTAGGACAATGTGATTTTATGGCTGATGCATTTTCTGCGATCTGCTTGTCTGAATCTTATATCTGATTCATTGCTTATATAAAGAAATCACAGGGACTTGTGGTTATTTTCCCACTACACAAGTATGATTTGACAACCAAAGCATGCATAGTGTCTTTGTAGAAAATAAAGAATTAGGATTATTATATTCTTATTATGGCTAAAAAAATTGGATCTATTATAAAAAAACAAGTATATGTTAAAGAAGGAACAAGAGGCTTGATGATTCTTTCTTGCAGCTTTTATATTGTAATATGGAAGATGCAGTAGAGTAGTAGACTAATACCAATAAATAAAAACAGGGGTAGTTTAGAGAAGATATGGATGCCTTAATTGAAGAGAATACAAATTTATTACATCGGTGGGGTAATATAGGAGTACAAAGATAATGCATGGAAGAAAAATGAAAGCAATGTTAGAGGGATTTTTTCCTACCAAACTAAAATCCAATGCCATTCATAATCTTTTTCTATTCGAGTCGAAACACTAAACCGGGCATCACTTTTGCTGATGATTCCAAATGATGTTAGTTTTTTTTTTTTTTGGGGTCAGGGGCTAGATTTATTCGTTTTGTGATATAAATTTACACTTTGCATAATGATCTAATCATGCATCATTTTTAATATGTTGAAAACAAGAGATGAGCTTAATGCACTGACTTTGTGTCTTGTACTATTACTATACAGGATGAATACATTTCAGTTGGTTTTTTAATTTTTGGAACTCTGGCAAAGACCTGTTTTCCTCACATCTGCCCGCTAGGATTTCTCACAGAAGTACAATCTATACACCTGAAATGAAGTAAAACTTGACTCATTGAAGATGTTAAAACTATATATGACAAGAGAACTGAACGAAATATAGCTTACATACACCAGAAATCAAGAGGGCAGCTGCTTTGAAAGTAATAATGCAAATGACCTACATGGATATAGAAATGCTGACCTAATAATATGCCTGCCATAGATTTAGGTCTTAAATTTTGTTTGAACATACTTGACGTGGTTGAGACTCATCTTCAGGCAAAGAAAAGAAATAAATCAAAATTTTCATTTTAGGCAAATCAAGTTGCATTCATGTGGAGTTAACTTTATTTCTTCTACATCTAAGTCAAACTGAATGTATATTCTTATTTTTAAATCCCATTCATATTTTGCACATTTTGCAGTGTTCTTTATCCTAATTATCATATTCTAATCCTTTCTATGTAGGTGGTTGAGCTTCAGTCTGGCTCTCTAGATAATTTTTTGTGCTACATCTAAGTCAAACTGTGTGTATATTGTTATTTTTAAATCCCATTCATATTTTGCACATTTTGCAATGTAGGTTCTATATCCTAATTATCATTCTAATCCTTTCTATATAGGTGATTGAGTGTCAGTCTGGCTCTCTAGATAATTTTTTGTGCCTGAAGATGTGCATTCAGACACTTGATCAATAGGTGTGCAATTCTATGGTAGAATAATTTTAGTAGCTCAGTTTGTACTTTGTGTCCTTATTTAGTTGGTGTGTAAATATCAAAAGTAGGCTCATTCAGAGTTTCGATACACTTGAACGATAGGCATCTAATTCTGCATGAGCAGAATATTTTCAGCAGCTGATTATATAATTTGATTCCTTGGTTGACTTGTAAATTTGTAAAATTGGCTCCATATTAATATAGTTAGAAGCCAGTCAGCTTCCTAGTTGGTCAAGTGCAAGCAGCAACCAAAGATATGATTTATCAAATATTGTACATGATAATTGAGGTATAGAATAAGATTTATGAGTTAACTTAGTAGGCCTTTCAATGCAAATCAGAATCTATTTGCAGGTTTACCATTTTATTGAAGATCTTTTAGGATTAACAGAAAATTATGGTTTATCATTTAGACCATATAATGATTCTGTCCAATATTTATCTTGTTTATTGTTGTTTTTCTTATTTGTTTGGTGCTCCAAAGGACTCTAGGGGTCCTAGAGTTACCATGGAGTTCCAACATAGTTGAAATTTCAAGTTTTCAGTGCTCAACTGGGAGTTTATCTTCTTTTTTGGTGGTGTAATTTCCATTAAACTCCTTTTCATGACTCCACGGTTGCCTTTCCAAGATATGATGCCTTGGGATCCTTGTGTGAAGACTGGGTCCCAATTTTGAGTATAGGATACCTAAGAGAAGACTTGTGAAATTCTAGTCTAGTTTAGGGGAGGGACTTGTGTTACATGTCTGATTGCCCTTAGTCTAGATACAATCTCTTAACTATATTCCATGGGTAAACCATGAAATAATAATGGGATATTTGCATATATTTCCTTGCAAAATATAAGATATTTTATAATTGCCCCTCAAAAATCACTATTTGCAGATATATTTTTCAATTAATACTGTTATATTTTTGGTTGAGAGTGTTACCTTGCTTCTTTTTTTAAATATACATTGACTCCATTACCTGTTTGCATACTAACATCATTGAAAAAAAAATATTATTGAACTTGCTTTTTGAAGAATTGTTTTTACATGAGTTTTTAGGGTGTTGATGCAAATATAGTGATTCTATGCTTGAAATAATTACTTATTTACACTGTCCATTAAAATTTAATGATAAGTGTTCCGCTGCAAAAACAGTATAAAATGAGGGTGTGTGTGTGTGTGTATATATATATAGTAAATTTTAAGGGGTAAATATGCAATATCCCATGCAGGGGTATATATGCAGTACCCCAACGATGGATATTTTTTTCTCTCTTCAATTTTACTCTGCTGTATATAATTGATCTCTAGCTAGCTTCTGCAACAATCTTGTTGGCACGGAATATAAATTTGCATTCTTTTAGTCATTATTGCTTTTACTTGCAAACCTAGCCTGCACACTTTTGAAAACATGGACAGCATTTGTGAACCATCAACGGTGTGCTATGTCTCTTGATGTTGCTTTTGTCAAGTTGTTTAGCGGGAAAAATCTTTAGTTACTCGCAGTTGAGAGCAAGGCTTTCGGAATCACCGCGAACCGCTTGGTTCGGAGCATACCAAGCCGTACCAGTCAAGAATCGGTATGGTTCGACCGTGAAAAACAGTCTGAAATTCTAGACTGTCCAAAAAGTCCTGGACTGGACCAGTATGGTATGGTATTGTACTGGTGTATTTCATCCAATTTAGTCCAGTTTGGGTTTGGTATAGGTTGGACAATGTAGTCATAGGGGAGGGGAGGTTTGTTCTCAGTTTCATAGAGACTGGAATGGGACCCGGTATGATGTGATATAATACGGTACCGTATCGGTTAGTGGTCGGTATGGGTCATAGTATTGGTTCAGCGATTTTTGGTTGAGAGTCTCTACTTGGTTGTTTTCCTACCATCTGATACCTTCCTCTATCTGTTTTTCTTGGTGTTTGCTATTGAATTGGAATTGTCCTGTGGCATTATTGTAAGCGAATGCATCTACTCGTACTCTACACTCGAACACTGACATTTAAGTATTGTACCTATTCTTCATAGGTATTTGCAGTCATATCTCTCATGATTAGATTCAGTTTTTATGATTTTTGTAATGCATTCACCTTAGGGTATCCATGATATAAGGTTATCCTTGTGTAAGATTTCACAATTTTGGATTGAGATTTATCCATATTTGTGAATTCACTTGTACTCTTAAAAGCATTTCTACTCTTAAAGCATATTGTACCTATATAATTTGGGAACATGTCATTTGCTCAAGGAGGAAGCCCCATTTTATGAATATCTTGAAAGACAATCTCGACTTTGAGTAATAACATAATAAGTAATTTAATTGTCACAGTGCTTGTTCTGTCATTCTATGATCATCTTTTGTGAGTAAAAGTTCACTTTGGTCATGGTGCAGTGTTAATCGTTGCAAGCATATGCTAGCTGAGATTGCTGTTAAGGCAGTTCTGGCAGTTGCAGATTTAGAAAGGAAAGATGTAAACCTTGATTTGATAAAGGTAGAGGGGAAGGTTGGAGGAAAATTGGAAGATACCGAGCTTGTCTATGGAATAATTGTTGACAAGGATATGAGCCACCCTCAGATGCCGAAGAGAATTGAAGATGCGAAAATTGCTATTCTGACTTGCCCATTTGAGCCACCGAAGCCAAAGACAAAGCATAAGGTTGACATTGACACTGTGGAGAAGTTTCAAACTTTACGTGAACAAGAGCGGAAGTACTTTGATGAAATGGTTCAAAAATGCAAGGTATATGAGCTATATATTATTTGCCCAATCTTATGTCTTGAAACTAGCACCTATGTAATTGATCTAAGTAACCTTCAGAATATTGATGTTGTGTCAGCAGTACAAGTTTTGTAGTTCAAACTAAATTGTTGTGTGCCTATTGTATGATTACTTTCTTCCAGAGTTGGTCAACCTGATCTTGTGGCTTAATCTGTTGTTTGCTTTTCCCCTTTCTACTTGACTTCATTTTTGTTAGAGATTTCAAAATTCTTTTTTTTTTTTTTTAAAAAAATTGTCTTCAATATGAGAAACAGTCTCATAGAGTCTGACATATGAAAAGCTGAACCATTATGTATGTTTCTTCTTCTTAAAGGTGAAATCATTTTTATTCAGTTATCTCTGTTCTTATGCTTACAGGATGTTGGTGCAACCCTTGTTATTTGTCAATGGGGTTTTGATGATGAAGCAAACCATCTTTTGATGCATCGGAATTTGCCTGCTGTCAGATGGGTTGGTGGTGTTGAGTTGGAATTGATTGCCATTGCTACAGGTTTGCATTAATGCTTTGTTCTTCCTGGGCAGTGAAGAGGTTGCAAAGAAAGTATTCCAAGTTTACTAATGATCTGGCTGTTCCAATAGGTGGAAGAATAGTTCCCAGATTCCAAGAACTGACACCTGAAAAGCTAGGAAGGGTATGATTTATTTTGAATTTGGTTACCATAAAGGGTTTATAATTTCAAAATTTTGTGCATTTGCTTCTATCATATCTTGATCAGCTATAATTTGAAGCCCAAATGAGCATTTTTTAAATAATCATGCTCTCCTGGTGTATGTCCATTAATGAATGAAGTAATTTGGTGTTTGCTAGGAGGCACCTTGGTGGAGAATTAAGTTTGCTTCATGTAGAGTGAGGCAAAGTGCTATACTGAATTTTCGATAATCTGTTAGTTGTTAACAAGGTTCGCTATTTCAGTACCGGATCATGTACTGGTAATATCTTATTATAGTGTCGCTATGCTCCGAAACGGCATATCGGTATAAGACTGGTATAGTATGGTACGTCCTGTTCTAGGTAGCATGGCATTCCATGGTGGATAAGACTTAGTCAGCAGTTGGGCTTTTAGAACTGGAACCGGATCTTGTTTTGGCTTGCTGGCAGTATGAGTCTGTATGGCCTGTACTTTATCAAATCGGTGCAAATTGACACAAAAATGAAGGAATAAATCGGGGAGGAGGAAAAGAGAGAAAGGGAGGGAAAGAAATGAAGATAAAGAGAGAGGAGTGGAGGGAAGGAGGTGGAGGTTGGAGATGCTAGTGGTGGCCATCGAAGGGCTGCAAGGGCTACCGTGGCCTCGCATCGTCCACAAGGGAAAAGCAAAAAGAGAGAGAGAGAGAGAGAGAGAGAGAGAGAGAGAGAGAGAGAGAAGAGAGAGAGGGAGGGAAAAAGTAGTGGAGAGGCCACCAGAGGGCCTCCGACTGGCTGCCAGATGTCATAAATGCCACTTGTGGCTCCGCGGGTGTGAAACAAGGACGATCGCCCATGTTTCATGGGATTTTTTTTTAAAAAAGTCTGACCATAATGAACCTGGCAATGGGTGCATCGGCTTTATTATGGTCATGGTTTTTAATAAAAAATCCTGATGAACAAGGGCCGTTGCTCTTGTTCCATAGCAACAGCTTTGTGGGAGCCTTTTTCACCCTGCCTGGCGGCCTCCCGATAGCCCTTTGGTGTCTTCTCTACTATCCCTGCCTTCCGGTACCTTCCCTCCCCCTCTCTTTCTCTCTTGATCAGAGGCTTTAGTGTAGGATGCGGAGTCTTGGAGGTCTTTATGGCCCTTTAGCGGCCTTGGCAGGCTAACACTAGTCTTTGGCGTCGTCATCTGCTTTTTCCCTTCCCTTTTCTCTCTTTTTCTTTTTCTCTTGCCTTCTTCCTCGTCTGGTGTTCCATTTTCCACAACAGAATCATCTTGGTTTGCCATGGGTACGGTTTGAAATACCCCGAACCGGCTGGTTTGGTTTAGTTCCAAAATCCTTGGTCAGTAGTTTAACCACAAAGTGCATGGATAAGACTAGGTTAAAGTGAATAGGGCTGCTGCAATTTAATGACGTGAATATAGGACTTGATTTATACTTTTGCTTTCTTATGCTATTTGTGATTTAGATATGCTTTCAAGCATGTTTCAGACCAAGTTGAGGAAATTGTATGGGCATTTTATTTGAAGCATTTTTTGGATTATGCAAATTGAGCTAGAAAATGGTATTTGTGTCGATAAAGTAATATGAGAGTACATGTTTTTGGTAATTTTAGCAATTGTCTAAAATCTATATCCTCTAACAATTGAGAATTTAGAAAATTTTATAGTATTAATATGCACTCTTTAGATGAAGAATACCTTTAGTAAAACTTGTGAATAGTAACTTGTTTTATAAAGTCATGGATAATGGTGCCCTAACCATGGTCACAAGTTCAGCATTCAGGAACAATTCCATAAGTTTAAAAACTTTGGAATTGGAAAAAGGCAAATTCAAGAAAAGTTTGGGAGAAATTCAGAGATTGAATACTTAATAAATAAATAAAAATCAAGGCATAATTAATAAAGTATAAAAATGATAAAGGCATAATTCTCTCAATTTATACATTTTTATATCTTAGAGTTTGTTGTATATTTTAAATTAGTGTATTTAATCCAGTCAGAAAAGAGATTTTAAAAGGTAAAGTCTCAAGATTTTTAAATTCTGAAAAAAAGTAGAGGGAGTTGGATGAGAGAAATGAATTTTAAAATCATAAATCTTTTAAATTTTAATATCATCGGGACACCAAGAAGTGAGGCCAGTCTACTTTTTGTGATTGAATAATATCAAAATATTTTGTGCATACCCATCTTAGCCACATGTTGTGGAGATCTCTTTATTTTATTGTGTTTCTACTTCCCCAGTGCTAGGTTTTATTGCATCCTCTCATTCTTAATTTGTTTTTCATGCTTCCTTCTAACTCACCACATCCACCTGTCATTAAAAGCTGCAAATTTTGCTTTGCAACGAACATGGCATGGAACAGTTTATTATCTGGGGATTTATTCACAAGAATCATGACTCACACAAACAGTTCACGTTCTGTTCATGAACAACCGAATAATACGCAGAATGACTTGGTTGACCCTCAGAGTGCAAATAATTCATGGATTTTTTTAGCAAATATTGTGATTGTGGTCCCAAGAATGCTTATATTTTATATTTTCATGATGGAACCAGCATGCTTTGCTTCAAAGCATGTGGGGATGAAATCAGTCTGTTTTTTGTTGAAGACTTGCGGAAGTAGGCTAGAACACGGTTTTTTTGGTGCCCATTTCTATGTTTGGTAGGCCAAAACAATTAAAGCATTAGCAATGCATTAGCAATTCAAATTTTGTTAATCATTCTTAATGACCAAATCTGTAATTTTGATTTCCCATCATTGGTTTGCACTGATAAAATGTGGGCTTAAATCTTGATGATAGGATTACATTTCACCATAACATAGTATGTGCGTATGTGTGTAAGCTGTATGAGAGATGCATTATATTTACAGAGAGATGCATTCATTGTAACATGAGGCCCTAGTGTGTAATGAACTGCTCCTCTAGAGTTATTGTAAAGATGATCACTTTGATCAAAGTTCTTTAGGAAGAAAAAATATTAGAATTACATTTGCAAAAATATTTCATGCCAAACAAATAAATGGCTAATTCCCTTATCCCCAGCATTTCATCAGTTGATAGCCTTTTATCAAATACTTTTTTGTCTCGAATCATATGCCTTGTATGTACATAATGCAAATCTCATAGAATGACTGGGAGTTAATTTCAAGACAACATGTTATGCTATCACCAACAACATCCAAAATAGAAAATTCTGGTACTCAACCTGAGATCCGTGAGTTATGATGGTAAAGTGTTCAGATAAATCTGAGTTTTCCTGAGTTCTCAAATCATTAAACTATTTATGAACCCAGGAGAAAGAACAAAAGTTATCAATATATTATATTTTTTGAATCAATTTAAGTTATTTCACATCATCCGCTTTGTACTTCTTCTTCTTGTTTTTTTTCCTTTCAGAGTTTTTCTCCATTTGTAGATGTCTTTCTGCATTATTGATTGTTGCTTATATTTTATTGTTCATATTACATGCAATCAGCTTTTTCTGTTTTTGCTGTGAATCATCTTTTGCCATGTATTCCTTTGAGGGGCAGCATCCAATGCAATTGCAGTTGTACCAAATATTTTCTCACGATTTCTCAACATGTTGTAGAACGCTTTAGATGCTGAAATGCTAGTGTTAGATCTTAAGCAATCCATATCTATATGCATGGGAAAAATTAGAATTCAGGTTGCTCTAGATGCATCCTTTTTAATCTTAACCAGTGAGACCTCCAACTTTTCCAAGATTTATTTTTCTTGTTTTGTTTTGATAAACTTGCTTGCTTCTGCTTTCACTAGGCAGTGTTTCACATCAGCTTCTTTGGGTTGTTTCCACCAACCATTGGCGATTCATCACCATTTAAAAGGTTCTGAAGATGTTGTATGCCAGTCCAGTTGAAAAACTACCCCTTATCATAGTTTTAACTTTTAACATCGATCATGTGGTAGGTTAATCACATTTTGAGGGACAATTATTAACCTAACTTTTCGACTGAGTCGTTGGACTTGATTTCAACATAGAGTTAATATGCTTCCTGGCATGAGCTTGCTATCATGCAACTTGGTCCATAATGTGCTATAGACGTGGGATGGTGGTGGATCCTTTATTGCATATTTCCATCACATTGCCCATATGAATCTTCTGCCCCTTCTTGCATTCTCTCTTTAAATATTATCAGTTGTCTTAGTTTATCAGTAGCATGTGTATGATCCTGAGAGAATCATTTTCTACTTGTTGTGACTAACCAGGCTGGATTAGTTAGAGAAAAATCATTTGGAACTACGAAGGATCGGATGTTGTATATTGAGCAATGTGCAAACTCAAGGGCAGTAACAATATTCATTCGTGGTGGTATGTAAATATAGTCCATATCTGCCTTCTTTAATAGATTTATGACTGTCCGATGTTGACTTGCCATGTCATGTCAGATAATTGCCAAATATGCATTATTTCTGGCTCATTGTGGTTCTTTATTGGAATTTATCTATATGCATGGTCTTTTGTACCGTTTTTCTTTCCATTAAATCACCGATAAATGAATTTATGATATTGGAACATTTATGATATGCAAATCTTTTCCTAGGGCTATTAATGGGCTAGGCTGGCTGAGTGCCCTAACAACTTGCCATGGAAAAAACCAAGCCATGCTGGACTTTTTAACTTGAAAATGCAATTCGGTCAGTTTTAGGAAGCTCGGCTGTTTTCGTGTCAATCTGGGCTGAGATTTTGGTCTAAAATGAATAGAGGCCTTGTTTGAGATCAATTGGCTTGAAAATTACATGGAGTTAGGCTGGGCTTGGGCTTGGTATCTCTAGACCTGCACTAGGCTAGCCCAAGTTTGGGTGTGAGGTTTAAACTCCTAGCCTACTTTGGACCCAACCGATCTTATTGACCTCCTTGTTTTTCCTCAACTTTAAGGCCTGTTTGGAAAGGATAGGAATGGCCTAAATCCTATAGGATAAATAGATCCTATTGGTGAAAATCCCGTTTCCTTTCCTAATCATTGTTTGGGTGATTGAACCATTGGATGAAAAAACAACTGGAAGTGGCTAATCATATAGGAAAAAAATAATGACCTTCCGAGGCCTTTTTTTTTTACCTTATGATTGTTGGATTCTACCTTCACACAGCCATTGTCTCTGACCCCTCTTTGTCCATGTCATCTCCTCTCCCTTGCCTGCCTATGCTCTCCCCCTCTTTCATCTTCATCTCCTCCCCCTCTCCTTGCTCTCCCTCCTCCACCTCTTCTCCCTCCCCATTGCCCTCTGCCTCCTCGGCATCTTTGTCGGCCACCGTATGGATCCCCCTCGGTGCCCATACCCTCAACCTCCTTGTTGCTGCCCTTTGTCGCTCACAGTGTCACAACTCACACAAAATCCCATATGCTTGAGAAGAAACCCCAATTGGAACTTGAGAAACCCTTTTGATCTCATGTAGAAAAGGAAGCGAAAAGAAAAAAAATGATCAATCCATGTGGGAAAGGGTCTTACCTTCTACCTCTTTCCTTTGTTTTTCTTGATTTTTCCTTTGTTTTCCCCCGATCTTTCATCTATTTTTTATGTCTTTAGGAGATTGAATCGGGTGGGCAGCTTGGAGTGGCAGAATAGGGATGCTTAGATAATGGCTAGGGTTTTGTGTTGGGTATTTATATATAACAATTTAAATGATAAAAATATATTATCAATCAATCTAAAAATAGATGTGAATTGTGGGTTATCGGTTAAGGTAGTGGTTATGCAATTTAAAGATTTGGAGTTCAATTCCACATATCTTTTTAATATATATATATATATATATGTATTAATAAAATTTATAAAAAATATATATATATAATCAGATTCGAGTAGCAGGTATCTGAGGAGCAAATTCCAAATCCGTTCCCAACCCAAATGGATTTTAATTTTAAATTCCAAGGATGCACAAAGATATGTTAGCTTTGTCTTGATATGAGTTGTTTTGTATATATATATATATGTATGTATTAATAAAAGTTATAAAAATATATATATAATCAGATTCGAGTAGCAGGTATCTGAGGAGCAAATTCCAAATTCGTTCCCAACCCAAATGGATTTTAATTTTAAATTCCAAGGATGCACAAAGATATGTTAGCTTTGTCTTGATATGAGTTATTTTGTGTATATATATATATATGTATGTATTAATAAAATTTATAAAAAAATATATATATAATCAGATTCGAGTAGCAGGTATCTGAGGAGCAAATTCCAAATCCGTTCCCAACCCAAATGGATTTTAATTTTAAATTTCAAGGATGCACAAAGATATGTTAGCTTTGTCTTGATATGAGTTATTTTGTATATATATATATATATGTATGTATTAATAAAATTTATAAAAAAATATATATATAATCAGATTCGAGTAGCAGGTATCTGAGGAGCAAATTCCAAATCCGTTCCCAACCCAAATGGATTTTAATTTTAAATTCCAAGGATGCACAAAGATATGTTAGCTTTGTCTTGATATGAGTTATTTTGTATATATATATATGTATTAATAAAATTTATAAAAAAAAAATATATAATCAGATTCGAGTAGCAGGTATCTGAGGAGCAAATTCCAAATCCGTTCCCAACCCAAATGGATTTTAATTTTAAATTCCAAGGATGCCCAAAGATATGTTAGCTTTGTCTTGATATGAGTTAGATTGTAATTATAGTGATTAATATGATATTTTGATAATGAGAGGTTTATTATTTTGGTAGAGGAAGTCATAAAGAAAGAGGAGGGAAGAGGAAGGAGGGAGGGCAGGAAATTCTAAATTATCATCTAAACATAGGATAGGACTAGTTATACAGGATTTTTCTCCTGGTAGGATTTTATGTATAGTCCTACAAGATCAAAACCTATATCCCATCATGAATTTTATCCTAAGGTTATAAATCCTAAATATCCAAACCCTCAATTATTGGGGCAGTTAGGTGTTTTGACTACTAACCAAATTCATAAGCTAACCAGCATAATCGAGGATGAAATCACACCCCTAGCTTGCTTGCCAGCAATTGGCTATTTCTTCCTTGAGGTCTATACTCAATGTGAAGTATCTTGAAATCTTGTGTATTGAACCCACTCTTTGGGTGCTTTTTTTTTTTCTTTTTATCAATAAATATGGTTATTCTCATGACTTTTCCGCTCTTGCACTTAAATCTCTACCATGTCTGCTCTTGGTCCAAGTAAATGAACATCCATTGTCTTGGATTTTTGGACACTAGAGTTGCATGATTATATGTAATTCACTATTCATGGTTACAAGACATTTGACTGAAGCTCGTGATGCCCGATTAGTAAGCTCTTTACAACTTCTCAACTTCTCATGATAGGAACCAAACTAACAGATAAGTAGATGTGACCAGTAGCCATTGCTCTTGCTTGAAATCTTTGACAGCATACCGCACATCAATCTTGCCTAGTTCAATACTCAACACCAATGGAGTCAGTTTTTAACTACATCTGTTGTTGCAGCATTTGACATGATGGTGACATTAGGACTAGTGTCTAGTTATGCATATTAAAAATCTAAAGTTGTTGCCAAGAAGTTGAGGTTGAAAATTGGAAAAAAAAATCCAGTTTTTACTCAGATGTAAAGAAGCAATTTATTAAATTTTCACTGGAGATAACATGACTTTCCTTCAATGATGTAGGCATCTGAGCTGATACTGGTGATGTCTTACAATTTTCATGTGATGTATAAATTTTAGCTATGCTCTCACTGAAAAGACTTGCACCTTTTAATTTGTTTTGCCAGATTTTAGATTTGTATATGGGTGCCTGTGTTTTGCAGCTATTTCCCTTTTTCCCTCCATTGTGTTTTACACCACTAAATAGATGCATCGACATTATCATATTTGTATATGATATATTTATATATATATGCATGTATGTGTACAATATATGTGCATATATGCATGCATGCATGATACGTCACTTATGCCACACTGCTGTATCTATGTTGCCATGTGACACATTGTTCTTTGACCCTATTGTATAAATTGGAAGAACATTATTCCCTTAGGCAACCATTTGAAGTACCAGCGCAACACATTCCTTTGCATGACGAGGGGATGAGGGAGAATGATTGTGCATCCAAGCCAAAACTCATGCTTCACGTGGTGACGGCATTTAAGATTGGCTTGGACTGCAACAAATATCCCAACAGATGTATATCATTGGTTTCTTTTCTCTGTAATCTCCACAGTGAAGTCCATCCGACTTGATTCTTAGCTACAGCAGTAGCTCTTAAAATCATTATCAGGCATAGGTTCAGAAAATCCTGAACAAGCAGCATATTTGTTTGCATTGAAGAAAAATTTTTTCCTGCCAGAACTATTTTAGAATGGGCTCTCAATTAGCTAGTGTATGCTCCAAGGTTATTTTTCAAGTTGACTCTTTGGATTATGATTTTTGCCTTGAAAATGTATGTAGTTCCCCATGTGAAACCTTGCCAATTTGTCATCTTCCCATCTCTAGACCTTTTTGTAGGTCTGTAGAAATTTCAAGTGTTACTTCTTGATTGTTTACTTTTAGCAACAAGCATGAGGTTGATCTCTCTACTTGAATTGACAATTTAGGTTCTATGACAAACCTTTCTCTTGTGTAAATTTCCTTGGCATATAATTAAGCTCCAGTTGTTAGAGGCTTGATTTTAATTTGGCAGCTTTATTAGAATTTCTACTTAGCCTTTTCAAATTTGTGCTACATACTGGCCCCTTTTATATGTGAAAACTGGAAGACTTTGAAGATGATTTTCATGTCAATTTCACATGCCCAAGAAGTAGCATGTACAGCATCTTGTCAGGTTTTTATATACATGAATGCATGCAAGCTTATGTGTGTGTATATGTATGTCCGAGCTCTAGTCTGATGATGTAAATATGACTGACGTGACCTTGTTAAGCTTGATTTGATTGCTCTGGCCTTGATGTTGTTCTGAGCTAATTTGGAGACCGCTAGCAAGGTCTGTAGCTCAATTGAGCCAGCCCAGCTTGTAGAACTTCAAATGACATAATCCATCTAACATTTTGGTATATTATATGCTTGTGTGAGTACATGTGCGTAGTGCATGTTTATCTATGTGAACCACAATTGATTCTGGAGAATAGGTACTACTTTTGTAGAAGAGAAAGAGGAGTGCCTGGAAAAGTTTTGTGAGTAGTGCCTGCTTCTGTCCATCGATTTTAAGATTCTGCTCCAAACATATGTTTATGATCCGCTTAATTCTTGTCTTAGAAATTAATCCATCGAATTGTTGCTGTCAAGCAAGATAAACTTGAGCAAAAATTGCAGCTAAGTTATGCAAATTTTCAATTGTGATTGAATAGGTAACAAAATGATGATAGAGGAAACTAAGCGTAGTCTTCATGACGCACTATGTGTGGCAAGGAATCTGATCCGTAACAATTCCATTGTTTATGGGGGTGGCTCATCTGAGATATCTTGCTCAATTGCTGTTGACACTGCTGCAGATAAATACCCTGGAGTTGAGCAGGTAAATAGTTTTTGGGTTTTACAAATATTTATTGATACATGTTGAACTAGGCTTCACTTTTTTCCTTCTATATGTGCAGTATGCTATCAGGTCATTTGCCAAAGCTTTAGATTCTATACCAATGGCTCTGGCAGAGAACAGTGGCCTCCAACCTATTGATACTTTGACCGCAGTCAAATCTCAGCATGACAAGGTTTGTTAAAAATTACTTTTTTATACTAGTTTTGTTACTGTATGAGAGTATTGAAGGTTTAGACTCTCTATGCTTTATTAGAAGGTGTGATCTGTTGTGCCATCCTTGTTTTATGATAATTTATCAACTCATGTTTTATCCTGAAACCCATGATTCAGGTCTTCTCATAGTTTTGGTTCCATGCACGTTTCTAATTTTATGATTGGAGGTTCTATACCGATATAGATCATCTTTTCACTAATGTATATCAATCAATATGGTATGATTGTGGTCAATTATGTAATCCTTTTTTATAACTGAAGGTTGTCTAGAAAAAATCCAGCAGAAAACAAATAGGGAGAAATAAAAGACTTAGAAAAGTTTGCTTGCACATTAAGAATTACCTCCTTTTACCGTGTTGTCACAATTATGTTCTACTTTCAAAAATTAGTACATTTTGTGTCAGAATGCTAACACTGCTGTATGAACCTTTCAATTTTCCACAGTTCAACAGCATATTAATAATAGTATTACTAAGAACCAACTCTCAGAATCTTAAATTTACTACCATTTGAGATGCAGACCTCCTCATCTTCATTCATGACCTTATCATAGCTTCTGTCATGCCCTTCCAATATTCTGTATATCCTTGAAAAGCCAAAAAAAAAAAAAAAAAAAGCCAAGAATGGTATAGTTGTCAAGATGTAAAAGTACACCTAAGAGTTACAGTGAAAACCAATTTCATAAACTTTTGTCTGGTTGTTTGGATATATTCATATTATTTTGTGTTTTGCAATATAAATGATAAATGTGAGTATGAAATTCCACGAGTGAAGTCAATGATTTCGCTCCAGAAAACATGGATACATGATTTTGATTCAGCCTGGACATACGTCGGATACTTGATCTTGAGTATTTTTTTATTGATTAAACAAGGTTTTGAAATGTTTTCTGTATATGCTTAGGATACTTCATGGACATCTAGGCAAATGACATTGTTTTTTTTTTCTTTTAATGAATATTGACATTTTAATAATGATGGTTTATTTTAGAGTTGGTGATGATGTTATTATTATGGATTCTGGTTTGTCTTACCTGAATGATGACTTGTGGGAGTTTGTGGATATCGATGTTACTATATGTAGTATGAGTTACCATATTGTGATAACCCATTATGTTCATGTATTCTTTTTCACACATATTTGATGTGTGTTTGTTTTCTGCCAATTCTAGTATATTTTTTTCAAAGATTTGTTGTATCAATGTATCTATTTCGTGTTCACCTATATCCCATGACAGCGTCCATCTTCATTGATTTTGCTGAAGTCCAATAGGGATGTATACCATCTCATTTCACTTTGATTCAGATTTGTTTCAGACAAGTCAAAGTATCTTTTAATAATTGCAGGGATGTATGAATGCC
The DNA here is from genome assembly GCA_021397845.1 of Areca catechu. NCBI lineage: Eukaryota > Viridiplantae > Streptophyta > Magnoliopsida > Arecales > Arecaceae > Areca > Areca catechu. The sequence goes on from CM038046.1 coordinate 28,737,495, forward strand.
TGCTCTGAATGTATATGACTAGCATGGTTGTAGCATACTGTAACAACTGAAGACCTCACCTAAAAAAGCTAGCCAGTGTTGTCATTTGGGTTTCATGGCCCATTTGAGTAGCAAAGATCTCTCTAGTGCACAATTTATATGAGATTAAACAGATGCTTGCATCAACCCTCACTTGCTCCCTCGTTTAAGCCTTGGATCTTGGCAGGCTAAGGGTCAAATCAGACTAAGGTCTGATCACAAAGATCTAATTATAGTTACCACACACTCGTGGTCAATGCTACAATGGCCTTTAGTTTGCATGGGTTGTGGATAGAGTCCGCTCTGATACCATAACAACCTGAAACTTTGTTGAGAAGTACTACTAGGTAGAAGGTATTATCTGGATTTCTTGGTCCTTTGTACCCAAGTTCTCTTAGCACATAATTGATGTGAGATGAAGTACACTCTTGCAAGGGTCCTTACAAAGACTATACCACAAAATTGATTGATAAGATATGTTTGGCATTAGTTTTTCATTGGAGCGTTCAGGCCACTTTACAATCTCTTCTAGGGCTTCCAGGTCTTATGTATTTCTCATTCTTTGGGATTTCTTCCTTGCTCTCTTTTTCCCTGTTATATTGATGCTATCCCTCTATGGCAACCCCGGGCATCAAAATGCCCCCTAGAATCCTCTGCTTGATAGCTTTCTTTTCATGCATTTGAAAGGTCTTCATGGTGATTAAATCTATTGACAGGAACCGGTTGTCTTATTTTGCATAGATTTTGGATCAGTGTATTATGGCTTGCAGAGTTGTATGTGGTTTTCTTAAGCTTTTTTTGAATGGTGTCTGCAGGAGAAGAATCCATATTGTGGCATAGATTGTAATGATGTGGGGACGAATAACATGCAACAGCAGAATGTATTTGAGACGCTGATAGGCAAACAGCAGCAGATCTTGTTGGCAACACAGGTGGTGAAAATGATTTTGAAAATTGATGACGTGATCGCCCCCTCTGACTATTGATTGCATTTGAGAGCCAAAAGTTTTGTGGGCAAAATTATATGCTACGTGGACAAGAGACTTTACTGTTACGTGAATTTGGTGTTGGAAACTGATTGATTTTGCTTTGGTTGCAACTTCTGTTTTAAGGTTATGATTTGTAGATTGACTGGTAACTTTGTGGGCCATCATGGAAATGAAACAAGTTATATCATGTTCCTTGGATGCTTCAATGGTACAGTTTTTTCAACGTCCATTTCTGAATTTAAAAAACTTTCATTTTTGGACATACTATTTTGTAATTAAAAAGCTTTAATATTTGGATGGCCAATAAAGGTCGAGCTGGGCCATCATCTATAATTAAATTGTAGACATCTGTAGCCGACGCGGGCATAACCTATGATCATGGCTGGTTACCTCATTTCCATCGGTGTTTCCAGCATTTAAACTGTTAGTCTGATTAATGAGCAGTGCCCTTTTGTTCCAATCTGCATTTCGGATTTTTATTTCCTGTATGCTTTCTAGTTTGCATCTGAAGGTTCTTTACGATGGCAAGCTAACATACGCAGCTTTTTATCAAAAAAAAAAAAAGAAAAAAAAAAGGTCATATGCATAGCTTTGCAAACCCAACTTTTTGGACTTACCACATATTTGCCAGGGTTATACAGTGACCACCTGTTGACCATCTTCACCACCACATCCCCTTCCAAAAAAGAATTAATCGTTTTTTAGGTTTGCACGGAGTAGTATTTTCATATCATGTCGGCGCAAAATGAACTGGGAACGCCCAGGTCGTGCTAATATGAGACTACGTTATCAACTTATCATTGTTTTGTTAAAGACGCGCTGCAAGGTTTTAGAGCACATCAGTACCATTGCTGTTGTACCCAACAAGGTGGACAAGAACAACATAAAATTTCCCAATGAACACTGGTAGAAATCTTGGAAGTTACATTCTTGTTGCAGCAATCATTGCACTTCTCTCTACAAAAAAAAGAAAAAAAAAGAAAAAAGAGAACATTACATTTCTCACCTAAGTGCGATGGATTACGGTCATTGATCTGGTATTTGGTTTGCATATTTCATCTATAATAAACTATTATTTCAATTTATATTTCTAAATATGATCATCCAGAATAAATTATTCTGGTCAACTCTTAGATATTCTAGAATAACAATTTTATGATGAATCATGAAATAGTTTATTGTAGATCATTTTTTTTTTTACGTGATGGGCTCTAATATATTAATGATATTGAAATAAAATTATTATTTTAGATTTTCAATCAAATAAAAATCTGAAATAATAAAGATGAATAATTGTTTTTTATTTTTTAGGTATCTAAATATTATATAGAAATTATTTTAGTTTGCAAGAAAATATGTATGACAAATACCAAAAATAGAAACCATTTTGGCGTGCATGATGCAGATGGGCGTAAGGGGAGATCCAAGGGCCCATGTGTATCGCAGCATTCCAGATCCACGAGAATGAGATCTCATTCTACACCCATGCTAAAAAAAATATATATATTCTTCCTGCAAAAAAAAATTCCAACATGGGAAGTCTTGGAAGTTTCCTCACCGAATTCTAGGCCTTGCATGTCCTTGGATCCCCCGAGCTCAAAGTCTATCTGAAAGTGATGAGTCAGCAACTGTTCCAACCTTGGATTCCCACTTCCCCTCCCCCGATGCACTCCACGTGAGTCTGCCGCGTGGCCCCCACACCCACCCGCACCCCAACCCGTCCCTTTCTCTCGAGTTTTCTACCGGGCGGGTCCGTCCGTTTTGAAATCCAAGCAAAGGGATGGGAAGTCGACTTCCCACATCGCCGCATTTGAAATGATCCCTCCCTAACAAATCCACCGAAATAAAATACAAAAACAAAAAAGTTTCCCATTTCGTTCGGCAGTCTGAACTCGCTTCTCATGGCGGCGGCTTCGTCGTCCTCGGCCGACCCCGGGCTGACGAAGGCGGAGGCCGCGGCGGGCGGAGGCGGGGAGGGGTCGTCGGAGGGGCGGCGAGCGGCGGCGGTGGGGAGCGACCAGCTGAGCTTCGGGGGGCTGAAGAAGGCGAGGAAGGAGAGGGTGTGCACCGCCAAGGAGCGGATCAGCCGGATGCCGCCCTGCGCCGCCGGCAAGCGGAGCTCCATCTACAGAGGAGTTACCAGGTGATAATCAAAACGAGTTAAACTTTCATCTTCTTCTTTCTTTTTATTTTTTCCCCCCCTTTGCTGATTGTGCTTGAACTGAATGAATCCAATTCTTTCTCTGAAATGGTTCAAGAGATGGTGGGGGGATCATTTGTTGTGGTGCTTCCGATCCCCGTTCCTTAACGTGTTTGATCGAATGCTTCGCGGCAAGAAATGGAAATGATTGCGTACTGTCATTTGTCCAATCCTGTTAGATTTGCATTTGTTGATTTGATCCTAAACTACGCAACTTGGCAAGTGAGATGAGGATGATTATGAAAAGGTGCCCGAAAACACACCATGGAATAACAGGAGTATGAAACAACTTTTGGCCTCCGAGCTGCTATAATGAATCAGATAATTTAATAGAACCATTTCAGATATTTAGATTACATAGTGATAATTAGTTAGTGAATTTTTGTCATGCAGGGTAGCGTGGATTACGTTACAATTTTCTTTTATGAGAGTTCTTAGACGTTTTAGTCTGTTTACGAAGGTTCCTGCTGTTATTTGATTTCAATCATCCTTTTGTGTTGCAACTTATTCAGTAGTTGTATTGCGACTTCTGGGGCTTTCTGTTTTTATTGAGTCGTTTTACAAGCTGACATTGATATAATACTTGTTTTTGTTTGTGACTTATATAATAAACTAGCCTTGTCAAGTACTTATTTGTGAGTATTAGAGCTACTAGATACCCATTATGTTGTTGTCTTTATGATTGAATCACATCTGATTTTTGCAACTTCATATCTCCTTTCATTTGTACTACCTAGATTTTAACTGCTAGCTGGATGTTTTCTGTTTCAAATGATAGGCACAGATGGACAGGTCGATATGAGGCTCACCTTTGGGATAAAAGTACCTGGAATCAAAACCAAAATAAGAAGGGAAAACAAGGTAACTGTAAAAAATTTTACATTCTAAGCCTGATGTATGACATGGAATACTTTGATCAGTCTTCGAGGACCATGGGCATATTGCAGTGAAACAAATCATATCTATGGTGCAATATGGAATCTTCAGTTTTATTTATTTACTTATTTAACTTAATGTTCTAACTTAACCTTTCTTGATTTGTATGGAAATTGGTTGGTGCACAAACTGTTTATTCAGTATACTTAGGTACGTGAACAAATTTTTTATAGTCAGTCTTTATTGTGGTTGTTTATTGTTAGCTTAATTTAGAAATGCTTCTAAATTTACATGTTTTATTATGCTGATGCAATGCAGGTGCATATGATGATGAGGAGGCTGCTGCTAGAGCTTATGATCTTGCTGCTTTGAAATATTGGGGTGCCGGAACACTCATTAACTTCCCTGTGAGATATATAAATCTGCACTTTTGGTCATTAATTGTAGCTTAGTTGGTGAAATCTTGACCCATTGGGACCACTTGACATCACAAGTGAACTCAGAATTATGTAGTTTGGTTTTCTTTATAGATAATAGCAAGTGTCTCTAGTATTATACTTGAATAATTTGAATGCTTAGATTTAACATTAAAATATTGTGTATCTTTCTTGTGCTGGTCAGGGACTGCCAGATTGGCATAGCATGCAAGATACACTATACATTGTCAATCATTAGCATGCATATCTACCAAAGATACAAGACATTGACTAAATATGTAACCTGCATGCCTAAATGATCTAGGAAAACCTTTTGTGCATCTTGCTAGTTCTAATTGTTTTTAGTGGAAACTAGAGAAGTTTTGAACACTTAAACATGGTTCTGAACCCATGTAAAATGATTGTAGCATAATAAGTTATAGTAAAAGCCTGTGTTTTTGTTGTTTAAACAAGCCCTAAACATGTGCATTACACTATATGCAAAATTCCAACCAACAAGATATATGAACTAGCATTTTTCGGATCAAATAGAGAGGAAGAATCGTTAAGGTAAAAACTTTAAAAAATCATGTGATTGCTAAAAATAACTAAGATATTCTTGAACAGTGCAATCAATCAACAATGATACTCCAGAAGTTTAGTATGAGAACTAGGTGTGTCATTATGTATGTGCTCTTACAATGTGTCATTCTGACTCTTACAAGATTTTGCCACAAATTGTGCAAAAATGTTATTCATTTACAATATTTCAAACTGTGCTTAAGATTAAGTTAAATGAGTAATTCATGAATTTTAAATTTTAGGAAGTGGTTTAAGGGATTCTGTTTAATGGATGATTGAGATCACAAAGGAACTTTACATATACACATATATATGGTTCTACTTTTAAGTAACATTTGGTTTTAAATGCTTGGTTGCCTGTAAAAAGAAAAGAAAGTATTTAATGACTTATAATGGGTAGTAAGGTTCTTGACTTGTGAACTTGAAAGTTACAAAGCAAAGTCATGAAATATTTTTCACTCTAGGCTTCTTCATTTTGGTGACTGATTATAGCATGCATCCATGGATGCACATGTTATCCTATTTATTTTGTATGCAGGTTAGCGATTATACGAGAGATCTTGAAGAAATGCAGATGGTTTCGAAGGAAGAATATCTTGTGTCTCTTAGAAGGCATGCATCTATACTGGAAGCATGGGTGTTCTTTTTCTTTTGCTGTAATCACTGATGTAAAATGGTCAATTACTGCAGAAAAAGCAGTGCTTTCTCACGAGGGTTTCCTAAATACCGTGGACTTTCCAGGTATGTAATGTTAATGTATATTATGCATGTTCACTGTTTCTGCCTAAAAATACCAATAATGTACCCTTCAGCCTATTCATTGCAATTGAATAATTTGTTTGGTGGACATCTCCTCCATGGGTATTGGTCATTGCAGGGCGAAATTTCATTTCTATAGCTTAGGATGCTATTAGATGACAATGTGGTTCAGGAACATATGTTGGTTTTCTTTTCAAACAGCTGACAAGTGGTCTCTCTGACATAATCTATCATGACCATAGAATTGCACATGGAATCTCAATTCTGTTTTTAGCTTTTCCTTAGCACTGTCAAAGTTAGGTAGAAATAAAGGGAAAAAAATAAATAAAAACTACTATTCTACAATGTCAAATTAGATTCTTTAGTGTGAGCAAAAAGGGTTTAGTTTATTGCATTCTTCTGGGGCATCAGTTTGTTGAGGACTATAAGATTGATTTATAGTTTTGAAACAAAAAATAAAGCTAAATGAAACAGAATGCCTAGCCTTATGTTACATCCTATGTAAAATGTATTATGAAATTTATTTAGCTACAAACTCTTCTTAGATATATCTTGTACAGTACTATTCATGATTATCAGGTGTCACTCTATCATTTGGTGCTGGATTCTGAAGATAATTTCTCATCAAAACTTGTTTATTAAACATTAAACTATGAGGTAGAAGATGTGCTGGATCCTCAGAAATTTGGAATTTAATTATATGTCTTAAAATTAAGGTCTTTGAATGGCTCCAATCCAATGTTAGGATGCTTTGAAAGGAGGATCTCATGAAAGAGATCCTGGTCAATCCTACTTGTGTGTTGTGTGGGGTGCAAGATGGAACATGAAACCATCTTTTTCTCCGTTGCATATTCATTGGATCACTCTGGAAAAAGCTTATGGTTGTAAGTTTCAGTGACTAAGTTCGAATGTCTTTTGGTCAATGTGGAGGAACACTGAATTACATTCCAATAAGAAAGCATTCAGGACAATCCAACACAAACACCATGGTGACACCTAATAAACATTACAGTGTTCAATCATAATTTCAAATGGACTGAGGATGTTTAGAAATTGACACAGTTTCTATTCTCATCATGGGTCTGACAACGTATTCCAGGCCCTGGATCAGAGACCTTGGTGGGTGTGTTGCCACTGTTGGCTTAATCTGTAACCTTTCTACCCCTTACTTAGGCCTCCACTTGGAAGCTCTCCTGTCTGCCTTTTGATGTATCAGATTCATTTACTTAATGAGTCCCCCATTATTTTCATAATAAGCTAAGGCATTGTGTGCTTTCACCTATAAGTTGGTAATTTGAAAAGATGAGGTGGAGATGAGGAAATAACAACTCTCTACAAAATGATGGTTAACAACTCGAATTGTTTGCAGCAGTCCTTTGCCTATTCAGAAGACTGTAACCTGGTTTTGTCCCCTCAAAATATGTATTAGGACTTCAATAAGATCTCCCAAATCAGCTAGGTATCCCTGAAGCCTAGATTTTAGTGATTGCTTGAGTATTGCAGGCTAATTAGCTTGAAACAAAAGTGAGTTGGAGAGACCCATAGGGTTTTTATTTCTTGGAAGCCCCCACCCCCGACTTTCCTCAAGGTCAACTTTGATGGCAGCGTTATGGGTAGTGTTGGTGGTGCGGGCTTCGTTATTAGAGGTCCAAACTCCTGATTGGTGGCAGTGGGTGGTAGTGGTTTATTTGGGCTTTCGATTTCGAAGGCTGAGTTATGAGCTGCATGGATTGGCATTGTCTATGCGAGGCTTACCCTTCGAGCTGACCGGTTGGTGATTGAGAATAACTCTTTTACTGTTATTGGCTGGATTTAGTCCTACACTAAGGGAGTTGCTACTCATCCTTTTCTGCAAGACATTGATTTTTTATTTGGGGGAGTTGCTTCACCAGTGATCCAACTTGTTTACCGTGAAGCAAACTTTGCTGCTGATTGGATTGCTTCGTTTGTTACTTAGCATACTGATGACGTTACTTGGACTTGCTTGTAGTCGGTCCCTGGCCCTTTTAGGAGCATGTTATTTTCTGATTTTGTGAGTTGTATTTATACCAGATTGGTACGAGTGTTCTGTCTTACCCTCCCGAAAAAAAAAAAAAAAAAGTGGGCAATCGTGTATGCTTCATTATGTCCCTGGGAACAGAAGGGTCAATTGAAATGTGTAGAAGGCTCTAAATGAAATATTACTTAATCTCATATCTATCAATTGGTAACTTGCTATATACTCAAAATTTACATTAAGGTTGAAAAGTGCAAAAAATGCAGTGTCATGGAGGCAGTCTAATTAGACAGGCAATAAAACATTAGTGATAATGGTGCAATGATGGAGCACCTTGTCACAACTTATGTATCAAGCTGAGAGATGCTGAAATTAATGTTTCTGGCTCTGAGCTCAGGAATGATGGTAGGAGGCTAACAATCAACAGTTTCACGAGGCACTATCATTAGTTTTAGTGATCCATGTTGTGCGTGATAGACGTGAAGATGACACTGGTGCTAGTTAAGCAATAAAGAAGAATGCAATTAATAGTTCTTTCTTCAGAATGGTCGATGTGCACAAGACCCACATCTACCTTAAGCTCTATCGAAATTAATGTTAAGGACCATCAGTGTTCAATTTAACTGATACTGAAGTAATTGTTTATTATTTGAATACTAGCTAACTCATGTTCTTAACAAATAGCATGATTTATATAGAATATAAGAATAACACACTTGATTGTGGACAAGATGGGTTGCATGTAGTAATAGAAAGAGAACAGTTACTGAATCAAACCAGTCATAAGGGCACCTAACTGGTCTTGATTGGCACATCTAACAAACACATGCATGATGGGTTTTATTCATGATAATTTTGTAAGCATTGTATGTTATAAATAATAAAGCTAAATATGGAGGCATCCACATGATAGTTTAGAAAAAGTGCCATGATAATCATAGACATGTGAAAAGCATGACTGTGTTGATGGGACTGATTGCTGAGAAGGCCTTGATGAGTCTATTTAAGGTCAATACACTTGGCTACAAGGCATCAGAGACACATTACTAACTATTTCGTTAACAAATAACACAGTTTTTGAAGATAAGTTGGATAGCTTAATTAATTGCAAATGTTTTGCTCCTTGAATGGTGGGACAAAAGCCTCGTCTTTTATGGCAAGTTATACTTCGCTGCTATATCAATTGGGTTATGGTAAAACTTTCTCAGAAAAAAAAGTCAGACAGTTCCATAAAAGATTTTCTTACAAAGTTTGGAAGCTTTGCTCTCTGAAAGATGGGGAGGAATGTGTTATCTCTTAGAGTAAGTTATTCCTCACACATCCTTTAAAAGAGTAGCAGGAGAAATAACATATCCAACAGTAGCTACCTCGAGAAGAACAATTAAAAACACAAAGAGACATTGTCTAAAAAAGATGACAAAAAGAATCATATATTGTACTTCTAAAATCGAATTGTTGGATCCCTGCTAGGAAACTGGTTAACTAGGATTGAACTGAATACAAAAAGACCTTGAAGGAAATCATTTTCTGTTTGAATATTTTTTTAATATTTTCCATATTTCTCACCCCAAAATATTGTTTGAGGCACCATTTTCAAAATGGGTCCCCTTCAACTGGTTGCTGCAAATACTTCAACAACTGCAAAAAATAAAGAAGGAATCACCCAAGAGATGTTAATCCATCAGTCAGTTCTAATTTCTAAATTTTTTAGGAATGTCACGTCAGTTTGCTTGAATGTGTTGAAGGGTTTGAATAATTGAGGGGAACACCTAAGCTGACATGGATAAAAGTTGTGAGTACATACAAAATATCTCTTAGTAATGTTAGAGATAGCTTGTAAAAAGAATGATTGGCAAGTAGGGTTCATGATGCTGACAAATGTGGGAATAGCCTTGGTGGCTACGAATGTGGTTGCACTTCAGGCATCAATATCTTGCAGCAGGAACTTGCATATTACTTGTTCTTTTGATGATGTAAATTTACTTATTAGAGTTTATTATTCTATACCAGTTTTTAGCAGCGTTTGAGTAAATATATACTTGTCCACATGCATATGCACAGCTGCAGGCACAGTGATTTTGAAGAAAAGAAATCCTTAGCTCAACCATAAGCCGGGTATAACAAATTTCATGACAAATATGGGTAGACTTGTGTGCATTTATAATTAGTGTATGGGTTGAGTTATAATGCTCCCGCTGGAGTAATCTTGTAAGTTGCTTCTACTAGCAAATGACAAAGATGCTCCCATATATTGCACTAGATATCTCTGTGCATGGGGGTATATTTGTCATTTGGCTTATGACACAGGTGCACTAAAATAGTGAACCAATCATTGCTGCGATCGTTACAGGAAAGGGTTCATTGGCAGCATAGGCCAAATGACAAAAATATCCCCATTCATATAAAACTATCTGGTGCAATACAAGGGTATGTTTGTCATTTGCTGGTAAAAACCTAGGAAGCTGCTCCTGTGGAAGTATTTTGACTTTAGCCCATGGAGAGATACGTACATTCATACAGATGCATGTGTACATTCACACACAAAACTTCTACTATTATTGTTGGTGCTTTGTGAAGGATCTACTTTAGCAGCTCATCCTTTGAATTCTAGATCTCCATGTTGAGCATTTTGCCTTGCAAATACTAAATTCTTTCAATTTGATTACTTACTGTTTTATTTGCAGGCAACCTCAGAGTACCCGATGGGATGCATCCCTTGGACAGATGATTGGAAATGAGTATTTCAACAACTTGAATTGCAGTAAGTCTGCAAACGATGCATCTTTCATTGAGATTTAACGGGCATCTTAGAAACAAACTTGCAGTCTTTTAGGTGATAACTAGATTACTTCCTTGTAAGGTACAAGTAGGGATCCGGCTACAGATGGAAAATATGCTGGTGGCTTTGGCATGGAGAGAAAAATTGATCTAACAAGTTATATCAGGTGGTGGGTTCCCAAGAAAACACGTCAGTCAGAGTCAACCTCCAATGCAGATGTTGGTAGAGAACTCAGAACTCTAGAATGCTCAGTACAGCCCACTGAGCCATACCAGCTGCCTTCTCTTGGCCTTCCTCATGAAGGAAAGCCTCGTGCACAAGGTTTGTCTGCATGCAGTATCTTATCAAAGTCGGAAGCCTTTAAGAATTTTCTAGAGAGGTCATCAAAGACATCAGAAGCAAAGGATGATACTTCTAACAAGGAAATGGACCATGGAAAGGTGGATCCTCTCTTATTTTCCGGTGGTGGGCTTGATAGATCTGGAGTCAGCTTAGGCTTGAGTGAGTTGGTTGTCCAAAGAACTCCATACTCATTTTCTCCTCTTCTCTCTGCACCAATGAGGACCAGTTGGAACTCTGTTGATCCAGTTCCAGATCCTGTTTTTTGGACAAGTCTTGTTTCACCATCTGAACAATCGCTGACAACAACGGTTCTGATTCTGCCTGCAACTTCTTGACCTTTAGATACCTAGTGAAAGTAGACTGTTTTCCATTACCATATATGCAACTAACTTTTCTTTCTTTCTTTCTTTTTTAATTTCCTTCTTGCAGTTTAGAAAGAATGATATAAGTTCTTCATATTCATATCAATGCCCGGATTGAGGGATAAAAGGAACTGTTGCAGATACTGGACTTGCTTTTCAAGGTTTGGCATCATCAGAGTATTTTACCTTGTTTCAAGGATACATATCAGCTGTAATGTACATTAACTGACAATGCATTTGTGGTGTATTGGTAGCATGTATAATTTTAAGAAAACATCACGGTTTGTATACCAATTCGTTATTTACAGACATTTTGAGGTGTCCTGGTAGAAATTACAGTCTGCCTGTTTATAAAACCCTGATAGCCTCAAAGAAATAAACTGCTGAGAAAATATAGTCAGTTGAATTCTGATTGAGCCTGAGTTTGGCTGGGTAGAAACTAGTAGATGTTTTCGGTGAATTCAGTTGTTCATGAATGATACAGGTTTTTATTGCTGGTTATTCCGTTGATTTAAGAAACCCTGAACCATTGATGGGAAAACTAGAATGAAGTTATTGTTTCTGTTATGCTTCTATAGATCTCCTTCATTTGTCTACCATTTGTTGGACCCACCACCCTTAGGAACTTAGAAAAACACTTTGCTTCTTGTCATTGCAATTATACTGCATCCCTCGAAAATGATGAAGAGTAGTACTAAGGCTCCACTTTGTACACATGGATAATTTCTCTGTCATGTGATAAGAGGGAGTTATTATAACTCACAAGCTTGTTGCTAAATAACGGGGCGATTGATTATAGAGTTGCCAAATTAGCATTTGATGAAAATTTTCATGTTGCATTACAAGCAACCCGAAGTATTTTTCAGTGCAAAAGGAAGAAGTACTTGGCCAACAGCTCCCTGTTTTTGGATTTGTATTGCTAACACTGAATAGGTAACGAACTCCTGATCATATCACACGCTATAATGATTCCAAAGTAAAATAATAATTCGTGAACAACTAATAAAGAAAAATTGAAAAAAAAAGAACTGTTTACGAGTAGAGGATATTTTCTTGGCTGTAAGGAAAATCTGAATTAAGAAAATCCAATTGCCCATACAATTTGTAAAAAAATGTAATGGTCCGGCAGTGTCTCTCTCATTTTTTTTTTTTTTCTTTTTTGAACTGCTAGTCATTTTAGATCCTAAAAATATCCAATTATAAAGAAAGTCTGAACTTTGAAAACATTGATATGCGCAGATAAATAGTGAAATCAGCAAATGGTGGCTATTGGTTAAAAGCAGATAATATATAATGATACTTGTTGATGTCGAACCCCCGAGGACCGGATGGAGCGGCAGGATCGTTGATGCACCTCCCATGACCCCTGCAAAATAGGTCTCTGACCAGAATTTCTCTGATAGGAGACACTCCGATGCCAAGTCAGTGAGGGTTCTAGCAATAGAATGGAGAGTTCTCAAGGAGAAGAGAGTGAAAAGTAGCTCAAGGGTGAAAAAGCATCAGCTTCGCTTATCCCAGCTTAGCTTGACTTAATTTATCGTGAGTGTCCCCTCTTACCATTATTTATAGCGATGGCCATGTCTAACTGCAGTCGACTCCACTTGCCCTTGGTTGAGCAGGGTTAGTTAACTTAACCCCCATCTTAACCAAAAGTGGTTGCTGTTTGAGGTGGCCATTTCGATTCTGTTAGAGCTGAAGTTCATGGCCACGTTGTTAGTTACAACAATCACGTCCACGTCTGGAGATTCAAGGCCAGTTGGAGATTCGCTTTAGAGCCACTCCCTCAGAGAAGACCGAAGTCGAGCTGGCTGATTATTCTGTACCTATCCTCTTCGGAGTAGGCCGAAGACATCTCAACCGCTCGCATCGGAGCTGCCTTCTTCGGAGTGGGCTGGATTGCTTGCTTCGTACTTGATTTCTTTGGAACAATTGGAGGAATGAAGTGATCGTGTTCTTTAGACTAACCTTCTTCAGATAAACCTTCTTCGGATCGGTTTTCTTCGGATCAACCGGTCACATGTGGGTGAATAGCCAAAAGTTAGGCTTCAGGGACAGTGTCTTCGGCTTAGGCCGAAGACTGACCTTGGAGGGGTGTTATAATGTCGTTGGATCATCTTCGATTCTTCTGGCGTAGATGCCCGGTTTGAAAGAGACCCGACCGGACCTTTGAACCGGGAGTTAGCCTTAGTTGAGCCGGCATATCCTAACAGTTGCCCTCCACTCCCAGTTAACGAAGCAATTATCCGCTTCGAAAAGTGGGAGTGCCGATGGTTTGTCGTTTGCTGGCGAAAAAGGCGTGACTAATGATGGCAAATCTTCGGGTCAGTCATCTGCCATAACTGTCCCCCTGATTCGATAGTTGTGCGGAGGATAGGTATCACCTTGTTATTGGTGCCCGGAGGGAAGACGACGAGCCGACATGCACGTGCCTCTTGCTATCAATACCGAAGGCGCTGGCCTTCGGGCAGCCATGCTTGTGTGCTATCTGGGAGTCGCCAAATTTTCTTTCCTCGAAGACGATTATTGATATCGCATCGGCTTTGAGGATGTTGCTCCGGGTTCGAAGCGTCGCTTCAACACGTGGCATTTCTCAGTTGGCTGGTCGTGAGGTGTGGTACACGTCCTCTATAAGCATGAAGCGACGAGGCTCCGGGCCATTAAATAGGATTCACCTTCCTTGCCTCTGGAGGTTCTTCAAGTAGTAGAAAAACGATTCCTTCGCTTCAGAGTTACCCTTCCCCTCCTCCATATCGTGAAAATGAAATTTAGCCTTAAAGACCTCCAGGAGATGTCCTAGAAAAAGATTGCCATCGTGGGACCGGAAGGGGAGCCTAACGCAAGGGTCAGCGGAGGCGATGATGATTCTTTCTGGGCCAAAGAAGTAGTTCGCTTGGAAAGGAGAGTGCAGGCCCTCCAGACCCAGCTGTAAGAGGCAAATGCTCGAGCCACAGCGGCGGTCGCGGCGGGAGAATTGGCCAAGAGGGAGGCGGCGGAGGCCATTCCTAAGTTCCTGGCATCACAGGCCTTCAAAGATGAGGTCGCCGAGGCCGTCCTGGACTTTTACCATTGGGGATTCCAGGAGCACAAGAGTAAGGCCTTCCACTTCTACAACTTGAAGGGGCTGGACAACATAAGACCTTCTATTCCATATCCCGGGGAAGAGGATGAGTCTGACTTCGAGGAGGAGTCGGAGTTAGAGGAGGCGGCGGCAAAGCCCGAAGCCTCTTCGAGCACCTCATGGGGGCCTGATGTCATCCGTCGATCTGGAAAGGGGTCGATGGCCAATTTTTAGAACTTCCTTTCCTGTTATCCCTTTTTTCTTTTCTTCTTCTTCTTTTTTTTTTGTAATTTTGTCTATAGGGGTATCAATGAAAATACACTTTTTCTTTCTTTTGCATGAGATTTTTCTGAGTATAAAGTCTTCGGGCATGCTGTGATGTTTGAGTGGGCAGCCATTTCTTGAAAGGCATAATAATTTATGCCTTGAATGGAAACTTATCCAAACAAGGAATTTCTCTGTGGATAGCTGTTTTCCGGTATGGCTATTTCAGCACACGAGATGACCTTCAGCCTGGATAGGAAAACCCTCTAAGTATGAGGTCTTCGAATAGGCCGTGTCTTTAGAGAGAGAGGCTTCTTCAAACATGGATGAGTCCTTGGGGTAAGGCTTCTCAAGCTTGGCTTTGGCGAAACCATTAGCCTTGAAGACGAAGCAATTGCTCTGACTTTTGATCAGATCACCTTTTTCCACTCATGGGTCGGATTCCTTAGTATCCAAATTCGTGATTAAGGAATCTTGGGGTTTCGATTCACGCATCAATGTGTTGTTTCGTCTTTGCCGGCTGTCCAACTATCATTGGTGGGGCAGTTATTGCACAAGTCGTGGGACTGTAACCTTTAGGATCATTAAGACTACGTGCGTCAGTAATCGGATCAGTCGCTACTTTTGGACCTTCCGCGTCCAACTTTTCATGGACCAAAGGGGCTTAATATCTAAGATAGGTGCACATGGCACGATTAGAAGGTCGTTTGGGTTATGGGCAATCAACCTGGGCCATTGGTAATCTATTTATGATAGACTTGGTACCTTTGAAGGCGGAACTCTTTTGAGTTTTTGGCACCGTCGCCTCCCGAGCGATTTTCCTTCTCTTTTCTCTTCCAATCAGTCCCCACAAATTTTTCAAATCATGAGGGTGGACGTCGCAAAGTCCCAACGGACAGCAAAGAGGGGTGGAGCGTCAAGTCTCCAGTGAGGCGATCTGACCAGAGGCGGACTTGTCTTGGCACTCCCATGGATCCCAGCTAGAGGCAGGGCTCCGATTGATGTAGAATCTTCTCCGGAGAGGGTTCAGGTCTCTCCTCCCGGGAGTCTGACGATGCCTGCCACAATGGGGCTGTTTAGGGAGCCGAGCCCCCAGGCCAAGGGCAGGACTCCCCTTGCAAATGAAGACCCTAAACCTGAACATCAGGTCTTTGAGAGAAGGGAGTTGAGGGACAGCAATGTCCCTGCCGCCGGTATGGGCCCCAACAGCAGGGGCTGGGAGGGTCTTTGGCCGTCCCTTGAAGGGACAGGGAGGAGACCATGGTGCAAGGGTCGAGGGATCCCTTCACCTTCATTCTTCTCAGGGTTCTGCAAGTAAGTGTCGGCGTAAGTGTCGCATGCATATCAGCTTCAGTAGAACAGGTTTCATGTGTGCTTGCTTTTGACAGGTTGCTCAGGACGTCTCTCTATTGGAGGAGAGCATCCGCGAATCGATCGTCTTCGGTGAAAGCCTTCGGGGCCAGTTGGCTTCGGCTGTAGCCGAGAGAGGAGCAGCTGAGAAAAAGATGGACGAAGTTGCTGCCGCGAACAATTCCTTGAAAAGGGAACTAAGGACACTTGAGGGGTACATAGCTGAAATAGCATTGGAGCTGCAGAAGATGAGAAAGAAGGTGATCTCCGGAGAACTGCTGTTAAGAGATTGTCTTCAGGGTTCCGAAGAAGAAGTGGCCTGGAAGGCCGAATTGATGAATAAGGTCGCCCAATTAGAGGCGGATGTCCTGTTGGCTCATCGGAGGGCGGAGCAGGCGGAGAGGAATGCTCCTTAGGTTGTTGAGGTCTATAAGAGATCCCAAGCTTTCAAGGATGAGATGCACGAGGCTGGGGTGGAAGGCTATCTCGTCGACCATAGGGACTACTTGGAGGAGATCAAAGGGGCCCATCCAAACTTGGACCTTTCCTTGACTGGCAAACTGGTGGGTTCGGTTGAAGAATCGCCAGCTCCTTCGGAGGTCCCCGTTCCTGCTCTCACTGCTGAGCTCGTCAATGAAAAATGATATGTTGTATACATGTTCCTTTTTTCTTTTGCTTCTTTCCCTTTTTTTTTTGCACAATTCTTCTACCAATGAATGAAGATTCTCTTGGGTTGGACCGACGCATTCCAAAATGGTGTTAAGTGTGAACTCTTCGGCATAGCGGATAGTAGAACAGTCCGTCCGTTCACTTGGGTCGGATTTGCCACTAGGTTAGGCCGATTGAGTCATCCTTGTGGCATCCGTTGATAACAGAGTGAGTTGTTTGGACTCACCTCGACACGTTTGCGGATTTATCGTAGGGTAGGTCACTTAGACCATCCCTGTGCCTTCAATTATTATTCAGACAGGCTGATTAGGCCCACCTCGATGCATCTGCAGATTTACCGTAGGGTAGGTTACGTGAACCATCCCTACGCATTTGATTGATGTTAAGACAGGCTGATTGAGCCTACCTCAGTGCATCTGCGGATTTACTGTAGGGTAGGTTACGTAAACCATCCCTGCGCCTTTGATTGATGTTAAGGCAGGTTGATTGGGCCCACCTCGGCATGTCTGTGGATTTACCGTAGGGTAGGTTATGTAAACCATCCCTGTGCCTTTGATTGATGTTAAGGCAGGCTGATTGGGCCCACCTCGGCACGTCTGTGGATTTACCGTAGGGTAGGTTACATGAACCATCCTTACGCCTTTGATCGTTGATCATTAGGTAGCCTGGTTGGACCCTCCTTTGCGCTCGTCAGACATACCGATAAGGTGAGTGGATCAGACCCACCTTCGCGCTTTTGTTGGTTTCATTGACTGGGTCACTAAGACCCTCCTTGTGTCATTGATTGACAATAAGACAGGCTGACCAGACCCATCTTCAAATAGACTTTTACTGAAGTCTTCCCTGGTGGGAACTTTCATTGATAGTACTTGTGGAGATTTTCTACATTACATGACCGAGGTAGCATAACACCAGTCAAAGACTCGATTCGATACGTCCTTAGACGTATGACTTATTTGATTTGATAGGGGCCTTCCCAATTAGGAGAGAGCTTGCCCTGTTCCGTTGGCCTGGACACTTCAGATTTTCGCAGTACTAAATCTTCAGGTCGAAAAATTTGTTCATTCACCCTAGAGTTGTAATATTTGACGACTCTCTGCTGATATGCCACCATCTTCATCTGAGTAGAAATTCTGGTACCCTGTGCAAGTCCAGATCCATCCTTCGGTGCTTCGAATTCTTGGTGTCCTTGTACTGGTCGATCCTTAAGGATTGCAAGGTAACCTCCACAGGAAGAACCACTTCTATCCCATAAGCCAAATGGAATGGAGATTCGCCAGTTACCATTCTAGGAGTGGTCCGATATGCCCAGAGAACTGAATTCAGCTCTTCGACCCAGAATCCTTTAGTGTCATTCAGTTGAGTCTTTAGACCATGGAGGATGGTCCGATTTATGACTTCGGCTTCTTCGTTGGCTTGGGGATGTGCGACAGATGTTAATTTGGGGAGTATGTGATACTGGGCACAGAAGTCCTTAAACTTGGGATTGTCGAATTGTCTTCCGTTGTCAGTGATTATGGCGTACAGAATTCCAAATTGAAAAATGATGAAGTTCCTGACAAAACCTTCGATTTTCCTTTCAGTGATATGCACCAGGGGTTTAGTTTCGACCCACTTGGTGAAGTAGTCGATGGCGACAACAAGGAATTTTCGTTGTTCGGACACTGGTGGAAATTGGCTAAGGATATCCATGCCCCATTGAGCGAAGGGCCATAATGCCGTTAACTAGGTGAGCTGGCTCGCGAGCCGTCTTTGAATGTTGGCATATCTCTAGCACTGATCACATTTTCGGACGAAATCAGCGAAATCCTTTTGAATCATCGGCCAAAAATATCCTTGACGTATAATTTTATATGCTAGGGATCGTTCTCCCAAGTGATCTCCACATATGCCCTCGTGCACCTCTCTCAGGTCATAGTCGGCATCTGTAGGCCCCAGGTACTTCAGTAAAGGTTGAGTGAAGGGTCTCTTATATAATGTTTCGTCCAAGATGACATATTGGGATGCCATCCAACGGACTTGCTTGGCCTCGATCTTGTCCTCAAGTAGTATGCCCTCATTCAGGAATTTAAGAATAGGATCTATCCAACTTGGTTCGTGCTTAACCTGATGCACCTCTTGCGCTTCCTCTGCTATGCTTGGAGTTTCAAGGTACTCTGTGAAGGTGCGACCAAGGGAATCTAGGGTGGTGGTGGCAAGTCTTGATAGGGCGTCGGCTCGGGAGTTCTCTGTTCGTGGGACATGGGAGATTTCAAAAGAATCAAATTGCGACACCAAGTCCCGCACTTTCTCCAGATAACGGATCATGGCAGGATCTCGTGCTTCAAACTTGCCTTTTACTTAGTTTACCACAAGCTGAGAGTCTGAAAAAATTTGGATCTTCCGAGTCCCCAGGCTCTTGGCGATTCAGAGTCTAGCAAGGTGGGCTTCGTATTCAGCCTGGTTATTGGAAGCATGGAAGAAAAAGCGTAGTACATATTCCACAGTGGGCCCTTCTGGGCTAGCCAATATGAGGCCCGCTTCGCATCCTGTCGAGTTTGAAGCCCCGTCCACATGGAGTGACCACATAGACTCCGAATCCTTTCAGATGGCCTCATCTTCTTCGGTTTGTTGCAAGTCACCTTGTGGGCCCCATGTTCATTCGGCTATAAAATCAGCCAGCACCTGAGCTTTCATCATCGTTCTAAGCTGGAAGCTGATGTCGAACTCTCCAAGTTTCATGGCCCACTTAGCTATCTTCCCTGAAGTGTCTGGACTTCGGAGGATAGCCTTCAAGGGCTGGTCTGTTAGGACGACAACCGAGTGAGATTGAAAGTACGATCACAATCGTTTCATCGCAACCACCATTGAGTACACAAGCTTTTGTATTCTGGGGTATCTCACTTCTGCATTGTGCAGGACTTTACTGATGTAGTAGATCGGCCTTTGGAGGTCGTCGTCTCCTTTTATAACAAGAACCGAACTGATTGCTTCGTTTGAAGCAGCGAGATACAAGTAAAGAGCTTCCCCATTTCGAGGCTTCGAAAGTAAAGGAGGGCTCTCTAAGTATCTCTTCAGCTCTTCGAAGGTGAGACAACAGTCTTTGGACCAATCGAAGTTTTGTGATTGGCGGAGGACTTTAAAAAAGGGAAGATACCTCTCAGCTGATCGGGAGATGAATCGGCTCAAAGAAGCAATTCTTCCGGTTAATTACTGCACCTCCTTCTTACATGAGGGATGTCTTATGCTTTGGAGTGCATGTATCTTTTCGGGATTGGCTTTTATTCCTCGTTTGGTAACATATAATCTCAGGAATTTGTTAGAGGTCACCCCGAAGATGTACTTGGCTAGGTTCAGCTTCATCTGGTGGTATCGCAGGGCATCGAAAGGTTCCTCTAAGTCTCTGATGTGATCTTCTTTGAGGAGGCTCTTCACGATCATGTTGTCAACATATGCCTCCATATTTTTTTTCAGTTGCTTCTCGAACACCTTGTTGATCAGCCTTTGAAATATAGCCCCGGCATTCTTTAAACCAAATGGCATCATCTTGTAGCAATACAACCCCTTCTCCATTATGAAGGAAGTCTTCTCTTCATCCTCAAGATTTATTTGTGTCTGGTTGTAGCCAGAAAAGGCATCCATGAAGCTCAGTAACTGATGGCCGGTAGTGGTGTCGACCAATTGGTCTATTTTTGGCAGGAGAAAGCTATCCTTCAGACAAGCTTTGTTGAGGTTTGTGTACTCGATACAGATTCTCCACTTGCCGTTGGCTTTCCTTACCATCAAAACATTAACTAGCTACTCGGGGTAATGTACCTCCTTGATGAATCTGGCTTTGAGGAGCTTATCTACCTCTTCGTTATCGTCCTTTGCCTTTTGGGGCGAAGTTCCTCTTCTTCTATCAAATCGGCTTGTAGCCAGAAGCGACTTTCAGCCGATGAGTGATCACTTTGGCAGGAATTCCTGACATGTTGGAAGCCGGCCAGGCAAAGACATCAGCATTATTTTAAAGGAATTGAATCAGTGCCGCCTTTGTTCCTTCATCGAGCAGGCTTTCGATCTGCACTGTTTTGGTAGGATCGTCTTCGATCAAAGGTATCGAGATAGTCTTCTCTAACGGTTCCCCTGAATTCTCAATCGAGTCTCTTGGGTCCAGTTGATCCAAGGTTATGAGATCAACCGTCTGCTTGTCCTGTATCATTAGGCATTGACGGACAGCTCTTTGATCTCCTCTCATTTCTTCGATCCCATTTCTGGTGAGAAAGCGCACCAAAAGATGATATATGGAGACTACGGCCTTGAACTTGTTCAAGGCAGGCCATCCCAAAATTGCATTGTAGGTCAATGGGATTCGAACCATGACAAAATTGATGGAAAACGTCTTTTGACGGGGCTCCGTGCCGAGGGTTACCGGCAACGTTATTTCTCCTTCGACTCTGACTTGGTTTCCTTCGAACCCAGTCAGAGGTACGGGAGATCTTTGTAGCTTGTTTTTGGACAGACTCATTCTAGAGAACGCACATACAGTAAAATATCCACGGAGCTTCCATTATCTATTAAAATTTTTCTTACATCATAATTGGCCATAACGACCGAAATTACAACTGGGTCATCATGGAGAAACTGAACTCCCTGGAGGTTGTCGTTAGAGAAGCATATGGAGTTGTTGCTCCTGAGCCTTTTAGAAGTGTCTTTTTTCGGCTCTCCTCCAGTTGGTTGGTCGGTGTAGCATGCCCACTCTCCTGTCGATGAGTCTTTGATAGGGGAGTTCAGCTTCCTCAATAGCCCGTTGAGGGGCGGTGGCTTCAAGTCAAGATTCTGGATGTCCGATATACTTCCCCAGGTACCCCCTCTTGATGAGGTCCTCTATCACATCCTTCAATTGGATGCAATCTTCGGTATTATGGCCGTGATCCCTATGGAACCGGTATTACTTGCTTCTATTTCTTGCGGAAGAGGACGATCTCATAGGGCATGGCCATTGGAGATAGCTCTCTTTTTCTATTTCCATCAGGATCTTTTCCCTTGTGAGGTTGAGGGGGGTGTATGAATCAAACTTTTCGTCCAGTGTTTTAGGCTTGGGATTACATCGTTGAGTAGAATCGTCGTTGCTGGGGGAAGCAGAAGAATTTGGCCCTTTGCTGTTCTTCTTCTTGGGGACAGGTTTTTCTTCAATCAGACGCCGATTAGCCGCTTGTTCTTCGGCGTTGGCATATTTTCGAGCCTTTGTTAGGAGCTCAGCATAGCTTGTTGGGAACTTTTTGTCCAGAGAAAATGTGAGCCTGGATGACTGGAGCCCCTTCTTCAGAGCGGACATGGCCACATGCTCGTTGAGATCTGGAATCTCAAGGGTGGTCGAATTGAATTTTGTAATGTAGTCCTTGAGGCTCTCTCCCTCATTTTGGTGGAGGAGGAATAAGCTGTCCGTATTATGGGGCATCTTCAAGCAAGTCCTGAAATGTAAGACAAATAGTTTTTCTAATTCAGAGGAGTCGATGGTACCTTGGCGGATGCTTGAGTACCATATTCAAGCTGCCTTCTTGAGGATGGCAGGAAAAGCCAAACAGTACAAATCATCGGAGGCTCCTTGGATCATTATGTGGGCTTTGAAACTGCCGAGATGATCCAAGGGGTCAGTAGTCCCATTGTAAGGTTCCATTTGAGGGACCTTAAAATGCCGAGGGACAATTTCCTCCATTATCCTGGAGGTAAACGGAGGCTGCGAATCGCAGGTCATGTGCTTGCCGTCCCTCTTCAGATCATGGAGCCTCGCGATCTATGTCTCAAGTGTCTTAAATTTTTCTTCATAATCATAATAGGCCTCTCTTGGACCCACATTTTCGGAAGTAGAATCTTCGAAGGAATCAGAGGAAGACCGCCTGGACCTCTTCTTCACTCTTTGGCTATCAAACTGCTTCGGATGCCGTAAGCTTTGGACTTCGTGGGAAGGTCGATCCCGTAGGGAGCATTGGATGGAACCATGGAGGTTGTCTCCCTTTCCCCCAGTCCGATGGCTGTGTCGGGAGACGGCCGGCGGGTGGCCCACCTGGAGGGAAGCTTTTTGAAAGTTTTGAACCAAGGTTGTAAGAGCATCAACCTGGTCCAGAAGGCCTTCGAACTGGTATTGTCCCATGACCACAGTTAGAGGTGAGACATTGTTCTCCACTGGGGGGTCGTTCCTCTGAGAGGGAGGATGCCCCCTGCTTGTCGAGATGTTCTGAGCTTTACTTTTCACCATTGCGATATTTTAGAACTCTCCTTTGAGAGAGAGGGTTCGGTAGTTGCTGATGCTAAGTGCCCCCTTACCTGGCACACCAATCTCTTGACGTTGAATCCCCGAGGACCGGACAGAGCGGCTGGATCGTCGATGCACCTCCCGTGACCCCTGCAAAACAGATCCATGACCGGAATTTTTTCGGTGGAGGACACTCTGATGCCTAAGTTAGTGAGGTTCTAGCAACAGAATGGAGAGTTTTCAAGGAGAAGAGAGTGAAAAGTAGCTCAAGGATGAAATAGCCTCAGCTTCGTTTATCCTAGCTTAGCTTGACTTAACTTACCGTGAGTGTCCCTCCTTACCATTATTTATAGCGATGGCTATGTCTAACTACAGTCGACTCCACTTGCCCTTGGTTGAGCGGGGTTAGTTAACTTAACCCCCTTCTTAATCAAAAGTGGTTGCTGCTTGAGGTGACCATTTCGATTCTGTTGGAGCTGAAGTTCGTGGCTACGTTGTTAGTTACAACAACCGCGTCCACGTCTGGAAATTCGAGGCCTGCTGGAAATTCGCTTTAGAGCCACTCCCTCAGAGAAGGCCGAAATCGAGCTGGCTAATTATCTTGTACCTATCCTCTTCGGAGTAGGCCGAAGACATCTCAACCGCTCGCATTGGAGCTACCTTCTTCGGAGTGGGATGGATTGCTTGCTTCGTACTTGATTTCTTTGGAATAATTGGAGAAACGAAGTGATCGTCTTCTTTAGACTAACCTTCTTCAGATAAACCTTCTTCGGATCAACCGGTCACATGTGGGTGAACAGCCGAAAGTTAGGCTTCAGGGACACTGTCTTCGGCTTAGGCCGAAGACTGATCCTGGAGGGGTGCCATAATGTTGTTGGGTCATCTTCGATTCTTCTGGCGTAGATGCCTGGTTCAAAAGAGACCCGACCGGACCTTTGAATCGGGGATTAGCCTTAGTTAAACCGGTTCATCCTAACAATACTTTACTAACTATCATAGCGATTTGGGATCCTCATTAAGTCATGCACAAAGTGCATATGAAAAACACATCATGTAATCACTGTCGCCGCATAATACCTATGTATTTGTCAGCAAATACAAATTATACTTGTTATAGCAGTCAATAATAGTTTCAGTGGTCATTATATTATAATAATATGATAATGACACTAAAGCAAGTAAGCAACCCATATTTAAGAGGAGATCGTATATAATTAGTGCTTGTTATATCATCAAACATATAATTGACCAGGGAAGGGTGGTGGCGTTAATCCCGGAAGCCAATATAATTTTGGAACTAGAGGTTTTCTAGGGAACACAATTTTTGTTTTTATTTTTATGAATAATCTATTACTAAAGTTGCATCTGAACGGGGTGGTAGCTTGCTAACTGCTAAAGTCTGTGTTTTTGATACAGGAGACATGGATTCTATTCCCTTCTCCACTACATTTCTGTTTTTGTGATAATCTGTGAAAAAATGTCTTTAGCCTTATATCATATATATGTTGGGGTCGTCTTGGATGGTTAGACAACACCAAGGTCTATTAATTACTTCTGGCTAGACTCTTTTTTGGATATGACCCTGGAAAATTAATAATGATAACAGTGCCAATCCATCTAATAGTCCATGTAAACAAAGGACCACAGCCTAGCTCTTCTGGGGCTGATCATAATCAATCCATGGCCTGCATATATCTAATATATATAATATATTATAAAGCCATGACTACATTTCTGTGTTTTAGGAAAAAAAGGGTTACCATCCTTTTAAGGGCAGGATTTTGAAACAATTCTGCTATAATACAAACTCCCCGTGCGAGAGCCGGCTTCTCAGCTGGATAATGTTAGCTCGTGAGTCGTGCTCATGAAATTAATAATAAATTTACTATATATTCATAAATTTATTGTTATTTTTTTTAAAAAATAATTATAGATTTTTTTAAATAAATCCAAAGGGATATAGATATTGTAGGAAAAATTTGGATTAGATGGTACCCGATTTAGGAATTTGATGTGGAGAACTTGGACAGATATATGTTGCTGAGGCGTGCAGACGATCATAGCACTGTCCTTAAGAGTAGATCCGTGCCTCTCTGAGATAATGTCTCGGTGCAGAAGATCCCAACACGGCTACCCTCTAGGATTCAACAGCAAGAATGCTTCAATCCGATGTGCACACACCAATGTAGAAGCCCGATGAACAACCGAGAGAGATCCGTCCGTTTCTGAGAGAGCAGCGAGAGAGGAGAAGGAAGAGGAAATATTTTTTACCACCGCGTCTTCTGAAATTTTTATAAAACATAAAAGGATGCGGACGCGACGTATTGGAACGTCGTATACAGCCCCAACGCCACCGTATCAATCAACGGTGCAAAAAGAAAGAAACGACGTATCAAAAACAATGATACGGCATATCAATCACCGGTAAAGAAAGAGACGACGTATCAAACAATGATACGGTATTATCCCAATCAACGGTGCAAAAGAGAGACGACGTATCACGGTATCCAAAAACAACGACCGTTCCGTGCATACGCGAGAGTACGTCTCGGATGGATTTGCACCCCCCCTGCCCCTGCACGCGATGATCGCGTGTGCGACGCGCCCGGTTAAAGGGTTCCAAAATCGGGCTGAATCAGGTTGCATTGATTTTGACTCGGCTCGCGCGTGCGAGAGAGTCTCTTAGAATCACTTAACAACTCAAAAGAATGACATTCTATATAAAGAGGAGTATGGAAAACAAATTATCCGATGTGGGACTAAAGATGTTTCATTTGTACCAATTCAAGAGGAGGGAAAAGGAATTTGTTTTGGAGGGAAAAAGAAACCTTTTAGATTGTTGAAATACTACAATTTCCAACAATCCCCCACTATTTCAACAAACAAAAGAGTTTAGGACAGTAGTGAAAGAAGTTTATAAATGTAATGCATAAGCCATGGTGTCTTATAGACTATGAACCAGGCATAGAGTAATAAGTATAATCTATGAAAAGTTGGTGAAACTAAGTTTCTATGAACCAATCATTCTTTTATTAGACTATTGATTTATTACTCACATTACATTACTCAGATCTCGGTTGTTCTTGCGGATTGACACGTTTCGGCCATGTGTCTACCTGGATATTCATGAGAGCTCTAGAGATTTTACCCAAATCTCATAGAAAGCGGCCATAACTTCCACTCTCATATAGGTGGATTATCATCAAGTATACATTGCAGTTTTGTATACAACCCAAATTTTAGGCTATGATATCCATTAAGAACTTCATATATCAGTTCATCCTACTCACTGCAAAATACTATCTCACACCATAGGAAGGGATTATGAATATATATATATGATAGTATACTCCAAGTTGTCTAATGAATAGTTTTCTCATATGAACCTTCTTCCCGGGATCTCCGTTCATGAAAGTTGGGTCACTATCACTTCAACTTTTGATCAGGGTAAAGTCCCATTCCCCTCGATGTACTACTCACAAGCTTTTTGCTTAAAGGTTTAGTTAGAGGATCGGCCAAATTTAGCTCCGACTTTACATAATCCAAGGATATGACTCCATTATTAATAAGCTGCCTGACTATATTATGTCTTAGGCGTATATGCCTACTCTTTCCATTATAAATTTTATTTTTTGCTCTAGCTATAGCAGCTTGACAATCACAATGGATAGATACAGATGGAGCTGGTCTTGTCCAAATGGGAAGATCCATCAAAAGATTTTGAGCCATTCGGCTTCAGGCCCAGCCTTTTCTAAAGCAATAAACTCGGATTCCATTGTAGACCGAGCTATACAAGTCTGCTTGGATGATTTCCAAGACACTGCTCCTCCTCCAAGAGTAAATATATAACCACTAGTGGATTTCATTTCATCAGAGTCTGAAATCCAATTAGTATCACAATACCCTTCTAATACTGTAGGAGTTCCACAAAATACTAAACCATAGTTTATGGTTCCTTTTAAATATCTAAGTACTCTCTGTAAAGCAATCCAATGATCCTTGTTAGGACACTGGGTATATCTACTTAGTCTACCAATAGCATAAGCAATGTTTGGATGTGTACAATTCATTAAATATATAAGACTACCTATAATTTGAGCATACTTATCTTGACAAATACTTTGATCCTTATTTTTCTTAAGTTGTGAGTTAGCATTGAAAGGAGTGCTCACAGGCTTACACTCCAAATAAGAAAATTTTCTTAAAATTTTCTCAACATAATGTTCTTGTGAAAGCATGATGTAATTAAACTTATTTATGAGTTTAATTCCTAAAATTACATCTGCTTCTCCCATATCTTTCATATCAAAATTAGAGGATAAAACATTTTGGTACTAATTACAATATCAAGGTTAGTACCAAAAATGAGCATATCATCTACATATAAACAAATTATAACACAATCAGAATTCACAACTTTAGAATAAATGCACTTGTCAGTATTATTTTTGATATCCATTTGAAACTAGGACTTGATCAAATTTATCATGCCACTGTTTTGGTGCTTGTTTTAAACCATACAAGGATTTAACTAATTTACAAACTTTGTGTTCAGTACCAGGCTGAATACAACCCTCTGGTTGATCCATGTAAATTTCTTCTTCTAAGTCTCCATTAAGGAATGCTGTTTTAACATCCATTTAATGGATTATTAACTTATGAATGGATGCAATAGCAATTAAGATTCTAATGGAGGCTATCCTTGTTACAGGTGAAAAAGTATCAAAATAATCTATATCTTTCTTTTGTGAGTAACCTTTGCAACAAGCCTGGCTTTAAATTTCTCGATAGATCCATCAGGTTTCAGTTTCTTCTTAAAAATCCACTTACATCCAATCGGTTTGGCTCCAGGAGGTAAACTTACTAATTTCCATGTATGATTATTCTTGATAGACTCTAACTCCGTTTTTATCGCTTCTTTCCAAAAAATAGCATCTGGAGATGAAATAGCTTCATGGTATGTTTGAGGATCATCATCAATAAGAAAGGTATAAAAGTCATCTCCTAGATTGGTATTCCTTTTAACTCGTTTAGATCTTCTCAATTCTTGAATTTCACTAGGTTCTTCTTGAATTTCACTAGGTTCTGAATTAGGTCTAACTGTAAGTGGTTGTGAAGATCTTGCCAAAGAGATCTTCATAGGGAAATATGTTCAAAGAATTCTGCATTCTTAGTTTCTACTATAGTGTTAGGTTCCATAACATTATTCTCACTTCTGATTACTAAAATCTATAAGCTGCACTATATTTACTTGCAGGACTATTTTGAACATACCCTATAAACATACAATCAAAAGTTTAGATCCTAATTTTCTCTTTTTATTTTCAGGAAGTAAAACTTTCGCTAAACAACCCCATACTTTTAAATATTTCAAACTTGGTAGATGACCTTTCCATAGTTCATAAGGTGTTTTATTGTTTTTCTTATAAACAATCCTATTTTGAATAACACAGGCAGAAAGAAGAGCTTCCCCCCACAAGTTCATGGGTGCACCAGAACTAATAAGTAAAGCATTCATCGATTCTTTAAGTGTTCTATTTTTCCTCTCTGCTACTCCATTAGATTCTGATGAATAAGGAGGAGTATATTCATGTACTATTCCATTTTGTGCACAATATCATTAAAAGGTGCAAATCATACTCTCCTCCTCTATCAGATCTAAGCCTTTTAATTTTTCTATTTAATTGATTTTCAACTTCAGCCTTATATTTTAAAAACATTTCAAAAGTTTCATCTTTTGATCTTAGTAAATAAACCATAGTATAACGAGAACAATCATCGATAAATGTAACATAGAATTTCTTTCCACTTCTAGTCATATGATTTTTAAAATCTCCTAAATCAGAATGAATTAATTCTAGTAATTCAGTTTCTCTTTTCTGAATAGATTTACAAGTCTTTTTAGTTGATTTAGATTCTACACAAACTTGGCATTTTTCTTGATCATAAGGAACTGATATGATATTTAACAATCCTAATTGTTTCATTCTTTTAAGATAAGAATAATTAACATGTCCTAATCGACCATGCCAAAGATCAAGAGAATCAAGCATATACACAGAAGAAGATGTATTTCCATTTATAATTTCAAGTACATTTAGGATAAATAATCCTTGGTTACAATATCCTTTTCCAATAAAGTTTCCATATTTAGTTATGACAACTTTATCAGACTCAAAAGATATTTTGATACCATTTTTACCAAGTAGGGCTACAGAAACCAAGTTCACACGGATGTTCGGCACATGTAGCACATCTCCAAGAGAAAGGACTTTTCCAGAAGTCATTTTCAAATTTACTTTCCCTTTGCCGAGCACAGTACATGGCATTGAATTTTTCATAAATACTTGCTCTTCTCCTTCTAGTAGTGGGGTATAACTTGTGAATAGACTTCTATCGCCGCATATGTGATGAGTAGCTCCAGAATCTATGACCCAGTCCTTTGCATGTGCTACAATATAAGCCTCGCTAACAACCGCAGCAATCACTTCTTCAACTGTCAAATGTGCCTGTGATTTGGTTGATGTATTTTTCCTGAATCTGCATTGGGCTGCGTAATGTCCTGGCTTCCCACAAACATAACAAGACCCTTTTCCCTTCTTGAAATTAGGATTGTTCTGTGGTCCAACAGGCTTCTTACTAAATTTCTTGGACTGTTTTTTGAATTTAGGCTTGTATGCCTTAGATCTATCTATACTAGTTTGATTTTCTATTAGAATAGCTTTAGCAGTCATTTCCTTATGCTTTTCTATTTTTCGTCGGGCTCTATTTTGTTCTTCTATTCTAATATGCACAATCACTTCTTCAAGGGATAAAGACTTCCTTTTATGTTTTAGGCTATATTTATAATCTTTCCATGACTCAGGTAACTTTTCTATCAAAGATCCAGCAATAAATGCATCAGGAAGAATTATATTTTCATTTTTAAGATCATCTATAAGGATATGGAAAATATGAATTTGTGAAGACACATCTTTATCTTCTACCATAGTAAAATCTAGAAAATTTTCTATAGCAAATTTTTGGGTACCTGCATCTGCAAGAATATATTTCTTGTTCAAGCTTTCCCAAATCTCAGATGCTGATTGGATTGGATAATAAACATCAAATAATTCATTTGATAAGGTACTTAGAATAGTATGTCTACAAATCCTATTGGCCTTTTCCCATTTAAGAAGGTCATCATCATTAGTAGGTTTAGGATCTGTCAGAACAAATGCAATGTTGTGAAGATCGAGGGCTGAAAGAATTTTTTCATGCCATCGTTTGTAATGGGAACCACTAAATTGTTCAATTTTAGAGGTATCAGGAAAAGTTCTAGATGCAGTAACCATAAAGGTATCCATATCTACTCTTAAGATTGTAGGAAAAATTTGGATTAGATGGTACCCGATTTAGGAATTTGATGTGGAGAACTTAGACAGATATATGTTGCTGAGGCGTGCAGACGATCACAGCACTGTCCTTAAGAGTAGATCCGTGCCTCTCTGAGACAATGTCTCGGTGCAGAAGATCCCAACACGGCTACCCTCCAGGATTCAACAGCAAGAATGCTTCAATCCGATGTGCACACACCAATGTAGAAGCCCGATGAACAACCGAGAGAGATCCGTCCGTTTCTGAGAGAGTAGCGAGAGAGAAGAAGGAAGAGGAAATATTTTTTACCACCGCGTCTTCGAAAGTTTTTATAAAACATAAAAGGATGCGGACGCGACGTATTGGAACGTCGTATACAGCCCCAACGCCACCGTATCAATCAACGGTGCAAAAAGAAAGAAACGACGTATCAAAACAATGATACGGCATATCAATCACCGGTAAAGAAAGAGACGACGTATCAAACAATGATACGGTATTATCCCAATCAACGGTGCAAAAGAGAGACGACGTATCACGGTATCCAAAAACAACGACCGTTCCGTGTATACGCGAGAGTACGTCTCGGATGGATTTGCACCCCCCTTGCCCCTGCGCGCGATGATCGCGTGTGCGACGCGCCCGGTTAAAGGGTTCCGAAATCGAGCTGAATCAGGTTGCACTGATTTTGACTCGGCTCGCGCGTGTGAGAGAGTCTCTTAGAATCACTCAACAACTCAAAAGAATGACATTCTATATAAAGAGGAGTATGGAAAACAAATTATCCGATGTGGGATTAAAGATGTTTCATTTGTACCAATTCAAGAGAAGGGAAAATGAATTTGTTTTGGAGGGAAAAAGAAACCTTTTAGATTGTTGAAATACTACAATTTCAACAGATATATCTAGTATAGTTATTCTCAAAAATTCTCATTCTACTAAAAATGTTTGATACAAGATACTAAATTTTACAATCTCTCTGCCATGAAATGGATTTGTCAATTCAATAATATTAAAACATTAACCATATTAAATAGGAAATAAAAAAGATCATGATCTCTTGCTCATTCCAAGCATCCACGCATCTTATCTTAATCTCAAATTTTAGTTAAGATGGAACGAGTATCCGTGCATCTTATCTAACTGTTATGTATCTTAAATTTTAATTAAGATCATAATCTCTTGCTCATTCCAAGCATCCCCTTATCTTAATCTCAAATTTTAGTTAAGATGGAATGAGTATCCGTGCATCTTATCTTAACTGTTATATATCTCAAATTTTAGTTAAGATCTCCATCTAAAGTGTGTTACATGTCTCGCATCTTATCTTAAACTATTACATGTACAAATCAAACCCAATCCAGTAGACTATCGCCTTACTTGACAGAATGACCATCCCATGCATTGATGTCAAAGCATCATCATCTCTGCCCTGATAATACTTAAACCAGAACTCTTATTACTTGTTATTAAAAATTTGATCTCTTTATTTAAAAAATACGACTTAATAAAATTTATTTTCAGATTTGGTAGGGGTGCGCCTGGCCCGTGCAGTAGTGCAACGCAAGGGCGACGCGCAAGGGCCCCAGTGGCAAGCCACCGTGATGGACCCTCCCCCACAAAAAATTAATTTAATATCATGGTGGGCCGATGGCCCACGTATCAGATATTAAACTGATAAGAACAGATACTACACTTGATCTTAGCCAAAGGCCGAGAAAGGTATGAGAATTCTCAAACGCCATTCCTCCCCTTTTATAGCCATCCCTTCATCTGACCCGTCTCTCGGCATCCGATGTGGGACTAAAAAGCTAAAACCGCTCCATCACCTACGAAGTGCCGACACCTCCTTCGCGTTCGGCCTCGACCTCTCACGCTCCTCAAATGGCAATTTCTTAGCTCCGGCGAGCCCGGCGGCGGTGGCAACAACGGTGACAGAGGAAGGGGAAGAGAAAAGGAACCAAACTCCGAATCACCGAGGTACTCCGACGCCCAAAACTCTTCTCCCAGATCGTGGCCATCCAAATCCGATCCATTGTCAAATTGGGCGATCTCAATGGGGCATTTGCGTGGTTGGACAAGATGGAAAAGAAAGATCAGAATAAGCCTGGTACTCTTTGCCATGGTGTCTTGATATTTGGCTTTCAAAAGGGAGGAGAAAGGACTGATGGTACCGAAGAAACAAAAAAGCTGGGAATTTGGATGCTGCTTTTCTTACCAAAAAAAAAGAAAAAAAAAATGCTGCTTTGGAGTTCGCAACTCAATGTTTGAAGTAATCAGACAAGGATTCAGATAAGTGAGTGTGTATCACTAAAACTATCTGATTAAAAATCATATATTATGAAAATCTCTGTTCTATACATCCCATCAACATAAAAATAGGCCGTTTTTATTATTTTAGTATACTAAAATATAATATAAATATTTATATTAAAAATTTCTCTTGTTGACCCAACTTTATACAAGTTAAAATATATATTTATTAAAAATCAATGTATGCTAATGTTTAGCTCGTGACAAAGGGTTTTTTTTAAAATAATTTTTTAAATTTTTTTTTTCAAATTAACGTCAATCAAAATTTATTTATGAATTTAGATGTACGACGTTCAAAAAATAAAAAAAATAATAATAACAAAAGTGAAATTACGGGTTGAACCCATAATTTCAAAAAAAAAAAAAAAAATACTTCAAATCGCTGGTCCAAACCGTGATTTCTTCTCAATTTTTTTATTTTAAATTTTAATAAAACTAAAAAACAAAAAGATAATAAAAAATTTAAAATTTAAAAATAAAAAATAATAATATGATACTATAATAATTTTTACGACCGTAACGATGACGTGGTATGTCTCAGATTTCGTTGGGCATGATTCGGGCCACGTGGAGTTTTTTTTTTTCGACTGAGTCAGCTGCAGCCCCGTCCCGGCCGAGGTCGAGCTCGGCCGAGGTCGATCATCCTTCTGCCGCCCCGCCAGGTGTCCACCCAGGAGGGGTCCACCTCGGTCGAGTTCGGCGACTCCCCCCTCCCTCGCCAGGTGGCACCCAGAGACGGTCCCGCCTCGGCCGAGGTCGAGCCGGGCCCCTTCGCTCCTTCGCCAAGTGGCGCCCGGAGACGGGGCCACCTCGGCCGAAGCCGATCATCCTTCTGCCGCCCCGCCAGGTGTCCATCCAGGAGGGGTCCACCTCGGCCGAGTTCGGCGACTCTCCCGCTCCCTCGCCAGGTGGCACCTAGAGACGGTCCCACCTCGGCCGAGGTCGGGCCGGGCCCCTTCGCCAAGTGGCGCCCGGAAACGGGACCACCTCGGCCGAAGCCGAGCATCCTTCTGCCACTCCGCCAGGTGTCCACCCGGGAGGGGTCCACCTCGGCCGGCGCGGGCCAGCCTGTACAAAGAAGGCCCCGAAGAATAGAGGCGCGGGCTCCGAGGTTGCTCCTCGAGCCGTGCACGCCGCACCTCGAGAGAGGCGCCCCGTACGGATGGCGGCGACACGCAAGACATCACTTACGTCGGCCCGACATGTTCCGCAGTCAAGAGACGAGGCCCTAACAAAACAGACCCGATAATGGACAACGTCGGTGCCTGGGAAGGAGAGCGCTCAGGCTCGGCCCAAGATCTGGTCGGCAGTCTGGCCAGCGCCCCCCTCCCCTACTCTTTCCCCGCTAGGCTCGGCGAACGAGGCCGGAAAGCCGCCCGACCGTCTGATCCAGAAGGGGAAAGAGAAAGGGGCGGAGGGGAAGGGATGAAAGCGACAAGGGAGCCTCCCAGGAGCAAAAACAAGGGATAGCAGGAGGAGATAAAAAAAAGGGGAGAATGGATGACAAGGTGAGCAAGCAAGAAACAAAGGCTGGAGACTCCGCTTCAAGAGCAAGATCCAAGGTCCCGAGAGGGGGCCCCTTGGCGTGAGCTCGGCAAAGGAACCCAGCTGGGTTTCTGGTCTTTTTGACACCTTTTCTTGCTAACACATTCTCTGAGTCTGGACTCCTTCGGGGGCCCGTCCCAGAGAATCTGTTCCCTCTCGCCGTCTACTAACTTGATCATCGGAGCTCCCTCGCCGGAATCCCCGGCCAGGGTTTCTGACCTTGCCTTGCAGGTTCGATCCAGCTAGGAGGCCCCAGGAGTGAGACGGTCTAGTCGGATCGGTGGTTCCGAAGTCACAGGCACGGCGGCGGGATCGGCAACAATAATATTTTTAAAAATTATTATAACCTATAATTTCGCAGTCCGTCATCGATCCGGCCATCGGTCTGATAGCCAGTCTGCCTCCAGTCATCGATCCGATAACCAGTTCGGCTGCTAGATTGGTTCCAGTCCGATCACCGGTCTAGCTGCCAGTCCGGCCACTGGTCTCACAGTCGGTCACCAGTCTGACGGTCGGTCCAGTCGCTAGGATCCGGCCGCCGTCCTGTAGCAGTCTAGCCACTAGGTTTCGACGATTAGACCGGTGCTAATCTGATCGTCAGTTCGATCACCAGGTCAATACCAGACCGGTTGCCAGTTCGATCGGTATCAGTACCTAATCAGAACAGTGATCGGACGATGGCCAAACTTTTTTAATTTTTTTTTTAAAAATTTAGATCAGTGATCGTACCTTGTCCGGGTGGCCCGTAACTTTTTTTTTATTTTTTCTTGAAATTTTAGATTTTATTATATAATTTTATATATTTTTAATTTTATTATATTATTTTAAATATTTTATTATATTATTTTAAATTTTGTTATTTATTTTTAATATTTTATTAGATTAAAACTTAGTTAAAAAAATATTTATGGCATGCATTTAATATGGTAGGATTTTTTTTAATTCCCTAAATATTTTTTTGAAAATAAGTTGCCAATGGCATTTTCGAAATTAAATCAAATATTACGAATAGCATTTTCGAAATTAAATCTGATATGGCAGGATCGCTGATGTGGAACCCATGTCATATTCCATGAGCAACATGGTGGATGAAGCTACCATGTGGGATGCCTCTGTCTGGACTCCTTCGCCTGGCCGCGCTCCCTTCGGATCGAGACGCCGAGGCCGAAGTTGAGCTCCGCCCTCCTTTGCCCAGCCGCGCTCCCTCCGGGTCGTGATGCCAAGGCTGAAGTCGAGCTCCGCCCTCCTTTGCCTGACCGCGCTCCCTCCGGGCTGAGACGCCGAGGCCGAAGTTGAGCTCCGCTCTCCAGATCAGCTCCGCCTCGGACGAAGAGATCTGCTGCTAAAGTAAGTCGTCGCTTTTCCAGGATGGTGGCTCGATGCCTGAGGACTGCGAAAAGACACCTGCCGACCCTCGATGATGGCTCTAGCTGTTACTTGCACCAAAATGGGAAGAGTCCCTCGATCGAGGCCCTGCGCTCCCCACCAACCAACTGCGCCTCCCAAAGAGGAAGTCAACCAGCAAATCCGAATCCAAGAGGCGGCGGCCCACCGATCGAGGTCCTACCATATTTCCAGGAGTAGAGCGACCAGAAGGAATGTCAGCGCACGCGGTATCGCCCTCTTTCATATATAGGGAAAGGCATTCCGTACACGGCATCAGGCGACGCTGCACGCACCAGAAAATGATACAGGGATCCCAAGGCAAGTACCTGGGTGTCCTCCAACGGCATAAAAAAACTCCTCATACTTCCAAAAGAAAGGTAAGCAAGGAAAGAACACAGCGGAGCTGGGAGGAGGGGAGCCAGGCACACAGGAGAGTGCCAAACTAGCCTGAGAACCCTAGGCTACTGGAGACCTGCGGAAAGGTTTCGATGGACACAACCATTCCAGCTCCAACTATCCTTAGTCGGCACTCCCCCTACTTCGCTTTCAACTCCACTACACTCTTCCAGTCCATTATACTCCCCTCCTAGCATGGAGTCCACCTATGGGGCTCGACCAGGAGGATCTGTTCTCCTGGATCGCTACTGACTTGACCATCGGAGTGCCCCCACCGGAATTCCCGGCCCGGGTTACTGACTCTGTTTTGCAGGTCTGGATGATCGAGCAGGGTCCTGAGTGACAGGAGCATGTTTCGATGTTGACCTAAGCTACAGGCCATGACGATCTTGGCGGCAACAGCTTGGCACGCCAGGAAGGGGGGCAGGACGCATTTTGATCTAACCCAAACCCCTTGCAAGCAGCTCACCGGGAGGATGGTGACGATGTGAGCAAGAAAAGTCTCCACCAGCCATGCGAGAGATCCCCCTTCCCTTGGGACTCGCACGGTCCAAAAGGGGAACTCCCCACTCAAGCCCAACCACCTCCAACAGACGCTCAGCTGGCCGCACTCACCCAGCAGATGCAAATTCTCACTGCAGTAGTGCACCGCTCAAGTACCAGCACCGGTCCTTGGCTACCCATTAGCAGCCAGGGACTCCCGCGGCCATGCCGCAGCATTCCATGACAGCCTGCGTTCCTTCCGGAAGGCCTTCGCGACCGCAGGCCACCACCGACCACCGGGATAGTCACCGGACCTCGGCGAAGAGACAACGGGCTGATCTGCCGATCGGGAGAGCCGATCCCCGACCCTCGAGTGGGTGACAGCTAGAGCCTGCCAAGGTCAAAAAGGCAAGACCCCCCATCATGGACACCACCTCATGTCACATTCTCCGTCTCCTGCAGTCTCCACGGAGGGTTCAATCGACGAGGCCTTCAGGCGCATGGCAAAGAAGAGCCTGGAGGAGCAGGAGTGCAAGCTGGTAGAGCTTACTCGCCAGTTTACAAATATGCAGGGCTCCGCTAGCGAGCTGGCGGGCTACGACGCCCGTCCCCCTTTCTTCGAGCCGATTCCGAGCCAGTTTGCATGCCGCAGTGGATCCTTATGATGGGACTACCGACCCCCTGGATCATCTTGAGAGCTACAAGGCCTTTATGAGAGTCCAGGGGGTGACTGACACTTTCCTCTGCATCGCTTTTCCTGCTACTCTCTGGAAAGCAGCTCGGGTGTGATTCACCCGCCTAGAGCCGGAGAGTATCAGCTGCTTCGCTCAGTTAGAGCGAAAGTTTGTGGCTCACTTCGATGCCTGCTAGAAGGTGCCACGAGAGGCGGATAGCCTCTTCTCCATCAGGCAGCAGGATCACAAGCTCCTACGGGACTAAGTGGCCCGTTTCAAGGTTGCCGCACTGGAGATCTACAACCTTGACGAGCCAGTCGCCATGCTGGCATTGAAGAGAGGGCTCAAGACTTCCCGTCTGACCTACTCTCTTGATAAAAAGCCCCCCAAAACTTACTCCGAGCTCCTCCACCGAGTCCAGAAGTACATCCACGCCGAGGAGGTGGATCGAATGAGGAGGGAGCTGGATGGAAGGCCTCTGAAGAAGCTATCTCCCCGGGGAGACCTCCGGGATGCGGAAGCCCGGACCAGCTGCACCGGACTCCCGCCAGAGGCCGAAGCCAAGAAGAGACCCCATCCCAGAAGGGAACTTCACCCCTCTTCTCGTCCCGAGGGCGAAAATCCTCATGGAGATCGAGGGTGAGCGCTACTTGAGGCATCCACCTCCACTAAAGCCATCCAATGGTCATGATAAGATGAAGTACTGTAATTTTCACCGTGACTACGGCCACGACACCGATGAGTGCCGTAACCTTAAGAGAGAAATTGAAGAACTTATAAAGAGGGGCTACCTCGAAAGGTTTGTGGAGGGCAGACCCCCAATGGAACCTCAGGTGCTCGCCACACTCCCTCCAGTCCCTACTGTCGACAACTGCCCTACCGAGAAGCTGGTGAGAATGATATGCCAGGGAGTCAAGCACGCTTCCAAGAAGGCCTGAGGTGGGGGAAATTTTGAGAATGTACTTTCCTTTGCGAGGGAAGGGGGGATGAAAATAAAAATGTAAACAATAATGCCATGGTCGTCGAGATGACGATCGCGAAGCATCCTGTAAAATGTATCATGGTTGATAATAGGAGCTCCATGGATATATTTTTTTACGATGCTTTCTCCAGGATAAATCTTTCCTCTGCTCAGCTCAGACCCGTGCACACATCCCTTATTGGTTTCACGGGTGACTCCGTAGAAGTCGAAGGGGAGATCACTCTCCCCATTACCGCCCGGATGCCACCTTGGTAGAGTACCGTCATGATGACTTTCACTATTGTTAGGCTCCCCTCAGCCTACAACATGATCCTTGGCCGACCAGGGATCAACCTGCTTGACACGGTCATTTCCACCAAGCGACTATTGGTGCAGTTCCCAACTCCCCACGGTGTCGGGGAGATGAAGGGGCATCTTAGCCAATTCAACATTGCCTCCAAACCGTCCCTGGGGCCAAGGCTGTCGAGGATGACCCCAGTGCAGATGACCTCGACCAAAGGGTACAAGACCCCAAAGGTGGCCCGGTCGAGCACTTGCTGCCATACCTTCTCGAAATTGACCCGGCGAAGACGATGCAGATTGGGGCGCAGCTGCAAGATGATGAACGAACCCACCTGCTGGAGTTCCTCCGGGCGAACGTCGACATGTTTGCCTGGATGGTTGTCGATATGCCTGGGATCCCACCAAAGATCATCACTCATAAGCTGAGCATTAACCTAAAGCATCATCCTGTGTGGTAAAAGAAAAGAAGTTTTGCACTAGAGAGATAAAGGGCGATCAACGAGGAGGTGGACAAACTCTTCACAGCCGGCTTTATTCGGGAAGTACAATATCCGAGCTGGCTGGCAAATGTGGTTATGGTGAAGAAGAATAATGGGAAGTGGAGGATATGTGTGGACTACACCGATCTCAACCGAGCCTGTTCAAAGGATAGCTTCCCTCTATCGAAGATCGCTCAGCTAGTGGACGCCACCTCGGGGCACTGCTTGCTCTCCTTCATGGATGCATTATCTGGATACAACCAAATCCGGATGCACCTAGAGGATGAGGAGCACATTGCCTTCATCACCGACCGAGGGATGTACTACTATTGGATGATGCCGTTTGGCTTAAAGAATGCTGGCGCGACATACCAGCAACTGGTCAATC
Organism: Areca catechu; assembly: GCA_021397845.1. NCBI lineage: Eukaryota > Viridiplantae > Streptophyta > Magnoliopsida > Arecales > Arecaceae > Areca > Areca catechu. Next base: position 28,776,653 of record CM038046.1, read on the forward strand.
GAGTCTTCAAGGACTAGATTGGCAAGAACATGCAAGTCTACGTGGATGATATTCTTGTCATGGGCAAGCCGAGCTCGAACCATGTCGCTGACCTCGCAGAAGCCTTCCACAACCTCTGAGAGCACAAGATGAAGCTGAACCCGGTGAAGTGCACCTTTGGCATGGCGGCAGGGAAGTTTCTTGGCTTCATGGTGACCCAAAGAGAAATCAAGACGAACCTGGAGAAGGTCCAAGCGATCATCGACATGGAGCACCCGATCTCGAAGAAGCAGGTACAATCTTGACGGGTTGGATTACCGTACTGAGCCGGTTCATCTCGAGGTCAGCAGATCGATGCCTTCCCTTCTTCAAGGTCCTGCACAAGATGAACGGCTTCATCTAGATAGAGGAGTGCAAGGTAGCCTTTGAAGAGCTTAAAGACTTTTTGGCATCACCACCATTGCTCTTCAGGCCGGAGACAGGAGAGGAGCTCCTGCTATACCCGGTGATTACCCCCGGAGCTGTCAGTTCGGTCCTTGTCTGCACAGATCATGATGGATCCCAAAAACTAGTGTACTACACCAACAAGATCCTTCAGGATGCCGAGATCAGGTACACTCGATCTAAAAAACTCATTTTTGCTCTCATCATGTCTGCTCAACGTCTCAGGCCATACTTCTAAGCACACCTGATCGCGATATTGACGAACTAGCCCCTGAGGGCTGTGCTCAACCATCCCGACACATCCGGATGCTTGGCTTAGTGGGTGCTCAAGCTCAGCGAGTTCGACATCGCGTACCGACCGAGATCATCACAGAAGGCCCAGGTGCTAGCTGACTTCCTGGTCGAGTGCGCGGGGCTCGCCGAAGAGCCAGAGCAGATAGTCCCGGAGCAACCCATGGAGCCCGGAACAGAGGAGTCCTGGATCCTCCATGTTGATGGCACGTCCAATGCAGACGGAAGCGATGTAGATCTCATCCTTGCCAACAACGATTGAGTTGTAGCCAAATGCGCACTCCGCTTCAAGTTCGTTGTGACAAATAACCAGGCAGAGTATGAGGCACTCCTCACGGGCCTCAGGGTCTCCCGCGAACTGGGTGTACGAAGCCTGAAGGTCTTCACCGACTCCCAACTGATAGTCGAACAGGTTTCCGGAGGGTATGAAGCCAGAGACCCCCATATGATGAGGTACTTGGAGCAGGTCTGCTCAAGCATGGCAGTTTCCGGTGCTTCAGCATCTCTCACATCCCCCGAGGGGAGAATGCTCGAGCCGATATACTATCAAGGCTTGCGACCTTGCCGGACTCGTCACTGGGGCGAGCCCACATCGAGTACATCGAAAATCCAAGCTACGAAGCTCCCGCAGAGGTGCAGCAAGTCACCCCGAAGCCGAGCTGGATGGATAGGTACATCACTGATGGCATGCTCCCGGAAGACCGAGCAGAGGCTGGCCTTATCAAGAAAAAGGCCTCATGATTTATCCTTATGGAAGGACAACTCTACCGCCGATCTTACTCCTATCCCCTCCTAAGATGCTTAAGGCCCACAGAGGCCACCTTCGTACTCCAAGAAATACACGAGGGCCTTTGCGAAAACCATGTCAGGGGGAGAACTCTTGCATACAAGGCCCTTCAACAATGATACTAATGGAAAACCATGAGAGAGGACGCTGCTGACTTCGTGAGGAGGTGTGATCGGTGCCAGCGCCATGCCCACATACAGCGTCAGCCGGTGGCGCTGCTCTCTTAGCTCTCCGTCCCATGGCCTTTCGCCCAGTGGGGAATGGACATCCTAGGTGCATTTTCTCCCACATCAAGGTAACGAAAGTTTTTAATAGCGGCCATCGACTACTTCACCAAGTGGGTAGAAGCAGAGCCACTGGCATGGATCACGGAAACCAAGGTCTGCCAGTTCTTCTGGAAGTCGATCATCTACCACTTTGGGCATCCCCACGGCATCATCATCGATAACGGGCGGCAGTTCGATAATCGGGAGTTCGAAAAATTTTGTGCCGAGCTCGGCATCCAGCATCAATTCACCTTGGTAGCTTACCCTCAGACCAATAGAGAAGCGGAGGTGACAAATTGGACAGTTCTCCAAGGGCTTATAACCAGGCTAGATCGAGCCAAGGGCAGGTGGGCAGAAGAACTCCCCAGCATTCGTTGGGCCTACCACACAATGTCCATAATGGCTACGGACGAAACGCCTTTCAACCTCACTTTCGGTGCGAAAGCTGTTGTCTCAGTCGAGCTCGGCGTTCCCACGCTGCGGATACAGTAGTACAATGAAGTGGAGAATCCGGCATGCCTTCTTCTCAACCTGGACCTCCTAGAGGAAACCTGGGATAAGGCCCGACTCCGGATGGTGGCTTACCGACAGCGTGTAGCCCGGTATTACAATGCATGGGTAAAGTCGAAGACCTTCCACCCTAGCAACCTGGTATTGCACCGAGCTGAGGCATCCCAACCTCGAGAGTGCGGCAAGCTCTTGCCAAACTGGGAAGGCCCCTACAAAGTAGTTGAGGCCCTTCCTCATGGAGCCTATTATCGAGTGGACCTGAACGGTGCCAGATTCCTGCGCACATGGAATGCCAGTAATTTGAGAATATATTATCAGTAATGTAAAGTTTTCAATTCAGCAATGATGATAATGATTCTCTTTGAGCAAATCAATCTTGCCTTGCAGGAACACTTCCGCCGGGAGCCCAGCTCTCTGGCATCGAAGCCCGGGGCCCAGCACTCCGGCACCGAAGCCTAGAGCCCAGCTCTCCGGCACTCAAGCCCGGAGCCCAGCTCTCCGGCAACAAAGACCGGGGCCCAGCTCTTCGACACCGAAGACCGGAGCCTAGCTCTCCGGCAATGAAGACCGGGGCCTAGCTCTTCGGCACCGAAGACTGGAGCCCAGCTCTCCGGCAATGAATATCGGGGCCCAGCTCTCCGGCAACAAAGCCCGGGGCCCAGCTCTGTGGCACTCAAGCTCGGAGCCAGCTCTCCGATAATGGAGACCGGGGCCCAGCTCTTCGGCACTCAAGCCCGGAGCCTAGCTCTCCGGCAATGGAGACTGGGGCCCAGCTCTTCGGCACTCAAGCCCGGATCCCACGCTCTCTGGCACCAAAGCCTGGAGCCCAGCTCTCCAGCACTCAAGCCCGGATCCCATGCTCTCCGGCACCAAAGTTCGGATCCTATGATCTCCGGCACCAAAGCCCGGAGCCCAGCTCTCCGGCACTCAAGCCCAGATCTCATGCTCTCCAGCACCAAAGCCTAGATCCTAGCTCTCCGGCACTAAAGCCTGAAGCCCAGCTCTCCGGCACTTAAGCCCGAATCCCGTGCTCTCCGGCACCAAAGCCTGGAGCCCAGCTCTCCGGCACTCAAGCCCGGATCCCATGCTCTCCGGCACTAAATCTTGGAGCCTAGCTCTCCAACACTGAAGCCCGGATTTCCGCTCTCTGGCATGCCTGGAGCTAATCCCGGTGAGACCAAAAGTATCCTGTATATATATACAACAAAAAAAAAGAGAGCATTCAGAAGCACTCATCCGCTTCGCGAACGAAGTGGAGGCAACTTAGCAGTTGAAGGACTTCTCTCTAACTTCATCACATGTTCGAGCTCGGCAAAGTTCAACAACACAAAAAAAAGAAAAGGAGAACACAGACTCAAATTATCAAGAAGAAGTTCTATTGACATCTGCTAAGGTTCTTACAAGTATCTCCAGGCCCCGACAGGCTGGGCAGCCCAGAGAAGAAAGGAGAAGAAAAAAGAAAAATTATAAGGGGCCTACCCTACCTAGCCATCCCCTTTTCGTGAGGGCGTTTGGTCGGGCGGCGTCCTCTGGAGCCTCTGGTGGTAGAGCCCCATCTTCGGCGGCCTCCGGTGGCGGTGCTGGCTTAGTAACAGCTGGCTCCTCCATCGTGCCTGGGAGTCTTAATGCGCTCAGTTGCTTCTCCGGGATCAGACCCTCCACTTGGGATCGACAGTATATGAATCCCTTGTGGAAGGAATCTATCATCGCCTCCCAGAATTTGGCTTTGAACTCGCTGGAGGCCTTATATTCGACCACCACCTTTGCAGCCTTCTTCCTGACGATCCCGACCTGGTAGATCGCCTTGGCGGCCTTCTTCTCTGCAGCCTCCATTGAGCAGACCACTGTGGCGGTCTTCTCTTCCGCAGCCGCGGCCTTCTTCTCGATGGCAGTGGCTCGGTCCTTTGCTGCCTCCAGCTCCGCCAGAAGGGACCGTGCCTGTCTTTTCTCGTTGGCGACTTCGGCATCGAGCTCTTTAAGCCTGGCCTCCTTGGCCTTGAGCTCGTCCGACATACTCTGGGACCGGCTTCTCTCCCGGTCCAGAGACTCCTTGAGCTCTTTAATCTGCCTCTTAGCCCTTGATGCCTCACCGTGAAGCTCCTTGATCTTCATGCTAGCCTCCCAGGCATCACTACTCCTGTGGCCTACTTCCTGCTTCAGGGACTTGAGCTCCGCTCCCTGCAGCATGTCCCTCTTGGCCCAGTTTCGGTAGTAGTCCCTAATAAGGAGGAGCTTGGTGCCGAGTCGCACCAAAAAAGAACATCAGCCTCAAAGGTAAGCTGGGAAGAATAAAGCATAACAAGGCAAGGAAATACTCACCAAGTATAGCTGGGGGGCATCGGTGAGGAACCTTCCTGACTTCTCCCGCCGGTCGCATGATTGGATGGTGAAGTCCATCATGCGCTCGGCAAGCTTTTGGTCCCAGACGAGGGAGACATTTGGTGCCAGCTTGAAGGGAACCCTACAGTAGTCCTGCTCCTTCCTGCCCGCCACCGACGTGGGATCATCTGCTCCTTCTGAGGGAGTGTCTGGTGTGCACTGGGAGCTCGGCACTGCCTTGGCTGTGCCACTGCTGTAGGCTCCACCACCTGCTGCTCCTCCTCGACCTCGACGATCTTTGGAGGAGGATACATTGCTGCAGCAGCGACCACAGCAGATCTAGCCCGGACTACCACCTCGGGCTCTTGGACTGGGGGTGGATCGACCCGCCTCGGTGCCTCGAGGCTAAGCACAGTGGTCCTGCTCGGCTCGAGAGTGGACTTTGCCGCCCTCCTGCCTAGCTCAGGGTCGGGCATGGTCACTCTCCTGCCCGGCTCGGCTGGTGCGGCAGGAGCAGTCCTCGCATCGCCCTCCACGTGAGCCCTCTTCAAAGGAGATTCGTCGGTCCCCTCCATCGTAGCCCTCTTCTGGGAAAAGGAGAGGAGATCATCCAAGGAGAACTTCATACCTACACAAAGGAAAAGGTTAGTTCCATGCTTGGAGTACCGAAGAGTAGACATAAGAAGTTAGTGCCCGAGCCAAACTCACCCAACTGTTGGATTGGGCTGACCCCGGCCTCGAACAGATTCTGCTCTGACAACAGAACCTTGAGGGATGGGACCTGGTCGGCACGAAGCTGGTCATAGATTTCCTGATCAGCTGACTCAACCATGGAGTTCTGATTTGGGGCCTGATCCGGGTCACTCCAAGCCCAGTCAACCCCCTCTATCGAAGCAAAAAAATACTTACTTTTCATCCTTTGATGGAAGAGGGGAGCTCAAATTTCAGGCCTCTCGACCGAGAAGAGATGGACCACCACCCATCCTCGAAGGGTGGCGCTTCATGATGAAAAAGGCCCTGAACAAGAAAAACGGGCAGCAATCCTGTGAAAATGGCAGAGGACTATGAATCAAAAGATTATCCTTACAGCATTAGGGACAAGTTGAGCAGGGACAAGGCGGTAGTGGCTCAAAACAAAAAGAAAGAATGGATGGAGAGGAAATCGGAGGCCCCCTATGTGTGTCTCCTCGTAGAGAGCAATTCGACGTGGGCCACTAGAAGTAACCCGCTCCCTGGGTTGAGGAATCGAAAGTCGGATGGAGTCTGGGACACCATAGGTCTCCCGGATGGTCGCCAGCTCCTCGGCGGAGATCATCGAAACGACTCCACTGGGACCCGTCGACCAAACAAGTTTGGGACTGGTTCAGGTGGAGGAGGTGGAAGATTGGATGAAGGCTCCCTAATCACTATGCCTCGGGGTGTGGGCCTCCTACTAAGCTCAAAGCGTGCCACCTCTTCCTCCTCATCGGAGGAAGAAGATGACCTCGGCCAGGAAGGCCCAGCCTCGCCTTGGTTGGTCATGGGATGGAAACTTGGACTGAAGCGGGACATGGTAAACAAGAAGATGAAGGGGAACGAAGAAGAAGCAGAAAATAAGAGTAGAAGAGGTCCGGAGAGGTCTGGTCCCTAGAAGGAGTCTTTGCCTAGCCTGGAGAAGGAGAAGGGGGACAAACCTGGCTAATTGTGGAGACAAGAGCAACCGGAGAAGAAGAAGGGCGCTGGTATGATGGCGGGCACACAAGTTTGAAAGAAGAGGTATTTTGGAAAAGACTCCCTTTCTTTTCAAAGTGATCGGATGCCTAACCGTACCACTGCTGCACCCCCACCGTTGAATCCATGCCATGTGTCAGCAATCAGCGAAGGAGGCTCCAAGTTTCAGTCGCAGCCGCTCCGAATCCCGTGCCAGTAGTAAGTACTTCTCGGACGTGGCCACATGTCTTCCTCACATTGGATTGATAAACTGCCTCACGAAGCGCCGCCGATCATGGCCATTATTCCACTGGATTCTTGTCTTTCCATGTTAGCGCTGCATTAACTCCCTTCACCCTGAGCGCCACGCGCCAATGGGACTCGAGAGTGGGGGGCAAATGATGTGGCAGGATCATTGACGTGGAACCCATGTCAGATTCCATGAGCAACACAGTGGACGAAGATGCCATGTGGGACACCTCTGCCCGGACTCCTTCGCCCGACTGCTCCCTTTGAGTTAAGACACCGAGGTCGAAGTCGAGCTCCGCCCTCCTTCGCTAGGCCGCGCTCCCTTCGGGTTGAGATGTCGAGGTCGAAGTCAAGCTCCGCCCTCCTTCGCCCGGCCATGCTCCCTCCAAGTCGAGATGCCTAGGTCGAAGTTGAGCTCCGCCCTCCTTCGCTCAGCCGCGCTCCCTCTGGGTCGAGACGCCGAGGCCGAAGTTGAGCTCCACCCTCTTTCACTTGGCCGTGCTCCCTCCGGGTCGAGACGCCGAGGCCGAAGTCGAGCTTTGCCCTCCTTTGCCCGGCTGTGCTCCATTCGGGTCGAGATGCCGAGGTCGAAGTCGAGCTACGCCCTCCAGATCAGCTCCACCTCGGACGAAGAGATCTATTGCTGAAGTAAGTTGCCGCTCTTCCAGAATGGTGGCTCGGCACCCAAGGACTGCGAAAAGATACCTGGCGACCCTCGATGATGGCTCTAGCTGTTACTTGCACCAAAATGGGAATAGTCCCCCGGTCGAGGCCCTGCGCTCCCCACCAACCAACTGCGCCTCCCAAAGAGGAAGTCAACCAGCAGATCCGAATCCAGGAGGTGACAACCCGTCGATCAAGGTCCTGCCATATTTCCAGGAGTAGAGCGACCAGAAGGAATGTCAGCGCACGTGGTACCGCCCCCTTTCATAGATAGGGAAAGGCATCTCGTACACGGCACCAGGCGATGCCTCATGCACTAGAAAATGATACAGGGATCCCAAGGCAAGTACCTGGGTGTCCTCCAACGGCATAAAAAAACTCCTGATAGTTCCAGAAGAAAGGTAAGCAAGGAAAGAACACAGCGGAGCTGGGAGGAGGGGAGCCAAGCACACAAGAGAACGCCAAACCAGCCTGAGAACCCTAGGCTATCGGAGACCTGCGGGAAGGTCTCGATGGACACAGCCATTCCAGCTCCAACTCTCCTCAGCCAGCACTCCCCCTGCTCCGCGTTCAACTCCACTACACTTCCAGTCCATTATACTCTCCTCCTAGCATGGAGTCCACCTACGGGGCTCGACCAGGAGGATCTGTTCTCCTGGATCGTTACTGACTTGACCGTCGGAGTACCCCCGCCGAAATCCCCGGCCCGGGTTACTGACTCTGTTTTACAGGTTCGGGCGATCGAGCAGGGTCCCGAGCGATAGGAGCACGTTCCGACATCGACCTCAGCTACAGGCCATGACGATCTTGGCGGCAACAAAATCAATGACATTTTCGAAATCAAATCAAACATTACGAATGATATTTTCGAAATTAAATCAAACATTATAAAGGGCATTTTGGAAATAAAATCAAAATCACGAATTCGTAATTTTGATTTACTTCCCAAAATACTCTTCATAATGTTTGATTTAATTTTGAAAATGCCATTCGTATTTAATTTTGAAAATGATGTAGCTTATTTTCAAAAGGGTATTTAGGGAATTAAAAAAAATCTCCACCACATTAAATGCATGCCATAAATATTCTTTTTTAATTAAATTTTAATCTAATAAAATTTTAAAAAATAAATAACAAAATTTAAAATAATATAATAAAATATTTAAAATAATATAATAAAGTTAAAAATTAAAATATTTAAAATAATATAATAAAATTTAAAATTTAAAAAAATTAAAAAAAATAAAAAAAAGTTATGGGCCACCCGGATTGGGTACCGATCACTGATTTAAATTTTTTTAAAAAAATTTAAATTTTTTTAAAAAGTCCAGCCACCGTCCGATCACTGATCTGATTCGATACTTGTTGGCTCTACCCAGTGATTTTGATGATGACAAAACCTTGAGTAAAATAGCATTACGTTTCAAACTTCAACTGTTATAATTCATGAATATGAATGTAAGTCTATATGAGGCATAAGCTTCATAGTTAGGAAGAATCAATCTCCCCCTCAATTAGATATTTCTAATTAAAACAAATTTCAAAGGTTCTCACAAGGTGGAACCACAATAATTTATATGCATATCTATACAATCAATACTATTACTCCCCCTTTTTGTCAATCATTAGAAAAGGAAAAACCTCCCCCTAACAATGAGCATGGAGACAAAAAGATGGTAGAGTATCCAATATGACAGGTATCTGAACCAAAAAGATCCAAAGAGAGAATCAGAGCTGAAGAAGGTAAATTTAACCACTCAAACACAATAATAAGCACTAAACTGAAATATATAATAGATAAGAGAAGTTTTCAGTACAAAAATTTGCTGAGTCATCAGCAAGAACTGAAACATACATAAAGCATCAGAGTCATACAATAATCAGAAACATACAAATATGAACTATAAAAGACATATAACAGATATCTGTGAGGCTAATCCTCATCAGATGGAATCTCAAGACTAAAAGGAGCACTGATCCTAGATCTAGTGGCTAAGGCCCTAAAAGGTACTAAAGCTCGATGACTCCTAGTGCGGCCAGAAGGACCAAAAGTGGGTACAACCCTAGATGATCTGGTGGAAGGGGGGAGAGAAGATCAGCTGGTGTAACAAGGTCCGGTGTGGAATCAACCAAGTCAGTAGGAGCAGCTGGGGTAGTGGGAGGATCGCGACTGACCACCTCAAAACCATCTGCACTGCCATCACTGTCACTACCACTGCCCACGATCTCTGTAGCTCTGTCCTCATCCATATCTGCCTGATCACCACCATCAACTGTATCAGCATGGTCGCTCTGGTGATCGTCACCACCATCATCATCATCATCATCATCATCATCCGAAGATACAACTGCAGGGGCTGCTGGAGGTATAAGGGATCTCAATAAGTCCTTAATACGAGTGAAGCCCTTCTCCATAGTCCTACGGATCTCAGCATGCTCTGAGATAGTATATGCTCGAAGAGTCTCAACCTTGCTGCGTAGCTGAGTCAACTCACCCCTGATCTCAGTAAACTGCTCTCTGGCGTGCTCCTCAAAGGATAATCCAATAGTAGGTGGCGGAGGAGCTGAAGTACCAGGAGTCGAATGCTCTGCCTGTGTCGATGGAATATCAATGGGAGGAAAAACTGCTGGCTCAGATAGTCCTGCCTCTGCCTCTCGAAGCTCGTCCTCCTCATCTGGCTCCTGGCCAGACTCTCTGCGCACCCATCGACCTGCGACTAGTCTATACCCCATACGGTGCAAAGACCTCTCATCATAGACATCTGTGTGTAGTATCTCCTTGGGGATCTCCCCCTCTAGTGATACTCCACATGCTCTAAACAACCTGGTCAATGCCATGCCGTAGGGAAACAATGACGGCGCTGAGTCATGGCATTATGCATCTGTACTAACATCAAAGATGGAAAGTCGATCTGCCTCCTCTCTATCAGACTCATCATCACCATCAGCTCTCTCTCAGTGATGAAGTCAAACCTCCCAGTCTTCGGCAGAAGTATACGTGCCGTGATGTGGTGCAATAGGCGCATCTCCAGAGATAACTGGTTCATGGTGACTATAGATACACCACGAACATCCTCTGGCTCGAGGATACACCTAAAAGCAGCCTCTCTGTCATCCACCGTAAAAACACAGACTCCCTTATGGGGGATCTTCCAAACTCTGCTCAGTAGCTCTACAGAAGGTGAAATCTGAACACCTCTCACTATCGTAGTCCATAGAAGTCGTCGACAGTCCAACGCACCGTAGAACTCCCTCACTAGATGAGGGTAGTACCTCTCCTACATAGTACAGAAGGGTACTAAACCTGCATCAGTGAGCACCTGTCATAAGATAAAGTGGTGCCTATCAAAACACTCCAGGTCGACTCTCCTCCCAGAGGCTACTAACTTCCCTGCCATCCTCTCTGCAGGGGGGAACTCGGTGTGGCAGAACTACTAGCCTGTGCAGAATCAAATCTGGCCTTCAATCTCCTCTCTACACCATGACTAGGTCTCTCCCTAACTGCAAGTCTCTTCCTGGGACCCATTACAGCAAGCTGACCAAGAGAGTTTTACAGAAGATAAGCTAAGGGAGGTGATTCACTCAGACTAGGAGCAAAGGGACTGTTTAAAAATCATTTTATAAGCTGGTTTTGAAACAAACTTAGAGTTATAAAATACCAAGATAATTTTGAAAAACCAAAAACATTTTGAAGGTAAGAATTTTATAAGCTAGATAAAGTTTCTGGCTGGAAATTTTATAAGAGTAAATTTTGTAATACCAAAATACCTGGGTTTTGGGCTTAGAACATTTAGGGTTCTACTAAAATAAAAGTAATGTGGCCAAAATATTATAATGAATCACTGGAAATATTCATTAAACACTAGTTTTTAGGTGAATACCCAAATTTTTGGCTAAAAACCAATCAAACAGTGATTTTACCTAAATTTGGATGAAATGAGTGTGGAGAACGACCTAAATCTTGGAAAAAAAAAATATGAAAAATATCATGTAAATCACTATTCCTTCAAACGGAGTTTTGGAAAACCACAAAAACTCGGGAAAATCGGGTCGTAAACCAATTAAAATCGGCAAATCCTAAATTTAGGTCAAAATAGTTTTAACGGTGAGGAAAAAGAAAATTTTGAGAAATAATGTGGAATAAAGGGAAATCGGAAGAGGGAATACCTGATTTGTATGGGGTTAAACGGGAAGAAGAGAGATTTGGATAGAGGGGGACCACTGTTGCTTGAAATCGACGGGGGGAAAATAAAAATAAAACCCTCGGTCGATCTTTTAAAAATAGAGTTTGTTTTGCAAGTGTCGACACTTCGAATTTGTCAAGTGTCGACACTTGGTCAGGTGTCGACACTTGACAATATTCAAGTGTCGACACTTGGCCCAAAAAAAAATCAGAAAAATTTTCAAAAATCTAAGAAAATATTTAATAGCTTTTGGGGTTCAAAGCAAGTGGTTTTGAGTAAAAAAAAAAAAAAAAACTTAGGTATAATTAAAACTATGAGAGTTCTAGGAGAATGGATCAATGACACCTAACTCTCTTCTAATCAGACAGAACCTATCCTCACTCAAAGGTTTGGTAAATACATCTGCTAACTGATCATCAGTACATATAAACTCAAGAATAACATTAGAGTTTTGTACATGATCTCTTATGAAATGATATCTTATTTCAATGTGTTTACTTCTTGAATGTTACACAGAATTCTTAGATAGATTGATTGCACTAGTATTGTCACATCTTATGGGTGTCTTAGTTAGTTTAATGCCAAAATCTTCGAGTTGTTGTTTGATCCAAAGGATTTGAGAACAACAGCTTCCAGCTGCTATATATTCGGCTTCCGCCATTGATAAAGCAACTGAATTTTGTTTCTTGCTACTTCAAGAGATCAAATTTACTCCAAGAAACTGACAGGTTCCACTAGTACTTTTACGATCAAGTTTACACACAGCAAAGTAGCATCAGAATAAGCAATCAATTCAAATGAAGAATCTCTAAAGTACCATAAACCAATTTTAATTGAGCCATATAGATATCTAAGTATGCGTTTAATAGCCAAAAGATGAGACTCTTTAGGATTAGACTGATATCTAGCACACATACAGACACTAAACATGATATCTGGCCTACTGGCAGTAAGATATAACAATGAACCGATCATGCCACGATATAATTTTTGGTCAATAGATTTACCTGATTCATCCTTGTCAAGTCTACAAGTAGAGCTCCGGTACTCTTTTGTAGGTCCAAGGATCTTGAGTAAAAGATCATGGCAGTCCCAACAGAAATGGGTATTGTTGAAGGTCAAGCTTCAAATCATCCCCCACTTTTCAATGGCACAAACTGCACATACTGGAAGACACGCATGCGCATTTTTATTCAAGCTCTTGACTATAATTTATGGAGGACAATTGTAAAAGGTCCTCATCAGCCTACGATGTTGGTTAATGGCATTCTCACTCCAAAGATGGAAGATGATTGGGATGAGAATGACATTAAGCAAATCGAGCTTAATGCTAAGGCAATGAATCTATTATTTTGCTCTCTTGACCCAAGTGAATTTAATAGAATATCTAACTATCTCTCCACCAAGAAGATTTGGGATACACTTGAGGTTACCCATGAGGGTACACACCAAGTGAAAACTACCAAGGTTAACATGCTTATTCATACGTATGAAATGTTTAAAATGGAACCTACTGAGTCTATTAGTGAGATGTATACTAGGTTCACAAATATTGTGAATAGCATGAGAAGCCTAGGAAAAAATATTTCTAACGGTGAACTTGTGGACAAACTTCTCAGGTCTCTACCAGCTTCTTGGGATGCAAAAGTAATAGCTATTGAAGAAGCCAAGGATGTCAACACTCTTCCACTTGAACAACTGTTGGGCTCACTAATGACCTATGAGCTCTCCCTCAAACAAAAGAATGTGGAAGTCGACAAAAAGAAGAAAGTAATCGCTTTCAAATCTACTGCGAGAGAAGAATCAAGCGATGACTCCGAAGAAGATGATGAAGAAGATGAGACGGCTCTAATGGCAAGAAAATTCAGAAGGTTCATGAGGAAGAAAATGTTCAACTTCAAAAAGAAACCTCTGAAAGGTGAGCCAAGTAAAGAGGACAAAGAAAAGGAGGAGCAGCCCACTTGTTTTGAATGCAAAAAACCCGGCCATTTCAAGGTAGACTGCCCCTTGCTCAAGAAAAGCAGAAGAAAGCTGAGAAAGAAAGCCATGATTGCAACCTGGAGTGAAAGTGAGGACTCTGGTTCTGAGAAAGAACAACAGGAGGTGGCAAACTTCTGTCTGATGGCTGATCTTGATGAGGTATGTTCTGAAACAGAAAATGAATTTACATTTGACGAGCTTCATGAAGTTTTTGATGAATTAGTCATAGAATTTCAAAAACTAAAATCAAAATATAAAGATTTAAAGAAGCAAAATTTGGATTTAGCCAAAACAAATGACAAGATTTCGGGTGAAAATGAATGCCTTCTTCTTCAAAATAGAAAATTAAATGATAAGATTGTAGCACTTGAAAAAGAAAAAGAAGTCTTGAAAAAGAAAAGTTCTTCACTTTCAAATGAAAATTTGTCAAAACAAAGTAAAGAAATTTTGGATGAAAATAAAATATATAAAGAAGAAATTGAAAAATTAAAACCTTTTGTAGAAAAGGTTGTTCAAAAAGGGGGAGATTGTTGGCTCCACCCAGTGATTTTAATGAATAACAAAACATTGAGTGTATATTGTATACTAATGTGTATTTCAAGTTGTGAGTTTTTAGGAAGAAAGTACCTCAAAATTTCAAAAACTTATGTATCGTGGCACAGAGCATTTCTCGCAAATCTAGACATCCTCTTCATGAAAAAAGGACATCTACATGTTTAATTATTATGTGTTTACGATTCATTTAAGTTTCAAAATTTATATTTATGTTTCTGGATAATTTACACTTGAATCCGAGCTTTTTAGTCTCAAGTGTCGACACCTGGGAAGTCAAGTGTCGACACTTCAGCATTTGGAACGAACAAAAATCCTTGGCATGCCAAGTGTCAATACCCAGAACTCAAGTGTCAACACCAAGTGTCGACACTTAGATTTCCAAGTGTCGACTCAAGGCCTGAGAATTTTGAAAATACAGAACTTTGTCATTTGAGGATTTTTGTGTCAAGTGTCGACACTTGTGCAACAAGTGTCGATACTTGAAAGTTCAAGTGTCGACACCTAGAGATCAAGTGTCGACACCTGACAGCCAAGTGTCGACACCTGACAGCCAAGTATCGACACTTGAAGCCTGACAGCTCTAACGGATCTATTTTTCTGACTTGCAGAACTTGCTTTTCAAGCTCCAAACGGCTATATCCGAGGCTCCAACGGTCACAAACCATTTTTTGGAAGGTTCTTGGTGTATTTAATCTCCACCAACCTCATTCTAAAAAAGGAGAAGTGCATTGAAGTGATTTGAAGTCCATTCAAAAGCCAAAAAGCCCATATTCTCTCAAGTACTTCACATCAAAAGCCTTTTATAGTTTGATTCTATGAAAAAGCCTATAAGCTCATCCTTATATCATTCCAAAAGAGGCATTTTGAAGGATATTCCAAGGAAGAGTCAAGACAAAGCATCAACTTGAGCTTCAAAGATTCCATTCTACTCTTGAAGAGAGTTTGTTTTAGCTTTAAAATTGTATATCTGTTTTTTATCTTGTGGTTTGACCTTGCTTTCAGGATGTCTTAAAAGAAGGTTGTTGTGGTTTGTTGGTGAGCCAAAGGGATAAAACCAACTAGGGTTAACTTGTGAGCCCGAAGACAAAACAAGTGTTAAGGTTTGTTGGTAAGCCTAGGTGACAAAATCAACTTAGGTTTTGACTTGTGAGCCTTGTGAAAAACAAGTCAGTTGTAATCTTGTTTGGATTATAGTGAAATTTCCAAGGATGGCTTGGGGAGTGGATGTAGGTGCTAGGTTTGCACCGAACCACTATAAACCTTGTGTTTGTGTGTGATTGCCCTCTTTCTCTTTTGCTCTTTGGTTATTGCTACTCACTTATTATTTTCCGCTGCATTCAATCTCTTGCATTGAATTTATTATTATTCACAAGCACCACTAGTCCTTCACATTATTGTTTTAAATTTTTTAAAAAGACCCAATTCACTCTCCCTCTTGGGCTCCATTTCTGGGCAACAATACTGATACTGATCGAACTAGCAACCAGATTGGTATCAACCTAGTGACCGGACTGGCGATCGGATTAGCACCAATCCAATCGCCGGACCCTGGTGGCCGGATCGACTGTCGGACTGGTGGCAGGACCGGCGGTCGAACCAGTGGCCGGATCCTGGCAACCGGATCGACCGTCATACCAGTGGCCAGACTAGCAGCTAGATCGACAATCAGACTGGCACTGACCTAGCAGCAGCCGAATTGGCTGTCGGATCGATGGCCGGAGCTGGACTGGCTATAGACCGGTGGCTAGATCGATGACCGGACTGCAAAATCACAGGTTATAATAATTTTAAAAATATTATAGTATCATATTATTATTTTTTATTTTTTAAAATTTTTAAAATTCTTTAATTTTTTTAATTTTTTATTAAAATATAAAATAAAAAAAATGGAGGAGAAATCGCGGGTTAAACCCGTGATTTCACTTTTTCTTTCTTTTTTTTTAGGGGGGCCGTACACCTAAATCCGTAAATAAAACGGAAGTGGCATTAATTTGGAAAAAAAATATTAAAAAACATTATTTTAAAGAAAAAACCCGTGACAAACCATTGTCCAAATCATTTTAACATTTTATTTTTACACTCACTTGATACATAAAGTGGAAATCATCAAAATACATAATTTTTATTTTTTAAATATTTTTAGTAGTGTAAATCTTGATTAATAATCTAAATTTTTGATTTAGATATCTTTCCTCTCAAAAAGAGTATAGTCCATTTCTCTTTATAAAAAAGTATAATAAAAAATATCTATCTCTGCATCTATATATATATATTAAGAAAATATATTATTTTTTGATGAATCTGAATGGTGTAGATAATAATTAATAGTATGGATCTTCAATTTTGATGCTCCATTATTGGTTTTGAAATGGTGTATAGAAGTGTAATTTATTTTCTTTGTATGTACATCAACAAACCGATACATGCAATGCATGTTAGAGAAAGACATGGATATAATAAATAAAAAAGATAAATAAATTTAAAAATAAATATTTTAAAATAGAAATTTAGAATAATGGAAAACTAAAATAAAAAATATGACAAACATTAGTTAAAAGGAATGAATAATATGAAGCATAAAATAGAAATAAGGACAAAACAAGATATTTAAAAATATTAACAAAATAACACAAAAATGTGAAAAAAGAGTCAAATTTCAACACCAAATATAAGTAAAATAGATAATACAAATAATAATATAAAATCAACTAAAAATAATTAACTTAACTATTAGTTTTTTTTAAAAATATAATAATAATGTGCCACCACCAATATTTGAATCTTGGACCTTTATCAAGTGCAGGCCCATGTAATAGAGCGGGGTCGAGTAGTAGACCCAATTCTTGTTGGCCCAAAAGCCTTGTAAGGTATGAAGCTTTTATGAAAAAGAGTGGAATTATAGTTCCAATTCCCTTCTATTATTTAAATAGACAAAATATGTTTTGAAAAATGTAAGTGATGGACCATAGCCCCTAACCACCATTTCAAAAGGAACGTCCCCATTGAAAGGCTTGGGATTAAGGCCTTTCAAGGATACAGAGCCCACCCATAAGTAGCAAGGCAGCGGGCCTAAGGGGCTTCGTACCTGATCCGGACTCGGCAAGCCGGGTATCGAACAGGTGGTAGGCTGGGCGATTAGTCTCATTTAGTCTCCAAAGTGCGTCCGAAGCCGACCCTTCCATAAGTGCCGACTCGAAGAGGACTACAACCAGATCACTAGCTACCTAGCTTGTGCCATGCGGGACCTGAAGGCATGACATGGAATCTAGTCAACAATCCCCCCTCCCCAGTGACACCCGAAGGGCACACCATCGCTCGAACTTGCAACCTCGCTCTGATACCACATGTTGGACCGTAGCCCCTAACCACCATTTCAAAAGGAATGTCCCTGTTGAAAGGCTTGGGATTAAGGCCTTTCAAGAGCACAGATCCCATCCATAAGTAGCAGGGCGACGGGCTTGAGGGGCTTCGCACCTGATTTGGACTCGGCAAGCCGGGTATCGAACAGGCGGTAGGTTGGGAGTTCAGTCCCATTTAGTCTCCGAAATGCATCCGAAGTCGACCCCCCATAAGGGCCGACCCAAAGAGGACTGCAACCAGATCATCAGCCACCTAGCCCGCACCATGCACGACCCGAAGGTGTGACGTGAAATCTAGTCAACAGCAAGTTTGTCTAGTTTACTAAACCATAATTTGTTAAATTAAATTCTTATTAGTTATAGTAATCTAATTGGGAAGAAAGAAAGATTTTATTCAACTTATTCTGCTCAAATCTCTCAAAAGAAAAAAAAATGATGGAAGAATTATGAAAGTAGGGTTTAAATTCCTTTTCTTTTATTGATTAATTCTTCGTATCATAAACTAAAGTACATAAACTCTATTTATAATAATGAGATCCATCCTTTCATAAATAAGATTTAATTTCTCTTATTATCTCCTAAAAAGATATTCAACTTTGAATAATTTAGATTGGTCTTCTCTTCTTTCATAATAGAATTAGGTTTCTAAAAATATAATAAATATAAAATTATAAAAAATATAAAAAAATTAGGATAAATTATGTTTTTAGTCCTTAAACTATATTGAATTTTTTAAATGGTCCTTAAACTATAAAATCCTAACTTTTGATCCCTGATCTTTTGAATCATTTGAATATTGCCTTTCGATTGGTTTCCAGTGACTTTTTTTCAAAGATTTAGTTATTTCTGGCTATATCAGTGCTTATGTAGCCATTTTTTAAATAGATGGCATTGGTGTGCTTCTCTGGCAAAATTATAGCACCATGGTAAGGATAAATGATTTCTCCATTTTCTGTCATCCTTCTCTAAAACCCTTCTTTCATTCATTGTAAGTGAAATCCTATCCCTTCCAAATCCTCTCGATCATTTATTAGCGTAAGAGATCTTCTCCAATCATCATCTCGAAATCCTAATTTTTCAATCTTCTTCCCTATTTTTCTCTACAGTAGACATCCTGTTACTGCTATAATTATGGATAGAAGCTCAATAGTTGGGTCTAGCACCTCCAACCAATTTAGGGCTTCGAACAGTCAGGGAGAGAGGTTTTGCCTTTGTGGACAACATGCTTAAATAAGGATCTCATAAGCAAGAAGAAATCTTGGTTGAAGGCTTTTTGGTTGCCCACGATTTGGGGTGTGAGTTCTCTTTGGCCCTAATTCAAATTCTTTTCATCTTTTGATTTCAAAAAACTGCCTTTGTACAGGGAAAGATGTCATGCTATGATTATTTTGTATGGTATGATGATGAGATTTGTCCCTGTGGAAAGGTGGTGATTAATCGGCTCAAGAAGTTAATGGATGAGATGGAGGAGGAAGTTGGATGCTTTTGTAGCAAATAGAGGATGTATCAGGTAATTATTTTATTATCTTGGTTGGTCGTTTATATATTGTTCAACCGAGTTTGGAAGATGTTGTCATTTTGTAATATATTTTAATAGTCAGAACTTGTTAATGATCGAGATTTATAGCTATAAGTTAGGATTGTAATGCAAATGAATGAAACTCCTTTTGTTATATTATTGTATCATAACTTGTCTTTTTGTTTCTATGATGAATATAGTAAACTTGTAAACAAATATCTTATAGAACTATCAAAAATCTAGTAAAATTAAGCTAACATATTTAGCAAATATGCTAAAACTTTGAGGATCAAATGAAAACACTTCAAATAGTATAATGGACTAATGAGATAACTACCATCCAATGGGCTTACAATAATAATTCATTAAAATTTTAGTATGTCATGTGCATAGAAACAAGGCCACATCACAATCTGTATGGAATGAATCAAAGAAAAAAATAAAATATTGTAAGAGAGAATATAGAACTTTGAGGACCAAATAAAAAAATATTTACATAGTTCAAGGACTAACTGCCCCTATCTTATCTGTATACCATCCAATGCATTAATAATAGTGATTTACGAAAAAGTAACATGTATGTGCATAGAATATGGATGTTAAAAGCTATCGACCACATCACAAACTTTTATATACAATATCATTCATTGCTAAATAACTGCATTGAACTATCATTGGCTATATAATATCATTCATTAGTTAATAACTGAAGATCTTACATAAAAGATAATTGAATCGCTATGGACCATCAATTATAATTATCTTAAAATAACCCATAGTGAATAAGTCCCAAAACCAATATTATATACATCCATCAAGAGATCATATACCACTAGTTAAAGTAGGTCCAAACCTACTCCTTATAGCCCTCTTAGGTGGAATAAATCTATCCTTCCCATCCCTAACTTTCTATCCTTTTAAGAGATATGCCTTTTTCAATAGCAGAAGATGCCCTCCCAATAGCTCTCGTAGAAGATGAAGCTAAAGCACATCTTGCATAAGCTGATCCAGCCCTCCAGTAGAAGATGTCCAAATCCACCCCTCTTGGCTGCAGATCCAGCCCTTCCAGTAGAACCTGCAGCCCTCCTAACAACTGATCCAACCATTCCAATAGAAGATATAGTCCTCCCAACAGCTAATCCAGCCCTTTCAATAGAAGCTAGAAGCCCTTCCAATAGCTAATCCAACTCTAGGAGCAACAGATCTAGCTCTACCATATGTTGATCTAGCTCTGTCAGGAGCAAAACTAACCTTTCCAGCAGTATCTATAGATCTAGCTCTACTTACTGCTTGTCTGCCAGTAGTTTCTCTTCTGGCATTGCCCCTCCTGGTACTATGAACATGGCCTTATGTAGCAGCACCATCTACCTGTGTTATCTCATTCATAGTAGATGAAGATCCTTTTAAGGTAGCATGATCAAATAGTCAATACTAAATTTTTTTTGGTAAATTAAATATTGAATGGTTGTTAACATACTTGTGTACCATGATGTTGTGATGCAAACTTGAATCTTATGAATTCCCTGCTACTCCTCTACTCTTGACTGTCTTAGCTTCCATGTGTTGTAGTAGAGGTACTAGTAGTTTGTTGCCTCTGTCTTGGATTACCTCTCACTGGTTGCCCTCTACATGTCCTTGAATTATGTCATATCAAATGACATTTTTCAGACCTTATCGTTGTATCTTTCTTAAACTATCTTGAGTGGGATTTTGTGTTTCATCTACATCTCCTCTCAATTTTTTTTTGGCCTACCAGGTGGCCTTCTTATTACTGGAGATAGTAGAGGGACTAAGTTAGTCTTAGGCCACATATTTTGACCTTTAAGTGGTCGGAGAAAATGAGAATACGTTCTTAGATATGTTTTTCTATGAAAGTAAGAATGTACAAACTCTTCAGGCTTCTTTATCAAAAAATAGATATACTGTATGACATGGGACAAGGTATACCAGTCATCTGCTACTTGAAAAGCTACATCATACT
Organism: Areca catechu; assembly: GCA_021397845.1. NCBI lineage: Eukaryota > Viridiplantae > Streptophyta > Magnoliopsida > Arecales > Arecaceae > Areca > Areca catechu. The sequence continues at coordinate 28,797,428 of CM038046.1, forward strand.
TATCCAAGTCCACAACACCTTGTTCAATTTCATATTTGCTGTCACTTGCCCATGTAGCAAGACAGTACTGTGAGACTTTTTTATTCTTCTCCAGTTTCTTTATGATCTTAGGATAGACTGTATAATCATGTTTTATCATCGATTCCCTCTTTTTGATTATCCTTATCATAATGGCCTTGCACATCATCTCTAATATTTGTACAATAGATTTATCCCTTGATTGCTGATGTGTCTTAAATTTATATCGCAAGTGCATGGTATGCAAGATAGCACATCTGGTGAGTATGGATCGATTCCACAAGGAATTGATGTTTGAACTTTGTTCAAACCCATACTCAGGTGAGCTTTAATAAAGAGAAGAAAAGTTGTTTGTTTACTACTACTGGAGCAGAAAAAAAGTACTTGTAAAAAATAATAATCTAAAGATCTAGAATTTTTAATCCACTAAATCCATGACTTAGGGAGTCTTTCTATGGTTTCTCTTATAAAATATTTTCAACTTCTTTTCTTGTATTATCCAAATATAGATTATGAAAGGATTCTGATCCAACAATAATCCATCAAGATTTCTACAAGAAAGATAAGAAAATGGTTTAAAAATATTGTGAACCTTCTATCTACTATCCTCTTATATTAAATTAAGTACGAACTATGAAGAGATTAAAATCCAATGATAGCCCATCAAGGTTCTTGGCAAAAAGGTTAAAAGAAAAGAATTCAAAAGAATTAAAAGCTTAAAAGGAAACTCAAAAAAAAGATTTTTAATCATGGTCTAACTTTATGATAAATTCTAGAGGGATTGCTTAGCTACACATAATTTAAATTGAAGCTATAAAAATTATTTAAAAAATAAATTCTATGCTACTTGCTAGAATTTAAATTATAGAATTTAAATATTTATAGAAATTAAACTATTATAGTGCTGAAATTAAAAATTTCAAGAAATTAAATTACAGGAATTTAAACTAATCTAATTGCTAAAAATAAAAGAATTATAAAATTAAATTGAAGAGGAAGAATTAATTTTATTGCTAAATTAAATTTTTGATACAATAAAATTTTTTAACTCCTAAGCCATTAACAGGAGTTAGAGTTTTAATAGAAAAAAATAAAATTTTCAAAACCTGACAAAGATTCCTTTTTTTTTCTAGCTCACTCTACTCGTATGTTAGAAGGGTGGAAGAAAGTGAGAAATGCTTTTTTTAGAAAATATATAGGCATTTTTAAAGTGCCAGAGGAGAAGGATTATTTACATTCTTTTGATGTGGGACTAAAAAATGAAGAAATTTAGATTTTAGATGAATCTAGCCATAATTCCTTTCCCAATTCATTGATGAATGTGGACACAAATCCCCTTTAAATTCATTGATAAATTTGGCTCCAAATCTTTTTCAAATTTATTGGTAGACTGCATGAAGACTTCTTATGGACCAAGCTGCTAGTCTATGGTGGACCGACAACATGTAGACTTTTTTAGGCTACATTTAAGATAGGTGTTGGGCTCCATTTATTTACTATTTGGATTCTAATTTGTATCATTTAGACTTGTAGATCGGGATCTTTGTTATGGTGCACCTCTTTCCTGCAAACTATAAGAAAAAATATCAATTTTAAAAAATAAAGATAATTTGATCTATAAATTAATACTTATATTAAAATATTTATATACTTATCAATTGCAGTATGTAAGAATTGAATGTCTTTGATAAATTATTTAAGAGCATATCACATCTTGGCCAATTCTTAAATGCATATCTGGACTAGAAACTAGTAGGAACAGTCATCAGTCATTGATATGTAGTAGGATCAATCTATTTCGTTACATGAACATGATATTCAAAGTCCCATTAGGTTGTAACCCTTGCTTCATTCTAAAGGGCATCCTTAAGTATCAAACCTTTGAATTTTGCCTTGAAATTGGTAGATAAATGCCGTAAAAATAATTTACGGAGCAGAAAAAAAGTACTTGTAAAAATAATAATCTAAAGATCTAGAATTTTTTAATCCACTAAATCCATGACTTAGAGAGTCTTTCTATGGTTTCTCTTATAAAATATTTTCAACTTCTTTTCTTGTATTATCCAAATATAGATTATGAAAGGATTCTGATCCAACAATAATCCATCAAGATTTCTACAAGAAAGATAAGAAAATGGTTTAAAAATATTGTGAACCTTCTATCTACTATCCTCTTATATTAATTAAGTACGAACTATGAAGAGATTAAAATCCAATGATAGCCCATCAAGGTTCTTGGCAAAAAGGTTAAAAGAAAAGAATTCAAAAGAATTAAAAGCTTAAAAGGAAACTCAAAAAAAGATTTTTAATCATGGTCTAACTTTATGATAAATTCTAGAGGGATTGCTTAGCTACACATAATTTAAATTGAAGCTATAAAAATTATTTAAAAAATAAATTCTATGCTACTTGCTAGAATTTAAATTATAGAATTTAAATATTTATAGAAATTAAACTATTATAGTGCTGAAATTAAAAATTTCAAGAAATTAAATTACAGGAATTTAAACTAATCTAATTGCTAAAAATAAAAGAATTATAAAATTAAATTGAAGAGGAAGAATTAATTTTATTGCTAAATTAAATTTTTGATACAATAAAATTTTTTTAACTCCTAAGCCATTAACAGGAGTTAGAGTTTTAATAGAAAAAAATAAAATTTTCAAAACCTGACAAAGATTCCTTTTTTTTTCTAGCTCACTCTACTCGTATGTTAGAAGGGTGGAAGAAAGTGAGAAATGCTTTTTTTAGAAAATATATAGGTCTTTTTAAAGTGCCAGAGGAGAAGGATTATTTACATTCTTTTGATGTGGGACTAAAAAATGAAGAAATTTAGATTTTAGATGAATCTAGCCATAATTCCTTTCCCAATTCATTGATGAATGTGGACACAAATCCCCTTTAAATTCATTGATAAATTTGACTCCAAATCTTTTTCAAATTTATTGGTAGACTGCATGAAGACTTCTTATGGACCAAGCTGCTAGTCTATGGTGGACCGACAACATGTAGACTTTTTTAGGCTACATTTAAGATAGGTGTTGGGCTCCATTTATTTACTATTTGGATTCTAATTTGTATCATTTAGACTTGTAGATCAGGATCTTTGTTATGGTGCACCTCTTTCCTGCAAACTATAAGAAAAATATCAATTTTAAAAAATAAAGATAATTTGATCTATAAATTAATACTTATATTAAAATATTTATATACTTATCAATTGCAGTATGTAAGAATTGAATGTCTTTGATAAATTATTTAAGAGCATATCACATCTTGGCCAATTCTTAAATGCATATCTGGACTAGAATCTAGTAGGAACAGTCATCAGTCATTGATATGTAGTAGGATCAATCTATTTCGTTACATGAACATGATATTCAAAGTCCCATTAGGTTGTAACCCTTGCTTCATTCTAAAGGGCATCCTTAAGTATCAAACCTTTGAATTTTGCCTTGAAATTGGTAGATAAATGCCGTATACAAAATCTATGATGAACTTCAAAGTGTAGATCATTAAATGTGGGTAGTAAGCCCTGCCATGATCATGAAACATTATTATCATGCTAATATGAAACATGATTACCATACTAATATAAAACATGATTAGCATCTTGTATAAAATAATAGAATGGTAAGTCCTAGATGTACTTTTTACTAGTTAGTAATGAATGCCAGTCTTTGTCCTCGTACGAGGCAATATCAAGTTGAAGAAGTTTCAAGAACCAACTCCAACTATTTTTTGATTCAGATTCAATAATAGCTCAAGCAATTGGATATATGCCATCATTTTCATCAATCCTAATTACAACCATTAACTGTTCCAAACATGGCCCTTCGAGATGACAAGCATCTAGGATAATTACAGGCCTGCAGCCATCTAGAAAATTCTATTTAAGAGCTACAAAGCAGTCATAAAATCGTTTGAAGATTGGTTCATCTCCCGGCTCTTATGTATCAATAAGCATCTTTACCGTACTACCATTATTTGTCTTTCTAATCTCTTTGGCATCACCCCATAACCTTTTATACTGCTCTGTAATAGATCCTGTATATTCTCCATTGCCTTCCTCTTTGTCTAGTATGCTTGAGATTTTGATATTTGTGCATTGAAATCTTGCCTAACTTGTATAACCACCTCACTAGGCTTCCAAGATGGCTGACTCCTGAACCTTTCCAGATACATATTGGCTAGAAAAGTAAATTTCATATCTTGTTCCATACCTCTCTAAAGCAAGTGTGTTCACTATAATAAGATTTAATCTATACTGCTAAATCATTCTACATCAACAAAGCATACAATTTCTTACAATTTTCTTGACATACAGTTCTCATCCTAACCTTATCATTTTTCACTAACCTCATATTGTGTCCCCAAGTTATTGCATGCTCTCTTATCACTCTTTTAAGCAGCTCAAAACTCTTGTATTTCATGTCCAACATAAATTGCACATTTTCCATATCATTTTCTTCCTTGAATACATCGAAAGTAGGTCTACTTTTTCATCTGATGAATACCATGAAACCAATTCCTCAGACTGTGCATATTTGAGAAAACATCCTGCTAGTTTTTACTATCTTTAGTCCTTGAAGCACTTTCTCTGGTCTTTTCAGCATTATTTTCAGCATAATCACTATCTTGTAGATCATCTAAAGTAATACTTCCTTCAGCTGAACTTTCATTATCTTCATTGCCTTGCTCATTACCTTCTCCAACATTTTGGCCAGGTTTATAAATGGCTACATACTTTATATTTGGCAAAGATTCTGGAGTTGAACAAGGCTATGTTTAGCTTGCTACACTGGTTTTGACTCTAGTACAGCTCCCTGATGACCACTATCATCTTCGTCTTCATGTTCCATATAAACATATGTCATCCTATCTTCTGGAATATCTAGAATCATCTCTAATATATCTTGATCTCCAAAAATAAATTTTAAGGCACTATTTAGATCTTTTCCTGACTTGACAAAGTAAAACTAAGAAAAGCTAGAAACCCCATGTTGCTGATCTAATCACGGTGGCCTGTAGCTTGTGAGCTGGCATCGGTTCTCGGACTCTCCTACCTCGAGAAGCCTCCGGTCCTGCAAAACAAGGTCAGAGACTCGGGTCGGGGATTCCGGCGGGGGCACTCCGACGATCAAGTTAGAGTGCGGCCAGATGGAACATGTCCTCTAAGGCGAGTTCCCTAAGGATTCCCGTGCTTAAAGGAGATTTAGATGAAAGCAATGTGAGGAAGAGAAGGGTAGAATCCCGGCTTCCTATGCTGGGTTCACCGAGCTTGCGCCTGAGGACTTCTTGGAGGTCCCAGGATCGTTCTCTCGGTACTTTTTCCCTTTTGTCGACTTACCTTTCTGTCCACTTTTGCCGTCCCTTTTATACCACCGGACTGCCCCCGTCCACTCTCGGAGGCTCTTCGAGATCTCTGGATTCTCTCCCCCTTTCTCCTTCAAGTTTGGGAGTTAAGTGGCCAGCACGCTTCGTCCGCTGTGTGTCGCGGAAGGGGGAATCCTCGAGCCGAGCACGGGAGCCCTCCTTTCGGGGCATTGACGGTGGGTTTCCCACATTTAAAACCCCTGCCCACAAGGATCTTATTCCTCGATCGGAGTGTAAATGAGGTTCTGCGTACCGCTGTGTGTAAATGAGGTTCCGCATACCGCTGCAGGCTGTACTGGCACCCTGTACGGGATGCGATGCATGCCGATCCTGGTGGCGGCCTCGTGACCCATGCCTTTGCCTCCCCGAGGCTTTGCAGAGTAGGGCTGGCTTTGCAGAGTAGGGCTGACTTCGGCCGAGGTGGACCCGTCAGGGGTGCCACCTGGCGAAGGGGTTACCAGCTTCGATCGAGGTGGACCCGTTAGGGGTGCCACCTGGCGAAGGGGTTGCCAGCTTCGGTCAAGGTGGACCCCTCCTGGGTGGACACCTGGTGAAGTGGCAGAGAGAGAGAGGCTTGACTTTGGCAGAGGTGGAACCGTCTTGGGGTGCCACCTGGCGAAGGAGTAGGAGAGCCCGGCTCGACCTCGGCAGAGGTGGACCCGTCTTGGGGTGCCACCTGGCGAGGGAGCAGGGGTCCGCCAGCTTCGACTGAGGTGGACCCCTCCTGGGTGGACACCTGGAAAAGTGGCAGAAAGAGGCTCGACTTCAGTCGAGGTGGACCTGTCTTGGGGTGCCACCTGGCGAAGGAGCAGGAGAGCCCGGCTCGACCTCGATCGAGGTGGACCCGTCAGGGGGTGCCACTTAGCGAAGGGGCTGCCAGCTTCGGTCAAGGTGGACCCCTCCTGGGTGGACACCTAGTGAAGTGGCAGAGAGAGAGAGAGGCTCGACTTCGGTAGAGGTGGAACCGTCTTGGGGTGCCACCTGGCGAAGGAGCAGGAGAGCCCGGCTCGACCTCGGCAGAGGTGGACCCATCTTGGGGTGCCACCTGGCGAGGGAGCAGGGGGCCACCAGCTTCGGCCGAGATGGACCCCTCCTGGGTGGACACTTGGCGAAGTGGCAGAGAGAGGCTCGACTTCGGTCGAGGTGGACCCGTCTTGGGGTGCCACCTGGCGAAGGAGCAGGAGAGCCCGGCTCGACCTTAGCAGAGGTGGACCCGTCTTGGGGTGCCACCTGGCAACGGAGCAGGGGGTCGCCAGCTTCGATCGAGGTGGATCCCTCCTGGGTGGACACCTGGTGAAGTGGCAGAGAGAGGCTCAACTTCGGTCGAGGTGGACCCGTCTTGGGGTGCCACCTGACGAGGGAGCAGGGGGCCGCCAGCTTTGGCCGAGGTGCACCCCTCCTGGGTGGACACCTGGTGAAGTCACAGAGAGAGGCTCGACTTCGATCGAGGTGGACCCGTCTTGGGGTGCTAACTGACGAAGGAGCAGGAGAGCCCGGTTCGACCTCGATAGAGGTGGACCCGTCTTGGGATGCCACCTGGCGAGGGAGCAGGGGGCCGCCAGCTTCGGCCGAGGTGGACCCCTCTTGGGTGGACACCTGGCGAAGTGGCAGAGAGAGGCTCGACTTCGACCGAGGTGGACCCATCTTGGGGTGCCACCTGGCGAAGGAGCAGGAGGGCCCGGCTCGACCTCGGCAAAGGTGGACCCATCTTGGGATGCCACCTGGCGAGGGAGCAGGGGGCCACCAGCTTCGACCGAGGTGGACCCCTCTGGGTGGACACCTGGTGAAGTGGCAGAGGGAGGTTCGACTTCGACCGAGGTGGACCCATCTTGGGGTGCCACCTGGCGAAGGAGCAGGAGAGCCAGGCTTGACCTCGGCAAAGGTGGACCCATCTTGGGGTGCCACCTGGTGAGGGAGCAGGGGGGGCCGCCAGCTTCGGTCGAGGCGGACCCCTCCTGGATGGACACCTAGCGAAGTGGCAGAGAGAGGCTCGACTTCGGTCGAGGTGGACCCGTCTTGGGGTACCACCTGGCGAAGGAGCAGGAGGGCCCGGCTCAACCTCGGTAGTGGTGGACACGTCTTGGGGTACCACCTGGCGAGGGAGCAGGGGGCCGCCAGCTTCGGCCGAGGTGGAACCCTCCCGTGTGGACACCTGGCGAAGTGGCAGAGAGAGGCTTGACTTCGGTCAAGGTGGACCCGTCTTGGGGTGCCACCTGGCGAAGGAGTAGGAGAGCCAGGCTCGACCTCGGCAGAGGTGGACCCGTCTTGGGGTGCCACCTGGCGAGGGAGCAATGGGACCTCTTCCCGAGCGAGGAATTTTGAAAGAAAAATCCACATGGCAATGGCATCAAGTTAGATCTGACATATGTTCCACGTCAGCGATGTAGCCATATCAGTTGCCCCCCATCCCCAGGTCTCATCGAAGCATCGTGGCTTGGGACGTGGGGAATTAATGCAGAGATGATGTGGAAAAGGCAAAAATCTTGCATCATAATTGCCATGATTGCTACCGCCGCTTCTGCTGCGCCCGAGACCCTGTGGGAGGCTGCTATGTGTGCACGTCTGACGGGCCATTAATACACCATTTCGAAATCGAGATAGTTTCCATCGGACCGAAGTGTCGATGTCGGGTGTGCCTCCACGTGGCGGTCATCTGATGGCCCGGGACAGAAAGAGGCATAGGCTGCTATTGATTGAGTTTGAAAAGGAGGGGGACTTTCTGGAAACGAGGCCTCTCGACTTTCTCATACCTCGCCAGCAGTTGTAGCGGTCTCCCTTCATCTCCAAGGGGTTGCCATTCCTTTGGTTCAAAACATCCCGGTGAGTGCCTGTGCCCTCTTTCTTTCTTCTTCCGTCTCCCGACTCTCGTGTTAGTTCTTCTTGCTTCTCCTTCCTTGATGGTGCATCGCCGTCATATTTCTTCAAACCCGGACGAGGCCGGTCCTTCCCAGTCGAGGACTCCATCGTCTTCCTCCTCAGAGGGGGAAGAGATTTCGGTCGAGGTCCGGAGACAGCTTCGATCGGGGGCTGTGACCATAGGCGTCCCTAGGGGTCCTAGGTCTCCCCTTATAGTCTTCGCACATCCCATTTCCTCTCTTCCTCCTCTGGTGGCGGAGGTCTCTTCTTCAGGTCCCTCCGGTTATGCCTCGACGATGACCGGAGATGACCTTTCCTGGATTCGGGATACCTAAGGGGTCCCGGATTCAATCCGTCTTTCACTCCTAGGACCCAGGGACCGAGTAACCTCGAGTGGCCCTGGGAGGGTTGCCTTCTACGAAGACTTCCTTGTCGGGGGTCTTCATTTCCCCCTTAATCCCTTCTTTCTTTCCTTTCTTAGTCACTTTCGCCTCGTCCCAGCCTAGTTGGCTCCTAATGCCATCTGGGTCATCTTCGCCTTCATCGTCTTTTATCATTTCCATGGGTTCATTGCCCGTTTCTCTCTGTTCAGGGCCCTCTTCACCCTGAAGCGCTATTCTACCGATGATGGCTGGTGGTATATTTCACCCCGGCCTAGGTGCCTTAGGTTCGACCTCCCCTCATCGATCAAGGGTTGGAAGAACCGCTTCTTCTTCCCTCGATCGAGGACGCCGATTGGGCCTGGAGTGAGCCGGACCGATCCCCGAACCGGAACTCCCAGGTTGAGCCGGCGGACCAAGAGGTCTATACACAGATGCTGGGAGACATGGTCTCAGCTCTTGATGTTCTGCTTTCAGAGCATAATTTATTCAAGGTAGGGATTAGTCCCATCCGGGAGTTGGGTGAGACCCCAGATCCCCTTCTTTCGCCTTCATTTTTTGCTTTGCTCTTCTTTTCTTTTATACTGGCCTAATTGTGTTTTTCTTTCAGGTATGAAGTTCTCTATCGAAAGCCTGATGGAGGGCACCCGGAAGAGGGACACCGTCGAGGGGGCCCCGGAGGCCCCAGCGAAGAGGGCTCGACTGAGGCGAGCCAGGGGCCCGCACCCACTCCTGCTGCTACCGGTCCCGGGGCAACGGGTCCTGCTCCGAGGCTGCCTCAGTCCCGTGTGCTCGATGTCCCTGTCGTCGAGCTCGACAGGGTCGGGGGAGAGAGGAGGCCGGAACCTCCTTGGGCTGCGCCTGCTCCGGTTGCCATGCCGGTCACCTCCGCGGTGGCCACCAGGGTGACAGCGGCCCCACCGACGGCCGCAGCACCCAGCAGAGGGGCAGCCGCTCTGCCTGCCGCCGATGCTCACATTCCACCCCCAGGCCTCGCTGCCATCTCCTCCGTTATCCGTGATCAAGGGCTCGCGGAGAGGGTGATGGAGTTCATGATTATCCCGCGGGACCGCCGTCTGAGGGACGGCCAGGACTATGCTGATGCGCTGCTCGGGATCCTCCCATTGCTCTTCACGGTAAGCCCCGAACTCTTATCTTTTAATGTTTCAGTTAGATCTAATTGACATCCCATCTTTTCTTTAATGCAGATCAGGACTGATGTTCTATTACTGAGGAACTTCCTCTCGGGCTATGCCAAGAAAGATGCCGAGAAGGAGAAGAGGCTCTGCAAACTCATAGCTGACGTAAAAGACCTCATGGAGAAGGGGGTCGAGCTGCGAGAGAACAACCAGGCCCTTCGGATGGACCTAGGTCGCACCGAGGGGCGCGTAAGGGAGCTCGAGACCTCTCCATTGGAGGAGAGGATCTCGAACCAGCGTCGGGCTGAGGACGATGCGGCGGAGGTGTCACGCCTCAGGGCTCAATCTCGATCACTGGAGCATCAGGTTGAGGAGGTTCTCAAGGAGCTCAGTGCGGCCAAGGACAAGAACTCCTACATCAACGGACTGCTGAAGGCATTCAGGAAGGAGGTGCAGGAGGTCGTGCCAAAGTTTCGGGCCTTCAAAGAGTTCAGGGCGGAGGTACACGAGGTGGCCGTCGACTCCTTCCTAAAGGGCTTTGAGGTGTGCCGGGAAAAGGTAAGTTCCTTTTTCCCCGAGCTTGACCTCAACGGAGTCGTTTTGGGCGGCCGGAGGGAGGAGCCCACCGAAGGAGCTTCACCTGCCGTGGTTGCTGAGGTGGCGGTCTCCGATCAGCCTTTTGACGACATCGTCGGTGGAGATGGTGCCCCCCGGCCGGAGGAGGATGTAGCTGTAGTAGAGTAGCCCAGCAGCTCCTTTTCTTTTTCTTCACTTTGCTCTCGTATGAGCTTATTTCCTTTTTCTTTCTTTGGGTCACCAGGCTTGTCGGGGCCCCTTTTGCAAGAAACTTTTCATTAGAAATGAAAGTTCCTTTTTCATTGACCAGTTCCTTCCTTTTTCTTTTTTTTTTTTTGTGCATCTTCCGGATTGACCCCCGGTGCTGGCCACCGGGACTAAGTCCCGTGGTGCGTTTCGGGCTGAACTCCGGGATTGCGTGGGCGAACTGGGTTCTACTCCACCTTCCAGACCGAGGTCCAAGATTTTGCTTTGGAACCAGGTTCCTTGCAAACTTCCGGACCGAACCCCAGGGCCGCAGGCTGGAATTGAGCCCTGCGCGACCTACCGAGTTGTTCTCCAGAATTTTTGTAGGATCGGGACCTAAGTCTCCGAGACCTCTTTCGGACTGAACTCCGGGGCTGCATGTCGGAATTTAATTCCGTGCGACCCTCCAGACTGAACTCCGGGATTTTTATGAGAGGGGACTTCGCGCCTTCGTGGATCTTTCGCCGTGCCCATGCTCGCCGAACCTAGAGCTGGATGGTTTTTGTCCTACGAGACGAGAGTAGGCATTTGGTGAAAAAGATTTTATTATTGAGGTTATGGAAGCCTTACACTATTGGTAGTACATCCTCAAGTTTGAGGCATTCCAAGTACGTGGGAACCGGGATCCGCCTAGCTCCTCCAGGTAGTACGTCCCGTGGGGAAGTGCCTCCGCCACCCTGTAAGGGCCCTCCTAATTTGGGGAGAGCTTTCCACACTCCCGCGGTTGGAAGGCTTCAGCACGGCGTAGCACTAAGTCTCCGTGGAGGAAGGACTTCGGTCATACCCTGGAGTTGTAGTATCTGGCCACTCGTTGCCGGTAGGCCGCCATCCGAACTCGGGCCCTATCTCTCGTTTCTTCAAGGAGGTCCAGGTTCAGTAGCAGCCACGCTGGGTTTTCTGCCTCGTCGTACTGCTCCATGCGCAAGGTTGGTAGGCTGAGCTCAATTGGGATGACCACTTCCGCTCTGAAGACGAGGTTGAAAGGGGTCTCGTCCGTGACCATCCTTGGGGTGGTATGATACGCCCACAGGACACTCGGGAGCTCTTCTGCCCACCTCCCCTTGGCCTGGTCTAATCTTGTCCGGAGGCCCTGCAGGATGGTTCTATTTATTACCTCGGCTTCTCCATTTGTCTGAGGATGCACCACCGAGATGAAACGGTGATGGATTTCGAGGTCGCCGCAAAACTCCTCGAACTCCCGATAATTGAACTGGCGTCCGTTGTCAGTGATGATGGTGTGGGGCAAGCCGAAGCGGCAGATAATCGACTTCCAAAGGAACTTGGTGACATTCACCTCCATGATCCGGCCAAGGGCTCGGCCTCGACCCACTTCATGAAGTAGTCGATAACAACAATCAGGAACTTCCATTGCTCGGACGCCGGAGGAAAAGGTCTGAGGAGATCCATGCCCCACTGAGCGAACGGTCATGGGGCGGAGAGCTGGGAGAGTGGAGCAGCGGGCTAACGTTGCACCATAGCATGTCGCTGACATCGGTCGCACCTCTTTACGAAGTTAGCTGCGTCTTCTCTCATTGTTTTCCAAAAATAGCCTTGACGGAGGGCCTTATACGCCAGCGTCCTGCCCCCCACATGATTATCGCAGATACCCTCGTGGATCTCCTGGAGCACGAGTGTGGCTTTGGTGGACCTTAGGCACTTGAGGAGCGGGTAGGAGTAGGACCTCCGATACAGTAGCCCGTCCATCAATACGAATCGTGCGGCCTTCCTCTTAATGAGTTCGGCCGCCACGCGATGGCAAAGTACCGTTGGTGATGTACTCGATGTACTTATCCATCTAGCTGGGCTATGGGTTGACCTGTTGGACCTCCATGGGTGTCTCGTAGCTTGGGGCTTAAAGATGCTCGATGTGAGCGTGGCCCAGTGATGAGTTCGGCAGGGTTGCCAGGCGGGAGAGGGCATCTGCGCGAGCATTTTCCCCGTGAGGAATATGGGAGATGCTGAAGTGCCTAAAACCTGCTGTGCTCGTTCGTACGAGCTCCATGTATCTCGCCATCTGGGGGTCCCACGCCTCGTACTCCCCCGAGACCTGTCCGGCTACTAGCTGGGAGTCGGTGAAGACCCTGAGGCAGGCCATGCCCAGCTCTCGGGAAACTCGTAGCCTCGTTAGGAGTACTTCGTACTTTGCCTGGTTATTGGTGACGACGAACTGGAAGCGGAGAGCACACTCGGCGACGACCCCTTCGCCGTTCGCAAGGATGAGTCCGGCTCCACTCCCACCGGAGTTCGAGGCTCCGTCCACATGAAGGATCCAGATGTCCTCCTCTGGTCCAGGCTCCGGCCGCTGGTCTTGGGGTCTCTCTTCCGACCCCTTGCTTAGGCCTGCACACTCAACCAAGAAATCAGTGAGTACCTGTGCCTTCATGGCCGACCTCGGCCGGTAGATGATGTCGAACTCGCTGAGCTTGAGCGCCCACTTTTCAAGGTGCCCAGATGTGTCAGGTCGGCTTAGCAGCGCTTTCAGTGGTTGATCCGTCAAGACCGCAATGGGGTGCGCTTGGAAATAAGGCCTGAGACACTGGGCGGACACGATTAGCGCAAAAATCAATTTCTCAGACTGAGAATACCTGAGCTCCGCATCGCGGAGAAGTTTGCTTGTGTAATACACCGGCCTCTGCATACCTTCGTCATCCATCCAAACTAGGACCGAACTGACGGCCTCCGGTGTGATCGCCATGTACAGGAGGAGCTCCTCTCCCTCTTCTGGCCGGGAAAGCAAGGGCGGCGATGCCAATGTCTTCTTCTTCTCTTCAAATGCCTCCTGGCACTCCTTCGTCCAGGTGAAGTCGTGCATCTTCTTTAGCACCTTGAAGAAGGGCCGGCAGCGATCAGCGGACCTTGAGATAAACTGGCTCAGGGTGGCTACCCGGCCAGTGAGTCGCTGCACTTGCTTCTTGGAGGTGGGCTGCTCCATGTCCAGGATCACCTAAACCTTCTCTGGGTTGGCCTCTATCCCTCTTTGGGTCACCATGAAGTCCAGGAACTTCCCCGCTGATACGCCAAAGGTGCACTTCACGAGATTCAACTTCATTTAGTGAAGATGGAGGTTATTGAAGGTCTCCGCCAGGTCGTCGACATGGTCCGATGTTGGCTTGCTCATCACCAGCATGCCATCCATGTACACCTGCATGTTGCAGCCAATTTGGTCTTTGAAGACCTTGTTGACTAGGCATTGGTACAAGGCACCTACATTTTTGAGGCCAAACGGCATCATCTTATAGCAGTAGGTCCCGCGATTGGTGACGAAGGCGGTATGCTCCTCATCCTCCGGATGCATTCGAATTTGGTTGTACCCGGAGAATGCATCCATAAAAGAGAGGAGGTGATACCCCGAGGTAGTGTCCACGAGCTGGTCGATCTTAGGAAGGGAGAAACTATCCTTCGAACAAGCTCGGTTGAGGTCGGTATAGTCCACACAGATCCTCCACTTGCCATTGCTCTTCTTTACCAATACCACGTTTGCCAGCCAACTGGGATACCATACTTCTTATACAAAGTCGGCGGCGAGAAGCTTTTCCACCTCCTCATTGTTGGCCTTCTGTCTCTCGGCAGCAAAACTTCTCTTCTTCTGGTGGACTAGGCGGCATCTTGGATCAATCTTCAGTTGGTGGGTATAACCTCCGAGGGGATACCTGGCATGTCTGCAGCAGACCAGGCGAACACATCAGCGTTCATCCGGAGGAATTCCAGCAAGCGAGCTCGCTCCTCTTCCGGGAGTTGGGCTCCTATCTGCACCATTTTCTGAGGGTCCGAGCTGAGGGGATACGTCAATAAGCGCTCTACGGGTCCTCCCCTGGGGTCTTGCACTCTTAGGTTGAGATCGTCGATGTCGGAGCCAGGTTCGGCACTCCGGGCCCCTGGGACCGTTTGCAAGCAATGCGGGATAGGTTGGGCCGTCCCTCTCATCACTCCCGTCCCAGAAGCAGTAGGAAACTGTACTAGCAACCTCTTAGTGGAAGTCACCGCGTCCAGCTGGTTGAGCCCTGGACGGCCCAGGATATCATTGTAAGGTGATGGCTGTTAGACATTAGAATAATGAAAATTAGCCCAATTTATTTGATTAAAATTGATACTTTTTATGATACTTTGCAGGAATTGACACCATAAATGTGTAGATCTTGATTTTAGGAGTCCAACGACGCAAACAGAATGTAATTCGGACTTTAAACGGGCCCGAAATGGATTTTAGAAGATTTAAGCATGGATTTCAGAGCTGCACGGTTTTTGGAGCATTGTCTTAAAATTTTTAATGGCTCACGGTGGACCGGCTCAATGGTCCACCGCATGACCTGCCGGTCCATGGCAGCCATTGCTGCCGGTCCACGGGCGGAGCAGTGGACCACCGTGCTCCGATCGCGCCGAAACTCGCCGGAGAGCTTCCCCTGGCACTGCCGAAGCCGCCGCTAACCTTCCCTTCGGCCGGAGAGCTCCCGTTCGGCCAGAAAAATGGCCGAAACCTATTGCCGCCGCCCTCCGCCCACGTCCACGCCGTCCGTGAGCCGTCACTGCCGAAGCCGCCCCTCCGCAGCGCCTGCCGGCCACGCCGCGCCGCCTCCTGCTGCACGCCGCCCACGGCCGTGCCGCCGCCCAGCCGTCCGTCTCCACCGCCCAGCCGTCTCCGCCGCCGTCCGCGAGCCACGTCTCCGCCGCCCAGCCCGTCTCCACCACGTCCGCCCCCGGAGCCCCCTCTGCCGGCGCTGCCCAAGCCCGCTGCCTGCTGCTGCCATGCCGTCGTGTCCGCCCACGTCCCCCGCCCGCAGCGCGTCCGCCCGCAGCTTGCACCGCCTCCGCCGTTCCGTCTTCGTCGCCGTCCACACCGCCCTTAGCGCGTCCAGCCGCACGCCGCCTGCAGCTGCTCTCCGCCCAGCCGAAGCCACGCTGTCCGCTGCTGCCTCCTCTCCCGCGCGCCACCTCTACCAGTCTGCTGTCGCCCAGGCTCGCGAGCCACCCCACCGCCTGCTGCCGTGCCCGCTGTCGCCGCTCTCCGCCCCATCCCGTCGTTACCTCCGTTCCCAAGCTCCTGGAGCTGCTTGTCACCGCCCCTGTCGTTCATACCGGGATGTCCGAAAACAAGGAAGCATCAGAACGAGAAGAGATATCGGACGATGCTGGATGGATGCGAGATTGTGCGATAGAATTTTTGAGTTTGATTTTTGAGATGGGGATGATCGTAAAAAAATCAGATAAGGAGATCAGATTGAGATGAGGAAATCACCGCGCTTCCCACACGGACCCGACACGGTATTTTTCATCTATAAATACCTCGGTGATTCTCTTCTGAGGAGGAGGGGAAAAAAAAGAAGAATTTTTGGGAGATTCCACCTGTTGTCCGTAGTTCCACTTGTTGCTATGACAGAGAGTCAGAGATGGATAAAAAGGGAGAAAGGGACCCTTGTTCCCTTGCTTTTATTTTATTTTCTCTATACCCCAATCTTTTATGGAATAAATATTTATTTGCTTTATATTAATCCATGTTTGTTATTTTTATTTTAGTAATGCTGGAGTCATGTTGGATTAGCGTTTAAGGTAAGTCGTAGTGAATTAATTTTGACTGACCTATACCTAAGGGACGGGCCGTGATCCACGGGTACGGGCCGTACTCTTGAGATAGGTCATATCTGAATTATTTTCATAAATTTATTATTTGCATCTATTTTTTTTGCATTAGTTTTAGTTTATTTAAAATCAAAAGAAAATCCTTTTTCAAGATAACCCCAAAGTCTCTGTGGGATCGACCCTTACTCCCGCTATTCTACCCTTTAGAGTAGTGGAATTAAGGTTCTAAATCGGTGCATTACGACACGCATCAGATTTTTGGCGCCGTTGCCGGGGACTTTCGGCGTTATTCTAAAAAAAAAATATAATCAACAATCTAAAAATCAAAAAAAAAAATTTCAATTTTTTAAATTTTATATTCAAATTTAAAAAAAATTTAATTTTCGATCTTGAGTGCCCTGACATAAGGTTGCCCTGGCATAACTGGAAGGTTATGTTGAATGGTTGTCCTAGGGTACAAAAAGGTTGAACACAAAAATTTTAGATTCACTTAGGTAAATTTATTTTTTTTTTTGCAAAACCAAAAAAATATTACCCAGACATTTCATAATTTATTAGGATCAGATACTTAATCATCAAAATTAAAAAAAAAATTAAGTTTAATTTTGTTTGTTTATAACTTTTTGGACACCTTAGCTGTTGCATTTCATAATTTCATAATATATCTTAAGGGCACAACCCATTAATCAGATAAGGTGGGGAGATCAATACCCTTCCTTAGCCCACAAATCATCAATCCAGCATCTGCATTGACCCAAGCTTTTAATTTTAAAATTAATTAGACGTCAACCCTAAGGATTTCGAGCTCAATAGGACAAGGAAATCCTAGAGTTGGACCGGGTTCAGATCATTTAATTCCTTGGTGTCTAAGGAAAGTGATTCAGGGACTAGAGCCCGAAGGGAAGTGAGTTGGTTCCGCTTACCTGGCCAATTTTTAATTGGTGTCTAAGGCAAGCGATAAGGGAACCTTCACCAACCTTACACTTACCTGGCCAAGTCAGTTAATTGATCTTGGGCTTGGAGTGCTCGAAGGTAACCTTGGATCAGTTTGGAGCTGTCTAGATCCAGGTTAACCCTAGGATAGTGATTTTGATTTGTTTCACTTGTTTGATTGAAAAAAAAAAAAAAATCTAATTAACTTTTTCTCTCTAGTTTAGGACTCTCTTAGGAACTTTTCCTTTAGACCTCTTCTCATTCTTCCACTTTCCAATTAAAAAAAAATTAATTTAAAAAATCTTTGATTGTTGTTTGCTTTAGGAGGGAGGGTGTATGTTAGTATATTCTAGGCGCCGACTTCGAGAACCTAAACATATATCCCTAGATCCGAAAATCGAAGGCTCCAGTAGAGCAACCACCCCAGGTAACTATGGATCCTAATCAAGGAATTGACCCTCCGCTGAAGGAGTACTTCACTCCTTCAAAATACACTTATTCACCTTGTATCCAAGTACCCCCTGTAGATGCCATTCAGTACGAAATCAAGTCTAGTGTGATTCAGATGTTACCCTCTTTTTACGGACTTGCGACTGAAGACCCATATAAACATCTAGATGAATTTCTAGAAATCTGTTCCACTGTTAAGATCCAAAATTTCTCCGACGATGCTTTAAGGCTTAGGTTATTCCCTTTTTTCCTGAAAGATAAAGCCAAATATTGGTTGAATTCCCTAGACACCGTGACAATTTCAACTTGGGATCAACTTCAGAGGGAGTTCCTTAAGAAATATTTTCCCATAGGAAAGACGAATCAAATTAAAAAAGCCATTACTAGTTTTTTCCAATTAGATGGAGAAATGTTTCATGAAACCTGGAAGAGATTGAAAGAGCTAATTAGAAAATGTCCTCACCATGCCATACCCAAATGGCAATTAGTCCAGTGCTTCTATGATGGTTTGTCAGAAAGGCGCCGGCAAATGGTGGATGCCTCATGTGGAGGAACGTTCATGCTTAAAAATGAACATAAGGCATGGCAGTTGTTTGAAACGTTAAGTGAAAATTCTCTACATCATATGTCAGCTGCCCGTAGAGATCCTCCCACAGGACCTGTAGAACCCAAGAGAGGAGGTACGTATGAAGTTGGTCGTGCTGTAGACATCTACAGCAAGGTTGATGAGCTATCACAGAAGCTCGACCAACTTTTGCAAGCTGGAAATAATTCCTCCTCATCTCATCCTACTCATGAAGTCTGTATTATCTGCTCAAGTTCCACCCACACCTTAGGTGATTGTCCATCAGCTTACCAATTTTCTGAGCTTCTTCAGGAGCAAGCTCATCAAGCTCAAACCCGAATGGCTCCTAGACCAGGAAACGATCCTTATTCGAACACATACAATCCCGGCTGGCGCAATCACCCAAATTTTTCTTGGAAACCCCAACCCGGAATCAATTCTTCCGTTAGGCCCAACTATCAGGAGACCAAATTTCAAAGCATGCCATTTCCACAATATCAAAATGCCCCACAGCCTCCATAACCTCCGCCAAGCAATCTTGATCCTTCCTTTCAAGAGAAAATCCTTCAAACTTTGAAGGAGGGGCTGAACATGAATACCCAAATCCTTCACTCCCATACCCAATCCATTGCCAAGCTAGAGACTCAGATAGGTCAGCTAGCTACAGCTTTTAATCGGAGAGAAGAAGGTAAGTTGCCTAGCCAGCCCATTATCAATCCCAAGGGTCAATACATGGCTGAGAGTTCCACTGGACCTGAAAATCTTCCTGAACACGCTAAATCTGTTATCACCTTAAGAAGTGGAAAAACATTAGATCAACCTGACCCGACCCAAGAAGTAGAGCTGGCTAAGCCAGAGAAAAAGAATGAAGAGGAGAAGGAATCCATTGGTCAAGCACCTGTACCTAAGGCTCCATTCCCTAGTGCTTTGGAGTCACCTTTACCATTGGATAAGAAAAACTTGAAAATGAATGAGATGCTTGAAATATTCAAGCAAGTCCAAATCAATTTACCTCTCCTCGATGCCATCAAGCAAGTTCCGGCTTATGCCAAATTTCTTAAGGATTTGTGCACTAAAAAACGGAAATCTAAAGCACATATCCCTAAGAAAATCCTCTTAACTGAGCAAGCCAGCTCAGTTTTTCAGCAAATAGCTCCACCCAAACTCAAAGACGCAGGTACCCCAATTATCTCTTATGTCATAGGGGACCTTACAATTAAGAAAGCCTTGTTAGAATTAGGTGCGAGTGTAAACCTTCTCTCAGGCTCAGTGTATGATCTGTTTAAATTTGGAGAATTAAAACCCACGACGGTGACTTTACAGTTAGCTGACTGATCCGTCAAGACACCCCATGGAATGCTCGAGGATGTGTTGGTCAAAGTAGATGAGTTCTACTTCCCGGTTGATTTTCTTGTTTTGGACATGGAATCTAGCGGTAACCCTAGTCAGATACCCATCATTCTTGGAAGACCTTTCCTAGCTACCGCTAATGCTTGCATAAATTGCAGAACAGAGGTTATGGATGTCTCTTTTGGGAATAAGAAAATGCGGTTGAATATTTTTAATGCATGCCAAGGACCACCCTCTTATGATCATAACGAAGTAAACATGATAGAAGAAGTAGTAAATAGGAATCTTCCTGTGTTGCTTGATTCGGATCCTTTGCAAGCATGTTTGACACATTTTGGAACTGATGATTTTGATGTTGATGCAAATGAAGTGAATGCTTTGTTAGAGCCACTCAAGTTTAGCACCATTCCTCCTTGGACTGTGAAATTTGAATCATTACCGACTCAATCAAGCCCTTTAGTGCCATTCTTAGAAGCACCAGCCACCTTTCAACGATGTATGTTGGCCTTATTTTCTGACATGGTTGGTCACTTCCTTGAAGTGTTTATGAATGATTTTTCTATCTTTGGATCTTCATTTGAGGACTATCTCCATAATTTGGCTACGGTATTGAAACGCTGTATAAAAACCAACTTAGTCTTAAGTTGGGAGAAGAGCCATTTTATGGTTTGTGAGGGAATTGTGCTCGGATACATTGTTTCTGAGCGAGGGATTAGGGTAGACCTTTCTAGAGATAACAAAATTTTTAAGCCCCCACCCCCACTCTCGGTCCAGTACACACGATTCCTTTCTAATCTCCAACCAAATTGGTCTAGGATTTTTCAAGCTTGGTTTCGTACACTTACCTCCTGTATTTTCTGGATCAAGGATAATCGTCGTCGTATGATACTTTACGAACATTTTTCTGCCATGTTGACAAGGCCTCCTGATTGGCCTGTCTTCTAAAATTTTCTTGAGGGATGTGCCTAAATTCAATATCAGTAATACTCCCTCTTAGTGTCTGGCTGAAGACGTTAAACTTAGCACTCCTGGGAGGCAGCCCAGCTCTTTCCTTAGTTCATATTTTAACTTCTAGTTCTTTGTTTTTAGAATAAATGGAGTAATAAAAGAAGATTGCGGGAACATGGTGATAGAAGGACGTCCAATTCCATACCCTACCAGGTTGTATCCTTCCATGCCATTTCGTTTTTAATATTCTCTTCCATTAGGGACAATGGAAATTAAGTTGGGGGGTAAGGCAATCTAATTAATTAAATCAAATCCTCGAGTAAAATTTTAATCAGTTTTTGTGTACAAAAATTTGTCTCGAATTGAAAAAAATCAAGCTCACTAAATGAGGAGTGATTAATGGTTTAGAAAATTTTAGAGATACTAAGGGATGATTTATCAAGAAAACCCTATAAGTGGTAGAGTGTAGTCCAGAAAATTTTAGAAGAGTAATTCCAGACCCTTCGGCCTATTGATCTTAATAATGAATCTTACTTATTTTGGTATAGGCATTATAAAAAGTTTCCAGTTAAAAAATTTTTCTGAGGTTAATAAAGATTTTTAGCATCTCTCACTGAGTAACCGGACCCCTTCGCCTAAGTAAGCGTTGTTGTTCGCGTCAAAAGGTGGGGATGTAACGAAATCTTTCGTAGAGTTAGTCTTGACTTAGCCTTTTTAACTCGAGTCAGTAAGCCCGAGGGGTGTTTTACACCTAATACCCTAAAGCCAACTGGTTTGGGAGTTATTGGCTTTAAAGCTCGCTACAAGGGTTAATTAGAAAGCAAGGTGTCAGGACATTGCACTGACTTTACATTAAAAAAAAAAAAAAAAAAAAAAGAGAGAAGGAAAAGAAGAAAAAAAAAAAAAAAAAGAAAAAATGGGGACTAAATAAATATTGCACCAAAACCAAACTAAGTTGGAAGATTTAGATAGTGAGATAGAAAGTTGGGAACGAAAAAAAACTCTTAAAACTTCTATGGACTTTATTCTACTACTAAATGGGTGGAATTGGTAATCCAATGAAGTACCTTTTTAATAGCCTAACCAGGTATCCTCTGATTTTAGGGTTAGTACGATAATTTTTATTTCATGAACCATCTTAGTACACAAGACTCATCCATTTCCTTTACTCGAGGACGAGCAAAGTTTAAGTTGGGTGGTGTGTTAGATATTAGAATAATAAAAATTAGTCCAAATTTATTTGATTAAAATTGATACTTTTTGTGATACTTTGCAAGAATTGACTCCATAAATGTGTAAATTTTGATTTTAGGAGTCCAACGACGCAAACGGAATGTAATTCGAACTTTAAACGGGCCCGAAATGGATTTTAGAAGATTTAAGCACGGATTTCAGAGCTGCACGATTTTTGGAGCATTGCCTTAAAATTTTTAATGGCTCACGGTGGACTGGCTCAATGGTCCACTGCTTGACCTGCCGGTCCACGGGCGGAGCAGTGGACCACCGTGCTCCGATCGCGCCGAAACTCGCCGGAGAGCTTCCCCCGGCACCGCCGAAGCCGCCGCTAACCTTCCCTTCGACTGGAGAGCTCCCGTTCGGCCAGAAAAATGGCCGGAACCTGCTGCCGCCGCCCTCCGCCCATGTCCACGCCGTCCGTGAGCCGTCACCGCCGAAGCTGCCCCTCCGCAGCGCCTGCCGTCCATGCCGCGCCCCTCCGCCGTGCACGCCGCCCACAGTCGTGCCGCCGCCCAGCCGTCCGTCTCCGTCGCCCAGTCGTCTCCTCCGCCGTCCGCGAGCCACGTCTCAACCGCCCAGCCCGTCTCCGCCACGTCCACCCCCAGAGCCCCCTCTGCCGGCGCCGCCCAAGCCCGCTGCCTGCTGTTGCCATGCCGCCGTGTCCGCCCAAGTCCCCCGCCCGCAGCGCGTCCGCCCGCAGCTTGCACCTCCTCCACCGTTCCATCTTCGTCGCCGTCCACACCGCCCGCAGCGCGTCCAGCCGCACGTCGCCCGTCGCCTGCAGCTGCTCTCCGCCCAGCCGAAGCCACGCTGTCCACTGCTGCCTCCTTTCCCGCGCGCCACCTCTACCAGTCCGCTGTCGCACAGGCTCGCGAGCCACCCCACCGCCTGCTGCCGTGCCCGCTGTCGTCGCTCTCCGCCCCATCCCGTCATCACCTCCGTTCCTAAGCTCCTGGAGCTGCTTGTCACCGCCCCTGTCGTTCAGACCGGGATGTCCGAAAACAAGGAAGCATCGGAACGAGAAGAGATGTCGGACGACGCTGGATGGACGCGGGATTGTGCGATAGAATTTTTGAGTTTGATTTTTGAGATGGGGATGATTGTAAAAAAATCAGATAAGGAGATCAGATTGAGATGAGGAAATCACCGCGCTTCCCACACGGACCCGACACGGTATTTTTCATCTATAAATACCTCAGTGATTCTCTTCTGAGGAGGGGGGAAAAAAAGAAGAATTTTTGGGAGGTTCCACCTGCTGTCCGTAGTTCCACCTGTTGCTGTGACAGAGAGTCAGAGTCGGATAAAAAGGGAGAAAGGGACTCTTGTTCCCTTGCTTTTATTTTATTTTCTCTGTACCTCAATCTTTTATGGAATAAATATTTATTTGCTTTATATTAATCCATGTTTGTTATTTTTATTTTAGTAATGCTGGAGTCATGTTGGATTAGCGTTTAAGGTAACTCGTAGTGAATTAATTTTGACTGACCTATACCTAAGGGACGGGCCGTGATCCACGGGTACGGGCCATACTCTTGAGATAGGTCATATCTGAATTATTTTCACAAATTTATTATTTGCATCTATTTTTTTTGCATTAGTTTTAGTTTATTTAAAATCAAAAGAAAATCCTTTTTCAAGATAACCCCAAAGTCTCCGTGGGATCGACCCTTACTCTCGCTATTCTATCCTTTAGAGTAGTGGAATTAAGGTTCTAAATCGGTGCATTGCGACACGCATCAATGGGAGCCTGACGATGGTAAATGTCATCATGATCGTGCTCTGTCGGGGTGGGGATCCGACGGTAACAGGGAGAGTGATCTCTCCTTCGACCCCTACAGAATCTCCGGTGAAACCCACAAGAGGGGTATGCATCGGCTTCAGCTAATCATGAGGCAAATTCATTCGAGAGAAAGAATCATAAAAAAGTATGTCAGTAGAGCTCCCACTATCCACCATAATGCGATGTACAGGATGCTTTACGATGGTCATCTCGACCACCACTGCATCATTATTTATATTTTCATTTTCATTCTCCTTTTCAAAGGGGAGTACATTCTCCAGGTCTCCTGCCTCCCGGGCTCTCTTCGACGCGCGCCCTATCCCCCAAGAGATCATGCCCACTGGCTTCTCTATTGGATGGTTGTCAATTACAGGGACAGGGGGAAGGGCCACGAGCGGCTGGCCCTTCGCCGGGGCCTCATTCCTCATGAACTTCCTGAGATAGCCCCTCTTAATTATCTCCTCGATCTCCCGTTTTAGATTACGGCACTCCTCCGTGTCGTGGCCGTGCTCGCGATGGAACTGGCAATACTTCATCTTGTCACAGGTGTACCTTGGGTTATGAGGAGGAGGTCGGCGGAGGTAGTTCTCACCCTCAATTTCCATGAGGATCTTCATTCTAGGAGCGAGGAGAGGGATGAAGGCTCACTCCGGGGGAGCACCATTCTTTGGCTTCGGACCCGGACGAAAGTCTGCAGGTGGTTCAGGCCTCCGGGTCCCAGGGACATCCATTGGGGCAGGCTTCTTCGAAGGCTTCCCGTCCATCTCTCGCCTGGTACGGTCGGCCTCCTCAGCATGGATGTACTTGTGGACGTGGAGGAGGACCTCAGAAAATGTCTTGGGGGGCTTCTTGTCGAGGGAATACGTCAGGCGGGCGGTCTTGAGCCCTCGCTTCAATGCCAGCATGGCGACAGGCTCGTCCAGGCTATAAATCTCCAGGGCGGCGGCCTTGAAGTGGGTGACGTAGTCCCGCAGCAGTTCCTGGTCTTGCTGGCAGATGGAGAAGAGGCTATCCACCTCCCTTGGTACCTTTCGACAGGCATCAAAGTATGCCACAAACTTTCCTTCCAGCTGTTGGAAGGAGTTGATGGATTCTGGCTCGAGGCGGGTGAACCAAACTCGAGCAGCCTTCCGGAGGGTGGCCGGGAAGGCGATGCATAAAAGAGCGTTCGTCGCTCCTTGGACCCTCATGAGAGCCTTATAGCTCTCTAAGTGGTCCAAGGGGTCGGTGGTCCCATCGTAGGGATCCACTTGAGGCATGCGGAACCGATTCGGGATCGGTTCATCTTGGATTTCCTGGGAGAATGGCTGTTGGGCGTTATAGCCCACTGGCTCGGTTGGGGAGCCCTGCAAGTTGGCAAAACGGTGGGAGAACTCCGCCAGCTTGTGCTCGTGCTCCTCCAGGCGCTTCTCGGCCAAGCGCCTGATGGCCTCATCGGTGGAACCTTCCACCGAGGCCACTGAGAAGGAGGTGCCGATCGGTCTCGGCTAGGAGCCTTGCCCCGATGGTTCCTGCTGTGCCGTGCTGCCTTAGCATCGTCAGCCGGGGTTCGACTCTCGTGATTCACCGAGCCGGTATGGTTTCTATTCGCGGGAGTTTGATGGCTCCCACGGGGATTGGTAACTGCCCGCGGATGGGAAGTCCTGCCTTAGATGGAGCACAGGCTTCCGCGGGGGCCCGTGGCTCGGGCCGCGGGGGTACCTAGCTGGGGCTGAGTGGCCAGGGAGCGCTGCTGGTGCTACAGTTGCCGCACAGCGGTAGTCAGAGTTTGCAGCTGCTAGATGATGGCTGCAAAAGGACCCTCCACCGAGGATGGCTGAGGGGGAGGAGGTGGAGCAGGGAGTTCCCTCTCCGGGCTGCGCGGGCCCGGGGGGGAGGGAACTTCTCCCGCTCGGCTAGTAGATGCTTCGCGCCCACGCGTCACCACCATGGTCGACGTACACTCTTGCTCACGGAAAGCTTGCTTGTGCAGGGGTTGCTGTTCTGCTCTCCTACCTGGCACACCAATCTCTTGCCGATCTAATGGCGATGGCCTGTAGCTTGTGAGCTGGCGCCGGTTCTTGGACTATTCTACCTCGAGATCTCCAAGCCTCCGGTCCTGCAAAACAAGGTTAGAGACCCGGGTCGGGGATTCCGGCGGGGCACTCCAATGATCAAGTTAGAGTGCGGCCAGATGGAACAGGTCCTCTAAGGCGAGTTCCCTAAGGATTCCCGTGCTTAGAGGAGATTTAAATGAAAGCAATGTGAGGAAGAGAAGGGTAGAAGCTCGGCTTCCTGTACTGGGTTCACCGAGCTTGCGCCTGAGGACTTCTTGGAGGTCCCAGGATCATTCTCTCAATACTTTTTCCCTTTTGTCGACTTACCTTTTCGTCCGCTTTTGCCGTCCCTTTTATACCACTGGACCGCCCCCGTTCGCTCCCGGAGGCTCTCCAAGATCTCTGGATCCTCCCCCCCCTTTCTCCTTCAAGTTTGGGAGTTAAGTAGCCAGCACGCCTCGTCCGCTGTGTGTCATGAAAGGGGGAATCCTCGAGCTGAGCACGGGAGCCCTCCTTTCGGGGCATTGATGGTGGGTTTCCCGTGTTTAAGGCCCCTGCCCATAAGGATCTCATTCCTCGATTGCGGGGCCCTGCTTATCTGATGTAAACGAGGTTCTGCGTACCACTGCAGGCCGTACTGGCGCCCTGTATGAGATGCGGCGCACGCCAATCATGGTGGCGGCCTCGTGACCCGTGCCTTTGCCTCCCCGAGTCTTTGCAGCGTAGGGCTGACTTCGGCCGAGGTGGACCCGTCAAGGGGTGCCACCTGGCGAAGGGGCTGCCAGCTTCGATCGAGGTGGACCCCTCATGGGTGGACACCTGGCGAAGTGGTAGAGAGAGAGAGAGGCTCAACTTCGGCAGAGGTGAAACCATCTTGGGATGCCACCTGGTGAAGGAGTAGGAGAGCCCGGCTCGACCTCGGCAGAGGTGGACCCGTCTTGGGGTGCCACCTGGCGAGGGAGCAGGGGGCCGCCAGCTTCGACCGAGGTGGACCCCTCCTGGGTGGACACCTGGCGAAGTGGCAAAGAGAGGCTCGACTTCGGTCGAAGTGAACCCGTCTTGGGGTGCCACCCGGCGAAGGAGTAGGAGAGCCCGGCTCGACCTCGGTTGAGGTGGACCCGTTAGGGGGTGCCACCTGGCGAAGGGGTTGCCAGCTTCGGCTGAGGTGGACCCGTCCTGGATGGATACCTGGCGAAGTGGCAGAGAGAGAGAGAGGCTCAACTTCTGCAGAGGTGGAACCGTCTTGGGATGCCACCTGGCGAAGGAGCAGGAGAGCCCGGCTCGACCTCGACAGAGGTGGATCCATCTTGGGGTGCCACCTGGGGAGGGAGCAGTGGGCCGCCAGCTTCGGTCGAGGTGGACCCCTCCTGGGTGGTCACCTAGCTAAGTGGCAGAGAGAGGCTCAACTTCGACCGAGGTGGACCCATCTTGGGGTGCCACCTGGCGAAGGAGCAAGAGAGCCCGGCTCGACCTCGGCAGAGATGGACTTGTCTTGGGGTGCCACCTGGCGACGGAGCAGGGGGTCGTGATGCAGAACGAAAGCTCTGATACCAAAAATGATGCAGAACAAAAGAGATGATGCGATGCGGAAGTAAATTAAGACTAATTTTTTTTTTTTTATATTTTCAGAAGTCGGCTTTGACTCAAAGGAAAGTTAAACTAAATTGAAAGAAACTATATAATAATTGAAAGCACGAATTAAAGAACTAGATTATCAGAGTAGTTCAGAAGTAAAGGATCGTTGGGGGTTGAGAAACTCCTAGACCTAGGGTTTCGCTCTGAACTTTCAATAGGACAGAAGTAAAGAGAAGAGAAGGGTTATGGACCAGACAGTGATCTTCACAGAGTTTAGTGGAAGGACTCTCTTGAGCAGATTGTTGGATCCCCGGATTCGGAGATCTTCGTAATGGATCCTCCAATACTGGTCTTTTGGCAGAGTTGGCTTCTCCTGAACTCAAGATCTGGGAAAGAAGAAGAACAAGTTATGGAACCAGATACTCAAGAAGGATTTACCAGATAGAAGAACTTGAAAGTTGAGGTTGCTGAAATCCTGATTCTCCTGGATGCTGATCTGACTTCCTCTGGGATTTGCTCTGTATTCGAAGTAGCCGATCTGGACCTGGATGCTGGTGGTCGGCCTCTACTTGGAAGAGAGGGGCCGTGAGAAGATGGGGTAGGTTAGGGTTTGGTGGAATGAAGAAGATGATGGGCGGCTAGGGTTTGAAAGTGAAGTGGCTAACCTAGGGTTTTGGGGTTGGAGATCTCACACCTCCTCAAGGTTCCTAGGGAACCCGGATTTACTCCCTCACGGAGCTCAACACCTGGATGCAAGTGCGGAAGAGAGAAACACAAAGTTGCTCACACATAAATTGAATTCATTCATCATTAAATTCAAGAGTTACATAGAGTTGAATATATAGACATAACAAAGAAATAAAATTTTATACATTTCCCATGTGGGACTAATAGGACTAACCCACACTTTAGGCATCAAATTCTCTTCCCAAGACTCCTTCCATGAGTGGGCAGCCCAAAAACTTCAAGAAAACTTGAAAATCAGCTCCAAATGGCAGGTTATGGGGGTGTCTCCTAGTATCTCTCCATGATCAAGGATTTTCCCTTCATGGTTTGGCTCATTTGGACACCTCCTAGTCTTGCTCCACAAGTTTAGGCTTCTTCCTTTCATGGCTTTGGCACTTTTGGAAACTTTTTGGAACCTCCTTGAATTCCTCCCCAAGACATGCTCTCTTCCCTTTTATAACTTGGATTTTTTATGGAACATTGTGGGGCACCTCCTTGATCCTCTCTTCAAGAAAAATTCTTGCCATCCAGGCTTGGGTTTATTTCTTGTGGTGTAGGGACCAAAGACACTGGATGGAGATGTGGCACCTCTTGGACTCTGGCATGTGGCTAGGAGTGTGACGCCCACTTGCTTGGGCCTGGGAGAAAAAATGTGGCACCCTGGACCTTGACTTGACCGAAAAAAAAGTGGCACCAACCTGGAGAAGACCTAGACCACTACTAGGACTTGTACTGAGTCAACATGACTCAACAAAATTTAAATTACAAGGAAATACAGACTCAAGACTAAAACTGAGTTGACCAAGTCAACCCTTATTACAAAACCAGAAAACCCTAATTCTTTGGGCAAGGTCAATCAGAGATCCAGATGGAGCCCTGAAGTCTTCTTCTGAGTCTGGTGCCCGCACTAGGTCGCCAGCTTCGGCTGAGGTGGACCCCTCCTAGGTGGACACCTGGCGAAGTGGCAGAGAGAGGCTCGACTTCGGCCAAGGTGGACCCGTCTTGGGGTGCCTCCTGGCAAAGGAGCAGGAGAGCCCGGCTCGACCTTGACAGAGGTGGACCCGTCTTGGGGTGCACCTGGCGAGGGAGTAGGGGGCCGCCAGCTTCGACCGAGGTAGACCCCTCCTGGATGGACACCTGGTGAAGTGGCAGAGAGAGGCTCGACTTCGGCCGAGGTGGACCCGTCTTGGGGTGCCACCTGGCGAAGGAGGAAGGGGCCACCAGCTTCGATCGAGGTGGACCTCTCCTGGGTGGACACCTGGCGAAGTGGTAGAGAGAGGCTCGACTTCGACCGAGGTGGACCCGTCTTGGGGTGCCACCTGGCGAAGGAGCAGGAGGGCCCGGCTCGACCTCGGCAGAGGTGGACCCATCTTGGGGTGCCACCTGGCGAGGTAGCAGGGGGCCACCAGCTTCGACCGAGGTAGACCCCTCTTGGGTGGACACCTGGCGAGTGGCAGAGAGAGGCTCGACTTCGGCCGAGGTCAACCCGTCTTGGAGTGCCACCTGGCAAAGGAGCAGGAGAGCTAGGCTCGACCTCGGAGGTGGTCCCGTCTTGGGGTGCCACCTGGCGAGGGAGTAGAGGGGGCTGCCAGCTTCAGCCGAGGCGGACCCCTCCTAGGTGGACTCCTGGTGAAGTGGCAGAGAGAGGCTCGACTTTGGCTGAGGTGGACCCGTCTTGGGGTGCCACATGGTGAAGGAGTAGGAGGGCCCGGCTCGACCTCAGCAGAGGTGGACCCGTCTTGGGGTGCCACCTGTCAAGGGAGCAGGGGGCCGCCAGCTTCGGCCGAGATGGACCCCTCCTGGGTGGACACCTGGCGAAGTGATAGAGAGAGGCTCGACTTGGGCCGAGGTGGACCCGTCTTGGGATGCCACCTGGCGAAGGAGCAGGAGGGCCAGGCTCGACCTCGGCAGAGGTGGACCCATCTTGGGGTGCCACTTGGCAAGGGAGCACGGGGGCCTCTTCCCGAGCGGGGAATTTTGAAAGAAAAATCCATGTGGCGACGACATCCAGCTGGATCTGACACATGTTTCACGTCAGCGATGTAGCCATATCACCCCAATATCCTCTAACATGCCCTCTAACTCTAGAATAGATATTTTATTAGTAAAAACATTATCATATATAGAAATTTATCCCCCAATATATTGTACTATAGGCCTGAATATAAACTTGCCACTATAATAAAATATGATAGAAAAAGAATTGATAGCCATATTTAAACCCTTGGGTACAACTACAGACAAACAAAAGCAATATTTAGCAAAGGCTCATGATCAAATATCACCCTCTACCAACTACTTTCATGGTTTTTGCAAAGCCAAGCACAAATATGCATCCTATAAACTTAAAATAATATGGATATAAATCTTCGTTTGGTGGAAAAAGGCACCTACATGACCTTCGAATACAGAATGGGTATCAAATTTGGATGAAAGAAGAATGCTGACGAGGATTCTCACAATATGTAGATTGGCATCTAATTAAGTTGAACCAGCGTGATAATCGATGATTTTCTTCAAAGAGGGGAAGAATAATTTATTCCAAGAAGAGAACTAGAGGAGGGGTCCTGGAAAATTAGGACAAAGATGGAAAAAATAGCTTAAAGAAGAGAACGACACCATCCCTTTAAAAGAAAACCAAATCATAATCGCCATGTTATCAAATTTTTTAAATTTATTTAATTCTAGTTCAGTATTGGTGCCACATATTTAGGTTAAACCAGTCACATATGCACTGATAATGCTAAATAGGATTTTTGGTGAGAGAAAGTCATTGAAAATGGGATGAAGGGTAATATTAAAATACTTCAAAAACTTTGGGGATGAAAAGTTAGATTTTTGTTGTTTAACGACCATTTTAAAAACAAGATATAGTTTAAAGATTACAAATATAATTTATCCAAAATTTCATAAGAGATATGTATTGAAATCTACATCAACTTTGCCTTCTATTGTTCCATCAAATTCTTCAAAAGTTGAGAGATATCATTCAGTCAAAGTCTTTCCTAAATAGAAAAACTTTTGTTGGACTAGTTTGTTTCAAGATTAAAATGATAAAATTTTGGCTTGAATAAGTTATTTCGAGTCTCATCCAAAATTATAGATCTCGAAAAGATATTCAATTTTAAAAAAAGAATCATTTCAATTAGATATCGTATAGCCAAGTTCGACCTTTTGAATCTGACTTGCGACTCGGTCTCCTGATGTGGTGGATCTTGTTCTTGAATTCTTTCTAGCTTTGCTCGTAGTAGTTAACATGATATATATCAAGTTCTCGTAGTAGTAAAAATGAACCACATCGAGTCTAGTGATTTTCTTGGATATCCCTAATGATTAAAATAGTTGATATTGAGTCATCTATCTGGATCATATAGTAATTCAAAAAAAAATAATTATTTTCTGAACATTGATTTAAGAAGATAGAGTCAATGGTTTGTTGTTGTTGGATACTACATCCTATTAAACAAATATGGATAGTCACCTGATATTATTCCAAATAGATCTAATCAAATGTCTGATTTAAAACTATCATCACTATTATATTGATATTAGCCATTATTGCCAACTTCTTTATTTGAGGACTATTACATATGCCACATCATCAATATTGCTATTTGATATGGGAAGACCGTTGACGTGGAGAAATCTGCGGGCGCCATGAGGAGAGGGATGCCACGTGGACCCTCTGGCTCGGACCCCATTACTAAGATGAGCCGAACTCCCCATGGCAGCAGATGGAGCCCAGTCCTCCGTCAGGTCGAGCTCATGAGCTCGGTGCCTAGGCTGGAGCTGACATTCGCCCTCCAGAGGAGACCCTCGGAGGTTAGTGCCCCCCCGGTCGAGGTCGAGCCAAGAGCTCACCCGTCGAGGTCGAGCCTCTCTGAGTGCGCGCCCTCTGGACCGGGTCCGCCGACATTCGCCCTCCAGAGGAGATCCTCGAAGGTTAGTGCCCCCTCGGTCGAGATCTAGCCAAGAGCTCACTCGCCAAGGTCGAGCCTCTCCAAGTGCGCGCCCTCTGGACCGGGTCCGCCGACATCTGCCCTCCAGAGGAGACCCTCGGAGGTTAGTGCCCCCCCGGTCGAGGTCGAGCCAAGAGCTCACCCGCCGAGGTCGAGCCTCTCCGAGTGCGCGCCCTCTGGACCGGGTCTGCCGACATCTGCCTTCCAGAGGAGACCCTCGGAGGTTAGTGCCCCGCGGTCGAGGTCGAGCCAAGAGCTCGCCAGCCGAGGTCGAGCCTCTCCGAGTGCGCGCCCTCTGGACCGGGCTCGTACTTCGCCCTTCTCCACCAGGCCATCCCCGCCAGCCCGGAGCACCTAGGATGGAGCAAGCCCAGCCATCCCAGCTCGGCCTCAACCCTGAAGAAGTCCTCACCAGCCGAGGACACCGGCGAGCCTCCCGAGGACCGTACCAGAACGCCTCTCAGGCCGTACTGACTACCTGACACCATCAGTTACCCCAAAATGCAAGCAACGCGCCGATCGAGGTGCCACATTCCTCACCAACAACTCAGATCATCCAGGAGATTCGAACCTTGCGGGCGGCGGCCCGCCATTCGAGACGTCCTCGATTTCCTAGAACAAGGCAATCATGAAGGAGTGTCGGAGCGCCTGACATCACCTTACCATGAAATAGGAAAGGGCTTCCTGGAACACCGCCACGTGCGTCTGACAGCCCGGCGGGAACCCCGAGACAAGCTCCCAACGGCCAGTCTTTGACTACAAAGAACGATCGGCACCCCCCGGGGGGAGAGAGAGGTAACAACAGTAACAACAACAACAACAAGACAGGGCAAGCTCATCCAAAAGAGTAAAAAGGCCATCACCACCACGAATGGAGGAACCGAGGGGCTCAAGGAGAGGCGGAGGAACAGAGCATCCCTCTGTCCCCGCTACCAATCTCCCCCTGCGACGTTCACGCCTCCACACACACATCTTTCACTCCTCCTAGCGCGGAGTCCATCAAGAGGGGACCGGCCAGGAGGATCTGTTCTCCTGGACCGTCACTGACTTGATTGTCGGAGTGCCCCCGCCGGAAATCCCGGCCCGGGTCTCTAACCATTGTTTCGTAAGCCCTGGAGCGGAGGACCACCGGACTGCGGGAGTCGGGGATCTGGGAGCCAAGCGCGGCAGGCGACGGGAGGAGCGCACTTCGACGCGGCAGCTACGGGCCACGACGGTCCTGGCGGCAATACTATTCATTTTAATTATCTTTATTCTTTGTTGCCGTGGCTGATAATTGGAATAAAGTGTAAAATAATATAACCTCGAGATATTTAGATTACCCGCCAATTTATTTTAATATCATTACCACTTGTGATAACTTTAGAACCATTTCATTTATATAGTGACATGATATTAACAATTATAATTAACATTTCGTTGTTCAATTTAATAGTTAATGCTTTTAAATTAAATACTCTGCATCCATTAGGAGATAACATTTTTGTTCGATGAACAAATTTTTAGCAATTAACATCATTTATTTTTCCATTTTAGGGTGATTATTTTATTAAATCATAGTGGCTAATTTATTTTATTTTGAGATTTTTTCAAGTAAATTTAGTAAAAAGCTTCATTAATTTTCTTAAAACTGAAAAATATGCTAATAAAAGAATCAGTTATCTGAATTCGTGGTCATTGAAATCCACTGCTAAGAAACATTTCTACAGCACCTTAGCAAATTGTCCATGCCATGAGGCCAGCGAAATAAACCCAACATGCGTACATGCGCACTCATGCATGAATAGACCATCATGCATGGATAGAGCATTACCGTGTGTTGGAGAGAGAGAACATAAAATAACTAATGAAAAAAATAAATGTTATAATGACCTAA
Source organism: Areca catechu (assembly GCA_021397845.1). Taxonomy (NCBI): domain Eukaryota; kingdom Viridiplantae; phylum Streptophyta; class Magnoliopsida; order Arecales; family Arecaceae; genus Areca; species Areca catechu. Next base: position 28,831,027 of record CM038046.1, read on the forward strand.
GTTATTATTTTATGGTAAAAATTTTGTAGCCATTAAAATTGTTATTCAAAATCATTTTATTAAAGACGGTTGCCCAGTTGATAGAGGCCTTGCCTCACTATCAATCGATCATGGATTCGAGACATGATTCCATGGATAACTCGAATAAATCCAGAAATTTTCCTGGAAGTTAGGGTCTTCCTCTTTATCCCCATTTTATTAGCCGGCATGTTAATAGTGTTACTCGAAGCCGGCATGTTAATAGTGTTACTCGAGAAGGAGATGCGAAAGAGGTTAGGGTTTTCCTCTTTATCCCCATTTTATTAGCTAGCATGTTAATGATGTTACTCGAGGAGGAGATGTGAAATAGGAAACAACTGCATTCTTTGCTCCTTTATACCCTCTTCATCGTAGGGAGAGCAAAACCAAGGCTCTAAAACAATAGAATCCATTTCTAGAAGTATAGGGCTTTGACAAGGTGTGTTCATGCGGTTAAAAAGTGGTTCCCAAGAATATTTGTGCATCAACATGAGACGGAAAGCCATGGGGCAAGCACCTCAAAGTCCATTAATCACAGTACTATGAAACCCTAACTTAGTACCGTGATACCCGCAAAATTTTTTAAAAAAAGAACCTAAGGATAAATTATATTTTTAATTTCTAAACTAAATCAAGATTCTTTTTTCTGAATTACAAAAAATTAATATCTATTTTTAATGTAGTCCTTTATCTGGATTATGGTAATTACTTCTTCTCACAAAGAAATCCCAATTGATGATAATCAATATTTACATGGCGAAAACCGTTTGAACAAAAATAATATGGTATTAATAGATGTTATGTGGAACATGGACAATGACATGTCATCATTGATGAAAATAAAAAAATTGTTGGATAAGTCTATGGAAAGCCCATTCGCATATGTAAACAAGACTTCTAACCATTAGATTTGCTGCTGTCTTGAGATTGGCAATTGTTGGGATAAACTGACTTAGCAAAGGCTAATTGTCGGTTCAGAAGTACATTTGAACCCCTACTGGACCGCTCGTCCATACTAAAAGGCTCGAAGGTGACTCCACAGGCTGAAGAAGCAACAACTCGACATCGCCGTTTCGGTCTCGTCACTGGATCAGTCTTTGGCCCATGCCGAAAAGGGCGGTCTCGAAGCATATCCTTGATCTAGGCTGTGTCATGCGAGCCAGTCTTTTTCAGACCACTCCGAAGAAGACTGGTTCGAAGAAGACAGCCGCTTCATTCCCCAACTTGCTCTGAAAAGAACTCCAGTCCACTTCGAAGAAGGCCATTCTGATACAAACGGCTAGGGTATCTTCAGCCTACCCCGAAGAGGATGGGTGCAAGGCAGTCATCCGATTCAGCCTCGGACCTTTCCGAAGGAGCGGCCATGAAGTGAATCTCTCATTGATTTATAATCTCTAGACATGGATATGGTTATTGTAACCAACCACATAGCCACTAACTCCAACGACATCAAGGTGGCCAGGATCAGCTACGTGGCCACTAACTCCAGCACCAACAATATCGAGGTGGCTAGAATCAGACAGTAATTGCTTATGGTTATAGAGGGATTAAGCTAACCAATCCCACTTAACTAGAGGCAAGTGGGGTTTAACTGTGTTCTTGGCACATCCTCACTATAAATACTGGTAAGAGGGAGCACTCAACAAGCAAGGTAAGACAAGTAAGCCAAGCAAAAACCAAATCCTCTGAGTCTCTTTCACTCTCCCACTCTCCGAGAACTCTCCATTCTGTTGCTCGAGCCTTCATTGACTTAGGCATCGGAATATCCCCTATCGGAGAAAATTCGATTAGGGGGTCGGTTTTGCAGGTTTGACGGGAGGCAAGCCGATGATCCAGCAGCTCCGTCCGGTCCATGGAGGTTTGTCATCAATAGATTGGCATGCCAGGTAGGCGAAGAGCTGCCACCCCCTCTTGAAAAGGAGAGTTCAAAGGAGCCGTAATGGTGAAAGGTAGGGCTCAAAATGCTTCGACGAGCACGGGACATCTACCCTCTCAGAGGAACGATCCCTCGGTGGAGAATAATGTCCCACCTCCCACACTGGTCGTGGGACAACACCAGTTCGAAGCTCTCTTGAACCGAGTTGACGCTCTCATATCCATGGTTCAAAATTTTCAAGACCGCCCTTCAGGTGGGGCATCCACCAGCCATCTCTAGGCATAGTCATCGGTTTAGAGAAAAGGGAGACCATTACCATGGATCTACCCGACACTCTATTTGGGATTGGCCCCCTCATGAGGGTCGAAGTTTCCGACATTCGAAGCGCACTGATGATCGATATGCAAGGAAGAGACCCTGACGATCTCACTCTGTCTCCTCTGAAGACTCTACCCCCGAAAGTGCTCAGCAGAAAGGAGCCCACAACGACTACGAAGAAAAGTTTAAGACTCTACCCTCTGAAGACCCAGACATTCGAAGCGCACTGATGACCAATATACAAGGAAGAGATCCAGACGATCTCCCTCTGTCTCCTCTAAAGACTCTACTCCTGAAAGTGCTGGGCAGAAAGGAGCCCACAACGACTACGAAGAAAAGTTTAAGATGCTTGAAGCATAGATCTTGAGGCTCCACGATCAGAAAAGAGATGGCAAGTTCACAGCTTATGACTCACGACCTCCGTTCACCTCTAGAATAATGGAGAAAGCTATCCCTCGGTATTTTAAAGTCCCTCAGATGGAATCCTATGATGGGACCATCGACCCCCTTGACCATCTGGACAGCTTTAAGGTCCACATGATGATCCAAGGAGCTTCCGATGCATTGTACTGCTTGGCCTTTCCTGCGATCCTAAAGAAGACAGCTTGAATATGATATTCGAGCAAACGCCTAGGTACCATCAACTCCTTGTCTAAATTAGAAAAACTATTTGTCTCACATTTTAGGACTTGCCGAAAGACATCCTCGAATACCGATAGCTTGTTCCTCCTTCATCAAAATGAAGGAGAGAGCCTCAAGGACTACATCGCGAGATTCAATTTTGCCACTCTTGAGATCCCTGATCTTAACGAGTATGTGGCCATGTCCGCTCTAAAGAAGGGGCTTCGATCATCCAGGCTCATATTCTCTCTAGACAAGAGGATTTTGACAAGCTATGCTGAGCTCCTGGCAAGGGCTCAGAAATATGCGGATGCTGAAGAGCAAGCGAAAAATCGGTGCCTGATTGAAGGGAAATCTGTTCCCAAGAAGAAGAGCAACAGAGGGTCGAATCTCCCTACACCCTCCAACAACAATGACTCCACTCGATGATGTAGCCCCAACCCCAAAGTATTGGGCAAAAAATTTGATTCATATACTCCCCTCAATCTTCCAAGGGAGAGAATCTTGATGGAGATAGAGAAAGAAAGCTACCTCCAACGACCATGCCCTATAAGGATGTCATCCTCTACGAGGAATAGAAGCAAGTACCGTCGATTCCACAGGAATCACGACCACAATACTGAAGACTGCATCCAACTTAAGGATGCAATAGAAGACCTAATCAAGAGGGGATACTTGAAAAAATACGTCGGCCATCCAGAACCTTGACTTGAAGCTGCTGCCTCTCAAAGGGCCATTGAAAAAGTTGAACTGCCCAACCATAGGCCTATTGATGGAAGGGTGGGCATGCTGCATCAGCAAATTGACTGAAGGAGAGTCGAAGAAGATGATCCCAAGAGGCTTAAGGGCAATAACTTCGTATACTTCTCTGACCATGACCTCCAGGGAGTTCAGCTCCCGTACAACGACCCCATTGTAGTCTCGACCATTATGGCCGATTATGATGTAAGCTATATTTTAGAAGACAATGGGAGCTCCGTCGTTGTTTTGCTTTATGATGCATTCTCCAGGATGGGTCTGTCTAGAGACAAGCTACAAAAATCTCCTATACCCCTGACCCGGTTTGGAGGCAATCAAATCGGAGTCGAGGAAGAAATAATATTGCCTGTAACCCTTGACATAGAACCATGTCAAAAGACATTTCCCATCAATTTCATAGTAGTCCAAATCCCATCGGCCTACAACACGATATTGGGATGGCCCGCCTTGAATAAATTTAGGGCCGTAGTCTCGACATATCATCTTCTAATATGCTTTCCCACCCGAAGTAAGATTGAGAAAGCAAGAGGGGATCAAAGGGCTGCTTGCAGTGCTTGATGATACAGGATAAGCAATCGGTTGATCTCATCACCCTAGATCAGCTGGACCCAAGAGATCAGATAGAGAATCGTGAGAAACCAATAGAGAGGATTGTTTCTGTGCCTCCAGACGAAGACGACCCCACCAAAATAGTGCAGATCGGAATCCTACTTGATGAAGGAACGAAGATAAGGCATATCTATTTTCTACGGAATAATGCTGATATCTTTGCCTGGTCGGCTTCGGACATGCCTGGGATCCCTGCCAAAGTAATTACTCATCGGTTGGAAGTTGCCTCTAATTATAAGCCAGTTCGGCAGAAGAAAAGAAACTTTGCCCCTAAAAGATAGAGGGCGATAGATGAAGAAGTGGGTAAGCTTCTTAAAGCTAGATTTGTCAGAGAAGTACATTATCTGGAGTGGATAGCTAATGTTGTGATGGTAAGGAAGGCCAACGGCAAGTGGAGGATTTGTATCGACTACCCGATCTCAACAAAGCTTGCCCAAAAGATAGCTTTTCCTTGTTAAAGATAGACCAGCTGGTCGACGCCATCACTAGTCACCAGCTACTAAGCTTCATGGATGCTTTTTCTGGCTATAACCAGATATGAATAGATCCTGAAGATGAGGAGAAGACACCCTTCGTAACAGAGAAGGGACTATATTGCTATAAGATGATACCATTCGGCCTGAAAAATGTCGGGACGATATTTCAAAGGCTAATCAACAAAGTGTTCGAGAAACAACCGGGGAAGAATGTAGAGGCGTATGTCAACGACATGATCGTGAAAAGCCTCCTCAAAGAAGACCATATTAAAGACTTGAAAGAATCTTTCAATGCCCTGCGGCATCACCAGATGAAGCTGAACCCATCAAGTGTACCTTTGGCGTGACCTCCGACAAGTTCATGGGATTTCTTGTTACCAAAAAAGGGATAGAGGCCAACCCGGAGAAGGTACAAGCTATCCGAAGCATGAGTCATCCCTCTTGCAAGAAGGAGGTACAAAAATTAACCAGGAGAATTGTCTCTTTAAGCCGATTTATCTCTCGGTCAGTCGAAAGGTGTCTCCCTTTCTTTAAAGTCCTTCGATAGTCATGAAATTTCGAATGGTTCGAAGACTTCCATGGTGCCTTTGAAGAATTGAAAAAATATTTGGAGAATTCCCCTTTACCTTCTAAACCCCAAGAAGGAGAGACCCTTTATATATACCTCTCCACTTTGGACGAGGTGATTAGTGTGGTACTCATCCAAAAGGGGATGCACAACCTTCAAAACCTAATCTTCAACACCAACAAAGTATTATATGATGCCGAAGTGAGATACCCCAGGATACAGAAGCTCATATACTCGCTGGTGATTGCGGCGAAGCGCTTACGACCATGTTTTCAATCCCACTCCATTGTGGTCATGACAGACCAACCCTTGAAAGATGTCCTTTGATGCCTTGATACTTCGAGGAGGATAGCAAAGTGGGCCATAAAGCTTGGAGAATTTGACATCATCTTTTAGCCTAGATTGGCAATGAAAGCATAAGTGCTGGATGATTTCATAGCCTAATGCACATGGGGTCCAGAAGATGACTCGCAACAAGCTGAAGAAGATGAGGCCATCCAAAAAGATTCAGAGTCTACATGGATGCTCCATGTAGACGGGGCTTCAAACTTGGAGATATGCAGAGCGGGCCTCATATTAGCTAGCCCAAGTGGACACATGATAGAATATGCTCTATGCTTCTCCTTCCATGCTTCGAACAATCAGGTTGAATATGAAGTCCTCCTTGCAGGACTCTGAATCGTGAAAGAGCTGGGCATTCAGAGGATCCAAATCTTTTTGGATTCTCAGTTGGTGGTAAACCAGGTGAAGGGTGAGTTTGAAGCCCGAGATCCTACCATGGCTTAGTATCTAGACATAGCGCGGGCTCTGATTTCTCAGCTAGAATTCTTCAAGATCGCCCATGTCCCACGAACAGAGAACTTTCGAGCTGACACACTATCTAGGCTTGCCACTATTGTCCTTGAATCCCTCGGTCGTACCTTCATAGAGTATCTAGAAGCTCCAAGTACAATGGAAGAAACACTAGAGGTACATCCAATTGAGCATGAGCTCAGTTGGATGGACCCTATTCTCAAATTTTTGAATGAAGGCACATTATCCCAAGACAAGGTTGAAGCCAAACAAATCTGTTGGATGGAATCTCAGTATGTTATTCTGGATGGAACTCTATACAAAAGATCTTTTATGCAACCTCTGCTGAAGTGCCTGGGACCATCTAACGTCGACTATGCCCTAAGAGAAGTTCATGAGGGTATATGTGGAGATCACTTGGAGAGCAGATCCCTGGCGTACAAGATAATATGCCAAGGTTACTATTGGCCAACCATTCAGAAGGATTCCGCTGACTTTGTCCGAAGATGCAATCAGTTTCAGAAATATGCTAATATTCAAAGATGGCCAGCGAGCCAGTTGACCCAGTTAACGGCACCATGGCCCTTCGCTCAATAGGGCATGGATATTCTTGGCCCAATTCCACCAGCATTCGGACAACATATGTTTCTTATTGTGGCTATCGATTATTTTACCAAGTGGGTCATTACTGAAAGAAAGGTTGAAGCTTTGTGAGGAACTTCATTATATTCCAGTTTGGAATTCCCCATACCATAGTCACTGACAACGAGAGACAATTTGATAACCCGAACTTCAAGGACTTCTGTGCCCAATACCATGTACTCTACAAATTGACTTCTATCGGTCATCCCCAGGCTAATGGGGAAGCTGAAGTAATGAATCGAACTATTCTCCATGGTCTGAAGACCAGGCTGAACGATGCCAAAGGGCTCTGGGTCGAAGAATTAAATTCCATTCTTTGGGCATATCGGACAACTCCTAGAATGGCCACAAGCGAGTCTTCTTTCATTTGACTTACGGCACCGAAGCGGTTCTTCCTGTGGAGGTTACTTTGCAATCCTTAAGGATTGACCAGTACAAGGAGCCAGAGAATTCAGAATGCTGAAGAGTAGACTTAGATCTACTACAAGGCACCGGGCTTCATGCTTAGATGAAGATAGTGGCATACCAACAGAGGGTTGCCAAATACTATAATTCTAGGGTGAAGGAACGAACTTTCCAATCCAAAGATTTAGTACTGTGAAGATCCAAAGTATCCAAGCCGATGGAACAGGGCAAGCTTTCCCCCAATTGGGAAGGCCCATTTGGAATCAAGGAAGTCATACATCCAGGAATTTATTGGCTCGAGACCTTAGCTGGTTCTACGCTGTCTCAGCCTTAGAATGTAGAGAATCTTCGCAAGTACTATCAATAAAAGTCCCCTTTTAGAGAGATTTCAATAAAAAGTTCATTCAAAGAGGGCCTAATCAGCCTATCTTATTTCTAATCAAAGGTACAGGGATGGTTCAAACAACCTACCCTATGGTAAATCTATTGACATGCCGAGGTAGGCCCAATCGACCTATCTTATTCTCAATCAAATGCATAGGGATGGTTCAAGCAACCTACCATACGGTAAATCCGTTGACATGCCGAGGTAGGTCCAATCAACCTATCTTATTCCCAATCAAAGATGCAGGGATGGTTCAAGCAGCCTACCCTACGGTAAATCCATAGATATGCCGAGGTGGGTCTAGACAACCTACCTTATTATCAATAAAATGCCTAAGGATGGTCCCATTAGCCTACCCTAACGATGAATCTGATCAACATGAGCAGAAAAGCTTCTCTACAGCCTCTATGAGCTCTGACTCCAAAGCCCAAGAAGAAAATGGAGCTAACACGAAATCTCAAGATTCTTCATGAATGCATCATCCAAATATTCATGATGCCGAAGAGTTCACATTTAGTATTGTTCTGGGATGTGTTTGCCCATCAAGCCAAGACTTTTATTTGGAAAAAAAAGGAGAATCTTTGTTCATTAATAGAAAAGCAATACATCGGCTGACTCACATCATCAAAAAAAAGGAGAGCTATAGTAAGAAGCTATTTTTCTTCAGCATCAGGAGCGAACACCGCCTCGCCGACCTCTTTGGATGGAAGGGTCGACACCGCCCTGCCAACGAGCTTTGTTTCCTCCATCTCCTCGACCGGTACGGCAAAAGAAGAAACATCCAAATTTGGATAAGCCTTCGTGACTCTATTCAGACAATCCATATAGCTGACAAGGTAGCTCTCTATCCCAATTTCATTCATTTCATCACCAAAGGCCTTCGACTTCTTATAAGCTTTGACAGCTCGGGAAGCGCTCTTTTCAGCCTACTATGCCCTTTGATTGGCTGACAAAATGTCCATCTCCAACTGAGCGATTCTATTCTCTAGTTCGGCCTTATGGGCTGTTGCTACCTCGGAATTATGAAGGCAATCCCTCATCAGTAGTTCAGTCGAAATTGCCTTCTTCCTCCTCCTTTGCAACTCCACCACCACTTCGATCATGTTAGCTCCTCAGCTCCTTCTCCAAGGAACTATTTACGGTGACTGCCTTGTCCAGTTTTTCTTCAGTGGTGGCTCAAAGCCCTTTAGCCGCTTCTCTTTCGGCTACGACCAGAGCCAACTAGCTACGAAGGCTTTGGCCAAAGTTGACAGACTCACAAATGCTCTCTTCCAACAGAGAATCATCGTGGGCAACTTGTCAAAGATAAACACATATAAAGTCAGTTTGACCGATGCTGATGTACCTACGGGACTTATATCGACACTCACTTGTTGCATCCTGGAATAAATAAAGGAAAAAGGGTCTCTTGGCCCTTGCTCCTTAGCCTCCTTCCCATCCTTCCGGGAGACAGTCGATGTCTTCACCTACCCCGGATTGCTACAAGCAACATTGGCAACGGACACATCGAATCCCCCAAACTTTCCCCCTCTATAATGGAAGTTCGGGCCTGATGTTCCTAGTAGTGACAGGAGCTTTGCTCATGTCCAACGGGCCTCGCTCCCTCGATGGCCCTGCAAGAGTGGCCCCAACCAGACGTCAGGCCAGACATCCAGGCGAAGGGACATGCTCCTTTTTCGAGGAAGAATCTATGTTGATAGGAACTCCACCATCGATCTGGACCCGTGGAAGCGCCAAGACGTAGACCCATTTTCGGTCTGACCTTCTCACCGGAGGGGCTCTCGCCGGCCATTTCCCCACCCCCCATTAGAGCCTCACTACATCTGGCCTCATGGTTAACAAGGACTCTTGAAGCTAACTGCAGCAGAAAGAGGAGGAAAGATCGCTCAAGGGGTGACGTTGCCAAAACACTCAAAAAGGTTTGATCTATGGGGGCGTTAGTCTCATATATAAAGCTCATCAACTGCTCGGATTGACTGCCCATATTACGGGCCACCCTCCGATTATGCTGCGTGTGCTCTCCCTAATCGATTGGGGCCTCGATCCATGCAAAGGTAGTTGCGAGAAGTCTGGGAGCCGTGACTGATCTGATCCTTGACATGCACAGCCTTAATGACTCTAGCCATTGCAGTCCCATGACTTGGCAATAATTGCCTCGCCAACGGTAGTTGGACATTTGGCAGGAACGGAGCGTCGCATTGGTCATGAGCCAGGATCCCCATCAAACATCAAGATTCCTTAATTATGAAAAGTTGGCTCATGAGCAGGAAAAGGCTGACCTAACGAGAAGCCGGAATGAACAGCTTGTCACCAAGATCAGCGATCTTGCCGAAGTCCAGTTTAAAAACCTTGGGCAATGAAGAAACCTAAATCTAAGCCAAAGGCATTCATATGCTCGAAGGTGAATCTCTATCTAAAAGGTCGTACTCTATCCGAAGACCTCATACTTAGAAAATTTACATTCAAGTTGAAGGTTATTACATATTCGAAAGCGGCTACCTATCCAAAGACCTCATACTTAGAAAGTTTACATCCAAGTTGGAGGTCATTGCATATTCAGAAGCGGCTACCTATCCGAAGACCTCATACTTAGAAAGTTTACATCCAAGTTAGAGGTTATTGCATATTCGGAAGCGGTTACCTATTTGAAGAGCCCACACTTCAAAAATTTTTATTGGAGGTTCTAATCTAATGAATACCATCTATCAAAAAATAGCAACTCATCAGAAGACTCCTTACTCCAGAAAGCTTATGTTCAAGTTAAAAGTTATCATATTTTTCAAAAAGTGGCTACTTACTCGAAGATCACAATGCATCCGATGACTTCATACTTAAGAAAAATTTATCTAATTGAAAAAAAAGTGTATTTTCATTATTGTTTAGGCAGATCTGATTACACATCTTTCTCTTACAAGGCAAAAAAAAGAACAAAAGCTACAAAGGCCTATTCATCAGCTACGGGAACTTTCGGATCAGCAATGGGAGGTGACTTAGCATAAACTGAAGGAGAGGCCTCATTTGCTTAAGCAAAAGTAGGTGGATTAGCCATGTTCAACTCTCTGACATGTTCTTGGCCTTCAGCTGCAGCTGGGACTTCTTCAGCCTGCCCAGGTGCTTCTTCAGCTTCGGCAATGGCCGCGGCTTCGATTTCAATAGGGGCTGGGGGTCCTTCTTCTTCCTCGATGATCTTATACACCAGGATGCTCGAAAGATCAAGATTAGGGTAAAGCCCTGGACCTCCTTAAGCCCATCGTTGAAGCCGTATTGGTAACTGACCATACTTGACTCAGTTACCTCCTCCTTGAATGTCGAAGACTTCTTGAAATCTTCGACTACCCTGACCGCCTGCTCCTTCGAAGCCTCGAACTCCCTGACTGCTGCTTCAGCCTTCTTGGTTGCCTCGTCAGCCCTCTTGGCTTCCTCATCAACCTTCTGCTGAAACTCCTTGGCAGAATGCTCGAAGGAGTGCATCTGTTTCTTCCTCTTTCGGAGCTTGGCCTCCTATTCAGAGATCTTCAATTGAGCTTTTTTTAGCTCATTCTTTAGACCCTGAACCTCGGCATCCTTATTGTTGAGCTTCTCTTCCATGGCTAGTTTCAACTCTTTGGCCACTTCTTTTTTGGCTTTCACCATTTGAAGCTCCTCTTTCAAGCTCTTAAGGAAGTTGTCGAACCCTTCCACGCTTTCCTCCATAAAAGTGATATCATGGACTAGTTGCATTAAGTCACCAAAATATGAAGTTAGTTATGCCGAAGACCACCATAAGAAGATGAAGGAAGATAAGACATCGTACCTTCAGTATGGAAGAGAAGGTTGAATCGGACACCTCTATAAGGCGTCGATTCCAAGTGGTTGCCCAGTCGCGGGGCAACAGTGTGGCGTTCAATACTTTTCTGGCCACATCGAGAAGTGCCAGACCCCTCGCATAAGAGAAGCGGGAGAGGTCTATCTCGCAATCCCTATCTAGGGGAGTATCCCTTATCGGACTCCCCTCGACTTGAGGCACCTTGCCCTTATCCCTCGCAGACGGGCAAGGCGCTGGTAGGTCGGCGATCGGACTCTTTAGGATTTGAATCGGAGAACTCCCCTGGGTGGAAGATCTATCGATGGGATCTTGCACCTGCCCGACGACTCCCTCGTAGGAGAGATGCTCCTACTGACTCCCTCCTCCCGGGCCTTCTTTCGGGCTTCCGATCACATTGGAGGAACTTGGGATGCCTTCCTTTTGGCAGACTGATGAAGCAAGTTGACATGAGGCTTCATCCTGCCACCTGTCAGCAAAAACAAGTCTCAAGGTCAGCTAGCAGGGAAGACTATGAAGACTGGATAAAAGCTGAAGCTATCTACTGGTTATACCTAATGAAGAGGACTCGCTAATCTAAGCAAGACGGAGATTCCTCTCTTCTAATAGTTCCTGGATAGAAGTGACCTCAGACTCAGATAATAATGTGAAGTTTGGCTGGTCGGCCTTTAGAACCTTCTTACCAACATTTGTTCTCAGACAGGGTTCTCTCCATTCTATATCGAACCCCCACGTTTGAGAAGAAGAGACGAACAAAAAGTTGGGTTTCTACCGTGGATGGCACTAGGCATATCCTTAATTATTTTACAGCCAGGACAAGGGCCGATGACCCACCACTCGTAGCCGTGGCAGTCTCTCTTCAAAGTGAAGAGAGAAGTGAATAGACTGGTCTTGGGCCTCACGTTCGCTATATGGCAACGGACCAAAAATCCACAGATATTTCGAATGCTGTTCGGAGTTAACTACGCCAGGATGATATGGTACATGTGGAAGACTTTAGCAAAGAAGGGGTGCAATGAAAATTGAAGACCAGCTTTCAAGTGGTCTTCATATATGGCAATGGTACCAGGCAGGGACTTATTTACCCTCTCTTCGGACTATGGAAGTATGAAAGGAAAGTTATCGGGAATACAATAATACTCCCATAGGCGATCGACTTTATCGAAGGACAGAGAGCTCGGAATCAACTCCGGCTGGGACTCAACAATGGTCCCCCTAATAGGTCTTGGGGTACTAGAAGATTCGACCTCTCTCCCATCGGAAGGGGTCCTACCAGTGGTCGGAACCTCTAGAGTCCTAACCATGGCAAAAAAGGAAAAGGAGAGGGGAGGCCCTACCTATAAGGACTATGAACCAAGAGGAAGACAAAAGCTAAGACAGCGGAAAGCAAAATGCATAAAGCAAAGAAGCTTCCTCTGCCAACTTGCTCCCCTTTATATAGGGGGCAAAAGGCATTTCGGGTAGCCTTCTCGAAAGAGGAGACGTCTCTCCGATTGTACCACGTATGAAGGTGCCGATCGCGAATACAAAGCTCCAAACGACACCAATCGATTCGATGGAAGAAAAACCAAAATTATCAGCCACGATCCATGTGACTACATCTGATGGCTGGGATTGAGTCCATACCTTCTATCCAAAGAACAGGATGATGCCACATCCCTCATCCAAACCGAAGTCGAAGAGCTCGTCAGGTCACCATAATGGAAGAAACAGACGTGACTCATCCACTCGCCATCTCCTTTTCGTAAGCCAATGAGTGAGCGACATCTGTCTCCCGCACGACTCTCGAATCGGGTGGCAGTTATTGCAAATGATTGAATCAAAGATTTGCCATCATTGCTCATGCATTTTTCGTCAGTAAATGATAATTTATGAGTACTCCCACTTCTCAAAGCCAATTATTGTTTTGAAAACTGGGAGTGGGGGGCAACTGTTGGGATAAACCGGCTTAGCAAAGGCTAATTGTTGGTTCAGAGGTACATTTGAACCCCTATTGGACCGCTCGACTATACCAGAAGGCTCGAAGGTGACTCCACAGGCTGAAGAAGCAATAACTTGACATCGCCGTTCCGGTCTCATCACTGGGTTAGTCTTCGGCCCATGCCGAAGAGGGCGGTCCCAAATCATATCCTTGATCCAGGCTGTGTCATGCAAGCTAGTCTTCTTCGGACCACTCCGAAGAAAACTGGTCCGAAGAAGACGGTCGCTTCATTCCCCAACTTGCTCCGAGAAGAACTCCAGTCCACTTCGAAGAAGGCCATTCCGATGCGAATGGCTGGGGTGTCTTCAGCCTATCCCAAAGAGAATAGGTGCAAGGCAGTCAGCCGATTCGACCTCGGACCTTTCTGAAGGAGCGGCCCTGAAGCGAATCTCCCATTGATCTCCAATCTCTAGATGTGGATATGGTTGTTGTAACCAACCACGTAGCCACTAACTCCAATGACATCAAGGTGGCCAGGATTGGCCACATGGCCACTAACTCCAGGGCCAACAACATCGAGGTAGCCAGATTCAGACAGTAACCGCTTATAGTTATGGAAGGGTTAAGCTAAGCAACCCCACTTAATCAGAGGCAAGTGGGCTTAAATGTGTTCTTGACACATCTCCTATTATAAATATTAGTAAGAAGGGGCACTCAACAAGCAAGCTAAAGCAAGCCAAGTAAAAACCAAATCCAATGAGTCTCTTTCACTCTCTCTCTTCGAGAACTCTCTATTCTGTTGCTCGAGCCTTCACTGACTTATGTATCGGAGTGATCCCTATCGGAGAAAATCCCATCGGGGGATGTTTTGTAGGATTGACGGGAGACGAGTCGGCGATCCAGCAGCTCCGTCCGGTCCGCGAAGGTTCGACGCCAGTGGCAATAATTATGATTTAATTTGTTTTTCTTATTTCTTAATTATAAAAGTTAAAATTAAATTGCTTTTGTGGCATTTTTATAAAACCAAAATTCACCCGTCCAGCCCGTATTTATCAGCTCCTTTCAACTTCCACGGTAGTCTACTCGGGGTCTTACATAACGCGGGAAAATTACTCCTTTCAACTTCCCTAGCCGTCTACTTTGGTTCTAATATAATGCAGGAAAAAATATCATTTTGGCGGGATTACACCAACAACCATCCCCCATGAGGTAAGGTAAAATCTTGTCACAATTCTTTTCCTTTCTTCTTCTTCTTCTTCTTCTTTTTTTTTTTTTTGTGATTCTGGTCACAATTTTAACTTTCAACGATATTGTAATTTTTCCATCTTCATAATATGATGTTCAAGAAAAAAGTCTTTTATAATATTGTTGCAAGAATTCAAAATTAAAATTTCATATGATCAGAGTACTTTGGAAACTGATGTTTACATATTCACATAATTTAATACATGCCAAATTAAACTAAGACCTCAATCTGTATATTTTGTAGATAGCACGGAAACTACAATTGGATGATTTGGAAAAGAATTTGCTTTTATCTAAAGTATATAATAACCAATTATATGAACTCATACTTGAAGAAAATATCGAATTAGATAAAGATGAAGTTGAAGGTGTGGAAGATGATGGCATTGCAAAATGAGAATTCTAATGAAATAGGAAATAGTGAGGTAAGGGCAAAAATACCTTGCCCTCATATAGACACATAGTTTGATTCATGGGAAGATACATACAGTTATTATAATGCTTATGCCAGAGAGAATGGATTTGGTGTAAGAAAATATACAACTCGGAAATCTCAGCGCACTGGTGATATTATAGGCCATTGATTTTGCTGGTCATTTCTATGATTTAGAAATTCTAGAAAAGGAGATGAAAAAAGGCAAAGAATTTGAGCAGATTCGAGAACTGGATGCCAAGTACTTATTGCAATAAAGAAGACAAAATATAGAAAGTGGGTGGTATTGTAAGTGGTTAAAGCTCATAATTACCCTTTAATGGCTCCAAGCAAAACCTATAATCATCAATCTCATAGGCATATATCTAATGGTGAAGCAGAGGCGAACAAGAATATGCATTCAATGGAAATCAGGACAAATCTTATAATGAGTTTAATGACCATTGAGGCAGGGGGATCTCAAAATGTTGGCTTTAGAGAGAAAGATATAAGAAACTTTTTAAGTTCAAAGTGCCAAAGGAATTGAAAAAGAGTGATGCAGCAACTATGCTAGAATATTTAGAGAAACAAGTAGATAATCCATCATTTTTTATTCAATTCAAGTTGCTAGGTCAAGAGTAGACTACCACTATTTTGGAGATGTTATTTGTTTTGATCCAACTTACCTAACTAATAGATATGGCATGCCATCAGTTACAATCATCGGCATCAGTCATCATTATCAAACAATCATATTTAGGGGTGCATTGCTGTTCGATGAAACAGAAGAAACATTTGCTTGGGTGATTTCTACATAGATGAAGGCAATGGAAGATTAGAGACCCAAAGTAATTCTTATGGATCAATAATCAGCAATTGGAGGAGCAATTTCACTTGTTTCACCTGAGACTCATCATCGTCTTTGCATATGGCATATAATGCAAAATGCATTGAAGAACATCCTCATGTGTTTAATCAACATAAATGTTTTAAGAATGATTTTGATGATTGTTTATATGGTGGTGAAACTGTTGAGGAGTTTGTGAACTCAATTGGGGAAGCTTACTTGATAAGTACAACTTAAGGAAAAATAGTTGGCTACAAAAACTATATGAGAAGTGAGAAAAATGGGCTGTTGTTTACTCTGGTGATGTATTTTGTGGTGCAATGTATACTATGCGATGGAGTAGAGCATTAATGCTTTTTTTTGACAGGTACTTGAAAAAATATATGCCTTTGCTTGATTTTGTGAAGCGGTTTGAACGAGCTGTCATAGCTCGTAGAGATCAAGAGAGTGATGCTGATTCTCAGAGTAATTTCTTAAGGCCAATTTTAAAGATTAGCATGAATATAGAAGCAGAGGCAGCTAAACTTTATATAAAAGAAATCTTTGTACTTTTCTAAGAGGAGCTCGTCGATGGTTTGTCCTATCATCATGAAAAGGTCATGAATGGTGAAATATCTACCCTTTTAGTGTGGAAGAAGGACAAGCAAACATGCTGCATTGTTATGTTTGACCACAATACACATGATGCTTAATGTACTTGTCAATTTTTCAAATTTGCTGGCTACTTATGCAGACTGGATATATTTATTAGTCTTAAAAATTAATTTTGATAAATAATAAAATATTTAAGTATATAATAGTACTAATTGTTGTCGTTTGCTCCCAATGCCCGGAGTCACGAAACGCTCCCATGAAGCCCCCGACCCACGCGCGGCGCGGGCGGGCGCTCGACCCAGCCCAGCGCGCGCGCGCGCGGCCCAGGCCCATGCGCGGCGCGGGCGGGCGCTCGACCCAGCCCCGCGCGCGCGCGGCCTAGGCCCATGCGCGCGGGCGCGTGCGTGGGCTCGGCCCAGCCACTTGCGGCGCCTCCATGGGGTGTTTCCCCGGTTTCCCGTACGGTTTTTTCTTGGTTTCTCGCAGTGTACGCGCGGTCCATGTGATTTTTCGCGTTCTGGACCATCCGATCGGTCGATCAGATGGCTAAGATTAATCCGAGCTTGATTAGGCTTGATCTGAGGGTATCTTGCATGGATGTTGGTGCGATCTGAGCCTTTGTTCTTTGATCTGACGGCTTGGGAGTGTTTTGGACTTTCTGGACTCGTTTTAGATCTGTTTTTGATGGCGTTTCAGATGGTTATTTAGCCACAGAGAGCCTGCGGTCTTTGATACATGCAGACAGAGAGAGACAGAGAGAGAGAAAAATCCAGAGAAATTTCAGAGAGATTTCTTCTTCGATCCAGGCACCAGGAAAAGCTAGAGGCTTGGTATTTGGGATTTTTCTCGTGCTTCTTTCATCCTCTTTTGTTTATTTAATATTTGTATTCCTTTTGTATCTAGATTTGGGTCAGATTATAGTGGATTACTCCTTTCCTCTTGATGGACGTAGGCAATATTTTGCCGAACCATGTAAATCTCGTCTTCTTTTGATTTGATATCTGTCTATGTTGTGATTAGTTAATTGCCTAAGTGAGTGAACCATGAATTATTTGGAGGCCTAAACTAGTTTAATCCGCTGCGCACATCCCAACAATTGATATCAGAGCAAAGGGAAAGCATCTAACGGGCAACCAAGTTCTTCTCCGGCTCCTGAGACGGTTATTTTTCATTCCACTACCTCTAGGTATGAGGTAGCGATATTTGATAGCACAGGTGATTTTGCACTATGGAAGGTGAGAATGAGATATCTGTTGGTAAAGGAGGGCGTTGCAACAGCTCTCAAAAGAATGGATGCAATTCCAGGTGATACAGAGGCTGCAAAAGAGGAGATGAATGAGAGAGCACTTGTGACTCTATTTTCGGGATTGAGTGATAAAGTCCTCCGCAATGTAGTGGAACTTGATACAGCTAAAGGTGTATGGGAAAAATTGGATACTTTGTATAAGGTAAAATCTCTCATTAATAGACTGTATTTGAGGGGCAAGCTTCACACATTTCGTATGGCGGAAGGGATCTCACTCAAGGATCACTTGGATGATTATAATAAGCTCATGCTTGATTTAGCAAATATTGGTGTTAATATTGATGAGGAAGACGAGGCTTTGATCCTGATTTATTCTTTGCCTAAGTCCTATGAAAATATTACTACTACCATGCTCTATGGAAGAGAGACTATAAGTCTCAATGAGATTGAAGCCACTTTGTTATCCAATGAGCTTAGGTTGAAAGTATAGTTGGAGCATCAGGCTCCAAATCCGGCACAAGGACTTACTATTAGAGGTAGAGATGAATAAAGAATAGTTGGACAAGATAGAAACAAGTCCAAAACTAGATCAAAGTCTAGGTCTAAAAGACCTAGTGCTTGTCATTACTGCATGAAGCCAGGCCACTGGAAAAATGAGTGTAGACTTCTACAATTCAAGAAAGAGAAGGAACAGAAAAATAAAGGAACAATCTCAGATTCGGCATCAGTAGCAGTTTCTTTTGCAGATCATAGCAGTGTTGCAGATGATGCAGTATTTACAGCTGCATGCAGTATCAGTCAGCCTGATACCTGGATCGTGGACTTTGGAGCATCTTTTCACATGACACCCCATAAAGAATGGTTCACTTCTTTTAGATCCTGTGATGGAGGCTCTGTTTTTCTTGGGGATGACACCATCGATAAAGTGGAAGGAATTTGTACAGTTCAGATCAAATCTCATGCAAATACTGTGATGATTTTGGATGATGTCAGATATGTTTTTCTATTGAAAAGAAATCTTCTCTCAGTACATGCTCTTGATATTACCGGTTTTGAGGGTAGATGGAGTAGAGGATCTATTATAATTAACAAAGGTGCATTGACTTTGTTAAGAGGCAAATTGAATGGCAATCTTTATTATTTGGATGGCACTACAGTGGTTGGTGAGGCTTCTTCAGCACATTCTCTATTGTTCAATTGACATAGTTATAGCATCAAAGATTGGGCCACATGTCAGATAAAGGTTTCCAGGAGCTGAGCAGACGTGGTCTGCTAGGAGGTCAGAAAGTTGGTGTACTTGGATTCTGTGAGCATTGCATATTTGGAAAACAATACAGAGTCAGCTTTACTACATGCGTGCACAGGATAGCAGGTATATTGGATTACATACATTCTGATCTGTGGAGACCTGCCTCAGTTACATCCAAGGGTGGATCTAGGTATTTGCTCTCTTTGATTGATGATTATTCCCGTAAAGTCTGGATTTATACTATCAAAAATAAAAGTGATGTGTTTCACACTTTTAAAGGGTGGAAGGCTATGGTCGAGAGGCAAACTGAGAGGAAGGTGAAAACCTTTTGCACTGACAATGGATTGGAATTCTGTTCTACAGAGTTTAATGACTTTTGCAAGTCAGAGAGCATTGTCAGGCATAGGACCACAGTGTATACTCCTCAGCAAAATAGTGTTGCGGAATGCATGAATCGCACTTTATTGGAAAGAGTCAGATCTATGCTGTCAAGTTATGGATTGAGTAGAGACTTCTGGGCAGAGGCTGCACATACAGCCTGCTTTATAATAAATCATTCTTCAGCATCTGCTTTGAATATGAAGACTCCGGAAGAAATGCGGATAGGTAGACCTGCAGACTATTCAGTTCTTAGAGTATTTGAGTGTTCAGCATATGCACATGTCAAAGATGGAAAGCTGGATCCCAAGGCTAATAAATGCATATTTCTTGGATATGCATATGGGGCGAAGGGCTATAGATTATGGTGCACTGAGCCTGGATCCCAGGGTTTTCTAGTCAGCAGGGATGTGACTTTTGATGAGTCATCCACTCCTTCAAGGCAGTTACAGCCAAGTTCTTCACCTGGAGATCAGGTTCAGGATCAGTAGGATAGGACTATTGTTGATATTAATCAAACAATTATTTTATAACAGTTGCAGCCTACTGGTGATATTCAGAATGAACAGCATCAGCAGATAGATCCAGAGATACAGACTCAGGAGAAGGTTATTGGACAAGGTCTAGATGATAGTATTGCCACTCGAAGATCCAGGTGAAATATCAGAGCACCTCAAAGATATAGTTTTGAGGATTCTGCTTGTGCTAAGTTAGTATATTATGCTCTGAATATTGCAGACACTATAGGTGATGAGCCGACCACATTTCAAGAAGCAATTGGTAGTTCACAGGCTGAGCAATGGACCATGGCTATGGTAGAAGAGCTTCAGTCTTTGAAAAAGAATTAGACTTGGAAATTAGTCAGATTACCTAAGGGCAAGAAGAAAATTGGCTGCAAATGGATCTTCAAGAAAAATGAAAGAGCTACCCCTCAAGATTTGAAATATAAGGCAAGGTTAGTGGCTAAGGGTTACAGTCAATGAGAGGGTATTGATTACAAGAAGGTATTTTCTCCTGTAGTTAAACACTCTTCTATTCGTGTGTTCCTTGCTTTAGTTGCTTCTCAGAATTTGGAGTTAGAACAGCTGGATGTCAAGACAGCTTTTCTACATGGTGACTTAGAGGAGCAGATTGATATACAACAGCCACCTGGTTTTGAGGCTCCAGATAAAGAAGATTATGTATGCTTGCTCAAAAGGTCTTTGTATGGTTTGAAGTAGTCTCCAAGATAATGGTACCACAAATTTGATAAGTTTATGGTTGACCATGAATTTGATAAATCTCCATATGATAGTTGTGTGTATCATCAGCAACTTTCAGACGGGTCCTTTTGTTATTTGTTATTATATGTTGATGACATGATGATTGCAGCCATGGATATGTCAGTCATCTAGAAGCTGAAAGCTGAACTTAGTATTGCATTTGAGATGAAGGACCTTGAACCGACAAAGAAGATATTTGGGATGGAGATCATTCGTGACAGGCAATTATGTAGACTATTTGATACTCAGCACAGTTATATTATGAAAGTCTTGGAAAGATTTTGTATGTCTACAGCTAAGCCAGTCACTACGCCCTTTACCAGTCACTTTTGTTTATCTGCCAGGGATTCTCCTCAGACTGATGATGAGGAGAAGTATATATCTAAAGTACCTTATGCAAGTGCAGTTGGTAGTATCATGTATGCAATGGTCTGCACTCGTCCTGATATTTCACAGGCAATTAGTATAGTGAGCAGATATATGGACAAGCCTAGAAAAGCTCACTGGTCAGCTGTGAAATGGATTCTTCGATATTTGAAAGGTACTTCTGATTTGGGATTGGTATTCTCCGGATAGAGTGGTTGCACTGTTACAGGATTCTGTGATTCAGATTATGCTTGTGACTTGGATAGGAGGAGGTCATTGACCTCATATGTATTTACTCTCTTTGGTTGTGCAATTAGCTGGAAGGCTATTTTGTAATCTACAGTTGCTTTGTCTACTACAGAGGCAGAGTATATGGCTTTGACAAAGGCAGCAAAGGAAGCAATCTGGCTAAGAGGGTTAGTACAAGATTTGGGTCTCAAGCAGAATTCTTTGGTTATTCACTGTGACAGTCAGAGTGCATTACATCTCGCCAAAGATCACATGTATCATGAGTGCACTAAGCATGTTGATGTCAGGTATCACTTTATCAGAGATTTGGTAGAGGATGGTGATATTCAACTTCAAAAAATTGGCACTGCTAATAATCCGGCTGATATGCTCACTAAACCAATTCCAGTAGTCAAGTTCAGGACATTCTAGAACTTGATTGGTCTGAGCACTTGGTGATCCCCTCCGGGATCTTTTGATGAGGAGGAGGCTTTATAATCCATATTTGATAGAGGCATTTGTTTTTTGTCGCAAGGAGGAGGATTGTTATCGTTTGCTCCCAATGCCCGCAGCCACGAAACGCTTCCACGAAGCCCCCGACCCACGCGCAACGCGCGGCGCGGGCGTGCGCTTGACCCAGCCCAGCACGTAGGCGCGCTCGCGGGCGCATGCGCGCGGGCGTGCGCGTGGGCTCGGCCCAGTCGCTTGCGGCGCCCCCTGGGGCGTTTCCCTGGTTTCCCGTGCAGTTTCCCCTTGGTTTCTCGCAGTGTTTGCATGGTCCACACGATTTTTCACGTTCTGGACCGTCCGATCGGTCGATTGGATGGCTGAGATTAATCTGAGCTTGATTAAGCTTGATCTGAGGGTATCTTGCACGGATTTTGGCGCGATATGAGCCTTTGTTCTTTGATCTGATGGCTTGGAAGTGTTTTGGACTTTCTGGACTCGTTTTAGGTCTGTTTTGGACGGTGTTTCAGATGATTATTTAACCACAGAGAGCCTGCGGTCTTTGATACACATAGACAGAGAGAGACAGAGAGAGAGAGAAATCCAAAAAAATTTCAGAGATATTTCTTCTTTGATCCAGGCACCAGGAAAAGCTAGAGACCGGTATTTGGAATTTTTCTCGTGCTTCTTTCATCCTCTTTTGTTTATTTATTATGTCTCTTTGTTTTTAATCTGGCATTTGTTATCCGGATATTTGTATTCATTTTGTATCTAGATTTGGATCAGATTATAGTGGATTACTCCTTTCCTCTTGGTAGACGTAGGCAATATTTTGCCGAACCACGTAAATCTCGTCTTCTTTTGATTTGATATCTGCCTGTGTTGTGATTGGTTAATTGCCTAAGTGAGTAAACCATGAATTATTTGGAGGCCTAAACTAGTTTAATCCGCTGCGCACATCCCAACACTAATGAATTAAATGAGTTAATGTTTTAGAAAAAATTAATAGTAACTACCATCAATTCAAAACATAAGTGTTTGAAGGTCAAAAGATTTTGAAAAGTCAATAAATTTTATGAGAAAATAGTGTGTCAGAACATGGAGTTAAAGCTTCTTTTGGAAAATCAAAGTTTTAGCTTGTATCGGAAGAGATTCAGCTTGGCATTGTAAAGTTTCAATTGGCACGTTATTGAGCTGATTTGGATAGAATTTGAGTCGACTTGACAGGGAGAGCCAATTATACAGAAAGTTAGTTTTTGGAGGCTAATCTTTGAGCCGACTTAAATGTCAATCAAGTCAACTCGAATAGAATCCAAGTCGACCCCACGTATCCAAGTTGACTCAAAGTGAAAAATAAAAAGCAATTCTTTGGAGAAAGAAGATTAAGTCTACTCAATAGAGGACTAAGCCAACTTGGAAGTGATTTGAGTTGACTTGACAGTAATATGAGTTGACTCGAGGATTACTGATAGGTATAACAGCTAGTTCTGCAAAAAGTTTGGACTGATTGATCCGGTTTTGAACTTAATAGCTATATTCTGTTCTCTAATAGGTAGAAACAACTAATTTGACCTTGGAAGTATACTTAAAGGCTATTGAAGATAACAACTATCAACCATTCACAGAATATTCCAAGTATCATTAAGAAAAGAAAGAAAAGCCAAAAGTCTTGATTTAAGAGCTCATACTTCGAACCACCTGAAGTTATTCCATTAATCATTGGCTTACCAACAAGAAGATAAGTATTGAAGCTTCCAAAGATTTTTTTTTTTTTTTTGGTAAATTCCAAAGATTCTTTAGTATTTCTTCTTTTAAATATAAAAGTTTGTTCTTGCTCTTTTTAAGAGCTTTTTGTACTCTTATTATTTTGTTCCTTTATTTCTTGGTTGCTTTCTTCAGTTGTGATGGAAGTTAGATATATTTAAGCCAGGGATTGGCTTGTAAGGTTTTGGATTATGATCCTTAGAAAATAATCTGTAAAGATTTTGGTTTGTAAGTCTAGAAAAATAAATTGGTTGTAATCTTTGGAAAAAATTATAGTAAAAATTTTCTAAGAAAGGCTTGAGAAATGGACATAAGTACTAGGGGCACCGAATCACTATAAAATCTCTTGTACTTGTATGTACCATCTTATTTCCAGCATTTACTTTCAACACTTTGTATGTGCCCATCTATACTCCACAAGCAGCACATACTTAGATTTTAATTTTTAAAAAATTCAATTCATCCTCCTTCTTGGATTGTCTAGCTGGGCAATAGTATTTTTTATGGTTGGTGATCGAAGTATTCCACCAAAATATGTAATAAAGAGATGGACCAAGGATGCAAAATCTGGAACTGTAGTGACTAGTCAAGGCGATACCATGCAAGTAGATTGTCATGGGTACGTGACATTGCGGTATACTAATCTTTGTCACGAAGCAATCAATATTTAAGCCAAAGCCACAGTTAAAAATGACGTATATGACATAGAATTGAATGGTTTCCGAAGGTTACTAAAAGAAGTTGAAATTGTATGAAGAACGTCTCCCTTGAAGTTGCTGGGCAGACAAAAGAAGGTGAAAATCTATAAAACTGTTCAAGCTCATCGTTGCCATTTTTTGATCCTCCAATCAAGAAACATAATGGGCAGTCCAAAAAGTTGAAATCATACTTAGATAAAGGGAGTAAGATTAATGCTAAAAGGACTAGTAAGAAACTGAAGATTATGCCCATAGAGATAAATAACATGAGCGGCGGGGGAAGTATGAAGCAAACGAACACCATAACATAATTGAGCATGTCCAGTGCAAATGAACTACTCAATGCAATTAGGTAAGAGTTGGAACTACATGCATAGTACTATTGTTAGCTTTCCAACCGGCATCTTTTTTTTTTTTTTTTAGTAAAAAAAAGGATGGGAGAATGAAATCTCAGTGTAGCTACCCCGCAGGCTCCCGTCCTGTCAGATAATATTTGATTTAAGATGCTTAGATTTTCGCAGTCTTTCCCTACCTATAGATGGGTAGGAGGTACCGGCTAGTAAAACGGGAACAAAGGGGAGACCTTGACCTCTCACTCAAACCAACCGTTGCGGGCCCCAGAAAAATTCCTGGAATTAATTGAGTCACCCATGGGATCCTATCTTGAACCCGTTTGCCTCACTACTGACCGAGCTACCACCTTAGCGATTTTTTTTTCAACTATCATCTTTTGGTACTGTCATGCCCCAAATCTAGCACCGAAATTGGCTACGCGACCGGCTGTACAAACCTAGATTACATTCTAGAGATTATGCAAGGCCTAAAAAGAATTTCACTGTAACTTCAATTCCCCGGAATTCTTTGATCATAATTTAAAAAAATATCTAACACAAAGAAAATAATACAACTCATATGGTTACAATGTCATTCTTTAGTCATTCGGTTGGTATAACGACTCTCTAGCTATTCCTCATTTCTTCACGAATCCAATTCACCACCATACTCGAATATCTGTACAACTCCGAAAAGGAATAAAGTAGGGGGTTGTGAGCTTTACAACCCAGCAAGGTCTCCAAACAGTCACACCGATAATAATATAACTTGAAAATAACTGGAAAACAACAGTTTATCAGATCACGCAACCAAAACAACTTAAATGTCAAGTATAACAAAACTAATGATAATATCATATTTTCTTTTAGTGTTTCCATTAGTTATCCTTCCACTTTAGGGTTATGGACTAACCACGGTCATGCTCCAGCCCATGATTGGCAACCTCATAATCGATCATGTACTATCCGTCCATGGCCAGGCTAGCTCACGTACTAAGCCCATGGCTTAGGCTGTCCCACGTACTATCCGCCCGTGGCTGGCTATTCTAAGTACAAAGCTCGTGGCTCAGGCTGTGTAATCTTGATCCCATGGCATGGCTAGTCCAAATAACGTATTCTCTTAATTAACACTTTATCAACTCACTTCATATAATCAAATCATGTCATTTACAGTTTTCTAATAATCGATATCATGGTCTAACCAATCCAAAGATAACTTTACTCATTAAAATAAGGCATACAAAAACATAAATAATAATAACATTTATCATACTATCTATCACAAGAAATCCAGATATACCATGCGAAAACAACCATGCATACCAATGCTCATGTGCTTGGATCAAATAATGTCATATAAGTACATGTATAAAACTAGTGATCATGTCCATATATCCTTACCTTTTTGGAGCCAATTCAATATACCCGAAGCTTGCTCAATATCTTCTTGCTCAGAAAGCTATCCTTCTACAAAAATATTTTTTAATGTAAATCAATAATTCTAAGATAATTGTAAACCCAAAACCTTTTTACCAGAATTTTATCAATGGTCCTCTTGTTGAAACTCTCACTTCCCAAATTATCAGAGAAAAAGACTTTTCAATCTCTCCCCTCACTATTTTTTTTTTTATTACTTTTTCTTTTCTCTCTCTTCTTTCTCGCTCCTCTCTCTCTCCTCATCTTCTCTCTCCTCTCTCTTCTCATCTGCTCTCTCTCCTCTTTCTCTCTCTCTCTCTCTATCCCTCCCTTTTTTTTATTTTATTTCTTTTTCCTTCTTTTTTTCTCTCTTTTTTCTCTTCTTTTCTTTTTCCTTTTTCTTTTTCTTTTTTTCTTTTGTTTCCTTCTTTCCTCTTCTTTCTTTTTTTTCTTTTCCCATTCCCTTCTTCTCTCCTTCGTCTCCACCGAACAAAGTCTCCCTCTCTCTCTCTCTCTCTCTCTCTCTCTCTCTCTCTCTCTCTTTGTTTCTTTTCCTTTTCCTTTCCTTTCTTTCTTCTTCTCTTCTCCTCTCCCTCTTCTTCCTCTCCTTCCTTTCATCTTCTCTACCGAACCAAGGCTTCTTCCTTTTTTTTTCCGGCTCCTGTCTTGATTTGGCCGAACAGGCCCTTCCTGTTATCATGAATTAGGAAAAAAGGAAAGAGGGAACTTACCAGTGATCGCAAGAATGCCGGCTGGATGAACGCCCCCTGGTCCCATGATTTTCGATCGCCGACCCACAAGTTCGTCGATACCATCTCTCCCCTCCTCTGTTTTTTCCTCTTTCACTTGGCTAGGCCGAATAGGCCTCCAGCGTCCAAGGGAGGGAGTCTGAAGGAGGGAATGGTTCATCAGTATGAGGTTGAATGGAGAAGAAAGTCGGGGCAGCGTGGCCACCAGAGAGGGAGGAGGATTTGGTGAAAACTCGTGACGATGGGATCGGGTTTTAAAGAGAAAAATGATGGGAACTCCTCGTCGTACAGGGAAAAGAAACAATCGATCAAAAATCCCGTCCCACCCAAACACATTCTCCGGTCGACTACCACTCCTCCATGGCATCCCCAGCAGTTTTTCCGGTGACTTTCTTGGCCGGATAAGAGGAAGAATGAGTCCCCTATTTTTGCCTCCGCCTCCCTATTTTTTTTTTCGTGCTAGTTTGAGTCGGTTGGGCCTGCCGACTTCAGCCTAGAAAGCCCGGGTTTCACATTCTCCCCCCGTTAAAATAATTTCATCATCGAAATTAGCTTGATTGAGATTTAAAATCTTAGAAGTAACCAACTTTCATATCATTCTCAAACTCCCAATTGGTCTTCCTTGTAGGGCACTTGTTTTTCAAGACTTAATGTAATGAAATTATGCAATATTTAAAACTTGATCCTTTCCATTCACAATGCTTGTCGAATTCTTTTGAGCTCTTCTAAAAGAATACTAACCTTTTGATGCAATTAATTATCCTTAATTAACTTTGCAAGATCATCATGATAATCCAAATTTAGAAATACCCAACCTTAACATCATCCTCAAGCTTTCAATATTTTCTCTTTTAAAATGCTTTCTTCATATAGCCTTTTCATCACAACAAGACATAACATTTTCATTTTGATCATCACCATCTATCTACGTAGTGGATTTCTTCAATTTTTTAAAATGAACATTAGCGCCTCAACCTCGAATTTAGTATACAATTCTTTTCCCCTCAAGATTTATTTCTTTTGATTAACTCTACTAGAAATCATAATCGATCCAATCTATTTTTAAGCAACAACTAGACACTTGCAATGGTCTTTAGCATTTTTTCTTCTTGTAAGCTTCTCCATGATTTTACAATCAGTCTTTTATCTTATGAAAACCTCGAACCCTCTTTAAATAGAGAAATCATAAACATCATAACTAAAGGGGCTTGGTATCAAAATATTTCCAATCCTAGCCGAGTAAGGATCAGCACTTCTTTATTCTAGATTTAGAGATGTTCAAAATTTTTACTAGAGCCTCTACATTAGGGAACCTATTGATGGAAATTGCATGGCCATACCTATAGACTAGCCCAAAAATCAGTAACACTATCTTTTCACTTATTACTAAAATCTTGTTACTAAAACTCAAATCAGTACTCCCATCATAACACTTCTAAAGTTAGAGTTAACGTTCTTAATTAATTTCAGAATAACTCAAATAATTATGCTTCCACCGCGTAATCTGATAAAATTTACTAAACCATCTAGGTTCACTAAATAAATCCCTCAAAAAAAAATCTTATTTTGGTACTAGGGAGATCTCAAATTATTAAAGTAAAGTTGTTAAGTCTCTTTATCTCATTCACATCTCAGGCATATCATATCAAGGTTTACTCTGACCCAGTTTCTATATTGAAAGTTTTTGCTTAAATTTCACCATCCTTTTATGACCTCACTAACTCTAAACCAAGCCTGAATTAATCATAATTTTTTTGATAATTTAATTAGACAATCTAGATCAACTCTTCTCTTGGAAAGTTATCATTAATTCTAACAAGTATATGGCTTTCAATCAATGCTCTTATGAATAGAATCAATCATATTATTGCTCATGGAACTATCTTACCATAACTCTTAACATTAATAACAATCTACCTAAATTATTGTTCCTTCAAGGCTAAATCCATATAAGTCTTCCAAAATCAATTTCTTTATTTACTGTAATCCAGTAACATGATAACCTAGATCTTCTTATAGATCTTAATTTGACTTGGGATTTAACATACTCAATAATCTCCAATAATTATAGAATATATCCAGTAATCCAATTCATAATTGCTAACATAGACTATCAAGATTCTTATTAAAATATGAATGCCATGTCAACATAATATAATCTAATCCATCAATAGAAAGCTACAAAGCTACACATCATCTCAAGCATATTTTTTTTATATATTTTCAATGATAATCTACATACATATTCATCGAAAACATATCATTTCTAATATCATTAAACTTTTTTATAACCTATACTCTAAACATCTTCTTACAACAATCTCAAATATTTATAATCCAATAATTAACAACATAACTAGCATGTTATCATAATATGCATCCTTATCAAGTTCATGATTCCAAAATCATTCAATTGATAATTGAACCTACTTATTCAGTATAACCTATTAACAAACACACTATAATTCCAGGCCAGTACTCTTGACACTTGGGTCAACCAATTTATCAAAGACAAAGATACATCCCATCCAACTCTTATATATCTATCATATGCTTACTTATCATGATCAAAGAGTACAAATCTTCTAGCTCCTTACATTTATCCAAGATCAATCTCATTACTTATATTACAGGTAAGAATCATGATTCTCTTTGGTACTAATCATATGTCAGATCTTATGCATAATACCTAAAGATTAGAAATTCAAACTTCGAATCCGTTCTTGTAACTTTTATCATGTGCCGACTGAGCATGATACCAGTTCAAATCCCTCTTAAATTACAGTCCACATTGATCATAACCATAATTTTAATATCATTCAAATTGTATCTTAAGTACTAATGTCACATCCCAAGTGATCATAACCTAAGTTTCAATATTATTAATGTCATGTCTTAATAACCACCATATAATTTCCAAATCACTTATGTCCCAATCTCGAACAATCATGACCTAAATTTTGATGTCACTTATATCTATCCTAATCACTTATATCATAGTTCCAAGTCATCATAATTTAAGCTCTGATACAATTTTATCATATCCCGAATCCAGTACCAGAATCGGCTGTGCGACCGGCCGCACAAATCCTAGATTACATTCTAGAGATCATGCAAGGCCTAAAAAGAATTTCACCATAACTTCAATTCTCCGGAATACTATTGATCATAATTCAAAAAAAACACCTAACACAAAAAATAATATAACTTATATGATTATAATTTCAGTCATCCTTTAGTCATCCGGTTGGTATTAATGACTCTCTAGCTATTTCTCATTTCTTCACGAATCCAATCCACCACCATGCTCAAATATCTGTACAACTCTAAGAAGGAAGAAAGTAGAGGGTTGTGAGCTTTACAGCCCAGCAAGGTCTCTAAATAGTCACACCAATAATAATATAACTTAAAAATAACTGAAAAATAATAGTTTATCAGATCACGTAACCAAAATAACTCAAATGTCAAGTATAACAAAACCAATGATAACATCATGTTTTCTTTTAGTGTTTTCATTAGTTATCCTTCCTCTTTAGAGTTCTAGATTAACTATGGTCATGGTCCAGCCCATGACTGGCAACCTCATAATCGACTATGTACTATCCGTCCGTGGTTAGGCTAGCCCACGTACTAAGCCCATGGCTCAAGCTATCCCATGTACTATCCATCCGTGGCCAGCTATTTCACGTACAAAGCTCATGGCTCAGGCTGTCCCACTTACTATCCATCCATGGTCGGCTATTCCATGTACAAAGCCCGTGGCTCAGGTTGTGTAACCACGATCTCGTGGCATGGTTAGTTTAAATACCGTATTTTCTTAATTAACACTTCATCAACTCACTTCATATAGTCAAATCATGTCATTTACAGTTTTTCAATAATCGATATCATGGTCTAACCCATCCAAAGATAACTTTACTCATTAAAATATAGCATACAGAAACATAAATAATAATAACATCTATCATACTATTTGTAACAAGAAGTTAAGAAATACAATGCGAAAATAACCATGCATGCCAATGCTCATGTGCTTGGATCAAATCATGTCATATAAATATATATATATATAACTGGTGATCATGTCTAGATATCTTTATCTTTTAGAAGCTAATTAATATACTCAAAGCTTGCTTAATACCTTCGTGCTTAGAAGGCTATTCTCCTATAAAAATAATTTTTAATATAAATCAATAATTCTAGGATAATTGTGAACCCAAAATCTTTTTATCAGAATTTTATTAATGGTCCTCCCATTGAAACCCTCACTCCCCAAATTATCAGAGAAAAAGACTTTTCAATCTTCCCCTTACTATTTTTTTATTATTTTTTCTCTTTCTCTCTCATCTTTCTCTCTCCTCTCTCTCCTCATCTTCTCTATCCTCTCTTTTCTCTCTCCTCATCTGCTCTCTCCTCTTTCTCTCTCTCCTTCCCTTTTTTTTCTTTTTCCTTTTTTTTTTCCTCTCTTTTTTTTTTTTTTTCTTTTTCCTTTTCCTTTTTCTTTTCTTTTATTTCCTTCTTTCCTCTTCTTTCTTTTTTATTCTTTTCCCATTCCCTTCTTCTCTCCTTCGTCTCCACTGAACAAAGTCTCCCACTCTCTCTCTCTCTCTCTCTCTCTCTCTCTTTTCTTTCTTTCCCTTTTCCTTTCTTTCTTCTTCTCTTCTTCTCCTCTCCCTCTTCTTCCTCTCCTTCTTCTCTTCTTCTTCTCCACCGAATCAAGGCTTCTTCCCTTTTTTTTTTTAGCTCCTGTCTTGATTTGGCCAAACAGGGCCTTCCTGTTGCCACGGACTACAGAAAAAGGGAAGAGGAAACTTACCAGTGATGGTAAGAATGCTGGCTGGACAAACGCCCCCCGATCCCATGATTTCTGGTTGCCAACCAACAGGTTCGTCGATGCCATCTCTCCCCCTCTATTTTTTCCTCTTTCACTTGGCTCGACCGAACAGGCCTCCGGCATCCAATGGAGGGAGTTTGAAGGAGGGAATGGTTCATTGGTACGAGGCTGAACGAAGAAGAAGGTCGGGGCAGCATGGCCACTAGGGAGGGAGGAGGATTTAGTGAAAACTCGTGACAATGGGATGGGGTTTTAAAGAGAAAAACGATGGGAACTCCTCCGGTCAGAAATCCCATCCCACCCAAACATATCCTCCGGTCGACTCCCACTCCTCCATAGCATCCCCAGTGGCCTTTTTGCTGACTTTCTCGGTTGGATGAGGGGAAGAACAAGTCCCCTGTTTCCGCCTCTGACTCTCTCTTTTTTTCCGTGCTGGGTTGAAGTCGGCTGGGCCTGCCGACTTCAGCCCAGAAAGCTCGAGTTTTATAGGTACTTAGTAGTTGGTGTTTTAACTCATAAATATGAATTCTCATTACATACTAGTAGATTATCGATGCACAATGTCATTGCTAATGAGTCTGGATATTTTAGTAAGGTATACTGATTTTATCTTGTAGTTGGTTATCTTTGTATCTAAGTCATTATTCTTTTTTTTGAAAGGCCTATAATGATGTATATTTTTTTTATTTTTGGGAGTGTAATAATCTTTGTACATTTACATGAGCAATTGGTAATAAGGCCAGAAATGTCTCTTAATTCAATCTCAAACCATGACATACCATAATATTGAAAAAATGCATCGAATTTGGTCCCTGAATAAGCCCAATACAAGACCCAGGAGACAAAACAACCCAGTCAAAAGAAAAGAAAAAAAATGGTTTTGGCATGCAGGCAAGCCCATGGTCCAGAACATGCAACCCAGGTGGGCGTGTGGTCTGGCACACATGCATGTGCATGCGGGTGCTAGCATTGGCCCAAGCCTAGGTGGGCAGAGTGCGTGCAGGCACGTGCGATGGCCCAGACCAGAGTGGCTATTTTCTTCCTCTATTTTATGGGTTGTGTGGCATTTTGATAGACCAACAATCCATGGGGGAAAAGCACATGGTGTACGCACATGTATAGCATGATCAGACGATGCAGCATCGATCAAGATGAGATTAGATGGTCTAGAGGGTGATTTTGAATGATCTGGACTGATTTGGCCTGATTCCATGCAGATTTTGATATCAAGGCCGATCAATGGCCAGAAGTGGATCTATAATCAAATATGAATTGAGAGAGCTACAGGACTTCGATTTGGATGCAGTTTGGACTATTAGACTACTAGTGAGATGCTTTTCACCATAGATGCTATAAAAATATGGACAAAGGACCAGGCTATGTGTGAAGATAAAAAAAAGTAGCAAAGGATCTTCGAAAACTTACAAGGGCTAAGAGTTAAGAGCTTGAGAGAGATTTTGGGATTTCTTGTTGAGAAACTTGTATAGGATTGAGAGTGAAAGTTTTGTAAGTTTATTTTTCTCATAGTAAAATCTTGCATGCCTAATTAATTATGTTTATATTTTATTTTTTCTTTTTCTTTTCCAGCAATATCAACGCCAACAATTGTGATATTGGAAATGGAGATTTGTATTCTGCACAAGTGATCCCCAACGAGTAGTATCAATGTAATTATATCACAATAACTAGTATTAGAGCCCCAGATTGTTCTTGTTAATCGAGATTGAAGAAAATGGAGAGTACAATCAAAGTTGACATCAACAAGTTTGATAGAAATAGTAATTTCTCTCTCTAGTAAGAGAGGGTGAAAGATGTGCTCATCTAGTACGAGTTGATCTATGCTTTCGTATACGAGAGGCTAGCCAATATGGAAGAGAAGACTTGGATGCAACACCAGATGTAGGCGGTGAGCACGATTCGCTTGTATTTGATGGATGAGATGGTAATTCATATACTGAACAAGATTTTCTTGATGGTACTATGGATGAAATTTGAAGATCTGTACATGACAAAGTTCCTCACCAGTGTACTCTTCCTTTGAAAGTAGTTCTACCAACTATGGATGATCGAAGGATAAGCATGCAAAAGCATCTTATTGCCCAGTGATAATGCAACCCAAGAGGGGGGGGGGTGAATTGGGTTTTCTAAAATCTTTTGAACTATTTCAACAAGTATGTGCTAATTATAATTAAGTGCTTGTATTTTACCAAAGTATTTGTGTTCTTAATAAAAATATGCAACGGAGTTAACAAAGTAAATGCAAGAGTAAATAAGCAATAAATAAGGACAATCACAAACACAAGAAAATATAGTGGTTCGGTGCACTCCAAGGCACCTACATCCATTTTCCAAGTTTCTCTTGAAAATTTCACTATAATCACCAAGATTACAGTCGACTAGTTTTCCGGACTCACTAATCAAAACCTAACTTATTTTTTCGGGCTCACAAGTCAAAACCCCTTGTTGATTTTATAACTTAGGCTAACCAATAACCTCTGATGGTTTTACGGGCTCACCAACAACATGTTAGTTTTAATACAAATGCTTACCAACAATCTTGTTGGTTTTCATACAAGGCTCACCAACAAACCTCTTTGGTTTTTCAAGGCTCACCAAAAATCTTAATAAACAAAGTAAGCACAATATGAAAAGAACATAATAAAAACTTTCTTAAACAAAGCAAATATCTCTTTGAAGCCCTTGATTGTTGATGAAGAACTTGTCTTCAAGTTGTTGAAGCCTTTGATTGTAGCTTGATGATGTGAACTTGGATGCACTCTCTTATCTTTGGAAGCTTGAAAGCTTGAACTACTCAACTCTTGAATCCTTGAACAATATTCAATAATCTCATCAAATGATTGCTTTTTCATTTGATATTTGGTATTTATATAGCTTCCCAAATCATAGAAGACTGTTTATGACCATTGTAGATGAAAATATGGCCGTTAGAAACAATCTGAGAAAGTTCTGTGCTTCATAAAAACTAGTCATTATAGTAAGTGTCGACATTTGACCTTAGTGAGTCAATACCTTGAGTCGATACTTGAAATCAGTGAGTCGACACTGGACCAAAAATATCTTCTGAAGTCTTCTACTCTGCACTGGTGAGTCGATATTTTGAGTCGACACTTCAGTCCGTGAGTCGACACTTGATCAAAACCCTGAAATCAGCTCGTTCTATCTTTTGTTTGGTCTCAGGCATTGGTCGATACTTCATTGTTCATGAGTCAACACTTGGCTGACCATGAGTCGACACTTCAATGTACCAATTGAAATTTTCTGCGTATCAGTCCAAAGTTGACATTTTGAGTCGACACATGAATTCCATGAGTCGACACTTTACCTAACCAGTGCTGAAACTTGTCCAAAATTGATTCTTAGCCTCTTCAAGTTCTTCCTTATAAATTTCAAAGTCTATATACTTGGTTTTCCATTAATTTAAGGACTTTCTTCAACAGAAATACAAGCATTTCTTCATTCAATATGGACGAGTACTAAGATTTGATAAACAAACTAAAACACATAATTAGTACTCATATATACTTAAGTATTTTGTCAATCATCAAAATCAAGACCAGAGTCAACAATATCCCCCTTCTGATGATGACAAAACCTTTAAGTATATAAATAGGGTAAGCTTAAAAAGATTAACAATAAGATAAACATGTAAGCTCAAAATTAATGAATATCAAGCTCCCCCTCAAAATATGATTCAATTTTTTTTTTTCAAAATTCTTCAAAATATTTTTCAAAATATGCAAAATTCTTAAATTTTTTCTCTTTGACTAATTCTTCCCTTAAGATTAAAATATTTTGCTTTCTTCTCTTCTTTTTGCATTTTCTTTTATTTCTCATATAATTTTTCATGTTTATCATATCTTTTCCCTTTTCATGCTTAATATTTTTCTCTCCTTTTTTTGTCATCATGAAAAAGGATGAAAGATAATACAAAGTGGGGATGAAGTGGAAAGGATAGCAAGAGATCATCAAACATAATACATGAATCAATTAATCATGGTATCGATTAAATATGATACTAATTGAACATGATACCACAAAATGAGATGCACATGTAAAAAATAATTCAATGTATATTAGCTCTAATATGCATAACCAAGGTATGATTAAGACAACAATTCATTCATCACTTGTTCATAGAATAAGGCCACAGTGGCATCCAACATGTCATAAGAGATTCAGTGGCATCCAACATGTCATAAGAGATCCCATTGAATGGGAAGAGAGGATCTTTAAACCCTACTTAGCTCCTATGATCGGATAGCTATGGTGACTAACTCAATCCGAAGCAGTTATTAGGAGATCTTCTCTCTCCTTTTTTAAGATTATTAATAAATCTTGATACCAATTAAATGTAACTCCCCTCAAAGGATTAGATTTGAAAACAAGGAGGAGTATTAGAGCAATATAAGTATGATATCAAGAAAATATTGAAAGCATCATATATGACAATAAATCTTTGGATGCTCTTCCTAAATATTATTCTCTCTTAAAAATATGCATTCATTGAGGAATAAAACATGAAAGCACAAGAATCATAATTTCAAATAATTTAACATATAAATGTACATAGTAAGTCTAAAAATCAAAGATATGAAATTTTCAAGAAATACATGATTTTTAAAATACAAAGGATCGATCATTTAAAAACTTTTAGCATGATTTCAAATTTATTTGAAATAATTTGATATCCATATAGATGCTAGAAGTAATTTAATAGCAAGTCTAGTTACTGGAGTAAGGGTTTATCGATATGCATACATCTTTCTTAAATGTAACAATAACTACTAGTTCTATACTTGTTCCAAATCATTTATAGTCTAAGCATGGATACAAGATAGAATACATTTCATGAAAACCATATGATTTGAAATGATTTGATTACCCATACAAATGTTAGAAGTAATCTAGTACCAAGTTTAGCTACTGGAGCAAGGATTTATCAATATGCATACCTTCTTCTTAAGTGTAATCCTTAACTACTAGTTCTAGTCTTGATCCAAATCATTTTTAACTTAAGCATGAATACAAAAAATGTATACATTTCATCACAATATTTTACTTAAAATAGTTTAAAACTATATTAATCAAAATCAAGTGAAAGTCTAATAATCATAATTTTAATCATGAGAGCATGAAATCCATCAATATCAAAAAGTTCATGATCACAACAAATGACTATTAGTCTAAACTTGATTCTAATTAATCAGTTGAAACAATTTTCAAAGCAATATGCAATTTTAAAAATATGTTTCATGAAGCAATTTAAGATACATTAATCAAAATTAAGTAAAGGTCTTATAATCACAAATTTAATCATGATAGCATAAAATTCATCAATATCAAAAGTTCATGATCATAACCAATGACTATAAGTCTAAACTTGATTTTGATTAAACATTTAAAATAATTTTTAAGGTAATTGATGCAACATTTATGACAAATATTCAACTATATTTTCAATTATGGAAGTAAATGTTTAGAATTTACCAATATGTATAATCCTTCCTTTATGTTGCCCAGGTAGCTTTCCAAGAGAGGGATGAATTGGGATTATAAAATCTTTAGCAAGTATGTGCAATTTGAAAATCCTTTTAGTGTTGTGATGAAATATGCAATGCGGAAGCAAACAATTAAGCATGATCAAGATAATTACAAATACAAGAGATTTAGAGTAGTTCGGAGCAACCCGCTCCTACGTCCACTACCCAAGCACCCTTGGAATTTCTACTATATCTCCGAGCCAGAATACAGTCGGATTGTTTTAACAGACTCACAATCCAAACCTATACACTTTGATTTTATCGGGATCACTAAAGAAAACCCTCACACTTGGTTTTAACACAGGCAAACCAAGAACCTAAATCCCTTTGGTTTTTAGAACCAGGCTCCCCAAAGAAAACCCAATCTTGGTTTTTTACCGGGATCACCAAGAACCCAACTTAGATTGAAAAAGGCTCACCTAAAAATCTTTATCACTCTCTTAAGACACAGCCCCTTGCTATTCTTAGAGAGAAAAACAAGATATATCTAAATGTAAAGCAATTATACAACAAACCAAACTTGTTTGAGTGTTGCCGATGAAGATCAAAGTGAAGTCTAGCTTTGAGTGCTCTTTAATGCTCTTCAAGGTGCTTCTTTTTTCTTCAAAATTTAGATTCAAGAATAAAAAAGGTTGGTGAAGCTATGAATCCTTTCTTGAATGCTCTTGAAGTGGATTGGTAAAATACTTGAAAACTTTTCAACTTTCAATAAATAATCCCTCAAAAAATTGTTTAAATCTTTATAAATACTTTCCTTTATATTCTTCCATCAGAAATAGCCGTTGTAGGGCCTAGGGAATCGAAATAGAGCCGTTGGAGGGTTTTTGGAATTTAAAAATGAAGTTCTGCAACTAGCCGTTAGATTGCAAAAACTCGTCACTCGAGTCGGCTCGAGGTCCATGAGTCAGCTCGAAGTCTCAGACAATCCAAATAAAAGTTTTGTGTGAGTCAGCTCTTTTGGGTTGAGTCGGCTTGAACTCTTAATCAATAGAAAATCAAATTCTGCATGAGTTAGCTTTTCAAGGCTGAGTCGGCTCAAAGTCACAGTCACTAACAAAATAAACTCTGAACGAGTTGGCTCTTCTAGGCTTGGTCGGCTCAAGGTCTCAGTCACCAAAATCATGAGTTCTTCATTGAGTCAGCTCTTGAGGCTTGAGTCGGCTCGAGTGACGGGTACTTTTCAACAATTTCCTCTTTGTATTGTCTTGTACAACTACTTTTCAACAATTTCCTTTCTTCATGTTGGGCTGCAAGACATTCCAGCAAAATAAATTAGGTGGACAATTTTGGTATCCAAACTTTCTTGGATCCTTTAGGATTAGTAAATATGGTTCCTTTTGAAATCCAAATTTTTTTTAACTTACAAGGATATGCATTTAGTCTAAATTTTTCATATTTAAAGCATGCAATATTAGAAGAAGTTGCAACAAAAAAATTCTTGTTTTTCAACTCAAGATTTTTGTTTTTCTTTAAAAGCTCATCATTTGATACAAAAATCTTGGATCTTCTAAGAATTTTTATTTCATTTAATAAAACATTTTTTTATTTGGAAACTTATTGCATAACTCTTTCAAATCAAATTTTTTTTCTAAAACTTCTTTTTCTTCAAAAAGATTATTCTTATCATTTTCTAAAACATCAATCTTTATATTTAAATCATAGTTTTTATTGGCAAGATTGATATTCTTAAGAGAAAAAGAATCTGCATGTCTTTTTAATTTCTTATGCTCAATTTTTAATGCTTTGTATTCATGCACAAGATCATTAAATGCATCATGTAACTCATCAAAGATAAAATCATATTCATTTTCAGCACATACCTCTTTCTCATTTGCCATGAAGCAAAGATTGGTAACTTCTTGTTCTTCCTCCTTACTAGAATCTTCACAACGTTCCAAGTTGCCATCATTGCCTTGAATTTCTTTTTGGCATTGAGGGCTATTATATTTTTCTTCTCTTGATCAGCAACCACTTCTTTGTGCCATAAATTCAACTCATGGGTCATGAGTGAACCAATAAGCTCCTCCAAGGGTAGGGTATTAATATCTTTGGCTTCTTGGATTGCCGTTACCTTTGGATCCCATGATATTGGCAAAGATCTAAAAATTTTATTAA
This sequence comes from Areca catechu, assembly GCA_021397845.1. Lineage (NCBI taxonomy): Eukaryota > Viridiplantae > Streptophyta > Magnoliopsida > Arecales > Arecaceae > Areca > Areca catechu. The sequence goes on from CM038046.1 coordinate 28,869,962, forward strand.
CCAAATCAGCATTAGTATAGACTTTGCCAAGACTTTTCAATTCATTTACAATAGTCATAAATCTAGTATACATATCAGATATAGATTCCAAATGTAGCATTTCAAACATTTCAAAAGAATGAACAAGTATATTAATTTTAGTATTTTAGACTTGAAGAGTATCCTCATGAGTAATTTCAAGTGTGTCCCATATCTCCTTCACCGATGTGTATGTGGAGATCCTATTGAATTAATTAAAGTCCAATGCACAATAAAACAAGTTCATTATTTTAGCATTAATTTCAGATTGCTTAATGTCATATTCATTCCAATCCTCTTTGAGCTTTAGAATGGAAATGCCATTAACCAAAATGGACGGAATATGATGACCATTAACAATAACTTTTCAAAGATGATAACTAATAGATTGAATATAAATGCGCATGCGAGTTTTCCAAAAAGTATAATTAGTGCCATTGAAAAATAGTGGTCTATTAGTTACATGTCCTATAACAAAACAAGCACCTTCTAGGGCTGTCATGATCTTTTAACTCAAAATAATTAGATTCTTTGCAAAGCACCAAGTTTAGATACCAATGATTTTAGGTTCCAGGTTCTAATACCAATTGTTACCTAGTGATGATGCAATCCAAGAGGGGGGTGAATTGGATTTTATAAAACTTTTTGAACTATTTTAACAAGTATGTGCTAATTGTAATTAAGTACTTGTGTTTTACCAAAGTGTTTGTATGCTTAATGAAAATATGCAATGAAATTATCAAAGTAAATGCAAAAGTAAATAAGCAATAAATAAGAGCATTCACAAACACAAGAATATATAGTAGTTCGGTGCAGTCAAGGCACCTACATCCACTCCCCAAGTTTTTCTTGAAAATTTTATTATAATCACCAAGATTACAATCGATTAGTTTTCCAGGCTCACTAATCAAAATCCAATTTATTTTCTTGGGCTCATAAGTCAAAACCCTTGTTAGTTTTATAACTTAGGCTAACCAACAACCTCCGATGGTTTTACGGGCTCACCAACAACCTAGTTGGTTTTAATACAAAGACTTACCAACAACCTTGTTGGTTTTCACACAAGGCTCACCAACAAACCTCTTTGGTTTTCCAAGGCTTACAAAAAATCTTAATAAACAAAGTAAACACAATATGAAAAGAACACAATAAAAGCTTTCTTAAACAAAGCAAATATCTTTTTGAAGCCCTTAATTGTTGATTAAAAACTTGTCTTCAAATTATTGAAGCCTTTGATTGTAGCTTGATGATGTGAACTTGGATGCACTCACTTATCTTTGGAAGCTTGAAGGCTTGAACCACTCAACTCTTGAATCCTTAAAGGTATTCAATAATCTCACCAAAGGATTGCTTCCCCATTTGATTTTTGGTGTTTATATAGCTTCCCAAATTATAGAAGACCGTTTATGACCATTGGGGATGAAAATATGGCCGTTAGATACAATTTAGGAAAGTTCTGTGCTTTAGAAAACTAGCCGTAACAACAAGTGTCGATACTTGACCTTCGTGAGTCGACACCTTGAGTCGACACTTGGAATCAGTGAGTCGACACTGGACTAAAAATATCTTATGAAGTCTTCTACTCTGCACTGATGAGTTGACACTTCATCTAATACTTGACCAAAATCCTGAAATCAGCTCGTTCTATCTTTCGTTTGGTCTTAGGCCTTGAGTCAACACTTCACTATTCATGAGTCGACACTTGGCTGACCATGAGTCGACACTTCAATGTACCAGTTAAAATTTTTACGTATCAGTCCAAAGTTGACATCTTGAGTCGAAACTTTACCTGACCAGTATTGAAACTTATCCAAAATTGATTCTTAGCCTCTTCAAGTTCTTCCTTATAAATTCCAAAGTGCATATACTTGGTTTTCCATTAATTTAAAGACTTTCTTCAACTGAAATACAAGCATTTTTTCATTCAACATGGATGAGTACTAAGATCTGATAAACACACTAAAACACATAATTAGTACGCACATATACTTAAGTATTTTATCAATCATCAAAATCAAGATCAGAGTCAACAATCTCCTCCTTTTTGATGATGACAAAATCTTTAAGTATATAAATAGGATAAGCGTAAAAGATTAACAATAAGATAAATATATAAGCTCAAAATTAATGAATATCAAGCTCCCACTCAAAATATGATCCAAATCTTTTTTTTTCAAAAATTCTTCAAAATATTTTTCAAAATATGCAAAATTTTCATATTTTCTCTCTCTTACTAATTCTTCGCTTAAGATTAAAATACTTTGCTTTCTTCTCCCACTTTTGCATTTTCTTTCATTTCTCATATAATTTTTATATTTATCATATCTTTTCCCTTTTCATACTTAACATTTTTCTTCCCCTTTTTGTCATCATAAAAAAGGATGAAAGATAATACAAAATGGGGATGAAGTGGAAAGGATAGCAAGAGATCATCAAAAACAATACATGAAATCAATTAATCATGGTACTGATTAAATATGATACTAATTGAACATGATACAACAAAATGAGATACACATGTAAAAAATAATTCAATGTATATTAGCTCTAATATGCATAACCAAGGTATGATTAAGACAGCAATCCATTCACCTCACTTGTTCATAGGATAAGGCCACAGTGGCACCCCAACACGTCATAAGAGATCCCATTGAACGGAAAGAGAGGATCTTTAAACCCTACTTAGCTCCTATGACCGGACGGCCATGGTGATTAATCCAATTTGAAACAGTTACTAGAAGCTCTTCTCTCTTCTTTTTTAAGATTCTTAATAAATCTTGATATCAATTGAATGTAACATCTCTCAAAGGATTATATTTAAAAACAAGGAGAAGGAGTATCAGAGCAATATAAGTATGATATCAAGAAAACATTGAAAGCATCATATATGACAATAAATCTTTGGATGCTCCTCCTAAATATTATTCCCTCTTAAAAATATGCATTCATTGAGGAATAAAATATGAAAGCACAAGTATTATAATTTCAGATAATTTGAGATATGAACGTACATAGTAAGTCTGAAATCAAAGATTTGAAATTTTCAAGAAATACATGATTTTCAAAATGCAAAGAATTGATCATTTAAAAACTTTTAGCATGATTTCAAATTTATTTGAAATGATTTGATATCCATATAAATGCTAGAAGTAATTTAATAGCAAGTCTAGTTACTGGAGCAAGGGTTTATCAATATGCATACCTCTTTCTTAAATGTAACCCATAACTACCAGTTTTATACTTATTCCAAATCATTTCTAGTTTAAGCATGGATACAAGATTGAATATATTTCATGAAAACCATATGATTTGAAATGATTTTGATTATCCATACAAATATTAGAAGTAATCTAGTACCAAGTTTAGCTACTGGAGCAAGGATTTATCAATATGCATACTTTTTTTTTAAAATATAGTCATTAACTATAAGTTCTAGTCTTGATCTAAATCATTTCTAACTTAAGCATGAATACAAAAAATGTATACATTTCATCACAACATTTTACTTGAAATAGTTTAAAATTATATTAATTAAAATCAAGTGAAAGTCTAATAATCACAAGTTTAATCAGGAGAGTATGAAATCCATCAACATCAAAAAATTCATGATCACAACAAATGACTATTAGTCTAAACTTGATTATAATTAATCAGTTGAAATAATTTTCAAAGCAATATGCAACTTTAAAAATATTTTTCATGAAGTAATTTAAGATACATTAATCAAAATCAAGTAAATATCTTATAATCACAAGTTTAATCATGATAGCATAAAATTCATCAATATCAAAAAGTTCATGATTATAACCAATGACTATAAGTCTAAACTTGATTCTGATTAAATATTTAAAATAATTTTTAAGGTAATTGATGCAACATTTGTGACAAATATTCAACTACTTTTTTAATTATGGAAGGAAATGTTTAGAATTTACCAATATGTATAATCTTTCCTTTACCATTTAGTCCAAAATATAGCTTGTCCACTCTTTGTATTGTCTTGTACAGTTATTTTTCAACAACTTCTTTTCTTTATGTTTGGCTGCAAGACATTCCTGCAAAATAAACTAGGTGGATAATTTTGGTACCCAAACTTTCAAGGGTCCTTTAAGGTTAGCTAATATGGTTCCTTTTGGAATCTAATTTTTCTTAATTTATAAGGATATGTATTTAGTCCAAATTTTTCATATTTAAAGCATGCAATATTGGAAGAAGTAGCAACAAAGAAATTCTTGTTTTTCAACTCAAGATTTTTATTTTTCTTTAAAAGCTCATCATTTAATACAAAAATCTTGGATCTTCTAAGAATTTCTATTTCATTTAATAAAACATTTTTCTTATTTGAAAACTTATTGCATAACTCTTTCAAATCAATTTTTTTTTTAAAACTTCTTTTTCTTCAGAAAGATTATTCTTATCATTTTTTAAAGTATCAATCTTTATATTTAAATCATGGTTTTTATTGATAAGATTGGTGTTCTTAAAAGAAAAAGAATATACATGTCTTTTTAATTTATTGTGCTCAATTTTTAATACTTTGTATTCTTGCACAAGATCATTAAATGCTTCATGTAACTCATCAAAGATAAAATCATATTCATTTTCAGTACATACCTCTTTCTTATTTGTCATGAAGTAAAGATTGGTAACTTCTTGTTCTTCCTCCAAACTAGTATCTTCACTAACGCTCCAAGTTACCATTATTGCCTTGAATTTCTTTTTGGCCTTGAGGGCTATTATCTTTTTCTTTCTTGATCAACAACCACTTCTTTGTGCCATAAATTCAATTCATGGGTCATGAGTGAACCAATAAGCTCCTTCAAAGATAGAGTATCAATATCTTTGGTTTCTTGGATCGCCGTTACCTTTGAATCCCATGATATTGGGAAAGATCTAAGAATTTTATTAATCAAATCAGCATTAGTATAGACTTTACCAAGACTTTTCAATTCATTTACAATACTCATAAATCTAGTATACATATCAGATATAGATTCAAAATGTAGCATTTCAAATATTTTAAAAAAATGAACAAGCATATTAATTTTAGTATTTTTCACTTGAAGAGTACCTTTATGAGTAATTTCAAGTATGTCACATATCTCCTTCGTCGATGTGCATGTGGAGATCCTATCGAATTCATTAAAATCCAATGCACAATAAAGCAAGTTCATTGTTTTAGCATTAATTTCAGATTGCTTAATGTCATATTCATTCCAATCCTCTTTGAGATTTAAAATAGAAATGCCATTAACCAAAATGGAATGAATATGATGACCATTAACAATAACTTTCCAAAGATAATAACTGAGAGATTGAATATAGATGCGCATGCGAGTTTTCCAGAAAGTATAATTAGTGCCATTGAAAAATGGTGGTCTATTAGTTGCATGTCTTATAGCAAAACAAGTATCTTCTATGGTTGCCATGATCTTTTAACTCAAAATCGTTGGATTCTTCGCAAAGCACCAAGTTTAGATACCAATGATTTTGGGTTCCGGGCTTTGTTACTAAGTATTGCCCAGTGATGATGCAATCTAAGAGGGGGGTGAATTTGGTTTTATAAAACTTTTTGAACTATTTCAACAAGTATGTGCTAATTATAATTAAGTGCTTGTATTTTGCCAAAGTATTTGTGTGCTTAATGAAAATATGCAACGGAATTAACAAAGTAAATGCAAGAGTAAATAAGCAATAAATAAGAGCAATCACAAATACAAGAATATATAGTGGTTCGGTGTACTCAAGGCACCTACATCCACTCCTCAAGTTTTTCTTGGAAATTTTACTATAATCACCAAGATTACAATCGATTAGTTTTCCGGGCTCACTAATCAAAACCCAACTTGTTTTTTCAGGCTCACTAGTCAAAACCTCTTGTTGGTTTTATAACTTAGGCTAACCAACAACCTCCGATGGTTTTACGGGCTCACCAACAACCTAGTTGGTTTTAATACAAAGGCTTACCAACAACCTTGTTGGTTTTCACACAAGGCTCACCAACAAACCTCTTGGTTTTCCAAGGCTCACCAAAAATTTTAATAAACAAAGTAAGCACAATATGAAAAGAATACAATAAAAGCTTTCTTAAACATAGCAAATATCTCTTTGAAGCCTTGATTGTTAATGACAAACTTGTCTTCAAGTTGTTGAAGCCTTTGATTGTAGCTTGATGATGTGAACTTGGATGCACTCTCTTATCTTTGGAAGCTTGAAAGCTTGAACCACTAAACTGTTGAATCCTTGAAAGATATTCAATAATCTCATCAAAGGATTGCTTTCCCATTTGATTTTTGATGTTTATATAGCTCCCCAAACCATAGAAGACCGTTTATGACTGTTGGGGATGAAAATTTGACCGTTAGACACAATCTGGAAAAGTTCTATGCTTCAGAAAAACTAGCCGTTACAGCAAGTATCGACACTTGTCCTTCGTGGGTTAACACCTTGAGTCGACACTTGGAATCAGTGAGTCAACACTGGACCAAAAATGTCTTCTACTCTGCACTGGTGAGCCGACACTTCATCTGGTGAGTCAACACTTTGAGTCGATCTTCAGTCCATGAGTTGACACTTGACCAAAATCTTGAAATCAGCTCATTCTGTCTTTTATTTGGTCTCAGACCTTGAGTTGACACTTCACTGTTCATGAGTCGACACTTGGTTGACCATGAGTCGGCACTTCAATGTATTAGTTGAAATTTTTTATGTATCAACCCAAAGTTGACATTTTAAATCGACACTTTACCTGACCAGTATTGAAACTTGTCCAAAATTGATTCTTAGCCTCTTCAAGTTCTTTCTTAAAAATTCCAAAGTCCATATACTTGGTTTTCCATTAATTTAAAGACTTTCTTCAACTAAATACAAGCATTTCTTCATTCAACATGGATGAGTACTAAGATCTGATAAATACACTAAAACACATAATTATACTCATATATACTTAAGTATTTTATCAATCATCAAAATCAAGGCCATAGTCAACAATCTTTTCCTTTTTGATGATGACAAATCCTTTAAGTAAATAAATGGGTAAGCTTAAAAAGATTAACAATAAGATAAACATGTAAGCTCAAAATTAATGAATATCAAGCTTCCCCTCAAAATATGATCCAAATTTTTCTTTTTCAAAAATTTTTCAAAATATGCAAAATTTTCTCTCTCTTACTAATTCTTCCCTTAATATTAAAATATTTTGGTTTCTTCTCCTCCTTTTGCATTTTCTTTCATTTTCATATAATTTTTCATATTTATCATATCTTTTTTCTTTTCATACTTAACATTTTTCTCTCCTTTTTGTCATCATAAAAAAGGATGAAAGATAATACAAAGTGGGGATGAAGTGGAAAGGATAGCAAGAGATCATCAAAAGCAATACATGAAATCAATTAATCATGGTACCGATTAAATATGATACTAATTGAATATGATATTACAAAATGAGATGCACATGTAAAAAATAATTCAATGTATATTTGCTATAATATGCATAACCAAGGTATGATTAAGACGGCAATCCATTCACCTCACTTGTTCATAAGATAAGGTCATGGTGGCACCCCAACACGTCATAAGAGATCCCATTGAATGAGAAGAGAGGGTCTTTAAATCCTATTTAGCTCCTATGACAGGACGTCCATGGTAACTAACCCAATCAGAAGCAGTTACTAGGAGCTCTTCTCTCTTTTTTTAAGATTCTTAATAAATCTTGATACCAATTGAATGTAACTCCCCTCAAAGGATTAGATTTGAAAATAAGGAGAAGGAATATTAAAGCAATATAAGTATGATATCAAGAAAATATTGAAAGCATCATATATGATAATAAATCTTTGGATGCTTCCCCTTAATATTATTTTCCCTTAAAAATATGCATTCATTAGGAATAAAACATGAAAGCACAAACATCATAATTTCAGACAATTTGAGATATGAACGTACATAGTAGGCTGAAATCAAGACTTGAAATTTTTAAGAAATACATGATTTTCAAAATGCAAAGAATTGATTATTTAAAAACTTTTAGCATGATTTCAAATTTATTTGAAATGATTTGATATCCATATAGATGCTATAAGTAATTTAATAGCAAGTCTAGTTACTGGAGCAATGGTTTATCAATATGCATACCTCTTTCTTAAATATAACCTATAACTACCAGTTCTATACTTGTTCCAAATCATTTCTAGTCTAAGCATGGATGCAAGATTGAATACATTTCATGAAAACCATATAATTTAAAATGATTTTGATTATCCATACAAATGTTATAAGTAATCTAGTACCAAGTTTAGCTACTGGAGCAAGGATTTATCAATATGCATACCTTAAATCCATATGCATACCTTCTTCTTAAATGTAATCCTTAACTACTAGCTCTAGTCTTGATCCAAATCATTTCTAACTTAAGCATGAATACAAAAAATGTATACATTTCATCACAATATTTTACTTGAAATAGTTTAAAACTATATTAATCAAAATCAAGTGAAAGTCTAATAATCACAAGTTTAATCATGAGAGCATGAAATCCATCAACATCAAAAAGTTCATGATCACAATAAATGACTATTAGTCTAAACTTGATTTTAATTAATCAGCTGAAACAATTTTCAAAGCAATATGCAACTTTAAAAATATTTTTCATGAAGTAATTTAAGATACATTAATCAAAATCAAGTAAAGGTCTTATAATCACAAGTTTAATCATGATAGCATGAAATTCATCAATATTAAAAAGTTCATGATCATAACCAATGACTATAAGTTTAAACTTGATTCTGATTAAACATTTAAAATAATTTTTAAGATAATTGATGCAACATTTGTGACAAATATTCAACTACATTTTCAATTATGGAAGGAAATATTTAGAATTTACCAATATATATAATTCTTTCTTTACCATTTAGTTCAAAATATAGCTTGTCCACTCTTTGTATTGTCTTATACAGCTACTTTTCAACAACTTCTTTCTTCATGTTGGACTGCAAGACATTCCTACAAAATAAACTATGTGGATAATTTTGGTACCCAAACTTTTTTGGATCCTTTAGGATTAGTAAATATGGTTCCTTTTGGAACCCAAATTTTTTTTAATTTACAAGGATATGGATTTAGTCCAAATTTTTTATATTTAAAGCATACAATATTGGAAGAAGTAGCAACAAAGAAATTCTTATTTTTTAACTCAAGATTTTTATTTTTCTTTAAAAGCTCATCATTTGATACAAAAATTTTGGATCTTCTAAGAATTTCTATTTCATTTAATAAAATATTTTTCTCATTTGAAAACTTATTGCATAACTCTTTCAAATCAAATTTTTTTTCTAAAACTTCTTTTTCTTCAGAAAGATTATTCTTATATTTTCTAAAGCATCAATCTTTATATTTAAATCATAATTTTTATTGACAAGATTGGTGTTCTTAAGAGAAAAAGAATCTACATGTCTTTTTAATTTATTGTGCTCAATTTTTAATACTTTGTATTCATGCACACGATCATTAAATGCATCATATAACTCATCAAAGATAAAATCATATTCATTTTCAGCACATACCTCTTCCTTATTTTCCATGAAGTAAAGATTGGCAACTTCTTATTCTTCCTCCGAGCTAGAATCTTCACTAACGCTCCAAGTTGCCATCATTGCCTTGAATTTCTTTTTGACCTTGAGGGCTATTATCTTTTTCTTCTCTTGATCAGCAACCACTTTTTGTGCCATAAATTCAACTCATGGATCATGAGTGAACCAATAAGCTCCTTCAAAGGTAGGGTATCAATATCTTTGGCTTCTCGGATCACCATTATCTTTGGATCCCATGATATTGACAAAGATCTAAGAATTTTATTAACCAAATCAGTATTAGTATAGAATTTGCCAAGACTTTTCAATTCATTTACAATAGTCATAAATCTAGTATACATATCATATATAGATTCAAAATGTAGCATTTCAAATATTTTAAAAAATGAGCAAGCATATTAATTTTAATATTATTTACTTGAAGAGTACTCTCATGAGTAATTTCAAGTGTGTCCCATATCTCCTTCGTCAATATGCATGTAGAGATCCTATTGAATTCATTAAAGTCCAATGCACAATAAAGCAAGTTCATTGCTTTAGCATTAATTTCAGATTGCTTAATATCATATTCATTTCAATTATCTTTGAGCTTTAGAATGAAAATGCCATTAACCAAAATGGAAGAATATGAGGACTATTAACAATAACTTTCAAAGATAATAACTAATACATTGAATATAGATGCACATGCGAATTTTCAGAAAGTATAATTAGTGCCATTGAAAAATGGAGGTCTATTAGTTTCATGTCCTATAGCAAAACAAGCACCTTTTAGGGCTGCCATGATCTTTTAACTCAAAACCATTGGATTCTTTGTGAAGCACCAAGTTTAGATACCAACAATTTTGGGTTCCTGGCTCTGATACCAATTGTTTCCCAGTGATGATGCAATCCAAGAGGGGGGTGAATTAGGTTTTATAAAATTTTTTAAACTATTTCAACAAGTATGTGCTAATTGTAATTAAGTGCTTGTATTTTGCCAAAGTATTTGTATGCTTAATGAAAATATGCAACATAATTAACAAAGTAAATGCAAGAGTAAATAAGCAATAAATAAGAGCAATACAAATACAAGAATATATAGTGGTTCGGTGCACTCAAGGCACCTACATCCACTCTCCAAGTTTTTCTTAGAAATTTCACTATAATCACCAATATTACAGTCGATTGATTTTTTGGTTTCACTAATCAAAACCAAACTTATTTTCTCGGGCTCACAAGTCAAAACCCTTGTTAGTTTTATAACTTAGGCTAACCAACAACCTCCGATGATTTTACGGGCTCACCAACAACCTAGTTGGTTTTAATATAAAGGCTTACCAACTACCTTGTTGGTTTTCACACAAGGCTCACCAACAAACCTCTTTGATTTTTCAAGGTTAACCAAAAATCTTAATAAATAAAGTAAGCACAATATGAAAAGAACATAATAAAAGATTTCTTAAACAAAGCAAATATCTCTTTGAAGCCCTTAATTGTTGATGAAAAACTTGTCATCAAGTTATTGAAGCCTTTGATTGCAGCTTGATGATGTGAACTTGGATGCACTCTCTTATCTTTAAAGCTTGAAGGCTTGAACCACTAAACTTCTTGAATCCTTGAAGGATATTCAATAATTCACCAAAGATTGCTTCTCCATTTGATTTTTGGTATTTATATAACTCTCCAAATCATAGAAGACCGTTTATGACCATTGGGGATAAAAATATGGCGTTAGACATAATTTGGAAAAGTTTGTGCATTAGAAAAAACTAGCCGTCACAGCAAGTGTCGATACTTGACCTTCGTGAGTCGACACCTTGAGTCGATACTTGAAATCAGTGAATGACACTTGACCAAAAATATCTTCTGAAGTCTTCTACTCTGCACTGGTGAGCCGATACTTCATCTGGTGAGTCAACACTTTGAATCGACACTTCAGTCTGTGAGTTGACACTTGATCAAAACCTAAAATCACTCGTTCTATTTTTTGTTTGGTCTCAGGCCTTGAGTCGACACATCACTGTTCATGAGTCGACACTTGGCTGACCATGAGTCGACACTTCAATGTACCAGTTGAAATTTTCTGCGTATCGGCCAAAGTTGACATCTTGAGTCGACACTTGAATTTCATGAGTTGACACTTTACCTGACCAGTGCTAAAACTTGTCCAAAATTGATTCTAAGCCTCTTCCAGTTCTTCCTTATAAATCCCAAAGTTCATATACTTGGTTTTCCATTAATTTAAGGACTTTTTTCAACTGAAATTCAAGCATTTCTTTATTCAACATGGATCAGTACTAAGATCTGATAAACACACTAAAATACATAATTAGTACTTATATATACTTAAGTATTTTGTCAATCATCAAAATCAAGACCAGAGTCAACACATCTAAGTAACTTCCAGAAGATCCTCACCGATCTTCTCAATATTGGTAAAAAAGTTGAAAAGAAGACCAGGGTATTGGTCTTACTATCATCACTACTACACTCCTTTGAGTCTTAGTGATTGCTCTTCTAGTGGAAAAGAGCACTATCAAGATGGAAGAGATCATCTCGATATTACTTCAGAACGAGATTCTCAGCAAGAGAACCAGGCTTTGAGTTTAGATGAGAACTCTGTATTAGCAATTTCTAAAGGAGTAGATGGCAGAAGACAGAGCGATAGAGGTTCACGAGATGGGTAGTCCAGGTCAAAGGATGCGAATAAGATCAAGTATTTCTAGTACGATGAGTTAGGGCATCGTGTCAAAGATTGGCCGCAACTTAATAATTAGATGAAGGCTATTATGGCGGTGGCCAATGGTAGCGATAATGGTGATAAATACTACATTGATGCACTTATGGTATCTAATGAGGTATCCTCTTTTTTAAAGTAAATTTTAGGTTATATATATTTATACCATATTTGTTATAAAAAGGACCTGTTCAACTCTTTAGAGAGTAAAGAGGGTGCTGTCCACTTGCCAGATGGATCAAGCTATGCAATCAAGGATATTGGGACATCAACTTGAAAGCACATGATGGGATAGTAAAAAACTGGATGAGGTCCGATGCATATCCAGTTTTTGCAGAAATCTAATTTTTCTTAGTAAACTGGATTTAAAAGGATACACGTGAAGAGCCGGTGATAGAGTCTTGAAGGTTTTGTATGGGAGTAGGGTCATTTTCCAAGGAAGAAGTATGGAGGGCATTAACTCTTAATAGAGAGTCCAATATAAGATGGAGTTCCTGTATAGATAGGAGCCTAGTACAAGGTGGAGCTCTGGAGCAGGTAGATTGGTGTGAGATGAGGACTCGAGAGGATGATAGGTGACATCGCAAGATAAAGTTTTTATTACCATAGGAGGCTTTTCCGAGCATGTCTTAGATCGAGGTGAGCACAGCATATGATGGAGATGGGATTGAACAGTCTATTTTGACTCCTATGTTTGTCCATCCATGATTAACAGGCATTTGCCCTGGGGCATGAGGACGAAATCCTTCAGGAAGCTCTCAAAGTCAGGTAGAGATTGAACATCGAGTTAAGATGGAGGTTGTTAGAGAAATACATTGAATTTGATCCCTGAAGAAGTCCGGTATAGGACCTAGGAGACAAAATAACCCAACCTAAAAGAAAATAAAAGAAAAAAAGAAATTGATTTTGGTCCACAGGCTTGCCTGCTTGCATTGAATTTGATCCCTAAAGAAGTCCAGTACAGGACCTAGGAGACAAAATAGCCCAACCTAAAAGAAAAGAAAAGAAAAAAAGGAATTGATTTTGGCTCGCAGGCTTGTAGGCATGCTTGCGGCCTAGACCACGTAGCTCAGTGCGGCGTGCATGTAGGCACTGGCATTGGCCCAGGCCCAAGCGGGCGAGGCACTGGTGGGTGTGCATGGCGACCCAGGCCGGAGCGGCTATTTTTTTTCTTTATTTCACAGGTTGTGCAGTGTTTGGTGGACCAGCAGTCCACGGGGGAAAGCGCGTGGTGTATGCATGCATATAGCATGATCAGACGATGCAACACCTATCGCGGTGAGATTGGACAATCTAGAGGGTGATGCGGCATGATCTGGACTGATTTGGCTGATTTCGTATAGATTTCGATACGATTAAGGCCGATCGATGGCCAGAGGTGGATTTGCAATCAAACATGAATTGAAAGAGCTACAAGACTCCGATCTGGATACTTTTACTAGCAAATGCTACAAAAATATGGGCAGAGGACTAGGCTATGTGTGAGGATCAAAAGAGTGTGAAGGGTCTCTGAAAGCCTGTAGGGACTCAGAGTTGAGAGCTTGAGAGAGATTTTGGGATTTCTTTTTGAGTGACTTGTACGGAGTTGAGAGTGGAAGTTTCCAATGTTGAAAGTTTTTTTTATAATAATAAAACATTGCATACCCAATTAATTATGTTTGTATTTTATTTTTTCTCTTTTTGTTTCTTCTACAACATTGATACCGATAATTGTGATCATGAAAACGAGGATTCGTATTTCGCATGAGTGATCCTCGACGAGCAGTATCAGTATAGTTGGTACCACAATACATAGACCTTTCCCTACACAGTATAACATTGGGTCTTTAGTCTACCATCCACTCTTTTTTATCTAAGTATTGGATTACTCTCATCTTTGTATCATAAAATTAACTTAATTTCTCGGAAAATGTCCAACAAAAAACCATTTATTGATGTCATATTAATTTTAATGCAGAATTCAACAATAGAATGAATAATTTAAATAATAATGATGATGATTGCAACTATGGACAATTAGGACAACTTGGTTATCCTAATATTTTGGCTAATTAAGCATAATGTCTCTTCATATATATATATATATATATATATATATATATATATATATATGCATATGTATATATCACATTGATTTTCAGGAAACTGAATCACCTTACTTATTCAACATGAATATTATTCCAAGTCAAGGCAACACAATGGGCAAGGAAGCATAAATTTTAATGTTGCTGGTATGGTCCAAATTAAAGATAAACATATGGAGTTTTTCTGATATCTTTTGCTTAATTGAGAATGAGGTTCGTAATTTCTAGATTTTGATATTTTTAGCATTTTATAGGTGGACTACAGGTCAAGTAGATTGGGATGGTGTAAGGGCTATTACAAACAAAAAAAAAAAAAATAGTGCTTATACTTTGAAGGACTGGTTGAAATTTTTTATATTTGTGTTTTAATGATGAAAATTTGAGAGTCATGTATACTTAAGAACTAAGGTATTATATTTTTGGTGATGAACCGAGGTACTATATTTGAAAGACTAATTCATATTTCTCTTTTTTTTGTTTGTTTAAAATAGTTGAAAGGCCACGGGAAATATAATACATAAGCAATTCCTGAGCTTTAATTGAACTAAACTGCAATAGAATTTTTGTGGAAGCTCAATGTCAAAGGTCACGCGAAAGGATCTTTTCTTTTGGTAAGAACGCCCAACCCAGGCTGTAATAGATTGACTAAAAAGAGTTTACAAAGCTAAACAAAACCCAGAACAAAGAAACCCAAATTACAAAGGAAGAGACCGAGACCAGAAATTCAGAAGAGAAGTGGTAAACAGTCCATATATACATCAAAACAAAAGAAGACTACAGAGACAACGTATAAAAAATTTAATAACTTGCAACTGAGAACACCAAATTGCATGAACCAGCAGGAACGGGCTGTAGATAAGGAGAAGTGAAAAGCATCCATGGTTGTAATAACAGAACACCTCACAGCTGTTAAGAGCACATATAAGCTTTCCAAAGTTTGTAGCACCCCGGAATAAGATAAACCCCATTTGAAATAACTTGGATTAAGCAGCATAGTGGGGTAAAATCGGAGCATAACAGAAGTAGTGATAAGAGAAGTCGGCAACCTAGCATAGTAGATGGAGCAATGATCAGTAAATAAAAAGTCAGATACCAAATAGCCTGGCATACATTGCAACACCCAGAGGTCAAAGAAACCCCAAACGAAGGAGGTTAGTTTAAGCAGCACAGTGGGGTAGTATTGTAAGATAGCAACAGCAGTGATGGAATAGGTCAGTAACCCAGCATAAGAAATGAAACCAGCAGTCGTAAAACCAGAATCTGATAGTAGGTAGGCTGAGCTGTGAAACATCCAACAGTAAAAAATTGAACTTTGAGGATAGAGGAGAGTTATAATTGCCTCGAAGACCCTTTGATGTTGTAATAAGGAATAATGAGATCTGCTTCCAGCATTCCCCAGAGTATGAGATAGAAAGAGCTTAGTACACAGATAAATTGAGCTGAGATTTTATGAGTATGTTATAGATATTGGAAAAGAAACACAGTTGAGTGGAGCCTAACAGCATCATATGGAACCAGATAAGAGTAACAGTGCAGAATGAAGATGAGCAGAATCCGAGCATAATATCATCCGCCATCTGTGAACCAAGCATGCCAGAAAAGTTTGTGGGAACCTGAAAGAGAGCCTGTAGCTGAGAGTCAGTTAATAATGCCTGGTGATGAACCTGCTTTTGTGATGTATGTGTGCATGAACCGGGATGGTAGAAGAACCGAAAATATTTGATAAATTGCAAAAGCCTCCATTGAAACAGCTCAGCATCCAGTTGTTGATGAATTTGGCAGTGGCCTACTCGGCCAGTAACTTGAGATGGAATAGCAAAACAGAGGGAGCCATGAAAATTGAGCTTTGGGAAGTAAGCACCATTGCTCTTACCACTATGGTATATCAATACTTGAAGACCAGTGTTGTTAGTGAGGGCAAGGTGTATGGCAGAGCAAGCGGCTCTGAAATTGAAGGAGGTAAGTTCCCTGGCTTGACTAAAGAGGACGCAAAGCTTTGGATGTGAAATGGCATACAAAATATCCACCACAACAGAAAATATACTTGAGTTACATAAGTGCCGGAGGAGTATAGGATAAAGAAAGGCAGTGCGGAGATAATAACCCATTGTAATGAAAATGAAGTAAGGTAAGACAAAGTATCGAGGACCTCCAATGTGTAGTAAAGAAACCAGTTGCCGAAGAAACAAAAAACCGACCTCAACAACTGTACGAAAGTTATAAAAGTTAGGAAATAGAATTTTCTATGCTTTTCCTTTTTATTTTCTTTTTTATTCTTTTGATCTTCATCATCTTTGTTTTTTTTTTTTCCTTTGTTCTTTTTCCCCTTTGATTCTGTAAATATTTGTTTTTTCCTTTTGTTTTCTTTTTTTTTCTTTTTTCATTTTAATTTTTTTTCCTGATCCAAGATTTGGTCCAACTGTGCAAAGGATCAAACACACTTTTGGAAGCAAACATGATAGGCCTCCCATGAAAGGAGGAAGAAGGGGCAAAACTGACAGACTCCCTCGTAATGAACATACCCAACCAGAAATCCATGGAAGTAACATTTGAAGCTATAGTAGCTGCCGCTAGCATGCACCCGTGAGCATTAATCATTTTCGAGATGAAAATATATCATTAGAGTCGGACCACAGGATAAACGCTAAGTTTGGCAAAATAGCATCGGAATTATTGATTGTGAAATCCCCATTCCGAGCTAGTGAAGCCCACAATCAACAGCACGATTAGCCTCTCTGTAAGCGTACCGGATCTGGAAATAAAATAAAGTGGACTTTCAGTGCCAGATATCTTGAAGGAAATGACCAACATCAGGAGGAGGCGTCCGGGTTTGATTAATCCAGTCGACCGTCATCTGAGAATCTCCTTCAACAATAATATGTTGCACTCGCAATTGAAGCACAGCTGTCTTGATACCATACCACGCAGTAATAGTTCTACGTTCGGAATGGTGGAATTATTGATGATCTTTCCACCAGCCTGAAGAAGAAGACCTCTGCAGTCACGAATAATATAAGTAATAGAGGTAGTATCGGTCATGACAGAAGCATCAAAGTTGAGTTTGAGAGTTTCCATAGATAGGGGAAGCCAACAGACACAATGTGAGACCTTCCGGCTTAAGGATGATGAAGGAGGGCATTCCAGTTTCATGAGTAGTTCTTAAACTCAATATGATGATCCATAGGGGTGCTGGCAATACGGAAAGCTTGAACAGTTCTTGCAAGCTGCAAATGAGTAGTAAAATAGTTTTGAAACAGTCTAACATTTCGAGCTTTCCAGATTTTCCAAACCACAAAAGCAACTGTGACTTTGTTAAAGTCATCTGTGTGAGTGCCAGCCAAAACAAGTTGAATATCAAAAATAGTATGAAAAACATACGACCAGGCATAGGTAGAGGTCAACAGGTTTCAACAGTCCATCGCGTACGGGCAGAGAATAAAAAGATGGTCAAGATCCTCAATTTTCGAGTCACAGATATCACAACATAATTGATTGTCATGAATGATACCCTTATGATGAAGAAAACTTTTGGTGGGAAGTCTCTGTCTGACCAACTTTCACCAAAATGTTTTGGCAGTCATAGGGATATGAAGCTTCCAGATCCACTTACAGGGGATAATACTTAACTTGTTGGACGGAGAGAACAGAGCATGCATATCTCTGTGGGTAACATGCTGTTGTCCTGTGGGGTTCCAAACAAGATTATCCTGTTAGGAGCCAATTGGGAGCTAGATAGAAGTGATATGCTGTACCATTTCTGTTGAAAACAAATTATGCAAGAGATTAGTATCCCAGGTTCTGTCGAATAAGATAAGTTTATTAATGTTGAGGTCCTAGACATCCATGTCCATATTAAGATAAGTTGGCCTGACAGAAAGCGGCATAGATGACATCCAGGGATCTGAAAGTAAACTAACAGAATCCCCCAATGCAATGGTCCATATGAACCAGAAGCGAACTATATGACCCCACTTGACAATATGGGCCCAAGTCGCAGAGCAATTTCGAGGCTTCTTATAGTTATACCAGTTGGAAGTGAAGGAGTATTTGGCAGAAATAGTTTGGGCCCATAAAGAAGTGGGGTTCAGCACAATATGGGCTGCCAACTTAGCAAACGCAGTACGCTGCTTGTCCCTCAGCGAAGTGATACCCAACCCCCCATCTTTTCTGGGAAGGCAGGTATTCTTCCATGAAACAAGATGCAAACCTTTACGATCCACTAGGTGACCCCAAAGGAATGCGCGGATATGCCTTTCAAGTCTAATTAAGATGGATGTGGGAATGCGGAGCACTGCCATAGTGTAATTAAAAAGCAATGAGAGCACTGATTGGATTAAAGTGAGGTGGCCAGCAAAGGAAAGCGATCTCCATTTCCAGGCATCAATCTTTTTGTTGACTACATCAAAGAGGTAATCATAATTAGCAATAGTTAAATTTGTACAAGGGAGGGGAAGACCAAGATATTTCCAGTTTCCTCTCCTTTTCGAGAGATGGAGGGCCGAGCAAATTCACCTCCTGCTATTCGTTGGGATAGCGGGGTTGAAAGTTATAAAAGACTTAGCAACATTAATGGCTTGGCCCGACATATAATTGTAAGCATCAAGGATCGCGTTGAGACAAAGAGCGTTAGTAGTAGTTGCCCGAGTGACCAACAGCATATCGTCCACGAAGAAAAGATGCGAAAGCTGCGGACCATTGATACTCGGCACAAAAGATTTCAGCAGATTCTGGCTGACTGCAAATTGCATAAAATTGGAGAAGATGTTAGTGCATAGAATAAAAAGGTAAGGAGATAGAGGGCAGCCTTGATGGAGTCCTTTGGTCGGCGATATCCAAGGCGTAGGGGTTCCATTGATAAGGATGGCATATTGATAGTTGGTGACACAAAGTGTGACCAGATGAATGAATCTCTTATGGAACCCAGCAAGCTGCATAACCCTATCGAGGAAAGACCATAACATTTTATCGTAGGCCTTTTCCAAATCCACTTTCATAGCCATAAGCCCACGAGTCTTAAGAGCCGAGTATAGGGAGTGCATGATTTCTTGGATAAGAAGGATATTTTCCATGATACTACAGCCAGGTACAAAAGCCCCCTGCTCAATGGAGATAATCGATGAAAGAATAGATTGAAGACGATTCGCCAAGATTTTGGCAACAATTTTATAAGTGATATTACACAAACTTATGGGATGATAATCAGTGATGAAACGTGGATTACTCTTCTTAAGGATGAGAGTGATGAAAGTCCTCTTCCAACTGCAAGGCATACATACTTGGTTAAAAATAAATAACACCGCTTGTATAACCTCTTTATAAATGATGGACCAGAAATTCTGGAAAAAGAGTGGTTGGAAACCATCAGGTCCCGGAGCTTTATTAGAGGACACTTCCTTAACCACATACAAAATTTTCTGCACCGTAATGGGTTGTATTAGCATATCATTCTACATAGAAGAAACAGTGTGTTACAATAGTAAACAAGATCCATTCGGCCTTGACACGCATCCTCCTTGGAGGCTGGCACGGCCACGTACTTTTCCACCTCGGCCAGGTACCTCTCCACCTCGGCCCCACCTCGGCAGTGAACCAGTACCTCGGTCCCACTTCGGCCATGTGGCGGTTCAGCCCAGCTCGGCCCCACCTCGACAGTGAACCAGTACCTCGGTTCCACTTCGGCCATGTGGTGGTTCAGCCCAGCTCGGCCCCACCTCGGCAGTGAACCAGTATCTCGGCCTCACTTTGGTCATGAGAAGTCCAGCTTCGGTCGTTCAGTTTAGCTCGACATGCTCGTGGCATGCCCAGGTCAGCTCCAGCTCGATCAGCCCGCTTCGATCGGACCCAGGTCGGCTCCAATCATCCTAGATCGGCACCTTCTCCGTGCTTCGGTCCGTGCGCACGGGAGGTACGCGCGTCCATCACTTGTGCCAGGGGAAACTGGCGCATGCACCGCCCATGCACACACTTGCACCTGGGGAGGCCCGTGCTAGGGTGACGACCGGCGGCACCCCGGCAGTGCCTTGCCCACCACCGGCGAGCCACCGCACCCGCCACGCCTTTGCCTGCTCCGGCGCCTCCGGCTTCCGCCCAGGCTGGTGCCCGTTCCGCCTGTGGGGAGCTCGCCGCAGCCTTCCACCCGAGCCGGTGCCAAGTTCGCTCGCGGGAGGCTCGCCTCCGAGCTCCGGCACCTCCGGCTCCTCCCAACCTCGCCCGCGGCCTGCCCCAGCTCGCCTCCGCCCGCTCCGATGCCTCCGGCATCCGCCCAAGCTGGCGCCCGTTCCGCCTGTGGGGAGCTCGCCGCAGCCTTCCGCCCGAGCCGGCGCCAAGTTCGCCCGCGAGAGGCTCGCCTCCGAGCTCCGGCGCCTCCGGCTCCTCCCGACCTCGCCTCCGAGCTCCGGCACCTCTGGCTCCTCCCGACCTCGCCCGCAGCCAGCCCCGGCTCGCCTCCGCCCGCTCCGACGCCTCCGGCTTCCTCCCAGGCTGGCACCCGTTCCGCCCGTGGGAAGCTCGCAGCAAGCTTCCGCCCGAGCCCGGTGCCCAGTTCACCCGCGAGAGGCTCACCTCCGAGCTCCGGCGCCTCCAGCTCCTCCCGACCTCACCCGTAGCTGGCCCCGGCTCGCCTCCGCCCACTCCGGCGCCTCCAGCTTTCGCCCAGGCTGGCACCCGTTCCGCCCATGGGAAGCTTGCAGCAGGCTTCCGCCCGAGCCAGGTGCCCAGTTCGCCCGCGGGATGCTCACCTCCGAACTCCGGCGCCTCCGGCTCCTCCCGACCTCTCCCGTGGCTGGCCCCGGCTCACCCTCGCCAGCTCCAGCATCGGCTCGGCTGCGCAAGCCCGCGGCTGCCCCGTGCCAGCCCGGCTCCGCCCACGCTTGCGACCGTTCCAATTCGATGCACCCAGCTCTGCTTCCGCCCGTGGGAACCCACCTCGGCACCGCTTCCGCTCGCAGCTCCGGTCCTGCCTCGCTCGAGTCCGGCGATCGGTGCCCCGGTCCGGTCCTCCCGGTTCGGCTCCCAGCTCGGCCTGGCCACACCCCCGCGCGCCCGCAGCTCCGCGACTGTGCTAGGGGACGCCCCAGCGCCGGTGCACCTCGGTGCCACCTGCCCCTGCATTGGTGCACCTCGGTGCCACCTGCCCCTACACCGGTCCACCTCGGCTCCAGCATCTCCAAGTCCGACGCTCCCCCGCCAGCTCCGGCACCGGCTCGGCTGCGCAAGCCCGCGGCTGCCCCATGCCAGCCCGGCTCCGCCCACGCTTGCGACCGTTCCAGTTCGGTGCACCTAGCTCCGCTTTCGCCCGTGGGAAACCCACCTCGGCACCGCTTCCCTTCGCAGCTCTGGTCCTGCCTCGCTCGAGTCCGGCGATCGGTGCCCCGGTCCGGTCCTCCCGGTTCGGCTCCCAACTCGGCCTGGCCACACCCCCGCACGCCCGCAGCTCCGCGACTGCGCCAGGGGACGCCCCAGCGCCGGTGCACCTCGATGCCACCTACCCCTGTGTCGGTGCACCTCGGTGCCACCTGCCCCTGCACCGGTCCACCTCGGCTCCAGCATCTCCCAGTCCGACGCTCCCACACCAGCACGGCAGGGATGGCGCCCGGTCCACCTCATCTTCGGCCCCCGCCAGTTCGGCGGTCCTCCGTCCGGCCCGGCTCGGCCCGGCGGTCCTCCATCCGGTTCGACCCAGTCCGGCGGGACGCCCACACCGGTCCGCTCTGACTTCCTGGTCCGCCGCCAAGGTCGGCACCTTGGCTCCGCCCGTGCCAAGCTCATGCCAGCACACGTCCACGGCATGCCTGTGCCGGTCCACTCCGGCTCCGCCCGCTTCGGCGCTCGGTCGCCCACAGGGGACCGCACCACCTCGCCTCTACGCTTGGGAACGCCCCCGCTCCATGCAGCACCTCAGCTCCGCCCGTGCCAAGCTCATGCCTGCACACATCCACGGCACGCCCGTGCTGGACCACTCCGGCTCCGCCCGCTCCAGCGCCATGCTCACCACCGTGCCCAGTCCAGAACACCCGGTCGACTCCGGCTCCGCCCGGTGCGCCCCCGCGTCGAACCACATGCATGGGGAGACCCTGCATGCCGTGCCTCGATCCGCGTAACTGCCCCGTGTGCCTCATCTCGCATGCACAGAAGCCCTGCAGAAGGGCTATGCGGCCTACCTCGCTATGGGACGTCTCGAACCATCCTCACGAAGAGCCTCTCCTGCCTCATCTTGAAGCACGTTCCATGATTCATCTGTTTTCATTGCAGGTACGTTTCTCAAAATATAGGTACGGAGGAAGGCTGGATTTTAGCCTAACACGTCACCATCTCTGCCAAACTGAGCTACCGCCTGCAAAGGAGGGCTATGTTAAAGCCCCTGGATACAACTTACACCAATTAGGAAGGCGTGTCCCATCTTCCTGGAAGGAGAATGTTGACCAACCTACCTAAGCCTCCCAGGCTTGCAGAAGCCTCACCGGCCTATACCAAGAAGAACGTGCCTCTCTGAACACCAAGGGCCGCTCGTCTACATAAGAGCAGCGGGAAGAGGTAAGAAGGGGGGTGGTAAGAGACAACACATGCTCTTCATTCTTACATTGTCTATCACCCTCTGGCAGCAGAGAGTCCCCCAAGCTCTCCGCCTCAGAGGTCCCTTATTTCCTTCGATCATCCCGCTGACTTGATCGTCGGAGTGGCTTTGCTGGAATCCCCGGCGCAGGTCTTCCCTGTTTTGCAGGTATCGTCCAACGGAGGGACAATAAGGAGGAAGATTACTCCTCACCGGAGAGGCCTACAAGAGGACCACCACAGTACCAAGCCCCTTTCATCCCAACTATGACTATGTTTCCCTTGATCGTCTCCGACCAACGAGCCCGGTGACGCTGGCACGGAGCCCACTCACCTAGGCCACGTAAGAGCTACCGGCCACAGCGATCTAGGCGGCAACACAGTGTTAGTAGCAAAAGAAAGGACATCAGACTGATGAAGGTCCGGATTTTGCCAACACTGAATGAAGTGCATATAAATCATGCTTCTTATAGTCTCATTATCATGGATTAGGTTGCCATTATGATCTTGAAAGCTATGAATAGAGTTCTGTCTCCTATGGAGAATCGTGGAATGGTAAAAAAATTTGGTATTAGAGTCACCCTCCTTTAACCAAGCAATTCTGGACTTCTGACGTCAAAAGGTCTCTTGAGCATGAAGATTTACATTGTAATCCCGGATGAGAGCGAGAAGATAACCGTGTTCTTGAGACGAAAGGTCCCCCGAATAGGTTTCTTTGAGTTGGAGCTCATAAATACATTGTTGGAGTTTTTGACCTTTCCAAAAAATATTTTCCAGGTGTTTCTTCTATTTAATCAAAGCATTCTTAGTTTTATAAAGCAGATTAGATAGTCTTATCGAAGGAAATCCCGAAATTTTTGAGTGTCAGACCTTGGTGATAGTTTGATAGGTTTCTGTGTACCTGAGCCATATCTTCTCAAATCTAAACGGGATCTTGCATTTCGGAAATGCACGAGTATTATCAAAAAAATAGAATAGTGATCAGATATAAATCTAGCGAGATGCTAAAGTTTTGAATTGGAAAAATAAAGACAGCCAACTTTGTGAAGTAAATGCTCCGTCTAATCCCTTCCATGACGTCAAAAGAATGGGACGTGAAAGGATCTTTTTTGAGTTGCATGAAAAAGTCTGATCATGAAAAAAAAAATTGTTGATGATAACCGTGGAAGTTGACAGAAGGTTTAGCCGATGACGGGTAGACTTTAGTTTTAGAATTAATTATGTTCCTAATCTTTAAAATATACCAATTTTTTTAAATATTTCTAAATTACAAAACTATAATTTTTAATTCCTGATCTTTTATTATTATTTTAATATTATCTTTTGACAAGTTTCTGACAAGTTTTTTTTTTATCGATTTAGTTATTTCTCGTTGAACAGGTGCTTATATGATTTTTTTTTGAATATAAGGTACTAGAATGCTTTCTGCCATGCTTTCTGGCTCTATCTCCCCTAAGCTCGGCGACTGCTCCTCCCTCGTCAACATCTTTCTGTACGAGAACTCTCTTTTCAGCTCTCTGCCGCCCTCCCTCGGCAGGCTTCCTAGACTCGAACACCTTCTCCTATGGCAGAACTCGCTCTCCGGATCCATCCCTAGCTCCTTCGGCAATCTCTCGTATCCATCGACCTCTCCATCAACTCAATCTCCAGCACCATTCCGGCCTCTCTCGACAAGCTCTCTGGCCTACGGGACCTCATGCTCAGTGACAACATCTCTAGCTGTCAATACTGCCGTCGCTTGCCAACCTCTCCTTGCTCTCCCAGCTCCAGCTAGACACCAACCAGATCTCCGGTCTCATCTTACCGGAGCTCAACGTGCTCTCCTCCCTAACCGTCCTCTTGGCCTGGCAGAACCAGCTTGAGGGTGCCATTCCTCCCTCCATCGTTTCTCTTTCTAATCTCCAAGCGCTTGACCTATCTCACAGCTACCTCACCGAGCCCATTCCTCTCACCTCTTCCTCCCCAACCTCACCAAGTTGCATCTTTTATCCAATGATATCTCGGGCTCCATTCCACTGGAGATCGGCCGCTGTAGCTCTCTTGTTCATCTCTGCCTCGGTAGTAACTGCATCGGCAGCCAAATACCTTTGAAAATTGAAGGGCTCAAAAGTATCAACTTTCTCGACCTTGCCGGCAACAGAATAACTGGCTCCATCCCCTTTAAAATCGGCAACTGCTCCTAGCTCCAGATGATTGATATCAGCAATAACACTCTTATCGGCCCCCGCACAGCAGGTGCTTGATGTGTCGCTCAACCAGTTCTCCAACCCGATCCTAGATAGCTTTGGCAAGCTTGAGGCGATGAACAAGCTCATGCTCTATGAGAATTCACTATTCGGGCTGACACCCAAGTTGCTCGACCAGTGTTTGAGCCTGGAATTGCTAGACCTTAGCACTAACC
Organism: Areca catechu; assembly: GCA_021397845.1. Classification (NCBI taxonomy): domain Eukaryota; kingdom Viridiplantae; phylum Streptophyta; class Magnoliopsida; order Arecales; family Arecaceae; genus Areca; species Areca catechu. Next base: position 28,895,324 of record CM038046.1, read on the forward strand.
AGCTCTCCGACAGCATCCCCGATGAGCTCTTCCAGATTGAGAGCCTTGACATTGCATTGAATCTTTGCAGGAATGCGCTCACTGGATCGATCCCGGATAAAATTTCAGCACTCAACAAGCTATCAGTGCTCGATCTTTCCTCCAACATGCTCCACGGCAGCCTAGCCCCGCTTGCCGGATTAGAGAATTTGGTCTCCCTCAATGTCTCTAATAACAACTTCACTAGCTACCTCCCTAACACCAATCTCTTCCGCCAGTTATTAGCCTTCGAGCTCGCTAGCAACCAGGGGCTTTGCACTCACGGTGAGATGTGTGCTTCGTGAGCATGGACAATGACAGCCAGGAAGTGATGATAGCACAAGATGGGAGCAGGGGGTTGTGCAGGTTGAAGCTGACGATTGCACTACTGATCACCATGACGGTGGCAATGGTTCTCAGGATGATTGGAGTTATAAGAGTTAGGAGGATGGGAGGAGGGAAGGGCAGGGAGGACAACTACTGGGAGATGTGCGGAGAGCTGTCGTGGCCATGGCAGTTCACTCAATTCCAAAAGCTGAGTCCCTCGATCGAGCAGGTGGTATGGAGCCTTGTCGACTCCAATATGATTAGGAAAAGGTTGCTAGGGGATCATCTACCGTGTCAGCATAGACAATGGAGATGTGATTGCCATCAAGAAGCTGTGGCCCAGCATCGAAGCAGCAACTCTGGCGAGCAAAGTTGATAGTAATAGTAACAGAGACCGGGACTCATTCTCAGCTGAGGTGCAGATGCTTGGCTCAGTCCGGTATAAGACCATTATGCGCTTTCTTAGCTGTTGCTGGAACAGGAGCACGCAGTTGCTCATGAATGACTACATCGGCAATGGAAGCCTTGGAGGACTGCTTCATGAGCACAATGGCTTCTCACTAGAGTGGGAATTGAGGTATAAGATCATCCCCGGGGTGGCACAGGGCCTTGCTTACCTAGGTTCACCATGATTGCATTCCACCAACTGTCCACTGGGACATCAAGGCTAACAATATCCTCATCGGGCTCGACTTTGATCCTTACATCAATGCCCTTGGCCTCACCAAGCTTATCGAGGATGGGGACTTTGGCCTGTCCTCCAACATCGCCGCTAGGTCCCATGGCTACATTGCCCATACTTGGTTTTCCTACTTCCCTCCAATCCTAATTTCAAATTATTATGTTTCATTCGTTAGTTCTATCATGAAAGGATAATTAACTCTAGAATGAAAGTGGTTGCAGAGTATGGATATTTGTTGAAGATCACAGAGAAAAGTGATCAATCAAATTTGATTAGATTCAAAAAGATTTTGTGACCAAAAATTAGAATTATATAGTTTAAGGACCACTTAAAAAAATATAATATACTTTAAGGATTATAATTTTTTAGAAGACGACCATGTTACCGATTTTTAAAATTTATTTATTTTCAGCTCAGCACCGGTGCCACCTATTCAAGTAAAACCAGTCATATTAGCATCGGTAATGTCAAATAGGATTTTCGGTGAAAGAAACTTGCTGGAAATGGGACGAGGGATAACACTAAAATAGTTCTGATGTGAAGGGATCGCTGGCATGGAGGAACCGGCAGGTGCCACGTCAAGAAAAGACGCCACATCGATTCTTCAACCCGGATCCCACTACCAAGCTGAGCTGAGCTCCCTTAGAACAACAAGCCGAGCTCAGTCCTCCGCCAGGTCGTGCCCGCAAGCTCGGGACGCCTAGGTCGGAGCCGCCTTCGGCCCTCCAGAGCAAGACCCTCGGAGGCTAGTTCCCTATGGTCAAGGTTGAGCCAAGAGCTCATCCACCGATGTGGAGCCTCTCCGAGTGTGCGCCCTCTGGTCGGATCCGCCTTCCGCCCTCCAGAGCGAGACCCTCGGAGGCTAGTGCCCTACAGTTGAGGTCGAGCCAAGAGCTCACCTGTCGATGTGGAGGCTCTCCGAGTGCGCGCCCTCTGGACCGGGTCCGCCTTCCGCCCTCCAGAGCGAGACCCTCGGAGGCTAGTGCCCTGCGGTCGAGGTCGAGCCAAAAGCTCACCCGTCGATGTGGAGCCTCTCCGAGTGCGCGCCCTCTGGACCGGGTCCGCCTTCTGCCCTATGGAGTGAGACCCTCGGAGGTTGGTGCCCTGCGATCGAGGTTGAGCCCAGCGTTTACCCGCTGATGTGGAGCCTCTCCGAGCACGCGCCCTCCGGACCGGGCCCACACTCTGCCCTCCTCCACCAAGACGCCCCCGCAAGCTTGGAGCGTCTAGGTCGGAGCGAGTCCTACCGTCCTAGCTTGGCTCCAGCCCGGACGAGGTCCTCACCAGCCCAGGACACCGGCGAGCCGCTCGAGGACTGCACTGAAGTGCCTTCCAGGCCGTACTGACCACCTGTGACTGCCAGTTACACCAGAAAGACAAGCAGCACGTTGATCGAGATGCCACACTCATCACCAACCACTCAGATCGCCCAAGAAAGGAAGCCAACAGGGAGATTCGAAACTCGCGGGCGGCGGCTCGCTGTTCGAGGCACTGCCAAGTTTCCTAGAATGAGACAACCAAGAGGAGTGCCGGAGCGCCTGACAACTCTCCTTATCATAAATCAGGAAAGGCTCCTCGGGACACCACCGCATGCGCCTGACAACCAGGCGGGGATCCCGAGACAAGCACCCAACGGTAACCTAGTTTGCGACAAACTCAGAGGTAACACAACTCCAACACATAGGCAAAAAAAAGGAGTGCAACCCCCACCAGCAAGGGGGGCATGGCACCACCACCACCATGAGCACAAGCGCAAGCCCGACCAAGAAGGTGGAGCGCCACTACCACCATATTCGAAGGAAAATGAGGGATACAAGGAGAGGCGGAGGAACAGGGCCCCCCTCTGTCCCCGCTATCACTCTTCCCTGCAACGTTTTCACCTTCGTACACATCTTCCACTCCTCCTAGAGCGGAGTCCATCAAGAGGGGCCCGACCAGGAGGATCTGTTTCCTGGATCGTCACTGACTTGATCGTCGGAGTGTCCCCGCCGGAAACCCAAGCCCAGGTCTCTAACCCCTGTCTCGTAGGCCTGGGAGTGGAGGACTGCCGAGCGGCAAGACGACCACACCCAGCACGGAGGTCCGGGACCCGAGGACGTCGGGCGGCAGGAGGAGCGCACTCCGGCGCCGACAGCAGCTACGGGCCACGACGGTCTTGGCGGCAACAAGTTCAAAAATAAATTACGGTTTTATAGTATAAGAATTATTTTAAAAAATATGATATAGTTTAGGGACTAGAAATATAATTTATCATTAATTTTATATGAAGATGCCCATATAAGTAATTAAAATTTAATTTTTATAATAAAAAATTAAGGAAAGAGAGTAAATCATAATTATTATCAATCTCAGGATGGCGGCAAATATAATGGTTAGAAGTTCTGGCTTTCCGTAGGCCTACCCAATTTAATTTTGCTAATATGATATGGAAGAATCTTTTTATCCACGGCACTCAACGGAGAAAAAAATGAAGTAGAGCGCACGTTATCACTAGGGCTGAAAGTGGGCCGGGCCGGACCGGGCCACACCCCTACCCGAGCCTGGCCTGAAAAAAATTTCAGGCTTCGAGCTAGGCTTAGGTCCGAAAGTTTTTTAAAACCTCAGGCCTGAGCCTGACTCGAGCCAGGTTCGAGCCCAATCGGGCTGGCCCGAATGCAAGCCCAATAATAAAAAAAACTCATCAACTGGCGACTATCGACTGCCCGACTGGCCGGACCGTCAGAGGAGGTAGATTGGAGCTGGGGAGGGACAGCCACGAGGTCACATCGAGGACAGTGGACGTCGAATGGGGCACCGGGACCAGGGGAGGCAGATTGGAACCAGAGACGGGCCGTGGGGTTACATGGGGGGCAGTGGGCATTGGGTGCCGGTGCTAGGGCCGGAGGAGGCAGATCGGAGCCGGGAGGGGGGCTGCGAGGTCACGTCGGGAGTAGTGGGCATCGGGTGGGGCGCCGGGGCTGGAGGAGGTAGCTCGAAGAACGAAGAGGGGCCATTGGTCATCGGGTGCGAGGGGTGTCGGCCATTGGTCGTCGGGTGCGAGGGGCGTCGCCATCGGGGGCTGACTGGGGAAGGGAGATGGAAATGAGAGAGAGAGATCGAGAGAGAGAACAGAGAGAGAGGGAGACGGGAGACCAGAGAAAAAGGGGTGGGTTCGGGCCGGTCTGGGCTAGTTGGATTGGGCTTATTTTTAGACCAGGTTTGGGCCGAGCCAAAGGGGTGCCTGAGCCCGGCACGAAAATTGAATGGGCTCTATTTTAAGGCCCGAAACCCGGCCTAATTTGCTTAAAAATTGGCCCGAAACCCGACCCGTTTTCGGGCCAGCCCAAAGCCCAATGGGCCGACCCGACCCATTTCTAGCCCTAGTTATCACTGGATTGGGCCACATAGCGATGACATCACAATTAATAAGGGGGGCTGCATCAGTTTCCAGCATGCAGGAATTTAGTGCAGCTTGGTGTTTTTTTTAATAAAAATATTCTTTCCTTCCACGATGCCATATAAAGTAGGTACTTAACATCTAGTCCATTTATAGACTGGACTAAAATTTTTAGTCATTGTTGACTCAAACAATAACTTCCTGTTCATACTTATTTTTAAATTTTTAGAAGACAAAAATGCTCCTATTTCAAAACCTTTTTCTTTTAATATTTGAATTCACGTATTTTTCCTATTCCCCTCTTCTGACGAGAAGCTCCAATGAATTTCTGGTTTCCCTCTGCTCCAACATTTTGCTGGAATCAGGAAGATGTGAAGTCCTCGAAGGAGTCTAGTCGAAATCAAGAAGATGGGAGTTGCTGCAAGCTCCGGAGAGACAACACTTTCATTGGAGAAAACCCCACAATCAAGGTCAGAGAATTTCACCACTTTCTATCTTTCCATTTCTTTTTTGCTCTCATTAACCAATGAAAATTAAATTTATAATATTGTCAAATTCATTGATGTATTTGACAATGGTTTCACTTTTTTGGTTTTGGTTTTTGATAGGCCATTTTGAAAGTTGGGATTTTTATTAAAGAATCACGCTTTGATTCAAGAATGTTTTTTTTTTTTTAAAGTTAATACAAACTGGTGGTGAATGCATTGATTCATATTTTCTTCTTTCAAAATGTTTAGAGTTGGATTTTTTGCAAGAAAGTAAAGGAATAATTTACTTATTTAAAAAAATAGCGATCAAAATATTGGTCGCAAATAATATTGACTGATATTAGCAACCACTAATACCGGTATATAACCCAACTCAGCCCCAATTTTATTAAACCCCTGCACCGCCCCCTCCCTTCCCCGGGCCTCCCGCTTGTGATCAATTAGCCCTCCTTCCTGTCTTTTGTTTCTCATTTTTTTTCAAAATTTTTTCCTCACATCCCCACGACGGCAGTAGCCCCCTCCCCTTCCTACGGCAACAGCAACATCCCCCTTCCCCCCTTTTCCATGGTCAGGTAAACTGTAACATTTTCAATATCTTGTACTTTTTTTTCTCATTTCCTTCTTTTTTGTATGAATCTATAACGGGCACACCAACTATTCTTTAATTTGTCTTTTTTTTTCTCTCAACGAATAGCTTGCTAATAATTAATTCCAAAAGGATCAGTTCAAATGTCAAAGTTACTATAATGATGATATAAGACTGGTAGCCTGTCTCTGTTTAAGTTGTATGAATAGTTGTGCAGGTTGGGCTTGTGGAGTTCATTGGATACCCATAAATTATAGTAATCATGCACTATAGAGAACTATTTTCTTCTCTTAATTTTCTATCCTTTCTTTTTCTCTCAGGATGAATATTCATCCATAATTTTCAAGCCATTATTTTACAACATCACATCCCTACATATGAACTACTTTTCATATATTATGCAAAATCATAACATTTCATGATTTTACCTTTTTCTTCTTGAAATTACAAGATATAATTTTTTTTATTATCAGGTGTTATATTGTGCAATGCAATATTATAAAAATTACATTATAAATTTTTACTTTAAAAAAAATTTCAAATTCACATTTTCACCCATTATCATCTTAGGATATCCATCTTTTTTTATTATCAAGTGTTTTTTTTTAAGTTAATACAAATTAGTGGTGAATGCATTGATTCACATTTTCTTCTTCAAAAATGTTCAAAGTTGGATTTTTTGCAAGAAACTAAAGGAATAATTTACTTATTTAAGGAGGGGGTTGGTTTTTGATATTATATTTTTTTCCTGGTTTCAATCGTCCATCTTGAAGGCCTTCTTTCTTGAATTTTGGTACAATAAGATGACTTTGCTGGGTCTTTTCTTTGGTGTTCCATTGGTTGAAGAGCTAAAGGTAACAAAAATATTTTAAGATGCATTTTCTTGCTATCATGCTGTGAGTATGAATCATTAGAAATACTGGTCTTTGAGATGCCTTCTTTCCTTCATCTTGTACATATTTGTTTGTACAATATCTCCATCTCAAATTCAAATGATAGCAAAGTGATTGGAATTCAATTTTATTAAATAAGCTTTCTTTAAATAAATCTCTAATTTTTTTTTCTACATGTATTTATCAGAAATAATTACTTGATTCATATTCCGAATGAATGCCTTTATTAGAAGGCTATTTTAGACTATTATGGATTACGTGTAGTTTAAGTATAAAAAATGCTCAAAGTTTAGGAAGAAGATTTCTAAAGGTTTGAATGTTAGTTATTATAAAATTATATTTTTAATTTATATTTTGATTAATGACCTAGTCCATAATATGGCTTCTTTAGATATTATGAAACATAATTATACTTCTTTGGAAATAGTTTTGTATTCACAATGATCTTCCTAAGTTTTTTATGTTATTTTTGATTAATATATATTTATAATTTGTTGATGATGTTTGTAATATGTATCGTATGAATTTGATTTATAACATAGTAGATGATAGCTACTGCAAGGAGAAGCAATGGATTTTGTATTGAGTCGACAAATATGGTAAATAGAAGGTGTTATTTTAATCACTATGTGGATGTTATGGAAAGAATTATGAAGTCGATGTCCGAGGAGCAGAAGGCAAAGGTGTATATGACTCTATTTGGTCATTTCATCCATCTTCCATATATCAAGTAGAGCAGGCCATTATTCGATGCACTACTCTCCTTATGGGATGATGACAAGGAGGGCTTTAGATTTGGTAAGATTGGGGTTCCTTTTATGGAGACTGAAATTATCCTCATTCTTGGTTTGAAGGCCATAGGTGACGAGATTGATTTTTATAGCAAAGAAAGTGTGTAGTCAGACCTTATCATTCATTTTTTTAATGGTGACTATAAATTAACTATTAGGAATGTAGTTAAAAATAAATTCTTGTCTTGTTGGAAAGTTTGGGTTGCAAGATGTAGAGGATTTTATAAAGTGTTAGGTTCTTTATCTTTTTATAACTATTCTTTTTTCAACTATCCACTATCATGTTCCTAAAGCATTATGTCAGTATCTTGATGATTTGGATCGCCTGGAATCCTATAGTTGGGGTCTTGCTATTTTTACTTTGCTCGACAGTAAATTCCTTATCTAGTGAAGATTGTGTACATAAGAAACAAAAATACAAATGGCTGTGCTGGGTATATGGATGGATGTACAGTGGCTCTAGTGGTAAGCTTGTTTATTTATACTTTTGACTTAATTATTTGATAGTTAATTTAACATTATTTTTGTTTATATTATTTTATTATGCAGGCCTGGATTGTTGAGTATGCGAACGATCTACTTGGAAAACATAGACCATCATTAATCTATCATCGTCTCTTGCGTTGGAGCAATGCCCAATTCCCTTATAAGGTGGAGGCGATCATTGAAGCCATAAAGAAATTAAAAAGATTTGAGGTATTACGTTTTGTATCTAACATCATATATATTTAAATTAAAACATAATTACATTTTTTTGTCCTTTGTTAGGTGTTGAAGATGATAGAGCCTAAGGAGGATGAGTTGCACCTCCTGTCACAAAGAAGGCTACAAGGGGTGGATCCGATACAAGGACAGGCATGTTACACCGTTTAAAATTTTCGTTTTTTACATTCTTCATATTAGTACATAACATACTATTTTTGATTATGCCGGTGCATACTTATTAACATTTGGCATACTATATTTAAATGACACTTAAAAGTATACTATGTACGAATACATATACCTCCTCACTACTATACATATGCACTGGTGCTAGTTGTGCATGAAGCTTTATCTCCTTAAAATGAAACTTCAACTTCTAATTGTTTAAGTTCAGTGTATAGAAGGTAAGCATCTTGTTTTAATGCATCATTTTTCATTGTAGACCATTTAAAATATTTCAAAATAGCTTTCTTTTAAGCAACACTATCTTAAATCATGTACCATATAACTGTGTACCTAGTATGTATATGATACTATGTTAATTTAATTACATGTAGCAAGTTCCGTCATCTAGCCAGCCTAAACAACATTCAATTCATGCTTTAGAGACACATTTGGCAATGATTGGGAGGGCGTTGATTTGTCATGGTTTCCACTTAGAGGACCCTCAACCCATCAAAGATGTTATAGCAGAGGATGCATGGATTCATGCCTTTGATATGAAGCTTTCATTAATTGAGAAGACCCTCCAGGACAAGGGTTTATTGCTGGCAGATGACACTGAAGGTATGGATATGCATCCTGTTGAGGTTAGTTTTCTACTCTAATCATAATATAGATATATAGATATGATATCATTTATGATCTAAATAATTTTTATTATTTAGGTGAGGGCAGAGTATTCTTCTTCACATGAATAGCCCCACATAGCTGAAGGAAAACCTTGTGTCCCTTATAGTAGTGAAGATGTGAAGGTAGTAGTCAAATATTTAATTTTTATATTATATTTATGAGTGCTTATTATGTCCTAACTGCCTTTATTTTTATTAGGCAAAGGTTGTTGTTGAAGTTGAGTGCTACCACGAAACATGTATCATCATTATGTAGGTACGTGAAAATGGGAGCTCGTGAGAGAAAGCCTAGTGAGAAGGGAAAGGCCATATCATACCTTTTTAAGACCTACAAACGTGCAAGAAAGAAACAATAAGAGGATAACATAGTTAAAAGAAATACGGCCTTACCCACCACCAAGAGTGATCTATATGCTTTAGATCCTTTAGAGCATATAAGTACTGCACCGATGGAGCTGCATCGTCAGTTAAGAATGAAGAAGATCAATCTCTCATTGGAGAGGTGTATTTATTATGTGCATATACTTATTATTAAATCACTATAATAGATTTTGTCTTCATATTGTGTGTGCTTGTATGACTCCAACTTTAAACATTTAATACACTTACTTAAAATATTATTTTTATTTTATCATTTTATAGCATATTCAACATTCTAGTACAGTTATAGATGTTGAAACATCAGTGGTCCCAGATATGACAATACAATTGGCACGAAGGGGCACCTATCACGGGAAGGGGAAAGGTGTACTACTATCTTATCTTGAAGCATCAATTGATTTCTACATCAACGAAGATCATTTTGGGTAAGCTAATATAATTATATTTCTATATATCATTGTTCATATTACTTTTTTTGTTTATATCTGCATTTTTTATGTAGTGAGAATATTTGGGAGGATCCAAGTATATCCAAACCTTCTTGCACATGCCATGCATTGGATCAACTCCTTTATAATGGGCCACTTCGGACTAATATATGAAAATTAATTACTGGTCCATTTCCATTGATCTTTTTTTTTTTTATGCTAACATTATATTTTTTTGAATCATGTATAGCTCATTAATAAGTATAAGTGAAGTGATATAATGACCTACCATCCTTCTCAATATATGCACATGCATGCTTACATGGTATCCAAAAGATTTGCCATTCACTACAAGAGCACGTGCAATCTTGTAGGTCAACCTTACATGAGTACTTTGTATCCTTTACATCATAAATCATGATGCTTGATATAAATACAGATAAATTTCGATCTTCTTCTGCATTTCTTTGCAATACTTTTTCAAGATCAGGACAAAGATAGGTTTGGATGCTATGTCGTCACATTCATCTAGCGTGCATCAATTGCATAATTTGAAATCTTATATGATCAACCATCTAAGGAATAGCAAGATGTTGAGCCTTTAGAATCCAACTATTAAAACATTCGACAACAAGATGTCATAATATCCCAATGCGGACTTGGAAATACTAATTTGCCAATGCTCTGGCTTTTAATGTGTTATAAAGTTACTTGCACCTGGGACTTCAGCTACAAGTTTACTCATTAATTTTTGAAAAATATTTAGCCTTGGAGTATATGCAGCAGCATTTAACAAATCAACCAACCTCTTCCTTTCAACTGCATGATAATGAGCAAGCACCCCTACATATACAATGATTGTATATTAACATACATAATAATTTAAAAATAAAAATTAAAAGTTTTGAAAAGAATGTTGCATGTTTGATTTTTAAAATTTTCTTTGATATGACGGATACAGTAAGAGTGGTAGATATCGAAAAAGTACATGGACACTGCTTTCATAAGTCTCTAATGTCTATCTATCATAATTATAAATGGTTGTCTATGGTACTCAATACAAGACTTTATGACTCCTTTTAAAATCCGACAAAACCAGTCCCAATTATCATCATTCTCTATATCAACATTGGCGTATGCTATAAGAAACATATTATCATTCGCATCTTTGCCCGTAGCACCAAGTAAAACTCCTCCATCCCTATGTTTAATAAATGTTGCATCCATGAATATTAGAGGTCTACAACCTCTAAGGAAACCATTAATTGAGGTTCTAAAGGAAATGAATAAATGTCTAAATTGATCTTCGAAGGTTTCATACTTTGCTTGCTACCAGGTTGGTCCCAAGAATGGCATTACAATACCATCGTATCCGTTCATAAGATACTAACCTTTGACCATATAGCTCCTTCATAGCAACTTCTTTTCCATGCCAAGCTTGATGATATGGTAATTCGACACTAAATTAATGACGAGTATCTTTTAAAATATCACTTGGCCTGGTATATCATGAATTTTCTCTTTTACAATATTTGAAACCCAATGCTTCGAAGCCTTGGGATGAGATTGAACCTGTAACTCTACTATGCATATATGTTGATTGCTCATTATTTTAATTGCAAATCTATCTTGATTTCCAAGACGAGAAATATGAATGTGCCATCCACATCCTTCATATGCACATTCAACAGTAACACGCTGATGATCATTCTTTATAAACATAAAATCTCTATAATTTGCAATGTAGAAATTACGAATTGTATCATGAAAGGTTTCAACATCCTTGAATTCTTGACCTACACCCTCTATAAAGTTTTCCAAAGTATTCAAAGTGTTCCTTGGATTTGGTTCATCTTCAATAAAACTCCTTGTTTCTTCGACTACTCGCACAAAATTACTTGAGTTACCAAATGAGAAAAAATGAGGTGAACTATCCTTCCGATAATTTTTAGAATAATTTACATGTTCAACATTTTTAGATGGGATACCATCCTTGCAAGTACAAAAGATTGGTTTTTCCCGTAAATAATATTGCCTCACATTGAACATTACATTATATGATCCAGATTAATTATAAAAAAATAATATACTAAAATAAATTATCAATAGACTTTGAATTACCTCAAATTGATTATCATATTAGGCGATTCAGTCATCAACGCTGCATGAAATACAACCATTTCAATTATTGTAGCTTTTAATTTTCGATGTATTTTGTACATATTGCTGACATCTTTATCTGTTATGAGTGTAACGAATATTCTTAAATTGTTAGGAATATAAAATTTTAGATCAATCATTGTAGGAGATAAATGCTTTTATCTCTCCACTATGTCATTGACAATATAATTAAGAGTTGTGTCTTTTGAAATTGAAATAATATGGGCTTCATTACCATAGGAGCACACGGCCATAAAAATTAAATTTTCAATGTCCTTAGGATCAATAACTGTTAAAAACCAAGATAATAATAAAGAAGATGATTCAAAAGAAATTAGAAGAAAGTTTTATGAACATGGCGTGGAAGAGGATTCGGAAGAAATTAACGAGGAGGCGGGCCAGCGGGGGGAGGGTGTGTGAATGGTGGAGAAGGAGCTGGGGGGGGCTACTCTCTTCGTGGGAGAGCTTCACTGGTGGATGACGGACATTGATCTCGAGGTAGAGCTCATCAAGTACGGGCAGCTGAAGGAGGTAAAATTCTATGATGAGAAGGCGAGCATGAAATCCAAGGGATTCTTCTAGGTTGATTCTATGATCTAGTAGCTACTGCAGTATGCAAGGAAGGGATGAACAAGCATGTCTTCAATGGCCAGTCCTGCATCATGGTGTTTGCATTGTCACACGTTGTTCGTCGGACGGAAGAAGCTCAACTCAAAAATCAGTAGATGGTAGCCCAAACGTTAGCACAATCTCAGAAGGAACAACAAACGAAATATGAGAAAGCATTTAAATTTTAGAATTATCGCAAGGAAGATAAAACCGAATATGATAAAGGATATTTTGGATATTTTTTAGAAAAATATGATATCATAAAGGATCTTAAACGAAGGATTGGAAGTTAGAGTTTTAGTCAACAGGATGATTTGTTATAGTAGGGTTAAAACTAAGAGTGGGAATTAATTTTCCCTGTGAAGGGAATGTCAGCAGCGGGGTGTACTGGTGTATGCATTGGTGAGTCGAAGCAGTGGGTGAATGAGGTGGGGCGGCAGTGATGGCAGAGTCGCATTCGTGCATCATGAGTGTTAGCTCTCGTATGCGCACGGGCATCGAATGCAGTCTGTCCAACGAGGCGGTGCCAATGGGGCAGCGGTGGGCATGACCTTGCCTGCATGCGGTAGCTCATGTAGCCATGGCGACGACATTGTGGTTGGTGATGGGGCATGGGGTGCAGTCAGCATGGCGATGCTTGGCTCCACAGGATGTGGTGTTTGTCGACGCGGCGATGCCGGTGGCAGTAGCGCAAGTGGCTGGGCACGGAGGCAGCGGCAATGGGAATGGCTGAGTTTGGACACGACGGCGATGGGGCATGCAGAGAAGGCAACATCAGCTGCCAGTGTGTAGCCCCATTGCATGCGGCTTCCATCTAAGCAGTGTCAGAAAGTCAAAATATGATTGCTTGAGTATATATATATATAGAGAGAGAGAGTTTAATATATATTTATTTAAAAAAATTATAATATCATATAATTAAAATATAATTTTTAGAAAATAATTATAATATCCTATAATTAAAATAGATTTTTTTGGTAAGAAAAAGGGATGGGGGGATAAATCCCGGTGTAGCTATCCCGCAAGCCCCCATCCTGCCAGGTAATGTTCACTCAAGATGCTCAGATTTTTGCAGTCTTTCCCTACCTAAAAGTGAGTAAGTCAACTTGACATCACTAAGACACCGGCTAGTAGAACGGGGACAAAGAGGGAAACCCTGACCTCTCACTCACACCAGTGATCGTGGGTCCAAAAAAATTTCTGGATTTAATTGAGTCATCTATAGGATCATGCCTTGAATCCATGATCGGTTAGTAATGATAGATTTTTTTAAAAAAAAAATCTTTTTTTTTATTAAGCCGTTGCATTCATATTTAAGATCTAACATGAATATAACCTAAAAAGTTGGAAAGCATAATATCCCTAAAAGCCTAGGGGAATCTTCAAGGTCAGTCTATAAAACTTGTCCCAAATGGTGTGCCATATAGGAGGCTACCCAGTCTGCTGTCGAGTTAGCCTCCCAAAAGATGTATGATACAAAGCAGGATGAGCATCCCTGGAGCAGTAGAGCAATGTCCCGTAGGAGAGGATGCAATGTCCTAACCCTTCTGGCCTTCTGGATCCAAGCAATAACCGTAGCCGAGTCACCTGGGATAATAAGATGATTCGCATGTAGAACCTGCCAAGCATAGGCAATGCTGGCCAGGCACCTTGCAACTTCGCGCCTGGGATTGACGGCTCATAAAGATGATGCCCCCCGTGGTGAGAATCCCGAGACATGGACCATGGATAACGAAACTAGCTCCCCCATGAATGCCCATGACACTCCCATCGAAATTGACCATGATAAAATTTGGAGGTGGGGGCTCCCAGGAAATGAAAATCCTGCTGGGTGCTCGAAGAGCGAAGTGGCAACCCCAGATCTCCGAAGTTATTGCAGTCGAGATAGTAATGTCCCGAGCATGTATCCGAGCTGTCTCCACTATCAGCCTTGCAGATGGAGTAGAAGAATTAAAAATAATATCATTCCTGGATAGTCAAATGTTATAAGCAATATAAGCCATGAAGGTGGTATTAGGTTGAGATGTGGCATGTTGGAGTAATCCCAGGAAGTGATCAGTATAGTCTGCAACATTGCTGAAGGAAGGAAGGAGGCCAACTAGGTCCCAGATATGGATGGCACTGTGACATAGGAATAAGACATGGACCATTGTCTCATCCTCCAAACCAAAAATTAGACAATAGGAGGGGACATGCACTCCTCTAGAAAAAAGTAAATCTCTAGTTGGGAGACATCCCTAAGCTACTTTTCAGAGAAAGGTACTCACCCTAGCATGCACCGGGATCTGCCAGATCCAGCCAATACCCAAACTCCTTTGAGGAGCATGGCTAACTAGGGGAAGCAAGTCAGAGATGGATGCTCTGGGAATGGCAGAGGACCCATAGATCCGAGTATCAATACAAGCATGAGTGGGTAAGGGTATCGATAGTACCCGAGCATCCAAGATATCACCAAACACCCGGATAACCAGCGACGAGTTCCATTGCAGGCCATCAGCAAGCAAGAGGTCAGTAATAGATAAAGAGACACTGATGTCCGTGGTAATGAAGGTTGGCTAGCGAGCCAACAGGATGTTCGCAAACCAAGGATCAGAGAAAAAATTGATAAAAGCACCATTACCCAAAACCCATCTGATGTGAGGGATGATGTCCGGGGTAGCCATAAGCATAGCTCTCCATATGGGTGAACAACGATGGCCAGCATGGTGATGCCCAGAAGGGCACAAGAGCCCGTATCTGTGCATCATCATATCCGTCCATAAGCTATCTGGACTTAGTAGAACACTGGTAACATGTCTGAAAAACATGGCATCCTGAATTGATAGTAGGGAGTGGATACCGAGGCCACCATGTTGAGAGGGCTGGCAGACCACTGGCCAACTCAAAAGATGGATGGATCTACTATCCGAAGATGCTCCCCAGAGGAAGGCCCGAATGATTTGATCAAGTCTGAAAGTCACAGATTTTGGAAGGATAGCTTGAGATAAAATATGAACTGGCAAGGAAGTAAGGACGGACCTGATCAGCATGATCCGACCCATAAAGGAGACAGTCCTACGCTACCAGCCCTGCACCCAATCCTGGATGTCCTTGATAAGGTGCTGACAATTAGCCTTTATCAGCCTACCCCTCGTAACAGGAATACCAAGATAATGTAGAACACCATCATGATCAACAATGCCGAGGGTATCCCGGATAGAACGACAAACCTGGATGGGGGTCCTTGGACTGAAATGAATCTCAGATTTATGACAATTGACTCTCTATCTTGAAGCAAGACAATAATCCTCCAGAATCCTGCGGAAGGCTAGGGCACATCGAACAGAAGCCCTCCTCAATAGAAGATAATCATTTGCAAACAAAAGATGCGAGATAGGGTTGGCCTCAGTGGCCGGGATATACGACTGAAGACCCAACCCCTGAGGTGGCACCCACAAAGCTCACGATAAGGCATCAGCAGAAAGAATGAGCAAGTACAGTGATAGTGGGTAACCTTGTCGAAGGCCAACATTAGAGGCAAAGAATTCAGATGGGGTGCCGTTGATTATTATGGCATAAGAGGGTCGAATAATATAGGCAAAAATCCAAGAGATCTAAGCTACAATGAAAATCAAAGTCCATCAACGCCTTGTAAATAAAGGACCAATGCATACGATCATATGCCCGCTTCATGTTGACCTTAATAGCCATAAGACTGCGCCATGTGGAGGCCCTACAAAGATCATACATAAATTTTTGTGCAATGAGAAGATTGTCAGAGATAGATCGACCTTCCAGAAAAGCTCTCCGCTCACTGCTAATTAGACTGGAGAGGTTCGGCTTCATTCGGTTGACCATAAGCTTAGCAAAAATTTTATACATAGTATTACAAAGGCTGATGGCCTAAAGTGATTAGGATCTGAAGCATCCCTGCGTTTAGGAATAAGAGTGACATAGGTTTCTTTCCAGGAGTCAAGCATCTTGGCAAAATAGAAAAACTCCCGGATAGCATCAATCACCTCTAGTCGAATAATACTCCAAAACCTGCGGAAGAAAAGGGGGGAAAATCGTCCGACCCAGGGACTTTAGCCTCAGTCATAGAGAAAAGAGCCTCCTGGATCTCATCCACAGAAATGCATGAAGTCATACGTTATGATCTCCTTATCAAAATTCATGTTCCAGCTCTATTTTGGATTCATGGCTTCAAGCCATTTCTCAAAGTTGAAACTCTGCTTGCATCCATGTAGTAGATCGGATCCTCATAATTTTTATTAAGTTCGATAAGATCATCATCCCAGACCAAGAAACCATGGCATCTATCCAGCTGACACGGTACTCTACTAGATCTTCTTAAAGGTGCATCCACAATGACTTTCAGGTTTGATCCAATCAAATCCGATTCTATGGGTTTAGTCAATAGTATTAGTTCTTCTACTTGTCGAACTTGTTTTTTAACCTTAGTAGTATTTGTTTCTTTTCCTAAGAAATTCCTTGTCTAAAATGTCTTCCCTATTACTGATGAACATCTTTTGTTCATCAACATGGTACAAGTAATAACTCTTATTGTTTTTTGGATATCCTATAAAAAAATACTTATCAGATCTAGGCTCAAGCTTGTCTATTTTCAAACATTTGATATAAATTGGACAACTACAGACCCTGAGGTGTGAGAGTCTCGGCTTATATCCTGACCATATCTCATATGGTATTTTATCTACAGACTTATTGAGAACTCTATTTAGAACATAGCAAGTTGACTCGAGTGTATATCCCCCAAAAAAAGATCGACAGATTCACAAACCCCATCATGGGCTAAACCATATCTAATAGGATTTGATTCTTCTATTTAGACACTCCATTATACTGAGATGTCCCTGGAAGTGTCTATTATGATAGAATTCCATTCTCCTCTAACTATATCAAAAACTCACTGGTGAGATATTCATCTCCTCAATCAGATTGAAGAGTTTTAATACTCTTTCTAGTTTATTTTTTACTTCATTACAGAATCATTTGAACATTTCAAATGATTTAGACTTATATCTAATTAGGTAGATATACCCATACCTCGATAGATCGTTTAAGAGCATGATGAAATAGTGATATCTATCTATGACTAAAGTGTTCATCAGTCCACACTATATCACTATATACTAGACTCAGAACTTTATTGGCTCTTTCACCTTTTTCAGTAAAAGAAGATTTAGTCATTTTACCAAGAAGGCTGGATTCACAGGTCGTAATGATTCAAAATAATTGTGCTCGAGAAAACTCTCTTTGATTAACCTATTTATCATATTCTTATTAATATGACCTAGCCTACAGTATCTAAGGTAAATATTAGATATATTTTCTAATCTAAAATATTTTCTAGACGTGTACACTATATTAACAAACTATGATAAAATATAAATACTATTTAAAATGATATCATAATAATCATTTTTTATTGATAAAGAAAAATCATTCTTGGCCTGTTCAAAACTAAAGAGATAATGTAAAATTGATAGTTTCTTCTTCCAATGACCCTACTTCTTACAGAAGAAGTACTTTGCCTGACTTTAGTCGGACTTGGACTTCTTATTCTAACTTGGTTGAGCATGTTGTACCTTCTTTTTTCCTTTCTTAAAGGGATGATACCTTTTCAAAGTAGATCCTCCCACTACATTCATCGGTCCTTTGTAGAGCTGATGATGATTCTCATAAGTCTGCAGTAACCCCGGCAGACCATGGTCATCAACTACAGGCTTAGTCATTTTGTAATGACTAAAAAAATCAAGGTAGGACTTCGACAAGGAATTTAGGATTGTATCTTTTCTAAGTTGCTCATTTAAGAAAAATCCAAGTTTGCTCACGCGCTCGATTAGTTCCATCATGTACAATATATGATTAGTGACCAATACCCTTCCCCCATCCTTGGGTTAAAGATAGCATAAGATATTTTATACCTTTCAACATTGTCAGGAGTGCTGAAAGATTCTTTCAAAATTTGAAGCATATCCTATGGCTGAGCATCTTCAAATTTATGATTCAGTTCATCATTTATGGATGCTCGCATAATGCATTGAACTGTGGTTCAATCATTAAGCTACTTGTGATAAGTATCTTTGATCGGACCTCGGGCATTAGGAGCGGGCTCTTTAGATACCAGATCTATCAAAAAGTACAAGATATGTTCATGCTCTAGGACTATTTTCAGCTTTCGATATCAATTATCAAAAATGGATCTTGTCAACCTTTTATTGTCTAACAATGAACAAAGTAATAATATATTGGTCATTTTTAACTGAAAAAATAAGATCTATTAGTACATGAATATTTTAATCCTAAAAACTTGGACTTTAGTCTGAAGGTTCTCTTACTATTTTGTTCAAATTGATAGCCTCTACTTTTAATTCAAGAAATTATATTAATTTCTTAGTATATACTAGAATCCTATAGACTACTCATAAGCCCTAGTATGGCTTGACCCATCCATGTAGATCTAAAGATAGGTTCTCAATCAAGTGGATCTAAAGGTAGGTTATCAATCAATTATTTTTTCAAATAATTTCTAGTATTTAATTTTATCCCAGGGACCTCTTCAGTAAACATATAGCACCTCTACTAAAAGTTCTAATTAGGTCCAACTATTAACATGACAGAATTCAGTGTTTCTAATTAATGAATGACCAAGCCCAAGTATAACTCGGCCCACCTAATCACCGTTTTGAATGTTACACTTGAATCATCATAATATAAATGATAATTTCAATAGCCAGATGAGTACCGAATTTTTGGACCTCCAATGATCATCTTAACTATTGAACCCATTACCATCCTCATAATGGAAGGCTGTGACTCGATCATCTCTATAACTTTGTCATTTTTAGGGATCTAATAATTTAGAATTTTTTATTAATGGTTAAGAAGAGAGAAGAAGACATGGACTAATTAACAATTCTACCTCTAATTAACCAAGTCAGTGAAGAGGGTTGAAAATAAATTGATCCAAGAGCACCTAAATCAGTCATGCTGATCATCCTTACTGGCATGGGTTAACTGAAATCAATAAGTTGTTTAATCAAATTTTGATTGAACATATTGACCAGGTAAGTAAGATCGATAGGAGGGTTCCATCATTAATCTCTTTCTTCATATACCAACAAAGTTAGTTAGGTAAGGATAGTCCTAATTAATAACAATGATCAAATGCCAAACTTACTTTAGACATTAATTGGTTTATCAGATTTGATTAAACTATCCTAAAGATTAGGGTCCGATTGTTGAGCCATAATCAGATCCATTTATTATAATATGAACTTGATCAAACTATCACTATAGATTGATCTAAAGAATCCTTGATCTAATCCTAATCAACTTTTGGTTAGGTTAAATTTAGTTTTCTTTTAGGTCCATATTATTTAAAATTCTAATATTAGGTTTAACCCAATTAATCTACCTGATTCAAGCTAATCCAAAATCTATGATTTATGAAATGTGATTAGTTCTTTAATTCACAATTCTAGATCTAATCTTAGACCTTTTAATTTTAGCAATTAATCAAGATTAATTTTACTAAATTTATATCTAAACAATTTATATGCATCTCATATACATTAAGTACTTTTAGATCTAAACTATACAATGTAGTCATATGCTTAAATTAATGTTATGTTTCATGTTCTAAACATAAAATCAAGTCATAATAAATTAATTTTAAATAAAAAATAGTCAATTAATCAACATTAAATTACTAAAAATTAGATCTAAATAATGAAATAATTTTAATAATATTCTTTTCACTTCACTTATTCATGGGATATAACCATAAGTGGTACTCCTATATGTTATAGAAGATCCCATAGAATGGAAAGAGAGGGCCTTTAAACCCTACTTTTCTCCTATGATCGGATAGCCATAGTGATCAACCAAATCTGAAGTAGTTACTTAGATTCAAATTAAACATAAAAATCAGATTTTAATCCTAAATTATATTATGTCAAGAACCCATGGCCCAGATACCACTATTGAAAAAGGGATAGGATTTCATGCATATATTTTTTAAAAAAAACTAGCAAAAGCAATAATCAGATTAAAATATTTTTAATCAAATAACATCTATATAGATTAGATCTAATAAATTATAGCATGGATCTAATATGATATGCAAAAAAAAATAAAATATTAAAAATAAATTCAGTATGCCTCGAACTCATCGCTATATACTATAAATCAAATCTACATACAATATGAAATCTAATTTCATACCTTATCGTGGATCAAAATGATCACCGCTATCGATGGCATGCGGTAAGGGCTCTCTACATCACTTCATAGCTGCATAGGGTGTCCGACCTCTATAGATAGTCCATATGAAGCTTCGACATGATCGACTTTTTGGGACTGCTAGATCTCATCAAAGGCTATCGGATGGCTGATTAATTTTTTTCTTGGATCTTCTTAAACCCTTTAAGAAGATTACGAAGTGGAGGATTTGAGATCAAGAGGCAGGAGACAAAAAAAATATGAAAACCCTCTTATTATTATTTTTCTTCTTCTTCCCTTAAAACCCTAGCGCTAGACCTCACCCCATGCCTGTCTTATGTTTCATGTCAGTCTCCCCTTCTCTTATTTTTTTTACTGAATCCCACTCTCAAAATCACAATAAGAAGTCTCACATATATTCACACACCTCATAGAAAATACAATAAAAATTGTGTGGAGAAATGGATAGGAATTAGTGGAGTTTGAATTAGAATAGGATTAGGATAGAGTTTGAATCCCATTCTAACTCTTTTAGTTTTTTTCAGTAATTATTTCAAAAAACCTCATGCTAATCCCTTCACAAAATCAACCCATATCTCAAGAAAAATTTAGATAAATAAGGCATGGTGAGGGGATTAGGATAAGGAGAGTTGTGATAAAATAGGACTAGGACCAAAGAGTTTGATTGGGAATCGAACTCCTCCAAATTGAATTCAAAATCTAATTAAATTAAACCAAGCTAAGCCTAATCTAAAAAGGAATGATGGAGGGTGACAACAAGAGGGATTTGGCATGAGATTTCTTCACGGTAATTCTATGATAGCATGGAAAAAAATAGAGAGAGAGAAATGTGGTGCTGAGGAGGGAGTTTGAATGTTGACTTAGTCAAAATAAGTCCTAATCCAAATTAAATTTGGTTTGGCCCATTTAATTAACTTGAACCTAATTTAATTAGGTCCTAGTTAACTTAATTAATTTCCAATCAAATCAGAAATTAATTGAGTCCAAGTTTGAATTAAATCAGGATTAAAACCATCTTAGTGATTATGTCATTATATAACCTAATCAGGTAAAAGCTAATTAAACCAAACTCAATTAGACTTGACCTAAATCTCTTTGCTCAATCAAATTGAGCAGTTATCAACCTAATTGATAATTAATCCTCCTATAATTAATTAACAATTAATTAATTATTTATTTATTTACAACATTTGTGTTAGGTTAATTATTAATTGAATTGATAATTATATCCCAGAATGATTATCAATCGTTGTATGACCCATAGGTTTAAACACTAAGCCGGTAGCTTAGGAATCAATTTTTGAACTAATCGATGTAATTTCTAGTAATGGTATCCAATGTCCAGATAGATCGAATGATTGCAAAGCAATATTCAAGAACCTAGGTATATAATTACTATATAATTCATCCCTTTGACCCAATACTCAGGTTGATTTTAGAATCAACTGCCAACTCTTGAATAGTGCATCTAGATATATCTCAGCCTAATAGATCCTGTGACTCCTCACAAGGATTATCTTGGCCAAGGTTTTACAAAATTGAAATACTATAGAGCATTTTTTCTAATATCTTGGAGTGCTCAATCCTTTCTTGACTCATATACCGACTTAACGGGTACTTGACTGCATCCAATAACCTTCCATCATTAGATTAGAAATCTAGATAATCCGACATCTAAATACAGTAAGTTGCTTACAAGTCACCATGATGATCTCAGATTGGAGGGATACTTGTACCTATCTCCTTTTGAGAGATACTCTTGACAGCAAAGTAGTCTACAGAGTTGGTCATGTTCGATGTAGTGTACTCCTACACTCGCATGCCATACCAATGTCTCCACAATCCTTGGTTATGAGACTAACCAATCTATATGGCATATAATGACCTATACTCAATAAATGTTTGTCCTAAGTAATAATATATTATTTGATCACAAACAAGTTTAAGAACTATACGACAAATCTTCATTTATCGATCATTAGTAGTTCTAAGGATTTCATTACAGAAGAATTCATAAAGAAAGATATATTAAAGTGATGAAATGCCAAAAAATAATTTTATTTATTAATGAATCATGTACAAAATATAAAAAGCTCAACTGTCTATATCCCAAATGATTAGCTTTAGAACACATGTCCTAATAGTGTCAGGAGTGCTAAGGAAGGTGTTGGGTTTGTGATTTGGGGACCTAATGCCAGACTATTGGTAGCGGGCTGATCACATTTTTTAGAGATTTTTGTTCTAGGTGCAGAGCTTCAGGCCTCCTAAGCGAGTATCCTTGGTGCTTGGTAGGATCTGGGAGCTTAGAGGATCTTCATTAAGGTAACTCTATGACCATGATTGATTGGATTTAGGGGCATCACATTAGCTCATGACTAAATACTAATCCACTGCTCCATGATATCTGGTCTACTCTTTATTTTGTAGCCATGATATCTATTTGGTATGTCTACCGGGAGGTGAATAGCGTGGCTGACTAGGTTGCATCTTTTATCGCTCAATACTCGAGCATTTGATCTGAACCCAAGAAGAATGGAAATATTGAAAAGCAAAAGAGGATAAATAATAGAGAAAGAAAATAATTTTTATTTTTGATTCATTTATTTTCTTGGCTTACTTATTTTACTGTAGCTGGATTTGATTCACACTAGAATGGTAGCAAGCTCGACAATGATGAAATTGAGAGCACGGAGCCGACATACTTATTCACTATTTCCACTTCGTTTAGAGTGGTGGTCTTTAGATCCCCGGACATGATCTACTTTAGGACTATCTCTAAGTCTGAACCCAGCCTCCAGGTTTTGAATGCCACTGCCACTTTAAATTTTTAATTGCATCCAATGACTCGTCCAATGTCAGAAATATCTTCTTTGCCATTATGCTAGAAAAATTCAATTAAATCATACTTGAAAATCAAATGACTTAATTAAAAAAAAATTAAAATATAAAAATTATATAAAATTATTTATAAAAAAAATTAAAAATATAATTTATGATGGATGGATGATAAAATGATGAGTAATGACGTGATGTACGGATATTTATATGTCACTAGATGAAGGAACAATTTCTGGCAAAATTTTATAGTAAATACTACGTAATTATTCAAATGCCATGTCATCTGTACCATGTCACTCATATTAATGCCGCATCATTTTCGTTTGAACGGTTTTTACCACATAAGTACCGATTATTGCCGGCTGAAATTACTGGTAAGAAAAAGTTACCGGAATCCAGGATTAAAACAGTTTAAAAAGCATAAGAATTAAATAATAACTCTTTGTGGTTTAGGACGTTTTAAAAGATTTTGGTTTAGTTCAAAAATCAGAAACATAATTTACTCAAAAAAATAATTGTACCACTGAATCAGAAAAAGTGTGAAAACCGATCAGAATTTTTCTTTTTTTTTTTTGCTGAAAAAAAGATGGGAAAGAAAAATCTCCGCCGTAGCTGTTACCATCTCGCTAATCCATGTTCGATTTGGATAGTTATTTTTTCGCAATACCTTTCCCATCCAAAGATGAGTACGTCAGTCTGATCCCACTAAGCTATCAGAGTAGAATGCTTTCTCCCGTCTCCAGACACGTGTCCTAGAAAAAATTTCTAAATTTAATCAAGTTACCGCATGGATAACATCTCGAACCCATGATCGGAGAGACGTGAGCGTGAGCACCCACCAACTAAGTCAGAACTTTCAAAATGGGTTATCACATGTGGATTGCAGCATGACAAACATCCATGCATTCCAGTGTGCCAAAATGATGGATAATTAGCATATCAATGTAGTTAATGAATAGTAAATAACAAATACCGTACAATTTTTTTCTTCTTTTTTTAATTTAAAAAATATAATAAAATATAATAAATATAAGATATTAATAGTCAAATTTCTATTATACATTCAGTAATAAATTTTAGTAATTGTCAAATATATTTCATATCAATAATGAACATTAATGATAGTTAAGCATATTAATATTGATTTTGTTAATACCAACATTCATGTGACAAAAGAACAACACTGCATCCATTTTAAATATGTATAATAGATTACTCACACTACATAATAGATTTGAGGATCAAATTTTGGCGTGTTTATAAATTTATAAAACTATATGTTGTTGAAAAGCGTTCGTCTTTCTTCCAATGTCATGCATGCTAACCATTGCTACTTCTGTACCGGACCTGTTCCAGCTGCTCAGTACAGAAGCACGAAAAAAATAGAAGAAATTGACGTCCGGTCCAATCTTTGATCGGAATAAAAGTTTTACTCCCTATTGACCCAAAACATAACTTCCGATCCATATTTTATTTTAAACTTTTTGAAGACTAAAATGCCCCTAGGTGAAAACCCTTTTTCCCTTTCATTGTTTGAAATCCCGTTGAGCCATTTTCTCCGTTTCTCCCCTCTTCTCCATTTTCGACGAGACGGTCCGACGAACAAAAACAGCCCTTCCTGCGGCGGCAACCCCCTCTTCTTCCTGCGGCGACAGCACTAGCCCCCCTCCCCCCTTCCCACGGCCAGGTAAATTCGTTTTCCAATCCCGTTTCCGACGAGAAGCTCTGACGAACGAAAACATAACTTCCGATGGCGACAACACCAGCAACTCTCTCTCCTTTTAGTGGCGACAACACCAGCCCCCCTATCCCTTTCCATGGCTAGGTAATTTCTGCATATAGAAATTAATCAAAGACTTTTTAAAGAATTAATCGAGCCCTTTTCATACCACAGTGAATTAGTTAAATGTGGTTTATAATATGAGATATGCATGCTTTGGGACGTAACCATGGGGATATGAATGTGCATTAGACTTGTGATGTGGACGCATGTATAGGGAATCATAATTTTAGTCATAAAATAGAACTTTGTGTAGGAATTCTTTCTTATATAGTGATTTGGGTTGAGTGGGTGGCAAGAATTCTCATAATTTTAGTCATAAAATAGAACTTTGTGTAGGAATTCCTTCTTATAAAGGAGGAGTCCTTTATAAAAATCTTTTCAGGCTGCATCTTAATCTCCTTCAAAAGGTTCAACTTAAACATGTTGGTTTTCATTTTCTCTTAAATCCAGCTATGTCACTAAATTATCCTCCCCACCCTTCCATTTGGATATCTCTGTACCATGTAATTTCCTAATAAAAATGCAGAATCATTTTTATATAAGGACTTCAATAAAATGCCTCGGTGCATGCTCTGCATTGACAATATTGGATTCTACACTTACATCTTTGATCTAGATATATTAGCATTCTCCCACCCTTTCATTGTAGATATCACCTTCTCATAATAAAATTATTTCTCCTAGAATCAAAATCAATCTCTTGCAAGGACTTCCTATATGCATGTTTGCATATGATTTTGGTGATGGGGGGAGTGGCTAGGTAACGTAAACAGATGGAGATTTAATTGGAAAATGAGAAAGGCACACCTAGATGACCTACGAGCATAATTTAATTGAATACAAGGGATTTTGACATAGCAGTCACACCTAGATGATCTACGAGCATAATTTAATTGAATACAAGTAAGGGATTTTGACATAGCAGTCCCTTTTTCTAAGCTTAATTACAATACAATCTTTTCTTCCCTGGAAAGGGCAAAAAGACTCAAATATTTGGTGACAGAAAAAACAATGGTCCCTACCTTTTAAGGGTTAACATTGTTGGGCACCCTTTCTCATTTCTCTGTTTTACCCCTGAATAATTACTAAAGCAAACATCTTCTTATCATGGATCTTTGTCAACTCTTCTTCAAAGGGTAAAATGGAATGGATAATACATGTCTGGTTATATTTTTATATCCAAATCTACCTAGATATGGTATAAATTCCAACAGCCCGTATTCATATCCATATATGATCCAACAAGGAAGAAAGAAGGAATTCTTGCCACCCACTCAGCCCAAATCACTATAATTGTGAACTCATAATTTTTCTCATCTTTGCCTAAGTTAAATGTATGCTAGATTTTAATCAAATGTGTATGAATTTTCACCTTGTAGAATGGCATGTTCTTCCCAGTTACAATAAGTGAATAGATCTGATATGTTCTGCATAAGAAATAATATCATCACATTGTTTAGTCCTTAGGTAACTCTTGTTTTACCCCTTCATTATGCTAAATCTGATTAACTACTTTCCCTCCACAGAAAGGGAGATTAGTTCAGTTTAGAAACTAAGATACAGCAACAGTTTGTAACTATTGCAATGCTTTGATATCTAACAATAAAAGCTATTTCTTTCTGTTTAATTTGTTCGATTATACGAAGCTTGTTAATTTATGCAACTTTTGGTTCCTTTTTTTAGATATTTTTTACACTCAATATTAGTTTCATATAGAATCTTTGAATTTATGTGGCTTCTTTAGATATTATGAAACATAATTATGCTTTTTTGAAACTAATATTGAGTGTGCAGAGTAGATGATGGCTACTACTAGGACAAGCAAAGAATTTTTTATTGACTCAACAAATATGGTAAATGGAAGGTGTTATTTTAATTACTACATGGATGTTATGGAAATAATTATACAGTCGATGTCAGAGGAGCAGAAGGCAAGGGTGTCTACAACTCCATTTGGTCATTTGCTCCATCTTCCATACATCAAGCAGAGCAGGCCATTGTTAGATGCACTACTATCTTTGTGGGATGATAACAAGGAGGCCTTTAAATTTGGTAAGGTTGTTGTTCCTTTTATGGGAACTAAAATTGCCCTTATTCTTGGTTTGAAGGCCACAGGTGAGGAGATTGACTTTTATAGCAAAGAAAAAGTGCAGTCATACCTTATCAATCATTTTTTTAATGGTGACTTTAAATTATCTACAAGGGATGCAATTAAAAATATATTATTTTGTCTTATTGGAAAGTCTGGGTTGGTAGATGTAGAGGATTTTACAAAGTGCTGGGTTCTTTATCTTTTTGTAACTATTCTTTTTTCAACTGTCCACTATCATGTTCCTAAAGTATTATGCCGGTATCTTGATGATTTGGATCATCTGGAATCCTATAGTTAGGGTCTTGCTATTTTTACTTTTCTTCGACAGCAAATTCCTCATCTAGCGATGAGAGTACATACAAGGAACAAAAATAAAAATGGATGTGCTGGGTATATGGAAGGATGTACAGTAGCTCTAGTGGTAAGCTTTCTTATTTATACTTTTGATTTAATTGGTTGATAGTTAATCTAACATTATTTTTATTTACATTATTTTATTATGTAGGCATGGGCTGTTAAGCATGCAAATAGTCTAGCTGGAAAGCATACACCACCATTTTTGTATCCTCGTCTCTTGCGTTGGAGCAATGCCCCATTCCCTCGCAAGGTGGAGGCGATCATTGGAGTTATAAATAAATTATAAAAAATTGAGGTATTATGTTCAGTATCTAACATCATATATATATATTAAATTGAAGCATAACTATATTTGTTTGTCCTTTGTCAGGTATTGAAGAAGATAGAGCCTAAGGAAGATGAGTTGAACCTCCTATCACAAAGAAGGCCACAAGCACAGGCATGTTATACCATTTTAATGCATCATTTTTTATTGTAGACCATTTAAGATGCTTCAAAATAGTTCTCTTTTAAGCAATAATAACTTCAATCATGTACAATGTAACTGTGTACCTATTATGTATATGATACTATGTTAATTTAATTATGTGCAGCAAGTTCCATTATCTAGCCAGCCTAAACAACATCCAATTCATGCTTTAGAGACATGTTTGGCAGCGGTTGAGAGGGCCTTGATTTGTCATGGTTTCCACTTAGAGGACCTCAACCCATCAAAGATGACATAGCAGAAGATGTACGGATTCATACATTTGATATGAAGCTTTCATTCATTGAGAAGACCCTCTAGGATAAGGGTTTATTACCGGTAGATGACACTAAAGGCATTGATATGCATCATGTTGAGGTTAGTTTAAAAATATACATATATAAATATGATATCATTTATGATCTACATAATTTTTATTTTTTAGGTAAGGGCAGAGTATTCTTCTCCACATGGATAGCTCCACACAAGTGAAGGGGAACCTTGTGTCCCTTATAGCAGTGAAGATGTAGAGGTAGTAGTCAAATATTTATTTTTTATATTATATTTATGAGTGCTTATTATGTCCTAACTGCCTTTCTTATTTTTATCAAGCAAAGTATGTTGTTGAAGTTGAGTCCAAGAAGGAAAGTGCCACCACAAAACATGTGTCATCATTATATAGGCGCGTGAAATTGGGAGCTCGTGAGAGAAAGCCTAGTGAGAAGGGAAAGGCCATGCCATACCTTCATAAGACCTATAAATGTGTAAGGAAGAAACAATAAGAGGATAACATAGTTGAAGGAAGTATAGCCTTGCCCACCACCAAGAGTGATCTAGATACTTCAGATAGTTTAGAGCATATAAGTATTGTACTAATGGAACTGCATCAGCTAGTTAAGTTTCAAAAAGATTGATCTAGGTGTATTTATTATGTGCATGTCTTCAACTTTAAACATGTGCTGATAGATTTTATCATTTTATAGAATATTCAAGATTCTAGATTAGTTATAGATGTTGAAATATCAGTGGTTCTAGAAATGATAATACAAATGGCACGAAGGGGTACATATCACGGGAAGGGGAAAGGTGTACTCCCATCTTATCTTGAAGCATCAATTGATTTTTACATCAACGAAGATCGTTTTGTGTAAGCCATATAATTATATTTCTATATATCATTCTTCAAATTACTTCTTTCTTCAAATTACTTCTTTTGTTTATATCTGCATCTTTTATGTAGTGAGAATATCTGAGAGGATCCTTGTACATCCAAACATTCTTGCACATGCCATGCATTGGATCAACTCCTTCATGATGGGCCACTTCAGACTGATGTATGAAAATTAATTTTTGATCCATTTTCATTGATCCTAGTTTTTTTTTATGCTAATATTTTGTTTTTTTGAATCATGTATAGCCCATTAATGTGTATTTCCGAATCCTGGAGCTATTCCACATAGAGTATAGGGAGCCTGTGGAGAATGCTGCTTTATTTTTGCGTTGTGAGATACAGGTACAATAATTTTAAGAATCATTAATTTTGTTTTCAAAGTAACACAACTTATCAATCAATGTTCTTTTTTTTCTATTTCTATTTCATGTAGACTGCTGTGCTTCAATCCCTTTCAGGGGTTACCTCAGTGACCCCTGAACTTACAAATAATATCATAGATTCAGCACAACCAAGTATAAAAAAAATCATGGCCGATATCAGTTTATCAGACCTCCAGCAATGCAGGTACTTGTTTATTCCGATGAACACAGCATGGCATTGGTACCTGTTAGTTTTGGATTTGAAGGACCAACAATTTTACTGCTACAACTTGATGTGGAGTATCAATGTATCAAATGATGCAAATAAATATGTATGTAATATTATTTGACATTTGTGTTGTTGCTTATATATATAACAACTTGTCTAACTAACATATTATATTTCATACCATGCTTGTATAGGCAATGTTTGTACGCTTTTGGTTGTCCGAGCGAGTAGGATTCCACATCCCTGAAGGTCAAGTTCATAATGTTCATGACTGTGCACAGCAGAAGTTTGATAGTGTAGATTGTGGAGTGCATATGATGATATCTATCGAGATCCTTACAAGAGGTTGCTCGAGTTCGCTGCGTAATGATTTCAAGGAAGATGCGTCATTATATAGGAGCTGGGTTGGGGGAAATATTTTGTTCCATGGGTATTGTACTACTTATAAAAAGTTTTGGTTATAGTATGAAAGCAAGATACAAAGTGTAAAAGATTAGTCCCAAAACAATGTTGGAAGTTTGTTTCAATTATTAATACTGTCCTTGTACCTATTTCATACATATAAAGTGTTAAATTAATACAATTCAAAAAATTTTGTACAATGTGCCATGTTTGAATGTGCGGCATGTTAATTGATTGTAACTGTCAATATTTCATATTTTTTATTTTTGGTCCTTTTCAGTGAGTTATTTAGGTATGCTAAAATAAACTGAAGTGACAGCTAAAGCCCTTCAATTATGTGCCATTTTACTGTGTACCATATTTAACTGTGTGCCATGATTGTTTTAGAGTTTGTTGTATCCAAGTTTTGAATATGAATGATAAGGTTGGCCTCATATCAAGCTGGAATCAGTAAGATGCCTATGTTGTTACCCCTTTGCTAGGATCTATAAAAGAATGTTCACATTTCCCAAGATTCTTTGATAGAAAATCCTTTGATGGTTAAGTCAATTAGAGCCTGAGAAAGGTAGATAGAATCAGTTTGAAAATGGTAAATAGAAGAGTGATTAAAAGAGTGAGAACTTGAGCTTACCTGAGGATCCTCTTTTTTTATAGAAATAATTTGCTTAGTAATTTGTAACCACCTGATATGTTTGTTAGGTTGGAGTCAGTAAAAATTGGATGTGGACATTGATATATAGCTGTCGACAGAGAGAAGTTCGACCATAGATCGATTTTAAGATTGGTTATTCACTAATTCCTGTTAATACCCCTAGTGTTCAACTTTTACAATGGATGTTCAGTGACCTTAAATCGCCATTTGATCTCTAACCATTTGGGCAATGAGTGATGCATGCTCTTTATATCACTCTTGATTGGGTTGGTGATTCCTTTCGTAGCATAGATCACCAGGAATCACATAATATAGGCCCTTCAATTGTGTGCCATTTAAACTGTGTACCATTTAATTATCAAGTTTTTAATTACCAACAAGTTTACTGTGTGCTATTTAATTGTGTGCCATTTTAAAAGAAGTCATTGTTACAGAATCTTCCTCTCCTCCCTTCTTTCATTCTAAATTTGCTAAGACTGTGTGCCATTTACAAGTTTACTGTGTGCCATTTAATTGTGTGCCATTTAAAAGAAGTCATACAAAATCCTCCTCTCCTCCCTTCTGTCATTCTAATTTTGCTTCTAATTTTGCTATAAGATTCCAGCAGGGATGATGGATATTATAGCGTTACTAATATGTTGAACAAAAAAATCAAAATTTAGAATTCATAACTGTGTACAACAGGTTTTATTTAAATGTGTGCAGGTTTTATGACACTGTGTGCATGTTTTATTTAACTATGTGCAGAACTAGAATAACTATGCAGGTTTAGAATAATTGTGTGCAGAACTAGAATAACTGTGTGCATGTTTAAAATAACTGTGTGCAGAACTAGAATAACTATGTCCATGTTTTATTTAACTGTGTGCAGGTTTATTTAACTGTGTGCAGGTTTAACTGTGTGCAGAACTAGAATAACTGTGTGCAGGATTTAAATAACTGTGTCAGAACTAGAATAACTGTGTGTAGTTATTTAATTATGTGCATGTTTAAAATAACTGTGTGCAGAACTAGAATAATTGTGTGCAGGTTTTATTTAACTGTGTGCAGGTTTATTTAACTGTGCAACTTTAATTGTGTGTAGAACTAGAATAACTGTGTGCAGAACTAGAATAACTGTGTGCAAGTTTAAAATAACTGTGTGCATAACTAGAATAACTGTATGCAAAACTAGAATAACTGTGTGCAAGTTTTATTTAAGGTATTATTTAACTGCGAAATAACTGTGTGCATGTCTTATTTAACTGTGTACTGAATTTAAATAACAGTGTGCAGAACTAGAATAACTATGTGCATGTTTAAAATAAGTGTGTGCAGGTTTTATTTAACCGTGTCCGAGTCTTATTTAACTGTGTCATGTTTAAAATAACTGTGTGCAGGTCTTATTTAACTATGTACTGAATTTAAATAACTGTGTGCAGAACTAGAATAACTTTGTACTGAATTTAAATAACTGTGTGCAGGTTTTGTTTAACCGTGCACAGGTCTTATTTGATTAAGATAACGAATCTCGTTTAAGAGGTCCTTGTTTAGAGTTTGATTGAGGTAACGAACCTCATTTAAGAGGTCCTCTCTTTGGTTTAAAGCAGCTTCTTGACCAATTAGTTGACCAATTAGTTGGCTATTGCAAGATACTTTCTGAGAAGGCCAATGTAATTCGCCATTTGATCTCTAACCATTTGGGCAATGAGTGATGTGCTCCTCTCATTCTAATTGCTATAATATGTTGAACAAAAAATTCAAAATTTAGAATTCATAACTGTATAACTGTACAACATGTTTTATTTAACTGTGTGCAGGTTTAAAATAACTGTGTGCAGATTTTATTTAACTGTGTCATGTTTTATTTAACTGTGTGCAGGTTTAAAATAACTGTGTGCATGTTTTATTTAACTGTGTGTAGGTTTTATTTAACTGTATACAGGTTTAAAATAACTATGTGCAGGTTTTATTTAATTGTGTACAACCGTGTACTGAATTTAAATAACTGTGTGCAGAACTAGAATAACTATGTCAGGTTTAAAATAACTGTGTGCAGGTTTTATTTAACTGTATACAACTGTGTACTGAATTTAAATAACTGTGACTGTGTGTAGGTTTAAAATAACTATATCAGGTTTTATTTAACTGTGTACAACTGTCTACTGAATTTAAATAACTGTGTCAGAACTAGAATAACTGTGTGCAGGTTTAAAATAACTATGTCAGGTTTAAATTAACTGTGTACATGTTTTATTTAACTGTGTACAACTGTGTATTGAATTTAAATAACTGTGTGCAGAACTAGAATAACTGTTTTGCAGGTTTAAAATAACTGTATGCAAGTTTTGTACATAATTTAAATAGTGGTGTACAGGTTTTATTCAAATCTTGAACAACTTGTTATATCCTATTTCTATCGAGAGAATTGTCCAAAAGATGACTGGTCACCTCAAAGATAGCAGACGATTCTTGTTGGCTCCACCTAGTGATTTTGATGAATAACAAAACGTTGAGTACATATTGTATACTAATATATATTTTTAGCTATGAGTTTTCAGGAAGCAAACACCTCAAATTCTCAAAAGTTTAAGTATCATGGCACGCCGTGGCACGGAGCATTTTTTGCAATATAGGGCATCTTCTTCATGCAAAAAGGACTTTTACATGTTCAATTATTGATTGCTTATGTTCCATTGAAGTTTCAAAATTTATGATTGTGTTTTTGGCTTAATTTGCAGTTGATTATGAATCTTTCAAAGTCAAGTATCGACACCTGGGAAGTCAAGTGTTGACACTTCAGCATTTGGCATGTAAAAAAATTCCTTTGCACGCCAAGTGTCGACACCCAGAACTCAAGTATCGATACCTGCCTGCAATTCAAGTGTCGACACTTAGGTTTCCAAGTGTCGACTCATGGCCTGAAATTTTTGAAAATACAGAACTTTGCCAATGGAGGGTTTTTTGTCTCAAGTGTCGACACCTGTGCATCAAGTGTCGACACTTGAAAGTTCAAGTATCGATACCTAGAAATCAAGTGTCGACACTTGACAGCTAAGTGTCGATACCTGATAGCCAAGTGTTGACACCTGACAGCCAAGTATCGACACTTGAAGTCTGACAGCCCTAATGGATCTATTTTTTTGACTTGCAGAAATCACTTTTCAAGCTCCCAACAGCTAGATTCGAGGCTCCAACGATCACAAATCATTTTTTGAAAGTTTTTAGTTGTATTTAACCTTCACCAACCTCATTCTAATGGCATTGAAGTGTATTGAAGTCCATTAAAAAGCCAAAAAGCCAAGATTCTCTCAAGAACTTCACTTCAAGAGTTATTTAAAGTTTGATTCCCTGAAAAAGCTTACAAGCCCATCCTTACATCATTCTAAAAGAAGAGTTTGAAGGATATTCCAAGGAGGAGACAAGACAAAGCATCAACTTGAGCTTCAAAGCTTCTATTCTACTCTTGAAGAGAGTTTGTCTTATTTTTGAAATTGTATATCTAATTTTATCTTGTGATTTGACCTTGCTTTCAAGGATGTCATGAAAGAAGGTTGTTGTGATTTTTTGGTGAGCCAAAGGGACAAAACCAACTAGGGTTAACTTGTGAGCCCGAAGACAAAACAAGTGTAAAGATTTGTTGGTGAGCCTAGATAATAAAACCAACATAGGTTTTGACTTGTGAGCCTTTTGAAAAACAAGTCGGCTGTAATCTTGATTGGATTATAGTGAAATTTCCAAGGATGGCTTGGGGAGTGGATGTAGGTATTAGGTTTGCACCGAACCACTATAAACATTGTGTTTGTGTGTGATTGCCTTCTCCCTTTCTTGCTCTTTGTTTATTGTATTTCATTTACTACTTTTCGTTGCATTCAATCTTGTGCATTGAATTTATTACTCACAAACACCACTAGACCTTCACATTACTGTTTTAATTTTTAAAAGACCCAATTCATCCCCTCTCTTGGGCTCCATTTATGGGCAACAATTCTCTCATCAGATCCCCACTTACATGAAAAAGATTTTGTAGAATTTGAATGAGGTAACGAACCTCATTTAAGAGGTCCTCTCTTTGGTTTAAAGCAGCTTCTTGACCAATTAGTTGGCTATTGCAAGATACTTTTCGAGAAGGCAAATGACTGAAGGCCAATAGACTGGGACTTGCTGCCTTTTCTTTTCTAAGACAACTGTGTGCAGGTTTAGAATAACTGTGTGCGAGATGTTATCTCTCTTAAAAATATTGTGCCAAATTCAGGATTCTGTAAGATGAAGTACAACATTTATATATCAATTTTATTATGCCAATTTTATTTCTTTCAGTAACCAGTATGTTGATTCTACACAGTTAATTAAGCCTGCACACAGTTATTTTAGTTCTGCACATAGTTAACTAAAATAACTGTGTCAAGCTATGTGCAGAACTAATTTAACTGTGTGCAGAACTAAAATAACTATGAACTAAAATAACTATGTGCAGAACTAATTTAACTGTGTGCAGGCTAATTTAACTGTGTGCAGAACTAAAATAACTGTATGCAGAAGTAAAATAACTGTGTACATAACTAATTTAACTGTATGCAGAACCAAAATAACTGTGTGCAGAACTAAAATAACTATGTGTAGAACTAAAATAACTGTGTGCAGAACTAAAATAACTGTGTGCAGAACTAAAATAATTGTCAGGATTAATTTAACTATGTGCAGAACTAAAATAACTATGTCAGAACTAAAATAACTATATCAGTCTTAATTTAACTATGTGCAGAACTAAAATAACTATGTCAGTCTTAATTTAACTATGTGCAGAACTAAAATAACTATGTCAGAACTAAAATAACTATGTGCATAACTAATTTAACTGTGTGCAGAACTAATTTAACTATGTACAGAACTAAAATAACTGTATGTAGAACTAAAATAACTGTGTCTGGATTAATTTAACTGTGTGCAGAACTAAAATAACTGTGTGCAGAACTAAAATAACTGTGTTAAAACTAAAATAACTATGTGCAGGCTTAATTTAACTATGTAGAACTAAAATATCTGTGTCACTAAAATAACTATGTGCAGAACTAATTTAACTGTGTGCAAAACTAATTTAACTATGTGCAGAACTAAAATAACTATGTACAGAACTAAAATAAAT
This sequence comes from Areca catechu, assembly GCA_021397845.1. Taxonomy (NCBI): domain Eukaryota; kingdom Viridiplantae; phylum Streptophyta; class Magnoliopsida; order Arecales; family Arecaceae; genus Areca; species Areca catechu. Next base: position 28,931,343 of record CM038046.1, read on the forward strand.
GTGTTTAAATTCACTGTATATTGTGTGCAGAAATAAAATAATTGTGTCTTACATTTAGTTAATTAACTATATACTATTAAAAATATTGTGCCAAATTCCGGATCTTAAGTCCCCCTTAAAAATATTGTGCCAAATTCAGGATTCAGTAAGATGAAGTACAAGGTCATATATATCAATATTGTGCCAATTTTACTTCTTTCAGTAAGATAATACAGCGTTTCGGTACATAGCCCCAATTTGAACAAAAAATTCAAAATTTAGAATTCATTGACATAAGAGCAAATTAATATGAATAGCCCCATTAACATTAAGATAAGAACATAATTCGATAACAATAGTCCCATTAACATTAAGATAAGAATAGAATTCAGAATTCAGAATAACAACAGAACAACAACCACATAATAGTAAATGCACAATAACAACAGATGTTATTCAACAATCTCATTACAAGTCCTTCTATTATGTCCTTCTTTTCTACATCGTCCACATTGTGTAGTTCTCGATGAATCCATTTGTGAAGCTCTTCTCTTCTTCCTAGGCCTACCAGGATGAGTCTTGATGATAGGAGGTAAAATATGCACCTCATCTAAACTACCATGGCTCATCTCAATATCCGGAATTGGATTGATACATTCTTCATATGCTGCTCTATACATTTCAGCCTGAAAATAAGTATCAGTGAAGTGATATAATGGCCTGCCAGCCATCTTAATGCATGCACATGCATGCTTACATGGCATCCGAAAGATTTGCCATTTACTACAAGAGCACGTGCAATCTTTTAGGTCAACCTTACATGAGTACTTTGTGTCCTTTACATCATAAACCATGATGCTTGATGTAAACACAGATAACTTCTGACCCTCTTCCACATTTCTTTGCAATACTTTTTCAGGATCAGGACAGATGGATTTGGATGCTATGTCCTCGCATTCATCTAGCATGCATCAATTGCATAATTTGAAGTCTTATATGATCAATCATTTAAGGAATAGCAAGATGTCGAGCCTCTAAAATCCAACTATTAAAACATTCAGCAACATTAGTTGTCATAATACCCCAACGTGAACCTGAAAATATTGAATTTGCCCAATGCTCTGGCTTTGACTGTGTTATAAAGTTACTTGCACTTGGGACTTCAGCTACAAGTTTACTCATTAATTTTTGAAAAATATTTAGCCTTGGAGTATATGCAGCAGCATTTAACAAATCAACCAACCTCTTTGATGGGGACATTGATCAGATCCAGCCAGCCCAGATCTCGGTGCCAGCCCTCGCGGATCTTGATGTATCTTGATGTATTTTTTTCTTATTATTTTATTTTATGGGTTTATTTTATGGGTGTACATGGGATTTGGGATATCTTCGAATCGAAGATTAGCTTTTTTATTTATATTTAGAGTTATCAGAATCTCTTATAGTTTCGATCATTTGGAGTCTGTTTTGGATTTATGTTTATCGATTGTTTACTTCTTATTTAAGTTGTTTCTTCATGAATAAAAAAATTAGCGAAGAATATTATTTGAGAAAAGAATTCAGGGTGTGTCCCGATTCCTTCCCCCTCTCTTCTTCTCGATTCTTCTTCCCCCTCTCCGTCTCTTCTCGAATCCCTCTTCTTCCTGGTTTTATTTCCTCTCTTCCCGGTTCTCCCTCTCTCTCTTTTCTCTTTCTCTTCTCTATGTTTTCCCTCTATTTCTCTTCCAAGTGACTTCTCCCGAATCAACTAACCGAAGAAATCAAGCCCGATCTCAGCCCACCGGAGAGCCAGCCTTCCGCCGATCATCTCCCATTCGATCTCCAGAACAGGGCACGGGACTGAGCCATCCACCACCGATCTCCGGCCAACATTGTCCCACTCCCACCGGATCTTGTCTCGCCTTCCAACCGACGACCACAGTCGGATCGGCTCCACCTAGCACCATCATCGGACTATCTCCCACCACCGCATGGCCAAACCCCAAGCCTCGTCACCGCCGAACCTCGATCAGCACGGCCTGTAGACGAGCGCCCCTCCCGTGAAGCCTCCCGTCGGAATTCCTCCGCTCCGCCGTCGCCAGCCGCCTCCGCCACCGGTCTCCACGCGAAGCCTTTCGTCGGCCTCCTCCTCCCTTCCGACCATCGGTTTCCCATGAGTCACCATCACTGCAGCCGAACTCCTCCCTGCTCCGTGCTCTCCACGGCCACCGGATCTCCCTCCCTCCAGCTGATCTCCACCATCCGTCGCCCAGTACCATCGCAGGCGAACCCAGCCGCAAGCCCTGGCCTCCCCTATTTCTTGGTGTGATCCATGGAGAAGAAAAGCTTCTGCAAGAACGTGAAAGCATTCACGTTCTCTGCTGCCGATTTCTGCATCGCACGGATCCTAGAGCACACGGATCCCAGAGTGCACGGATCCCAAAGCCTCACTGATCTCAGAGCACAGATTTCAAAGCATTGGATTTTAATTAATTTTTATTTGATTTGGGATTGATATATTGCTTGTTTTTGGTGTTCCAGGTCCAACGCTTCAGATCAATCTCGCCCGTGAACTACTGATCCGGATTTTGGACGACCTCAGGACGATCTCCCTCTTCCAAATTTCGTGAGGTTCCATGTTTTCAAGTGAGATCCATTTCGATAACCTGACCTGATCAATTGCTGGTTATATTTATATTTAATTAGATTTAATTTAATTAAATTGAACACCCTAATCTAGAGATCGTTTCTTAACAATCAACGATCCACATCAATTTGGTATCAGAGCAATAGGTTAGGTTAGGGTCATTTCAATTTTTAATGTTGCATGACAACTAGGTCAGGAATCAAGTATCAATCAGAACCCTCTTCCTTAAATAACAAAATGGATCCTAGTTTAGAAGCTGCCCTTCAAGGAATCATGGATAAACTCGAAGAAATTGATAGCAAGTTAGGATCTTTAGATGCAAGGGTAAGAGCCCTCATGAACCAAGCCCCGACTGGTCCACAACCTAACATTAGTCAGACCCCTGGTAGCCGACCCTCGTTTACAACCCCACCAATTAGAGATGACAAAGGAAAAGGGATTATAGGAGAGACTTTCCATAGAGGTATCTCTAAGATCTACTGCTTTAGGTGTAACGGAATGGGTCATGTGGCTAGCCAATGTCTGTCTAGAACCTTGCATATAGGGGCACTTGAAGAACAAGAAGATCTGGGTGTTGTTATTGAAGAAGAAATCTACACTGCTGACCCAGGATTAGCTGATGCCTATGAAGAACATGACCTTGAGGCTAGAGCTAAAAAACAATTAGGAGTTAATTTGATTAATAATTTGGATCTAATTGAATATAAAGAACTAGCATTGACACCTGGTGATATATTTGAGTCTGCATCTTTCTTTGAGAGTGACCCTCCTCTTGAGAGCCCACCTCTCTAAATGAGAGGAAAGCACGATGTGATTGAACGTATTTTGGACGAGAAGATCAAGTCTAGAAGGAGTCGAAATTGCTACCGTTACCTGGTTCACTGGCGAGGCAGACCGAAGTCAGAGGACTCCTGGATTACTGAAGAGAAGAGGAGCTACAGAACATTGATCCAAATCTATTTGAGCACCTTCAGCCTGACTGGACGGAGTCGAGTTCTCCCCACCACAGGAAAAATGATGGGGACATTGATCAGACCAGCCAGCCCAGATCTCAGTGCCAGCCCTCACGGATCTTGATGTATCTTGATATATTTTTTTTATTATTTTATTTTATGGGTTTATTTTATGGGTGTACGTGGGATTTGGGATATCTCCAAATCGGAGATTAGCTTTTTTTATTTATATTTAGAGTTATCGGAATCTCTTATAGTTCTGATCATTTGGAGTATGTTTAGGATTTATATTTATCGGTTGTTTACTTCTTATTTAAATTATTTCTTCATGAATAAAAAAATTAGCAAAGAATATTATTTGAGAAAAGAATTCAGGGTGCATCCCGATTCCTTCCCCCTCTCTTCTTCTCGATTCTTCTTCCCCCTCTCCGTCTCTTCTCGGATCCCTCTTCTTCCTGGTTCTATTTCCTCTCTTCCCGGTTCTCTCTCTCTCTCTCTTTTCTCTTTCTCTTCTCTATGTTTTCCCTCCTATGTTTCTCTTCCAAGTGATTTCTCCCGAATCAACTAACCGAAGAAATCAAGCCCGATCTCAACCCACCGGAGAGCCAGCCTTCCGCCGGTCATCTCCCATTCGATCTCCAGAATAGGGCACAAGACTGAGCCATCCACCACAGATCTCCAGCCAACATCGTCCCACTCTCGCCGGATCTTCTCCCACCTCTCCAATCGTCGACCATAGCCGGACTGGCTCCACCCAGCACCGTGGTCGGACTGTCTCCCACCACCGCACGGCCAAACCCCAAGCCTCATCACCGCCGAACCTCTATCCACACGGCCTGCAGACAAGCGCCCCTCCCATGAAGCCTCCCACCGGAATTCCTTCGCTCCACTGTCGCCAGCCACCTCCGCTGTCGGTCTCCACGCGAAGCCTTCTGTCGGCCTCCTCCTCCCTTCCGACCGTCGGTTTCCCACGCATCGCCATCACTGCAGCCGAACTCCTCCCTGCTGCTGTGCCCTCCACGGCCACCGGATCTCCCTCCCTCCAGCCGATCTCCACCGTCCACCGCCCAGTACCGTCGCTGGCAAACCCAACCGCAAGCCCCGGCCTCCCCTATTTCTTGGTGTGATCCGTGGAGAAGAAAAGCTTCTGCATGAACGTGAAAGCATTCACGTTCTCTGCTGCCGATTTCTGCATCGCACGGATCCCAGAGTGCACAGCTCCCAGAGCGCACGGATCCCAGGCCTCACGGATCTCAAAGCACATATTTCAAAGCATTGGATTTTAATTAATTTTTATTTGATTTGGAATTGATATATTGCTTGTTTTTGGTGTTCCAGGTTCAATGGCTTCAGATCAATCTCGCCCGTGAACTACTGGTCCGGATTTTGGACGACCTCAGGACGATCTCCCTCTTTCAAATTTCATGAGGTTCCATGTTTTCAGGTGAGATCCATTTCGATAACCTGATCTGATCAATTCCTGATTTTATTTCTATTTAATTAGATTTAATTTAATTAAATTGGACATCCTAATCTAGAGATCGTTTCTTAACGATCAATGGTCCACATCAATTTGGTATCAGAGCGTTCAGTACCACATCAATTTGGTATCAGAGCGTTCAGTACCACATCACTCTTCCTTTCAAATGCACGATAATGAGCAAGCACCTGCACGTATACAATTATTGTATGTTAACATACTTTTTAATTTAAAAATGAAAATTAAAAGTTTTGATAAGGATGTTGCATGCCTGATTTTTAGAATTTTCTTTGATATGACAGATGCAGTAAGAGTGGTAGCTATCGGAAAAGTACTTCGACACTGCTTTTATAAGTCCCTGATGTCTATCTGTCATAATTCTGAATGGCTGTCTATGGTACTCAACACAAGATTCCATGGCTCCTTTTAAAATCTGACAAAACCAGTCCCAATTATCATCATTCTTTATATCAATAATGGTATATGCTATAGGGAACATATCATCATTCGCATCTTTGCCCGTAGCACCAAGTAAAACTCCTCCATCCCTATGTTTAACAAATGTTGCATCCATGAATATTAGAGGTCTACAACCTCTAAGAAAACCATTGATTGAGGCTCTAAAGGAAATGAATAAACGTCTAAATTGATCTTCGAGGGTTTCATATTCTGCTATGCTACCAGGGTTGGTCTCAAAAATGGCATTACAATACCATCGTATCCGTTCATAAGATACTGACCTTTGACCATATAGCTCCTTTATAACAATCTCTTTCCCATGCAAAGCTTGATGATATGGTAATTCTACACCAAATTCACGATGAATATCTTTTACAATATCACTTGGCCTATATAAAGGCATATCATGAATTTTTTCTTTCACAATATTTGAAACCCAATGCTTCGAAGTCTTGGGATGAGATCGAACTTGTAACCCTACTCTGCATGTATGTTGATTGCTCATTGTTTTAATTGCAAATCTATCTTGATTCCCAAGACGAGAAGCATGAATGCGCCATCCACATCCTTCATATGCACATTCAACAGTAACACGCTGACGATCATTCTTTATAAAAATAAAATCCCTACAATTTGTAATGCAGAAATTACGAATTGTATCACGAAAGGTTTCAACATTTTTGAATTCTTGACCTACACCCTCTATAGAGTTTTTCCAAGCATCCAAAGTGTTCCTTAGATTTGATTCATCTTCAATGATAGTCCTTGTTTCTTCGACTACTTGAACAAAATTACTTGAGCTGCCAAATAAAGAAAAATGAGATGAATTACCCTTCCGATAATTCTTAGAATAACTTATATGTTCAACATTTTTAGATGGGACACCATCCTGCAAGTACAAAAGATTGATTCTTCCCGTAAATAATATTGCCTCACATTGAACATCACATTATATGATTCAGATTAATTATAAAAAATAATATACTAAAATAAATTATGAATATACTTTGAATTACCTCAAATTGATTATCACATTAAGCGATTCAATCATCGACGCAGCATGAAATACAACCATTTCAATTATTGCAGCTTTTAACTTTCGATGTATTTCATACATATTGCTGACATCCTTATCTTCTATGGGTGTAACGAGCATTCTTGAATGATTAGAAATATAGAATTTCAGATGAATCATTATAGGAGATAAATGCTTCCATCTCTCCACTATTTCATTGACAATATAATTAAGAGTTGTGTCTTTTGAAATTGAAATGATATGGACTTCATTACTATAGGAGCACAGCCATAAAATTTGAATTTTCAATGTCCTTAGGATTCATAATTGTTAAAAACCAAGATAATAATAAGGAATCTGATTTAGAAGAAATCAGAAGAAAGTTTTGTGAATGGTGGAGGAGTTGGGTAACTACTCTCTTCGTGGGAGAGCTTCACTGGTAGACAACGGATGCAAGAAAAGGATGAACGGATATTGATCTCGTGGGAGAGCTTCACAGGGAACTACTCTATCCGTGATCTCGTGGGAGAGCTTCACAGGGGACTACTCTCTCCGTGATCTTGTGGGAGAGCTTCACAGGAGATTACTCTTTCCATTAATTCCTTTGATCTAATGGCTATAGAGGGATGAACGGCATGTCTACAATGCGTTTACAATGACCGGTCCTTGGAATGGGAGAGGAAACGTTGGCACAACTGCTGATATTTTCGATAAACGAAAGAGGAACCGTGATAAAGGATATTTCTGATATTTTCAAAACAATACAACATCATGCAGGATGTTATATTACTATAAAGAATATTTCCGATATTTTGAAAATAATATGACATCACGAAGCATATTGTACTATGGTTAGTGTTAAATAAAGGACCGAAACTTATACTCTTAGTCAACAGGGATAATATGTTATAGTGGAGTCGATATGGGGAGTGGAAATTAATTAACCCTATTTTGTATTTGCTTCTTGTAATTTAATTGCTACTGCACATCATACCTACTGAAATATATTTGCAAGTTATATGACCAATCACAAATTTTCTGGGCAGAAAGACAGCCAAAATCCATCAAAATTTCTTAATTTGAGATTATAAAAATTAGTGAAGGCAGTATTTGAAACAAGGCTCCTGCATCAACACCAAGAGGCTTCATCAACTTTGCAAATTGCACCTTCCAACCAGTCAATTCTTCACACTCAAAGCCTGCTTAAATTTATTTCTGAGGGGGTTCACCAACTTTGACCGAGGCGTTGAGGAACATTGGTGGTGACTTCGATAATTGTGCCGATCGATACCCACAAGGGCTACTAAAAACTTCAATGTTCATGATAAGGTATTTCTTTGTAAACATAACATAAGGCTTCTAAATGAGCTAATCATTTCCATTCCACCCATGGTGGTCCACTTTCGGAGTTTATTAAGAGACACTTGAGGTAGAGAAAAGTTGTAATGAAACAATTTTAGGCTCACAACAGGCAAATATTTGAAGATTACATGCAATAAGAATATAAATCAATAGTCTGTTTTACAACTTAAGACAGTACAACCCTTTTTTTTCCAAATATGAACACAGTATATCTTAAATATATATGATGATCAATTACAAATGGTCCATATGTATCAAGCCCACAAAATACATACCTATGGACCATTACCGTGACAAACCGAGCAAACTTGGGAGACACTCGAGCAGCCAAAGAAAAATGCTCATGTACAAACAAAAAAAAAATCTACCATGTTGCAAAATCACCCAGCAAGCAAGCATTAGCAATCAACGAACAACAAGCAGCACCAATAAAGGAAATGACTGCATATCTCAACCCAAAAAAAGAGTGGTTGAAAAACAGAAGGAAAAATATCAACACATAAGAACTGAGACAATTTGGATGAGGTAGCCTATCTTGATTGCATATGCTTAGAAGAGATCCACCTTCCTTTTCTGCATATCCTGCTTCCACTTGGGCTGCCGATAAAATGCCTCTTTAGTCATACCAAGAACAATCTGGAACTCAGCATCAGATAAGTAGGCCTATGCAATCAGAAAAGAGAGGTAAATGAAAAATAACAGCAGATTAAGACGCATCTATCTGAACAAGGATTATCAGAAGTTATTTGACTATATCTTTCATTAATCAGATTTTTAACTTTGTGTTCCATTTGAAGCAAAAATTGCATCTTCAAAAGTAAGTGAGCTTTTTCACACATGGTACCTCTCTTCTTTTATAGTCAATGCCCCTGATAGGATTGCTAGACTTGGCTTTCAATCTTTCATAACTGTATGTGCTTTGACCTCCATCTTCATCTATCTTCAAATCCTGTATCACCTTAGAATCCGATCCATTACTCTGTGTCATGGATCTATCTCCCTCTAGAGCTTCCTTCTCTGTTGAAATTTCTTCAGGATTCCTGACCTCAATGCCAGCACTTTCAGTCTTCACAATATCTACAGTAAGTAAAAATGCTTAGATCTGAAAGACAATTAAATAAGAAATCATGATGAGGATCTTCTTTATTTCCCCTTTGTGTGTAAGTGCGTGGCCTAAGACAAGCAAGATAAATGCAGAAAGAATTGAGATGGTTTCTTTGATCATAATGGTTTAAAAAAGACAAGCTAAGCGGTCATCCAAAACCAGGACTACAGCTTGCCATAATTTCTCTGGAACTCTTCAAAAGCAGTCCTAATATTATCACAAATCCATCATATGCATTTCTTCGCATAAAAATTTCATGCAAAATACCTTTCCTCAAACAATATATGTATTTTTTTGTTTTTGAGAAAGTCTATACAAGATATACAATATCTTCCAGAATAATAACTACCCAATTATGGGTTATTGTAGAGTAAAATATGGTGGGATAACTTAGCTACGCATTACACTGAGTAGTGCAGAAAAAATTGGCATGGCTATTAAAAAGAGAAGCTGCATAGCTTTAAACTTGTTGAAAAGCTTAAGTAATAACAATTACTTTGGGGATATTTTGCAAACAGACAAGAAGAAACAAACCAAAATTATAATCTACTTAGACAGCATCCCGTCGTGGGATAAAGAAATAGTCATCCTACCAGCAGCAGCTGTGTCAGGGCCTGGGGAAGGGCTTCTGCTGAATCGAGCTGGAGAAGTTTCAGGTCTTTTACTTTGCTCAGCAGTTAGAACAGTAGATAGTGCAGCAACCGCAGCTGCTCTTTGTGACCCTTGGCTTGATCGGGATGGTTTTGGGGCACCAATATTGGTTTTGGAAGATGGGTTAAATGCAGAAGATAGAGCAGCTAGTGCTGATGCCCTCTGAGTGCGTCCACTATGATTTGAATAGTTGGACTTATCATTAGACTGCAAAAAATTATAAATGAAAATTATGACAAATCTAAACAAACCGATGCTTACTCCCACCTAGGTCCTAGAATATTATACCACATGCAATGGCTCTCTCTTCCAATTGTATATTGTATAGATTTTACAAAAATGAAGTAACAAATCAATACTTATAATATTAACATATCCAGTGAGAACCGCGATGCACTAGTAGATGAAAATTCAAATTTGCATTGATTAACAAAACACAAAAAAGACTTGTCTTGTTTGGAGATATGATGTCATATCTATACTGATTTTGTTTCTGGTTCAAATGCATTTACAAATGTTAAAAAGGCACTAATAATAAAGTTAGTTCAGAAAATTAAAAGAATGTACCATCTATATTCCATAAGATTCAACCCATATTCAGTAGGTATTAATAAAAAAAATTATAAAAATCCTTGTATTATCTAATACGGGGGTGAGCCTTGCTAACTCAACCTGGGTTTCTCAGGTTCGCAGAAAGAGCCTCTTTGCATGTGGGGGTAAAGCTGCTATCATCTAACCCTCCCTGGACCTATATGCTGGGAGCCTTGTGCACCAGGCTGCCATTTTTTTGCATTATCTAATACATTCCTAGTAAAAATTGTAACATTTAGACTGACATTCTCAAAACAAAAAATTTGCAAAACAAAATATTGGAATGTGCTATGTTTTGGCTTCATATGTTTCAATGACCATGGTTTGTTATCACATAAGAAACAAATTGTAAAATATAATGCCTGCTTTTACATCATGATAGAGAGCAGGCTTGCTCTGATGCTAATAACAACCAACATTTCTAAGGCCACAGGCCAGGTGAATTCAGATAAAGTTTGCTAGGTTCTTTGCAACAAATTCAATAGACAAGTAGAAGACCAAGACTCCTACTTTTCGCTACTAGTAGATGCCATATGCTTTTTTAACAGTAGTCTCTTTGGCCAGATATGCTGTGCCTCAATCTAATGCATTGTTTTAAAAATCGGCTGCTACAGCAGTTTCAGTCAAAACTGCTATGTTAAGTATCATAACAGAGCAACATAAGACTTAGGTATCAAATACCTCATATATCATGCAAAAACCCACTATGATAACCTCTATGCTATGAGTTCAAGCAACAAGTTACTCCATAATAGCATAGACCGATTTTCAATTGACTGAGTCAAAAATGCCTAATTCTAATGCCTAAGGAGATGTCCTCCTAGAAGTGGCAGAGGATTGATCATTGAGATAGTCAACCATCAATTTGTTATTTGACTTTTCTGTCCAATCTCTAGTTGGAGTCCAATATCTATTGATGATGGTGTTTTATTTGGTGAAGATTATGGACATCATTCTTCCATGGTTGCTATTATGTGATTATGGACATTATTATCTCAAGAGTAATGTTATTATGTTTGGGGGATGTTGATATTTGTCATTAAATTATGGACCTTTACATTAATATGGATGCTGACATGATGTTATGCTATTAGGAGAATGATGTTCTATAGCTTGGCCCTCGATTTTTTTTTTTAATTATTTACTGCATGAAGTTGATATAAAACATTAATTTTCGATACTTGATAGGAAAAAGGTTTGATATATTTTAGCAACCTGCTTTGGTCACATAACACCAGCTATCTGCTTTCTGCTATGAACCTTCCAACACTTGTGGTCACTACGAAACCTCTATCTTTTAATTCATTGGTCCAATCTCTTCGTAGATTGTGACCAAGTTATGCAAGTATCATAACTCTCCTATATTGTAGGGTTGTGGATATAAATTCTAAGAAATAAGCTTCAAAAAACAAGACAACCAAAAACAGTAAAAATACTAATCAAAAGATTTGGTCCCTAGCATGGTTTGCCATAGCAACACCGATATGAGATTCCATATGTCGAACCAACCCTATGCCAGGTGTACCGACACTGTAATAGTGCGGGATCGGTACAGGATCCATTACCAAGACGGTGAAGCTTGATCTATTCAGTTTATGAACTTATCAAGCAGCCAAAATGGGCTAAAAGTAATGTAGCAAAAAAAAAGTAGTTAAGACCCACATAGCATATATTGAGATTCATGTAAAATTCAATACGTGAAGCTCCATTAACCTGTCAGACATGTAAGTAGGTCTCAGCCACTGTTTTTTTTTGCTACATTACAAGTAGCTCATCTTGGCTGCTTAATAAATACATAGGCATTTATTTGGAGCCGAAGTAGTAGCATCTAGTGATTCTTTGAAACCAAATAGATGGGTACAGTCTTCAGCTGAAGAAAAAAAATGCAAGCAATCAAACCTTAGGGTCTGGTTGCATGTAAAAGACAGTGGAAATCAAATGTTCTTGGGAAACATGAATTTCCAGCTGTTGGATGGTGGAGATTAACAATATATGGAATAGGGTTTTCCAAATTCAGAGGACTAGAATTTTCCTTTTCTAGAAAAGTAACCTTTTTCCTTTTCCTTTTCCAAAGACTTCCAAACAACCACAGACCCTTAGCAAACCTGGAACAACTGTATAGCATTGTCTAGGTAGATGATAGATCAACAAATTTGATAATTGATATTTTCATTTTTGCCAGTCGTTACACAGATCTAGTACACTTTACTTAGTGAAACTTTACAAGTTTATGACTCAACTAAATGGCAGAGATAAATCAAAATGACTGAGAACATTGTCATGAGACTTTCCAAACATTCTAAAGCAAGAAAATGTTGTCAAGAAATTATTTACCTCTGAAGCCTGCACAGCTGTCCCAAAAAGAAGGGAAAGCTTCTTTTGAAAAGAATTTCCTTGAGCCTGTTTAACATAAAAACATGCTTAAGTGATGAAAGCGTGCAATATATGCAATCTGTATCAGAAAGTAACAAACAAGAAAATAGAGCTATCCATAAATGTAGACAGAGAAGTAATCATACAGCTTGCTAAATAATACAGCTACACTTCTAAATATATATAGCAAATCAAGTTAGCAAAGTGAGGAAAGCTAAAGAATATGACCGAAAAAGGTGTTGACGGTGTGCTGTATATGATGTACAACTCAGATATCACGTGTAAATGCACATGCATATGCATACATATTGAGATACTTATTGTAGTTCATAACTACAATGATTAATTAAATTGAGGATTGCTGAACCGGTACTGAGATCCGCACCGGTAGCTAGCCAGTATGGTATAGTACTGTTAGTTATCTCAATCATATTAAAACCTCCCCCCCCCCCCCCCCCCCAAACATATGGCTACAATATCCAACCCAAACTAGATCCGAACTAGACTGAACTGGGCCGAAATACACAATTCAATACTAAACCATACCGTTTCGATCTGGTTTGAGACTTTTTCGAACGGTCCGGGATTCGGACCATTTTCCATGGCCGAACCATCCCGATTTAGCACCAGTATGGTACGGTCCAAACCAGGCGGTTTGGTTTAGTTTGGCAAGTCCTGAATTAAACTGTGTATTGAGCTTGAGCCCCCAAATATTGCCTCATTTTAACATATTATCCAACACAAATGCAAATAGGAGACCCAAAACTGACACAGCAGTATCCCAACATGATTTGCTAATATAATTATGAATCTCGAATTCAAGATCTACCCCATGCCATAAAAATGTAAGTTTGGCACATAAAATCAATCACCAAAAAAAAAAAGAAAGAAAAAAAAAAAAACTAGCAGCTAACCCTCCAAAATCCCTGTACAGTGCTAAATTATTTGATAAGCTGAAAGTCAATATAAACTTGTATTAATAAACACGGTAACTAATCCCCCATAAAAACTCATCCACACTTGTAAAAATATGGGTGACTTATAATTCAGCAAGATCTCAAAATTCTTTAAATTCATCCTTGGGTAATTAGGACACCATGTCACGTTTACCCTAAGCTTTCATCATGGCCACATAATGTTTCACACATAAGATATACTTGTTTCTTTAGACCCAACACATAAAGGAATGCCTTCAAATGTCATGCTAGCCCCTAAAATATACTCCCAGTTCTTAGAGGTAAGCTTACACAAGATACCCCTTATCTATGGTTTTAAAAGAGCAACAGAGCAGAGCATCTCAATAATGGTGATGATCTAAAACTCATGCACCTTATAATTATCCACACTGCATGTCACATTAGTAAATGACTACACACCAGCCATCTCACATCATTAAATGGCTCCACGCAATCTTTCTTGCTCAATAGTACATGACAAGAAATTTACACAGTGCTCCACAGAGAATTCATTAGCACATTATAATTATCCTCACTGTGTGTCACATTAGTAAATGACCACATACCAGCCATCTTGCATCATTAAATGGCTCCATGCAATCTTTCGTGCTCAATAGTACATAACAAGAAGTTTATGCACAGTGCTCCACAGGGAATTCATTATTTATAAAAATAATAGATAGATAGATAGAATTCATTATCTATAAAGAGAGAGAGAGAGAGAGAGAGAGAGAGAGAGAGAGAGAGACTAAAGTGAATAGTATTATTAAAACAAAGAGTCTACATGTCAATTCCTTCACATGGCATCACACAAGGGAGAACTAGTACTGGTTGGGATTGGGTGCCCCCAATCTGTACCCAAACTTATTAAGGATTGGGTCCAAGCATTGATCCAACCTTACCCATCAGGAATCAGGTCAGTTCTGGGTCCAGGTATGTAAAATCTCACAAGACCCATCAGCTTTAACAGTCAGGTAAGGCTATAAAGACTCATATCCCACAGACACATATCAAGCTTGGGTTGGGATGAATCAAGTCCAGGTCCTAATCAAGCACCATAAACTATTTGATGATAGTTCATTCATTTAGTGACCACATTCTTAGGCAATTAATTAGTCTCTGTTATGTCATAAAGCATGGGAGATGAGCACCTTGTTGGAAAAAGTGAATAGGAATTTTTTATTCCTAAACTACCTTTTGGGATGGAAAACTATCCCGTGGGAAGAGAAACTATTCTGTGGAATGGAAATTATCCTGTGGGATGAAAACTTTTAGTCCCACATGGAAAGATAGGAAAAAGATAAGGCTCTTTATAAGAAAACATTTTTCCAAGCTCTTACTTCTAGGCATCATAGGTGGAGACAAGGCCGCAATGGACGCTTTGTAGGCGCACTTTGCACTTCGCATGTACGCATCGTCGCGAGAAGCTTGAATGCGATCTGGACGAGTCGACTCGAGGGAATCGAGCCGACTCGACCAGGGCGCTCTCTACAACAAGGAGCCGACTCGAGGAATTCGAGCTAACTCGGATGACGGGATTTCAGAATCGTGAAATAACGGATCACGCATCCAGAGACGTAATCATGCGTCCGTTCACGGATCAACGTCTCTTCTGAGATCAGGGGTGCCATCGGATCATGAAATGATGCATTGAGAAGGACGCTGATCGCGTGATCTAGAGATCACGGTACGAATCAGCGTATCATGACATCCGATCGCGATTGAAGAAACGTATCGATCGCGTAAAGGCATATCTCACTACGAAACGACATCAAAAACTCCCTCCGATGAAATCAGAAGGTTGCTTCCAAGGGACACTTTAAGACTATAAATAGGTCCCCATTCCTCATTCATTTCATTCTATTCAATCCAGTTTTTTCTTCATTCTCTTAGACATTTGCATACTCTAAATAACAAAGTATAGCTATAGTGCATCGTAAGTCTCTTAGGCATTTGCAACTCTGAAAACAGAGTATAGCTATAGTGCATACAAAAAGAGAAAAGCATTCCTGGTTTGAGTTTCTGATGAATTGTAGTGCTGCTTTCACCAGAAGAAGTCCGTTGTATCTTGGAAGACAATCGTCATAAAACCGTAAGCACCATTGCGGGATGAAATTGTCTTAAGGACATAGAGTGTAACTCTAGACTCGGTCTTGTCAATTAGATAGCCATTGTTCATATACATCTATTACAAACAATCTTAAGACAATTTCCGTACTGAAGTGTTGCTCAAGTGATGGCAACAATGGCTGCACCAGTTCAGGCCGAGAAGCCGGAGAAGTTTGCCGGCACCGACTTCAAGAGATGGCAACAGAAGATGTTCTATCTGACAACTCTGAATCTGGTAAAAGTTCTCAACGAAGATCCACCACTCTTAAAGGAAGGAGAGAATGACAAGTAGATTGTCGCTGCAGTCGATGCATGGAAGCATTCAGACTTCCTATGCAAAAACTACATCCTTAATGGATTAGAGAATACTCTGTACAATGTGTACAGTAGTATCAGCATAGCAAAAAAGCTGTGGACATCCTTTGACAAGAAGTACAAAACCGAGGATGCAGGCCATAAGAAATTTGTGGTCGGCAGGTTTCTTGACTACAAGATGGTAGATTACAAGACCGTCTTGGAGCAAGTTCAAGAACTGCATATCATATTGCATGAGATACATACAGAAAGGATGTCTCTGAGTGAGTCATTCCAGGTAGCCACTATAATTGAGAAGCTACCTCCATCATGAAAAGACTTCAAGAACTACCTAAAGCATAAGCGGAAGGAGATGGGACTTGAAGATCTGATCGTCCGCCTGAGGATCGAGGAAGATAACAAGAGCCATGATAAGAAGACAGGAAGACATCTTGTTGAGCCTAAGGCCAACTTCATGGAAGGAAAGGTCAACAAGAAAAAACGCAAGTTTCCTGGAGAAGGCTACAAATAGAAGAAAGACAATCCTAAGAAATTCAAAAAAAGTCCCTCATTTGTGATAAAATAGGCCACAAATCCAAGGATTGCCGTTTCAAGGAGCAAGAAAAGAGGAAGTCAATACTACTGAAGATACCCTATCCCGTGAAGTGTCAGGGATGATGTTGTCAGCAGTTGTATTTGAAGCAAATATGGTTGATAAACCAAATGAATGATATGTTGACACTGGAGCTACTCGACATGTCTGCTCTGATAAGAGTATGTTCTCATCATATATTCCTATCAGAGATAGAAATCTGCTAATGGGTAACTCCGCTACATCGAAGATAGAAGGAATTGGCCGTATTATTCTAAAGATGACATTTGGCAAAGAGCTTCTACTGAACGATGTACTGCATGTTCCTGACATCCGTAAGAACTTGGTATCAGACTCCCTCCTAAGCACACATGGATTTAGGATGGTGTTTGAGTCTGATAAATTTGTACTTACTAAAGGAGGGATCTTTCTGGATAGAGATTACTTGAATAATGGATTATTCAAGATGAATATAATAACTGTACATCGCAATCTTGAAAAGAATAAAAATATTTCTTCTGTTTATATGGTTTGACTCCTTTTACTTATGGCATGATAAATTAGGTCACGTGAATTTTAATTCATTACGGAAATCAATGAATTTAGAATTGTTACCTAATCATGAAATCGATGCACATTACAAATGTGAGATATGTGTTGAAGCTAAACTAGCCAAAACACCATTTCATTCAGTAAAAAGAAATACTGAACCTCTAGATTTGATCCACAGTGATCTATATGACTTGAAGTCAGTACAATCTAGATGAGGTAAAAAATATTTTATAACATTTATTGATGATTCAACAAGATACTATTATGTGTATCTACTAAAGTCTAAAGATGAGGCTTTAAATATGTTTAAATGTTATAAGAATGAGGTTGAAAATCAACTTGATAAAAAGATCAAGGCTATAAGGAATGATAGAGGTGGTGAATACGATGCACCGTTTAATGACTTTTGTCGAGAACATGGCATAATTCATCAAACTACAGCTCCTTATTCACCTCAATCTAATGGAATTACTGAACGCAAAAATCGAACATTGAAAGAAATGATGAATGCCATGTTGATAAATTATGGTACACCATAATTTATGAGGAGAAGCAATTCTCTTGGCTAATCATATTCTTAACAAAATATCTCTTAAAAAGAAGGACATCACTCCATATGAGTTATGGAAAGGAAAAAAGCCTTCTTATAATTATCTAAAAGTGTGGGGGTGTCTAGCTAAAGTAAGCTACTCCAGATCCCAAAAAGGTCAAAATAGGACCTAAAACAGTTGATTGTATTTTCATTGGTTATGCACAAAACAGTAGTGCATATCGCTTTCTTGTATATAAATCAGATATATCTGATATATAGAAAAATACAATTATGGAATCAAGAAATGTATCATTTTTTGAAGAGATATTCCCTTATAAAGGGATATCTAGTACAAGTTCAAATAAAAGAACTTATGATAATTTGGTAAGTAGTAGTAATCAGGAAAAACATCCTGAAGATGAACCTAGACGTAATAAGAGACCTAAAGTTATAAAATCTTTTGATCCTGACTACATTACATACATAATAAAAAATGTACCTCAAACATTCAAAGAGGCAATGTCTATACCAAAAACACCCTTTTGGAAAGAAGCTATTAATAGCGAAATTGAGTCTACCATGTATAATCATACCTGAAAATTAGTAGATTTACCATCAGGTATGAAGCCTTTGGAATGTAAATGGATCTTCAAGAAGAAGTTAAAAACTGATGGATCAATTGATAAGTATAAAGCCAAGTTAGTAGCTAAAGGCTTTAAACAAAAAAAAGGTCTAGACTTCTTTGATACTTATTCACCTGTAACAAGGATAACATCCATAAGAATGTTAATTGCTACTGCAGCCATTAACAATCTTGAAATACATCAAATGGATGTAAAAACAGCTTTCCTTAAAGGTGAATTAGAGGAAGAAATTTATATGAAACAACCTGAAGGATTTGTGGTTCCAGGCAAAGAAAAGTGTGCAGACTTCTGAAATCCTTATATGGATTAAAACAAGCACCTAAACAATAGCATATAAAATTTGACAATGTCATGTTGTCCAATGGATTCAAAATCAATGAATGTGACAAATGTGTGTGCCAAAACCATACCTACAGGGTATGTGTTAGTCTGCTTATACGTGGATGATTTGTTAATCATAGAAAGTAATACTGATATGATTAAACAAACAAAGAAAATGTTGATCAAACATTTTGATATGAAAGATATGGATATCGCAGACGTTATATTAGGGATTAAAATCGCTAGAACGTCTAATAGAATAATATTATCTCAATCTCATTATATTGAAAAAAATATTAGATAAATTCAATGAGTATGATACCAGCCCACTTAGAACACCTGTAGATGTTAATCTACATCTTGCTAAGCATACTGGACAACCCATATCATAATTGAAATATTCACGTATAATTGGCAATTTAATGTATGTCATGAATTACACCCGTCCTGACATAGCATATGCTGTCAATAAGTTAAGCATATTTACTAGTAATCCAGGTCCAAATCATTGGATAGCACTAGTAAGGGTATTACGATATCTACGATATACCCTACATTATGGATTACATTATACAACATATCCAGCTGTACTAGAAGGATATAGTGATGCTAACCGGATATCTTCTTCAAAAGACACTAAATCTATTAATGGATATGTGTTCACCTTAGGAGGAGATGCAGTGTTATGGAAATCCTCAAAACAATCTTGTATAGCTCGGTCCACTATGGAATCAGAGTTTATAGCTTTAGATAAAGCTGGAGAAGAAGTAGAATGGCTTTGAAATTTTTTGGAGGATATTCCATGTTGGTCAAAACCTGTGTACAATATGTATCCATTGTGATAATCAATCAGCTATTTGCAGAGCACAAAATAAAATGTATAATGATAAGTCTAGACATATACGTCGCAGACATAATACCATTAAGCAATTACTTGAAAATGGAATAATCTCTATTGACTACATTCAGTCAAAGAAAAACCTTGCGGATCCATTGATAAAAGGTTTACCGAGAGATCAAGTAAATTATTTATCGAGGGGAATGGGCTTAAAGCCTATAACAAAGTAATCTTCATAATGGATGCCCAACCTAGTTGACTGGAGATTCCAAGATCTAGGTTCAAAAAGGACAACTAAATTATGAAGAGGTTAACGAAGTAATAAGGATGTAAAATCCTACTCATTCCTATGATCATCAGTGCTACCTACTAAAGGTACTCGGATAAGCATAGCTTTTAATGATTCTTATGACATGAATATCATGTGGGGTATAGCAGGATACTCTTAATAATAATCACCTATATGAGTGTGAACTGGGCCAATTCCTATGAGAATTTTAAAGGCTTTAATTTTCTAGAGCACTCATGAAACCAGGAGTTGTTCAGGGCCAAAATGAACACAACCATGAGAACCAAAAGGAATACTCGGAAATAAGTTGTGTGATTGTTATTGTCTTAGTTTACATCAAATGCTAAAAGTTCAAGACATCACGTTCACTTTTAGCAAGTCAACTCGATAATAAAACACTAAGAAAGGTTCAAAGCCACAAGCTACCTATCCTGATACAACTTCATTCCACTTTTCTCTTTAAGTGTCTGCATATTCATTTGCATTTAAAACTCTATGTTTGTGGGGGATCGTCTTTACTGATCTTTGATCTTAGTCGAAAATTCCATTCGTGTGGGGGATTGTTGAAAAAAGTGAATAGAAATTTTCTATTCCTAAACTACCCTTTGGGATGGGAAACTATCCTGTGGGAAGGGAAACTATCATGTGGGATGGAAACTATCCTGTGGGATGGAAACTTTTAGTCCTACATGGGAAGATTGGAAAAAGAGAATGCTCTTTATAAGAAAACCTTTTCCTAAGCTCTTACTTCTAAGCTCACCATAGGTGGAGAGCTTGAGGGTGATGCGTAGCATCACCCGCACGCGTGTGCGACGAGCGACAAGGGCACAATAGATGCTTTGTAGGCGCACTTTGCACTTCGCACGTACGGATCGTCGCAAGGAGCCTTTAAATTTTTCCTGATCAAACAGATCAGACGATCGAGATTGATTGACAACATATCAAGATTGCAGAGAGGGGAGTCGACTCAAGTGGTTCGAGCCGACTCGGTTATGAGGCGAGTCGACTCGGATGACTAGGAGTCGACTCGAGTGGTTCGAGCTGGCTCAGATCCACAGAATGGTATCATGCGATCTTGACGAGTCGACTCGAGGGAATCGAGCCGACTCGACCAGGACACTCTCTGCAACAAGGAGCCGACTCGAGGAATTCGAG
Source organism: Areca catechu (assembly GCA_021397845.1). Taxonomy (NCBI): domain Eukaryota; kingdom Viridiplantae; phylum Streptophyta; class Magnoliopsida; order Arecales; family Arecaceae; genus Areca; species Areca catechu. The sequence goes on from CM038046.1 coordinate 28,952,219, forward strand.
CCGACTCGGATGATGGGATTTCAGAATCGTGAAACAATGGATCACGTATCCGGAGACGTAATCACGCGTCCGTTCACGGATCAACGTCTCTTCTGAGATCAGAGGTGCCATGGATCGTGAAACGATGCATTGAGAAGCGCGCTGATCGCGTGATCTAGAGATCACGGTACGAATCAGCGTATCATGGCGTCTGATCGCGATTGAAGAAACGTATCGATCGCGTAAAGGCATATCTCACTACAAAACGATATCGAAAACTCCCTTCGATGAAATCAGAAGGTTGCTTCCAAGGGGCGCCTTAAGATTATAAATAGGTCCCCATTCCTCATTCATTTCATTCCATTCAATCCAGTTTTTCCTTCCTTCTCTTAGGCATTTGCATACTCTGAATAACAGAGTATAGCTATAGTGCATCGTAAGTCTCTTAGGCATTTGCATACTCTGAAAACAGAGTATAGCTATAGTGCATACACAGAGATAAAAGCATTCTTGGTTCGAATTTCTGGTGAATTATAGTACTGCTTTCACCAGAAGAAGACCGTTGTATCCTGTGAGACAATCGTCATAAAACCTAAGCACCATTGCGGGACGAAATTGTCTTAAGGCATAGAGTGTAACTCTAGACTCGGTCTTGTTAATTAGATAGCCATTGTTCATGTACATCTATTACAAACACACCTGGTATAAGCATTCTCAGCAACAGGAGACACAAAGACGAGCTCAAGTACATACAGATTTGGAGAACCAATGCCCATAATGTCCTACAACAATTTCAATAGTCATAGGAAAAAACAAATGCTAGGTATATAAGACAAACTATTAACATACAGGAAATCCACCATATGGTGGTCAGGTCCAGGTTGGGTTGGGGTCACCAAATTTTGATGCATAGTTATCATGTCAAAGAACTGAAGTGGGGTGGATCAGGGTCAAATTTATATTCATGTACCTAGACCTGGATCCAAAATCATTTATGGTCCTATTATTGAAGACATATTTGACTCATAAATCTACAAGCTAGGATAAGTCCAGGTCAGGTGGGAGTCACATGGAAGTCTCACATGCATGTGGCTCAATTACCTTCCTAGTGATTATGAGCTTTAAAAAATATTAGAAAATTAATGGCAATGGCAATGACAATGACCTTTATACGCTCTAGCAACAAAATGCTTAAGATACTAATTGGCAAAAGGAACAAAAATTTGAAAATCATGTCTCAATGCCATTACAAAATCTTGATTTACACCTGTTTGGTAACTGTATTTACTTATTGAATGGTTTCTAAGAAGACACTTTTCTAGTTTCTTGTTCCCCATCAGAACAAGTTTTATGTGATATATATGAACTCACTCAATCCAATTTAAATATCAAGAGATAAAAATCAATGCATAAGATAACATGCATAGCAAAGCTCAAAAACCTCAGAATATACCATTGCCTTTGCACCATCCCATGAGAAGTATGCTGTAAAGAAACATGGCTCATTCCCTTCTGTGACTTTATAAAGCGGTAAATCTGGGGATAACCCTTCCAGGGATGCTGCAAGCTCTATGTATTTCTGAAAAATAGCTGATAAATTAGAACGTTATAGAAGAATACATAAGCAGTGAAATAAAGAATTCGACACCCATACATGTCCTATATCAAATGCCTTCTGTTTCTCCTTGGAATCCACAGACTGACCAACCCAAACAAAGACCTCAGCATGGGTATCAAGTATCAATATATCCTCGGTCAGTAAATCATCTTGAGAGAAATTGTAAACCTCAGTAACCTGCAAGAGGGAAGGAGACGTGGTGTGAACATACATAAGGAGATGAGAAGACAACATAAATACAAAAGTTCAAACATCAAATATCACAAAGTAATGGAGAATATGTGAGCACACCTCTAATTTTCCTGTAGAGTCATCATAGAGCACAAATAAACATGAAGACATCATAATCAGGCAAAAACCCCAGAATCGTTATGGATTATAATAGAAAGTAAAATGAAAAAAATGGTAATGGCAAATAAAATTTGGAAATGCAACTAACCTTCATTAAATGAAAAGGTGTACAAGTGGGGATCTCTGATCATATCTTGTGTAAGCTTCTTCGTGGTAAAACTTTGCTTTCCACCAAGAGCAAACCAGAAAGCAGAACTCTCAGTTCCCTCCTTGGCATGCTTCAGTGCAACACCTGGCTGCAGGATTGAGAAATCAACTCGTAAGTTGATTGAATTTGAGAGAGAGAGAGAGAGAGAGAGAAGGAGGGGGAGGCAAAAACAAGCTTGTAGATAGTATCAGTATCACTGTTCTCGCTCCCTCATTCATTCATATAAAGATATTTACATTTTGTGATGATAACTGAAAAAATTATTCAAGAAAAAAAATATATTTAAGCTTAGAAGCAAGCATATTATTGCAAATATATAACCAAGGTGCTTTGTAGGGGAACCAAGTGAAAAAATGAAGGCCATGTTTCTCATTGTTGTTAAAATCCTATGACTCTTAGAGTGAGTTATTTTTGTTAAAAGAAAGATTTGTAAAAGCTCAACTAAGAGCACTAATCAATTACACAAAAGTTTTAAAAAAAACTATAAAGAGAAATAAGCTTCTTTTTCATGTTTATATCAAGCATGTATTTTAGAGTGTGTGTTAAAATTGATGTCTGCTTTCTTGTGGGAAACTTACATTTTTTCATATGTAGTAAATGTAAAAGTTGGCCAACTAAACCTGGATATAACTTGAATTTAATCCAACTTTGATCCAAACTATGACCCTATTTTTCTTTCTAGAATCTAGGTCTCCATTAACTTCAAAGTTTAACCAAACTGTACTGTAATATATCAAAATTCAGCCAAATTCTACCAGAATGAAGAGATCCAATCCAACATCTGCAGTAATGATTGAAGTATCATGTGCCAGTGGCATGTAAGCCTGACACCAGAATGGCACCATTTTGCTGTATTTATGGTGCCAGTATTTGGGAGGCAAAGCAACATGTCAAGTACTGGCATGCAGCTGGTATTGTGTCAGTGCCAGGTGCCAATTAGGCACTGGCAAGATATATATTGTGTCATCTCATGCCATACCGACCAATACTTAAATCCATGGTCAATATCTAAACCATGTAATTGAAACAAGTGGATTCTTACATCTGAAAAAGAGTCAGGTAAGTCTAGCATGCAGAAGACACTACTTAAAAGGACAACCATGAACCTTGATTTCTAACAATGTGACTCAGACATTGCCCTTCTCACAAGTGCTTGTCAGGAACCAAGGTGTATGATTATGTAGGTTTTGTTACTCGAGTTTTTTTGCCCTTTTGATAGGGCCCCCTCAGGATGTTTGGCATGGTCCTTGCCAGGCCTAAGGATGTGATTTGCTTTCTTTTGAAAGAACACATGGGAAACAACTCTCTATAGAGGATTTTTACAGAGGCAAGGACCATGACAAACATCCTAAAGGGGGGCCCTCAAAAGGGTCAAAAACAACTCAGCCAACAAAACCTACAAAACTATATGATGGCAAAATGTCAACCAACTTGGCAGCATCTCTCTCTCTCTCTCTCTCTCTCTCTCTCTCTCTCCCCCTCTCTCTCTGAGAAAAGCAACCACAGGACTAAAATCACCCCAGCACTTGGAATAATAAAATTCTCTCTATGCTTCCACACACCCCAGAAGGCATCCTATAATCAAGAGAAAGGCAACTCTTTCTCCTATGACTACCAAACATTGTCAAAGTCATAATTTCCTAGGAGATGTGACAAGAAGATGAATGAGAAGTTCCAGAAATACTCAGAATATTGACAAAAGATTTTGAAACAGATAGGATAAAAAAGAGATTCTAAATGAGGACTAACAAGAAGCTCTCATCAATTAAAAGAAACAACTAGCACAATGAGTTCTAACAAGATTAAGTATTCCAGAAAACAGGTTTGCTAAGTTCCTTACAAGGTCACAGGTTTGTTAAGCTCTTTACAAGGTCATGGAGTCAGCATGTTCCTCTGTCTTACTGCAATTTAGGTTAAATTTTGAGGAAATGTCAGCATCCTACTTTCCAGAAAAAAGGAAAGAAATTAAATTAAAAAAGATGAGCATCCATGTGGACAGACATCAAACATATGAACTCACACTTGTAGTAGCGAGCTGCAATAACTTGCTACTACAAGCTGCAATAACTTGCGCAAAATTTTTATCACCTACCCATTTAAGTTTTCTTCCTCACCCGCATTCAAGGTCACGAATCTTTTACAGCCTAATACAGGGGTAGTCATCAAAGCATGGTATCATCCTTTACTAACCGCTCTGATCTCTGGATATTTTCCACAAGATTTTCTCAAAATTCAATCCCAATAAAGATATTCAGATATAACTATTCCTCAAAAATACTTGCTATGATTTCCTAGTGATTCATATTTAAGAATAAGTAAAATTAAAAGGATGGTTCGCAACTGTTAAGCCCAATATATTTTGTTAACCCTTTTCCTATCAACTTAAGCATTTGGGGTCAATTGATTATTTAATATGGTACCAAAGCTCAGGTCTGCTGGAGGTCATGAGTTTGAATCCCCTCCAGACAAATGATATATTTAATTAACCCAGTTGTTATCTTGAGTCCTTCAAGTCACGTATTTGCTATCTTGAACCATTTTAATTACATTGTCGGTCCATTTCCTATCAGCCTAAGCTTTTTTGTATCAGTTGCTTAGTTAACAGCAACTATCTAAGAATTGACCAATAGAATGGTTGTGGACTTATGATTCTATTTATTAAATGAACGAATATCTACTACAACTTGATTGGGCACTAGAACAATGAAAGAAAAACTTAGAGTGTACATCGAGACTTGGTAAACAAAAAAGAGGATACATGTACCTTCAAAAATTCTGCAACTTTTGCAGCCCACTGCTGCTGTTCGAAGGTACTGGAATTTCCATGCCATGTAAAGAGTGAATTCCCAGATTGCAACAAGAAACAGTCAGTGGAACTTAAGGATGTTGCCACCTAAAAGATAAAAAAGTATGTCATTGAAAAAAGCCAACCTCTATCCAAGTAGTCATTAATTGGTCAATGTTCCTATCCAAAATGAAATATCTAAAAAATATAGTAGTAAAATAATGACATCAAATAGTAATGTCTTTGCTCAAATGAATCTAATAAGCTGACAAGATTACACCAAGAAAATACAAGAACACAAAATGAGTCCTAAGAAAAATAGGTAATTTGTAATTTAATAAATCACTGCTTTGTGCAAAGGGTGAAGCGCAGATAAACTGAACAATGTGGGCCAAGCAAAAATATTAATGATAGCCTTTACCACTGCAAGCACATGGACCATAAATACCTTTCTTTAACTTCGGAACCAACGATATCATCATCAGTATCTTTAATGTACTAAAGAATAAAACATGCTCCATGACAAACAAACTATATAGCCATAATTCTTGTTCAAATATTAAAAATGTGAATGATCAAGTTGTGGGGAGTTCTAGATCATATATTGAAACTCATAAAACAAACATGAAATATTGGGAAGTATAATTTTCTAAATTATGCAATTACTGACCTAGTCAAAGATGGTAAGCTACCAACAACCACAACGAAAATGACATCCAAACACTGAAGCAGTCATGATTATGGATTAACTACTGTGTAACCTATTAGAGCAGTATGCACATCATGCTATGTTGTGCCAATAGATGGCATGCCCCCACACTAACAGATATGCGAGTTCATAAAAATATTCACAATTTTTTTAAAAAAAAAACCATTCAACTTTTCTTTAAAAAAAAAACAATTATAATTTTACTTGCTTGTGTATATACATCAATTTCTAAATAGAAACAGCATCATAGACCACCCTATCTTTCCATGTTTATTGTTATTTGATATGCTTATAACTCATTTTAAGTAATTTGTCATGCAAGTAAACATTTCACAACTTCTATTACATGTTAACACTTAACACAAAAAGGCTCAAAATCCATAATGAAATTTTTGAGAAAACATAAGTATTCTCATATGTCAGTAGTACCAGTTAGGTATCTTCTCATATATTCTATGTGCTACACAAAATTGTGAAGGGCATCTGCTACCCACAGGGGATGATCATGTATATATACATGGGACGTGTATTGGAGTTTGATAATATGCATACACACCAAACCATATGTAAGACAAGAAACATACAATGCACATGTGCATGCAAGCCACATACTTGGCCCATTACTAATCATTATTGACAAAGCTTCTCATCATCTCAAAATTCTTTATCACTTGGATGTTCTTAATAGTTTCAATGCCCCTGCATTTTTTCTTTAAGACTTGGACTTATGGTGCCTCGTGGCATACTTTCTTTAATTGTCATGCTTTGAGACCAAAGACTTAAAAGATGATTCAATTATTCATTTAAATAAAACCCAACAAGATAGGTACATAAACTTCCAATTTTGGTCCAAATTCGAATGATGTTTTCTTTTGTTTTTGCATCTTTAAATTGGGGCTTCAAAACTTTACAAGAACTAAAACCTTAAGGAAAGACCAAGAGGCTACCTTGAAAAGAGACATAACTTTTGGGAAAAGTAACACAAAGCACACATCCCTAATTATTAACCTGTATCTTGCATACCGAAGCAATATTTTTGAGTACCATAAATCCAGGTTGGCCGTGCTGGTAATGGGGCCTGTACTGGTCAGCTAGTAGCACACCCCTATGCTAATTTGTGGCAAGCCTGAACTGACACAATAGAGAGAGCGGGGGAGAGGGAGAACTGGTGAGAGAAAAAGAAAGAGAGAGAGGGGGGAGAAAAGAAAGGAGAGGGAGAGGAAGGGAGGGGAGGCCAGTGGTTGTTGGATGGTAGCTAGGGCCCCCCAGATGACTAGAAGAGCAGGGGAGAGGATGAACGGGAGAGGAAAAGAGGGGGGTTTTGGGAGGGAGGGAGAGGGTGGGGAGGTCAATGATGGCTACTAGAGAGTTGTGGAAGTCCCTGGATGACCGAAGGAGCACCACCACCACCCTCCACTCCTCCAGACATCCAAGGGCCTCCACCTCCACGGCCCTCCAACAACCACCATTGGCCTCCTCACCCTCTCTCTCTTCCTCTCTTTGGAGGAGGGTGGAGCTCCGACAAGATCGATGGCCCTTCCCTCTCCTTCCCTCTCTCCTCCCCCCCACCCCCCTATCTTCGCCAATGTCTCGTTTCGAATGCCAAAACCCTCTTGATCAGCCACTAGTATGATTCGGCATGCCCTGAATTGGATGGTTCGGAATGATTCCACCATCTATGCTATAAACCAATATGTAGCTATGAGGAGCAACATAAAGCACTAACATTATATATAGTTAGAGTACTGGGTTTGCACCCTTATACAGGGACACTAATGCATCCCTAGTGTAGTTAGGGTACAGTAGAGGTTTCCACCCTGACAACAGCAAGCATGGCAGCCTTGTGCAAGAGATAAGTAAAAGGTAACAGAAAGCAAGATTTTTCTTTTCTTTTAATGGGGTATTTTCTTACCAAATTTATAATCAGTGCAACAACTTATGTTGTTACCATTTCATTATTCTGACTTCTGAGAACATCTAATATCCGCCAATAGATCTACAGGACTGCCTGCATCTAATACATCAAGCATGAAGCACTTGAGAAAGTTGATATTTCAACATGCATATAACAACTTTGATGTTCTTTGTCTTTATTTTGCACAGGTTAAATAGTTGATCATTCAACTATTGCCAATTTACCTGGCGGGCATTCTTTTTCCATAAGTTTTACTAATTTAGTGATGCTTATCTACATGGTAAATATATCCCTTTCCCTTCTGAAAAATTAGTGCCCAATACCATGTTATTAGCAGCTGAAGAAGGCAACTTAAAAAGAAACCAGATCAATATAAAGACTGCTATTCAGAAGCAGTGTCAGGTTTGATAGAATATATTAATGAATAAGATTCATAAAAGCATACCGCATCAACTTGAACTGCTTTATTGTTATGGACCAATGTACCAGATACTCGAATCAGTGCAACACCATCTGAGGTATAAGTTTCATCATTCAAGTTTTTCTCCGCTATTAGTTTTTTGTAACCAGAGCTGATTCCGCCCTGCAAATAATCAGTAATATTCAATATGGCAGTCAAGTGATGCTCTTTAGAGCAATGCAATCAAGAAGGTACCTATCAAAGTCTAATTCATTTATTAGAAGCTGTTCTGTTAGCTTCTTTCTACTCAAGCTCAAAAGCACATAGAAAAATAACAAACCTTACCTTCAAAACAATCATGGGTTGAAAGAGTGCAATAAATTGAGGTGGCTCTTTGCCTTCAATAATGCGACCCTGCAGGAGCCATAAGTTAATGAAGCTTTATCTTCTTCTCTCATATGTTTAAAAAATTAAATAGAGACTCCAGTACCTGAACTGGTCTTCCTTTCAAAGAGTTCCACATTGTATTAGCTAACCGAGTAGCCATCATTTGATCATTCTGAAAAAGGAAAAAAGCACCATCATATAAATATAGTCCGAATATTAACTAAGCCAAACCATTAGTTCAGGTCTAATCTAAATGGGTTTTCCATTATTGGTCAATGTACACTCCAATATTAATGGGAACACTAAGCTCTCCGCTCGACATCAATCCTTTAAACTGGCAGAAGGAACTAAATAATTTAGTTACAGAATTGGAGATCATGCAACAGTCTAGCAAGTAGCAACCCTCCAAGGTTTTCCGACTTCAAAAAAGTATAGATCAATGTTTTAAATCCTGGTACTAAGGCCTGTCTCAGTATGGTTCCAGGTCAGTAAGGGATTTGAATGGGTCAGGATGGACCGAAATGATCGTTAACAATAAGATTGAAAAAGAAAAAATGTGCTGTGGGAAAAAGCAAGGCCATCCCAAGTATCGGGCCATAACCATCCTGGTCCGTCACAACTAGTACTAACAAGGAAGGTTGAGATGTTCTAATTCAAGAGAGACCTCTGTCTCACACCCATCCTGGGTTCCATGGTTTGCACTTTGAAGTTTTTCAGCCCAACAATCTGAAACTAACTGAAATTTTTGGTCTCGATAAGTTTCAGCCCATTTCAACCAGTTGTAATCAGTTTTAGCCTGGTTTTGGTAGCCTTGACCGAAACCAACCAAAACTGCTATTCTTACTTTTTTATGTTTAGCAAGTCAATATTGTTGATGTTTTCTAAGAATTGACTATACTTTTGAATGCTACTGAATTATACATATATCTAAGGCTAATTTATTTTTTGTCTGTTGAAATTTTGCATCTTAAGATAATAGAGTAAAATGTTTTCTTATTTATATTGGTTCTTCCTTACTTAGATGGGTTACTTAAATGAGTAGAATGGAATATGCTTAGATGGACTTTTTGTTGCTCAGTTGAGTTATTAAAGATGGAAATAAATAAAATATATATAAATGGGATTTTCCTTGCTTAGATAAATTATTTTAAAAAAGGGTCAATATAACACATAATAAGGGTAAATGAGCTTTTCCTTGCTTAGATAAATTATTAAGAAAGTTACAGAATGATATATGCATTGGGAAAGGCTTAGTATAATACAAAAATAAGGGTAAATATCAGGGATTAACAAAAAATATAGAATAGTATAGGTAATTTGTAAAAGTTTGGGAAAAGTGTAGGAATACATATTTAGTGGGTTGAAAGTTCAGGACAAGGTTTGTTGAACTAGTAACCGGGCTTGTACTGGCCAGTGACTGATTTCCAATATGATATAGGTTCATACCATGCCATTCCGAGGCTATCCACACAAGGAGAGGGAGGAGAGAGAGGGAGCAAAAAGGAGGGAGGGGGAGCGAGTGGGGAGGCTTGTTAGAGAAGGAGGACAGGCCATGAGGGAGGTGAAGACAGTGAGCCTTCTGACAACTACGATCTCCATCCACGGCACCTCAATGCAACAAGCGCCACTAGAAAGCATTTCTAAGGTTTCGCTCCCATTCTCCTTGGCTTCAAGGTTTAGTAGAGGAAAAGATGAGGGGGGAGAGAAAGGGGAGAGGCATCAAAGAGAGGGGAACGAGCAGTGTCTGGCAGCGAAGTGAACAAGAGCCTTTGAGCTCTCAAACCATTGAATTTGGGAGGGAGAGTTACAACAGAACTAATCCAACCTGCTGAACCATTCCGATTTAGGTTCGGCTTGGTACAAGCCAAACCAGGATTTTTAGAAACATCCCAAACCGCTTGATTCGGGGCAAACCGTACCGTACCGATCAAGAACCGGTACGGTTCAGCTCTAAAAAATGGTTTGGACCTGAACCATAAAAAATGACCTAAACCGGACCGGTACGGGTCGGTTCGGACTGGTACGGGTTGGTTCGGACTGGTTCGGATCCGGTTCGGGTCCGATTCAGCAATCCTCGCTTGAGAGGGGGGAGGAAGATAGTTTTTTTTCTCAATTCACCAAGACCGGTACATGTACCAGTACATTATGGTAGGTACAGTACCGTACCGGTTGCTGACCGGTATAGATCCCGATACTGGTTCAACGATCCTTGAGCCAAACTACCTGGTTTGGGTTAGTTTGGTGATTACTAATTTAGAGCAGCAGATCAAGCTTCATCACAGTTTAGGTGATACTAATTTAGGGCAGCATATCAAGCTTCATCACAGTTTACTTTTAGCCTCAAACTAGCCAAACTATACAAATTACGGTCTCAAATAACACAAAACATTATAAAATATTATGAACTAAAGTACCTTATTCTTTTCTGATTTTCTTTTTTTTTTTTGCGGGGGGGGGGGGGGGGGGGGGGGCACCAGAACTCTAAAATTTAGAGCCAGGCTGAACTTGTACTTAAGAGACCAAGACAGAAACTGGAACCAAGTTTTAAAACCTTATTGGGTCCCATTCTCTCATTGAAATGTTACAGCACCAACAGGATTGTGCTGGTACTATTGGGACTAGAATCCTTGGTATAGACATAGAGGTTAAAGGACAAGGCTGGACAAGGCAAGTTTATTTACTTGGGACACAATTTAAGAGCCAAATCAAGACACATGGTGAACATAGCTCTTTGCAACATTCATAGGGCACAAGAGCAAAGAGTGCCAAATAATAAAGAAAACTACACATACAGCTAAAACAATGTTAGACATTGATAGATAACTAGTTAAAAAACAAAAAAAATACTATCAAATACATGAAGATTTAGAAGAAGGGAAGTACAACTATTTATATATAATGAAGAGGAAAGGTTCATCTAGAAAAAGAATCTCCTTAAAGGCTTTAGTAAACATCAATCACTGTAATGAAGAAAGGGATCCTAAAAGGTTTGATTTGGTGTGGCCCTCTGAAAATTGAATTTTGGACAGGTCCATTTAAAATTTGATCACTCATTTTCAATTAGAAGATTATGCATAGAATAGTGACGTCAATACTCGAAAGTATGAATGCTTCTAAGGAAAACTATATGGCATGGTGCATTAAAAATTTGTAATTGGTTTCTGAATGAATGGAAGCAGGTTAAACATAGAAAAGAAGCATCAATACTTGAGATCTCATAGCTCCTTCAAATCAATGCACAGAAAAGAAGCATCAATGATTGAGATCTCATAGCTCCTTCAAATCAATGCACTTCAATGTACTTCTCTACAACCATCCTTTACAAACTTGGATTCACCGTAGGAAGTTATTCATGAGAGAACCGGAGATGTTAGGGAAGTAAAGACTACATGAAGGAATTTTGTTATTTAAGGCAAGGTTAAGGAGGGGAATTTGGAATCAAGTTTAATTCAATTTAGCATTTCTTAACAAACATATTTTGGAAGTTGCTGGTGTTGAAAAAAGTGAATAGGAATTTTTTATTCCTAAACTATCCTTAGGGATGGGAAACTATCCTATGGAATGGAAAACCATCCTGTGAGATAGAAATTATCATGTGGGATGGAAACTTTTAGTTCCACATAGAAAGATTGGAAAAAGTGAAGGCTCTTTATAAGAAAACCTTTTTTCCAAGCTCTTACTTCTAGGCTCACCATAGGTGGGGAGCTTGAGGGTGATGCGAAGCATCCCCGCACGCGCGTGTGCGACGGGCGACAAGGGCGCAACGGGCGCTTTGTAGGCATATCTCACTACGAAAAGGCATATCTCATTATGAAAAGGCATCGGAAACTCCCTCCGATGAAATCAGAAGGTTGCTTCCAAGGGGCACCTTAAGGCTATAAATAGGTCCCCATTCCTCATTCATTTAATTCAATTCAATCCGGTTTTTCCTTCCTTCTCTTAGACATTTGCATACTCTGAATAACAGAGTATAGCTATAGTGCATCGTAAGTTTCTTAGGCATTTGCATACTCTGAACACAGAGTATAGCTATAGTGCATACTAAGAGAGAAAAGCATTCCTGGTTCGAATTCCTGGTTCGAATTTCTGGTGAATTGTAGTGCTGCTTTCACCAGAAGAAGATCGTTGTATCTTGGGAGACAATCGTCATAAAACCATAAGCACCATTGCGGGACGAAATTGTCTTAAGGACATAGAGTGTAATTCTAGACTCGGTCTTGTCAATTAGGTAGCCATTGTTCATATACATCTACCAACAACAACTGGAAGAGGTAAAGAAGGGTAGCTAAGGATGGTCAAATATCAACTTGTTTAGTTTCATATGGGTTGCTCTGTTATGAGGTGGATCAAAAAATATTCAACCATGAGATGCGTGATGATGGTCCCCCTTTGGTTTGGGGCATGAGTAAAACTAGGGATAGCCAAGAAAGTAATCAAGAGGATTAGTGATGCAGAGAAATGAACTTGATCACCCCTTTTGTTTGTATTGTTACCTTTAGGCTCTTGATAAACAAAGTATGTCTCAATTTTTCTTATTGGAAAATGCTCACAATCAGGTTGTAGCTGCCATTGGTAGTGGTACATTTGGAAAGAGCAAGAGATCAAGAGTAAGGATTGCGGTATCGTCCCGTACCGCCCGGTACAAGATGTACCATACCGTACCGGCTCTTGGCTAGTACGGTTCATCCATATAAAACGGTACAGCCTCCGGACCGTTAAAAAATATATATATATATTTCCATACTGGTACGGTATGGTACGGTACCGGTACGTACCACCCGGTTCACTCCGGTTCGGATTTGGTTTGGCTTGGTTCGGCTCTGTTCGGGTCCAGTTCAGGTTTGGTTCAGCGATTTTTGCTTGAGAGGGAGGAGAAAGACCTTTTTTTCTCAATTTTTTATTGTTGATACGTGTATTGATTGGTACAATACAGACCGTACCATACCGGCCGCTGACTGGTATGGCTCCCGGTACTAGTTCAGCGATCCTTGATCAAGAGTATGAAACAAAAAAACATATGCATTACAAAATCAAATATATATGTAAAGAGGAAGTTCTCAGACACAAAAATTGCATATCTAACTTTAAAGTTAATTATGATACTTTTCCTTTTACAGAATTCTAGTAGGTGCACCTCACAGCAACATGTTTCAACTCAGGGGCAATCTCTGTGTGTGTGCACGTCCGTGTGCATGCATGCATGCATGTGTGTGTGTGTGTGTGAGAGAGAGAGAGAGAGAGGTGCTACATCCAATATTAACTAGAAAACTGAAATTTAGCATATTTTAATTATCTTTAAGGGTTAAACAGACTTGATGTCAGTGATCTTTTCTTTTCCATTTTTGACAACATACAAATTTTGAATATTATCACTTACCTGAACACTGTCCTTTCCCATCCAACAAGATAAGAAATATTCCTCTTTCTTTTCACCAGAATGATATGTATAAAGCACGATATAACAGTCTCCACTGTAGAATTTACCGATCTCTTCCTTTGGAACTGGGGTCTTTGCACTTCCATTGATACGCCAAACCTGAAATACATGCATGATTTAATTATACTGAAAAGAGAACTTCAGCCAAATTACCTACAAATATAATTTACCTTCATATGCAGTTTTTCTAATGTTTAAAAACAAACCTCAAGTTTTCCACCACTCTCAAGCAAAGGAGGGACTTCCTCATTTGTAGGAGAGTTTTTGGAAATTCCTTTAACATCAACACCCTGTTGTTTTAGCAAAGCTATCAAAAAACACAAAATTAGAATAATTAACACAAAAAAACAATAAAGGTTCTTCTCATATATGAGAATTAACTCCTACCTGCCACTTTTCCTCTTCCTTCCTCACCGCCAGAATTTCCTGTTGCTGTACCCACTGGCCATAATTCAAACTTGGACTTAAACAAATGTGGTTCATGACCTTGAATAACTTGACTTATGCGTGTTGCCTTTGGTCTATTTTCATTAGCAATAAATTCCTGAAAAAGAATTTCTGTAAGTAGGAATACCTATTCAGATTATGGTGACCACTAGAATACAGAAATCCAGTACCTACCTCAGCAGCTTTGCTGGCAGCTTTTCTGTCCTCCACTTGTGTCACCCGACCAACCCAGACAAATATCTCGGATCCACAATCCAGTAAATAACACTGATTGTTTTCCAACATTGCTTTAGAAAGAGTGTCTTCTTCCAACTTCAACTGACCATCATTGATACTACAAAACAAAAGAAATGTTTGTAAGCCCTGAATTATTGGTAGAAGTAACTACTTAATATGAAAATAACTGAAGAAACTAAAACTATATTCCAGTCAAAATGACGCAACCAGAAACTTCTGAACATGCACTAGGTCACTGTATTAATCTTTAAAGTCTGGTACTTCTCTTTCTAGTTCTAGCATATTATTTGAAACATTTTACCTTCTAGAAGTCACAAAAGACAAAAGATAAATAACAATATTCTCTTGAACATCAGAAACAGAAAAGACAAATGAGCAATAGCATAATACAGATAATGTTGAAAATTACAAGATGAGTGTCATTAATTTAAGTCCATCCCTTCTACAAATAAAAAGCTGTTCATCAAACCCCATCGTCATCACCAGTTTCAATTCCCTTTTGTTCCATCAATTACACCAAAATGGGACTTCAAAATTTCCACAATAGAGAGAAAGGGAAAGAACAAGCCACAAGAGATGGACAATATAGAGGCTTGCAATAGGACACTCATCTTTTGAAAGATATTAAGCTTCAAATACAGAGTTTGCAATTAAAGAAAAGCTCATTACAGAATTTCTACCCTAAAATTTGATAGAAAAATTAATTATATCATAATTGGAGGTTGTAACAGTTACCTTTGTGCTCATCACTAGTATAACATAAGCGGAAAAGGTTAACTTAAAACTATTAACAAATTCAAACATTAAAGTTTACATCCTACATATTCATGCAATGTTAAAGAGACAACATATGAATGTCAGTAGAAATGTAAACATTAGTGTTGCAAGTGGTTTCAGGTCAAGCTTGACTCACATCCAATCTAAACTTGCTGGAATTACTTATTCCACTTGGATCTGGATGAGCTTGAGTCTCTCTCCAGTCCACAAGACCAAATGATGTCTAGGATAAAAGGACAATATCAAAATTTGAACTATTTTTTGTTGGATTAAATCCAGCCATTCAAATCCAATTGGGGGAGTGTCCAAACTGATTCTGCAAGGTTCATTATTCATATGTCACCCAATTGGAGGTTGGGTCTAAATTGGACCCCATAACTGATCCAAATTGGGCAAAAGACCAGGTGGTATTTGGTTTAGGTTGCAGTCTGCTCAACCAGTACCTTTATGAAAGAAGAAAGAAGATCCAGGTTAAAATTCTAAAATCTTGCAGAAAATTAAACTTGATAAGCAAGATTATATTTTTTGCTCAAAGATTTTATATAAAATGTTAACTGGAACATAGGATCTCCTGATGCTTGCTTGGTTCATATGGACAGTTCAATAAAATGAACTTTATGAACAATTTTCGGAGCATCAAAATGTAATAAGAGCAGCAATAAACCACTTTTTTTTTTGAGTTTTTTGAGACATAAGTGCCATGTAACTTGCAAGATTAAAGAAGACAAGAACTAGATTAACCTTTTATTAATTCAGCATTCAAACACCAGATAGTGGGGCTTCCCCAGTTGGAGGAATTTATGAGCCAAACTAGCCTGATTTGCTCTCGCAATAGTCAATTATTTTGGGGGGATGGTTTTTTCCAAGGATCGCTGAACCAGTACCAGTACCCGTACCAGTCAATGACCGGTATGATACGGTATAGTACCATACCGTACCTATCGGTATATGTATCGGTCTTGGTGAATTAAGAAAAAATTATCTTCCTCCCCCCTCTCAAGCAAGGATTGCTGAACCGGACCCGAACTAAGCCGAACCGAGCTGGAACCGAACTAAATCGGGCCATACCGGTTCGAACTGACCCATACCATACCAAACCGACCCGTACTGGTACAGTTCAAGCCAAGTTTTATGGTTTGGGTCCCGAATCATTTTTTAGGGCTGAACCGTACCAGTTCTTGACCGATATGGTATAGTATGTCCCGAATCAGGCGGTTCAGGATGGTACCATAAATCCTGGTTTTTTCCATTCTTCATTTACAGAAACTACAAGCTAAAGGAGAGAATTTGGAATTTAGAGTTGAATTTACGACAAAAATTAAAGGCAAATCCATTCTTTTTAACAAAAAGTGACAAGAACATTTGTACAAAATAGATTGATAGAACCAAGGTTCACTGAACCAATACCAAAGGGTGTACTAACTAGTGACCGGTTTGGTGCGATAGAGTTTTAAGTTTGAACTATGCCAATCTGGGGTGTGCCTACATAGGGAAAGCCGGAGAGAGAAGTGGAGCAAGGGAGAGAGAGGAAGGGAGGAAAAGAGAGGGAGGTGGAGAGAGAGATCGAAAGCCTTTGTCATTATTGTTGTGGGGAGAGGGAGGAAGGAAAGGGAGGGCTAAGGGAAATCTAGTAGAGTGAGAGAGAGTGGGGGGGGGGGGGGGGGAGGGCAAGTAGCATCTAGGGTTGCTAGGGCGAGGGGAAAAGAAGGGAGGCAAGGCCATTAATCGAACACCAGGCGATCAGGCCAGGGTGACTTTTAGACCAAACTGAATAGATATGTCGAACCATGCTAGTAGCCAACTAGTCTGGTTTGATGCATCCTAAACTGGCTAGTTTGGTATGGTTCAACAAACAATGGACAAAACCAACAGGTCACATGGTTCAGTGCTGCAAGTTATCCTGCCAACTTTCAGCTTTTCTGGATGTTGACTATAGGGGGCCTAACATTATTTCTGGTCCTAGTTGCACACTTGAACCAGCAGGTTGCTGTTTTAAAACATGGGCAGGAAAAACACAAATAGAATGACTTGGTATAAAGTTAAAGACGCCTTACAGCCATTATCTAAAAATTATTAACCTCAAAGAATGTTGTTTACAAACTCTAGTTAACCAACAAATCAGAACATTGAAAATAAGATAAAACTCACTCTTAGACGTAAGTGGACAGGAGGATCCACTGTTGTGGGGGCAACTTCAGTTAGTTGTACAGGGCAACTTCAGATAGTTGTATTTGAGATGTAACCCTAGTGCTTACAGGTAGTATAACACTATATTATTGGTAATTATGTCAAGTTAAATTCACCCATAATCCCAGTTTTTGTGGGGCATGAGGGGAATGCATCAGGTATAGTGGTTACCCCTTAAGCAGCAAGGTACACATTGGTCCAGTCCCAGTTCAATATCGTAAATAGCATAAACAAAAGAATACCTATAAAGCTTTGTAGGAGTTGCTTCTGGAACAACATCATCTTCATTGATAGTCTTTTTGCCAATGGGTGCAAAGCCACCCAAGAGGACCCAGAATTCACCGGAATCCGACTCTGCTACTAGCTTTCCATCATCTGAAATTGTCAATGCAAATCTAATAAACAAAAACAAATGACAGAGGTGCAATCACATGCATGGAGAATGATATTAAGAAAATCCTCTCACCTATAATTGCAACATCACATTTTCCTTCATGATACTTATCCTTCAAGTGCTGTATTACTTCTAATGCTTTCGCTCTTTCTTGAATATTGGAGTTAGCACCATTAAATTGATAAATTTTCTTTATGGTGTCCAGGATAAACACATCATCATGATTCAGTGAAGAGCGAGCAAAGGGAACCTACATGACCAAACAACTGAAGTTACCATTTCCATATGTCACAGCAATTTAGACATTAGAGTCCTACAAAAGCACATGAGGAAAATTCTAGCACCTGCTTCATTCTAACAACCCGTTTTCCTCTACAAATATATAGTCGTGTTTCAAACTTCTCCTCTTCAGGCCTTTTGAACCCAGAGGCAAAACCTCCCTCCAAAGGAATAATGCATGGTTTGAAGTATGACAGAAACTTATCAGATTCATAGCCTTGAAGTTCCCTATGTTGAACTGCACGGCCTCCAAGGACTGCATCAAGTTCAACAGTCTTAATTGCTGCAGTTCCAGCTTCATCCTAGATCATTCATAAGTTAAATCAATAAAATGATTTGCACAAGTATTCGTTAACATTTGACAGAATCAAGAAATTTAATTAGCATACTTGGCTTGTATCTTGTCCAATCCAAAAGTGAATGTCATATAGATAGGCACCACCTTTTCCAGAAGTTGTCTGCAATTAGTGACTTTCATGAGTACGAACACAGAGCAGTTAAATACAGGAAGGCATCAAATTTTGTGCATGGTCTCTTTAGAAGTGCCCAAAAGAGACCAGAAATAGCACATCTTACTTTCACATCGAAGCAAAGTAGCAATGCAAAACAGGTACTTCCTTTCTAATTGGAAATGCCCCTCTCTGGCAACAAAGAATGATACCACAGCAAAACAAAAGTCACAGCACCAAAAGACTCCACTATATTTATTTTGACTTGTGAATGTTACTCTGCTTAATCAGAGAGATGGATGGACATCACTATAATAAATGGAACAGTTAGGAAACTAGAATTTCTAAAGAGACCATTTTAAAGATTGCTATAACGATAGAAATGCATGGTATATTTCCAGCAAATTAGATTCCGCACATAAGTCCAATAGGTGGTGATGAAGCAGACTGAAGCAGAGGGACAAATTCAGAATTGTAATCAAAACATATTAAAGTAGATTCCTTGCCATGAGAATTCAGAGTAGGGACATACATTATCCTTGCACTGTAAAAGTATGCTTTGATTTTCTTCTTTGATTGATGTAAAAAAACTAGCTATTTCTGACTATGATTCTACTTGAGTTCGCAGAATAATTGACATGTACAGAGAGATGTTTACAACAGTATTTCTACAAGAATAAATGAGTCAACTCATCTATATCTACTGGCTTTCTATTTTAAATGACCAAGCAATCACAAGTTGTTTGTTTCCTTATCAACTGCAAAGTGATATTAAAGCTTGCACAGCTACACTAATGTTCCTTGAACTCTTGATGCTAATCCCCTCCTACCCATCTGCACCCAAATCCCACCCAATAAAAGGATGAAAATCCCTTCCAAGGTAGCATATGGTTCTTACTGCTTTTCATAATAAAATTATGCTTTGATTTTGTTCTTCATTATTCAATGTCCAAGAACTAGATATTTCAGACTATGATCTCATTGGAGTTCACAGAAAGATTGGCATGTAGAGAATGATATTTACCACAGTATTTCTACAAGAATAAATGTGTTAACTCAGCTATCTATTGGCTCTCTAACTAAATAACTCAGCAATCAAAGACTACCACAAGTCTGTTTCCATATTCCAAAGCATGATCACAGCTTGCATAGCTACAATAATTTTCCTTGACAGTTGAACTCTGGATGCTGATTCCTTCCTCCATTACCAATCCAGACCGCACCAAAACGAAAATGGTGAGAACCCCTTCAAAGATAGCATATGGTTCTTAGTGCTTTTCATTTGTCATCAGCACAATTACGTTCTTCATGATTTTAAGCAAGTAGCTACTAGCAGCAGAATTAAATTAGATACAAAATGAGACAAGAAGCAAGAGGTGGTCAAGTTTTGTCTACCTCCAAATTAAAGGCCACTCTTCTTCCAAGTGACAATGCTGCTAATAAAACTTTTGAATGCCTAAAAGGTATATGGTTCCCACTTCCCAGAATAGTGCTCTCACAGCTTTCATCCTCTGTCTACTGATCTACCTCTACGTTCACCATCCAACATCCATCAAGTTATACACGATATTTTTGGCTCAACACTATCTTATGCCATAACAAGATGTGCCTCAAATATCTCACCAATGAACCAGTAGCTTATATGTTGGCATAAATCAAATCAAAATGATTAGATTTAAACAATAAAACCCAGTAGCATATGAAGTTGGAGAAGGAAAGAAATGAAGAGATCAGGATGATTCATGTTGCAATTGAAGGTGATGTGTTGCACCACTGCACAAAAAAGTCAAGAAATACTAACTTTCACAAATTCTCGTTCATAGCTCAGTGAAGAAAAAAGAAACAGGAGCATGAGTTGAAATTAAGCTTAATGGTTGGTTATAATAATCCCAATCCTTTCCTGATGGGAGATGATCTTATTCTCTCAAAATCTCCTAAAAAAGAAAGAAAACTACAGTTGCACTGTTACTGGGCCATCACTTAAAAGTGGAAGAAGTTAAACAAAAGAACAACATTAAGTAGTTTGGCAACATGTTTCCAAGAAACAATAAAATATACTCATCGATTTATCACTTCTGTCCTCTTATTTCTCACCATTTTTCTTTTTCACTTGGCTGACCATTTCCTAGGAAAAGGTAATGCACCATCTTTTTCTATGTAGTGGCCACCTTACCCCCTGCCATTACCCCCCTTTATCAGAGTAGGGCTTATCATTTTAGCCATCACTCTGAAAGAATGACATGTGGACGGTCAGCAAAACATGCTTGCCAAGTTAAGTCAAAAGTGTTGCATGTCCACAAAAGATAGCAGGTTCCATCTCCCGGATGACCCAAGCACTCTGATTGCCACTAATACTTGTAAGGGGGGAATAACCACTCATGCGACAAGAAAATAAGAGGAAAAAGAAAGAGAGAATTACAAAATAAATTTAGAAAGAATGAATTCATTTACCTGTAAAACTATGTAGGAATCTCCGGAGTAGAATTTGCCATAATCTGATTTTGCCAAAGGAACTGGCTGAAAGTTCTCAATCCGCCAGATTTCTGTTCCTCTATGTGATGTTAAGTATATGAAAAGATAGAAAAGAGAAAAAAAAGTAATAATATGTGCAGGAAACTCACAGAAAAAAATAAGATTGTAAACTAGAAGAATTAATCTAGAAAAGAAAATTCACTGATTTGCAAATAAAACCCTGACTTTACATGGATCAACAATTATACCAAGGATACACTCTTTGGCCAACTCCCTGAAAGGCAGGATCCAGATTTTTCACAGAATTAGACATTGTGCATAACCTTGTTTGCTACCCTTTTGTAATAACCACGACAATTGAAGGTGCCTTGGCAATATTAACTAGTCGTGCCAAGGATACCAGAAGCTAACAAAGATACCTTTTGCTGACAAAACATAAACAATATCATCAAACATTGTTGCCAACTAGTGTAAAACTCACAGTACAAGCAACATACACTGGGGATTTAATCCACATTATAACATGATCAACAAAAATCCAAATTTTTTGGAATATTACTAACATGATCATGAAAAACATAATTAAGAAAGTAAAAAACAAACCGCATAGGCAACATACAATAAGGAATCAATGACTAACAATACTTGGGCAGTGTCATGTAGAAAACCACACAAAATAGAGCCATATATAAGCATTGTTCTTTATTCATGCCAACTGAAATGTGCAAAGCTTCTTACAAGGTGGATAGTTTGGATATAGCTTCCTTGACATTGTTAAAGGGGTTCAACAGCCCAGGTTTACCCAAAAAAAAAAAAAGAAATTGAAATCAATAAAATCCTAGGGACAAGAGAAAAAAAATTGTAAAAGATAGAGATGAGCTAAAAACAAAAATTCAAAAAAAAGGGTTAAAATTAACCATTTTGTGAAAATCTGAAAAACCCAGAGGCAAAAGGCAGCTCATGAAAATTGAAAAGGAATCTACTGTGAGTCCAATACTGCAAGCAGTAAAGCTTGACAAGTTCGATGAGAAGCAATAAGATGGAAACGACCATAATGTGGAACTGTACATCAACAGCATTCAACCAAGTAGATACAATGATATTTAGAACATGAACACATGTTGCTTAAAGTTTCACATAAGTGTGATAACTTTACATCAAAAACATAGTGACAGAACTTTATATTAAAAACATAAGGACAACTAGCTCAAAGAGCCCACAAAATCTTCAAGGTCACTACACTAAGTGTCCAACACCTAAAACTAAGAGTCCTGTGTTGATATTAAAAACATAAACATATGCTACTTAAAGTTTCAGATAATCATGATAACTTTATATCAAAAACATAGTGACGCTTTGGTTAAAGTATCCATATGATATTGATAACTTTATATTAAAACATAAGGACACTTCACTCAAAAAGCCCAAAAAACCTTTAGAAGGTTACACTAAGTATCCAACATTTACAATTCAGAAGCTCTTGTAGACACTACAAAAAAATGCATAGTATCAGACGCTTCTTGCTGACATCAGCAAGACACTTCCAAGTGGAGTGTTTGACTGTTTTGGTTGTGTCGTGCCATGTTCGAGTTTCCAAAAGGGCTGAAACATCTAGACAACTTGAAAATGAAGTGTCTAGGTAACATAGATTTTCCAATAGCTACTATGCACTTTTGGAAAACTTTCCACATTTTCTTAAACCTTAGCAGTGGTGTAGAAAAACCCTCCGGATTAGCAAACATCTATATTGATGACATATATTCTATTTCGGTTTCTTTGAACTGAAATTAATATGGCTTCATATGCTGCTCAACATATAAATCCATCCACTTCACCACCACCTATTTAGTAATCAGTCAATCTAATCACCTAAAGCACCAATTTCATTTCCAGCATAAGGCCACTTACAGATCGCATCAGGCTATCAGATTATAGACCTCAAGCAAAGTGGAACAGGAACTTGAGAGGAAGGAAGGAAAATAACAAGACATTGGAGACCAGGAGAAGAACAATGAAAAATCATAATAATAATAATAAAATGGAATTTAATGCAAAATGAACAGCTTTTTTTATGTAAAAATTCACCAGCTTTACATGAACTTCAAAAGCAGTCATTCATAAAATCAATATAGAAACCCAAAACCAACAGATATAATCCCTTCCAATTCAAACTTCAGAGTGTTGAATAAATTTTAGCCTCTGCTGTTAGAAGGAAAATTTACACAGTTTAAACAGCTATACAAATATTGATAACATATCATGAGATACTCGTTGAATCTTATTTCTAAGCAAAGTTTTCCAAATAAAAAAAAATAGCAATCAATGTTATGATCATGTATTAGGAATAAGATAATTGTTTGTACTTTCTAGCCTTGTCACTTCCTGTTCTCATCATGTTTGTTGTTGACTGCTGGTTGGATCAAATAGTGGCTGCTTTTATGCTGCTTAAAATGTAATGATAGAATAAGCTCTCTGAATGCATGAGGCAGTCCTCAAACAGAAACTAAAGGGAAAAATCTGCAAAAAGAAACCAACAGATTTTATATCACCTTCACAACTCACAAGTTCAACCATCGACACCCTGAAACATGTCCAATATTCAGCATTCCTGTACTTGAAATTTACTTGTGTTTTATTCCAGTACACTACTTAAATCACAAACCCTTGGCGCAATGACCTGTCTAATTTCAGTTGGAAACCCAAAGATTTAGGAATCCAATTTTAGTAAAGGCATTTATAATGGTTCTTAATTCATTTGCTTCTCAATATGGCAGATCTATTTGTTATGCATATAATGGTTCTTAATTCATTTGCTTCTCAATATGGCAGATCTATCTGTTATGTACATGAAAAAAGATAAATGGGCCCATAGCCTTTCTGCCAAATAATATAAGCATTTTTCTCACTTGGAGTTGGATGGCTTGGAAAAATTTGTGGGAACATATCCATTAATTGATAAACACCATTAAAACTGATAGCTGAAAGTGTCGCATAATCTTAGTGGATCTCAGTTTTTTGGGTGAAGTATTTATGCACTCAAATACATTATCTACTTCTACCCAGGCCGACCCTATTTATTCAGATACTTTTGGCCCCCTCATCATCCTAGCTAGCTTACAAGACACTAGAGGAGTATTTTCTGGAATTTGAATAAAAAACTGCCTGCTACCACAACTGCATATTGACTAAGTCTTCAAGATATCTACAGTACATTATCTTTTGCTTCACATAATGATTTCGATGGTTCTCTCTAATGCCTTTGGATTAGTTTACCAGCAAGGCTTGAAAGAAAAAACAAAATATTGAGGAAAGCTGAAAGAATAAGGTATAGCTTTAGTGTGGATGACGTTCTAATTATAGAAGCATGCAACTAGAGTCAGAGAGTTGTAAATCTAAAACCACCAGGGTGATCCAAAATTTAGGACCATGGCCCTAAGACACACTAAGAAATAGCCAAAGAAGAGAGATGATAGGCAATGGACAAAATAACCAAACTAATCAAATCCTAAGAAACCACCCTACAAGGAGAAACAGATTGAATGGATCTCTTCTTTGTTTGCTAGTGGATCATCTGTAGACAATGAATGCATAGAAACTAAAAAGCTCCTTTTACTTCTTTCAAAATAAATCATCTTGCCCCTGCAACAGTTCTTTCGTCAGATCAGCAAATCATTCACCCACCAAGCGCCATCAATCAAGCATCATCGATCAAACACTACGATGCATGACATTTAGATTTCCTCAGCAGATCCAGTTCACAACCAGCACAACACACAAAATCTTTTTTTAAAACAAATCCATCCACCAAAGAAATGATAGAAAAACAAAAGAAGCATCCATTTAATCAACAAACAGATCGATCAAGCAAACAACAACAACCAAAAGCTCTAGAAGGTCAGCATCTTTGATACTATCACATCATCAGATCGATCGAAAACAAGCTGATCGGGCAGCGGAAATGAATTCAATACAATCCTTCACCCGAAACAAATGAGAGGAAGAGAGACTGAACAGTACCTCAAAAGAAGATCTGGAGGAGAGATGGTAAAGAAATGGGAGCCAAGGCGAGAGAGGGGACGGCAAAAGGTCTGATACTTAAAGCGAATGATGACTCTCTCTCCCTCCCCCCTCTTGCCTTTTTATTTTTTATTTTTTTATCCTTTCTCCACCCCCGCACCGCACCCCCCCCCCCCCCCCCCCCCCCCCCCCCCTTTCTCTCTCTCTACTTGATCTAAAGTTCTAAACTCGTTTTTAATATTTTCTATTTATATTTTTCGTCAAAAAAATAATATTTATGACAGCATTCACTGGATGCGGAGATATTAATTGAAATATAAAAGACGGGGGTCGAGTTGAGGGAGAAAAGATCTTATACGAAAATGCTTGGGGCCCAAAGCAAATACCCGATGACTCCAATGCCACGTGGCAAAATATAATTGACTTTGCCACCCAATGCCTTCGAGCTCTACAGCTGTCTATGGCATGGAATGTGGTACATGGTTGGGACGCGTAGCAGTGCTCGTCCCGTCGTACCGACCCACGCCGACCGGCCGACCTTAAGATTCCATCCCTTCTGGGATTGCGAGATTTCCTCTTCATCTCCGAGTACCCAACTTAAAACTCGGCGGATCGTGACCGTCCGTTCATTCTGGACGGATAGATTGATCCGATGGTCCCAGACGTGCTGTTTGGGATCCAACAGCAGGACAAGAGTGCCCATTTTTTCTTTTTTTTTAATTCCCCCAGTCCTGGAAAATATGGACTCTATTTTGTTAAATTATTAAAAAGAAGAATGTACGTGACATGAACTAATTGGCACGCGATAACTACTTTACTACCCTATAATCTGTATAAATAAATAATCCGGGAAGAAATTCCATTATTCATTAGGTTGTGTTCGGATACCAAAACTTATTCTGAAATAAAAATATGAGTTTTTGAAAAATAGTTATTCATCTTGTTAGCCTTGATAAAAAATTTAAAATAATTATTTTATATAAATATAATTAATATATTATATTAAAATAAAATAATTTAAAATAAATTATTTTATGATTTATCATGTCATATTAATTATAAAATATCAGGAGTTGACTGAAATAGCTAAATCAAGATGATCAATCATTATTTTTATATTTATATGAAGGAGTAAGATGGAATAAATTTTTATTCCACCGAGAATAAAGAGACCGAGCATCACCTTAATCAAAATCGTGCGGACCCGAGGGACACCAAAAAAAAAAAAAAATCTTACTTGGTGTGCCAAAAATATATTGGAGTCTGATTAGCCCTTCCGAGCTGTCTTGGAACGCTTTTGCTGCTAGGATGGGTCACGTGTTCCACCCACGGATCACCGTTCACTCAGAGAGCATCAGTGCTCGGACGATAGAGATTTGGTATCACGGTGGGTTGGTACCGCGAATCACAATATGGAAGGTTTGATGCGTCCCGCTCCTTTGAAGCTTTTGGAAGGGAATCCGAAACAAGCCACGTGCAGGCGGGTGTCGTGGACGCAGGGTCTTGAAACCCCCCCCCCCCCTTCCCTTGTGAGTCGTGAAAGGGGGGAATGGTTTCGTTTCATATAAGTGGCTGGATTTATATTCCGGATCCACTGTTTTACGTTTCACTAGATTTGTATCTAACCACTTCCACTTCCACTATTGCTAACCATCTCTAATAAAAGGTTATATCGACCGGTGCCATTTCATCTTGAGAAAATATGGCTACAGTGTGATGGTATTAAAGGTGCGTAAGCAAGCCTGGAAGCGTGATGGGAATCATTCACCGGTCATTAAACTTTCCATATTATTGTACAGCACTAGAAAAGCCATCACACATGGAGGCCTTATCTCATGTCTAACCGATCGAGAGTTTGAGACATGATCCATACACGGTGATTCGATTAAATTCAGGAACTATTTTTTGGGACCTGTGATGGATTGGATTGGATGAGAGACTAGCCGGTATTTAGTGGTACCAGGTTAACGTACTCACATATAAAATCTAAGCACGTTGTATCGAACATTACCTGGCGGGACAGGGACTTGCGAGGATAGCTACACCGGGTTTAACCCTCCTATCCCCTTTTTTCTTATCCAAAAAAATAAATAAATGGAAGCAATGTACTGGACATCTGTTTTGCCGAGGAAAGCAGCTTCATGATCAAATTTATGAGCTTCAAATAGAAGAAGCACGACATGGTGACCTTACATAATAACAGCATTTGCATATCCTTGCTTTACCGAGTGCTTACGAGAATTTGCTTTTACAAGAGGGTTTTTGGTGACAAAAATATCAACCATATGGTCGAGAAAAAGGTGATGCAAATATAAATTTTTTTCATGAAATCAATGATTGTTGAACCGATACCGAGATCCCTATCGGTCAATGATCGGTACTATATCGGTAGATTTCGTAAATTGAGAAAAAACCATCTTCCTCTCCCTCTTAGGCAAGGATCGCCGAATCGAATATGAATCGAATCCAAACCGAGCCATACCGGTTCGAACTGATCCGTACCATACATAACTGATCCATACCAGTCCGGTTCAGATCAATTTTTATGGTTCGAATCTCAAACTATTTTTTTAGGGATGAACCGTACCGGTTCTTGACCGATACGATATGGTATGGTATATCTCGAATCAGATAATTCAGGATGGTACCGAAAATCCATAGAACCATTATATTATGTGAGCAAAGAATTAATTGAATTCGTATGTTGAAAAATGATCGAGGGAGACTGTATTGATGATCCTAATACTATTCAATCTTTACTTTTGCATCATTTTTAATTAGAATGGATGGTTGACCAGCGGTGCAGAATGTAGATTGACCTGTAATATCCTCTACCATAAGCAAAATGAATTACTTATTACGGCTGTCAGATTTATAAAGCCCATCCCAATACGAAACAAAGTCCAGATAAGCTTTCAAACTTTTCTTCTAAACTTTCTGGCACCTAATTCAAATAGAGGGATTACTGTTGTTGAGTGGTTTACCTTGATTCCTTAAGCAATCTAATCCCGAACGTGTGAGTGATTATTGAACTATTTTCCTTTACAATACCATTATAAAATAGTAGCAAAGATTTTTGTCAACATATTGAAGCCGATTTTAACTGTATTGGTTTTAACTGAACAAGGATTTTTGTTCAGAGTTGGAATATTCATGGTAACATTTTATTAGTTTTGGAAATTATGCATTTTTTTCGGGTAAGATATTTTCTCTACGACCTTCATTAGTCTTTCTTATTTCAGATACTACAGTACTATGGATTTCATGAAAGAATTATTAATTGGATACGGGCTTGTGTTTTAGATCCTAATTTATATTATTAGTCAATGGAAGGTTGATGCAATGATTCCTGCCAACTAGAAATCTAAGACGAAGATGTCCATTTCCACCTTATTTATTTTATTATCTAAGATATTTTCCAATTTTTTACATTGTGCTCTGCAGAGCCAAGTTGCTGAGAGCTAATAAACCTAGGGGAGTGCTTACTGTATTGCCTGTTTTTCTTGCTGATGATAGTTTATTGGTAGCTAGGGCCACTATTAGAGATGCAACCATACCGACCTCTATTCTACAAACTTATTATTCTATATCTATCAATTATTCTAAATCCCAAATCATGTTTAGTCCCAATATGTCATTAACCACTAAGGAGGGGAGTTTAGAAATATTTGGGGACTCATGCATCAATTATAACTTATAGTGTTGCATACTTCACTAAGAAACTTAGTGAATAAGATGATAAATAAGATTGTGAGTTAGAAATGGAAGGCTTTACCAATGGTAGGCTGAGCAACATTGCTTTAATCTATTTTGTCATCAATCCCATTGTATTCTTTATCATACATCCCTATTTCCGTGGCTTTACTATCCAAACTAGAAAAGAAAAAAAAATTAAGAGTGTTTTTGTGGGACATTCTACCAACCATGGGGGTTCTTTGTTTGATTTTTTGGGATCATGTGTGTGTATGCCTTAGGATAAATGTGGTATTTGGCCCAAGTCTTCACTTTTTTTTTTTTTTTTTGCGCATCGCCAATCTTGTTTATATAAGCTAGCAGCAGAGGTGATATTACATCTGTTGACGTGGAACCTTCGTCGACCGGGCAGAGCCGTTGAATTGCCGGTTCGCTTTCCTAGATGCCTGCAAAACAGGTCCCTGACTGGATTTTCTCTGGCGGGCGACACTCCGATGCCTAAGTTAGAGAGGGAGGTTCCAGCAACAAAATGAGAGTTTCTGAAGAGGAAGGAAGATGGTGAAAGTATTCTCTTTTCTAGGCTTGCGTAGTGTACTTTGAGTATCCCCTTTACCAGTATTTATAGTTGCTATGCCAGTGTGTAGTTAGGCTTACCTACCTATGGTTAAGATGGGCTTAATTAACTTTACCCTGTGCATAACCATAAATGGTTACCAATTGATTCCGGCCAGCTTGAGATTGTTAGAATTGGAGATAGTGGCTACGTGGCCATCCCGATATGGTTGAGATTGGAGATAGTGGCCACGCGGTCGATCATAACCGTCATATCCACGTTCGAAGATTTGAGATCAACCGGAGATTCGCTTTTGGGCCTCTTCTTCAGGAGGGATCGGTATTGAATCAACGGAATGTCTTCGGTTTGTCCTCTCTATGACAAGCCGAAGATGCCTCTGTCGTTTGTGGTAGAGTCTTTGTTGGGATGTGCGCAGTGGATTAAACCAGTTTAGGCCTCCAAATAATTCCTATTTACTCACTTAGGCAATTAACCAATCACAACACAAGCAGATATCAAATCAAAAGAAGACAGATTTACGTGGTTCGACAAAATATTGCCTACGTCTACCAAGAGGAAAGGAGTAATCCACTATAATCTGACCCAAATCTGGGTACAAAAGGAATACAAATATCCAGATAACAAATGCCAATTAAAAACAAAGAGACATAATAAATAAACAAAAGAGGATGAAAGAAGCACGAGAAAAATTCCAAATACCAGGCCTCTAGCTTTTTCTGGTGCCTGGATCGAAGAAGAAATCTCTCTGAAATTTTCTGGATTTTTTCTCTCTCTGTCTCTCTCTCTCTCTGTGTCTGTATGTATCAAAGACCGCAGGCTCTCTGTGGTTAAATAACCATCTGAAACGGTGTCCAAAACAAACCTAAAATGAGTCCAGAAAGTTCAAAACACTCCTAAGCCGTCAGATCAAAGAACAAAGGCTCATATCGCGCCAAAATCCATGCAAGATACCCTCAGATCAAGCCTAATCCAGCTCGGATTAATCTCAGCCATCCGATCGATCGGAAGGTCCAGAACGCACGAAATCGCGTGGACCGCTCGAAATCGCATGGACCGCGCGTACATCGCAAGAAACCAAGGGAAAACTACACGGAAAACCGGGGAAACGCCCCAAGGGGGTGCCACAAGCGACTAGGCTGAGCCCACGCGCGCCCACGCGTAGCTGGGCCATGCGCGCGCGTGCCCGCGTGCACGCCTATGCACTGGGCCGAGCGCCCGCCCACGCCGCGCGTCGCGCGTGGGTCGGGGTTCGTGGGTCTTCATGGCTGCTTCGTGGGAGCGGGTTTTTACGGGAGCAAACACGTAACAGTCTTTCCCTTCGGAGTGGGTTGTGGAGCGAAGCTGATATTGTCTTCAGACCAATCTTCTTCGGACCGGCCTTCTTCGGTTGATGTACAGAAGACTGGTTGGAAGCTGGTGGTGGTACTCTTCAAGACTAACACCTTCGGCTAGGCCGAAGACTAATCCCACATGACTCCCTCCAGGTGCTCTGGTTTAGACGCCTGGTTCAGAAGGAGTTTGGTGAGCGGCTGAACTAATAATTAGTCCGAGTTGCATTGACATATCATAACAGTTGCCCCCACTCTCAGTTTTCACAGCAATGATTTGCCTTGAAGATTGAGAGTACTAATGGATTGTCATTTTCTGCTAGGGGAAGCGCAACCAATGATGGTGAATCTTGATCCGGTCGCCCGTCATAACTGATACCTGATTCGAAGATTAGGTTGAGGACAGGTGTCATCTTCTTATTGGGACATGAAAAGACGAGGGCTGGTCGAGGGGTCGCGTCTTTTCCTTTTATTACGACGATTTGGTCGATCCTTTAATTGGGATCTGGGTAAAGGACGTGGCCTTACCCTGTCCCCTGAGGAAGGTATGGGCCTCTTCTCCGCCGTTGGGTGAAGTCACATAGATTATGGCTCTTGGCTCTTCCCATGTCGAATCAGCTTGGTGTCACTTGGAGTTGCGCTACCGTATCTGGCGCCTGTATATGTGGTGCAATCAGGGAAGGATGCTTCTTCTTTCAAGGAGGTGCACTGAAGCATCTCTTGTCCCCTTATAAAGGAGAAAAGAGGACCTGTAGAAGAAGCTTCTCCACTCCTGTTTGCTTCTGCTTTTTGTTCAGCCTTTCTTGCTTCTAGTCCCCAGTCTCCCCTACAGGTAGGGTCTCCTTGCTTCTCCGTCTCTTTTTTGTTTCAGCATGGTTAGGTCTTTAGAAGTCCGTATCGCCAGCAAGGTCTCCTTTGATGGGGAGAGGCTGGGCCCTCAAGCACTTTAGGTCATGTCAAGGATGTCATCGTGGAGATCAGACCAGAGCTGGTCCCCAATTCTATTTTCCTTAGAAAATAGCCCACCTTCGGGAACGTTATTGCCTTCCCGAAGACTTCTTTCTGGTGCTCCCGAGATCTGAAAAACGAGTAAATAAGCCTCCCGTTGGGCACATCATTGTATATG
Source organism: Areca catechu (assembly GCA_021397845.1). Taxonomy (NCBI): domain Eukaryota; kingdom Viridiplantae; phylum Streptophyta; class Magnoliopsida; order Arecales; family Arecaceae; genus Areca; species Areca catechu. Next base: position 28,983,928 of record CM038046.1, read on the forward strand.
AAGACCATTTAAAAGCTGGTTTTTGCTTTCCATTGCACCCTTTTCTTCTTAGGATCTTTAATTTGTGTCAGATTGTTCCTGCACAGTTGACTTCGAATAGTATTCGAAATATCTGCGGGTTTCCGGTCCGTTGTCACATAGCCAATGTGAGGCATAGGACCATTTTGTTCACTTCCCTCTTCATCTTGAAGAGGGATTTCCATGGCTACGGATGGTGGGTCATCGGCCCTCGTCCTGACCGTAAAATAATGAAAGACATGCCCAGCGCCATTCATGGTTGGAAGCCCAACTTTGTCTTTGTCTCTTCTACTCAGTCATGGGATTTCAACAGTGAGTGGAGAGAGCCTCGCCTGGATGCTAATGCCGGCAAGAAGGTTTTGGCAGTCGACCAACCTGACTATACCTTGTTATCTGGTGCGGAGGCCATCTCCATCTGAGAGCTTTTAGAAGAGAGGAACTTCACCTTGCTAGGATCAACGGGTCCCCTATGTTAGGTATAAATGGTAGAAGACTCTAGCTTTTCCCCCATTTCATAGCTTTTCGATTTGGCTGATTTCGATATCCGCTTTTGTCTGTAGGTGGCAAGATGAGGCTTGATCTGAGCCTGCTCTGAGAATCCGCCAACAGGAAGTTAGTTCAGGCCTCTTCTTTGGGGTCGGAGGTCCAAAAAAAGGCCTGAGAGGAGGGGCCTAGCAGAAGTGCCACTTCCTCCCGGGGGACGTCTAGAGGGGATGAGGTCCTGCAATGGAGCTTCCGGTAGGGCTCCCACCGGTTGAACCTTTGCCGAGGGTTAACTCTCCGATCCAAATCCCGGAGAGTCCGACCCCGGTAGCTAGTGTATTACTGCCTTGCCCCCTGCAATGGACAGGGGCAAGGCGCCTCAAGTCAAAGAGGGGTTTGTAAGGAATATCCCTCTAGATAGAGACTACAAGATAGACCTCTCGAAGTTTTCTGATGTGAGAGGTCTCGTACTCCCTGACGTAGCCAGGTGGGTGCTGAAAGGTGTCTTGCTGCCTCGTGATTGGGCAGTCACTCAGAATCGTTATCTTGCCAAGGTATCCGATTCCGCGTTTTCCTCCCTGCTTCATGTAAGACAGCTGCAACCTTTCTTGTTCTCGGTTGATTGTTCATATCATAATTAATCTTATATTTTGATCCTATTGATGCAGTTGGTCCATAATGTCACCTTTTTAGAAGAGGGCCTAGAGGGTATCGACAACTTCCTCCACAGCTTGAAGGAGGAGCTTCAGATGGCCAAGGCCAAAAAGGAAGTGGCTGAAGAATTAAAGCTGTCCATGGAGGAGAAGCTCATCCAAAAAGATGCCAAAGTTCAGGATCTGAAGGGTGAGCTGAAGAAGGCTCAATTGAAGATCTCTGAACAGGAGGCGAAGCTAAGGAAAAGAAAGAAGTGGATTCATTCCTTGGAGCATTCTGCTAAGGAAAACCAGAAGAAGGCCGAAGATATGGCCAAGACGATCGATAGGGCAGTCAAAAGGACTGAAGAAGCAACTCTGAAGGCTGAAGCAGTAGCACAGGAGTCCGAAGCTTTGAGAGAATGGGCAACTAGGGCAGTCGAGGACTTCAAAAAGTCTTCGCAGTTCAAGAAGGATGTAACTGAAGCAAGCTTGTTCAGTTACAAATTCAGCTTTAATGATGGACTCATGAGGGTTGGTGAGGTTTTTCCTGACCTTGACTTCTCCAGTATCCTAGTATATGAGATTGAAGAAGAAGAGGAGGTCGTGGCTCCCGCTGAGACTGAAGAAGTACCGGGTCATACTAAGGAAGCCCCGGTTGTGACGGAAGAATCATCCATGGCAAGTTCGACAGTCTTGATTCAAGCTGAAGAGGCCCAAGCTGAAGAGGCCTTGGCCCCGATTCAGACTGGGGAGGTCCTTCCTTCTACCGACCCGGAAGTTCATATAGCCGCTTGACATGGTCTGGCAGGCCCTATGCCTTATAATTTTTGCCTTTTCTTTTATAAGAGGGACAATATGTAATTAGCATCCTCTTGAATATCAATGAAAGCCGACTTTTCTTCTGACAAATGGTAGTTTTCGAACTGAAATGTCCAATGAAAAACTTTCCAAGTATAAAGTCTTCGAATAGATTATAGCCTCCAAGGAAGAAAGCTATTCACCGACTTGAATGCAAGTTTCTTCATTGCTTGAAGTCTTTAGATTTGGCTTTGATAAGGCCGTCGACCTTGGTCGTAAGCCGAATCAATGCAACTTCCCCATTAATTCAACTTTTTCTGATTATAAATTCATCTCCTCGGCTTTGGGACCTACAATTAAGGAATCTCATTTCCGAGAGTAACCTTTGGTTTACTAATGGCGTGACATTTCACTTCTGCTAGCTGTCAGGCCACCATTGGGGAGGCAGTTATTGCACAGATCGTGGGATCATGGCAATCAGAATCGTTAAGGCTGCATGCATCAGGAATCAGATCAGTCGCAGCTTTTTGCTTCCAGTGGTCCCCCCACATAGATCGAGACCCTTATTAATGAGGGCAAGTGTGCGTGGCATGATCGGAGACTCACTGCTTTTAGGTAAAATTGCTCTTCATGCCTTTTTCCTCTTTCTTCCTCTACGCCACCTAAGAAGCTCATTGAAGCATGAGGCCAGACATAGTGAGGCTTAGACAGGCGGCGAGGAAGCGACTGATGACAGGCCCTTCGGTTAGGAGATCGGATCGATGGCGGAGCTATGTCTTGGCATTGCCACGGGTCCAGGTCGTGAGCGACACCCCTATCGAAATAGGCTCTTCTTCAAGAGAGGAGCGAGCCTCTCTAGTGAGAGCCATTCTGGTGGGACTATCCAAGGGACCAGGCCCATCAGGCACCGGCGAGACTTCTTCATGCGTCGGAGATGTCAAGCCCACGATCCCAGCCACAGAAGGGAGGAGTTCCGGTGGGTGCGATACATCTGCCACTAGTACTACCCCCTCCAATCTGGGATGGGTGAAGGTTTCATCCGTCATTCCCAAACGATGGGAAGGGAACTAAGGGGCGAGGGTCCAGAGACCCTCTTTCCACCATCCTTTCTAGGATATTGCAGGTAAATATTGATGTACACATCATATTGCTTATCCGTATCAGTCGGGCTGACTTTGTGCATACTCTTCCTTGGAAAATTGCTCACGATATTTCCCTATTGGAGGAAAATATTTGTGGATCTATCGACTTCGGCGAAAGGCTTCGGAGCCAGATGGCTTCGGTCGTAGCCGAAAGAGATGTCGCTGAGGGGCTTCGAGCTGCCGTTGAGGAGGAACTAGGCAAAGTTGTTGCCTCCAAGAGTGTCTTGGAAAGGCAATTAAAGATGCTGGAGGCACAAGCGACCGATGTAGTGGCTGACTTGAAGAAGAAAAGAAGGAAGATCATCTCTGCCGAGCTGCTAATGAGAGATTGCCTTCGGAAGTCGAGGAGCTAAAAGCCCAAATGATGCGGCATCGTTTATGATGCAAACTATTTTTTTGTTATTTAGGGGTGAGTTAAGATTATTTATCCCAAAGTTAGAGCCAAAGTTCTAAGTAAATCCTACAGAAAATCTAGAAGATCATGCATGCAGAAGTAGACCCTAATGTAAAAGAAACAGGATCGCCGAGGCTAAGAAGCCCTGGTAGGGCTAGCTCTTCTACAATACCGTAACCTGAAGAAGCAAAGGGGTGTACTTGGCAGGGATTTGAAGACCAATCTTGAAGAGTTCGCTCAATGCTCCCGGATGCGGCCTGGAAAATAAGGCTATCGACCTTGCGGATTCATGGCTTTCAATCCGATGGCCCGAAAGTAAATCAGATGGAATCCTTGGATTCATAGACTCTGAGGGACCTACAAGGCACCTAACAAGGGTTAGAAAAACAAGAAGAAAGAGGGTAGAAGGCTGAAGAAGAAGAGGAAGGGAAGGATGAGGAGCGGCCAAGAGATAGGTGTCCAAGGTTTGTAGCAGGGACACAGGGGTTGGGATCACACAGATACCCTTCACACAGAATTCACATAGAAAAATCATACAAATTCACATAGAAGTTGAGAAGAACTCAAGAATTTTTTTCATTCATCATTGTTGTTTAAGATATATGAGAGGGGGCCTTTATATAGGCTTACAAACTTGGGCTCCAAGAAAGGGAGGTTTGAATTTGAATTTTTTTTTTCATGGAGCTTGGCTTCCAAATTTGACTTGGCCTTGGTGATGTGGCACCTTGGAATGAGGGTGGTAGCTTGCATGAATCAAGAAAGGTTTGAATTTGAATTTTCTTCATGAAGCTTGGCCACCAAATTTGACATGTCTTTGGTGATGTGGCACCTTTGAATGAGGGTGATAGCTTGCATAAATCAAGGGAGGAGCTTGAATTTTCATGGAGCTTGGCCACCAAATTTGACTTGGCCTTGGTGATGTAGCACCACTCATAACATATGGCATTGGTGATATGGCGTTCCCATGACTTGGAAGATGATTTGGAAATCCAACTTGGCATAGAAGAGAAGTGGCTTGATTTGGCTTGACTGGTTTGATCTCTTATGGACCCATCTTCAAATTAGCTTGAACCCATCTTCAAATTGACTCGAGATTGTGAACCAACTTGGCTAATTACAGGACCAATTGATCCTAACTCGACTAAATTGGCCAAATTACAAGACTAAACCAAAATTGAAACCAAATAGATATTAATTATATGACCTGAATGCAAATTATTCAGGCTTAAGTGTCTTAAGCCTTATTACAGGATCCAAAAACTAAGAACCCTAATCAAACATCCACAGAGGGTTGAGGATCCTCTATGTAATTCTGGTGCCTCTGGTGTTCGCACCAATTCTCCCGGGGTGGGAGCAACTTGACCCTATCGAGTAAGGGTTGCTCTGGCTCTGGTATCGCTCAAGGAGGTCTGGGTCGTGGCACTGCAAGTCCTTTCGAGTAATCCATGAATTGACGGATTCTGGCCGATCTTGCCAATGGACCAGGTAGCATTGATAGCCGCGACCCTGAGTGGTGATAGCTTGATTATCTAGGATACACTCGATCCATTCTCCTCTCTCAGGCCAATTTATAGGTGGACACTTTGGATTATGTTCACTCTCAAAGGATGGGGTAGGTCCAAAGGTCTCACTAGAAATTGTTGCCAGTTCCCTATACTCAACCAAGTCCGCGATATTAAGGTAGAGCTAATGCCAAAATCCAAGGGTAGATCTAGCACATAGGCATTGGGTCCAGCCAGCTCTATGAGCATGAAGTTTTTAACGATCCCTGGTGAGAACCGCTCAAGCCTAAGCCTAATCATAATACAATCCCCTACATTAAATTTCTTGGCTCTTTTTCAGGAATCAGCCAGTTTTTTATATGTTTCATTACTTAAATTAATCTTTTGGCTAATGTCCTGACGCAGATGCTATGCAGAGGTCAATGCAGGTGTGGACAATGGATTAGGTCTTTGGACGTATTGGACTCAAAACCAGATAATACTTCAAATTCTATAGTGGGTTCAGGGTCATTTTTCTTTGATTCCTAATGGGTCCACTCTCTAGTTTCTCTTCTTCAGGTTCCTTTACTGGACTCAACTTATCGATGTCCTCTTTAGATCCTACAATGGGCTCAGGGGTTTCTTTCTCTAATTCATTAGCCTTAATTAGATTAACTCCTGGTTTCTTTTCCTTAAGGCTACTATAATCTCTATTAACTGGATCTCTAGGTTGAGTCGGATGAATTACAAACTTCTCCCTATGGTGACTAAAGGTACAGATGTTGGTTCGACCAAACAAGGCTGCATTATGATCGTAAAGCCATGGTCGATCTAAGATGATACTACTGACTTCCATGGGAAGGACATCACACCAAATCTTCTCCTCATATGATTGCAGTTTAATCAAGATTTGGCACCTAGACTTGGTTAGGATGGAGGTGGAATCTACCCATGAGACCATATAGGGGCTAGGATGGGGAACTGGGGTCAATCCTAAAGATTTAACTGTACGGCAGAGGTGGCATTGATACAACTCCCACTATCTATTATGATCTTGAACACCTTACCTCTTATCTTGATAAAGGTTTGTAGGATGTTAGTCCTACGCCAGTCTTCCTTAGTTTGGATTTGGGTCAAGATGCACCTAACCACTCCTAACAGGTCTTCGGACTCAGGAACTTCCTCCTCTCCCTCATACTCATTTATTAATTGGTCATCAGCCTTATAGACTTCTCCCTCAGGCTCAAATATGGGTTCAGACTCATTTTCCTCTAGCTCACCTAGGTGTAGGGCGCTGACTGGGTACTGGCTAGCAAAATGGCTGGTTTGCGACATTTAAAACAAATCCTCAAGGTGGTGAAATTCTTCTGGACCTATACAAACTTACCTCTATCTTCTCTATGGGCTATAGGGATATTAGATTGGGGTTGACTCGGGTTAGGGTGGCTTGGACTAGGTCGGCTCGGGTTGGATTTTGGAAAGGGGGCATTGCTTCTAGAAGGTTCGGATCACTAGTATATAGGTCCCTTCTGAAATTGTTTATAGTATCTAGCTATCTGGTATGCTTGCTCTAAATCGGTGACCTCCCTCATATACAGCTCTCTTTGGATGTCCTCACGTAATCCGGTTCTGAACCTAGATAAGGTCTGTGCTGAAGACTCGGGTTCATTATACCTAACAGCAAAGTCATCAAATTGGGCAATTTATTCTGATACAGGCCTATTTCCTTGACGTATTCTATTCCATTGGTCTAAGAGTTTCTGATTGTAGGATTCAGGAAGGTATTTCTCTTTAAGTTTCAATTTCATTTCTTGCCAGGTGGTTATGGGAGGAAGTTCTTGTTGTTTCCTAGTATGCTCAAGGTTGGCCCAATGTAACCTAGCTTGGCAAACTAACCTCATCTTGGCAAATTTATACTTCCTTTCTTCAGTCATGTCATACCATTCAAAATAATAATCAATGTCTCCTATCCAATCTACATAGACCTTTGGTTCCATACTACCATCAAAGGTGGGTGCCTCTACCCTAATGCTTCTCATAGCTCTCTCATCTTGATCATAAACTTCATGGTAGGGCATTCTATGATTGAGTTCCTGGATAGGGTCAAGGTCTTGGACTCTCCTAGGATTGGGTTCCACAAACTGGTCCTGGTTTTGGGTTCTCCTAGGGTTGGGTCCTGATGTGGTTCCTGGCATGGGGCTATCCTAGGATTGGGCTCTATAAATTGGCCTTGGTTATGGGTTCTCCTAGGGTTGAGCTCCATAAATTGGTCTTGATTTTGGACTTCCCTAGGGTTATGAGAGGTGAAACAAGGTGACTCAGGATCAGGTTTAGTATTGGATCCTTGGGTTCTTTCTATGGTACCTAATCGGTTCTTTACCTGATCTAACCTATTGGTTAACTGATCAATCCTATGGGTTGCTTGGTTATTTGATTGGGTCATCTGGTTGATCTGAGTGGTCAATTGGGAAGCTGGTTTTGGATTTGGGTATTTGTCTGGTTCATCTGGGCTAACTGATTTTGGGTTTGGGTATTGGATTGGTCAAACTTGAAGTTCATATGGTTCATCTGGGTGGTTAACTGTTCATTCATGGCCTTAATGAGAGCTTCAAGATTGGATTCCATAATTGAGCTGGGTTGGGGTCTAGGTTGATGATACTGGGTTCCTGACCGAGTGATCATGCAATCAATCAATCAAGGTATTATGATGCAATCAAGCACACAAGGTTAACCGGACTACAGTTTGCTAGACCTAGAGCCAAAGTTAAATGGGTTGACTCAAATTAAACTCAACTCAACAACTAATCCTTTCATTGGCCAGGTAGGAGGTGGGAGTGTGGGAGGCCCCCCTTGCTTTTGCAGGGACCTAATTCAAGAACCACAACACCGCTTATGTCATTTGACTCTGGACCCCCAGCCTTAGACACCAATTTTCAGTAATAGTTGAGGAATTGAATGCACTAGTTTACCCACAAAACTTGGACCCGACCTATTGGTGTCCCTAGCTCACTATAGCAAATTAGGTCTAATTAATTTTAAATTGGACTTGGGATCGAATGCAAGGGATATGGTTTTGGGCTAAGGAGAGGTAATCAACAGTCAAGGGGGACTATTCTTATAGGTCTTCATCCGAGTAGCATCTGGGAGTAGGATCTCATTCCACCGGAGAAGCTAGTAGGATCGCCTAATGCCATCATGGTTCCAAAGGAGGGTGATTTGGCAGTAACAAATTGGCATGCCAGGAAGGGGATAAGCATCATCTCAAAGAAACTCCTGAAGCTTGGAGTCAAATGTTGATCATTCTAGCACAAGATACCTTCACCAGCTGCATTGGATGCTCTCCGCGTTATGAGGAGCATCTCAACTAGGCACTAGAAACTTTCGCTCTACTCCTGGCACCAGTGATCCAACAAAACCTACTCACACCTTAACATAGTAGGTCTAGACATTGATCAAGGTGATGCAGGAATTGCAGCAGCAATCCGTGGCAAAATAGTAGCACTTGGAGGTCTTAGCCGATCCCATTGTTGCTACTTGGTCCAATCATTGATCTTCAGAGAGATGATTTTCCTATCAACAAAATTTTCATCAATGACAATCTTTCTCGTCCTACCAAGCAAGTTATCATCTTTCTGAGGGAGACATCTTTACCGACAAATTTTACATCGAACATGGTTCTTATCTCTGTGACAAGCTAGCCCCTAGTGGAAGAGCATCAACGAGAAACAGAGCGAAGGCCCCAAAAAAACTCTAACTAGCAATTCTATGACTACAACCTAGGAGGCAGACCAGGGAGCTCATCATGCTCATCTTCTTTTCTCCTGAGAATTATGGAGAAACCGATCTCTAGTAGGTTCAAGATACTATAACTGAAACTCCATGCTGGCTAGCCCGATGATGCTTCATGGATATTTACTTGGACTATGACCATATTAGGATAACTCCTAAAGATGAGGAGTGTACAACCTAACCAAAAAAGGTACTTTATCATTACAAAATAATACTTTTTTGGCTTGAAAAATGTAGGAACCATTACCAATGGATAGACAAGAGTTGACAAACTTCCAAGAAATTGAAGTTCCTTGAGACTCTACTCTCTAAGCCAAAACTCGGACAAACTCAACTCATGCCTAGAGGTAACCTCGAAAGCTACAAATCGAGTACTTATTTGGATGGATGATAAAGGAGTATGAAAACCCATCCACTACTCTAACTGAGTACTTCAAGATATTGAGACTAGGTACTCCAAACCTGAATAAATTATTTATATACTAATCATCTTAGCACAGGCCATATTTCTAAGTTTATTCGATCATCGTCATAATCGATCGACTACTCAAAGCCATCCTTAAATGGACAAACATCTTCAAAAGAAGGCATTTGGTCAGATGACGAGCTTGAGGAGGCCTTATTTGGCTGACTAACTCTTAGTCGATGAAGAAATCATACAAGTTAATCTCTCTCCAACAGTCCCTCATCTAAGAACTACTCAATCAACTAACTCTTGACCGACGAAGAAGATTGTACAAGCCGACATCTTCTCCCTCCACCAAGACCACCTTGGTTGAATATATCTTGGTCAATGAAGAAGATCACGTGAGCTGACATCTTCTCCCTCCAGTGGTCCCTCCTCCAAGGATCACCTCGATCAACTAACTCTCAATTATGAAGAAGATTGTACGAGCCAATATCTTCTCCCTTTAGCAGTCCCTCCTTCGAGGACTACCTCGATTGACTAACTCTCGATCGATAAAGAAAACCACATGAGCTAATATCTTCTCCTTCCGGCAATCCCTTCTCCAAGGACCATCTTAGCCAACTAACTCTTAGTTGATGAAGAAGATCGAGCAAGCTAACAACTTCTCTTTCTAGCAATCCCTCCTCCGAGGAATGCTTCGATTGATTGAACTCGATCAAAGAAGATAGCTACATTCTCACACTTCTATCTTGGATCTCACTTCCATCCAGTCAATTGATACCTAGCTAAAGAAGATAGTTGCGTTCTCATATCTTCATTTTAGTTCTCACTCCCATCCAGTCAGCTCATACCAGTCAAAAATGATAGCTATGTTCTCACACCTCCATCTTGGATCTCACTTACATCCGGTCGATTAACACCCAATCGAAGAAGATATAAACATTTTCATACCTCCATCTTGGATCTCATTCATATCCGATCGACTAACATCTAATCATAATAAAGATGGGCATGTTCCTATACCACCATCTCTTATTCGATCGATTAGTAATTGATTGTAATAAAGATGTGCACTTTTCTATACCACTATCTTCTATCCGGCCAACTAATACCTGGTCGCAGTAAAGATGGACATATTTTTACTCCACCATCTCTTATCCGATCGATTAACAACTAGTCACAATAAAGATGGATGTATTCTTATACTACCATCTCCTATCCTACCGACCAACAACTGGTCACAATAAAGATGGGGGCATTTCTACACCACCATCTCCTATCTGATTAACTAATAACTAGCAACTCGATAATCCATCACCCACTAATAAGTCTATTAATTATCCTAATTTAACCATTAAAATAAATATTAATTAATATATATTTATTAAGAATTGATATGTTTTATTAGTGTTTTGTAGAAAAAAAGTTCATGGATGGGAAGAGCTTAAATCTTGAAGTCCAACAGCATAAACGATACTCAAATCAGAGTTCGAACAAGCCTAGAATTGAAGTTTGAAGTTATTGCATGATCTTTAGGAAAGCTGATCCACCATGGATCGGTCACTTGGTCCACAAAAGCCATGCTCGATCCATAAAAGCCATTAACCGTAGTCCACAAGCCTATTCCATGGACCACAGCCTTCTCGAGCACTGCCTTCACCGGAGAAGCTACGAGAGGCCTTCCCCTCACCATCGGGAGCTCCATCACCGCCGGAAACCTGCCAACCACCATCAAAATGCCGCTCGGCCATCATCTCTAAATCTTGTTCCCGTTTTGTCACTGTTGTTGCTCCTGCATCGCTGTCCATCACTGTCCGCCACCCACCACTGCCTCCCCTCGCCATCTACTCCTTCGTCAACCATCGGGAGAGCTTTACAGCCATTTTTTTGTTGCTCGTCCTTCCCTGCAACTGGCCACTATCACTATTTTTTTGCCACCTGAGCACCATTTCCGATCGCCTATTGCCGACCACCGCTCCATCGAAATTGTGAGGAGTAGAGTCTTAATCGAACAGGGATCCAGGATCTAGGATTCGATAAAGTTCAGATCAGACTCGATTTGCCCAAGAAGGAAGACTAGTCTTCACACGATTTTTGGCACGATCTAAGACCTATGATGCAGAATGGATGGCTGAGAATCTTTTATACGATATCTAGCCGATCTTGAGCCTGATTGACTCCAAATTTGATTGAAAGAAAGCCTTAGACGAGCTCTATAAAAGGAGGACCCCAAGTAGTAGTCCAAGCATTAATTTATAAAGTATTTTTTTTTAATTTAGATTATTGTATTAGGCTTAGAAAAAAGAGAAATTTTGAAGGGGATATTGGCAACAGCGTTGCGTGGCTAGATTCTTTAAACCTGGAATGAAGATGAAGCTTGTAACTAGGTGTTGTCTCTCTCTTTTTGTACTTAGTTTCTATGCAATAAAAATCATATTCTTCCTTTACATTTCTTTTAAGTTATTTTGCTGATCAAGATTTTGATCTAGCATACACGGCCTACACCCTCTATTGACATACCTTGATCCCAGGATACGGTACGTGCCTTAAAGAGATAGATCATAGTATGGTAAATTAGACCCCTACACTTGCATAACAAATTAGATAGTTTATGCTTTAAGCGGACATGTCGTGATCTCCGGATACGACCTATGCCCAATAGAAGATAAATTATTCTAACATTGAACATGCAAGAATCATTGATATCGTAACATAAAGAGAAGAAGATAAAACCTATTTGCATGGTGGATTCGGATTCCTAGATTATTTCTCATACTAATTGATTGAATTAAGTAATTAATGTTATCTTTTAACAATTATTGTTCTTGATCTAATCTTTATAAATAATTTTTTTGCTTTTCTTTTCCATGAAATAATTACCCTCGGTCCCCAAGAATATGATCTAGACTCATCGCTAGTTACAGTAGTGAGTAGATTTTATTTTTGATTGCCTATGACAGCGATCACCCATCTTAGGATTTCCAAACCCTTGATTACTTCACAACTGGTTTAATCAGATAGCTACATTTTTGTATCTCCATCTTTCTCGGGTCTCACTCTTTTTAATCACTTCACAATCAGTTAATCAGATGGCTATGTTCTTGTATCTCCATCTTTTCATATCTCACTCCCTTCAGTCACTTCATAATCAATCGACCAGATGGCTGTCATCGTATCTCCATCTTTCTTAGATCTCACACCCCTCGATCACTTCATAACTGGCTGACTAGATAGCTACATTCTCATACTTCATCTTTCTTGGATCTCACTTTCCTCTATCGCTTTATAACCGGTCGACTAGATAGCTACATCCTTGTACCTCCATCTTCCTTAGATCTCACTCCTTTCGATCATTTTACAATCAATTGACCAGATGGCTGCATCCTCGTACCTTTATCTTTCTTAGATCTCACCTCCCTCGATCATTTCATAATCGACTGACTAGATGGCTATGTCCTTGTACCTCTATCTTTCTCGAGTTTCACTCCCCTCAGTCACTTCATAATCGATCAACCAGATGGCTGTGTCCTTGTACCTCCATCTTTCTCAAGTCTCACTCTCTTTGGTCGCTTCATAACTAGTCAACATATGGCTGAATTCTTATACCTACATCTTTCTCTAGTCTCACTCCCTTTGGTCATTTCATAATCGATCGACTAGATGGTTGCATCCTCATAGCTCCATCTTTCTCGGGTCTCACTCACTTCATCACTTCATAACCAGCCGACCAGATGGTTGTGTCTTCATACCTCCATTTTTCTTGGATCTTACTTCCTTTGATTGCTTCACAATCAATCGACTAGATGGCTGCATCTTTATACTTCCATCTTTCTCAGATCTCACTCTCTTCACTCACTTCACAACTGATCGACCAAATGGCTATATCTTTGTACTACCATCTTTCTTGAGTCTCACTCCCTTCAATCACTTCATAATTAGCCAATTAGATGGCTGCATCCTTGTACTTCCATCTTCCTTGGATTCCTTAAGCCCTTTGGCTGCCTAACACTTAATCGTCGATGAAGATGATCATGCTCTCACATCTCATCTCCATTGAAGCCTGGATAGTTGATTGAAGCTCGACTACAACAAAATCTAAACCGGCTCCAAGGCATGAACACCACCATGGGTCAAGGTTGAAAAAGTGATTCTATTTTCTTTATTTAGAAAAAGATAAAGCTCAATCACTCAACAACATTCTGGACTCGCGAGTGGATGGCTATGTTGTGGCTATCAAATTTGGCCTTGACTAGATCGATGGTTAAGTTGGAGAAGTGATGGATGACCAAGTATGAACAAGAACAACTAATGATCATATTGTCTCAGTCCCAAAATTTATAGATCACTACCAAGGAGAAAACTAGAGCCATCAAAATGGGCAGCGACCCATGGGCCGGCCAATTTAGGCCCTTAAAATAGTAGGCTAGGTTAGTATTTTGGTAGCCCATTTAACAAAGGGCTTTCTAGCTTGGCCCTTTTATGGGCAGCCTATGATGGGTTGGCCGATCTAGCATGCGTGCTACTCATGTTCATTCATAATAAATCCAAAACCTAGAGTTTTGCTTTCCACTCTGAATCATTCACCTCCACTCTCTTTTACTCTCTACGGTCTCTTCTCCATCTCTCTAGAATCCAAGGCTCCAATCAAACTTTTATATCTTATTTTCTCACAAATTTTTGTCATGCTATTAATTTATATAATTTTTTTAATTTTTTAGTGAGTTATAAGGATTGGCTCCTTTAGGCCCTTTATTTATAAGGGCCAGGGCCGGGTTGCCTATTTGATGACCCATTTATCAAAAGAACTTTTTTGGCCCAGTCCTAATGCCACAAGCTAGGCCAATCCATTTTGATAGCTTTAGTGAAAACTATAGTCAAGTAACCGCAAGCCTCCAGCTAAGCACTTGCTTGGTACCGATTACTTATCAAATCACCGACTATGCTACCAATCATGGAAGACTAGGATATTTAACTCGGGTCAATCAAGTTACTGACTAGGAAGAAGACAGCCAACTACTTTGCCACCAACCAGGAAGAAGACTAATGGAGAAAAAGATGAAGCCAATCGAGTAGCCACTCATTCTCAAGTCGAGTAGCTATCACTTACCAAGTCCAACTAACATGGCATTCCCCACGTGCAACTATCGACTAGTTATTTGAGTGTACCAAGTCGAGCATACTCGAGTGTGGAGCTAGGCCCTCCTTTCGATAACGGTCAAGCTAATGACCTACTCGGGGTCCATGATACCCGAGTAGGTGATGACTTATCCAATCATAGCTATTCCAGTATAGATCACAGTAGATAACATTCTAATAGATCTTACATTCCTAATAGAAAGGTACTAGCAGAAAAATTTCAAGAAATAAGATCTCGCCATCTTGATAGAATTTGTTATGCCTATTAGAGGAGGCAACCTTGTAAATGATATTCAGTTACTCTATATAACTTCACAAATTAGTAAGAAAGGACCTCCGAGCACTTATGACACTTCTATCACTCCTACATGCTCATTCAGTCACTACCATGGCTCTTATCTCTGGCTACTATTATCTATCTCATCCTCTTTATTGACTTGAGCATCAGAGGACCCCTTGCTGATAACCATCGATCAAGGAAAATTATTTTTGTAGGTCTCAACCAAAGTGGCATTCAGGAGCAAGATCTCATTCCACTAGAGAAGCCAGTGGAATCACTTGGCATTGTTGCTATTCCGGAGGAGGGTGATTTGGTGGCAACACTATCCATCAAATTATCATAGGTATTATCCTGGTAAGAATTGTGCCACCTATTAAATCATCATGATAATATGCCATCCATCATGGTAAACATTGTGCCACTCATCAAATCATCAAATTATCATAGTATAATGCCATCCATCAAATCATTGTGATAATATGCCATCCATCAAATTATTGCACGTATCATCGTAATAAAAATTATACAACCTATCAAATCATCATGATAATATGCTAATGCATCAAATTATCACATGTATCACCATGGTAGGAATTGTGCCACCACCCATGAAACCATTGGATGAACCTGCCAAAAAATCAAAAGTTTTTTTATTAACACATTTGATGAATTATGAATATTACATAAATTACAAAAATGCTCACTTGAATTGGAGAGAAAATATAATAAAAACAAGTTGCATAACCGTTGGAGACCCTTAACAGTCTTTTGGAGACTCTAGCATCGGGTGAACCTACCATAAGAGACCATGAGTGCATGATGGAACATATAATAAAGGGCCTCAAGATGAGGCTAGAAATGCTGCAAAATGAACACCTATCATTCATTATGTAGGCCATCATCCTTTGGAAGTATGACTTAAAAAAAAGTCTCTCCTGTCTACTAGTTTTTTCAATTTGAGGCCTATCCTTTGATTTATTCCAATTTCAGTTAACATAATGCTTTTAAAGCTTTATAAAAGAAAGACTTCAATGGTAGTTTATATAATTACCAACCCTACCCCATCACCACTACCTCCACCATATTGTTGACCTTCGAAGAGGCGGAGGCTATTAGGTGATTGAGGGAGAGGATGTTAGCATAGTGGGACTAGCGAAGGAGGGGATGGATTGGCTTGGCAAATATATGGTAGATGGTTGTAGGTGATAATGGTAGTGGCCATGAATGCCTACTGGATGGAGGGAGAGGGTGTTGGCATAGGGGGTTAGTAGAGGAGGGTGTGTGGATGACACTATAGGTAAAATTGGTGATGGTGGATGATGGGGCTAGATGAGACAACAGCATCTTCAGGGGTGGCGAAGGAGAGGAAGCAGAGGTTGAAGGGGGCGGCCAGGAAGGAGTGTGGCGAAAGGGGGGCTACAGGGAAGGGGGCAATTAAGGTTTTAGGATTTGAGGGGGATAAATGGGGATCGGAATGTTTTTTAGAATAAAGTATTATAGAAGGGTATTATAGTAAAAAAATAATGGATGCTATGATAGATGAGGTATGAAAAAAATAGATGATGTACATTAGAAAGTAACAATATTGTTTATCCTATTTTTGGCCCTTGGATAAGTATCCAATGGTGAGTGAAATGGTAATTTGGATGGTTCCTTTAATGATTGGTGTTTATTTTGTATGCCCTGATATATGCCTTCTCTTTCAAAATATTCCTAAATTTATATTTAAAAAATTATTTTTTATAATGTATAAATATTAAATTTATATTTTAAAATCTTGGGAGTGTAATTAATTTTGTAAGCTTAGGTCATTATCGCAATTAACCAAATACTAAGCTAATCGTTTGATCCAACATAAAAGATAAATCCAAAATAAGAACTGATTCCAATTTTTATATTTAAATGAATCAGATAATAATAATAATAGAAATTATTCACTTCAATTATGAATCAAACATTTCGAGAGACATGATCATTTTAATTCCAATTCCAAAATGATTTCAATTTCAATTTTGATTCTGGTCGTGAGCCAAATACATTCTTATATCTTAATTAGGATTTAAGCGATTCAATAAATTTCTATTGATATGAAGCACTCGGTCTGAGCAATACAAGATTAAAGAAAAAAGCAACAAGATGGAATATAAAAATGAAGGAAATTTGCTAACAATCCAAGCGATTCTTGCTACTTTTCTCAATGGGAAATAAGCAATCATATGACAAGATGTTTGCATTGGATAACATCTTATAGCCAGTCATCCATTGTTAGATGATATTATTGACTCCTAGACTTGCCAAAGACTTAAGGATTTCGAATGGTATCAATAACCATTTGATAAGTTCTGAAGGTTGGCTCTTTGTCATCTAAAGGTTTCCAATAGTATAAATTTTGCTGGAAGGTGATGAGCACGTTCACACATATAAAAGATGTAAGAGAAAATCTGGAAAAGTAATACTTTGATTAATTGACCTCTCACCCATAATTCTTTATGCAAGTACATTTTTATATTTATCTAGTATATTTTCTAAACTTTATTGAAAAATATAAAATCACTAATCATGATATCATATTAAATTCTAGCAATAAATATAGCATAGAAATCAAAAAGACTTCATTCCTATAACTTCTCAATTTAATAGTCAACACATACATATTTCAAAAAAACAATTACAACTTTCTCTAGAAAACTCCAATATATTCATCATTTAAAGTGTTGAAAACTAGACTCGAAGAGTTTTCCAACCATGTCTCATTTGATCAAATTTACTGTAGAACTCAAAGAGAAATATATACACAAAATTCCTTAAAATCTATCTCTGCATAATACTAAGAGTCAAGTTTTTTTCCAACATTACCCCCCCTTTAAACTTGGCTTCTCTTGAACTCCAACTATCATTCTTACTTTTTTGGAAATGATCAAACCTGAGAATCTTTGTAAAAATATCAGCAACTTGATCGAGTGTCTTTATGTACTTGATTTCCAGTTCATTCTTTGCAATACAATCTCAAATGAAGTAAAATCTTGTGTCAATGTGCTAGCACCTATCATGAAAAATATCATTTTTAGCCAAAGCTTGAGCTGACTTATTATCAATAAGAATCTCAACAGCTTTTTCTTGTGGTTGATGAAGTTTATTTAACAATCTCTTCAATCAAATTACTTGACAAACATATGAAGTTGCTGCAATATACTTGGATTCAAAAGTAGAAAGGATAACGATTGATAGCTTCTTTGAACATCATGAAATTATATTTTCTTCCAAAAAAAATATAAAATTGATAGTGCTTTTTCTATCATCTCACTGGCAAAATCACTATCATAATAACTCACTAATTTCAATTCTTTAGAAGAAGAATGAAATAACCATAATCAAGAGTGTTGGCTCTCCTAGTGATTTTGATGAATAACAAAACCTTGAGTACATATTGTATACTAATGTTTACTTTTAGTTATGAGTTTTCAGGAAGCAAGCACCTCAAATTCTCAAAAAGTTTAAGTATCATGGCATGCCGTGGCACGGAATTTTTTTTAATTTAAGACATCTT
Organism: Areca catechu; assembly: GCA_021397845.1. Classification (NCBI taxonomy): domain Eukaryota; kingdom Viridiplantae; phylum Streptophyta; class Magnoliopsida; order Arecales; family Arecaceae; genus Areca; species Areca catechu. The sequence goes on from CM038046.1 coordinate 29,002,040, forward strand.
CTTCATGCAAAAAGAGATTTTACATGTTCAATTATTGATTATTTATGTTCCATTTAAGTTTCAAAATTGATGCTTGTGTTTTTGACTTAATTTGCACTTGATTATGAATTTTTCAGAACCAAGTATTGACACCTGGAAAGTCAAGTGTCGACACTTTAGCATTTGGCACGCAGAAAAACTTCTTGGCATGCCAAGTGTCGACACCCAGGACTCAAGTGTCGATACCTGAAACTCAAGTGTCGACACTTAAGTTTCCAAGTATCGACTCAAGGCCTAAGACTTTTTGAAAATCCAGAACTTGGCCAATAGAGTATTTTTGTGTCAAGTGTCGACACCTGTGATTCAAGTGTCGACACTTGAAAGTTCAAGTGTCGACACTTGACATCCAAGTGTCGACACTCGGGTTCTGACAGCCCTAACAGATCTATTTTTTTGAAGTACAGAAATGCCTTTTCAAGCTCCCAACAGCTAAATTCGATGCTCAAACAGTCACAAACCATTATTTAGAAGTTTTTATCTATATCTAAGCTTCACCAACTTCATTCTAAAGGCATGGAAGTCCATTGAAAGCCAAAAAGCCAAGATTCTCTCAAGAACTTCACTTCAAGAGCCATTTAAAGTTTGATTCCCTGAAAAAGCTTACAAGCCCATCCTTACATCATTCCAAAAGAAGAGTTTGAAAAATATTCCAAGGAGGAGACAAGACAAAGCATCAACTTGAGCTTCAAAGCTTCTATTCTACTCTTGAAGAGAGTTTGTCTTATTTTTGAAATTGTATATCTGATTTTATCTTTTGATTTGACCTTGCTTTTAAGGATGTCTTGAAAGAAGTTGTTGTAGTTTGTTGGTGAGCCAAGGTGATAAAACCAACTAGGGTTAACTTGTGAGCCCGAAGACAAAACAAGTGTAAAGGTTTGTTGGTGAACCTAGGTGATAAAACTAACATAGGTTTTGACTTGTGAGCCTTTTGAAAAACAAGTCGGCTGTAATCTTGGTTAGATTATAGTGGAATTCCCAAGGGTGGCTTGGGAAGTGGATGTAGGTGCTAGGTTTATACCGAATCACTATAAACTTTGTGTTTGTGTGTGATTGCCTCCTCTCTTTCTTGCTTTTGTTTATTGCAATCCATTTATTGCTTTCTGCTGTATTTAATCTAGTGCATTGAATTTCATAACTCACAAACACCACAAGGCCTGCACATTATTGCTATAAATCTTTAAAAGATCCAATTTATCCCCCCTCTTGGGTTCCATTTCTAGGCAACAAGTGTTATCTGAGCACTGGTACTCTCTTGTAGGTCCAAGGATCTTGAGTAAAAGATCATGGCAGCCCCAATAGGAATGGGTGTTGTTGAAGGTCAAGCTTCAAATTGTCCTCCACTTTTTAATGGCATAAATTACACGTATTGAAAAACACACATGCACATATTCATTCAAGCTATTAATTATAATCTTTGGAGGACAATCGTAAAAGGTCCTTATCAGCCTACTATGTTGGTTAATGGCATTCTCACTCCAAAAATGGAAGATAATTGGGATGAAAATGATATTAAACAAATAGAGCTGAATGCTAAGACTATGAATTTGTTATTTTGCTCTCTTGATCTAAGTGAATTCAATAGAATATCTAATTATATTTCCGCTAAGGAGATTTGGAACATACTTGAGGTTACCCATGAGGGTACACACCAAGTGAAAGTAACTAAGGTTAACATGCTCATTCATACTTATAAAATGTTTAAAATGGAACCTATTGAGTCTATTAGTGAGATGTATACTAGGTTCACAAATATTGTGAATGGCATGAGAAGCCTAGAAAAAATTATTTCTAATGGTGAACTTGTAAACAAACTTCTCATGTCTCTACCGGCTTCTTGGAATGCAAAGGTGACAGCTATTGAAGAAGCCAAGGATGTTAACACTCTTTCACTTGAACAATTATTGGACTCACTGATGACTTATGAGCTCTCCTTCAAGCAAAAGAATGTGGAAGTTGACAAAAAGAAGAAAGTAATCGCTTTCAAATCCACAGAAAGAGAAGAATCAAGCGATGACTCTGAAAAAGATGATGAAGAAGATGAGACGGCTCTACTGACAAGAAAATTCAGAAAGTTCATGAGAAAGAAGAAGTTCAACTTCAAGAAAGAACTCCTGAAAGGTGAGCCAAGTAAAGAGAAAGATAAAGAGAAAGACAAGGAGCAGCCCACGTGCTTTGAATGCAAAAAATTGGGCCATTTCAAGGTAGACTGCCCCTTAAGAAAAGTAGAAGAAAATTAAGAAAGAAGGCCATGATGGCAACCTGGAGTGACAGCGAGGACTCCAGCTCCGAGGAAGAACAGTAAGAAGTTGCAAACTTCTATCTGATGGCAGATCATGATGAGGTACAATCTGAAATTGAGAATGAATTTACATTTGATGAGTTACATGAAGTTTTTGATGAGTTAGTTATAGAATTTCAAAAACTAAAGTCAAAACATAAAGATTTGAAAAAGCAAAATTTGGATTTAGTCAAAGCAAATAATAAGTTTTCAAATGAAAATGATTGTCTACTTCTTCAAAACAAAAAATTAAATGATAAGATTTCTATTCTTGAAAAGGAGATAGACATTTTGAAAAAGAAAAGCCTTTCAGCTTCAAATAAAAATCTTTCAAAACAAAATAAAGAAATTTTGGATGAAAACAAAAAATATAAAGAAAAAATTGAAAAGTTAAAACCTTTTGTAGATAAATTTACGTACAGTTCTGAAAAGTTAAATATGCTTTTAAATAATCAAAGGGCTATTTTTGATAGAGCAGGTTTAGGGTTTAGAACTCAGAAGAAGCAAAAACTTTTCAAAAACTTCTTTGTGCCTGCATCTTCATCCATTACTTGTTATGCATGTGGTACTACAGGGCATAAATCTTACATGTGCAATAAAAAAAGATTGAGTAACATTAAGAAAGTTTGGTTCCAAAAGGAACCAATGCCACTAACCTAAAAGGACCCAAGATGACTTGGGTACCTAAAGTCTCCAATTGATTTTTATTGCAGGTATACCTTGCAACCAATAAGAAAAGAATGTGGTACCTCGATAGCGGTTGCTCAAGGCATATGACCGGAGATGTGGAGCAGTTCTCATCACTCGAGTATCAAAATGGTGGCAATATGAAATTCGGTGATAATGAAAAGGGCAAAATTGTTGGTATTGGTAAAGTCCATATCACCCACTCTACTTACATTGATAATGTGTTATATGTTGATGGTTTGAAACTGTTGGCTTTGACTCCTTAGTTTTGATGATTAACAAAAGGTTGAGTATATGTTTGGACTAATGTTTCATCTCTAGATAAAAGTTTCAGGACTTAGGTTATTCAAAAAGAGTATCAAAAGTACATTGATGAAACTAAGTTTACCTGATTTGGAAAAGAGCTCTTCTACCTTGGACAGTTCAGAATTCTCAAAATGGACCTTCTTGTTAAGAAATATTTGACAAAAGAAACAAAGGCTTAAAGAAACTCAAGCATGGCACGCATATCTCAAGAGTTTCAGAAAAATTCAGATCAGAGGTCGACCCCCAGAGGTCGACACCTTGTCAAAGGTCGACCACCAGAGGTCGACTCATGAAGAGAAGAAAAGTTCAGCATGGCCGGCACGGCAAAATCTCAGTGGCACGCTCCAGAGGTTGACCACCAGAGGTCAACACCTGTCCAGAGGTCGACACCAGAGGTCGACTCATAGCCTGAGAATTCAAAATGGGCAGAACTATGGTATTCTGAACATTTGCCTAAATTATACTGGAGGTCGACTCATGGCATACCGGCTAGTTTTTCTGAACTTCTGATTTGATTTCTAACGGCCATAAACGGCCATATTTTTGAATCTAACAGTCTTGTGGAGTTGTTTCAGCATGAATGAGGTATTTAACCTCCACCAAACTTCAAAAAAAGACAAGGAGACAAAGTGAAAAAGTGTAGGTTCAAAGTACAAAGCCTTCAATCACTTCCAAGCAAAAAAAGTGTGAGAAAACCAAGAGATTCCCTATCCAAAAGCTTTCCATCTTTGAGGAATCCAACATTCAAGTGTTTGGCATTTAGTGAGGTCCAAGATTCCAAGACAAAAGGCTTGAAGAGTCTCCATCAAGAGCTTCAACGAATTTATTATTGCTCAAAAGGAGTTTGTTTAGTTTTCATTAATTGTATTCATACTCTTTTGTCTTTAGCTAGTTTCAAGGGAATTTGAAACTAGAGTGAGGTTTGTTGGTGAGCCAATTGATGAAACCAACTAGGGTTGCTTGTAAGCCCGAAGCCAAAACAAGTGAGTGAGGTTTGTGGTGAGCCAATTGATAAAACCAACTAGGGTTGCTTGTTAGCCCGAAGCCAAAACAAGTGTGTAAGGTTTTGACTTGTGAGCCTGGTAAAACAAGTCGGCTGTAATCTAAAGATTATAGTGGAAATTCCCAAGTGGAGCTTGGGGAGTGGATGTAGGTGCTAGGTGCACCGAACCACTATATTTCTTGTGTGTTTGCATTGGCTTTCTCTTTAACTTCTTTAGCTCTTTAATTATCATTTTATTTCATTGCTTCCGTTGCTCAATTATTAAAGCACTATCACTCTTCACCTTAAAACTTGATAGCACATATATTGCCTTAAAATTTTTTAAATACCCAATTCACCCCCCCTCTTGGGCACCATATCTGGGCAACAGAAACATAACTTTTTTAGTATTAGTCAATCTTGCGACAAGGAATTTAAAGTTATTTTCGAATCTTCAATGTGCATTGTTTCTAGTTTAGATGACAATGGCATCAAGTTCATTGGTCATAGGCATGGCAATGTTTATATGGTTGATCTTGATGATCTTCCTGTTCAAAATGGTCAATGCCTAGTGGCAATGGAAGCCAAGATCAATGAAAAGTAGTTGGCTTTGGCATCGTAGACTAGGACATGCTAGTATGCATTTGATTTCAAAACTTAGCAAAAAGAATTTGATAAAATATTTGCCAAACTCAGTTTTGAAAAAGACAAGATTTGTAGTGCATGTCAGCTTGGAAAACAAACCAAATCCTCTTTCAAACCAAAAGGAGTAATCTCTATATCTAGACCCTTAGAGTTGCTTCACATGGATCTTTTTGGGCCGACTAGAACATCTAGTTTGGGTGGTAAGAAGTACGATCTAGTTATTGTAGATGATTTCTCACGATTTACGTGGATCATATTTTTAGCACACAAAGATGAAACATTTTTAGAATTCATTAGATTTCATAAATGTGTTTCAAATGAAAAAGGTGTTTCAATCATATCTTTGAGAAGTGATCATGGAATCGAATTTGAAAATGCTGATTTTGATAAATTTTGTATTGAAAATGATATTCATCATAATTTTTCAGCACCTAGGTCACCTCAACAAAATAGGGTGGTAGAAAGAAAAAATAGAACTTTTGAAGAAATGGCACACACCATGCTTTGTGAAAATGACTTACCTAGATATTTTTGGACTGAAGCCATAAATACTGCATGCTATGTTTTAAATCGAGTTTTAATCCGATCGATTTTAAAGAAAATACCATATGAGCATTGGAAGGGTAGAAAACCTTTAATTCGTTATTTTCATATTTTTGGATGTCATTGTTTCATCTTAAATAATGGTAAAGACAATTTGAGCAAATTTGATGCCAAGTCAGATGAGGGTGTCTTTCTAGGCTATTCTATATCTAGCAAGGCATACAGGGTCTTCAACAGAAGAACACTTGTTGTTGAAGAATCCATACATGTAGTATTTGATGAGTCTGATAAAAAATCCTCTAGAAAAGAAGATGTGCATTCTGATGAAACATGTACTAAAAGAACTGAAGAAGTGAACACAAATGAAGAGCCTGCCAAGGAACAAGAAGTTGATCAAAACAATGAAGGAGATCAAGCACAAGGTGATAAAAACATATCTACTGTTGATCCTTTACCAAAAGAATAGAGGTATGCTCATGGACACCCAAAAGAACTAATTATTGGTGATCCATCTAAAGGTATAAGTACTCGATCATCCCTTAGAAATATTTGTGATTATTTAGCATTTGTTTTTCAAATTGAACCTAAAACTATCGAGGAAGCTGAAAATGATAGTAATTGGATAAATGCTATGTAAGATGAACTTAACCAATTCAAAAAAATAATGTTTGGACATTAGCAGATAGGCCTTCAAATACTTCAATTATTGGCACAAAATGAGTTTTCAGAAATAAACTTGATGAAATGGTATTGTTACAAGAAATAAGGCTAGACTAGTTGCCAAAGAATACAATCAGGAGGAAGGGGTCGATTTGATGAAACCTTTGCTCCTGTGGCTAGACTTGAGGCAATTAGGCTATTGTTGGCTTTTGCTTGCTTTATGAATTTTAAATTATTTCAAATGGATGTTAAAAGTGCCTTTTTAAATGATTTTATTGAAGAAGAGGTTTATGTTGAACAACCGTCTGGTTTTGAAAATTTTGAATTTCCAAATCATGTTTTCAAATTTCATAAAGCTTTGTATGGTTTGAAACAAGTTCCAAGAGCTTGGTATGATCGTTTAAGTTCTTTCCTACTCAAAAATGATTTTACTAGAGGTAATGTAGACAAAACTTTATTTTTGAAGAAAAAGAATGATGATCTCTTAGTAGGGCAAATCTATGTAGATGATATCATATTTGGTGCTACTAACAAATCTCTTTGTCAAGAATTTGCAAAGTTAATGCAGGATGAGTTCGAGATGAGCATGATAGGAGAACTGAATTTCTTCCTCGGACTCCAAATAAAGCAAACCAAAGAGGGGATCTTCATTAACCAAGCAAAGTACGCAAAAGAAATACTCAAGAAGTTTGGGATGGAGAATACCAAGCTTTTAGTATTGGGAATTGTGTCCCAAAGCCAATCGCCTGGGTTGTAGGCGGTTGTGCTAAGTATTGTACTCATTTTATGAATTAATAAAATAATATTTTTGACAGCTCATCACATACTTAATTTTCCTGAAATGAACTCTTTTAATGTGATGAAGTCCTTAGGACTACACTGACTTCGATACAGAGAGGATGTATCGAGTGGTCCTTAAACCCTGTTCACAACCAAAGGATATATTGTACTGGACAGCAATATATCAAGTATAGGTTGTTGTAGTTCACATCGTTTGGTTGTCCTCTTGACCAAATGAGTGTGGTGACACTGATGTGATCTGCAAGTGGGATATGTGATATCTTATTGAACGTGACTCCGTGCAGCCCCTTTCTGCCAAAGGGATACTCACGATTAGATATAGGTATATGTGTCCCTCTGACCTGAGATCATCACGGTAGCTTGCAAGCAACTCTCTGTGCTTTGGTGCCGGACTACCTGGATTTTTAATCCAGTGATGGAAGGTTTCTGGGTACAGGCAAGTACTTGTGGAGCAGTGATGGACCAAGATGGAATTGACCTGTCCAAACAGTTTGGATTGAATGTCTCGCAGTATCTCAATTTAGCAAATCCTCGGCCGGGGTAGTCCTAGTGAAGAGTCACTGGGCTTGCGAGGTTGAGACACGTAGTCGACTGACTCAGTCTGGGTTGGCAGCCCAATCTCAGTCGTTCTGAGCATTAGAGGTCAAAGGGATGAATTATACGGTAACCATATGCCAGAGGTTCGATAGTTTGCTCCCGCATCTTCGACCTATCCGGACGCCGGGACCCATTGCTAGATGGTTTCCTGTGCTGATACTAGAAATTGTTCTAATGCTACCGTTTAGATTCGAACCTATGAGGTCACACGCCATAGAGGATAACTCTCTGATCCGAATACCGATTACGATTGAGAATCGTCTCGGTTTTATGGTCACAGTATTTTTGAGCACTCTTTTTCCCGTCTTGCCCTTGTCTGTGTCAACCAGAAAATGTTCCGGGTTGACCAGCACTGTGCCAGGATTTTTCTGAATCAGTTTTGAACTGATTCGGAGTTCGTTTCGGCCTCCAATTGGTTATGAACCAATTTATTCCTTGAACCAGGTTCAATTGGATTGAACCATTTGGTTAATGGAATTGAACCAAAATTGGGTTTGAACCAATTTTTTGGTTGGACCGGTGTTTGTTTAACTCCATGGACCGTTTTACACAGTCATTAGTTTTGCTGGAAGGCCAAACGAATGGGAGAAAATTCAAAGCGCCGAATGCCAAACGCCGGGCGTTTTCCTCTTCTTCCACCCACTGGTTCCGCTGGCTTTAATCCTGGGTTTATGGCTGTTTAATTGGGTTAAAAGCCACCGTCTCTCCACCTCACCGATGCTCCACCTCCCTCTCCCTACTGCAGCCTTTTTATACAACCCATCCCTCCCCTGTTTGTTGTGAGTTGAGTTTCAACGTTGGAAAACTTTTCACCGTAAGAACATTTGAGAGGGGTCTTTATGCCTTGTTCTATCCTCTACTTTGAGAGGCTTAAGGAGAGAGTTTTGGGGCTGGGTTTAGGAGCTTTAGAGGGAGAGAAACAAGGCATTAATCCATTGTTTTGAAGTGCTCAAGTTCTGCCCAGTGCTGCAGAATTCTGTGACCCTAAAGCCCTCTTTCGGCGCTAGCACCGTGCATGGAGGCGGATCAAAGAGCCCCGAGCATGTCTCCCCTCTAGAGGGAGTATCATTCTACTCCTAGGAGCAAACCACACGAGCCGGGATCGCTCCAGTAGCTCCGAAATGAAGGCCAAAGTCTGCTGCCCAATTCTGCTGCAAAAATCTAGCAGCAGACTTTGGTGATTTATTTTAATTTTTTGGCTTAGACTTGATTACAGTAATCGATGGCAAATCGAAGAAGACTTGTCCAAGTTGCTGCTGCTCAAATTTGGGAGCAAACGGAGGTCCGGAAGGCGGTGTTCCGACGACGTTTTGCAAGCCAAAAATAGAGTTCCAAGGAGGAAGACGACTGGAATAACTTTATCCAGTTATTCCAGTCTATTCCAGGTTTATTCCAGAGTTATTCCAGGCAGAATAAAAGGTATGGAAAATTATTTTTTAATCATGCATGGATAGATTAAATTGTTTAATATTTTATAAATATTTATATGATTATACATGCCTAAATGCAACTAGATTTAGATTAGTTCCTAGCGGAGCAGATACCCGCTGCGTGAATTTTAAAAATTGTTTTAAAATCCAATCTGCTCCCGCAGATGTTTGCATGCCTAGTGTAGGATCTTGTCAAACACCCCTGCATCAGTTTACTTTCATTTAGGTACCCCTATGAGCTCTTCTTGTAGACTTGACAAGGATGAATCAGGTAAATCTATTGACCAAAATTATATCGTGGCATGATCGATTCATTGCTATATCTTACTGCCAGTAGGCCAAATATCATGTTTAGTATATGTATGTGTGCTAGATATCAGTCTAATCCTAAAGAGTCTCATCTTTTGACTGTTAAACGCATACTTAGATATCTATCTAGCTCAATTGAAATTGGTTTATGGTACTCTAGAGATTCTTCATTTGAATTGATTGCTTATTCTGATGCTGACTTTGCTGGGTGCAAACTTGATTGTAAAAGTACTAGTAGAATCTATCAATTTCTTGGAGTAAATTTGATCTCTTGGAGTAGCAAGAAACAGAATTCAGTTGCTCTATCTACGGTGAAAGCTGAATATATAGTAGCTGGAAGCTGTTGTGCTCAAATTCTTTGGATCAAACAACAACTCGAAGATTTTGGCATTAAACTAATTAAAACACCCATAAGATGTGACAATATTAGTGCAATCAATCTAACTAAGAATCATGTGCAACATTCAAGAAGTAAACACATGAAATAAGACATCATTTCATAAGAGATCATGTACAAAATTCTAATGTGGAACTTGATTTGTGTACTGATGACCAATTAGCTAATGTGTTTACCAAACCTCTGAGTGAAGAGAGATTTTACATGATTAGAAGAGAGTTAGAAATCATTGATCCATTCTTATAGAACTCTCTCAATTTCCATCCTACCTAAGTTCTTTTACCAAAAAATTACTTATATTAAGCCCCAAAATGCCTTTAAAATTTTTCTGATTTTCTTAAAATTTTTTAGATTTTTTTTGGATTTTCTTGCCAAGTGTCGACACTTGAGAATCGCAAGTGTCGACACTCGCAGAATTTTTTTCTATTTTTTAGGGTAGACCGAACGGTTTTGTATGTCAATTTTCCCCCGTCTCTCTCAAGCTCCAGTGGTCCCCCAAGCTCCACTGTTGCCCCAAATGGAGCCCAAGAGGGGGGATGAATTGGATCTTTTAAAATTTAACACAATAAAATGAATGTCCAGTGGTGCTTGTGAGCATATAAAATTAGATGCAAGATGATAGCAATAATTAAAGAGTACGAGAGGAAAAGAGCAATCACACACAAACACAAAGTTATAGTGGTTCGGTGCAAACCTAGCACCTACATCCACTCCCCAAGCCACCCTTGGAAATTCCACTATAATCCACACCAGATTACAGTCGACTTGTTTTTCACAAGGCTCACAAGTCAAAACCTAAGTTGGTTTTGTCACCTAGGCTTACCACAAACCTAAATACTTGTTTTGTCTTCGGGCTCACAAGTTAACCCTAGTTGGTTTTGTTCCTTTGGTTCACCACACAAACCACAATAACCTTCTTTCAAGACACCCTTGAAAGCAAGGTCAAATCATATAAAACAGATATGAAATTTAAAAGCTACAACAAACTCTCTTCAATAGTAGATTGGAATCTTTGAAGCTCAAAAGGATGCTTTGTCTTCACTCTTCTTCAAGATGCCTCTTTTTGGAATGAAATAAGGTTGAGCTTGTAGGCTTTTCAGTGGAATCAAGCTAGAAGATACTTTTTGATTTGAAGTTTGGAGAGATCTTGGCTTTTTGGCTTTTGAGTGGACTTGAATGCTCTTGAATAGACTTCTCTTGACTTCTCTCTTGCTTTTCCTTTCTTTAAAATGATTTTGGTGAAACTTAAATACACCAAAAACCTTCTAAAAACGGTTTGTGACCGTTGGTACATTGGAAATAGCCGTTTGGAGCTTGAAAACCAAGTTCTGCAAGCCAGAAAAATAGATCCGTTAGAGCTGTTAGGCTGCAAGTGTCGACACTTGGCTGTCAGGTGTTGACACTTGGCTGTCAGGTATCGACACTTGATTTCTGGGTGTCGACACTTGAACATTCAAGTGTCGACACTTGATGCACAGGTGTCGACACTTGACACAAAAATCCTCAAAACCACAAAGTTCTGTATTTCAAAATCTCAGGCCTTGAGTCGACACTTGGAACCTAAGTGTCGATACTTGATGTCGACACTTGAATATAGGTGTCGACACTTGGCATGCTAAGGATTTTCCATGCCAAATGCTGAAGTGTCGACACTTGACTGTCCAGGTGTCGACACTTGAGACTGAAAACATTCAGATACAAGTGTAAATGCCTCGAAAACAAAAATAAAATTCATGAATACATAAACACATAATAGTTAAACAATTATATGCCCTTTTTCAATGAAGAGGATGCCTGGATATGTGAGAATTGCTCCGTGCCATTGCGTGCCATACACCATAAGTCTTTGGAATTTGGAGGTGCTTTCTTCCTGAAAACTCACAACTTGAAATCCTCATTAGAATACAATATGCACTCAATGTTTTGTTATTCATCAAAATCACTGGGTGGAGCCAACAATCTCCCCCTTTTTGATGATGACAAAACCTTGAGAAGAAGAGACTGTAGTTCAAACTTTAACCATTTAATTTATAAATATGAATTTTAGTCACAATAGAGGCAAAAACTTTATAGATAGGAGGAAACAATCTCCCCTTAATTAGATACTTCTTATTAAGGTAAACTTCAAAGATTCTTACAAAGTGAAATCAATATACCAATCAATACACTTTTTCTCAATAAAATCAAAATCAATACATGTTCTCCCCTTTTTGTCAATCATTATAAAGGGGAATAACCCCCCCTCACATGAGCATGGATACAAAAAGATAGTAGAGAAACAAATAACATAGATATCGGAGCTAAAATTATGCTAATATCAAAGAGTATCAGAGCTAAAATATACCAAGATAAGGAGTATCAGAGCCAAAGAATAGTAAACTGATTTAGTGAAGCACAAAATTTTCAAGATAACAGAGTACTGATAGAAACACATATATATAAGATAAGTTTTCAGTACAAAAATTGCTGAGATATCAGCAAGAGCTGAAACATCAGCAAGAGCTGAAACATATATAAGTCATCACAGTCAAACATGTAGCAAATATACAAAATAAGATCTAAACTAGACATCTGTGAGGCTAATCCTCATCAGATGGAATATCAAGATTGAAAGGAGCACTGATCCTAGATCTGGTGGCTAATGCCCTAGGAGGTGCTAAAGCTCTACGACTCCTAGTGCGACTGGAAGGACCAAAGGCAGGTACAACCTTAGAAGATCTAGTGGAAGGAGGTGAAAGATGATCAGCTGGAGCAATAAGGTCCGGTGTGGAGTCAACCAAGGCAGTCGCAGGAGCTGATGTAGTAGGAGGATCTCGACTGACCCCTCATAAGCATCGGCACTGCCAACACTGTCGCTGTCACTCTGCCCACTACCTCTGTAGCTCTATCAACATCCTGATCACCACCCACAGCATAATCAGCATGGTCGCTCTGGTGATCGTCACCATCATCATCATCATCGTCATCGTCGTCAGATCGTGTAATGCAGGGGCTGCAGGAGGTATAAAATGATCTCAACAGACTCTCAATGCGAGTAAATCCCTCCTCCATGGATCTGCAAATCTCAGCATGCTCCGAGGTAGTATGTGCTCGTAGAAGCTCGACCTCGCTACGCAGCTGAGTCACCTCACCTCTGATCTCTGTGAACTGTGCTCTGGCATGCTCCTCAAAAGATAGTCCGGTAGATGGTGGTGGAGGAGCTGAAGTGTCAGGAGACAGGTGCTCTGCCTGTGTCGATGGTACATCTACTGGAGGAAGAACTGCTTGCTCAGATGGTCCAGCCTCAGCCTCTCGAATCTTGTCCTCCTCATCTGGCTCATGGCCAGACTCTCTGCGAACCCATCGACCTCCAACTATCCTGTATCCATCCGGTGCAATGACCTCTCGTCGTACACATCCATGTGCAGTATCTCCTTGGGGATCTCCCCTCCAATGATACTCCATAAGCTCTGAAAAGTCGGGTCAGTGCCATGCGTATGGCAAACAGTGTCGACGCTGAGTGGCAGCATCATGCATCTGTGACAGCATCAGAGTGGGTATATCTATCTGTCTCCTCTCAATCAGACTGGTCATCACCATCAGCTCCCTCTCGGTGATGAAATCGAATATGCCATTCTTCGGTAGTAGGATCCATGCAGTAATATGGTGCAGCAGGCGCATCTCTAATGATAACTGGTTTGCGGTAACCCTGAAATACCGCGAACATCCTCTCTCTCAAGGATGCACCTAAATGCCGCCTCTCTATCATCCACTGAAAAAGCACAGACTCATCTTCGGGGTATCTCCCATACACGGCTCAGAAGCTCATCAGTCAAAGAGATCTGAATACCCCTGACAGATGTCGTCCACAGTAGTCGTCGATAGTCCAGTGCACCGTAGAAATCCCTCACTAGGTGAGGATAGTACCTCTCCTGCATGGTGCAGAAGGGTACTAGTCCTGCATCAGTGAGTATCTGCCTAATACCAAAGTGGTGCCTGTCGAAGCACTACAAGTCAACTCTCCTCCCTGAAGCTACAAACTTCCTGCCATCCTCTCTGCAGGGGGGAGCTCGGTGTGGCTGTACTGCTCGGCTGTGCAGGATCAAATCTGGCCTTCGATCTCCTTTCAGTACCATGACTGGGCCTCTCCTAACTGCAGTCTCTTCCTAGGACCCATTACAACCAACTGACCAGGAAAGAAGAAAAGTTTAGAACAAGGGACTGGCCATAGGTTGAGATTAGAAAAAAAAAATTCAGATAGGTTTCGAAACACAGAAACAATAATGTTTTGAAAAATAATATTTATAGAAAATATATTTTATCAAATGACAAACTTTCGAACAAAATTTGTAGGAATAACTTTTGTTAGGTAGAACACATTTGAATCTTTGGAAAAAATAATCTTTGTAAGATCAAAAATAAAAAAAATGGGATTTGGGTCTCAATACTTAGGGTTTTAGCAACTAGGAGAAAATCTCACAAATGTATCACGAAAAAACCTTTCCAAATAGTCAATAAATAATTTAGTAACTTTAAATTAGATGAAAACCCACTTCATTTTGTCCAAAATTAATGAAACAGTATTTTTGCGAAAAAGGGGTGAAAACGGCCAAAAGATGAGGGAAATCCGAGAAAAACAAGTTTAAAACATTATTCCCTCAAATGGAGTTTTAGAAATCCATTAAACATGCAAAAATCTGGTTAGATTCAAGAAAAATATTCGGAAAACCCAAAACATGGTTGTTTGGTTCGAAATCAACAAAATTAAAAACAAAGAAAAATAAAAGAAATTAGAAAGGAGAAATACCTGATTTGTGAAGGATTGAGGGGTGAAAGGATGGATTGGACAGAGGGACTACTGTTCCAAGAAATCGGGGGAAAGAAAATTTAAAAAAAAACATCGTTCGGTCCGATTAAAACTGTCTCAGATTCACAAGTGTCGACACTTCGGATATGTCAAGTGGTCGACACTTGGTCAGGTGTCGACACTTGACACTTTCCAAGTGTCGACACTTGGCCAAAAAATTTGAGAAATTCGGGAAAAAAAAAGGAAAAATTTTGACAAAGTTTTGGGATTTTAAACAATAGGTTTTGAGCTTTAGGATTTAGGTAAAAATGATACTAAGAGAGTTCTAGGAGAATGGATCAATGACACCTAACTCTCTTCTAATCAGACAGAACCTATCCTCACTCAAAGGCTTTGTGAACACATTAGCTAACTGATCAGAAGTACAGACAAAATCAAGAATTACATTAGAGTTTTGTACATGATCTCTTATGAAATGATGTCTTTCTCAATTGTTTACTTCTTGAATGTTGCACAGGATTTTTAGACAGGTTGATCGCACTTGTATTGTCACATCTTATGGGTGTCTTAGTTAGTTTAATGCCAAAATCTTTGAGTTATGTTTGATCCAGAGGATTGAGCACAACAGCTCCCAGCTGCTATATATTCGGCTTCCACCGTAGATAGAGCAACTGAGTTCTGTTACTTGCTACTCCAAGAGATCAATTTACTCCAAGAAACTGACAGGTTCCACTAGTACTTTACGATCAAGTTTACACCCAGCAAAGTCAGCATCAGAATAAGCAATTAAATCAAATGAAGAATCTCTAGAGTACCATAAACCAATTTCAATTAAGCCAGATAGATATCTAAGTATGCGTTTAACAGCCAAAATGAGACTCTTTAGGATTGGACTGATATCTAGCACACATACATACATTAACATGATATCTGGCCTACTGGCAGTAAGGATAACAATGAACCAATCATGCCATGATATAATTTTTGGTCTATAGACTTACCTGATTCGTCCTTGTCAAGTCTACATGTAGAGCTCATAGGGGTACCTAACGGCTTAGTATTTTCCATATCCAACTTCTTGAGTATTTCTCTTGTGTATTTTGTTTGGTTATGAAGATCCCCTCTTTGGTTTGCCTTATCTGGAGTCTGAGGAAGAAATTTAGTTCTCCCTCATGCTCATCTCGAACTCACCCTGCATTATCTTGCAAAATCTTGACAAAGAGATTCATTAGTAGCACAAATATTATATCATCCACATAGATTTGTACTACTAAGATATCATCATCTTTTTCTTCAAAAACAAAGTTTAATCTACATTACCTCTAGTAAAATCATTTTTCAGCAAAAAGGAGCTTAAACGATCATACCAGCTCTTGGAGCTTGTTTAATCCATATAACTTTATAAAGTTTATAAACATGATTTAGAAATTCAGAATTTTCAAACCAGGAGCTTAAACGATCATACCAAGCCCCTCTCTAGGAGGGTCTTACCATTGCCTGCGACCTCCCTCTTGTTGGACCGGTCCCTTAGGAGGAGATCCTTCCATTGGGGGTGTACGTCGGCGTGAGTGGTCTCAGGCGGGGGACTCGTCCTATGAGCACAACCCTGGTTGAGACTCCTCGGAGAGGTCGTCTTGGGGGGTGAGCCGGTTCCGGCGCGAGTGGCCTTAGGCGGGGGGCCGCCTATGGCATGATCAGAGTAGGAGGATGACTCGACAGGAGGTAACTCGCTTGGCTCTTTTATTAGGCTTTTTTGCCGTAAGGCAGAGAGTTCCTGCCATGAGCATCCCGAGGGACTCCTCAGCGGGGCTACATCAAATATGGAAGGTGCCTTGCACTAAGTGGAGCTGCTATCGCTTGACACCAGTAGGATGAGGGAGCTCTTCAATGGCAACCTGACACTGCTGGGTCGGCCACCCTTAAACTTGTTCAAATTTCTTATAGCCAGGTACGTAGTAGCCCCCTCCCTGCTTATGATTTCTATAAGGTCACGATGACTTTTCTTGGAGGGTATGACCCAAAGAATTCATCATCATTACCTATTTTGCAAGTCCTCTTGGAACCTTTGATCTTGGTTGCATGAGCAAAGCATGGTGGCCACAATGTCCTCCTTGATAGTTCTCTGATTCTCTGAAAGGCTTCTACGTGAGCAACTTTGTCTAGATACTCGGAAATCTTGGCTATCTCATGGGTGAATGTTAGCAAGGCCTTGTCGTGCTCCATGCAGTCATGGACCGTATTGAGATTTTGACACTTTGCCAAGGCCTCCCTTCGATGGTGGTGTTATAGATCTTTTTGTGAGAAAGTAACCGTGGACCAAACATAGCACCGAAAATGGGCCGGGCCAGGTCACTTCCCTACCCAAAAATTTTTAATGCTTTGGGCCGACATAGGCTTGAAAGCTTTTGTAAAACCCTAGCCTGAGCCCAATCCAAGCTCTGTTCCAACTGAACCTCATTGGGTTAATCTGAATTATCTGTTTAGGCTAAAAATTGGATCATCAGCTCAAACCCGATTGTAGTCTAATCTTTCAATCTTTGGTAATGTAGATTTACATCAGCAATCATTTAATAATCGGAAATATATTTACTGTAACAAAATAATAACATAATTGAAAATATCATCCCTATTTTCTAAATAGTTTATGAACAAGTACTTAATCTCTCACTCTGTTTCGGATCAGAATTGGGGATGGATTCAAGCTTAAATTCAGACGTCGTCATTTTAGGTCTCGTTTGGACACAAGAGCCAGACTAGGCTAAGAACATACGGTATTAAATGAACTCTATATATATTAAAGTCCAATATAATCCAAAGATTTTAGACATAATCCGTAGCCTAATTCAAGGCAGGTCCAACCCAACTCCTATTCCAAACCGGCCTAACCGGACAAGGCTCACGTACGGATAAAAAAAAGCCGTCCTCTAGCTGTCTGCATGCGAATGGTACGTACGTGCCATGCACCCGAACGTAGACAGTTATGTCATCGGTTAATCCGTCCAATCCTGGCAGCATTCCCGGTTGCCTTCGTCCAAACCCAGGCGTTTGACGTGATGGTGCATGTCCGGGGGATGGTCATCCATATCCTGCCTCTCGGGTTGCACCCACCGGCCGTCATGGCCCCTGGTCATGCCTTTGTTCTCGTCCTGCCTCCAGAATGGTGGAACCTTGAGGTGGTCCTTGAGGAAGTCGCACGCCTTGTTCACCAACGCTGGATCCCTCCTGTTCGCCCAGTAAAACCTCTGGCCGCTCCCTGGGTACCTGTGCATTAATTAAACCGAACAGCAGAATCATACTAGCGCAGAGGATTGGAATAATGCGAGTCATCATTTTAGATAATTTGGATTACGTTCGAGATGAGATTAACCTTATCCATGACCAAACTCATTTTAGATTTTTATCCATTCCAATTTAAGGGATTGATAAAACCGTCCCCTTTGAACTAATATGGCTAAAATTGCTATACTTAATCTCTCATGGCTATATGGTTTCTACGTAATTAGAGACTAGCTGCTTAAAAGGTGATACAATCAACCTACATACCAATTACTTCTGGTCTCACACGATAAGCAGTTTGTTAACGATGCGGCATAACCTCGAAGGTCCTGATGGTTAGGGTTGCATTCACACAAGATTAGTATGATCATCTATTTATAACACATCAAAAAAAAAAAAAAAAAAGAAAAAGAAAAGAAAAGAAAGAAAGGAGGACCGACATGATGAGGTCAGTACGTGGACCAGATTCAACTAATATGATATGATCTTGAAGGTATGGATAGCTTGGGTTGTATTCATGCAAGATTAGTATGATCCTATTTGTAAAAAAAAAAAAAAAAATCACTCCCCCCCCCCACCACCATCTGTTTTTTTTTTTTAATCAAATACCTTGTTGTTAGCTGTTTGTCAGGAGATAGCTACAAGTCTCACCGTCACCACGTTGAAAACCAATTATATATCTCTCTAGGAATTAATCCCTTTATCTCCCGACAATCTATTATATGAATCATTATTATCTAAAATATTGTGACATCAAACTTATAATTGCCTACCTACCACGCATTTCATCATGGATATATACAAAAAAAAAAAAGTTTAAAACAGCCAACCTCCAGCTCTTGACATACCTCGATCGTGTACCCTGCCTAAGTAAATAACCCAGAAATCTCACCTAACAAAAATATTAAAAAGTGGAGCTCACCTCATGGCCTCTCCGTTCGCTTTTATATTCGTAATGATCCTCTATCATCTAGCATAAGAAATTTGACATAGCCTCGATAAGTTCTTTTCAGAGAAACTTCTTGGCTACAAAAACCAATTACGTACGTGTTAACCCTAACCCAGAGACTTACGTGAACGTGACGGGGTTCCCAGGTGTGCTTGTCATCATCAACGAGGACATCAGCAGTTATAAATCCTCTCGAAAATAGTTTAGCCTTCTTAGAAACACACAAAAAAAAGTTCAGATTCTACTTCTCGTCAAGGATGACAAGCACTTGGGTTACCCTCTTAGCTCAGGCTAAGGTAGCTGCTCCAACGAATGCAAGCATGTATCGCTAAGACGGCGATCGGTAGGTTGATAGGGACTTTAATTCATATCCTGTCGATCATGGATTCGAGGCATGATTCTGCGAATG
The DNA here is from genome assembly GCA_021397845.1 of Areca catechu. NCBI lineage: Eukaryota > Viridiplantae > Streptophyta > Magnoliopsida > Arecales > Arecaceae > Areca > Areca catechu. The sequence goes on from CM038046.1 coordinate 29,021,134, forward strand.
ATTTAATTAAATTCAGATATTTTCTACAACACATGATCGTGATCGTGATCGGGATGGTGAGAGAGCATATTACTTCGGTATTTTTAATATCAGGCTGACGTACTCATCGTTGATGATGAAAAGAGTATGCAAAAAAAATTACTGTTCGAATCGAACATAACCTGTCAAGATTGAAACTTATAGAATAGCTATACCGAGATTTATCCCATTCTTTCTCGTTTTAGCAAAATGAATGCAAGCGCGTGCATGCTTGAGAGAGAGATGGAGAGACGTACCCGTCGAGGAGGTGCAAGAGGGCTCAAGGTTATGGAAGCAGGAAGGATCATCGGTGTCGTTAAGGAACGGCGATCTCTTGTGGTCCAAAGCCAGCTCCACTCCACATGGCTATAACTCCACGGCAACCCCTCCGCCAAATTCCTCAAAAAATCGGGCCCGTGCTCGTTGAACAGAACCCCCGGCACCTTTGGTACCGTGTCGTGCACGTTAATCACCCCTCAACGCCTTCAACCCAACTCCTCAAACCTCTTTAAATTCGCATTCCCCACCCTCGGCCCCGAGAACGAGAACACCGTCACCGCCACCTTCTCGCCGTCGACCCCCCACGTCGATCCCCGTCTCCGCTATATCGTACCCGCTCAGCATCGCCAAAGCACTCCCAAGGCTGTGCCCCGTCACCGTTATGCTCACCGTCTCACCTTTCTTCGTATATTGCTCTACCAGCCGTCTCACCTCCGTTATCACCTGTTGACGAGCGGAGTACTTGCAGAACCGACAGGTCGGATCCTTGTCGGTGTAGAGGTCAACGAAGCGGGACTGCGCTTTGACTTCCGGGTCCGGGCAGGGAATCCCCTCCGACGCCACCGACCGGAGGAAGTCCATGAGGTCGGCCACCCACTCGAGCCTCGTCAACGTTCCCCGCCATGCGATGACGATGTCTCTCCGGCCGAGCAGGGCGGTGGCGGCGTCGTCGGACACCGCGATGTAGCCGATCCAGTTGGCCTTCTGGATCCAGGTCTTGGGACCCGTGTCTGGTGAAGAAATTTGGTAAACTTATATTGGACGTGGCGTAGAGGTAGTGGGTGACTTCGTAGCCGGCGGTGCCCATGCGGAGGCTGGCGAAGAACTTCCGACGGTTATACTTGCAGCTGCCGCAGTAGCGGGAGAAGGGGTCATAGTCGAAGGCGTCGTAGCAGGCTTGGGCGAACTCTCCGTAGCGGACAATCTCGGAGCGGAGGAGAGGGTCCATGGGATCCAGCAGGCCGGTCCAGTCGTCGCGGCCTTGGATCTCGCGCCACCGGTCGGCGAGCCGGCCATCGCCGGGAGGACGGAGGGGGTTTCGAGGGAGCTCCTCCTCTTCCTCGGCTTCGATTCAGTGACGATGGAAGACAAGGAATCACCCTTGGTGGCTAATGGCAAACGAGTCTTTGATGACGATGATGGCGAGTTGTTGGTTTTTAGTGTTCTCCGGATGGTGTTGGAGAGGCCGAGAAGGAAAGAGGAAGGGGAGGGGTCGGTTGGGGGAGAAGGAGAAGGGTGGTGGGAGAGGGATTGAAGGATGGAGGGAGTTTAGGGAGAGGGAGAGCCATTCCAGGAGATGAATGAAGGGAGGCAGGAGGGGATGAGAAGTAGTGAATGGTTATTATAGAAGTGGGAGCATGGAAATTTAATGAGGTGGCGGGGATATATAATTGCTCGTCCGAGGGTGATGACGATAGATGGAATGGTATCATATAAAATAAATATTACATGCATCACTGGCATTCTTATAACATTGTTTCTTCGTTTGACCCGTATATAATGATGAAGGCCATTGGAACCAGCTTGCCAATTTGCTGGTCCCTCCCGCGCCCATCACCGTAGAGATCAGTAACTTCAAACAAGTTATAACCATACGGTGACAGTGCAGTTGATAGGGGTATCCTTTATCTCTTTTTTCTCATGAATTAAAGATATAATCTTATGGATAACTCGATTAGATTCCAGTTCACTGAGAGCACGTGACTGGAGGGCGGGATCGGGATGGTTACTACTTCTGCACCGTAGTGGAATCATGTTGACGTATTCACTGGTTGGTGGGAAGGGCACGTAGAAAATTACGACTCGAATCGAACAATGGCTTGGCGAGATGGGGCCCGATGGAGGAGCTACACCGGGATTTATCCCCCGTCCCTCTTTTTCAGCAAAAAAACAAGTTATGGCAGATTGGATCCATGTGTAAATGTGTAATAATGAAAGGTAGTGGACCAACTTGTCAATTTCTTAATCCTGGTCCATCACCATACGCAGTGTTTTTTTTTGGTAGAGCAGATCATTCATCCTACAGATCTGGGCCATGTTCACTTTTCTATAACATGCTTGATCACAAGAGGGGAACAACCACGCTACTAAATAGCAATGTCACGAATCAAGGGATGGGAAGGAGTGAAATTGATAGCCTCCCTGATCTATGAGATGATGGTGGCCGAATCCCTCTCAATAGTGAAATGGTCAGATCGTAAGACCTGACGGGCATACCGAACATGCGAGGTGTCTTTTTCGAGAGGCCAGAAATTTAAAGGAATTGTAGCACCGCACATGCATGTTAGAATTATTATGGCAATTGCTGGCCTGGTCTTAAGGATTTGTTGGACCACAATCACGCCATTAGATATGGAGGACGGGAATATCCGTTCAAAGCATCAAGTTATATACTAGAAAGGAGACAATAAAATTGACTACGTACTGCACTGCTAACCGGGAAGACTAGTGAGGAAAAGATGAAGTCAGCCACCATAACGAGTAGTCACTCCTTTCTAGGCTAAGTAGCTGCAAGCTACCGAGTTCGACTGATATAAGCATTTCTATATACATCCACGAATATATACTTATGCCTGACTAGTTACCTAAGTAAGCTTAGTCGGGCATGCTCGAGTATGGTGCCCGGCCCCTTCGATAGTAGATAAGATGACCATCTACTCGGAGTCTATGATATCCAAGTAGGTGATAATTTAGCCGATCACAACTGTCCCAACACAGATCGTGATAGACAAAATCTCAACAAATCCTACTATCCTAATAGAAAGATACCAATGAAAGGAATTTCAGAAGACAATATCCTACTACTTCAGCAAAATCAGCTATACCTGTTAGAGAAGGCCACCTTTACAATAATATTTGGTTATGTTGCATGGTTCTATAATTAGTAAGAGGAAATCTTTAACGAGATATGCTACATTAATGCATTTTTACTCTCTCTCACCTCATTCAATCGCCATCATCGCTCCCAAATCCGGCTCCTGTAGCCCATCTCCTATCACTAACTTGAGCAATGGAGGATCCCTCACCAGTCACCATCGGTCAAGGGACTGCTTTTGTAGGACTTTGTCTGAGAGTCACCAGAAGTAGCATCCAATCTATCCAGAGAAGATCGGAGCACCCTTGGCCACCATCGGAGTCCAGTGGAGGGTAATTTGATGGCAACAGATTGGCACTTCAGGAAGGGGGCAACAAGTAAGTCTTGAGAGTTCTTGGAGTTTGGAGCACAATGGTGGTAATGACGCTAGCACAGTATGCCTCCCTTAGCCACAACAGAAATTTCTTGTGCTATGATGAACGACGCAATCAGGAGATGGAGCCTCTTGCTCTACCACCTCCACCATCGATGATCAAGAAATGGTCAGATGTAAGACCTACGGGCATGAACATGCAGAGTTGCAGAAATAGGAATTGTACACCGCAATGAGAGATTAATGGCTTGCTGCTGGTCTTAAGATTTTTGGACCATCAACCGCTTAGATATGGCGGGTATCCTCAAAGCATCTATATCTAGAGGAGACATAAATTCACGACTGCACTGCTAACCAAGACTAGTGAGGAAAAGAGAAGTCAGCACCATACCGAGTAGTCACTCTTCTAGGCTAAGTAGCTGCAAGCTCGACGACTGATATAATTTCTATACATCAATTTCTGACTAGTACTAAGTAAGTTAGTCGATGGATTTCGGCCCCATCTCCTCTTCGCTTGAATCATAGGTGATTTTAGCGATCAAAGCCACACAATCGTATAGACATCTCAACCACTATCTATAAAGATCCATGAGAATTCAAGACTTCCTACTACTTGCTCAGCTTTTTAGCCACCTTTACAAGGTAGTTGCATGGTTCTATTTAGTAAGAGGAAATCTTTAACGAGAATGCCATTATGCATTTTTATCTTCTCAAAATGCATCAGCTAAATCCGGCTCCTTAGCATCTATCTAACTTGGCATGGAGGATCCCTCACAGTCACCATCGGTCAAGGGCTCTTTTTTGGACTTTTCTGGATAAGAAGTCATCCAATCTATCAGAGAAGATCGAGACCTTGGACATCGGAGTCCACTGGAAGAACAATGAAGAAGTAAGCTTGAGGAGAGCTAATGGAGTCTTGAGCCAATTTGGCCAATGGGTAATACCTCACGTATGCCTCCCTTAGCCACAACAGAAATTCCTTGTGCTATGATGAACGACGCAATCAGGAGATGGAGCCTCTTGCTCTACCACCTCCACCATCGATGATCAAGCAAGACTTGCTCACTACTTTGATGTAATAGATCCAAATACTGGTCATGATAGTGCAAGAGTTGCAGTAACAGCAGTGACCTATAGTTACACAACAGCAATGAGAGATCCAACTATTCTTGCTGCTATCCTTTGTTTTAGCCATTGATCTTTCTAGGAGAGATCCTATTATCAACCAGCTTCTCATTGGCTGTGGTCTCCTCCCCCCTGAACGGTCATCTATCTCCCTAGAGGAGGTCTTCCCACCATCAAACCATTCATCGATCGTGGTCTCCAACACTACACCAAGCCAGTCTCTTGTGCCAAGAGTGACGACTAGGAAAAGAGCTAAAGTGGGAGAAGCATCCCCAATCTTCATCCGAGTCCTTTGAAGAGGGATCTATCAATGAGGCTATTTGGTGACTAGCTAGGCAATGCCTCGACGACTACGACCATAAATTGAGTGACATCAATTTCTGACTTACTGATCTTCAAGATAAAAGTCAGAAATCGATGGATTTCGACACCCATCTTCCTCTTTCCCACTGGATCATGGAGGAACGATTCTTAGTCGGTTCAAGATGCCATAGCTAAATTCGTATGATGGCACCATCGATTCGTTAGACCACTTGGAGAGCTATAAAGCTCTTATGAGAATTCAAGGTGCTTCCGACACCCTACTTTGCATTGCTTTTCTAGCCACTTTGCAAGGTAGCCCAAGCATGGTACTCTCGACTTGAGCTAAGGAGTATCAACTCCTTTATGCGATTGGAAAGCCAATTCATGGCCCACTTTGATGCTTGTTGAAAGATGCATGAGAAGCTAACAATCTCTTCTCCATTTATCAGTAAGACAGAATCTTTGAAAGACCGTGTGGCTTGATTCAAGGTAGCCACGTTAGAAGTTCATAACTTGGACAAGTCTATGACCATGTCGGCCATGAAGAGAGGACTCCATTCTTTTCATTTTACTTATTCATTGGATAAGACTCATCTGAAATCTTATTCAGAGTTTTTGACTGTGGACAGAAGTAGATCCATATGGACAAGGGAGCTCTCACTCAACTAGAAACCAATGAAGAAGTAAGCCGAGGAGAGCCTAATGGAGTCCAATCCAAGAAGCCAAAGAAATTTGCCAGCAAATCGGGTAACTATACCCCTCTCCTCATTCCTAGATCTAACATTTAAGGAATAGAATGAGAGCAATACCTATGAAGGCCTCGCCAATTAAACCTTTGGTCTCTCGTAATAAGAGCAAATACTGCCAGTTCCACTGAAATTATGGCTATGACACCGAGCAGTGCTTCCAGTTAAAGAAGGAGATAGAAAATCTTATTCAGCGTGGCTACCTTGGAAACTATGTTCATGGAGGAAATCGATCTGATATCTAGAATCCTGCTCTGTAGCTGACCTAGGTCGAGATTGATAATTGGCCAATAGAGAGGCAATTTGGTATGATCTCCTTGGGGCAAGTGCTTTTAAAAAAGATCAAGGAAGGACCTTACCGAGTAACTAAAGCCCTTCATCGAGAAGCATACAGGATAGAACACCAACATAACTCCAATTCTTGAGCATGGAATGCCAAAAATCTTCAAATGTACTAGTTTCATCGATAATATAAAAGAAATTTTCTCTGATCAATTTTTGAGTCTCATCTTGATTAACCAGCACTCGATTTACCAACCCCGAGCCCTCCGGTTGACTAACAATCGGTTGCAATAAAGATGGCTATGTTTCCACACCTTTGACTCTAATTGACTAACTACTAGTTGCAGTAAAGATGGTAGTGTTCCGGCACCTCTATCATCCATTTGGTCACTTACCAATTGGTTGCAGTAAAGATAGCTATGTTTTTCACTTCTATCTTTGTTTGACTAACAACCGATCACTGTAAAGAATGCTACGTTTTCCATACCTCCATCTTTACTTAACTAATATCAATCATAGTAATGATGGTAGTATTTTGACATCTCCATATCCCATCTGGTTGACTAATAATCGGTCACAGTATAGATAACTGCATTTCTATACCTCCATCTCTGATTGACTAACAACCGATCATAGTAAAGATGGCTGTGCTCATAACCTTCATCTTGGGTCTTACTCTCATCTGGTCAAATAATACCCGATCAAAGAAGATGACTATATTTTCACATCCCCATCTTTGGCCGACTAACAATCGATTATAGTAAAGATGACTGCGCTCACAACCTCTATCTTGGATCTCACTCCCATCCTGCCAATTGATATATGGTCGAAGAAGATGGCTGTGTTCTTACATCTCCATCTTAGATCTTACTCCCATCTAGTTGGTTCATACTCGATTAAAAAAGATGGCTATGTTCTCACAACTCCATTTAGGATCTCACTCCCATTTGGCCATTTGACACTCGATCGAGGAAGATGGCTGTATTTATATACCTCCATCTTACTCAAGTCTCACTCCTATCCAGTTAATTGATACCTGGTCAAGGAAGATAACTATCTCATAATCTCCATCTTAGGTCTCACTCCCATCTGGTTGACTCATACCCGATTGAAAAAGATAGCTGTACTCATATCCTCCATCTTAGATCTCACTCTCATCCGACTGATAAACATCCGGTCAAAGAAGATGGTTACATCCTCACACCTCCATCTTACTCGAGTCTCCCTCCCATCCAGTCGATTGACATCTAGTCTAGGAAGATCACTGGCTCACAACCTCTTTGTTTGGTCTCACTCTCATCAGTCAGCTTATACCTGATTGAAGAAAATGACTGGCTCACAACCTTCATTTTGAATTTTAATCCCATTTTATTCGGGTTCCACTCCCACTCTTATTCTAGTTCTACTTTCACTCTTGTTCAGATTCCACTTCCACTGTTATTCGAGTTTCACTTCCACTCTTATTCAGATTTTACTCATATTCTTATTCGGGTTTCATTTCCATCTTATTTGGATTTTATTCCCACCCTTTTTCAAGTTCCACTCCCACTCTTATTTAGGTTTTACTCACACTCTTATTTGGGTTCCATTCAAATCTTATTCAGGTTTTATCCTACAGTTAGGTTCTACTCAACAACCGACTTCTTATAGTCTTGTTCCAAAAGAAAATTGACTTCCTATAGTCGAGTCTCTAAAGATAGCCAACTTCCTACAAAGAAGACCGTAGGTCTAGTCATTAGGTATCCGGTACTCAAGGGCTAATGCTTAGGCAATGCTGGCCAACTATATGACTTGCAAATATTGCAGCCTAGTCATTTAACCAAGCTATGAGGGAAACGTCATTCGGGTAAGATTGCTCTTTTAACTAAATTACTTGCCTAATCACGGGATTATGAGATAGTTGGAGCCAACATGATCATCTACTCGAATAAATGTATTTCACTAAGCCAAGAAGCTGCCTTACTCAATTGGGATTGCACTAACGAAACTACTTATCAACATTCAATCATTTAGTAAACGTTCTAATAGTATAACATTATGAAGGATGTCTTTCTTGATATGCCAATTCATTGTAAGAGAGGGCCTAGCTCGAGTATAATAAAAAAGGAAGGAAAAGCTATAAGTTTACTCTCCAAGATCAACTACTGACTTTTCAGGAGCTAGGGTCGAGCCTCATTGAAAGCCTTAACTATTGCTTTAGTCATAGCCTTAGCTTTGGCCATTGCCTCGGCAATAGTCTCCTTAATGATGGCCTATTTGACTTCGATGTTTATAGCCCCCTCGAACCTCTACAACCTTGCCTTCCTCTTCTCCCTCTCCTTCGGGTCCGATGTCGTTGATGCCATCCAAGTTAATTTTTCAAGAAGGCTCTAGCAACCTTCTTGCATTCCATGAACTTTAGTTGGTAGTCATCGTACAAATCCTTGGTGACTTCATCTTCAAAGTTCTTAGACTTCTTGTACTCTTTCATTGCTTGAGCACCAACGAAAGTCACCTGCACCTCGGCAGCTTGGGTCTTGTCCTCAGTGGCTCAAGCCTTATCCTTGGCCTCCTAAGTTGTGACTACAGCCTCTGCAACTCTAAAATCGAAAGTTTGGAGTCGAGCTTCCATGACCATCACCTTTGAGTTGGTGTCGACGAACTTGGTCTCCAGCTCAGTGACCAAAGCCTTCTCCTTGGCAATTGTTTCATCCTTCTCTATTCTTTATATTTGCAAGTCTCAAATTGTATTCTTGGAGGCTTGCAAATCCCCCTCATGCTTAGTTTCTAGGGCCTCGCTTGCCCCCCTCAGCACCTCCGAGTCCTTGGCTTGTGCTTTGGTGCTTGCCACCTCTTTCTTGAGTGTTTCAACTCAGCAAACCCACCAAACTCCTACTTGATGATGGAGACATCATTGGCAAGCTATAATAAAAATTGCAAGAACTCTATAAAGCAAATAATGGAGAACACTTATCCTGAGCAGTTGCAAGAAGTTGGCAAAAATCTCTCCCACTAGTCGAGACTTCCGCTCCTCCTGATTTTGGGATAGGAGGATCATTTCAACCAGCCTCTTGGCCATCTTTTTATTTGCTAAATTTGAAGGTAGTTGTCTTCATCCTGGCCTCCATCTCAATGTACTCATCTTGGTCATCTTAAGGAGCCTCGTCAGATCCTAAAGGGTCTGCTAGGGCTCTTTCCTGGGTAGAGTTAGTCACTGTGCAAGCTAAGGGACTCGGATGCTTGGTGTGGCAACTGAACATAATATGACGCTAGAACCATACTTCTTCCATCGAAGGTGGACTCGATGGAGCTATAGCAAAAGCTGGAACAACAAAAGTAGATAGTGACAAAATCACCACCACCTCTTTGTTGGTGGCGATGACAGGAGCCTCCCTTAGACATGGCACAAGAGCCCGAGACATAGTTGATGCCCCCTAAGGACGGATTCGGTCGGGTCTTCTTCGCCATGACCTTCTTTAACTTTGTCATGCTCAGTTTGGCCACCGCCCTCTTTTGGCTGACTTTCTTTAACGCATCTGAGGATACCATCATGCTTGCAAAAAGCTGAATAGAGAAGTTAGCCCACTACAAATAAACAAAAGCTAGGAGCTCAGCAGGACCTATCCAAGCTATTCATTGGTCTGAGCTCGGTGTCATATAAACTCTGCTCTAAGAGTATAACTATATACTTAGGGACCTCCATATCAAGTAGTTTGTAGAAGTCTTCCTCGTTGGTGGCATTGACTTTATTGTTCTTATTTGGGGATAGGTTAAGCTGGCCCCAAATCTATTTACTCTTTAAAGAGCATCACAAGAAATGAAAAAGAATCAGCTCCTCCTGTTATGGATGGAAGAGGGTAGACTCAAGAGGAAAACATGACCCTAATGGGGAGCCGATGAACTATCAACCCTTTGCCATCGGGTGCTGCTTCAAAATAAAAAGTTCTTAGAATAATGAGACTCTGGCCTTGATTCCAAGAAAGTGACAAAGAATAATGAAGGAATAGATAATCCTAAAAGAATGGGGGGCTAGCTGTGCGGGAACTATTCAGTAGAAATCAAGGATATTTCGAATAAAGAGGTGAAAAGGAAGTCCGAGTCCTGCATGAAGAAACTCTTCATACAAGACAATCTTGCCTATCAGACTCAACATCACTCTATCATCCGGCTTAGGGGCGAAGACTTGAACCTAACTCGGGAATCTATATCTTTCCTAGAGTTGGAGGACCTTCATCTCAGTTATTGTCGAGATGATGCTTGATGGACCTGCGAGGATTGGAGCTCTCAACCAACCAACTGACCAGCCTAGAGAGTTCCTTGAAAGGAAGAAGTCTTGACCTCCCCATGGTTCGAAGAGATGCTTCTTCCTAAGATTTCCAAGAACCTTGAAGACTAGAGATGTGACTCACCAAATGGCTTTCACCTTTGGATGAGGTCATCTTGGCAGCAAGGGTGCAAAAGATGGATCAAACAAAGAAAAAAAATACTAAGAAAACACCCACAAAAATTCATAGCTTAAGAACCAATTGAAGATAGACAGATAGCAAAAGCTGCCAAGGGCAAATTCACCCTGGAAACCCTAGAAAGACCTTAAAAGAAGACATAAAGGAGAAGCGGAGGAGCAAGGAGACAAAGAATGGGACCGACCTGCTAAGATGCATGGGAAGTCTGGGTTTGGAGCTTTCAAATGCCTTCCTTAGTAGTTCTACAAAGGTGCGATCCATGCGATGATGGCTAGGGATCCCTTTTAATCCCAATTAGACAATTGGGATCAAGGCCTCGACCCACCGCGGCCTTTAGATTTTGACATGTAGTCCACTCCTAATCGGGAAGTGGCATATTACCTCGAAATTGCCTTCGATCGATTAACTTTTAATCCACATAGTGCCACCCGGCCAACTAAGGAGAATCGTGCAAGTTGCTTGCCACTTAAGGAGTTACTACATAGTCTTCTGGAGTGCTGTGCCAATGACCTCCTCTCAACCTTGATTGAGGTAACAAAATAGCTGGTGACAGTTTCTAAGGAACCAATAAATTCATAGATAGAGAGAACATTTGTCCAACCATCGAGGCTGAAAAGCGACTACTCCTTCACCCGAAAATGATAAGACCTGAAACTACTTGGCAGCATTTTGAACTTGGAAGCGAGGGGCATTTGTTACAGTTATTGTTTACTCGACCTAGAGGACTTGCCGGACCATTGACCATGCCACTGGTTATGGAGGGCTAGGACATCTGACTTAGAGTGATCAAGTTACTTACTAGGAAGGAGACAACAAAACCAATTACTGCACCATCGATCGAAAAGACTAGTGAGGAAAAGACAAAGTTAGCTACCATACCAAGTAGTTGCTCTTTCCCAGGCCGAGTAGCTGCAACCTATCGAGTCTATCTGGCATAACATTCTCCATGCATATACATCGAGTACCTACTCGAGCCAAACTAGTTACCTAAGTAAGCCTAGTCGGGTATGCTTAGGTACGGTGCTAGGCCCCTTCAGCACTAGATAAGCTAGCCATCTACTCAGAGTCCACGATGCCCGAGTAGGTGACAATTTGGTTGATCACAACTGTTCCAGGATAGATCATGACAGATAAAATCTCAACAAATTTTGCCATCCTAATAGAAAGATGCCAACAGAAAGAATTTCAAGAGACAAGATCTCACCATCACGGTAAAATATATTATATATGTCAGAGGAGTCGATCTCGGTAATGGCATTCGGTTATCTTGCATAGCCCTATAAATTGGTATGAGGGGATCTCGAAGAGATACGCTATACTAATGCATTTTTACTCTTTCATGCTCATTCAGTGACCACCATCACCCTTCGCTTCAGTTATTTCTTCTATCCATTGACTTTAATACCAGAGGGTTCCTCACTGATCACTACCGGTCAAGGGATTACTTTTATAGGTCTTCATTCGAGAGCCACTAGAAGCAGTATCCAGTTTTATCTAGAGAAGTCCAAAATATCCTTGGTCATCATCGAAATCCAGTGAAAGGTAATTTAATGGCAACAAGAATATTGATCAATAGACATGTTTGATCAAAGTGCAGTCCTTTTGGACACCGGTAATTAAATGCTTTTGTTACATTGATGATTAGTTAAACCAGCTCTACTATTCACCACCGTAATAAATTTGTCCTATGCTGCTATTACATATAAAAAGAAGGAAGAGTAGCGAGAGTATTGGCTTCTGGTTGGGTTGGTTCATGGTGAAGCTGGTTCAATTAATAATTTTTCAGTTAGATGAGCTAGGTTAATCTGAATGACATAATAATAAACATAGAATAAACTTATGAGAGGTGCATACTGTGAGAATATATATATATATATATATATATATATATTCTTCTTTTTTCCTTTTACACAACTTTGTACATGATCAACCACGGAAGCTGCATGGAACCAACAGATGGGTTGACAAGCGCCCGAGATGACCAGCATTTCTAGAATAAAAAGGAGGGAATCGACAGGTATTGAAGGGCCCAGAGAGTGTGAAGAAAAGAATATTGCTAACGGAATTCTGCGTGCAATGACAGAAACCAGTATAAGGACGGTGCGGAGAAAAATAGGCCGGAGGGATGACCGTTGACTCAAAGAAAAAAAAAAAAGAAAAAAGAGAGAGGGATGACCGTCGACTCAACATGTGGAAGACTTCGTTCGATCATCAAGGTATTATTGTCTTTAGTTTTCTTGTTTTTTAAGTAAAAAATAACATATGTTTGAGTTAATTATATCTGTCTGCAAGCACACTAGCATGGATGCTATATAAGAAAAGCATGCATGTTGCAAGTCTATATTCTATCATGAAATATTTAGACAAAAATTTGAGAGATTTGGATGTGGTTATTTCTGAATGATCCTTCATCTCCGGACCATTTCAGCCTATTATTTTTATGCTGCTGGTGGTCTTTGTATTGGTTTGCTGGAAAGAAAAGAATGCCAGAATTTTTCTAAATAAGCATTTCTCCTCGATACTTAAATGAATGGTCATTTTTATGTAATCAAAAGCTCTCACAGGTATGTGGGAAGATCCGTAGTACGACCAAAGACACTCCAATCTTACTGCAATATTTGAATTTTATTCATCACTGCTCAACAGCCAATCAGCCAAGTTTTTACCTTTTAGTGGTTTGATTTCAAGTTACAAATATTCCGGTACAACTTTTTTCTTTGGTAAAGCGAAGGGGATAGGAAAGTTAAATCCGGTATAGCTATTCCTGCATGTCTCTGTCCCGAAAGATAATGTTTGATGCAAGACGTTTAGATTTTCGTAGTCCTTCTTTATCTATAAATGAGTACGTCAATCTGATATCATTACAATATTTAGAAGACTAATAATTGCATTCTCGACATGCCTTTGCATTGTACCGCCATCAAAAAAAAAAAAAAAAAAAAAAAAAAAAAAAAAAAAAAAAAAAAAAAGCCTTTGTGATGATGAAGGCTTCGAGTCACGGGTGTGCTCAGATTTCATAGTTTTTACATTGTTTCAAATGCACATTGGACGGTTTTAAAGAGGATTTCTGGGTGTTCGGATTTCAAATGTTGAAGTCAGGGAACGTGTTTCAACAAAGAAATTTTAAGTGTTTCTTTGTCAGATGGTTGCAAATCAAAGTTTTCACACCAATCTCTTCCTCCCCTTATTTCTACTTGGCTGATGCTTGCGAGCTTTATTGAAGTTTCCTAGATATTATGGAATAAATTGGGCCCATGAACTCGCATCATATGTTTCTGGTGGCCTTTTGGTGAAAATCGGTAAATCCGAATAAACTAATCTTTTAAATTAAATCCTAGATTGTCACAAGAAGTAGAAAGAAATTTTAGTTGCATGCTTTTCTTTTGTTTCTGAATTCTATTAACATCCTTGAATTTCTTTGCTCATCCTTTTCACCTCTGTCTTTTTCTGATTGGACTCTGTTTCAGCTTTGTCAATGTAAATAATTCGGTTCCAATAAATTCGGGTGGCCTGGCCCTCCTTTTTCATTAAAACAAAAAAAATTAGTTTCTGAGTTATTTCTCTAGTGTAGATATAAAAAATATGAGAAAAGAAAATAAATTATATGAAATGGTAGGGCAGCAAGAATTCTATAGATCTGTTGCTACTTTCCAAGCTGGATAAATTGGATGCACCGAAATAGCTTTGAGTTTCCAGGAATCTAGAGATCCTTCAGGAAACTGATCGATGACTTTAGAAGTTAACTCGATTAGCTCTTAGATCTATAAAAATAGTCCTCGCTATTAGAGAAGGTAGCACTTCTCTAACGGAGGGACCTTTCGATGCTTAAGTAAACTTAGAGAGGGAGAATAGTGAGAAGGAAATGGAGAGAGACTATAGATTTTTTCCTATCTTTTCTCTATTTATAGAGGTTTAGGGCCGAGTTGGTTAGACGGTTATAACCATTCATAAGATAGTTATGCTGCTAAGTAAGTTATTAAGTCGGTTAGACCATTAAGATATAAAGTGGTTTGCTAAGTGATCTATTACATTTATTGATAATTACTTTACCAACCTTATCGTAATGGCTCTAATGACTTTAAAAAATATGTTTCATGCTAGATAAAGTTATAGGACTCTGTATCTAGTTTAGATATACTATCGGCACCTATCCAATGAGTAGTTGAGCATTTTGTATTTCAATAAGAAATCATCTTCTGATTAATGGATGTTCTACTCTTGGCAAGAGGTTAGCTCTTGGTCATTAGGCATGCTGTGTTTCAGTAAGATATCAATTCCTGATTGCTAATTACTTCATATCTTAATGAGTGATCAGTCTCTAACTGTCAGGCATTTATGCTTTAATAAGAGATCAGAGCCCTACAACACTTATCCCCTACTTTCGAGTTTGAAACAATTTACTCAATTCAACTTGGAAGTATAACAATAAGTCTCCATGAGCTTTTAGTCGAAAAAAATTTTGCATTGCCATTCTATCGTACTGCATTTAATGTCGCACTCACCTTTTTGCACATCTTTTTATAAAAATTATTAAACTGATAGTGGATGGTTTTGAAAAGACAGTGACCGCTCAATCCATGGGGTATGCCTCCAATTGGTAAGAGTAATCCATATGGTATGAAATGAGTGGCCCACATTTTTAGCTAGAGATTGAGCGGTGTGGCAAGAATTCTAATGGCAAGATGATATGATCTGGACCATTGAATACCATTATAAATAAAGATTTCTTTCTTTAATCTGGATCTTTTATTTCCTATTTTTTTGCCTTCATCTTCAAGTTAGTTAATAGGTGACCCCCTTTAGAGTTTTGTTCATTTACTTCGGGAGATCCAGGACCTCACTTTTCCTGGTAAGAGACTCTAGCTTCCTTTTTCCCTTAATCCTTCTTGTTTGTGGCCATGGCTCCTAAGATAAAGAGAGTCGTTAGAAAGATAAAAAGCTCTAGGGTATGTTCTGCTAAAATCATAGTAAGTCCGAACCCAGTCGAGGAAGAGCATCCAATTCTTTCTGACGTCTCTGTGAAATGTCATAGGAGGCCCTCTTTGGGCCTTGACCAAGAGAAATCCAAGATTAGTGAAGCAGACTTTAGGAGACTTGGAGATAGGTATTTTGTCCATAATAGCATTAGGTTGATTGTGCCAAGTCTCAATGAACGAGTTCTGCCTTCTTTGTCCAAATGCGTAACTTTTTATGAAGATGCATTCAATGCCAAAGTTCAGTTCCTTCATCTATTCATTAGGAATTGATGTGGCAAGACCGCTGACGTGGGGTACATCTTGGATCCAGTTGGCAGCCAGACAGGCAGATAGTGCCGCATCGATTTCTTTTCAAGCTCCTCCGCTAGGTGGCCCCACCGATGGTTGCGTCCACCTCGGTCGGACTCGAGCTTGGCACCTCCGCTCCTTTGCCAGGTGGCTCCCCAAGGGTCGAGCCCACCTCAGCCGGAGTCAAGCCCGCCTCCGCTCCTTCACCAGGTAGCTCCCCAAGGGTCGAACCCACCTCGGCCGGAGTTGAGCCCTCCTCCGCTCCTTCGCCATGTGGCTCCCCAAGGGTCGAGTCCAACTCGGTCAGAGTGGAGCCCTCCTCCACTCTTTTGCCAGGTGGCTCCCCAAGGGTCGAGCCTATCTCGGTCGGAGTGGAGCCCTCCTCCACTCTTTTGCCAGGTGGCTCCCCAAGGGTCGAGCCTACCTCGGCCAGAGTCGAGCCTGCCTCTGCTCCTTCACCAGGTGGCTCCCCAAGGGTCGAGCCCACCTCGGCTGGAATCGAGCCCACCTCAGCCAGAGTCAAGCCTGCCTCCACTCCTTCGCCTGGTGGCTCCCCAAGGGTCGAGCCCACCTTGGCCGGAGTCGAGCCTGCCTCCGCTCCTTCGCCAGGTGGCTCCCCAAGGGTCTTGCCCACCACGATCGGGGTGGAGCCCTCTCCTTGGAAGCATCGGGAAGAGTGAAGGCGCCAGCTACAAGATCGCTATCGAAGCAGGTGCGCGCAGTGCAGCGCACCCAGTACGGTGCCCTAAATTTATAACGGTGTGCATAACCTTGTTTGCACCAGTTGGGGAGGGGCGCCCCAATCATGATGTTAAATCTTGCGATCGACCACCTGAAACTCCTTGAAGGAGAAGGCCACCTTTGGGATCTCAAGCCCGATGGCGGCTATGTCCAGATCGAGGTTCTGCCTAATTTTTCTCTCCGTGACAACACACCGGGAAAGACATGTTCACAAGTTAACTCCTTACTATAAGAGAAAATGACCTCGAAAGAGCGGCCAACGGACACCGTTGACCCTTAAGCCCCCCTGAGGAGGAAAATCAAGGCACTGGAGCGATCAACGGTCTACAAAGGCACCAACGGGCGAGAAAGAAGGTAAGCAACAGAAAGAGGGTAAACATACAAAGGAGTGAAACAAGTGACTTGAAGGCGTGAGGCTCCCTGAGGACTCCCAGAGCAAGTCCCGCAAGCACGGTCGCCGCAATTCAAGCACCGCCCCTCTCTCATATTCCCTACTCAATCCTTCAATAAAAACTCTAAGCACGATGACCAAAGCAGGATCTGCTTTAGGGGATCTGTTCTGCTTTGATGTTCGCTAACTTGATCGTCGGAGTGCCCTCGCCGGGATCCCCGGCCTGGGTCTCTAACATTATTTTGCAGGTCCGGGAATGCTAGGATTTCGAAGTAAAAGAGTAGACATCTGGTGCCACTTCATAGCTGCATGCCACGATGGTAAGGTCGGCAACAGATTGGTGCACCAGGTAGGGGTGAAAAGCCCTTGTACAAGCCCCCCCATAAGCTTGACAACTCTACTCGAAGCATGGTGGTGACTCGCGGAAGAGAAGCTTCTACCAGTCGAGAGGGAGATGCCCCCTCTCCCCTGGGCCCATATAGCCTGGAGAGGGAGTTTCTCGCTCCTCCTTAACTGCCCTCAATAGATGGCCTGTACGCTGCACTTGTCCAACAGATGCAGGTGCTGACCATGGCCATAAGGCAGTTGCAGCATCAGCAGTGCTCCCTGGTCACTCAGCCCCAGCCAAGGACCCCCGCGGCCCAAGCCGTGGGCCCCCACGATAGCCTGTGCTCCATCCAAGGCAGGCCTTCCCATCTATGGGCCATAACTAATCCCCACGGGAGTCACTAGACCCCCGCAAAGAGGAATCATTCTGGATCAGTGGACTGGGAGAGCTGATCCTCGGTGGACGACAATGCCATCGTCAAGCGCAGCAAGCATCGTCGAGGCAAGGCCCCCCATCGTGATCATCTCCGGTTGTCAACTCCTTCTCTAATGGCCTCAGTGGAAGGCTCCATTGACGAGGCCATCAGGCGCCTAGCCGAGAGGCACCTCGAAGAACAAAAGTGCACACTGGCAGAGCTCTCCCGCCAGTTTGCCAACATACAGGGCCCCTCCATGGTGCCAGTGGGATATGATGCCCGACCTCCCTTCTCCCGAAAAATCCAAGATGAACCGATTTTGAGTCGGTTCCGCATGCCCCAAGTATATCCCTATGACGGGACCACTGACCCCTTGGACCACCTAGAGAGCTATAAGGCTCTCATGAGAGTCCAGGGGACGATGGACACCCTCCTGTGCATCGCCTTTCCGACCACCCTCCGGAAGGCCACTAGAGTCTGGTTCACCCGCCTCGAGCCCGAAAGCATCGACACCTTCAAACAGCTGGAGAGGAGGTTCGTGGCCCACTTCGACACTTGTTAAAAGGTGTTGCAAGAGGTGGATAGCCTCTTCTCTATCCGGCAGCAAGACCACAAGCTCCTGCGGGACTATGTAACCCGCTTTAAAGCAGCCGCCCTTGAGACTATAGTTTGGACGAGCCCGTTGCTATGCTGGAATTGAAGCGAGGGCTCAAGACCTCCTGCCTGACTTATTCCTTGGACAAGAAGCCACCAAAGACATATTCTGAACTCCTCCTTCGTGTCCACAAGTACATCCGTGCCAAGGAGGCCGACCATACCAGGAGAGAACTGGACGGGAAGCCCTCGAAGAAGCCTACCGTGAGAGACGCACTTGGATCGCGGAGACATGGGCCACCTGTGGACTTCTGGTCGGGACCAAAGCCTAGAGATGGTCCCGTTCCCGAGAAGATCTTCACTCCCCTCCTCGCTCCGAGGTCAAAAATTCTTATGGAGATCGAGGGCGAGTGCTACCTGCACCGTCCTCCCCCGCTGAAGCCATTGAGCGGTCATGATAAGATGAAGTACTGCCAGTTTCACCACGACTATGGCCATGACACTGAGGAATGCCGTAACCTGAGAAGGGAAATTGAAGACCTGATTTGAAGAGGTTACCTCAGGAAGTTCGTGAGGAGCTAGGTTCCAGTGGAGGATCAACCACTTGCAGCTCTCCCCCTATTCCTGTAGTTGACAACCAGCCCACCAAGAAGCCGATGGGCATGATTTCTTGGGGAATAGAGCGTGCATCGAAGAGAGCCCGGAAGGGAGGAGATCCGGAAAATGTACTCCCCTTTGTGAAGGGAAAGGGAGGTGAGGAAGAAAATATAAACAACGATGCTGTCGTCGTCGAGATGACCATCGCCAAACATCCTGTAAGATGCATCATGATTGATAGTGGGAGCTCCACGGATGTACTTTTTTATGATGCTTTCTCTCGGATGAACTTGTCCCCTAATCGGCTGAGGCCGGTGCACACCCTACTCATAGGTTTCACCGGAGATCTATGGGAGTCGAGGGCAAAATTACCCTCCCTGTCACCACCGGGTCACCACCTCGGCAGAGCACAGTCATGATGACCTTCACCATCGTCAGACTCCCGTCGCCATACAACGCTATCCTTGGCCGCCCCGGGCTCAACCTACTTGATGCGCTCATATCCACTAAGAGATTGTTGGTGTAATTCCTGACCCCTCACGATGTAAGAGAGATGAGGGGGGCACCTCAACCTATCCCGCACTGCTTGCAGGCTATCCTAGGGGCCCGAAATGCTGAGCTCGAATCTGGCATCGATGACTTCGACCAAAAGGCATAGGATCCTAGGGGTGGCCCCGTTAAGCACCTCTTGACGTATCCTCTTAGCTCGGATCTACTGAAGACGGTGCAGGTGAGAGCCTAACTACCAGAAGATGAACGGGCTCGCTTGCTAAGTTTCCTTCAGGCGAATGCAGATGTGTTCGCCTGGACTGTGGCAGATATGCCAGGGATTTTCCCAGATGTCATCACTCACCAGTTGAAGATGGATCTGAAGTGCCGCCCTGTTTGATAGAAGAAAAGGAGCTTCATCTCGGAAAGGTAGAAGGCTATCAACGATGAAATGGAGAAGCTCCTCATCGCTAGCTTTGTTCATGAAGTGCTGTATCCTAACTGGTTGGCGAACATAGTCATGGTCAAGAAGAATAGTGGAAAGTGGAGGATCTATGTAGACTACACCGACCTTAACCATGCCTGCCCAAAAGATAGTTTCCCCCTTCCAAAGATCGACCAGCTCGTGGACACCATCTCGGGGCACCGCCTCCTCTCCTTCATGGATACATTCTCTAGGTACAACCATATCCGAATGCATCCGGATGACGAGGAGCACACTGCTTCATCACAGATTGCGAGACATACTGCTATAGAATGATGCCCTTCGGCCTGAAGAATGCTGGTGCCACGTACCAGCAACTGGTCAACAAGGTCTTCAAAGATCAAATTGGTTGCAACATGTAGGTGTACATGGACGACATGCTCGTCATGAGCAAGCCAACCTCGGACCACATCGACGACTTGGTGGAGACCTTTCTCAACCTTTGCCTCCATCAAATGAAGTTGAACCCGGTGAAATGCGCTTTCGGCATGGTAGCAGGAAAGTTTCTTGGCTTCATGGTCACCCAGAGGGGGATCGAAGTCAATCCAGAAAAGGTCTGAGTGATTCTTGACATGGAGCAACCCACCTCTAAGAAACAAGTTCAGCGACTCACCGACCGGATAGCAGCCTTGAGCCAATTCATCTCACGATCTGCTGATTGTTGCCAACCCTTCTTCAAGGCACTGCAGAAGATGCATGACTTCACTTGGATGAAGGAGTGCTAGGAGACCTTCGAAGAGCTGAAGAAGACCCTGGCATCACCACCACTACTCTCCTGACCAGAAGAGGGAGAAGAGCTCCTCTTGTATATGGCGGTCACTCCGGAGGCCATCAGCTCGGTCTAAGTCCGTATAGATGAAGGAGGAATCTAAAGGCACGTGTACTATACAAGCAAGCTTCTCCGCGATGTCGAGGTCAGGTACTGTCGATCTGAGAAGTTAAATTTTATGCTCATTATGTCTGCCTAGTGCCTTAGGCCTTACTTCCAAGCACACCTGATCGCAATTCTGATAGATCAACCACTAAAAGACGTACTAAGCTACCCAGATACATCCGGACGTCTGGCAAAGTAGGTGCTGAAGCTCACCGAGTTCAACATCGCCAACCGGTCGAGGTCACCCATGAAGGCTCAAGTACTGGCTGACTTCTTGGTTGAGTGTGCAGGCCTGGACGAGGGGCTAGAAGAGAGGCCCTAGATGCAATAACTGGGACTTGAACCGGAGGAGGACATCTGGGTCCTACATGTGGATGGAGTATCTAACTCCAATGAAAGTGGAGCTGGTCTCATCCTCGCCAATAGCGAAGGAGTCATCGTCGAATGTGTGCTCCGCTTCCAGTTTGCCGCCACCAATAATCAAACAAAGTATGAAGCACTCCTCGCGGGATTGAGAGTCTCTCGCGAGCTAGGCGTACCCAATTTGAAAGTTTTCACTGACTCGCAATTGGTGGCCGGGCAAGTATCGGGCAATTTCATAGCTCGGGACCCTCAAATGTTGAAGTACCTAGAGTTGGTACGTGTAAGTGTGGCAGATTTCAAGTGCTTTAGCATCTCCCACATTCCATGTGGAGAGAACGCTCGCGCTGACGCCCTCTCCTGGCTGGCGACCTTGTCGGACTTGTCCTTGGGTCGCGCCTACATCGAGCATCTTCAGACCCCAAGCTACGATGCACCCAGAGAGGTCCAGCAGGTCACCCCGGAGCCCAGTTGGATGGACAAATATGTCAAGTACATCATTGACAGTACCTTGCCTAAAGATCAAATAGAGGTCTGACCTCATCAAAAGGAAGGCTGCGCGCTTTGTGTTGATGGACAGACAACTCTACTGAAGGTCCGACTTCTACCCACTCTTCAAATGTCTGAGACCCATAAAGGCAGCAGTCATGCTCCAGGAGATACACGAAGGCCTCTGCAAAGATCACGTGGGGGGCAGAACTTTGGCATACAAGGCCCTCCGCCAGGGGTACTAGTGAAAAACGATGAGGGAGGACGCAGCCAACTTCGTCAAGAGGTGTGACTGCTGCCAATGTCTTGCTGTCATGCAACGCCAGCCGGCTGCATAGCTCTCCTAGCTCTCTGCCTCCTGGCCATTCACCTAGTGGGGCATGGACATCCTTGTTCTTTTTCCTCCCGCACCCGGGTAGCGTAAGTTCCTGATAGTTTCCATCGACTACTTCACGAAGTGGGTCGAGGCTGAATTGTTAGCCTGGATCACGGAGGCGAACGTTAGCAAGTTCTTCTGAAAATCAATCATATGCCACTTCGGACTCCCTCGCACCATCATCACCGATAATGGACGGCAGTTTGATAATTAGGAGTTCGAGGGGTTCTGCGATGACCTCGGCATTCGCCATCGCTTCACCTCGGTAGCACACCCTTAGACCAATGGAGAAGCCGAGGTGACTAACTGGACTATCCTTCATGGGCTCCGAACCAGGCTGGACCAGGCCAAGGGTAGATGGACCGAAGAACTGCCTAGTATCCTATGGGCGTACCACACAATGCCGAGGATGGCCATAGATGAAACACTATTCAACCTCATCTTCGACACGGAAGCAGTGATTCCAATGGAACTTAGTTTGCCAACACTGCGAGTGGAGCAGTATAACGAGGTCAAGAACCTGGCATGGCTCCTGCTTAATCTAGACCTGCTTGAAGAGATAAGGGACAAGGCTCGAGTCCGAATGGCTACCTACCGGCAACAGGTGGCCAAGTATTATAATTCTAGGGCGAGGCCAAAGACCTTCCGCCCGGGAGATCTGGTGCTGCGGCGTGCAGAAGCCTTCCAACCTCGAGAGTGCGGCAAACTCTCTTCGAACTGGGAAGGCCCTTACCGGGTGGTCGAAGCCCTTTCTCACGGGGCCTACTACCTTGCCGAGCTCGATGGGGCATGATTTCCACGAACTTGGAATGCTACCAACTTAAGGATGTATTACCAATGATGTAAGACTTCTTAACACTAATAATGAAATTCTCTTTAGCACAATGCTTGTCTTTGTCCCATAAGACTATCGTCGCTCGACCTTAGATATGGCGGCTAAAGACGGGGTGCCAGGAGTCCCGCAAGCAATCCACAGGAAGTACCTAAAGACCGGAGTCCAGTCTGGCAACCAAAGTCCAGAATCCAGTCCGACAACTAAAGTCCGATAACTAAATACCAGAAACTCCTAAAGCCCGGGAACCAAAGACCGAAAACTCTTTAAGCCCGACACCAGAAACTCCTGAAGCCCGGGAACCAAAGACCGGAAACTCTTTAAGCCCAGCACCGGAAACTCTTGAAGCCCGGGAACCAAAGACCAGCAACTCTTTAAGCTCGGCACCAGAAACTCCTAAAGCCCGGAAACCAAAGACCGGAAACTCTTCAAGCCTGGTATCAAAAGACCGGAAACCTCGGCACCGAAAACTCAAGAAGCCCAGGAACTTAAGATCGGAAGCCCCGATAATAGAACCTCTAGGAGTCCCGCATCAAAGCCTGAAAGCCTCCAGAAACCTGCATTCTGACCGAGAGATGAACTTCTAACCAAAGTTACAAACTTGGCTCTAGCAGAAATAAAGGGATCCCAGATCCGCCATTGACCTCAGGCGAGTCCTGGACTCCCTCAAAGGTTACCTTGATCCGGCATGGACAACCGGGTTGAGAGCCCCTGGATTGTTCTAAGTCATCACGATGGCTTTAGTGTTCCAGGGAGGATCGAAGCTTGAAGTCACACAAGATTGGAGCAAATGAAATTACAAGAGTCATGACAAGACAAAATAGAAGACGAGAATTTCAAAAGATATGAAGGAAAGAGAGAACTTCATTTCTTGCGTAGGGTTCTTACAAGCGAAGGAGACCTCGACAGGCCGGGCAACCCAAAAAGACAAAATGAAAAACCCTACACTAGATACAAAATGAAGAAGGACCCCGGGTCACTGGGTCACCGGCTCCCTCCCAGGTCGGCAAATCTCTGCATCGTTAGCTACCTGGGACTGTACCGGCATGGTATCCTACCCAGCCGGCTGCCCGGCGACCACTTCCTTAGTCACTCCCGAGGATGCCCCCGCCTCCTCAGGCCACTCCTTAGCGCCGCCAATGACGACGCCTCCCAGGTCAAGCTCCAGGAAGAGTGAGGCCACCTTCTTCTGGCCGGCCTTGACCCCTTCAAGAATGAGTCCATGGCTACCTCGTGGAGCTCATCCTCGATCTCATGTGATTCCTGGAACTTTGGCACAGCTTCGAGGGCTTCCCTCCTTGCAGCCTCCATCAGCCCTGTGACGTACGTTGTCCTTTCATTGGCCACTACCAGCTCCGCCAAGACCTCCTTGACCTGGGTCTCGAGGGCCCGAGATCGCCCCTCCAGGTGACTGATCTCCGTCGCAGTCTCCTCAGTACGGTGCTGAGTCAATATCCTCTCCTCAAACAGGGAGGTCTCGAGATCCTTGGTGCGCTCCTCAGCATGAGCCACATCTCCTCGAAGGACTTTGTTGCTCTCCTTCATCTCCTGGCCCTTCTCCATCAACTCCTTCATATCGGCTGCAAGGCTGGCTAGCCTTTTCTCCTTATCGGCCTCCCTTTTTGCCATGCTGATGAGGAAGTCTTGGAGCAGAAGCACATCAGTCCCGATCTGCATCAAAGAAGAGCTCAGACCTTCTGAATCCAACTGGAACATTAAAAAGAAAATGCTAGATACTCACTGAGAAAAGTTGTGGGAGGATCCCAAGCAAGGCTGCTGAGTAGTCCCTGCCTCCCTTTGAGCGACGGTCCCGAGGTTGGACCGGGTACTCCATCATCCTCTTTGCTAGGTCTTGATCCTGGATGATGGAAGAATTTACTGGAATCCCTGCCGATGCATAGCGGGGCTCGGAGGATGGCTGCACTGGGGCATCCTCAGCTTGTGAAGACATGGGCTGCGGGTCCATCGCAGCCGCCGCAGCCATTGCTGGAATGCTGGCCACTATAACTGTCGATGAAGGCAGACATGCTGGTTGCTCCTCTTCCCTCTCCCCATCGACATCGACAATCTTTGGGGATGGAATTTTTGTCGAGGTGGCCGGGGAGCCGGTTCCACCACCCTCTGCTCCGAGGTCGAAATGGGCCTAGGCCCTCGGTCTGTTTCCACTCGGGCCCTCTTCGGCATGGTGTCCTGGGCTCTAGCTGAAGCGCTCCTCTTGCTAGCAGACTCCATCAGATTCTCCATCGAGTACTTCATCCCTGGGAAAGGAAAAAGGTCAAAGGAAGATCAGCAAAAAAAGAAAAAAGATAAGAAAGAGAGAGACGTGGAGCCTCACCAATCTCTTGAATCGGGCTAACCCGGGCCTCGAACAAGTTCTACTCCAAGAGTAGAACCTCGAGGGAGGGAAGTTCATCACTAAGCAGTTGGGAGAAGACCTCCCGGTCAGCCGGCACTACCTGGGAATTATGGTTTGGGGACCGGTCTAGCTCACTCCAAACCCAATCGATGTTCTCGACCAAGGCAAAGAAATACCGGTTCTTCCACCCCTTGATGGATGTAAGGAGGTCGAACCGAAGGCATTTGGGCCGAGGAGAAAGGTACCACCACCCATCATCGATCGAGTGGCATTTTAGGGTGAACAAGGCCCTGAACAAAGAAAAACGAGCAACAAACTCATGAAAATGACAAAATACAATGAAGCCAAAAATGACCCTGATGGCATTAGGGGCCAACTGGGCCAGGATAAGATGAAAGTGGCTGAGAAAGGAAAGAAAAAGGGGATGAAGAGGAAAGCGAAGACCGTCAGCAAGGAAGTCTTTGTAGAAAGCGACCCGGCCAAGGCCACTCGAAGTAACCCATTCCCCTAATTTTGGGAGCGAGAGCCGGACGGAATCCGGGACCCCGAACGACTCCTGGATCGAGGAAAGATCTTCTTCGATCATTATCGAGATGAAGCTGGAGGGACCGGAGGAAGTCTCTGCCATCGGAGGAACAACGGCAGAGGCAGGAGGAGGGACAGGAGCAGAAGAAGGAACCCTAGGAGCCCTAGGGCTTCCGATAACAATCCCGCCATGATGCAGGCACCTCCGAACTTCGAGGGGGATCTTGTCCTCCTCATTGGAAGACGATGGAGTCCTCGACCAGGAGGGGCCTGCCTTATTTGGGTTGCTAGAGAAACAGGGGTGTTGGCCCGAAGGAGCCATTTGAACAAGAAATGTTCAAGATGAAGAAGAAGGGGACGGAAAACCTAAGGAAGGATTCGGTCACCTAAGACAAAGGGAAGAACTGAAGACCAGGAAGAAGCAAAAGAGGAGAAAAGATCATCGGGTACCCATCTACTCGTTTTGGTGACGAAGGACAACCCAACAGAAGAATAAGGATCGTTGGAATCGCCGGCAAGGTGTGAGAAAATCAAAGACCCAGTTTTTGGAAAGTCCCCTCTCTTTTCAAAGCCAGTCGATAGCGGCCATACAATCATTTTTCACCTCCACCATCGGATGAACGCCACATGTGAAGTCGCCTTACATCGATGCTTTGGTTTGCTGAAAATCATCTCGGGTCTGGCACGGCGCAATTATGGTCCATCGAAATCATGGACATGGTACCTGTGCATTGGACCTCGGGCATGACATGCGGAGCGGCGACGATCATGGCAATAATTAAACTAGATTTTTGTCCTCCCATGTTATCTTTGCATTAACTCCCCTCGTCTAGCCATGATGCTTCGATGGGACTTGGGAGCAGGGGAAGATGATGTAGCAAGATCGCTGATGTGGGATACACCTCGGACCCAGTTGGCAGCCAGACATGCAGATAGTGCTGTGTCAAGTTTCTTTTCGAGCTCCTCCGCCAGGTGGCCCACCGATGGTCATGCCCACCTTAGCTAGACTTGAGCTCGGCATCTCGCTCCTTCACTAGGTGGCTCCCTAAGGGTCGAGCCCATCTTGGTCGGAGTCGAGCCCGCCTCCGCTCCTTCGCCAGGTGGCTCCCCAAGGGTCGAGTCCACCTCGGTCAGAGTTGAGCTCGCTTCTGCTCCTTCGCCAGGTGGCTCCCCAAGGGCTGAGCCCCCTCGGCTAAAGTCAAGCCCTCCACTCTTTCGCCAGGTGGCTCCCCAAGGTTCGAGCCCACCTCAGCCGAGTCGAGCCAGCCTCCGCTCCTTCGCTAGGTGGCTCCCCAAGGGTCGAGCCCACCTCGGCCAGAGTCGAGCCCGCCTCTGCTCCTTCGCCAGGTGGCTCCCCAAGGGTCAAGCCCACCTTGACCGGAGTCGAGCCTGCCTTTGATCCTTCGCCAAGGTGGCTCCCTAAGGGTCGAGCCCACCTTGGCTGAAGTCGAGCCCTCCTCCACTCCTTCACCAGGTGACTTTCCAAGGGTCGAGCCCACCTCGACCGTATGGTGGAGCCCTCTCCTTGGAAGCATCAGGAAGAAGGCGCTAGCCCCAAGACCGCCACTGAAGTAGGCATGCATAGTGCGGCGTGCCTAGTATGGCACCCCAAATCTGAACGGTATGCATAACCTTGTTTGCACCAGTTGGGGAGGGATACCCCAATCGAGATGTCAGATCTTGTGGTCGATGACCTGAAACTCCTCGAAGGAGAAGGCCGCCTTTGGGATCTCAAGCCCGAGGGTGGCTGCACCCAGATCAGGTTCTGCCTAATTTTCCCCTCCGTGACAACATGCCGGGAAAGACATGTTCACAACTTAACTCCATACTATAAGAGGAAATGACCTCGAAGAGCAGCTAATGGATATCGTTGACCCCTAAGCCCCCTGAAGGGAAAAATTGAGGCACTGGAGTGATCGACGGTCTACAAAGGCACCAATAACGAGAAAGAAGGTAAGCAACAGAAAGAGGGTAAACACACAAAGGAGCGAAACGAGTGACTTGAAGGCATGAGGCTCCCTGAGGACTCCCAGAGCAAGTCCCGCAAGCACGATCGCCATAATTCAAGCACCGCCCCTCTCTCATATTCTCCTACTCAATCATTCACTAAAAACTCCTCTAAGCATGGTGACCAAAGTGGGATCTGCCTTAGAGGATTTGTTTTGCTTTACTGTCCGCTGACTTGATCGTTGGAGTGCCCTCGTCGGGATCCCCGGCCTGGGTCTCTAACATTGTTTTGCAGGTCTGGGAACGCCAGGATTCCGGAGTAAAGGGACAGATGTCCGGTGCCACTTCGCAGCTGCAGGCCATGATAGTAAGGTCGGCAACAGGAATGTTTTAGATTTTACATAGTAACCCCGAGCAGTTTCCTCCGAACAGTTTTAGGATAATCATTAGCTTCATTCTTATCTATGACTTGGTCAGAATAGAGCCGAGATATTCTTTATTCTAGATCACTTTTATGTTGAAATCTCACTCATATGATAAGGAATGATACTATTTTTTTCATAGACAGTCCTGTAAACTTGTAGAGGGCATTCTGATTTCCATCCATTGGTGAAAAAAATAGATTTTTCTTCATTTTTTTAGATAATCCTTTAGGTATTAGGTCCTCCTAGAACAAGGCCTGGATTGAGCCCAATTATAATAAACTCCTTTAGATGAAGACTTGGAGAACTACCATAAATTGCTCAAGGTTCATGTATTGGAGTTCAAACTTTTTCTAACTGATCAGGATGTGTATGATATAAGCATCTCCTAGTCGATCCTCACAGTATATCCAACCACTTTAAATTTCTTTTTTTATTTTTTATATAGTTTTCAGATTTTGCTGATCCCTTAAGTACTATTTGAATTTGATATTTGTAGAGACGAAGCTCCACCTAGAAAGAATCCAGAAGGTAACCAAGAGAGAGAGGTTGGATGTTGCTTAGGAGGCCAAGAAGAAGAAGCTTGGTGAATCATTCCTTCCGATGTCTTTATCAAGCATGCCCATATCGGAGAGCAGCCAATATCCTGCTCCAGTAGAGGCACCATTGCCTACTCCGTCGATGGTTAGTCCAACCAGTCATTGGAGATTGCCCGACCATCTCATCCTGCTATTATCGCCAGTCCTCGAGTATTCAAGAAGAGTAACTCATTTTGTAGAAGTGACTACGAGTGAATGATGCATTTCATAGAGATCCAAAGCTCATCCAAGAGCTATTGGAGATGATTAGTCTTCTTGCAGATAGAGTAGAGCAGGAAACATACTCTCTCTTCCAAGTATTTAGTGATAGCTATCTTGGAATTTTCCAGGTAACTATTTCTTCACTTTGTTGTTTTCTTTCTTTTTCTCTTTCTACTTATTTTTCCTTTCTTTTAAATTTATTTCTTTACTTCTTCTTCAGCTTATCTCCAACAATAGTCTCCTCAAGAACTTTCTCATCAAATATGATTGGATAAAGAATGACTTGGAAAAGAAGTTGTTGGTGACTAATGAAGTAGCAAAGAAGGTAGCCGAGTGGATGAATGCCATGGAGGCCCAGAAAACATGGTTAGAGATTGCTACCTTTATTTAAATAAATCATTTGAAGACCGACCTCTCTGATGCCAATAAAGAGATTAAAACATGCTGATCTTCTCTCTGAAAACTTTGAGAGGAGGAGAAATAGGAGAAAGAGCTCAAAGAAGCCAAGAAGAAGGTAATAAAGTAATACAAATTATCTCAGAACTTCTTGGATGATGTGGCTGAGGGATCGGTAAGTGCCTTTCATGAAAGATTCAAGGATTGCAGGAATAAGGTGAAGAAACTCTTCTTGGATGTTAATATAGCTCTCCTTATCCCCGCATCGCTGACCCAATAGAGGAAGAGGAGGTAGCGGAAGTGCAATAGAACATTGATTCATCTGCTAAAGTCCCTCCATCAGCTACCCCATAAGTTACACCTTTGCCAAGGTGCCATCCAATACTGAAGCACATATGGAGACTCAGCTTGAATCTCTATTAGATCAAGTCACAAAAGATGAAGGCCTATCTTTTTATATTTTACTTTTATTTTTTCTCTTTTCTTTTTAACTTTTGTCCCTCTCACTAGGAGTTTGAAACACTTTGCTTTGTAAAAATATTTGAAGCAATGAAATCTTTATTTCTGAATTGATTTTTTCTTTTTTCGATTTCTCTAATATCTTGAATGTATGGATCCATATAGAATTATTTATATAGTTTGTGATAATTTGGTAGCCATCATCGTAGACAAGATAGTCAATATATTGCCTGTGCTTGGGGAACAGTTTGGCATTCTTCCTGAGAATCTAAAAAAAGAGGTTGGCAAACCTTCAAAAATAATAGATTTAACAAAAAGTCTATCTAAAGAAGTGCTTAGCATTCCTCTGAGGTCTTCAACAGATACAGAAAAGATGACTATTTATGAAGCGATAAAGATGGTGCCCGAAGTTAATGCAAGAAGATATCAAGCAATTGCCAATAATACTGGTGTATTTTTCTTTGCATTTGAACTTGATATTAATAGGTGTATTTGAAAGGTAAAGGAGTTCTTCTCAAACATGGATACCAACTTTCTCACTTTAATGGATTTGGACTCCCAATCTCTGATTGATGAAGTATCAAGGAGAGACCCATATACTTTCATAGACACTGCTAGTGCTACTCTGGATGTTGGACTGGAGATAGCAACTTTTGATCCTCTAGTTGAAGATGATCCCCCTTGAAGGCTTCGAGTAGTGAGAAGAGTAAAGTTCTCAGTCCCTTGATTGCCAAGCCTCCAAGAGATTCAAGATCAAAAAGGAGAACAAAATAAATATATCTTTTTCTTTTTCTTTTACTAATATAATTTATAAGAAACTTTCACAAAGATCAATAAAAGAAGTATCTTCTCCCTTTTTATTTACTTTCTCTACATTTGAAGAATATGTATTCTCTGAACTTTGACATATCTTTATGAAATTTATCAATGTTCTTTCAATTAGTTATTGTGAATAGATAAGCCATATGAATCTTAAACTTCCTGGATCGTAAAAGTTCTTTTCTAATTAGTTTTGACAATATATAGGCTACTTAAGCCTTTCCCAAACACTTTAATCAAAATCTTAGGCTTCTTGAGCCTGATCGATTATTTGGATATTATCTGTGCCCTCTATCTATCACTTTAGTTAAGTTTTTGGTTTCCTAAGCCTAATTGAAAGTTTAAACAATACCTGTGACTTCTATCCGATTATTTTATTAAAATTTTGATTTCTTGAACTTGATTGAAATTTCAAGCATTACCTGTGCCCTCTACCTGATCATTTTATCAAAATTTTGGCTTCCTAAGCCTGATCGAAAGTTTAAGCATTACCTGTGTCCTCTACCCGATCATTTTATTAAAATATTGACTTTCCAAGCTTAATCAAAGTTTAGGCATTACCCATGCCCTTTACCTGATCACTTTATCAAAATTTTGACTTCCTAAGCCTGATCAAAAGTATAGATATTAGTTGCATCTTTACCCGATTACTTTATTAAAATAATAATAAAATATTTTTTTAAAAAGAATTTATTGATAATATTTTTTAAGTTATTAAAACTTCATGATCTCAAGATTGGAGTCCTATCCAAGTTTTTCAAGTTATATGTCCTAGATCTAATGACCTTAGATATTTTGTAGGGTCCTTTCAAATTAAATACAAGTTTTTCTTATTTTATTGGCCTTAAAACTTCAGCTACCTAAAGGACAATATTTTCATGTTAAAAATTTTGGTTTTGATTTTGAAGTTATAATATTGGGCAACCTTTTGTTTATAAACTGCCATATTGATATATGCCTTCTTTTGATTTCTTTCAAAAGGTCAAGGCTTATCTATAGTCTTTCTTGATTGATATTTTTATCACTCCTTTATCCAATAAAAAATAAAGCTGATATGTAAAGGAATAATAGCCTCTACCTTGAAAGTTAATTTGAAAGGTGGAGTTGTTCAATATGACCAAAGGACATTATCCAATTCATCGATATATAGATTTTTTTTCTGATCAAGTCTGGACTTCAAACTTTGAAGAATGGTCCTATTGGTCATTTCTACTTCTCCATCAAATTATGGATACCCTACTGATGTGAACCTGTACTCAATATATAGGTTCGAGTAGAATTCTTGAAATCTTTTGTTATCAAACTGTCACATATTATTGGAAATAATGCATCTAGGTAATCTGAATCGATAGATGATGAACTTCCAGATAAAAAGTCTTAAGCTTTCTTCTTAGTGATTTGGACTAAAGGTTCAGCTTCTATCCATTTCGTAAAGTAGTCAATTGTCACTATCAAAATTATTTTTTATCTAGTTACCATAAAAAATGGTCCAAGAATATCAATCTCCCACATATCAAATAGCTATTGAGTTAGGATTTGAGTGATCAGCACCAAAGGCCTCCTCTGAATGTTAAAATTTTTTTGGTACCAATCATATTTTTGGATAGAGTCCATATCATCTTATTGCATTATAGGCTAGTAAAATCCATATTTAAGAACTTTGTAGGCTAGGGTCCTTCCTCTAATATGATTGTCACAAATACCTCCATGAACCTCTCAAACGGTGTAGTGAGCTTCTAAGGGATGCAGACATCAGAGTAGAAAAATTGAAAAGAATTTTTTTATAAAGTTATCCATCTAGGAGGATATACCAAAAGGCTTATCATCTAATTCGTTAAACTTCTTTCTCATTTGTTAGAAGATATCCTTTTTCAAGAAATCTGACTAGTGGATCGATCCACTTGGCCCATATTCCAATTATGCAATAATAGGGGCTTCTTCAATGTTGGAAGTCTTCAAATTTTTAATAAAGATCCCTTTTTACATATTTGAGCAGTCTAATATGGCAAGATATGATAAGGCATCTACTTAGATATTTTTGGATTTAAGTATCTAACAGATTTCAAGAATTTTAAAATCTAAGGATAGGTCTTTGATTTTTTGAAGATACTTGATCATAGTTTGCTCTTTGGCTTCATACTCTTCCTATACTTGTCTGATAAGCAATTGGGAGTTAGAAAGAATATTGATCTAATCGATACTGAGCTCTCTAGCTATTTTTAAGCCAGTAATTAGTGCCTCATATTTAGTCCCATTATTGATAGTGTTAAAGCTGAATCTTAGGACATACTCTATTATGACTCCATCAGGATTAGTGAGGATTAATCCAGCTCTACTTTTTTAGGAGTTTGAGGCACCATCAACATGTAGAATCCAAGAAGGTGTGGTTGGTTCTTTTTTCAACTTCTTTTCTCTTTTTTTTTCATCAAGTATTACAAATCCATGATAAAGTCTGCAAGGACTTGAGCTTTCATACTGGAACGAGATTTGTATTCAATATTAAACTCTCCTAACTTGATAGCCTACTTGGCTAGGCATCCTGATGTATCTAGCCTTTGAAGCATAGATTTCAAAAATTGATCTGTCAAGAGAACTACATAATGGGATTCAAAATATAGCTACAGTCTTTTTAATATAATGACAAGAGCATGGATCATCTTCTCGGCCTTGGTGTATCTTACTTTTACATCCTTTAATACTTTCTTGGTATAATAGATAGGTTTTTATGCACTTACATTTTCTTTGGCCAAAATAGAGCTAATGGTGTTATAAGAAACATATAACTAAATGCAGAGCTGCTAGCCTTTTTTTTGTTCTTAATAGTAATAGAGGAGAGCCAAGATATTTTTTTTAGATCTTTAAAAGCTGATTGATGGCTTGCTGACCACTTAAAATTATTGGTATGCCTTATGACTTTGAAGAATGGCAGGCACTTCCTAGTTAATCAAAAAATAAATCGGCTGAGCCAAGCAATTCGATCAGTTAAGTATTAAACTTTTTTCTTATTTCGAGGGTGCTTCATTTTCTGAAGTACTCAATTTTTTTTAAAATTGGCTTCGATTCTTTTTAAAGTTACCATGAAGCCTAGGAACTTTCCTGATGTAATACTGAATGTACACTTGTTTGGATTAAGTTTTATCTGATATCACCTTAATTAACTAAAGGCTTCTTCTATATTAGCTACATGGTGATCATCCTTTGTACTCTTGACAAGCATATCATCTACATAGACTTTCATGTTTCTTCTTATCTAATTTTTGAAGACTCTATTAACTAAATGTTGGCAAGTGGTCCCAGCATTCTTTAATCCAAAAGGCATTATTTTGTAATAGCAAAGCCCTTTTTCTATCATGAAGGTCATTTTCTCTTCACCTTCTTTTGCCATTTAGATTTGATTATATCCTAAAAAAATATCCATAAAGCTTAGTAATTCATATTAAAAGCAGCATTGACCAGTTGATCAATTCTTAACAATGGATAGCTATTTTT
The DNA here is from genome assembly GCA_021397845.1 of Areca catechu. Lineage (NCBI taxonomy): Eukaryota > Viridiplantae > Streptophyta > Magnoliopsida > Arecales > Arecaceae > Areca > Areca catechu. Next base: position 29,054,964 of record CM038046.1, read on the forward strand.
GAGCAAGCTTTGTTAAGATCAGTATAATCAATGTAGATTTTCTACTTCTCGTTTGACTTCTTGACCATGACCATGTTGGCTATCTAATCTGGATACTGAGTTTTTCTAATGAAGCATGCTTTTATAAGTTTATCCACTTCTTCTGTAATGGCTTTTGCCTTTCTGGAATAAAACTTCTTTTCTTCTATCTGATAGGAGGGTAAAGAGGGTCCACACTAAGTTTATGGATGATGACATTAAAAGGTATACTTGGCATATTGGTAGCTGTCCAAGCAAAGGCATCAACATTGACTCGAAGGAATATAATCAGCCATTCTCTGACTTCAAGTGCTAGAAGGGATCCAATTTATACAATTTTATCAGTGTCATCTCCCAGAAGAATGCTCATCAACTGTTTGATAGGTTCCCCTCTATTTGTAGTGGTATTGTTGACTTTAGCCCTTGATTTTGATGACTAACAAAATGTTGAGTATATGTTTTATACTAATATTTCAATCGTAGTTGCAAGTTTCAGGATACAGGCACCTCAAGTTTTTAATATAAAAGTATCAAAGGCACTCATTTGAGGCTAAGCAATTTTTAGTATATAAGAAGTCTTCTCATCTTGAAAAAGCTTTAAAATAAGTCAATCTAGGATTTTTGAAGAAGGTATTAAAGTTTTATTAAGGAACACATTGAATTTTGAAGGTTGCACAAGTTTTTTTTGAGTGGCAGAGTCAAGTTCGACTCATGGCCCGCAAGGTGTCGACACTTTAGAAGGACTGTCATACAAAAATCTCTTGGCATGCTTTGAGTCAACTCACAGAAGTCAAGTGTCGACTCATGAAGAAGTCAAGTGTCGACTCCATGGTTCAAGTGTCGACTCATAGCCTGAGAACAAAAAAATAACAGAACCCTGGTTTCTCAGAAGTTTATACCTTGAGTCGACTCATGCTGATCCAAGTGTCGACTCATGAAGGCTCAAGTATCGACTCACGGGTTCTGACAATAATAACGGTTATAATTTTTGAGAGCTAGATTTGAACTCTACAAGCTCCAAATGGTTAGTTTTGCTCCACCAATGGTCATAAACTATTTTTTAGAAGTTTTTGAAGTATTTAAGCAACACCAAACTCATTCATGAAGAACGAACTCACAAGAGACAAGACATTCCTTGAGAACTTCACTTCCAAAGTTAAAAAGAAAGCAAAAGAGAAGATTCTCACTGAAAAAGCTTCCAAGCCTTCAAATCAGTATTCCAAAAGTGGTGTTTGAAGTGATTCCAAAGAGAAGACAAGTCAAGCAATTATCAAGAGCCTCAAAGCTTCTACTTTCTACTCTTTAAGAGAGTTTGCTTGTGCTTTATTCTTGTATCTCTGATTTTATTTATTATGACTAGTTTCAAGGATGTTTGAAACTAGGTGTTAGGCCCTTCCAAGCCATGAATTAGAATCCAAGCCTAGGTTGGCTTGAGTAAAGGTTGTTGGTGAGCCTAAGTGAGAAAACCAACTTTGGGTTTGACTTGTGAGCCCTTGAAAACAAGTTGACTGTATTCTAGGTTGATTATAGTAAAATTTCCAAGGGATAGCTTGGTGAGTGGATGTAGGTGCTTGGTGTGCACCGAATTACTATAAACCTTTATGTTTATGTATGTGTTCTTTGCTCTCTTACATTTTCTGCTTATATTCATAGCATTACATCTCATTCATTGTATGCTCATTTGCATTGCTTCACAAATATTTTAAAGTGCAGCACATATTTGCTTTTATTTTTTAAAGAAATCCAATTCATCCCCCCTCTTGGGTTGCTACGCTTGGCAACAAGTGATATCAGAGCTTGGTACTCAGCGTATAGGTTTAACGATCTTGAGTCAAAGATCTAAATGGCAGCCCAAATTGGTGTTGGAATTGTTGAGGATCAAGCCTCAAACCGTCCCTCTTGTTTAATGGCATGAATTATACATATTGGAAAATATACATGTGCATTTACATTCAAGCCATTGATTATAACATTTGGAGGACTATTGTTAAAGGTCCTCATCAGCCTACCAACTTGATTAATGGCATTTCCACTCCCAAATTGGAAGATGATTGGAATGAGAATGACATTAAGCAAGTTGAGCTTAATACTAAGGTTATGAATTTACTGTTTTGTGCTTTAGACCCAAGTGAATTCAATAGAGTTTCAAATTGTCTCTCCGCTAAGGAAATATGGGACACACTTGAGTTATCCATGAGGGTACACATCAAGTAAAAACTACCAAAGTTAACATGCTCATTCATACCTATGAATTGTTTAGAATGGAACCATCTGAATCTATTAGTGAAATGTACACTCGATTTACTAACATTGTGAATGGCATGAGAAGCTTAGGTAAAGTTATTTCTAATGCTAAATTAGTGAATAAAATTCTCATGTCATTTTCTTTATCATGGGATCCAAAGGTGATAGCCATTGAAGAAGCTAAGGATGTCAACACACTACCTCTTGAGCAGCTTCTAGGATCTGTCATGACATATGAGCTGTCACTAAAATAAAAGGTTGTGAATAATGACAAAAAGAAGAAGACCATAGCATTTAAGTCCACAACCAAGGATGATTCAAGTGATGATTCCGATGAGAAAGATGATGAAGATGAAATGGCTCTCATCTGAAGGAAGTTTAAGAGGTTCATGAGAAAGAAAAGTACAATTTCAAGAAGAAGCCTCAAAATGGAGAGACTAGTAAAGAAAAAGAAAAAGAGAAGGAAAGAGAGCAACCCACTTGCTTTGAGTGAAAGAAACCCGGCCACTTCAAGATGGACTGCCCCTTACTCAAGAAGAGCAGAAGGAAATTAAGAAAGAAAGAAATGATAACAACCTGGAGCGAGAGTGAGGACTCGAGTTCGGATGAAGAACAGCAAGAGGTTATAAATTTCTACTTAATGGCTAACGATGATGAGATAAAATCTGAATTTGAAAATGAATTTATTTTTGATGAATTGCATGATATTTTTGATGAATTGGTAGTTCAGTATCAAAAACTTAAAATGAAAAATAAAGAGCTAAGAAAGCAAAATTTGGATTTGATCAAAACAAATGATAAGTCTTTGATTGAAAATGATTGTTTGCTTCAAGAAAATAAAAAGTTAATTGATAAAATTAACTCTTTGGAAAAAGAAAAGGAAGATTTGAAAAGGATAAATTTTTTGCAACTACTCAAAAATTTACTAAACAAAACAAAGAGCTTTTGCAAGAAAACAAGAAATACAAAGATGAACTTGAAAAAGTAAAACCTTTTGTTAAAAAATTTACTTACAGTTCTAAAAAACTAAATATGCTTTTAAATAATCAAAGAGCTATTTTCAATAAAGCTGGATTAGGTTTTAGACCACAAAAATAACAAAAATATTTCAAAATTTTTTTGTGCTTGCTTCATCTACTATTACTTGTTATTCTTGTGGCAAAGTTGGCCATAAATCATATTTGTGTGACAAAAGGAGATTGAATAAAGCTAGAAAAGTTTAGATTTCAAAAAGAACCATATCTACTAACCCTAAAGGATTTAAGATGACTTGAGTACCTAAAGTTTCCACCTGATTTGTTATTGTAGGTGTGTCTTGCAACCAACAAAAGAAGATTGTGGTACCTCGATAGCGGTTGCTCAAGGCACATGACTTGAGATGTGGAGCAGTTCTCTTCTCTTGAGTATCAAAATGGTGGAAATGTAACTTTTGATAATAATGGAAAGGGCAAAATTGTCTGTATTGATAAAGTCCATATCACCCCCTCCACTTATATAGATAATGTTCTTCTTGTTGATGGCTTAAAGCATAATTTATTTAGTATTAGTTATTTTTGTGACAAAGATTTTAAAATTATTTTTGAATCTTCCATGTGCATTGTTTCTAGTCTTGATGACAATGGCATCAAGTTTATTGGTCATAGGCATGGCAACATTTATATGGTTGATCTTGATGATCTACCAGTACAAAATGGTCAATGCCTAGTGACAATTGAAGCCAAGATCAATGAAACTAGTTGGCTTTGGCATCGTAGACTAGGACATGCAAGTATGTATTTGCTTTCAAAACTTAACAAAAAGAATCTTATAAAAGATTTGCCAAAATTTAGTTTTGAAAAAGACAAGATTTGTAGTGCTTGCCAACTTGGAAAATAAACTAAATCTTCTTTCAAACCTAAGGGAGTTGTCTCTACATTTAGACCCCTAGAACTACTTCATATGGACCTCTTTGGACCTACTAGAATAACTAGTTTGGGAGGTAAGAAGTATGGTCTAGTTATTGTGGATGATTCTCACGTTTTACATGGGTCATATTTTTAGCTCATAAAGATGAAACTTTTTCTGCATTCATTAAATTTCATAAGAGAGTCTCAAATGAAAAGGTATTTCAATTATTTCTTTACGAAGTGATCATGGTACGAAATTTGAAAATCTTGATTTTGAAAAGTTTTGTAATGAAAATGGTATTTATCATAACTTTTCTGCACCTAGGATACCTCAACAAAATGGGGTGGTGAAAGAAAAAATAAAACTCTTCAAGAAATAGTATGCACCATGCTTTGCAAAAATGATTTGCCTAGATATTTTTGGACGGAAGCCATAAATACTGCTTGCTATGTTTTAAATCATGTTTTAATCCGGCCCATTGTAAAGAAAATACCTTATGAGCTTTGGAAAGGTAAAAAACCTTCAATTAAGTATTTTCATATTTTTGGATGCCGTTGTTTTATTTTAAACAATGGTAAGGACAATCTAAGCAAATTTGATACCAAGTCAGATAAGGGTATCTTTTAAGGTTACTCTACATCTAGCAAGGCATACAGTGTCTTCAACAGAAGAACATTTCTTGTTGAAGAATCCATCCAAGTTGTATTTGATGAGACTGATAAAAAATCTTCTAGAAAAGAAGATATTCTTGATGATGTTACAGGTATTCAAAGAACTGAAAAAATGAACATCAATGAAGAGCCTTCCAAGGAGCAAGATGATAATCAAAACAATGAAGGAGAATAAGTACATGGAGTTGATGACTTATCTATACCTAAACCATTACCTAAAGAATGGAGGTATGCTCATGGATATCCCAAAGAACTTATAATTGGTGATCTATCGAAAGGGATAAGTACTTGTTCCTCATTAAGAAATGTATATGGTTACTTAGCTTTTGTTTCTCAAATAGAACCGAAATCTATTGAAGAAGCTGAAAATGATTGTAATTGGATAAATGCTATGCAAGATGAACTAAATTAATTTAGAAGGAATAATGTTTTGACTTTAGTTGAAAGACCTACTAATATTTCAATAATTGGTACAAAATGGGTTTTCAAAAATAAACTTGATGAAAATGGAATAGTTACTAGGAATAAAGCTAGGCTAGTTGCCGAAGGCTACAATCAAGAGTAAGGGATTGATTTTGATGAAACCTTTGCTCCTGTTGCTAAACTTGAGGTAGTTAGACTATTATTAGTATTTACATGCTTTATGTATTTTAAACTATTTCAAATGGATGTCAAAAGTGCTTTTCTAAATGAATTTATTGAAGAAGTTTATGTAAATCAGCCCCCTGGTTTTGAAAATCATGAATTTCTCAATCATATTTATAAACTTTATAAAGCTTTGTATGGTTTAAAACAAGCTCCAAGAGCTTGGTATGATAGATTGAGTTCATTTCTGCTTAAAATGATTTTTCTAGAGGAAATGTAGACGCTACATTATTTTTGAAAAAGGAAAATGATCTCTTAGTAGTACAAGTTTATGTAGATGACATTATTTTCGGTGCTACTAATGAAAATCTTTGTCAAGAGTTTGCAAAGTTAATGCAGGGGGAGTTCGAGATGAGCACGATGGGAGAGCTTAATTTCTTCCTCGAATTCCAAATCAAGTAAACAAAAGAGAGGATCTTCATCAACTAAGCTAAGTATATAAGAGAAATCTAAAATAAGTTTGGAATGGAGAATACCAGACCATTAGGTATGCTTATGAGCTTCTCTTGTAAACTTGACAAAGATGAGTCAGGTAAGAATGTTGATCAAAAGTTATATAAAGGCATCATTGGTTCATTATTATATTTGACTGTAAGTAGGCTAGATATAATGTTCAGTGTATGTATGTGTGCAAGATATCAGTTTGCTCCAAAAGAGTCTCATTTATTAGCTGTTAAATGCATACTTAGATACTTATCTGGCACTATAGATATTGGACTTTGGTACTCTAGAGATTCATCATTTGAATTAATTGCATATTCTGATGCTGATTTTGCTGGGTGTAAACTTGATAGAAAAAGTATAAGTAAAACTTATCAGTTTCTTGGAGTTAATTTGATTTCATGGAGTAGCAAGAATCATAATTCAGTTGCTCTATCCATGGCAGAAGCCGAATATATAGCAGCTGGAAGCTGTTGTGTTCAAATCCTATGGATCAAACAACAACTCGAGGATTTAGGCATCAAATTAACTAAGACACCTATAAGATGTGATAATACTAGTGCAATTAATTTAACCAAAAATCCTGTTAAACACTTAAGAAGTAAACATATTGAAATAAGACATCACTTTATAAGAGATCATGTGCAAAACTGTAATGTCATGTGGTGGGAACATTAGAGGCACCAGAATAAGAAAGAGGCTTCTTAACCTTCTGTGGATTTTCTAGTAGTGTTAGTCTATTTAAGTCTAGTTTGTATTAAGGGCTTAGCCTATTTGAGTCTCCACTTTGGCCCCCGAGTCATGTTTCTTTGCCTTTTCACAATTGAGTCATGTATGTAGCATTTGATCCATACCATTAGGATATTGGTTCAGTCGGTCAAGTCAGCTCATGTTGAGCAAGTCTTTTTTTGAGTCTTGTAATCATGTCCAATTATATTGAGTCTGTATTGAGTCAATCCTAGTCAAAGAAGACTCAAGCATGTGAAGGACACTACCCAGCGTGCCACTTCAGCAACCGCATGGAATCCCAGTCACATCCTGGATTTCGCCACCTAGGATTACTTGGAGGTTCATGAAGTCGGCCCATGCATGAGGAGTTGATGACCACACACCAGCACACCCCTTCCACACCCCAAGCGCACCAACTCTACATGCCAGCATGACAAGAAAAAAAGTCAAAATAGATAAACATGAATCCCATGATTCATACAAGCTTGCTTAGGAAAGAAGTGGTCCACCCCAAGCCAAGAGAAGTAAGAAGTTTTCACCCCTTGGTCCCCCCCTTTGGCTGCCCACTACCTACCTTGTTTGGAGGGATTTTGTATGGCATGAGAATGTTTTCTTCCATGTATTCAGCCCCACACTTTAGAAAGAAAGTGGGCACCCCTTATTTTCCTTGTTTACTTTTGCTTGGGTCCTAAGTCTCATGACTCTATATAAGGGACCCCTTGTATGAAAATTTAATAACTTTTTCATGAATATTATTGAGCTTTCATTATATTGCTGTGTGCTAATTGCTGTGTGCTAAGGAGATTCTGTGTGAGCCCTTCCTTCTTCCTGGTGTCCTGTACCTAGTCTCTAGCCACCATCTGCCTCTCCAAACCTTAGCCACCCACATCAAATCCCTTCTTTCCCTTGCTATTTTCTTAATTAATCCTTCAACTTTGCTTTGTTTTCTAACCCATGAAAGGCTATTTGCAGGTCCCTCGACTCCTAGGAATCCAACGACTCCAGCCGGGGAGCAATCGGATCACTGGACAGAAAGCCGAAAATCCACGAGTCTTTGGCTTGATTTTCCAGGATGCATTCGGGAGTGAGAGCGATCCCTTCGTCTACGATCTTCATCGGGTGCATCAACCATTGTAAGGTACACCCCCTCTACTTGCCAGTCGCCTTATTGGGGATGAACTAGCCCAACCGAGACTTCTCAACCTCGGCGATCCTCATTTTCTATTGTTTTTAGGTCCTATCTTGCATGCTTTAGCTTCTTATCTTGCATAGATTTTCCTACTTAGGTTCTTGGTCGGTCTTCGAGATTTAGATTCATCACTTAACTTAAAAAAATACAAAAATAAGTTTGCATGCAATTTTAGTTCCACATCATGATGCTTGAATTTGTATGTACTGATAGTCAATTAACTGATATTTTCATTAAACCCTTGAGTGAAGAGAGATTTTGCATGATTAAAAGAGAGTTAGGTATCATTGATCCCTTTGTTTTAAACTCTTTCAAATCTTGTTCTTGTGCTTAAAATCATCTCATTTTTGTCTTAAACCCATCTCTAGAAACCCTATGATTTTTGGAAATTTTATTGAATTTTTTTCTGGATTTTCTGGCCAGGTGTCGATACTTGATTTTTGGCCAAGTGTCGATTCACGCCAAGTGTCGACATTTGACCAAAATTGAAGTGTCGACTGACAAACGAAAATCTAAGTTTTTAAGGCATCTTCTGTTCATTCCGAAGCCACCTGTCCTTCGGATTTTTTTTGTCCTAGTGGTTCCCCAACCTCACATTGGTCTCGGAATAGTAATCTTCCATCTTTGTCCTCAATTTTTGGTAATTTCCTCACTTTCCCCTCTCATTTTGTCTATTTTTCACTATCCTTTCCATGATTTTTTCATGGATTTTAGCTTGATTCTCATGCATTCCCTCTCTTTTGGTCCATTCTTGATTTCTTGTAGTTCGGCCCATGTTTTTGTTAGATTTGTCTATGTTCATTCTTCCTCAAACCTTTCCCTCTCGTTTCAGTCCACTCTTTGGCCGATTTTTACTTGGTTTCACTCCTTCCCATTGATTTTTCCCTCTTTGGTCCACACCGAACCCAATCCTCCCTCTTTTCTTTGGCCTTGTCCCATTCACCCGTTCCCTTCTTGATCCTTCCCTTTGTTGGTGTAATGGGACCCTGCTAACAAGTTGTCTCAAAGAAGAGGTTGAGCCAAGGTTCTATTGAGAGGAGAACCAAGGCTCGATGAGACCCTGCCAGAGGTCAGCAGCATGAGCAAGAGAGTACCTCCCTTACAGTCCGTGGTGCAGACACCAGAGGCACCAGACTTATGCAGAGGCTTCTCAACCCTCTGTTGTTATCTGATTAGTATTTTTAGTATTTGAGTCCAATTTTGTAATAAGGGCTTAGCTCATTTGAGTCCCTACTTTGGTTCTGAGTCCTATTTCGGGCCTTTCTACATTTGAGTCTTGTTTTTAGAGTCACTCATACCATTAGGGTATTGAGTCAAGTTTTGGATGCTCATTATAAGTTTTGTCACTTTGAGTCTCATGAGTCCAGTCCAATTTTGTAAGTCTTATATTGAGTCCAGTCCAGTTCATCGAGAAGAAGACTCAAGCCATTGACGGACCCCAGCCAGAGTAATAATTTAACAACTTTAAGGAATCCCATTCATACTTGAATGTGCCACCTTGGATTGCATGAGAAGGACCTTGAGATCATCACCATTGAAGACCAGGATGATAATAACATTAGCTTGCCAGGAAGATGGACAACCGAAGAAACCCTAAAGCCTGCCTGGGACTGAAATGGGCCACCCAAGGCCCATGCTCTTTTTTTGGTGCCCAACCTTATGGACACCACCCTTTGGTTGGCCACCTTAGGGTCACCCCCTTGGTCGACCAAAATAAGGAGAGGGAGAGTGAGAGAGAGCCTAATTGGGAGAGGAAGTCTATGTAAAGTTTGTGAGGGAAAAGGACACAAAGAAATTCTCTTGTATGCCCTTACTTAGGCCCCAAGTTTTGTAAGTCTATATAAAGGGCCTACCTCTCATGTATTTTATCATCTTATAATGAAATTCTCATGAGTTTTCTCCAAATTGCTGTGTGATTTGCTGTATGAAGGGTATCTGTGTGATCCCTATTGCTGCTACAAGCCTCCTGCGCCCTGGCTCCAAGCCTCCTACAAGACCCTAGCTGCCAGCCTGCTTCAACCCTTGGATGCCACATCTCTTGGACGCCCCACATCATCCTCTTTCTCCCTTTCTTCCTTCTGCCTTAACCTTATTTCTTCCTTGTTTTCTAACCCTTGATAGGTGTTTTGCAGGTCCCTCAGAGTTCACAAATTTAGGATTCCATCTGACTGGCTTTCGGGTCAGCGGATAGAAAGCCGTGGATCCGCAGGATCTCCGGCTTGATTTTTCAGGATGCATTCGGGAGCGTGGAGCGATTTCTTAATGGATTCATCTTCAAATCACTGGCAGGTACACCCCTAGACTCACAGGTAGCGGTATTGCAGAAGAGCTACCCCTACCGGGGCTTCTTAGTCTCTGCGGTCCTGTTTCTTTCATTATTTAGGATCTATTTCTGCATGCCTGTGCTTCTAATTTTCTATAAAATTCCTTGCTTAGAGTCTTGGCTCAAAATTCAGGATCTAAACTCTTAACTCATGACCTAATAATAGAAAAATAGTTTGCATGCATAACTAGTTCCGCTTCATTTGGTATCAGAGAATCTTTTAGGGCTAATTTTTGCATCCCGTAATTCCTGTACATGGTCTGTTATTTTAATTGTTTCTACAGGTAAGTAGATCAGAAATTTCTGATTCTTATTTTTTTGGATTTATAGTAATTAAAAATATTTATAATAACTTTCTTATAATTTAATTCAGCTTTTAAGTCCTCTGCATACCTAATTTATTGCCTGAAAATAGTTCTGTCCTAAATTTTCAGTAATTCTAGTTTCAGCATGTTTAGGGTTCTTTTTGCATAAATTTTGCATATTTTAATTTTTCTGCATATTTCTTGCATATTAGGTAATTTCTTGCATATTATATTTATTCAAAAAAATACAAAAAAAACACACATAAAAATACAAAAATCAAAAACCTTAGTATTTATATGTGTGCCATCATGTGTATAAGCTACAATAAAGGCAATTCTACTATGCCAGATGGGGGAAGGATTTGATCACCTCTCCTTAGCCCAAAACAACAATCCTTGCATTCGAGCCCAACCTAATTAAAATCAATTAGACCTAATTTTCTCTAGTGAACTAGGGACACCAACAGGTCGGGTCCAACCTTTGTGGGAAGACCAGTGCACCCAATACCTCTCCTATCACTGGAAGCTGGTGTCTAGGCTAGAGATCCAGATGCAAATACCCTAAGTGGATTGGTGGTTTCTTAATTGGGTCCTTGCGAAAGTAGGGGGGCCTCCCACCGTCCCACCTCTTACCTGGCCAGTGGAAGGATTAGGGGTTGTGTTGTGTGTAAGTTAAGTTGACCCAATCTATTTGGGCTTTAGGTCTAGGAAGCCATAGTCGACTCGTCTTTGAATCTTGCATGTGCACTAGACTAGGAGTCAATGTGTGTGTTTGATTGCATGACTGTTAGATTAGAATCCCAATACCGATAGCCTCAACCCAACCCAACCTAGTGTGACCATGGAGCCCAACCCTAGGAGAACCCCATATCATGACCTATACTTAGAGCCGGAGAACCTCGTACCATGATCCATACTTGGAGCCCAACCCTAGGAGAACTGCATACCATGACCCATACTTGGAGCCCAACCCTAGGAGAACCTCGTACCATGACCCATACTTGGAGCCCAACCCTAGGAGAGCCACACACCCTGAACCAATTTGGGATCTTAGTACAAGGAAACCCAATCATGATTTCACATACCAGGATGAGAGAGCCATTAGGTACTTTAGGTTAGAAGCATCTACATTTGGTGGAGATCTTGATCTTGAGGTTTATCTTGCTTGGGAGAGAAAGATGGATCTATATTTTGAGGAGGAAGAAAGGTCTGAAGAAAGTCAGTTCAAGTTTGCTCCTTAAGTTAGTTCACCAGGCTAGAGTCTATTGGGATACGATTGAATGAGTGATCAGACGAACAGGAGAAATGCCCATAACTACCTGGAGCGACATGAAACTTGAATTAAGGATAAAGTACCTATCCATATCCTATGCACCCACACCCTATAAGCCCAGTAGACCCATGACCCATAGATCTGAATCCATGACCTATGAGCAGAATGAACCCATAGGCCATCGACCTGAACCCCATAAGGTTAGTATCCCTAGATATGAGCCCAGTAGTAAGCCACTACCCCTTAGGCAACCCGAACTTACTAGGATTAGTGTCCATAGTCAGAACCCATGTATTAGTCAAGAATCCCTTAGTCGACACACCCCTGCTACCCCAGCCACTAGTCAAGTTTTCCTTAACCAACCCCCTCCTACCACCACATTGGTTCACAAGGAAGACATTGAAGTGAAAGTGTATGAAGCTGATGTGAGCTTAGTGGATGAGTATGAGGCAGAAGAAGAGGAGATACCTATAGCTGACCCAGACCCTGCCCAGACTAAAGCCAACCCATAATTAGTTAATCTAGTAGATACCCAAACCGAAACCATCTTGGAAGAACAGTTAAAGAAAGAGGACCATGAGGAACCTGACCCTACTATTAGAATCTTACCTGAGGAGCCACTAGAAGAGCACCCAATTATAGAGCCCAGTCCTAAAATCCAGGAGCCCGAGAACTTTATTGAGGATTTGGCTTATTTAACCCAGTACCCTCAGGATGAATCCCTTCCTGCCGTTCCCATTAAAGACCTCTTGCCTGAGATTAGTGACCCATTCTTCCATTATGCAAACCCTTTAGATATACCTCAATCCCATAAGGTCAATCTCATTAGTCTAGGACTAATCCCTGAAACCCCTTCTTGTATCTTGTTCTTTCCAATCAACCCCGAACCCTTTTCTTATTTTCTATCCTACCACACTAACCCTGAATCCACCTCTTACTTTCTGTCATTTTCTGAAACTTCTTATGTTTCTCTGACTATTATATTGCATTTTGTAGAAGTAAGCATAATGCATACATTCATTGTGCATGTTAGATTTGCATCTTACTTTTGGTATACCTTATGGCATTTGCTATGAGTCCATTGTAAATTTTCATGTGCATGCCAAACCAGGGTCAAACCTAGAGAGTCTATAGTCTATTAGGTTTAGGCCCAAAGAGTCCAATAAAATTCCTCTTAATAGGAACGCATAGTTGAGTCTGCACTTTGTTGGGTGTTGGTATGAGTCACAGGTGCATCACATTAGAGATCTGCATTAAGCACTAATAAGAAACTGGCTAATTCTGAAAGAGAGCCAAGAAATTTAATATAAGGGATTCTGTTATGATTAGGCTTAGGCCTGAGCGGTTTCAACCAGGGACCATTAAGAAGCTTCATGCTCGTGGAGCTAGAATCTTTAGAGTGATAGAGAAGGTCGGACCCAATGCCTATGTGCTAGATTTGACCCCGAATTTTGGTATTAGCTCTACCTTCAATATCGCGAACTTGGTTGAGTATAGGGAACCGATAGCAATTTCTAGTGAGGCCTTTGGACCTACCCCATCCTTTGAGAGCGAACCTAATCCAGAATGTCCACCTATAAATTGGCCTGAGAGAGGAGAACGGATCAAGCGTATCTTGGACGATCATGCTATCACGACCCGGGGCCGTGGCTATCAATGCTACCTAGTCCGATGGCAAGGTCAACCAAAATTCGATGATTCGTGGATTACTCGAGAGGACTTGCAGCGTCTCGATCAAGACTTCCTTGAGCAATACCAGAGCTAGAGCGACCCTTACTCGACGGGTCGAGTTCCTCCTATCCCGGGAGAATTGGTGCGGACACCAGAGGCACCAGACTTAGGCAAAGGCTTCTCAACACTCTGTGGTTATCTGATTAATATTTTGTGTTTGAGTATAATTTTGTAATAAGGGCTTAGCTCATTTGAGTCTCTACTTTAGCCCCTGAGTCTTGTTTTGGGCTTTTCTACATTTGAGTCCTGTATTTAGAGTCACTCATACCATTAGGGTATCGAGTCAAGTTTTGGATGCTCATTATAAGTTTTGTCACTTTGAGTCTTATGAGTCCAGTCCAATTTTGTAAGTCTTATATTGAGTCCAGTTCAGTTCATCGAGAAGAAGATTCAAGCCATTAACGGACCCCAGCTAGAGTAATAATTTGACAACTTCAAGGAATCCCAGTCATACTTGAATGTGCTATCTTGGATTGCATGAGAAGGACCTTGAGATCATCACCATTGAAGACCAGGATGACAACAACATCAGCTTGCTAGGAAGATGGACAACCGAAGAAACCCTAAAGCCTGCTCGAGACTGAAGTGGGCTACCCAAGGCCCATGCTCTTTATTAGGTGCCCAACCTTATGGACACCACCCTTTGGTTGACCACCTTAGGGTCACCCCCTTGGCCGACCAAAATAAGGAGAGAGAGAGTGAGAGAGAGCCTAATTGGGAGAGGAAGTCTATGTAAAGTTTGTGAGGGAAAAGATCACAAAGAAATTCTCTTGTATGCCCTTACTTAGGTCCCAAGTTTTGTAAGTCTATATAAAGGTCCTACCTCTCATGTATTTTATCATCTTATAATGAAATTCTCTTGAGTTTTCTCCAAATTGCTGTGTTATTTGTTGTGTGAAGGATATCTATGTGATCCCTATTGCTACTATAAGCCTCTTGCACCCTGCCTCCAAGCCTCCTACAAGACCCTAGCTGCTAACCTGCTTCAACCCTTGGATGCCACACCTCTTGGCCACCCCACATCAATCCTCTTCCTCCCTTTCTTCCTTCCACCTTCAACCTTATTTCTCTTATTTTTTAACCCTTGATAGGTGTTTTGCAAGTTCCTCAGTGTTCACATATTTAGGATTCCATTCGACCGACTTTCGAGTCAGCGGATAGAAAGTCACGAAATCGCAAGCTCTCCAGCTTGATTTTCCAGGATGCATCTGGGAGATTAGAGCGATCTCTTCATGGATTCATCTTCAAATCACTACGAGGTACACCCCTAGACTCATAGGTAGTGGTATTGCAAAAGAGCTAGCCCTACCGGGGCTTCTTAGTCTCGGCGGTCCTGTTTCTTTCATTATTTAGGGTCTGTTTCTGCATGCCCATGCTTCTAATTTTTTGTAGAACTCTCTGCTTAGAATCTTAGCTCAAATTTCAGGATCTAAACTCTTAACTCATGACCTAATAATAGAAAAATAGTTTGCATGCATAACTAGTCCCGCATCAGTCCCCTGCCATAGAGAGAGTGTCGGGGAAGATCATCGCAGCTGGATGCTGAGTTGACTTGGAGTTTTTCGACCATGAGGGTTTTCATCTTGGAGAGATTCTTGGAGCAGCTAGTTTGACCTCCTTCTGCACTATGAAGGAGAAGTATTATCCCCATCTCATCAAAGAGTTTTACGGGAGTCTGGCTACCAGTGGATTGACGTGGAGCACTATAGTCAGAGGTGTGGAGATTCCAGTGTCTGAGAGCACATTGAGCAGAGTTTGGGACATTCCTCTTCATGGGATTGTTGCTATATGTGTAGGTGATAGAGAGGCAGCATTTCGATGCATATTGGAGCGAGACGATGTATGTGGTGTGACTACTGTCACCGCGAATAAGTTATCAGTCGAGATATGCCTCCTTCATCACTTCATATCGAGGATACTTCTGCCGAAGACTGGTTGCTTCAACTTTATCATGGAGTGGGAGCTTCTATCGATGGTCTCCCTCACACAGAGGACTGTCGTCAACATCCCAACTCTGATGATGAGCCAGATGGGAGAGGCTGCAACTTAGCATTGTTAGTGTCTACCATACGGGATGGGTCTGACTTGTCTATTTAGAGCTTACCATATTCCTTTGGAGGAGGAGGCCTCCAAGGATATACTTCATGCTGATGTGCACGATGAGCGATCCTTGTACCGTATAGGATATAGGAGGATTGCTGGCAGATGGATGTGCATGGAGTCTGGTCAGGAGCCAGATGAGGAGGATGAGCTACGAGCAGCAGAGGTAGGACCTTCTGGACCTGCAGAGCATCTTACACCTCCGAGACCTGCATCGGTACCAGCTTTAGGATTTGAGCCATCCACTCCAGCACTAGTTCCTTCTCTAGCTACTTCTCCCCGCGTCATTACAGAGTCTATCTTTGAGGAGGATATCGAACATTAGATTACTGAGGTCAGAGAGGAGATCATTGCATTGGCAGTCAGGACTACACAGCTCAGGATGGAGGTACAGGGACTGAGAGCACACAAAGATGATTAGCTCTCAAGTATCAGGCAGACGATGGAGGCTGGGTTCACTGAGATTTGGGATCTTTTGAGATCTCTTTTGCCTTCGATAGCACCTTCAAGACCTCTACCTCCTCCGCCTACAGATGATGATGACCACCATGACACTCATGATGACACTCCAGGTGGTGGTGATAGAGATGGTGATGGTGATGGTCATGATGGTGGTGGTGATGATTGCAGTGATGGCAGTGATGATAGAGCTAGAGATTTCAGATTGTTAGCAGGGAGACTTAGACACCAGATGCTCCTACAGATGCTCAGCTTGGCACTGCCTCAGCATTCCTGATACCAGTTGAGACCTTTCCTCCTCCTTCTACTAGATCTTCTAGGGTTGTATCCCGTTTTAGACCTTCTACTAGGACTAGAAGCCGAACCTATAAGACCCCTAGGCCTTTAGCCTCTAGGATTAGATGTATGGCTCCTATTTACTTTGAGCTTTCATTTGATGAGGAGTAGCCTCACAGACATCTATTATGCTTGTATTCTCTTTTTATGATTGTAGTCTTTGATTGTACTTTTGCTTATCTGTTATGCTTGTATTTCAGTTTATGCTTATCTTATGTAAGCACTCATGTTGTACTGAAACTCTTATATATATATATGAAAGTTCACTTTCATTTCATGTTTACTCTTCTTTCTATCACATTGCTCTGATATCAATTGTAGGATCGTCGCCCCAACCAATTTTGTATGCTTTACTATGATAAAATGCATTAATTCAGGGGGAGAATACTCTTTTTAATATTTAATGTTGATAAAAAGGGGGAGTAAGATCTATATATAAGCATTTTCTAAAAATTCTAAAATGTTTCATAACTTACCTCATAAAGGGGGAGAGAAAATGAATCTTAACCTTGATTGGCACTTCTCCTCTATGAAACTATGTTGTATGAACCTTTTTTCATGAGCTTTAAGTATATGCTCACTTGAATGTATGATATAGTATCTATAATTGAACTTGAATGCTTATATATTCAAGATTTTGTCATCATTAAAAAGGGGGAGATTGTTAGCTTTATCCCTTGATTTTGATGACTAACAAAATGTTGAGTATATGTTTTACACTAATGTTTCAATTATAGTTGTGAGTTTCAGGATACAGGCACCTCAATTTTCAATATAAAAGTATCAAAGGCACTCATTTGAAGCTAAGCAATTTTTAGTGTATAAGAAGTCTTCTCATCTTGAAAAAGCCTTAAAATAAGTCAATCTAGGGTTTTTGAAGAAGATATTAAAGTTTTATTGAAGAACACATTGAATTTTGAAGGTTGGCACAAGTTTTTATTGAGTGGCAAAGTCAAGTATCGACTCATGGCACACAAGGTGTCGACACTTTAGAAGGACTGACACACAAAAATCTCTTGGCATGCCTTGAGTTGACTCACAGAAGTCAAGTGTCGACTCATAAAGAAGTCAGGTGTCGACTCACATGGTTCAAGTGTCGCTCATAGCCTGAGAATAGAAAAAGAATAGAACCCTGGTTTCTCAGAAGTTTATACCTTGAGTCGACTCATGCTGATCTAAGTGTCGACTCATGAAGGCTTAAGTGTTGACTCATGAACAAACTAAAGTATCGACTCACGGGTTCTGACAGCAATAACGACTATAATTTATAAAAGCTAGATTTGAACTCTACAAGCTCCAAATGGCTAGTTTTGCTCCACCAACGATTATAAACCATTTTTTGAAAGTTTTTGAAGTATTTAAGCCTCACCAAACTCATTCATGAAGAACAAACTCACAAGAGATAAGACATTCCTTGAGAATTTCACTTTCAAAGTCAAAAAAAGAGCAAAAGAGAAGATTTCCACTAAAAAAGCTTCCAAGCCTTCAAATCAGCATTCCAAAAGTGGTGTTTGAAGTGATACCAAAGAGAAGACAAGTCAAGCAATCATCAAGAGCCTTAAAGCTACTACTTTCTACTTTTTAAGAGAGTTTGCTTATGCTTTGTTCTTGTATCTCTGATTTTATTTATTATGACTAGTTTCAAGGGTGTTTGAAACTAGTTGTTAGGCCCTTCCAAGCCATGAATTGGAATCCAAGCCTAGGTTGGCTTGAGTAAAGGTTGTTGGTGAGTCTAAGTGAGAAAACCAGCTTTGGGTTTGACTTGTGAGCCCTTGAAAACAAGTTGGCTGTAATATAGGTTGATTATAGTGAAAATCCCAAGGGATAGCTTGGAAAGTGGATGTAGGTGCTTGGTGTACACCAAACCACTATAAACCTTTGTGTTTGTGTGTGTGTTCTTTGCTCTCTTGCATTTGCTGCTTATATTCATAGCATTGCATCTCATTTATTATATGCTCATTTACATTGCTTCACAAACACTTTAAAGTGCAGCAAATATTTGCTTTAATTTTTTAAAGAAATCCAATTCACCCCCCCTCTTGGGTTGCTATGCTGGGCAATAGGTATCTTCTTTAACATCTATCTCATCCATTTATGGGATCCCTGATGCAGAACAAAGGACAAAGACGCGTATGCGGAAGAAAGTTAAACCTTTATTAGAAGAATTTGAGGATGTTTTTCCCGAGGATCTGCCAGACCACCTTCCATCTCTTAGGGATATTCAGCATTCCATAGATTTAGTCCCAGGAGCTACCTTACACAACTTGCCCCATTATAGGATGAATCCATCTGAGCATAAAGAACCGCAAAAGCAGGTTGGCGAATTGTTGAGGAAGGGGTTCATTAGAGAGAGTCTTAGCCCTTGTGCAGTCCCTGCACTTCTAACCCCGAAGAAGGATGGCACGTGGAGGATGTGTGTTGACAGTCGTGCCATCAATAAAATCACAATCAAGTATAGGTTCCCCATCCCTAGACTAGATGACATGCTTGATATGATGGCCAGTGCCATGGTTTTTTCTAAAATTGATCTCAAGAGCGGCTATCATCAGGTTAGGATTAGACCAGGGGATGAGTGGAAAACAGCCTTCAAAACTAAGGATGGTCTCTTTGAATGGGTTGTTATGCCTTTTGGGTTGTCCAATGCCCCTAGTACTTTCATGAGGATTATGACCCAGGTACTTAGAGCTTTCATAGGAAAGTTTGTAGTGGTCTATTTTGATGACATCCTGATCTATAGTAAGATCCCTGCAGATCACCTAGGACACCTTAGACAAGTCTGTCAAGTTTTGAGGAATGATAGTCTCTACGGTAATCTCAAAAAGTGTGAATTTATGACCAGTAGAATTATCTTCCTTGGATTTGTTGTAACCCCTGACGGCGTGGCTGCCGATCCTGAAAAGATTAGGTCCATAGTAGAATGGCCAGAGCCGACCAGTGTGCATGAAGTCAGAAGTTTCCATGGCTTGGCTACCTTCTATAGGCGATTCATCAAGGGGTTTAGTACCGTAGTTGCTCCTATCACAGACTGCATTAGGAAGGGAGAATTTCAGTGGACCAAAGCAGCCCATAAAGCCTTCCTAGATCTTAAGGATAGGATGACCCAGGCACCCATTTTGAGACTACCGGACTTTTCAAAAGTATTTGAGGTTGCCTGTGATGCTTCAGGAGTAGGTATAGGTGGAGTCCTAAGCCAAGAGAACCATCCCGTAGCATTCTTTAGTGAAAAACTTAATGATGCTAAGCTTAGGTATTCTACCTATGATAAGGAATTTTATGCGGTAGTGCAAGCTTTGCGTTACTGGAGACATTATTTGCTGCCGCAAGAATTTGTGCTGTTTTCGGACCATGAGGCTCTTAGATTCTTGAATTCTCAGAAGAAGCTTAACCCTAGGCATGCTAAGTGGGTAGAGTATATCCAGTCCTATACTTTTGTTTTGAAGCATAAGGCTGGGTCTGAAAATAAGGTAGCTGATGCCCTTAGTCGTCGATCTTTGTTGTTGAATTCTGTTAGGGCTGAAGTCATAGGATTTGAGCAAATCAAAGAGGAATATGAGTTGTGTCCGGATTTTAAGACTGTGTACCAGGATCTAACTCAAGGACCATCTAGTGAACATAAGGATTATTCCCTTTTAGATGGCTTTCTGTTCTTTAATAATAGGCTTTGCATCCCTAGAACCTCTCTTAGAGAATTTTTGATTTGGGAAACTCATGCTGGAGGTTTAGCTGGCCATTTCGGAAAAGATAAGACCACCCTGGCTATTGAAGACCATTTTTTCTGGCCTAGCTTAAAAAGAGATGTAGCACACATTGTGGCTAGGTGTCGAACCTGCGCTGTTGCCAAACAGCGAAAACAGAACACCGGCCTTTATACCCCATTCCCTGTCCTAGATCGTCCTTGGCAAGATGTGAGCATCGACTTTGTGTTAGGTTTTCCTAAGACCCAGAGGAGGCATGACTCTATCTGTGTTGTAGTAGACCGATTTTCCAAGATGGCCCATTTTTTGCCTTGTTCCCAGACATTTGATGCGTCTAAGGTAGCCACCCTGTTCTTTAATGAGATAGTTCGACTCCATGGCCTACCCAAGACCATTGTTTCAGATAGGGATGTTCGGTTCACCAGCTATTTCTGGAAAACCCTTTGGCATAAGTTAGGGACGAAACTTAAGTTTTCAACTGCCTATTATCCCCAGACTGACGGCCAAACCGAAGTAGTGAACCGTAGTTTAGGCAATCTGCTAAGGTGTCTTGTTGGTGAAAACATTAGGAACTGGAATTTGTACTTACCTAGAGCTGAATTTGCATATAATGACTCGGTCAATAGGTCTACGGGTAAGAGTCCATTTGAAATTATGCATGGTTACAAACCCCACACACCTCTTGACCTAGCTCCTTTACCAGTCCACACACGGGTCTCCGAGTCTGCCGAAGTTTTTGCACAGCATATAAAAGACTTGCATAAAGAAATTCAAGCCAAAATAAATTTAAGCAATGAAACTTATAAGAAATTGGCTGATTCTCAAAGGCGAGTCAAAACTTTTGACGAAGGAGACTATGTAATGATTAGGTTAAGGCCTGAACGGTTTCCTCCTGGAACCGTTAGAAAGTTACATGCTAGGGGAGCTGGACCATTTAGAGTGGTAAAGAGAGTAGGATCCAATGCCTATGTGCTCGAGTTACCTCCAGAACTAGGCATTAGCTCCACTTTCAACATTACAGACCTAGTAGAGTATAGGGAGCCAGCTGTGATTCCCAGTGAGGCTTTTGAACCTAATCCTGCTCTTGAGAGTGAACCTGACCCTGTGTGTCCACCAACAAATTGGCCTGTGAGGAAAGAGCAGATTGAAAAGATCCTGGATGATCAGGTTATCTCTACTCGTAATCGAGGATACCAAAGATACCTGGTCCGCTGGCTAGGAAGGCTAGATTCTGATGACTCTTGGATCTCCCGAGAAGAATTACAAGAGCTGGACCCAGACCTCTTGGAGAGATACCAGAGCCAACTTGATCCATACTCGACAGGGTCGAGTTCCTCCCACCCTGGAAGAATTGGTGCGGGCACCAGACTCAGAAGAAGACTTCAGAGCTCCATCTGGATCTCTGATTAACCTTGCCCGAAGAATTAGGGTTTTTGGTTTGTAATAAGAGTTGACTAGATCAACTCTTTTTAGCTTGAGTCTACATTACCTGCATTTTATTTTGTTGAGTCATGTTGACTCAGTAGTGGACTAGGGCTTCAACCTGGGGTGTTACATTTTCTCCCAAGACCTAGCGAGTGGGCGCCACACTCCCAGCCACACTCCCAGCCATACGCCTGAGTCCAGGGGGCGCCATATCTACATCCAGCAGCCTTTGGTCCCCACACCACAGATAGCAGCTTCCTTTTCTCATGCGCCAGTTGAGGAGAAATCCACCAGGAGTCCACAAATCAAGGGGGCGGCCCAAGTCTTTCCCAAAAGAATCAAACTATGAAAGGAAAGAAATTCTCTTGGAGAGAACTTCAAGGAGGCGCCCACTACCTGCCAAAAATATCCAAAACAAAGATGGGAAGGGCCTTGACTTAGGGAGGAAGAAAAGGAGGAGTCCAAAAGAGTTGATCCATGGAAGGAAAGAAATCCTCTCTTGAAGACCCAAGCAAGGAGGCGCCATCTACCTACCTGCCTTTTATAACCCAAATCAAATTTTTTTGGTACCTTGGCCGACCATATGTGTATGGATTATCCTGATTTGTAGATCCCCTCCTTTAGTCCCACATGGGAAGATGTAAAACCCTACTCCCTTGTAAAGCCCTATAAATTAAACCCCTCTTGTAAGTTTAAAGGAATCAGATGAATGAAACCAATTTTCTTTGTGAGCAAACTTTGTGTTTTCTCTCTTCCGCACTTGCATCCAGGTGTTGAACTCCATGAGGGAGTAAATCCGGGTTCCACAGGAACCTTGAGGAGGTGTGAGATCTCCAAAACCCAAACCCTAGGTTAGCCACTTCTACTCCAAAACCCTAGCCGCCCACCATCCACTTCAATCCACCAAACCCTAGCCTATTCCACCTCCCACGGCCTCTCTCTCCAAGTCCAGGCCGACCACCAGCATCCAGCTACAGTCCGGATACTTCAGATCCAAAGCTCTTTCCAGAGGGAGTCGAATCAGCCTTCAAGAGAATCCGGATCTCAGCGACATCAACCTTCAAGTTCTTCGAACTGGTAAATCCCTCCCTGAGTCTCTGAATCCCTCACTTATTTTTCTTCTTCCCAGATCTTGAGTCTAGGAGAAGCCGACCAAACCACAGACCAGTATTGGAGGATCCATTGCGAAGATAGCCAACTCCGAGGATCCAACAATCTGCTCGAGAGAGTTCTTCCGCCCAAATTCTGAGAAGATCACTGTCTGGTTGGTAAACCATCTCTCCTCTCTATTTCTGTTCTGTTGAAAGTTCAGAGCGAAACCCTAGGTCTGGGAGTTTCTCAACCCCCAGCGATCCATTACTTCTGAACTACTCTGATAATTTAGTTTCATCTAAATTGTGCTTTCAATCCTTACCTAGTTTCTTTCAACTTAGTTTAGCTTTACTTTGAGTCAAAGCCAATTTCTGAAATATAAAAAAAAAAGAGAAAAAAAGAATTAATCTTAAATTTACTTCCGCATACGCTTCCTTGTTCTTTGTTCTGCATCATTTTTGGTATCAGAGCTTTCGTGCTGCATCAACAAGGTTGCTCTAGCATGAATGTTTAGTATAAACATTATGAAATCAGTTTAATATCTTGCAAGTACTCGGATTGAGTGCCTCACCAGGCTGTCCAGTCATAGGAGAGAAGTAGGGCTATAAGACCCTCACTTCCCATTCAATGGGATATCCTATGGCATGTCGGGGTGCCATTGTGAAGGACTCATGAAGAAGAAAAAGAAAAGAAAAAGTAAAGATTAAAATATTTTGATCTTTATTATGTTCTAAATTTGAAGTCATAAAATATTTTAGAAATGTTCTAAAGTTAGTTTATGATTGTTATGTTAAATAGTTTAACATAAGATTCAAGTTTAGAAAAGACAAATTTTGGATTCCTGCATTTCTGTGCTCGGGTTGGATCAAGTGTCGACACTTAGCTTACCAGGTGTCGACACTTGGGAGTCTATGTGTCGACACTTGGGTTTCTGGGTGTCGACTCATGAACAAAAACACAAAAATTGGTTCACTATTTTTCACTTTGTGTCGACCTATCTCAGAGTAGTGTCGACATCATGGTGTCGACACTTGCTACTGAAGTGTCGACACTTCACAGTGAACAGAAATTCAAAAGTTGGATTTTCTTGTAAAATGTTTCAATCTTAGGATCACCACTCGTCTCTACGTGTCATAGGCTATTCTAAAATCTAACTATAGTCTAGATATGCAGAATACTACTTGAAGTAATGAAAAATAATTTTATTCATGAAAAGCAAACATTATAATCAAGCACTAATTATATAAAGAAAAATATAAAATATAAATACTAGAAATCTCATCTATTTTTCGAAGACAAGAATTTCTTAGCCGCTCATGCTCTTCCCTTCCTCTCCTTCTATGCCAAGGCTCTAGAGGGACTCCAGGGAGTTGATTCCAGGTAGAGGCATAGAAGCCTTTTTATAGGGTTTAACAGGAAAGAGGTTTTCATGAATTTTCGATGTTGGACTAAATTAAAGAACCAAAGGAGTGGCTAGGATTTACTTTTACAGGCCTCAATAGTTAGATATGAATATGCCAAGTCCCGGTAGTATTAGGCTTCTATCTCCTGGTCCAACTGGTATTTGACCGGTCAACTTCTTCCCAACTATTAGATCAAGATCAAAGGGTCAAAAATCATGTGAAATCAATGTAGACATTGGTTGCTCTGAGATCCATGCAGCTTCTTCTACTGATTGCTTTGAGATCCATGCATGCCCCTTCATGGGTTTGGTCTAAGATCCGTCGTCCAGCACCACCGCCAATGCCCTGGAACCGTAGCTACCATCATCGAGAACCATGCCGAAGCCTCGCCAAAGTTTCCTTGCACCACCGTGATCTACCAGGACCCACCGTGGAGCTTCATCGAAGTTGCTAGAACCACCACCATCTTTGTTGGAGTTCTTCCAAGATCCCTTGTTGGCACTATTTCTCATGCCCAAGGGCTTTGCCGGAGTTTCTAGTATGTCATTTGCTGCCATCGATGGGAGCATCACCAGAGCTGGTGGTGCCTTCTTCAAGATTTCTGTTTGGGAGCTCTTCTCATGGCCATGGATTTTGTGGCTTCATGGGGTCGCAATGGGATGGAAAAGATGGCTGGCGATGAGCTCTGGAGTAGGGTTGTGCCGGCGGTGAAGAAATCTGGTGAAGAAATGGCTAAAATCGTCCCACAGTCCATGGTTCTGCACCATGGACCATCAAATGGCTTCTCGTGGACCGACAGGCATTCTGTGGACCAAGCAGTCGGTCCATGATGGACCGACTACTTTAAATTTCATGTAATTCCTTTTTTAATTCTTCAAAAATTAATTCTGGGCTCATTTTAGATCCAATTCGCTTCAAATTTATTTTGTTTGACCCCATAAGTCAAGCTCTTCATTTTGGCGATATTCTTTCTTGCAAATAATATATAAAAATATTAATTTAAAATAAATAAAAATAATTTAATTATTAAATTAATATTTTATATATGTATATAATATAGTTATCACACCCCCAACTTGAACTTTGCTCATCCTCGAGTAAAGCCAATAGATTAGCCATATGTATCAACCCGTCATTGAATTACATATTAACTTAGGCAGTCCTAAAGGTAGTTGATACTTGACCAAATAATTACTGAGATGCTTTATCGGATTATTAATTCAACCTAATTAGTGGTCAGGTAAAGTCATAGAAATTTTTATAGTTCTTCTTTTGCCAACTTTTCACCTCACTCTTTGAATTCTCTAACTTTCTAGGGATTTAGTGAAGTGCCTTTTTGCCAGTTAGTTGCCCTCTTTCTTATTTTTTCTTCTCTTTTTTTCGAGTATAGTGCCATGTCTTAGCCTCTTAAGTATTAGTATTCTCTCCTTTTGATACGAACCATAATGTTTACTTAAACGAAGGGGCCAGGTTACTCAGTGAGGTACCATTGCTTAACAGTTTTCTTGACTTCTCATCTTTTGACGCGAACCACAATGCTTACTTAGGCAAAGGGGCCCGGTTACTTAGTAAGAGTTCAAGCAAAGCTGTGTGGCGGGACTAACTTTTTTTCTTCTTATTTTTTTCTCTTTTTCTTCTTCAAGGGAAAACTTCAGCATACTGGACCTTTTAATTTATACTCTTATAAAGTAGATTCTTCATTTAGATTAATGATTAGAAGGTTTTAGAATTACTCCATAAAATTATCTATGATCTAAACCCTGTCATTTATTGAGTTTCTTTAATAATTTATCCCTTAGCATCTTTAGAATTATCTAGACCATTAATCAATCATTAATTAAGGTACCTATGTAACTTCAATTCGAGACAATAATTAGATACTCATAACATAATCATTTCTAATCATACTCGAAGATCTAAGTAAGTCAAGTTTTTCTCTTTCCCCAACTTAATTAATTGACATTGTTCTCAATAAAGTAGGAAAGAAAATAAGTACATAAGAAAAAGATGGAATACAGTTGGAATGAGTGTGCTTGGAGAGTTGAAGAGGGTTTCCTGAAGTGGGCTTATATCCTTTCACCTAAGTTCCTGTAATTATACTAAAAAGAAGATGAGATTATTGGGCTGCCTCCCAACCAGCACTATGTTTAACGTCTTCAACCAGACATAGTGGATCATTTAAATTATACCAGTTAATACATCCACTAAACTATTAGGTATACGTAGCCATGGCGGGTGGTTGGACGAAGTCCAGTCTATAATGTTCCACACCAGATTTCTTTTATGTGTGTCTACAAGATGTGTCTCCTGATAGTAGGTACCAGAAGATGGCATGGTGTGCAGAGTAGATAGTGGTTCTAGTGTAGAGGCTAGGTAAAAATTAAAGGACACAATAAATTGCTCCCACTATGGTATCCAAGGTAGATCTAATAAGTCACTCAGCTTCTCCATGTTATTTATTCTAGTACAGTTTAGATGTTTACGAGATGGGTTCTTAGTAAAGTTGTCAGGGCTATCATATTTAAAGATTGCATTACTTGGTTCTTGAAGTGACACTTTGGTTAGGCAGTCTACTAGCGGGTCCAAGATTGTTTCTCCAATAGCTTCTTGGATTCATTTAGTAAACCTACAAATTAGATTTCCTGGTCAGAGGTTGCATCATGTTCGAAGAATGGATCCTTTACCATGACTAGAAGTAGCTATTGTTTTGGTATAGGTAAGATTTCTAATGAAGAAGCTATTGGTATATCAGAGGGAGGGATCATTTGCTCACATTTTGTGATCCATGGAGGAGTGGAACTAGGTGGTTCTAATAGTGCTTTCACTTCATCCATGTACCCATCTATGTCAAAACTGTCCATATCAAAATGGGCTAAATAGGCTTGCAGAAGGTTTTATGAGGGCGTGGTAGGGGTAGTATCTTCTACAAGTTCCTCTAGCATATTTACTTCATCAAACCCATTACTTTGTGGTCCCGTGATTGCATTAAATATATTCAACCTTAGCTTTTTATTCCCAAATGACACATCCATGGCTCCCGTCCTATAGTTAATACAAGCATTGATTGTTGTAAGGAAGGGTTGGCCTAAAATAATTGGGATTTGGCTAGGGTCACTTCCCGAGTCCATATCTAATACAATAAAGTCTACAGGGAAGTAGAATTCATCCACCTTGACTAACACATCTTCAATTATTTCTAGTGGCACCTTAAGAGATCTATCAACTAGTTGTAGCATTACCGACATGGACTTTAGTGCACCAAGCCCAAAAAGTTTATATACTGAACTTGGAAAGAGGTTGACACTTGCTCCTAAGTCTAGTAAGGCTTTCTTAATGGTTAGGCCCCCTATGATACAAGAAATGATAGGGGTAGCAGGATCCTTGAGCTTGGATGGAGTTGTGTGTTGAAAGACTAAGCTAGCTTGCTCAGTGAGGCAGACTTTTTTTGGAATATGTGCCTAAGATCTATGTTTGTAGGTGCACAAATCCTTCAAAAATTTACTATAAGTTGGGACCTGCTTGATAGCATCTAAGAGTGGAAGATTGATATGGACTTGTTGGAATAATTCAAGCATTTCATTCATCTTGGCCCTCATCTTGTCTGAAGGTAGAGGTTTTTCTAGAGCACTTGGATATGGAACTTTAATCATAGGTGCTGGAAAAATTGGTTCATTCCGCTCCTTAGGGTCTTCCTTAGCATCACGTAAGTCAGGTTTGTTTTGGGTTGACATATTGATCCTTAGTGGTTGCTCCAAAATCTTTCCACTTCTCAGGTTCATTATAGATTTGGCATGCTCAGACAAGGTTCAAGAATTTGGAGCTTTAAGCCCTATATTGCCCCTTTGGATTGCTAATAGGTTGGCTAGGTAGGTTCCCTTCCTCCCTCCTACAGATGGCTGTAGCTAGTTAATCAATTCGGGACTCTAGTTTAGCTATAGATTGTGTATGGGAGTCAAGGGTTTGAGAGTTGGTTTCTAGTCTAGCCAAAGCCTGTAAAACTTTCTCCTCAAAATTAGAGATATATTGACTAGGAGAAGGTTGTGGGGCATCATGAAACTGAGGATATGGTATATTATCGCACTGGTGATTAGGTCTGTAAGAAGTTGGGTTGACCGTGGATTCATATTTCCATGAGAGATTCAGGTGATTCCTCCAGCCTGGATTAGACATATTCGAGTATGGGTCATTTCCTGGTCTAATAACAATATGGGTTTGGGCTGGGTGGGCTTGTTCATGTACAAGCTTAGAAAACTGATGAGCTACTGGGCAATCACCTATAGTGTGATCATGACTTGAGCAGATAGTACAAACATCTTGGGACTGTGCACATGAGGAAGAGGTGTGACCAACTTGCAAGAATTGATAAAATTACTGGGATAGTGCACCCACAACCTGGGATAGTGTATCCACCTTGCTGTGGATGTTTACAGCGTGGTTTTCCTCATATATTTTACCTCTTTTAAGATTTAGCCTAGGAGTTTCTCTAGATGTGATAGACATGTAGTACAATAAAGTTTTGCTTGGGGTCTCAAATAATTGCCAGGCCTCATTCTCACTCATGAGCCAAAATGTCCCACCACAGGATGCATTAACCATCTGCCTATGCTTTTTTGACAATCCATCATAAAAGTAGTGGACTAGTTGCCATTTGGGTATGGCATGATGTGGACACTTGCAAATAAGTTCCTTAAGCCTTTTCCAAGTTTTATGGAACATCTCCCCTTCCAATTGGAAAAAACTAGTTATGGCTTTTCGGATCTGATTTGTTTTCCTATTGAAAAATATTTCTTGAGAAATTCCTTTTATAGTTGGTCCCAGGTTGAAATGGTCATGGACTCTAATGAATATAGAAAATATTTAGCCTTGTCCTTAAGTGAGAAGGGAAATAATTTTAACCTAAGGGCCTCATCAGATAGATTTTGAATTCTAACAGTAGAAAATATCTCAAGAAATTTGCCCAGATGTTTGTATGGGTCCTCTTGACTAAGTCCATAGAAGGATGGCAGCATTTATATAATATTGGACTTAATCTCATACTGGGTTGCCTCTATATGAGGTATTTGAATACACGGAGAATATGTGTATGATGAAGGAGTGAAGTACTCCCTTAATTGATGAGGTGGGTTGGTCTCACTATATGTATCCATGGTCTAACCCCAGTTTATGATTTTGATTGATTTTTTTTTATTAGGGAGGAAAAAAGGGGGAGAAGAGAAAAGAAAGATAGAGAAGAGGTCTAAGGATGCAGGCCTAAGGAATCCTAGAGCTAAGAGGGATAGAGAAGAAGTGTTAATTAAAGTTCTAGGTTAATCACAAACAAGTTAGTAATAAATTGACCCTCTATCCCAGGGTTTCCTAATTCTAGATAGCTCCTAACTATTCTGTTGCCGCCTAGATCATCGTGGCCTGTAGCTCTGGTGAGTCACCGCCATGCCGGGAGCCTCCTTCTCCTGTTGGGAGCGCTCCCTTCCCTTCAGGGGTCGGCTCTATGGCCCACTTAGCCTGCAAAACAAAGGAGACCCGGGCCAAAGATTTCGGTGAGGACACTCCGATGATCAAGTCAGTGAGATGATCGAGGAAAATAGAACCTCTGGGATAGAGAGCTTTGGGGACTTCCTCACCCCAGGGGGTGATAAGATGATAATAATCAAATAACAAAATGAAAGGAAAGGATGGATGCAGAGAGAGCGGGAGTGGAGAGGATCCCTTAGGTTGGTCCATTGGCCGTTGAGCTCTCGGCTGTTTGCTTACCTCTCTCTCCCTCCCGCTCATTTACCTTCTTACTTACCTCCCTTTTCTTCTTTGGCTGTGTCCTGGTGTCCTCCTTCACATGCCCTCTCGTGGAGTCTTCTCCAGAGGGGCTTGTCACTGGTCGCAGCTCCTCCTTCTTTTCCCTCCCGGGGGATGCGAGAGTCTTCTCTTCCTCCTTCAATCGATAGGGAGAGAGTCCTCCCCTCTCCTTTCTCTCCTTTCTCTCCCCGGGGGAGAGAGCCCTTTCTCCCCTGTCCTCTCCTCCTCTTTTCTCTTGTTAAGAGGGGTAGGGGCCGCCCCCTAAGTCCCGTGCCACGGTGGGTGCTTCCATTCTTGGAGGGACCGTCAGGGTGTCACAGGGGGCCTATGGCCTTGGCAAGATTCTCCTTTTGGGGGATCTCTGCATCTCGCACCGCGTGGGTTAGCATCCTCTGACTGTACAGCAATGGACATGGTGTCACGTTACAGGGCCCTGGTCTTGACGGGGCTTATTGCATGTAGGGACTGCGGGCGACATGTTGCAGAGCTGGAACTGGTGGCAGGACCTGCCTCACCTTCTAGGGATTGCAGGTGGACAAGGACCTTTGCACCATGGTTTGTATTCCTGGGATCTTTCTCTCCTTCACCGCTGGCGGGAATTCTGGCCTTTGTATGGCAGGGAGGGACCTCCATTCGGGAGATCCTCCTTCAGTAATGGGAGCCCGACCCCAGCCGAGAGCTAACCTTGGCAAGAGGGCTCACTTTATGAGCTCGACCTCGGTTGGGGGATGACCTCGGTAGGAGGGCTCGCTTCGACAGCATGAGTACACACCTGGCCGGGTGCTGGCCTCGGCCTTCCACCCGGGAGCTATGTCCAGGTGGTAGTCTTCATCCGCACGGCTGTCGGCTAGTGGCTAAATAGGCTCCATGTCAGCGGATGTTGCCACATCAGATGCCCTCCACTCCTGAGCCTGGAGAATGAAGCATCGCTCGGGGTGATGTGAGTAATGACCATGCTAACATAGAGGGATGCATCTTCTATATCATCAATGCTTTAACTGGGCATGCCCCAAAGATCATGCCTTTGTGTTAATGGGGTGCTACACTCAGTTTTCCAATGGAGGGCTCATCAATGCCCTGGCTCGGTCAAGGCGTCCGTTCCATGAACCAAAGCATCGGGGGGCGCCTGATGCCAATACGTGGTGGCTCCCAGTTGGCTATATGGATTTTTAAAAGACCTTCAGGTGTAGGTGGCCAAGATTCTGCGATACTTTCTTCTTTCTTCTCTAGCCCCCTTTTGGTTCTGGTGTTGGTCTCCATGCTTGCTCTCTTCGATCCCTCTCCCTCGGCTTGTGCTGAGGGAGGGCTCTTGGTGGACTTTACGATTTCGACCCAGGACCCAGAGGGCCAAATGAAGGTCCTCCATGGGCGGTCGACCAGCGTTAAGGCTAGGGCATCTAGTTCGGAGAAGAAATCTGCCAAGCTCGAAGCTTTTCCCATGGATGTAAAGGGGGAGAGCCTCCGGTCGCACTGCAAGGGCAGAGAAAGAGGCTACCTCAAAAGCAGAAGCATCTGGAGCCACCACCCGGTTCACAAGACGGAGATCTTATAGGAGGAGGTTGTGGCTCGGGTTGTGGTCATCGTGAAAGGGAACACGGCCATCGTGGTGCTGTCAGGGGCATCTTGACGTGGAGCTACTGCAACTGCCCTTGGAATCATGAGATCGATGAATTCCAAGGACGGGGCAACGGAGCCGATGCCAGGCTCTAGAGACCTGACAAACTCCTAGGAAGGATGATGTGGTAGAGGTGGACGCATGAGGGTTCCCCTTCCTAACAAGCTTGCTTGAGGAAGGGCACCCGCCTCCCGGAGCAAGAGGGACCGAAATGCTCCACCCGGTCCCGAGGGTGAAGTCCAAAGCCGGAGTACTAGCCCATTGGTTGGATGAGGGGTGGCAGGGGAGACCTGAAGTTTGTTTCTTCTCACCCCGTAACTTAGAATTTTGGGAGGTCTCTCGGCCTATCGGGAGCCTCCATAGGATGTCAAAGACTTTTGATCAATGAAGGCGCCTCTTCCATTACAGCTGTTATCGTCTTTTCTTCTTTTGCTGCTCTTTTTTTTTAGCTTGAATTTGGTACTCGGCCTTCCAGGCTACTGGGAGCCTCTACTTGGCCTCCCAGGTTGCTGGGGGCCTCCCCCCGACATGTGGGACATTCCGTTGAGGGCGATGTTTATGTCCCCTTGAATCGGAATACTTGGTGTTGCTGCCATTTTACTTATCATCTTTCTTCCCTTCGGCTTGGATTGCTTCTAGGGGGCTTCTTCAATCTGCCAAGCCGTGAGTTGGCCGGTCGATGATGGGAGTTCAAGGTTTTTCCACCGACATCCCCGGGCCGTGAGCAAGGCAATCGGATGTAGGGATATAGAAGTACCCTGGCTCAGTTTGCCATGCTATGAGTCAAGGGGTAGTTGGCGGGACTTCTGGAGTTTCCCGGTAGACATCTTCGGACTATGAGTAAGGTAGTGGGTGTGGGGCTTCGTGAGTTTCTCAATTTATAAATGCCAAACTGTGAGTTATGCGGTAGATGGCAGGGTTCCAGGGATCCCAAACTGCACTTCAAGACTGCGAGCGGGGTGACTGAGTGCGAGTTCGTCGGAAGGTCCCGGCTTGGAGATTGCCCAGCCACGGGCCTCTCGGTAGATGGCAGGCTACCTTGTTGTCGCTTAAGGGTTGTTAGCCTGACCGAAAAGTGTGAGCCCAGTGGAGCGAGCTCGGCCTGTTGAAGAGGGCTCCGAGCTGTGAGTCACATAGTAGATGACATCTTGGTGTCGCCTCCGAGCTGTGAGCACAACTGAGGAAGGCGGCCTGATGGGGGGCCCAATTTGAGGGTGCCGAACTGTGAGCCACACGGTAGGTGGCGGGTTGCCCCCCCGCCACCTCCGGGCTATGAACTCGACTGAGGAAGAGTTGCCATGCTGTGAGTCTCACGGTAGATGACACCTTGTTACCGCCTCTAGGCCGTGAGCATGACTGAGGAAGGGTTTCCATGCTGTGAGTCTTGCGGTAGATGGCACCTTGGTGTCACCTCTGGGCTGGGAGCATGGTTGAGGAAGGCTGGCCTAATGGGGGGCCTGGCTTGAGAGCGCCGAACTGTGAGTCACATCGTAATTGGCGGGTTGCCTCACCACCACCTTCGGGATGTGAGCTCGGCTGGTGAAGAGTTGCCATGCTATGAGTATCGCAATAGACGACACCTTGGTGTCGCCTCTAGGCTATGAGCATAGCTAAGGCAAGACTGATGAGGGCCCGGCTTGAGAGTGCCGAACTATGAGTCACACGGTAGGTGGCGGGTTGCCCCGTCGCCACCTCTAGGCTGTGAGCTCGGTTGGTGAAGAGTTGCCATGCTGCGAGTCTCATAGTAGACAATACCTTGGTGTCGCCTTTGGGCAATAAGCACAGCTGAGGAAGGTGGGCCTGATGGGGGGCCCGGCTTGAGGATGCCGAATTATGAGTCATACGGTAGGTGGCGAGTTGCCTCGCCGCCCCCCTTCCTGGCGTGCCAATCTGTTACCGCCTAGATCATCGTGGCCTGTAACTCTGGCGAGTTGCCCCCACGCCGGGTCCTCATTTTCCCACCAGGAGCGCTCCCTTTCCTTCGGGGGTCGGCTCTACGGCCCACTCAACTTGCAAAATAGAGAAGACCCAGGCCGAGGATTCTGGCAAGGACACTCCAACGAACAAGTCAGTGGGATGATCGAGGGGAACATAATCTCTAGGATGGAGAGCTTGGGGGACTCCCTCGTCCCAGGGGATGACAAGATGATAATAATCAAATAACGGAATGAAAGGAAAGCATGGGTGCAGAGAGAGTGGGGAGTGGAGAGGATCCCTCAGGCCGGTCCCTTGGCCGTTGAGCTCTCGGCTGTTTGCTTACCTCTCTTTCCCTCCCGCTCATTTACCTTCTTACTTACCTTCCTCTTCTTCTTTGGTTGTGACCTAGTGTCCTCCTTCGCGTGCCCTCTCATGGAGTCTTCTCCGAAGGGGCTTGTCGCTACTCGCAACTCCTCCTTCTTCTTTTCCCTCCAGGAGGGTGCGAGAGTCTTCTCTTCCTCCTCCAGTTGATGGGGAGAGAGTCCTCCCCTCCCCTTTCTCTCCTTTCTCTCTCGAGGGGAGAGAACCCTTTGTCCACCATCCTCTCCTCTTCTTTTATCTTTTTAAGAGGGGCAGGGGCCGCCCCCTAAGTCCCGTGCCACAGTGGGTGCTTCCATTCTTGGAGGGACCGTCAAGGTGTCACAGGGGGCCTACGGCCTTGGCAGGATTCTCCTTTTAGGGGATCTCTGCGTCCGTGCCGTATGGATCAGCATCCTCCGACCGTACAGTAGTGGACATGGCGACAGGGCCCTGATCCTGATGGGGCTTATTGTGTGCAGGGTCTGCAGGTGACATGTTGCAGAGCTGGCACTAGTGGTAGGACCTACCCCACCTTCTGGGGATTGCAGGTTGACAGGGACCTTTGCGCTATGGTTTGTATTCCTGTGATCTTTCCCTCCTTCACCGCTGGCAGAAATTCTGGCCTTTGTATGGTAGGGAGGGACCTCCATTCGGGATGTCCGCCTTCAGCAGTGGGAGCTCGATCCTAGCTGGGAGCTGACCTCAGCAGGAGGGCTCGCTTTATGAGCTCGACCCTGATCGGGAGCTGACCTCAGATGGAGGGCTCGCTTTATGAGCTTGACCCCGGTTAGAAGATGATATCGATAGGAGGGCTTGCTTTATGAGCTTGACCCCTTCCAGAAGCTGGCCTCGGCAAGAGGGCTCGCTTTATAAGCTCGACCCCTGCTAGGAGCTAACCTCGGTAGAAGGGCTCGCTTTGGTAGCATGAGTACGCACCCGGTCGGGTGCTAGCCTCGGCCTTCCACCCGGGGGCCGTGACCAGGTGGCAGTCCTCATCTGCGCGGCTGCTGGCTGGCTACTAAATAGGCTCCACATCAGCGGATGTTACCACAGCATGTTCCAAGGTCACCTTAGAGCCTTCGAAGTCAGATACTAACTAGCCACTAACCAGGTAAGGGTAAGGTCAGTGGGGATCCTCTCGTTGCTTTTCTTAGACACCAAATAAATTAGCCAGGTCAAACAATGAAACCAATTAAAGAACCACCTTCCTTCAGGGCTATATTATCCTCGAACCCCTTTTCTTAGATACCAGTGAACTAGATAATTGTAAGCTAGTCCAACTCTTAAGGTCCCTTATCCTAGTGAGCTCAAAAATCTTTAGGGGCCAACATTTAATTGATTTTAAATTTAAGGCTTAGGTCAATACAATATGCAA
The DNA here is from genome assembly GCA_021397845.1 of Areca catechu. Taxonomy (NCBI): domain Eukaryota; kingdom Viridiplantae; phylum Streptophyta; class Magnoliopsida; order Arecales; family Arecaceae; genus Areca; species Areca catechu. Next base: position 29,089,987 of record CM038046.1, read on the forward strand.
GGTAGTGGTTTGTGGGCCAAGAAAGGGTAATGACATCCCCACCTTATGTTGTTTAGGGGTTAATGCCCTTAAGATAATTTAAGTAGATGCAACACAGTGCAAATAGATGTCAAAACAAGTTTATTTAAGTTTCTAAAAAAAACCTTAATAAATTATGATTTTTTTGTAATTTTTTTTGGATGAACTAACCATGCCAATGATCCCCGACAAGGGCACCAAAATTTGATCGCTGTCATAGATGATCAAAAATAATTTACCAACTCAACTCTATAGCTAGGGTGAGTCAGGATCGTATCCTTAGAAATTAGTTGGGGTTATGTTCACTTTTAGGATTATTTAATTAGAGATAATTAGGTTAGAGAGATAAAATAGTAAGAATATAATTATACTAAGAACAAGAATTAAACAAAGTAGGAAATCAATATGAAATATATTTTGGATTTTGATTCGGTATTTGGTATTACAATAAGTATTTATTCAATATGTAATTAGTAAATTATGATCAATCCCTGAGCATAGCCTTTCTCACTAGATACAGATCTTGATCCGCTCCTACATAGCCATAGGCTATTCAAAGTCTCTAATTATATAAATAAAATTTTCTATAATCAGATTCCAAGCATAGCATATCTTACTGAGCATGAATCGTATCCTAGGATCATGACTCATCTCTATGTAGTCATAGACTATTCTAAAATATAACTATAGTCTAGACATGCAGAATACTACTTGAAGTAATGAAAAATAATTTTATTCATGAAAAGCAAACATTACAATCAAGCACTAATTATATAAAATAATATAAAATATAAATACCTGAGACCTCATCTACTCTCGAAGACAGGGATTCCTTAGCCATTCATGCTCTTCCCTTCCTCTCCTTCTTGCCAAGGCTCTAGAGGGACTCCACAGAGTTGATTCTAGGTAGAGGTATAGGAGTCTTTCTATAGGGTTTAACAGGAAAGAGGTTTTCATGAATTTTCAATGTGGGACTAAACTAAAGAACCAAAGGAGTGGCTAAGATTCACGTTTGCAGGACTCAACGGTTAGATATGAATATGCCTAGTCCCGGTAGTATTAGGCTTCTCTCCTGGTCCAACTGGTATTTGATCAATCAACTTCTTCCCAGCTATTGGATCTGGATCAAAGGGCCAAAAATCATGTGAAATCAATGTAGACATTGGTTGCTCTGAGATCCATGCAGCTTCTTCCACTAATTGCTTTGAGATCTGTGTATACCCCTTCATGGGTTTGGTCTGAGATCCGTCATCCAACACCGCCGCCAATGCCCTAGGATCGTAGCTGCCACCACTAAGAACCATGCCGGAGCCTCATCGAAGTTTTCTTGCACCATTGTGATCTGCTAGGACCCACCATGGAGCTTCACCAGAGTTGCTGGAACCACTACCATCTTCGTTGGAGTTCTTCTAAGATCCCTTGTCGGCGCTATTGCTCGTGCCCAGGGGCTTCACTGGAGTTGCTAATATGTCATTCGTTGCCATCGGTGGGAGCATCACTGGAGCTGGTGGTGCCTTCTTCAAGATTTCTATTTGGGAGCTCTTCTCATGGCCATAGATTTCCTTCTTCATGGGGCCACAATGAAAAGGAAAAGATGGCCGGCGACGAGCTCTGGAGTAGGGCGGTGTCGATGATGAAGAAACCCGATGAAGAAATGGCCGGAATCACCCCATGATCCATGGTTCTGCATCGTGGACTGTCAAAATGGCTTCTTGTGGACTAGCAGACATTCTATGGACTAAACAGCCGATCCATGATAGACCGACTACTTTAAATTTCGGGTAATTCCTTTCTTAATTCTTCAAAAATTGATTCTAGGCTCATTTTAGATCCGATTCGCTTCAAAAATATTTTGTTTGAACCCATAAATCAAGCTCTTCATGTTGGCGGTGTTCTTTCATACAAATGATATATAAAAGTATTAATTCCATATAAATAAAGATAATTTAATTATTAAATTAATATTTTTATATATGTACATAATATAGTTATCAGTCTGCTCCACAACACCCATGCCTATCCATTTGACTCAAAGTCAAATGAAGTTTGATTGGATGCTCTACAGCATCGTCCTTCTAGATGGCCTGCTTCATAGCACCCGCACCTATTCATTTGACCCGAAGTTAGATGAAGTTTAACGAGATGCTCTACAACATCGTCCTTTCAGATGGTCAACTCCACAACACCTTTGCCTATCCATCTAACTCAAAGTCAGGCGAAGCCTGATGGGATGCTCTGCAGCATCGTGCCTTTAGAGCGGTTCGCTCTACATCGACCCCACCTGACTGCCAGGCCGGCCACCGGGTAGAGGTCTGCGAGGCAATAGTAGGAATTAAAAAATAGAAGAGGAGAAAGAAGAGTGAGAAAGGTGAAATAGTATTTGAATAAGATATATTCATTTCTAAGAATACATTACAAGGAGAATAACCCCCTGACATGCTAGGGGACTTTACAAAATCTTCTAAGAAAGAAAAGAAAAAATTTACAAGCATTCATAGGTCAAAGCTAGGAGTCGGGACCCTGCTGGACCTAAGGGCCTCCATGGCGGCATCGATCATCACCTCTGTCTCGGCCATCACCCGTGTGATGGGCTCCTGCACAGAGCTTGGCAGGTCCAACCTTGTGTCAGCTTCAATGGCCTGGGACTCTTAAGGAGGGGTCGGGTCGGCCTCAGGCTCAGCTGCCTCGGTGATCTCAGCTAGATCATCTTGGACGAGGGTGTCTGTTCCTCCTTTCACTTCCTCAAGCTTGTTGACGATGATGTCCTTTAGATATGGAAGGTGGAAGGCATGTTCCACCTTTCTCTTGCATTAATCGAAATACTTGTAGAAGGCATCGTAGACTGCTTCATTTACCTCATCCTTGAACTCCGTTGATACCTTGTATCGCATGATCGCTTGGGCCGCCTCCTCTTTCACTACCTTGTCCACCACCTCAGCAGTAGTGGCCTTCTCTTTGGCTACCATGGCTCTATCCTCGACCGATCCAAGCTGCATTCAGAGGGCACAAATCTACCCCTCCTGGTGGAGCGATGTGGTGGTGGCTTTGGTGAAGTGGTCCTCCAAGAGGGTGATATACTCATCTTTCTTGGTGACTTTGGTCTTGTAGTTGCCCACCCACTCCTCGAGCTCGATGATAGAATTATGTGAGCTTTGGAGCTCTGCCTCCAGCTCCTTTATTTGTGCCTCGAAGCCTAACACTTGGTCCGCTAGGGCCTTAGCCTTCATCAAAGTGATGTCAATCCTATTTCAGGACTCTACCTCTAGCCTAGCCAGCATTGGCATGCCTCTTTGATAAGGAAGGAATCTTGGATGACCTAGAGTCAGAAGCCAAAATAAGATGGTTAGTTAACCTCTCCATCTTTCAAACCCTAAGCTTGACATGAGTATAAAAAAATTACCATGAGTTGGAAAAAGATCCAGGTGATGGTCTCGCCCATGGTACGATCGCTCCTCTCCCTACGATTTCAAGGCTGCAGGAGGAAGTCAAGCAGCCTCTCGACCAACCCGGCATTGAGGGTGATCGATGCATGGGTGGCATCACCGTCGTGGAGACCTCGGTCATTCTAAAAGGTAGAGCAGTAGTCATGGAAGGACCAATTGGCGTCAGGCTTGGCGGTTGCACCCTCTCCGCTGCGGGAGATACGAGTAGAGTCAATACCCTCTCTAGCTCTGCTGCAATGCCCACTTCAGGGAATGGTAGGGTCAATAGGATCTCGAGGATAGTTGGTTGGGGCTCGGGAGATTTCTTCCTCAACTCCATGGCCCCGCTAGATTGCGGAACCATGTCCCCGGTCACCTCTGCAACAAATGCTAGAGCCTTCCTCACCTCTATCTTGTAGGGCCTCTTCATTGATTCATCACGAGGCCTTCCCATCGATGATCACTTACAGGTCATCTATCGGATCTTATTGATTGAGAACTTCATGTCGGCATTAGCAAGAAGACCTAGTTAGTTATAGAAAGCCATTGAAGGAAACATATTGTTACCGATCTCGCCACCGTGCCTGTGGCTTCGGAGCCGCTAATCTGACTAGACCGTCTTGTTCCTGCAGTCTCCTGGCTCTTCGAACCTGCAAGGTAAGGTCAGAAGCCCCGGTCGGGGGTCCCGGCGAGGGAGCTCCGACGGTCAAGTTAGTAAACGGCGAGAGGAAACATAATCTCCGAGACGGGCCCCCGAAGGAGTCCCAGACTTAGAGATCGTGCTAGCAAGAAAGATCTCAGGAAGAATAGAAATCCGGCCGAGTTCCTCCACCGAGCTCACGCCAAAGGTCCCCTCTCGGGATCTTGGATCCTGCTCTTGGAACGGAATCTCCTCTCCCAGCCTTTGTTTCTTGCTTACCTTGTCGTCTACCCTTCCCTTCCTTTTAACTCCTCAGGCTGTTCTTTCGTTTGCCGCCCTTGGGAGGCTCCTTCGTTGCTTCCAACCCCTTCCCTCCATCTCTTTCCCCTTCTGGATCACAGAACTAGGCGGCTTCCCCGCCTTGCTTGCTGAGCCTAGCGAGGAAAGAGTAAAGGGAGGGCGCTGGGCAGACCGCCGACCAGACCTTGGGCTAAGCGCGAGCGCTCTTCTTCCCAGGCACCGACGAAGCCCGTTATTGGGTCCTGTTTTGTCAGGACTTCGCCTCTCGACTGCGGGACCTGTCGGGCCGATGTAAGCAATGTTTCACGTGTCGCTGCCGACCGTACGGGCACTACTCTCGGGGTGCGGTGCGCACGGCTCGAGGGGCAATCTTGGAACTCGTGCTCATGCTCCTCGGAAGCTTCTCTGCATAGGTTGGCCTGCCTCGACCGAGGTAGGACCGTCTCAGGGAGCCACTTGGCGAGGGAGCAGGGAGGCCGCCGGCTTCGGTCAAGGTGGACCCCTCCTGGGTGGACACCTAGTGGAGCGGCAGAGGGGCGCTCGACTTCGGCCGAGGTGGTCCCGTCTCTGGGCGCCACCTGGCGAAGGAGCGAGGGGCCTGGCTCGACCTCGGCCGAGGTGGGACCGTCTCAGGGTGCCACCTGGCGAGGGAGCGGGGAGGCCGCCGGCTTCGGCCAAGGTGGACCCCTCCTAGGTGGACACCTGGCGGAGTGGCAGAGGGGCGCTCGACTTCGGCCGAGGTGGTCCCGTCTCCGGGCGCCACCTGGTGAAGGAGCGAGGGGCCCGGCTTGACCTCGACCGAGGTGGGACCGTCTCAGGGTGCCACATGGCGAGGGAGCGGGGAGGCCGCCGGCTTCGACCGAGGTGGACCCCTCCTGGGTGGACACCTGGCGGAGCGGCAGAGGGGCGCTCGACTTTGGCCAAGTTGGTCCCGTCTCCGGGCGCCACCTGGCGAAGGAGCGAGGGGCCCGGCTCGACCTCGGCCGAGGTGGGACCGTCTAAGGGTGCCACTTGGTGAGGGAGCGGGGAGGCCGCCGGCTTCGGCCGAGGTGGACCCCTCCTGGGTGGACACCTGGCGGAGCGGCAGGAAGGCCTGGACCGACCTCGACTTCGGTCGAGGCGGAGCCACACCTGACTTTGCCGAAAAAACTCCACGTGGCTCAAATCACGCCCAGCAAAATTTGAGACATGCCATGTCACCGTTACGGCCATAACAGTTGCCCCCCATCCCCTCGTTCCGTTGAGGCATCGAGGCTCGGAACGTGGGGATTTAAAGCGGAGATGACGTGGGAGAGGCGAAGATCTCATGCCATGATTGCCACGATCCTCGTCGCCGTTCCTCGTTGCGCCCAAATCCCTATGAGAGGTCGCCACGTGTCGCCTTTCTGGTCGCAATTAATGCGTCGCTTCGAAATAGAGGCCGTTTCCCTGCAACCAAAGCATCGATGTCGGGCGTGCATCCACGTGGCATCCATCCGATTGTCCGGAATCGAATGACGGGTACAGCTACTGTCGATCGAGTTTGAAAAGGAGGTGACTTTCCAGAACGAGGTCCTTTCCGATGCTCCGTCGGCGGTTTGCAGCAGGCTATCTCCCACTCCCCCGAGTTGCCGCCTCTTTCGCACAGTGCGTTTCGGTGAGTGCTTCTATTTTCTTCTTCACTCCGTCCCTTTCCTTCAGCGTCCTTTCCTCACCACCTTCTTGTCCATGGAGCGCCGCCGCCATGTTTTGTCTAACCCGGACGAGGCCGGTCCGTCCCGGCCGAGGACTCCATCGTCTTCCTCCTCGAAAGCAGAGATAATCCCGGAGGAGACCCGCAGGCGACTCCAGCCTGGGGGTATCACCATAGGCATCCCTAGGGGTCTTAGGTCTCCCCCCGTGTTGTCTGCCCGTCCCATCTCTTCTCTTCCTCCTCTGGCCCTTCCTTCTATCGGTCCCTCCGGTCACGTTTCAACGATGACCGAAGGTGACCTTTCCTTGCTCCGGGGAGTCTATGGCATCCTGGGGTCGATCCATCTTTCTCTCCCGCGGCCCGGGGATCGTGTCACCCTGAGTGGCCCCGGCCGCATTGCCTTCTATGAGGACTTCCTCCTTGGGGGTCTTCGGTTTCCTCTGCACCCCTTTTTTCTTTCTTTCCTTAGTCATTTCCGTCCGGTCCTGGCCCAGTTGGCTCCCAACGCCATCCGGGTCATCTTCTCCTTCATCATTTTCTGCTACTTCCACGGGTTCGTTGCCCGTTTCTCCCTCTTCAGGGCTCTTTTCATCTTGAAGCGGTACTCCACCGATGACGGCTGGTGGTACATCTTGTCCTGGCCTAGGTGTCTCCGGTTCGACCTCCCTTCCTCCATCAAGGGTTGGAAGAACCGGTTCTTTTTCGCCTTGGTCGAGGACGTCGACTGGGCCTGGAGCGAACCGGATCGATCTCCAAACCGGAACTCCCAAGTCGAGCCGGTGGACCAGAAGGCTTACTCCCAGCTACTGAGCAACGTGGTCCCCTCGCTCGATGTTCTGCTCTCGGAGCAGAACTTGTTCGAGGTGGGGATCAGTCCCATCCAAGAGCCGGGTGAGGCTCGGCTTTTTCTCTTACTCTGCACTTCCCCCCTTTCTCCCCTTCTTTCTTTAACTGGGCTGACCGACCTCCTTTCTATTGCAGGTATGAAGTTTTCCTTGGAGAACCTTCTGGAGGGCGCGGCTCGGAGGGACACCGCCGAGGGAGACGAGCCTACGGTGAAGAGGTATCGCACCGAGGCGAGGCAGGAGTTCGTGCTGGCGCCCGTGCCCGTACCAGCAGTTGCAGCTCCCTCGCCCGGGCCACCTCGGGCCCGAGCCACCGACGCCCCCGTCATCTGCCTTGACGGGGCCGAAGAAGAGGGAGGCCTGGTTCCCTCCCGGGTAGTGCTCGCTTCCACCATAGCTCCGACGGCGCCGCCCACGACTCCAGCTGCCATACTGGTGGCAGTCCCGCCCGGGGGGGCGGTCGCTCCTACCGCCGATCTCTCCGCCCCGCCGCCGACCATCTCGAGTCGATGCTCCGTGATCCGCGACTAGGGGCTCGCGGAGAAGGTGATGGAGTTCGCCTGCACCTCCCGGGACCGCTGAATGAGGGGCGGCCGAGACTATACCGATGCTCTGCTCGGGATCCTCCCGCAGCTCTTCATGATAAGTCCGAGCTCGGATCCTTTCCCTTTTCAATTCCAGCTAAATCCTTGCTGACCAATTCACCTCTTCTGCAGATCGGGACCGACGTGCTCCTGTTGAGAAATTTCCTCGCAGGGTACGCCAAGAAAGACGTTGAGAAGGAGGAAAAGCTTGGCAAGCTCGCAGCTGACGTGAAGGACCTCATGGAGAAGGGGGTCAAGCTACGGGGGAGCAACCAAGCCTTACAATCGGACCTGGCGCGCGCCGAGGGGCGCGTCAAGGAACTGGAGTCCTCTCTGTCCGAGGAGAGGATCTCCAATCAGCGGTGCCTGGAGGAGGATGCGGCGGAGAGGGCTCGTCTCCGAGCTCAATCTCAGTCGCTGGAACGCCAGCTGGAGGAGGTCCGGAGGGAGGCGAGCGCGGCCAAGGAGCGGAGCGCCTACGTCAACGAGCTCCTGGAGGCTTCGAAGCGGGAGGCGCAGGAGGCCGTCCCGAGATTCCAGGCCTCCGACGAATACGTATCGAAGGTCCGGGAGGCCACCGTGGACTCCTTTCTGAAGGGGTTCCAGGTGTGCCGGGAGAAGGTGGGCTCCTTCTACCCCGGGCTCGACCTTAGTGGGGTGGTGCTTGGGGGTAGAAGGCAGGAGCCCACCAGCGAGGCTCTAGTTGCGGTGGGCGATGTGGCTGCAGCTCCAGATCAGCCCTCCGAGCAGCCAGCCGCCGACGGAGGAGATGGGGAGCGTGCACCCCGGCCTGAAGATTCTGCCACCGTGCCGAACTAGGCCCCCAGTTGTATCTTCTTTTCTCTTTTTTTTTTTTTTGTTGAGGACTCCCGGCCTGTCGGGACTCCTTTGTTGTAGAACTTTTTCGAAGCAATGAAAGCCTTGGTTTTTGTTAAGTCTCAACCTCGGCTCTCTTTTCTTTCTTTTTTTTTTGTGTCTTATGATGTTTGTGTCGAGTAAAAGATGAGGTCCCGTGGCTTGCTCCGGGTTGAGTTCGCGGGTAGACTGGGTCCCATCCAGCATTCAAATCAAAGTTTGGAGCTTCCGGGTGGGGTGACAAAAGAGCAGGCCTTGCATGAGTCCTTCGGGTTTGCCGGGCCGCTCTCCATGATCGTGTGGGCGAGATGGGCTCTGCCCCGCCTTCCAGACCGAAGTCTGGGACTTCCGGACTGAACCCCGGGGTCGCAGGCTTTATCCAAGCCTTGCGCGGCTTGCCGAGCTGTTCTTCGTGATCGTGTGGGCGAGCTGGGCTCTGCCCCGCCTTCCAGACCGAAGTCCGGGACTTCCGGACTGAATCCCGAGGCTGCAGGCTTTATCCAAGCCTTGCACGGCTTGCCGAGCTGTTATCCATGATCGTGTGGGCGAGTTGGGCTCTGCCCCGCCTTCCAGACCGAAGTTCGAGACTTCCGGACTGAACCCTGGGGCCGCAGGCTTTATCCAAGCCTTGCACGGCTTGCCGAGCTATTTTCCGTGATCGCATGGGAGAGCTGGGCTCTGCCCCACCTTCCAGACCGAAGTCCGGGACTTCCGGACTGAACCCCGGGGCCGCAGGCTTTATCCAAGTGGTGGGGACACCGGAGGCACCAGAATAAGATAGAGGCTTTTCAATCCTCTATGAATTGATCAATAATTTATGAGTCCATCTGTAATAAGGGCTTAGCTCATCTGAGTCTATTTTAGTTGTTATTTGAGTATTTTGAGTTGTTATTTCAGTTATGTACTTGTCAGCTCATGTTGAGCTAGTTCAGTCCAATGCTAGTCAGCTCATGTTGAGCTAATTTTATTTTTTTGAGTCCTGTCCAAGCATACTAAAGACTCAAGACTATATCATACAAGTGAATACCAAGTCCAACTAGATTGAAGACATGGAAGTATAGCCCAAGTCCAACCTAGCTTGAAGATTTGAAGACCCCAGGAGGAAAATTCAGAAAAACCTGATTTCTTGCAAATGCCCTCCAGATGCCCAGATTCCCTTCCAGATGCCAAAGTATACTCATAGATAAGGGAATCCATGATTCCAAAGGTCCATCTGCATCCTAGCCCAAAGAAATCAAGCCCAGGTGCCAAGCCCAAGCCCCTAAGAAGCAAGATACCAGGGAATATTCCTGCTACCTGGCTACCAGGCCACCCCAGCTTCCAGAGACCCAAACCCATGCACCTGAGCCCCTTTGGGCCGGCGTTTTGCTGCTCCTAGAAGCCCAACACGCCCCCCTAGGCATCCTTGGAGTCTTGACCAAGTCAAAAAAAAATTTAGGGATTTTTCTACCTAATATTTCCTTATTTTCTAGCTAGGGTTTGAGAGGGAAAATGATTCTTATGTAAAGACTTATGTACCCTTACTTGGAGCCCAAGGTTAAGGGTCTATTTAAGGGACCCTAGCCTCTTGTATGAGGATAATTTTTGATGAATGAAAACCTTGAGTTCTTCTATTGAGTGGTGTGATACCCTGCTATGTGCATAAAGGGGTTTGTGAGAGTTCTTCTTCCCGGTGTTTGCAATCATCTTCCTGCTGCCAACAAACCCTCCAGATCCCTGGACGCCCACTCCAAAAGAAGCCTTCCCTTACTATTTTTACTTTGTTTTCTTGTTCCTTTGTGAGCTTTCTAACCCCTGACAGGTCGTTTGCAGGTCCCTGAGTTCCTACGAATCCAACGACTCCAGCCAAGCCTCAATCGGATCATCGAGCAGAAAGCCGGGTATCCGCGGGTCTTTGGCTCGATTTTTCAGGCCGCATCCATCGAGGAACGAGAGACCCCTTCGCTGCGATCTTCACAGATATTGTCAGGTACACCCCTCTACCTCCAGTAGTTTTATTGTAGGAGAACTTGCCCTAACCGAGGCTTCTCAGCCCCGGCGGTCCTTCTTTGCTACTTTTCTAGGTCCTAATCTGCATGCTGATCTTCAAAAATTCATACAAAATTCTCTACAAATAATTTTGATCTAAAATTTGGGAATTAATCACCTAACTCAACATGTAAAACACACAAAAAAAAATTGCATGCATATTAGTTCCCCATCATTTGGTATCAGAGCTTAGATTAGGGCTTATTTTATGTAATTTTTCAGTCCATATATACTCTGTTATTTTAATTATTTCTCCCTGATAAAAACTTCAAAAGTTCAGAAATTTATTTTTCTGGATTCTTCATAATTCACAGTAATTTTAAAAATTATTGTAGATTTTATTATGGCCTGTGAATTTTCTTCAAGCCGAAATACATCCTGCAAATTTTTGGCTCTGTTTTTTCAGCAAGACAAGTTTGGAAGTTTTAGGTTTTTGTTTAGCATTTTTTGCATATTTTTAATTTTAGTATATTTCCAGCATATTAGGCCATGATTTGCAAGTTTTCTTCTATTTAAAAAAATACTAAAAAAAATTACATATTCTCCAAAAATACCAAAAAAAAATATCTAAACCATAATTTGCATTCTCATCTGCCTGCCATCATTGCATAATTTACTTTTAAGGGCACTCTTGCTATATCAGATAGGGGGAGGATTTGATCACCTCTCCTTAGCCCAAAACCACATCCCTTGCATTCGGTCCCAAGCCTTAACCTAAAATTAATTAGACTTAATTTGCCCTAGTGGGCTAGGGACACCAACTGGTCGGGTACGGGCTAGTGTTAGATCACTGTGTCAAGTTAACCTATGTGTGCCTTGTGCTCAGTGTCTAGAACGGTGGTTTAGGGATTCAATCCCGAAGGGCTTGTGTGCTGGTCCGCCTACCTGGCCAATCTCTGATTGGTGTCTAGGATTGGCAATCAGGGACCTAACACTCCCCTTACACCTACCTGGCTGAGTACAGGGTTACTATAGGCTAGTTTGCCATCCTGATTGAGCATCTAGTTTGGACTTTAGGTCTAGTCAGCTATAGTCGGTCTGATCGAGTCTTGCATGAGCACTAGATCAGGAGTTTTATATCACCCACCTCCTTCACAAATGTCTGAACCCATGGAAAATTTACAAGCCCAAATAAAAGCCCTAGCTGATCAAATGGCCCAGATGACTACCCAGATGACCCAGTTAACTCAGACTCGTATTCAAACCAATGATAGAATTGACCATCTTGCCAATAGGTTTGATCAGTTAAAAGTCCGGGTAGGGACCCCAAGAAAAACCCATGGGTCACAGTCTGAGCCAGATCCTGATTCCACTCAACCTAGGAGGACCCCAAACCCTGATCTATACCATGAGGTCGAACCTAGGAGAGCCCCTTATCCTGACCCGTACTACAATCCTCAACCTAGGAGGACCCCAAACCCTGATCCATACCTTGAGGCTGAACCTAGGAGAGCCCATCATCATGACCCAATCCCTAAGGTTAGTCCTAGAAGACCCAATCAGGATTTTATAGACCAGGAAGATAGATCCTATTTACCCTCTCCCTACAAGCCTAGTATACCTACAACCTATAGATCTTATGACTCCAAATCCTATGAACCTAGAACCTATGAATCCAGAACCTATGAACCTAGATCCTATGACTCTAGATCCCATGATCATAGATCCTATGCACCTACACCCTATGAGCCTAGTAGACCCAACACCCAATATTTTGACCCATATAGGGAGTCCAACCCTAGGAGAACCCAATATTCTGACCCATATAGGGAGACCAACCCTAGGAGAACCCAATATTCTGACCCATATAGGGAGTCCAACCCTAGGAGGACCCAATATCCTGACCCATATAGGGAGCCCAACCTTAGGAGGACTCCATACCATGATCCATCCTTAGAACCTGACCATAGAACTGACCCAAAATCCTATGACCCCAGATCCTATAATCCCCTGACCCATAGATCTGCACCTTTGTCCTATGAGCCTAGGGAGCCCATAACCCCTAGGTATCAATCTAGTACTAGTCATGCTTCCCCTAGTCAATTTGAACCCCATAGGATTAGCACCCCTAAATATGAGCCCAGTAGTGAGCCACTACCCCTTAGGCAACCTGAACCTACTAGGATTAGTGTCAATAATCAGAAACCAGGACCTAGCCAATTTTTCCCTAGCCGACCTTCTCCAACCATTCCTGAGATTGACAAGGCTTACATTAATGCGGAAGTGTATGAAGCTGATGCAAACTTAGTGGATGAGTATGAGGGAGAAGAGGAGACACCTTTAGATGACCTAGAATTAGCTGATCCAATAGATACCCAGGTAGAAGCCAACCTAGAGGTAGTTGACCTTGACCACATCCAATCTAAAGCTATAGTGGAAGAACAAATAGAGGAAGAGAACCTAGGTACTGCTACTAGAGCCTTACCTGAGGAAACCATAGAGGAGAGCCAAATTATAGAGTCTAGTCCTAAAATACAAGAACTAGAAGAATTTATTAAGGACCTGATCTCTTTGAATCATTACCCTCAGGATGAGTCTCCTCCTATAGTTCCCATTAAGGACCTCTTTCCTGAGATTAATAACCCATCCTTCCATTATACAAACCCCGTAGATATATCGCAACCCCATAAGGTTAACCTCATTAGTCTAGGATTAGTCCCTGACATGCCTTCTTATATCGAACTTTATCCAACTAACCTTGAACATTTTTCTCTACCCTACCAAACTAATTCTGAACCCACTTCCTATTTTTTGCCCTTTCCTGACACCTCCAGCATTTCTAGGATTATTAGATTGCATTTAACTGAGATTAGCATACTGCATGCATTCATTACGCATGTTAGGTTTGCATTATACTTCTGGCATACCCTCTGGCATTTGCTTGGAGTCCATTGTAAATACTCTTGTGCACACCACACTAGGATCAGACCTAGATAGTCTATAGTCTCTTAGGTTTAGGCCCATAAAAGTCTAATAAATTTCCTTCGATAGGAATGCAAAGTCGAGTATATTAGGTGTTAGTTTGAGTCCTTTGCATCATTTTGTTAGGAGTCTGCATGTGCCCAGCATGTTCACCACCTATACTAATTTTAAACAAACTGGCTAATTCCCGAAGATGGATCAAAGAATTTGATGTAGTGGATTCTATCTTGGTTAGGCTTAGGCCTAAAAGAAGCTTCATGCTCGCAGAGCCGGACCTTTTAAAGTGATAGAGAAGGTTGGATCAAATGCCTAGGTGTTAGACTTGCCTTCGGATTTGGGCATTAGTTCTACCTTCAATATTACAGACTTGGTTGAGTATAGGGAACCGGCAGCACTACCTAGTGAGGCCTTTGGACCTATTCCTTTTCATTGTGAGTGACTCTAACCTAGAGTATCCACAAACAAATTTGGCCTGAGAGAGGAGAACGGATCGAGCGTATCCTGGATGATCAAGCCATCATGACCTAGGGCCATGACTATCAATGCTTCCTGGTCTGATGGCAAGGCCAGCCAGAGTCGGACGATTCATGGATTTCTCGAGAGGACTTGCAATGCCTCAACCCAGACCTTCTCGAGAGATATGTGAGCCAGTCTGACCTTCACTCGACAGGATCGAGTTCCTCCCACCCCGGGAGAATTGGTGGGGACACCGGAGGCACCAGAATAAGATAGAGGCTTTTCAATCCTCTGTGAATTGATCAATAATTATGAGTCCATCTGTAATAAGGGCTTAGCTCATCTGAGTCTATTTTAGTTGTTATTTGAGTATTTTGAGTTGTTATTTCAGTTCTGTACTTGTCAGCTCATGTTGAGCTAGTTCAGTCCAATGCTAGTCAGCTCATGTTGAGCTATTTTTTTTTTTTTGAGTCCTGTCCAAGCATACTGAAGACTCAAGACTATATCATACAAGTGAAGACCAAGTCCAACTAGATTGAAGACATGGAAGTATAGCCCAAGTCCAACCTAGCTTGAAGATTTGAAGACCCCAGGAGGAAAATTCAGAAAAACCTGATTTCTTGCAGATGCCCTCCAGATGCCCAGATTCCCTTCCAGATGCCAAAGTATACTCATAGATAAGGGCATCCATGATTCCAAAGGTCCATCTGCATCCTAGCCCAAAGAAATCAAACCCAGGTGCCAAGCCCAAGCCCCTAAGAAGCAAGATACCAGGGAATATTCCTGCTACCTGGCTACCAGGCCACCCCAGCTTCCAGAGGCCCAAACCCATAAACCTGAGCCCCTTTGGGCCGGCCTTTTGCTGCTCCTAGAAGCCCAACATGCCCCCCTAGGCATCCTTGGAGTCTTGACCAAGTCAAGAAAATTTTTAGGGATTTTTCTACCTAATATTTCCTTATTTCTAGCTAGGGTTTGAGAGGGAAAAGGATTCTTATGTAAAGACTTATGTACCCTTACTTGGAGCCCAAGGTTAAGGGTCTATTTAAGGGACCCTAGCCTCTTGTATGAGGAGAATTTTTGATGAATAAAAACCTTGAGTTCTTCTATTGAGTGGTGTGATACCCTGCTGTGTGCATAAAGGGGTTTGTGAGAGTTCTTCTTCCCGGTGTTTGCAATCATCTTCCTGCTGCCAACAAACCCTCCAGATCCCTGGACGCCCACTCCAAAAGAAGCCTTCCCTTACTGTTTTTACTTTGTTTTCTTGTTCCTTTGTGAGCTTTCTAACCCCTGACAGGTCGTTTGCAGGTCCCTGAGTTCCTACGAATCCAACGACTCCAGCCAAGCCTCAATCGGATCATCGAGCAGAAAGCCGGGTATCCACGGGTCTTTGGCTCGGTTTTCCAGGCCGCATCCATCGAGGAACGAGAGACCCCTTCGCTGCGATCTTCACAGACATTGTCAGGTACACCCCTCTACCTCCAGTAGTTTTATTGTAGGAGAACTTGCCCTAACCGAGGCTTCTCAGCCCCGGCGGTCCTTCTTTGCTACTTTTCTAGGTCCTAATCTGCATGCTGATCTTCAAAAATTCATACAAAATTCTCTACAAATAATTTTGATCTAAAATTTAAGAATTAATCACCTAACTCAACATGTAAAACATACAAAAAAAAATTGCATGCATATTAGTTCCCCATCACCAAGCCTTGCGCGGCTTGCCGAGCTATTCTCCGTGATCGCGTGGGCGAGCTGGGCTCTGCCCCGCCTTCCAGACCGAGGTCCGGGACTTCTCGCTTTCTCGAGTCTCCAGTCACAGCCGTGTTTGCCGAACTCAGAGCCAGGCGCCTATTTTCCTACGAGGCAAGAAAAAGCGTTTGAAGTAAAGAAATTTTATTGCAGGAGTTGGAGGGACCTTACATTACTGATAATACATCCTTAAGTTCGAGACGTTCCAAGTCCGAGAGAATCTAGAGCCTCCTAACTCCTCCAGGTAATAGGCCCCTTGAGGGAGGACTTCCGCCACACTATACGGGCCTTCCTAATTCGGGGAGAGCTTCCCGCACTCCCATGGCTGAGAAGCTTCAGCGCGCCAGAGCACCAGATCTCCGGGGCGAAAGGACTTTGGTCGCACCCGGGAGTTGTAGTACCTGGCCACTCGCTGCCTGTACACCACCATTTGGAGTCGAGCCTTGTCCCTTGTCTCCTCAAGGAGGTCCAGGTTGAGCATCATCCTGGCGGGGTTCTCCGCTTCGTCGTACTGCTCCACGCGCAGGGTGGGTAGACTGAGCTCAATTGGGATAACCGCCTCGGCTCCGAAGACGAGATTGAACGGGGTCTCGCCGGTGGCCGTCCTCGGGGTGGTGTGGTATGCCCACAAGACGCTCGGGAGCTCTTTTGCCCACCTGCCCTTGGCCTGATCCAGCCTCGTTTGGAGGCCTTGCAAAATGGTTATATTCGTCACCTCGGCTTCTCCATTTGTCTGCGGGTGTGCCACCGAGGTGAAACGATGGTGGATGCCAAGGTCACTGCAAAATTCTTCAAACTCCCGGCAGTCGAACTGACGCCCGTTATCGGTGATCACAGTGTGGGGGAGCCAAAACGGCAAATGATTGACTTCCAGAAAAACTTGGCGACTTTGCCTCGGTGATCCGCGCCAGGGGTTCGGCCTCAACCCACTTCGTGAAGTAGTCGATGGCCACGATCAGGAACTTCCATTGTCCGGACGCCGGGGGAAATGGTCCTAGGAGGTCCATTCCCCATTGGACGAACGGCCACGGAGCCGAAAGCTGGGAGAGTGGAGTGGAGGGCTGCCACTGCACCACGGCGTGCTGTTGGCACCGATCACACTTCTTCACGAAATCGGCGGCATCCTCCTTCATTGTCTCCCAGAAATAACCTTGACGGAGAGCTTTGTAGGCTAGCGCTCTGCCCCCCACGTGGTTCCCGCAGATGCCCTAATGGATTTCCTGGAGCACAAGTGAGGCCTCTGCAGGTCTCAGGAGGGTCTACAAGTGCAAGTTCTAGGGTAGGCTGGGTGCTCCTAGAAGGTGGAAGGTTATCAGGAAGGTCTTTGAAATGTTTATCTAAAAAGTCCTCTAAGCTACTGTCTTTTTCTTGTTCTTGGACCTTCTCAATGGGCAATTCTTGTGAACCCCTTCCTTCTTCACACTTCTCTACCAGATTTGACTCAGGGGTGTCTTCTTTGGATTCCTCAATGAGTTCAGGGGTATTCTCACTTAAACTTTCATTGGGTGTAATTTCTTCTTCCTGAACTTCCTCAAAAGGGTCTTCTCTTAGGGTTAGCTCCTGAATTCCTTGAGTGGCAGGGGTCCCCTCAATAACCCCATTAGGTAGGAGTTGGTTAATTGAATTATCGGGAGAGATATCCTCAAATTCTTCTTCTTCATATTCATCTATCAAACTTATGTCAGGCTCATATATTTCTTCCTCAATCTCACTGAAAGGTTCTAATCTATTCTCCTTTGATTCCTCTTTAAGTACGGCTCTGGTCGGGTCAACTAATTTTGGGATGACCATGCCTAACTCCTTCTCAGTGTTATCCTTCTGGTCAAGAGGTGACACAAGTGGGAATTGACAAACAAGAGTCTGGTTCACTACGGGTGTCGGATCAATCGAAACTTGACTCAAGTTGGTAGAGGTTGGCTTTAAGTCCAAAGTACTTGATTGGTTATATCTTAAAGACCACTCATAGTCTTGGGCTTCTTGGTAGGCTCGGTCTAACTTATTGGTCTTTTCAAGGCATAGCTTCCTATAAATGTCTGGGTGTAACCCAACCCTAAACCTCGATGTGATCTGAGCTTCGGTCTCAATGGTATTGCATTTCATGTCATACCACTGAAAGTCCTCAATATATTTAGACACAGGCCTATTACCTTGTTGCAATTGGTACCATTGGTCTAAAAGTCTTTTCTCATAGGATCTACCTAGGTACCTATCTCTCAACTTACTTCTCATATCTCTCCAAGTATATATTTCCTCTTTTCTTTGATAACACTCATGCTTAATAGCATACCAATGCGACCTAGCATGTTTGGTGAACTTGGTTTTGGCCAACCTAACTTGTCCTAATTCCGATATGTTAGTGCACTCAAAATATCGATCCATTTGTTCTTCCCACTTAATATATGTCTCTTGTCTTCCATCAAAAGTGGGTGCATAAGGTTCGGTGTTCCTAACAGGTCCCTTTTCTGAGTCAACCAAGTATGGATATAGGCTCCTAGGGTTATGCTCGGGATCACGGTATAAGGTCCTCCTAGGCTCCTGGCATGGGTGAGGTTGGGGCCTATTAAATTTTGGATCAGGAGTCCAATTTTGATGTCTACGTTTCTCAAGTCCCTGGGCTCCGTCTCTAAACTGGGCAAAACCCTCATTCATATCCTGACTCAATTTGGTCATACTTTTGGTAAGAGTTCTAATCATGGCCTCTAAATCAGGTTGGGTTTGACCAGGTTGGTAGGGTACTTCATTCCGGGTGGACATGATGATGCAAGCAAGCACACCAAATGAGACTCGACTGAAATGACTACGGGCTAACTAGACCTAGAGCCCAAACTAGATGCCCAATCAGAGTGGCAAGCTAGCCTGTAGTAACTCGGGACTCAGCCAGGCAGGTGTAAGGGGAGTGTTAGGTCCCTAATTGCCAATCCTAGACACCAATCAGAGATTGGCCATGTAGGCAGACCAGCACACAAGCCCTTCGGGATAGAATCCCTGAACCACCATTCTAGACACTGAGTACAAAGCACACAGAGAGTAACTAGACAAACTGACTCAACATTAGCCTAGACCCGACTTGTTGGTGTCCCTAGCCCACTAGGACAAATTAAGTCTAATAAATTTTAAAATTAGGCTTAGGATCGAATGAATGGGTGGTGGTTTTGGGCTAAGGAGAGGTTATCAACTCCTCCCCTTATCTTAGATGCTCAATTGCCCTTAAGATGAATTAGGAGATGATCACTCAAAAAAATTGAATTGCAGAAATACAGAAACAGAATTGCTATAATTTAACTCTCATAAATTTCATAGAAACCAATAAATTACAGTAAAATTATGTAAAATATTTTCAATTACACTGGTTCCAGAAAAATAAAAATAATATAATTTGGAGTTACCTACAATGAGAAAAACTCCTACAACAGGATAGTTACAGACTGAAAACAGAATGCTTCCCCCGTTTACAATTCCTGCTACGAAGTTGTAACCCAGCGGATCCCCTACACGCCCGAGGAACACCCCGTGGAATGGAAAGAGGAGGCTTGCACCTCGCTTAGTTCCTAGGACTGGACGTCCTGGGGAGTCTACTTCGAGCAGACAAAGTAAAAAAGAGAGACACTCAAAACATGCAAGCAAGTCAGAAACCCTAGACAGGGCTCTGATACCAAAATTGATGCAGAACAAAAGATGATGCGATGCGGAAGTAAATTAAAATTAATGTATTTTTTTTTTTATTTATTTTCAGAAGTCGGCTTTGACTTAAAGGAAAGATAAACTAATGCTGAAAGAAACTAAGAAATGTCAGAAAGCACAATTAAAAGGAGTGGATTATCAGAGTAACCCAGAAGTAGGATCGCTGGGGATTGAGAAACCCCCAGACCTAGGGTTTACTCCTCTTTCAAGAAATAGACGAAGAGAGAAGAGAAGGTTTTATACCTGACTGTGATATCTCTCGTTGCTTCAATTGAAGGACACTCTCGAATAGATTGTAGGATCCTTGGAGACGAGGTATCTTCGCAATGGATCCTCGGATTGTAGTCCTATGGCAAGGTTGGCCTTCTTCTCGAACTCAGGATCTGGAAGAAGAAGAACAAAAAAAAAAAGAACCAGAAACTCAAAGAAAGACACTGACCTGAGGACTTAATGAAGATTGTTGGATGTAGAAGTTCCGGAGATCTTGATACTGATCTGACTCTTCTTTGAACTTGCTCTGTAGTTGAAACAGTTGATCTGAACCTGGATGCTGGTGGCCGGCCTCTATGTGGAAGAGAGGGGCCATGGGATGTAGATGGAAAATTAGGGTTTGGTGGTGGTGGAGTAGAGATGGGTGAACTAAGCTAGGGTTTTGGGGTTGGAGATCTCACACCTCCTCAAGGTTCCTAGGGAACCCGGATTTACTCCCTCATGGAGCTCAACACTTGAATACAAGTGCGGAAGAGAGAAACACAAAGTTGCTCACAAAGAAATTGATTTCATTCATCTTTTTTTTCAAGAGTTACATAGAGTTGAATATATAGACATAACAAAGAAATAAAATTTCATACACTTCCCATGTGGGACTAATAGGACTAACCCATACTTTAGGCATCAAATTCTCTTCCTAAGACTCCTTCCATGAGTGGGCAGCCCAAAAACTCCAAGAAAACTTGAAAATCAGCTCCAAATGGCAGGTTATGGGGGTGTCTCCTAGTATCTCTCCATGAATCAAGGATTTTTCCTTCATGGTTTGGCTCTTTTGGACACCTCCTAGTCTTGCTCCATAAGTTTAGGCTTCTTCCTTTCATGGCTTTGGCACTTTAGAAAACTTTTGGGTGCCTCCTTGATTTTCTCCCCAAGACATGCTCTCTTCCCTTTTATAACTTGGGTTTTTATGGAACATTGTGGGGCACCTCCTTGATCCTTTCTTCAAGAAAAATTCTTGCCATCATGGCTTGGGTTTATCTGGAAAGAAGTTGGCTCCTCCTTGGATTGAGGTATCTTGATGGATTTCTCCCCCAAGTGGTGCATGAAAGAAGGGACCTGCTTTCTTGTGGTATGGGGACCAAGGCACACTGGATGGAGATGTGGCGCCTCCTGGACTCTGGCGTGTGGCTGGGAGTGTGGCGCCCACTTGCTTGGTCCTGGGAGAAAATGTGGCACCTTGGAGAAGACCTAGACCACTACTAGGACTTGTATTGAGTCAACATGACTCAACAAAATTTAAATTGCAGGGAAATACAGACTCAAACTAAAATTGAGTTGACCAAGTCAACCCTTATTACAAAACCAGAAAACTCTAATTCTTCGGGCAATGTCAATCAGAGATCCAGATGGAGCCCTGAAGTCTTCTTCTGAGTCTGGTGCCCGCACCAATTCTCCCGGGGTGGGAGGAACTCGACCCTGTCGAGTATGGATCAAGCTGGCTCTGGTATCTCTCCAAGAGGTCTAGGTCCAATTCTTGTAATTCTTCTCGGGAGATCCAAGAGTTATCAGAATCTGGCCTTCCTTGCCAGCAGACCAGGTATCTTTGGTATCCTCGATTACGAGTAGAGATAACCTGATCATCCAAGATCTTTTCAATCTTCTCTTTCCTCACAGGCCAGTTTGTTGGTGGACACACAGGATTGGGTTTACTCTCAAGAGCAAGATTAGGCTCAAAAAGGCTCACTGGGAATCACAGCTGGCTCTCTATACTCTACTAGGTCTGTAATGTTGAAAGTGGAGCTAATGCGTAGTTCTGAAAGCAACTCGAGCACATAGGCATTGGACCCTACTCTCTTCACCACTCTAAATGGTCCAGCTCCTCTAGCATGTAACTTTCTAGCAGTTCCAAAAGGAAACCATTCAGGCCTTAACCTAATCATTACATAGTCTCCCTTAACAAAAGTTTTGACTCGCTTTTGAGAATCAGCCAACTTCTTATAAGTTTCATTACTTAAATTTATTTTGGCATGAATTTCTTTATGCAAGTCCTTTACATGCTATGCAAGTGCATCAAGAGACTTGTGTGTGTGGACTAATAGTGAAATCAGATCAAGTGGTGTGTGAGGCTTGTATCCATGAACAATTTCAAAGGGACTCTAGCCTATAGACCTATTGATCGAAACATTATATGCAAATTTAGTCCTGGACAAAATACAAATCCCAATTCCTGGTGCTCTCAATCAAACCTAAATCTGAGTCAAAGCCTAGTAAAGGGTCAAGAAAAACTAAACTAGACTGACAACGCATTCCTAAAGAATGGACTTTATTCCAAAGGAACCCTAGGTCTAAACCTAACAAACTACGGCTCTCTAGGTTTGACCTTGGGTTGGAGGATGGCATGCAGAGCATGAAAACTTATTATGGATGCCTAGTAGGTGCCATAAGGTCTTCCAGAAGTAGGTGGCAAACCTAATAGGTTCTAAGGAGTCTTGCAACCTAGAGATCTCAGTAAAGTGTAATCCCATAGCTCTAGAAACATGAGAAGATTCAGGGAAGGGTAGGAAATAAGAATCAGAGTTTTGAGGTGGTTTATCAGAAACAAGAAACAAACCTTGGTTATTCAAGATGACCTTAAAATGAGGACATTGTTCTATAGGTGCACTCATCCAAACCTCATGATTTGCTCTAGGAGGGTCTACAAGTGCAAGTTCTAGGGTAGGCTGGGTGCTCCTAGAAGGTGGAAGGTTATCAGGAAGGTCTTTGAAATGTTTATCTAAAAAGTCCTCTAAGCTACTGTCTTTTTCTTGTTCTTGGACCTTCTCAATGGGCAATTCTTGTGAACCCCTTCCTTCTTCACACTTCTCTACCAGATTTGACTCAGGGGTGTCTTCTTTGGATTCCTCAATGAGTTCAGGGGTATTCTCACTTAAACTTTCATTGGGTGTAATTTCTTCTTCCTGAACTTCCTCAAAAGGTCTTCTCTTAGGGTTAGCTCCTGAATTCCTTGAGTGGCAGGGGTCCCCTCAATAACCCCATTAGGTAGGAGTTAGTTAATTGAATTATCGGGAGAGATATCCTCAAATTCTTCTTCTTCATATTCATCTATCAAACTTATGTCAGGCTCATATATTTCTTTCTCAATCTCACTGAAAGGTTCTAATCTATTCTCCTTTGATTCCTCTTTAAGTACGGCTCTGGTCGGGTCAACTAATTTTGGGATGACCATGCCTAACTCCTTCTCAATGTTATCCTTCTGGTCAAGAGGTGACACAAGTGGGAATTGACAAACAAGAGTCTGGTTCACTACGGGTGTCGGATCAATCGGAACTTGACTCAAGTTGGTAGAGGTTGGCTTTAAGTCCAAAGTACTTGATTGGTTATATCTTAAAGACCACTCATAGTCTTGGGCTTCTTGGTAGGCTCGGTCTAACTTATTGGTCTTTTCAAGGCATAGCTTCCTATAAATGTCTGGGTGTAACCCAACCCTAAACCTCGATGTGATCTGAGCTTCGGTCTCAATGGTATTGCATTTCATGTCATACCACTGAAAGTCCTCAATATATTTAGACACAGGCCTATTACCTTGTTGCAATTGGTACCATTGGTCTAAAAGTCTTTTCTCATAGGATCTACCTAGGTACCTATCTCTCAACTTACTTCTCATATCTCTCCAAGTATATATTTCCTCTTTTCTTTGATAACACTCATGTTCAATAGCATACCAATGCGACCTAGCATGTTTGGTGAACTTGGTTTTGGCCAACCTAACTTGTCCTAATTCCGATATGTTAGTGCACTCAAAATATCGATCCATTTGTTCTTCCCACTTAATATATGTCTCTTGTCTTCCATCAAAAGTGGGTGCATAAGGTTCGGTGTTCCTAACAGGTCCCTTTTCTGAGTCAACCAAGTATGGATATAGGCTCCTAGGGTTATGCTCGGGATCACGGTATAAGGTCCTCCTAGGCTCCTGGCATGGGTGAGGTTGGGGCCTATTAAATTTTGGATCAGGAGTCCAATTTTGATGTCTACGTTTCTCAAGTCCCTGGGCTCCGTCTCTAAACTGGGCAAAACCCTCATTCATATCCTGACTCAATTTGGTCATACTTTTGGTAAGAGTTCTAATCATGGCCTCTAAATCAGGTTGGGTTTGACCAGGTTGGTAGGGTACTTCATTCCGGGTGGACATGATGATGCAAGCAAGCACACCAAATAAGACTCGACTGAAACGACTACGGGCTAACTAGACCTAGAGCCCAAACTAGATGCCCAATCAGAGTGGCAAGCTAGCCTGTAGTAACTCGGGACTCAGCCAGGCAGGTGTAAGGGGAGTGTTAGGTCCCTAATTGCCAATCCTAGACACCAATCAGAGATTGGCCAGGTAGGCAGACCAGCACACAAGCCCTTCGGGATAGAATCCCTGAACCACCATTCTAGACACTGAGTACAAAGCACACAGAGAGTAACTAGACAAACTGACTCAACATTAGCCTAGACCCGACTTGTTGGTGTCCCTAGCCCACTAGGACAAATTAAGTCTAATAAATTTTAAAATTAGGCTTAGGATCGAATGAATGGGTGGTGATTTTGGGCTAAGGAGAGGTTATCAACTCCTCCCCTTATCTTAGATGCTCAATTGCCCTTAAGATGAATTAGGAGATGATCACTCAAAAAAATTGAATTGCAGAAATACAGAAACAGAATTGCTGTAATTTAACTCTCATAAATTTCACAGAAACCAATAAATTACAGTAAAATTATGTAAAATATTTTCAATTACACTGGTTCCAGAAAAATAAAAATAATATAATTTGGAGTTACCTACAATGAGAAAAAACTCCTACAACAGGATAGTTACAGACTGAAAACAGAATGCTTCCCCCGTTTACAATTCCTGCTACGAAGTTGTAACCCAGTGGATCCCCTACACGCCCTAGGAACACCCCGTGGAATGGAAAGAGGAGGCTTGCACCTCGCTTAGTT
Source organism: Areca catechu (assembly GCA_021397845.1). NCBI lineage: Eukaryota > Viridiplantae > Streptophyta > Magnoliopsida > Arecales > Arecaceae > Areca > Areca catechu. The sequence continues at coordinate 29,114,346 of CM038046.1, forward strand.
CCTAGGACCGGACGTCCTGGGGAGTCTACTTCGAGCAGACAAAGTAAAAAGGAGAGACACTCAAAACATGCAAGCAAGTCAGAAACCCTAGATAGGGCTCTGATACCAAAATTGATGCAGAACAAAAAGATGATGTGATGCGGAAGTAAATTAAAAATGTAATTTTTTTTTTATTTATTTTCAGAAGTCGGCTTTGACTTAAAGGAAAGATAAACTAATGCTGAAAGAAACTAAGAAATGACAGAAAGCACAATTAAAAGGAGTGGATTATCAGAGTAACTCAGAAGTAGGATCGCTGGGGATTGAGAAACCCCCAGACATAGGGTTTACTCCTCTTTCAAGAAACAGACAAAGAGAGAAGAGAAGGTTTTATACCTGACTGTGATACCTCTCGTTGCTTCAATTGAAGGACACTCTCGAATAGATTGTAGGATCCTTGGAGACGAGGTATCTTCGCAATGGATCCTCGGATTGTAGTCCTATGGCAAGGTTGGCCTTCTTCTCGAACTCAGGATCTGGAAGAAGAAGAACAAAAAAAAAAGAACCAGAAACTCAAAGAAAGACACTGACCTGAGGACTTAATGAAGATTGTTGGATGTAGAAGTTCCGGAGATCTTGATACTGATCTGACTCTTCTTTAAACTTGCTCTGTAGTCGAAACAGTTGATCTGAACCTGGATGCTGGTGGCCGGCCTCTATGTGGAAGAGAGGGGCCGTGGGATGTAGATGGAAAATTAGGGTTTGGTGGTGGTGGATTAGAGATGGGTGAACTAAGCTAGGGTTTTGGGGTTGGAGATCTCACACCTCCTCAAGGTTCCTAGGGAACCCGGATTTACTCCCTCATGGAGCTCAACACTTGAATACAAGTGCGGAAGAGAGAAACACAAAGTTGCTCACAAAGAAATTGATTTCATTCATCTTTTTTTTCAAGAGTTACATAGAGTTGAATATATAGACATAACAAAGAAATAAAATTTCATACACTTCCCATGTGGGACTAATAGGACTAACCCACACTTTAGGCATCAAATTCTCTTCCTAAGACTCCTTCCATGAGTGGGCAGCCCAAAAACTCCAAGAAAACTTGAAAATCAGCTCCAAATGGCAGGTTATGGGGGTGTCTCCTAGTATCTCTCCATGAATCAAGGATTTTCCCTTCATGGTTTGGCTCTTTTGGACACCTCCTAGTCTTGCTCCATAAGTTTAGGCTTCTTCTTTTCATGGCTTTGACACTTTAGGAAACTTTTGGGTGCCTCCTTGATTTTCTCCCCAAGACATGCTCTCTTCCCTTTTATAACTTGGGTTTTTATGGAACATTGTGGGGCACCTCCTTGATCCTTTCTTCAAGAAAAATTCTTGCCATCCTGGCTTGGGTTTATCTGGAAAGAAGTTGGCTCCTCCTTGGATTGAGGTATCTTGATGGATTTCTCCCCCAAGTGGTGCATGAAAGAAGGGACCTGCTTTCTTGTGGTGTGGGGACCAAGGCACACTGGATGGAGATGTGGCGCCTCCTGGACTCTGGCGTGTGGCTGGGAGTGTGGCGCCCACTTGCTTGGTCCTGGGAGAAAATGTGGCACCTTGGAGAAGACCTAGACCACTACTAGGACTTGTATTGAGTCAACATGACTCAACAAAATTTAAATTGCAGGGAAATACAGACTCAAACTAAAATTGAGTTGACCAAGTCAACCCTTATTACAAAACCAGAAAACCCTAATTCTTCGGGCAATGTCAATCAGAGATCCAGATGGAGCCCTGAAGTCTTCTTCTGAGTCTGGTGCCCGCACCACACTTGCTTCTTGGAGGCAGGCTGCTCCATGTCCAGGATGGCGTGGACCTTTTCCGGGTTGGCTTCGATCCCTCTTTGGGTTACCATGAACCCCAGGAATTTTTCGGCGGAGACGCCGAAGGCGCACTTCGCCGGGTTTAGCTTCATCTGATGAAGTCGGAGGTTGCCGAAGGTCTCCGCCAAGTCGGCAACATGATCCGATAGGGGCTTGCTCATCACTAGCATGTCGTCCACGTACACCTGCATGTTGCGGCCGATCTAGTCCTTAAAGACTTTGTTGACCAGTCGCTGGTATGTGGCCCCGGCGTTCTTGAGGCTAAATGGCATCATCCTATAACAAAAAGTTCCACGGTCGGTGACGAAGGCGGTGTGCTCTTCATCCTCCGGGTTCATTCGGATCTGGTTGTACCCGGAGAATGCATCCATGAAAGAGAGGATGCGATGCCCCGAGGTGGTGTCGACCAGCTGGTCAATCTTCAGAAGAGGGAAGCTGTCCTTCGGGCAAGCTCGGTTGAGGTCGGTGTAGTCCACATAGATCCTCTACTTGCCACTACTCTTCTTTACCATGACCACATTCGCCAGCCAGCTGGGATACTGAACCTGCCGCACGAAGCCGGCGACGAGGAGCTTCTCCACATCTTCGTTGATGGCTCTCTACCTCTCCGCGGCGAAACTCCTCTTCTTCTGGCAGACCGGGCGGCACCTCGGGTCCACGTTCAGCTTGTGCGTAATGACCTCGGGTGGAATGCCCGGCATGTCGGCCGCGGACCAGGCGAATACATTCGCATTCATGCGGAGGAATTCCAGCAGGCGGGTCCGTTCCTCCTCCGGGAGTTGGGCCCCCACCTGCACCCTCTTCAGAGGGTCCGAACCAAGGGGATAGGTCAACAGATGCTCTACGGGCCCTCCCCTGGGTTCCTTTTCCCTTAGGTCGAGGTCGTCAACGCCGGGGCCGAGCTCGGCGCCTCGGGCACCTGGGACCGTCTGAAGGCAATGCGGGACTGGCTGGGTCGTCCCCCTCATCACCCCAAGTCTGGAGGCTGTGGGGAATTGCACTAGCAACCGCTTCGTAGAAATCATGGCGTCCAGCTAGTTGAGCCCCGGACGCTCGAGGATCGCGTTGTAAGGCGAAGGAAGCTTGACGACGGTAAACGTCATCATGATTGTGGTCTACCGAGGTGGGGATCCAGTGATGACCGGGAGAGTGATCTCTCCTTCGACCCCTATCGAGTCCCCGGTAAAGCCTACCAGAGGGGTGTGCACCGGCCTTAGCTGATCATGGGATATATTCATTCGGGAGAAAGCGTCATAAAAAAGCACGTCAGCAGAGCTTCCACTATCAACCATAATTCGGTGTACAGGATGCTTCGCGATGGTCATCTCGACCACCACAGCATCGTTATTTACATTCTTGTTTTCATTCCCCTTCTCAGAAGGGGGTACATCCTCCGGGTTCCCGACCTCCCGGGCTCTCTTCGTCGCCCGCCCGATTCCACAAGAGATCATGCCCACTGGCTTCTCCGTCGGATGGTTATCGATCGCGGAACCGGGGGTAAGGCCGCGAGCGGCTGTCCCTCCGCCGGGACCTCGTTCCTTATGAACTTCCTGAGGTAGCCTCTTTTGATCAGCTCCTCGATTTCTCGCTTCAGATTACGACACTCCTCCGTGTCATGGCCATGCTCGCGGTGGAACTGGCAGTACTTCAACTTGTCGTGGGTGCCTCTTGGGTTCTGAAGAGGAGGTCGACGGAGGTAATGCTCGCCCTCAATTTCCATGAGGATCTTCATCCGGGGATCGAGGAGAGGGATGAACCTTCGCTCCAGGGTGGTCTCGCCCTTCAGCTTCAGATTTGGACGAGGGTCAGCAGATGGCCCAGGCCGATGGGGCCCTGGAACGTCTCTCGGGGCTGGCTTCTTCGAGGTCCTCCCGTCCAGGTCTCGACGGGTGCGATCGGCCTCCTCCGCTCGGATGTACTTATGGACACGAAGGAGGAGCTCGGAGTACATCCTAGGGGGTTTTTTATCCAGGGAATAGGTCAGGCGGGATGTCTTGAGCCCGCGCTTTAAAGCCAGCATTGCAACAGGCTCGTCCAGGCTGTAGATCTCCAGGGCAGCGGTCTTGAAACGGGTGATGTAGTCCCGAAGCAGCTCCTGGTCCTGCGATGGATAGAGAAGAGGCTGTCCACCTCTCTTGGCACCTTCCGACAAGCATCAAAGTGCGCCACGAACTTTCCTTCCAACTGATGGAAGGAGCAAATAGATCCGGGCTCGAGGCGGGTGAACCAAACTCGAGCGGCCTTCCGGAGGGTAGCGGGGAAGGCAATGCACAAAAGAGTGTCCGTGGCCCCCTGGACCCTCATGAGAGCCTTGTAGCTCTCCAGATGGTCCAAAGGGTCGGTGGTCCCATCGTAGGGATCCACCTGCGGCATGCGGAACCGGCTCGGAATCGGCTCCACCTAGATTTCTTCGAAAAAGGGGGACGGGAGTCGTAGCCCGCCGGGTCCGCAGAGGATTTCTGCAGGTCGGCAAATCGGTGGGCGAACTCCGTCAATTTGTGCTCGTGCTCATCCAGGTGCCTCTCAGCTTGGCGCCTGATGGCCTTGTCAGTGAAATCTTCCACCGAGGTCGCTGGTGAGGGGGGTGCCGATCGGTCTCGGTGCAGGGTCTTGCCTCGGCGTCGCTTACTGTGATGCACCGTCTTGGCCTCGTCGGCCGGGGATCGACTCTCGTGATCCACCGAACCGGAGTAATTTCTTTTCATGGGAGTTTGGTGGCTCCCGTGAGGATTGGAGGTTGCCCGCGGCTGGGATGGCTTGCCGTGGATGGAGCGCAGGCTCCCGTGTGGCCCCACGGCCCGAGTCGCGGGGGTCCTTGGCTGAGGCTGCATGGCCAAGGAGCGCTGCTGATGTTGTAGTTGCCGAACTGCCATAGTCAAGGTCTGCAGCTGCTGGATGATAGCCGCAAAAGGTCCGTATGCCGAGGTCGGCGGTGGTGGAAGAGGAGGGGGAGCAGGGAGCTCCCATTCCGGGCTGTGTGGCCCCTGAGGGGAGGGGACCTCCCCTACTCGGCTGGTGGATGCTTCTCGTCCATGCGTGACCACCATGGTCGGAGCGCGCTTCGTTCACGGAAAGCTAGCTCCCACTGGGGGTGTTGTCCTGCCCCCCTTCCTGGCACGCCAATCTGTTGCCGATCTCGCCGCCGCGCCTGTGGCTTCGGAGCCACCAATCCGACTAGACCGTCTCGTCCTTGGGATCTCCTGGCTCTTCGAACCTGCAAGGCAAGGTCAGAAGCCTCGGCCGGGGGTCCCGGCGAGGGAGCTCCGACGGTCAAGTTAGTAAATGGCAAGAGGGAACAGAATCTCCGAGACGGGCCCCCAAAGGAGTCCCAGACTTAGAGATCGTGCTAGCAAGAAAGATCTCAGGAAGAATAGAAATCCGGCCGAGTTCCTCCACCGAGCTCATGCCAAAGGTCCCCTCTCGGGATCTTGGATCCTGCTCTTGGAAAGGAATCTCCTCTCACAGTCTTTGTTTCTTGCTTACCTTGTCGTCTACCCTTCCCTTCCTTTTAACTCCTCAGGCTGTTCTTTCGTTTGCCACCCTTGGGAGGCTCCTTCATTGCTTCCAACCCCTTCCCTCCATCTCTTTCCCCTTCTGGATCACAGAACCAGGCGGCTTCCCCGCCTTGCTTGCCGAGCCTAGCGAGGAAAGAGTAAAGGGAGGGCGCTGGGCAGACCGCCGACCAGACCTTGGGCTAAGCACGAGCGCTTCTTCCCAGGCACCGACGAAGCCCGTTATTGGGTCCTGTTTTGTCAGGACTTCGCCTCTCGACTGCGTGACCTGTCGAGCCGATGTAAGCGATGTTTCGTGTGTCGCTGCCGACCGTACGGGCGCTACTCTCGGGGTGCGGTGCGCACTGCTCGAGGGGCAATCTTGGAGCTCGTGCTCCTGCTCCTCGGAAGCTTCTCTGCATAGGTTGGCCTGCCTCGGTCGAGGTGGGACCGTCTCAGGGTGCCACCTGGCGAGGGAGCAGGGAGGCCGCCAGCTTCGGCCGAGGTGGACCCCTCCTAGGTGGACACCTGGCGGAGCGGCAGAGGGGAACTCGACTTCGGCTGAGGTGGTCCCGTCTCCGGGCGCCACCTGGCGAAGGAGCGAGGGGCCTGGCTCGACCTCGACCGAGGTGGGACCGTCTCAGGGTGCCACCTGGCGAGGGAGCGGGGAGGCCGCCGGCTTCGACCGAGGTGGACCCCTCCTAGGTGGAAACCTGGCGGAGCGGCAGAGGGGCGCTCGACTTCAGCCGAGGTGGTCCCGTCTCCGGGCGCCACCTGGCGAAGGAGCGAGGGGCCCGGCTCGACCTCGGCCGAGGTGGGACCGTCTCAGGGTGCCACCTGGCGAGGGAGCGGGAGGCCGCCGGCTTCGGCCGAGGTGGACCCCTCCTGGGTGGACACCTGGCGGAGCGGCAGAGGGGCGCTCGACTTCGATCGATGTGGTCCCATCTCCGGGCGCCACCTGGCAAAGGAGCGAGGGGCTCGGCTCGACCTCGGCCGAGGTGGGACCGTCTCAGGGTGCCACCTGGCGAGGGAGCGGGGAGCCGCCGGCTTCGGCCGAGGTGGACCCCTCTTGGGTGGACACCTGGCGGAGCAGCAGAGGGGCGCTCGACTTCGGCCGAGGTGGTTCCGTCTCTGGGCGCCACTTGGTGAAGGAGCGAGGGGCCCGGCTCGACCTCGGCCGAGGTGGGACCGTCTCAGGGTGCCACCTGGCGACGAAGCGGGGAGGCCGCCGGCTTCGGCTGAGGTGGACCCCTCCTGGGTGGATACCTGGTGGAGCGGCAGAGGGGCGCTCAACTTTGGCCGAGGTGGTCCCGTCTCCGGGCGCCACCTGGCGAAGGAGCGAGGGGCCCGGCTCGACCTCGGCCGAGGTGGGACCGTCTCAGGGTGCCACCTGGCGAGGGAGCGGGGAGGCCGCTGGCTTCAGTCGAGGTGGACCCTCCTGGGTGGACACCTGGCGGAGCGGCAGGAAGGCCTGGACCGACCTCGACTTTGGCCGAGGCGGAGCCACACCTGACTTTGCCGAAAAAACTCCACGTGGCTCGAATCATGCCCAGCGAAATCTGAGACATGCCACGTCACCGTTACGACCGTAACACATATCATAGCCCTTACCTAGAGACTAGACTGGGCTGATCCTGTATCGAAGAGGTTCTGCTCGAAGAGGAGGTCCTGCCTACAAGGAACCTTGAGGTGACAAGCTGGTCGTACACCTCTAGTTGGCAGGCTCCATAGTGGCATTATGATTGGAAGACCTTTCAGGGTCGCTCCAAACCCAGTTGACCCCTTCGATAGAAGCAAAAAGGTATCGGTTCTTCCATCCCTTGATGAAAGTGGATAGTTTGAACTAGAGAGTCCCCGATTGGGGCGTGGCAAAACACCACCCTTTCTCTACGGGGTAGCGCTTCAGGATGAAGAGGGCCTTGAAGAGGAAAAACGCAACTATGCCATGAAAATGTCACAGGATGCTGAAAGAATATGACCCTAAAGGAATTTAAGGTGAGTTGGACTTGAACTAACCTATAGTTATCTAAAAAAGATAAAATAAAAGGATGAAAAGGAAGCCAGAAGTCGGCGAGAAAGAAGTCCTTGTATAAGGCAACCTACCTAGCTTGCTCGAAGTGACCCTCTCATTCAGGCCCAAGGTCGAGATCTGGATAGTCTTCGGGATCCTGTATATCCCTCGAAGGCCAAGGGCATCTGCCTTGGTCATCATCAAGATGGCGCCCAACAGACCAGCAAGTCCAGGCTCGAGGGTGCTGGGGGAGGGGGAAGAGTAAGGATGCTAAGGCTGCCCGTCTAGCGAGGCCCCTGAGTGACCTGAAAAGGGACGTCCTCCTCCTTGTTATCCGAGGGAGGAGGCCTAGACCAAGATGAATCTATGACACTTGGAAGACCTAAGGTACACTCCAGGAAGGGCGCCCATCCCCGGAAGAACTCATGAGTCCCTAAAGAACAAGCAAGAGGAAAGAAGGCCTAGGGCTATGAAGAAGAATACCCTCCTGGAACGGACCGGGAAGAATGGAAGAACAAAGAGAAGGGACTAACCTGCGAAAGGCAGTGGCTCGAGATTTCAAACATGGATAAGGAGACCCCCTTTCTTCTCTTTTCCCTCTTCCTCTCCTTTGCAATTTTTAGAGGACATGATGGAACAAGATGTCTACCTAGAGAAGACAGAGAGACCTTTTTGAAGCCACACTCAACGGTCAGATGCAAACCTTTCCTAGCATCAACCGGTGAGATCCGGGCATAGGGCAACATCCATCATATGAGGCACCTCAGGTCGCGAACCACCGTGATGGGGGATGCAAGGACATCATTTTTTGTTGTCTTCTCATATGCATGGTGGTTCCCTATTGGCGGACTGATGATACATGAATCGCTAGAGGTCATGGTAGTTAATGACAATGCAAAGGTCCCTCCATGTCAGCGGCGTCGAATTTCTCCCTTCATCTCGAGCCTGGAAGACCATAGTGCGCTCTAGACTCGGGATTGGGGGGCATATGATATGACTAAGTGCCGACGTGGCACTTGTGAGCCCTACCCCGACCATAGTAACCCCCAAGCCAAGTTGAGCTCTAGGTCGAGTAGAGCTCCCGGTCGAGTTGAGCTCACAGCCAAGTAGAGATCTCGATCAAGCTGAGCTCATAGTCGAGTAGAGCTCTGGGTTGGCTAGAGCCCCGAACGAGAAAGAGTCCTGGGTCGAGTCAAGGCCCATGCTGAGTTGAGCTCCGAACCAGTTAGAGCTTGTGGCTGAGTTGAACCCCTGGCCAAGCCAGGTCGCAAGTCTGGGAGAACACGTCCTGTGGGCCATGGCCAACAACGGGTTGAAAAAGCCGCAACCCCCAATAGAATTTGTATAGCCCACTGGATTCTAGCACCATGACTAAGGACCTTAATAGCAACCCGGGAGCGTGGTGTCTTCATCCCTGCCAAACTTGTTGCAACGGTCACAAAGGTACACCCTGCAGGGGGGTGCTCCACTGAACTTGCGCCCCTTGCAGGGGAGTGCCCTATCAGAACTTCAGGTCCTATCCCATAGAGCTCTGCCAAACTTGCACCAATCGTAAGGGAGTGCTCTGCTAGGACTTCAGACCCTATCCCATGGTGTCGTTTTCTATATAGATAAGAGAGACCTCAGGCTAAGGTAAGAGACAAGCAACCCCCTGCTATTTACAGAAAAAAAGATTTCTCACCCCCCATCTCTGTGGTGGTCACCTAGGCTACTATGAAAGAGGGGCTGTTGTCATCGATTGCTAATCTAACTTGAGCATCGAATTGTCCTTGCAAAAGCCCTAGCTTGGGTTTTTTTCTAGCAGGTCCGGCTAACTGGGATCGATTAGGGATGAGGGACCTGACCTTCTCTGAAGCGCCTAACGTGGCTTCCGGGTCCACCAAGGCTGCAGGCGAAGGGAATCCAGGCTGCAACAGTATCCAAATAGACACTGGAATCTCAAATTTTGATTGAAGTATATAGAGTATATTATTTGGATTTCAAAACAAATGTAAGATTTGTTAATGGAGATCAAATGAAGGAAGAGGCCGAAAAAGTTTCCTTAGCAATATTAAAGAAGTATTGGATTCATCTTTGATTTTAGTAGCAATTGATATACAAAGCAAGAAACCACAGTTTTCTAAAAAAAAGTACAAATTACAAACTGTTGGGTGAAAGTGGAAGGAAGAGGAAAGTTAGGGAAGCCTCTATTAACTTTTGGAAAGTTAATAGAGGAAAGTTTGGTTTCGTCTTTGATTTTAGTAGCGATTGATACACAAAACAAGAAACCACAATTTTCTTAAAAGTGCAAATTACAAACTATTGGATGAAAGTGGAAGGAAAAGTAAAGTTAGGAAATACTCTATTAAATTTTGGATGGCTTCTTTGTCTTTTATTAATTTTTTATTTTCTCTTTATGCATAAGATAATAGGTAAATGATTTTTAAATTTTTTTTTATAATCATAAAGCTTAGACTCATTAGAATAATTAATAATTGGCAAAGAAAAATCATTTAACTGTTCTTAAAAAAGAATGGATAATTTTTTAAATATTTTTATCATCAAGAAAGATTAGTAGGGAAATAAGTATATATGAGTGACATGTATTATCGGTATTTTTTTTATATAAATGTGTCAATAATTATCACTAAGTACATTACTAAATGAGTGACATGTGTCATCATTTATTGCTAATAGTACTATTTTAAATATATATAATAGATTGTATTATATACTTGGGGACTGACACGTGCAAATTTCATCAACAATATGAAACCTTTAAAATTTCATGGTGGTTTATCCACTATTAATTTTGCTCAAAAGAAGATGAAAGACTTATAAAAGGAAAATATAAGAAAATCCATTAAAAGAAAGAGAAATATGGGTGCTAGCAATTAGTCAAATAGCATTAAAAATTTTAATTAAGTTTTACATGATAGGGCTTTTTTCAGTAATAAAGAGGAGCCAAGCTCCACCTCCTTCATTAAGCAAATGAAGTCAGTATAAGAGTCTACAGAGCTGAATATATGGTAGCAATCTTATAAACACACATTATGCATACACACATTATGCATGCACACAGCAAAACAGTGATTTTTTATAAATTCAAAATTAATTTTATTTATAAATTTGGTTTGTTTTTGATAATTGAAGCATTTGAGTTGCAAATTCTTTCTTAATCTAAATCAGTTTAAATCCATACTGCGATAGCTTTAAAGAATATATATTTATCTTGAATTTCTTGCAGTACAATATCCATATGTTATAATTTTACCTAGAATTTGCTAAATTTTTGTTTATCCTTAAGATGCTTTCTATAGGCTTAGTTATCATGCAAAGAAAGGTTAACAAAAGATTAGACCCGCCTTTTTTTTTTGATTAAAAAAAAAAGAAGAAGTTAGCTTTGGCATTTAGAACATCTTGTGCTTGAAATTTAGAACCGTGGGGTCATTTATTGACATGTACATGGCCTTAAAAGTTAGCTTTGGCCAAAATTCTGAAAATAATTGTAATATTGGATCAATTTTAGCTACAAAGTGAAATATTATGAATTTAGGAGTTTTGAATGAAATTTTAACTCTGAAGTGTACATTTATATATCTCTTTACGAAGCCATATAATCCAAGAAGGTATTCAAACCAAAATGCTTTTTGAATGTAACTTTTGTACAATTACAATTAATAAAAAAGATAGCAGTTCTACTCAAATATGTAATTATCCAAGTTTTTATTCAAAAAGACTAGCTTGAAGGTATATTTAGATTTCTTGATTTTGTATAAATATCAAGATATTTTAACAAATAATTAATGTAAAACTAAATATATACTTACACAAACCTTCACATACTCCTCTTGTTTAAGTCTTGATGTTGCCGCGCTCACCCCTGGACCGGGCTCTGCTCGCTGTGCTGGAAAGCTCCTCGGCCGGCCAACCTGCAAAAGGTCCCCTAGGCGCCGGAGGTGTTCCGGCGGGGGACACTCCGATGCTTAAGTTAGTAGGGTTTTGGAGCAACAGAGTGGAGAGAGGCAAAGAAAGAACGGAGAACGGAGAGGAAGAGCCTCTCCCCCCAGCGGAGGTCCCCTGGATCCTTTTTATGGGCATGGATACTGCCAAAATTTGTTAGAGGACAGAGACGAAATCCCTGATTTGCCCCTCAGATGATCGAAGTAATGGCCAGGCGGCACAAAGTCATGGCCACGTCGAAGAATCCGTTGCAATAGAATTCCGGTACCAGCTGAAGAGAATCTTCCGGAACCCTCAGGCGTTCTTCCGAACGTGGATCAAGTTGGTCGGCCTCTTGGTTGGTCGGCCCTTAGGTGGTCGGCCTCTGGTTGGTCGGCCTCTAGTCGGTTGGACTCTAGGTGGCTCTAGAGTAATCAGCCCAATAATCAATCGGCTCATTGGGCCTTCGGTGGGGATGCATCCGGGCCTCCGAGGGAGCCGACCGGTGGGGCTTCAATCCACCTTAACCGGCCAAATGCCTTGTCCGGCTCAATCTCGGGTCTGACCGGGCGTGTATAACAATTGCCCCCTGCTGTTGAGCTTTGAGGAGGCACGTGACCTCGAAGTGTAGCATCATAATTCTTAGTGCATATTGTGCCCGTACGTGCCTGATCCGGAATCATCGCGACGGGATGCTTCAAATCTTCCCACGATCAGCCTCCTGGATAGATGTCGGCCTCTCATTGGGGGGGTCGAGGGTCGTAATTAATGGCGGAAGGATGTCATTACGAATGTCAGGCATGCAGGGCACTGGCGAAAATGAGGAGACGCGCCATGCCAGGTGGCTGCATCCGGGCAGTCGGCTTCAACTTCCGGACGGCTTCTTTATCGTTGGTTCGGCTCGCACACGGATCACCGCCTGCCATCAACCTGTTGCCTCAATTTCGAGAAACGTGGACGGACGCGTCTCCTAACAGGGCAGTTGAAATGCCCGCTAAGAATGAAGCGACGCCCCCCCCCCCCCCCCCCCAACAAAGAACTATAAAAGGAGGGGCGGCATGCCTCGGGAAGGTTTGCTGGTTGTATCTGTGCTCTACGAGAGAGAGCTCCTTCTTCTTCCCCTGCAAGACCTGGTTCTTAGAGGGCCGTCTTCAGGTTAGCTCCTAAGTCTTTCTTCTTCTTCACTATTAATGGCGACCGCTAGTAGGGGCCCTGTCCAGCGACCTAGGCAGCCAGGGCCGAGCGAGATCCCATCGTCCATGACCCGAGAGCGGGTCGAGAACCTTAGAGTAGTTTACGAGATCCCCACCACTCTGCACCTAACATTGCCGGGCCGAGAGGGTAGAGTGAACAACCCATTAGGACTGGGAACTTTACCGATGTACGAGTCCCACCTCAAGGTCGGCCTGCGGTTCCCGCTGCATCCCTTCTTTGTAGAGGTTTTCTAGCATTATAGGGTAACCCCGGCACAGTTGACTCCGAATAGCATTCGGATCATCTACTGCTTCATGGTATTGTGTCATAGGGCTGGACTCGAATTTGGGTTACCCCTCTTCGGCAACTTTTTCCTCTTGAAAAAGGACTTTAGGAGCCGGGAATGGTGGATGTTCAGTCCTCGTCCCGGCCGGAAAATCCTAAAGTGTCTTCCATCGGCCATCCATGGGTGGAAGGCCCGATTTTTCTTTGTGAGTAGTCTTCAGCCTTGGGGGTTCGAGCCCTTATGGAGGAAGCCATGGGCGAGACTCTGAGAGGGGAGGTCGATCCTGATGGCCGACCAAGCCAGTTACAATGAACTCAATGGAGCTAGTCCGATCGTGGCATTTGAGCTGCTGGGCGAAGACCGCCTTCACCGGCAGGAATTAGCTTATAGAGATTTCTAGGCAAGGGCCGACCTCCTTTCTCACAATTTGCCCTCCTGTCTCCGTCGCTGTTTTTTCCTCTTTGACTAACCCTAAATTTCTTTTCAACAGGAGGAAGGATGAGGAAAATAGATAAGGCCAAGGTCGTTCAGCGGGCGATATGAAAAAGGCCCACCACAGAGTCGGCTCCAACATCAGCAGCCGAAAGGCAGAAGAAGAGGCGGGAGGAGAGACCTCCGGTACCCGTTATGGAAGTGGGGTCCGACGAGGATGACACCCCTTTTAGCGAGGTGTTGGCTAGGAAGGTACTTGAGGCTCCGCCCACCGCTGGGGAGTTGACCGCTCCACAGGAGCAGAATCAGTCGGATCTACCCGACACTCCGGACGCGCCGGCCCCTATGCTCGTCGTCTCGAACATAGCAGGGCCCTCAAGGGGCAAGGGAAAAGGAGTGGCGGTGGAAGAGGCCGGCGAGGGGGAAACCAAAGAGGAATCGGACGACGAGGTCCGCCAAGAGGAGTTCCAACACTGGAACGCTTTGGACCACCCCCGGAGAGCACGGAGCCTGCTCAGAGGGGTGATGACCGACTTCGATTGGGAGCGGTCGATACAAAGAAATCTGAGTGATGTGGCAGTAGAGTCCTACTGCAATCTCATGAGGGTAAGGTGCTTTACTTTACTCATTCGATTCTTTGCCCCCCTTTCCCTTCTTCTTTTGGCTGTAATTTAGTCTTGTGCCCGCAGCTCCTCCACGACATTTCTCTGATGGACGACGGTATCGACCGAGTAATCCATTCGACCAAAACCTTCGCCAAAAGGGTGCAGGAGCTGGAGGCCACTCAGGCTGCCATGGAGGCGACTCAGACCGCCTTAGAGGCATCCTTGAAGTTGGCGGAGGAGAAGTCATCGGCCGCTCAAGCAGAGGCCGAATCATCGAAGAAGGCCCTGAAGGAGGTAGAGGGCCAACTGGCCGACCGGGAGGCCAGACTGAAGAAGAGGAAGGCGAAAGTGTCCTCCCTCATGCACCGGCTACAGGAAAAAGAGGGTCGGTTCCTGGAGGCCGACAAGAGAGCCCAGGCTGAAAGGGCCACGGTGGTGCGGCTGTCGGCCCAGCTTGAAGAAGCCAGGGAGCAGGCCGCAAGGCAGGCCCAAGAGGCGGTGACGGCGTATAAGGCCTCCTCTGACTTCGATGAGGAGGTCGAAGAGGCTGCGTCGGACTTCTACCGAGAGGGCTACGATGACTGCATGAAGAAGGTGGCCCTCCTTTTTCCGGAGCTAGACCGGTCGGGTGTGGAGCTGGAAGGGCCTGCAGAAGAGGGAGAGCCCCAAGGCGAAAGAGAGGCGGAGGAGGCCAGGGCCGGAATGGAGATAGCAGGCGTCCCGGTCGAGTCTTCTACTGCTGCAGTCCCAGCTGTCCCTCTGGTTGTAGCGGACGGGGCCGAAGTTGAGGCCCCCGATGCGCCATCTATGGGTCCAACCTAGGGGTTTGTAAAGGTCCGACCCATCCTTTGTAAGCATCTGCTTTTGAACATAATGAAATATGTTACCTTTGTCTTATATATGTGTGTTGGACTTGATGTTCTCTCCAAGTTTTTCTAAGTCTTGTTAGTCGGCTTCTCTGTACCATAAGTTACTTTCTTTTTCTTCCGAAGTTTTTCCAAGTGTTTCTGGTCGGCTTTCCTATGCCGCGGGTCACTCACTTTTCCTCTAAAATTTTTTCAAGTGATCCCGGTCGGCTTTTCAAAGTCTGAAGCAGGAAGGTTGGCAACTTGTTTAGTTCGGATTCATGAACCAGGAGATTTGCTCCCGATTTGCTTCGTCAGGTGGCTCAGGTTCGCCATCTGTTCATTGTGTGATCCCACCCGGGCCACGTGCGGTGATTGTCGACCGGAGTCGAACTCTCGGAATGGGCCACCCTAGGGCCTCTACCGATCGGAGTCGGACTTTCGAAATGGGCCACCCTAGGGCCTCTGCCAACCGGAGTCGGACTTTTGAAGTGGGCCGCCCTAGGGCCTCTGCCGACCGAGCCGGACTTTCAGAGTGGGCCGCCCTAGGGCCTCTGCCGACCGGAGTCGAACTTTCAGAGTGGGCCGCCCTAGGTCCTCTACCGCGGAGTCGGACTTTCGGAGTAGGCTGCCCTAGGGCCTCTGCCGACAAGAGTCGGACTTTCAGAATGGACCACCCTAGGGCCTCTACCGACAAGAGTCGGACTTTCGGAGTGAGCATGAAGGAAACTGTAGACTTTATTGATAGTACTTGTGAAGATTATCTACATTCCACGGGCGTGATATTTGTTGCCCGTCCAACTGCTCAAGCTGGTAGGTCCCGAGCCTGATTACTTTCACTGACTCGATAGGGCCCTCCCAATTAGGAGAAAGCTTTCCTTGCTCGGTCGTCTTGAAATCTCCGTCCTCCGCAAGACCAAGTCACCGACCCTAGAAGGTTCGTGCCTTAACCCTCGAATTATAATATTGAGCCATCTTCTACCGGTAAGCTGGCATCTTCATGCTTGCTCGTAGCTTGGTCTCCTCCAGCAAATCTAGATCAGCTCTTCGTTGCTCCGAGTTGGTCGGTTCGATGAGGTGATCAACCCGCAGAGATTGCAAAGAGATTTCTACATGGATGACCGTCTCACTCCCATAAGTCAAGTTGAATGGTGTTTCTCCTGTTGCCGTCCGAGCGGTGGTCCGATATGCCCACAATACGGAATAAAGTTCTTTTGCCCAAAGTCTTTTGGCTTCATTCAGCCGAGTCTTCAACCCATGCAAGATCGTCCGGTTGGTGACCTCAGCTTCTCCGTTAGATTGCGGGTGGCCGACTGAGGTGAGCCGATGAGAAATATGGTACTGCTGGCAAAAATCTTGAAACCCTGAGTTGTCAAATTGCCTTCCATTATCTGTGACGATCGTCCGTGGATACCAAATCTGAAGAAAATGCAATTTCGAATGAAGTTCGCCACCTTGGTCTCCTTTATCTGCGCCACTGCTTCTGCCTCCACCCACTTGGTGAAGTAATCGATGGCCACGAGGAGGAATTTTCGCTGACCAGATGCTGGGAAAAAGGGTCCCAGGATGTCCATGCCCCACTGGGCGAACGGCCACGGTGCTACAAGCGGGGTCAGCTGACTGGCGGGCCTCCTCTGGACCCCCGAGTACCTTTGACACGCGTCACACTTCTGCACGAAGTCTGACGCGTCCTTCTGAATTGTGGGCCAGTAATATCCCTGCCAGATAATTTTATAGGCCAGGGATCTTCCTCCAAGGTGGTCACCGCAAATGCCTTCATGGACCTCCCTGAGTGCATAGTCTGCATCGGTCGACCCTAAGCACTTCAACAATGGCTGTGAGAATGACCGCTTATAGAGGATTCCGTCAAGGACGACGTATTTGGAAGTCGTCGAGCGTACACGCTTGGCTTCGACCAGGTCGTCCGGAAGGGCGCCCTGGTCCAAGTAAGTACGGATCGGGTCCATCCACGATGCCTCCTGTCCAACTTGATGGATGTCGGCCGCCCCTTCCACAATGCTTGGATGTCGCAGATGCTCCACAAAGGTCCGGTCGGATGTGCCGACCACAGCCATGGCTAGCTGTGACAGATCTTCCGCCCAGGAGTTCTGCAGCCGGAGGATGTGGAGAATCTCAAAAACTTGAGCAAAGATGTAAAGCCTCGTACCTTGTTTAAGTACTTAGCCAGGGTAGGGTCCCTCACTTCAAACTCATCGTTCACTTGATTGACTACCAACTGGGAGTCAGAGAAGACCCGAATTCGGCTGATGCCCAACTCACCAGCTATCTTCAGCCCTGTGAGTAAAGCTTCGTACTCCACCTGGTTGTTGGAGGCTTGAAATGCAAAGTGTAGGGCGTACTCCACACTGTCTGTCAAGGTCGGCTAAGATCAGGCCCGCCCCGCATCCGGTGAGGTTGGAGGCTCCGTCTATGTGGAGAGTCCAAGTGGGCTCGGACCCTCCTGCTGGATTAGTCCCAGGTACTTTAGTAATTGGAGGGGCGGCTTCCGGCCCCCAGGTGCATTCTGCAATAAAATCAGCATTACCTGGGCCTTCAAGGCCGATCGGGATCGGAAGGAGATGTCGAACTCGCCCAGCCAGACGGCCCACTTAGCGAGCCATCCAGAGGTGTCAGGACTCTGAAGGATCGCCTTGAGGGGTTGATCAGTCAGCACGATAATTGGGTGCGCCTAGAATAGGGCCGGAGGTGCTTCGCCACCGTAACCAACGAATAAATCAGCTTTTGGACTTTAGGATACCTTGTCTTGGCGTTATGGAGGACTTTACTGATGTAATAGACAGGTTTTTGTTGGCTATCTTCCCCCATCCACACCAGAACGGCGCTGACGGCTTCGTCAGAGGCCGCCAGATATAGGTACAACACCTCCCCTTCCATGAGCTTAGCCAACAGTGGAGGGTTCTTCAAGTAATCTTTCAAGGCTTCGAAAGCTGACCGGCACTCGTCGGTCCACCGAACGGTCCGACCGGTGCATGGTTTTGAAGAAGGTAAGGACTTCTCTGCCGACCGGGAGATGAAGTGGCTGAGAGAGGCAATACGGCTCGTAAGTTCTTGCACCTGCTTCTTGCTGGTCGGATGTTCCATGTCCACGATGGCCTTGATCTTCTCAGGGTTAACTTCAATCCCCCTTTGGGTGACTAGGAAACCGAGAAATTTCCCAGAGGTCACCCCAAAGATGCACTTGGCAGGGTTTAACTTCATCCGATGACGTCTAAGCGCATCAAAGGACTCCTGCAAGTCTCTGATGTGGTCGGCCCATCGGAGGCTCTTAACAATCATGTCGTCAACGTACACCTCCATATTTCTTCCAAGTTGCGCTCTGAAGACTCGATTGATCAGCCATTGGAAGGTAGCGCCCGCATTCTTTAGGCCGAAAGGCATCATCCTGTAACAATACAACCCCCTATCCATGATGAAGGCCATCTTCTCTTCGTCTTCAGGATGCATCCTGATCTGGTTGTATCCCGAAAACGCGTCCATGAAGCTCAATAGCTGGTGACCAGCTGTGGCATCTACCAGCTGGTCAATCTTTGGTAGGGGGAAGCTGTCCTTTGGGCAAGCTTTGTTGAGGTCCATATTGTCCACACAGATCCTCCACTTTTCACTGGCCTTCTTTACCATAACAACATTAGCAACCCATTTGGATAGTGGGATTCCCTGACAAACCCGGCGTCAAGGAGTTTTTTCACTTCTTCCTCGATGGCCTTCTGCCTTGCAACGGCGAAACTTCTTTTCCTCTGTCGGATAGGTCTGTATGTTGGATCCACATTTAGTTGGTGAGTAATAACATCCGACGGTATGCCTGGCATGTCTGAGGCCGACCAGGCAAAGACATCAGCGTTGCTTCTTAAAAACCCTATCAGCTCCTGTCGGGCTTCTTCACTTAGTGCACTCCCAATTTGGAGTACCTTAGTGCGGTCATCTTCTCTCAGTGGAACAAACACAACCTTTTCGACCGGCTGACCGTAGTCATCAGCCTTGTCCCTGGGATTCAGTTGTTCGAGTGTGGGGCGCTCATTCAGCTGCTTATCATGTATGGCCAGACATTGTCTGGCCATCCTACGATCTCCCATCAGTTCCCCTATCCCGTTATGAGTTGGAAACTTTGCCAGTAAGTGGTAAGTGGATACAATGGCGCAGAACTTGTTGAGAGCCGGTCGGCCCAAGATGACGTTGTATGCTGAGGTCGTACGGACGACCACAAAGTTAACGGGGAAAGTTCGTTGGCAAGGTTCTATCCCCAGGGTTACGGGTAAGATAATTTCTCCTTCTACCCCAACAGAGTTTCCTCCAAAGCCAGTGAGTGGCATCAAAGAGTCCCGCAGCCTTGACCTAGGCAAATTCATCCGAATGAAGGCATCATACAGCAAAACCTCCGCACAGCTTCTATTGTCAATAAGGACACATTTTACATCATAACTGGCAATGATTGCCGACACAACAACAGGGTCATCCCCTGGGAGAGGTGGTTCCAATAGATCTTCATCAGAAAAACTGATTATATTAGAGCCCCTGGGCCTCTTCACAATGTCTTGGCTCTATCCGTACCCTTGGTTAGACCTTCGGTGCAACATGCCTACACCTCCGCCCGTCGGACGCTGATTGGGGAGCTTGGCCTCTTCAGGTGGGTTTTTGTCAGTAGAACCTTCAACCCGATCCCGGCGAGGACAGACATACTTGCTTAAGTACCCCCGCCTGATTAAGTCTTCAATAGCATCCTTCAGTTGGATGCACTCCTCGGTATCGTGTACGTGGTCCCTGTGAAACCGACAATACTTGCTCTTGTTTCTGGCAGCAGGGGGGCCCCTCATTGGTCGAGGTCTTTGGAAGTAAGCCTCGTTCTCGATTTTCATGAGGATTTTCTTCCTTGGAAGGGAGAGAGGCGCATAGGTCTCAAACTTCTTAAAGAGGTCTTTCGGCTTCGGGCTTCGGCACCGAGTAGGTCGGCTGTCGTCGCCAGGAGGTCTGACTGCATGAGCCTTGTCGCTCCTCTTCTTAGTGGCTAATCTCCCCTCCACTTGGCGGTGGCTTGCAGATTGCTCCTCTACCAGGACATATTTATGGGCCCTGGCCAACAGCTCGGTTTAGTCCTTTGAAAACTTTTTGTCCAGAGAGAATGTAAGCCTGTATGACCGAAGGCCTCTCTTGAAGGCGGACATTGCTACCGCCTCGTTCAAATCTAGGACTTCCATGACCGTTGAGTTGAAGCGAGCCATGTAGTCCCGAAGAGTCTCCCCCTCCTTCTGGAGTATGAGGAAGAGGTAGTCGGTGTTCTTTGGAGCTCGACTGCATGTCCTGAAATGTGATAGAAAAAGAGTCTCAAGCTGGAAAAAAGATCAGATCATTCCTGATCGGAGGGCCGTGAACCACATCCGGGCGGCCTTTTTCAGGGTAGCTGGAAAGGCGATACAGTAGAGGGCGTCGGAAGTGCCCTGTACCATCATATGGGCTTTGTAGGTGTCCAAATGATCTAGTGGGTTGTGGTGCCATCATAGGGGTCCACCTAGGGAATCTTGAAGTGTCGGGGAATGGACTCCCCCAAGATCTCGGTAGAAAAAGGCGGGCGGGTGTCATAGGCCTGCCCCCCTTCGGCCTTCTGCCGTTCGATAATCTCCGCCATGCGCTCTTCCATGCGCATGATTTTACTACCGTAGTCATGCGGGTCTTCAGCAGGGCACCGACTGCCAAGGGGAGCGGAGTCGGCGAAAGATGGGGAAGCCGACCTTGCCCTCTTCCCACTAGCGTGAGCACCCAAAGACCTCCGGGGCTCCGGTGCAGCATGGGAAAGAGGGGGCGGCTCCTCAGGCTGCTAGGTCCCCCTGGGAGCTGGGTGGTGGTTGATGTAGGACGCCGCGGGTGGCTACCGCCAGTCTTCAACCGCTTCCTGGAAACGCTGGACCGCTAAAGTAAGTGTTTCGATGTGGTTCACCAGCATTTGGAATTGCTGCAGCCCCAGAGTGACGGTGGGCTCGGCAACGGCTATCGTGGCATCCTCCTTGCGGAGTACTTCAGGCTTGTGGGGAGAGTGCCTCCCTCTAGCGAAGACACTTCGCGTTCTTCCTCTCACCATCTGTAACTTTCTTCAGTCGATCTCTCCTTTTAGAACAGGGAGCGGAACGAAGGTTCAAGGGCCGCCCTCCTTCTAGCGCCAATCTGTTGCCGCACTCACCCCTGGACCGGGCTCTGCTCACTGTGCTGGAAAGCTCCTCGGCCGGCCAACCTGCAAAAGGTCCCCTAGGCGCCAGAGGTGTTCCGGCGGGGGACACTCCGATGCTTAAGTTAGTAGGGGTTTTGGAGCAACAAAGTGGAGAGAGGCAAAGAAAGAATGGAGAACGGAGAGGAAAGAGCCTCTCCCCCCAGCGGAGGTCCCCTGGATCCTTTTTATGGGCATGGGATACTGCCAAAATTTGTTAGAGGACAGAGATGAAGTCCCTGATTTGTCCATCACAGGATCGAATAATGGCCAGGTGGCATAAAGTCATGGCCACATCGAAGAATCCGTTGCAACAGAATTCCGGTACCAGCTGGAGAGAATCTTCCGGAACCCTCAGGCATTCTCCCAAACGTGGATCAAGTTAGTCGGCCTCTTAGTTGGTCGGCCTTAGGTGGTCGGCCTCTGGTTGGTCGGCCTCCAGTCGGTCAGCCTCTATGTGGGCTCTAGTGTAATCAGTCCAATAATCAATCGGCTCATTGGGCCTTCGGTGGGGATGCATCCGGGCCTCCGAGGGAGCCGACCGGCGTGGGCTTCAATCCACCTCAACTGGCCGAATGCCTTGTCCGGCTCAATCTTGGGTCCGATCGGACGTATATAACTTGATATTATAAATTATAAAAATATAAAAAAATTATAAAAATTCAGTATCTTGAATCGAATATTTTCTGGTGGGATAGGATATAGCTATACCAATTTATCTCCTTTTTTTTTATTAAAAAAATATGGGTCATTCTTTTTCTTTGATAAAAAAAAAGAGGGGGATAAATCCCGTGTAGTTATCTCTTTCAGGTCCCAATCCAGTTAGACTATGTTTGATTCGAGCTGCAAGTTTATACGTATTCTCTCCATCACTGGTGAGTATGTCAACCTGATACTACTAAGATATTGGAATAGTGCGCTCTCTCACCATCTCAATTACGTGTCCTAGGAAATTCCTGAATCATTTTTTTTTTTTTTTTTTTTTTATAAACAAGAGGAATGGAGGAGAGAAAATCCCTTCTGTAGCTGCCCCCACTGGGCCCCGTCCCGCAAGACCATTTTCGATTCGGGCTGCAATTTTTGCAAGTATCCTCCCTATTCGAAGATGAGTATGTCAGCCTGACCACACTAAGTTACCAGAGTGAAGAGCTCTCCCATCCCAGTCACATGCCCTAAAAATTTTTTTAAATTTAATCAAATAATTTATGAATCCAAGTCTCAAATTCGTGATCTAGAGAACGCGAGCAGACGGCTCATCAACTGCACTACCACCTAATGATATTCACGGGTCATTCTTGAGCATAAGATGTTGCAGGGAGGGCGGGCGGTGCCGTCCCATCTCACCAATCAACACACGAAAAGTGGTGGGGGCTCGCCAAAACATCCAATGGAACTTTGCGCAGGATAGATTCCCTCATCCGTTATCTTAGAAGTGAATGAAGTCCAATCGTCTTCGGAACAAGATCGGATAGTCCTGGAGATCCGTATGGGTCGTGATAACGGATCTGTTGATGTGAAAGCATGGGGTCATGGAGGATCCATGTGGTGAAGTCGAAGTATTATTCCTCCCACTCTCCGGTTCTTTCAAAGAGAGCGAACTGGTAGTCAAATATAACATGTACCGGTAATAATAGTGTCATAGAAAGATTTATTAGGTCAGTCCCAAGCGGCTATTTTACTTCGGCTTACGAAGGGTCGTGAAAACATTCTCCATGCATTAAGGTTAGTAATTTCTTTTTCTTTGAGCATGAAACAATTAAGATCTTGTAGCAGTTAGGCCAGAGTTCAATCATGTATTAGGTTTATATTTGGCTGTTATTGTCAATTATAATGAAACTTAAAACAATAATTTTGAAAGATTATGATATGATTGGATTGTATATATTGAGGTTGCTGTTGACGTGGAATCTTCGTCGACCGGACAGAGCTGCTGGATTGCCGATTCGCTCTCCTTGATAGATACCTCCAAAACAGATTCATGACCTGATTTTATTCGGTGGGGGACACTTCGATGCCTAAGTTAGAGAAGGAGATTCCAGCAACAAAATGGAGAGTTTCTAAAAAGAAAGATAACGAAAGTATTCTCTTTTCCAGGCTTGTCTCGCGTACCTTGGGTGTTCCATCTTACTAGTATTTATAATTATCGCGCCAGAGTATGGTTAGGCTCACCTATCTATAGTTAGGACGGGGTTAATTAACTTTATTCTGCATATAACCATAGATGGTTGCCAGCCGGTTCTGACCAGTTTGGAGTCATTGGAGCTGAAGTTAGTGGCCACGTGGCCACCTCAATATGGTTATGATTGGAGGTAATGACTACGCGGTTGATCATAACAACCATACTTATGTTCAAAGATTTGGGATCAATCGGAGATTCGCTTCCGAGCTTCTTCTTCGGGAAGGGCTGGCGATTGAATCAGCGGACTATCTTCGGATTTATCTCTCGCAAATAAGCCGAAGACACCTCTGTCATTTGCATCAGTGTTCTTCCCTTCAGAATGGGTTGTGAAATGAAGCAGATGTTATCTTCGAATCAGTATTCTTTGGATCGGCCCTATTTGGCTGATGTATAGAAGACTGGTTGGGAGCTGGTGGTAGTAGTCTTCGGGACTAACGCCTTCGGCTAGGCCGAAGACTGGTCCTAGGTGCTCCATTTAGATGCCCGGTTCAGAAGGAGTTTGGTAAGCAGTTGAGCCGATAATTAGTTCATATTGTATTGACATATCATAACAGTTGCTAATTAGCACGGCTTGTGATTTGCAATCACTGTTGATATTTGTGCCCTGGTTCGATTTGCACCTCATCAGAAATTAGCCAAATTTTTCGCTCACAAAAAAAGATAGAAAAGCCATTATAATAAGATAGTTGCTAGATAATGACTTATTTGAAAATCCAGTATAATTGCTAATAATGAATTTTTAAAAAATCCCTATTATGTATACATAGCATATATATTTATATATATGTATAAGGTTGCAAATGGATTGGGTTAACCAATAACCTGACTTGACTGATCCATTTAGACCCATCCAATCCATTTTTATGGATCCGTGGATAGGGATGGCAATGGGCCGGGTTCGGGCCCGATGCATAACTATCCAACCCAAACCTAATACTCAATAAACTATCTAAACCCGGTCCAAACTATCGGGACTGGATTTTTTTATCTAAACTCATCTCAATCGGGTATCAGATAATCGAATTTACTCGGTCCAAACCTAATTGAGTCATATTAAATATTTTTTTTCATTTTTATCAACTTTAAAATCATCTACCATTTATAAATTATAATATATTAACAAAAATAAATAAAATTTAACTATATTTTTAGTTCAACACTGATCCGAGAGGAAAAATGGAAGCGAAAGAGAAGAAAGCTAGAGATTTTATGATTGAGGTTTACCGATTACAAATTATATTTACTTCCTTTATTTATAGAAATAATGATTAGGATAAGGTAAAATATTTTAAAATTTAATAATAAAAATAATAATTTAAAATATGTTAATATATAATATAATTATTATATTTAAATATTAAAATAATTTGGATCGAGTTCGGGTTGGGTGTATATCTATCCAGTTCCGGTCCAATCCAAAGTTAAGCATTCGGGTTTTACCTAAACCGGTCCAAACCAGTTAAAGCATTGACTACCTGATCCAATCGGGTCGGATACCCATGGGTAGTTGGTTTATTCTTGCCATCCTTCGTGGATCCGAGTCAGGTCAAAATAGACTCGTTCATTTTTCGAGTTGGATCTGGGTTTACTGAATTTGAACCCGACCACCCAACTCTAATAATACCACTAATAATCTATTTAGCCAATTTTAAAAATATAAAAATTTTTAATATAAAAATTATAATTATTTTTATATCTTAATTTATTAAAAATAAATTATTTCTTTATCTATTTTTGGTTAATATAGGTTGGCTATATAATAATTAAAATATGGTTATCTATAATTTCTAAATCATATTTAGATTTTATCTAATTTTTTTAGATGAACCGAAAACCGGATTATTTATGGATGGCCGTCAACCCGAATGGGGGGTTGAAAATTCTAATAGTGAACTCGACCCGATTTTCTAGTGGATCATCTAATATTAAGACCCGATCAAAGAATCGGATCGGATCGGGATCACTTATGATCCGATCCAATCCGATCCATTTGCACCCCTACATATATAATAGTAAAATAATTCTCAACCGGCATGGAAATTTAGAATTACAATATTATTCAAAACACCAAAGAAGATGATTAAAAAACAATGGTTATTGTTGTTACATAAATAGTCATCATAATAGAGCCATTGCTTGACAAAGATTACTGGTTAAAATTCTCTATATACATTCATAATGGCACAAGACTCCTAAACCGTTCTCGTATTGCCTTCATCCCTTTTAAATTATCTATTATACATTCATAATGACACAAGACTCCTAAACCATTCTCGTATTGCCCTCATCCCTTTTAAGGATATAATATCCATACGAGCTTTGCAATTAAAAACTTATACCCTTATGGCCTTATACTTGCTTTGTACCCACCTTGAGTTAAGTTGGATAAAGTAGATAGTGCAGAATTGATTGGATAGACGAAATGAATTGGCTTGGATCTGATAAAAAAACTTATCATAAAATATTTTAAATAATTATAACTTTGGAATAACAAATTTAGATTAATGTTTTATTATATCAGATTTGGGACGGAGCAAATCATTATCCATATATTATTCAAACTTGCTTTGGATATTTTATTTAGAATACATACCGCTTCACGATTTAAATAGGTTTCATAAAATCTGCTATATTCAAATCGAACCAGATCGATATCTAATGATAAAATATCATATCCCAAATATAGATATAACATGATCATACTATTGAAGAGTACAATCCAGGATAACATGAAGTTAAGTATCCATAATATTAGCTAAAACAAAGATCCATCATAAATAAATAAAAACAAGATGTTCAATTCAATTATTATTTAAATCAATATCCATAGGAACTAGAAAGCATCTAAATTTGAAACCAAATACCTGGTCCAAGTTTCATAACTCACAATTACTTAACTACAAGTTCACTACAGTAAAGGGGGAAAAGGACGACGCTTATCTGCCGACGCTTCTGGGAAGCGCCGGGAAGATCTAGAACCCACCGACGCTTTTGGTGAGCGCCGGCAATATCCCAAAATCCGCTGACACTTTTAAGCATCGGCAATTACCGACGCCTCACCGGACCCATCACTAACCTGGAATCCGCCGACGCTTTTGAAAAGCGTCGGCATCACCGGACCTTTATCGACGCTTATAAGCGTCGCCGACCTTTACCGACGCTTATAAGCATCGCCGGACTCCCAGGCACTCTACACCCCCAAACCCCACCCCCCTCGCCCGAGCCCTAGATCTCCCGAGCCACCGCCGAAACCCCCTCCTCCTCCTCCTCCTCCTCCTCCGCTCAATCCACCGACGCAGCACCCGTTCGAGCCGCCAAACCTCCGATCCTCCTCCTCCTCCGCTCGATCCACCGACGCAGGATCCATCCGAGCCGCCGAATGTCCTCATCCTCCTCCTCCTCCTCCTCCTCCGCTCGTTCCGCCGATGCAGCACCCGTCCGAGCGCTGAACCTCCTCCTCCTCCTCCTCCTCCTTTGCCGATAGTTCCTCCAATCTGTGGTATTAAGTTTTCAGAGATGGGTTTTGTGATTCTACTACACATGGATTTGGTTGCCTTGGATAATTCAAAGTATATTAGATTATTTTCCAAAACAAATTCAAAGCATACATGATTCTGTGCAATCATTGGTGGCCTTTGATCGGGCCACATTAAAACTGTTTAGCTTCCTTAATCATTGTTATCATCAGTTCTCAACCAAAATCTTTTATTATTATCCGAATTAATGATAATATAACCAATTATTCACGAATATTAATTGAACTATTTATTAAATCTTGGATCATTTTCAAACTATTCTATAATTCCTGTATCTAATTACATGCTCATCTAAAACAGATGTGTCTTAGATTAATAATATTACTTGCTATCGCTCCTGTTTGTATCCACTTGCCTCTTATTGGTTGATTGCACATGATTAAGATATGACTATAAATATCTTATATCTATTTGATCTATCGTTATATATATTTTATTAAAAGTTTCAGTCATTTGCTGACCATCTGGTGGAAATTCTATGACTTCCACACCTTCATAAATAAAAAGGTGGAAAGCTAGCCATATACCAAGTGGAGATCCCAATGAGAATAATTTGAAACCCTCTACTCCAAACAAGTTAGAAAGATAAGTATTTGCTTTATTATACAAAGTCAGGATTGTAGACTCAGGTAGGCAACCCAAAGGAGGGGGTGAATTGGGTTTTATAAATTTTTTGTATTATTTGCAAAGTGTGAACTAAAGCAAGTATATGCTAATGCAATTCAAGTGCTTATGTATTTCAAATAAATGCAGCGGAAATAAAGAAATAAAAGCATAAGGAGAACAATCACACAAACACAAAGATTTATAGTGGTTCGTGAAAGAAAACTGATGCAGGTGGTTTGACAAGATCCTACACTAGGCATGCAAACATCTGCAGGAGCAGATTGGATTTTAAAACAATTTTTAAAATTCACGCAGCGAGTATCTGCTCCGCCAGGAACTAATCTAAGTCTAGTTGAATTTAGGCATGCATAAATATATAAAATATTTATAAAATATTAAACAATTTAATCTATCCATGCAGGATTAAAAAATAAATTTTCCATACCTTTATTCCACCTGGAATAACTCTGGAATTAACCTGGAATAGACTGGAATAACTGGAATAAAGTTATTCCAGTCGTCTTCCTCCTTGGGACCTTGTTTTGGCTTGTAAAACATCGTCGGAACACCACCTTCCGGACCTCCGTTTGCTCCCAAACTTAAGCAGTGGTTTCTTGGACAAGTCTTCTTCGATTTGCCACCGGTTGCTGCAATCAAATCTAAGCCAAAAAAATTAAATAAATCACCAAAGTCTGCTGCCAGATTTCTGCAGCAGAACTGGTTAGCAGACTTTGGCCTTCGTTTCGGAGCAGGTGGGGCGATCCCGGCTCGCGTGGTTTGCTCCTAGGAGTAGAGTGGTACTCCCTCTAGAGGTAAGACATGCCCGGGGCTCTCGGATCCACCTCTACGCACGGTGCTAGCCACCGGAAGAGGGCTTCACGGTCACTGGTATTTTTTTAGCAACAGAGCTTTGCTGAAATGGGATTTTGAGCACTTGAAATGATGGAAAAAACTCTCCCTCTCACCCTCCAAAACGCAGCCTATCTAAGCTCTAAACCAGGGGTCACTCAAAGAAGAACACCTTGGTTTCTTTGGTTCTCATACGTTGGGATTTTTCTCTAATCTCTCGTTGAAAACTCTTCCTGAAACTCAACCAACACACAATAGGGGAAGACTTGGTGTAGTTTATATAAGGTGCTAGGAGGGAGAGGGAGGTGGAGCGACGGAAGGCAAAGAGAAGCAGCAGCTAGTAAACCCATTAATAGCCTTAAACCAGGATTAAAAAGGTATTAACCAACAATAGAAAAGGAGTGAATGCCAACGGTTGGAGAAGAGGAAGGGACGCCCAGCTTCATTTGATGCTTGGAATTCCACTCCCAGCGGTTTGAAAAAAATTCCAACGTAAAGTAAACCATGTAAACGGTCCAAGGAGAGGAAAACCACTGGTCCAAACAAAATCGGTCCATTCCCATTTAAAATAATTGGTTCAATCCAATTGAACCGGGTTCAAGGAATTAAATTGGTTCACAACCAATTGGAGGCCGAAACGAACTCCGAATCAGTTCAAATTGATTCAGAAAAATCCTGGCGCAGTGCTGGTCAACCCGAAATATTTTTCGATCGACACAGACAAGGGCAAGATGGGGAAAAAAATGCTCAAAAAATACTGTGACCATAAAATCGAGACGATTCCCAATCGTAATCGGTATCCGGATCAGAGAGTTATCCTCTGTGGCGTGTGACCTCATAGGTTCGAACCTAAATGGTAGCACTAGAACAATTTCTAGTACCAGCACAGGAAACCATCTAGCAATGGGTCCCGGCGTCCGGATAGGTTGAAGATGCGGGAGCAAACTATCGAACCTTTGGTATATGGTTACCGTATAATTCATCCCTTTGACCTCTAATGCTCATGACGACTGAGATTGGGCTGCCAACCCAGACTGAGTCAGTCGACAACGTGTCTCAACCTCGCAAGTCTAGTGACTCTTCACTAGGACTATCCCGGCCGAGGATTTGCTAAATTGAGATACTGCGAGACATTCAATCCAAACTAGTGGGACAGGTCAATTCCATCTTGGTCCATTACTACTCCACAAGTACTTGCCTGTACCCAGAAACCTTCCGTCACCGGATTAAAAATTCGGGTAGTCCGGCACCAAAGCGCAGGGAGTTGCTTGCAAGCTACCGCGATGATCTCAGGTCAGAGGGACACATATACCCATATCTAATCGTAAGTATTCCTTTGGCAGAAAGGGGCTTCACGGAGTCACGTTCAATAAGATATCACATATCCCACTTGCATAATACATCAATGTCACCACACTCATTTGGTTAAAAGGACAACCAAACGATGTGAACTACAACAACCTATACTTGATATATTGCCGTCCAGTACAATATATCCTTTGGTTGTGAACAGGATTTAAGGACCACTCGATACATCCTCTCTGTATCGAAGTCATTGTAGTCCTAAGGACTTCATCACATGGAAAGAGTTCATTTCAGGAAAATTAAGTATGTGATGAGCTGCCAAAAATAATATTTTATTAATTCATAAAATGAGTACAATACTGAGCACAACCGCCTACAACCCAGGCGATTGGCCTTGGGACACAATTCCCAACAGTTCGGTGCCAACCAAGCACCTACATCCACTCCCCAAGAACCCCTGGGAATTCCACTAAGTTTGGTTTTATAACTTAGGCTCACCACAACCTTTACACTTGTTTTGTCTTCGGGCTCACAAGTCAAACCCTGGTTGGTTTCAAGGCTCACCAACAACCATCCTTGGTTTTACGGGATAACCAAGAACCTAAACAACTTGTTTAGGCTTCGGGCTCACAAGTAAAACCCTAGTTGGTTTCAAGGCTCACCAACAACCACTTTGGTTTTCAAGGCTTACCAAAATGTCTTTGGTTTTCCAAGGCTCACCAAAAATCTTAAGTAAAATAATGTAAGAGCAAGTATAAATGAATACAATAAAAGCTTTCTAAAATAAGCAAATATCTCTTTGAAGCCCTTGATTGTTGATGAAGATCTTGTCTTCAAGTTGATGAAGCCTTTGATTGATGCTTGTAGATGTAGACTTTGAATGCTCTCTTTGAAACTTGGAAGCTTGAAGGCTTTGAATCACTCAACTCTTGAATCCTTGAAGAATATTCAAAAAACTCACCAAAGGATTACTTCCCCAATTGATTTTTGATGTTTATATAGCCTTCCAACACTTAAATGACCGTTTATAGCCGTTAGGGAGGAAAATATGACCGTTTGGAAGCAAGTTGGAGAAGTTCTGCAGTCTAGAAAACTAGCCGTTACTGTTCAAGTGTCGATACTTCACCTTCAGGTGTCGACACTTCAGTTTCAAGTGTCGACACTTCAGTTTCCATGTATCGACACTTCACTTCCAGGTATCGACACTTCAGCTCCAGGTGTCGACACTTCACTAAAAGAGCTTTCTGAAGTTTTCTGTTTGTCTCAGGCCTTGAGTCGACACTTCACTCTTCAAGTGTCGACACTTGATCCTTAGGTGTCGACACTTCATTTCCAAGTGTCGACACTTCATTTCCAAGTGTCGACACTTGCCTGTGCCATTGCTGAAACATCTTCAAATTCTTCCATATTAATTCCAAAGTCCATATACTTGATTTTCCATTAATTTAAGGACTTTTTCAACTGAAATACAAGTATTTCTTCATTCAACATGATGAGTACTCAGATCTGAGAAATACACTTAAAACACAATTAGTACTCATATATACTTAAACATTTTGTCAATCATCAAAATCAAGACCATAGTCAACAATCTCCCCCTTTTTGATGATGACAAAACCTTTAAGTATATGAATAGGGTAAGCTTAAAAAGATTAACAATAAGATAAACATGTAAGCTCAAATAATAAGCACCAAGCTCCCCCTCAATATATGATTCAAAAGATTTTTCAGAAACATTTCTCAAAATATGCAAAAGTTTTTTAAGACAATCTCCCCCTTACTAATTATTTCCTTAAGATTAAAAATTTGCTTTCTTCTCCCCCTTTTGCACTTTCTTTCATTTCTAAAAAGATTTTTCATGTTTATCCAATATTTCCCTTTTCATACTTGTTGCCGCTCTCGCCGCCGCGCCCGTGCCTCGGATCAGCCGATCCTTCCTGACCGCCTGGCGATGGAGTCCCCCTTCCCGCGGAGAACCTGCAACAAAGGGGTTAGAAGACCCTGGCCGGGGATCCGGCGAGGGAGCTCCGACGGTCAGTCAGTAGACGACGAGAAGGAACAGACTCTCCAGCCGGACCCTCGAAAGGGCTCCAAACTTAGAGAGTTAACTGGTGAAGGAAACGCTCTGGGGACCAGAATCTCGGCTGGGCCTTCTTGCCGAGCTCACGCCCAGTGTTCCCCTCTCGGGATCTCTGGTTTCTCTCTCGGAGCAAGGCCTTGTGCCGGTGCTTCCTCCTTGTCCCCAGGCTAATTAGCTTACCTGTCGTCCCCAGATTCTTCCCTCTTTATCTCCCCCCGTCGTGCATTTGTCTTTTCCTCCTCGGAAACTCCCCTCCCCCGTCCTCTTCTCTTTCCCTTTTTGGTGAAGGAGGCCAGGCGGCTTTCCGACCTCGTCCGTCGGGCCCAGCAGGGAAAAGGCAAAGACAGGAGAGAAAGAGGGGAGGGCGGCGCTGGCAGAGCGGCCGGTCAGGCCTCGGGCTCCGTGAGAGCGCTCTCTTCCCCAAGCATGGGCGCCATCTATCTATGGGGCCTGTGTCGTCAGGATTGCGTCTCTCGGCTGCGGGACCTGTCGGGCCGATGCTAGTGATGTTCCACGTGCCGCCGCCCTCCGTACGGGACGCCGTCTGGGATTCGTACGGCCCGAGGGATGGCCTCGGGGCCCGTCTCTCTCCCCAGGGCCCTCTTCGTACGAGCGGTCTGACCTCGGCTGAGTTGGGCCCGTCTCCGGGGGCCAACTGGCGAGGGGCGAAGGGTCAGCCGACCTCGGCTTAGGTGGACCCCTCCTGGGTGGACACCTGGCGAGGTGGCAGGAGGTCGCCTAGCTTCGGCCGAGGTGGGCCCGTCTCCGGGTGGCCACCTGGCGAAGGGCGAAGGATCGGCCGACCTCGGCTTAGGGGACCCCTCCTGGGTGGACACCTGGCGAGGTGGCAGGAGGTCGCCTGGCTTCGGCCGAGGTGGGCCCGTCTCCGGGTGGCCACCTGGCGAAGGGCGAAGGATCAGCCGACCTCGGCTTAGGTGGACCCCTCCTGGGTGGACACCTGGCGAGGTGGCAGGAGGTCGCCTGGCTGCGGCCGAGGTGGGCCCGTCTCCGGTGGCCACCTGGCGAAGGGCGAAGGATCAGCCGACCTCGGCTTAGGTGGACCCCTCTTGGTGGACACCTGGCGAGGTGGCAGGGGGTCGCCCGACCTCGGTCGACCTCACTTAGGCGGACCCCTCCGGGCCCGGGCGCCAATGAGGTGGTAGAGGAATTCCGAGCCGAGCTCGACCTCGGCGGGGGCGGTTTGCCTCAGGCAGTCGTCGGGTGGTGTAGTCTTGCCGAACCTGGCTTTGAGGATGGGGCGCTGACTTGGCCGGGGAAACATACACGTGGCTTGCTCGTATTCGGTGGTACCTGAGCCTGGCCATGTCACTGTCACGGCAGTAACAGTTGCCCCCCAGCCCGCCGTTCCGTCGGGGCGTCGTAGAACGGAACGTCGGGATTAAATGCGGACATGACGTGGAGAGGCGAAGATCTTGCATCATAATTGCCACGATCCTCGTCGCCGTGGCTCGATGCAGCTGAAGTCCTATGGGGAGCCGCCACGCGTCGCCCACTTGCCCGTAATTAATGCGTCGCTTCGAGGCAGAGGCCGTTACTCTGCTAACGAGGCGTCGGTGTCGGGCGTGCGCCCACGTGGCGATCATCCAGTGGCCTGAGACGGAATGACGGGTACGGCCGCTATCGGCTGAGTTTGAAAGGGAGGGGACTTTCCAGAACGAGGCCTTTTTCCTTGCTTCGTGGGCGTTTGCTGCAGGCTAACAACTCCTGTTGCTCGCGCTCGTCTGTGCATTTTCGGTGAGTGCCTCCTTCTTCTCCTCTAGCCCCCCTCCTTCTTTCTTGTTTCTTTTCTGATCTTTCGCCCTTTCCCTTTCTATGGCGCGCCGTCGCCATGTCTCTTCCAACCGGACGAGGCCGGTCCATCCCGGCCGAGGACTCCATCTTCTTCCTCCTCAGATGAGGAGACAATCCCGGAGGAGGTCCGCCGGCGTCTGCAACCCGGGGTATCACCATTGGTATCCCCAGGGGGATCCGTCCCCTCCGGTTGCACCTGCCGTGCCCCTCCGCTCTCTTCCTGCTCTGCCTTCTCTTCCTGCTCCGCCTTCTCTTCCTGCCGGTCCCTCCGGTCATGCCTCCACCATGACCGAAGGTGGTCTTTCTCTGCTCCGGGATGCCTACGGCATTCCGGGGTCAATTCGTTTGTTCGTTCCGCGGTCCGAGGAGCGCGTCACCATGAGTGGCCCCGGCCACATAGCCTTCTACGAAGACTTCCTCCTTGGGGGTCTTCGGTTTCCTCTGCATCCTTTCTTTCTTTCCTTCCTCAGCCACTTCCGGCTTATCCCAGCCCAGCTGGCTCCTAATGCCATCCGGGTCATCTTTTCCTTTATTGTTTTCTGTCACTTCCACGGGTTCGTTGCCCGTTTTTCTCTCTTCAGGGCCTTGTTCACCCTGAAGAAGTGCTCCACCGATGATGGCTGGTGGTACATTTCGCCCCGGCCCAGGTGTCTCCGGTTCGACCTCCCTTCCTCGGTCAAGGGCTGGAAGAGCCGATTTTTCTTCGCCTCGGTCGACGACGTCGACTGGGCCTGGAGTGAACCGGACCGGACCCCGAACCGAAATTCCCGGGTCGAGTCGGCGGACCAGGAGTCCTATACCCAACTCCTGGGCGACGAGGTCCCGGCGCTCGAGGTTCTGCTCTCTGAGCAGAATCTTTTTGAGGCCGGTATCAGTCCCATCCATGAGACAGGTGAGATTTGGCCCCACTCTGACCTCTGCCCCCCTTTCTCTTCATAACCGAGCTGGCTGACTTCCTGTTTCTTTTGTTTTGCAGGGATGAAGTTTTCATTGGAGAACCTTTTAGAGGGGGCAGCCCAGCGGGACGTCGTGGAGGTGGACGAGCCCGCAGCGAATAGGGCTCACACGGAGACGAGCCGGGAGGTCGTGGCGGCGACCGTGCCCAGCCCGGTTGCTGTCATTTCCCCGCCCAGGCCACCTCAGGGCGGGGCTACTGATACTTCGGCCGCGCGACCTGTGGCGCCGCCGAGAGGGCTCCAGTGCCTGCTGCTCCGCCCATCGCCGGGCCCGTCATTGCTGCCAGCTCGACAGCGCCGCCCGTGGCGACCGCCGGCCCGTCGGTTGCGGCCTCGGCTGAGGGGGCAGCCGCTGCAGGGGCCGGCCCGAAGGCTCCGGCGCCGGTGATCACCCACCGGGACTCTGTCATCCTCGACAAAGGGCTGGCAGAGAAGATCATGGAGTACGCCTCCACCGCCCGGGACCGCCGAGCTCGAGGCGGCCGGGATTACGCAGACGCGTTGCTCGGCATCCTCCCGCAGCTCTTCACGGTGAGTCCGAGCTTCTCCCTTCTCCTTTTTTTCTTTCGATACTTAGCTTCCTTTATTCTGACATGTATTGCTTTTGTCATTGCAGATCGGGAACGACGTCCTCCTACTGAGGAATTTCCTCGTAGGGAACGCCAAGAGGGACTCCGAGCGGGAGCTGAGACTCGGCAAGCTCGCGGCCGACGTCAAGAACTTGATGGAGAAGGGGCCGAGCTGCGAGCCGATAAACAAGCCCTCCAGTCCGACCTGGCGCGTTCCGAGGAGCGGAACAAGGAGTTGGAGGCCTCCTTGTCGGAGGAGCGGACCTCCAACCAGCGCCGAACAGAGGAAGAGGCGGCGGAGAAGGCCCGCCTGCAGGCCCACTCCCAGTGGCTGGAGCGCCAGCTGGAGGAGGCCCGCGAGACGCGGCCGCGGCGAAGGACCGGATCGCCTATGTCAACGGGCTTCTGGAGGCAGCCAAGCGGGAGGCGCAAGAGGCTGTCCCCAAATTCCGGGCTTCCGACGAGTACACGTCGGAGGTCCGGGAGGCCACCGTGGACTCCTTCCTGAAGGGTTCCGGATGTGCCGGGAGAAGGTGGGGGCCTTCTTCCCCCAGCTGGATCTGAGCGGAGTTGTGATCGGTGGCAGGAGGCCAGTTGGCGAGAGCAGGGCCTCCAGCACGGCCGAAGCGACTCCTGCGGCGCCGTCGACCAGCGATGCCGCGGCTCCGGAGCAGCCCCAGGAGCCGGCCGTTGTAGAAGTCGGGGACGCAGCACCCCGCCTCCGGCAGAGGGCTCCGACCCCGCACCTCAGTGAACCCGGCGTCGTCTTCTCTTTGCTTCTGTTTGTTATTTTGTTTTGTGTTGTCTCTCTCTTTTTTTTTTTGGGGAGTCCCGGCCTGTCGGGACTCCCAGCTTGTACTGACTTCTCACATCAATGGAAATCTGACTTTATCGAAACCTTGATTCTTGTTTCGTCTCACCTTCCTTTTCCTTTCTTTCTGAGATATCGGTTTGGAACACTTGAAACAGTTGCAGGCCTGGTCCTCCCATTGCTCAAATCGAAGGATGGGGTCTGCTGAGTTGCGTCGCAGCAGGGCAAGCCTTAAGCGGGCCCGACTTTGGTCGCCCCCATGCTTGCGCAGGCAACACGATTTCTGCACCGCCTTCCAGGCCGAAGCCCAGGATCTCCAGACTGAGCTCGGTACCGCAGGCTTTCTCAAGCCTTGCGCGGCTTGCTGAGCTGTGCTCCGGGCTTGCGTGGGCAAACTGGATTCGGCGCCACCTTCCAGGCCGAGGCCCAGGACCTCCGGACTGAGCTCGATGCCGCAGGCTTTCTCAAACCTTGCACGGCTTGCTGAGCTGTGCTCCGGGCTTGCGTGGGCGAACTGGATTCGATGCCACCTTCCAGGCCGAGGCCCAGGACCTCCGGACCGAGCTCGATGCCGCAGGCTTTCTCAAACCTTGCGCGGCTTGCTGAGCTGTGCTCCGGGCTTGTGTGAGCGAACTGGGTTCGGCGCCACCTTCCAGGCCGAAGCCCAGGATCTCCGGACTGAGCTCGATGCCGTAGGCTTTCTCAAACCTTGCGCGGCTTGCTGAGCTGTGCTCCGGGCTTGCATGGGCGAACTGGGTTCGGCGCCACCTTCCAGGCCAAAGCCCAGGATCTCCGGACTGAGCTCGATGCCGCAGGCTTTCTCAAGCCTTGCGCGGCTTTCTGAGCTGTGCTCCGGGCTTGCATGGGCGAACTGGGTTCGGCGCCACCTTCCAGGCCGAAGCCCAGGATCTCCGGACTGAGCTCGATGCCGCAGGCTTTCTCAAGCCTTGCGCGGCTTTCTGAGCTGTGCTCCGGGCTTGCGTGGGCGAACTGGGTTCGGCGCCACCTTCCAGGCCGAAGCCCAGGATCTCCGGACTGAGCTTGATGCCGCAGGCCTTCTCAAGCCTTGCGCGGCTTTCTGAGCTGTGCTCCGGGTTTGCGTGGGCGAACTGGGTTCGGCGCCACCTTCCAGGCCGAAGCCCAGGATCTGCGGACTGAACCCGATGCCGTAGGCCTTCTTGTCGAAGTTAGAAGGGAGTGTTTGAAGTGGGGAAACTTTGTTACAGGAACTGGGAGCCTTACATCACTGATAGTACATCCTCAGGTTCGAGGAGTTCCACGTCCGGGGAACCTGGCACCTCCCAATTCTTCCAAATAATATGCTCCATGAGGGAGGGCTTCGGCCACCCGATATGGGCCTTCCCAGTTGGGCGATAGCTTGCCGCATTCCCGTGGCTAGGAGGCTTCGGCGCGCCAGAGGACCAGGTCTCCTGGACGAAAAACTTTCGGCCGCACTCGGGAGTTGTAATATCTGGCTACACGTTGCCGGTACGCCGCCATTCGGATCCGGGCCTTGTCCCTCGTTTCCTCGAGAAGGTCTAGGTTGAGCATCATCCTGGCTGGGTTTTCTGTCTCGTCGTATTGCTCCACGCGCAGCGTGGATAGGCTGAGCTCGATCGGGATGACTGCCTCGGCTCCGAAGACGAGGTTGAATGGGGTTTCGTCGGTAGCCGTCCTTGGGGTGGTGTGGTATGCCCAAAGGATGCCGGGAAGCTCGTCGGCCCACCTGCCCTTGGCTTGGTCCAGCCGCGTGCGGAGGCCCTGAAAAATGGTCCTGTTCATGACTTCGGCCTCCCCGTTGGTCTGAGGGTGCGCCACCGGGGTGAAGCGATGCTTGATGCCGAGGTCGCTGCAGAATTCTTCGAACTCCCGGCAGTCGAACTGGCGTCCGTTGTCGGTGACCACAGTGTGGGGGAGGCCGAAGCGGCAGACGATGGACTTCCAGAAGAACTTGGCGACGTTTGCTTCGGTGATCCTCGCCAAGGGTTCGGCCTCGACCCACTTCGTGAAGTAGTCGATAGCCACTATCAAGAACTTCCGCTGGCCAGACGCCGGCGGGAATGGGCCCAGGAGGTCCATCCCCCACTGGGCGAACGGCCAGGGGGCTGAGAGCTGAGAGATTGGGTTGGAGGGTTGCCGCTGCACCGTGGCGTGACGCTGGCACCGGTCGCACTTCTTCACGAAGTCGGCGGCGTCTTCCTTCATTGTCTCCCAGAAGTAGCCCTGACGGAGGGCCTTGTACGCCAATGCCCTGCCCTCCACGTGGTTCCCGCAGATGCCTTCGTGAATCTCCTGGAGCACAAGCTTGGCTTCTGTGGGTCCTACGCACTTGAGGAGGGGGTAGGAGTAGGATCTTCGATACAGCTGCCCGTCCATTAGGACGAACCGCACGGCCTTCTTCCTGATGAGGCGGGCCGTCTCTCGGTCCTCCGGCAGGGTGCCGCTAGTGATGTACGCAGTGTACTTGTCCATCCAGCTGGGCCCCTGGCTGACCTGATGGACCCCCATCGGTGCTTCGAGGCTTGAGACCTCAAGGCGCTCCACATGAGCGCGTCCCAGCATCGTGTCCGGCAGGGTCGCCAGCCAAGAGAGGGCATCCGCGCGGGCGTTCTCCCCGCGGGGGATATGGAAGATGTTGAAGCACCGAAACTTGGACGCGCCCGCCTTGACGAGCTCCAAGTACTTCGCCATTTGGGGGTCGTGTGCGACGTACTCCCCGGATACCTGCCCCTGTCACGGCAGTAACAATACTTAACATTTTTCTCCCCCTTTTTGATATCATGAAAAAGGGTGAAAGGCAATACGAAGTAGAAATGAAGTCAGAAAGAATAGCAAGTAGGTCATCAAAATCAATGCATGATATCAATTGAATATGATACAAATTGAATAAGATACCACAAAATGTAAGCACATGCTAGAAATGATTTGATGTATATTATACATTCGCCTTACTTGTTCATGGGATAAGGTCACAGCGGCACCCCTACACGTCATAAGAGAGCCCATTGAATGGGAAGAGAGGGTCTTTAAGCCCTACTTATCTCCTATGACCGGACGGCCATGGTGACTAACCCAATCCGAAGCGGTTACTAGGAATTTTTTTTTAAAAAAATATTTTGATACCAATAGAATATGATACCATTTGAATGTAACTCCTCTCAAAGAATTAGATTTGAAAACAAGAAGAAAGAGTATCAGAGCAATATAAGCAAAGCATGATATCAACAAGATATTCTAAGCATCAAATATGATAACAAATCTTTGGATGCTCCCCCTGAATGTTATTCCTCCTTTAAAATATGCATTTATTTTAGGAATAAAACATGAAAGCTTATGCATCAAGATTTGAGATTTTTCAAGATATTCATGATTTTCAAAATACAAAGCATTTATATCACTTAAAAACTTTTAGCATGATTTCAAATTCATTTTAAGATGATTTGATATCCATACAAATGCTAGAAGTAATATGATATCAAGTCTAGCTACTAGAGCAAGGGTTTGTCAATATGCATACCATCTTCTTAAAAGTATCCCTTAACTACTAGTTCTATACTTGATCTAGATCATTTCTAGATTATGCATATATGCCAAAAATAAAAACATATAAATCATAGCATTTCACTTGAAATAATTCAGAAACTATATTAATCAAAATCAATTGAAGATCTAATATTCACAAGTTTGACCATGAGAGCTTGAAATCCATCAACATCAAAATGATCATAATCACAACAAATGATTAATAGTCTAAGCTTGATTCTAATCAATCAATTAAAATAATTTTCAAATCAATATGCATCTTTAAAAGTATTTTTCATGAAATACATTAATCAAAATCAAGTGAAGGTCTTATAATCATAAATTTAATCATGATAGCATGAAATTCATCAACACCAAAAAGTTCATGATCATAGCTAATGATGATAAGTCCAAACTTGATTCTAATTAACTATTTAAAATAATTTTTCAAATTAATTGATGCAATATAAATTAATCTACATTTTTAATTATGGAAGGAGATGTTTAGAATTTACCAATATACAAATTCCTTCATTTTACCATTTAGATCAAAATGTAGCTTGTCCACTTTTTCAATTGTCTTGTACAGCCATTTATCAAAAACTTCCTTTCTTCAAGTTGGGCTGCAAGACATTCCTGCAAAACAAACTAAGTGGACATTTTTGGTACCCAAACTTTCTTGGGTCCTTTATGATTAGTAATTATGGTTCCTTTTGGAACCCAAACTTTTCTTAATCTAGAAGGATAAGCATTGAAACCACATTTATAAGAAAAACTGAAAGAAGTAGGAATATAGAAATTCTTCAAAAGTTTTTGCTTCTTTTCCTCAATCAAAATATTTTTCTCAATAAAAACTTTATCACATAAATCTTTCAAAATAACATTTTCTTTTACTAAAATTCTTTTTCTTTAGAAAATTATTCCTTTCATTTTTCAAAATATCAATCTTGGCATTTAAATCACCATTTTTATTTACAAGATTGGTGTTGTCAAGAGAAAATGAATCTACATGCCTATTTAATTTCTTGTGTTAAAATTTTAGCAATCTATATTCATGCACAAGATCATTAGATGCATCATGTGATTCTTTAAAGGTAAAATCATAATTATTTTCAGCACATACCTTTTTCTCATTTGTCATGAAGCAAAGATGGGCAACTTCATCATCCATACTTGATTCTTCGCTATCGCTCCAAGTTGCCATCATTGCCTTGAATTTCTTTTTGGCCTTGAGGGCTATTATCTTCTTATTTACATCAGCTTCCACTATCCTTTGCCATATGTTCAACTCATAGGTCATGAGTGAACCGATAAGCTCCTCCAAAGGTAAGGTTTCTACATCTTTAGCTTCTTGGATCGTCGTCACCTTTGGATCCCATGATTTTGACAAGGATCTAAGAATTTTGTTCACCAAATCAGCATTAGTATAGATTTTGCCAAGACTTTTTAATTCATTAATAATAGTCATAAATCTTGAAAACATATCAGATATAGATTCATAATGCATCATTTCAAAAATTTCAAAAGAATGTACAAGCAAATTAATTTTAGTGTTCTTCACTTGAAGAGTACCCTCATGAATAACTTCAAGTGTATCCCATATTTCCTTCGTCGATATGCATGTAGAAACTCTATTAAATTCATTTAAGTCAAATGCACAATAAAGCAAGTTCATTGCTTTAACATTGAGTTCAATTTGTTTAATGTCATATTCATTCCAATCCTCTTCGAGCTTTGGAATGGAAATGCCATTAACCAAAATGGATATAATATGAGAACCACTAACAATGATTTTCTAAAGATGATAACTAATAGATTGAATATGGATGCGCATGCGAGTTTTCCAAAATGTGTAATTTATGCCATTGAAAAACGGTGGTCTAACACTAATACCTACAAAGGTTGCCATAATCTTTAACTCAAAATCGTTAGATTTTCAATCAGAGCACCGAGCTCTGATACCAATTGTAGGCTCAGGTAGGCAACCCAAGAAGGAGGGTGAATTGGATTTTATAAAACTTTTGTATTATTTGCAAAGTATGAACTAAAGCAAGTATATGCTAATGCAATTCAAGTGCTTGTGTATTTCAAATAAATGCAGCGAAATAAAGAAATAAAAGCATAAGGAGAATAATTACACAAACACAAAGATTTATAGTGGTTCGGTGCCAACCAAGCACCTACATCCACTCCCCAAGAACCCCTTGGGAATTTCACTAAGTTTGGTTTTATAACTTAGGCTCACCAACAACCTTTACAACTTGTTTTGTTTTCGGGCTCACAAGTCAAACCCTAGTTGGTTTCAAGGCTCACCAACAACCATCCTTGGTTTTACGGGATAACCAAGAACCTAAACAACTTATTTTGGCTTCGGGCTCACAAGTAAAACCCTAGTTGGTTTCAAGGCTCACCAACAACCATCCTTGGTTTTACGGGATAACCAAGAATCTAAACAACTTGTTTTGGCTTCGGGCTCACAAGTAAAACCCTAGATGGTTTCAAGGCTCACCAACAACCACTTTGGTTTTCAAGGCTTACCAAAAACCTCTTTGATTTTCCAAGGCTCACCAAAAACCTTAAGTAAAATAATGTAAGAGCAAGTATAAATGAATACAATAAAAGCTTTCTCAAATAAAGCAAATATCTCTTTGAAGCCCTTGATTGTTGATGAAGATCTTGTCTTCAAGTTGATGAAGCCTTTGATTGATGCTTGTAGATGTAGACTTTGAATGCTCACTTTGAAACTTGGAAGCTTGAAGGCTTTGAATCACTCAACTCTTGAATCCTTGAAGAATATTCAAAAAACTCACCAAAGGATTACTTCCCCAATTGATTTTTGATGTTTATATAGCCTTCCAACACTTAAATGACCGTTTATAGCCGTTAGGAAGGAAAATATGACCGTTTGGAAGCAAGTTGGAGAAGTTCTGCAGCCCAGAAAACTAGCCATTACTGTTCAAGTATCGACACTTCACCTTCAGGTGTCGACACTTCAGTTTCAAGTGTCGACACTTCAGTTTCCAGGTGTTGACACTTCACTTCCAAGTGTCGACACTTCAACTCCAGGTGTCGACACTTCACTGAAAGAGCTTTCTGAAGTTTTCTGTTTATCTCAGGCCTTGAGTTGACACTTCACTCTTTAAGTATCAACACTTGATCCTCAGGTGTCGACACTTTATTTCCAAGTGTCAACACTTGCCTGTGCCATTGCTGAAACATCTTCAAATTCTTTCATATTAATTCCAAAGTCCATATACTTGATTTTTCATTAATTTAAGGACTTTTTCAACTGACATACAAGCATTTCTTCATTCAACATGGATGAGTACTCAGATCTGAGAAATACACTTAAAACATAATTAGTACTTATATATACTTAAACATTTTGTCAATCATCAAAATCAAGACCAGAGTCAACAAGGACTATGATAGAAAGATTTATATAGCCCTTATGAGATAAAGATTGAGATAGGGTTTCACATAACCTGATTTTGGAGTCAAGCATTCTCTAGAAAGAAAATAAGGGAAACATGTCGGGCTATCATAATGTTGATGAATGAAGTGACAATTAATTTTAATAGGTTTGATCTATTCATAGAATACATTATTATGAGCAACTACTTGGTACTCTGATTATCATAATGAGGTGTAGTAGTCCTAGAATGAGAAACTTCCATGTCACTCAACAACAATCTATGCCATAGAAGTTTAGCCATAGTGTTCGCTAAGGCTCAATATCTAGCTTTAGTGCTTGAGTGGGCGACTCCAATTTGTTCCTTGTTATGCCACAATATGAGAGAGTCTCTAAAATAAAAATAATATCTAGTGATAGATCAACA
The DNA here is from genome assembly GCA_021397845.1 of Areca catechu. Lineage (NCBI taxonomy): Eukaryota > Viridiplantae > Streptophyta > Magnoliopsida > Arecales > Arecaceae > Areca > Areca catechu. The sequence continues at coordinate 29,157,250 of CM038046.1, forward strand.
ACCTATCATATCACTAGTCCAATTAGCATCGTTAAAGATCTACAATTGTACCGCTAAGGCGGTAGCCCGGTTGGTAGAGGCTTAAACTGACTATATGGATTGCATAAGTGATGTTAGGCCATGTAACAATCAAATAAACTAGTCCTACAAGCTGGTAGTAAAGAGTGGGGTCATCCAAAAGTGCACCATCGGCTCGAGTAAGCTTTACATTATATAACAAGGATGTAGAGGCTACTTTGTTGTCTGTAAGTTATGCACGGGCTAGCAACTATTTCTAATGGCAACAATCTTGGATGGCCTTCTTTTGTAGGCAACCGATTGTAGTCGTTTTGATTTAGTTGTAGATTAAATAGTATATAACTGAGTCTCCTCTTTATTTTTTATTATTTATTATTCTTTTTCTTAGTAGATTATTTCTATTTATTGATAAATTTCTTAGTATATACATGCATCTTACTGAGCATGTTATGCTTTAAGGTTAGTTTCATTATTGCAAATCTTTGATTTCAATACCATCTGTAGTTTTGTTATGATCAATTATGATTTTTTAGATATTTTTTAAAAAACTTGCATTACATTGAAACATAGACCAGTCAATTGATTAAAGTACATATTCTACACGATCCATACAATTATTTAATTTTTGTACGGATGGGAGAAATATGTACAGTGGTCAATTGAATGTCCAGTTTGGACAGTTTGAGAATTGCAAATAATTTTGTAGGTGCTTATAGTAATCAAACGGTACGGATAGAGTTCCAGATATATTTTGGATATTATATCCTTTTAGTTCTCCTCATACATATTTATTTGTATGGGGAGAACTAAGAAGAATGCTGCCGAAATTTTCTGGAACTTCTATTGCATATCCTTTGGTTACTGTAAATGACCTATATAATTAATGCAATTCTTGAATGGGATAGGACCTCTTTACCTATTAGTTGGTGATAGGGTGTATTTAATAATACTATAATTGATCTATTGAATAAACTTAATTTAAATTTATTATATTCTTATAAATATTTATTTATTTCAGTTAGCTTTTTCTTACAATAGATAAGAGTTGGATAACTAAACCGAGGAATAGCAAAGAATATCTGGATGGAGTACAGAATTTCATTAAATTTGGTATGGAGAGAAGTAGTATTAGTGGGAAGATTTTATGTCCATGCCGAAAATATGTAAATTCCAGCTCTCTATATCCAAATATTGTTGAAGAACATTTGATATGGAATGATTTTTTAAGAGATTATACTGAGTGGTTTTTTCATGGAGAGTCAAGGTTATAATCTACATGTAACCAAACCTCTAACATGGAATATATACCTGATTTTGGATCCAGTAACCAACAGAAAAATCTTGCAAGAGATGATGATATCAGGGGTTTGCTCAGAGATGCTTTTGAATATGGTGCTCAACATCCTGGAGATTATAGTGGAGGACAAGTAACAGCTGGGTTACTTGAGGATCCTATATTTACTGAATCTATACATGATGGAGAGCCGATACCCCCAACTAATGTTGGAACAGATCGTTATCAGAAGCTGATACGAGATGCAGATCAAGAATTATATGACGGTTGCAAGAACTTTTCAAAAATTTCTTTTCTTGTGTATTTGTTTCATATAAAATACTTGAATGGATGGTCTGGCAAGAGTTTTACTATGCTGCTCAAGTTGTTAAAGGATGCATTTCCTGAAGGTACTAGTTTACCAACATCTTGTTATGAAGCCAAAAAACTAGTAAAGGAATTGGATATTGGATATGAAAAGATTCATAGCTGTCCAAATGATTGTATATTATATCGGGGAGAATATGCCGATCAAGAGTCGTGCCATGTGTGTGGATGTTCACGATGGACAAAGCAAAAAGAAAATGAGAGTGAGGGATTCGATAAATTGGATGCAACACAAATTAAACAAAAGACGGCGAAGGTATTACGCTATTTTTCTCTTGTACCTAGATTGAAAAGGATCTATGCATCATCAAAGACAGCTTCGTCAATGAGATGGCATGATGAAAGCCGTACAAAAGATGGAATGCTGAGACACCGAGCGGATAGTTTAGCATGGAAAGCATTTGATGACAGACATCCTGATTTTGTATCTGATGCTCATAATGTCAGGCTGGGTTTAGCCAGTGATGGGTTCAATCCATTTCGGACCTTAAATTCTATCTATAGTACCTGGCCAGTTATACTGATTCCTTATAATTTACCACCATGGATATGCATGAAACAGTCTTCACTTATTTTATCAATAGTCATTCCAGGTGATAAGGGTTCAGGCAATGATGTTGATATTTTCTTACAACCTTTAATAGATGAATTGAAACAACTGTGGGAGGGTATCAGTGCAATTGATGCTTCGAATGGCCAAACATTTAATCTGTGAGCAGCTCTATTATGGACTGTTAACGATTTTCCTGCATATGCTAATTTATCTGGCTGGAGCACTAAGGGACAAGTTGCATGTCCTTCTTGTGGTGAATCAACCCATTCAATTTGGTTAAAACATGGAGGAAAGTTCTGTTATATGGGACATCGTCGATGGTTGGAGGCAAATCATCTATTTTGATATCAGAAGGATTTATTTGATGGTACTATAGAGTTGGGATTTGCTCTAATTCTACCTTCTGGTTCTGATATTCGTAGACAAATGCTTGGTATCAGACACAATTATGGCAAGATGACAAAGTCCTCTAAAAAGCGAGGAAGAGATGATGTTGAGACTTCGGTACAAGAAGAAGTATCGGAGGAAGTCAATACTTGCATCTTAGATACGGTAGTGTTCGAGGATCTGGATAATTTCTTTGAAGTTGAAAATGATGATGATATAATCACGGTAACTATCCATTAGCATACTAAACAATTATGGAAGAAAAGAAGCATATTCTTTGACTTACCTTATTGGGAGCATAATATATTCCGGCATAATCTTGATGTTATGCATATAGAAAAGAATGTTTGTGATAATTTGATTGGAATAATATTAAATCTTGATGGAAAGACTAAAGATAACATGAATGCGCGTCTTGATTTAAAAGAAATGGGCATCCAACATGAACTTCATCCACAAATGCTTGCAAATGATAGAACTTATATCCCTCATGCATGTTATACGATGTCTAGTCGAGAAAAAGATCTCTTCCTGACAGTTTTAAAGAATATCAAAGTTCTTGATGGATATGCCTCAAATATTTCATGATGCGTGAATCTAAAAGAGCGCGCAAAATTTCAAATCTTAAAAGTCATGATGGACATATATTAATGCAAGATATTCTTCCATTAGCTTTAAGGTCGTCAATGCCAAAACAAGTTATTACGGTTGTTTTTCAGTTATCATCATTCTTCAAGGCATTATGTTCTAAGGTTCTTGATCCTCAGGAGCTTAATCAGTTGCAGTTTCAAGTCGTACTTACATTATGTCAGATGAAAAAGATTTTTCCTCCTGGATTTTTTACGATTATGGTTCATCTACTCATTCACCTAGCTTCGGAAGCTAAAATTGGTGGATCGGTACAGTACAGATGGATGTACCCTATCGAGAGGTAATGCTGTAAAACTTAAATTTTATAATTTATATAACTTTTTCATTATTTAATGTGATATAAATATCATACTTTTTGAAGGTATCTTGTATGTTTGAAGGATTATATACGTTCATGAATATTTAAATAACTAATTTCAACTACAAAATTTTCAAATTCATGAGTTTAGACTCCAAGCCCGTATCATCCATCATTTCTATCATTGCTCTTCTATTAAAAACATAATAAAAACATATAAACTATACCAACTCAATAAATAGAATTTATATTTGTTATTTGTTTAAATTATCATGTTTTAAATTACAATTGCTATCCTAAGATCTCTCTTGCTCCTCGACAAGTGGTTGTTATCATAATTAGGGATGGCAATGGATCGGGTTTGGATCATATCATCCAAAATTCATACCCGCCTCGCTAAAAAATTCTCCGTCCCATATCCATCTCGGATCGGGTCGAGTCGGATATACCCTATCTCAAAAAACCTAGTTTACTTAAAACCTAAACGAGTCGAGTCGGATCGGATCGGATCGGGTATATCCGATCCTTATCCAATTTACTTAAATATTTTATAAACATAATTTTATATATATATATATATATATAAATGGATTGGGATGTACTACTACCCGTATCCAACCCAAACCCGAGTTAGATTTCTTTTTAATATAATCTATTTCTGTTTATAAATTAGGCAGGTCAGGTTTTACCCATCCCATTAGGATCAGGTCGGGTCGGATATCCACTGAGTCAAAAAAAATTAGGGTGTTGTTGCTTCCATCTTTGGGGACTTCCTTGGTCACCGGGTGCTATCTATTATTCTGCCAATTTTTCCTTGCCCTAATACCAGAGTTTGGAGACGTCGACTTCTACTCATGTGCTGATGTCTCATCGGGTGTCTATGTTTCGTCCTGAGCCTTCAATGTCATGGGATTTTGGTTAGATTTGGTCTCTATCGGTCCATCCTAGAGTTTCCCTTTTCTTATGGAAACTTGCCCGGCATCGTCTTCCTACTTCTGACTTTCTGAGCTCTAGAGGTCTTTCCTTTCCTTTTACTTGCCCAGTCTGTGGGTCTGAGCATGAGACGCAGGTCCATGCTCTGTATCTGTATGGCCGGGCGGTGGCTGTATGGCGGATGGCAGGATTTCAGGCATCCTTCCGGGAGGTTGATGAGTTTGACGACTTTTTTATGACCCTCTTGCGCTCTGCCACTGCCATCTCTAGTGCTTCTTTTCCTGCTTACTTAGCTTACCATATCTGGCTCTATAGGAATCAACTTCTTTTCAATTCTGTCAGATGTTCACCCAGCATGGTTATAGAGAGAGACCGAGCTTGTGCCGTGGAGTATCAAAGCTCGACTATGAGGTCTTCGGAGAACCGGGGTTCCTCTTCTGCTCTTCAAGCATCCCGTAGGATTTTTTTCTCTTGGAAACCCCTTTCTCTGCATTTCTTCACTATCAGCTTTGATGGGAGTCTTCGAGATAGGCATGGAGGAGCCGCCTTCGTTATCCGCGGTTAGCATCCTAGGTTTCTTGCTGCCGGTGGTTTCACCGTCCATGACTCTTCAGTTCCTAGAGCGGAGCTATATGCTGCTTGGGCTGGTATCAGGTTCGCCCGTCAGGTCCTTCATCTGGACCGTTTGATCATTGAGTGGGACTCAGCGACTGTAATATCTTGGATTAGACAAACTCTGAGAGCTTCGTCGACACATCCTATCATTCGGGATATTGGTCTGTTGTTGCGGGACCGTGCCTATATTGCGGTTCGTCACATTTACCGGGAGACTAACTCGGCAGCAGACTAAGTAGCCTCCTATGTTGCTTTTCATGCAGCTTCTATTGTCTGGTCTGACTGGTACTTTGCTCCTGTACAGCTTAGGGATATTATTTTTTCTGATTTTCTAGGTTGTATTCATTCTCGTTCCTTACAATGAATACATCATGTTCATCAAAAAAAAAAAAAAAAATCATCCCTAATTATAATGCCTTTGATGCGGAGTCACACTACTTTCACTTTTCCCCGGATCGGCCGTTCCGACAAAATTTCCAAGAACTTGACCAAACATAGGAAACATCAACTTGATCGATGGCACCTGGCAAAAGCAAAAATGTCCGGGAGAAGACGAACAATATCTATTGGTAAATCTTCACGTTGGATCTTGATGCTGGAGAATAGGTGGGTTCCACTTTGATACACTAGAAGATCGCGTTTCGATGCAGAGATGAGGGAAATTTGATAGCTTATCTTATGTCAGAACACTTGGGTTAAAAAGGCTGCATATTGCCATGAACCAACGTCAACTCAATTCAACTAGTTTGACCCATATATATGGTTGTGTCAAGATTTAGATTAACGGCCGTTATATGCCGTTGGACCGCAGCATGTTTTTTTTTTTTTAAAAAAAAAAAAACAGCCACTAAATAGTTATTATTGTTTCATTATTAATAAATAACATTACCCAAGAAATTATTTATCTTAATTTTTAATATATGAGCTGCATGGTAAATGATGGTTGGGATATGGTCATTAAATAGAATTAGATAATTTTGATTCAATGTATGTTAGTATGATTACACCCATGAGGATCCGTGCGGACATGTATTTAATTATATGTCTGTTATTTATGGAGAAGATATTGGATGCTTATAGAGGATCGAAAAATCTAAAATTACTTTCTAGTTAATTTTTTTGGATGAGATCATGGGTTGTTACAATGTTTCTTGATATACTTTTTTCTTGATCGATCAATAAAGGAAAAAAACTTGGAATACATTTATGTTGTCATTTTTCAGGGAGTTTCAAAACTCCAACGCGCAACGTACAGATCATGTGTTACACGGACATGCATGCGCACGCGGAGCACACGGACGGCCATTCCACGAGCTCCACTTGCATGTCCATTCCCAATGATAAGACCTTTTTTTTAAATTTATTTTCTTTTAATGGCTTCCAATGGCTAATTAAGGACAATTAGGGTTTTTAGGGAAATTTCGAGCCTTTAAATAGCCCCTCTTCTTCTATTTTTCATCGATCTCAAGTTCTCCCTCTCTCATTCTTTTTTTCACTCAAAATACTTTAAAACTCTTCTTTTTTTCTCCCTCAATTTTTTATTATTTATTTGATCCTTTGGACTGAGAATAAGTTGATCAGTGTCTGATCGAGATCATACCACCGATAAATGTTGGAGTACTTGGCTTTCAGGTTGTACTTAGAAGAGGATGTGTGGCTCAGATCTTTACATGAGAAGAGGCCAAAGTCTCCTTTAAGACAAGTGGTTTTACCAACTTCTAAGCCAAGTTCTATTTTAATTTTAAAATTATTTATCACATAAAAAAATTTTGTTTCATACACATCATGGATAATTAATTTTCAAATATTTTTAAATTTCATAAATATATATATCATATAATATAAATAATATAAATAACAGTCTAAAGAAGACTTCGTAAATATTTTTGTAGTGTATACATATAATTCTATATTAAATATAATTGTTTGTATATAATTACAGTTTATGTACTTTGAATATTTTATTCTTATATAAATTATGTTTTTAATGGATTAACTGTAGCTTCATTTTTATTATTTTGTATTGTGTAAAATTAATCAAAGATCCCTACAAAACTTGTACTATAGTATGCTAAATTAATTTTAAAAGACTAAAAAATAAATAAATAAATTTATACGATCCTTTTAGAGATAATAAATCAAATAAAAGTTTCAACAAACTTCAGGTTTCTTAGTAATCAATTAAAATTCAATTCAACCAAAATAAATTTTATTAGATGACACTAGTATCATTTTTAGAATAATATTAAAATTGTTAAACAAATAACTGATAATTTTTTTTTATCATATGCCAATTTTTTTCTTTGAATCATATACTTGGACCAAATGGCTACCCTTAGAGATAAAACCTTTAGTCTCAAACCTGAAAATTTTAATGGAGCCAATTTTAGGAGATGGCAAAGCCAAATAAAAGTTTGGCTAACCACCTTAGGGATTTGGTCGATTATTGGCTAATCCTCTACCTCCTCTAGTTCAACCACTCCTACTATTCCTGAAGAAGACTATCTATATAATGATAAAATTCTAATTGTACTTTCTGACTCACTTTATGATATTTATTTATCAACAAAAAGATAGAAATTATGAGATAACTTAGAGTCTGAATATGGCCTTAATAATGCTGGGGTTGAACAGTTCAACATCACATTATTTCTTTAGATATATCATGATAGACGATAAATCTAAAATGACCAACTCTATCAATTTCAATAATATCTTAGGAAGCTTTAAACCAATGGACCGTTCTTACTAAACAATTTAAAATCTCTAGCCTCCTTAATAAGATGCCTCCTTAGGATGGCTTTGTTAAAGGTCAGCTCCATATGCACGAGAGCTAATCCTAACTCAATTTTCGAATTCAATCACGATAGATGATCAACACAGATCCAAAATCCAACAAACTAAAGTCTCAGGTACCCAAGCTAACCTAACCCAAAAATACTATACCAATAATAGCAATACTAAACCAAAATCAAAATCTAGATTTTACCAAACCATCATCACCAATCAGTCCAACCTAACCGCCCTAATTTAAATAAATTCAAGCCTAAGGATAAAAACTTCAAAGCCAACAACACTAGAACTAATAAATCTGTCTAATATTTGAGTGATAGGTTTCACTTTATATGCGGAAGGACAAACCATCTTGTGAGAGACTACTTTCATCGAAAGAGGGAGCCTTTTTGCAAACCTTCTGGCCCCTCCAAATCTCAAACTCATGTAGTTGAAGGTCTAGAAGATACTACTTTTAGGTTAGAAAGCTCCAATCCTGAAGTTAATTTTACTTCCTCTAACCTTGATTTATAGTTAGATTCAGGAGCCAATATTCACATTTGTTCTGACTGCTCTCGGTTCATTACTTTTCATGTTTCAAGTAGAAAAGGTATAACCCTTGGAAATAATATAGCTGCCAGTATCATGGGACAAGGACGAATCAATTTGAAAATGACTTCTACAAAAGTTCTTATCCTGATAGATGTACTATATGTTTCAAACCTTAGAAAAAACCCTTTTAGTGGGTCTCAACTGGTTCAAAGGGGATATAAAATTATTCTTGATTCTAATAAAGTTATGATAACTAAGAATAATGCCTTCATAGAAAGATGATATGTAAGTGAAGACTTATTCAAATTGAATATAATAAATTATTTTATTAATAAAATTGAGAATCAAATTTATTTTATGAATAAATTTAATCAAAATTTATGGTATGATAGATTAGGTCATGTATACTAAGAAAAAGTCAAATATATGATGGACTTAAAATTAATTTCCAAATCAAACTTAGATATATCTAAATGTAAAATATATGCTGAATCTAAATAACCAGGAAAATCATTCAAATTTATTGAAAGAAACTCTTTGATCTTGGAGTTAATATATAGTGAGGTATGTAACTCTACCAAAATTACAATCCATGATGGTAATAGGTACATAATAACCTTTATAGATAATTATTCTAGATATGGTTATTGTTACCTAATTAAATCTAAGGATGAAACCTTCAGTAAGTTCAAAATTTATAAGAGTGAAGTAGAAAATCAACAAAAAAATTTAAGATCTTAGATTTGATAGAAGAGGGGAGTATACTTCAAATAAAATTTTTTTATTCTATCAAGAATATGGAATAATTCATAAAGTAACTGCTTCTTACTCTCTATAGTCCACTAGTATAGCTAAGCATAAAAATCATACCCTCCTGAATATGGTGAACGTTATGTTAATTAGTTATGCCATATCTGAGAACTTATGGGAGGAAGCTTTTCTATCTTCTTGTTTTTTCTTAAATAGGATCCTTATTAAGGATAATAGTAAGACCCCTTATGAACTTTGGAAAGATAGAGCTCCTAATTTGAATTTTTTCAAAGTATGAGAGTGTTTAGCTAAGATTAATTTTTTTAAACCCAAAAAAAGAAAGCTATGACCTAAAATAATAGATGCTATATTTATAGACTAGCATAAAATTATAATGCCTATATATTCTTAGTGATTAAATTAGATATTAGTAATATAAGTAATAATTCAATCCTTAAAGCTAGAGATACTTCTTTCTTTGAGAACAAATTTTCTTTTAAGACTAGAATTTCTAGATTTCTAGAATGTGAACCATCTTCTTCTAGATCTATAGAACTAGAATCTGAAACTGAACCTGAATTAATAATAAGTAAAAGAAATGGAATAGAAAAGAATTTGGAAAAATATTTCTTTACATATCTTGTAGAGGGTGATCATTGCATATATGATGAAGCTATATCATCATCAGATTCATCATATTGGAAGGAAGCCATAAAAAATAAAATTTAATTAATCATAGAAAATAAAACTTAGATTTTGATGTGGCACATCTGCTAACGTGGAGCCTCTGCTGGCGGCCCCGCTGGCAAAGAGTCCGCCACCAGGGCGCAGTGGCCAAACAAAGAGCCAAGGTGAGTCCTCCTGCCGAGGTCAGCTCCTAACTGGGGTCGTGCTCATGGAACGATCCCTCCGTCTGAGGCCAACTCCCAACCAGGGTCGTGCTCATGCTGCTAAGGCGAGCCCTCCTACCGAGGTCAGCTCCCAGCCAGGGTCATGCTCATAGGGCGAGCCCTCCGTCTAAGATCAACCCCGGCCAAGGTCGTGCTCATGCTGCCAAGGTGAGCCCTCCTACCGAGATCAGCTCCTAGCTGGGATCGTGCTCATAGGGCAAGCCCTCCATCTGAGGTCAGCTCCCAGCCAGGGTCGTGCTCATGCTGCCAAGGCGAGCCCTCCTACCGAGGTCAGCTCCCATGAGAGGTCGGCTCATAGGATGAGCCCTCCATCTAAAATCAGCTCCAGGTCGGTGTTGTGCTCATGCTACCAAGGTGAGCCCTCCTGCCGAAGTCAGCTCCCAGCCGGGGTCGTGCTCATAGGGCGAGCCCTCCATCTGAGGTCAGCTCTCGATTGGGATCATGCTCATGCTGCCTGAGGTAGGGCTCGATCCCACCCTGCCGGGGTCAAGTTCTTGCCAGCAGCAAGAAGGATCAACAGAAATTCAAACTATAACAAGGAGGTTCCCAATCACCTACAGCCTCTGAAGCATGGTGCATGCCCGACCATGAACCCATTCTCTGCAACACACCACCCGCATGCTCTGGGCGGCCTACGCTCTACCAAGTCCCAGACCCTGTTATGCACCTCCATGCTGACAACCGTGCAACCGGGGGCTTCAAACCCGCGACACGAAGCCTGAACCTCCCCCAAGAGGAGTATTCCATTAAGGTCCTAGGGCCCTGTAATGCTCTGACAGTCCCTTCAAAAATGGAAACATCACACCGTGGCACAGGACTCAGTGACACAGCACCCGCCCCTCCCATGGGGAATTGCACGGCCAGAGCCCAGAGGGACAGAATCGTACCATGCTGATGTACATCCCGAGTGGAAGGATCTCCTTCTAAGGATCGATCTGATAAGAGGGAGGTCGCAGGCAACAGTAAGCCCCCTAGAGAGGGCACACGGAAAGGGACACTTGGATAAAGCCCTAAATCTGCTCTGGACGATATCACATACATAAGATCAGAGAGAGGAAAAGCAGAAGGTAAGGAGAAACAAACAGGCGAGAAAGAGATGGAGGGTGAGTGAGCAAGGGACCCCCAGCATAGCCATCCAAGCTATCCGCTCCCATCTCCGCTTGCTCTTTCCACCTTAATTCTACCTTTCACCCTCTACGTGGAGAGCCCCCCAAGCTCTTCACCACAAAGGTTCTATTTTTCTTGATTGTCCCATCTAACTTGATCATCGGAGTGTCCCCACTGGAATTCCCAGTCCGGTTCTCCTTTTTTTTGCAGGGTGGCCGGACTAAGGAGCCAGCCAGAAAAGGGAGGGACGAGCACCCCATGGGAACCCGATGCATCCACGACACATCGAAGCTACAGGTCATGGTGATCTTGGCAGCAACAGATTGGCACGCCAGGTAGGGAGCGAAAAAGTTGGTTTGATGCCAAGTCCCATACTATAAGGGAGAGATCCGTGGAAGCCCACGATCTAATGGTGACCATGCGGGCCCACGAAGCCTCCATTAGCCGAGCAGGAGATCCCTCTCACCGTGGCAACTATAGCTCGGAGAGGGAACTCCCCGCTCCACCACCATCGCCTTCAATAGACCATCAGATCACCTGTTGGCCCAGCAGGTCCAAGCCCTGGCTATAGTGGTGCGCCAGCTCCATCAGAAACATCGACCCTTGGAAACTTAGCAACAGCCAGGGACACCATTGACCCACCGAGAAGCCGATAGGGGTGATGTCCTGGGGGGCAGGGAGATCCCCGAAGAGGGCTAGGGGGAGAGACTACACCCCAATAACGACCGGGGCCCTACCTCAAGAAGGTACTATGGTGACAACATTCACCGTCCTCACCTTACAGTGCAACCTTGGAGCACCCCGAGCTTAACCTGCTCGATGGTAGGACCTTCAAGGATTTTTGCACCAATCTCAGCATCCATCATTATTTCACTTCGGTAGCCTACCCGCGGATCAACGGGGAGGCCGAGGTGACTAACCGGACCATCTTTCCAGGGATCTGCAGAGGCTGGATGAGACAAGAGACGAGGCCCGACCCCGAGTGGCAGCCTATTGGCAATGAGTAGCACGCTACTGCAACTCTCATGAAAGGCCCTGGTGAGGTGCTCGAGGTCCAACCTGGCGGAGCCTACTACCTCGCCGGCCTCAGCGGCACCCGAGGCATGCAAACCTAGAATGCAAGCAATTTAAAAATATACTACCGATAGTATAAGACTTATTCTCGATTATTAAAGTTCCTTTTCAGTGCAACCTTGTCTTTCACCTATACAGGAATGTATCCATCCGACTCCAAGTCCGATGGATCAAGCCGGGCCCCTCCAGCAGGCCCGCACTTTTCGTTATGCTCATAGTCAGGAGATGGCGGCAGGGCAACCCACCATCTACCGCTTGACTCACAGTTCGGCCTCCTCAAGCCGGACCCCTCCAAAAGGCCTGCACTCTTCACCGTGCTCACAGTCCGAAGATGGTGGTAGGGTAACCCACCATCTATCGCTTAACTCATAATTTGGCCTCCTCAAGTGGGGCCCCTGCAGCAGGCCTACACCCTTCACCGTGCTCACAGTCCGGAGATGGCGGCAAGGGCAACCTGCCATCTATCGCTTGACTCACTGTTCAACATCCTTAAGCCGGGCCCCTCTAGTAGGCTTGCATTCTTCACCGTGCTCACGGTCCAGAGATGGCAGTAGGGTAACCTGCCATCTACCGCTTGACTTAAAGTCTGGCATCCTCAAGCCGGGACCCTCCAGCAGGCCCGTGCTCTTCGCTATGCTCAAAGTCCAAAGATGGTAGCAGGGCAACCCGCTATCTACTGATTGACTCATAGTTTGGCCTCCTCAAGCCGGGCCCCTCCAGCAGGCCCACACTCTTCACCATGCTCATAGTCCGGAGATGGTGACAGGGTAACCCGCCATCTACCGCTTGACTCACAGTTCGACATCCTCAAGCTGGGCCCCTCCAGCAGGCTCGAACTATTCGTTGTGCTCATAGTCCGGAGATGGCGGCAAGGCAACCCGCCATCTACCGCTTGACTTATAGTTCAGCCTTCTCAAGCCGAGCCCCTCTAGCAAGCCCGCATTATTCATCATGCTCACAGTCTGGAGATGGGATAGGGCAACCCACCATCTACCACTTGACTCATAGTTCGGCATCCTCAAGCCAGGCCCCTCTAGTAGGCCCGCACTCTTCACCATACTCATAGTTCGAAGATGGTGGCAGGGCAACCCGCCATCTACTGCTTGACTCACAGTTTAGCATCCTCAAGTCAGGCCTCTCCAGCAGGCCCACACTCTTCGCTATGCTCACAGTTCGAAGATCGCAGCAAGGTAGCCTATCATCTATTGCTTGACTCATAGTTCGACATCCTCAAGCTGGGCCCCTCCAGCAGGCCCGCACTCTTCGTCGTGCTCACAGTCTAGAGATGGCGGCAGGGCAACCCGCCATCTATCGCTTGACTCACAGTTCGACATCCTCAAGCCGGGCCCCTCCAGCAAGCCCGCACTCTTTGCCATGCTCATAGTCCAGAGATGGTGACAGGGCAACCCGCCATCTATTGCTTGACTCACAATTCGGCCTCCTCAAGCTGGGCCCCTCCAGCAGGCCCACACTCTTCGTCATGCTCACAGTCTAGAGATGACTGCAGGGCAACCAGCCATCTACCGCTTAACTCACAGTTCGGCCTCCTCAAACTGGGCCCCTCCAACAAGCCTGCACTCTTCACCGTGCTAACAGTCTGGAGATGGCGGCAGGGCAACCCACCATCTATCGCTTGACTCACAGTTTAGCCTCCTCAAGCTAGGCTCCTCTAACAGGCCCACACTTTTTGCTGTGCTCACAGTCTGGAGATGACGACAGGGCAACCCACCATCTACCGCTTGACTCACAGTTCGGCATCCTCAAGCCAAACCCCTTAAGCAGGCCCACACTCTCCACCATACTCACAATCCAGAGATGGCGGCAGGGCAACCCACCATCTATAGCTAGACTCATAGTTTGGCATCCTCAAGCTGAGCCCCTCCAGCAGGCCCGCACTCTCCATCGTGCTCATAGTCCAGAGATGACGGCAGGGCAACTTGCCATTTTTTGCTTGACTCACAGTTCGGCATCCTCAAGCCGGGCCCATCCAGTAGGCCCGCACTCTTTGTCGTGCTCATAGTCCGGAGATGGTGGCAGGGCAACCCGCCATCTACCGCTTGACTCACAGTTTGGCCTCCTCATGCTAGGCCCCTCTAGCAGGCCCATACTCTCCACCATGCTCACAGTCTGAAGGTGATGGCTGGGCAACCCGCCATCTATCGCTTAACTCATAGTTCAGCATCCTCAAGCCGGGCCCCTCCAGTAGGCTCGCACTCTTCGCCGTGCTCACAGTCTGGAGATGGCAGTAGGACAACCCGCCATCTACTGCTTGACTCACAGTTCAACATCCTCAAGCCGGGCCCCTCCTACATGCCCGCTTCCTTTACTGGGTCCTCTAGAAGACCCGCACCCTCCACCTCGCTCATAGCCCAGAGATGCCAGTGGGAAACTCCTAAAGCCCCACCATCTGTCGCTTGGCTCACAACTTGGCAAACCAAGAAGCCCCAGAAGCATTTTGCGCTTAAGACTGTGCAACCCTAAGGTCGACGGAACAAGAGTGGGATGCTTGCGGAGTCCTCCATGCCAATCTCAGGTATCCAGCATCACCCCATAACAACCGAAGGCCTAGGCTGAGCTTATGGCAACCATGAAAGTCTGCCTCCCTGCTACGGGGACTTAAAAAATAGAGGAGTGAAAGAAGTAAAAACAAAACCTATTGGTTGAGTTTTGGAGGTGAGTCGTTCATAATTCTTGATGGGCTCCCCTTGGAGTAATTCAGCTAAAGAAAAAGAAGAAAGAGAAGAATGACACATGTTGATTAAGGAAAAGTAGAGCTTTCATTGATCAAAAATCTCTTACATCATGACGATCCCTAACAAGCCAGAAAATCTTTCAACAACTCAGTTACAAAATAAAGAGAAAACAAGCTTAGGCCTCCCTCACCACTCCTTGCCTGACTAGTGGGCAGGTCCTCTTAGTGCGGCCGCGATGCTGACCAGAGGGGCATTCTAAGTGCCTCAAGCTCTGGACTCTACTCCCAGGTCCGGCGCACCCTCAGCACCGAGGTTATCTTGCTCTAGAGCGCACCTCCCCTGGGTGTCGAAGGTACGGGCAGGATCGGAGGGGGATGTTCTAGTCCCTTCTACCCGAGGAGGTAGGCACCCATCAGCGCCACGACCATCGTGGCCTCTTCCATGGTGACCATGACCTCCGCCGCTGAGGTAGCCATTTCGCCACCCTCCTCTGGGGGCTCTCCCCCTTCTCCTTCCTTTTGGGGGTGGCATCGAGCTTGGCAGGCTTCTTCTCCAAGACCGGATTTCCTCATCAAGATGCCGACCGACCCCTCCTGAAGGGTCATTATCTTGCCCGTAACACTATATGGCACTTCCTGAAGGATCATTATCTAGCCCGCAAGTCATTAGGACTGAGTGGCCTGAGCCCAAAACTTGTCTCGCTCCACATCTGGGCAGTGGCTCCGCCTCATTAACACTTGGCGAGAACTCTTCTCCAATACAGCCCGAAGGGGAGAGAAAAAGGGAAGAAAGCAGGAGGAATAATAAATAAGGGAGATCCTGATATCTACCAGGGAATCGCAAGATGCAAGTGATGCAGTGGGGATATGATTTCTTGCATCCAGGAAAGCTCTTATAAAGGCGAGGGGACGAGTCCTTTCTGAAAGGAGCCTGCCGCCCCCCGTCGCATCATCTTTCGAGGCTTGCCATGTGTCGGCATTCTGCAGCATTGATGCTTCGGCCCAAGCATGGAAATTAATGGCCCACTTAAAGGGCCATGCCGTGGCATCACCCCATTGGCACAGAAGCATGGATTTTGGGGCATCGGTACCCGAGGCATTGATGGTGCAGGGGGCATGCCCCTCCATATCAGCGTGGTCATTACTTCCTTCACCTCGAGCGTCGCTTCGTTCTCTAGGCCCAGGAGTGGGGAGAATCTGATGTGGCATATCCACTGACGTGGAGCCTCTACTGGCGGCCCCACTGGCAAAGAGTTCGCCACCCGGGCACGGTGGCCAAACAAAGAGTCAAGGCGAGCCCTCCTGCTAAATTAGCTCCCAATCGGGGTCGTGCTCATGGGGTGAGCCCTCCGTTTGAGGCCAGCTCCCGGTCGGGGTCATGCTCATACTGCCAAGGCAAGCCCTCCTGCAGAAGTCAGCTGGGTCGTGCTCATAGGGTGAGCTCTCCGTTTGAGGTCAGCTCCCGGCCGGGGTCGTTCTTATGCTACCAAGGTAAGCCCTCCTGTCAAGGTCAGTTCCCAGCTGGGGTCATGCTCATAGGACGAGCCCTTCATCCGAGGTCATCTCCTGGTCAGGGTCATGCTCATGCTGCCAAGGCGAGCCCTCCTGTCAAGGTCAACTCCCAGTCGGGGTCGTGCTCATAGGATGAAACCTCTATTTGAGGCCAACTCCTGGTCAGGGTTGTGCTCATGCTACCAAGGCAAGCTCTCCTGCCAAAGTCATCTCCCAGTCGGGGTCGTGCTCATAGGATGAGCCCTCCATTTGAGATCAGCTCCCGGTCAGGGTCGTGCTTATGTTGCCTAAGGTAGGGCTCCATCCCACCCTGCCGGGATCATGATCCCACCAGCGGCAAGAAGGATCAATAGGAATTCAACCGCAACAAGGAGGTTCCCAATCACTTACAACCTCTGAAGGGTGGCTCATGCTCAACCATGAACCCGGGCTCTGCAACATGCCACCCGCATACTTTGAGCGGCCTGCGCTCCACCAGGTCCCAGACCCCGTTACACGTCACCATGTTGACAACCGTGCAACTGGGAGCTTCAACTCCCATGACACGAAGCCTAAACCTCCCCCAAGAGGAGTATTCCATTAAGGCTCCAGGGCCTTGCAATGCTCCGACGGTCTCTCCAAAAATGAAAATATCCCATCATGGTATGGGGCTCAGCGACACGGCACCAGCCCCTCCCATGGGGAACTACATCGCTAGAGGGACAGAATCTGTACCACACCAACATATATCTCCAATGAAAGGATCTTCTCCTAAGGACCGATCCAACAAGAGGGAGGTCGCAGGCAATGGTAAGCCTCCCCATAAAGGGCACATGAAATGGGATACCTAGCTAAAGCCCTAAATCTGCTCTGGGCCATCCCACATACATAAGGTCAGAGAGAGGAAAAGTAGAAGGTAAGGAGAAACAAACAGGCTAGAAAGAGACGGAGGGCGAGTGAGCAAGGGATCCCCAGCAGACCCGTCCAAGCTCTCCGTTCCGATCTCTGCTTGCTCTTTCCACCTCAATTCTACCTTTCACCCTCTATGCAGAGAGCCTCCCAAGCTCTCCACCATAGAGGTTCTGTTCTCCTTGATCGTCCCATCTGACTTGATCATTGGAGTGTCCCCACCAGAATTTCCGACCCAGGTTTTCTCTTTTTTGCAAGGCGGCTAGACCAAGGAGCCAACCAGGAAAGGGAGGGACGAGCATCCCATGGGTACCCGATGCATCCGCGATACATCGGAGCTACAAGCCACGGTGATCTTGGCGGCAACAGATTTTATTAGATTTACCTCTAAAAAATAAAGCAATAGAAACTAAATAAATTTTTAAAAAGAAATTAAGACCAAATAAAATAGTAGAAAAATATAAACTAGGTTAATAGCTAAGAGATATAGCCAAAAGAAAGACATAGATTATTTCGATAGTTATGCTCTTGTAGCTAAGATAAGTAGATAACCACGTTAAGAATCTTAATAGCTTTAGCATCAAATCATAAATTAATAATTTATTAAATGGATGTAAAAATTATATTCTTAAATAAAAAATTAGAAAAAAAAATCTATATAAACCAACCTCAAGATTTTATCGTCAAAGGACAAGAATATAAGGCATATAAACTAATTAAATTACTTTATGAATTAAAACAAAAAATTAATAAAATTTAATGAAATTATCTTAGATGATAACTTTAGGATTAACGAACATGATAATATGTATATTATAAAAAGAATAAGTCAAATTTTATTATTTTATGCCTAAATGTAGATGATATTCTATTATTTGGAACACCACTAAAAATAATATAAAAAACTAAAAATTATTTATCACATAATTTTGATATAAAAGATTTAGAAGAAGCTGATATAATTTTAGAAATGAAACTTAAAGAATAAATAATGAAATAGCAATAAACCTAACAAGTTTAATAGAAAAAATATTTAAAAAATTTAAATATTTTGATTTAAATCATGTTTCTACTTTATATGGTTATAGTTTTCATTTAACTAAGAATCTATGAGAACTTATAAGATAATTAAAGTATTCCTAGAGAATAGGATCTTTGTTATATATAACAAATAGAACCTATCCTGATATACCTTATATAGTAGGTAGACTAAGTATGTATACCAACAATCTTAACTAAGAATCTATGAGAACTTATAAGATAATTAGAGTATTCCCGGAGGATAGGATCTTTATTATATATAACAAATAGAACTTATCTTGATATACCTTATATAGTAGGTAGACTAAGTAGGTATACTAGCAATTCTAGTGAAGAATATTGAAAAGTCCTTAAAAGAGTCTTTAGATATCTGAAGAAAATTCTAAATTATTTTTTTTTATACTTTGATTTTCTAGAAGTACTGAAAGAATATAATAATGCTAACTGGATAACTGATAATTTAGATATTAAATCCATCATAGGATATCTTTTTATATTTAGAGGAGGTGTAGTATCTTAAGGATCATGTAAATAAACAATAATAATAGAAGCATATTAGAATCTGAATTAACTACTACTAACACCACTTACACTGAAGCATTGTGGCTAAAAGACTTAATTAATAATATAATTTTTTTATTAAAAATATCTTATTACCAATAAATTGTAATTGTAAAGCTCTAATAGATTTGTTAAATCAACAGACATTAAATAAAAAGATAAACAAACATATCATGATCAGATATAAAACTATAAAAAATAAAATGAAAAATGTGATCTCACTTCAATATATAATATTAAAAAATAATCTATCTGATCTTTTAACCAAAGATCTTTCAAAGGCTTCGATATTTAAGATATTAAGGGGAATGGGGTTTAATCCTGTGTATTAATCACTAGAGTGGATCCCTACCTTTGCAATTGGAGATCTCTTAGTCAAGGTTTAAAGGAAATAATCTCTGAGATAACATCTAAGAGTACTATTTTTAGGAGTTTGTTTCCAACTTATCCCTATGGTATAGTATTCTATATGTAACGATTAGATTGAATATAGCTTTTAATAGATCTAAGACTGTAAGTTCAGCAAGGTATGACTCCGTTATATATATCCTTGGAGGATCTTAGTAAGAGTAGTCATGAAGCCATGATTATATAATTAGGATGGATTCTTAGTAACTTTCATGAAAATTAAGGCAAGCGCATAGTCTAGATAGCACTATCCCATATTATGATCAGTTTATCTTCATATTGTATGTATTTTTATACTAAATGCAAGTTTAAACTTAGAAAATACTTGCACTAAGCACGGTATAAATCTAAAATTTTTATTGTTTAAATTATTTTCTGAATTTAAATATTTTATCATGAATTTTGAAATTTATGAGGAATTGTTGTCGTTTTCCAAGAAGTTTTAAAACTCCAACATGCAATGCATGGAGCTTGCATTACACGGACACACGGTGTGCATGAAGTGCATGGGAAACCGTTCCACGAGCTCCACGTGCGCATCCATTCCCCAACGATGAGACTTTTTTTAATTTATTTTCTTTTAATGGCTTTCAAAAACTAATTGAGGGTAATTTGGGATTTTTAGGAGAATGTTGAGCCTAAATAGGCCACTCTCTCATTCATTCTTTCACTCAAAATACTCTAAAACTCTCATTTTCTCTCTCCTTCAATTTTTTATTATTCATTTGATCATTTGGGCTGAGGACGAGTTGATCGGTATCCAATCAAGATCATGCCACCGATGGATATTGGAGTACTTATCTTTCGCATTGTACTTTAAAAGGGGATGTACCATTTAGATCTTTGTACGAGAAAGGGTTGAAGTCTTCTATAAAATAGTAGTTTTATAGCCTTCCAAGTCATGTTCTATTTTAATTTTAAAATTATTTATGATATAAAAAATATTATATTTCACACATATCACAAAAATTAATTTTTAAATATTTTTAAATATTATAAATATATAATTTTATATAATAAAAATAATAATATATGGATGATTAAAGCAATTCCAACCGTAAGCTTATGAGTAAAAGGAAATTAGAAGATCTAACTACAAACATGTTATTGTCAATGTAGTTCTCATAACCGACTATTGTTTGAAATAGAACGTGGATGATATTATCATTTTTGATTGGGTATTTTTTATCAAGCAAGTACAAGTAGACAAAGCCATGCATGGTTAAAATGGACATCACCAACATCTTAACACAACTATCCTACATCCATATTGAGTTTTTCATATAACCATCCATGAACTTAAGGATGATAATTTATCATCCGATCTGTAATCCAATCCATGAACGACCTATTTTAAGTAGGTTGGGATTTGATAAAATAAATTTGGATCATAAATAAATTAAGCTATCATCTAGATCTATTACTAAATTGGTTTGAGTTTAAATATTTGACCCATTTGATCTATTTTAACATGTTTAATAATTGAATCAGGTTATAATGTGATTAATTTAATTGGTTTAAAATCTGTATAATATGTTTAATACTCGCTTAATCTATTTTCAGCATGTTTAATCCAACTTGTTTAACATGTTTAATCCATTTAATTTAGCTTAACATGTTTAATAAATAGGTTGTGTGGATCAAGTCAGATAATCTACTTAATAAATAGATCAAGGTCAAACTTGAAGTTTAGACTAGTTTAATAAATAGGTGAAATTAGATTGATAAACTTTCTTTATCGTCTCGATTTTTTCAAGACATACATATGTACGTGCAAACAAAGAATTGTAAGCCAATGTTTCAACAAGGGAATTTTCAATGATGGAATGGCTAATTTATTGATGTCACGTAATATATGAGGGGAATTTCCATATTCAAAATGTAGGAAATCAAATGGTTATAGGACTCCACCAAGAGTATATAAAATTCTCTTAAGATCTTCTGTGAAGTCAATCCCAATATGCAGTGATTGCAATAAATTGAAGTATATTTGATGGATAGTGATACACAATGGATTCGATCCATCTAATATGGCACTGCAGGCTAATAAGAGCTAACACAAATTAGCCATAAAGCTCTCACCTTGACCAACTAGTTCCCGCCATGGGACTACTTCGAAAGGCACTTGGAGATGCCCAAATCTTTGATCACTTCGTTACAACAGGTCCACAATGATGGAACAACGTCCATATGTAATCATGAGATCCACATCTTATTGGATCGCATCTACTAGATGCATGAGTGATTAGCTTTAACAAACCCCCTTGTATATCCTAAAATACTAATCGCAATGGATTTCGACCCTCGCCTATATAAATATTTCTCGAAGGACCCTCCAGGTAAGTCATACAAGTCACTATGAGTTGAACAAAGCTCGGACTAAGCCATCCTAAGTCCTTTTTGTTCTAAGAAGTCCTACAGAGTCTAAGTTACTAAGTCTAACTCATAGCTCAAAGGAGATCCCAAGCAAAGTCTCTTACTGTTCCAATTTGATCAGCATAGTACTAGTGGGACTAATCTCACCTTAACTCATAGAGTTCTCTCTCTCCCTTGCCACTATTCAGACTCTCCATCTCTAGCCTCTCCTACTTGCTTTCTCCCTATCTATTTTTCATACAGAACATCCTTTGTTTCACTGAGATAGTCTTGACTTATGTTTCAAAGGATCCCTTTCCTTTATTTGTGATGTTTCAAGATATTCTCGGAGGCTAAACTGAAGATTTGGCTATCGGTAATTATGCCGAGAACCTTAATGAGCTTCCTAGTTTTATGGAACATCGCATTCACCTTCCATCATCAGTGCCAGCTGATTGGTCTAACCAGATCAATTCTTAGCTACAACAAATAGGATTGTTTCTAGATAAATTATTTTTACTTTTGACCAAATTAGATAGACAATTTGCCAAGTATAAAAGGCCTTGGGACCAGGCTTCTACCTCCATTCTCTTCCATCCTCAACCATTGTCAATGGTTGTCATGGCCTTAGGAACCTCACCATACCATCAAAAATTTGTTATTCCCTAAGCATCTCTCTTTACCTATAGCATCCAAGGGCTAGGTGGAAGGAGTGACATGAGTCTACATACTCATCACGAATGAGTAGAACCTAGACACTAACTTGTGGAAAGTAGAATCAATGCCATGGCCAACTCTAAGTCTATCCATAACCCCAAGAATATTTTCCAGTAAAAAACTATCCCTTGATAGAATAGCTTAGGTGTTGAGTTTGTACAAATAGAATAACATCAACGTTTGTTTCCTATTATTTACTTCTCAACATATGGTTTAGCATGGTATTGGATCCTCCAATAAAAGACCTATACAACTATGTGGGATGGTCTCCTCTATAGAGAGATTTCTAAAGATTTAGTTGCATTCTAGAATTACACCACTTTTAAATTGGGCGATGGCAAAAAAAAAAAAAGATTCTAGGAAGACACTTAGATTGGACCTATTCACCTATCATCCTTTAAAGAAGAATATAAACATTGCATGTCAGTGGAGCTAGCAACATTCAAAATGAAGAATTATATTGTGGGGTCCTTTCTCCTTGTCTAAATCAAGGTAACTTGATCTGACGAAGGAATTATCTAGAAAAGCAGGTATATGGGCATGGAAGCTCACCAAAAGTGATGTCTTCGCTATTAAGTCTTATTACAAATTCATACATAATAATAGTGGAACACTCTATTCTTTTTATAATCTAATTTGGAAGGCTACTATTATGCCCTAAACCCAACATCTAAGTTGACCATGCTATACAAATCATAGAATACTCCCTAGAGATCATGCAAGGTCTTAGAAATCTATTATAACTTTAATTTCTAAGAATATTATTGATCAAAATTCATAAGAGAATACCAAATATAAAAAATAATAAATAACTTGTACAATTATAAATTCAATCATCTGTTCGGTATCAATAACTCTCTATATATTCATCTTTTCATCTATAAACCCAATCCATAGCTAAGCTTAAATATCCTACACAACTCTGATAAGGAAAAAAAGTAAAGATATAAGCTTTACAGCCCAGTAAGAATCTCCATACTCTTGCACCTGTAATAATATTATTTGAAAATAATAAGGAAACGACAATAGAAACATGAATCATAAAATATCATGTTATGCATCCAAAATAATTCAATCATTATATATAATAAAACCATATCTCATTCTATATTCCAACTTAATCAACAATCCTTTTTAGGATTTTGGACTAATCACGGTCAAACTTCAGCACGTGACTGACAATCTCAATATATGCCATGTAGCTGTCCGTGGCTAGGCCATTTTTAATATATATGCCATGTACCTACCTACGGCTAAGCTATCCTCAATATATATATATATCATGTATTATCCATCCATAGCTAGGCTATTCTCAATATATATACCATGTATTATCCATCCGTGGCTAGGCTATTCTCAATTTATATATACCACATATTATCTACCTATGGCTAGGCTATTTTCAATATATACCACCGTGGCTAGGCTATTCCTAATTTATATATACCACAAATTATCTATCTATGGCTAGGCTATTTTCAATATATACCATGTATTGTCCACCCATGATTAGGCTATTTTTTGTTTAATATCGCTAGTCCAAATATCTTTTTTTTATTATCAATTTATCAAATATCAAATATGTTGTCAAATCATATCTTTTCAAGATTTTCAATAACCAATATCACAATCCAAATCATCCAAAATAAATAATAATATTTGATACAATATATTATATAAAAAATATAAATAAATTATATCGACAATCATAAAAATTCATCATGAAAAATCAAAATATATAATATATAAAAGATCATACATAACAATGCTCATGTCCAAGGATCAAGACCATGTAGTGTAAAAATATATGTATAAACTAGTAATTGTGTCCAGAAATTCTTACCTCTGTTGGTGATAAATTTAATATGCTTGATACCAATCCTCATCCGAATTCTTGATCTAGGTACTAAGGAACTCGCCTGACATCCTTCTACCCTGACAATTATTCCCTTATAGAATCAATCTTAAATTAATAAATAAATTTTATGATATAATAATTATCAATCAAGAATCCTTTACTAAGGTTCATCAAGGGTCTACCCACTAATTCCTTGATTTCATTTTCACAATCTCCCTAATCTCCGGGAAAGAGAAATTTCATTTTAGAGAGAGAAAATAGAGAGAAAAAATAAAGAGAGAAATTAAAGAGAGAAGAGATGAAAGAGTTTCTTTTCTTTCTTTTCTTTCTTTTTTTCTTGTTTTCTCCCTTTTATTTTTCTTCTTTTCTTTTCTCTTCTTCTTCCATTCAGCCAGAAGGGGGGACTCCTTTGAGTCCCCTTCTTTTCCAAAATCCTGAGGGATCTTGCTGGAAAAAGGGTGGCTGAGGCTATGGCCCATGGCGGCGCAACCATTGGGCCATGGTTCGGCATTCAATGGTGACCAACAGTACCAAAATCAAGGGAAAAGAAGGGGAAAAAATAAGGGTTTGATTTTCTACAAGTAATCAGGTGCTTTGCTGGTCCAAATCCTATGAAACCCACCCTCTAACAAGCGGAAGAAAGGGAAGAACAAGGAGAGCCGACTTATCTTGGTTCCAGTGGGATCTCTTGGCTGGATCATCGGAGATCTCAAGGGTCCCTTTGTCAAAAATTAAGAGCAAAAGTGAGGGTTTCCTCACCAACAATGGACGGTGTTTGGGGAAGTGGTGAATAGAGAGAGGAGGGGGCCTTTTGTAGCTTGATTCATAAGATTTTGGGACCGTCTTAGAGTCCTTTTCTTTGACAAAGTTGGAGAAGAGGAAGACTCCTCTGAGTCTTCTTTCCCATCATTTTTCTTTTTGATTTGATTCGGGCCAAATAGGGTCCTAAAAGGGTTAGGCTGAAACAGTTACAATACCTACGAAGAAAAAAGAATTTTTTTCTCATAGCCAGCTTCGAAAAATAAACTTTACATATAGAAGGTAAGTTCTTGAAAAAGATGATTGGGCTATTAGTAGTGGATGCCTATTATATTGTGCAAAAAATGAAACCACATCTCACCTATGCATCAAATGCCCCTTCACTAAGAGCATACGGTAGTCTCGCAAGATTTACCTCCGTGCAAAAAGGAAAGTCCTTAGATCTTCAAACTCTTTGAATAGAATGGAGAAGGGAAAAAAAAATCCTTTAATCTATCAGAAGAGCATGGGATCAGTTGATGACTGCACCATGCCAATAAATTTGGAATAAAAGGAACTCATGCATTTTTCTTAAAATGAATAACATATTGCACATGATGCTATGCGCAAAATTCTCTCTTCCTTTAATCATGGGGAGACCTCTAGTCAAATAATGTTATAGAGAGCCGTGGAAAGCTAATGTCCACCCTCTCTCTATTGATACTCACCCTCGATTCTTGTATTAGTCTCTCTCCTTTTCTTCTTGACCTTAAGTAAATAATTTTGTTTATTACTAAATTTGGAGGGAAGTACCTTACTTTCTCCATTACCACTTTAAAAAAAAAAACTAATGTAAGATTGTCATATCATCCCATTTTATAATTGTCTTACTATAGAGTAATAGGATAGAAGAGATAGCTATTTATCTATTTATGTTCAAAATTTAGTTTCCTTTAAGAGTTCCTTCATAATCTTTGGTCTTATTGGACTTATAAATATGGAACAGAAGTGTAAACCAGTTATTGCAATACACAAAATTACTATGTTGAAATAGTCGATTTATTGATACAATCTGATATACGATTATGGATATATAAAGATACATAAAAAAAAATTGTCATGTGTCCCTTAAATCAATTCTTAAATGCAATGATTACGATATAACAAAGTATCTTCAATGGCAAAGATTGTCTCTCAACAAAAAAATTTCTTATTTTTGATCCGGTCACAGTAAACGATACCAATGTGTTTAATCTTTTGTAACACATAAAGAAGATAGTTTAGCTAGTATATAAATGTTGTGGTTGCAAGACAATCTTGCTAGCCTCTATTCTTCATTATTCATTATTGTTGAGAATGGTGCCTCACCTTACCTTCATAAATGATTATGGCCTTAGCATCTCTCTTTACCTCTAGCATGTGAGAGGGTCAGGGCGTAGGAAACAAATTGGGAAACTATAGGTACATACCTTGAATGAAGTAGAACCCTAGGACTAGATAGGGTTTGGAAATAAATAAAACTTTGGAAGTAATAGCTTCTAGCCGGAATGAATTTGGTGAAGCAATAGAAGGCCAAACAGCTTCTGTTCAAATTTTAAAATTTTTGATAATATTTTTCTAATTTAGAAATATTTGGCCTTGATTACAAGAAGAATCTAACCCATATTTTAAAAGGGCATATTTTATTGGTACAAGTAGAAACCTTATACAACAGTTTATAAACGTTGGTTTAAAGAAAGTAGAAAGGGTTTTATCCTGATTTCTACCTCAATCCTAAATAAAATCCGAATCCAACCCAAATTCTCAAAAAGTAGACCTACTAGCATGAATAGAGGACATGCATGGCAATCTTCTTGATTTTTAATGGAAGTAAAGGAATTACAATAATCCTTTCAAAATTTTTATTTTATTATTATTTCTGAGTGGTCCAAACAAATGGATAGAACGAATTGCTCCCTTCTCCCCAATCAGACGCAGCATTCCCTATGTGGATATTTTTTATATATTTAATATTATTAGCATGCATCTTAGATGTAAGGGATAGAATACATTATTGGGATAATATTTTTCAAACAAGAAATTATTTTTTGGTTGAAAATGGAGGGATATTTCTATTGATAACTAAGAGACTCATAGATGTTGCTCCATGAAATCCACAAAGGATTCAGCTGGATTGCAGACAAGAAACAGAATTATCATGTAAAACAGAAAAAAAATGTGAGTGGACAAAGATCAAGATTAGACATTTGTTGGGGTCAGCTCAGCACATATATGTAATGGCAAATATTTCAAAATTTCCAGTTCACCATAAGACAAGCTCATGATCTTATCCATTTCTTTCCTATCAATGTTTTTGAGCACTTCCCTCTCTCTCTCTCTCTTTCTTCCATTGCTCCAAACAATTTGTATGCCATGTTCAGGCATGGTGGATGGCTATTTTTATCAAGATTTACCTAAAGCTTTCATGAAACAAATGGATGGCTCTGAAACTACTCATTTTTAACAAAGAGTGTGCAACTACCCTCAGCAATCCTTACGCAGTTATGTGCCTAAAGTCAATTCAATGCATCCATGTCAAGTGGACTAAAGTTCAGCTCCTTTCCATACCAGAGTTTTTATGCACCCTTTGCTGAGTACATTACCTTATTTCATGAACCGTGGCTCGCGTTCTCTCCCCCACAAACTTTCTCCTAGATATCAGGTTAATGCCACGGAAACAAGTGGTAGAGAGAGAGAGAGAGGAGTAGAAGCACAAGGTTAGTTCTATTTTCTTTCCTGAAGAATCAGATATTACTGCCAAGATGGTAGCCCGGCTGATTGGATTCTTACCTTACAATCAATAGGTCATGGATTGGAGATGTGACTCTGTGAAAGACTTCATTAAATTCAGAAATTATCTTCTGAGATCGGTGACGGTTAGATGAGTAAGAGACCAAGATCCTTCTTCTTGGTGATGTCGGGTCGACGTATTCATCCTTGAACAGAAAAAGACCGAAAATCTAGCATCTTAAATCAAAAATCTTTTGATGAGGTTGGGGCACGCGGGATAGTTATGTTGAATTTATCTCTCTATCCTTTTTTATATTAAAAGAAAAAAAAAAAAAAAAACAAAAAAAAAAGCAAAAAAAAAAAAAAAAAAAAAAAAAAGGCACCAAATATCTCTTGGCCATTCCAACTTGCAAGTAGACACAAAGATTTAAAAATAACAATAATAACAGTAACAAGGCTGGTTACATAATGTACCTTTATTCCTAGTACGGTCTTTATGAAAAGAGTCAAGGAAGGAGGGCCATTGGTTGGTGGAAAAGGGTCGAGGAAGCGAAGGCCTTGAGTGCAATGATGAAACCTTTGATATTTTTGGCTATGGTCGGCGAAGGCTTATGTCATGCATGAATGGCCACCGAGGGCCAGTTAAGGATAATTAAACTGGTTTGCACCACTAATCTCGTAAAGTAGAATTTTGCCTTTTACTAGGATGCTGTGGGAGAGGCACAACAGGTGACAGCAGGGCGAGCACCAACTGCAGAATATTGGGAAGCAAAGAATCCTTCGTGTCACCGTTCCTTAATGTTGTCCCATGCTTGTTTAATGTGCTTTCTACCTTGGACATCATATGGATGTGGTTGACTCCAACCAGGGCTGATTTAATTTGTACAAATACCGGACATGGATCTAAACTTAGGACCCATGTCCGATCGGCGACATGCTCGATGAAAGAATAATCGATCTTCTTTCATGATGTTGACCGTTGGATTTTGCCTTGCACATATGTCCGAAATACTCCAACCTCCTCGATTCATCTGTTTGCATGGATGATGGAGTGACCATCACATGATCTAATGATAGATTCATGCAAGGAAAGATGAGTCTCTCTTTCATATGAAAGACGGATCCCTGTCCCGTATTTAAATCCTTACATTCGATACACATCATGCAAAATTGGAACGATATCGAAGTCCCAAAGTAAACTCGCTTGTATCAAATTTGATCGGAAACTTTTATAGTGCCATGGTTCCAAGAACCTAAATGGTTACATTGATCTACATACCTATATATAGTATCATTTAGCCTTTATTTTTAAACTTGAAAGAACCTCCACTTGTCTTAGAAATATGGTCCAAGGTTCGAGCAAGAGGAAGGTGCAGGTTGACCAACATGGTAAAGCTTTTGACAGTTGTACCGATGGACTTATAGAGTTCAAAGCTTCTCCTCCATTTGTGGGAAACGAGGTATTTGATACTCTTTGGTCTTTTATGCAGTCCTTAACCTCAAAACCTCACCTATCTTTTTTTTTAAAAAAAAAACTTGAAAAAGGAGTGATGTGAAAACTAGATTTACACTAGGCTTGATAAACCGTAACCCTAATTCAGCCAACAATCTCGATGCGTGAATCTAATTCACTAGCTCGAAATTTAGTTGGGTTGATAGACAAAAGAATAAATGGTTACGAGACAAAGAATCACTGCAACATTAAGACAAAATAGAACTTGATGCATTTGATAAGATTACATCATACAAACGTTTCTTCAAAAGAAATGTTTTTATTTTTACTTTTATTTTTGAGTCCTTGGATTGATTAGCTTTGTCTGCAAAAGAATTCCATATCATCCATGTGATCTTCCCCTTGAATCCATGTGATCTTCCCCTTTTTCCACACAATTTAGTAAGCTGCGGGCACATGGGATAAAGCAACCGAGCAACCGCAAAGGTAAAGAAGACCGTGAACAAATGTACAAAGAGATGGGTGTTTTTTTTTTTTTTTTTTTCTAAAAAAAAAAAAAAAAAAAAAAAAAGAGGATGGATAAATTTCGGTACAGTTATCCTTACTGAACCCCAATCCTATCAGACTGTATGTATGTATGTATGTATATATATATTTTACTTGTGCGTGTGAAGAGAGGTTCACATGTTGATGACTCGGTCTGGTAATTTGATAATCGAACCCCCACACACAAAAAAAAAGAAAACTTTAATCTTTATGTATGTATATATATATTTTACTTGTGCGTGTGAAGAGAGGTTCACATGTTGATGACTCGGTCTGGTAATTTGATAATCGAACCCCCGCACACAAAATAAAAGAAAACTTTTATCTTTAACTCGGTAAAGATATAAAAAAAAAAACTCGGTAAAAATTAGAATTTTCACTTGTAAAAGATGCGTTACCTTTAATGCTTCGATATCTCCCAAATTATATCGCATTATAGCCTGGAATGCAATGTGGGCATAGCCTAAATTTTAATCATTTATGTACGGGAGATCGTTGTGAGAATCTCAAATGGAATTTTGTCCAAATTGTTAGTCCTCGATTTGGCATCTCTCAAAATTGAATTAGTATTGGGTCCTCTCAAAATTGAATTAGTATTGGGTCCCCCCACCCCCAAACTCTCTATATAAGCTAGCGGTAGCACAAGGGGCGCTGGCCATCCAATCTTGGAGCCTAGGAACCAAATACTCCCATCCCCGCTCCCTCCTCTCTTCTCCTCTGTTGCTCTGTTTTCCTCTGTTTTCTTTTGTTCTGTTTTCTCTATGTCTTCAATGCCGATGTTGTTGTCCTCTTCGTCTTCATTGTGCCAAGGGATCCAGTCTTGCCTGGAATCATGGCAGCCTCATCCTTCGAAGACCAAGCCAGAGATCCAAAAATGGGTCCGGCCACCATGCAGCCACAAAGAACATGTTATAATCGAGAAAAGAAATGAGAAGGACATGGGTAATGGTAGTGGTGGTAGTAGCGAGGTTGGGTGGAGTTCCATCTACTCTCTTTCCACTTCCTCGCAATCCCTTGTCGAGACCAAATCTTCTCCTCCACCACCAGCAACCATTTTTACGAAACGATCGATGTCGGGGAAGAACAATTTGGCAACATGCACCGAGACTTTAGGCTGCGAGACCGGCGCAGTCTATGCGGCCGACGACTTTGACATCGAGAACCATCGTACTGGACGTGCAAGAGAAGGAGCGGCGGGGAAGAGGAGCAGAAGAGGAAGCATAGGAGTTGGGTTTCCTCCACCACTGACCACGCTCTCGGGGGAATCCCGTCTTCGTATTCTGAGCAGGAGGGAGAATGGCAGGCTTCTGCTACTGCCCGTCCAACCATCTGTTATAGAAGCCGAGAGGACCGATGGCCGGCTTCGTCTTCGTTTGTACTCCAACAAGCCTTTAAACTCCAATGACAAGAAAGTAGAAGAGCTGGAGAAAGATGAAGTAAAGAAAGAAGAAGAGAAGGAAGAAGTTGTGAAAGAAGAAAGTGATGAAGAAATGGAGGAGGAGGAGGAGGAGGAGGAGGAGGGAGGTTACTTGGGTGTTGTCGGTATGGAGATGAATGAGATGAGTTATAATGGTATCAATGGAGGGGAGGAGATGGGGATTGGGAAATATAGAAGGCCTGGGCCTGGTGGGTGCAAAGAAGAAGAGGGTGGCGGCCGCAGGAGGGGGACGAGCCGGGGAAAGACGATGCTCGACTGGGAGGCAGAGGCTTTTTGGGTCGCCAGCTCCTGAAAGTCTCCTTGGTTTCATGAAGAGGAGGAGCTTCTCAGGGTGCTTTCACGACAAGCACTGCTATCTTTAGTCTAATGTTATCTAGTGTTCCCTTTTTTTTTTCTTTTTTTTCTTTTTTTTTTTTTCTTTTTTTTTGTGGGGAGGGGGCGCATCTCTCTCTCTCTCTCTCTCTCTGTTCTTTTGCCTTAGCTAGGTTTTTGATGGGCTCTGAGAGATTGAGACTAAGGGCATCAGGACCTCCATACGTCCCAATATTTTCACTGTTTTTTCCCTCCTTTTTATTTTAATTTCTAAGATGGCAGCTACTGTATTATCCTGCTTAATATATATGGTTTTAATGGACAACCTGCCACTGTTTGTGAATGGATGGACTGCACTTGTTTTAGAGTGAAATAATAACTTATACCAAGGCCATTACAAATAAAAGGTTAAATACAATGACAGAAAAGAAATAAATTTTTAAAAAGATGGCATGCCACTTTTTACACAATAAAAATAATTTTAAGATTGACGAAGGAAATTAATTTGGATTCACAACAAGTAATATGGTAAGGATATGAATAGTGGAAGTGATGGAATGATGAGAAGTATGATGCTATTTCACTTTGCTGAACTATCATTATGATGTCCAAAGGCTGATTTGATGCAACAAGAAAGAGATAAGAAAATGTGCTTTATATTAAAAATGTGTTCCCTAGCTAAAATTATTGCAAGAATTGCAGCAATTCAGGACAATAAACAAAAGGATGTGAGCATAAATTTGATATCCATGGACTTATCGTACTTGAAGGAAACTTGTTGATCCATTAGCTAACCGTGCTCGATTGAAACTTTATCAGACGTTTACATGGAAATGGACGATGGTAGAGTAGGCTTGGAGTTTCGCTGCTCCCAAATTAAAAGTTCTGCTGCAACCTTGGCCATACAATTCCCACAATTAAGCCCCGCACTTCTACTTGGGTGCAACTCCTATCCTGTAGAAATTTTTCCAAGAATATTGGATTTGAAAAGATACTCTAATCTAGATTCCTTATTGGATGTCAAAATTGTTATAGTACCATATGCACCGTACTATTTATTGAAAAATATTTCATGTAGAATATGGATCATCGTGTCCAAGATCATGATATCATTTTTGATACCACAAAAAAAAAAAAAAAAAAAAAGAGAGAATATAATAAAAAATATAATTTAATAAGGTATGCAATACTTCGCTACGAGAAAAATAATCATTTCTAAGATAAAAATTTGTACTATCGATTCCGTATAATTTCTCTTAATAAGAAACCTTAAATCTTTCACAAAACGTTCAAGTCTTAAGAAGACCCTCTAGCCTCTACCTCTAACTTTCTATCACTTTTTTTATAGACTCTGACATCACATGCTATTTATTATGTCAATGTCCTCTTCGATAGAAATTCAAAGATCCGATCCGTATTAAAAGCATAGTCCAAACAAAATCAGAAATGCATCCTAAACCTACAAACCATACGTGAACCATGCTAAAACTGCCACACAGCCTCCCCCGTGTAAACCGGTAGTGAATCGGCCAACCCCTGCATGCATCGAATGTTGCAGGCCGAGCCTCGTGCATGGCATGCGCATGCCTGGGCCGCAAGCACCTACGGGCTTCACATATTAAGCTGGGCCCCTTTCATTCTCCGAGCTAGATTTTGGGCTTCTTCTCGCGAGTTTTATTTTAGCATGCCTTTTCCAGGTCGAATCGAAATGTTTTTTTCTCAACAAATATCTTTCATGTGCCTAACATGGACGAATTTTCTCCAACTTTTGTTACGGAGGTTTCGCTGGCATGATCATCCTTGTTCATATGTTGATTCATTAAGTAGGTCAAATCCAACCTATTTATATATTGCTATCAGCTCTGGCAAAATTCCTCTGAATGAGGTTATTAGATTCAAATCTAAACCCATGCATTTGGCTTCAGGATGATGCAGACTTGAATAACGTTCCATAACAACCATAATCATCTATAAATGTGATGATAGTGCCCAGTCCTTGAAAGCATGAAGAATTTGCAGAAACCTCGAAAATGTGCTCTTATTTTGGTAAACTATAAGCAAGCTAAACACTATTGATTACTAACTTACCAGCTTAACATGATCTTGTATGTAGCAAACCTCGATTATAATTTCTTCTTTTGGTAAGCAATATACTATTTGAACATTGCTGGTTACTGTCCAACTTATTAGCATAATTTGATATTGTGAACATAATTCTCACAAAATATATCATAAACAAAAAATTATTGGCCTGTAGGATTGCTGAGAAATACACCAATTTAGGATTGGAGTATCTATTGCATTCCAACAATTTCATTGCCCAATCTTTCTTCACTAGGGGCAGGCACAGAAGATATTTGGTTGCTTCCTTACTTTTGTCCAACAGAGTGGTTATTACTCACATCAGGCAGCCAATTGTTGAATCTGATTTTAAAAGGAGTTTCCTTGCCTTTACTGTTCTATTCATTGCACATCATAATGCAAGTTGATGTGAACTCAACTTGCTCAGACAAGTGTCAGGAGTAAACTGCCATCATGATTCCTTTACCAGATCAAGTGGCTCTAGTGCACATAAAATGGTTAAAGGTAGGGAACCAGGGGCAACTGAAGGCAATCCCAAAGCCTAGATCCTTCTAGGCAGAGATGAAGTCCTCACAAGTACAAAGTATTAAAAAGAAAGAATATAATATTATTCATGAAACAAACTATGCAAAAATCTTTCTCGGTGTCCCCTCTAAAAAAAATCAAAAAAAAAAAGATAAAAAAGTCTCTTTCTTTCACTTTGGTGCTGACTTGAGAGTGGGCATTGCATTCCTCGGATGACACCTTTTGTTTGGGTTCAGCCAATGAAAAGAAAGAGAAGGCAGCAACAGGATGCAACCGAAAAAAAAAAAAAAAAAGCTGCGGCGGTTGCCGATTTCATCAATTGGTAGTTTGGTACCCATCCACCTAACTTTATTTTAGATTTTGGAAGTTATCTGCTAGTTTAGTAGGAGAACCTAACTTGCTAACATCACTTCCTGGACCGCATCAAATGTTCCACAAAAAAAATGAATTAAAAAAAATAGTCTCCAACGTACCAACGTTGTATTAGATATTGGTACTTTGGAGAATTATTTTCATCTTCTATAAATCAACTTGGTTTGATATAATTAACTTATTATTAGATATATGTATGTTGACAAGGATGAGAGGTCCACCAAGTCTTTTATATTAATTCATCTATTCGATTTATTAAATTTTGATCATGTTAGTGATACATTTTAACATTTCTCGAATCATTTTTGATTGCCGAAAGGAAGGAATAAAGTGACCTGTAGGTGAGCTATATTTGAGCATGTCGAGCCTTTCCATTCCAAGAAAAGGGCATCTATAGCTCGCCATGTTTCTACTACCACTCATAGTAATCTATTGAAAAAGCCAAGATGCTTGTATGCTCTTTGATATACATAAAGTTAAAGGCAGAGGATCTAAAATCCTTCCTAACATACAATTTGCACCACAAAGTGTTACGTAGCAGTCGACGGTTGATGTCAAAAAAAATGGACAGTTGTCAAACAGCGACGCGTTATATGTGCTTTTTTTTTTTTTTTTTTTTTTTTTTGATTAAAAAGGATATGAAGGATAAATCCGGTGTAGCTACCCCGTAGACCCCCATCTAGTCGGAAAATGTTCGATCCAAGATATCGAATTTTCATAGCCTTTTTCTATCCAAGGATGAGTACGTCAACCCGACATCACCAAGATACCAGATGATCAGAACAGGAAATAAGAAGAACCTTGGCTTCCCACTCATCCGACGACTATCACGGTCTCAGGGAATAATCTTTGAATTTAATCGATTCTTCCGTAAAATCCATGATCTGTTAGTTATAATGCTAGATCCTGAACAGCTGGACTACCGTCTTGGCGGTATAAAGTCATCTTATTTAATAGCTATCCATCTTTTTTTAATGTCCATCATTTAACATTATACAATATTGTACCGTGCTGATAGTGCAGTGATGTCATTAATAAAATAATGGTCACAAAACACATGTAAGGCAACAACCAATTTCACAAATGTTCTTGACAAATTGCTTTAGGCCTGAGATGAGAATAAGGAGTGCCCTGGATGCGGGCCCAATAATAAGTAGAAATTTTAGTGTACCAATGGAAATTAATCATAAGGATTACTCAAGTGGTCTGCTGTTGGGGTATTGCCCTGCAGATTATTGGGTATCAATGAACCTTTCATTTTTGTAATCATTTTTTCTAACCTTTCAAGTTTTTGTAATCTTTCCAGCCTGTCCAGTCTTAAATGAGCAAAATTTCATTATTTTGGGCTAGATACATATATATGGATTGGGCTCGACTCCTTTGTTTTGGATTTTGGGCCATTTCAGGCTTCAATACCTACAACTAAGCCCAGGCCAAGATTCCTTTGAGTTGGGTCTTTAGCCTACTTGGGATTGTGTGGCATGAGATATTAAGTTGTAAAATCTTTCACAGTTTAGCCATACTCATGAGCTAAGATCAAGCATTTGGGTTAAACCCAGCAAAGCCTACTCAAATCAGAGATTAATTTTTTCAGTCGAGCTTTACGTTAAGCCGAATTAAGGATTAAGAAAGTCCAAACAAATCCTGCAAAGCCTAATCAAAGAAAATGGAGTACTGGTATTGATTTCTTTTTCCCCCACAAGAGATATTGGGACCTGAGTTAGAGATGATTTCTACAGAATGGCTGCAGAATTTTGGGCTAATGGTTCTTCGACTGCTACAAAGAGTTATGCCAATGCTGTTCTTGTTCCTAAAAAAAAGAGGAAATGCGTTGATCAGTTTATTAAATGGCTACTCCAAAATCTTCTCCAAGCTCTTTGTGTCTTAAAGGTCGCGATCTCAGATTTGGTTGTTGATGGTCAAAGTGCCTTCATCAAGGATCGGTACATTCTTGAATCTTTTGCTTGTGCTGAGATGGTCTTGTTGAGCTTCCCTCATTTGACATGCATATATTATTGATGATCACAGCTATGGGATCGGTAAATCATTTTCTCATCGACCAGTAAAATAATTTTATTTTTTATTTCTAAAATATTATTAATCTTAATATTATATTATTATGATATAATATAATAATATTATATGTGATGTGGCGAGTTGCTGACATGGCACCTATATTGAATCCAGCTAGGCAATGAGACGACAAAGAGCACCACCCGGCCCGGTCGAGATCAAGCTTCCAGCTGAGGTCGAGCTCCCGTCCAAGATCGAGCTCCCTGCTGAGGTCAAGCTCCCGTCTATGGTCAAGCTTCCATCCAAGGTCAAGCTCCCGTTCAAGGTCGAGCTCCCGTCTGAGATCGAGTTCTTAGCCAAGGTCGAGTTCCCGTCCGAGGTCGATCTCCCAGCCGAGGTGAGCTCTCGGTGGAGGTCGAGCTCTCGGCGGAGGTCGAGCTACTGTTCGAGCCCCATCCCCGTGGGTAAGAGGGCAGCAGGAGGCGAGATATGATCTCACCCGGATAAGAGAACGGGAAAGCCTTAGATTATGACATGAAAATGTGACGTCACCGCCGGGCAAACCATCAGAGGCACATGCTCCGCTGGGGGTAAAGGTTCTGGCATGTGCCACTTGTGCAGCGTATGATCTGTCAAGGCTCCAGGTCCTGGAACACGCCGCCCGCACCCTCTAGCAGGCACGTGCTCCACCGGGGCTCCAGACCCTCTAGCACGCACCTGCATCTCCCATTAAAAGAGTGCTTTGCCAAGGGTCCAGATCCTTAGCATGTCGCCTGTACCCCCCAAAAGCAGAAATGCTTAATCGTAGTATGCGCCCCTATAGCATGCTACCTATACCTTTTGGCAGGGGTCACTCCACCAGGTAGACAACTTTTGCAGCTCACCGACTGCACCCCAGGCACGAGGATCCCCCTGAAGGGGTTGGTCCGAGGGGAAGCTCTGGCAAGTTTGTACTCCTCCCGCAGGAGACACCGGAGGAGGGATTACTGGCTGAAGCTCCGGGCTCGATTGGGAAGGAATAGCTCAAGAGGGATCTCCAAAAAAATGGATGGATGATGGTAAGAGAGCAAGGGCAGGGAACCAAACCGCGAGAACCAGCAAGCTCTAGTTTCTTATTTTTTATTTTTATTTTGTTTTTCCTCTAAGTGGGAGCACCGTAAGCTCCCGTTACTAAGGATCTGTTTTCCTTGGTCATCCTACTGACTTGACCATCGGAGTGTCCCTGCTAGAATTCCTGACCCGGGTCTTCTCTTTTTTGTAGGACCAACCGGCCACGAAAACAAGGCGAGGAAGAATCCGACGAGCTCAGGGAGGCCAGCTCATCTTGGCCACACCAGAGCTGCAGGCCATGGTGACCTAGGTGGCAACAGATTGGCGCACCGGGTAGGGGGGAGCAGACGGTCACTAGCCAACCTCCCGCAAATCCATGGTGGTGACCCATGCTCGGGAAGCCTCTGTTAGTCGCATGAGGGACCCATCCCTTCGCAACGACCGACATAGCCAAGAAGTGGAGCTTCCCACTCCTCCACCTTCCCTTCCAGCTGATCAATCCATTCAGATTGCTACCCTCACGTAGCAGGTCTACACCCTGAACGCAGTAGTGCACCAACTACACCACCAGCATCGGTCCTTAGCGACGTAACAGCAGCCAGGAACACCTACAGCCCATGCCACCGAGCCCCGCACTAGTCTAAGGTCCTTCAGGGAGGGGCCATCATGCGTGTGAGCTATTTCGTACACGCGAGGGAGCCTGCGGGTGGCCGGGAAGAGATACTGGGATGGATCGGCTGGCCGGGAGAGTTGCTCCCAGACCCCAAATCATGGTGCTGCATCTCACCGCCGGTGCCAGCATGGCAGGGAACTGAACCTCAAGTTTTTCGGTCATCACCCTCTTCCTCGTCGATGGCCTCCACAAAGGGATCGATAGATGAGGCCATCCAGCAAAGTGCAGAGAAGCGCCTCAAGGAGCAGGAGCGCAGGCTAGCTAATTTGGCTTTCTGGTTTGTTGAGATTCAGCATTCCCCACACGAGCCTGCGGGCTACAATGCTCGCCCACCCCTTTCTCACAGAATACAGTAGGAACCGGTCTCCAATCGATTCTACATGCCTTAAGTGGATCCCTATGACAGGACCACAGACCCCATCGACCACTCGAAGAGTTACAAGGCTCTCATGCAGGTCCACGGGGCCACTAATGCCCTCTTCTGCATTGCCTTCCCATCCACGCTTCACAAAGCGGCTCAGGTCTGGTATTCCCGACTCGAGCCAAAAAGCATAGACTCCTTCGAGCAGCTGGAGAAGAAATTCATGACCCACTTTGATGCCTGCCAAAAGGTGCCATATGAGGCTGACAACCTCTTCTTGGTCCAACAACAGGACCATGAGTCCCTTCAAGACTACGTATCCTGGTTCAAGGTAGCCACCTTAGAAATCTACAACCTCGATGAACCCGTCGCCATGCTGGCATTGAAGAGAGGGCTCAAAACCTCCCACTTCACCTACTCCCTCAACAAGAAGCCCTCAAAGTTATACTCAGAGATCCTCCTCAATGCCCACAAGTACATCCATGCAGAGGAGGCCGACCGTAGCAAGAGGGAGTTGGATGGGAGGCCTCTAAGAGGCAAGCCCAATGGGGGTGAGTGGCATGTCTATGTCTAAGGCCATTTCCATCTCTCGGATGGGCCCCAAGCCAAGGGACATCCTTGCCAAGGATGAAAAGTACATACCTCTCCTCGTCCCAAAAGCCAAGATCCTGATGAAGATCAAGGGCGAATGCTACCTGTGTCGCCCCCCATGAAACCGTCCGGTGGCACAACAACTCATGATACCATCAATTCCATCATGACCACGGTCACAACACCGAGAAATGGCGCCACCTGAAAAGGGAGATTGAAGACCTAATCCGACGGGGCTACCTCAAGAAATTCATGGAAGGAAGGGCTCCAACTGGGCCTCAGAGCACCGAGACCCGACCTCCTGCCATTGATAATCACCCCACAAAGAAGTTTGTGGGGATGATTTCCTAGGGGGCAGGGCGGGGGCCAAAGAGAGTCAGGGGAAGGAGAGGGCCGATGATGTACTCCCTTGCATGGGAGAAGGCTACATGGGATAGACAACACAAATAATGATGTTGTTGTCATGGAAATGACAATAGCTAAGCATCCTGTAAAAAAAATCATGGTTGATAGTGGAAGCTCAACCGACATCCTTTTTTATGATGCCTTTGCAAGGATGAAACTATCTCCTGATCTAATAAAACTGATGTTCACACCTCTCATTGGCTTCACCGAGTTTTAGTTAGTATGGAGGGAGAGATTACCCTCCTGGTCACTACAGGAACACCACCTCGGTAGTGCACCATAATGGCGACCTTCACCGTTGTAAGGCACTCCACATCCAAGAAGGAGGTCCAATGCTTGAATGGATGCGTCGCCGCCCTGAGCCGATTCATTTCGTGCTTTGCCAAGCGCTGCTAGCCGTTCTTCAAGACCCTGCACAATATGCATGACTTTGCCGAGATGGAGGAGTGTCGAGAGGCGTTCGAGAGACTAAGAAGCTCCTCACCTCTCCCTCATTACTATTCAGGTCAGAGCCCAGAGAGGAACTCCTTTTATACCTAGTGATCTCTCGGGAAGTAGTCAGCTTAGTGCTGGTCCACACCGGCAAGGATGATTTTCAACGACCTGTCTATTACACTAGCAAGCTGCTCCGTGACATAGAAACCAAATACACCCGATCTGAAAAAATTATCTTTGAAATTATTGTATCTGCACAGTGTCTCAAGAAAATACGAAGCCAGGGATCCTATGATGATGAAGTACCTGGACTGAGTACGGTCATGCATGGCAAACCTACAGTACTTTAGAATTTTTCACATCCCCCGCGAGGAGAATGCCCGTGCTGATATACCCTTCAAGCTTGTGACCCTACCGGACTCATTATTGATGGCATACCTTCATCAAATACCTAGAGGTCCCCATTTATGAGTTCATGAGTGAGGTCCAATAGGTTGCCCTCGAGGCAAGCTAGATAGATCCCTACATCAGGTACATCACTGACAGCATCCTGTCAGAAGATCGTACGGAGGTCAGCCTCATGAAGCAGAAGGCCACTTGTTTCGTCCTCATGGATAGATAGCTCTATCGAAGGCTCCATTATCATCCATTGATCTCCAAGTCCGGCGAAGAAAGCTAGGAGCCTTAGCACCCTGCACTCAAGCCGGTAGTCAGCATCCTGCACTCATCCATCGGTCCCCAGGTTTGATAAAGAAAGCCAAGAGCCTCAGCACCCCGTACTCAAGCTGGGAGTCTCAGCGCCCCGCACTCATCCGTTGGTCCCCAGGTCCGGCGAAGAAAATCGGGAGCCTCAGTGCCCCGTGCTCAAGCTAGGAGTCTTAGTGACCCGTACTCAAACTGGGAGTCTTAGTGCCCCGCACTCATCCATCGATCACCAGATCCGGCGAGGAAAGCCAAGAGCCTCAACACCCCACACTCAAGCCGGGAGTCTCAATGCCCCGTACTAATCCATCGGTCCCTAGGTATGGTGAAGAAAGCCAGGAGTCTCGATGCCCCGCACTAATCCATTGATCCCTAGGTCCGGTGAAGAAAGCCGGGAGTCTCAGTGCCCCGTACTCAAGCCAAGAGTCTCAGTGCCCCGCACTCAAGCCAAGAGTCTCAGTGCCCCGTACTCAAGCCGGGAGTCTCAACACCCCAAACTCATCTGTCGATCTCCAGGTCCAGCGAGGAAAGCTAGAAGTCTCAGCACCCTGCACTCAAGCCAGGAATCTCAGCACCCCACACTCATCCATCG
This sequence comes from Areca catechu, assembly GCA_021397845.1. Lineage (NCBI taxonomy): Eukaryota > Viridiplantae > Streptophyta > Magnoliopsida > Arecales > Arecaceae > Areca > Areca catechu. Next base: position 29,198,620 of record CM038046.1, read on the forward strand.
GTCCTCAGGTCCGACGAAGAAAGCCAAGAGCCTCAGCACCCCGTACTTAAGCTAGGAGTCTCAGCACCCTGTACTCATCCATCGATCCCCAGGTTCGACGAAGAAAGCTAGGAGCCATAGTGCCCCGCACTCAAGCCAAGAGTCTCAATGCCCCGCACTCATCTGTTGGTCCCCAGGTTTGGCAAGGAAAGCCGAGAGCCTCAGCACCCCGCACTCAAGCCGAGAGTCTCAGCACCCCGCACTCATCTATCAATCCCCAGGTCTAGTAAAAAAAGCCAGGAGCCTTAGTGCCCAGCACTCAAGTCGAGAGTCTCAGTGCCCCGAACTCAAGCCGGGAGTCTCAATGCCCCGCACTCGCCCGTCGGTTCTCGGGCCAGGCGAATGAAGCAAGGAACACTAGTCCCTAGCACCTTCCTACCGGCAAAAGAAGCCAAAGGCCCAACTTTAAATCGATGACCCCCTGCTGGCTACGTTTGGACACATGCCGACCCTTCGCTGGCCTGAACATTTTGATTCATGGGATGCCCATCAAAAATGAAAGGGCATCATTTCAAATCAATGCTTTCACTGACATGGTTGGCACGGACGTGATCCATGAATCGTCAGAAAGTGTGGCCTTTGATGACTAGGGCGTGGCGACCCTCCATGTCAGCGGTGTCATTACTCCCTTCACCCCACACCCAAGAGGCCATCATGCACTCCGGGGCTCGAGAGTTGGGGGTATCTAATGTGTCGAGCCACTGACATGGCACCCACATAGGATCCAGCTAGGTGATGAGGTGGCAAAGAGCACCACCTGGCCCAACTGAGGTTGAGCTCCTGTCAGAGGTCAAGCTCCCTGCCGAGGTCAAACTCCCATCCATGATCGAGCTCCTAGTTGAGGTTGAGCTCCCGTCCGAGGTTGAACTCCCAACCAAAGTTGAGCTCACATCTAAGGTCGAGCTCCCATCTGAGGTCGAGCTCCCAGTCAAGGTCGAGCTCCCAGTCAAGGTCGAGCTCTCGGTGGAGGTCGAGCTAGTGTCCGAGACCCAACCCCATGGGTAAGAGGGCAGCAGGAGGTGAGATACGATCTCAGCAGGATAAGAGAATGGGGAAGCCTTGGATTTTGACATGAAGATATGATGTCACCACCGGGTAGGCCATCAGAAGCACATGCTCTGTTGGGGGCACAAGTTCTGGCATGCATTGCTCGTACCCCCTACATAGCATATGATCCACCAAGGCTCCAAGTCCCGGAACACGCTGCCCACACCCTCTGGCAAGTGCGTGCTCCACTGGGGCTCCAAATCCTATAGCATGCTGCCTGCATCTCCCACAAGAAGAGTGCTCTGCCAAGGCTCCAGATCCTGTAGCACATCTCCTGTATCCCTTGAAAGTGGAAGTTCTCCATTCAGGCTAGGAGGGAGGCCAATGCCTTGCCTTTAGACTTATTCTTCCTCTCTAAGCCCCTACTGGATCCATCGGGCTCTGAAGCCTGCACATTGGGCCTCTCAAGCAATTGCCCACATCAAAATTAGGGGTTAAGCATGCTTGGATTTGGCTAAGCCCTCAACCAAAAGCCCTGCCACCTCGCTCCCATGCACCATAAGATCCATGCATGGGTTGTCGCTGACATCCCAACCCCACTCTAGTAGGCCAACCTAGTTGGTAGGGCAATCCACACCCAGACTAAGGCTAAGAGATCCCAGGCCAATCTTGATGCCCCCATCACCAGATCTAGCCATTGATCCAAGCCTTGAGTGGAGGGGAGATATCCGTCATGCAATCTTGGCCCGCTTGATATAGTTGTCCAATCTTGGCAGCGGGTAAACCTAGCTTGAGCCTGCTCGAGTTGCCTCCTTACCAAGTTGCCTCGTGTTAGACTCTGATTCAATGGGCCGAGTTGACCCAACCTCCTTCCCCCAATCATCGGATGCCTCCTGCCTAGGCAACCATCATTAAATAGCCACCATCCACCATCCACCATCCACCGCTCCCTTTTCCTCCCCTCCAACCTGGATTACCTTCTCCGGACTCAATCTAGCCCCCTCACATCCTCCTTCCCCTCCGATCGAGCACACCTCCTCTAGAAGATGGAAGTGTTTACACCAAAGGCAAACTCTGTTGAGGTTCTTAAACACAAACCTCTGCAATAATTGGCTCTCTAGTTCCTTGATTAAAACCCCTGGTCTTAGCAGCTAGGAGAGATCAAGCTTCCATAAGCTTGGACAAATCCGATCCTCCTCCATTCTACCATGCACTTGTCCACTGATGAGAGCTCCCCGGCCATCCAAAGCACTCCCCAAATCATCACCTCTCCCCAGAATTCCATTGGGAGCCACGATAATCGGATCCAAACCAAGGTCAATCAGACAACCCTCTCCAAGGAAAGTACCCCGGCTGTCATGGCTCTATCATCGGACTTGACTTGCAACAATCTATAGCCGATAACATAGTAGATTCCTCTCCCCGGACTCCTTGAAACTGAAGAGAGAAAATCCCTTCTCCAAACCAAAGCCCACCACCTCTCTCTTTCAACTCTGCTTATAGCTAGAAATCCCTTTCCACTATTTTCATCGACACCCTCCAATCGAAGCTCCTTACCACCACCACCAAGGCTACCCTATCCTCTAATTCCTCCCTCAGATCCTCCTCTAGAGCTCGACCACCTCCAGGAATCATTAATGAGCTCCTCCACCTCCTCTGAGGATGGTTCTAGCAAGATCCAAATGGTGCACCCTTGCACCTCCCTTCTCCAGCTCAACTCCTACCAAGCCCCTACCTTTGAGGCTCCAAGATGGCTCGATGAGGTGCCAGCCATCCTCTATAGTGCCATTGCCCATTGCAACCTAGTAGATCACTAAAGATCAAGCAAAAAGAGACCTAGCATAAATCTCAAAGCACTAACGGGAAAGACATAATAGTCAGTTTCAAAACAAGAAAGGTTGTATGCGATCATTAACAATGTATCCTTGAAAAAGGTTAACAGCATGCCTTAGATCTTAAACATTACTCATTTTTTTCTATTGTACATTGAAGTTGGTAAATATTGTTGTTCATGCTAATGCACACTGCATTTATGCCTATATACATTACTACATGTTGCAATACATCATGACTCTCCTAGCTATAAATTACAACATAATCTCAATTTATTATTTTCTTTTAAGAGAACTATATTAACTACTCTTAATTGTATTTCTTAAAAAAAGAAATAAGTGACCAAATTGAAAAAATTAATAGCAAAATCAACTCATTAAAGGATATATATTTAGTATGTTCGATTGAGAGAGTTGGACTCTGAAATAAGAATGACCCCTATTCCAGCTATTTGGTTAGGGGGATCCCATCCTCATTCTGATTCTAGAAAAGAATGAAAATTCCACTATTCTCCAAACTTAATCCCCACTCTTCTTTAGTATTCAAATTTCATTTTGATTCTGATTCCAATTTTGGTCATGAACCAAATACGTCGAAAGATATGGCTACTTCAATTTTCATTCCAATTCATTCCCATTTTTATCATGAACCAAATGCACCTTAGATAATTTAAGGTCAATGACAACCAAAGAAGATGGCACAATCAACAAGTGTGGTAGATGGTGAAAAGATAATATACAAAGATGAGAAGGGGGGAGCAAAGTAGGGTTTTAAATTAGTTAAAGGCTACAGAGAGGAAATGGGTTGGCTGGTTGAGGGTGACATTCAAAATATCACTAGAGGTGGGATGGCCTTAAAGGGATGAAGTTGACATTTAAGAAAAAAGGAGAGACAAATCTCTCCATTAACTATAATATTACCACTCCTATTAAACCTTATTTATGAAATTTTTAGTTTTTTCACAGACAATAGACTTTAGGTTCCAAGATTAATGAGGTGTTACAATCCTTAGAACTAAATAAAGTCTAATTTGCCGACAAACTAAGAAGTATCCAGCCCACAAAACTCACAATCTAATACCAATCTGCACTATTCTTGAAAGATAATATTTAATCTCCATTGATACATTGATATGCCATAGAAGCCTAGTCTCTTGAGGTGTTATAATCCTCAGAACTGAATCAAAAAGTCAAATTCATTGGTGAACTAGGAAGGATTTGAGCCCACAAAACTCACACTGTAACACTAGTGTGCACCATTCTTGCAAGATTATTTTTTTATCTCCATCAACAATTTATTGATATGCCATGGATGCCTAATCTCTTGTGGCTCCAAAATAGTGCATAAATCAAGCTTTGCTTGGTCCATATTTGATTGAAAAATGAGCCAAACTCAAAGTTTGATTAAAATAAAGCATGTCAAGCCCCAAAACTATGGACTTACTATACTCATATAACAAACAAACCAAGCTTAAATAGTGTTATCTAGCTCTACATGAGCTTAAATAAATTGACATGATATTGCACCTAAGTAGCCTAAAGTTTTACTATTGTTCGAAATCCTACTTATCGTAAATCAAATACACTTTGCCTAACCATGATGTATCAATGGTATACTTTTTGGAGAAATATAATGTTGTTGAGGTCAAAAGAGGCAAAAGGAGGTGTTTATTTTGGATTGCATTCATTTTATTTTTGATTCCCTCTTTTGTCCTAGCTTAAGTTTGACCATATATTGAAGTAAATTTAATTCACTTTAATCGCATTGATTGAGATTTTCATCTCAATACAATGTTCTTTCTATTATAGATAGTTGTCCATCCTTAAATGGTCAAAAGTTGAAATCTCATTTTACTTTGCAGAAATAAAAATCTAGTTATTGGAAGTAAAATTGAATGTGTAAAATAGAAATATGAAAAGTTTAATTCTTATTTATAAACTATTGAAGCAATCAAAGGATTATTTGAAATAAGAAGTTGGACAATATTCCATCACTAGAGCAGCTAGATAATGACTACATCCCCTTTGGGACATCTGATATTAACTTTTCACTAACTTTGCTTAAAATATCAAGTCATCATATTCTAAAGTTAAGATGCAATTTATTTTCAAGTCATGTTTGAACTATCAATTTAGCACCAGCATCCAGAAATGAATGTTCTCCGAAAAAAAAGAAAAAAAAAAAAAAAAAAAAAGCATGCAAGTTCACATTTGGTAGGTTAGTAAACTATAGCAAAGGCATACTGATGCTTCTGATGTTGAGATTTATTAAAGGACTTTTAGTAGCATATGTTATCGGCATTTATGATTTTTTCTACTATTTATTTTTTAAGGTTTCTATTACTTAAATGACACTAATATTTAATATAATGATGTTTTTGATATTTTCTTTATTAATATGTGATTCTTAAAAAATCAACTAAGCAATTTACATTTGATCTTTTTGTGAAATTAGGTCATGTGTTCAAGAGAAGAAAATTATAGAAGAAAGAAATTAATTAGATTAATTGGAAAGCTTTTCTTTGTTTCCTCAGTATTAGAATTTCTTCTTCTACAATAAAACTTCTGACTATTGGAATTCCCTAGTTTTCACTGTTAACTCTTCTCTTTGCAAATTCTAAGTTAAACATCTAAAGCAAGAAGAGCTATGGATGCCCATTTAGACGCCAGGTCCTATAGTTTTTTGATTATGTAATATAGAAATACAATAAAAAATCTATGTTAATCTAGTGATGATAATAAAGCTCATTAGTTGCTTGTCTTTTATATTGATCTTAAGCAAGATGTTTTTGTGGCTAGAAAACTCTAATATAGATATTTAAACATAATAGATGCAGAAGTTATATTTTATTAATATGGTTTTTAGTAATAAACTAAAATTGCTAATAAGTAATATGAAATTAGATAGGCTTCTTTTATTTTTAGCATAATAAATTCTGTGTTATACATGTTCTCAAAACTTTATACTAGACATCAAGAAGGATAGCCCTTTTTTTCATTGGAATTTCTATACACGTTTTATTTTGTAAGATGCCTATCAACTTCAAGCAAGCATAAGTTTTAATTCCTCAAGGAGTCATTACATGGGAGAAGTAGTGGCTTTAGTTGCACTTTTTTTTTCTAGGACTAGGGAGGGGTTCTAACCTCACACCTCTCCCCTCCCAACTCCACATCAACAACACGAGCAAGGCCAAGGTGAGAAATTATTGGTTGGACTAGAACTGATCTAAGCATAAAAAAAGAAAGAAAAAGAAAGAGAAAATATGACTTCTCTTTTTAGTTGGACCGATCCATCATTAAGTTGCTAGGTCTAGTCCAACCGATAATTTTATCCCAAGTAGACACACATCCGACTTGTAGTACCAACCGTTAAGAATAGATCCAAAATGAGAATAGATGCATGTAGATTCAAATGCCATCCTCTTTCCTAAAATGTTAAGGAGTTGCATCATCCAAACTAAAGTTCTATATTATATTAGGTTGAGGCTATCTATGCTTTTAGATTGTTATTCTTCTTATTAATTTCATCATCCTCCTGGGCCATGTCATGAAGTGGAGTTGGTATAGCGGTGGATGTAGCTATACTACTTGATCTATCAAATGTGCCTTTTCCTTAACGATCTTCTACAGTTTTATAGATGTTTCTGCATGACTATTTGATGATAAACATTGAGGTAACTAATATGCATGCAACATGAAGGACTGAGGTCTAGTTCTCTACTACAAAAAATATATAGAATTGTCAATGATCAAAACCATTGGAAGTATAATCTATGGCTAGCAATTTTTTATGGCCATTGATAAAAATAGAGGTGGAGAATTACTGATGATTGTAGCTATTGGTAAAAACAAAGGATGTACTAGCATGCTTATGTAAGTAATTAATGTTAGCATTCGTGACATTAATGTTAGCATTTATCTATATATGGACTACCATTAATTATTTTAATAAAAACATTAGTTAAGATTTAATGGTTTGTAATTCCAAGAACTTCAAAAGGTAGGAATTCTAAGAGACAAAATTAATAAGTGAAATTCTGAGAGACAAAATTTCAAAGGTCAAAATTAAAAGTGTTATCATTAAAGTAAGGGTCATAGTATTCATGAAGCTATTGATGGAGAGGCTCATGAACTACTATATATAAGTGTGCTAGGTCCCTCAGCTTGAACAAAAAATAGAACATAAGTCACCTCCCATTAGAGAGTTTTAACTCAGACATAAGAGAGAAGCATCTGGTACATAAAATTCTTGTTTATTCATTAATATTATAATGAAGCACAAAACATGTTCGTAATTTAGTTATTTATATTTTAGTATTCTATGCTCTTATGTATGAATCCTGTGTACGGATTTTTAACTTTTGGTATCAGAGCACTAGGTTACATGATCATAGAATCTAAATTTGCTAGAATACATAAGTCATTTTTTTGGATAAATATTCAGTTGAGTTTCTATTCCAATATTTGTGATTGTTAAGCATGATTTTTATTGATATAAGTCTTGTTACTATTTAAAGCTTTAAATTCTCTATTAGTTTTTTTTTTTGTTTTGGGTTTATATATGGTTCCTTTAACCTGAATCGCCGTTCGTCACCATTCTATCATGAATTAATATTTGAGTCAAATAAATTTTTGGACTACAACAGCCAGTACATCAAGAAAAAAATAGTAGAAATCTATTTTTTTTGAAAATAATAAGCATTATTTTTTAAGTTTTGGAGCATGTTTAATTTGGTCTTTTCTATCCATAAAGTTTTTAGTGCATTTTAGATTGATCCATAAAGTTTAAAAGTGACCATATGAACCTAAAACATGACAAAATGGGTCTTAAAGAATTCCAGAATTTTTAGATCAATCCCTGATCTTCAGCAAGTTATTTTAGCTTGCATTTAGGGTAAATATGGTTAAAATATCTCATAAAAATAATTACAGAGTTCTTGCATGCTTTTATTCATTCTTGGTGAATAATTAAAACCTCTAAAATAAAGCCATATTAAAGTTGCATACAATAAAGTTGATATTCACTTAAATGAAAAGATATATTTAGTGATGCATGTCTATAAGGAATAAAATTTGAGTTAAATATGTATATATGAATTATTTTGGTCAATCAAAGTTGCAATTGATATGGCTACATATAAGGAGAATTATTTATTTTTGAATTTTTATAATGATGAAGTCATATGATTACGATGATTATGCCCCAAATAAAGGAAATACTATGTTGAGAAGGTGATATAAAGATATCATGTTGTAGGAGAGTTTCGTGATTTTGGTCAAACTGTAGCTACCAAAATGATCTATTTGCCAAATTTTGTGAAATTTCATCTTTGTATGATTAGGGACGTTTTTAATCAAGTGCACTACTATTCTATCCAAAGGTGTTGGCTATGTGAGAGATTTTGATATGAGGTACATAATATATATGGTTGTACATTGACTGATTTGAGGGATCTATATATCCAAAGGTGATAGATTTTGCAAGAATTAGAATATATTCACTGGATCGTGTTATGGATAAGAATTTAAGATTGCATGTTATATATTCTGCCAAAGGTGTTTCATAATAATGTGTTTAAATTCTCGTTAAAGATACTGTTTATGGCTTTTGGATATCATTATTATCTTATACTGCATATTTTGATTATTTAAGTCACATTTTCTGTTAGCAATAATATGGTTACTATAGAGTTATTGACGGGCTCTAATATCAAGAAGTGAAAGTAAGATATGGAGTTTGCACTTGAAATAGCTAGTGTAAACTTAGTTATAATCTCCTATAAACTTGCCGATCTGATTGCTCGAGTACTGATAATGAGAAAAAGGCTTATGTAGCTTGGAAAAAAATCAAATTGTATGTACTATTTAATGATGAAGAGGTCTATTTTAGAACACCTGTTAAGTGATCTTTCTAATACTATAGTGGCTAAGGATTTCTTAGCTACTATGTTCCAAAGGTACAATATATTCTCAAATACTAAAATTAGTACCCTTCTGAAGGAGTTTTACTCCATGAGATATAATGGAGAAAGTAGAGTTAGGAAATATATTATCAAAATGGTCCATTGAACACTCTTCCTTCCGAGTCTAGAATCCTTGTCACAACCTATAACTCTCAGGATGAGGCCTAGACAGTCAATGACCTCATTGCAATGTGTGTTGCTCAAGAAGAAAAGTTGAAGTATGAAAGATCCCAAATTGCCTTGTTTGTGTCAAGTAAAAACAAGAAAAAATGTAAGAGTTCCAATTTTAATGCTTCTAAAATTGTTCAAACTCATAAACCTGATCAAAATAAAGGCATGAGTGGTCCTATTGGTGTCATTAAAAAGACTATCATGTATTTCTTTTGCAAGAAGAAAGGTCATAAGAAATTTGACTATCCAAAGTACAAAACTTGGTTAGCAAAGAATGAGCATAAAGGTAACTCATTAGCTCTTGTCTTGCATGAATCTAATCTAGCTATGGCCCCATCAAGATCCTAGTGGCTGGATAGCGGAGCAACTAACCATGTTGCTTATATATTGCAGGGACTCATAACCAAGAGGAAGCCAAATAATGAAGAGTCAAAGCTCGTAATTAGCAATAATGAAGCGATGGAAGTGAAATTTATAGGGATAGTAGTCTGTTTAAATCTGGATTCTAGTTTTATACTTATTTAAAATAATGCATTCTATGTATTATCTTTTATATGAAATCTAATTTCATTATCAGTGTTAGACAAAGAAGGTTATGCTTTTGAATTTAAAAGTAGTTTTATTCAATTATCTTTTGATTCAAAGTTTATTGGAAATTGTTCTTTGTCATGTTCATTATATAGAATGTATTTAGCTCATATTGATATTTATGCTACCTCATATAATATTGAAAAGGTTGTAACCAAAAGATCCCTTATTACAAAAAAGTTTTATATGTTGTAGCATAAAAGGCTTGGCCACATCTCTAAGGAAGGAGTAAAAAGGTTGATAAAGTACAACATCCTTTTTGCTCTCGATTTCAATGACCTAGAAATATGTATTGACTATTGTAGGGGCAAGTTAACCAAGATTAAGATAAAGGGAGCTACACGTAGCTCAGATTTCTTAGAGATCATTCATACTGATATCAATGGACCGTACTTACCTGTGATTTGTAACTCCAAATATTTTATTATTTTTATTGATAAATATTCTCGATATGCTTATCTGTTCTTGATTAAAAAAAAATCTAAGGCTCTTATATATTCGATATCTTTAAAACTGAAGTCAAAATATAGCTAAGAAAAGTTATCAAAATTATAAGATATGATCGTGATGGAGAATATTGTGGAAAACATAAGGACAATGGATAGATTAAAGGATCATTTGCTAAATATTTAGAGAGTCGTGGAATAATAGCTCAATTCACTATACTAGGTAGTCCTAAACAAAATGGTGTAGCTGAAATACAGAATCATACCTTAAAGGACATGATGAGGAGCATGCAAAGAAGAACAAACTTACCTAAATATCTCTAGGGTGAAGCTATTAAAATAGCATTATATATCCTTAATAGAGTACCTAGTAAGTTAGTACCCAAAGTGCCTTTTTAGTTATGAACCGGCAGGAAACCTAGCTTGTCTCATTTTCGAGTTTGGGGATGTCCTTCAGAAATAAGATTATATAATCCCATTCAAAATAAACTACAAACCTCATTTTACTTGTTGCTATTTGTTGGATATCCTGAACATTCAAAAGGTTATAGATTCTATTGCAAGGAAGGAGGATCTAGAATTATGGAATCATAAATAACTAGATTTCTAGAATTTGATATAGCTGATGAAAGTGGTCATTCTCAGACCATAGATAAGAATGAATAAACTAGCATTATATACATTTCTTTTTTCATACAACAAGAGATTGTGGAACCTTCACCTATGATTGTTCTTATTGAGGCAGAAGAGCCTTTACAGCAACTAGTTGTAGAGGTTCCTCAGGCATAGGAAGTTCTACTAAGAAGGTCTACAAGGGAGAGGAGGCATGCCCTATCTTCTGATTATATGGTCTATTTAGGAGAGAATGATTACGACATTGGTCATGTGGTGGATCCAGTAACCTTTCAAGATGTTTCTAGTTCTTAAAAGAACCTATGGATGGATGCAATGAAAGATGAGATGTAGTTTATGCAACATAACAAAGTTTGGGAGCTTGTTGAGCCTTTTAAAGGTTGTAAGCTTGTTGATAACAAATGGGTTTATGAGACTAAATAGAATTCCAATAAAAAAATAGAGAGGTTTAAAGCCAAACTAGTTGTCAAAAGATACACCGAAAGAGAAGGATTATATTATATTAATTTATTCTCTTTAGTATCCTCAAAGGATGCATTTAAAGTGACTGTGGCACTTATAGCTCATTATGATTTAGAGTTACACTAGGTGGATGTTAAAACTATACTTCTGAATGGAAACCTGAATGAAGAAGTTTATATGGAATAACCTGAAGATTTTAAGATAGCTAGTAAAGAACATATGTTATGTAGACTATTAAAATCTATTTATGGTTTGAAATAAGCTTCCAGATAGTGATACTTAAAATTTGATGAGGTTATCATATCCTTTAGTTATGTAAGAAATCGAGTAGATAGATGCATATATCACAAAGTTAGGAGCAAATTTATCTTCTTTATTTTTTATGTAGATGATATTTTGCTTGCAACTAATAATCTGGGCATGCTGCATGAGGTTAAGCAATTTTTGTCTAGGCATTTTGACATGAAATACCTTGGTGAAGCATCATTTATTCTCGGTATTGAAATACATAGAAATAGATCTCGAAATTTATGGGATCTCTCTCAAAAAGCATACATTGAGCATGTCCTAAAGAGATTTAATATGCAAGATTGCAAATCTTGGCATGTGCCTATCACTAAAGGTGAAAATTAAAGAAAGCACAGTGTCCAAAGTATGTCATTGAGAGAGAATCCATGAGAGATGTTCTATATGCTAGTGTAGTAGGGAGCTTGATAAATGCTCAGGTCTGCACTAGATCGGACATTGCATTTGTAGTTGGTCTACTAGGAAGATTTTTATCTAATCATGGGCATGACCATTAGGTAGCTACAAAGAAAGTTTTGAGGTATCTCAGGAGGAATAAAGATTACATGTTGACTTATAGAAAGGTTGAAAATTTTGAACTGGTTGGTTATATAAATTCTGACTATGCTGATTTTGAGGATGATAAAAAGTCCACATCTGGATATATTTTCATGTTAGCAAGTGATGTAATATCATGAAAAAGTATCAAACAAACACTTATAGCCTCTTCTACCATGCATGCCAAGTATATAGCATATTTTGGTGCTTCTATACAAGTAACTTAGCTACATAATCTCATTATTGATATGTTTGTTATTGATTCTATTGCTAGACCCATCCAGCTATATGTGATAATCTTGCAACAATATTATTTTGCAACAATATTAAAAAATATTTTTGAAGCTAAGCATTTGGAAGTCAAATACTTGATAGTTAAAGAGCAAGTAAAGAAAGGTGAAGTAACAGTAGAGCATATTGGGACTAAGCTTATGCTAACTGATCCTTTAACCAAGGGACTTCGTTCTAATATCTTTAAAGGTCATGTTACTAATATGAGATTAGTAAAATCATTTGATGTACTTGGTTAGTGGGAGCTCTATATCTTGGTTGAACATATCATTATTGATGTATTTATATTTTATAATGATGATTATATATATTTTATAATGATGATTATATTCTCTTAGTCATAAAGATATTCTCATTATAAATTAAAAGTCTTAAGATTGTGTCAATCTTAAGCAAAGGTTTGGCGCATTAATGATTATAGCCTTAATTCTTTATATACCGTGTGATACATAAAGGTTATCTTGAGATATATAAAGTTTTGCTTTATAGACATACAAATATAAAGGATTTCTTAGGTATGCTTGTGCTACTTAAAGAGAGAAATCGATGACTGACAAGCGGAGATAACAAATTTTGGTTTATTGTTGTTGCTTGACATACCATCATACTTGATTCATGTTGATAAAGTTTATTGATATGCGTGATCATGGAAGGTCCTGTATCGCTTTAATGATGCAACTATTGCTATAATCCGACATTGAGAATCTTATTAAACAAAATGGTGACTTGGAATTGTTACATGATCGTTTGTTTTTATAAATAGCGTGGAATAAGATTTAAAGTTATCTTAGCTAGATATTTTGTTTTCAAATTTATATCCAAACTAATATCATCCAAGTGGGAGAATGTTAGCATTCATGATGTTAATGTTAGCATTTATCTATATGTGGGCTGCCATTAATTATATTTACTTTAATAAAAAATAAACTTGTTAAGATTCATTGGTTTGTAACTTCAGAACTCTAAAAGGTGGGATTCTAAGAGATAGAATTCATAAATGAAATTCTAAGAGATAGAATTCATAAATGAAATTCCAAATGTCAAAAATTATAAGTGTGATCATTAAGGTATAAGCCATCGTATTATTGAAACTATTGATAGGAAGGCTCATAAACTACTATATAAAAGTGTGCTACGTTGCTACGTTCCTCCTTTAGTATGAACAAAACATAGAACATAAGTTTCCTCCCATTAAAGAATTCTAATTTAGACATAAGAGAGAAGTACCTAGTGCATAAAATTCTTGTTTATTCACTATTATTGTGATGGAGTACAAAAATAGATTCATGATTTAGTGATTTATATTTTAGTATTTTATGCTCTCATGTATGAATCCTATGTATGAATTTTTAACAATTAATGCTAGCATCTGTTATTAGCCAATAATATTTCCAGCAACAAAAATCATCCCCCTCTCTCTCTCTCTCTGCTTTCATGTGTATATTTATGTATGTACTATGTACATATGTATGTATATATTCAAATTTTAATTTGTTTTACCAAGGTAGCAACAGCAGTATTTATGCAATGATATATAGACCCATTCATGATGGACAACTACATCTAAGACTAAGAGTATATTAAAAATATGAACATCTGTCTGGATGAGAATGTATCACTTGCAGCTTTCTCTAGCATAAAAGTTCATGGTTTTGGTTGAAGCAGGATGGATGTCACACTCAGCCAGAGGGGCCAAGGTAGTTGCCATATGGATTTAAGCCACATTTATAAAGGAAGAGAGCAGCAAAAGTGATGACAAAAAGAGCAAAAGTACTAGAGAAATTGACAAGAAAATAAAAAAAGAACCAAAGTAGTGAATCAGCAATTTATCCAATTCTTGCATAAAAAAACTCAATTAATTGGTACAAGGTGCAATCATATAAAGATCACTTGCAAACCCTCCAAAATTGGCACTAGGGAATTTTCAAGAATCCTGTATATATAAAAAAGAAGCTCCACAAGAACTTAACTATTTGAAAATTTAGATAGTGAAAAAAAATTAATCAAGTTCACCTTTAATTTTATCTATCAGATAAATTTTAAATGCTTTATTTCTTTATCCATGACATGATTCTATAGAAACTTTTCAAGACTACTCACTCAATCATAAGTGATATATAGGAGCTCAATTTTAAGTGATAAATATAGGATCATCTACATAAGAGGAGGAGAATATTTTGTTGTGTAGTGAAGCTCAAGATTGTCTCATATATGTGAAAAAACTTGATAAGCAATACAAACCATGTATGAATGATGAATTATTATACAACCATGGCTAATAAACTCTTGCTAGGCCCCATCATATTGGAAGCATGAAATTGTGTTGTTTAACCATGAGGAGTAAAGTGAAGGATAAGGTCATGGAAGTTGTTTGCGAGGAAGAATTCAAAATATTAGAATACTTGGGAAGAAAAATTAAAAATATATATATTATAGAGATAAACATATACTACCAATTCAGCTTACAATAAGCAAGGTTCCAAAGAGCTAGTGATCCAATCCAAGCACCTACCATCACTTGAGAAAAAAAGGGAGTCCTTGTCAGCCCCCATGGCATCCTAACCCTTCCACAAAGGAGGCCCCCTCCTCTTTGTTCTCCCAACCATGGGCACACATCAAGCTCAAAAGGCCCAGAAGAATCGACCCGTTCCTTTCCTCCTTTCAACCATGGATAAACACATTGTCACAAGTATACGTGAGCTCACGCCAACTGGACTGTCACGGGCTTCAGGAATATCTTGGATTTAATCAAGTCATCTACGAGATATCATCTCGAACTCGTGACCGGTTGATAGTGAGACAAGATCTCTACCAATCGGGCTAAGAAACATCTTGGATTTAATCGAGTCATCTACGAGATCATGTCTCGAACTCGTGACCGGTTGATAATGAGACAAGATCTCTACCAACCCGGCTACCGTCCTGGCGGTGTATAAGTTTTGGCTGGGATGGTGTTTATGGCATCCCGAACCACGAATTCAAATAATGGGTCCCATCTCATCCCTCTTTCCCTTCTGCCACCTCAGCAGGCCTCAGCACCCTGGTCCCTTTTCCCATCCATATATATCAGAACCTTTCGTGTCCAATTCCATTAGAGCACCATCTAATGCAAATGGAGTAGTGGAAAATGGAAAGAGAAAAGGTTGAAGAACTAATGGTGTTAGAAGGAAGGGCCCATTTATTCTTGTTCAGTTATGGCCACAAGACTTTGCTTCCTACCTGTTCATGCGTTGCAAGCGTACGTACGTAGTAAAGGAAATGGTTGCCTTCAGTCTATTCCATATGTTTTAAAGTTGAAAGAAACGGCTAATCTTTGGAATTCGATGATGTGGATGGCTGCTTTGGGGTTGTGGATCAAGTGACATCAATGGTCAAATGGATGAAGGAAAGCACAGCTCCAAAAACTGCCATCAGATATAGCTTTGTGTTGCCACCTCCTCTGACAGAATCTATGCATTCCTTTCTTCGGTGTTAATAGTATTGATATAAAAGAAGGTTAAATGACTAAATTGCTTTATGTGAAGCATGCTCCATCCCTTGCTGGTTTGTAGCCAATTGGTAGAACTAGAGTAGTACAGTTAATGACCTACTTGGAATCACTCTAAGATGGAGGACAATATTTTTCTGAAAACGTTGGACTTATTTTCTATTGGTTGAAAAGGACCATGGAAACCCTTTTCTTTTTAACTTTTGTCTTTCTTTTACAACAGATGTGATCCTTGTTATGCGATTTACTGGATCTATATATGACCCTAACTCCAAATGAATGTGCATCACATCTTAATTATATCAGTCGATGCGTTATGTATTTATAATGATTGCAGACATGATACAAGTTGATGAACACTACAAAAGGTTCTTGTAAGTTATTATGGGGAGAGGGGTCAAATGTTTACCAAAATTTGTAATAGACCAATTATGAGGAGGAAAAAAACATGGACTACGCTTTCTTCTCTTGAGAACCATATTCTACAAATTCTTAGGAGAGCACCACTTTAAAGAAATGAAAACATTTCTTTTATTTTTGAGAGAGAGAAGAATGTATTTCTTTTAGTGCATCCTTGGATGTAATCAGACCTGAATATATAAGCTCAAACTCTCACTCTCTCTCTCTCTCTCTCTCTCTCTCTCTCTCTCTCTCTCTCTCTCTCAGCTCAGCTCAGCTCATCTTTGATTGGATTAAGCTCTCTACATTAGAGAAATATATCTAAAAATTTATTGGGACAGCATCGCTTAAACGAAATCATGATATATTTTTTTTCTATGTTTATTGAAAAGAGTCTTCGAAGGCATTGCTTGATTCGAGCAAAGGCTCTTTTTACACCTCATGAGCACTACCATGCAGTCTCGATAGCTATATATTTCAAATCCATCTTTACTTCGAATACTTGTGAGTTGTGAACAATCTGATAAGGAACACATAATGCTTTCAAATCAAATTTCAATTGGAATAAACAATTTCAAATCTAAACTGAGTTGTACGTTGTAAGCTTGTTGGATTTGTTACCTAAGCTTCAGGGATAATCTCATCCGTTGTAACAATTATTTTTTGCGTCTTGTTATACAATATAAATAAAACACATGACGCTTGTTTTAATTTTCTCAAAGGGTGACCAATGCTCAAAACATCTTATAAGTAATGCGGGTCTCATCATTATACTGGTCTATATTAGACGATATTCTTGTCGCTAGTAGCAAAATGGAAGCTATGTCCTCTCTCGTCTCCGAACTCATGAATGGTTGGTTCCTTAACACTAAGGAATTGGGCCCTCCACACTATGTCCATGGACTTTAGGCCCAGTCAACTCCACAAGGCCTCTTCTTCTCTCAGCCGCAATGCGAAATTCTGCATGCGGTGTAAGAAATCCGAGAACCAGCTTTTCCCATTAGTCCACGTGGATCCGAACCAGCATAACAAGATAAGACATGACTTGCCACTATAAAAAAATAGACTATTAGCGATGGATAATTGCTATCGCTAACGGTCTATCTGAAATATGCTGGTCGCTGAAAGTAATTATTAGTGATCGTACTCCTTGCCATTTCTAATAATTATTATTGGCAACAACTATTAGCGACAGGATTACCATTACTAATATTTTTTTTTTTTTTGAATTATAAATAAATAAATAAATAAAATAATTAGGACCAGTAATTGTCATCATTAATAATTCTTAGTGAGAAGTAATAAACCTTTAGCAATGGCTTTTATTAAAGAGTAGGAGGTTGAGTATTATTACTCGAGGAGGAGGTTGAGTATGAGATACAGGAAGAGTATGAAGGGGTTGTTAGAATTAATTTGTCATTTATTATTAGTAAAATCTAAGAGTCGGTAATGATTATTGTTAAAGTTTAAGAGTCTTGTTAAAAACAAAGAGTCATGTGAAAATCTAGAAGACATGTAGAAGTCTAAGAGTTTTATAAGAATCTAAGAGTTATGTTGAAGTCAAGGGATTATATATATTCATGAGAGGAGATAGAGAGCCACTCTCATGTACCTATAAATAGGCCCTAGAGTCTTATATTTTATCAGAGTAGTATGGAATGAAATATGATATACATATATTATTCTCTACTTTTCAAGTAATTATTTGAGCATTAGATTTTCTTGTACTCTGTCAAAAGTGCTTACAGAATTCCAATATTTGATATCAGAGCAATCTAAATCAAATTACAACATTTGGTATCAGAGCCAATCTAGTCAAGTTGATCTTGAAGCAATGCCTAAGAGCCATAGAGTCATAGAGCCTTGGAGGAAGAAAGCTTGAAAGTTTCTTGGAAAAGCAAAGAAAGAAAACAAGAGCGCCAAGTTCCTGAGAGCTAGAAAGCAAGGTTCCTGAAAGCCAGAGAGTCACAGATTCAGAAAGAAGTTTCAAAACCAAAAGAAGCTGATGAAGAAGGTGTTCATATCCTCTAATCAAGGTGTTAAGACTCCGGGTCAGAAGAAATCCATAGAGAAGTGTGCAAGTCTAAGAAAAAGACTTTGCAACAAAGAAAAGAAGACAAAAAAAGTCTTTAGAGATTAAAGAAAAGAGACCTCATTAATGACACCAACTGAGCAAAATGGAGGACGAAAAAATAATAGTTCTGCTTTTGCCATTCAAGCTAATGCTCAAGGAGATACAGAAAGGGAAATCGAAGAAGATGTAGGGTCTTCTTCTAAAAGATCAAAGAGAAGAGCCAGTGCAGTACAAGATTTTCCTTCCAGATGCGGTCCAGATCAATGATTGAAGGAATTATGATAAATTACAAATTAAGGGAGGGTGTTAGAATTAATTTGTCGTTTATTGTTAGTAAAATCTAAGAGTCAGTAATTATTATTGTTAAAGTCTAAGAGTCTTGTTAAAAACAAAGAGTCACGTGGAAATCTGAAAGACATATAGAAGTCTTAGAGTTTTATAAGAATCTAATAATTATGTCGAAGTCAAAGGGTTATATATATTCATGAGAGAAAATAGAGAGCCACCGTCATGTACCTATAAATAGGTCATAAAGTCTTATGTTTTATTAGAGTAGTATGGAATGAAATATGATATACATGTATTATCCTCTACTCTTCAAGTAATTATTTGAGCATTAGATTTTCTTGTACTCTATCAAAAGTGCTTCTAGAATTTCAACATTCGGTATAAGAGCAATCCAAATCAGATTGCAACAAGGGTTTTCACCAAGTTGGAAAGGTATTTATGGAGTAAGTCGAGCATTCTGAAATTGTGTATCATTCAAGGTTGGAAATGGTATTTCCACTCAATTCTGGAATGATGCTTGGATTGATTTTATTCCACTCTTCTTTTTTTTTTTTTTTTTTGGATGAGCTGCACAAATAAATTATGAAGCCCAATTTACTGATAACTTCTTTTTGATGTTGAAAGAGTCTAAAGTGGATTGTTCCAATGAAGGATCCATTGACTAGGGTGCGAGAGAGATGCTATCCTGGACCTCCTAAAATCTATCAGACCATCACATATTACGGATACATCGGTATGGAAGTCGACATCTTTAGGATCTTTCTCGGTGAACTCATTATATAGATTTCTTAATTTTGATGGTCTCAAATGCCTTTTTTTTTTTTTTAAGCTATTCTTTGATGGATCCTAGTTTCGAAAAAGGTCAAGAATTTTTTATGGTTGGCAATGGAGAACAAACTTCATACCCGGGAGATTCTCGCAAAAAAAAAGACTGGAATTGTAGTCATGGGTGTAGTTTGTGCAGCTCATGTTATGAATATGCGGACCACCTTTTTCTCCAGATGTCCCTTTGCATGAAGTCTATGGACCACTCTTAAGATACAGCACAAACTTTTTGGGCAGCCAGGTTCTTTTCTTGATTTGTGATCTATTTGGAGGAAGATGAACAAAAAAAAAAGATTGGTAAGTAGGAGCAATGATCAATTACATGCAACCGTTTTTGTTGGACAATTTAGAAAGAATGGAATGAAATATTATTTTTACAAAAATCGAGAACTATTTATGGAGTCTTGCTGTTCTGTCTTTTTTTTTTTTTTTTTTTTTTTTTTTTTTTTTTTTTTTTTTTTGTAAAAAAAATGGACACCACTAAGGCATCATGATCTTTCACTCACACCGACTATAACGGGTCCCATAAAAACTTTTATATTTAATCGAGTCATCCACGGGATCAGGGGTGGACCGTCGGGGAGGCAAGGAGGGGCCTTGGCCTCCCTAATTTTTTCAAAAATCATTTATATATCAGGTTTTTTTTAGATAAATTATTATATAATACGTATTTGCTCCCCCCTCCTTAAATTCCCCAAAACCAATCTCAAAAAAACTGGTAAACAAATTTCAAAAAAAATATTGAAACCGAATCTCAATGAAAAAAATTTCATAAAAAGTCTTGTTAAAAAAAAAAATGATGAACAACTAACCTGAGAGGCGCTGCCATTTCCTCCTCCAAAATCCCGAAGCTCAAACTCGGCGAACCCCACCCGGCACCTGCCGGCCACCGCCGTCCCCGATAGGGCACCCGCTACCACTGGCCGCTCCCCCTACGGCCCTACCCGTCGCGGCACCATCCCATCCGTGACCCGTCGTCTCCTTCACGACTTTGCCAGCGATCGTGCCACCGCTCCGCCGGAGAAGATCCGAACCACCATTGACCCGGAGGAGAAGCACTTCGTTCGTCTAATGATCTTCGAGTTCGAGTCGAGGTCATCTCTGGAGTACAGAGTGAGCCCCAAAAGGTACCATTATTTTCTTTTTTTCTCTATTTTTTTTAAAAAAACTAAGTTTACGATTATAATTTTGCTTTCATATTCTCTAATCTTGTGCTTCTTTCTTCTTTCTCTTTTTTTTTTTTTTTTGAGGGGATGATCAAATACAATACTGCAAGTTTATGTTTTTAGTTTTTTTTTCTTCTTTCTTTATTTTTTTAGATGTTTGATCTAAGGAATTTATAAATTTTCTCATTACACGGTATTTGAGATTTTTTTGTTGGTTAATTTTTTGGTAGATTAAAAATTTGGCAGAGTTGCAAGAATCAACGAACGAAAGTATTCGATGAAGAACCGAAGAGAAACTCACTACTTGCACGACTCCCAAGATAGCCCGCCACCTATCGCCGAAGCAAACCAACACATGATATAAAAATAAAATCTTAGTATTTTTTTTTGGCCCTCCCTAAAGAAATCGGTATGGTCCATCCCTGCACAGGATCATGTCTCGAATTCATGACTGGTTGATAGTGAAACAAGGTCTCTATCAACCAGGCTGCCATCCTCGGGGTCATTCTGGTTTTGTTTGAACAGGCATTGTTGGTTAAGGATCAGGCAGAGTGAAGAGCTAATGTGCCTTTTCCCTATCCTTTTTGACCTTTCAAGTATTTGGGACATGCCATAATTTTCCATGGTCAGCAATTTTTTTCTACCGGCTACTTACCATGTATAATTACTTTACCATTGTTCTGTTAGTAAATTTGGTTGGCAGCCATGCTGCTTCCTCTTACATTTTTAAAAAAAAGAAAAAGCTCTTCGTTTCTGCATTTCCAGATCATCCACAAAAGATAAGCATTGAATGACTGCCACCATTTGATATCATCTGAAGGGACATTAGAGAGGATAAAACAAAGTGCTTGGTGGGATGACTCCATCCGAATCGATAAAAATTTTAAAAAGTTTTATATAGCTCTCAAGATAATCTAGATTGGAGTGACCTTCATACAAGAGAATGGTGCATGGCCAGTGGATTCATTAGACCATCCAAACCAGTTGCAGTGAGGGTGGGATTGTGTTGATTCTAGTAGAGAGGAAAAGTGTAGTTGGAAGCTTACCCATTGCCAATCTCCAAACAAACAACATTTTAACTGTGCAATGAGTTTTCAACCTCCATACTTCATGGATATTGTGGCTCCCAAGTTCCATGATAAGATATAATTATAGAGTACACTTAGACTGACCACTACTCGATTGTTGTAGCCATCTCCCCAACATGGTTTATCATTATGATTCTGAATACAAAGTGGAATGCTGAAAATCTGCCCTGCAAATTTCAGTAGAAAAGCATTGAGAAATGGTGTCGTGATTCCAGGTTCTATCTTCATTAATGAAATGGCTGACAGTAGTACTGCTCGCAATGGAATAAATATTGTAGCAATGAGGTCTTCTACATATAGCTTCTCCAGAAAGCCTGGGGTCTGATATATGGTACATTTTTTTTTTTTTTTTTTGGGTAAAAAAAAGAAAGAAAGAAAGAAAAAGAACAAAAAAAAAAAAAGAAGAAAGCCAGTTTGTGTGAAATATGATGAGAGCTTTGGTGAATAATTTCCAGAGTGCAGAGGCATTGGTAGGAGGTTTATAAAGAAGCCAGTTGCCATGGAAGTTATATTTAGCTTTCAAAACCTGGGGGATATAATGGAATTAGGTTCCAGAATAATCCGACCAGCAATTTTACTAATTAATAAGATTTTGCCACCAATGCTCGATGTTGGAAATTCCCAATCCACCTTGGTTTATGGGCTTGCAAATTGTGCTCCAAGCAATTGCATGTATAGTTCTATTATCTTGGTCATGACCCCAGATGAAACTACGCAAGACTAAATTAAGCCACTTGAAGAAAGCTTTTGGAATAGCAATATTAGAGAGAATATGTATTAGAATTGAGCAGAAGATTGATCTAACAAGGGTGACCCTTCCAACCATTGAAAGAGTTCTCCATTTCCACATCCGAAGTTTGGCAATGATTTTGTCTTTTACTTGCTGAAGATTCTGAATTATACGCAATTTACCTGACATTGGAACACAAAGGTAATAGCTCATATTATTGACCCATCTAATCCCCAGGCAATTAACATATTTAGCAACATAAGTATGAGGAATTGAGGCTGAACATGATAGATTGATAGTAGACTTGTTTAAATTCACAGCTTGTCCTGATTGAATGCAATGCAAAGAAATAATGCATTTGACACCTTCAACTTCGCATTATGGAGATAATCATCTACAAAAAGTGATTGATTTTTGGACCTCTTCTTCCTGGGCTATACCTGTAAAACCCAGGTTTTTGGGCATTTTGGGCCAAAGTCGATAGGCCCAGCCGACTTCGACCCAGGTCACAGAAAAAAAAAATGAACGAAGAGGGTGGGAAAAGTTGGAAACAGGGAAGGATTGGATCTCCCTTATCCGACCGGAGTTCTCGCCAGATGTTGCGAAGGAAGAGTCGTGAGGGGAGAAGGAGGTGGTCAGTGACGAGTTTGGAAGGGATTGGGACTCGATCGGGCAGTGTTTGTCTTCCAAACGATGAGGAAACTGTCGGGAGCTTCTTTAAATTCCTCTCATCGCCGCTAAATCGAGCCGCTATCGAGCCTCTGTTCCCATGTTCCCTTCCTCTCCGATGAGCATCCGACAGTTCGTCGAGGCCAGTGAGTGTTTTTTTTATTGTTAGATGATTTAATACGGATTTATTTGGGTTGTTATTCGATTTGGTCTTGGGCCATGGATCACCGGTGGCTGCGCTATCACCGTTTTCCTCGGGTCTGCCGACCCTCCTTCCCAGTGATCGCCTTCCTTGTCCGTCGGCAACCGGGGGGGTCTCGGTTCGGTCGAGCCGAGGAGGAAACAGGGAGAGTTCGGGAGAAGAAAAGAAAGAAAAGAAGAAGGAAAGAAGGAAAAAAAAAAGAAGATGAAGGGGAAAAAAGAAAGGGAAAAAGAAAAGGAAAAAAAAAAAGAAAAAGAAAAAAAAGAGATAGCTACCTAGGAGTTGAGTCGCCGGTATGTTTTTCCGGTTGCTGGAGTTGCCACTGGTGGCTCACCTGAGGCTCTTCCTGTCATCATGGGAGAGAAAGATGAGAGAGAAAGAGGAGAGAAGATGAGGAAAGAGAAAGATGAGAGAGAAAGAGGAGAAAGAAGAGAGAGAGAAAGAGGAGATAGAGAGGAGAGAGGATTGAAAAGTCTTCTTTCTCAAAATTTGTGCAGTAAGGTTATCCGGGTAAATTGTAAAGAAATTTTAAATAAATTATTTATTATTGTAGGAAAACAGATTTCTGAACAGAAAGATCTTAAGCAAATTCTGGGTACAGATTGACACTGGATATTTTAGGTTAGCTCTTGAAGATAAGGATTTCTGGACTTGATCATTAGTTATATATATATGTATTTTACATGTCATGGTTCGATCCATGCACTTGAGCATTGGCATGCATATTTGTTTTGCATCGTATATTTTTATTTCTCGAGATGGATAGTATATTTGAGATTATTAATTATGTTTCTATATATCATGTTTTATCAAGTAACTTATCTTTTGATGGTCTGGACCGTGATGCTGGTTATAGGAAAGTTTGAGATGACATGATTTGATAGTATGATATGAATTGACAAAGTGATAACCAAGTGAATACGATATTTGGACTAGCCATGTCACAGGATCGTGGTGGGATAGCCTGAGCTATGGACTTTGTACGTGAGCTAGCCTGACCACGAGTAAATGGTCGATTATGAGACTAGCCTGACTACGAGTAAATGGTCGATTATGAGATTACCAGTTGTTGCCGATCTCGCCGCCGCGCCCGTGCCTCGGAACCGCCGATCCTACCAGACCGCCTTGCTCCTGGGGCCTCCTGGCTGGAGCGAACCTGCAAGGCAAGGTCAGAAGACCCTGGCCGGGGATCCCGGCGAGGGAGCTCCGACGATCAAGTTAGTAGACGGCGAGAGGGAACAGA
The DNA here is from genome assembly GCA_021397845.1 of Areca catechu. Classification (NCBI taxonomy): domain Eukaryota; kingdom Viridiplantae; phylum Streptophyta; class Magnoliopsida; order Arecales; family Arecaceae; genus Areca; species Areca catechu. Next base: position 29,223,046 of record CM038046.1, read on the forward strand.
TTCTCCGGGACGGGCCCCCGAAGGAGTCCCAGACTGAGAGAATTTACTAGCAAGAAAGGTGCCGGAGGGACCAGAAACCCGACTGGGTCCCCTTGCCGAGCTCATGCCAAGCGATCCCCTCTCGGGGCCCTGGATCTTACTCTCGGAGCGGGGCCTTCAGTCTCTGTTTCTTACTCGTCCCACCTTACCTGGTCGTCTCCTCTCTCCTTCCTTTTATCTCCTCCCGCTGCCTGCCTGTTTTCCGCTCTTGGGAGGCTCCCCTTGTCGCTCTCGTCACCCCCTCTCCATCCTTTTCTCTTTCCCCTTTTGGTTTTGAGGGCCAGGCGGCTTTCTGACCTCGTTTGCCGAGCCCAGCGGGGAAAGGATAAAGGAGGGGGGGCGCCGGCAGGGCGGCCGGTCAGACCTCGGGCCCAGTGTGGGCGCTCCCCTTCCCAGGTGCCGGCGCTGTCCGTTGACGGGCCCTGTTTTGCCAGAACCGCGTCTCTCGACTGTAGAACCTGTCGGGCCGACGTAAGTGATGTTTCGCGTGCCGCCGCCATCTGTACGGGGTGCTGTCTGTGGTACGCACGGCTCGAGGGCCAACCTCGGAACCTGCGCCTCCGCTCTTTGGGACCTTCTCTGCACGGGCGGTCTGACCTCGACCGAGGTGGACCCCTCCCGGGTGGACACCTGGCGGAGCGGCAGAAGGGTGCTCGGCTTCGGTCGAGGTGGTCCCGTCTCCGGGGGCCACCTAACGAAGAAGCGAAGGGGCTCGGCTCGACCTCGGCCTTGGTGGAACCGTCTCAGGGCGCCACCTGGCGAGGGAGCGGGGGAGCAGCCGACCTCGGTCGAGGTGGACCCCTCCCGGGTGGACACCTGGCGGAGCGGCAGAAGGGCGCTTGGCTTCGGTCGAGGTGGTCCCGTCTCCGGGGGCCACCTGACGAAGGAGCGAAGGGGCCCGGCTCGACCTCGGCCTTGGTGGGACCGTCTCAGGGCGCCACCTGGCGAGGGAGCGGGGGAGCAACCGATCTCGGCCGAGGTGGACCCCTCCTGGGTGGACACCTGGCAGAGCAGCAGAAGGGCCCTCGGCTTCGGTCGAGGTGGTCCCGTCTCCGGGGGCCACCTGGCGAAGGAACGAAGGGGGCCCGGCTCGACCTCGGCCTTGGTGGGACCGTCTCTAGGCGCCACCTGGCGAGGGAGCGGGGGAGCAGCCGACCTCGGCCGAGGTGGACCCCTCCTGGGTGGACACCTGGCGAGGTGGCAGGAGGGGCCCTGGACCGAACTCGACTTCGGCCAGGGCGGTAATGTCTCGGGATATCACCTGGCGAGGTAGCCGGGGGGGGCAAGGGCCGAGCTCGACCTCGGTAGTGTGGGAGCCGCAGCTGACTCGGCCGAAGAAACCTCCACGCAGCTCGATCATACCTGATGGAATCTGAGACCGGCCACGTCATCATTACGGCCGTAACAGTTGCCCCCCAATCCGCCATTCCGTTGGGGCGTCGTAGAACGGAACGTCGGGATTAAATGCGGATATGACGTGGGAAGGCGAAGATCTTGCATCATAATTGCCGCGATCCTCGTCGCCGTTTCTCGGTGCGCCCGAAGTCCTATAGGAGGCCGCCACGCGTCGCCCACTTGCTCGTAATAAATGCGTCGCTTCAAAGAAGAGACCGTTTCCCTGCTAACGAGGCATCGGTGTCGGGCGTGCGTCCACGCGGCGATCATCCAATGGCTCGGAGCGGAATGACGGGTACGGCCACTATCGATTGAGTTTGAAAAGGAGGGGACTTTCCGGAATGAGGCCTTTTCCCTTGCTTTGTAGGCGATTTGCTGCAGGCTAATTTCCATTGCCCCGCGTTCGCACAGTGCATTTTCGGTGAGTGCCCTCATTTTCCTCCTTGTTCCCCTCTTCTTCCCCCTCGAATCCTTCTTGCTTTCTTCTTTGTCATGGAGCGCCGTCGCCATGTTTCCTCTAATCCGGACGAGGCCGGTCCGTCCCGGCCGAGGACTCTGTCTTCTTCCTCCTCGGAGGAGGAAGTGATCCCGAAGGAGACCCGCAGGCGACTGCAACCTGGGGGTATCACCATTGGCATCCCCAGGGGTGTCCGGTCTCCTCCTGTCGCTTCTGCTCTTCCGCTTTTTCCTCTTCCTCCTCCACCTCTTCTTTCTGCCGGTCCCTCCGGTCATGCTTCCACAATGACCGAAGGCGACCTCTCTTTGCTCCGGGAGGTCTACGGCATCCCGGGGTCAATCCGTCTGCTTGTTCCGCGGCCCGGGGATCGCGTCACCATGAGTGGCCCGGCCGCATAGCCTTCTACGAAGACTTCCTTCTCGGGGGTCTTCGATTTCCTCTGCACCCCTTCTTCCTTTCTTTCCTTAGTCACTTCCGTCTCGTTCCGGCCCAGTTGGCTCCCAATGCCATCCGGGTCATCTTTTCTTTTATTATTTTTTGTCACTTCCACGGGTTTGTTGCCCGTTTCTCTCTCTTCAGGGCTCTGTTTACCCTGAAGAGGTACTCCACTGACGACGGCTGGTGGTACATCTCGCCCCGGCCCAAGTGTCTCCGATTCGACCTCCCTTCTTCTATCAAGGGCTGGAAGAACCGATTTTTCTTTGCCTCGATCGAGGATGTTGACGAGCCTGGAGCGAACCGGACCGGTCTCCGAACCGGAACTCCCAGGTCGAGTCGGCGGACCAAGAGGCCTACTCCCAGCTCCTGAGCGATGTGGTCCCGGCGCTCGAGGTTCTGCTCTCGGAGAAGAACTTGTTTGAGTCCGGGATCAGTCCCATCCACGATCCGGGTGAGACTCGGTCTTTCCTTGACTTCTGTACTCTTTCTCCTTTTTAGCCGAGCTGACTGACCTCCTTTTCTTTTGCGTTGCAGGCATGAAATTTTCGCTGGAGAACCTCCTGGAGGGCGCGGCCCAGAGGGACGTCGTCGAGGTGGATAAGCCTGCGACAAAGAGGGCTCGCACCGAGGTGAGCCAGGAGGTCGTGCCGGCGACCGTACCCAGCCCGGTGGCCGCTGCTCCCCCACCCAGGCTGCCTCAGGGCGGGGCCATCGATGCTCCCACTGTCAGACCCGGCGGTGCTGCCAACGAGGGGGCTCCACCACCAGCAGTTCCGCCCAGCGCCGGCCCCGTCATTGCCGCGGCTCCGACAGCGCAGCCCACGACCTCTGTCGCACCGTCGACGGCGATTCTTGCTGGAGGGGCAGTCGCCGCCGTAGCCGACCTGACGGCTCCACCACCGATGATCACCAACCGGTGCTCAGTAATCCGTGACAAGGGGCTCGTGGAGAAAGTGATGGAGTATGCCTCCACCGCCTGGGACCGTCGATCTCGAGGCGGCAGGGACTACACCGACGCCTTGCTCGGGATCCTCCCGCAGCTCTTCATGATAAGTCCAAACTCAGGCTCCTTTGTCTTTTTTGGCCTCGGTTAGCCTTTATACTAACCCGACTATTTTGCTGTGCAGATTGGGAACGACGTGCTCCTGCTGAGGAACTTCCTCGCAGGGTACGCGAAGAAAGATGCCGAGAAGGAAGAGAAGCTCGGCAAGCTCGCGGTCGACGTCAAAGACCTCATGGAGAAGGGGGTCGAGCTGCGAGCGAACAACCAGACCCTCCAGGCGGACCTGGCGCGCGCCGAGGAGCGAATCAAGGACCTGGAGTCCTCTCTGTCCGAGGAGAGGAACTCCCACCAGCACCGCGCAGAAGAGGATGCGGCTGAGAGGGCTCGCCTTCGGGCCCATTCTCAGTGGCTGGAGCGCCAGCTGGAAGAGGCCAGACGGGAGGCGAGTGCGGCGAAAGAGCGGAGCACCTACGTCAACGGGCTCCTGGAGGCCGCGAAGCGGGAGGCGCAGGAAGCCATCCTGAAATTCCGGGCCTCCGACAAGTACATCTCGGAGGTCCGGGAGGCCGCCGTGGACTCCTTCCTGAAGGGGTTCCGAATGTGCCGGGAGAAGGTGGGGTCCTTCTACCCCGAGCTTGACCTCAGTGGGGTGGTGCTCGGAGGTAGGAGGCAGGGACACGACAGAAGGGCTTCCGGCGAGGTCGACGCCACAGCTGCGGCCCCGGCGAGCGACATGACCGAAGCTCCGGAGCAACCCCCCGAGCCAGCAGCCACCGACGGCGAGGAAGTGGAGCCTGTGACCCCGGCCGAGGACCCCGCCACCGCGCCAAACTGAACTGTCGTTCTTTTTCTTTTTGGTTTGTTTTCTTTTTGGGGACTCCCGGCCTGTCGGGACCCCCAGTTTGTACTTCCCTTTATTGAGTCAATGAAAATTCAGTTTGGCCATGTCTCGGACTCGCCTTCTCTTTTGCTTTTCTTTCTTCTCTTTTTTCTTCCTAAGATGTTGATGTGGAGTGCCGGGACGAGGGTGGACCTGGTCCCATCCGGCGCTCAGATCAAAGTTTGGGACATTCCGGACCGGGTGGCATCAGAGTAGGCCTCGAGCGGGTCCTTCTTTGGGCTTGCCTTCGTGCTCGCGTGGGCGAACTGGGTTCTGCCCCGCCTTCTAGACTAAAGTCCAGGACTTCCGGACTGAACCTCGGGGCCGCAGGCTTTCTCAAGCCTTGCACGGCTTGCCGAGCTGTTCTCCGTGCTCGCGTGGGCGAACTGGGTTCTGCCCCGCCTTCCAAACCGAAGCCCGGGACTTCCGGACTGAACCCCGGGGCCGCAGGCTTTCTCAAGCCTTGCGCGGCTTGCCGAGCTGTTCTCCGTGCTCGCGTGGGCGAACTGGGTTCTGCCCTGCCTTCCAGACCGAAGCCCGGGACTTCCGGACTGAACCCCGGGGTCGCAGGCTTTCTCAAGCCTTGCGCGGCTTGCCGAGCTGTTCTCCGTGCTCGTGTGGGCGAACTGGGTTCTGCCCCGCCTTCCAGACTAAAGTCCAGGACTTCTCGCTTCCTTCGGCCTTCGGCCACGATATGGTGTGCCGAACCCAGGGCCATGCGCCGATTTCCCTACGAGGTGAGAAAGAGCATTTGAAGCAAAGAAACTTTATTGCAGGAGTGGGGAACCTTACATTACTGATAATACATCCTTAGATTCGAGGCATTCCATGTCCGGGGAAACCTGGCCCCCCCAATTCCTCCAGGTAGTAGGCACCGTGGGGGAGGGCTTCTGCTACCCGGTACGGGCCCTCCCAGTTCGGTGAGAGCTTCCCGCACTCCCGTGGCTGAGAAGCTTCAGCACGCCGGAGGACCAGATCTCCGGGACGAAAGAACTTTGGCCGCACTCAGGAGTTGTAATACCTGGCCACTCGCTGCCTATACGCCGCCATCCGAACTTGGGCCTTGTCCCTTGTCTCTTCAAGAAGGTCAAGGTTGAGCATCATTCTGGCGGGGTTCTCTATCTCGTCATATTGCTCCACACGCAGTGTGGGTAGGCTGAGCTCGATCGGGATGACCGCTTCGGCTCCAAAGATGAGGTTGAATGGGATCTCGTCGATCGCCGTCCTCGGGGTGGTATGGTATGCCCAAAGGATGCTGGGGAGCTCCTCGGCCTATCTGCCCTTGGCCTGGTCCAGCCACATGCGGAGGCCCTGCAAAATGGTCATGTTCGTGACTTCGGCCTCTCCATTGGTCTGAGGATGTGCCACCGAGGTGAAGCGATGCCTGATGCTGAGGTCGCCGCAAAACTCTTCAAATTCCTGGTAGTCGAACTGGCACCCGTTATCAGTGACCACAGTGTGGGGGAGGCCGAAGCGGCAAACGATTGACTTCCAGAAGAACTTGGCGATGTTTGCCTCGGTGATCCGTGCCAAGGGTTCGGCCTTGACCCACTTCGTGAAGTAGTCGATGGCCACGATCAAGAATTTTCGCTGTCCAGACGCCGGCGGGAATGGGCCCAGAAGGTCCATCCCCCATTGGGCGAATGGCCACGGAGCTGAAAGCTGGGAGATTGGGTTGGAGGGCTGCCGTTGCACCGTGGCGTGACGCTGGCACCGATCGCACCTCCTCACGAAATCAGCGGCATCCTCCTTCATCGTCTCCCAAAAGTAGCCCTGATGAAGGGCTTTGTAGGCTAACGCTCTGCCCCCATGTGGTTCCCACAGACGCCCTCGTGAATCTCCTGGAGCACGAGTCTGGCTTCCGCGGGTCCCACGCATTTAAGGAGGGGGTAGGAGTAGGATCTTCGATACAATTGCCCATCCATCAGGACGAACCGTGCGGCCTTCCTTCTGATGAGGCAGGCCGCCACGCGGTCCTCTGGCAAGGTGCCGCTGGTTATGTATTCGGCATACTTGTCCATCCAGCTGGGCTCACGGCTGACCTGATGGACCTCCACTGGGGTCTCGTGGCTTGGGGCCTTAAGGTGCTCCACGTGAGCGCGACCCAGCATCGAGTCCGGCAGGGTCGCCAGCCGAGAAAGAGTGTCCGCACAGGCGTTCTCCCTACGGGGGATGTGGAAGATGTTGAAGCGCCAGAAACCGGCCGTGCCCGCCTTAACGAGTTCCAAGTATTTCGCCATTTGGGGGTCGTGCGCGGCATACTCCCCGGAGACCTGTCCTGCCACGAGCTGGGAGTCAGTGAAGGCCTTAAGGTTAGTCACGCCCAGCTCGCGGGAGACCCTCAGCCCGGCGAGGAGCGCCTCGTACTCCGCCTGATTGTTTGTCACGGCGAACTGGAAACGGAGTGCGCATTCGGTGACGACCCCGTCGCTGTTGGCAAGAATGAGTCCGGCTCCGCTCCCGCCAGAGTTCGAGGCTTCATCTACGTGGAGGATCCACGTGTCCTCTCCAGGCCCCTCGGGGCTCGCTTTCAGCTGCCGGTGCAAGGGATCCTCCTCGGGCTCCTTGCCTAAGCCCGCGCATTCGACCAAGAAGTCGGCTAGCACCTGTGCTTTCATGGCCGACCTGGGCCTGTACGCGATGTCGAACTCGCTGAGCTTCAGTGCCCACTTCGCCAATCGCCCCGAGGTGTCGGGCCGGCTGAGCACCGCTTTCAGCGGCTGATCCGTCAGGACGGCGATGGGATGCGCTTGGAAATAGGGCTTGAGATGCTGAGCAGACATTATTAACGCAAAAATGAGCTTCTCGGGCCGAGAATACCTGAGCTCCGCATCGCGGAGAAGTTTGCTGGTATAGTACACCGGCCGCTGGACTCCTTGGTCGTCGATCCGAACCAGGACCGAACTGACGGCTTCCGGGGTGACCGCCAGGTAGAGGATGAGCTCCTCCCCCTCCTCGGGCCGGGAAAGTAGCAATGGCGATGCGAACATCTTCTTCAGCTCTTCAAAGGCCTCCTGGCATTCCTCGGTCCAGGCGAAGTCATTCATCTTTCTCAGCACCTTGAAAAAGGGATGGCAGCGATCGGCCGACCTGGAGATAAAATGGCTGAGAACCGCAACCCGGCCGGTGAGTTGCTGCACTTGCTTCTTGGAGGCGGGCTGCTCCATGTCCAGGATGGCCTGGACCTTCTCCGGGTTGGCTTCAATTCCTCTTTGGGTCACCATGAATCCTAGGAACTTCCCGGCGGAGACGCCGAAGGCGCACTTCGCAGGGTTCAGCTTCATCTGATGACGTCGGAGGTTGCTGAATGTCTCCGCCAGGTCAGCTACGTGGTCCGAATCGGGTCTGCTCATTACCAGCATATCGTCCACGTACACCTGCATGTTGCGGCCGATCTGGTCTTTGAAGATCCTGTTGACCAGACGCTAGTACGTGGCCCCAGCGTTCTTGAGGCCAAACGGCATCATCTTGTAGCAAAAAGTTTCGCGGTCGGTGATGAAGGCGGTGTGCTCCTCATCCTCCGGGTTCATTCGGATCTGGTTGTATCCAGAGAAGGCGTCCATGAATGATAGGAGGCGATGCCCCGAGGTGGTGTCGACCAGCTGGTCGATCTTTGGAAGAGGAAAGCTGTCCTTCGGGCAAGCTCGGTTGAGGTCGGTGTAGTCCACACAGATCCTCCACTTACCACTGCTCTTCCTTACCATGACCACGCTCGCCAGCCAGCTGGGATATTGGACTTCCCGCACAAAGCCGACGGCGAGGAGTTTCTCCACCTCCTCGTTGATGGCCCTCTGTCTCTCCATGGCGAAGCTCCTCTTCTTATGGCGGACCGGGCGGCAGCTCGGATCCACGTTTAGCCTGTGCGTGATGACCTCAGGGGGAATGCCCGGCATGTCGGCTGCTGACCAGGCGAACACGTCTGCGTTCGCGCGGAGGAACTCCAGCAGGCGGGTCCGTTCTTCTTCTGGGAGTTGCGCCCCGACCTGCACCATCTTCAGCGGGTCCGAACTAAGGGGATAAGTCAACAGGCGTTCTACGGCCCCCCCTGGGTTCATTCTCCCTTGGGTCGAGGTCGTCAACATCGGGGCCGAGCTCCGTGCCCCGAGCGTCCGGGACCGTCTGGAGGCAATGTGGGACCGGCTGGGTCATCCCCTTCATCACCCCGAGCCTGGAAGACGTGGGGAAGTGCACCAACAACCTCTTCGTGGAAATCATGGCGTCCAGCTGGTTGAGCCCAGGATGCCCGAGAATCGCGTTGTAAGGCGAAGGGAGCTTGACGATGATAAACGTCATCAGGATGGTCGTCTGCCGAGGTGGGGATCCGGTGGTGACCGAGAGAGTGATCTACCCTTCGACCCCCACGGAGTCCCCGGTAAAGCCTACCAGGGGGGTATGCACCGGTCTCAGCTGATCATGGGACAAATTCATCCAAGAGAAAGCATCGTAAAAAAGCACGTCAGCCGAGCTTCCACTATCTACCATAATTCGATGTACAGGATGCTTCGCGATGGTTATCTCGACCACCATGGCATCATTGTTTACATTCTCGTTTTCCTTCCCCTCCTCAGGAGGGATTACATTCTCCGGGTTCCCGATTTCCCGGGCTCTCTTCGCCGCCCGCCCGACCCCAAGTGAGATCATGCCCACCGGCTTCTCCGTCGGGTGGTTATCGATTACAGGAACTGGTGGTAAGGCCGCGAGCGGCTGCCCCTCCGTGGGGACCTCGTTCCTGACAAACTTCCTGAGGTAGCCCCTTGATCAGCTCCTCGATCTCCCGCTTCAGGTTGCGATACTCCTCCGTGCCATGGCCGTGCTCGCGGTGGAACTGGCAGTACTTTGACTTGTCTCGGATACCTCTTGGGTTCTGAGGAGGAGGTCGGCGGAGGTAGTGCTCGCCCTCAATTTCCATGAGGATCTTTGTTCGAGGGGTGAGGAGAGGGGTGAACCTCCTCTCCGGAATGGCCTCTCCCTTCGACCTCGGATTCGGGCGAGGGTCGGCAGGTGGCCGAGCTTCCGAGCTCCTAGAATATCCCTCGGGGATGGCCTCTTCGGAGTATTCCCGTCCAGCTCTCGGCGGGTGCGGTCGGCCTCCTCCGCTCGGATGTACTTGTGGGCGCGGAGGAGGAGCTCGGAGTACGTCCTGGGAGGCTTTTTGTCCAGGGAGTAGGTCAGGCGGGATGTCTTGAGCCCGCGCTTCAAAGCTAGCATGGCGACGGGCTCATCCAGGCTATAGATTTCTAGGGCTGCAGTCTTGAACCGGGTGATGTAGTCCGTAGCAGCTCCTGGTCCTGCTGGCGGATGGAGAAGAGGCTATCCACCTCTCTTGGCACCTTCCGACAAGCGTCGAAGTGTGCCACAAACTTTCCTTCCAGCTAGTGGAAGGAGCAAATAGATCCGGGCTCGAGGTGGGTGAACCAGACTCGAGCGGCCTTCCGGAGGGTAGCGGGGAAGGCGATGCACAAAAGGGCGTCAGTGGCCCCCTGGACCCTCATGAGAGCCTTGTAGCTCTCCAGATGGTCCAGTGGGTCGGTGGTCCCATCGTAGGGATCCACCTGCGACATGCGGAACCGACTCGGGATCGGCTCTGCCTGGATTTTTCAGAGAAGGGGGGACGGGAGTCGTAGCCCGCCGGGTCCGCCGATGAGTTCTGTAGGTCGGCAAATCGGCGGGCGAACTCCGCCAACTTGCGCTCGTGCTCCTCTAGGCGCCTCTCGGCCTGACCCCTGATGGCCTCGTCGGTGGAGTCTTCCACCGAGGCCGCTGGCGAAGGGGGCGCCGATCAGTCTCGGCGCGAAGTCACGCCTCGGCGTCGCTTGCTGCGATGCGCCGTCTCGGCTTCATCGGTCGGGGATCGACTCTCGTGATCCGCCGAACGGAGTAGTTTCTTTTTGCGGGAGCTTGGTGGCTCCCGCGGGGGTTGGAGACTGCCCTCGGGTGGGATGGCCTGCCCTGAATGGAGCGCAGGCTCCCACGCGGCCCCGCGCTCGAGCCGCGGGGGTCCCCGGCTACGGCTGCATGGCCAGGGACCGCTGCTGATGTTGAAGCTGCCGGACCGCCGAGGTCAAAGTCTGCAGCTATTGGATAACGGCCGCGAGGGGCCCGTCTGCCGAGGTCGGCGGTAGTGGAAGAGGAGGGGGAGCTGGGAGCTCCCTCTCCGGGCTGTGGGCCCCTTGAGGGGAGGGAACCTCCCCCACACGGCTGGTGGATGCCTCGCGCCCATGAGTGACCTCCATTGTCGGAGAGCTTTCCCTCCCCCACACGGCTGGTGGATGCCTCGCGCCCATGAGTGACCACCATTGTCGGAGAGCATCGTGCCTGCAGAAAGCTGGCTCCCACTAGGGGTGTTGTCCTGCACCCCTTCCTGGCGCACCAATCTGTTGCCGATCTCGCCGCCGCGCCCGTGCCTCGGAACCACCGATCCTACCAGACCGCCTTGCTCCTGGGGCCTCCTGGCTGGAGCGGCAGAAGGGCGCTCGGCTTCGGTCGAGGTGGTCCCGTCTCCGGGGGCCACCTGACGAAGGAGCGAAGGGGCCTGGCTCGACCTCGGCCTTGGTGGGACCGTCTCAGGGCGCCCACTACCTGCCAAAGACATCCGAAACAAAGATGGGAAGGTGAAATCAATCAAGCTAATTTCAAGGATGAAATCAATCATTTGGGATGGTGATACAAGTGGTTAAAATGATAATAACATGATGGTTATTAGGATATGACAAGAATAGTGTCAGAGCTTAGGTTATGATGACATGGGACTGTGGTATAAGTGATTATGATAGATATAAGTGGTAGAGGATGAAATCAATCAAGCTAATTTCGAGGATGAAATTATTTTAACATTGGAAGAATGTAAAACCCAGGTTTTTGGGCCTTTTGGGCCGAAGTCGGTAGGCCCAACCAACTTCGACCCAGGTCACAGAAAAAAATGAACGAAGAGGGTGGAAAAAGTCAGAAACAGGGAAGGATTGGATCTCCCTTATCCGACAGGAGTTCTCGTCGGATGTTGCGAAGGAAGAGTCATGAGGGGAGAGGGAGGTGGTCAGCGATGAGTTTGGGAGGGATTGGGACACGATCGGGCTGTGTTTGTCTTCCAAACGATGAGGAAACCATCAAGAGTTTCTTTAAATTCTTCTCATCACCACCGAATCGAGCCCCCATCAAGCCTCAGTTCCCATGTTCCCTCCCTCTCCGGCGAGCATCCGACAGTTTATCGAGGCCGGTGAGTATTTTTTATTGTTAAATGATTTAATATGGATTTATTTGGATTGTTATTCAGTTGGGTCTTGGGATCGTGGATCACGGTGGCCGTGCCACCACCGTTCACCTCGAGTTTGCCGACTCTCCTTCCCAGTGATCGCCTTCCTTGGCTGCTGGCAATCGTGGGGGGGTCTCGGTTCGGTCGAGCTGAGGAGGAAACAGGGAGAGTTCAGGAGAAGAGAAGAAAGAAAAGAGGAAGGAAAGAAGAAAAAAAAAAGAAGATGAAGGGAAAAAAAAAGAAAGGGAAAAGGAAAAGGAAAAAAAAAAAAGGAAAAAAAAGAGATACCTACCTGGGAGTTGAGTCGCCGATATGTTTTCCAGATTGCTAGAGCTACCACCGTGGCTCACTCGAGGCTCTTCCTGTCATCATGGGAGAGAAAGATGAGAGAGAAAGAGGAGAGAAGATGAGGAGAGAGAAAGAGGAGAGAAGATGAGGAGAGAGAAAGAGAAGAGAGAAAGAGGAGAGAAGATGAGGAGAGAGAAAGAGAAGATAGAGAGGAGAGGATTGAAAAGTCTTCTTCTCGAAATTCATGCAGTTAGGGTTATTCGGGTAAATCATGGAAAAAATTTAAATAAATTATTTATTATTATAGGGGAATAGATTTATGAACAGAAAGACCTTGAGCGAATTTCGGGTATAGATTGACTCTGGGTATTTTGGGTTAGCTCTTGAAGGTAAGGATTTCTGGACTTGATCACCAGTTATATATATATATATATTTTACATGTCATGGTTCGATCTGTGTACTTTGGCATTGGCATGCATGTTTGTTTTGCATCATATATTTTGATTTCTCGAGATGGATAGTATGTTTGAGATTATTAATTATGTTCCTATATATCATGTTTCATCAAGTAAGTTATCTTTTGATGGTTTGGACCATGATGCCGGCCATTGGAAAGTTTGAGATGACATGATTTGACAGTATGATATGAATTGACAAAGTGATAACCAAGTGAATATGGTATTTGGACTAGCCATCCATGGGATCGTGGTGGGACAGCTTGAGCCACGGGCTTTATATGTGAGATAGCCTGACCACAAGTAAATAGTCGATTATGAGACTAGCCTGACCACAAGTAAATGATCGATTATGAGACTAGCCTGACTACGAGTAAATGGTTGATTATGAGATTGCCAGTCATGGGCTGAAGTGTGACCATGGTTAGTCCAAAATACTAAAGAAGGATAATTAAATTGAAAGCATAAACAGAAAAACATGATTTTACAAAAGGTTTTGTCACATGTGACATTTGAGTTATTTTGTTGCATGGCATGATATACTCTTACAAAAGGTTTTCCCCTCTCAGAGTTGTGCAGGATCTTCGAGCTTAGTAGTGGATTGGATTGGTGGAGAAATGAGGAATAGCTAGAGAGTTATTAATACCAATCAGATGACTGAAGGATGTCTAAAATTGAACCATATGTGTAGTATTATTCCCTTGTATTAGATAATTTCTTATGAATTGTGAACAATAATATTATGAAGGATTGAAGTTATAATGAAAAATTTTTAGGTCTTGCATGAATGCTTGAAGATATTCAAGGGTTCGTGCGGGCGATCGCATAGCCGATTTCGGTGCTGGATTCGGGGCATGACAATATCCATGCATATTTCATGCAGAAGCTTCAATATTTAAAGCTTAGTTAGCGTGTCCGAGCAAATAATAAAAAGGTACGTGATAAAGGGCATCCTTGCCAAAGACCAATGGAATATGTTACCTAGGGATAATGATGCAACCCAAGAAGGGGGAGTGAATTGGACTTTAAAAAATTTCACAGTACTTCAAATAATGTGCCAATTCAAAACATGTGTTTGTGAGATCAAGATAATGTGCAGCAAAAATTAAGAAGTAAATGCAACAATAAAATAATTACAAATATAAAATAATTTATAATGGTTCGGTGCACTCCAAGGCACCTACATCCACTCTCCAAGTTTTTCTTGGGAATTCCACTATAATCACCAAGATTACAGCCAACTTATTTCTGGGCTCACAAGTCAAAATTCCTTGGTTTTGCAGGCTAACCAAAAATCCCTTGATTTTCCAGGCTAACCAAAAACCTTATTGGTTTTGTGGGCTCACCAACACCTAGTTGGTTTTACGGGATGACCAACAACCGAGATGATTTTTCAGGCTAACCATCAACCCAACTTGTTTTGTCTTCGGGCTCACAAGTCAAAACCCTAGTTGATTTTTATCACATAGGCTCACCAACAACCTTGATGGTTTTTCCAATGCTCACCATCAACCTAGATACAATAATGTAAGAATGAAAATAAAAAGCTTTCTTACAGAGCAAATATTTCATTGAGGCACATTGATTGTTGATGTTGAACTTGTCTCCATGTTGTAGAAGCTTCAATGGATGCTTGAAGATGCCACTCTTGGAAGCTCCCTCTCCACTTTGAATCCTTGGAGGCTCAACACTCTTAACAATTAGATCCTTAAAGTATTTTCACTTGATCTTCAAAAAATTCATCATTCAATCCAAATGATCCACTTCCCTTTAAGCTTGGTAGTGTATAAATAGCCCTCCAAACCTTATTTGACCGTTGGTGACCGTTGGAGGAGAAAATATAACCGTTGGAGCCAAGTTGGGAAAGTTCTGCACTTTAGAAAAACTAGCCGTTACAGTCAAGTATCGATACTTGACCTCCAGGTGTCAACACTTGGTTCCTAGGTGTCAACACTTGGTTCTGCAAGTGTCAGCACTTGGTTCTAAGTGTCAGCACTTAGTTCTACATTTTCAAAAATCTCAGGCCTTGAGTTGACACTTGGTTTGCAGGTATCGATACTTGATTTGCAGGTGTCGATACTTGGTTTGCAGGTATCGATACTTGATTTGCACGTATCGATACTTAGTTCCCAGGTGTCGACACTTTCTTGTGCCTGTGCTGAAACTTCTTCAAATTCAATTCTTGAGTACCTGTAACTGATTTACACACTTAATGCATAATTAGTACTTAAATATACTTAAGTGCTTTGTCATAATCAAAACCAGAGTCAACAATCTTACCCTTTTTGATAATGACAGAACCTTTAAGTATATAAACAAGGTAAGCTCAAAAATAAATATAACATGCTTTAGAAGATTAACTATAAGCATAGAGCAATGTAGCAATAAAAAATTGAGCTCTCCCTCAAAATATGATCTAAAAATAATTTTTCAAAAACTCCCCCTCAACATATGATTTGTAAGTTTTTCAATGTTTTTCAAAAACTCAAACTTTCAAAAGTGGACTGCCATGATCTTTAGTTCAAAACCGTTAGAATTTCAAGAAGGGTACCGGGCTCTGATACCACTTGTTGCCCAGGGATGATGATGCAACCCAAGAATGGGGGGTGCATTAGACTTTAAAATTTTTTTGCAATATTTCAAATAATGTGCCAATTCAAAACATGTGTTTGTGAGATCAAGATAATGTGCAGCGAAAATTAAGAAGTAAATGCAATAATAAAATAATCATAAATACAAAACAATTTATAGTGGTTCGGTGCACTTCAAGGCACCTACATCCACTCCCCAATTTTTTCTTGGGAGTTTCACTATAATCATCAAGATTACATCCAACTTATTTTTCGAGCTCACAAGTCAAAATCCCTTGGTTTTGTGGGCTAACCAAAAATCCCTTGATTTTCCAGGCTAACCAAAAACCTTGTTAGTTTTGCGGGCTCACCAACAACCTAGTTGGTTTTACGGGATGACCAACAACCGAGATAATTTTCCAGGCTAACCATCAACCCAACTTGTTTTGTCTTCGGGCTCACAAGTCAAAATCCTAATTGGTTTTTATCATATAGGCTCACCAACAACCTTGATGGTTTTTTCAAGGCTCACCATCAACCTAGATACAATAATATAAGAATGAAAATAAAAGCTTTCTTACAAAGTAAATATTTCATTGAGGCACATTGATTGTTGATGTTGAGCTTGTCTCCATGTTGTAGAAGCTTTAATGGATGCTTGAAGATGCCACTCTTGGAAGCTACCTCTCCACTTTGAATCCTTGGAGGCCCAACACTCAATAATTGGATCCTTAAAGTGTTTTCACTTGATCTTCAAGAAATTCATCATTCAATCCAAAGGATCCACTTTCCTTTAAGATTGGTAGTGTATAAATAGCCCTCCAAACCTTATTTGACCGTTGGTGACCATTGGAGGAGAAAATATAGCCGTTGGAGCCAAGTTGGGAAAGTTCTGTACTTCAGAAAAACTAGCCGTTACAATCAAGTGTCGACACTTGACCTCTAGGTGTCAACACTTGGTTCCCAGGTGTCGACGCTTGGTTCTGCAAGTGTCAGCACTTGGTTCTGCATTTTCAAAAGTCTCAGGCCTTGAGTCGATACTTGGTTTGCAGGTATCGATACTCGATTTGCAGGTGTCGACACTTGATTCCCAGGTGTCGACACTTCCTTGTGCTAGTGCTGAAACTTCTTTAAATTCAATTCTTGAGTGCCTGTAACTGCTTTATACACTTAATGCATAATTAGTACTCAAATATACTTAAGTATTTTATCATAATCAAACCAGAGTCAACAGAATAGGAAAAAAATTCAGCAGATGAGCCATTCACCAATATTGCAAAGAGAGGAATTCTTATACATGCCTAAATCTTCCCAACAAATTGGCTTGGAAAATCGAAGTGCATCATTATAGCCTTTAAGTAATCTCAATCAACTTTGTTAGAAGCTCTTTCCATATCTAACTTGATTGCCATAAAAGGATTTGCAATTGAATTTTTGTTGAGGGTATGAAGAAACTCCTATGCAAGGTTATCGTATCCAAGATTCTTCTACCCTTTAGAAAACAAGCCTACTCCTTAGATATTAATTTGTCCAAAACCATTTGCATCCTGAGAGAGAATCTTAGAAACCAACTTATAGTTAGTATTGCAAAGGTTGATTGGACAGAAGTGAGAGCGACTGGAGGAGTTTTGAATCTTAGAAATGATGACAATGAAAGTTCTTTTCCAAGCATCCGGCATGGTCCTCGCAACAAAAAATTATTTTTCCTTTTTTTTGGTACAGGCAGCAATCACATAACTTTGATGTGAGTGCAATCCATAAAATCAAAATACAAAAGCTCCTGCAAACCTCACGGGTGAATCTAGTCAAAGAAAGCAACCCAGTCGGCCACACTGTCACCTTCCAAAAAATGTAATGAACAAACACCGCAACAGAGCCGCCTTGGATGAATTAATCTTTATCAATGATATTCTAATAGCTTTTGTAAAAGTTAGGAGGAAATCCATCAAGCACCCGAATTTGTTTGAGTTCATCTTCTTGAGAATTGAAATAATTTCATTATCGATGACTTCTCTGAAAAGAATGCTAGAATTCTAATCATTTGGAACATTTAAAGGGTTAGGGAGATCAGGCCATTGAGTAATGCCAGTTTGATTCCAGCAGCTAGAGAACTAGTCAATAAATTGTCTTTTAATAGCTTCCTCAAAATTCTTGATAACCCCATCAAAATTGACAATTCGATGAATTCAATTCCTCCTCCTTCTAATAACAATTAATTTATGGAAGAATCTTGTATTTCTATCTCCATCGAGCACCTATTGAATCCTAGATTTGTGGTACCATAAGATTTCTTGTTAAAGAAAGAGCTTATTACATGTAGCTAAATTTGATCTCAAAATATCCATGTCCTCAAGACTTAAATTTTCAAAATCTCTTTGTTAAAGATCATGAATTTTTAGATTCGAGGATCCGAAGGCGAAGATTAATATCACCAACGAAGTTCTTATTCCACGTAACCAAAGCCCATTCAACATTTTTGAATTTTGTGGGTAGTCAAAACATATATAGGAGATGCTGTAACTGAAGTGGTCAAAGCTTCCCTAACCACATCCCAAGATTTTTTTTTGCAGTCTAGCAAATTTCTCAAATCAAAATGGGCATTGGCTTCTTTGAAAGATTTCAATAGATATTAAAAAAGGGCAGTGATTAGGGCCAACTATGGCAAGGTGCTAGATGTGAGCATCCAAGAACATATCAAGCCATTCTTCATTAACAACAACCCTGTCTAATCTTTTCAAATATGGGCAATTTCATCTCTATAGTTAGACCAAGTAAAATGAGGGCCAATAAATCTTAGATCAATGAGAGCACTGGTTTTGAAGATACTATTTAAATTCTTCATTCACCCAAGAATCTTGGTAAGGGGTACCACCTCTTTTTCCCTCTGCAGTGATGATGCAGTTGAAGTCCACCTATAATATTTGTTGGTAAGTCTGAATCCCATGGACCGGGTTGTACTTTCCTGCCACCAGCCTATTACTTCGGGTCCGTACAAAACAAATCCTAGACCAGAGGTTTTTTGGTGGGGACACTCCCATGCCTAAGTCAATAGGGCTCAATCAATAGATGGAGAATATGAAGTGAAGCTAAATGAAAAGCACTCTTAGCTTGGCTTACCTCCGGAAGTCCCCTCTTATCTATTTTATAGGCATTAGTCTTAATAGAAATCCATTAAGATAAACTTCTCACAACTAATTACCGTTAGAGAAGTTAAGATAAACTTCTTATAACTAACTATTATTTAGATTAGCTTCTGGTAGTTAGTTTATTTTAATCCATCATAACGAATAGCAGTTATGACATTTTTTGGTTATAACAACCGTGACTTTGCTTGTCGACTCCATTTTGGGATCATTTATCCAATCTAGAGTTAATCAAATAAATGTGCTCTGAAGATAAGTTGGTCAGCCATTGTATCAGTCGGCTATTATATCAGTGGGCCCTTTGGCCTGGGGTTCATCAGTCCGACCGACCCAATCAAACCCGATGTATGTCAATCCATCCGGTTCATCACAATAGTTGCCCCCCACTCCTAGTTTCAAGGCATATCGCTACTTTGAAAGATGGGAGTTGATCGGTTTCCTTTTCCTCTTTCTTTCTCTCTCTCTCTTTTTTTGCAGGCCTCTTTGTTATCAGTATCCTTTGCAGAGGGAGTGTCTTCTAATGATGGCAAATCTCAGAGCCAGTTGGTAGAATTGATTAGATTCTATTTTGAGCATTGTGCCTTTGCCAGGTGTCAAATTTCTACTGGCAACAAAAAAGTTCATGTGGATACAGGAATTGCATCAGTTTTTCTCACATCGATTCCTCATCTTCGTATTGGATCTTGATTCATGGCATGATCAGAGACGTCCGATGCTATTCGAGAGTATAATTATAGCCATCATCGTTGCTTATTACTAACAACCAAATTTTCTCGAATCAAGGCTGGCACATTGGTTTTTCCTTCCGTCGTATCGATTTCTTTTATGTTTAGCTTCGTATCTCTGGCAGAGATCTTCATATGTGGTGCAATCGGAGGCATTTCTCATCATTTGAAGAAGAAATCATGGCCATTGTTGTTATTTGTATAAAGAACCTTCCCCCCTTAAAGCCGGATCTTTCTGCCATTCTGATTTTGGTCTTAGGGGGTCCCCGTCTTCACCATTCTTCTTCTTCCTCCGATGTCCCTTTTCTTTAGGTTAGATCTTCTTTCCTTGTTTATGATGGTTAGGTCTTTAGGGATTTCTACCACTGATAGGTCTTTGATCGGTATGGGAGGGGATGAATCCTCCGGCAGTCCCGATCTTCCCAGGGCAAGGGGCCCTTGTAAGAGAGAATTGAACCTTGAGTCCATTAGGAGTGTCCTCAATGAGTCTAGGTTGGTTGCCCTGCGGAATTATTATAAAACTCCACAAGATTTATCGGCTTTCGTCCCTCACTCCGATGAGAGGATAGATAGGCCTCCTCTTGGTACCATAATAGTATATAAAGAATACCTGAAGGCAGGTCTTCATTTATCCTTCATCCGTTCTTTACTCGGATCTTTAACTTGTATCATATAGTTCCTACACAACTAACTCCGAATAGTATTCAAATCATCTGTACTTTCCAGGTCCTCTATCAAGATCTTTGTATTAGGCCTAGGACTTCTTTGTTCTATTCCCTCTTCATTTTGAAGAAGGATTTCCATAGTTGAGGGTGGTGGATCATCGGCCTCCGTTCAAGTCGGAGGTTCATCTCAGGACTTCCATCTGCCATTCATCGATGGAAACCCTGTTTCTTCTATCTTTTTTTTGCTTGATCTTGGGGCTCCAGCATCAAGTGGAGGGAGCCTTGTCTGACCCCCAACGACGGAAAGAAAGTCTTGGTAGCTGATAAGGAGGATTTTGATAAGCTCCTAGGAGTTGAAGTTCCTCCGATAAAGGAATTACTGTGCAAGCAAAGCCTTTATCTTGCTCAGATTAGCGTATGTCCTTCTTTAGATATGTCTTGTCAGACACATCATTTATTTTCTCTACTTTTTTCTTTCTTTCTGACTAACTGGTTCTTTCATTTTTCTTTTTTGTAGATGATAAGATGAAGCTTGATGCCAGGAAACTCTGACAAGCTATCAGGAAGAGACCATCAATAGTTCCTCTTATTGAATCAAAGGGTGCAAAAAGAGTCCATACAACCAATGCCCCTTCAGAAGCTCCAGCCAGGGGGAATACCCCAATTGCGATCAGGACGACATCCGATGATGACAACATCCCCTTGATGGAACTTCATTCAAGGGTTGCTCCTATCGCACGACATTCAAAGCAACCGATCGTATCTTCATATGTTAGTGCATCGTCATCCCACACTTGTCGATTGGATAAAGGTAAGGCTCTCAAAGTTGATGTAGGGTCCGAGCGGCAAGCAGAAGAAGACCCAGTCAACTTCAATATTTACTCTGATGATATGGGGTTGGACAACCCCGGATTGGCCTATAATATGCTGAAGGCTGTCATCCTCCTGAAGGATTGGGAGGTGACAAAGACCCGACTCCTGGACGACATCTTCACCTCCATTTACCCGAGCACTTTGAAGGTAGAATCTTTCTCCTTCTTTGAATCCTTTTGTCCTGGATTATGATGAGTATAACTAACTCTTGTTAATGTATTTCAGTTCATCCATGATATCTTCTTGATCGAAGAGAGCATTTCTAGATTTCCAACTTGAGCCAAGGGCTTCGCGATCAGTTAGAGGTGGCAAGGGCTGAGAAAGAGTCACCGAGGAACTCAAGCAGACCTTCGAGGAGAAATTAGAAAAAAAGTCTTGCTACCAATCTCTCGATAGAAAAGACCTAAAGTCGGCCCAAAATAAAGTGGATGAACTAGTGGCCAAGTTGAAAAAGAAGAAGAAGAAGCTACATTCATTGAAGCTATTGATCAAGGAGAGCCTGCAAAAACCCAATGAAGCCTTGGCCCAGAGAACGGCAACGGAGGAAAGGGCAGAACTAGCTGAGAAGAAGGCAGAGTTGGCTGAGGAACAAGCTCATCGCGCCGTCGAGGAGTATAAGGGATCCTCTGCCTTCAAAGATGAGATGACAGAAGCTGGGGTAGAGAGTTATAAGACGAGCTTCACCGACTGCCTAGAGAAAATCTCGAAGCTCTATCCAAATCTTGACGTCTCCAAGATGAATGTAGAAGATACTGACAAGGAGGATGAGGTAGCAGAATAGGCCGAAGATGTCCTCCATGAAGTCGTTGATCAAACTGGCAAAGTTCAAGTTGTAGCTGACCCCGACTTGACTTTCGAAGTCCTTGAGAAAATTGAAGATCAGTCATGATGTAACTTTTCTCATTTTTTGGGGCTCTTTTGTGTAATCAAACTCGGATATGAATGTAAATCTTCTTTTTCGAAAAATTTCAAAGTATGAAGTCTTCAGCGTTGTGTGTCACACATACTTTTTTTAGTGATGTTTTAGTGATGGCTTCCAAGTATTAACTTTTCAACAAAATAACTTAGCAATTGTACTGATGCTTCACTCTTTTTATGTTAGATATATCGATTAAATTAGTAGATTAGACCAACTCCTAGTTTGTCAGGCATATCGATCGGGTCAGCTGATTAGGCCAACTCCATGTTTGTCGGACATACCAATTGAGTTTCTAATTATGCCCACTATATTTGTCAGACATACCGATTGAATTGGCTGATTAGGCTAACTATATTTATTGGACATACCGATTGAGTCTGCTGATTAGGCCAACTATGCTTGTCAGACATTTTGATTGAGTCGGTTGATTAGGCCAACCATGTTTGTCAGACATACCGATTGAATCGGTTGATTAGACCAACTCTGTATCATATAGAAGAGGGTATCCAAGAATTGAGTTTTATTAATAGTATATACAAAGATTCTTTACATTCCATGGTCAAGCCATTTGGTAACCATCTAAGCTATCAAATCGATAGGTTCCAAGACGTATCACTTCAGTGACCTGGTAAGGCCCTTCCTAGTTAGGAAAAAGTTTTCCTTGTTCTGTTGACCTAGACACTTTGGATCTCTGCAACACTAAATCTCCAGGTCAAAAGATTCTGGCTTTAACCCGAGAGTTGTAGTATCTGACAACTCTTTATTGATACATGACTATTTTCATGTGAGCTTGAAATCTTGTGCCTTCCAACAGGTCTAGATCAGCTCTTCGCCATTCTGAATTCTCCAGTTCTATAAAATGATCAATTCACAAGGAGTGGAGGGCAACCTCTACTCGTATCACCACCTCACTACCAAATGTTAGTCTGAATGGTGACTTTCTAGTGGTAGTTCGGGAAGTCATCCAGTATGCCCAAAGAATTGAGTTTAGCTCTTCAGTTCAAAGTCCTTTCGCCTCATTTAGCCTACTCTTTAGGCCATGGAGAATCATCCGATTTGTTACTTCAGCTTCACTATTTGATTAAGGATGCCCAATGGAGGTTAACTTATGAAGAATGTGATATTGGACATAGAAATCTTTAAACCTTTGGTTGTCGAACTACCTCCTGTTGTTAGTGATAATTATATAAGAGATTCCGAATTAGAAGATGATATAATTCCTGACAAAGTTCTCAACTTTCCCTTCACTTATATGAGCTAAGGGTTCGGCTTCAATCCACTTGGTAAAGTAGTCAATAGCCACAATTAAAAATTTTTGCTAACTAGAAGCCAGAGGAAATGGGCCAAGAATGTCCATTCCCCATTGGGTGAATGGCCAGGGAGCTGTTAGCTGAGTCAGTTGACTCGCCGGGTGCCTTTGAATATTGGAATATCTTTGGTATTGGTTACACTTTCTGACAAAGTCAGCTGCATCTTTTTGGATTGTCGGCCAATAGAGTCCTTGGCTTATAATTTTATAGGCCAAGGATCTGCCCCCAGATGACCATCGCATATACCTTCGTGTACTTCTCTTAGGACGTAATCAACATTCGATGGCCCTAAGCATTTCAATAGAGGTTATGTGAAGGATCTTTTATAAAGGATTCCTTCTAGGATGACATATTGAAAAGCCATCCAACATGTCCATTTGGCTTCAATGGTATCTTCTGGCAGTGTCCCCTCATTTAAGTATCTGATGATCGGATCCATCTAGCAAGGCTCCTACTATACATGATGTATTTTCAGAGCCTCCTCTGTTATACTAGGAGCTTCCAAGTATTCAATGAATGTCCGACCAAAGGAATCAAGAGTTGTGGTAGCCAATTTGGAGAGGGCATCGGCTCAAGAGTTCTCAGTCCGTCGGACATGGGATATCTCGAAGAAATCCAATCAGATGGTAAGATGCCATGCCTTTTTTAAATTCTTTACCATGGTGGCATCCAGAGATTCAAACTCTCCCTTTACTTGGTTTACCACTGACTGAGAATCCAAGAAGATCTTCAACTTTTGAATTTCCAATTCTTTGGAAATGTTAAGTCCTACTAGAAAAGCCTCATACTCTACTTGATTGTTTGATGCTTGGAAAGAGAAGCGAAGAGTATATTTGACAACATCTCCTCCAGGGTTAGTCAGTGTTAACCCAAACTAGTGAAATTAGATGCCCCATTTACATGAAGTATCCATGTAAAGTCTAAATTTTCTTCAGCCTTTTCTTCCTGTTGATGATCCAATCACCGTCTTCACTCTAGGTGCATTCAGCAATAAAATCGGCTAGTACTTGTGCCTTCATCACCGATCTTGGTTGATATGTTATGTCAAACTCACCCAACTTGACCACCCACTTAGCTATCCTTTCGATGTGTCAGGACATCGCAAGATAGCCTTTAATAGTTGATCGATCAACACTATAATCGAGTGGGTTTGAAAATAAGGCCTCAAATGCTTTGCCGTGTTACCAGTGCATAGATAAGTTTTTGCACTTTCAAGTATCTTACTTCGACATCATGTAAGACTTGATGGTGTAATAGATTGGCCAATGAGTGTTGTTGGTTTCTTCTCGAACAAGCACCAAACTAATAGCCTCATCCGAAGTGAAGAGATAAAGATATAGAGTTTCTCCTTCTTGAGCCTTCGAGAGCAAAGGTGGATTAATAAGGTACTTCTTTAGCTCTTCAAATGCTCACTAGCAACTTTCTGTCCATGCAAAGCTTCTTATTTGATGTAAAGCTTTGAAGAATGGAAGGCACCTTTCAGCCGACCAAGAAATAAATTAACTCAATGAGGTGATATGCCCAGTAAGTTATTGTACTTCTTTCTTGTTAGATGGGTGCCTCATATCAAGGAATGCCCGAATTTTTTCTAGGTTGGCTTCTATTCCCCGATTAGTAACGAGAAATTACAAGAATTTTCTTAAAGTTACTCCGAAGATGCACTTGGTCAGATTCAATTTCATTCGATGGCGTCGTAATGTACTGAGGCCTCTTCTAGGTCCTTGATGTGATCGATCATTTGAAGGCTATTCATAATCATGTCATCGACGTAGGCTTCCATATTTCTTTCAAGTTGCTTTTCAATAATTTTGGTGACTAGCCTTTGGTACGTTGCCCTAGCATTCTTTAAGCCGAAGGGCATCACTTTGTAGCAATACAACCCTTTCTCAGTTATGAAGACTATCTTCTCCTCATCCTCAAGGTCTATTTGAATCTGATTATAGCCCGAGAAGGCATCCATGAAACTTAAGAGCTTGTGCCCAGCAGTGGCATCGACCAACTGATCTATCTTTAGCAAGGGGAAGCTATCCTTTGGACAGGCTTTACTGAGATCAGTATAATCAATGTAAATTCTTCATTTACCATTAGTTTACCTTACCATGACTACATTGGTGAGCCAATCAAGGTAGTGGACCTCCCTTATGAATCTAGCCTCAATAAGCTTGTTTACTTCTTCATTGATCAACTTCTATCTCTTGGGGGTGAAGTTTTTTTTCTTTTGCCAAACAGGCCTATGTTCTGGGTTGACCTTCTATTGGTGAGTAATAATTTTTGATGGAACTCCCAACATATCAGTAGCTGACCATGCGAAAACATCAACATTGCTTCATAGGAAATTAATTAGTTCCGTTCTCATTTCCTCATCTAGAATACTTTTGATCTGTACGACTTTTGTTAAATCGTCATCTCCTAGCGGTATAGAGGCAGTCTTTTTGACTGATTCACCACCTCCTTCCATCTGATCCCTTTGATGTAACTGCTCTAATGTCATTTGGTCGACCAACTACCTATCTTGGATCATTAAACATTGCCGAGCTACTCTCTGATCTCCTTTCATTTCTTTGATCCCATTTCTGATTGGGAATCATACAAAAAGGTGGTAGGTCGATACAATAGCATGGAACATATTCAAAGCTGGTCATCTCAATATAGCATTAAATATGGAAGATGTTCGAATGACCATAAAGTTGATGGGGAATGTTTTTTGAAAGGGTTCCGTACTGATGGTCACTGGAAGTGTTATCTCTCCTTCCACTCTGGTGCGGGCACCAGACTCAGAAAAAGACTTCAGAGCTCCATCTGGATCTCTGATTAACCTTGCCCGAAAAATAAGGGTTTTTGGTTTGTAATAAGAGTTGACTAGATCAACTCAATTTAGCTTGAGTCTACATTACCTGCATTTTATTTTGTTGAGTCATGTTGACTCAGTAGTGGACTAGGGTTTCAACCTGGGATGTTACATTTTCTCCCAAGACCAGGCAAGTGGACACCACACTCCCAGCCACACTCCCAGTCCAAGGGGCGCCATATCTACATCCAGCAGCCTTTGGTCCCCACTCCACAGATGGCAACTTCCTTCTCTCATGCGCCAGATAAAGAGAAGTCCACCAAGAGAGCACAAATCAAGGGGGCGGCCAAGACTTTCCCAAGAAACCCAAAGCAAAGAAGGGAAAAAATTCTCTTGGAAGAGAAATTCAAGGGGGCGCCCACTACCTGCCAAAGACATCCGAAACAAAGATGGGAAGGACCTTGACTTAGGGAGGAAGAAAAGGAGGAGTCCAAAAGAGTTGATCCATGGAAGGGAAGAAGTTTTTCTTGAAGATCCAAGCAAGGTGGCGCCATCTACCTGCCTTTTATAATCCAAATCCAGTTTTTTTGGTACTTTGGCCGACCATATGAGAAGGATTTGCCCTAATTTGTAGATCCCCTCCTTTAGTCCCACATGGGAAGATGTGAAACCCTCCCCCCTTGTAAAGCTTTATAAATTAAACCCCTTTTGTAAGTTTAAAAAGATCAGATGAA
Organism: Areca catechu; assembly: GCA_021397845.1. Taxonomy (NCBI): domain Eukaryota; kingdom Viridiplantae; phylum Streptophyta; class Magnoliopsida; order Arecales; family Arecaceae; genus Areca; species Areca catechu. Next base: position 29,248,978 of record CM038046.1, read on the forward strand.
TGAAACCAATTTTTTTTTTTGTGAGCAAACTTTGTGTTTTCTCTCTTCCGCACTTGCATCCAGGTGTTGAGCTCCGTGAGGGAGTAAATCTGGGTTCCCCAGGAACCTTGAGGAGGTGTGAGATCTCCAAAACCCCAAACCCTAGGTTAGCCACTTCTACTCCCAAACCCTAGCCGCCCATCATCCACTTCAATCCACCAAACCCTAGCCTATCCCACCTCCCACGGCCTCGCTCTCCAAGTCCAGGCCGACCACCAGCATCCAGCTCTAGTCCGGATACTTCAGATCCATATCTCTTTCCAGAGGGAGTCGAATCAGCCTTCAAGAGAATCCGGATCTCAGCGACATCAGCCTTCAAGTTCTTCGAACTGGTAAATCCTTCCCTGAGTATCTGAATCCACCACTTGTTTTTCTTCTTCCCAGATCTTGAGTTCAGGAGAAGCCGACCTATCCATGAGACCAGTATTGGAGGATCCATTGCGAAGATAGCCGAATCCGAGGATCCAACAATCTGCTCGAGAGAGTTCTTCCACTCAAATTCTATGAAGATCACTGTCTGGTTGGTAAACCATCTCTTCTCTTTATTTCTGTCCTGTTGAAAGTTCAGAGCGAAACCCTAGGTCTGGGAGTTTCTCAACCCCCAGCGATCCGTTACTTCTGAACTACTCTGATAACTTAGCTTCTTCTAAATTGTGCTTTCAACCCTTACCTAGTTTCCTTCAACTTAGTTTAACTTTACTTTGAGTCAAAGCCAATTTCTAAAATATAAAAAAAAAAAGGAATTAATCTTAATTTTACTTCCGCATACGCTTCTTTGTTCCTTGTTCTGCATCATTTTTGGTATCAGAGCTTCCGTTCTGCATCATTTTTGGTATCAGAGCCCTGTCTAGGGTTTCTGTTTTGATTGCTTGTTTGAGTCTCTCTCTTTTTACTTTGTCTGCTCGAAGTAGACTCCCCAGGACATCCGGTCCTAGGAACGAAGCGAGGTGCAAACCTCCTCTTCCCATTCCACGGGGTGTTCCTAGGGCGTGTAGGGGATCCGTTGGGTTATAACTTCGTAGCAGGAATTGTAAACGGGGAAGTACTCTATTTTCAGCCCGTAATTGCCCTATTGCAGGAATTATTTCTCACTGCAGGTAACTCCAAGTTTAGTGATTTTTGTTTTTCTGAAACCAGTATAATTGAAAATATTTTGTATAATTTTTCTGTGATTTATTGGTTTCCGTGGAATTTTTGAGGATTAAATTACTGCAACTCTGTTTTTGTATTTCTGTAATTCAATTATTTTTGAGTGATCATCTGTTAATTCATCTTAAGGGCATTTGAGCATCTAAGATAAGGGGAGGAGTTGATAACCTCTCCTTAGCCCAAAACCACCACCCACTCATTCGAACCTAAGCCTTTAATCTTAAAATTAATTAGACCTAATTTGCCCTAGTGGGCTAGGGACATCAACAAGTCAGGTCAAGGCTAGTGTTGAGTCAGTTTGTCTGGTTGCTTTGTGTGTGCTTTGTACTCAGTGTCTAGAATGGTGGTTCAGGGATTCCATCCCGAAGGGCTTGTGTGCTGGTCCGCCTACCTGACCAATCTCTGATTGGTGTCTAGAATTGGCATCTAGGGACCTAACACTCCCCTTATACCTACCTGGCTGAGTCCTGAGTTACTACAGGCTAGCTTGCCACTCTGATTGGGCATCTAGTTTGGGCTCTAGGCCTAGTTAGCCCGTAGTCATTTCAGTTGAGTCTCATTCTGTGTGCTTGCTTGCATCATCATGTCTACCCGGAATGGAGTACCCTACCAACCTAGTCAAACCCAACCAGATTTAGAGGCCATGGTTAGAAATCTTACCAAAAGTATGACCAAATTGAGTCAAGACATGAATGAGGGTTTTTCCCAGTTTAGGGATCGAGTCTAAGTACTTGAGAAATGTAGACATCAAAATTGGACCTCCGATCCAAAATTTAATAGGCCCCAACCTCACCCATGCCAGGAACCTAGGAGGACCTTATACCGTGATCCCGAGCATAACCTTAGGAAGCCTAACCATGATATCTATAGTGTGGATCGTGTCTATGAGAGGTCCTTACAATATTCTAGACCAGTCACTCAACAACCCAAGTCTTCTAGATCAAACCATTTAGATCCACACCCATGCCCAAGTAAGGTCTCTACTAGCTTGAAACCCAGTGTGACCCAGGTTCCTATATCTCAAGAATGTTTGTTTTGTGGAGAAAGAGGTCATAAATCTAGTCAGTGCCCATGCATAGGACTGGCTTGTGCACAGCTAAGTGGTAAGAATCCTAAGGATGACATTAATGAGGGAGAACCCAAGCCTACCAATGAGGAAGAACGGTTAGGTATGACAAGCCTAGAATCAGTTGACCCGATTACCACTGACCCGAAACCCATTGAAGATGGCATCGAGGAAGTATATGATGCTGGCTTGAGTCTAGTTGATGAATATGAGGGGGAAGAACTTGAAGAATGTGACATTGATACTATTGGTTCCTTACCTGAGGAGACCTTGGAAAGCAACCAAGTGGTAGGACCTAGTTCAGAAATTCAAGAGATTTGTGAGAATTAGGTTCCTTTAGTCAAATACCCCCAGGAAGAACTCATAGTATTAGCCCAAGCTATCAGTTCGTACCCTCTAATGACAGTCATTCCCCAAGTACCAATTGAAGATCTTTGCACTGAATAGTTTAAGTTTGCCCACCCTATAGTAGATCCTCTCCTTAGGATGACTGAATCAAGCCTCTTACAATTGGACCTTGTCCCATGCCCAGCCACTAAGGTCTCTCCCGTAATCTCAGTTGAACATCCTTGTCTTGAGCAGATTGATTCACCCAGTCCTGTAGAAGTCCTCCTTATGACCCCAGACCCCTTCCTTCGCATGACTGACCTACCCTTCTATAGAGTATACCTTTCCGCATCCATATGTCAAATTTCAAGTCTCGAGGTCATCATCCATAGGCCCTTCCATGAATCATTCTTCAATCCAATTCTTGAGAAAATGGATCATTATTTGCTTAGAGAACAAACTTTAACTGTTGCAATCACATGTCCTAGGCTGCTTCCCGAACCATCTCTTGATCCATTCCTGGGAGTAGCAAACTTTTCCTTTCGAAAGGATGACCAGTTGACACTCATAGATCACCATTCAAACCTTCAGGTCACCACCTTTAGTCAGCAGGTAATTCGTGACTCCACCTCATATTTCCTTCCTTTCTCTAGGACTTCCAATGCTTCTTACACCATCCAAGTATACTTTGTCGAAGTCTTTAGAGTGAACCACGTGTCAGAACCTATTAGATTTGCCACCTACTTCTGGAAGACCTTATGGCACCTACTAGGCACCCATGATAAGTTTTCATGCTCTGCATGCCATCCTCTGACCCAAGGTCAAGCCTAGAGAGCCGTAGTTTGTTAGGTTTAGACCTAGGGTTCCTTTGGAATAAAGTCCATTCTTTAGGAATGCGTCATCAGTCTAGTTTAGTTTTTCTTGACCCTTTACTAGGTTTTGGCTCTGATTTTGGTTTGATTGAGAGCACCAGGAATTGGGATTTGTATTTTGTCCAGGACTAAATTTGCATATAATGTTTCGATCAATAGGTCTATAGGCTAGAGTCCCTTTGAAATTGTTCATGGATACAAGCCTCACACACCACTTGATCTGATTTCACTATTAGTCCACACACACAAGTCTCTTGATGCACTTGCATAGCATGTAAAGGACTTGCATAAAGAAATTCATGCCAAAATAAATTTAAGTAATGAAACTTATAAGAAGTTGGTTGATTCTCAAAGGCGAGTCAAAATTTTTGTTGAGGGAGACTATGTAATGATTAGGTTAAGGCCTGAACGGTTTCCTCCTGGAACCGTTAGAAAGTTACATGCTAGAGGAGCTGGACCATTTAGAGTGGTAAAGAGAGTAGGATCCAATGCCTATGTGCTCGAGTTGCCTCCAGAACTAGGCATTAGCTCCACTTTCAACATTACAGACCTATAGAGTATAGAGAGCCAGCTGTGATTCCTAGTGAGCCTTTTGAGCCTAGTCCTGCTCTTGAGAGTGAACCCAACCCTGTGTGTCCACCAACAAACTGGCCTGTGAGGAAAGAGCAGATTGAAAAGATCCTGGATGATCAGGTTATCTCTACTCGTAATCGAGGATACCAAAGATACCTGGTCCGCTGGCTAGGAAGGCCAGATTCTGATGACTCTTGGATCTCCCGAGAAGAGTTACAAGAGCTGGACCCAGACCTCTTGGAGAGATACTAGAGCCAACTTGATCCATACTCGACAGGGTCGAGTTCCTCCCACCCTGGGAGAATTGGTGCGGGCACCAGACTCAGAAAAAGACTTCAGAGCTCCATCTGGATCTCTGATTAACCTTGCCCGAAAAATTAGGGTTTTTGGTTTGTAATAAGAGTTGACTAGATCAACTCAATTTAGCTTGAGTCTACATTACCTGCATTTTATTTTGTTGAGTCATGTTGACTCAGTAGTGGACTAGGGTTTCAACCTGGGATGTTACATTTTCTCCCAAGACCAGGCAAGTGGACACCACACTCCCAGCCACACTCCCAGTCCAAGGGGTGCCATATCTACATCCAGCAGCCTTTGGTCCCCACTCCACAGATGGCAACTTCTTTCTCTCATGCGCCAGATAAAGAGAAGTCCACCAAGAGAGCACAAATCAAGGGGGCGGCCAAGACTTTCCCAAGAAACCCAAAGCAAAGAAGGGAAGAAATTCTCTTGGAAGAGAAATTCAAGGGGGCGCCCACTACCTGCCAAAGACATCCGAAACAAAGATGGGAAGGACCTTGACTTAGGGAGGAAGAAAAGGAGGAGTCCAAAAGAGTTGATCCATGGAAGGGAAGAAATTTTTCTTGAAGATCCAAGCAAGGTGGCACCATCTACCTGCCTTTTATAACCCAAATCTAGTTTTTTTGGTACTTTGGCCGACCATATGTGAAGGATTTGCCCTAATTTGTAGATCCCCTCCTTTAGTCCCACTTGGAAAGATGTGAAACCCTCCTTCCTTGTAAAGCTTTATAAATTAAACCCCTTTTGTAAGTTTAAAAAGATCAGATGAATGAAACCAAATTTTTTTTTTGTGAGCAAACTTTGTGTTTTCTCTCTTCCGCACTTGCATCCAGGTGTTGAGCTCCGTGAGGGAGTAAATCCGGGTTCCCCAGGAACCTTGAGGAGGTGTGAGATCTCCAAAACCCCAAACCCTAGGTTAGCCACTTCTACTCCCAAACCCTAGCCGCCCATCATCCACTTCAATCCACCAAACCCTAGCCTATCCCACCTCCCGCGGCCTCGCTCTCCAAGTCCAGGCCGACCACCAGCATCCAGCTCCAGTCCGGATACTTCAGATCCATATCTCTTTCCAGAGGGAGTCGAATCAGCCTTCAAGAGAATCCGGATCTCAGCGACATCAGCCTTCAAGTTCTTCGAACTGGTAAATCCTTCCCTGAGTATCTGAATCCATCACTTGTTTTTCTTCTTCCCAGATCTTGAGTTCAGGAGAAGCCGACCTATCCACGAGACCAGTATTGGAGGATCCATTGCGAAGATAGCCAAATCCGAGGATCCAACAATCTGCTCGAGAGAGTTCTTCCACTCAAATTCTGTGAAGATCACTATCTGGTTGGTAAACCATCTCTTCTCTTTATTTCTGTCCTGTTGAAAGTTCAGAGCGAAACCCTAGGTCTGGGAGTTTCTCAACCCCCAGCAATCCGTTACTTCTGAACTACTCTGATAACTTAGCTTCTTCTAAATTGTGCTTTCAACCCTTACCTAGTTTCCTTCAACTTAGTTTAACTTTACTTTGAGTCAAAGCCAATTTCTAAAATATATAAAAAAAAAAGAATTAATCTTAATTTTACTTCCGCATACGCTTCTTTGTTCCTTGTTCTGCATCATTTTTGGTATCAGAGCTTCCGTTCTGCATCATTTTTGGTATCAGAGCCCTGTCTAGGGTTTCTGTTTTGATTGCTTGTTTGAGTCTCTCTTTTTACTTTGTCTGCTCGAAGTAGACTCCCCAGGACATCCGGTCCTAGGAACGAAGCGAGGTGCAAACCTCCTCTTCCCATTCCATGGGGTGTTCCTAGGGCGTGTAGGGGATCCGTTGGGTTATAACTTCGTAGCAGGAATTGTAAACGGGGAAGTACTCTATTTTCAGCCCGTAATTACCCTATTGCAGGAATTATTTCTCACTGCAGGAAACTCCAAGTTTAGTGATTTTTGTTTTTCTGAAACCAGTATAATTGAAAATATTTTGTATGATTTTCCTGTGATTTATTGGTTTCCGTGGGATTTTTGAGGATTAAATTACTGCAACTCTGTTTTTGTGTTTCTGTAATTCAATTATTTTTGAGTGATCATCTGTTAATTCATCTTAAGGGCATTTGAGCATCTAAGATAAGGGGAGGAGTTGATAACCTCTCCTTAGCCTAAAACCACCACCCACTCATTCGAACCTAAGCCTTTAATCTTAAAATTAATTAGACCTAATTTGCCCTAGTGGGCTAGGGACATCAACAAGTCAGGTCAAGGCTAGTGTTGAGTCAGTTTGTCTGGTTGCTTTGTGTGTGCTTTGTACTCAGTGTCTAGAATGGTGGTTCAGGGATTCCATCCCGAAGGGCTTGTGTGCTGGTCCGCCTACCTGACCAATCTCTGATTGGTGTCTAGAATTGGCATCTAGGGACCTAACACTCCCCTTACACCTACCTGGCTGAGTCCTGAGTTACTACAGGCTAGCTTGCCACTCTGATTGGGCATCTAGTTTGGGCTCTAGGCCTAGTTAGCCCGTAGTCATTTCAGTTGAGTCTCATTCTGTGTGCTTGCTTGCATCATCATGTCTACCCGGAATGGAGTACCCTACCAACCTAGTCAAACCCAACCAGATTTAGAGGCCATGGTTAGAAATCTTACCAAAAGTATGATCAAATTGAGTCAAGACATGAATGAGGGTTTTTCCCAGTTTAGGGATCGAGTCTAAGTACTTGAGAAACGTAGACATCAAAATTGGACCTCCGATCCAAAATTTAATAGGCCCCAACCTCACCCATGCCAGGAACCTAGGAGGACCTTATACCGTGATCCCGAGCATAACCTTAGGAAGCCTAACCATGATATCTATAGTGTGGATCGTGTCTATGAGAGGTCCTTACAATATTCTAGACCAGTCACTCAACAACCCAAGTCTTCTAGATCAAACCATTTAGATCCACACCCATGCCCAAGTAAGGTCTCTACTAGCTTGAAACCTAGTGTGACCCAGGTTCCTATATCTCAAGAATATTTGTTTTGTGGAGAAAGAGGTCATAAATCTAGTCAGTGCCCATGCATAGGACTGGCTTGTACACAGCTAAGTGGTAAGAATCCTAAGGATGACATTAATGAGGGAGAACCCAAGCCTACCAATGAGGAAGAACGGTTAGGTATGACAAGCCTAGAATCAGTTGACCCGATTACCACTGACCCGAAACCCATTGAAGATGGCATCGAGGAAGTATATGATGCTGGCTTGAGTCTAGTTGATGAATATGAGGGGGAAGAACTTGAAGAATGTGACATTGATACTATTGGTTCCTTACCTGAGGAGACCTTGGAAAGCAACCAAGTGGTAGGACCTAGTTCAGAAATTCAAGAGATTTGTGAGAATTAGGTTCCTTTAGTCAAATACCCCCAGGAAGAACTCATAGTATTAGCCCGAGCTATCAGTTCGTACCCTCTAATGACAGTCATTCCCCAAGTACCAATTGAAGATCTTTGCACTGAATAGTTTAAGTTTGCCCACCCTATGGTAGATCCTCTCCTTAGGATGACTGAATCAAGCCTCTTACAATTGGACCTTGTCCCATGCCCAGCCACTAAGGTCTCTCCCGTAATCTCAGTTGAACATCCTTGTCTTGAGCAGATTGATTCACCCAGTCCTGTAGAAGTCCTCCTTATGACCCCAGACCCCTTCCTTCGCATGACTGACCTACCCTTCTATAGAGTATACCTTTCCGCATCCATATATCAAATTTCAAGTCTCGAGGTCATCATCCATAGGCCCTTCCATGAATCATTCTTCAATCTAGTTCTTGAGAAAATGGATCATTATTTGCTTAGAGAACAAACTTTAACTGTTGCAATCACATGTCCTAGGCTGCTTCCCGAACCATCTCTTGATCCATTCCTGGGAGTAGCAAACTTTTCCTTTCGAAAGGATGACCAGTTGACACTCATAGATCACCATTCAAACCTTCAGGTCACCACCTTTAGTCAGCAGGTAATTCGTGACTCCGCCTCATATTTCCTCCCTTTCTCTAGGACTTCCAATGCTTCTTACACCATCCAAGTATACTTTGTCGAAGTCTTTAGAGTGAACCACGTGTCAGAACCTATTAGATTTGCCACCTACTTCTGGAAGACCTTATGGCACCTACTAGGCACCCATGATAAGTTTTCATGCTCTGCATGCCATCCTCCGACCCAAGGTCAAGCCTAGAGAGCCGTAGTTTGTTAGGTTTAGACCTAGGATTCCTTTGGAATAAAGTCCATTCTTTAGGAATGCGTCATCAGTCTAGTTTAGTTTTTCTTGACCCTTTACTAGGTTTTGGCTCTGATTTTGGTTTGATTGAGAGCACCAGGAATTGGGATTTGTATTTTGTCCAGGACTAAATTTGCATATAATGTTTCGATCAATAGGTCTATAGGCTAGAGTCCCTTTGAAATTGTTCATGGATACAAGCCTCACACACCACTTGATCTGATTTCACTATTAGTCCACACACACAAGTCTCTTGATGCACTTGCATAGCATGTAAAGGACTTGCATAAAGAAAATCATGCCAAAATAAATTTAAGTAATGAAACTTATAAGAAGTTGGTTGATTCTCAAAGGCGAGTCAAGATTTTTGTTGAGGGAGACTATGTAATGATTAGGTTAAGGCCTGAACGGTTTCCTCCTGGAACCGTTAGAAAGTTACATGCTAGAGGAGCTGGACCATTTAGAGTGGTAAAGAGAGTAGGATCCAATGCCTATGTGCTCGAGTTGCCTCCAGAACTAGGCATTAGCTCCACTTTCAACATTACAGACCTATAGAGTATAGAGAGCCAGCTGTGATTCCCAGTGAGCCTTTTGAGCCTAGTCCTGCTCTTGAGAGTGAACCCAACCCTGTGTGTCCACCAACAAACTGGCCTGTGAGGAAAGAGCAGATTGAAAAGATCCTGGATGATCAGGTTATCTCTACTCGTAATCGAGGATACCAAAGATACCTGGTCCGCTGGCTAGGAAGGCCAGATTCTGATGACTCTTGGATCTCCCGAGAAGAGTTACAAGAGCTGGACCCAGACCTCTTGGAGAGATACCAGAGCCAACTTGATCCATACTCGACAGGGTCGAGTTCCTCCCACCTTGGGAGAATTGGTGCGGGCACCAGACTCAGAAAAAGACTTCAGAGCTCCATCTGGATCTCTGATTAACCTTGCCCGAAAAATTAGGATTTTTGGTTTGTAATAAGAGTTGACTAGATCAACTCAATTTAGCTTGAGTCTACATTACCTGCATTTTATTTTGTTGAGTCATGTTGACTCAGTAGTGGACTAGTGTTTCAACCTGGGATGTTACATTTTCTCCCAAGACCAGGCAAGTGGACACCACACTCCCAGCCACACTCCCAGTCCAAGGGGCGCCATATCTACATCCAGCAGCCTTTGGTCCCCACTCCACAGATGGCAACTTCCTTCTCTCATGCGCCAGATAAAGAGAAGTCCACCAAGAGAGCACAAATCAAGGGGGCGGCCAAGACTTTCCCAAGAAACCCAAAGCAAAGAAGGGAAGAAATTCTCTTGGAAGAGAAATTCAAGGGGGCGCCCACTACCTGCCAAAGACATCCGAAATAAAGATGGGAAGGACCTTGACTTAGGGAGGAAGAAAAGGAGGAGTCCAAAAGAGTTGATCCATGGAAGGGAAGAAATTTTTCTTGAAGATCCAAGCAAGGTGGCGCCATCTACCTGCCTTTTATAATCCAAATCCAGTTTTTTTGGTACTTTGGCCGACCATATGTGAAGGATTTGCCCTAATTTGTAGATCCCCTCCTTTAGTCCCACTTGGGAAGATGTGAAACCCTCCTTCCTTGTAAAGCTTTATAAATTAAACCCCTTTTGTAAGTTTAAAAAGATCAGATGAATGAAACCAAATTTTTTTTTTTGTGAGCAAACTTTGTGTTTTCTCTCTTCCGCACTTGCATTCAGGTGTTGAGCTCCGTGAGGGAGTAAATCCGGGTTCCCCAGGAACCTTGAGGAGGTGTGAGATCTCCAAAACCCCAAACCCTAGGTTAGCCACTTCTACTCCCAAACCCTAGCCGCCCATCATCCACTTCAATCCACCAAACCCTAGCCTATCCCACCTCCCGCGGCCTCGCTCTCCAAGTCCAGGCCGACCACCAGCATCCAGCTCCAGTCCGGATACTTTAGATCCATATCTCTTTCCAGAGGGAGTCGAATCAGCCTTCAAGAGAATCCGGATCTCAGCGACATCAGCCTTCAAGTTCTTCGAACTGGTAAATCCTTCCCTGAGTATCTGAATCCATCACTTATTTTTCTTCTTCCCAGATCTTGAGTTCAGGAGAAGCCGACCTATCCACGAGACCAGTATTGGAGGATCCATTGCGAAGATAGCCAAATCCGAGGATCCAACAATCTGCTCGAGAGAGTTCTTCCACTCAAATTCTGTGAAGATCACTGTCTGGTTGGCAAACCATCTCTTCTCTTTATTTCTGTCCTGTTGAAAGTTCAGAGCGAAACCCTAGGTCTGGGAGTTTCTCAACCCCCAGCGATCCGTTACTTCTGAACTACTCTGATAACTTAGCTTCTTCTAAATTGTGCTTTCAACCCTTACCTAGTTTCCTTCAACTTAGTTTAACTTTACTTTGAGTCAAAGCCAATTTCTAAAATATATAAAAAAAAAAAGAATTAATCTTAATTTTACTTCCGCATACGCTTCTTTGTTCCTTGTTCTGCATCATTTTTGGTATCAGAGCTTCCGTTCTGCATCATTTTTGGTATCAGAGTCATGTCTAGGGTTTCTGTTTTGATTGCTTGTTTGAGTCTCTCTCTTTTTACTTTGTCTGCTCGAAGTAGACTCCCCAGGACATCCGGTCCTAGGAACGAAGCGAGGTGCAAACCTCCTCTTCCCATTCCATGGGGTGTTCCTAGGGCGTGTAGGGGATCCGTTGGGTTATAACTTCGTAGCAGGAATTGTAAACGGGGAAGTACTCTATTTTTAGCCTGTAATTGCCCTATTGCAGGAATTATTTCTCACTGCAGGTAACTCCAAATTTAGTTATTTTTATTTTTCTGAAACCAGTATAATTTAAAATATTTTGTATAATTTTCTTGTGATTTATTGGTTTCCGTGGGATTTTTGAGGATTAAATTACTACAACTCTATTTTTGTGTTTCTGCAATTCAATTATTTTTGAGTGATTATCTGTTAATTCATCTTAAGGGCATTTGAGCATCTAAGATAAGGGGAGGAGTTGATAACCTCTCCTTAGCCCAAAACCACCACCCACTCATTCGAACCTAAGCCTTTAATCTTAAAATTAATTAGACCTAATTTGCCCTAGTGGGCTAGGGATATCAACAAGTCAGGTCAAGGCTAGTGTTGAGTCAGTTTGTCTGGTTGCTTTGTGTGTGCTTTGTACTCAGTATCTAGAATGGTGGTTCAGGGATTCCATCCCGAAGGGCTTGTGTGCTGGTCCGCCTACCTGACCAATCTCTGATTGGTGTCTAGAATTGGCATCTAGGGACCTAACACTCCCCTTACACCTACCTGGCTGAGTCCTGAGTTACTACAGGCTAGCTTGCCACTCTGATTGGGCATCTAGTTTGGGCTCTAGGCCTAGTTAGCCCGTAGTCATTTCAGTTGAGTCTCATTCTGTGTGCTTGCTTGCATCATCATGTCTACCCGGAATGGAGTACCCTACCAACCTAGTCAAACCCAACCAGATTTAGAGGCCATGGTTAGAAATCTTACCAAAAGTATGACCAAATTGAGTCAAGACATGAATGAGGGTTTTTCCCAGTTTAGGGATCGAGTCTAAGTACTTGAGAAACGTAGACATCAAAATTGGACCTCCGATCCAAAATTTAATAGGCCCCAACCTCACCCATGCCAGGAACCTAGGAGGACCTTATACCGTGATCCCGAGCATAACCTTAGGAAGCCTAACCATGATATCTATAGTGTGGATCGTGTCTATGAGAGGTCCTTACAATATTCTAGACCAGTCACTCAACAACCCAAGTCTTCTAGATCAAACCATTTAGATCCACACCCATGCCCAAGTAAGGTCTCTACTAGCTTGAAACCCAGTGTGACCCAGGTTCCTATATCTCAAGAATGTTTGTTTTGTGGAGAAAGAGGTCATAAATCTAGTCAGTGCCCATGCATAGGACTGGCTTGTGCACAGTTAAGTGGTAAGAATCCTAAGGATGACATTAATGAGAGAGAACCCAAGCCTACCAATGAGGAAGAACGGTTAGGTATGACAAGCCTAGAATCAGTTGACCCGATTACCACTGACCCGAAACCCATTGAAGATGGCATCGAGGAAGTATATGATGCTGGCTTGAGTCTAGTTGATGAATATGAGGGGGAAGAACTTGAAGAATGTGACATTGATACTATTGGTTCCTTACCTGAGGAGACCTTGGAAAGCAACCAAGTGGTAGGACCTAGTTCAGAAATTCAAGAGATTTGTGAGAATTAGGTTCCTTTAGTCAAATACCCCCAAGAAGAACTCATTGTATTAGCCCGAGCTATCAGTTCGTACCCTCTAATGACAGTCATTCCCCAAGTACCAATTGAAGATCTTTGCACTGAATAGTTTAAGTTTGCCCACCCTATGGTAGATCCTCTCCTTAGGATGACTGAATCAAGCCTCTTACAATTGGACCTTGTCCCATGCCCAGCCACTAAGGTCTCTCCCGTAATCTCAGTTGAACATCCTTGTCTTGAGCAGATTGATTCACCCAGTCCTGTAGAAGTCCTCCTTATGACCCCAGACCCCTTCCTTCGCATGACTGACCTACCCTTCTATAGAGTATACCTTTCCGCATCCATATGTCAAATTTCAAGTCTCGAGGTCATCATCCATAGGCCCTTCCATGAATCATTCTTCAATCCAGTTCTTGAGTAAATGGATCATTATTTGCTTAGAGAACAAACTTTAACTGTTGCAATCACATGTCCTAGGCAGCTTCCCGAACCATCTCTTGATCCATTCCTGGGAGTAGCAAACTTTTCCTTTCGAAAGGATGACCAGTTGACACTCATAGATCACCATTCAAACCTTCAGGTCACCACCTTTAGTCAGCAGGTAATTCGTGACTCCGCCTCATATTTCCTCCCTTTCTCTAGGACTTCCAATGCTTCTTACACCATCCAAGTATACTTTGTCGAAGTCTTTAGAGTGAACCACGTGTCAGAACCTATTAGATTTGCCACCTACTTCTGGAAGACCTTATGGCACCTACTAGGCACCCATGATAAGTTTTCATGCTCTGCATGCCATCCTCCGATCCAAGGTCAAGCCTAGAGAGCCGTAGTTTGTTAGGTTTAGACCTAGGGTTCCTTTGGAATAAAGTCCATTCTTTAGGAATGCGTCATCAGTCTAGTTTAGTTTTTCTTGACCCTTTACTAGGTTTTGGCTCTGATTTTGGTTTGATTGAGAGCACCAGGAATTGGGATTTGTATTTTGTCCAGGACTAAATTTGCATATAATGTTTCGATCAATAGGTCTATAGGCTAGAGTCCCTTTGAAATTGTTCATGGATACAAGCCTCACACACCACTTGATCTGATTTCACTATTAGTCCACACACACAAGTCTCTTGATGCACTTGCATAGCATGTAAAGGACTTGCATAAAGAAATTCATGCCAAAATAAATTTAAGTAATGAAATTTATAAGAAGTTGGTTGATTCTCAAAGGCGAGTCAAAATTTTTGTTGAGGGAGACTATGTAATGATTAGGTTAAGGCCTGAACGGTTTCCTCTTGGAACCGTTAGAAAGTTACATGCTAGAGGAGCTGGACCATTTAGAGTGGTAAAGAGAGTAGGATCCAATGCCTATGTGCTCGAGTTGCCTCCAGAACTAGGCATTAGCTCCACTTTCAACATTACAGACCTATAGAGTATAGAGAGCCAGCTGTGATTCCCAGTGAGCCTTTTGAGCCTAGTCCTGCTCTTGAGAGTGAACCCAACCCTGTGTGTCCACCAACAAACTGGCCTGTGAGGTAAGAGCAGATTGAAAAGATCCTGGATGATCAGGTTATCTCTACTCGTAATCGAGGATACCAAAGATACCTGGTCCGCTGGCTAGGAAGGCCAGATTCTGATGACTCTTGGATCTCCCGAAAAGAGTTACAAGAGCTGGACCCAGACCTCTTGGAGAGATACCAGAGCCAACTTGATCCATACTCGACAGGGTCGAGTTCCTCCCACCCTGGGAGAATTGGTGCGGGCACCAGACTCAGAAAAAGACTTCAGAGCTCCATCTGGATCTCTGATTAACCTTGCCCGAAAAATTAGGGTTTTTGGTTTGTAATAAGAGTTGACTAGATCAACTCAATTTAGCTTGAGTCTATATTACCTGCATTTTATTTTGTTGAGTCATGTTGACTCAGTAGTGGACTAGGGTTTCAACCTGGGATGTTACATTTTCTCCCAAGACCAGGCAAGTGGACACCACACTCCCAGCCACACTCCCAGTCCAAGGGGCGCCATATCTACATCCAGCAGCCTTTGGTCCCCACTCCACAAATGGCAACTTCCTTCTCTCGTGCGCCAGATAAAGAGAAGTCCACCAAGAGAGCACAAATCAAGGGGGCGGCCAAGACTTTCCCAAGAAACCCAAAGCAAAGAAGGGAAGAAATTCTCTTGGAAGAGAAATTCAAGGGGGCGCCCACTACCTGTCAAAGACATCCGAAACAAAGATGGGAAGGACCTTGACTTAGGGAGGAAGAAAAGGAGGAGTCCAAAAGAGTTGATCCATGGAAGGGAAGAAATTTTTCTTGAAGATCCAAGCAAGGTGGCGCCATCTACCTGCCTTTTATAATCCAAATCCAGTTTTTTTGGTACTTTGGCCGACCATATGTGAAGGATTTGCCCTAATTTGTAGATCCCCTTCTTTAGTCCCACATGGGAAGATGTGAAACCCTCCTCCCTTGTAAAGCTTTATAAATTAAACCCCTTTTGTAAGTTTAAAAAGATCAGATGAATGAAACCAATTTTTTTTTTTTGTGAGCAAACTTTGTGTTTTCTCTCTTCTGCACTTGCATCCAGGTGTTAAGCTCCGTGAGGGAGTAAATCCGGGTTCCCCAGGAACCTTGAGGAGGTGTGAGATCTCCAAAATCCCAAACCCTTGCTTAGCCACTTCTACTCCCAAACCCTAGCCGCCCATCATCCACTTCAATCCACCAAACCCTAGCCTATCCCACCTCCCGCGGCCTCGCTCTCCAAGTCCAGGCCGACCACCAGCATCCAGCTCCAGTCCGGATACTTCAGATCCATATCTCTTTCCAGAGGGAGTCGAATCAGCCTTCAAGAGAATCCGGATCTCAGCGACATCAGCCTTCAAGTTCTTCGAACTGGTAAATCCTTCCCTGAGTATCTGAATCCATCACTTGTTTTTCTTCTTCCCAGATCTTGAGTTCAGGAGAAGCCGACCTATCCACGAGACCAGTATTGGAGGATCCATTGCGAAGATAGCCGAATCCGAGGATCCAACAATCTGCTCGAGAGAGTTCTTCCACTCAAATTCTGTGAAGATCACTGTCTGGTTGGTAAACCATCTCTTCTCTTTATTTCTGTCCTGTTGAAAGTTCAGAGCGAAACCCTAGGTCTGGGAGTTTCTCAACCCCCAGCGATCCGTTACTTCTGAACTACTCTGATAACTTAGCTTCTTCTAAATTGTGCTTTCAACCCTTACCTAGTTTCCTTCAACTTAGTTTAACTTTACTTTGAGTCAAAGCCAATTTCTAAAATATAAAAAAAAAAGAATTAATCTTAATTTTACTTCCGCATACGCTTCTTTGTTCCTTGTTCTGCATCATTTTTGGTATCAGAGCTTCCGTTCTGCATCACACTCTGATTAGATTCCCCCCCAAATCCTGTTAAAGGTATTGGGGTTCTTCGCAATTTATCTTTAGATAAGTTCATTCTGACAAAAGCATCATAGAGTAATATTTCGGTTGAACTTCCATTATATACCAGAATTCTTCTTACATCATAAATTACAATGATAGCGGAAACAACCACATGGTCATCATGAGGCGTTTGAATTCCCCACAAGTCATCATCAAAAAAATTGATAGTATTGCTGCTCCTACATCTTTTCAGAGCATCTTCTTCAACTTCTTCCCTTCTTCAATCTGATCGACGATGCAACATGCTGACCATTCCATCTATAGGCCATTGGTTGGGGAGCTCCGTTTCTTTCATAGCTTTCTTGGGGGCAGGAGCATCATTATCGTTGGCGAGTTGAGGATCACCATTCTTTTGGTTCTTCTTCTTAGAGACTGATCTCCCTTCAACCTTTTGCCAGCTTGCAGCTTGCTCTTCAGCTAGCGCATACTTTTACGCACATGCCAATAATTTCAAATAGCTAATAGGGAACTTCTTGTCTAAGAAAAAGATAAATCTAGATGACCGAAGCTCCTTTTCTACTGCAAATATAGCCACATGCTTGTTATGGTCCGGGATCTCAAGTGTTGCAGTATTGAAATGAGTCACATAGTCTTTCAAAATTTCACCCTCTTTTTGTTGTATAAGAAAGAGAGTATCCAAATTTCGTAGCATCTTTCTACATGTCCTGAAATGAAATACAAATAATTTTTTCAGTTGGTTAAAAGAATAGATCGTACTTGGCCAGAGACTCGAGTACCACAATTCGAGTGGCCTTCTTTAAGGTAGACGGGAAAGCCAGACAGTGTAAGGCATCAAATGCCCCCTGAATCATCATATGGGCCCTGAAACTGCCCAAATAATTAAGAGGGTCAGTAGTACCATCATAAGGTTCTAATTGGGGAATCTTGAAATGATGTAGAATCACTTCCTCTATGATTCTATGGGAGAACAGAGGTCGCAAGTCATAAGCCACCAGTCTTCACTCTTCCATTGCTCATCGAGCTTTGCAATTTGCATTTCCTACTTCTGAAACTTTTTTTTATAATTCTCGTGTTATCGAACTCCACCACCTTATTGGATATTTCTTGGGGTGGAGTCTTTTGAGGATTCTGATGGAGATCTCGCTTACTTTTTCTTGAATTGGCTTTCTCCATATCCTCGATGTCGAGAATCTTGCTATATGGGAGATCGTCGATCCCAAGAAGGTTGATATTGGGATTGTCAGATTGGTTCTTGGCACTGACTTTTTCTCTCTAGAGATCGTCAACTAATTCTGGATGCGGTCGATTGACGCTGCTCGCTGATGGCCGCTTCTTGAAGATTTTGCATGACAGTAGTCAGGGCTTCTATCTGATTCAAGAGGGTATCAATCAGATGTCCCACACTCAACATGGGGGTACAACATTATTCTCTAATAGAGGGTGGGGTGGATCATTCCTCTTGGATGTGATAGCCCTTGCTAGCTAAGGCATTCTGTACTCTTCCTTTCACCATCTTCTCTTTTGAAATTCTCCTTTCCAAAAGGGGTAACTCATACAATACTGCCCTTCGCCTTCTTCGTGCGCCAATCTATTGATGTTGAATCCGACAAACCGGGTTGTGCTTCCCTGCCACCAGCTGATCACTTCGGATCCCTGCAAAATAGCCCCCAGATCAAAGGTTTTCTGGTGGGGGACACTTCGATGCCTAACAAGTAGGGCTCAGTCAATAGATGGAGAATATGAAGAGAAGCTGAATGTAAAGCACTCTTAGCTTGGCTTACCTCCATAAGTCCCCTCTTACCTCTTTTTATAGGCATTAGTCTTAATGGAAATCCGTTAAGATAAACTTCTCACAGCTAATTACCATTGGAGAAGTTAAGATAAACTTCTTATAACTAACTGTTATTTGGATAAGCTTCTGGTAGTTAGTTTATTTTAATCCATCATAATGAATAGTAGTTATGACGTTTGGTTACAACAACCCTGTCTTTTCATGTCGACTCTATTTTGGGATCATTTATTCGATCTAGAGTCAGTTGATAAATGTGCTCTGAAGACAAGTTGGTCGGCCATTGTATCGATCGGCTATTATATCATTGGATCCTTTGGCCTAGGGTTCATCAGTTCGACCGACCCAATCAAACCTGATGTCTGTCGATCTGTCCAGTTCATCAAAATAGTAAGTTTAATTCAAGAACCTTCAGAAGCTGACCAAAATATCTTTGCTCCAAACTATACATTTGCCTGAGGAAGAAGAGCTAGAGGCAAGAGAAAACCTATAGAGATATTTTGGATTATGACATTATCCGGTAATGTTGTTAAGTGGATGGAAGGAGTTGTTGATGGCCGAGACCATAGAATTGGCCTTAGAAGGCCCATGTCTATAAGTTCCAAGAGTAAATCTTTGTCTACCATGGGCAGTGCAGCAAAAATACACCATCAAATATCATTAGACCATGTAAACCTTATTTTTTAACATACATTTAATACCTATAATTTTATCTTTCTATTAAAAATTTTGAATGACAAAAATATCTCTTATGACACTCGTTGACTTAGTTTATGATATCTAGTAGCCAGCTTATGACATTTCCATGTTCACATGATGTTATAAGATTGAAAGATATTTTTATCATTAAAAATTAAAAATTTTTCAATAACGAAAATACCTTCAATCTTATAGCATCTTATGAACAGAGTTATGATACCTGTTCACAAATAGGTATCATAAGAGAAGGATATTTTCATTATTCAAAATTTTCAAGAAAAAATAACGAAAATGTCATTCCCTTATGACACCTGTATATGAACAGGATATTATAACCATGTTCATAGAATGTCATAAAGTCAAGGGTATTTTTATTATTGAAAAATTTTAAAATTTTTTAATGACGAAAATATTCTCGACCTTATGGTATCCTGAACAAGATTATAACATCCTATTCACAAATGGATATTATAAGAGAATGACATTTTTATCATTTAAAATTTTTAATAAAAAATAAACTGCATGTATTAAATATATATTTAAATGATGAAAATGCCCTTCCTATATAATACCCTTTTATGAACAGGATGTTATAAGGCGAGAGATATTTTTGCCATTGAAAATTGTTAAACTTTTTTCAATAACAAAAATATTTCTCAACCCTACGGTATCCCGTAGATATAGAAATGTCATAAAATCGGCCATTGGGTGTCATAACCCAAGCCAACGGATGTGATAATTTTTTTATAAGGGAAGGATATTTTTGTCATTCATTGTTTTAAGAAAAGAAAAAACTTCATCATTGAATACATGTTGAAAAATAAAACTTACGTATCCAATCATATTGTATTATATATTTTTTCTCCATCAAGAACGGTGTAAAAAGACTTTCCCTAAGTTCCAATCCTGTGAGATGATAAGGGCCTGCTCTTAATTTGATATCTAGGCTAGAGCCTTCAGAGCTCGACCCATTTTTTGGAGGCCGGTTCCTTTTAATTTTCATGGGAGGCCCAGTTTTAGAGGTGGGCTGGCCTGTATCCGATAGCATTTTATCTGGAGTATTTTCCGCCCTGTGATCCCCATCCATTCCGGTCTTATCATCATCATCGTTAATCTGGTTTCGAGAGGGAACATCTAGATCGAGCAGGCCGTCGGTGTTTTCATGGATGTTGAAATGTGATCTGAATACACCACGTTCCCTGATACCAGATCTGGTAGTAACCAACGTGCAAGTGGAGGATTCTCCATCATCTTTTCCATCAAGAGGCTTGTCGCGGGGGCTACCTTCATTAAACAAAATTCTCCACCACCCTTTTACCGTGTCATCCTAGTTAACTCACCTTTTTATTTAGTTTTCTTTTTTCTTTTTTTTTCTTTTTTTTTTTTTTAAAGGTACAAGCGGGTATTAGTTTTACGTGAGTGCAACCAAAATGATCGGAATATAAAATATTCTGTAAATTCTAAGAACAGGCATCATCATGCTACCAAGTTCAATCATCAAAGTCAACAACAAAGAAAGCAATCCAATCTGCCGCAATATTTATCTCCCGATAGACATGTCGAGCAGACATCATGATTGGGTGACAAAGGAAGCTTCGAATATTTTGAGAATCATATGCGCCTCAAGATGCTTTGCCACATCTCTGATGCAGTCAATGATCACAATAAAATCATCCTCGACAAAAATTCTTTCAACCCGCAGCTCCTACTTAGCACGGATAATATCTACACAAGTAGCACAGAGCTCCACTCCTGGGAAGCTCGAAGATATGAGAGACCCACACAGCTAGTAGCTTAGTGTCCGGACCATAGATAACAAATCCTACACCTCTGTTGCCATCCCAACACTACAATCAATATTGACCTCGACAAATCCTGACATTAGAGGCTTCCAAGAGATGAAAAGAACCATCTGGGACATTGCACGTGCAGCATGGGAGTCCTAGGGCGCAGGAGCATCAACGAACGAGCAACTAATGTGAAATGGTAGTACTCTGTAACTAATGACATGGCTCTTTGTAGAACCCGATAGGCAGGCACAACCTTAGCTTCAAAGACTAGACTGTTCCTGAATGACCAAATCTGATGGGCAATATATACCATCCTGCCCCCCTTGTTTGCTAGTCGAGCCCTCCGTAGAGACTCTATGGATTGTTAACGATAAACTCAAATAGCAGAAAGTTTTTGTAAATCTGGTCAAAGTCTTTCGGTTGTTCATATTAGGACTCTAGTTATTTGAGTCCGTAAAAATTAAGATTCTAATTTTTTTATTTTAATTTAAATAGACCTTTAGGGTTATATATAAGTTCTGGTTGCCGTGTAAAAAAATTGAGCAGTTTATTGTATAAAAATTTCATCTTCTCTTCTGGTGCTCACAAATTGGTATCAGAGCCTTTTATTTTTTCCATTGTTCGCTGTTGATCGGAGGGAAGCCGGATATATTAAATCTCGGTTCCAAGCCACAGGCAGCGAGAGAGAGCAAATAACAGGGGAAGGTGGCGGTCGTCCTCGCTCTCACGGTGATTTATTCCCACGACTTCGAGAAGGAAGCTACAGGGTCTGCAAGCGAAAGAAACAGGGGCTTGCGGTTTATATTGATCCGTGAGAGAGAGAAGAATGGAGCCCACGGTGTCTTCATCCCTACTCACGCGTCTTCTTTTTCTCTCGGTCCCTTTTTCCTTCACAGGTTGTCTCGCTGGTTTTATATCGAGATTTCTCACCGGTTATTGATCTTGGTTGAGAGGTGAAGCACAGGAGGTGTTTTCCTTTGGCCTTTCACGGTGATTTCCATGACCGTGGCTTGCGGTTTGGTTGTGAGAGAGGAAGGAAGAAAGTCTGCAGTTTGTTTGAGTCAAAAAAAAGGAAACGGGAAAAGAAGGCCGTGAGAGAAGAGAGAAACAGAGGCCGTGAGCGTGGGAAAGAGAAGAAGTCGCTAACGGTTTTCACACCCGGTGATTTTCTTCCAGCAGTTCTTATTATTCTTGGTCTCCGTTTCATTCGGAAAGAAACTGAGTTGGAGAGCAGCCCAGTGAACAATGATGAAGTCCGAGAGTACATCGCTGGGTAGATGTCGTTGTCATGATTCACGAAATCGAACTACGATAATTGGAGTATTCAGATACATGCGTTGCTCGGTATACAAGATACGTGGAATGTAATTGAGAATGGTTATATAGAGCCGGAATGTAATTGAGAATGGTTATATAGAGCCGGAAGATACTGATAGAATGATGGTAACTCAATTAAAAACGTTGAAAGAAACACGTATGAAAGACAAGATCACTCTCTATTTCTTGTTCCAAGCAGTGGAAGACAAGATCACTCTCTATTTCTTGTTCCAAGCAGTGGATGAGTCGTGTTTCGAGAAGATTGTCGGAGCAACAACTTCAAAGGAGGCCTGTGAGATTCTGCAAAAGGTCTTCAAAGGTGCTGACCGAGTTAAACAAGTATGACTTCAAACTTTGCAAGGTGAGTTAGAGGCCATGAAGATGAAGGAGTCAGAAGAAGTGCCTGACTATATCACGCATGTGCAGACGGTGGTAAATCAACTCAAACGTAATGGAGAAATCCTAGCCGATGCAAGGGTTGTTGAAAAGATTCTGTGATCATTGACAGAGAATTTTGAGAACGTTGTATGCGCTATCGAGGAATCAAGGAATTTAAAATAGATGACCATCGATGATCTTGCTGGTTCACTTGAAGCGCATGAACAATGGAAAAAGAAAAAGAAACAAGAGTTGCTCGAGGAGGCCTTACAAACTAAGGCAACTATCAAAGAGGACAATGTGATGTACGCAGACCAAAATCAAGGAAGAGGTCGCGGCCGTTGTGGCCGTGGTGTTCATGGTGTTGATTGCAGTAGAGGTCGCGGACGTAGAGACAACTTTGATGAAAAGGGCAAGCCAAGCCAATAGAATTGGCATGGCCGAGGACGCGGTCGTGGGAGAGGAGACCAGTCATATCATCAAGATGTCGAATGCTACAACTGCGACAAGTATGGATACTATGCAAAAGAGTGCTATTCCAAAAAAAAAGTAAAAGAAAATATGAATCTAGTTACGGAAGAGGAGACAAGAGATGACGGTGTTCTCATGATGACCTATAAAGACACTACTCCTGACAGCAATACGATATGGTATCTTGACACCGGCGCTAGTAATCACATGAGCGGGCACAAACACCTCTTTGTGGAGATACAAGAAGTAGAAGATGGGCACGTATCATTCGGCGACACGTCAAAAGTTCAAGTCAAGGGCCGAGGTAAAATTTATTTTTTCTGAAAAGAATGGTAAAGAAGGGTTTATTGAATATGTTTATTATATGCCCGATATGAAGAATAATATCCTTAGCATGGGGCAATTGTTAGAGAAGGAAAATTCGGTTTTCATGAAAGACCGGATGTTGGACTTGAAGGACAAAAGAGGCCAGTTGCTTGCACATGTGAAGATGACCGAGAATCGGATGTTTAAACTTAACTTGAGGAATTTCCGAGAAAAATGTTTACTAGTCAACAAAGAAGATAAAGCTTTACTGTGGCATTTATGACTCAGACACTTGCATTACGATGGCCTAAGAAAGTTAGCAAAGAAGAATATTATCTGTGGGCTACCAGACATAGACTACACCAGAAAATTTTGCGAGGGATGTGTACTTGGTAAGCATGCAAGGAGCATTTTTCCTAAAGGTGCGCAATATCGTGCAAGACGTCCTCTCGAGTTAGTACACACAGATATATGTGGCACAATCACACCAAAGTCATTCTGTGAGAAGAGATACTTTCTCACATTCATTGATGATTTCACAAGAAAAATATGGGTTTATTTTCTGAAAGAGAAGTCCGAGGCACTCGAGGTATTCAAGAAATTCAAGGTGTTAGTAGAGAGGATGATGGGATTTTAAATCAAGGCTCCACGGTTGGATAGAGATGAAGAGTACACATCAACTGCCTTCACAAGGTATTGCGAGGAACATGGGATCAAGAGATTCTTAGCCGCACCTTACTCACCTCAGCAAAATAGTGTGGCCGAGAGAAAAAATCAGACCATTCTTGACATGGTTCGATTAATGTTGAAGACCAAAGACAGGCCAAAAGATTTTTGGACAGAAGCCGTGAAGTGTGCTATGTATGGGCAAAACCGATGCCCACATGCAAAATTAGTGGATCAAACACTGCAGGAAGCTTGGAGCGGACTGAAACCTACTGTATCACACTTTAAAGTATTTGGTAGTGTGGCCTATACATATATACCGGATCAAAGAAGAACTAAGCTGGATGATAAGAGCAAAAAGTACGTGTTCATCGGGTATGACGAGAAGACAAAAGCTTTCAAATTATTTGACCCAATTGAAAAGAAGGTGGTGATAAGCTGAGATGTACAAATAAATGAAGAAGATGCATGGGATTGAAACAACCAAAAAGAGGTAGCACAAGAGGAAGAAAAAGAAGAATCCTCAACTACTGCACCAATAATCATACCGTCAAGCCCACCAACATCTGATGATGATGGAGAACCAAGACAATCAAGGATGCGAAGCCTGCAAGATTTATACGAATCAACAAGCGAAGTTCACTTGGTATGTCTTCTAGCAGATACCAAGGATATTTATTTTGAAGAAGCAGTAAGAGATAAGAAATGGCAAGATGCAATGGATGAAGAGATAAATGCAATTGAAAGAAATGAAACTTGGGAGCTAGTGGAGTTGGCGAAAGGATATCAACCTATAGGAGTGAAATGGGTATATAAAAAAAAGATGAATCTCCAAGGCGAGATAGAAAGGTATAAGGCCTGGCTAGTTGCAAAGGGCTATAGGCAAAAGGCAGGAATTGACTATGATGAAGTCTTTGCTCCAGTTGCAAGAATAAAAACAATTCGACTTCTTATATCCCAAGCAACCCAATTCAGGTAGCCAATCTATCAAATGTATGTAAAATCAGCATTTTTAAATGGTGTGCTTGAAGATGAAGTATATGTGGAGCAACCACCCGGATACATGAAAGCCGGGAAAGAACAAAAGGTGTTGAAGTTAAGGCACTATATGGGCTGAAGCAAGCACCTCGAGCATGGAACACCCGTATCGACACCTACTTCAAGAAGAATGGGTTTATCCAGTATCCATATGAGCATGCATTGTACGTAAAGAAAGATAAAGGTAACTTATTGTTTGTTGCTCTTTACGTTGATGATCTTATATTCATGGGAAATGATGAGAAGATAATAATAGATTTTAAAAAGGCTATGACTCCGGAGTTCGAGATCATAGATATGGGGTTGATGAAATACTTCCTTGGTCTTGAAATTAGATAAGGAAAATCGGAAATATTTGTGTCACAAGAGGCGTATGCGAAAGATATTTTGAAGAAAATAAAGATAGAGGAATGTAATCCTGTAGCAACACCGATGAAACTTGGTTTGAAACTTTCTAAGTTTGAGTGAGGAGATCGAGTAGATGCAAGCAAATACCAAAGTTTGATTGGGAGCCTACAGTATCTTACGTGCACAAGGTCGGATATTGTATATAGTGTCGGCATAGCAAGTCGATTCATGAAGGAACCAAAATATTCGCATTTGAAGGCTGTCAAGAGAATTCTTCGGTATGTCAAAGGAACAGAGTCACTCGGATTATTCTATTCGAAGACAAATGATTACAAAATGGTGGATTACTCTGAAAGTGATTGGTGCGGAGATGTAGATGATCGGAAAGCACCTCTGGATATGTGTTCTATATGGGAGATACGGCTTTCACTTAGCTCTCAAAGAAGCAGCCAATAGTCACATTGTCAACATGTGAGGCAGAGTATGTAGTAGCATCTTAGTGTGTATGGCATGCAATATGGCTAAGAAATCTACTTTATGAGCTAAAACTTCAGCAATATGAATCAATCAAAATCAGAGTAGATAATAAATCGGCAATTGAGTTGGCAAAGAATCCAGTGCACCATGGGAGAAGCAAACACATAGATGTTCGTTTTCATTTCATACGAGAATATGTGAAGGAAGGAAATGTGCGAATGAGTCACGTTGCGAATCGTGACCAAGTAGAGGATATCTTTACAAAGCCGCTACCAAAAGAGTTATTCAAAAAATGCAAAATGATGATTGGAATAAAGGACGGAAGACATTTGAGTTTAAGGGAGGAATTTGTTAACGATAAACTTAAATAGCAGATAGTTTTTATAAATCTGGTCAAAGTCTTCCAGTTGTTCGTATTAGGACTCTAGTTAAAATTAGGATTCTAGTTTTTTTATTTTGGTTTAAATAGGCCTTTAGGGCTATATATAAGTTCTGGTTGCCATGTAAAAAAATAGAGCAGTTCCTTGAACAAAAATTTCATCTTCTCTTCCGATGCTCAAATGGATCGCATCCAAAAAGGGAGTCAATTACGAACTAGTATTAGCCTGCTAAGGCTGGACACCAGCCATCCTCCAGATCAACTTCACCTTGGGACAATAGAGAAGAGAATTCTCCATGGACTTATCCTCAAGCCCACAAACCAAGCAAGCTACTAGGATTCTCATGCCTCTATTTCTGAGAAGCACATGCATCAAAAGCTGATCTTAAGTAACCTTCCAAAGGAATAGCCTGATTCTAGGATGGGCTACCACCTTCCAAATCTACGCAGCTTGAAGCCTCCTATTAGGCACTATCATGCTCTACTCGGCGAGGTCCCTCACAGGGATCTTAGGGTATCATGATTGGTCCCAAACCCTCAAGTTTTGGCCCTAATGGACAGGGATCGGGATACAAGGATCCTATCAGTAAGTTGACTACCAAAGTGAGAGACATCATGCACCCTTCAGCTTCTGCTATCATCCGTGTTCAAATCATAGACCCATAGATAGTCATCCATCTCCATAATAATATAGGTTAGCCAACATGACAGGGGCAAAGTGGAGATCCAAGCCTCTGGCTTACATCAATGGAAGTCCTGTCCCCAACCAACCATTGGACCCTGGTTACAACTGAAGGGCATGGATTTAGATCTCCTTCTAAATGAAGGAGCACCCATGCACACTTTGTATTTGAGACCTCTGACTCCATGCCCCATATCAAGCCCTCATCACCTTGCACCATAAAAATTACGCTGGATAAGGAAAGGAGCAGTATGCTTTGCAATCATGGCCCCCCTCGTAACAAACAAAGACTAGATCTCTAAGCCTCCATCTTGCACAGGCTAACAGACCAAGTTCTTGGGTAACAAGTGAACACCATGCTACCATGCCTAGACCCCCATAGGAAGTTACGGAGCTACTGCTCTAGCCATCATATATAAGAAATTAGCACAACTATGTTTGCCATGAGGTAGACTAGGATGGAACACAAGATCGATCTCACCAGGATCACCCTACCTATCATGGAAAGGATATCAGCTTGCCGGCCCTCGAGGTGATCCTGAATCCGTTGCTATATAGATCTACAGTTAGAACTCTTGAGTCTCTGTCTTGTGATAGGAACTCCGAGATAGATCAAGATCCCGATTCGCTCTAGGATACCCAACCTCTCCTAAATTGCCTGCTTAACCTAGATCTTCATCTTAGGAATGAAAATGATAGTAGACTTTTACAAGTTCACCATCTAGCCAAATGCCCAATAGTAAGCCTCGATAATAGAAGCAAAGCACCCTGTATTTTAGATGGAGGCCCTCCAATAAGTAGGTAGTCATTTACAAAAAGAAGATGCAAGAGAGGCATAACTCAATGGGTGGACCAGCAAGGCTCTAGCACCGACCCCTAAACCGTCACTCGTAGAGCACGAGATAAAGCATCAGTTCATAAAATAAATAGGTAGGGAGAAAGAGGGAACCCTTGACAAAGATCCCTAGTCGAGTGAAAGAACTATGTCTGGGTCCTGTTAATTAGAATAGCAAAACATGGGACCTCCACATAGTCCATGACCCAGTCAATCCACCTATCTTGGAATCCAAAATTATGGAGCCATCAAGCTCTGGTGAATGGGGGTGTGATGCAAATCATACATGAATTCCTAGGTGAACAAGACATTGTCAGTAATGCCATGGCCACTAACAAAAGCACCCTACTTCGAACTGATCAAATAAGGGATAATCAGCTTTAGATGCCGAGCCAGAATTCTAGCACATACCTTATAAAGAGTGGTGCACAGGCTAATCATTTTGAAGTGTTCGGGGGTTGACGCATCAAGTCTCTTTGGCATAAGGATGATCAGCACCTTCTTCTGTTCCTTTGGGAGGCCTCTAGACTCAAAAACTCCCTGCACCGCCTCCACCACCTCTCCCCCGATAATAGTCTAATAACAATAGAAAAAAAAGAAGGGAAAACTCATCTAGCCTTGAAGCCTTATCCTCTCCCAAAGACCAAAGGGCCTCCCATACCTCCACAATGAAAATGGAATGAGTCATAACCTCATTCTCCTCATCAAAATATAACTGTCAGGCTGGTATTCCTAGGGTGGACCATCCCCACATAAATGTGCAGTCCAACAAGATCTAAAAAACTGGAATATCTACTCCTTGATCTCAGCACTATCCTTCACCACTCTGCCATCACTCTCTCATAACTGCCTGATATGGTTAGTCGCTCTTTGAATTATTATCGATTAATGAAAGAATATGGTATTTTAATCATCTTATTATCCACTACATCCTAGACTTTTGCCTCCATAGCATCTCCTATTGTCTTAGCAAGGAATGGTGCATAGAGAGCTTGTGTTGAAGCATTCTCGATTTTGGTTTCTAAAGGCCCCCCTCCTGATCCTCTCTATGATGGAGCTCCATAATGTCAGCCTCCATGCCCTTAACATGACTAAGATATCACCAACCTTATCATGATTCCAGCAAAAAAGCCTACTCGCAAGCTCAAGTCTTCGGGTCACCCGATACCTCATATCTCCACAGATAGGTATCCTCCAAATCTCTCTTACCAAATCCCACAAACATGGGTAGAAGGTCCAAAACTTTTTGAACCTGAATGGCAACCAAGAAAAGCATGGTTTATTAGTGGTGATGAGGAGTGGGCAGTGGTCAAAAGTGATAACCAGAAGATGCTAAACCTTATATCCTGAAAAGCACTGAACCAATTAGCAGTAGCAAGTGCACAGCCAATCCTCTCCTAAATCCTAGGCATCCCATGCCAATTATTACACCAAGTAAATCTTGGTCTAGTATAATCGAGATCAATCAGGTCAAAATCATCAATGAATCTCTTAGGCTCTCTGGAGTCAATGCTATCGGCATAATGCCTGCCACCCATCTTCAAGTAAGGTCCCCAACAACAAGAGAAGGCATGTCCAATACCATCATCCTGGAGATCTCAAACCAAAGCACCCTCTGCTTCCTATATTTGGTGCTTGTATAAACACCAGACAATAACCAAGGGCCTCTAGTCTGCTCCAAAACAACTAAAGCCACCTACGGCTCGCTCCTATGGACTGCGTCCACCTTGACTGAGCCCTGCCACCACATGATGATGATCCCACCTAAATGACCTCTGGATTCCACCAAGAACTCCAAACCTACACAGCTCATCATTTGACCCAATCTAAGCTGGCCCCAAAGAGATGGGTCTTAAGTAGAATACAAATATCAAGGCAATACTACTGAATAATTCTATCAAAGTTCACTTAAAATGAGGGCTTCCCCACCGGGTGTTTCAAATCAGCATTCTCATTAGGGCACTTCGCAGGATGGGGAACTTACACCAGTATCCCTCTTCGCTTAAATCTCCACCCCATCTCCCCTATAATCGAGTCCATAACAACCATACTCCCCTCGTCCCCCTAGATGGCCTCCCTCAATTGGACCACTGCCTTCTCACGATCCATGACTTGGCCACCTACCGAAGGATCCAACCCACAGGGGCCTGTCCTCCAAGAGGCATCTAGTCACCCTCTATCAATGGCTTCACTCCATGCCCAGGCCACTCCTCCGCCTTTGGGACATCTAGAATGGCCCCTTATTCCTCCATTTGAACCATAACCTCATCCCCCTCTCTAGGGGTCCTGGCTAAGAAAATGAAGACACTAAAACCTCTAGAAGTAGCTGGCATCTTTATCCAAACCTCCGAATGGGTAGGGGACTTATCCTTGGTCCTATAGGATGATTTAGGGCATTTTTTGGAAGCAAGAGCCTCTTTTCCCTAGCCATTGGGTCTCAAAACCACTCGGCCTGCCTCAGAATTAGTGGGTCGGGGTCATTTGGGCTGGCCTGAGCTCATCCCACCAAGCCTACCTCGTAAACTCGTAGGCCCTTGGCCCAGCATGCCCGCCCGTAGCAAGCGGGCTTTCTCCCATGACTTAGACTAGCATTGATCACTATTATAGATGGTCAAAAATAATTTTACCAACTCGAACTATAATTAAGATGAGTTAGAATCATATCTTAGGGATCAGTTGGGGTTATGTTCACTTTCAAGATTATTTTATCAGAGTTTTAATTAGGTAAGAAAGATAAAAGTATCGGAATATGTTTATAACTAAGAACAAGAATTAAACTAAGGAGGAGATTAACAAGAATATGAAAGATATCTTGAGTTTTGATTTAGTATTTAGTATTATATTAAATATTTTTTAAATATATAATTATTAAATTATGATTGATCTTCGATATAGTCTATCTTGCTGGATACGGCCTTGATCCGTTCCTACATAGCCATAGGTTATTCAAAGTTTCTAATCATATAAATAATTTTTTTTTATAATCAGATTCCGAGCATAGCTTATCTCATTGAATACGAATCATATCCTAAGATCATAACTCATCTCTATGTAATAAGCTGTTCTAAAATCTAATTATAGTCTAAACATGAAGAACACTACTTGAAGTAATGAAAAATAATTTATTCATAAAAAATAAACCATTACAATCAAGCACTAATTATATAAAAAATATAAAATATAAATACCAAAAACCTCATCTACTATCCAAAGATCGGAAATCCTTAGCTGTGCATGATCTTCCCTTTCTCTCTCTTTCTGCAAGTCTCTTAAGGGATTCCAGAGGTTGATATCTTTAGGTAGAGGTACAGGAGCCTTTTTATAAGTGTTAATAGAGGAGAGATATTTGTGTTTTTCTAATATGGGACTAAATGGAGAGATCATAGTAATGGCTAGGATTTATTTTTTTACAAAATCAATAGTTGGATGGTAAACCAAATCTCAGTTGAAATAGACTTTAGAATCCTACTATAATTCATTTTTGATCGGCTAAAGATTGATAGTTGTCAGATGTTGATCAAATATCCAAGAATTATGCGATCAAAGTTTCATCAAAATTGGATTGAATCATAATTGTTTAATTATTATTGGCCCATTGGATTAGTCCTTAGATCGATCATGGATTGCTAGGTCATGTGTATCACAACTAGAATCATGTATTGAGTCTATCGTCAGATCAGCATGAATTTTAATATTGGATCAAAGATAGCCAACTTGATTTTCAGCTATTGGATCTTCAAGGAAAGGTGAGGCAACAGCATCGGAGGTGTAGCAGTTGGTGGATGCACGACTGGATTGAGATCTAGGCAGAGATGGCAGCGTGCTTAGGATGGCAACAACGATTAGTAGGTGGGTGTGCCAACATTGGTATCTCGGGAAGACTGAGATGAGGAATGGTGAGAACAGGGAAGAAGGTAGATGATGTCGGGTAGCTTCTCTGTACAGGGACTAGTGATGACCGATGGTGTGAGTGGGGTGGCGACATGGGATATAGGGCGGCTCAGCCAAGGGAAGACGATGGCTAGCAATGACAAGGTGGCATGGGCTGCGGCAAGCGATGACAACGACATCAGCATCTTGGGGAGGAAGATGGTCGAGGAGCGGCAACGGTGATGGGCAATGGCAGTAGCATAGTGGTGGTGAAAAGATGGTCGGATCTTGGCAAATCAGCTATAGAAGAGGCCTACGGTGGCTCCAGCAGTGGTGGGACTACACAGGACGGTGTCTCCGATGATCTCATGACCAAAATCCCTCCACGATCCATGGCTTTGAGCTGTGGACCTATAGCCATGGCTATCTATAAATCATGGAGCCTTTCATAGACCAAGTACAACGATGATGGGCAATGGCAGTAGCATAGTGGCGGCGAAAAGATGGTCGGATCTTGGCAAATCAGCTATAGAAGAGAGGCCTACGGTGGCTCCAGCAGTGGTGGGACTACACAGGACGGTGTCTCCGATGATCTCATGGCCAAAATCCCTCCACGGTCCATGGCTTTGAGCTGTGGACCTATAGCCATGGCTATCTATAAATCATGGAGCCTTTCATAGACCAAGTAGCTGGTCCATGATGGATTTGTTGCTTTAAAATTTGTGCAATCCCATAATAAACTTTGAAATTTAATTTTGGACTTATTATAAATTTGATTCACTTCAAATAGTTTTATTTGAACTCATAAATTGAGCTCTTTGCATTGACAATCTTCTTTCCTGCAAATGATATATAAAAATATCAATTTTAAATAAATAAAGATAATTTAATTCTTAAAAAAATATTTATACATGTATATAATGTAATTATCAAGCACTAACGAGCTAAAACTATTGGCAGTCTGGATCCCATCCGCCACACCAATCTTAACACCCTCCATCTTCGATCCAATCATTAATCTGTGCATGGGTTGGATGGGCGATCACTATCATGCGATCTTAGCTGGCTTGATCTAGCCATCAGATTGAGTTGGCAGGTCAACATAGCCTGAGTCAATTTGAGTCGAACACTGGTGACTAGGTCAGCTCAAACGCCTTCGGGTTCTAGTGATCACGTGCAACACGTGGTACGGGCTTGGTTTGAGCAGGTCTAGTCACGATCTTGGAGTTGAGTCGGCTCCTTCCATTCGGGTCGACTAAATGAGCAAAGCAGCTCAGCCCGTGCGCCCCTCGGTCACTGCGCTGCCAGTTTAAGAGAGTTAAACCTGCCTCTTCTAATAGGAAGCTTCCTTTTGTAAGGTTGGTTAGGGGCGATGATCCAACAATTGGTATCAGAGCTAGGGTCACGGGTTCGAATCCTGGAGTTGGTAGAATTTCTCAGGTGTTTTAGCTGGGGGGGATTGTTGACTAAGTCAGCTCAAATGCTTTCGAATCCTAGTGATCACATGCAACGCGTGGTACGGACTTGGTTTGAGTGGGTCTAGTCACGGTCTCGGAGTCGAGTCGGCCCCTTCCATCCAGGTTGACTAAATGAGCAAAGTAGCTCAGCCCGTTCACCCCTCGGTCACTACGCTGCCAATTTAAGAGAGTTAAACCTGCTTCTTATAATAGGGATCTTCTTTTTGTAAGGTTGGTCAGGGGTGACGATCCAACGAACACTTCTCGAGTTAGCTCATCAAGGGTCCGACCTCAATGGCTCGAGATGACTCGATCGCCTTCTTCCTCAAGTCGATCGACAACCATTGACGGACGGCCATCAGCCAAGGTCCTAGTCATGGCCCTCCTCCTACTATTTCGACCTCCTTCCCTCCAATTTGGGCCCTAATCTCTGAGCTCCTTTCACCATGTCAACTGAACATTCCATCATCGGAGAATGAAATCGATTGCACTAGAGACAAACCCCACCCAAGTTCTTATACATGAACCATTAACAAAAGGGCCCATCTGGCCTCTTAATTAGCACTCCCAGTCTCACCAGCCAGGAAAGGTTGATCCTCATGCAAGACCGGGCAAACTCTAGCCTCCGCCTCTCCATTGTGCAGCCATCCACCATTAACAGGTCATCGACCAAGTTGAGAATCCTTTAGATCACCACCACCCCCAAGAACTCTATCGATAGCCATGGTAAATGGATCCACACCATGGCCGACCTAATGGCCCCCTCTATCGAAAAAAAGCCAGGTCACCATGGCTCTATCGCTAATACCTATCCAACAACCACCCATGGTCGACGAATGATCAAGTCCCTCTCCCCAGCCACCATGAAATAAAAGAGAAGATGGCCATGCACCAAGTCGAAACACTCCACCTCTCCTTTAAGCCCTACTCACAGGCAAAACTCCCTCACAACCACCTCCACAAAAACTTTCTGACTGAGGCTCTAGACCACAACTATCGAGGCCAACCACTCCTCTGATTCAATCCTCACCTCCTCCTCCGAGACCTCCACCACCTCTGAGAACCACCACATGAGCTCCTCTACCTCCGGCGAGACCAACATGGTGTAGCGTTACTCCACCATCTATTGGGATTTGCATGGTGCTCTCAAGCTTTGGAGAGACATGGGAGACCATGACAGAGATGCTGGAGGCGATCCCTGGGTGCTTGGAGGCATGCCAAGCATTTCCTGGAGGTGTTCCAGGGGGCTCGAGATCTGGGTTTGGAGATCTTGAGGTTGGAGTCGGCTTGGGATATTGAGGAGTCGATTCCTGCAGGTCGACAGCAGGTTTGAGTTCTAGTCGAGTCGGCTCGAGATATGTTTGAGTTGACTCGTGGTCTGGTCGAGTCGGCTTGAGGTCTATTCAAGTCGACTCTTATGATAGGTTTAGATCTCATGTGTTGGCCTGGAGGGAGAGAGAAAGTTTTGTTGGGCTGAGTCATGTTGACTCAGGGCTATATATATATCTTGTACAAGTGATCCATGGTTGGTGGTAGCAAGAGCGAGTCAGAGTGCTCTTTCTCCCCAATTCTTGATTTCTTCTCTCTCCCTCTCTTTGGTTCTCTCTATCATTGGCAGCCCCATGGGGGCACACCTCCACGACGAGAGCGGATGGTGTGCCCCAATCCTTCCCTGGTAAGGTTCCTTTCATGGCCACGATAGAATCAAGTCGATCTCGGGCGTTCTGTGGAGTTGAGTGAGATGTCTCGTTCCTCGACATTTTGTATCAGAGCTTCTTGATGCAGTGGCATGAAGGAAGAAGAGAAGAAGAAGCAGATCTCTAGTTGTGAGATCTGGAGGAGGTTGTAGGTGCACAGATCGGAAGCACCATGGATCTACCGGAGATCTCATGCAGGTAAGCAGATCGAAAGCATGGTGGATCTACCAGAGATATCATCGGAGAGATGAGATCGGAGGTGAGGGACTGCTGCCCTCACTAGGAGAGAATTCTTGATCGCGCCAGAGATGGAGATCTGGCGGATGACCCGGTGGTGACGGACATGATCAAGATCGTGATGGCATGGTTGGAGTTTAGATTCTTGGATCTAAAAATCGTGGAAGATCGTCGACCTGAGGGGGGTCATGGGTCTGGATCTGTGGATCTCCGATGGAGATGGAGATGTTTTCATCATATCTGGATGGCTCGGTGGTGATGGATTAAAATCTGGATCGTGTTCGCATGGATTGGAGGGAGTTCCAGTCTTCCTTTGTGCCGGAATGCATGGGCTGAGATGGAGTAGAGATTGCCCAATCAAGGGCAAGGCTGCCAGGAAGGAAAAAAAATGAACACGGTCATAGGGCATCGCAGGAGCTGGCTCGGGCTTCACCGAGCCGGCCTGGGCAGAGAATGCAGGAGTGATGCAGGTTGCAGAGCCGGCTCGGGCATCGCAGAGCCGGCTTGGCCATCGCGGAGTCGGCTCCTCCAGAGAGGTCGCCAATGCAGAATAACAGAGCCGGCTCGGGCACAGCATTGGCACGGTGTTGGCGCAGACTCACGGTGGCTAGAAGCATTGCAGATGCAGTGCGGAGACGTCGCAGCAAGCTCGCCGGTGCAAGCACGGTGCAGGGCGATGTCAGGCATGGCACAGCAAGGAGACGACGGCACGACTCACCGATCGTGGTCGTGGGTGCAAAAGTGGTGCGGGTCATCATGGCGAGGCCATAGCGCAGCAGCACGAGAGCGGCGTAGGGCAGCACAGGGCGTCGTGGGAGTGGTGCGATGCCGGTAATGGGCGAGGCGGCTCGTGCTCGCCGGTCATGGGTGCAGGCGCTACGCAGAGTGCTGGCAGTTCCTGATCGCGCGGATGGCACGAGGTAGTGCGGGCGGTCGCCGGTGGCTTGGTACGGTGGTGGGACAGTCACTAGAGGTGTCGGGCGATGGTCGGAGGTGACGGCGGTGGCCAAGGAGGTCTGTGGTCCACGGGTTCGGCCGTGGACTAGCAGCAATGGCAGCGATGGACCAAGGAGATTCACGTGAACCGGTGGGTTGGTTCATAGTGAATCGGTACATTTTAAGTCACTACTCTGAAATTCATGCTGACTCATTTTTTCGATGATTCCGGGCTCAATCGAACTCTGATTTGAGTTCCATCTACACCATTGATTCCATGTTTCGAGCTCTTCGTGTTGAGCTAGGCTGGATCCGGTGATGGAGTCAGATCACAAGTGATGTGGAGATCGTGGTACAGCGGCCATGTGTGCGAGCAGCTTAAGCAGGTTGGTTCCATGTTCGACTCTCTCCAAGCGGACAGAGGTTCGTGGTGTTGGGAGCAGTGTGGAGGTCTACTAGTTATGTGGATCTCACCGAGGATGATGGATCCTGTGGTGCAGGAGCTCGCGACGGTGTTGCAGAGCTGCGGGTCCTGTGCTGGGGAGCATTAACAGGTCGGGTGATCTGTGGTTCAGCACAGGTGGAGCGACACACACTGGAGATCTTCAGAGCATGAGTGGTAGCTCCATCGATAGTGGACCAGACTCTTGGTCACTATGGAGGAGAGCGATAGGTAGGTCTCCAGCTACCTTGATCGTGATGGAGCTGTATGTGGGTGTGGTATCCCATGTGACTGGAGGTAGGTCTTGGGAGTTGATTAGCTTAGGGAGATCGAGCACAT
The DNA here is from genome assembly GCA_021397845.1 of Areca catechu. Taxonomy (NCBI): domain Eukaryota; kingdom Viridiplantae; phylum Streptophyta; class Magnoliopsida; order Arecales; family Arecaceae; genus Areca; species Areca catechu. The sequence goes on from CM038046.1 coordinate 29,285,307, forward strand.
CAGCAAAGGTTGGGACATGATCACACAGCCTATGGACAGGCTGGGATGTGATGATGCAGCCACTGGAGCTGATGGAGGCTAGTAGCTCAGGGAGCACTAGGGAGGTCTCAGGAGACCCAGGTATATCAGCGAGGCTGGGACATGATCATGCAGCCTTTGGATAGGTTGGGATGTGATAATGCAGCCACTGAAGCTGATGGAGGCTGGCAGCTCAGGGAGTGCCAGGGATGTCATGCAGCCTAGAGACAGGCTAGGACATGACGGACATCATGCAGCCTATTGACAGGCTGGGATGTGATGGAGCAGCTACTTACGATGGTTGCTATGTTCAGTTGCTGTATTTGAGGAGTTGGGATGAGCTCCTGAGTTTCGGAGGTTCCTGCGGGGTTGCAGAGTATCCGAGACAATCTCGGAGAGGTCCGTGGTGATGCGGAGCGTTCGAGAAGACAGCGACTGGTTACGAGGTTCAGGTCATGCTCAGCAGGGCAGCGTTGAGATGCTGGCCTCGGGGTTTCTTTTTGTTGCATCAGGAGGACTTCAATTTCAGGTGGAGCACCGGTGACAAGTGGCTTCATGGGTGGAGCGAGTTTTGACACATGTTCAGAGCGGGAGGTGCATGGAGGACCATATCCGTGCACGGATTTTAGGGGTGCACTTAGTCAGGTGGAGCGGAGAGTGCAGAGTACGGTGTGGCTCTGTGGAGATTATGTCAGGTAGAGCTCCAGTTATAGCAAGTGCCGTGTCAGGTTTGCTGGGTTCTCCTCCAGGAAAGTCCAAGAATAGACTGATGCAGCTGCCAGACAGAAGGAAAGCAACAATCTATGGTGCCAGGATACGAGCTAGGATCTTTAGCTATGGAGGCGGTCATCCTAGAGATCTCCAGGTAATATCAGTAGCTGGAGGATATTGGCAGAGGTGTGGATATCCGCATAGTACTATCAGGACATGCAGTTACAACAGGGTGTGCGTTGAGGATATTGCCAGGTTTGCCAAAGCATGGGGGCACCAAGATGGAGATTGTTGGGATTTGCATGGTGCTCCCAAGCTTTGGAGAGACTTGGAAGACCATGGCAGGGATGCTGGGGTGATCCCTGGGTGCTTGGAGGCGTACCAAGCATTTCCTGGAGGTGTTCCAAGGGGCTTGAGATCTGGGTTTGGAGATCTTGAGGTTGGAGTCGGCTTGGGCTATTGAGGAGTCGATTCCTGCAAGTCAAACAGCAGGTTTGAGTTCTAGTTGAGTCGGCTCGAGGTCTGTTCCAGTCGACTCGTGGTCTGGTCGAGTCGGCTCGAGGTCTGTTCGAGTCGACTCTTCTAATAGGTTTAGATATCATGTATTGGCCTGGGGGAGAGAGAGAGTTTTGTTGGGCTGAGTCATGTTGACTCATAGCTATATATATATCTTGTATGAGTGATCCATGGTTGGTGGTAGCAAGAGTGAGCCGGAGTGCTCTTTCTCCCCAATTCTTGATTTCTTCTCTCTCCCTCTCTTTGGTTCTCTCTATCATTGGCAGCCCCATGGGGGCACACCTCCATGACGAGAGCGGATGGTGTGCCCCAATCCTTCCCTGGTGAGGTTCCTTTCATGGCCATGGCAGCATCAAGTCAATCCCAGGCATTCCGCAGAATTGAGCGAGGTGTCTCGTTCCTCGACACCATCTCCCTTATCTCCTTCTCCAAGAGCTCCACCACCTCCAAGAACCATCACACAAGTTCCTCCACCTCCTTCGACGATGGTTCTAGTGAGATCCACATGGTGCAGCCTTGCACCGCCCTCTTCCAACTCAAATATGGTTGATTGCCCACCTTGCGAGATCCCCGGACAATCCCTAAGAACCTTTGCCATCCCTACTGGAGCTGATGTCCACAATAAACGTGCCAGTCACTAGCGATCAAGAAAGAAAGATCTTGACACAAATCTCAAAGTATCCAACAGAATGCTCTATAGTCACTATTTCAAATGGTCATGGGATAGCACTCCCTTCGTTGCCTTCAACAACCGGTATGGTGGTGTCCACTTGATTTAGTTTCCTTGGAGATAGTAACTTGCTACTGAGTTGACTCAAATGACTCGTTTCTTCCTCCTTCTTCCTGAGTATCCCTCTTCCTTTGATAGGTGGAGGCTAACCATGGTCCATACATCCATTCCTTCTTGGCATGCTTAGTAACTGGAGTTCCATCTTCTTTGGGATCTATCATCTTCTCTAATGCCCTCTAAAGATCTTTATTCCTCTACTCAATTGAAGCTACTTTGATGTGTGAATGTTCATGAGGGCACTCCAGTGCTATGTCCCACCTAGTCACAGGTGAGGCAATAAATAGAAATTCCTTCATATATAAATGGTTGCCGGAGGTTCTCTTCTTTTATCTTCACCTTGAAGATCCACTCTTGAAGGTTCCATTATGTCTACAAGAACGTAGACACAAGCAAAGCTATGAAGCTTGCTATTTTATTTTTTTAGTCCGTTCATCTAGCCATAATAGCTTACCCATAGTTGATGCACATATTTGTTAGCATGAAAATGGGGCAATAGCTTGTAAACCCAACAAGAGATTGGGCCTAACGAGGGAGGGATGCCTCCACATCCCATAGATAGCATTAGGTGATATGTCACAAAGCTAATTTTTTTTCAAAGTTTTTGGTAAGAAACCAAGCCCTGTGTGGCACTGGACCCTTGCCTAGTTCAGCCTCTCAACACTCCCCATCCAAAGGATTGCAATGCCCAACATAATAAAGCAAAGATACTTAAAGTACAATTAAGAAAATAACACACATCCCTCTCTTTATTTTAATTCCCAAATTTCTGATACAAGAGACCTATCCAAGGTCTCTAAATGCCTCACCAAAGAGACATTCCCATGGCTTGCTACCCAAAATCCAGAAAGCATACATTTTATAGATGCAGTAGACAACTCCCTCAATTGCTAGGAATAACCAAAACTGCTAGAAACTATTTGGAACTCCTGCCAACTTCTTATCCAGCCTTTGGTCATAAGTTATCATGCATAACTTACTCAAAAACTGCTAGAAACTTCCTTGGAACTACTCCTAATTACTTATCTAGGTTTCTAAACATAAGTTATCATGCATAACTTCTCAAAACCACTTGGAAATTACTTGGAACTATCTCCAATCTGATAAGACTAAGGAGTTGGGAGCAACATGCTGAAAACTCTTTAAACTGCTGTTATTTCTAGACAGCAACTTTTCCAAATTGCTATTATTTCTGGACAGTAACATTCTTAAATTGCTACTATTTCTAGATAGCAATTTTCCCAAGCAACTTCCAAAACTGCTGCCACTTCTAGATAGCACCTTCCTATAATTGTTGCTATTTGATTTTTGGATGGAAACTATCTAAGAACCGCAAGCAACCACTAGTCCAATCAGATTTCTAGCCAACATGTCAATTTTCATGCCTAAGCCCTTTGTCTTGTGCATTAAAGCACCAAGTTGTGCCCCCATGGGTGTGCACCCTAATGTATCTCAGCCAATAACAAACTGCCCACATGCCCACCAATGGAACCACTTGTACACCTGCATCCAAGCTATGCACTTGGCAACTTTGCATCCCCTAGTGTGCGCACGTGCATCCTTGGACATGCCTTTCCATGACCATGCTTTGATGCCGCGCACTCTCTACGGTGCACACCCTTATGCACCATCACGTGCCCTTGCATGCGCCTTGTCATGACTATGCCTTGGTGCCACGCACTCCATATGTTGCGCGCCCTTGTGCACCATGCTACTACCGTTACTTGACCTAGCCACCAGACTACTCCTTGATGCCTTTTGCTTCCAAGCCCTACGCATTTGGGATTGGCACGACAAAGACATCAACCCATGCCAATCCAAATATCTGACTAATGGGGCTGTGACAAACCTCCCCCATCCAAAGATCTCGACATCCTCGAAGGGAGGGGTGACAAGTATACTTGGATCTCCTCTCCAAACTGCCACAATGTTTTCACCTTGTTGCTGCTAGTCTTGTACCTCTCCACCTTGTCTTTTTGGCATACCGAATAGGACCCAACATAGGCCTCGGTATCCTCCATCTTTGTTCATGTAAATAAGAGAGTCATCATGCACTCTCTTCCAAAGTAACCCACCCACAGCGAGTCATAGGAGTCCTTCATAAGCTGCATCCCATGTCCCCTACCATTAGGGACATATCACCTGCCACTTTTTATCATTAGCAAACCCTCTTTGATTCAGAGTTTTTGGATTGTGATACGGATGTATCCGTTGACGTGGAACCCACCTAGATGCCAGATGTCAGCCAGCAGATAGGAGGCACCATCTAAGCCTGGCACCCAAGCAAGAAGCCAAAGTGAATCCCCTGTCGAGGTCAGTTCCCGACCGAGGTCGAACTCAAGGTGCCACCAAGCCAAGAATGAGAGGCAACAGAGATTCAAATCATGGCAGGAAAGAGGGTCACCTTCACCCAGACCCTGCCTGTGAGACAATACGATTGATAGGCGGCAGCTCACCACCTGAGGCCTGCGAGGAAGGTGCCTCGTCGGAGCACCAGGACCCTCTCAGACTTCAGTTTACATCGATCGGGAAGGAGC